>OX344721.1:119262961-121795838 GCA_947034835.1 Ballota nigra | reverse complement strand
TAAATTTCAACAAGTATTCTTGAAATATCGGAGACTTGCCAGAGATTTACTAAAACAACATTCTCAAACATAATTTCATGACGGAGTCGGGTCTAAACCACTTTTTAAGTCACTTTACACTAGAAAAGATGAAAAAAATATTAATTTAAGCGATATTCAAATATTTAATTTCTAATAAGTTTCAACAAATACTATTGAAAGGTTGGAGAAAGGTTTTAGACAGGACAGAGATTTGCTAAAATGAAATTTTCATTCAAATTTTTGGGACGGAGCTATTTCGGAATCGATTTTTAGGCCGTTTTACCCTAGGAACGATTAAAATGATATATTAATTTGAGTTAAATCTATTTTTTAAATTTTAATCGAGTTTTAACAAGTACTCTAGAAGAGTCGGAGCATGGTAGGAGATAATACAGATATTTGCTAAAATGATATTTTCAATCATAATTTTGTGACGGAGCTGTGTCAGATTCGTTTTTTATCGTTTTACCTTATGAACGACGAAAAAGAGACATGGATTGAGTGACATGAACTATTTAAATTTTATATAGCTTTGAAAAGTACTATTGAAAGGTCGGAGCATGGTTGGAGACAGGACGGAGATTTGCTGAAATGGATTTTTCATTCAAAATTTTGCGGCGGAGCTATGCTAGAATCGATTTTTAGGACGTTTTACCCTAGAAATGACTAAACAAATTCATGAATTTGAGTGACATCTATTTTTCAAATTTTAATCAAGGTTTAACAAGTAATCTACAAGAGTCGAAGCATGGTTGGAGACATGATGGAGATTTACTAAAATAATATATTTAATCATATTTTTGTGACGGAGCTGTTGCGGAATCATTTTTTAGGTCGTTTTACCTAAAGAACGATGAAAATTATACATGAATTGAGTGATGTCCATTTTTCAAGCTCTTATTGAGCTTTAACCAGTACTATTGAAATGTCGGAGCACGGTCGGAGACAGGACGAAGGTTTGCTAAAATGAATTTTTCATTCAAAATTTTGCGACGGAGCTGTGTCAGAATCATTTTTAGACTGTTTTATCCTAGGACAAACTAAAAAAATACATGAATTTGAGTGACATCTATTTTTAAAATTTTAATCGAGTTTTAACAAGTAATCTAGAAGTGTCGGAGTATGGTTGGAGATAATATGGAGATTTGCTAAGCCGATATTTTAATTATAATTTTGTGACGGAGCTGTAACGGAATCACTTTTTAGGTCGTTTTACCTTAAGTACGACGAAAATTATATATAAACTGAGTGACGTTCATTTTTCAAACTTTTATTGATTTTTGGCAAATATTATTGAAATGACGGAGCACGGTCGGAGACAGGACGGAGATTTTTAGGTCATTTTACCCTAGGAACGACTAAACAAATACATGAGTTTGAGCGACATCAATTTTTTAAATTTTAATAGAGTTTTAACAAGTAATCTAGAAGAGTCGGAGCATGGTCGGAGACATGATGGAGATTTTCTAAAATAATATTTTTAATTATAATTTTATGACGGAGCTGTTGCGGAATTGCTTTTTAGGTCGTTTTACCTTAAGAACGACGAAATTGAGTGACGTCTATTTTTCAAACTTTTATTGAGCTTTAACAAGTACTATTGAAATGTCGGGGCACGGTCGGAGATAGGACGTCCATTTGCTAAAATAGAATTTTCATTCAAATTTTTGCGACAGAGCAATTTCAGAGTCGATCTTTAGGTCCTTTTACCATAGGAACAACTAAACAAACATATGAATTTGAGTGACATCTATTTTTTTAACTTTTAATCATGTTTTAACAAGTAATCTAGAATAGTCGGAGCATGGTTGGAGACAGGATGAAGACTTGCTAAAATGATATTTTTAATCATAATTTTGTGACGGAACTGTAGCGGAATTACTTTTTAGTCCGTTTTACCTTGAGAATGAAGAAAATTATACATGAATTGATTGACGTCCATTTTTCAAACTTTTATTGAGCTTTGACAAGTACTATTAAAATATTGGAGCACGGTCGGAGACAGGATGCAGATTTGTTAAAATGAGATTTTCATTCAAATATTTGCGACGGAGCTGTGTCTGATCGATTTTTAGGTCTTTTTATCCTTGGAACGACTAAAAAATAAATGAATTTGAGTGACATTTTTTTAGTTTTAATTGAGTTTTAACAAGTAATATAGAAGAGGCGGAGCATGGTTGGAGACAAGCGGGAGAGTTGCTAAAATAACATTTTCATCATAGTTTTGTGACGGAGCTGTAGGGGAATTGTTTTTTAGGTCGTTTACCTTAAGAAAGATGAATATTATACATGAATTGAATGTCGTCCATTTTTTAAACTTTTATTGAGTTTTATTTGTATTTCTAATTAAATAGCAGATTTTTTTAATAATAATAAAATATGAAAGATATATTTTTAGTAAATCTCGGTCTGGTGGATGGGATCTCCTGTTACACAAGGGTGTAACATCTCCTGTTACACGATAATCTAACTTGTCAAAGCTCAATAAAATTTTAAAAACTGGACATCACTCAATTCACGTATAATTTTCGTCGTTCTTAAGGTAAACGACCTAAAAAACAATTTCGCTACAACTCCGTCACAAAATTATGATGAAAATATCGTTTTAGAAAATCTCCATCCCGTCTTTAACCATGCTCCAACTCTTCAAGATTACGTGTTAAAACGCGATTAAAATTTAAAAATAGATATCACTCAAACTCTTGTATTTGTTTAGTAGTTCCTAGGCTAAAACGGCCTAAAAATCGATTCTGACACAGCTCCATTAAAAATTTTTGAATGAAAATTCTAATTTAGCAAACCTCCGTCCTGTCTCCGACCGTGCTCCGGTATTTCAATAGTACTTGTCAAAGCTCAACAAAAGTTTAAAAAATGGACGTCACCTAATTCATGTATAATTCTCATCGTTCTTAAGGTAAAACGACCTAAAAACACGATTCCGTAACAGCTCCGTCACAAAACTATAAAAAAATATCATTTTAGCAAATCTCCATCTGGTCTCCAACCATGCTTCGACTCTTCTAGATTACTTTTAAAACTCGCTTAAAATTTAAAAAATAGATACCACTCAAATTCATGTATTTGTTTAGTCGTTCCTAGGGTAAAACGACCTAACAGTCGATTTTGACACAGCTCCGTCGCAAAAATTTGAATGAAAATTCCATTTTAACAAATCTTCATCCTGTCTCCGAACGTGCTCCGACATTTCAATAGTACTTGTCAAAAATCAATACAAGTTTGAAAAATGGAAGTCACTCAATTCATTTATAATTTTCGTCGTTCTTAAGGTAAAACGACCAAAAAAGTAATTCCGTGACTTGAACCGAATACACTAGCTTTTACTAGTAGCTTCCCCGCAAGAGTACATGTTCACTGTAGTATGAGCAAGTATAATGACCAAGTAGTATCGAACCCAAGGGATGAAGTGTATGCGAATAGATCCCTGAAGATCTACGCGTCGTAGCTAATATGAGTGTATGTTTTTGGAATTTTTTGGAAAAATTAATTAAAATAAACTAAACTATCCTACGAATGCAAACATAAAATTATACTAAGAATTTAAGATGTGTTTTCAAATAAGAGATGGTGATGCTCAGGATAGGAATCCCTACGTATACTAACGGAGCAGGTACATATTCAAAATAACCGTGACGCGCAAGAAACAACCTAAGTACAAGAATGTAAGATGAAAGCTCAAGATTCTAAACCCTAATACTTTACCCTAACACTCGACTTCACTAATCCACTAACAAGTTAATAGATTGTGCTTAATTAATGAGACCCTAATTTAACTAAGGTGATGCGGTCGTCCTCCTTCGCTAAACTGGTAGATGAATTAACCCTTCTCTAAACCCTCTCGTTAAGTCTACTCGTTGTTAAAGAGTGATAATGTCGTCCTCTCTCTAACACTTTTCAAACGAAATTCAAAAGTAAAGTTAAGATTAATTTCAAGAATTCATTAATTAAGAGAATTAAATCCTAACGTCACAAGTTACCCTAATTACGTACCCACAACCTACTTCTACGAGTTCATCCTACCCCAAGCATGCAAGGGTTTTAGCTAGACATGGATTTTACGTAAACAAAAACAATTGAATAAATAACGAACATGAACATGATAATTATAACGAAGAAAAGATCAATCATAAACTAGGGTTCAAGAAATAAAGGAATAAACTTAAATTAAATCAATAGAATGAAGTCTCAACGTGTTCAAGAATAAAGATATGAAGAAACGAAACTAAAAAGTAAGATCGTGATGTGAATTCGTAAGAAAACCTAAAAAACGTAAAGTAAACTTGCTCGTTCCTTCTTCTCCAAAAATTAACTCTCTAAAACGCTCTTGAATCTAGTGGTGATAAGTGGTTGTCCGTAAAAACGAGTTCGGGACGAGTATATATAAACTTTGGGCCGAATCGGGAACTCGTGGGCCGGAAAAGAACGAACTTGGAAACTTAAGCATTGAAGGCGCTCGAGCTGGGCTAACTCGAGCGGAGGCACTCGAGCTTAGTGGTCGAGCGGATCCATAGGTCGAGCGGAGGCGCTCGAGCAGTGGTGCTCGAGCGAAGAAAGTTCTCTGCAAGTTTGGGCGCTCGAGATGGTTGAGCTCGAGCGGAGGCGCTCGAGTGTATAGCTCGAATGGGCCTTCTTTCTTTTCAACTAACACTTTTCTTCTCACGCACTAATACCAATCATATTTCTTCGATATCTTCTCATCCGGGCATCCGTTTGAGCTGATTCAAAGTCCTATGAACTCCGGTTTTTCGCCCTCGATTCACCTATGAGCATTAAAGAGACAAATTCATCAATGTAAAGAAATAGTGCTCATTTGACTCTAAAAACTCAATAAAATCGACCAAAACTTGGGCATTTCAAGCTACGAATCATGACAATTTCACGCCTATTCATTCCGCTACAGCTCCATTACAAAGTTATGATTAAAAATATCGGCTTAGCAAGTATCCAACCATACTCCGACTCTTCTAGATTACTTATTAAAACTCAATTAAAATTTAAAAAATAACCAGGTGGCTTAGCCCACCTGGCCACCGGGTTCCTCACTCTAGTGAGTGACCTGGGTTCGATTCCCTTTGGGAACGAATTGGGAGGGAGTTATAAGGTAGGCTTGGAGATTTTCTGGGAGTGTATGGAGACTTGGTGAACTAATCTAACTACTAACAACTAACATATACCGATAAAAAAAAAATTAAAATTTAAAAAATAGATGTCACTCAAATTCATGTATTTGTTTAGTCGTTCCTGAGATAAAACAACATAAAAACGATTCTGACACATCTCCGTCGCAAAAATTTGAATGAAAATTCCATTTTAGCAAATCTCCGTCCTGTCTTCGACCGTACTCGATATTTCAATAGTACTGGTTAAAGCTCAATAAGAGTTTGAAAAATGGACGTCACTCAATTAATGTACAATTTTCGTCGTTCTTAAGGTAAAACGACCTAAAAAGCAATCCAGCAACAACTCCGTCACAAAATTATGATTGAAAATATTATTTTAATAAATCTCCATCATGTCTCCAACATGCTCCGACTCTTGTAGATTACTTGTTAAAACTTGATTAAAATTTAAAAAATAGATGTCACTCAAATTCATGTATTTGTTTAGTCATTTCTAGGGTAAAACGACCTAAAAATTGATTCCGACACAGCTCCGTCGCAAAAATTTAAATGAAAATTCCAATTTAGCAAACCTGTGTCCTGTCTTCAACTTTGCTCCGACCTCTCAATAGTATTTATTGAAACTTATTAGAAATTAAATATTTGAATATCACTTAAATTAATTTTTTTCGTCTTTTCTAGTGTAAAACGACTTAAAAAGTAGTTTGTACCCGACTCCGTCACGAAATTATGTTTGAGAATGTCGTTTTAGTAAATCTCCGTCAGGGTCTCCGATATTTCAAGAATACTTGTTGAAATTCAATAAAAATTAAAAAATAGACAATATTAATTTATTAATTAATATTAATAATATAAGATATTAATATTAGTTTATAATAACACGAAAACTATTTTATTTTATTATAATAAAAATAATATTATATTTCATAAAAATATTAATAACTAATATTTATTGCGAAACATATATATTGAAAAAAATTATTTTTATTTTTTCAATGGTAAAATTATATAATATTATATTTCTAAATTTATTTCTTTTTGGAATTAATATAATATTATATTTCTAATTTTTTTTATTTTTGGAATTAATATAATATTTTTTATAGGAATAAGATATATGGAAAGGGATAGGAGTAGGAGTAGGAATAGGGAAAAGAATAGGAGTGGGAAAAGAGAAAGGAATAAAAGAGTAGGATTATGAATTAAAGGGTGTTGATAGGCGAACAATTATTAATAAATGACGAACAAGGATTAAAGCTACATCAAGGATTATGAAGAGCCAACCTCAAATCAAGGGTGATCAACAAAGAAAATCAAGTTGGGGTGCATCTACCAATCTGAGAGGTGTATAAAGTGACGAACAACTCCCCCGACGAACAACTAATGGGCGAACAGGTATTAAGACCCGAGACCAAGAATGAGCCAACTGTGAAGTCATCAATGACGAACAACTTGGTCAAACTATGATACAACAAACAGCCAAGGAAGTGTGTACAAGTGAACAAAGGACAAAGATCCCAAAGCCAAGCTAAACAAAGCCATAAGGCGAACAACTTCCAAAGTACAACCTCAAGAGGCGAACAACTTTCAGTTGGAGAATCAACAAGATCAATCAAGCCGACCTAGGCGAACAACAATGAGTCCGAGATAAGACCAAAAAAGACTTTGTAGCTAAGATTCAGCTTAGATAAGATCAAAGGGACACATGTCAAGCATGCAGGCTAGGGAGACCAAGAGTCTTGGACACCTCATGCTTGCTAGTCTCTATAAATAGTTGTTCTCCAGCTGTGAAATGGAGGTTCAAAAAAAAAGAAAAAATGCATAAACAATTCCAAAACACACACAAATACACCTAAAACGCCCACACATACGAAATCAGTTCAATTTCGACTACCGAATTTACTAATTCGATAAATTCACACCTCGATTTACCAATTACGGTGGTAATCAATCACACGTATTGATTGGTGACGTAACACAGATTTAAACAGCCATTAATCCATCCGATTAAATACGTTCATCAACAAAGGGTATATGAGACATTTCATCTAGTAAAATGAGTAAAAAAGAGTTTTTATAAATTGTTTGGTAAACAAGAGTTTGTATGTTAAATTTTGGGTATTTTTTATAATTTGGTGATAAAAATTTGTAGAGATGATAAATCAACAAAAAAATTATGTGTAGTCTTTTTTTCGTGCCGCGATTAGTTGCACACCTGTATTCGCAAAGTGGTTGTATTTATACATTGAATTTATCATTTTTTTTTATATATAATATACTATTTGCAACAATAGAGATTAACGTAGCAAACAATATATTTTATATGAAAAGTGTTAAACAAAATATATAAATATAATTTTTTTTTTTAACAGAAAAAAATGTAGGTGTGTGAATAACCGTGAAACGGAGTAATAATATGATAAGGGTGACTTTTAATCTTCAAATATATATGCGTGAATCACATGGAGCAAAAACTAGTAAAAAAAAAAACGAACATAAAAGTATAAGCAGCGTGAATTTCGTGGTACGGTCAGCATTATACACCATATATATATATATACATACACATCACAAATTTATCATTCATCATTCGCAAATAAATTTCAAGCTTAGCTGCATTTATATTCCCGCAGATATGATGGCAGTTGAGGATGTACGAAAGACGCAACGTGCCGATGGGCCAGCCACGATCTTGGCCATCGGAACAGCAAACCCACCAAATGTTATTTATCAAAACACATATCCTGATTATTATTTTCGTATTACTAATAGCGAGCATGAGACACAACTTAAAAATAAGTTCAAGCGAATGTGTGAGTACTTTATTTATTTATTAATGTGCTATAATTAATTAAGTTGCATCCACCTTGTCAAATTTCACACAATTTATTTCTTGTGTAATAACTTGGAAGTGAAATTTCCTCAATTCATAATTCAATTTTTAAATTCTCAGAAATTAAATTTCTTGAATTCGCGGTTTTTTGAACTGCAGGTGAGAAATCCATGATCAAGAAAAGGCACGTGCACATAACTGAAGAAATGGTGAAAGAAAACCCTAATATGTGCTCCTTCACGGCGGCATCTCTCAACCCCCGGCAAGACATTGTGGTGGCGGAGGTGCCAAAGCTCGGCAAAGAAGCTGCCGAAAAGGCGATCAATGAATGGGGGCAACCATTATCGAAGATCACACACCTCATATTCTGCACCTCCAGCGGCGTAAACATGCCCGGTGCCGATTTCCATTTGATGAAGCTCCTCGGCCTCCGCCACTCCGTCAAACGCTTCATGATGTACCAGCAGGGTTGCGCTGCAGGTGGGTTACTTTTTCAATACATATTTTTAGTTCAAAGAGGATGAATCCATTTTAAAACGGATATTTTTAGTACAATAGTTTTTATTACACTTTTGGTCCTAGGAGGATGACAGTTTTTATCTCGAGGGAATTAGGTGGAATTGCAGTGTGATGATACTGAAAATATTTTGGACTCATTCTTTTGGAATCAAAAGTACAAATTTTTTTATGATTATTTAACAGCCCAATTGCAGGTGGAACTGTTCTCCGGTTGGCAAAAGACCTAGCGGAGAACAATATCGGTGCCAGGGTTCTAGTTGTTTGCTCGGAGATGACCGTTATTTTATTCCGCGGGCCGAGTGAGGGCCGTGCGGATAACCTGGTGGGGCAGGCATTGTTCGGGGATGGGGCAGCCGCGGTGATAGTGGGGTCCGACCCGGTGGTGGGAGTGGAACGACCGGTTTTCCAGCTGGTTTCAGCAATGCAGACTGTCCTTCCCGAATGCGAAAACTCCATCCGTGGGCATGTACGGGAGTCCGGTCTAGATTTCCACATTTTGGCAGACGTCCCGAACCAAATATGTGAACATATTGAGGATTGCTTAAAGGAAGCTTTTAATCCTTTGGGTATATCTGATTGGAACTCACTCTTCTGGATTGCCCATTCGGGTGGGCCTGCTATTCTTAATCAGATTGAGGAGAAGGTGTCTCTGAAACCCGAAAAACTTCGGGCCACGAGACACGTGCTGAGTGAATATGGGAACACGATGAGCACTTGCGTGCTGTTTGTGATGGATGAAATGAGAAAATTTTCAGCTAAAGAAGGGTTGAGGTCCACCGGGGAAGGGCTGGACTGGGGCGTGCTCTTTGGGTTCGGGCCGGGCATTACCGTTGAGACTGTGGTGTTGCGTAGTGCGCCCATTCATTAATAAATTTGGTATAGTTTCAGGCTGTGATATGTGGTTAAGAATTAGGAAAAATAAATCATCATCAAATAAAGTGTTACATATATGTAACATCTAATGTTAAAGTGTTACTAATAAACGTTATTTTTGTAAAAGTATTACTAAAAAGAGTTACACATGTAAAAGTGTTATTTATTATAAATTACTACCTAAAAACATTATTTATTTAAAAGTGTTACATATAAATATTGTATATTAACAAGGTGTTACATAATATATAAATTTAAAAAAATGTTGTATATGAACTGGTGAGTCCAAAAAAGGTTCATATGAAAAGATCTCACTGAAGAATATCTAGTATTCAAGCTTCGACAAGCAAATAATTTGGATAGCTATGGAATAGCACCAAAAACAGGTTTTGTCTTATTGTTAAAGCAAGTCGGTGGCAATGAAAATGTTGGTTTTGTATTTCAAGATTGCAAAAATTATTTGAAATTAAAGAGAACTTTGGAAATGAAGCCATGTGATAGTACTAGGGATGTTAAACGGGTTCACCCTAACCCATTAGGGCCAACACTATAGGGTTACAGGTCTAAATGATCTCGGGCCTTATCCGCTCATTTTTATCTGTCCATTAACACTCGGAACCTAACCCTAACTCTAGAAGTACGTTCCATGTTTTGTGAATAACCCCACTCGAAAAAATGTTCGAATTTTTTTTTCCCAAAAAGTGTAACAATTTTCGGAAAATTTATCCGAAAATTGTCAAAATTGTCAAAATTTTCGAATTTTCTTTTCAAACGGTGGAGTGTATTAATAAAAGATAGGACTAACCATTCTTGAATGAGTTGTTCATGGGCTGTCATTATGGCCTCAACTTGCTGTAAATGGGCTGCATAAATGCTCAAAGTGGCTGCCCATTTATTGAATTTGGGCCGTGTGAAATACAAATTAACGATAAATATTAGTAAATTAAATAACACCATTAAATATATGCTTAAAGTACACAAAAAGTTTTTCTCTCTCTTTTATTTACTTGTATTTTGTTCTTCAAATATACTTTATTTTCTATGAGGATATTTTTTGGGGAAAACATAATAAAATAAAACAACTGGAATCTGGTTTGAATTTTATTCATATAACTGAAACTATTTAACTAAATGAAACAGGATAAATATTTTAATATTAATCTAACAAACAGTAAATTATTGGAAAAATGACATTTTTAGTCCCATAGGAATGTTTCCAAAATACATTTGTTCCAATATACAAAAGTGGTCATTTTTTATATAAAAATGGTCCCAACCATTAAATGAAATTACCAATTTTTCAATTTTCGAACAAATTTTGGGACCAAATATGTCAAATATTTAATGATTGGACCAATTTTGCAAACAAAATGACTACTTTTGAAACATGAGACCAAAAGTGTTTTGAAAATATTATTTCTACGGGATTAAAGTGCAATTTTGCCGTAAATTATTATAGGGCAATGCTATTCACCCATATAAAAATGCTTTGTTCACTCACCTCTTTTTTTTTTAATAAGAATATATTTAATAAAAATGACTAATATATCCTTCATAATAAAATAAACATTAAATTTATTAAACGCCCACGCTTTCAACACTCTGCCCAAAATCTCATAATTCACGCAATTTTTTCTATTTTTTCACACACACAATTACACCATTAAAAAAGGATAAAAAAAGATATGATCATAAAAAAATAAGCCATAGAGACTCAATTTAATGAGATTAAATTATTATTATTTTCTTTATATTGATACACCTTGAAAATGAAAGAAATAAAGAAAGAAAATGAGGTTAACGATGGTGGTTTGTGGGGTCGGCACTGTAAAAAAAAAAATTAGTGTGCTATTTTTTTAATTTTAAATTGGTGGATGTGTATATTTAGTGGTTGATCTAATTATTATATTAAGGTTATAATTGTAAATTTTAAAGGGGTACATTAAGCAAAATAAAAAAATAAGTAAAATATATAGTGGGTTAATTTAGTAGTGGGTGAACAAAGTATTTTTGTGGGTGTTAATAGCCGCGCCCGTTATTATATGCTCTCTCTGCCCACTATAAGTTTCCTACATTCTTTTTTTTTTTTTTTTTGATATTCCACTATAAGTTTTTATTCCATAAAGAGCAAAAACAACATTTCATATATTAATAAACAAATATTTTCTTAAACAACTAACCTTTGCTTTTTCACAACTCCCAAATACGTTAAACAAAAGTTAATATGTGGTCCACTATATATTTATAAACAATATAATTTCTTAAAAAAAATTATATAGGTATGAAGGGAGTATACTTTTTAAAAAATTTATATGTAGTAAATTTAAAATATATATTAAATATCTAACAATATAGTAATAATTATACAGTCTAAATTATTTAGGTATTTTAAACATGCATCTTCCCTGTTGATAGGCGAACATAAATTAATAAATGGCGAACAAGGATTAAAGCTACATCAATGATTATGAAGAGCCAACCTCAAATCAAGGGTGATCAACAAAGAAAATCAAGTTGGGGTGCATCTACCAATCTGAGAGGTGTATAAAGTGACGAACAAGTCCCCCGACGAACAACTAATGGGCGAACAGGTATTAAGACCCGAGACCAAGAATGAGCCAACTGTGAAGTCATCAATGACGAACAACTTGGTCAAACTAGGATACAACAAACAACCAAGGAAGTGTGTACAAGTGAACAAAGGACAAAGATCCCAAAGCCAAGCTGAACAAAGCCATAAGACGAACAACTTCCAAAGTACAACCTCAAGAGGCGAACAACTTTTAGTTGAAGGGTCATCAAGATCAGTCAAGCCGACCTAGGCAAACAACTTTCAGTTGAAGGGTCATCAAGATCAGTCAAGCCGACCTAGGCGAACAACAATGAGTCCGAGATAAGGCCCAAAAGAAGACTTTGTAACTAAGATTCAGCTTAGATAAGGTCAAAGGACACATGTCAGGCATGCAAGCTAGGGAGACCAAGAGTCAGTAGCACCTCATGCTTGCTAGCCTCTATAAATAGTTGTTCTCCAGCTTATTGATATAATTTGGATTTTCAGAAAAAAAACACACACACAAACACACCCTAACCTACACATACACGAAATAAGTCCCACTTTAAATTCGATAAATTCACACCCCGATTTACCATTTACGGTGGTAATCAATCACACGATATTGATTGGTGACGTAAAAACGGATTAAAACAACCACTAATCCTTATGATTAGATTCGTTCACCAACATTCCCCAACTCCTAACCCTATCGACGAGATGGATATCATTTTGCTTATTTTACATGATCTATGGACTTGTGGACTTCATTTCAACTATGTTTAAAATAAAATATGATCCAAATACAAGGGTAATGACCCGTCTTATGTAAATATAAAATCATTTCGCACAAAATTAAAAAAAAAAAAAATTCCCTCCATAGAATTGTTTGCTAAATTGTCAAAAAGGTTTGTCCCATACTCAGTTGTTATATCCATTTTTGCAAAAAAAAAAAAAAAAAAGAAAAAAAAAACAACAACAACAATACTTTTTAATATTATATTCTCCATACGCTCTAACAAAAAATATCTACTTTATCACTTTATTAATTTATCACTTTAAATACTAATAAAAAACTATTTTTTTTTTAAATCCGTGCAAAAAGTAATATAGAAAACAATTATGTGACGGAGGGAGTATATAATGCCCTTAATTAATTGGTTATGGACGATTCTATTTAGAAAAAGAGTCATGTTATAGCAAGGGGCCGTTTGGTTTACGGGATAGAATTGAATTAACTAGGATTGGATTAGATTGACTATCGGAGAACGGATAGACTAGAACCAGAAAATTTGGATTAGAACCAAACTTTCTGGATCGAATTGTACACTAGATAGTCGTTCTAGTCTTTATTTAGAGCCATGGTCCTGTGCAATCCCTCGAATCATAATTGAAATTACCTGGGATTATAAAGACAATCACAGTCAATCCCTCAAACCATATCAAGTTGCTACCTTGTACAGCCTATATTTTGCACCTGTGGTACTTGGATACGGTTGTGTGATAGAGAGATTCTTCCAAGTGAGGTCTTTTTCAACAAGTATACAGTTATTAATCTGTCAAGTTGCTATCTAGCTAGGACAACCTAGCATGTTTATCAGGTGGGCGTAATTTATTGAATAGAGATCATTTTTCATGTGAGGTCTATTTCAATCAGTACATGCAGTTACATAGTATAACTCTCTCTTTCTTTGTTTTGTTCGAGAAAATAATATTTAGGGAAAATGTACTTTTTTGTCCTTTAACTTTGTTTAATTTTGATTTTCGTCCTGTTAACTTTAGAATTTTGAATTTCGTCCTATAACTTGCAAAAAATAGTTTTTTCGTCCTATTAACTTTCGAATTTTGAATTTCGTCCTATAACTTACAAAAAATTGGTGCCACGTCAGATTTACCGGACAAAAAACATAAGTTTTTGTAAGTTATAGGACAAAAAAACACAAATATTAAGTTATAGGACGAAATCCAAAATTTCAAAGTTAATAGGACGAAAAACACAATTTTTGTAAGTTATAGGATGAATTTCAAAATTCCAAAGTTAACAGGACGAAAACCAAAATCAACCAAAGTTAAAGGACAAAAAAATGCATTTTCCCTAATATTTAATTTCATCTAAAAGTTTAAATTTATAAAAAAAGTGTGAAATTAATTCATTTGTTTAGTAATTCCCAACCCTTACTACTGGGAGACAACGTGTGGGCGGCGTGAGCCTATTGGCTCTGATATCATGAAAAAATTCCGCCTCATCTAAGAGTTCGAAACTTATAGAAAGGTGTGAAATTAATTCATTTATATAGTAGTTAGTCCGAACTTATAGAAGTGTGTGAAATTAATTAATTTGTATAGCAGTTTCCAATATTTCCCCTTACTTGTGGGTTTGAGTATCTTCTAGGTTTGTCAACTCCATCATGTGGAGGATTAAGGAGACCCAACAAGTATTTAATTTAACGAGAGTGGAATTTCTGTCAGCAGGGTTTGGCAAAAGCCTATTGACTTTGATACCAATTTTTTTTTTATTTCATCTAAAAGTCCAAACTTATAGAAGAGTGTGAAATTAGTTCATTTGTATAGTAGTCCTCAATACGGCGCACTTTCTCCGGCCAGCCACCAGACTTTCAACCGGTCGGCCCTCCGTCTTCTACCCGGGTTGCGTTTTGGGTGTTCTTGCGCCTTATGCGGGTTTCTTTCTTATTATAGGGTTTTCTTGTGTTTTTGGTCCACGGTTTGTGCGGATTTCTTTAATCTTTTGCTGGTTTCCCCTTGTTGTGTTTTGTTATTTGGTTTTCTTGCTGTGTATTTTTCTGTTTTTTTTTTTAAGTTCACCTTTGTTCAAGGGATTTCACTACGGAAAAGACGGGGTTTTACGACGGAATATTTGCGATGGCCAACATTCTGTCGCAAATTTCGTATATTTGCGACGGATTTTGGTTAGCCGTCGGAAAAAATGAGTGTTTGCAACGGTTTTGTATAGCCGTCGCAAAAGTTAGTGTTTTGCGACGGGCATGTCCATCGCAAAATCTAGGGCCCACCATCTTCTTTGTACACCGGCTATATTTGCGACGGATAAGTTGTCGCAAATTTCACGGCTGTTTCCGTTGTAAAACGACCCATTTAAAAGTGACCGTTCGTGAAACGGCCCATTTGACCGATTTGTGACGGGCATGTCCGTCGCAATTTTTAACTTCGATTTTGCGACGGCCATGCTCGTCGCAAATCTGATCTTTTTTTGCGCATCTTTTGGGGAAACGGTGCGTTGACTGATTTTGCGACGGACATGCCGTCGCAAATCTGACCTGATTTTGCGTGACTTTTCGGGAAACATCGCGTTTGACCGATTTGCGACGGATTGTCCGTCGCACATTTTTAATTTTCAAATTTGCGACGGATTAGCTGTCGCAAAAACGACGCCGTTTTGGAGTTTGCCGGTCGCAATTTGCGACGGACAGGTATCCGTCGCAAAAAATTTTCCCCTTATATAAGCAGCCGCGATGCAGGCGGAGAAATTGAGAGAAGAAGAAGAGGAAAAAGAGAAGAAAAGGAAGGAGAAGTCGGGTGCCGTCGCTGTAGAGCCAATCCATCCCCACCGAGTGCTCGTTTTGTCATCTTCTACAAATAAACCGTAAGTTTTCTTCATTTTTACCGTTTAAAATTTAATTTTAAAGCATGTTTAGAATTGATTTTAGTTGAATTGTTTGAATTATATTGTTGTTTGATTTTAGTTTAATAATTTTTAATAATATTAGTTGATTGATTTTAATTTAGTTGAGTAGCTAGTTAGAATTATATTAGTTGTTTGATTTTAGTTTAATAATTTTAAATAATATTAGTTGATTGATTTTTGTTTAGTTGATCGAATTTAGTTGAGTAGTTTGAATTATATTAGTTGCTTGATTTAAGTTTAATAATTTTACAAAATAATATTAATTGATTGATTTTTGTTTAGTTGATCGAATTTAGTTGAGTAGCTAGTTTGAATTATATTAGTTGCTTGATTTTAGTTTAATGATTTTAAATAATATTAGTTGATTGATTTTTGTTTAGTTGATCGAATTTAGTTGAGTAGTTTGAATTATATTAGTTGCTTGATTTAAGTTTAATAATTTTACAAAATAATATTAGTTGATTGATTTTTGTTTAGTTGATCGAATTTAGCTGAGTAGCTAGTTTGAATTATATTAGTTGCTTGATTTTAGTTTAATAATTTTAAATAATATTAGTTGATTGATTTTAGTTTAGTTGAGTAGTTTGAATTATATTAGTCGTTTGATTTTAGTTTAGTGGAATTGAATTGAATAATATTATAAGTTGATAGAATTTAGTTGAGTAGTTTGAATTATATTAGTTGTTTGAATATTATGTTATGAGTATTTTATTGATTTTGAATAATATTATGTTAGGATAGTGGTTTGAAAATAATATTATATTTAGAATATTATGTTATGAGTATTTCATTGATTTTAATTTAATATTTCGAATAATATTATAAGTATTTCGAATAATATTCATGAATTTTGTTATAGATGAGCGGACAAGGCAGTGGCAGTGGCAGTCAGCCTCTGAGGGATGAGGAGTCGAGTAGAGGAGGGCGAGGAGGGAGAAGACGACGGGCCTCACTGAGACCCGTGGTTCCACCTATTTTCAGACCGAGGTCTCTATCAGAGACCTCTTCACAGCCTGGTGATGACTCCTCCTCCTCACAACAGACTGCTGACGACTCATCCTCCTCCCGCCAGCATTCGGTTGTTCAAGCACGTATGAAAAGCGGTCGATTTGGGACCAATTCCTCCAGTACTGGAATTCCCCTGAATTCAAAGAGAAGTCGAAGAAAAACAAGGCGAATCGGCGTAGTGACCCTGATGGAGAAGGGATGGCGAGACATCGGGCCGGTTCTCGGTCCATTTATAAGCACGGGTTGAGATTTGTAAGTTTTGTCTTTAATTTTGTAGTTTTTGAATTTTTATTATTTTTTCCTAATTTTTATGAGTGGTATTAATTTTTACTATATTTTTTTCTAATTAGGCGATGGAGCAAGGACACGAGCCCTCTCATTTTGAGAGATTGCAGCTCGCCCACCCACTCATCGAGGAGACTGGAAAGTCTACCTACGACCGTACCACCGAGATCCACTTAAGTATTATTTCAATATTAATAGTATTATTTCAATTTTTAATATTAAAAGTATTATTTTATATTTTGTGTTCAATTTATTTAATTTTTTGTATAATTAATTTGCAGAGAAAGATGCTCGAGGACCTTGCCTCTCAGCCTCAGCCCGAGGAAACGGCAGAGGGGTCGGGGTCGATGCCCCCCACACAACCTTCTGTTAACGCTCAAAATAAATTGTACTTCAAGAACGTCAAGGCTAAAAAGGGGTGGTTCGCTGGATTGAGGAGCTTCAGAAAGAACTTTTTCCGATCTCGTGGCTCGGGCTCATCCTCCTCTCAGTCTTCCATCGACTCTCATCCCAGTGAGGTCGAGAGGCAGCTTGCCACGGTGGTGGAGTAGATGAAGAACATGCAGAGGCAGCAGCGAGAGGCGCACGAAGTCAAGATGCAGCAGTATACAACCGAAAGTCAGTCTTCCATCGCCTCTGATGTGCCACGAGCCCACATGTCTGCGCCACCGATGCTGCCGATCCCGCCGACCTAGCCGTCGATGCCACCGATGCCCCCGATGCAGCAGCCGATTGTTAACCTGGGCGAGGATGAGGAGGAAGAGGAAGCCAGATTTAATTCCGACGAGTAGAAAAATTTAAATTTTAATAAATGTGAAATACAATTTTTTTTTAGTTTGAATTGATGTTACTTTTATTTAATTTTTTGTGAAGTACAATTTATTTACTTTTAGTTCGAAATAAATAATTTTACCAAAATAATAAAAATTAAATGGCCACAACATTTATAAAAACAAGTGAGAAACAAAAATGAATTAATTTGGTGAATTATGGAAAAAAATTGAGTCAATTTGGATACATATACAATTAATTGCACACAAATGAACGAATTATAAATTTAAGCGAGTGTCGAAATAAATATTTTTACCTAAATAATAAAAATTAAATGTCCACAACATTTATAAAAACAAGTGAGAAACGAAAATGAATTAATTTGGTGAATTATGGAAAAAAATGAGTCAATTTGGATACATATACAATTAATTGCGTACAAATGAACGAATTATAAATTTAAGCGGGAGTCGAAATAAATAATTTTATCAAAATAATAAAAATTAAATGACCACAACATGTATAAAAACAAGTGAGAAACGAAAATGAATTAATTTGGTGAATTATGGAAAAAAAATGAATCAATTTGGATACATATACAATTAATTGTGTACAAATGAATGAATTATAAAATTACGCATTGTCGAAATAAATAATTTTATGAAATAAAAAAAATAGTTGGGCAAAATATTTTTATAAACAAATTAGATACGAAAAGAAATAATTTGGTGAATTATAAAAAAAAAAAGACTTAATTTGAATACATATACAATTAATTGCGTAAAAATGAACGAAAGTAGCACATGCCCGAGTGGCGCGCGCCCCCTCCACATGCACAAGAGATCGCGCGTTCGATTCCACTTGGGAGCAAATTTGGATTAATTGTTCAAGGCCTAATAAGAGACATATAGAAAGTGGGCCGCCTATTATAAGCTATGGGCCGGTGGCCCAGTGGTCCGCGCCCGCCCCGCCCGCCCGCCCCGGGTGCCCGGGCTCGAATCACGTGAGCCACTTTTTTTTTTGTATAGGCTCGGTATTTTGCGAAGGCTAAATTCCGTCGCAAAATTGTAATTTTGCGACGGAAAACAGCCCGTCGCAAATTATAACAGAAACAAATATTAATAAATATTTGCGACGGAATACTGCCGTCGCAAATATTGTTGACCCGATCGGGTCTAACCCGAATAATTTGCGAGACCAGCCAATTTTGCGACGGATTTATCGATGGACGGCGAAAATCCGTCGCAAAAATTAGCTACGGCTGTTTTAGGAATGGACACGTGTCCGTCGCAAACAGTGTTTTTTTTGTAGTGTTTTGACACCAGATTTGAGTTTCTTATGTGTTTTAAGCATCTTGTTGGTTGTGCAAAGCAGTCACGGCTTTATACATTTTCTTTGGGATTTGATGTTCGAGCTTTCTGCCTTTCTGTTTCGTAATTGGCATACGGGTTTAGCTTTTCTTTGGATCTGTTTATTAGACTAGCTAACTATATTTTCCTTTATCTTCACCTACGTTTGGTGTTTGGGTGGTTGACAAGGTTTTGTTATGGCTTGACTGTATCCCTCGTTATGATAAATACCGATTGGTTGAATTAAAAAAATCAAAGTTTTCGTACGATATGGAAAAATTGCCTTTTAATCCCAATAGAATGGATGCAAAATATTTTGGTACCTATGTGCGAAAATGATTTTTTATTTTACAATTTTGGTTCCATCCATTAATTTTTAGAACCGAAACTGCAAATTTACCCCATAAAAATTGCAATTTATTCATTCTCTTGGAACCAAAATTGTAATTATCTTAGGGCCAAAAGTGCCCAAAAAACTATGGGACTAAAAGTGTTGAAAAATCGACCATTTTGAAATTGATTCATTTTCTTAGGACCAAAAGTGCAACTAAACCTAAAACATGCTTAAATAAGTCAGGGTTAATTCTATATTAATGCAAAAATATTTTTTCTCAATCTCAATTTAATCACGAATATTAATATTTTTATGAATATCAACTCTTTAGTTGTTTCAATCCAATACATGGTTTGCATTTTCAACAAAAAAAAATTGACTCGTAAGGGTGTGAAAATGATTGGATTGGAAACTTCTTTACATGGATGAAATCATTGTAGAGAGGGTAAGAGAAGTATTCGTCACGCGTTTGAAAAAAATCATATCATATTTTAAAAGTATGTACCAAATTGAAACAAATAAAGAGTTGGTGAATTATAATAAAAATATTAAAAATCGTGATTAAATTGAAATTAAATTTAATAATTGTAAAGTAATATAAAATTAACCAAAAAGAAGCTATGACAAACATACATAACAAAAATATAGCATAAAAGATCTTGTACGTGTATAGTTTAAAAAAAATAACAAAAAGAAGTTATGACAAACTTGTATGAGACTATCTTATACTACCTCCGTCCCGGAGGAACTTGCACACCTCCGGGGCACACTTTTTAAGAAAAAGATATTTTTTTAATAAAGTAGTGGCATATGAATAAATATGTATATATTTTTGTGAGTGTGCACTTAAATCATTGTTTCCTTTTAAAGGGTATGCAAGTTCCTTTGGGACAGACTAAAAAGGAAAGTTGGCAAATTCTTCCGGGACGGAGGGAGTACAATTTTTGTGCATGAAATATTTATTGGTTAAGGGAGCGCTTGACTAATAATTTTACCATAGTAATGGGAATGAGATTCAAAAATAGTGTAATTATGGGATTTAAACCAAATTCGTCCTCTATCTTTTCACCTTTTACAAAAATGGTCCTCTATTTATTTACATTATCAATTTAGTCCTTTATTTATTCAAGTTTCAACAAATAGGTCCTAATTGGCCAAAATACAAAGCACCCGTGCTTTGGTCCTCTATTTATTTCCTTTATCATTTAAATCCAATATCAATTCATGTTTCGCCAATTAGGTTCTAATTGGATGAAAAACACATAAAATGTCACTATTTTAGTTTTGTGCTCGTCACGTGCACTCGTTTTTTGGATGAAGCCTATGATATGGTTTTTGTTTCGGCTTTGCCAAATAAAAATAAATAAAACTTGAATTAAAATACAAAAATCAACTCATTTTGGATCTATGAGTCACTACAAGAAAATAATGATTTGCCTACGAAATTAAATTGCCTACAAAAATTTACCAACAAAAAAGTTTGTAGTAAAAATTGCCTACAATTTGCCCACAGAATTTTCAAATTATGAAAGCATCTACATTTCTCAACCTAAGACAATTTGCCTACGGAATTGATTTGCCTACGGAATAAAATCCCTAGGTATAATCACCTACAAGCCATTTGCCTACAAAAATTTACCTACAACACAATTTGCCTACGGAATTTCCGTAGGCAAATTATTGTGTAGGTGGGGGAAGGAAAATGCCTATACAATTAGACATTTTTGTAGGCAATTCGTAGGCAATCCCCCCTACGAATTTTTTTGTTGGTAATTCCGTAGCTATATTGACAATTTCCGTAGGTAATATTAAACTTTCTTGTAGTGAGTGTTCATTAAATCATTATAAAAAAAAAATCTTTGAACTCATATTTAACCTTTATTTTTTTGGATTGGAATATTTGGATCTAAAATTGCATGGATTGTTGCCACAATGGTTAAAACAACTGCACAAATGAATAGACGGTCTTCTTATTTTTTTATAACTTATTTTTTGTTTTATCTTTATTTCAATTCATTTTTTATGTGTTGAAATTTACTTCTGATTTTACATTATTTTTTAATGGAATATTGACATTCAACATGTCACGTGCTAAAAATATGTCATGCAATCACCAGTGGCTAGAAATCACAAGTACACGACATAAGCAGTGGCATTTTATACATTTTTCAGACAATTAGGACCACGTTGGCGGAACTTAAATAATTATAGGACTAAATTGATAAAATAAATAAATAGAGGACCATTCCAATAAAGATAAAAAGATAGAATACAAATTTAGTTTAAATCCCATGTAATTGCAATGGTTCATAAGAGCAAAATCATTACTTTCCCTTTTAAATAAGGTAATTACTACACCATTTTGATTACCTTTTTTCCCTCCTATAATCATTTTCTTCAATTACTCCCCTATTTTTCAACCAACAACCATGTGTTGTCCACCTGTATTCCAAAATTGGGGCGTAATACTAACAATGTAACCACTATTAGGACAATCTTTCTTCCAACATATATTTCATCACGAGGGCATGGATGAGAAATATAAATCTTCATTATTATTAATTACCATTACTGTTGAAGATTATAAGTATGGGTAAAGTCAGAGCCTCTAATCTTGAACCCCTTCAGCATTATATATAGATCAATTCTGTTCATTCATTCATTCATCGAAGCAGCAAAGATCGATCAAGAAAAAACTATTATAAACAATGGAGATGTTCACCACCACTATTGTGCTCATCTCAATCTTGCTCTTGCTCCTAATAATCCTCATCAAACCCAAATCCCCTCAAAATTTACCTCCAAGCCCTCCAAGCCTCCCCGTAATCGGCCACCTCCACCACCTCGCCGGAGGGCTAATCCACGAAGGACTCGCAAACCTTTCCAAAACATATGGCCCCATCATCAGCCTCAACCTCGGCCATATCCCCGCGGTGGCGATCTCATCTCGCGAAGCAGCTAAACACGTTCTCAAAACCCTCGACCCGGTCTGCGCTGATAGGCCGGAGAGCATCGCCATGAAGACGCTCTTCTACAACAACACCAACATCGGCTTCGCCCCGTACAACGAGTACTGGCGCCAGATGCGCAGGATATGCATTCTCGAGATGCTCAGCGCCAAGAACGTCAAGTCCTTCGCGCACATCAGGCAAGACGAGACCAACGCTCTGGTCAGGTGTGAAAGAATTTCTCCTCTTCTAAAATTTCGAACTTCTAGAAAAGTGTGAAATTAATATATTTAATTATTTCCCTTTACAATCCCCTCACTTGAAGTTGTTCTCAACTGGAATCGAACCAGGATCCTTGTTTGGGCGTGAGCCATGTGGCTCTGATACCATGAAAGAATTCCATTTCATCTAAAAGTTCAAACTTATAAAAGGGTGTGAAATTAATTCATTTAATTATTTTTCTTTACAAGGTCTCTAAAAGAATCAATTTTGGCGGGGACGGGTGTCGATATCACGGAGAGGATGTTCGTCTTCTCGTCCACGGTGACTTGCAGGGCGGCGTTCGGGGATGTTGTGAGGAATCGGGAGGCGTTTATAGTGATGGTGAAGAAGTTGGCCCACATGGCGGGGGGAATGGAGATGGCCGATCTGTTTCCGTCTCTCGGGTTTGTGACGATGTTCACGTGGAACAGGTTTCAGCTGTGGAAGATGAAGCGTGATGTGGATGCCATTTTGGACCCTATTGTGGCGGAGCATAGGCTGAAGAGGAGAGGCGAGGGGAGTGGTGAAGATATAGTCGATGTTCTTATCAGGGTGCAGGAGTCTGGGGAACTCCAGTTCCCCATCACTAATGACCACGTCAAAGCTATCATTTTGGTAATTAATTTATTAAGAATAGGTGTTGTGTGAGATTGTCTCACGAGATAACATAAGTTGAACATGACGTATTAACACTTTAGAAAAAAAATGGTATTAATTTGTGCATGCTAGTTTATGAACTTATCCCAAAAAAAAATGGAGAAAAATAGGTTTTTGGTCCCGTAACTTGTCTAGTGTCCAATTTTGTTCCAAAAAAATTAACTTTTTAATTTTGGTCCCATAACTTATTAAATCGTCCAATTTTGGTCCAAAATTGGACCAAAATTAAACAATTCAATAACTTATGGGACCAAAATTGAAAAGACAAATTTTTTGGGACCAAAATTGGATACTAAACAAGTTATTGGACAAAAAAATTATTTTTCTTTTCTTACCTTGTATATATATATATATATATATGGTTATAAATATTCATTTTGACAAACTGGTTATGGTTTTGATTTCTTTTTAACTAATTGTGAATGAAATTAATTATTAAATTAGATGTGGTCTTATGACATAATTAAGAAATACATTAATATTTTTTAAATAGTTGAATTCATGCTAACCACATGACTAACTCTTATTATAAAAAATTACTTTATTGTTATATCTAAAATCCTTTTGTTTTAAGGGATTTTCTTAATGTGAAAGAGACTATATATATGCAGTATATTTTGTATCTTCTCCGCAAACTATAGAAACGTTGTTTAAAGTATGTACATGAGAATCCTGGCCAATTTATTAATAAATTATGTGTTTTGAGAATACTAATATGAAATGAAAATAAAACCTCTCATAGATACTACTTTCTCTATCCAGCCTATTATTATTTGCACACTTGATTTATTGGGACGCCTCAATATTATTTATAGACTCTAAAAGTGAAAACATTGATTTGTGTAGACACTCAAAAAAATATACACATATTTACCTATATGTCATTATTTTACCTATAAAGGTTTTTTTGGTTCCTAATTTATCTAGTGTCCAATTTTGGACCAAAAAAATTTTACTTTTTTAATTTTGGTACCATAACTTATTAAATCATCCAATTTTGGTCCCAACCAAAATTGGACAATAGATTAATTACGGGACCAAAAAACTATTTTTCTCAAAAAGGATGTCACCCAGGTTAGCACGATGCCAACCTTTTTGCCCACTATTTTATTAACCATGTTTGGGCAAAAAAAAACTATTTTCTAAAAATAGGGGAAAAAATAATTGCTCTATAAATTTTTGGATATATATGTTCTTTTTCCTTAATGATTTAACCCATATGAACATTGATATAAGGGAAAATAATTTTTTTTTCTTCCAAATTTCAAGTGTTTAAAGTCTTTTTGTTCTTGTTTTGTTTAATTGTACAAAAATGTTCTTTTCTACCCTATTGTATATAACTCTTATATACTTACTCACTCATTTTTCAAAATTTTCAAACTTTATTTCAACATTAATTTTCCCAACTATATTTGAGGAGCATTTTATTTAATGTGGCAAAAAAAAAAAAAAAAACTTTGAACCTTGAAATTAGACATTTTTGTACCTTTCTTTATGTCAATTGGGAAAAGATCTTTTTTTTTTTGACCAATTTCGAGTGTTCAGTTGTAAAAAATGTTCTTTTCTGCTCAAGCACGACTCTTCTATCCTTAATCACCTATTTTTCTACTTTTTTCCATTTGTATTTCAACATTTTTCCTACTATATTGGGGTATTTTAGTCAATTTGGGGGCAAAAAAAGAATATTTTTTTAGAAGTGGGCAAAAAAACTTTGGGCACTGGATCAAAATTGAACATATTTTCTCTATAATCTATCTAATGGAGCGATTTATGAAGTAAATTACATTGCAGGACATGTTTTCAGCTGGAACAGAGTCATCAGCCACCACTACCGACTGCGCGATGGCGGAGCTGATGAGAAATCCGCGAGTGATGGCGAGAGTACAGTCGGAAATAAGAGCCGCGCTGAAGGGGAAGACGACCGTAGAAGAGACGGACTTGCAGGGGCTAAGGTATCTGAAATTAGTGATCAAAGAAACTCTGAGGCTTCACCCCCCATTCCCACTACTCCCCAGACAATGCAGGCATGAATTCAAACTTGAGGGATACACAATCCCGGTCAAAACTAAAGTGATGATCAACGTTTGGGCCATGGCAAGGGACCCCAACTACTGGGGAGAAGATGCGGAAGCCTTTAAACCCGAGCGGTTCGAGGATAGTGCTCCCGATTTCTTGGGCAGCGACTACGAGTTCCTTCCGTTCGGGGCGGGCAAAAGGAGCTGCCCGGGGATGAATTTCGGGATAGCTAACCTTGAGCTTCCGTTGGCGCAACTTCTTTTCCACTTCGATTGGAAATTGCCGGAAGGAATGAGTCCTGGTGATGTGGATATGGGTGCAGTAGAAGGACTGGCGGTCGGGAGAAGGACTCCTCTCGTCCTCTTTCCTTCTATGCACAATCCTTCCGACTAAGAATTGATGAAGAGTCTTGATAGTTTGGAGATATGGCAATGATTAGAAATTGTGCCATTTACATATTGGTTGAAAAAACGATTCTAATTATAAATTGGTTTAACGTATATGTACAAACACATATTTTATGTTTTTGTGCAAATATATTTTATGCGTTTATTCAAATACTTTGAATCAATTTGTAATTTAGGTCAGTTCTTTGGACCATTTTATAATTTTCCCTTAGAAATTATTGGTTTTAATTACTTTGAATAAATTAACCCGCCGGATCTTGCTTTTTCTTTTTAAAATTATTATGTATTAATAATGTAGTATTCCTTGTGTAATCTAATTCCGGCCTAAAAAGTATGTATCCTGATTATTATTTTCGCATCACTAAACGTGAACACAAGACTCAAAAATAAGTTCAAGAGAATGTGTGAGTACATGTTTTAATTTATTTTTTGGAATAAGCAAAATTCATTACTGAAGGAGCATTAGAAATGCTCAACTGAATATAATCGAAAATTAGTAACAGAAACCTCACTCCAACTAGAACAACATTAAGGGATGCAAGGCAGGGGTTCCCTCAACCACTCACTAATTGAATACAGAAAAATAATAGTACCATCCGTCGCTTTATTAACTAATACCAAAGTATCATATTTTTTTGTACATGTTTTTTTATTTATTGGGCAATTAAAATTAAGCTTTTCAATTTTACATTATTTATTTATGGAAAAACACACTTTTTTGTCCTTTAACTTTGTTCACTTTGGTTTTCGTTCTGTTAACTTTGACATTTTGAATTTCGTCCATAACTTACAATTTTTTTTGTCCAATTGTCTGCTACACCAGATAACTCTTCCGGTAAATCTGACGTGGCACCAATTATTTATAAGTTATAGGACGAAATTCAAAATGTCACGTCAAATTTACTAGAAGAGTTGTCTGGTATGGTAGGTAATAGAACAAGAAATACAAATTTTATAAGTTATGGAACAAAATTCAAAAGTCCAAAATTAACAGGATTAAGACCAAAGTCAACCAAAGTTAAAGGAAAAAAAGTGCATTTTAATTTTTTTTTTCATTTTCTATTCTTTCCCTTTTCTTATATTTAAATTTTATAAAATTATCTTATTTAAGTATAAAATAATATTTGTGTTCAAATATTTATAAGTTATCTAATGATTGTACCCCTTGTATGAGATCATGGGTCCATCATTGGGTCAAGGTTTGTATCATGTATGAATGAGATCACTATTAAAATGAACACGGACATATTGTTTCACTGTCAAAACATTATTGTATTACTTGTAGAATCTTTTTTAAGAATAGGATGACAAAAAAAAAATGAATAAAATATAACTAGTTGTTTGTTGTTAGCTAGGTTGTTAGATTAGTAGTAAGGGTAGTTATCCCAAGAGAACCCATCAGATCATATTTTAGCAAGAGAAACTCTCTATATATCACATCTGAAAGTGTGAAAATTTCATTGAGTGAAATATATTTTTAAACTAATTATGGCATGTTATCAATTTTTTACCGGATTTGTTATGGACAAATCTGTTTGGAGACAAAGCCCTTTTTTTTCCCGAAATTGGGTGCTGCTAAATCAAGTTGCTACCGTGTAAGCATGTAAGGTCTATTTCAAAAAAGTACCCATATTAATCAGTCCTATATATAATTAGGTGGGCGGGATTGGGTGAATATAGATAATTTTTCATGCGAGGTCTCTTTCCATCAGTACAGTCATTAACTGGTGATCTATCACATCATTAAATGTTCTACATAAGATGCATGTGCTTAACTAATAAAGAATATTCTACAAATAATAAGAATATTTTAAAATTGTGATAGGAGTGAATCAAATAAAAAGATTTGAATTGATATGTTAATATTTTGTAGATATTTGTAATCTTTTTCCTGGTAAAAGTTGTTGTAATCATAGTGGAAATTCAATCACTATTCACGATGGAAATTATATCTATTCTCCTCTCTTTACAATAACAAAGAGTTTAACAAACTTTCAAAACATAAGTATAGCATAACTGAATCGAAACCAACCCGAACTTAACCCAATTTTTATTGGGAATGGGATCTAAATATTATTCGATTCATCGGAAAAACACCGTATTGAACAACACTAAATAGTATAGAAGCGGATAATTGAATTAAATATAAATTAAATTTAAATTATTACCTTAATTTATATCCAACAAATTATAAAATATGTTATTGCAGTGCAATAGAATCATACGATTTTATTAAATTTTATAAACTTACATTAAAATGAATTATCCTCCTTGATTTGTCTATTGCTTGGATTTGATAAATGACACACGTCTTGTATAAAAAAAAAAGGCAAAACTGGTATGAGACCGCAGTCTCATGACATGAGACAATACAAATTAACACACACCTTTATTAAAGTGTTAATGAGTCAATACCCTAGTTATACTCATTCTCATTTTCTCATGTATTAGACTGTCTCATATAAGACCTACTAAAAAAAAAAAAATATTGGTGTACCAAATCATAAATCTAGGACGACATTTCGAGTTCTTTTAGGTTGTGTTTGATTGGGGATGGGGATGGACCATCCCCCATTTCATCCGATTTCGGATGGGCACATCCCATTCTGCATCCACCCCTATAATATACATATATACATATTTTAATTATATTTTATACAATCATAACTTTTATCCCACACTCATCTTCTCTCCTATTTTTTCTACATTTATTCATTATTTGTTCTACTTTCTTTTAAACATTTATTCTCTCTCATACTTTTTATCATCATCATCTCTCATATTTTTCTCTCACTCAATCATTATCTAACTAATTAACAATAATATAATATTTCAACATCAATTTTGGTTTGACATAAAGTTTCATC
Source organism: Ballota nigra (assembly GCA_947034835.1). Taxonomy (NCBI): domain Eukaryota; kingdom Viridiplantae; phylum Streptophyta; class Magnoliopsida; order Lamiales; family Lamiaceae; genus Ballota; species Ballota nigra. Next base: position 121,767,339 of record OX344721.1, on the reverse strand, counting down.
CAACTTTTTTTCTCCATCCTTAACCAAACACAGTTTTATTATTCATTGGATTATCTCATCCTCCTTTTTCCATCTCTATCTCCATCACTATCCAAACAGAGCCTTAAGTGAGGTTTAAAATTTAAAAAATATGTAAAGTAAACATGAAAACATTATAAATTCCCCCCATGCCATCCCAACAAATTTGTCACACAACACATCCAACGACCACCGCCCCCTTCTTCACAAACGCCGTAGCTCAGCTGCATTTTCCGGCAGATATCACTACAAGAAAGTTTAATATTGCCTACGGAAATTGTCAATATAGCTACGGAATTACCAACAAAAAAAATTCGTAGGTGTAATTGCCTACGAATTGCCTACAAAATTCTCTAATTGTATAGGCATTTTCCTTCCCCACCTACACAATAATTTTCCTACGGAAATTCCGTGGGCAAATTGTGTTGTAGGTAATTTTTTGTAGGCAATTGGCTTGTAGGTAATTATACCTAGGGATTTTATTATGTAGGCAAATCAATTCCGTAGGCAAATTGGTTTAGGTTGAGAAATGTAGATGCTTTCATAATTAGAAAATTCTGTGGGCAAATCGTAGGCAATTTTTACTACAAACTTTTTTGTTGGTAAATTTTTGTAGGTAATTTAATTCCGTAGGCAAATCATTATTTTCTTGTGGTGTATGGTGACAGTCGAGGATGTGCGCAAGGCACAATGGGCTGAGGGGCCAACCACAATCTTGGCCATCGGAACAGTAAATCCATCAAATTATATCGATCAAACCACCTATCCTGATTATTATTTTCGCATCACTAAAAGTGAACATGAGATCGAACTCAAAAAAAAGTTCACGAGACTGTGTAAGTGTATATTTTTTATTTATTTTGCAATTAATGCTAACGTTCATGGACGCATTTGCAGGCTACCATCAAATTCCAATGCATCCCGACGACCAAGAAAGCACGGATAAAAACATGTTGTGCTGGAAGAGGATGTCGTTTGGCCTCATCAATGCAGGAGCGACCTATCAAAGACTGGTGAACAAGATGTTCGACGAACAAATTGGAGACATAGTAGAAGTCTATGTAGACGACATTGTGGTCAAAAGTCCAAAAAAGGAAGATCATCTCCAACATTTGATCCAGGTGTTTGAAATCCTTCGACACTACAACATGAAGCTAAATTCAAAGAAGAGCAGCTTTGGAGTACATTCAGGAAAGTTCCTGGGCCATCTTGTTAGCCAGCTAGGTATCGAAGCAAATCCATCAAAAGTCAAAGCCATTGTGGATATGTAACCTCCACGCTCAGTAAAAGAAGTTCAAAGACTTACTGGTTGCCTTGCAGCTTTGAACCGATTTATATCCAGATCGGGTGATAAATTCCGCTCATTCTTTGAGGCCATCAAAAAAGGAAAGTTTACATGGACAAACAACTGCTAGAGAGCATTCGAGCAACTTAAAGCTTACCTGGGAGATGCTAAAATTCTATCAAAACCCATCTCAGGTGAAAAACTCTACTTATACCTGGCAGCGTCAGAAGTGGCGATCAGCTCTGTATTAGTAAGAGAAGATGGTAAATTCCATCAACTCATCTACTACGTCAGCCAAGCTCTACACGAGACGGAGATCGAATATACCCCAACAAAAAGCTGGCGTACGCACTTGTTTTGAGTGTGAGAAAGTTAAGACCGTACTTTTTTTACCATCAAGTCGAAGTACTAACAACTTTCCCACTCAGACAAATCCTTCATCGCCCGGACACAACTGGTCGTCTTTTGAAATGGTCACTGGAGATCAGCCAGTTGGGTGTAACTTATGCTCCTCGAACAGCGATCAAGGGGCAAGCATTAGCCGACTTCATTATCGAACTAACTTTTCCCCAAGATCCGACGAGAGGACTTGATCACCCCTGGCATCTCTATGTTGATGTGTCATCTACAAACACGGCCTCAGGGGCAGGAGTAGTTCTTATAAGTCCTGATCGACAAGTTTTCACCTCGGCCATCAAATTTGACTTTATGGCAACCATCAACGAAGCTGAGTATGAAGCTCTCATTGCTGGTCTCCACCTATCCCTTGCAGTAGGTGTCAGGCGTCTACAAATATTCAGTGATTCTCAGTTGATTGTCAACCAGGTCCAGGGTGAGTATGAAACAAATGACGATCACATGATTGAATACCAACAAATTGTTGCCCACCTGGTATCCATATTGGACCAAGTCTTCATTGAACAAATACCCAGGATGAGCAATACTTAAGCGGGTGCGTTGGCCCGTCTAGCAACAAGTGAAGGACCTGCAGAGTTGGCAAATATTACTATCACAAAGATGAAAAGTCCATCAACAGTAAGTTACAATGTTAACCAGCTAGACGAGTCGACGAATGACGATGATTGGAGAACAAACATAGTCAAATATTTGAAAAGTGGAGAAAAACCAAAAAAATCTTTTGAAGCTGCCAAGCTAACAAAGCAAGCCTCCAGATATACTCTGATAGGCGAGTAGCTTTACAAAAGAGGAATATCAATTCCACTTCTCAAATGTTTGCCTAGGGGGCAAGGACGAACAATACTCGAAGAAATACATGATGAAGTATGTGGAAATCACACTGGGGGGCAGGCTCTGGCGTACAAGACTACCAGACAAGGCTATTATAGGCCGACGTTACGACAAGATGCAATCAAAATTGCAAAAACTTGTCATAATTGCCAGATTTTTGCTCCAAATATTATTCATACTCCGGCGCAAGAGCTCGTTTCTGTTTACAGCCCATGGCCATTTGCAAGATGGGGGATGGACATCATTGGTTCTTTCCCAACCGGTGTAGGAAGTGTTCGATTTGCCGTTGTGGCAGTCGATTATTATACGAAGTGGGAAGAAGCGGAGGCTATGGTCAAGATCACGCAACAAAAAATGATTAACTTCATTTGGAAGAATATTGTTTGCCATTTCGGAGTCCCACAGACGATTGTGACAAACAATGGTCCGCAATTTGATGGAAAAGAGCTAAGGGATTTCTGCACAAAGTGGGGGATCAAAAAGCATTATTCTACCCCTTATCATCCTCAGTCTAATGGACAAGTCGAAGCCGTCAACCAGATTATAAAGCATACATTGAAGATACGATTGACGGAGAGCAAACGTAGTTGGTCTGAAGAACTCCCAGAAATATTATGGGCTTACAGAGTTTCTCCCAGGTCTAGCACCGGAGAAACACCTTTCGCAATGGCTTTTGGAACAGAAGCTGTTATTCCAATCGAGTTAAAGACCAACACAATACGGACGATCAACTTTGATGAACAAACAAACAACTCTGCTTTGGCTGCTGAAATGGATTTGTTAGAAGAAAAAAGGCTGAATGTCGAATTAAAAAATGCTACTTACAAGCAGCGAGCAGAAAGATATTATAATTCCCAGATTTGGTTCTAAGAAAGGTGCTCACTCCACCTCCAGGTGTATTCGGACCGACTTGGGAGGGTCTGTATCGTATAACGGAAAAATATCTTAATGGGGTATACGATATCGAAGATATGAAAGGCAACTCGACCCAATACTCCTGGTACGCTGTACATCTCAAGAAGTACTATCAATAGGAAGAACAAGTCTAAACTGGGGGCGAGCAATAATCATCATGGGCAATAGATCAACAACTTGCCTAATTTTTTGAAAATTTTGCTAAGTGTTGAACAGTTAGTTGATCGACATATTGTATAGTTTAGTACTTGATCTTTATATTTCATAAAAAGTTGCTCGGAAAAATTCTATAAACGAGCAATTATATAGTCTCAATGTATAAAGGTTGTTCGTCATATTGTATATGAGAGTGATGAACAATTCTTTAAAACTTGTAATTTTTTACAATGTAAATATAGTTGTTCGTTTGTAAATCAGTCTAAAGCTCGAGGTATAAGTCCATTTTGAGGACCAAGGCCATTTAAAGGTTGTTCGTCTTTTAAGATGAATAAAACCTAAGGCTAAACCCATATTCAATTAAGACAAAGTTCAAATTGAACAAAGCCCAAGATTATATGTTATAATTGCAAAAGCATTGAACAAAAATATAAAGGCAATTAACATATATAAAGAAGATGAGCAAACGAAAAAGACATTCATTAATAAAAGGCACTAAGCCTAAAAAAATACAAAGTGCAAGCATAAGTAACAAAAGCCTGCCGAGCAACTATTACATAAGTGTAAAGGAAATCCTAAGTTCTAATCCTGATGTTGCTCGCCCTGAGGAAGATCTTGTGTTTGATCAGCAGGAGGCTCAATGATCATTGTGCTCGCAAGATCTTCAGCATCTTTCTTCTCTTTCTCGGCAGCATCTTGCTCGCCTTTAGCTACTTGCTCGTCCTCATCAAGGGAAATCAGAGGCCGAGTAACAATAATACTGGGGCCAAGTTTGTCAATCTTGACCCCGTAGTCTGCCATATCCCCCAATTGGATTTCGATATTGTTGGGTGGGGGATAGTTCTTTACGAACTCAGTCAAATCATTGCCCATCTCCTCCACTAGATCATTGTGCTCATACGCATTAGCCAGATGAATACAGTCGGCATAGGCGCATATATAGCCTAAGTTAGAGATGGGAGCAGATCAGACTTGCAGCTCAGCCTCCAGTTGCTCGCCGGTGTACATGCTTGCATTAACCTCCTTGAGGCTAGCAATTTCAACCTCGAGTTCGGCAGCAGCAAACCTTTTTCCTCCTTCCTCGAGCAAGGCATCCTTGCACTTCAGCTTGGCAGACAAATTTTGATAACTCTCGAGATGTTTCTTCTCGGAGTCGAGGGAGAGGGTGAGTTGATTATTCAAACGAGCAAGTATCGCCTCGTAGTTGTTCACTAGGCCATCCTTCTCTTCGGTCAGCTGCCGAGCAATATTAGCATAGCGGCGAGCAGCTTCTTCCAGCTCGACCAGCTCGGCCATCGCCTTTTGAGCTGTAACCAGGGAGTTGGCAGTTTGCATCATCGAATAGTGGAAGTTGTCCGCCACTCCCTGCTGAGATACGGTTTTATCCAATGGCCCTGGTCCATGACCGGACGATCAGTTCAGTAGCCCTCCGAACATGGTCTCCCGGGATCTCCCTAATGGTAGCAGGGGTCTTGGAGCAGGCGTACTGGTGCACTGCATTTGCTCGCCCTGGATGATCGTCAGCCCAATATCTGCGAACAAGAAATTGTGTTACACTTGGAAAATTAAGGAAAATATAAAGGAAATTTGTTCGGCATTGAAGAGATAAAGTATACTTACGCTGCGAATTTCCGTTCATCCCAACCAAGGAGGGTGATATCCTCTGGGCCTCGAGGAGGGGAGGTATCCTTACTCCCTTTGCTCGCCCTTTCAACCGGCTCCACGAAAGAGTGGCGAACAGCTTCATCATGGTGGGGCCGAGCATGGCTCTTTCCCACTTTCTCTTTCCCCTTGTTACCGGTGGGGATAGTATGCACCAAAGGGGTTCCGTCGGCCCTTTTCAAGCGCTTTCCTCCTTGGGGAGATGAGGCAGGGGAGAGTGCTGGTCGAGCATGTGTATAAAGGGCGGCCTACCGAGCAACTTTCACTTCCTCGGGCTTGTTAGTCATTGCCAGCACTTTGGAGGGTGGATCTCCTTTTATCTTTCATCCCTTGGGAGGTGGTATTTCGTGGACTCTTTGTTCAAGAAGTCCAAAGCAGGAAGGAATGACGATTGTAACTTGCTCGGCTAAAAAAAAAGATAGAGAAATAAAATTAGAGACGAGCAAGAATTCAAAATGACGAACAAGAATATTTCTGAGAGTTAGATTTTAGCATACCAGGGGGCACCTCAATATGAGCCTCGAGATGATGCGGGTACGTGAGGAGGCGAGCAACTTTCTTGCACCTCTCTTCGTTCACGTATTGAATCGTTCTATCAGCTTTATTCCTAAGGGCGACCAAACACGAAGTGAAGAGGAATTATGAGCCGATTTCTTCCTCTTCCGTGTTCCACTTGAGAAGGCGGGGACCTGCGAACAAACAAAAAAAGTTAAATTAGAACAACATTATTCGAGGGCGAGCAAAGATAAGCTTACGTTTAATTTTCCCATAAGAGGCTAGGGAATTAATAAGCCCAACACCACCGTGTGGGCCAGAGGATGCTCGCCAATCGCCCCCAATGAAAAAAAAGTGTTGTTTCCAATCTTAAATCTTGTTCGGCACTCCTTCAATGATTTTGAGCCCAGTACGAGCCTTCAAGTAATAGTACCTATTCTTCTCCTACTGGGCAATTTGTGATCGTCATGAGGTAATTGATCTTCTCGGCTATAATACGATCAATGTACCCCTCTAAAGCGAACAACCCCATGGTGCCGAGAAGGTTCATCCACCCTATGAGAGTGATTTGAGTGATGGCAATGTTGGTCGCCTCTAAAAAATGACCAACTACTGGGGGCAGTGGCAACCTCAAACCAGCCATCAAGGTGTGGATGTTCATCGCTGTACACCCGGGCGGAGGACGATCAGCTCTTTCTTTCCTAGTTGGTGCCCACATGTGTATATCGTAGGGGATCTGGTAATCTTCCCGGTATGAAGCAAGCTCATCTTGACGAACAACACTCTTAATTCTGCTCGCTTGAAACTCCGTCTTCACCAATTGCAAAACTTGACGCTTTGGGATTGGAAAGTTGTTCGCATGTTCATTCGCATATGCTCGCCATTCAAATGGGCGAGCAACTCCAGACGGGATCTCGTTCTCAAGCATTCTGGGGTGTGGAAAATCTATCCCCTCCAAAAATTCGAGAGTAAGCTTGTCGAATTCGGGATCTTCCGATTCAGTACTTGATGAAGAGTCCTCACTCGAATCCCTGCTCGCCACAACCACAACTTCACCTCCAGACGGGCGAGCACCAGTATCCTCCACAGATCGAACAACAGTATCAACGTTGGGGTTCGATTCCGATGAAATCTCGAACGGAGGTTGGTTTTCGTATGCAACAATTGGAAATAGAGGATCAAGGGTTTCCTCGAAACTATGGTTGCTCGAATGAGAGGACATGGACTTCGAATGTAAAAAGAACTAAGTGGAAAGGTAATGGAGAAGAGCGGCAGCGGTTTTTTGCAGGCGACGACGGCGGTTTATTGCAGACGACCGTGCTAAACCTTACACGGTGGTGGCGAAATTCAAAAAAGAAAAAGGACAAAATTAAACAAATGAGTGAGATAACTACCTTAGGAAGCAATTAAAAGTTGAAACTTGAAGAAATTATGCCGGAAAACGTCAAAGGTCGCCGGAGATGGTGGAAGTCGCCGGAATTCACTGTTGCAAATAAAGAAGAGTGGGAATTTTTTTATTTCCCACTCATATATATACTCATAAGAAAAACGGGGTAAAACCCGTAATTTCCCCAAAATTTTAGACCAAATTGAAAGAAAACGGGGACAATTTCGAGCAAGAATAAAAGTCGAAGGACCTATAAGCAAATATAGGGGCGCGTGACCTCGGGATTGTTCGCACGTGGGCGGCGCATAATCATACCGCCCACGTCATCATCGGATAACCCCCACATTCTGGAAAGATGAAAAGACGCTACCAATGTTGTTCGGCCGAGACGAATGCAATTCGTCCTATCTCATCATCAAAGTGATATCCTGACCACAGTTGCTCGGCACATAGTTGCTCGTAAAAAACAACATCTGGCCAGGATAGGGGGCAATTGTTGATAGGCGAACATCATATATTGGCGAACAAAGTTTAAGAGCTAAATAAAGATTAACCAAAAAGGGGGTGCATAAGCTAATTCGGTAAGTGTATAATGTGACGAGCAACTTCTTCGACGAACAGCCTTATGCGAACAAGTCCAGAGATCCGGGATTAGATATGAGCCCTACACCTAGTCATTGATGACGAACAACATTGTCACGAGGCAGTGTATCTACCAACTCAAGAGGTGTACAATACTAAGTCTCATAACCTGCTAGAAATCTGATGAACAAAAAACAAATATCCTGTAGCTCATCTACAAGGGGCAAAAAGGCGAACAACTTCCGAACCATGCACACAAGATGCGAACAACTTCTACAAAAGGAGAATGTTGGACTAATCAAGCCATCAAGACGAACAATAATTAATCCGAGATAAGACCAAAGACAAGACTTTGTAACTAAGTTTCAGCTTAGATAAGGTCGATCAAACAAGGTCAAAGGACACATGTCAAACATGCAGGCTAGGAAGTCCAAGAGTCATGTACACCACCTACTTGGTGGTCTCTATAAATAGTTGTTCTCCAGCTAAGAAATATAAGTTCAAATTAACAAACACAAACACACAAAAACTTGCACACACACGAAATAAATACGAATCCAACGCTCGTATTTACGATTTCACAACCCGAACCATCGATTTATCATTTATGGTGATAATCAATCACACGTTCTTGTTTGGTGATCCTAAACCGAATTAAAACAGCCATTAATCCTCACGATTAGATTCGATCACCAACATTTTGGTGCTAGAAGGAGGGTTCGACCGGCGGGTTCTCGGTCAAACTGGTCCAAACCTGTCCTCGGACCCGTTTGACCGGGTTTTTACCCGGCCCGTACGGGGGGGGGGGGGGGGGTGGTGGTTTGTGGCGGGTCCGGGTTTGAACCCGCCCCATTGTCATCCCTAGTAAAACTCCACAAATACCGACGCTTGGTTTCTGAATTTTCGGCGATGCATTCACACTTTTTCGACGAGAGTCGCAAATGCTCTGTATTTCTGCCTCCCCGCCACTCGATCTCCACCGCCCACCCCGCCGCCCCCAAACGCTAGCGCCGCAATTGTAATCTCTCTGTTTCTCTCTCTATTTCGACTGGAATTCTCCCTCTGTTGGGGAGCTAATTAACGTGTATTTTGGGGGAGAGTTGGGGGAGGATTGGGGTAAGCCGGGTAATCTGGAGTGAGCGGCGGGTTTGTTGTTGTGCTGGGGAAGGGGGTTGTTTTGGGAGGGAAGGGAGGTTGTGTGTGGTTGTTGTGGGTATAAAAATTTGAAAATATTTTGTGTGAATTTTAATATATATACTCACATATAAATATTAACCAATTATACACTTCCACGTGGAATATATATCATAATAAAAAAAAATATTCGTGCCATGTCAGTGTCACCGGTTGAGTAACCTTCTGTAGCCGGTTTTAGAACGAAAAAGTTAATTTTTGGAAAGTTATCGGACTAAAAAATAAAGTCAAAAGTTAGTAGGACGAAAAACAAAGGTGACCAAACTTATAGGACAAAAACTCTATTTTTCCTATATTTGCCAAGTATCTTACATCTGTTTTTTTCTTTTTTGCAGATTATTACCTTCTGTTCGGGAACGCTTCTCGGGATGAAACAGAGGCGTTGCATTTTGGTATCAATTAAGCTAGCTCTATGAAGGAGCTTCTGGGCAATCTGACATTCTGTTTAGTTCCAAAGCAGAGGAGATATAATTTGTGATATAAGTTAGGCCCGGATGGACCCCAATCTCCGGATTGGTATGATACTGTCCTTTTTAAACCGAACTCACACGGATTTATTTTTGGGCTTTCCTGCAAAAGACCGCATACTAATTCAGATACTTGTTCATCCTTATAAACCCACGATCATCCCATATTATTTCGATTTGGGACATTATTTGAACTCCAACAATTCTTTCCAAAAAAAAAAAAAAGACTGGCGAACCTTCCCTCGAACGACCCGCTCTATCCAGGTCATACGTGAGACAGATTCCATTTAGGATATTATTTATGACCCATGGGTTGATGGATCTCCAACCCAGTCATAATTTAAACTAAAGTATGACCCAACTGATAAGGTGGAAATCTGTTTCATATTATGAGACTGTGTTATACATTATATAACTTTAAATTTAACAAATGTTGTGAATCTTACTTGCTAAGTTCACACATAAATATTGGGTTATTATTGTATTTGGTGTATAGTTATTCTTGTATAGCTCGAAAGCACAATAAAATTAATACATATTTTTAATTTTATCAATATTTATATATTGATATAATTATACACATACATACAAATAAGAAATAATACACATATTAATATAAAAAATACTTATACATATATATAGTTTCAAAATCTTGGAGGCCCTCCCCTGAATCCCACATGAAATTATCTGTGTTATTTTTTATGTTCCATATTACATTCCATAATCTGAATGTATGACAAGTAGAATTTTTAAAAATATTGATCAATAATTAAACCATCACAATTCTAGGGCCATATGTTAAAGATTCAACAGGCCGAATACAAAATGAAATATAGTGGAACAGATGAATTGAACTGCTTGGATCCGCTGTTGATTCTATCCCATATAGTCATATTTTCCGTTTTCTTAAACAAGAAATTCAAGCATTCGCCGTCCAAAGTCACTATATATAGCCAAGGATGAAAATATCTGAAAATTTTCTCGTTATATTCTCGATATATTTATTTTTCGTGATCACCGATACCGATATTGAGGGGTAACAATATTTCCATAATATCGGTAAAGAAATCGATAAATATCGGTATACAATATCAATTTCGATTATATTTTTGTGCAAATTGAGCATAATATCGGTAAAATATCGCAAAAATTCGGTAAATCTCGAAAAAATATCGAGAAATATCCATAATTTTGATAAATATCACAAATATAAAATTTAGGCAAATTCTATTGTAAATTTTATGTATTAAAAGTTTATTATTAAATTTTCATGATTTTTTAAAATTACTGATATTGATATTCAATATCGTTATGTCCATCGATATTTCCATAAATTTAAGGTCTCGATATATCCACCGGTGCCAATATTTTCAACCTTGTATATAGCACATGGGGAAAAATGTTTTTTTAGGCCCGTATTTTTAGGGTGGTTGAAAAAGTAGGACAATATGTTTTCGGGCTTGGAGAAGGAGGACAATAATTTAAAAAAGTGGTAAATGTAGGACAATTCAGCCCAAATTAGGTCTAATTGTCCTACATATACAACTTTCTAAACTTATTGTCCTCCTTCTCCAAGCCCAAAATTATATTGTCCTCCTTTTCCAACCACTCTAAAGATACGGGCCTAAAAAAATATTTTTCCCCTCAACCTACTATGGGACTAATTTTGATTCATCTGATGAGACTAATTTTGATTCGAGGGAGAATTAATATTTTTCAGAGGGAGTGAACGATGACGATGAGATTGCTAAGCATAATTGTAAAAGTCAAAAGTATGATCGAGCTAATAGTTTTATCTAATATTTTGGGTTTAAATTAATTGTTCTTGTTGTTTATCACTTGCTTGTGTCACATTTAGTTGTATTTTCTTTTTTCTTTCATAAAATAATTTTCTTTTTCACTTTATAAGTCACAATTTTTTGGGGTTAGAAAAGAAAAATTGAATTAGAAATGAATTTCACAAAAAATTGGTCATTTCACTGAAATTTCTTCAGAAAAAATATCGTTTGAAGCAGTACTAAATTTAAATTTCCAACTCATTACATCAATAAAAAAAAGTAAAAGTGCCAAATTTACAAGGGAAATATGCACAGGTATCACTATCAAGTTTTCATTTTCAAAAATATCACCAAACATTTTGTACGACCCCCTGTGCAGCCCTTATGTGACCTTTTTTGGTTGCATTTTAAAATAAAATAAAATTGGGTGACATTTAAAAAAAAAAAACTTGAAGTGACATTATTCTACATTTTTCAATTTACAACTATATATCCACATACTAAAATATATCATGCAAATCTTAAGTAACAAAAAATAGATAAATTTAATTCATGGAGAAAAATATTTTTTTAGGCCCGTATCTTTAGGGTGGTTGGAAAAGGAGGACAATATGTTTTCGGGCTTGGAGAAGGAGGACAATAAGTTTAGAAAATGGTAAATGTAGGACAATCAGACCTAATTCGGGCTCAATTATCCTACATTTACCACTTTTAAAAGTTATTGTCCTCTTTCTTCAAGCCTGAAAACATATTGTCCTTCTTTTCCAACCACCCTAAAGATATGGGCTTAAAAAAATATTTTTCCCATAGCACATGCATTTGTGAGTAATTTCCTTATAGCAGTTTGCACTGTCCACATAAGCGCTGACAGTTTTGTGCTTACTACTACTAAATGAGTTACCGTTTCCACAGCTCAATTGCATTAATGAAAGGTAACCTTTAATTAAAGGGAATGCGTTTAAAGGTATATATTATATTTAAGATTAAAATAATTAATGTCAATCACACACAGGATATTCATATGTAGCATATATAGCTGATTACAATATAGTCAAAGCTAGCACTGGTGACTATTGACCAAGACAATACAAAGTATAGATAAGGAGTTCTAGCTCGAATACATATGATTCAAGTAACATTTATTACAAATTAAGAGTCATTTTTATTTCTCTTTCTATAAATAGTAAGTTTAATTACGTTATTATTAATCTCTGACTATACTTAATAGTAATCTTTGACCCGCAATTTTTTCAAACTTTTTTTAACTAAGAGAATTGTAGTTGGTCCAAAACTACTAAAAAACACTTTGACACATAGGTAATATAAGTGTTTTGAACGCATCTTTTTGGACCAAAAAGTGCATATAAAACTAGTTCCTTAGGAGTTCAAGATACACTTTTGATTCCAATCGAGGCATTGCATGAGCAATCACCGGTTTAACTAATGTCAACTTGCGTTCTGACTCATTTAAACTAATGCTTTTCGTACCAGGCAGTGGGCCCCAGCTAAAGGCGTGAATAAGCCGAGCTAAAAGGATTGTCGTCATGGTGGACCCCAGCACGACGCCGGGACATCCTCGTCTTCCAGTACTAAATGACAAAATGCGCAAATCAGGATCCTCGAGAACAACTTTAGACATTTGGTCTTTAATATGGCGTTCGGGCTTGTACATGAGAGGATCCTCCCAAACCCTAGGGTTTCGCCCTAATCCTCGACGACTCAACAACACATGGCTGCCTTTCGGGATGAAGTAGCCACTCACAATGGTGTCTTTAGTCGATACATGTGGGACGTTGAAAGGTTCTAATGGGTGCAATCTGAACACCTCTTTTATACAAGCCTTCACGTAGTTTAATTTGGGGACATCCGATTCTCGAACTAGTCTTTCCATACCCACGACTCTGTCCAATTCCTCACGGACCTTAATGAGAATATTGGGTTGATTGATCATCTCCGCCATAGCCCACTCAATAGCATGTGATGGATTATCTATTGCCGCTAGCATTATTTCCTGTAGATCATTTTATTATAGAGAGAAGTTATTTAACTGAACTTATAAACTTTTTAAAATAATTTAGAAGCCGAATAAGAGTTTATAAATACTATCAATGTGTTTTGTAAAATAAGATATTATAAGATCATAAAATTAACTCCTAACAACTTATAAGCTGTAAAAAAATAAATTGAAATTTTACAACTTATTTTCGTATCCATCTCCACCCCCAACCAACCACCCACCCACCCCCACCCACCTCTACCTCTACCTCAACCTCAACATATATAATTTTTTTTATATTAAAATTAAAAATATTTATTATAAATTTTCAAAAGATCTTATAAGTTGTACTCCTGTTAGCCAAACACTTTAACAACTTATAAATTAGTTAATAAGTACATCTTATAAGCTCTTAAAAAAAACTTATAAGATGTTAGAGCTTATAAGATGTTTTGAATAAATTTAGTCAAACAGGCTCATAGTCATAAACTACAAGAAAACTAGAAAATAGACGCGAAGAATTTCATTGCTAAAACTTCAATTTTTCGATTTAATTTTTTCCCTTTACGCTCCCCCTCACTCATGGACCGAACTTTCAACTTTTCCACTTTGGAGAGGCCCAATGAGTGAACAATTTAATATGGGTGGAGTTACTCTCACCGGGAATCGAACCCAATCCCGAAGTGAGCCTATTGGCTCTGATACCATAAAAGAATTTCACCTCATCTAAAAGTCCGAACTTGTAGAGAGGTGTGAAATTAATTCATTTAATTATTTCCTTTACAGTTATCAATAATTAGCCGGTTGTGCAATTTTAGAAATGAAAAGCAAGATTATCGAGGAAATTCGATATATATATATATATATATTTTTTGCCTGAAACTTAAGGTTTTATAAAAAGGACAATTAACTTTTTGAACTTTTGAATATAGGGCATTAAGGCCCAAAAATTATTATGTTTTGCACCCCAAGGCCCGTAAAATGGCCTACATTTGCCAAAGAAAACATTTAACGGCCTACATTTGTCAAAAAAAAAAAAAAAAGCAAAGCAGTTAGTGTCCTACATTCACAAATTTGGAAAATTATTATCTTAAAAACACATCCTCCTAAGTTACGGGTTAAAAAGACATTATTCCCCTATATATACATACATACACACGTAAGTAAAGAGCGTGAAATACTTACAAGAACTTGGGCTTTGATCTCTTGAATTGACAACAAGGGCATGTTTTCCGAGGTCTTGAGGCCAACCAAAACATCAAGAATGTCCTCTTTTGTTTCTCTTTCACCACTTTGCCACATCTCAACCCTCTTTGTAATTTCACAATCTTGGTATTTTCTTACCGTCTTGGTGGCGTTGGTCATAATCCTTTTACATCCATCCAAATCGAAATCCTCCAACCATGGAACATAATCAGCAATGGCAAATCCAAATTCATGTGTTAGGATAGTTAACAATGCATCCACATGTTCTTGTTCTTCAAATCCCGGGCCTCCGTCCTCCCTTCCCGGCCCAGAAAACCTCTTACCAAACACCATTTTCCTCATCACATTGCCGCTATAGTGCCGAGTCAATTCCCTCACATTCACAAGCCCGTTTTGTACCGGGCTTTGGCATTGGTTGTACACATATTGAACGAGGTAATCGCCTTCTTTGATTATTTTTTCACCGAGCCATTCATGTATGGCCGGCGAAAGCACTTTAGTAACAACAATTCTTCTCATTTTCCTCCATTGATCTCCGAAAGGCGAAAAGGCTACCGTCAAGTTGCCTGTGCTGGTGAGTCGGGCCGACATGATGTCAGGCCGAGACACAAAATTCGCGTCTTGCTTCTTCAAGAACTCTCGGGCAAGCTCCGGGGAAGTGACGGGGATAACGTGGGTATTCACAAGGCGAATGCATGCTATTTCTGTGTTCATATCTTGCATGAGTTTTTCGATCCATCGGAATGTTGGCTTGTTGTTCAACATTTCGAGAAAGCTCCCGAGGATAGGATAGCTTCTCGGGCCGGGTGGCAAAGGAGGTCTTGTTTTCTTTAGGTTCAGTTGTTTGTAAATGATTATAATTGAGGCGGCGAAGACCAATGCTAGAAACAACAAAATTTTAATGAAAATGGCTGTTTGGATGGTTTCCATAATTAATATTTTTAATTGAATGATGTTGAATGCTGTAGGGAGAGAAGGGTTTTCTTACAACATATATGTCCGCATTTTAAACTAGGGTTTCTATTGCCTTTTATAGAGGGAAATGTTCTTTTCTTTTCTTGAACTTAATTATAATTAGAAAACATAAAATTGCCTACGGAAATTGTTAATATGGTTACGGAATTTCCAACAACAAAATTCGTAGTGGGGATTGCCTACGAATTGCCTACAAAAATTTCTAATTGTATAGGAATCTTTCTTCCCATCTACAAAATAATTTGCTTACGAAATTTCATAGGCAAGTTGTGGTGTAGGTAAATTTTTGTAGGCAAATGACTTGTAGATAATTATACCTAGGGATTTCATTTCGTAGGTAAATTAATTCCGCATGCAAATTGTTTCTACGTTGAGAAATGTAGATGCTTTCGTAATTAGAAAATTTCGTAGACAAATCGTAGGTAATTCTTACTACGAACTTTTTTGTTGGAAAATTTTTGTAGGCAATTCTAATTCCATAGACAATTCTTTATTTTCTTGTAGTGTTAAGAAAAGCGAAACTATATTTTTTAAGGAGTGGAACTTTATCTTGGTCAATGATCTCAAGCGATCATCTAGTAAAATGATCTTTTAAGCTCAATTTAGGGGTGGTTGTATTTTAAGAACAATATATTTTTTGCCTTGAAAATAGGGCAATATGTTTTTGGGCTTGTAAAAATAGTACAATATATCTTCGGACTTGTAAAAGTAGGATAATATTTTTTTTCAGGCTTGTAAAATTAGGACATTGTGTTTTAAAATAATTTGTAAATTTAGGACAATCGAGCCCGAATTAGAAGCCCAAAATACGCATTTCACAAACTGGATTGCCGTACATTTACAGAATTTTGAATCATATTGACCTACTATATATTACAAGCCTTAAAAAACATTGTCCTACTTTTACAAGTCCAAAAATATATTGTCCTACTTTTAGAAGCACTAAAACATATTGTCCTACTTTCACAATTCGAAAATATATTATACTTAAAATATAACCATCATTTACGGGCCTAAAAGAATATTTTTCTCTCTAATAAGGTGATTCGTGCCAAAAATATTTTTTAATAATAAAAGAAAAAAAAACATAAAATGGATTTTGGTCCTATTAACTTTGAAATTTTGATTTTCATCTTTCTTTTTTTTTTTCTTTTAAGAATTGGTCAATAATTTAAGGGATTTTTTTTTTTTTTTGTCATGAAACTTACCATGATTTCGAATTTGGTCCGATTGTTACCACGAAATTCCCGATTGTTACCACGTTTTGGAATATGTTCCTGTAAGTTTGTAAAAAAAAAAAAAAAAAAAAAATTGATTTTGGTCAATTTTACGGGCACTAACAGGTTGCCAGTTTCCATTATTATATTTTTTCTGTAATATGTGGCTTTTTTTAAATTTTCTATTATGCTTTTAAATCTAAAGAAACGGCATATTGATTGGGCCTTAAAACGGTTTGGGTTTTAAAATCATCCTCACCACCGGCTTCTCTAGAGCTTTTTGCCGCCATATTCCTTATCGAATTCCATATTGATTTCCCTGGGTTAGCTTGGGGAATCTTCATATTATATATTCTCCCTGTCAGCTTGTTTGCTATTTTACTGTTTATTTTGATTTTAAAAAGATAGATGTTTATTACTTCCTCCATCCCAAAACTACCTTCATACATTGATTTGACACAAGTATTAAAAAGAATCTATATTATTGAGTATTAAACCAATAGGAATTGATGTTTTTGCTTTTAGTGTTTATAATAGTTAAATATGAATATTTATATTGAGTTTTTTTTTTTTTTTTAAGTGTATGAAGATAGAGTTTGGACAAACCAAAATAGAAAGTGTGAAGATAGAGTTTGGACAGGGGAATAATATTAAAAGTAATAAAGTAGATGTTTTTGGTTAGAAGCGTATGAATAATATAATATTCAAATTTTTCTTTTCCAAAGATGAATGTATCAAATAAATATGGACAGACATTTTTGACAATGTAGTAAACAAGTATTAGATGTGGGAGTACTATTTTACCATTCCACGATCACAAATCCAAATACCCAGAAAAAAAAAAAAGAATCTTACCAAGAGCAAATCTTTTAGAAGATAAAATTAGGGTTATATGCGGATGAGAAGAGATAGGAAAGGCAGAGCATGTACATATGCTAGTATTACAATACTAGTAGTACTTTATTTTAAAGAAAATCGTAAATAAATTTAGAAACCTATCTTCACCTTTCATTTAGAATGACATACTAATTTAAAATATATACGAATAACGTGGCGAAACTTGGTACGCGCACAACAATGTGCACTCGTTTGGAATGAAGAATTAGAATGCTAGTCTATTCAAATTGCGTGTGTAAAATCACACGTACTGATAGACTGATAGGTGGAGTTAGGGTGGCAATTGCGAACATGACACGATAGCACGATACGAATTCGACACGAAAATTACGGGTTAGTGTTGATCTTATTGGGTTAGTGTCCTTATTGGGTCGACACGATAAGAACACGAAAATTTCGTGGCGAGTTAGTGTCGGATTAGTGTCAACACGTTAAACACGATAAAATTAATGGATAACCCATTAACACGTTAACAAACCATTAAACACGAACACAATAGTGACACGAAATAACACATGACACGATAGTGACACGAAATATATTTTAATTATATTTTTACAAAAATAATAATATATAACATTATCTTTTCAAGCACATTAAAGATTTAGCCTCAAATTCCTATCCTTAACTAAATAACAGGCAGAGGAAGCCCAACTCCCAGGCCCATCAATTTATAAACTAAGTATACTATAAGAACCAAATTAAGAATAAAAATTACTTTTGGTTTGTAATCGTTTTGGATAGAATATGCTTTCTATGAACATTTGTAGTTTTTTGTGTTGAAATTTTAAATTTAGACATCTTTTTTATCAGGTTTATATCCTGTTCGTGTCGACACGGAATGAATCGTGTCATTATCGTGTCGTGTCGACACAGAATGAATCGTGTCATTATCGTGTCGTATCGACACGGAATAAATCGTGTTGTATCGACACGAAATGAATCGTGTCGTGTCGACACTAACACGAAAATTATCGTGTCGTGTCGACACGGATTTTATTATGTTCATGTCGTGTCGGTACAGATGCTTATCGTATCATGTTAGTATCGGGGCTTATCGTGTCGTGTCACTATCGTGTCGACACAAAACACGATCCATTAGCACGAATTGCCATCCCTAGGTGGAGTAGCTCATCAAAATTTATAACATAATTACTTATTTTAAAAATGATTAGACGTGAGATTAGGGATGACAATGCACTGATCCTAAATGGATTTGACATATCCCTAGATCCATCTCACCAACAAAATATTGGACCTAGGACTCATACAAATCATTTAAAATTTAACACTACATAATTCTTTTTAAAAATAAATTTGTTTAAATTAATATTTAATATTGATATAATGCTTAAAAATAATACATAAAAAAATATATCCACAAATATATATACAATAGTAAGAATATAAGTTTATATAATTACATATTTAATTAGTAACATTAATACACACAAGTGTGTGTGTTGAGATAATATATTTGTAGGTAAGGAATAAAAATATATATATATGTAATTAGAAAATGAGTAGGTCTTGTATGAGACCGTCTCATAGCATGAGACAATGAGAATTGGTGTAACTAAGACATTGACCCATTAACACTTTGGTAGAGGTATATGTAAATTTGTGTGGTCTCATGCCATGAGACGGTCTCATAAAAATTTTTGCCTTAGAAAATTTTGTAAGCAATTTCATAGACAATTTTTTACCACATAATTTTCTGTTGGAGATTAATTTGTAGTCATTTACTAACAAATTTGGTAGGGAATTTCTTGTAATGCACATAAGAGATAATATATCTTTATTAGTTAGGGGATTCTTGTTATCCATTTAAGATTTGTTGCAATTCTTATTTGCTGAGTTCATTGGCAGTTCTTTTTAGTTTCGTTTACCGACATTAATATATTGTTAATTTTCAATTCCATATTTTAGTGTTTCTTGAAATTTTGCATTTTTAATCGTATTTTATTAAATAATATTAATTATTTTTGTTAAATAATATTAATTGTACAATACTTGTACCAATTTTTTATTCTTCATCGTATCTAACCAAACACTCACTGAGTACTATATATATTATCTCACACTTAATACCAAATAAACACACCCACACTATAGCTCACATTTCATAACAAGTAATCTCCGTACTATTCTTTACCTCCATATCTCATCTATCCGACCGATTAAACATGGGGAAAATTCCTAAAAATGTCCTGTATTTTGATGGTAATGATATATAAAAATGTTCTTTTTTATTTTTCACTTTGAGAAAAATGTCCATTATATTTTCAAAACTAGGTGAAAATATCTCGTAACCGGCTACCATCAGTTTGTAAGGGGTATACACTGATGTGACAAAGTATTTTTTATGAAAATGCCCTTTATGTTTCTACTATTTGATGAAAATGTCCTTTTATATTTTAGGATAAAAAATTAAGGATTAAAATATTGAAAACTATTTAATAAATATTTTTAATTTTTTTTTTTTTAAATAATCGAATTCAGTATTTCGTTACAAAAAATATGTATTCTCCTTTCCTATTAAATACTTTTAAATAATAAAAAGTAAGTCATTAAAATATAAAAAAAATTAATAAGTATTATATATAAATACTTATAATATACCAGATTATTATAAAGTATTTGACAAAAATACACTAAATTATTTTAAAATATAATATTTTCTGAAATTAAATATGGGAATTAAACATTAGAAATTCAACAAAAAAATGTAATTGCAATTAGCAAAATTATAAATTAATTTACATATATAAGGGACAATTATTATTTTAAAACTATAAAACTAAAAACAATTTTAAAATTGAAATTGAAATTATCACATAAATCAAAAAATGATTTAAAACTTTATATATATAAATTATCACTTAAATCCAAAATTAAAAAGGAACTGCTAAAAATATTAATTGACAGGGATTCATTAATATTTTTATACAATTTTTTTATAATTAATAATCACCCGATTACACAGCTTCTCATATTTAAAGTAATTTATTTATATATCTAATGATATTTTTTTTATATTTTATTCATAACATTTTTCAATCATTGAAAGAAAATTTAAAATACATTTTTTTAATAAAATGTTCTTATTTAAATTTCAAAATAGTTTTACATGTGTTAAATTTATCTTGATATATTTAGGCCATTTCATGATTTTATTTATTATTTATAATATTTAATCATTAATTTTTATTATAAAATACAAAAGGACATTTTCATAAAAAATATCGCCACGTCGGCGTATTACAGACTGGTTGTAGCCGATTACCGGGTATTGCCTGGTGTTATTGTCAGTGTTGGGCAACACCATGGACAACTTCTTTTCCCTGAATAGATTATGCAGTTTGTAACAAAAATATTTTATATGTCCAGGTGTAAAACAATGACAAACATAATTTCATTTTCTGGACTTATGCAAAAGTTTAACAACTTCATTTCTATTTTCTCTAACAAACACAACTTCATCTTTATTTGCAAAAATATTGAAATAAACATTGTCTAAAGCATTTTGAAACTTAAGACCTGGTGTGTTAGACTTACCCAAGCTAAGTACCTTATTTAACTTTGATGTGCCAGTGTCGAGTTTGATAAAGGTAGTCTCGGCTAGATAAAGCTTGAACTGTACTTTAGTCAACTCAACATCCTTTTTGGTAAGAAGTACTTCTAACCTTGTGATGGAGCTCCTAAAATCTTCATTTTCTTTGGACATCTTTTCAACCTTCAAAGCTTGTTTCTTTCATTTTCTTTAGTAAGGCTTTATTGAGACCCTGCAATTCCATGATGAATGCATCTTTGTCCAATCCTTCTTCCTCACCTAACTCTGCATCATTTACAGACCCATGAAAATAATTAATATTAAGAAAACCAAAACCGTTATACTTGCTGGATGTTGCCTCCGATGTGGTCACATTAGGGACAACATCATCACAATTGCATAGAAACTGCTCATACACTATTGCTAGCATCATCATTTGATCTGGTTCTTGAACTTCCACCTCTTCTTCCTCATCATCATTGAGAGATACCAAAAAATTCTTACCAGATTTTCTCATGGTATTCGTGCATTCAATCGCATAATGACCCCAACCCAAACATGCATGACATTGAATAAACTCGAGCTGTTTGGGATCAAATTTGACTTTCGACATTTGACCAACAACTTTAGTGTATTTCTCTTTGGACTTGTATTGCACAATTTTCTTGTTGGACTTTCTCACCATCAAATTTTATTTCCGAGTGAGCAAGGCAATATCAGCCCCTTTAACAATTTTCTCAAAATTTTCATCCTCATCATCGGTTTTATCCTCCGAGGAACTTGTGTAAGTTTCTCTTTGAAATGCAAGATTCATCTCAAAAGTTTTAAGGATACTCATGAAGGTGTTGAGATCCATGACATAAATATTATGAGTTTCTTCAATTGAGGAAACTTTAACATTAAATTTTTTGGAGAGAGAACGAAGAGCTTTAGAAACAAGTTGGTCATTGGCTCACCAAGCATTTGACATTCATTTGAGATATCAATTTTACAAACTAAGATGAAATATCACCATTTTCTTCCATTCTCAAACGTTCATAATTTATTCATGAGCATACGAAGCTTCATTTCTAGGACACTTGCACTACCCTCACAATGACTTGGGTATGTCATGCATCTTTAGCTGTTGGACAATTTTGAATAAGCTAAAAACATGTGCATGTCCACCCAAGTAAAGATGCCATTTAGTGTCTTTTCATTGAAACTAGACAACGTAATTTTCTTTTCCACCCACACTGAAATTAGGCTTAAACGTAACTTGCCCATCCTCATCCGATGGATTCTTTGGAAACTACACAATCATTAACAATTGATCTCCATGCTCGAACGTCAATTGATTTGATCTGCGAACGCATTCGGATCTTCCAATAAGCATATAATTAGAACCATCTAGAGTAGGTAGTCTCATATTAACGAGAGTGAGATGATCCATAATAAGTCAACTAGGACCAAACACTTATTGAATTAAGTGTAGGCTCTTGATGCCAATTGAAAGTGTATATGCTATGAAAAACTAAAGTAAAACGACAGACATGAAATGTTGGACGCGATGTGATTAAACACCGACCAACATCTATATAAAACAGATAACAGTGGAAATAAAAACACCAAATAAAATTTCACAAGTTATATGAAATAACTTGTGATTGCCCCAGGGCAAAATCAATCCACTATGAAATTGTGAATTACAATGAGTCCTTTTGAAATAGAAGCTATGCTTAAGGACATTAAAATAGACTGAGAAAAGTATACGAAAAATAATCAACAGCTGAAAACAATTTCAGAAAATAGACGTTCTCTCAGATGTGGTCACATCCTCAGAACCAGTAAAGTGCACATTTTCTCAGATCAATTTCTCCCCCTCACTCTATGCTCCGTCTTCTCCATCTCTGGTTGAACCCTCTTATAGATACTCTGTATATCCCACGATCATCATCATGTTCCCTACTTGAAGGATCATGAAAGTTCTCCATCTTAAAATATATGAACATGGGTTTACGTAACTCTAATATTTCTAATCACACTTCTTGATATGCTCCCTTAATTAGGGATATAGGACTTGATCAAATCTTCTACCTATTAAGAATACAAAGTATACGATCTACAAAAAAATAAATCCAAATCTTAATTAATTACAAAATAAATGTGAATAAAGGCAAAATAAATAAAATAAAAGATTAGAGTTTATAATTAAATAATCACTAACAACATTATATTAAATTATTTCCCCACCCCTAACCCTATCATTTAGCGGACCAAAAAAAAGTAATGCGCTGAAATAATACACGTAGTCAATTTTTTACCTGATTTATTAACCTTTATCTAGTCCTGCTAAATTTAGTTGCTATTTTTTTTTTTTTTTTTTTTTATCTACGTGTAGTAAGTGGATATAATAATTTGGTGAAGACTTTTTCAAGTTACTATTTCAATTCATACGTTAAGTTGCTATCTTGGACAACCTAGCATGTTTATTAGGTGAACAAAATTGATTGAACAAGGAGATTTTTTCTTATTATGTCTATTTCAATCAGTCAAGTTATTGCAGATGATCTAGTATAACTCAATGTTCTACGAACTTACGATGTGCTTAAAATTAGTTATGACAAGCTAGCTTTCAAAAAATAAATATAGCCTATAAACTCTTCTTCATTATATATATGTAGGGTATATTAATGTTTATCCCCAACTATATTGAGTTTTGAATTTAGTGCAGGGTTGTGACTCTCTTATTGATATTAATTGTTTTTACTAAAATGTATTAGTTATATTTTTTTCTAGTGTTATAAAGAAACTTCATAGCTTTACTCTGATCCCTTCCAATCCAATCTGCTCTGTTATAACAATAAATTCATTCGAATTAATATTAAAAAGTAGAATATTTATATTGATCCATACCAGTATTTTTTATAAGAATACGACATTCGGATATTATTTCGATACAACCATAAATATTTTCAAATAACTATTTTTTTGGCATATCATGAGCAACCTTAATATAACCTTCACGACAAAGTCTTATTAAAGTATCAAATATTTGATATGGGTATGTATAATTCCATTAAGAGTATAAAAAGTTAGGGGCATGAAGAAAGTTTACAATAATTATAATATTTTTACACTAACCCTCATTTTTTATACTCCTAATGAAATTATAGATACTTATGATCAAATATTTGATATTTTAAAACAATTTCATGATAAATATTTGAAAGTTAAGCAGATTTTATATGGAAATGGTTTAACTTTCACAGGTTTATTTTAATTCCTTAATTTTATATTTTCAAAATTTTCGCATCTTCATCAGCTATAGCCTGCCCAGCTACATGTCAAGAAATAAAACAAGTAGAGTGAAATTGGTTCATAAATGAATCATTGAAGGATATTAGTTGTTTTCACTAAAGAATATTAGTTATTTTCACTGAAAATTATTAGTTGACTTCAATGAAGAGTCTTAGTTTATTTTTAGTAAACAACTAATATTTTTTAGTGAAAACAACTAATATCATTCAGTGAAAACAGGTAATACTCTTTAACAAAATTAAATAATATCCTTCAAAGATTCATGTATGAACCATTTTAACTATATAATTTGTCAAAATATAAAGGTGAAATACTAAAATACAAATAAAAAATAATGAGTTGAAAAATACAAATTTAGAGGACTAAAATAAATACACCTCACTAATTTTATAAATTCGCACTATTTTTTAAGTAGTACACCCACTTGATACGACATTCGGATATTATTTCGATACAAACATAAATATTTTCAAATAACTATTGTGTAAGGGGTTAAAATATAATTAAAGACGAAGCAATAAAATTTTCCCTGCGATTCATTTTAAATTGACCCAAACAAAAGGATACATGTTTTAATAAAAAAATTATTTATTAATATTTATGGGTATAAAGCTGTTTTTAGTAAGGGTAAAAAAGTTCTTTAAATTTTTTAAATGGTAAATTTAAAGGGATAAAATTTATTTTTTGCTATTTTGGAAAATGATGAAAATAAAAAAAACATTCTTTATGAAGAAGTGGGCAATTTAAAATGAATAAGAAGGAGTAACAAAGTAAGGTGAACTTATGAGGTGAATGTATTAATTAAGTAGGGAATAAATAATCTGGCCTTTTGAGGTGGGCTCATGTAAATAGCGTCATCTGCTTGCAATTCCTTCCAAATTTCTCCATTAATTTGGAAATGGCCACAATTACTTGCACTAGCTAGCTTTTTTGTTAGATACACTATTTTCGACATTTTTTTTTTGTTTCAAAAAAAAAAAAATCTGATTTTTTTTCAATTCACTTTATTAGATTTTTTTTTTTCAAAAATGTGAAAAAAAAGTTCGAATTTTTTTTCCAAACATCGAGTAGTGTATTCATCCTGGTGGTGTATTTAAGAGAGTAGGTAGTGCAAATAACTTGTTCCTTTGGAAATTCACGTCAAAGTGGGCCGTGAGTTTAGCTAGTCCAAATAAAATAAATCATGGGCTTGCTGTTTTCTTTCTTCTCCATATCATTTGTTTTTTTTCTCTTGTTTTGGGCCCAGGTTATTTGCACTAACCTCTATGTTAAATACACTAACCGGATGAATACACTAATTTTTTTTTTTGAAATTTTTTTCCGAATTTTTTACATTTTCTCGAACATTTTTTCCGAACATAATGAAATGAACAATATTTCGGAAAAAAAATTCGAATTTTTTGTTTATTTTCGGAACTTTTTTACGAAAATGTTGCAAATTTTCGGAAAAAAAAAGTAGTGTATTTAACATAGAGGCTAGTGCAAATAACCGTGGTCCTTGTTTTTTCTCGTTCGATTGATTTCAATAAATATTTGAAACATATTTCATTGGATCGCACCATCGAACTGCACCAAAATCGATTAAATAAATAACCATTGTTTGTACAAACTTGTAATAGTGACAAGTACAAAGTCAAACTAAAATTATGTATCTTGAATGAATTTTGGAAACACTGGGGGGGGGGGGGGGGGTAATAAACTACTAGAATGGAAATTCAATTAAACTCCCTTAAAACAATTCAGTTAAAATAGACAATAAATGAGCGAATTGCAGTCTTGGTCCCACAGTACACGGACCTCTTTCTAAATGGTCCCAACTATTTCACTTTTAGTCCCAATCAATTTTTTTCTCGCAAAAGTGGTCCCTTAAGTATTGGTAGTTGCAATGTTAGCCCCGACTAACCACACGACATTAAAAAGTTAACAGAAGAAGCACGTGCTTGGCACGTGGGCTATTTTCCAGCGTGAATTAACCCAAAATCAATTGATTAAGAAAAAAAACGGGCAAAATTCGAAAGAGGAGGAGATTGAGATGAAGAACCCTAGTTCGATACACCAATAATCCCAATCACCGAAATCGAGCGATCAATCGACGAAATCCAAAGTCCAACCATAAATTAAGGCGATTCACTGGTAATGTTGCGCGGAAAGGGCATTCGTGGAGACTTCCCCCTGAATATGGTACGTCCGTGTTCTTCGGCATTTTTTGCTCAATTTTTGATATGTTGCGAATGCTCGATTGTTTTTTTCTATTTTATTTTCGTATTTTTATGGGTAATTTCGATTTTAAGCAAATGTTAGGGTTTGTCTTTTATTCTCGTATTTATGGGTGGATTCGAATGATTTATTTCAAGCAAATGCTAGGGTTTTTGTTTTAAATTTGTTTAGGTCAATGTTTTATTTGGTTTGGAGTATCAAATTCTGCCTAGGTTTCTCAAATCTTTATGTAAGTTTTCTGTTGTGTTAAAACATGTGATGCAAGTAGTTTTTATAGTTTGAAATTGCATCATGGTGGAAAGATGGTTCTTGGGGAAATTAAACATGATTTTGAGTATGTTGGAGGTACAGTTTCAGTGTTTGATTTTGAACCAATCAAAAGGACAACAATGGAGTACCTTGATGAATTAACTTCACAATTGGGTTATAAGGGGGAAAGAAAATACTTTGGTATGTGGAGAAATGGGTCAATTCAAACTGTTGAAGGAAAATTTGATATAGAAATGGTGTTTAAAGGTTATAAGGAACATGAAATAACAATGTGGTTGGTAGGTGATAAGGAAGATGAGGAAGCTGTGCAAGATGAGGAAAATGTCCAAGCTGGGGAAGATGTGTTTGAAAGAGATCAAGGGGAGGTTGATGAAGATGATTTGGTAGAAGCTGAGGAGGACCAAAAAACAGTTCAGCAAACAATTGCAATTACAAAGAGGAAGGAGAAATTACTGCTAGTTGATGAAGATGATTTGGTGGAAGTTGAGGAGGTCCAAGAAACATTTCAAGAAACAACTACAAGAAAGATGAGAAAGAGAAAATCATTGTTGGTTGATGAAGATGATAGTGCTGAAGATGATCAGTCTGATGTAGAAACTGATATTATTAATTACAAAGATGGCTATTAGGTGATTATAAGGGACAAAGGAAGCGTAATTAACAAAGAGAAACAATATTAATGCTATATATACATATCTTGGGGAAAAACAAAACCAGTTCGGTAACTTTGTATGAATTCATAAATAGCCCTGTAAGTTTATTTCATTAATTTTGGTTCTTTTTGTCAGAAAATATAAATTTTGAACAAAAATTGCCCTCTTTTTGGTTATATTGACTGTTGTCACCACTATCATTTGAACCATCTCACATTTAAGAAGAGAGTCCCCCAATTAATTTCATATTTCGATTACACCTACCCCAAAAATTGCGACTTTAAAATCGTGGATTTCATCAATTCTCGTGGCTAATTGCGAGCAATTTGTGATGAATTGTGGGTCAAGACATATATGATTATCTTCTTCTCGTTGAGATCGTTATTTTGATACATTTTTCGTGTCATTATGTATGTTACAACAGATTTTCAGTAACTTTTCCGACAAAAATTTACATTTTCTAGAGGAAAGTACCAAAATTGATAAAATAAAAATTTACAGAACTATTTAAGAACACTGACAATATGTGAACAGATTGATATAGAAGTACTAAATGAGAAAGAAAACACTCATCCTGCGAATATGTGATGAAAATTGGAGTTTCCATAACCAATCCAAAATTGACTACTCCACGTACACGACGAAAAACACCTGAAGCATTATCCATCCACTTGCATATTTCTCGAGCTAATTAATTGCTTAATTGAATGCATTTCTAATTTAAATTCCAAAAAATATTATATGTACCAAAAAAAATCTGATTTTATAATAATACGCCAACATATTACTATAGGGCCGCACAGTACTCACTGTTTTTCTTGAATTTGATTTAAATTTAACTCGGTCATTTTTTATTTCTAAGAATCTCGTATACTTGGAAAAAAAATTCTCTATCATTTCTCAGTTTGAGCAGCACTCATATGTTTTATGGATCGATGAGAATTTATCTAGAGGGGATTCAATATTTTAAAAAATACAGTATAAGCATATAAGTGTTAAAAAGAATTTCCTACAACTGAAGTACCCCTGAATGATGTATATTTTAGACCCGTAATTTGGGGTGACAATTTAAGACAATTTTATTTTTTTTACTACATTTGTCTTTTTTTTTTTTGGGCAAATGCAAACCATTAATTTAAGATTATTAATATTTTTTTTTTTTGACAAACGTAAATAATTTAAACCTAATTTAAAATAAAAATAAAAATTGAGGGCCTATTTTTGGACCAAAATAATTAATAATCTATTTTTAAGAGGGAAAATCCAATACTATTATATATATTTGCAAGATTAAAAACAGTTAATCTCATAATCACAAACTTTGGATATATAACATATATAGCTGATTATATATTATATATATTCAAAGCTAGCACTAGCAGTGGTAACTATTGACCCCATGACAATACGCACAAAATACATAGGGAGTTCTAGCTCATATTAAGTCAGTAATTTTACGACAATATTAATACTCCTTCCGTTCACGAAAATTTTACCCGGTTACTGTAGAGCACGGTTTTTTATGAAAATTGGTATTTTATTGAAAAAGTGAATAAAGTAGATAAAGTAAGAGTATTGTGGTGGGTATTGTGGGACCCATTTTTTGTTTGTGAGTGTAGTTTATTTCCAAAAGAGGTATGGGTAAAAATTTGGTGGACGGACCAAAAAGGAAAACGGGTAAAAATTTGGTGGACGGAGGGAGTATATATTACACTACAAAAAAATGCGGCATTTAACGACGGCAAATTAGCGACGGACAGGAAACCCGTCGCTAATATACACATTAGCGACGGACTTGTGACGGAAAATAACCAAAGCTTGTTCCGATTTAATATTAACGACGGGTTTTTAAAACCCGTCGTTAATTATAGATTTTAATGACGGACGAGGCCGTCGTAGATATAAAAACAGAGTTAACGACGGTCATTCCTTCGTTAATTCCCACCCGTTTGACCGCGACCTTTCGGATTCGGTGCAAAGCGGTGGTGGTCGACAAATTTACGACGGATTGTCCGTCGTAAAATTCAACTTAATGTTTTACGACAGACTTTCCGTCGTTAAATCCCACCCGTTGAGCCGCGACTCTTCGAGAACCGGCGCGTATTTATTATCGGAGACTTTTTAACGACGGCTATGTCTGTCGTTAAATTTAAATTTAACATTTACGACGGACAGTCCGTCGTAAATACCAAAAAACGACGTCGTTTTGCTCTTAAAGGCGGCAAAATTAACGACAGCTTGATGTCCGTCGTTCATTTTTTATGCCTATATAAAAGCTTCGCCGGCAAGCTCATTTCTCACCGAGCAAAACCGAGCAAACTCGAAGAAGAAGTGAGCGATTTCTGGCGAGCACTCAGGAGTCAATTTCATTCCGATTCTAGTTCGTTCTTCGTCGATCCTTACTATTTAATCGTAAGTTTTTCTATTTTTTACCGTTTAAATTTCATTTTATAACATTTTATTAGTGTAGTTTTTTACAATTTTTTAGAAATCATATACGTTAATTGTATGTTAATATATGTTTTAGTTGTAGAAATTGATTATATATGTTAATTTTGTTAATATATATTTTAGTTGTAGAAATTGATTATATATGTTAATTTTGTTAATATATGTTATATGTTAATATATGTTTTAGTTATAGAAATTGATTATATATGCTAATTTTGTTAATATGTTTTAGTTATACTAGTATTTTGCCTACCCGTACTTCGCACAGAAGATATTTTTTACAATTTTTTTATATGTGAGTAAATTTTATATGAAAATGGTTCATGATAAGATTATCATGAAACTATTTTAAAGTATCGAATATTTGACCAGGAGTATCATTAATCTGGGTTCAAGAAAATTTACAACAATTACAATATAATACCACCGACCCAAATTTATGTTACTCCTCGTGAAATTATCGATACTCCTGACCAAATATTAGATTTTTTAATATGGTTTCATGATAAATTTATCATGAACTATTTTCATATACTACTTTGAGTTACATATTTTATGTTTTACAAATGCCATAATTTATTTCCAAAATAATTTAGTATAAATTTTTTAATACAACTCTTGTTAACATTTTACAATTTATTCAGTCACAAATTAAGTCCATTAATATATATATATATATATATATACACTAATAAATAGTTTTTTTATTAATGTATCAATCTATGATTAATTATGTTGATATCTCATTTATAGGTTGATAATAGTCCTATGTGCTATAATTTTGTTGGCTGATACTTATTATTTTTATGTTTTTGGAATTTGTTATTATATCAGTGGTTAAGAGAATAAATACAATATTTAACTTCTGGTGGACACTTGCCCACTGGTGGACACAATATTATATTGACGGAAATGATCACATGTCCACTGGTGGACACAATATTATATATCCATCGCAAATGTGCTAATGACAAATAAGCAGGTGCCCACTATTATTTTATTTGATTGTTTATACTTGCTTATGTGTTATTAACACATTCGCGGTGGATATATAATATTGTGTACACCGGTGGACATATGATCAATTCCTATAATATTGGATAACCACTGAAGGCATTAGAATACATCTCATTATATATAATAAATAAAATATCTATAAAATAAATCAGAAGATAGTTACTAATAAAGTTATTGTAATGAATGTATACTCTTAGACATATACTTATTTAAAATGGTTTGTTTTCCTTTTTTGTAAGATATAGTAAATACAAAATAACCCAAACAATTTACATAACATTAGCAATCAAATTTTGTATACTTAATAATTAAGTTTTGTAATTAATTTGATATAATACATGTATAGTATTTCATATCATCGTGTATTAATTTAATTATTTAAAAATTATTTCAAAAAATAAATATATCTATATATACATACTATAAAATTAAATAGGTATAACAAAATTATGGTAAAAGATTTAACCATATAAATAAATTAATAAATATGCAAAACACTATGTTTATTATAAAGAAATTAAAACAATGAATGACATTTAATAAACTCCAATTTTATTAAACATAACTATTATTATAAGTTTTATTAAACATAACATTTAGATCTTACATAATCTTTTTCTATATTATATCAAAATACTTTATATATATTTTTATTTTCTGATTTTGAATAAAAGAAATAGTTTTTTTTTTATTTGACAAAAGAGGTTTAGTTTTAAATAACTTGTTTATCTCAATCTTTTTTATTAAAATAAAATGGACACTGATGTACAAAAAATAGTTGAAGAGTATATTCTATGCTCATTGATAAGACCATGAGCTTATTTGACAATTTTCTCAATGACCAATGATTTAAGACAAATATAACAAAAATAAGTCTTCAGACCATAATGAAAATCACCAAACTCAAATCTCCATAACTAGATAATGAATTATTCTAAAACATCAACTCTAGTATAAAATAATTAATTTTTGATACAATAATAACAAAAATAATATCGTCGTTGAAATTGAGCACTACATAACTAAAGTCAACATTAAGTACGGGAATAATATTTTTAAGGACCATAATTTGGGGGTGGCAAAATGAGAACTGAAACACTTTAAGCTGGCAAAATGAAGATTGTAACTCTCCGAACTGACAATTGAAAGACAATAACTTTTAAAAATAGTAAATTTAGGTCATATCAGCAAAAATCAACCCAAATCGGGACCAAATTCAACCAGAATACAGGCTAAATCACGCAAATAAGCTTGGATTTTAGGCCAATGCAACCCGATCTACTTAGCCCGATTTGGTTCAGGCTAATTTGGCCTCAATAAAAGTTAGTCCTTAAATTGTTCGTCTTGAGATTTAAAGTACTAATTTTTCCATTACCCATAAATTATGGTTCTTTAAAAAACTATTCATTTACAACGAAAATTATTCGTGTCCCCGACATTAATAACATTAACCTTTAAACAAATAGCCATTTTACACAATGCAACACTTATAACAAATTTAAATCAAGTTTTAGTGAGACAAAACATGTGGCGATCTGTGTCACCAATAAACTTGTATCCACAAAAGAAAAAAAGATGAAAAATATATTAAATCTACAGTTTCAATAAACATTATTACATTTCACAGAAAGTTCAATTACTTCACCGAACATTCACCGATTCTAATTTTACTTCAATATAATGAGATTAAAGTTTTGTACATCCCATATTTTAACACCAAATTGATTTTAGTGTTGATCGATAACCCATTTTTTTATTTGGCTCCAGTAAGTTTGAAAGTACTTTGTCGATTTTTTTTCGTAATACTCCCCCCGTTGCGGTATTATTCGCACACAAAAAACTGCACACATTTTAAGAAAATATCAATTTTTGTGTAAAGTAATAGCATATGGATAAATATGTGTATATTATTGTGAGTGTGCACGTAAATCAATATTTCCTTTTTTAGAGCGTGCAAATAATTTTGGGACGGACGAAAAAGGAAAGTATGCAAATAATGGTGGGACGGAGGGAGTATGTGATATATGTTTTTTAACTAAAAAAAAGGTTGGGTCGGATTCTTCTCTCACAATTATTATTCTTCTTCTTCTTCTTCCATATTCTTTTCCCTGATTACTGTTCATCATCTTCTTCTTCATCCAAATCATTCAAACTCCCCCAAAAACTCATAATTCATTTTTATTTCCAAATTCTTCTCTAATTCATTCTCAAATTCAAATCGAAACCAACCATAAACAATCTTGTAGAATGTTGTCACGTTCATACAATAATCCTAATTTTGGGGAAAAATTAGGAATACAATTCATTTTCATTAAAAAATGACTAACGAAGACACTCAAAAGTACATCAATTTGTAGAGAGATTGAACCCTAATTGTGAAGATCTAAATTTTCTAGCAAAATCCAGGCGACGACGATGCTTTAGCTGCAAATCCATATTTTCAACTTTCAAATTAAATTTTTGAGATAAACTATAACATAATTCCATTTGTCACACATTTGTTTTTTCAGCAAAATAAAAATATAATTTTGTTAATTTGAGAAATTAGGTTAACTTGATGAATGATTTATTGAACCTCAAATTCTAACATACAAAAACATTAATTTCATCCTCCACATCTTCATAACATGCCCAACCACCATCAAGGAAGAACCCATTGTAAGGGAATATCCTCATTGCAGAGCAAAACTTTATCCTCTCTCGCACTTCTCTGTATGCCATCATTGTCGGTAACCCATCTTATTTGCACTGCAAATTGAATTTGGGCGAGAGTTTCTGTATGAGAATGCAATCTTTGATATTGGACTTGGGATCAATAAATTTGATTTAGGCGCTATTGCTTGGTTTAACTTAATTTGGGCGTAAATTTTCAATATTTGTTTTAAATTTACATTTCTTTTTTAAAATTTAATATAATTATAACAATATCTTAAATATGTGCTAAATTTTTTTATTGGTACATAAATACTTTTATGATTTATATAATAATATATAAATTCATACCTATGTTAAAAAAACTCAACCTAATGCCCACAATCCAGATTTGTGTATTTAAATTTAAAAATGAAAAAGAAAACAAAAGCAAAATATCACATATTACAAAATATAAAAAGAAAAAAAAGTTCATGTTGAGGGTGATTGGATAGGCAACCTACTAATGTCAGCAAAATTATTGATTTTGATATGTTTTCAAACTTATAGAACCAAAATCAGAAAGAGTAATTGATCGAGAAAAAAAAAAATTGGTGTCATATTGTGGTACATAGAGAAATTTAATCCTCGTGATAAGTTTTAAAATGATCAATTTGACTTTCAGCTGAAACACTTGGAAGAACACTAAAATGTCTGTGCATGGTCCAGTAACGTTTTTCATCCTTGTTTAAACATATGGTAAGAAAAAAAAATATAATGCAACAGAAAAAAAATCATTACATTAACATTAAAAAAAAATACATATGGACAAAGAGCACGTCTTGTGTGAGAAAATTTCATGTCATGAGACAAATTAGATGGGGTATAAATTGGGCATAAGCCGCATAACGCATTAACACTTTGACAGTGTTAAATTTGTGTTGTCTCATATCATTAGACGGTCTCACAATTTTTTGCCATAGACAAATTTTATTGCTTTGTTGGTGTCAATCACACTCAATTTTAAGTCCGTCAGTCTAATAGACACTATTGTACAAAGACGTTAATTAGGTCTTTTACCACTGGAGTAAAAAGCTAGGGAAGTTGGTTTGTTTGGTGGTTGTACTGAAATTGAATGAAATTAGTGTATGAGGATTTTTAGGGATGTGGATGTAAGTATTATATGTTGGGTAAAAATTAAAACTTTAAAAGTGGATATATTTAGTTAGGCAAAAAATTGCATGATACAACATAAATTAGCATTCACCCCTACCAAAATGTTAATACGTCAATGCCCTAGTTATACTCATATCATTAGATGGTCTCATATAAAACTTACTCATTTAGTTAAAATTATTAATGAGGTGGGTGAACTCATTAAAATAGTGAAAACACATCATTGTGACATATAATATATATTTTGATGAATTGGCACCCGACCCAAAGATCGATTAATCGGGTGGACTAAAGTTATGCCCTATAATATATTTAATTCGATTAAAGATTAATAATTTAAATATTCAATTTTTTATAAAGAAATTGTTCATTTTAAAATAGTTACATAATAATAAGTCAATATTATTTTTAAACTATTAATAAAATCAACCTTATATTAAGGGTTAATTGCAAAATAAATTACGATCATTATGGTTTTTATAAATTACAATATATATATTTTTTTCTTTTCAATTCAGTGCACTATTTTATTTAGGGATAATTATTAGTTACTACTATTTTTTTGATCCAGTAATTGATTGATACTACTAAATTGTTACTAATTGATTCAATTTGTATGGTTATTTTCCTCTTTTACCCTTATTTCTTTTTCTTGTAACGCCTTGTTAAAATGAAAATTCCATTTGTAACGTATACACAAATGTAATAGCAGAACTCATGCCCAAATGAAAGCATTCACATCCTCATATCTATAGCTATCAATATCATCATACAAAATAGAAATAAAGTTAACAATGGTCAATGAGTTCATGCATAACTTTTACTTTTCATCAATTATGTTCGTGAAGAGAAATTTCGTGCACGGTTTGCAGCGCACCGCTACCCTCGGTGTCGTGGCATATTTGTTGTCAATCTCTGCTGGAAAATTAATTCGGGTTTGTCAACCATAGAAGAAAAATGACGTCAGGTATGTTCTATTTCTATATTGAATGACGTTAGTGTATTTTTTCTGTTCATTTTTTGTAGGTGAATTACCTTTTATCAATTTGGGATGAGAATGATTTGCAGTGATATGCTAGTGTGATTTGTGGTTATCTTTTTTTTTTTTTTTTTAAAGATGGATTACCACATCCAATATCATGTGGGGTTGAAAAGGTTTTGTAATTTTCTTTCATTTTGGTATTTATTGGTAAGTTGCACGGGAGATTGTTGATATATATTGTGAGCGTAATCATGTTTGTATCTTGTGTAAAAGTATATTCATGGCTGCAAATTATATGAAAAATTAATGTTTTTAGTTCTGAGACAATATTAATGTTTATGCACATTTGTTTGTTTAACTGAACATATGCAACTTTTTGTACAACATAACTGCACATTAATTTGTCAATTGTCTTTTTTTGGCTTTAGCATTGTAATTTAAAAGGCTAAGTGTGTTGCTGAAGTTGCACATGTTGTTGTGCATTGCATGTTTGAGGTTTATTCCCATATTTATTTCCCATGGTTAAATGTTGTCCATGTGCATTTTTCTAGTTTTTTTAAACATGTATATGTGCAACTTTTTAAAGGTGAAGGTTGCACACAGTAATACCAAACATGTTTTTGTGTTATGCGTTGGAGTTTTGTACTCCTCCCCTCCCAACCCCCGGCGTTTTAAATGTTGACTATGTGCATTTGTTAGAATTTTTTTTAAGATGTATATGTGCAACTATTTAAGGGCACCGAAGGATGCTTATGTTTATACAAATTTTTTTTTTTGTTTTTTGAGTAAATGCCGATTATGTTTCAGTTGCAAAGGTGTCGTTTTCGGTGGGTATTGCAGAGGTATGGTTCAAGGACGTTTATTTTGCGGTGGTGTCATCACCGGCAGAGTGTTGCAGAGGAATTGTTCGGGGCCGTCTCTTCCGTCGCCGGTGGCAATGTATTGGCTTCGTCTTAAATTACTTTGTGGGGGTAAATTTTTTTTGCTGGTATATTTTTTGGAAATTTTGGGGATTGTGTATGTGTGAGATGAGTGGAGAGATTTTAAGTATTGAATATCTCGTTAGGTTTGGAGGAATGAGAGTTTAATCGTATATCTCGTATGAGTGTGATTCTATTTTTTTGCCTGTTTACTTAGGTCATTTAATGTGTAGATTTGAATTATTTTAATGATGGGTATTTGAGTCTTTTTAGGTTCAGTTTTGTAGTTTTTACTAATGCAGGTTTTTAGTGGAAGTAATGAGTAATTTGTGGTCTCATATTGTACCTTAAATTAATCCCCCCTTTTATTTAAGTTTAGCAATTTGTAATATATAATAACTTTTCAGCAACACTTTAATGACATTGTTGCCGAAAATATCACATAAATGTCCACTTAGACTCCAGGAGTTATTTGCCTTTTTAACCAAGACTGCGTTGGCCACCCACTGTGGCTCATCCTCGGCTTGCTCAATTAATTTGTTGTCGAGCAGTTTCTTGACCTCCTCGGCTAGAGCTGCATACTTGTCTGGACCGAACTTTCTCCTTTTTTG
This sequence comes from Ballota nigra, assembly GCA_947034835.1. Lineage (NCBI taxonomy): Eukaryota > Viridiplantae > Streptophyta > Magnoliopsida > Lamiales > Lamiaceae > Ballota > Ballota nigra. The sequence goes on along the minus strand of OX344721.1, from coordinate 121,730,080 downwards.
GTAGACTGGACTCTTCCTTGGATCAATTTTCAGACGGTGGCATGCATGTTTTGGATCAATACCAACCATGTCTTGGTGAGACCAAGCAAATACGCCTATGTTTTCCTTGAGAAACTCTATCACTGCCCCCCGCATTTCAGTTGGGATCCGCGAGCCAATTAACACTTCTAGCTCTGGTCTTGCGGGGTCGACTGGAATGTGTTTAAGATCTTCTATAGCAGTTGCCTGTTCATGACTTCGTCGATCTTGTGTGTCGAACCTGGGGTCCAAGTCGAGCTCCGTGGGCTCAAAACCGATCCGTGGCTCAAGGTCATCTCCTTGAGGGGGATTCTGGATTGCAGCTCCGGCAGGGGTGTGGTCAACCATTGGGGTATCACCATGGTCGGCCAGAGGCCTATCTAGATCCATCATGTCTTGGTCGGCCTCTGCTGGGACGTCGGTGGGCTCGAGGTTTGCTATGTTCTGAGAAATTAAATCATTTGCGGAAATTGAAATTGGACAAGTATAGTTCAAACATTTCTTTGCCATTGCCTGATCACCTTTTACAGTACCAACCACCCCCTCGGGTGTTGGGAATTTGACACAGTAAAAATAAGAGGAAGCTACAGCCTCAAAGGTTTCTAGAAATGGACGACCTAGGAAGCCGTTATAGATACTCGGCATGTCAACAATTACAAACTCTAGGGGCCTAGTGATTCTAACACTAGGGTCTGAGCTACAGATGAGCTCGACAGACAGCTTAATTCTTCCGTAAGCAGCTACGGTTGCATCCCCAAATCCTCTCAGTTGTGTGTCAAAAGGTTTGATGAAACTAGCCAAGTCACCCAACTGATCCAGTGCGGACTTAAAAATGATATTGTAGAAGCACCCGTTATCAACTAGAATCCGGTGAACTTCTTTTCCCAAGATTTTGGTAGTGACTACCAAGGCGTCCCCCTTGGGGTATAGTATTCCTTCTCGATCTTTGTTGGTGAAGGTGATTTCCAAATTTTTGTAGATGGTCGGCTCTGGAGGTTTGACGATGTTCACATTGGCAAAGGCTCGGAGCTCTGCTTTTCGCTTCCTGTTGGACAGGGTAGACACTGGGGCTAGGCCTCCCAGTGTTCCTCCGCTTGCTTGGATCATGCTCACTCTTCCTCCAGCATTCATTGGGGGGAGTGGGTCATCCTCGTCATCCTCCTCTTCATCAACTGCGGCAACAGGACGTCGGGGTCGGCCATCCTCTTCCCGACGGGGGGGCCTCTGGTCGTTCCGTGGGGCCGGTCTCTGGACTAGGTCGTTCAGACGCCCTTCCTCAAACAGCCTCCATAGCTGCTTGAGGAGATCACGGCATTGGCTCGTATTATGGCCTATACTGTCGTGATAGGTGCAGAACCTCTTAGGGTCTAGCTTAGACCGGTCCCCAGTGTAGGGCTTGGGCCTGGGGAGGATATCTTTGTGATGGATGGCGCTGAACACGTTGGCAGGTGATCGCTTCAACTTTTGAGTGAGGTGCACCTCCACATCCTCAAAAGACTTGAAATTTCCGGGTGGTTTGGCCACCCTCTTTGCCTTTGGGACACCCTTCGAAGTAGACTGTGAAGCCCCCGCCTCTTTGTCTGTTGTCTCCGTTTCACCAAGCCTGAGGGCGAGTAACTTCTTACGGGAAAGGAAATCTGCAGCTCTTGACCGGAACTCTGCGTAAGTTTTCGGGATGTCCTTGGTCAGATGTTTGAACATGGGAGACTTTCCGTGGAAACCCCCCAAAGCGGAATGGAGAGCAAGTTGGTCGCCTACGGGTTCGCCAGTGAGAATGACCTCATCCACCCGATCTATGTACTCCTGGTCTGTCTCCCCCTTTTCTTGCCTGATGCGCATGAGCCTATGCCAATTCTCAGGGCGCGCTATCTTAGCAGCGAAGTAGGCTGAGAATTGGCTGCTCAACATAGCAAAAGAGTTGATCGACCTCGAGGGGAGGGAGACGTACCATTTGTGCGCCAGATCTCCGAGAGTGAGAGGGAAGAGACGACACTTTGTGGCATCAGTGGCACCACGACCGGTCATGTAGATCCGGTACTTGCTTAGGTGAGTTTCAGGGTCGGTCTTTCCCTCATAGAGAGGAGCCGGGGGAGGTGCGATCTTCAGCTGTACAGGGGCAAGCTCAATGTCCACAGCTAGTGGTTCATTTGCTACTGTCACCCCCTTTGGACGGTTCTGGGCCTCCAAAAGGGTACGCATTTCATCAAGTTGCCTCTGCATTTCCGCCATGGCGTGGTTTTGTCCTTCCGGCTGATTTCTGGGAATGACCGGCCCGAGGCGGTCATGCACGGCTCCGCGCGGTCCATCGTGGTGGTCAAGCAAGGCTCCGCGCGGACTGTCGTGGGCGAGGAGACCACTTTGGGAGAAGCTTATCTTCCTTCTTGCCGAGTTGGCGGGAGCCAAGCTAAACTCGGCCAGTCTTTTGGGAGTTTGGTAGGCGGAGCTCCTAGTGCAGGACATGGTCTCCGTGTCGGGGTGGCCAGACTGGCCACTGGGATGCCATGATGAGTCTGACCCCAAACGACTAAAAACAGTGCGGGAGTGGCTTTGTTCAGAGTACCGACTCCTGTAAGATCCAGAGGAGGCAGAGTGAGGATGACTCTCCCCTTGTTGTTCAAAGACTTTCGCCTTTCCCCGGGCGGACCTTGTTCCATACCTCCTCCTCGAGGCGGAGGGAGTGCTCAGGCTAGTGCGCAACTCTCTGGCCTGTTTGTGGGCCAAATCCGCTCGTTGAGGAGTTACGAAATTTTGGGCAGGAGTCGGTTGAGATTGCTCCGGGTAGCGGCCTCCTGGGTGGTCTGAGCGGCCATGGGATTTTGGACCGCACCTGGGGTAGTTGCCTTGGAAGTAGCGGTAGTTTTCTCCATAGAGACAGGTGATGAAAGGTTAGAAGATTTGAAGATATGAAGATTTGAGAACAAATTTCTGTAGAACAGTGAGTGTTCTTCAGGGTTTAAGATTTTCTGGGTTTGATACCCTCCTTCTAGCGCCAAATGTTATATGCCTAAATATAAGTGGGAGTAAATGTGGATTTTATGTGGCTAAAATAGGTAAAAACATCAAATAAAGCTATGAGATCACAAAAAGCCATGAATGATCTCATATTCTAATGATTAGCTGATAACGATTGCAGAAAATAAGAAAACGATAAAATGCGAGAGGGATTGCCAGGGTTTGTTGGGCCCTGGACTTAATGATTTTTTCTGTGTATATTCACTTGTTTTTTGGAGCTCTTAATAGCTCTCTATATATAGTATACATGGGGGTACAAAAGGGAATTTCGGGCCTGCAGCAAGATGCTCTGTTCTCCGTATTGTGCTGTCCTGCGGGTACAGAGTACGAACCAATTAGATTTTGGCAGCTTGATTGGTATCAGAGGCGCGGTTATTCCTTGGCTCATGACACCTGGATGATTTTGTTCTTATCCGATCAGGATGTCTTAATGCCTTTATTGCCAGCTCATCCATATTTTTGCAGGTCCTACGAAAATGGGTGTATTTACTAGCCATTTGAGTGTATGAAAGATGTGAATGATCAACCCGGGATGACCGCGATGGATTCTCACTCCGATTCTCTGATCATCCATTTTTGGGTGTATTTTCCATCAAGATGGGTGTACGAGGAGCTGCCCAAGATGGCCATTCAAAAATAGTGGGACGTATTTGTCCTCGTGATAAATATGGTTACAACATTTGCCCCCCAGTCTGTCTCCTATGTGTAGTAGGAGAGGGACTGGAATTCGTGCTTGACTAAACTTGAATCTCCGGGAACATAGTACTTGACGGGGGCGGCCCACTATGTGACAAAAATAAAATAATAACAAAAAATTAAAAGAAATAACTTTTTTTTTTTTGAATTGGCCGACTTGGCCATTTTGAAATGGGGAATGGTAATTAAAAGGCCGACTTGGGCCTGGGGCAAGCCCAATACTTTTTTTTTTTTTTTTAATAAGAAATGGCCGACTTGGCCAATATTTAAATCGACTGCCTATATTTAAAAGAAAACATGGCCAGTTGTGGCCGACCAAGGGGAATACCTTTTTTTTTTTTTTATTTATTTATTAAATGCTTTGGCCGACCTGGCCTGATAAAAGGAAAAAGTTAACCTGGCCATTCCTGTTTCGAATTAAATGGCCGATCAGGCCTGCCTCCTCCCTTCTTCTTTTTTTCTTTTTTTTTTTTTTTTTTGGAATTGGCCGATCTGGGATTTGACCGACCTGGAACTGTGCTGCCATTTTAAAAAGTGGCCGATCTGGCCAACCTTTCCTCTATTTTTTCTTTTTCTTTTTAATGGCCGACTTGGCATGTAAAGTGGCCGACTTGGGAGTTTGGCCCTCCTGGATAATAAAACAAACAGCAGCAAAAAGGGGGGGGGGTCGACTTGGTGGTAGTTTGGCCCTCTTGGGAAATAAAACAAACAGCAGCAAAAAGGAGGCCGACTTGGCAGTCCTCCCCCCACCCCGTTCTTTTTTCTTTTTCTTTTTTTTTATATTGAAATTGGTTGACTTGTGCCATTTAGCAGTAGAAAGGGCTCTCAACTTTGAAATCAAAAACTCAATACTCTCACAAAAGTGGGGGAAATCACATTTTTCCTTTGAAGACTGAAATTTTTCCTCCTCCTCCTCCAAAAATTCAGCAGTTGATGGCTTTGAGAGTGAAAAGCAATCTTGTTTTCTTTCTCCATCTTCTACCCACCATTGACAATGGCAGCAACTTCTAAATGGTAAGTAAAAATTTCTCCTCTTATTTCTCCTTCAATTATTTTCACAAAAGGGGGGGAGGGGGGAAAATGTATCCTTCCATTGGACTGATTTTTTCTTCTTCTTCTTCCAAAAATGCAGTAGTCGACTACTTCAAAGGTGAGAACAAAATCTCTTTTTGCTTTCTTCAATATTTTCTTTAGTTTTCCTTTGAATGGCACGGTGTAGGGGTGGGGGTAATTCGCGGAGGAGGGTTGGAGGTGGTGGTGCTCCGACCGGTCCTAGTTTGACCGGAGGAGGGGTAGAGGTTGGTGGGCGGAGCACCCATGGTAGGGGACCCGGCGCGGGGACCCACGGCCGCGAGGGGGGGGGGGGGGTAGCGGGTTGGGGCGCTGTGCGTCGGGGCTTGACGCCTGGTGCAGTGCGTAGGGGTTGTGCGCTTGAGCACGGTGGTGTTAGTCGCCGTTTATCTTTTGGTGAGAGTAATTCCGGTAGTGTTTTTCGGCCTAGGATGATTTTTGGGAAATATTGTCCTATTGATGATGATGGTTTAGGAACATGTTTTCCCGCCGCTGGGCGGTTGGTTGATAGTCAAAGGGTAAGTGACGATTGTCAAAGTAGTGATGTTGGGGAGCCTTTAGATGATATTATGGAAGAAGATGGAGAGGGTGATCTTTCTGTTGATTGTGAGGAAATTGAGAGTGTGGGGGAGCTTGGAAAAGGTAGTCTTGAGGAAGGGTCAAAAAGAAAATCCACTTCTAAACAGAAATTTGAGATAGCATACAGAATATGGGAGGAGTATGTGGATGGGTTAGCAGGGGTACCTTTAACCTTTGATTTTGCTGATTATCTTGAGACACACCCGTACATACTGCCCCCTCGGGATCCTGAAACAATTCGACGTGCCACCCCTACCGAGAATGATTGGTGGATGTCAGGGTGTAAAAGTGTAGTTACTGCTAGTAAATTAGCTACATGGAGACTGAAGTGGGATGTTCCTCAGGATGTAGACCTCTTTGTACCGGAACCGGGAGAGCGGGCGAACCAGCCTCCTGAGGGGATGGTTGCTATTAGTTTCTCCATAATGCAGGCCGGCCTTCGTTTCCCCTACATCCGGCGATCTCCCGTCTCCTCAATTTTTGGGGTTTATCACCGCTCCAGATCCATCCGAATGGATGGTTGCAGATATTAAGTGTGATGACCCTGTTTGGCCTCCACCGCCTTTATCGTTTGCCAAATCCGGGTGAGATGACTAGCATGTTGAAGATTATTGGTGAGAAAAATCGATTTGGTAACGTGTATCTTCAGTCCAAAGGAGCTAAACTTATTGGCGGCTTGCCAAGCAAGGCTCGTTTATATTGGGATAGATGGTTCTTCGTGAGTGGGGCTTGGAAGACCACATCCGGTGGGGTTGAAGTGGATATTCCCACTGAGCCGCGTGTGAAACAACCAAGTAAGATTTTTCAATTTGTAATGGAAATGCGTACTGATCTAATTTCCTTTGTTGTTTTTGCAGGTTATGATTTTCCCTCAGGAGATGATCACAACTTTGATTTCTTGGTAGTCCGTGGGAAGATTTTGCAGTTGCCGCTCAGTGAACGAGATCAGTCCGTATTGAATACCCCTGAGTCTCGATTGAACGCACGTCTCTTCAGATTTCCGAGACATCTTGTGGAGTTTGGCCTTTCAGGCTCAGAATTTCCCACTTATCAAGATTGTCCTCCTGCACTCCAGATTAAAATTCCTAAAATGTTGTCCATGCTTGGAGGTGCGACAAAGAAGAAGAAGAAAGGAGCTTCTCGTGAGAAGCCGTCAGCCCCCGAGTCCAGGCCGATCGTCCTGCAGGACACTTCAGCTGAGAAAGAGGCCGGCGGGGATAGCTCTGATCTGCATACGGTAGGACCGGACCATGGGGGATCGCCTGGGATTGGCACATCATCCCCAATTTCTGGGAGGAAGAGAGTTCGAGAGGATACCGGGGAGGCCGGGCGGCAGGGGGAGGCTTTGAGCTGGTCGCTCGTCGATCTGACTGATCTTCCAACCCCTGAGCATGATCGACCACAACTTGCCCCCCGAGCCGATCCTACTAGGGACGCTTTTGATCGCACATTCTTTGGACGCGACATGGCTAAATTTCAAAAGTAAGATTCTCAAATATATATTGTCTTCTATTGTTACACGGATGTACGAATATTCCCTCACTGCTTAGATACTTTGTCTAAATATATACTTTTCCATTCTGCAGGCTGGTCAGAGAAGACCCCGGCCGTCCGCCACTGGTCTTGGACTACATGTCCTCTCGCACTCCTGATTCTTTTGCGGAGATGCCCGACCACCTTAATAGGTCATTGAACTCTATTCCAACAGCTTGGACTACGGAACTGGAGGATATTGCCGATCGTCGGTCGGACGATGCCTTTTCAGCAGCCAGTGCTCTCGCTAGTCAGACTCTATCTATGTTCCATCGGGCCGAGAGTCGGCATTATTTTAAGCTTTCTCAACTCCGGGAGTTGGAATCACAGCTTGTGAAGGAGAGAGAAGAGAAGAAGGTGCTAGAGGATAGATCGGCGGCATTGGAGGGCGAGATTGCTTCCTTCTTGAAGGAGAAAAAAGAGTTGGCCCTGCAGGTCGAGAGGGTCACGAAGGAGAAAGATGAGCTTGTTGCCCGGGTTGAGACAACCGTGAGAGAAAATAAGGCGATGGTCGCTCGGGTCGAGGAGGTCGCCAAAGAGAAAGATGATGCAGTATCTCGAGTGGTGTCGTTAGAGGCTATAGTCAAAAAACTCAACCATGATCTTGAGGCTGTCCAGAAGGAGCTGTCTGAGGCTAAAGAAAAATTGGAGGAGGTAGACACTGATGACCCCGCGAAGAAACCCGAGTTTTTTGCGGATTTTTGCTACTACATGGCATATGCTAATGCTATCCGGGATGCGAAGAAAGCTCATCTTGACTCTACTTGCTTTGAGGCTTCTCTCAAAGACTATGCTGGGAAGCATCCCCTTCATGAGAGTTTTTATCTTCATATTCTGGATTTGGAGACTGTGCACGGAGTTAGCCTCTCTTGGTATCCTGATCGGTCAAAGCTGCTTCTGCCTGACCAAGACATCCCTGATGATGACGAGGTGTCCTCCCTGCTCGTGGATGGTCAGCCCAGCGTGGATGTGGAGGTGGGAGATAGGCAGGACATGGTGTGATTGGCCTTGGCCACCTTTTTATTGTTGAACCTGATGTAGTTGGCTCCGGCCCTTTTCATTGATGTAATCCGTTGTACTCCTTTAGTGTTTATGGATTGCATTTTTATTTGTTTGTTTTGAGCTTAGATTTAGGTGATAGACTGATTATTTGAAATCTGTCCATCCTGCACTAAGTGTGGTGGGTCAATTCCTTGAGTGAGCCCACACTTTGAACTTAGATTTTGGGATAGGCCGACCATGTAAGGTCTGTCTATCTTGTACTAAGTGTGGTGGGCTGATCATTTGTAATCAGCCTACACTTTGAACTTAGATTTTGGTGGTAAGCCGACCGCAAAGTCTGCTTACCCTATACTAAGCGTTTGGGTTGGCCATTTAGGCAACCCATACTTGAGAAAAATTCGGACGACTACTAAATGAGAAACTTTTAGGGAAAATAAAAACTTAGACTCGACAGCCCTTCATTCAATCACGTGATTTTCCTAATACAATAAACTACTGATAGTACTTTTTCAAATGTACCGCATTCCAGGGGTATTGGTCCGGAGTGCCGTCCGGGTGTTCGAGCTCATATGCTCCTTTGGTGAGCCACTTAGACACTCTAAATGGGCCCTCCCAGTTCGGGCCAAATACCCCTTTAGGGCCTTGAATCTTCTTTAGTACTAGATCCCCGACCTTAAACTGTCTCGTCTTGACTTTAGAGTTGAAAAATTTCTCAGATTTTTGCTTGTAGGCGGCATTTTTGTGTTCGGACGAAAGTCTTCTTTCCTCTAGCATGTCCAGGTCCACCCTTAGAGCAACGTCATTATCTTCATTAATTGTTTGGGTAGTTCTGTGACTTGGGACGGCGATTTCAGACGGTATGACCGCTTCGGTGCCGAACGCCAAAGCGAAAGGGGTCTCGCCCGTGGAATTTCTGGTTGTCGTTCGGTATGCCCATAGCACATCTGGGAGCTCGGCGGCCCACTTTCCTTTCTTCTCATCAAGCTTAGCTTTGATGGTATGCTTCAGGATTTTGTTAACTGCCTCAACTTGACCATTCGTTTGTGGGTGGTACGGGGTGGAGAAGAGTTTCTTGATCTTCCACTTTTCACAAAATTGAATCAACTCGAGGCCCTCAAATTGTTTTCCATTGTCAGATATATTCACTTGAGGAAGCCCAAAATGACAGATTATATTTTTCCAAATGAATTTGATGATATGTGACTGGTCAATCTTGTTGAGGGGTTCCGCTTCAGCCCATTTCGTGAAATAATCTACTGCTACCACTGCAAATTTGCGGCCACCCGGCGCAGTGGGCATTGGACCAATTAAGTCAATGCCCCACTGCGCAAAAGGCCAAGGACTATACATCGAGGTCAACTGCTCTGGTGATAGCTTGATATTCGGCCCCAAAATTTGGCATTTGTGGCATGCCCGGGCATAGGCAACTGCGTCCCTACGGAGGGTAGGCCAAAAGTAACCTTGCCTGATGGTCTTATGGATGAGCGCTTGCCCTCCGGCATGGTTCCCGCACACCCCATCATGGATCTCAGATAACACTCTTTGGCCCTCTTCGGGTGTGATGCATTTAAGTAAAGGTAAACAAAAACTTCGCTTGTAAAGTTGATCATCAATGAGAGTGTACCTGGCCGATCGTAACTGTAGTTGTCTAGCCCGTACCTTGTCCTCTGGTTGCTCTCCAGTCTTTAGGTATTTGATGATCGGGGTCATCCAGTTCTCTTCAATATTGAGGACAAGTGCTAGAGCTGCCCTATCGATGGTCGGCGCCTTGAGTGTGGTGAGCTGGATATTTGAGAAATCTGCTGCTCCCTCCGCAGTTGCGAGCTTGGAGAGGGCATCGGCTTGTGAGTTTTGTTCACGCGGGACTTGCTCGATGAAGACTTGGTGGAAATTTTCACATAGAGTAGCGACAAGCTCTTGGTACTTGGCCATTTGCCCACCTCGGGCCTCGTATTCACCTTTGACCTGGTTGACCACCAATAGGGAGTCCATGAAGATGTGTAGGCGGCAGACTCCAATGGCGATGGCGAGCTCCAAACCGCCGACCAAGGCCTCGTACTCTGCCTCGTTATTAGTCGCGGCAAAGTTGAAACGAACCGCATAGGTGAAGCATTGACCATCTGGTCCGGTTAGAATTATCCCAGCGCCCGTACACGTGTTTGTTGAGGAGCCATCTACGTGAAGCTTCCAAGGGGGTGGTCCAACCTTGAAAGTTTTGGGGGAAAAGTTAATTCCACCACAAAATCAGCAAGGGCCTGTCCTTTGATGGCCGTTCGCGGAGCGTATGTGACTCCATATTGGGCTATCTCAAGGGACCATTTTAAAAGTCTCCCACTAGTGTCTGGTCTGTGTAAGATTTGCCTTAGTGGGAGGGTGGTTAGCACTTCCACTTGGTGGTCAAAGAAGTAAGGTCTTAGCTTTCGGACACTCATTACCAAGGCATATGCAAGTTTTTCAAGTGGGGTGTACCTGAGCTCGGCATCATGGAGAGCCTGACTGACAAAATAGATGGGGAGGTGATCTTGACCCTCCGCCCTCACGAGCACGGCACTGAGAGCGACCTCAGAAGCGGCCAAGTAGAGGAAAAGTTTCTCTCCTGGCACTGGCTTGACAAGGATTTGAGGGTTAGAAAGATACTCCTTTAATTTGGCGAAAGCAATCTAGCTCTCCCTATTCCATGAAAATTTTCCGTTTCTGATGGTGGTGAAGAAAGGTTTACTCTTATCACCGAGCCTGGATATGAATCTGTTTAGAGACGCTAGGCACCCGGTCAAACGTTGTACCTGTTTGATGCTCCGCGGCTCCTGCATGTCGAGGACTGCTTTGATCTTCGAAGGGTTAGCTTCGATTCCTCTCTGGCTCACAATGTGTCCAAGAAACTTTCCTGACTCGACCCCAAAACTGCATTTCTTGGGGTTTAACTTCATGTTGTAAGCTTTAAGGATGTTGAACGTCTCAGCGAGGTCTCTCAAGTGGTCCTCCTTTTTCAAGATTTTCACGATGATGTCATCGATGTAAACTTCCATGGTCTTCCCAATTTGATCAGCGAACATCTTGTTCACCAATCGCTGGTAGGTTGCCCCGGCGTTGATCAGACCGAAAGGCATCCTCAACCAGGAAAACATGTTTTTCTCAGTATGGAAAGATGTGTGTTTTACATCCTCTACCGCCATAGGGATCTGATGGTATCCTGCAAAGGCATCCATGAATGACATCATTTTGTGGCCAGCTGTGCTGTCCACCAAGTGGTCTATATGCGGTATCGGAAAATGGTCCTTTGGACAAGCAGCATTAAGGTCGGTAAAATCGATGCATAACCTCCAGGAGTTATTTGCCTTTTTAACCAAGACTGCGTTGGCCACCCACTGTGGCTCATCCTCGGCTTGCTCAATTAATTTGTTGTCGAGCAGTTTCTTGACCTCCTCGGCTAGAGCTGCATACTTGTCTGGACCGAACTTTCTCCTTTTTTGGTAGACTGGACTCTTCCTTGGATCAATTTTCAGATGGTGGCATGCATGTTTTGGATCAATACCAACCATGTCTTGGTGAGACCAAGCAAATACGCCTATGTTTTCCTTGAGAAACTCTATCACTGCCCCCCGCATTTCAGTTGGGATCCACGAGCCAATTAACACTTCTAGATCTTCTATAGCAGTTGCCTGTTCATGACTTCGTCGATCTTGTGTGTCGAACCTGGGGTCCAAGTCGAGCTCCGTGGGCTCAAAACCGATCTGTGGCTCAAGGTCATCTCCTTGAGGGGGATTCTGGATTGCAGCTCCGGCAGGGGTGTGGTCAACCATTGGGGTATCACCATGGTCGGCCAGAGGCCTATCTAGATCCATCATGTCTTGGTCGGCCTCTGCTGGGACGTCGGTGGGCTCGAGGTTTGCTATGTTCTGAGAAATTAAATCATTTGCGGAAATTGAAATTGGACAAGTATAGTTCAAACATTTCTTTGCCATTGCCTGATCACCTTTTACAGTACCAACCACCCCCTCGGGTGTTGGGAATTTGACACAGTAAAAATAAGAGGAAGCTACAGCCTCAAAGGTTTCTAGAAATGGACGACCTAGGAAGCCGTTATAGATACTCGGCAGGTCAACAATTACAAACTCTAGGGGCCTAGTGATTCTAACACTAGGGTCTGAGCTACAGATGAGCTCGACAGACAGCTTAATTCTTCCGTAAGCAGCTACGGTTGCATCCCCAAATCCTCTCAGTTGTGTGTCAAAAGGTTTGATGAAACTAGCCAAGTCACCCAACTGATCCAGTGCGGACTTAAAAATGATATTGCAGAAGCACCCGTTATCAACTAGAATCCGGTGAACTTTTTTTCCCAAGATTTTGGTAGTGACTACCAAGGCGTCCCCCTTGGGGTATAGTATTCCTTCTCGATCTTTGTTGGTGAAGGTGATTTCCAAATTTTTGTAGATGGTCGGCTCTGGAGGTTTGACGATGTTCACATTGGCAAAGGCTCGGAGCTCTGCTTTTCGCTTCCTGTTGGATAGGGTAGACACTGGGGCTAGGCCTCCCAGTGTTCCTCCGCTTGCTTGGATCATGCTCACTCTTCCTCCAGCATTCATTGGGGGGAGTGGGTCATCATCGTCATCCTCCTCTTCATCAACTGTTGCAACAGGACGTCGGGGTCGGCCATCCTCTTCCCGACGGGGGGGCCTCTGGTCGTTCCGTGGGGCCGGTCTCTGGACTAGGTCGTTCAGACGCCCTTCCTCAAACAGCCTCCATAGCTGCTTGAGGAGATCACGGCATTGGCTCGTATTATGGCCTATACTGTCGTGATAGGCGCAGAACCTCTTAGGGTCTAGCTTAGACCGGTCCCCAGTGTAGGGCTTGGGCCTGGGGAGGATATCTTTGTGCTGGATGGCGCTGAACACGTTGGCAGGTGATCGCTTCAACTTTTGTGTGAGGTGCACCTCCACATCCTCAAAAGACTTGAAATTTCTGGGTGGTTTGGCCACCCTCTTTGCCTTTGGGACACCCTTCGAAGTAGACTGTGAAGCCCCCGCCTCTTTGTCTGTTGTCTCCGTTTCACCAAGCCTGAGGGCGAGTAACTTCTTACGGGAAAGGAAATCTGCAGCTCTTGACCGGAACTCTGCGTAAGTTTTCGGGATGTCCTTGGTCAGATGTTTGAACATGGGAGACTTTCCGTGGAAACCCCCCAAAGCGGAATGGAGAGCAAGTTGGTCGCCTACGGGTTCGCCAGTGAGAATGACCTCATCCACCCGATCTATGTACTCCTGGTCTGTCTTCCCCTTTTCTTGCCTGATGCGCATGAGCCTATGCCAATTCTCAGGGCGCGCTATCTTAGCAGCGAAGTAGGCTGAGAATTGGCTGCTCAACATAGTAAAAGAGTTGATCGACCTCGAGGGGAGGGAGACGTACCATTTGTGCGCCAGATCTCCGAGAGTGAGAGGGAAGAGACGACACTTTGTGGCATCAGTGGCACCACGACCGGTCATGTAGATCCGGTACTTGCTTAGGTGAGTTTCAGGGTCGGTCTTTCCCTCATAGAGAGGAGCCGGGGGAGGTGCGATCTTCAGCTGTACAGGGGCAAGCTCAATGTCCACAGCTAGTGGTTCATTTGCTACTGTCACCCCCTTTGGACGGTTCTGGGCCTCCAAAAGGGTATGCATTTCATCAAGTTGCCTCTGTATTTCCGCCATGACGTGGTTTTGTCCTTCCGGCTGATTTCTGGGAATGACCGGCCCGAGGCGGTCATGCACGGCTCCGCGCGGTCCATCGTGGTGGTCAAGCACGGCTCCGCGCGGACTGTCGTGGGCGAGGAGACCACTTTGGGAGAAGCTTATCTTCCTTCTTGCCGAGTTGGCGGGAGCCAAGCTAAACTCGGCCAGTCTTTTGGGAGTTTGGTAGGCGGAGCTCCTAGTGCAGGACATGGTCTCCGTGTCGGGGTGGCCAGACTGGCCACTGGGATGCCATGATGAGTCTGACCCCAAACGACTAAAAACAGTGCGGGAGTGGCTTTGTTCAGAGTACCGACTCCTGTAAGATCTAGAGGAGGCAGAGTGAGGATGACTCTCCCCTTGTTGTTCAAAGACTTTCGCCTTTCCCCGGGCGGACCTTGTTCCATACCTCCTCCTCGAGGCGGAGGGAGTGCTCAGGCTAGTGCGCAACTCTCTGGCCTGTCTGTGGGCCAAATCCGCTCGTTGAGGAGTTACGAAATTTCGGGCAGGAGTCGGTTGAGATTGCTCCGGGTAGCGTATCGGTGATGCCCGGGCTTTTCCGGATCCTCCGGCCGATCTCCACATAGCGGCCTCCTGGGTGGTCGGAGCGGCCATGGGATTTTGGACCGCACCTGGGGTAGTTGCCTTGGAAGTAGCGGTAGTTTTCTCCATAGAGACAGGTGATGAAAGGTTAGAAGATTTGAAGATATGAAGATTTGAGAACAAATTTCTGTAGAACAGTGAGTGTTCTTCAGGGTTTAAGATTTTCTGGGTTTGATACCCTTCTTCTAGCGCCAAATGTTATATGCCTAAATATAAGTGGGAGTAAATGTGGATTTTATGTGGCTAAAATAGGCAAAAACATCAAATAAAGCTATGAGATCACAAAAAGCCATGAATGATCTCATATTCTAATGATTAGCTGATAACGATTGCAGAAAATAAGAAAGCGATAAAATGCGAGAGGGATTGCCAGGGTTTGTTGGGCCCTGGACTTAATGATTTTTCTGTGTATATTCACTTGTTTTTTTGGAGCTCTTAATAGCTCTCTATATATAGTATACATGGGGGTACAAAAGGGAATTTCGGGCCTGCAACAAGATGCTCTGTTCTCCGTATTGTGCTGTCCTGCGGGTACAGAGTACGAACCAATGAGATTTTGGCAGCTTGATTGGTATCAGAGGCGCGGTTATTCCTTGGCTCATGACACCTGGATGATTTTGTTCTTATCCGATCAGGATGTCTTAATGCCTTTATTGCCAGCTCATCCATATTTTTGCAGGTCCTACGAAAACGGGTGTATTTACTAGCCATTTGAGTGTATGAAAGATGTGAATGATCAACCCGGGATGACCGCGATGGATTCTCACTCCGATTCTCTGATCATCCATTTTTGGGTGTATTTTCCATCAAGATGGGTGTACGAGGAGCTGCCCAAGGTGGCCATTCAAAAATAGTGGGACGTATTTGTCCTCGTGATAAATATGGTTACAACATATGTTTCTAAAGTTAAAAACATAATCATAATACATTATTTCATTTAAAAAATACGATTTTATTTGTTAGTATTTACGTGGACTCTATGTGGCATACTATATCCAAATCATTTAATTGTTGCCAAAAAAATTATCAGATGCACCGAAGTGCAAAACTTTAAAAAAATGTGAATTAAATTTTAAAGAAAAAATAAGAATATGTTGTTATTGATAAAACTATAAAGTTATGTTTTTTTTTTCAACTAACCCTTATATTAATGACAATATTAAACACACATAAAATTAATTAAGACAAATATAAAGAAAATAATTACCTCAGATCTTAATAAAAATCATGAAATGCAATTTAATCCGTGTAACTTGTTATTGCTTCTTAACCTATACATCCACATAAAATAATAAATCTTCGATAAAATAAAAAAAATTATATTGTCATTGAAATTGAGCAATACATATTAAAGAATAAAAAAATAATTAAATTAAAAAGGTTTATCAAGTACTTGGTACACAAACAACGAAAACGATTCTTGATCCGAAATCAAAACCATTATACTCAAATAAAAAGATGAATTTTTTTAAATCAAGAGTATGCATAGAGAGAAATTGTGTAACGCCCCGAATCCAGAATATATTAATTATATCGGATTCGAAGTGTTATTGTGATCAAAAGTCCGAACTATAAATTTTTTGAAGGGAATATAACTGAATTGAGAGAGAAGTTTCATGCAGCGGATAAGTGGGAAGAAATATTATAACGTAAGTGTATTTGTATATATATAAAGATGGATAGAGGGTTTTGTATCTTCAGAATAATACACACTGGGTTTGGATAATTGAAACACACGGTAAGAGTATCGTCTTGCATGGTAGTAGCGATAACATTTATTTGGGAAATAGAAATAATAGGCATCATTGTATTATTAATAATATTTTAAGCAAATGGGAAACTTTGTGTCTTCTGTGTCACTGTCCTTGCTCCCCGTAATTGTAATCTGCAAGGGGTTAGGAAAAAGGGGCGTGAGAATTGAATTCTCACATATGGGTGATTTGCAACATCATGGGATTGGTAAATCCGAAATATATTAAGTTATACTCATTGATAAAGTGTTTATTTTATTTAATCAGTTTCATATAAAATTTAAACGGCATTTAAACATATTTCGCATAATATAATTGAAATAGCACAAGTTGGTTCACATTAAGGCAAAGCCCAAAGTCATATCACATATTATCACAACTGTCAAACCATAAACGTACAATCATTCCACTTCCAACAAAGTTACTCTTTTCAACTCCAACCAAAACTTACTTCATCCAACCACACAAACTCACATCATCCAACCATAACATCCCTCAAAATAAGCAAGTACCAATGGCCTTATTCCCAGTGCGTCCAACGACAGCTGACCGGGGACCAGATCTACTTGATCAACAACCTTGATTCCGAGGGCGTCCCCGACAGTGGCCCCGGAGGTCGGATTTAAAACTCGATCCCGACCCGTACATACTGACTTTCCACAAAACTGACTCAATAAACTTTACAAAGAATAAATACTTGACTGACAACTGAACTGATTCATGCTCATAAAAGGTGTTTACTCATGCAATGGTGATCGATTCATAAAACAACAGGTAATATATAACATATATAATTATATCACATAATCCAAACAGTTATATAGATAGGTGTTACATTTATGTTGGATTAGATATTTTTGATTTGATTTAGTCGAGTTCAGAAAATACCGGCACAATGTTATTATTAGCAGATCAATCAACAGATCATCACCCACCTGATTGTTCTGAGTTCCGGGAATATTGTGTAGGCAGACAGTCGAGTCCTTCGTGCATGTCCCGAAAAGTACAAAATCCTAATAAGGAGTATTTTGATTAAAAGATTAACTTTTGAATTTGAAAAGCTTAAGAGTGTGAAACTCGAGGATTGAGTAGATTGTTGTCTTTAGAAAACTATTGAAAACTAAAGTTTTCAAAGGTTGATTTCCAATTGATAAGTACACCCCTTTTTAAGAGGAGGTGCATTAGGGGTGTGTATTTACTAATTTCAGTGTTGTCCTTAGTAAAGGCCTTTTAAGGTAAAAATAATATAATTATTATTCTTGGAAATACTTAAAAGAATAAAAATAATTATTTAAGAGTATTAATAAGAAATAAAGAAAAGGTTTTTCTTTCTAAGATTTCTATTTCCCATTTTTAAAAGAATTCTTGAATATAAAACTTCTCTCTTCTAAACTTATTAAAAGACTTGGACTTTTCTAAGAAAATTATATTATAAACTAAAATATTTTATAAATGTGAAGTGTCATATGTGAAGTATGAAGTCTACTGAGCTTAATTCAATAAGGAGCTACGTTGATGAAGTGTTAGCCGTGGAAGTTAGTCTATTTGGTGTATCAGCAGAGTTATCAGCAGAGTTATATCAGATGAGGTTTAAACAGTGGAGTCTTATCAGTGGAGGTCTAGACCGGAAGTCATCTGATGTTAAGTGACCAAGTCATCTGATATAAAGTACAAAGACGCGAAACACCAAGTTGAAGCTAACACGAAGACGGTTCTAACTGAATCAACTGAAGCGGTTATTGGAGTTTGTTAACCAGCTGGATAACTGCTTCACTTATGAGTTTGTTACAACTTAATCAAGTCTAGATTCATCTCAATCTCTGTAATTAAAAAAGGAGTTTCTTAGCTGAGAGAAACACAATTAGAGTGAGATCATCTTTGAGAGCAAACACTGTGAGATTGAGTGCTCTGTAACTTGTAACTTCCATTTTTTGCTTAGTGAAAAGTCTATCCTCTCGGATCCCGTGGACGTAGGAGTATTCATCTCCGAACCACGTAATTCTGGTGTTCTTGTGCGATTTCAATTTCGTGCTTATTGTTTCCAGATTCCGATTCCCGGAAACAAGTTTTCTTGTGAATCCAAAAGCGTGATTAACAAGTGGCGCCGTCTGTGGGAAGCAATCATGGCTGCAACTAAGTTCGATATTGAGAAGTTCACGGGGAAGAACAATTTCAGCTTATGGAAGATCAAGATGAAGGCTCTCCTGGTACACAATGGTTTGTACGAAGCCTTGTTGCCACCGGCTCAGGTGGCTTCCGGTACAAATCCGGCGAAGGTGGAGGAGAACAAGAGGAAGGCACACAGTGCGCTTATCTTGTGTCTTGGGGACAAGCCATTGAGGGAAGTATCGAAGGAGGAAACCGCTCTTGGGATCTGGAATAAGTTGGAACAGTTATACCAGACCAAGTCTGTTACGAACAAGTTATACATGAAACAGAAGCTTCAAGTCTTCAAAATGAGTGAAGATAAGAATCTTGGTGATCAGTTGGACGAGTTCAACAGATTGGTGGATGATCTGGAGAGTTTGGATGTTACAATTGATGATGAAGACAAGTCATTAATGTTGTTAAATTCTCTACCTAAGTCTCTGGAAAATTTCAAGGATGCCTTACTATTTGGAAGACAAGATCAGGTGAAGTTTGATGATATTCAAACTGCCCGAAAACCAAGTTTCTACAGATCCAGACTGAAGGGAAGAAGTCTGCAGAAGGATTGAATGTGCAATCCAAGAAGAAGAAGGGGTTTCAGTCCAAGAAGAAGGATGGTGGAAAAGGGAATAAGGGTGGGAAGAAATATGATTTTGTTGAGAAGAGGAAGTGTTTCACTTGCCATAAGGAAGGTCATCTGAGAAAGAATTGCCCTGAGAAAAAGAAGAAAGACAATCAAGGTGATCAAGATGGAGATGCAGCTGTTGTGGAGGTTGATGGATATGATAGTGCAGAGGTCTTGATGGTTAGTCATGAGAGACTAAGTCAAGAGTGGGTCCTGGACTCAGGGTGTACTTTTCATATGTGTCCACATGAAGACTGGTTTCTGGATCTTGAGAAAATTGATGGAGGTCTTGTTCTTTTGGGTAATGATGAGAGCTGTAGAGTGCAGGGATCTGGTTCTATCAAGATCAAGATGTTTGATGGGGTTGATAGAATCTTATCTGATGTCAGGTTTGTTCCTGAGTTGAAGAGAAATCTTGTTTCTCTTGGTACTTTGAATTCAAAGGGGTTTGAATTCAAGACAGACAAGAGAGTTCTGTCAATAACCAAGTCTGGAAGGATTGTCATGAAGGGTATGATAAAGAATGGTCTGTATACTTTGATTGGAAGGACGGTCACAGGGTCAGCTGATGTTACCATGGAGTCTTCTGATGTTAACTTGTGGCACAAAAGATTGGCACATGTTGGTGAGAAGGGCCTGGTGGAGTTATCCAAGAAGGGAGCAATTCCAGGGAATAGGATATGTAAGCTGGAATTCTGTGAGAGGTGTGTTCTTGGTAAATCAAAGAAGCAAGCATACCAGAAGGGGAAGCATACCACCAAGGAGGTTATGGATTACATACACTCTGATGTATGGGGACCAGCAAGGGTATCCACTCATGGTGGAGGCAGGTATTTCCTTACCCTTATTGATGATTATTCCAGGAAGGTTTGGGTTTACATTCTTAAACAGAAGAGTGATGCCTTCTCTAAGTTCAAAGAATGGTTGATTGAACTTGAGAATAAGAGGGGCAGGACTATCAAACACTTAAGGACTGATAATGGGCTTGAATTCCTATCAGAGGAGTTTCAACAATTTTGTAGGGAGAAGGGTATTACTAGGCATAAAACTGTTCCTTCAAACCCCCAACAGAATGGTCTAGCAGAGAGGATGAATAGAACTATTCTGGAAAGGGTTAGGTGTATGTTATCTGATGCTCATTTACCTAAGAGTTTTTGGGGGGAAGCTGTTAACACAGCTGTGTATCTCATTAATAAAGTGCCATCATCTGCTATTGATTTTAAAACCCCAGATGAGGCATGGTATGGGAAGATCTCTGATTACTCTAAGCTGAAAGTATTTGGGTGCCTAGCTTATGTTCATGTGAGGCAAGACAAACTTGAACCTAGAGCTTTAAAATGTGTTTTCATTGGGTATCCAAAGGGTGTTAAGGGGTACAAGCTGTGGTGTCTAGAGCCTGGGAACCAGAAGTGTATTACCAGTAGAGATGTAGTGTTCAATGAATCACAGATGGGATACAAATCTGGTGGAGGTAATGGAGGGCCATCAGCTGAAGAGATGGATGGTGTTATTTCTGAGCCAATTACTCAAGTAGAGGTGGAGCCTGATCATGACAAGCATGATAGCTCATCTGGTTCTGAACCAGAGCAAGCACCAGGGGAGAATGAGTCATCAGATGAGGATAGTGCACCAGTAGAGGAGGAAGAAGGAGTGCCAGAAGCAGACTTGAGAAATTATAGTCTGACAAGAGACAGATCCAGAAGACAAATACATCCTCCAGCAAGGTTTGGCCGTGTGGATCTGGTCTCCTATGCACTTGTTACAGCAGAAGCCATAGAGTACCAAGAACCTAAGAGCTACAAGGAAGCCCTTGAGTGTGATGATAGGGAGTCATGGATTACAGCCATGACAGAAGAGATGGAGTCTCTTAAGAAGAATCAAACTTGGATTCTTGTTGATAAACCACATAGGCAGAAGCTAATCAGTTGTAAATGGCTGTTTAAAAGGAAGCTTGAATCTGGTTTGAAAGATCATGTGAGGTTTAAAGCCAGGCTAGTTGCCAGAGGATTCACTCAGAGGGAAGGAATTGATTACAATGAGGTTTTCTCACCTGTTGTTAAGCATTGTTCAATCAGGCTACTTCTCAGTAGAGTTGTCCAAGAGGATCTGGAGCTACAACAACTAGATGTAAAGACAGCTTTTCTGCATGGTGATCTTATTGAAGATCTGTACATGCACCAGCCAGAAGGGTTTGTTGAACCAGGGAGTGAAAGAAAGGTGTGCCTGCTCAAGAAATCTTTGTATGGCCTCAAGCAAAGTCCAAGACAATGGCACAAGAAGTTCAATGAAGTTATGCTATCCATTGGTTTTGTAAGAAGCAAGTATGACACTTGTGTATACCTGGAAAGGCAAGGTAATGATGTGATAGCTTATCTTCTGATTTATGTGGATGACATGCTTATTGCCAGTAAAAGTCTTCTGAAGATTCAGAGTATCAAAAGGAAGCTAAGTGCTAGATTTGATATGAAGGACTTGGGAAATGCTAAAAGGATTCTTGGAATGGATATTCTTAGGGACAGAAAAGCTGGAAGACTATTCTTGTCTCAGAAGAGTTACATTGAGAAGGTCCTGAAGAGGTTTAACATGCATGAGAGTAGAGCTGTGTCAACTCCTCTGGGACAACAGTTCAAATTATCTAAGGAAATGGAACCAAAGTCTAATAAAGAGAAGAAGACTATGATGAAAGTACCTTATGCAAGTGGGGTTGGAAGCCTGATGTATGCTCTGGTCTGCAGCAGACCAGACTTAGCTTATTCATTGAGTATGGTGAGCAGATACATGGCTAATCCTGGAAGATTACATTGGGAAGCTTTGAAATGGATCTTCAGATACCTTAAAGGGTCATCTGATCTGGGATTGATGTTTGAGAGGATGACTGACCAGAAGAGTCCACTGGAAGGTTTTGTAGATTCTGATTTTGCTGCTAATCTGGATACCAGAAGATCTTTAACAGGGTATATCTTTACACTTTACAATACTGCTGTGAGCTGGAGATCTGTTCTGCAGAGTGGAGTTGCTTTATCTACTACAGAAGCAGAGTTTGTTGCAGTGTCAGAGGCTGTTAAGGAGGCTTTGTGGTTGAAAGGCATAATCAAGGATTTTGGCATAAACCAAAGGGTTGTGGTCGTTCATTGTGATAATCAGAGTGCAGTACATCTGGTTAAACATCAAGTGTTCCATGAGAGATCAAAGCACATTGATGTAAGGTTGCATTTTGTGAGGGAAATCATTGATAAAGGAGTGGTTCTCATCCAGAAGATATCTACAGATGACAATGCTGCAGATATGTGTACAAAGTCTTTACCAGGTACTAAATTCAAGTTTTGTGTTGAATTGGTAAAGATGAGTGTATGGGATGTTCCTTAGGCCCAAGCTGGAGCATGGAGGAGAGGAGGAGAGGATTGATACTTCTCATCTGAGGTGGAGAATTGTGAAGTGTCATATGTGAAGTATGAAGTCTACTGAGCTTAATTCAATAAGGAGCTACGTTGATGAAGTGTTAGCCGTGGAAGTTAGTCTATTTGGTGTATCAGCAGAGTTATCAGCAGAGTTATATCAGATGAGGTTTAAACAGTGGAGTCCTATCAGTGGAGGTCTAGACCGGAAGTTATCTGATGTTAAGTGACCAAGTCATCTGAGGTCAAGTCATCTGATATAAAGTACAAAGACGCGAAACACCAAGTTGAAGCTAACACGAAGACGGTTCTAACTGAATCAACTGAAGCGGTTATTGGAGTTTGTTAACCAGCTGGATAACTGCTTCACTTATGAGTTTGTTACAACTTAATCAAGTCTAGATTCATCTCAATCTCTGTAATTAAAAAAGGAGTTTCTTAGCTGAGAGAAACACAATTAGAGTGAGATCATCTTTGAGAGCAAACACTGTGAGATTGAGTGCTCTGTAACTTGTAACTTCCATTTTTTGCTTAGTGAAAAGTCTATCCTCTCGGATCCCGTGGACGTAGGAGTATTCATCTCCGAACCACGTAATTCTGGTGTTCTTGTGCGATTTCAATTTCGTGCTTATTGTTTCCAGATTCCGATTCCCGGAAACAAGTTTTCTTGTGAATCCAAAAGCGTGATT
Source organism: Ballota nigra (assembly GCA_947034835.1). Classification (NCBI taxonomy): domain Eukaryota; kingdom Viridiplantae; phylum Streptophyta; class Magnoliopsida; order Lamiales; family Lamiaceae; genus Ballota; species Ballota nigra. The sequence goes on along the minus strand of OX344721.1, from coordinate 121,707,259 downwards.
AACAATAAAAAAGGTATTCTTCTTTTCTAATATTAGTGATACTTCTAAAATAAAGGATTATATCAAAAGGCTTTATTTTACGTTTCTAAAATTCTAACAGGGGTACGAGGTGAAGACGAGTTTCCATTTGTCTATGGATTCAAAACAAAAGTGTTTTACTCTTGAAAATCATCATCCAAATAATAATACCAACTCATCAAAACAAGGATACTAAAGGATTTTGCTAATATCATCATAACACTAAAACAGTGACACTAAACATTCGCAAGAGTAATACTAGTCCACTAAGTCATTAATACCATACATTTAAAACATTAATACATATCAACCGGTCAACTAAAAATCAAAATACTAACTCATCTAATTCCAACAGTCTAACTCATGTTTGTGAAGGAATAAAAACAAGGAAAACAATATCCAAATCCTACTTCTAAAGAGTGATACAAAGAGGACAAATCAATAATACTAAATAAGTCAACTAAAGATACTAAAACATTAAACCAAGCTTAACAGTAAGTTTTTCTTTCATTTCCAAGTTCCAAACTTCTAACAAATTAACAAAATAACCCTGAATCTACCCATTGAAGAAAAACGAGGTAGAAACCTTACGATTCCGGTTCGAGGTATTAAACGGGCGGCCTAACGACGTCGATTAGGATATCGATAATTCGTTCGAAGAATTGGGCAGCCTAACGGCGTCGTTCGGGAATTCGGAAAAGTGAATTGGGCAGCCTAACGGCATCGGTTGGAATTTCCAGAAATTCGGCAACAGCAACCGGTTCAGCGTCGTCAAATTGAACGGAAAATTAAACGAAATAAGGTCTCGGTTAGAAATTGGAATAATTCGGTAATTGAAATCGAATTAAACGGGATGAAATTTGAAGAAAAGAGGAAAGATTTCATCTTACTGGAGGGGAGAAGAAGAGGCGGCGACGGCGGGGCTGGCTTCGGCCTCGAGGCGGCGGCGCTACTGGCTGATGCGGCGGCGCTTCGAACAAAAGAAGAGAGAGAGAGCGACGGAGGACAGGGGAGGCTGGAGCGGCGGAGGATTCGCGTGGGGGAGCTTCGGCGGCGGTGGTGGAACGCCGGAGGAGGAAGAAAGACGGGCGGCGTCGCGTCTGGGTCTGGGTCGCGGTCGCGGTGGCGAAGCTTCGGTTGAGCGGCGGCGAGCGGGGGAGGCGTCGCGGCGGCCTGCGTCTAGAGAAGGGAGGCGGGCGGCGCTGAGCACGGCGGTGGGGGCGACGGCTGGACGGAGCTCCGGCGGCCGGAGGAGGAAGGCGTGGCGTGAGTTGAGAGAAGCAGAGAGAAAAATTTGAGAGAAAGGAAAAAAATGTGCGTGAATGAAACAAATGAGGAGAGAGAGTGACAATCCTTCTATTTATACTAATTCCTTTCCAATACTTATCTACTCCCTCCAATTCTTATCCAAAATTTGATATTTTCGTTCCCAGCTGATACGGTTTAGGGGTCGTTTGGTCCACGAGTGTAATCCCGATTCGGAAATTAATACAGTTTTAAAACTCAATTAATATTTTAATGTATTTTAATTTTTCTCAATAAATTAAACGGATCGAAATCCTTAATTTAATTTGAATATTTAATTTCTCGTAGTCCTTTATTCGTTTGAAAGAATTCGATTTCTTTCTTCGAATTTAGGATTTTATAAAAAGGGTTTTATATATTTAAATACACAAATAACACACAAAATAATTAAAATTAAAAGAAACAAAGAAAATAAAATAAAATAAGGTTTCTAAATAAAGAAAAAGGGTATAGAACGGGACGGGGTATTACATCCTCACCCCCTTAACAGAATTTCGCCCCCGAAATTCATCTCTTAGGTCTTACTTAAGCATTGAGGGTATTTGGCTAGGACTTCATCCTCTCTTTCCCAAGTTGCTTTTTCTTTCCCGTGTCGGCTCCACTGAACTAGAACTAAAGGTATCTCTCGATTCCTTAACAAGTGTAACTTTCTTCCCAAGATAGTTACTGGAACTTCTTCGTAAGTCAGGTCACTGCTTAGACCTAATTCTACGTGATTAATAACATGATTTGGATCGCTCACGTATTTCCTGAGTGTAGATATGTGGAACACATTATGCACTCGTGATAATTCCGGTGGTAAAACTATGCGATAAGCTACATCCCCGATTCTGTTCAGGATGTCGAATGGTCCAATGTATCGCGACTTTAGCTTACCTCTTTTCCCAAAACGGATTAGACCTTTCATTGGCGCAACTTTGAGAAATACTTTCTCGCCAATGTCAAATTGTAAATCCCTTCTTCGAGTGTCTGCATAAGATTTCTGACGGTCCTGGGCCATCTTGATCCTCTCTTTAATCTTTGTGACTATCTCAGCCGATCTTTCGACTAATTCGGGTCAGAGAATCTTTCGAATCCCGACTTCGTCCCAACAAACTGGCGATCTACACCTCTTCCCGTAGAGTGCTTCGTACGACGCCATTTGTATTGTTGCTTGATAACTGTTGTTATATGCAAACTCTACCAATGGTAGGTGGTTTTCCCAACTTCCTTCAAGATCTAGAGCGCAAGCTCTGAGCATATCTTCAAGCGTCTGAATGGTTCTTTCCGATTGCCCGTCAGTCTGTGGGTGGTACGCGGTACTGAACTTCAATTCAGTACCTAAGGCTCATTGCAGACTTCCCCAGAACTTGGAAGTAAAACAGGGGTCTCTATCGGATACTATTGAAACTGGTACTCCGTGCAGTCTGACTATCTCTGCAATGTACAGTTGGGCGAGTTTGTCCAGTGTGTACGTCATTCTTATAGGGATAAAATGGGCAGTTTTCGTAAGTCTGTCTACGATAACCCAAATGGCATCATGATTATTCACCGTTTTCGGAAATCCGGTGACAAAATCCATAGTGATGTCCTCCCATTTCCACTCTGGCATCTCCAGAGGGTGCAACAACCCTGGAGGTCGTTAGTGATCTGCTTTAACTCGTTGGCAGGTTAAACAACTCCTGACGAATTGAGCTATCGATCTCTTCATACCCCTCCACCAAAAGTTCTCTTTCAATCCCCGGTACATTTTTGTCTCTCCGGGGTGAACGGTGTAAGGAGTGCTGTGTGCCTCTTTCAGAATTTCGTTCCTCATTTCGTCATCCTTAGACACACAGATTCTGTTATCGAACATTAAAGCTCCATCAGTACCCAACACGAACCTCTGAATGGTTCCTTCCTCAGCGCGCTTACGCATTCCTCTCAAGAATTTATCGTCCTTTTGCGCTGCTAGGATCCTTTCTCGTAAGTTCGGTTGTAAGGTGAACGCGAAAACCATGGAATCTGCACAACACTGTGTGGAAAATTCCAAGTTTAAACGAGAGAGTTCTCCCATTAGTGGTAATTGTGTGGTCGGAACGACGCTTAGTTTTGTATCTTCCTTTCTACTCAAAGCGTCTGCCACTACGTTTGCCTTTCCAGGGTGATAGTGGATAGTGCAATCGTAATCTTTTACCAACTCGAGCCATCTTCTCTGACGCATGTTCAATTCCTTCTGCGTAAAGAAGTATTTTAGACTCTTATGGTCAGTGTAGATCTCACACTTTCCTCCATATAAGTAGTGTCTCCAAATCTTCAACGCGTGAACTACTGCGGCCAGTTCTAAGTCGTGCGTTGGGTAGTTTTGTTCGTGATCCTTAAGTTGCCGAGATGCATAAGCTACAACTTTCTTATTCTGCATCAAAACACAACCCAAGCCTGACAAAGAAGCGTCTGTGTAAATGATGAATCATTCCGATCCATCTAGGATGGTTAACACAGGCGACATGGTTAGCCTCTTCTTTAGCTCTTGGAAGCTTTCTTCACAAGTTGAATCCCAAGTAAACTTCTCAGTTTTCTTAGTCAGTTTCGTCAGCGCTTTCGCAATGCTGGAAAAGTCTTGTATGAACCTGCGGTAGTACCCTGCTAACCCAAGAAAACTCCGAATTTCATTGACGTTAGTAGGTGCCTTCCAGTTCATGATGGCTTCTACCTTTGCTGGGTCCACTTCAATCCCTTTTGCGGAGATTATATGTCCTAAAAACATAACACGGTCGATCCAAAATTCACACTTGCTAAATTTGGCATACAACTTATCTCGTCTCATTGTCTCTAAGACTGCTGTGAGATGTTCTTCGTGTTGCTCTTTGCTCTTAGAGTACACGAGTATGTCGTCAATGAAGACAATGACGAATTGATCCAGGTACGGATGAAATACTCTATTCATCAGATCCATGAAGATCGCTGGAGCATTCGTTACTCCAAAGGGCATCACGGTGAACTCGTAATGTCCATACCGAGTCCGGAATGCTGTCTTCGGGATATCCTCGCTCTTGACCTTTAGCTGGTGATAACCAGACCTCAGATCGATCTTTGAGAATATCGTAGCATTCTTTAACTGATCAAACAAATCTTCTATCCTCGGAAGAGGGTATTTGTTCTTAATGGTCAGTTGATTGAGACCTCGGTAGTCTATGCACATACGGAAAGTTCCATCTTTCTTTTTCACGAACAACACGGGTGCTCCCCATGGTGATGCACTAGGTCTGATGAACTTCTTTTCAAGCAAACCTTGTAGTTGTTCCTTCAGTTCTTCTAACTCCTTTGGAGCCATTCGATAGGGTGCTTTAGATACTGGTGCTGCCCCAGGTATCAAGTCGATGGAGAACTCTATCTGACGATCGGGAGGTAACCCGTTTAATTCCTCGGGGAATACGTCAAGATATCCATCCACAATTGGCACTTTGATGCGTAACTTATCGTCTATCTCTCCTGCTGAGATGTGAACGAGGTAAGCTTGGCATTTCTCTTTTCGTAATATTGCAGCAGCTTGGATTGCTGATATTACTCGGGTTTTCTTCTTGGTCTTGATTTCATGAAACGCGAAGCGTTGGCCATCACGAGTTTCGAGGTCGATCTCGCGTTCGGCGCATTTTATTATCGCTTTGTTTCTCGTTAACCAGTCAATGCCTAAGATTATGTCAAAGGTTTTCATCTTAAGGACGTGAAGGTCGGACTCTATCAAATGATTGTCTAGCGTTAGAGGTAAACCTCTGATTTGACCCTCAATTTCCATAGTAGTTCCAGATGGAATACTAACATTTAAAACTTTTCCTTTTTCCTCGACTAATCCTAACTTTCTTTTAAAGTTATCAGATATAAAGGAATGAGATGCTCCAGTATCAAACAATACATACGCAGGTTTTTCAAGTACAAAGACAGTACCTGCTAGCGTCTCATGCTGCTCAGGCTGAGCTGGTCCTTTCAGGCGAAGTTGCTCTCCGCTGCTTTCCCCTTCCTCTAGGATAGCATTCACGTGGCCTGACCTTCTTTGACTTTGGTTAGGAGGACCTCTGACTGGGGGTCCCGCCTGGCGGTTGTTAGGTGCAGGTAGCTGACGAGCTTGATAATTGTTTGCCTGCTGAGGGCGGTACTGAGCATTATTAACCGGTTGACGGTTGCTGCTCGGTGGCTGAGCACATTCATTGGACTTGTGCCCTGGTTGATGGCAACGAAAAAAAATTACTCCTCCCTGATTACAGGGTCCCCGGTGTCTCCTTCCACACCTTTGACAGTTCTGGTTGGCTCGAGGGCCAACAAATTTGTTCCCTCTGGATTGCGGAACTGGATTCCTTTTAAAGGGTGGCTGCCAATTCCGATTGACAGGGACAGTAGTCGGAGTTTGTTTGTACTCCAAGTTTTGACTGATCGAAACCATCAATGCTCGATGGAAAACTTCTCCATAATTTGGCACCTGAAGGCCAATTATAATTCCTGCTATCTCGGGCCTCAAACCCTGCTCGAACCTGCGAGCTTTCCTTTCATCGTCACCCACCAGATGTGGGGCATAACGAGACAGTTGATTGAACCTTCTCTCGTACTCTATCACTGAGAGAGTTCCCTGTCGAAGGTTGACGAATTCCTATTCTTTCCGATCCCTCAGGACTCGTGGAAAATATCGATCCAATATAGCTTTCTTAAAGTCCTCCCAAGTAAGGACCTGTCTAGCTTCTTCGTCCATAGTTCATTCATAAGACTCCCACCATTGGGCTGCATCCTCCATTAGTTGGAACTGGGCACAGGAGACTTTCTGTGCATCAGCCAGTGCCATGTGCTGAGGATACGTTCCAATCCCGATATCCACTCCTCAACTTCAAAGGGATCTTCTTTCCCATCCAGCCTAGGTGGCTGCAGTCGTTGAAAGCGTTCGACAAAGTCATTCGCCCTGGGCGCTATCTGAGGTATAGGCCCGTACAACGGCGGAGGAGGTGGTGGAGCTTGCTGCTGAATGTAGTTCTGAAGAGAGATCAATATTTCTCTCGCAATATCGTTTTCTGGCGCGGCCTGTTGAGGCGGCTCAGGTTCAGCCTGAAGGGGTGGGTCTTGTTCTATCGGATCCACGGGTTCAGGGATAGGGTTAACGCGGGGTCGTCCACGTTTACGTCCGGGTGCCATTCTAAAGGTAGGTCTGATCGTAAAAGAATAATATTGTTACGATACGTATAGGTGCGAGAAAGTTATAAAAACGTAACCGGATTAACCAAATCAACACAACGCTAGCACTGAAACACGTGTGGTACGTAATTCACCGCTTCGCATTGGGGCCCTCAATGGTACAGTGCTCACATTCGCACAGTATTCTAGGAACCAGTGATGTGTCATTAAGCGATAATAAGATAAAATATATGACAGTCAATATATAAAGCAAGTAAAACACATTGACAAGCAGTGAGCACATAATAAGTATGTATATATATAAAAAGTTTTGGTTCTACGGAGTCAGTCTCCTTACATTACGTCATGGAATGCAAAAGGGTTCTAGGTAATGCTATAGCATCGTGTCCTCACATCAATATGGACCACGAGCGACAAAAGGAGGGGTTAGAGCTACGCTGCTATGGCCTATAAGGAAAACGACCACGCAAAATGACTACTACTATAAGTCAAGCGGCTACCACCTATACTATATATATGCATCTACTACTATATACAAAGTCTGGTAGTCCAACTAGTCATCAACCTCTGACTCTGGCGGGGAATCTATCTCTACCTCTGGCTCGTCTCCCTCTGGTCCGTCTGTCTCGACCTTTGCTACTCCCGGCTCAATCCCTTCTGGCTCAATCACAGGAGGTGCGGCTTCCCCAAAGCCGAAAGGTCCCTCCCCAGCCAGTCCACTCGCTATCCAGTAGGCGATGGAGTTATCCCGTTGCGCGAGAGCTGCATCCAAGTACAGCATGGACCTCCTGAGAGTGGTACGGGAGAACTCTTCTTGAGAGTTTGCGGCAGCCCTTGATGCGGCGGCTGAGACTCGGGCAAGTACGGCGTCCTCGTGAAGAGCTCCGGACATGGCAAAATCACTCCGAGAAATCCCGGCAGCCTGTCGGGACAGGGTGCGGTGATCATCCGCGTGCCGAATCACCCTCTGGGCTTCCACCCAGTAGGCGTCTAGGTGAACCTGAGGTCCCTGCTCTGGGTCGTCCACCCTCATACGATCTAACAGTCCGGCAGCGATGGGGCGGAAGATTTCGATCACTCCTCCCGCGAATCGGGTCGCAGCTGCGAAGTCAGTCTCGATGTGGGGCTCCGGGGCAGTCCTTGCCCTTTCGTGTGACTCTAAAAAGCGGGCAGTGAAGGCATCAATGGTCTCTACTTCTAACTGCTCAATCTCTAAGTACTGGGCCACATCCGTCTTAGGCTTCCTATAGGGAAAGGAAAGTTCTAGTCAAAATTTTAGTTTAAAAGGAAAAATAACCGTAAAGTAAACATTTAAATCATGTAATCAAAGAAATCACATAATATCATTTATGAAGTTCACAAATTATTCAAGCAATTTTATCAATTATTCGAGTTTCAAAAGCAACTTAGACTAGATTTTGTAGTTCCTCCTTCGTAGCACGAACATTATTTTGAGTTATCGTAACCTTTTTGATCGGGTAATATTATGAAGTCAAGCAGTTGTGAATTTAAAGGCCTTTAAGCAATTTTATAAAAGTAGTAACGTACCTTCGAGGAGCTTATAGACAGTAACCAGAGACACGTTTCCCCCAAGAAATTTAATATCTTAATACTTAATTGATAATAAATAAATTCAGTACGAAGGAAAACAAGGATTTGGGGTAGGGTCCGAAAGTTTTGAACCTAGGCTCTGATACCACTTGTAACGCCCCGAATCCAGAATATATTAATTATATCGGATTCGAAGTGTTATTGTGATCAAAAGTCCGAACTATAAAATTTTTGAAGGGAATATAACTGAATTGAGAGAGAAGTTTCATGCAGCGGATGTTGGTCCCACTCGATAGATTAATTGCGGAAGCTTATGTAATAATGTCTTTCCAAAATCTTTTATAAGAGAGCAATAAACAATTTAAAAAAAAACGATAAAAGACACAAGATATATAGTGGTTCGGATAAATATCCTACGTCCACTCTCCCTTATCACCAAGGGGTCTCACTAACAACCAACTCACAAACTTACTCACTGGAATTTCTGAAGTACCAGCACCTTCTTACAAACTCTTTAGATCTAACTTCGATCTAAAGATAAACTCACTCCAACCTTATCTTAACAAGATGAACAGGTTGAGTGTATAAACTCCTTACGAGTAGATAAGTAATTAAGAACAAAATGTGAGTGCAATATGCGTAGTGATCAAAAGCTTAGTGTGGCTATATGCGCGTGAATACTTCTAGAGCTTTTTCCAGATCTGCACTCAAGTATATATAGAGGGGATTAGGGACATAGCCGTTGGGAGGCTGATCCAATCAGATCCTCTATATATGGAAGCTTCAATCAATCAATTCCCTAATTGATTGATTGGGTTGGTGAGATCTTGATTGATTGTCTTCATATCTTCTCAATCCAATCTTGTTTTGACTTGATTTGAATCACCAACGGTCAATGGCTTCCAATTGCCTAACTCTGATTCTCTCCAGAGAAGGCAGGACCAGACACCAGGCATCCTCGGTGTCTTCTGGTCCTTATCTGGTGAACAGCCAGAATACTCAGTAGAATAAGGGGATCAAACTGAGCATCTTTTGTTCCACCAGACTCATCTGGTCTGGACTCGTCTGGTCTGGGGAAGGTCCTCTGCCTCTGGTCTGATCTTCTCTGGTGAAGTCCTCTGGTGGAGTCCTCTGGTGAAGTCCTCTGGAGGGGTCTTCTGGTGACTCTTCTGGTGAGGTCTTCTGGTCTGGCAGTTCCCCCTAGACTAAGTCCTAATCTAGATCATCATCTGGCTAACAGGTCCAGATGGTCCTATTACATCTTCTGGTTTGTTTTAACTCATCAAAACTAACAAATTTTTATCCTAACAATTTCCCCCTTTTTGATGGAGTTAAAACACTACCAGAACTGATCAAAAGTAAACCTAAGCAAGAAAACAATAAAGGGATGAGACCTTAGAATAGATCTCATCAGGCAAATAATAAGACAACAAGGAGTTGTCTTTAGAACAGAGAAGATATGTATTTTTCATTAATAAACAGAGGACAAAATAATTACAGATTACATTGAAGTTCATTGTCCTATACTAGGCATATCTTCTGTTCTCTTTAGGGACAAGAAACCAGTCAAGGAACCTATCCTGGACGGCCTTCAACTCTGCAGAAGATGTTGGGGTGAAATTCACCAACACCTTGGTCTTGTAAAGCTTCTTCAGTTCTGCCCAATCCACCTGGTTCCCAATCATGGGAGTGTTAAGATAAGTAAATTCAGGAGCAGTCACCTCCAGGTTGAACTCAATGGTTGAATCCATCAGCTGCTTGTACAAGTCTGCATCATAGGCTTGCATCCAAGAATGGAAGGTTCTGTTGATCAGCTCATCATCTTCTGGTGCTGGCCTCTGGATATAATGCTGAATGAACCAGAGGGTCTTGGCTTCTCTCCATCTCTCAATCAGAGGATATGGCACAGTAGAGTCAAAAGACCCTTCTGTCCTTAGTGGCAAGATGTTCATAACCTCCACAGGAGCTTTCCTCTTCTGACCTGAGCCACCTGCACCAGAAGGAATACCAGCTTCTCTGGCCTTCTTGTTCTGTCTCCTAACATATCTGAGCCTCTGCTCTTCATCTATGTTCTTCCTGATTCTGGCTTGCCTCTCTTCTGGAGTCTCTTCCTTGTATCTCTTCTCTGCTTCTTCGACAACAGATTCAAGGAAACTCTTCTTTACTTTTCTAATCTTCCTCTTAGCAGGACCAGGAATGGTAGAGGGATCCTGCTCGGCTTCAGATGACTCTTCTTCTGCAGCAAGCTGTTTAGCCATAGATAGAGATTTCAACTCTTCTTTCTTCTTCTTCTGCAACTCAGCCTGGGCCAAAGTGTTCTCCAGCAGGTCCAGACGAGCTCCATGGCTAAAAAACGTCTCATTTGTGGTCTTCGCCAGATCAGTTCTGGCCTTCTCTTCCCCCTTTTTAACTTCATCAAGGAGGGGCTCCACTACCTGCCTTATGAGATCAGGCAAGGCAGTGTTGGAGGAAGAGTGAAGATCACGAAGCTGCTTGGCCTCCTCCAGGTAAGCCTTAGACTCTGCAACAAGTCTCTCTTGCTTCTCCAACATCTCCTGGAGGGAGTCCTTCAGTCTAGCAGTTTGAATCATCTGGCTGGCCATTTCCACTTTGAGCACAGAGACTGGCCTCATCTGCTCCATCACATGCTCCTGGAGCTGCTTCTGGCTGTGCATAACATCTAGCTTGACAAACAAGCCATTAGCCTTGAACGAAGCTTTAACCTCTGCCAGAGAGGACTTGATCTGCTTCAGAAAGATTTTCCTCTCTTGCTTAATCTGATGCTCGATCATAGCAGGGGCCATATGTTGAATGGCTTTGGAAAAACGCCCTATCTGCATGATCTGCTCGTTGAAGAAAGCCTTCATCTTCTGGAGCACAGCAGGAGACATCTCAAAGTCCTCCTCGTCTGAATAAAGCTCTGGAGGGAAGACAAAGTGAGGACCAAACTTGTAAGTGGGGCCCTCTGGAGTGAGCATGACTCCTCTCTGGATGAGCAGGGTGCGAATCAAGACTTTGGCTGCACCAGGAGTTTCCAGCTCTGCTGGGTTCTGAATGTTCATCTTCTGCTTCAGTTCAATCTCCCAGGCAGTGAAGTTGGAAGCACCCATTTCCTCAAGCAAAAGCACCAGGTCCTCCACATCTTCAAGTCTGGCCTTGCTCCAGACCTTGGCATCAGTAAGCTCTGCCAGAAGTGGTAAGTGCTCCAGAAGAACTGGAAAATGCTCTCTTAGCCAGAGCTGAGCACTTACACTCATACTCTGCCTAATGGGACCCATTTCTGCAGATGGGAAAGTGAAGGGTTTGGGCCCAGAGGCAGAGGAGGAAGGGGCTAAGCCAACAGGCTCAAGTGAAGCTTCCTCATCTTCACTATCATCGCTGGTTAAACAGGTTGGGGAGGGGGGAGGGCCAACGAATCCCAGAGCCATAGAAATGGTTGGGTCCTGGTCTGTATGGGTTTGGGGAGGATTTGGATTGTGTGAAGTAGAGGTGGTAGGGATTGGTTGCTCTGCACCAGAAGAGGAAGGGATATCTGGTACAGAATGTGTATGGGGGATTTGGAAGGTGGAAGTGTTTGAAGGGGGGACTTCTGCACCAGAGGAGGTTGAGGGTACCTCTGATACAGAAGGTGGGGGAGAGGGGTTAGTGGGGATATGTGTTTGGAAATTTGGGGGAGAAGGTGTTTGTGTAGGAATGGTAGAGGGAGTATAGATGGGGGTATCTGGGATAGTCTGCTCTGGTGGAAGAATGGGGTTACCAGAGGCAGATGGGGTTTGGGGATTGTTATCTGGGGGAGAGGTAGAAGGGGAAACAAGATTTATGGGGGAGGAAGAAGGATAGGAAGGGTTTACCTCTGCTGGGTCAACACCAGCAGGCATAACAGGCTCTGGAGCATCCTCCATCATCTGGGTGGCATCCTCAATGGCCTTCTCCAAGGCCTCTCCAAGATCAGATCCAGAGTCTGAATCTTGAAGAAGGGCTCTCTTAGCCTTGGATTTCCTCACAAGAGGCACTTCATCTTCTTCCTCTTCTTCTTCTGATGGCTCATCCACCAGAAGGGTTTTCTTGGGAGCTCCTCTGCCAGTCCTTGACATCTTGGCAGATTTCTTCTTGGCCTCCTCTGGCCTCTTCCTTTTTGAAGCTCCTGCCTTCTTGGCAACCTCACTCTTCTTCTTCAGTACATCAAGAAGAGGGATCTGGTCCTCCTCAGAGGAACCAGAGAAAGCAACAGTTGAAGAACCAGTTGCTCCAGCAGCTTTCTTCTGGGTCTTCTGCTGCTGCTGCTGCTGCCCCTTAGCAGGTGAGGGAATGGCTTGAAAGGGAGGAGCAGGGATGGCTTGCTCACCATCAGAATCAGGATGGCCATGGAGAGGACCATCCTTGGAGAACATAATCTTGGACTTATGAAAGCCCTTACACCAGGATTGTCTCCATTTCTTCTCTGGAAGAATCGAATCCAGAATTAGGGTGAGTTTTGTGCCCAATGAAACATTAGCATTGAACACAAATTGTTGCTCTCCTGGCAACTGGGGGCATTCTTCCTTCTGAATTTTCACCTTGTTCTTCCTCAGCACCCCCCAGAAGAACTCAGCCCAGTTACATTGAACACCATCCAAAATGGCCCTCATAACACAGAGCTTGCCAACGAAGATGGCATCTGTGCTATGGCTCTCACACATGAGAATCTTCACCACAATGTCAAATAGCACCTTATACTTCTGCCTAAGATGCTTGTCCAAGAAACCCTTGGTAATATTCTGGCATGAATTTCTGGCAAACATCTTGAAGGATTCCAACGCCTCTCCTTCTCTGTACTTCAGTGGGTCCACACCTTCCGCAGAAAGGTTACCAAAAAGACCACAGAAGTCTGTCTTAGAGAAAACAAGATCCTCTGAATCAATCTTGGAAGAAATATAGTCTTCGTGGATCTTCATCCGGATAAGAAACTGTGCAGCATATCCATCCAAGGTACGCAGATCCTTGGGAACCTTTGAGATCAACTCCTCCAGCCCAGAACGTCGGAGAAGTTCCAAAATCTCCAAAGCGGCCGGATTCTTAGTGGAATAGAAGTCCACCACCATTTCTGACTTGAGTTTCTTGCAGACATAGTCTGGATCGAAATTGCATTTGGGTGCCATAACTGTGAGAGAGAGAGAGAGAGAGAGAGAGAGAAAACTTTGCAGAGAGAGGTTAGGGTTCGAATAGTATGGAAACGTGAAAGGACAGATTGAAAACAAAATTGGTTAAAATAGAGTAATACGCGTGGCTTGAAAATTAAATGAAGTGAACGCGTGTTGCTTCAAATTCAATTTAGGAAACAAAATCAATTTTAGAATTGATTGACATTTTGCACAGTGATTAAATCCGATGGCCATGATGAAAGGCGAAATACAGATTTAATCTGGTGCGTTGGCATAGTCATTGGGACTGGGCATAAAGGGGTTTTGTGGCAGTCAAGAGAAAAAGCGAAATGATTGCCTAGGCCCTATACCCTAGTCTTAAATACACTCCGAAGTTGAAAGGTTTTGAGTGTACTTATTAATTTGAAAAGTGTATCCCAATGATCAGAGGCCAGAGTAGAAAAGACATACCTGTCACCTGATATTGTAACCAGATGATACCACAACTAGTCTGGTGATACTTCTCCTCTGATGGAACTTATCTGGTCCTGGTCAGTAAAGACTTTAGACATATCTCTGACTCAGCACCTCATCTGGGATAAGTGTCACCTGGTGTATACCTCTTCTGGAAGTATATCCTCTCTGATATATCTAATCTGCAGGTATGTTAGCATAAGGAAAATTTATGGAGAAAATTAATAAAATAAGGATACTTCTCTGATGTTCCCCCTAAATCAAATCTGTCTCTGGATCCAACAATCCTAACTCAAAGGCTAACTCTCTGAATCTGGTCTCAGCCAAAGGCTTGGTTAGAATATCTGCTCTCTGCCTCTCTGTTGCAATCTTTTCCATCCTTATATCTCCCTTCTCAACATGATCTCTGATAAAATGATGCCTTATATCAACATGTTTGCATCTGGTATGAAGAACTGGATTCTGGGTGATTGCAATGGCACTATTACTATCACAGAAAATAGGAATATCCTTAGCTCTAATCTGGTAATCCCTAAGCTGTTGACTAATCCAAAGAAGTTGAGAACAACAACTCCCTGCAGCCATGTACTCTGCTTCTGTTGTTGATGTAGCAACTGAAGTCTGCTTCTTGGAGAACCAGGATACCAATTTATTCCCTAAAAATTGGCATGTTCCACTTGTAGATTTCCTATTTATTCTGCACCCACCATAGTCTGAATCTGAATAACCACTTAATTCTAAATTGTCATCTGCAGGATACCATAATCCTAAATTCACAGTTCCCTTGAGATATTTCAATATTTTCTTAGCTGCTTCCAAGTGACTCTTCTTGGGGTTAGCTTGAAATCTGGCACAAACTCCTACAGCAAAAGTAATATCCGGTCTGCTTGCAGTCAGATACAAAAGAGAACCAATAAGTGCTCTGTACTGAGTCTGGTCCACACTCTCTCCAGACTCATCTGGATCCATGTTGAAATTTGTCATCATAGGGATCTTGGCTGCTCTGCTAGATCCTATTCCAAATTTCTCTAACATGTTTCTGGTGTACTTAGCTTGATTAATAAAAATTCCCTTCTCTGATTGCTTAACCTGCAAACCCAAAAAGTAATTCAATTCTCCCATCATGGACATCTCAAACTGTCCCTGCATGAGCTCACCAAACTTCTCACACAGCTTCTTGTTAGGGGATCCAAATATGATGTCATCAACATATATTTGGACCAGAAGGATGTCCTTTCCTTCTTCTTTCCTAAACAAGGTCCTATCAATTTTACCTTTAGTAAAACCATTGTCCAGAAGAAATTGAGATAGAGTGTCATACCATGCTCTGGGTGCCTGCTTCAGCCCATAAAGAGCTTTCTTAAGCTTAAACACCTTGTCACCTTGTTCAAAACCAGGAGGTTGTTCAACATACACTTCCTCAATGAGAATCCCATTAAGAAAGGCAGATTTCACATCCATCTGGTATACTTTGAACTTCATGTGAGCAGCATATGCTAAGAACAATCTGATAGCTTCTAGTCTGGCAACAGGAGCAAAAGTCTCATCATAGTCTATTCCTTCAGACTGAGAATAGCCCTGGGCCACTAGCCTTGCCTTGCCTTGTTCCTAGTAATGACATCATTCTCATCTTTCTTATTTTTGAAAACCCACTTAGTGCCTATCACCTTTTGATGACTTGGTCTGTCTACCAGCTCCCAAACATCCTGTCTGGTGAATTGATTCAATTCCTCCTGCATAGCCACGATCCAATTTGAATCTTTCAGTGCCTCCTTGATGTTCTTGGGCTCAATCAAAGACACATAGCAACTGAATAAGGCAGCTAAGTTAATAGTTCTCCTAGTCTGGACACCCTTAGTTGGATCTCCTAAGATCAGGTCATTGGGGTGATCAACCAGGGTCCTCCTTCCCGTGGTCTTGCCTGGTTGATCATCTTCTGCAGTACCTTGGTGATTATCACCACCTGCAGAAGAGCTTCCCCCTACAGGAGTTCCAACCTCTTCTGGTTCTGCTCCTTGTGAAGGCTGCTGCTTCAGAGAACCAGGAGATGGGTCATCATCTGAATCTGAATCTGAATCAAGAATAGGTGGATTGACCTTGATAACTCTGGGTGTAGTCTGATTCTGGGTCTCATCTGAAGACTTAGAATCCACCTTGTACTCAAAAGTAGATTCATCAAAAACAACATGAGGTGTTTCCTCCACACAAAGTGAATTCTTATTAAAAACTCTAAAGGCTTTACTGGTGCTGGAATATCCAAAAAATATTCCATCAGCCACTTTAGCATCAAAGGTTCTTAATTTAGATTTCCCATTGTCATGGATGAAACACTTACATCCAAAAACATGAAAATATGAAACAGATGGGGTTTTACCTTTCCATACCTCATATGGGGTCTTATTGTGTCTCTGGGCAATCAGGCACCTGTTCTGAGTGTAACAAGCTGTATTGATGGCCTCTGCCCAAAATCTCTGTGGAGTGCTGTACTCTGCCAGAAGTGTTCTTGCAGCTTCTTTGAGAGTCCTATTCCTCCTTTCTGCAACTCCATTTTGTTGAGGTGTTCTGGCAGCAAATGTCTCATGAAAAATCCCATGATCCTTGCAGTAATCTGCAATATGTGAATTCAAAAACTCTGTTCCTTTGTCACTTCTGATCCTGACAATGCTCTGGTTCTGCTCATTCTGAATCTACTTGAAGAACTCTGGCAGCTTAGTTATAGTTTCATTTTTCTTAAACAAGAACACTACCCAAGTGTATCTTGAAAAGTCATCTACTATTACTAAGGTGTACTTCCTACCACTGAAACTAAGAGGAGAAACAGGTCCAAACAGGTCCATGTGAAGTAGTTGAAGTACTCTGGTTGTGGTTGTGCTCTGGACATCCTTAAAGGAAGTCTTGGGTTGTTTACCCTTCTGGCATGAACCACAAACCTGATCCTTCTTAAACACTTCATTAGGAAGACCTCGAATGAGACCCTTTCTGGCAATCTTGTTCAATGTTTTGAAGTTAAGATGACACAATCTCTTGTGCCAAATCCAGCTGTTCTCTGCAGATCCTTTAGCAACCAGGCAAGCATTTCTTGGGCAACTGCTAAAATCTGCAAGATAAATGTTACCCTTCCTCAAGCCTATTAGCAAGATATCATTATAATCAGAAGAGAAAACAGTGCATGAATCACTAGAAAACTTCACTGAGTATCCCTTGTCACAGAATTGGGATACTGAAAGTAGATTATGCTTGAGTCCTTCTACGTAGTAGACTTCATCTACAGATACTCCATTGAAGGTCAACTTTCCAACTCCTCTGGTGACTCCATATTTGTTGTCACCAAACATCACTCTTGGTCCATTCAATGGCTTGAAATCTTGGAGATTATCCTTCTGGAATGTCATGTGCTTGGAACATCCACTATCAATGTACCAGACATGGTTGCTTGAAAATCCTTTCTCCAATGGACTCTTATCTACCTGCAGAGAGATCAATTAGGTCCCCTACTAGTGCTGGGTCCTGATTGGTTAGTTGCAGGTTTTGTAGGAATCCATAGATAAAGATCATCCCTTGATGGATGCGGAGATCTTATCTTCCTTCCAAATCTATCTACCAGTACATGTCCTCTTACTATGACATATTGAGCTACTGGTCTGATAAGGACACCTTTCCTATAAACAGGTCTGGTGTACCTTTTCTCAA
Organism: Ballota nigra; assembly: GCA_947034835.1. Classification (NCBI taxonomy): domain Eukaryota; kingdom Viridiplantae; phylum Streptophyta; class Magnoliopsida; order Lamiales; family Lamiaceae; genus Ballota; species Ballota nigra. The sequence goes on along the minus strand of OX344721.1, from coordinate 121,689,968 downwards.
ATCTGGCCTTTGGAATGGCCTGCCTCAAAGACATGGTCTTAAAGGTCTGGTTGTAAGGGTACATCCTAGAAGAACCATCTCTTGTATCATAACTTCCCAGATCAGTTGGTTTTCTATAGATGGGTCTGGAAGACCTTCTCTGGTTCTGATAATTAGACATGTTCTGGTGATTATAGTTCCTTTGAGTATACCTATTCTGGAATTGATTCTTCTGAGAAAATTGTCTCTGGGGTACCTGGTTCTGTTGAACATTGTTCCTTCTCTGGTAGTTATTACTCTGATTGGTATTCCCCCTTTTTGAGTGTTTCCTTTGAGGTCCCCTAATCTGTTTAGGTTTCCTTTGAGGATTTCTCTGGGGTCCTCCAATTTGAGTAATTCCTACTCCTTGGGACTCATTATTCACAGAACCATTAATCTTTAATGGTTCCCCTTTTTGACACTTATTCTCTAGCATCTTCTCTTCCAGAGTAGTCAACTCTTCTGGACCATTTGTTATTTGATTAACAGAGTGATTCCTTTTCCAATCAGGATTGTGAACCACCTTGTAACCATTACCAGTTAAGTCTTTATCATTCCAGATTTCTACCAATTTACCAGCTCTTACAGACTTGTCTTTGTTATAAAAGTACTTGTGAGTTTTAGTGGTAATTCCAGAATATCCTAAACCACTCTTATCACAGATGCGCTGAGAAGACTCTGATATGATAGATACAACAGATGGTATCTTAGGAGCTTCTCTGGGCATAGGTATCTCCTCTTTGTTGTGGACAACTTGTTTTCCCTTGATAAGAGTTTGGTATTTGGCTCTGAGTTCAGTGATCTCATCCTCTTGAGAATCCCTTTCTTTCATGAGTTGATCTACCAGAGTATCTCTTTCTGTGATCTTATCCTGAAGTTCAGAGACTTCTTTGGAATGATCTTTCATGAGTTCTCTGGTGGATTTGTGCTCATGGGAGAGAGATTGAACTTCTGCTCTGAGCCTACCATTCTCTTTCTCAAGTTTTTGACAGAGTTGGACACAATTTTGGAGATCTGATAGCATTTGTTGCATATCAGACTCTCTGGAGTTACCAGATGAATTAGAGGATTCAGTACATTTGGAATTAGATAAAACAAGAGTAGTTTCATTTACCTCAGTAATGTCTGCCATGAGACACACATCATCATCTGATCCAAAGTCAGAAGAAGAAGAACTGGAACTAGTATCCTCCTCCTCTGCTTCTGCCAGCAGTGCTCTCTTATCTGCATACCTCCTATCTCTCTTGATTCTTTTCTCTTCTCTTTCCCTAGGAGTAAGCTGAGGACAATCATAACTGTAGTGACCAGTCTTGTTGCATGTGTAGCAGGCATTGTCTCCTCTGGGACTAGGACTTGGCTCTCTCCTCCTCTGGTTGTAGTCTGATCTGGCAGGGCTACTCTCTCTCCTTTGGTAGTCAGGTCTGCCAGAGCTACCATCCCTCCTCTGATAATCTGATCTCCCAGAGCTGCCAGGGTTGTCATCTCTCCTCCTCTCTGGAGTTCTGAATCTGGTCTCCCTTGAGTCTCCAGATGTCTTCTCCTTCTCTGCAGGCTTGAAAGAACTCTTCCTGTTTCTGGTAGACTCCTTCCAATGCCTTTTGTACCTGCCATATTTTGAACTCATTTTGTCTAATTTATAAGTTAGAAGTGCTACCTGCTCCTTGAGGCTCAAGTCATCTGCAGTAGACTCCTTTGGCATGGCATCAGATTTGAGAGTTGAAGAGAATGCAACTCCTTTCTGGCCAGAAGAGGAAACCTCTTCTGTTTGATCCTCCTCTTGAAGATCATATTCGTAAGCTTTTAGATCAGACAACAGAAGATGGTGATCCAGAGTGTTGAGATCCTTGTTGTCCTTGATCACAGTGACTTTAATTCTCCACCTGCTCGTTAGTGAACGTAATATTTTACTATTAATCTCTTTTTCAGAATAGGTCTTACCTAAGGCACTAGCCTTGTTCAAGAGATTCGTGAGACGCATGTCCAGCTGGTCAATGGTCTCGTCTGGTTTCATCTTAAATGTGTCAAAAGAGTGTTGAACAGCTTGGAGCTTGTTATCTTTAATCTTCTCTGTTCCTTCACAGAGCAGAGCTAACTTGTCCCACATCTCTTTTGCAGTGGTGCACGTCCTGACCTTTTCAATTACTTCTTTCGTAAGAGTGTTGATAATCTCAGTCCTCGCCACCTGGTCCAGGTTATGTAGCTTTCTCTCATCGTTGTCAAGTTCGTCTTTCTTTTTGAGGATTCGTTGTCTGGGAACTCTATCCTCTGCAGCGTCGCTAGTTTCTTCTCTGGACTCAGACCTGCCACTATCAATAGGAGTCCAATAAAATTTAATGGGGCCACTTTCAACCACATCTAACATGCGGTGGTGAATAGCTCCAAGATGATTACTCATCATGAAGCTCCAGTGGCTATAATCCTCAAAAGAGAATTCTGGAAGCTTACGACTCTTATAAGAAGATTTCGAAGACATATTGATAAGAAATTTAGGGAAATAACAAGAACTTGAATAACAGCACTAAAGGGCAATGGATCTGCCCGGTGACCACCAAAAGCTTTTCAAAGCAGTGGTCGTGGACACACTGCTCTGATACCACTTGTTGGTCCCACTCGATAGATTAATTGCGGAAGCTTATGTAATAATGTCTTTCCAAAATCTTTTATAAGAGAGCAATAAACAATTTAAAAAAAAACGATAAAAGACACAAGATATATAGTGGTTCGGATAAATATCCTACGTCCACTCTCCCTTATCACCAAGGGGTCTCACTAACAACCAACTCACAAACTTACTCACTGGAATTTCTGAAGTACCAGCACCTTCTTACAAACTCTTTAGATCTAACTTCGATCTAAAGATAAACTCACTCCAACCTTATCTTAACAAGATGAACAGGTTGAGTGTATAAACTCCTTACGAGTAGATAAGTAATTAAGAACAAAATGTGAGTGCAATATGCGTAGTGATCAAAAGCTTAGTGTGGCTATATGCGCGTGAATACTTCTAGAGCTTTTTCCAGATCTGCACTCAAGTATATATAGAGGGGATTAGGGACATAGCCGTTGGGAGGCTGATCCAATCAGATCCTCTATATATGGAAGCTTCAATCAATCAATTCCCTAATTGATTGATTGGGTTGGTGAGATCTTGATTGATTGTCTTCATATCTTCTCAATCCAATCTTGTTTTGACTTGATTTGAATCACCAACGGTCAATGGCTTCCAATTGCCTAACTCTGATTCTCTCCAGAGAAGGCAGGACCAGACACCAGGCATCCTCGGTGTCTTCTGGTCCTTATCTGGTGAACAGCCAGAATACTCAGTAGAATAAGGGGATCAAACTGAGCATCTTTTGTTCCACCAGACTCGTCTGGTCTGGACTCGTCTGGTCTGGGGAAGGTCCTCTGCCTCTGGTCTGATCTTCTCTGGTGAAGTCCTCTGGTGGAGTCCTCTGGTGAAGTCCTCTGGAGGGGTCTTCTGGTGACTCTTCTGGTGAGGTCTTCTGGTCTGGCAGTTCCCCCTAGACTAAGTCCTAATCTAGATCATCATCTGGCTAACAGGTCCAGATGGTCCTATTACATCTTCTGGTTTGTTTTAACTCATCAAAACTAACAAATTTTTATCCTAACAGCGGATAAGTGGGAAGAAATATTATAACGTAAGTGTATTTGTATATATATAAAGATGGATAGAGGGTTCTGTATCTTCAGAATAATACACACTGAGTTTGGATAATTGAAACACACGGTAAGAGTATCGTCTTGCATGGTAGTAGCGATAACATTTATTTGGGAAATAGAAATAATAGGCATCATTATATTATTAATAATATTTTAAGCAAATGGGAAACTTTGTGTCTTCTGTGTCACTGTCCTTGCTCCCCGTAATTGTAATCTGCAAGGGGTTAGGAAAAAGGGGCGTGAGAATTGAATTCTCACATATGGGTGATTTGCAACATCATGGGATTGGTAAATCCGAAATATATTAAGTTATACTCATTGATAAAGTGTTTATTTTATTTAATCAGTTTCATATAAAATTTAAACGGCATTTAAACATATTTCGCATAATATAATTGAAATAGCACAAATTGGTTCACATTAAGGCAAAGCCCAAAGTCATATCACATATTATCACAACTGTCAAACCATAAACGTACAATCATTCCACTTCCAACAAAGTTACTCTTTTCAACTCCAACCAAAACTTACTTCATCCAACCACACAAACTCACATCATCCAACCATAACATCCCTCAAAATAAGCAAGTATCAATGGCCTTATTCCCAGTGCGTCCAATGACAACTGACCGGGGACCAGATCTACTTGATCAACAACCTTGATTCCGAGGGCGTCCCCGACAGCGGCCCCGGAGGTCGGATTTAAAACTCGATCCCGACTCCATACATACTGACTTTCCACAAAACTGACTCAATAAACTTTACAAAGAATAAATACTTGACTGACAACTGAACTGATTCATGCTCATAAAAGGTGTTTACTCATGCAATGGTGATCGATTCATAAAACAACAGGTAATATATAACATATATAATTATATCACATAATTCAAACAGTTATATAGATAGGTGTTACATTTATGTTGGATTAGATATTTTTTATTTGATTTAGTCGAGTTCAGAAAATACCGGCACGACGTTATTATTAGCAGATCAATCAACAGATCATCACCCACCTGATTGTTCTGAGTTCCGGGAATATTGTGTAGGCAGACAGTCGAGTCCTTTGTGCGTGTCCCGAAAAGTACAGAATCCTAATAAGGAGTATTTTGATTAAAAGATTGACTTTTGAATTTGAAAAGCTTAAGAGTGTGAAACTCGAGGATTGAGTAGATTGTTGTCTTTAGAAAACTATTTGAAAACTTAGGTTGATTTCCAATTGATAAGTACACCCCTTTTTAAGAGGAGGTGCATTAGGGGGGTGTATTTACTAATTTCAGTGCTGTCCTTAGTAAAGGCCTTTTAAGGTAAAAATAATATAATTATTATTCTTGGAAATACTTAAAAGAATAAAAATAATTATTTAAGAGTATTAATAAGAAATAAAGAAAAGGTTTTTCTTTCTAAGATTTCTATTTCCCATTTTTAAAATAATTCTTGAATATAAAACTTCTCTCTTCTAAACTTATTAAAAGACTTGGACTTTTCTAAGAAAATTATATTATAAACTAAAATATTTTATAAAAAAGGTATTCTTCTTTTCTAATATTAGTGATACTTCTAAAATAAAGGATTATATCAAAAGGCTTTATTTTGCGTTTCTAAAATTCTAACAGGGGTACGAGGTGAAGACGAGTTTCCATTTGTCTATGGATTCAAAACAAAAGTGTTTTACTCTTGAAAATCATCATCCTAATAATAATACCAACTCATCAAAACAAGGATACTAAAGGATTTTGCTAATATCATCATAACACTAAAACAGTGACACTAAACATTCGCAAGAGTAATACTAGTCCACTAAGTCATTAATACCATACATTTAAAACATTAATACATATCAACCGGTCAACTAAAAATCAAAATACTAACTCATCTAATTCCAACAGTCTAACTCATGTTTGTGAAGGAATAAAAACAAGGAAAACAATATCCAAATCCTACTTCTAAAGAGTGATACAAAGAGGACAAATCAATAATACTAAATAAGTCAACTAAAGATACTAAAACATTAAACCAAGCTTAACAGTAAGTTTTTCTTTCATTTCCAAGTTCCAAACTTCTAACAAATTAACAAAATAACCCAGAATCTACCCATTGAAGAAAAAAGAGGTAGAAACCTTACGATTCCGGTTCGAGATGTTAAACGGGCGGCCTAACGGCGTCGATTAGGATATCGATAATTCGTTCGAAGAATTGGGCAGCCTAACGCCGTCGTTCGGGAATTCGGAAAAGTGAATTGGGCAGCCTAACGCCGTCGGTTGGAATTTCCAGAAATTCGGCAACAGCAACCGGTTCAACGGCGTCAAATTGAACGGAAAATTAAACGAAATAAGGTCTCGGTTAGAAATTGGAATAATTCGGTAATTGAAATTGAATTAAACGGGATGAAATTTGAAGAAAGGAGGAAAGATTTCATCTTACTGGAGGGGAGAAGAAGAGGCGGCGACGGCGGGGCTGGCTTCGGCCTCGAGGCGGCGGCGCTACTGGCTGAGGCGGCGGCGCTTCGAACAGAAGGAGAGAGCGAGAGCGACGGAGGACAGGGGAGGCTGGAGCGGCGGAGGATTCGCGTGGGGGAGCTTCGGCGGCGGTGGTGGAACACCGGAGGAGGAAGAAAGACGGGCGGCATCGCGTCTGGGTCTGGGTCGCGGTGGCGGAGCTTCGGCTGAGCAGCGGCGAGCGGGGGTGGCGTCGCGGCGGCCTGCGTCTGGAGAAGGGAGGCGGGCGGCGCTGAGCACAGCGGTGGGGGCGACGGCTGGACGGAGCTCCGGCGGCCGGAGGAGGAAGGCGGGGCGTGAGTTGAGAGAAGCATAGAGAAAAATTTGAGAGAAAGGAAAAAAATGAGGAGAAAGAGTGACAATCCTTTTATTTATACTAATTCCTTTCCAATACTTATCTACTCCCTCCAATTCTTATCCAAAATTTGATATTTTCGTTCCCAACTGATACAGTTTAGGGGTCGTTTGGTCCACGAGTGTAATCCCGATTCGGAAATTAATACAGTTTTAAAACTCAATTAATATTTTAATGTATTTTGATTTTTCTCAATAAATTAAACGGATCGAAATCCTTAATTTAATTTGAATATTTAATTTCTCGTAGTCCTTTTTTCGTTTGAAAGAATTCGATTTCTTTCTTTGAATTTAGGATTTTATAAAAAGGGGTTTATATATTTAAATACACAAATAACACACAAAATAATTAAAATTAAAAGAAACAAAGAAAAAAAAATAAAATAAGGTTTCTAAATAAAGAAAAAGGGTATAGAACGGGACGGGGTATTACAAATTGGTTCATACATTAATCATTGAAGGGTATTAGTTGTTTTTACTGTAGAATATTAGTTGTTTTCACTGAAAAGTCTTAGTTTGTTTTTACTGAAGAATATTAGTTGTTTTCACTGAAGAGTTTTAATTTGTTTTCAATAAACAACTAATACTCTTTAGTTAAATCAACTAATATCCTTCACTGATTCATGTATGAACCTTTTTGTCATAACTAAAATGTTCAAGGTCAAACTCTTTATATTAGTTGAAAAAAATTAATAAATATAAATTAAATCATAATTGATAGATACTAACCATAAATTTAACGTATTTTATATTAGACAAAGTATAGAGTAATAATGGTTTATACATGAACCATTGAATTATATTAGTTGTTTACTAATAGTTGAATGATATTAGTTGTTTATACTAAAGAGTATTGCATCTAATTTTTAATTACCTTTTGACAAAATATAGAGTGAAAACGGTCAATACATGAAATATTTTAAGGGTATTAATTATTTTCACTAAACGTTATTAGTTCTGGAGGGTATTAGTTATTTTCATTGAAGAGTATTAGTTGTTTAACTAAAGGGTATTACTTAGTTATAGTAAAAGGTATTTGTTGTATTAAAAAATATTACAACGTGGTTCATGTATGAATCAATTTCACTCTATACATAAAGGACAAAAATTAAATTAGATTGCAAAGAACTTAAACTTGGGCAGGAAAATAAAAATCAATCTGTGTAAAACGTTCAAATTAAAAATAAAAATTTACGAAGAATCATTCTCTAATTTATACAAAAGTTTGATTGTAGAATTAATGTTTACACAAAGACAAAGTAAAGAGTGAAAATAATTCAAACATGAACCATTAAAAGGAATTTGTTGATTTCACCAAAGAGTATTAGTTATTTTTATTGAAGAGTATTAGTTGTTTACTGAAAATAAATTAATTAGACTCTTTCAGTGAAAACAACTAATACTCCTCAGTAAAAACAACTAATATTGTTTGGTGAAATAATTAATACATTTTTCAATGATTAAGGTATGAACTAATTTCACTTTATACATACTCTTACACAAATAACTACAATTCCTTTGGTAGATCATCCCAATAATTTCATTTCCAAATTCAAACACAATTTTTACGTTTCCTTACCTACCTAAGTATAAAAATTCTAACTAATCATCAAATTATTACATTTTGTTCAAGATAATTCCAAGTTTGTTTGCAAAAGTTTAATAACTTTTAACTATCTGAATTTTACAATTAAGGAGTTAGCAAACAGAAATGAATAACTAATCCTATAATTTTGGCTAAATTCTTTTATTTCAAATTAATGATATGAAAGATGTTGTCTTGTGTGATAATGACTAATTCTAAAATATGTTTATATAAACTAAAATCATTTGCCATGACCGTGGGTATATAAATTTACTACGAAAAAAATTTAATTTTTGTAAAATGTGATGTTTGATTAATATATCTAATGGAAAATTATCTTGGTCATTTCCAATAGTTGCATAATTTATAAAATATTTATTAAATTAGTTCTATATTCGCATAATTCTAGCGTAAGATTATTTATAAAATAAACTAATCTGAAAACAAGATTACAGTAACAAAGTTTCTAGACTAACGTTTTCACACACAACACTATTTTTGCTTGATTATAGGATATTTATTTTTCTACATATTATCGAAATCAAGACTATTTAAATAAATATTATAGAACTAATTTTAATGTTACAATTGATTAAATAATTTCCCCTTATTAATTAATTAAAAGATGAAGACAACGGAAATCTATTATAAAATATAGAATAATATGTTCATGTAAAAAACGCATTGCCTACCTAATATACCGATATCACATAATTTAGGCCATTAAAAATTATCAATTTATAAGAATATCACAATAAATTTTAAACGCGATGGAGTATTATATAATTAACATATTCCACATAATATTAACTAATATTTTTGCTTAGGAATAGATGGATTTCTTATTTCAAAATATATTATTAATTATTTTTAATATTAATGTATTACTGACGGTACATGTATGCATATACATGATAAAATTGTGATTAAGAAATAAAACCATTTATATATGCTAAATTATTTTGTTTAATGAGTTTCATTATAAATATAAAATAAGAAAAAAATAAAATTTTAATTAGAACATTAACATTCCATATTATTAAACTAAAATTGTACTCTCGCTGTAGGGATCATGAATCGGCTGGTTGATAAAGTATTCAAACTCAAGAATTTCAAAAGTACATTAATGAAATTGGAATACAATTTTAGGAACTACTGTGAATCAAAAGTAATGTAATTTACATAAAAGTATTCATATGAAATTGAAAATTGCACATTAAAACTAATTGTTGATCTCAAAGTATTCTTCATCGGACAAAACATATTATTTATAGATCTTTGATAGGTATGGAAATTAAAAAAAAAAATACAAAATATAGATTCATGCAAAATAAAATTTATATAGTTTATAGATAAGAACGATCAAAATACCTAAGAATTTGATAATCACACATGCAAAAAATTGAATGTCGGCAATAATGATTAGATCTCAAATGAATATTTTGAGGGGAAAATTAAATTTTTAGGACACTATCTTATAGCAATTTGCAAAATGAGGACACTTTCTTTACGGGCTGACAATTTTAGGACACTTTATTTTAAATTTTGCAATTTCAAGACACTTTCTTTTAAATTTTGCAAATTTAGGCCAATTGATACTAATTTCGGGCCAAACGAAAATTTGGAGCCCTAATTCCAACTCTTCCCGCAAATAAAAAAAAATCAAGTTTGCAAAATTCCAATTTCACTAATTTTGGTTGAAAAATTCCCACGGGATCAAAATTATTAAAATAAAAAAGGTGAGACGGAAGTTCTATTGGAATGGAAAATGCAATTACATTTTTTAATTTCTCAAAATTATTTACATACCAACCAAGAATATATGGTGAAAGCAACGGGGAGAACAAGCAAGGGCTTGAATCCTAATCCCAGAGCGCAAAGTATGATAAGCAGATTTTTAATTGTCCAGATTTTTTTAGATTTTAAATTCGTCAAATATTTTAATAACGTGGAAGGATTTTAGTGATATGGCGTCTATGAAGCAGTCAAGATGGAGGATCAAGCCTGTTTGGCCCGTAATTAGTATCAGTTGACCTAAATTTGCAAAACTTAAAAGAAAGAGTCCTGAAATTGCCAGTCCGTAAAGAAAGTGTCCTGAAATTGCAAAATTTAAAAGAAAGTGTCCTAAAATTGCCAGCCCGTAAAGAAAGTGTCCTCATTTTGCAAATTGCTATAAGATCGTGTCCTAAAAATTTAATTTTCCCTATTTTGAGTAATCTTCAAGTAAATATCTTCAACTCTTTGGTGAATATCTTCAAAATCTTTGGAAAATTCTCCAATCACAAATTTACATGTGAAATTTACAAATTCGAAGAAATCTAAAAAAAATATACATAAGTTCATGAAAAAATTAAATTTATGAACTCTAGCATTGACAAACAGAAAAACAACGAAAATTTTATAAAATTGTGGTTAAGAGATTAAAGGGATTACAGTATAAATAGGAGATAAAATCAACCATTCCAAATTTGTAGCTAATGATGGATAAATGGGTTCCTAATTTTTAGCACATCATGAATAAATTAATTATCAATATACCTTAATGGATTGAACGGTGATGATGAAAAATAAAAATCTGATCAACGATCAAAATTGCTTCCCGCCATAACTATTTAAAGTAAAATAGGGTGTTTTATATATTATAGATAGATAGATATGTAAATATATGTTTTAGTTGTATATGTTAATAGAATATGTTAATTTTGTTAATTGATTATATATGTTAATATATGTTTTAGTTGTAGAAATTGATTATATATGTTAATTTTGTTAGTTATATATATTTTAGTTGTTGATTGTTATTATATATTGAATGTTTTAGATGAGTGGACGAGAAAGCCAGAAGAGGGGTCGAGGGAGAGGGATACGAACGGGGTCTCTTAGACCCATTGTAGCTCCGATTGTCGCCCCGGAGGGGTCCTCGTCCGCACCCCAGACGGGCGAGGAATCATCTTCCTCCCGCCAGCATCCCACTGGGGTGACGCGGATGGAAGTTGAGCCTCGTGGGAATTCGTAAGTTTTAATCTTTTTAGCTTTCAACATTTTTTAATTAAACCATAATTATATTATTAACTTTGTAATTTTAATGTTGCAGTTGGATCCCGGGACATGAGGCGACTGCTCACTTAATCGACTCCTTCATGGCCGTTGGATTCGAGCACACCGCTTACAGTTGGGGTTTGGTGTCTGAAACGGGGAGACGGCAATATTTTGAGGAGTTTAAGGTATAATTTATTTAATTTATTCATTATTTATTAACATATATTATGTAAATAATATATTTTATTTTAATATAATTGCAGAAACACGTCGTGTGGAGACCGGAGCACGAGGCCCTGATGTGGAGGAACTTCTGTTTGAAAAGTTTTGAACGATACAGGGACCTCATGTTTAACATTCGGAAGGCCTGGTTTCAGGGAGGACAGGCGACGAACATGGGGACGAACAACAGGGGCCAGGATGTGTGGCCCCAATTTCTCGCCTACTGGAACAGCGACGAGTTCAAGGAGAAGTCGGAGAAGAACAAGACGAATCGTAACAACGACCCTGATGGAGAAAGGGTCGCTCGACGTCGGGCCGGTTCTCGGTCTATTTATGAGCACGGGTTGCATTTTGTAAGTGGTCAGTTTGTATATATTTTTTTATTTATTTTTATGAAGTTGTGGAAAATTTTAATTACTAAATATTTAATTGTAGGAGCGGGAGCATAGACGTGAGCCCTCTCATTTTGGGAGACTACAGCTTGCCCACCCGCTGGATGAGGAGACCGGAAGGTCCACCTACGGCCGCACCACCGAGATCCACGTAATTATTTTTAATTTTAATTTTAATTTTGTAAAATTTCATTTATTAATTTAAAGTATTGTTAATTTGCAGAGGAGGACCTTGCCTCCCAGTCCCAGTTCCAGCCTCAGGCAGAGGGTTGGACTCTATGCCCCCCCTAAAGTCTTCTGTAGACATTCAAAATGAACTCTACTTTAAGCACGTCAAGGCTAAGAAGGGGCGGTTCACTGGATTGGGTAATTTTTGGAAAGAACCTACTCCAATCTCGTGGACCCGGCTCATCCTCCTCCAATTCCTCCATCGACTCTCATCCCAGCGACATCGAGAGACAGCTCTCGACTGTCATCAAGCAGATGGAGCTCCTCCAGCAGCGACAGGCACAGATGGAGGCGCAGCTGGAGTACAATAGGAAGCGACGAGCAGTGGAGGAGGAGGCGCAGCGGAAGAATATCGAGGAGATGAACAACTGGTGGAAGACCATTACATCCACATTAGGTGGACGGATACCACCACCGCCGGTTCCGGTGCAGCCCGTCATCCCGCCGCCCCCGCCGGAGCTCTAAAGACCTAATCCATTGGATGAAGAGGGGGAGGATAGCGGTTTCCATTCCGATGATACAGGGTCTTGATTTTTATTATCTTGTTATTGATTTTTTTTTTGTTGAACAATTTTAATTCTCTTTTTTTGGTAATTTTATATTATTATTATCTTGTTATAATTTTTAAAAAATAAAACGATCCATATAATTGGTAACAACATTTATTAAAACAAGTTAGAAACGAAAATGAATTAATTTGATGAATAATAAAAAAAAGAATGGCTCAATTTGGATACGTATACAATTAATTACGTACTAGTGAACAAATTATAATATTAATTAAACGTTTTCCAAATTAAATAAATTTACAAAACGAAAAAAATATAATTGGTAACAACATTAATTAAAAAAATTAGAAACGAAAAGGAATTAATTTGATGAATAATAAAAAAAAGAATGACTCAATTTGGATACGTATATAATTAATTACGTACAAGTGAACGGATTATAATATTAATTACATGTTTTTCGAATTAAATAAATTTACAAAACGAAAAATATAATTGGTAACAACATTAACTAAAACAAATTAGAAATGAAAAGGAATTAATTTGATGAATAATAAAAAAAAGAATGACTCAATTTGGATACGTATACAATTAATTACGTACAAGTGAACATATTATAATATTAATTACGTGTTTTCCGAATTAAATAAATTTACAAAACGAAAAAGATATAATTGGTAACAACATTAATTAAAACAAAATAGAAACGAAAATGAATTAATTTGATGAATAATAAAAAAAAGACTCAATTTGGATACGTATACAATTAATTACGTACAAGTGAACGAATTATAATATTAATTACGCGTTTTCCGAATTAAATAAATTTACATTACGAAAAACAATATAATTGGTAACAACATTTATTAAAACAAGTTAGAAACGAAAAGGAATTAATTTGATGAATAATAAAAAAAAGAATTACTCAATTTAGATACATATACAATTAGTTGCAAGAAATCGTACAAAAGAAACAAGTGTCCTAATGGTTCATGCCCTCTCTATATGCAAGAGAGGTCATGGGTTTAATTTCCCTTGGATGCAAAATTTGTATTAATTGTTCCAGGCCCAAGAGGGCTAATATAGAAGTGGGGCCGGAGTGTATACCTTGGGAACCAATGGCCCAGTGGTTCGCACCCGCCCCGGGTGCCCGAGGGGTCGGGGTACGAACCACACGAGCCACTTTTTTTTTTGTTCCAGGTTCGCTATTTACGACGGACATGTGTCCGTCGTAAAATATATATTAATGACGGATTCGTGCCCGTCATAAATATTTATCAGGTTGATTAAATGTACGAAAATCGGCTAATATTTACGACGGTCGTGTCCGTCGTAAAATTTGTTGCCGGCCGGGTAGTTGACGGGTCAGATTTACGACGGCTTTTGTCTGTTGTAAATACTAGCTACGGTCGATTTGCCTACGAGTCAACACCCGTCGTTAAAAACGATTAGCGACGGATAATCAGTCGCTAATGCCGTCGTTAATCAACGCGTTTTTTGTAGTGTTAACATGCATATCCAACTAGTTCCTTAGGAGTTCATGATACACTTTTGATTCCAATCAAGGCATTGCACAAGGAATCACCGGTGTAGCTAATGTTAACTCGCGCTCTGACTCGTCTAAACTAATGCTCGTCGTATCAGGAGGTAGTGGGCCCCAGCTAAAGGCGTGAATAAGCCTAGCTAAAAGGATTGTCGTCATGGTGGACCCCAGCACGACACCCGGACATCCTCGTCTTCCAGTACCAAATGACAAAATGCTCAAATCGGGGTCCACGAGCACAACTTCCGACTCTTGGTCTTTAATATGACGCTTGGGCTTGTACTTGAGAGGATCTTCCCAAACCCTAGGGTTTCGCCCTAACCCTCGACGGGTCAACATCACGTGACTGCCATTCGGGATAAAGTAGCCACCCACAATGTTGTCTTTAGTGGATACATGTGGGACATTGAAAGGTGCTAGAGGGTGCAATCGGAACACCTCTTTTATGCAAGCCTTCACGTAGTTTAGTTTGGGGACATCCGATTCTTGAACTAGTCTTTCCTTACCTACGATTCGGTCCAATTCGTCACGGGCCTTAATGAGAATATCGGGTTGGTCGATCATCTCCGCCATTGCCCACTAAACTGTATTTGATGGATTATCTATTCATGTCGCTAGCATTATTTCCTCTAGAATAATTTTATCATACATATATATTGACATTATACGCTACAAGAAAATTTGAAAATAGCCGCGAAGAATTCCATTGCTAAAATTCATTTTAATGACCAAAAGTTTTCCATTTCGCTATGACTAGTTTGGAAATAATTTTTTTTAAGGACCGTAACTTAAGGGATAGGCAAAATGAGGACCGCAACTTTTTGAACTAGCAAGTTAAGAACATTGACTTTTACAAGTCACGAATTAAGGCCAAATTAACTTAAATCAACCCTTATCATGCTAATTTGCCCGATTTGGGTTGAATTCAGGCTAATTGGCCCGAATTGGATTTCACCTTAATTCAGGCTGTTTGGGCCCAAATCGGTCTGATTTGACTATAACTTACGACTTTTAAAAGTTATTGTCCTACAACTGCCAGCATGGAGAGTTGAAATCTTCATTTTGCTAGCCCAAAGAGTTATGGTCCTTAAAAAAAATTATTCCCTGACTAGTTTATTCATCAGCGACAAAATTTAGTACATAAATCGTGGCTAACCATTTGCGACGAAATATATATTACGTGCTGCAGAAATTGCAATCGAAGAAAATTCATTGTTATTGATAACTACTGGGTTGTTCAAATTTTTGCAATGAAAAACAATACTATTGTCGACAGAATACTCACATTAAGTTGGGCTTTGATCTCTTGAATTGACAACAAGGGCTTGTTTTCTTGGTTCTCTTGAGGTCAATCAAAACATCAAGAATGTCCTCTTTTGTGTCTCTTTCACCACTTTGCCACATCTCAACCCTCTTTGTAATTTCACAATCTTGGTAAAATCTTACCTTCTTGATGGCTTTGGTCATAATCTTTTTACATCCGTCCAAATCGAAAACCTCCAACCATGGAAATAAATCCGCAATGGCAAATCCAGAAACATGTGATAGGATAGTGAACACCGCATCCACATGTTCTTGCTCTTCGAATCCCGGGCCCCCTCCTCCATTCCCGGCCCGAAAAACCTCTTACCAAACACCACTTTCCTCATCACATTGCCCTAATAGTGCCGAGTCAAATCCCTCACATTCACAAGCCCGTTTTTAACCGGGCTTTGGCATTGGCTGTACACAAATCGAACGAGGTGGTCGCCTTCTTCGCGTCTTTTTTTTCTTGAGGCTAAGTTGTTTGTAAAAGATTATTATGATTATGGTGGCCAAAACCAATGCTAGAAACGGCAAAATTTCCATATTTTATCTTTTCAGTAGAAATGATATTGAATGTTGTAGGGAGAGCACTTTTACATATGTTGAAATATATGTGCGCATTTTAAAATAGCTAGGGTTCTATTGCCTTTTATAGAGGAAAAGGTTTTTTTCGTGTACGCAATTGTAATTAAAAAGAAAAAAACAGTACGATTTATAAGAAACTAGAGTTTTAATTGTTGCCTTTCATAAAGGGAAATGTTTTTTCGTGTATGTAATTGTGATTAAAAACGCGGTAATATATTATACTTAGTTAGGTCTTGTGAGAACTGTTTTATGGGTCCTGTGAGAACTAGTTCATGATAAATTGAAGTATTATACTGGTTCATGATAAAATGAAGTATAAGTCGAATATGATATATTATACCAAAAAATTTAAATAGCAGGGGCACAAAACAGAAACATATATTATTTGCCACATATAATTGACATTTTGAAACTGTTTTTAAGAGAATATTAGGGAAAATTGAGTTTTTTGTCCTCTAAGTTTGGTCAACTTTGTTTTTCGTCCTCTAACTTTTGACTTTATTTTTTAGTCCGATAACTTTCAAAAAATTAACGTTTTCGTCCTAAAACATAAGTTATCGGACTAAAATGTTAATTTTAGGACTAAAAAATTATCGGTTTTAGGACGAAAATGTTAATTTTTTAAAAGTTATAGGACTAAAAAATAAAGTCAAAAGTTAGAGGACGAAAAACAAAATTGACCAAACTTAGAGGACAAAAAAACCAATTTTCCCAGAATATTATTTATGAAGTTTTCTCTTTTCCAAACAGGAATTTTTGTGAAGTTAATAAAATTTATTTATATAATAAATAAATTGATTGACTTGGGTGTATATATGTGTGAACCTCAATAGCATTGATATTTTGTGTAAATTAACATATGAATATTGAGAGGGGCGAATGAAACACTACAAAAAAACTCGCTAATTAGCGACGGAAATTTGCGACGGAAATTTGCGACGGACACCTTATTCGCCGCTAATTTTAATATTTTGCGACGGATTAGCGACAGATTTTGACCATTAGTCGTAAATTCTAAAAATTTGCGACGGACTTATCCATCCGTCGCTAATTCTTGGGTTTTGCGACGGAAAGTCCGTCTCAAATTCCAAAGTTAAAATTAAAAAAAAAATTAAAACGTGTCAGTCGCAAATTTTGGAAATCCAATTTGCGACGGAAAGTCCGTCGTAAATTTTAAATTTGAAATTAGCGACGGACATTTGCGACGGAATGTCCTTCTTAAATTTCAAAGTTGAAATTTAAAAAAGTAATTAAATAATTTGCGACGAACACGTGCGTCGCAAATACAATTAATTGTGTATAAACGAACAAATTATAAATTTACGCATTGTCAACATAAAGAAAAGGAACAAATTTTTTGAATTATGAAAAAAAGTATGAGTCAATTTAGATACATATACAATTAATTGCGTAGAAATGGACGAATTATAAATTTATGTATTGTCGAAATAAATAATTTTACAAAATAAAAGTTTGGGCACACAATTTATATAAACAAGTTATAACGAAAAGGAATTAATTTGGTGAATTATGGAAAAAAAAAAGGACTCAATTTGGATACATATACAATTAGTTGTGTACAAATGAACGAATTATAAATCTACACGTTGAAATAAATAATTTTACAAAAACAAAAAAGTTGGGCACACCATTTATATAAACAAAATTAGAAACGAAAAGGAATTAATTTGGTGAATTATGAAAAAAAATTCAATTTGGATACATATACAATTAATTGCGTACAAATGAAAGAATTATAAATTTACGTTTTTTTGAAATAAATAATTTTACAAAAAAAAAAAGGTTGGGCACAACATTTATATAAATAGATTAGAAACGAAAAGGAATTAATTTGATGAATTATTAAAAAATGACTTAATTTGAATACATATACAATTAATTGCATAAAAATGAACGAAAGAAGCTCATGGCCTAGCGGCGCGCGCCTCCTTCGCATGCACAAGAGGTCGCGTGTTCGCATGCACAAGGAGAAAAGTCAATTTGGATACATATAAAATTAATTGCGTAAAAATGAACGAATTATAAATTTAAGCGGGAGTCGAAATAAATAATTTTACCAAAAAAAATGGCCACAACATTTATAAAAACAAGTGAGAAACGAAAATGAATTAATTTGGTGAATTATAGAAAATAATTGAGTCAATTTGGATACATATACAATTAATTGCATACAAATGAACGAATTATAAAATTACGCGTTGTCAAAATAAATAATTTTACCAAAAAATAATGGCCACAACATTTATAAAAACAACTGAGAAACGAAAATGAATTAATTTAGTGAATTATAGAAAAAAAAAGAGTCAATTTGGATACATATACAATTAATTGCGTAAAAATGAACGAATTATAAATTTAAGCGGGAGTCGAAATAAATAATTTTACCAAAAAAATATGGCCACAACATTTATAAAAACAAGTGAGAAATGAAAATGATTTAATTTGGTGAATTATAGAAAAAAATTGAGTCAATTTGGATACATATACAATTAATTGCGTACAAATGAACGAATTATAAAATTACGCATTGTCGAAATAAATAATTTTACAAAATAAAAAAATAGTTGGGCACAACATTTATAAAAACAAGTGAGAAACGAAAATGAATTAATTTGATGAATTATGGAAAAAAAAAGAGTCAATTTAGATACATATACAATTAATTGCGTACAAATGAACGAATTATAAATTTAAGCTGGAGTCGAAATAAATAATTTTACCAAAGTAATAAAAATTAAATGGCCGCAACATTTATAAAAACAAGTGAGAAACAAGTGAGCCCGAGGTGTTTCAAGCATCTTGTTGGTTGTGCAAAGCAGTCACGGCTTCATACATTTTCTTTGTAATTGGCATACGGGTTTAGCTTTTCTTTAGATCTGTTTATTAAACTAGGTTGACAAGGTTTTGTTATGGCTTAACTGTATCCCTCGTTATGATAAATACAGATTGGTTGAATTAAAAAAAATCAAAGTTTTCGTACGATATGGAAAAATGGCCTTTTAGTCCCAGATGAATGGATGCAAAATATTTTGGTACCTATGTGCGAAAATGATTTTTTATTTTACAGTTTTGGTTCCATCCATTAATTTTTAGGACCGAAACTGCAAATTTATCCCATAAAAACTGCAATTTATTCATTCTCTTGGGACCAAAATTGTAATTATCTTAGGGCCAAAAGTGCCCCAAAAAAATTTTGGGACTAAAAGTGTTGAAAAATCGACCATTTTGAAATTGATTCATATTCTTAGGACCAAAAGTGCACCTAAACCTAAAACATGCTTAAATAAGTCAGGGTTAATTCTATATTAATGCACGAATTTTTTTCTCAATCTCAATTTAATCACGAAAATCAATATTTTTATGAATATCAACTCTTTAGTTGTTTCAATCCAATACATGGTTTGCATTTTCATCAAAAGTTTTTTGACTCGTAAGGGTGTGAAAATGCTTGGATTGGAAACTTCTTTACATGGATGAAATCATTGCAGAGAGGGTAAGAGAAGTATTCGTCACGCGTTTGAAAAAAATCATATCATATTTTAAAAGTATGTACCAAATTGAAACAAATAAAGAGTTGGTGAATTTTAATAAAAATATTAAAAATCGTGATTAAATTAAAATTAAATTTAATAATTGTAAAGTAATATAAAATTAACCAAAAAGAAGCTATGACAAACTTACATAACAAAAATATAGCATAAAAGATCTTGTACGTGTATAGTTTAAAAAAAATAACAAAAAGAAGTTATGACAAACTTACATAACAAATATATAGCATAAAAGATCTTGTACATGTATAGTTTTAAAAAATAAATCAAGGGTGTTGCGCTCCCTTCCCCTTGAATTCTTCCTTGTGTATGAGACTATCTTATACTACCTCCGTCCCGGAGGAACTTGCACACCTCTGGGGCACACTTTTTAAGAAAAAGACACTTTTTTAATAAAGTAGTGGTATATGGGTAAATATGTATATATTTTTTTGAGTGTGCACTCAAATCGTTGTTTAATTTTAAAGGGTGTGCAAGTTCCTTTGGGACGGACTAAAAAGGAAAGTTGGCAAGTTCCTCCGGGACGGAGGGAGTACAATTTTTGTGCATGAAATATTTATTGGTTAAGGGAGCGCTTGACTAATAATTTTACCATAGTAATGGGAATGAGATTCAAAAATAGTGTAATTATGAGATTTAAACCAAATTCGTCCTCTATCTTTTCACCTTTTACAAAAATAGTCCTCTATTTATTTACATTATCAATTTAGTCCTTTATTTATTCAAGTTTCAACAAATAGGTCCTAATTGGCCAAAATACAAAGCACCCGTGCTTTGGCCCTCTATTTATTTCCTTTATCATTTAAATCCAATATCAATTCATGTTTCGCCAATTAGGTTCTAATTGGATGAAAAACACATAAAATGTCACTATTTTAGTCTTGTGCTCGTCACGTGCACTCGTTTTTTGGATGAAGCCTATGATGTGGTTTTTGTTTCGGCATGCCAAGTGGTAATCTTTGCAAAATAAAAATAAATAAAACTTGAATTAAAATACAAAAATCAACTCATTTTGGATCTATGAGTGTTCATTAAATCATTATAAAAAAAATCTTTGAACTCATATTTAACCTTTATTTTTTTGGATTGGAATATTTGGATCTAAAATTGCATGGATTGTTGCCACAATGGTTAAAACAACTGCACAAATGAATAGACGGTCTTCTTATTTTTTTATAACTTATTTTTTGTTTTATCTTTATTTCAATTCATTTTTTATGTGTTGAAATTTACTTCTGATTTTACATTATTTTTTAATGGAATATTGACATTCAACATGTCACGTGCCAAAAATATGTCATGCAATCACCAGTGGCTAGAAATCACAAGTACACGACATAAGCAGTGGCATTTTATACATTTTTCAGACAATTAGGACCACGTTGGCGGAACTTAAATAATTATAGGACTAAATTGATAAAATAAATAAATAGAGGACCATTCCAATAAAGATAAAAAGATAGAATACAAATTTAGTTTAAATCCCATGTAATTGCAATGGTTCATAAGAGCAAAATCATTACTTTCCCTTTTAAATAAGGTAATTACTACACCATTTTGATTACCTTTTTTCCCTCCTATAATCATTTTCTTCAATTACTCCCCTATTTTCCAACCAACAACCATGTGTTGTCCACCTGTATTCCAAAATTGGGGCATAATACTAACAATGTAACCACTATTAGGACAATCTTTCTTCCAACATATATTTCATCACGAGGGCATGGATGAGAAATATAAATCTTCATTATTATTAATTACCATTACTGTTGAAGATTATAAGTATGGGTAAAGTCAGAGCCTCTAATCTTGAACCCCTTCAGCATTATATATAGATCAATTCTGTTCATTCATTCATTCATCGAAGCAGCAAAGATCGATCAAGAAAAAACTATTATAAACAATGGAGATGTTCACCACCACTATTGTGCTCATCTCAATCTTGCTCTTGCTCCTAATAATCCTCATCAAACCCAAATCCCCTCAAAATTTACCACCAAGCCCTCCAAGCCTCCCCGTAATCGGCCACCTCCACCACCTCGCCGGAGGGCTAATCCACGAAGGACTCGCAAACCTTTCCAAAACATATGGCCCCATCATCAGCCTCAACCTCGGCCATATCCCCGCGGTGACGATCTCATCTCGCGAAGCAGCTAAACACGTGCTCAAAATCCTCGACCCGGTCTGCGCTGATAGGCCGGAGAGCATCGCCATGAAGACGCTCTTCTACAACAACACCAACATCGGCTTCGCCCCGTACAACGAGTACTGGCGCCAGATGCGCAGGATATGCATTCTCGAGATGCTCAGCGCCAAGAACGTCAAGTCCTTCGCGCACATCAGGCAAGACGAGACCAACGCTCTGGTCAGGTGTGAAAGAATTTCTCCTCTTCTAAAATTTCGAACTTGTAGAAAAGTGTGAAATTAATATATTTAATTATTTCCCTTTACAATCCCCTCACTTGAAGTTGTTCTCAATGGGAATCGAACCCATGATCCTTGTTTGGGCGTGAGCCATGTGGCTCTGATACCATGAAAGAATTCCACATCATCTAAAAGTTCAAACTTATAAAAGGGTGTGAAATTAATTCATTTAATTATTTTTCTTTACAAGGTCTCTAAAAGAATCAATTTTGGCGGGGACGGGTGTCGATATCACGGA
The DNA here is from genome assembly GCA_947034835.1 of Ballota nigra. NCBI lineage: Eukaryota > Viridiplantae > Streptophyta > Magnoliopsida > Lamiales > Lamiaceae > Ballota > Ballota nigra. The sequence continues at coordinate 121,667,778 of OX344721.1, read as the reverse complement.
GAGGATGTTCGTCTTCTCGTCCACGGTGACTTGCAGGGCGGCGTTCGGGGGTGTTGTGAGGAATCGGGAGGCGTTTATAGTGCTGGTGAAGAAGTTGGCCCACATGGCGGGGGGAATGGAGATGGCGGATCTGTTTCCGTCTCTCGGGTTTGTGACAATGTTCACGTGGAACAGGTTTCAGTTGTGGAAGATGAAGCGTGATGTGGATGGCATTTTGGACCCTATTGTGGCGGAGCACAGGCTGAAGAGGAGAGGCGAGGGGAGTGGTGAAGATATAGTCGATGTTCTTATCAGGGTGCAGGAGTCTGGGGAACTCCAGTTCCCCATCACTAATGACCACGTCAAAGCTATCATTTTGGTAATTAATCTATTAAGAATAGGTGTTGTATGAGATTGTCTCACGAGATAACATAAGTTGAACATGACGTATTAACACTTTAGAAAAAAATGGTATTAATTTGTGCATGCTAGTTTATGAACTTATCCCAAAAAAAAATGGAGAAAAATAGTTTTTTGGTCCCGTAACTTATCTAGTGTCCAATTTTGTTCCAAAAAAATTAACTTTTTAATTTTGGTCCAATAACTTATTAAATCGTCCAATTTTGGTCCAAAATTGAACAATTCAATAACTTATGGGACCAAAATTGAAAAGACAAATTTTTTGGGACCAAAATTGGACACTAAACAAGTTACTGGACAAAAAAATTATTTTTCTTTTCTTACCTTGTATATATATATATATATATGGTTATAAATATTCACAAACTGGTTATGGTTTTGATTTCTTTTTAACTAACTGTGAATGAAATTAATTATTAAATTAGATGTGGTCTTATGACAATAATTAAGAAATACATTAATATTTTTTAAATAGTTGAATTCATGCTAACCACATGACTAACTCTTATTATAAAAAATTACTCTATTGTAATATCTAAAATCCTTTTGTTTTAAGGGATTTTCTTAATGTGAAAGAGACTATATATATGCAGTATATTTTGCATCTTCTTCGCAAACTATATAAACGTTGTTTAAAATATATACATGAGAATCCTGACCAATTTATTAATAAATTATGTGTTTTGAGAATACTAATATGAGATGAAAATAAAACCTCTCATAAATACTACTTTCTCTATCCGGCCTATTATTATTTGCACACTTGATTTATTGGGACGTCTCAATATTATTTATAGACTCTAAAAGTAAAAACATTGATTTGTGTAGACACTCACAAAAATATACACATATTTACCTATATGTCATTATTTTACCTATAAAGGTTTTTTTGGTTCCTAATTTATCTAGTGTCCAATTTTGGACCAAAAAAATTTTACTTTTTAATTTTGGTACCATAACTTATTAAATCGTTCAATTTTGGTCCTAACCAAAATTGGACACTAGATTAGTTACGGGACCAAAAAAATATTTTTCTCAAAAAGGATGCCACCCAGGTTAGCACGATGTCAACCTTTTTGCCCACTATTTTATTAACCATGTTTGGGCAAAAAAAAAAAACTATTTTCTAAGAATAGGGGAAAAAATAATTGCTCTATAAATTTTTGGATATATGTTCTTTTTCCTTAATTATTTAACCCATATGAACATTGATATAAGGGAAAATAATTTTTTTTTCTTCCAAATTTCAAGTGTTTAAAGTCTTTTTGTTCTTGTTTTGTTTAATTGTACAAAAATGTTCTTTTCTACCCTATCGTATATAACTCTTATATACTTACTCATTTTTCAAAATTTTCAAACTTTATTTCAACATTAATTTTCCCAACTATATTTGAGGAGCATTTTATTTAATGTGGCAAAAAAAAAAAAAAAACTTTGAGCCTTGAAATTAGACATTCTTGTACCTTTCTTTATGTCAATAGGGAAAAGATCTTTTTTTTTTGCCCAATTTCGAGTGTTCAGTTGTAAAAAATGTTCTTTTCTGCTCAAGTTTCTATCCTTAGTCACCTATTTTTCTACTTTTTTCCATTTGTATTTCAACATTTTTCCTACTATATTGGGGTATTTTAGTCAATTTGGGGGCAAAAAAAAGAATATTTTTTTAGAAGTGGGCAAAAAAACTTTGGGCACTCGATCAAAATTGAACATATTTTCTCTATAATCTATCTAATGGAGCGATTTATGAAGTAAATTACATGGCAGGACATGTTTTCAGCTGGAACAGAGTCATCAGCCACCACTACCGACTGCGCGATGGCGGAGCTGATGAGAAACCCGCGAGTGATGGCGAGAGTACAGTCGGAAATAAGAGAGGCTCTGAAGGGAAAGACGACCGTAGAAGAGACGGACTTACAGAAGCTAACGTATCTGAAATTAGTGATCAAAGAAACTCTGAGGCTTCACCCCCCATTCCCACTACTCCCCAGACAATGCAGGCATGAATTCAAACTTGAGGGATACACAATCCCGGTCAAAACTAAAGTGATGATCAACGTTTGGGCCATGGCAAGGGACCCCAACTACTGGGGAGAAGATGCGGAAGCCTTTAAACCCGAGCGGTTCGAGGATAGTGCTCCCGATTTCTTGGGCAGCGACTACGAGTTCCTTCCGTTCGGGGCGGGCAAAAGGAGCTGCCCGGGGATGAATTTCGGGATAGCTAACCTTGAGCTTCCGTTGGCGCAACTTCTTTTCCACTTCGATTGGAAATTGCCGGAAGGAATGAGTCCTGGTGATGTGGATATGGGTGCAGTAGAAGGACTGGCGGTCGGGAGAAGGACTCCTCTCGTCCTCTTTCCTTCTATGCACAATCCTTCCGACTAAGAATTGATGAAGAGTCTTGATAGTTTGGAGATATGGCAATGATTAGAAATTGTGCCATTTACATATTGGTTGAAAAAACGATTCTAATTATAAATTGGTTTAACGTATATGTACAAACACATATTTTATGTTTTTGTGCAAATATATTTTATGCGTTTATTCAAATACTTTGAATCAATTTGTAATTTAGGTCAGTTCTTTGGACCATTTTATAATTTTCCCTTAGAAATTATTGGTTTTAATTACTTTGAATAAATTAACCCGCCGGATCTTGCTTTTTCTTTTTAAAATTATTATGTATTAATAATGTAGTATTCCTTGTGTAATCTAATTCCGGCCTAAAAAGTATGTATCCTGATTATTATTTTCGCATCACTAAACGTGAACACAAGACTCAAAAATAAGTTCAAGAGAATGTGTGAGTACATGTTTTAATTTATTTTTTGGAATAAGCAAAATTCATTACTGAAGGAGCATTAGAAATGCTCAACTGAATATAATCGAAAATTAGTAACAGAAACCTCACTCCAACTAGAACAACATTAAGGGATGCAAGGCAGGGGTTCCCTCAACCACTCACTAATTGAATACAGAAAAATAATAGTACCATCCGTCGCTTTATTAACTAATACCAAAGTATCATATTTTTTTGTACATGTTTTTTTATTTATTGGGCAATTAAAATTAAGCTTTTCAATTTTACATTATTTATTTATGGAAAAACACACTTTTTTGTCCTTTAACTTTGTTCACTTTGGTTTTCGTTCTGTTAACTTTGACATTTTGAATTTTGTCCATAACTTACAAATTTTTTTGTCCAATTGTCTGCTACACCAGATAACTCTTCCGGTAAATCTGACGTGGCACTAATTATTTATAAGTTATAGGACGAAATTCAAAATGTCACGTCAAATTTACTAGAAGAGTTGTCTGGTATGGTAGGTAATAGAACAAGAAATACAAATTTTATAAGTTATGGAACAAAATTCAAAAGTCCAAAATTAACAGGATTAAGACCAAAGTCAACCAAAGTTAAAGGAAGAAAAGTGCATTTTAATTTTTTTTTTTCATTTTCTATTCTTTCCCTTTTCTTATATTTAAATTTTATAAAATTATCTTATTTAAGTATAAAATAATATTTGTGTTCAAATATTTATAAGTTATCTAATGATTGTACCCCTTGTATGAGATCATGGGTCCATCATTAGGTGAGCGTAGTTGGGTGAATATAGACACTTTTTCATGCGAGGTCTCTTTCAATCAGTACAGTCATTACGGAACTGGTGATCTATCACATCATTAATTGTTCTACATAAGATGCATGTGCTTAACTAATAAAGAATATTCTACAAATAATAGGAATATTTTAAAATTGTGATAAGAGCATATCAAATCAAAATGATTTGAATTGATATGTTAATATTTTTTAAATATTCTGTAATCTTTTTCCTTGTAAAGATTGTTATAATCATAGCGGAAATTCAATCACTATCACGGTAAAAATTATATCTACAAGGTGAAATTTATATCTATTTTTCTCTCTTTACACTAACAAAGAGTTCGACAAACTTTCAAAATGTAAGTATAGCATAACATAACCGAAACCGACCCGAACTTAACCAACTTTTTATCGGGAATGGGATCTAGATATTATTCGATTCATCGTAAATACACCGTATTGAACAATACTAAATAGTATAGAAGCGGATAATTGAATTAAATATAAATAAAATTTTAAATTATTACCTTAATTTATATCCAACAAATTATAAAATATGTTACTGCAGTCCAATAGAATCATACGATTTATCAAATTTTATAAACTTTACATTAAAATGAATTATCCTCCTTGATTTGTCTATTGCGAGGATTTGATAAACGACACACGTCTAGTAAAAAAAAAAAAAAGACAAAAACTTGTATGAGACCGCAGTCTCATGACATTAGACAATACAAATTACCACACACTTTTATTAAAGTGTTAATAAGTCAATATTCTAGTTATACACATTCTCATTTTATCATGTATTAGACTGTCTCATATAAGACCTACTCAAAAAAAAAAAGTAATGGTGTACCAAATCATAAATCTAGGACGACATTTCGAGTTCTTTTAGGTTGTGTTTGATTAGGGATGAGGCCATCGGGATGGGGATGGACCATCCCCATTTCATCCGATTTCGGATTGGCACATCCCATTCTGCATCCACCCCTATAATACACCTATACACATATTTTAATTATATTTTATACAATCATAACTTTTATCCCACACTCATATTCTCTCCTACTTTTTCTACATTTATTCATTATTTGTTCTACATTTTTTTTACACATTTATTCTCTCTCATACTTTTTATCATCATCTCTCATACTTTTCTCTCACTCAATCATTATCTAACTAATTAACAATAATAAAATAATTTCAACATCAATTTTGGTTTGAAATAAAGTTATATCCAACTTTTTTTATTCATTCCTAACCAAACACAAATTTATTATTCATTGGATAATCTCATCCTCCTTTTTTCCATCTCCATCTCCATCACTATCCAAACAGAGCCTTAAGTGAGGTTTAAAATTAAAAAAATATGTAAAGTAAACATGAAAACATTATAAATTCCCCCCATGCCATCCCAACAAATTTGTCACACAACACATCCAGCGACCACCGCCCCCTTCTTCACAAACGCCGTAGCTCAGCTGCATTTTCCGGCAGATATGGTGACAGTCGAGGATGTGCGCAGGGCGCAACGGGGTGAGGGGCCAGCCACAATCTTGGCCATTGGAACAGTAAATCCATCAAATTATATCGATCAAACCACCTATCCTGATTATTATTTTTGCATCACTAAAAGTGAACATGAGATCGAACTCAAAAATAAGTTCACGAGAATGTGTAAGTGCATATTTTTTTATTTATTTTGCAATTACTATTTAGCTTGTCAATTTTCGTATCATATGTTTATATATTGTGCTACAATTGCATATGTTGCACGTGTTTTCCTCCTCCATTTCCTTTTTATTATTACTATTATTGAATTATCAATTGGTGATGACTGCTCATACTTAAAATATATATTAACAGTGATTATGATAATATAAAAGATTACGTAGTAACATGTGTAAAACTTATATATTATATTTTACTCTGGTACGCGCGTATCCACTAGTAGGAGTCAACGTTTCTTACCATTAATTATTAGTTTTTTACCTATCGGACCAATACTTTGAACCGATTTCACATAAACTAATTCCACTACAAAAAAAACACTGTTTTGCGATGGAATTAGCGACGGAAAATCCGTCGCAAACAGTGTTTTGCGACGGTATCTGCGACGGACACGTATCCGTCCCTAAAACAGCCGTAGCTAATTTTTGCGACGGATTTCGACTTCCGTCGCAAATTAACGACGGACAAATCCGTCGCAAAATCGGCGGGTCAGACCCGACCGGGTCACACAGAATTTGCGACGGACAGTATTCCGTCGCAAATATTTCGGGTCAGACCCGTTCGGGTCAACAACATTTGCGACGGCCACATTCCGTCGCAAATGTTTATATATATATTTTTTATTTTTTTCTGTTATAATTTGCGACGGGTTGTTTTCCGTCGCAAAATTCAATATTTGCGACGGAATTTGGCCGTCGCAAATTACCGAACCTATACAAAAAAAAAAGTGGCTCGCGTGGTTCGTGCCCGGGCACCCGAGGCGGCCGGGGCGGGCGCGGACCACTGGGCCAACCGACCCATCTCTTTTTATATGCGGCCCACCTTCTATATTAGTCTTATTAGGCCTTGAACAATTAATCCATTTTTTGCGTCCAAGGGGAATCGAACACGGGACCTCTTGTGCAAGAGGAGGAGGCGCGCGCCACTAGGGCACAAGCTACTTTCGTTTATTTTTATGCAATTAATTGTATATGTATTCAAATTAAATCATTTTTTTTTATAATTCACCAAATTAATTTCTTTTCGTATCTAAGTTGTTTATTAAAATATTTTGCCCAACTATTTTTTTTATTTTGTAAAATTATTTATTTCGACTCCCGCTTAAATTTATAATTCGTTCATTTGTACGCAATTAATTGTATATGTATCCAAATTGACTCGTTTTTTTTTCTACAATTCACCAAATTAATTCATTTTCGTTTCTAACTTGTTTTTATAAATATTTGGGCCATTTAATTTTTATTATTTCTGGAAAACTATTTATTTCGACTCCCGCTTAAATTTATAATTCGTTCATTTGTACGCAATTAATTGTGTATGTATCCAAATTGACTCATTTTTTTTTTCTAAAATTCACCAAATTAATTCATTTTTGTTTCTAACTTGTTTTTATAAATATTGGGGCCATTTAATTTTTATTATTTCTGTAAATTTATTTATTTCGACTCCCGCTTAAATTTATAATTCGTTCATTTGTACGCAATTAATTGTGTATGTATCTAAATTGACTCATTTTTTTTTCTACAATTCACCAAATTAATTCATTTTCGTTTCTAACTTGTTTTTATAAATATTGGGGCCATTTAATTTTTATTATTTCTGTAAATTTATTTATTTCGACTCCCGCTTAAATTTATAATTCGTTCATTTGTACGCAATTAATTGTGTATGTATCCAAATTGACTCGTTTTTTTTTTTCATAATTCACCAAATTAATTCATTTTCGTTTTTCACTTGTTATATATACAATAATTTAGTAATTCTAATCGTCGTCTTCTTCCTCGTCATCCTCATCATCATCTTCATCCTCTTCCTCATCTTCTTCCTCTTCCTCTTCCTCTTCTTCTTCCTCCCCACCGCGCTCTTGTCCATCACCCTCATGATCACTTTCAATCATTATCATTTCTGGATTTGCAGCAAGTAAGTCGACAAAAATATTCACACCTGCTTGATCAACCTCTGTTTGAGCCTCTTGTATCTCTGTTTGAAATGGATCTGTTGGTTCTACACCGTCTTTGTTTGACGGATTAGAAACTTCAACCAGTGATCTTGCCTTTACTTTGCAAACTGTCCTCAAGTTGGGCCTACTTGATCCGGGGTATTTGCAATAATATACCTGAGATGCTTGCGTTGCAAAAATATAAGGATCGTATGCCGCCGGAAACTTCTTTCCGGTGTTGATATCAACAATCTTGTAGTTTTTGTCGACTCTTGTTCCTTGGTTCCCTGGATCATACCATTCACACAAGAAAAACACTATCGTCCTGCTCGGCCAACCCGGATATTCTATTTCAACTACTTCTTGCAGCACTCCATAGTAATCGATGGGTTCTTCGTTGTAGTTTGCACCGATAACGCAAACACCATTGTTTGTAGTCGATTTCGTTGAAGCATACGCTTCAGTATGAAATTTGTATCCATTTGCGTAATATCCGTGGTATGATACCACACTACGTAGTGGTCTTTTGCTCAGAGCTTCAAGATGTGGGTTGTTATTAAGTAGGCCATTTTGTCCCTGTAAATATTAAATTATCATGTATAAAAATAATAACATATTTGTTATAAGGTAAAAATCATATAATTATGTGGTACTCACGTAACGTTGGAACCAAAACATAATTGTCAGGCGCCGTGTTGTCTTCAGGTAGAGCTCGTTTGAACAATTTAGCAAATTGATTGAACACTTTTTGACTGACCTTGCCTTCAGTTTTGATGTTCAACATTTGAGCATTGAATGACAATTGCGTCTCAGTCTCACAACCAGGAAACAACTTTTGATCAACGGTTTTAAGCATATCAAAAAACTTCTTTGACCGATGATTTGGTTCCTCCTCCATAGGTGTTTCATTGAATTGTGGTTGACCACCCAAAACAGATTCTGCAATCATCATCCGATATCTATCAGGTTCATCCTCTATTTGTGGTTCAAATTGAGTATACGGAACATAACTTGAACCACCAACATCAAAATTTCCACCACCGCTCCACCCAGTATACCAGTATTCTACGGTTTCGATGTCAACATTCCACCGTTGTTCACCGTGACTGGTCCAGTTGTAATAACGGGGAACAAAACCGGAAATCACAAGATGAGTTCTAACCTCATCAACACTCAAGAATCTCATATTTCTGCATCTTCTGTCTTTACACGAACACCTAATATTACCCATACAATCCATACTGCATGGATGTTGTAGTGCAAACTCAATAAACTCATCAATTTTATTGCAAAAGACAGAGTTAATGCCTCCTCCTATCATTCTAGGTATTGAGTACATCCAACCACGATCTGGAAATTGCATCTGTTACAGATTAAAAGTAAATATCACGTGAGTTATAAAAAATTGGGCAGAGTTTGCCTAAAAATAAGGATATACAAAATTTTCCTTCACAAAAATCAATCCAACACAACCATATATAACAATCATAGTAAACCAATCAAATAAACAAATATCACACAATTTATCTAATAGTGTACATAAAAATTGAGCAGAGTTTCGACTAAAAATAGGTATAAATATCACACAAACTAAAATTAACGTACCCATCAAATAAACATATATCATCAATAATACCTAAACCCATCAAATAAACATATATCATGCTCATTACCTAATAGTGTACTAAAAAAATGAAACAATAAAACTATGACATTTAAACGGTTAAAAATGTGAAAACGTACGGTGAAGTAGAAGGCAATGACAAATACGTACGGTGAGGTTGAAGGCAATGACAAATACACCAATTATACGTGAAGAACATATGAAAACCGCATCATTTCTTATTTTTTTCGTGAGTGAAAGTGAAAGGGAAAGAAGAGTGAAAGTGAAAGGGAAGGAAAAGGAAGGGGATTGTTATAAATCTGCACAAATTTGCGACGGACTGATTTTCCGTCGCAAATTCTATATTTTGCGACGGCAATTCCGTCGCAAATACACTTTGCGACGACCCAGGTCAATTATTGGTCACCAACCCCTCTGACGAGCTTCAACTACTCAATTTTGCGACGGAAAAGTGGCCGTCGCAAATATGAATTTAAAATTTGCGACGGCCATTCCGTCGCAAAACAGGCAAATGGGTCATTTTCCGGGTGGCTACTTTTAAACGGGTCGTTTTGCGACGGAAAATTCCGTCGCAAATTTCAATTTTTGACTTTGCGACGACATATCCGTCGCAAATGAGCAGGAGTACAACGAAGGTGGTGGGCCCTAGGATTTGCGACGGACATTTCCGTCGCAAAACACTAACTGTTGCGACGGAATTTCATATCCGTCGCAAACCGACATTTTTTACGACGGCTTGCCTAAATCCGTCGCAAATACACGAAATTTGCGACGGATATTTGGCCGTCGCAAATTTTCCGTCGTTAAACCGCGTCTTTTTTGTAGTGTTCGCGTGTACTTTTAAATAACATGAGCTGTTTTATCAAAATGTATTTAAATTTTTTTAAGTAAAAAAAACTGTAACTAAAGAGGAAAAAATGAAAATTGTAACTTTTAGGTTAACAAAATTTTAAAAAGTGGTGCATTGGGGTCAAATTAACCAGAATCAACTCAAATTGTGTCAATTGGCTAGATTCGGGCTGAAATTTGGACACGATTTGGATTTATTAGGGTTGATTTGACTTCAACGTGTGACTTTTAAGTAGTTAGAATCTTTAAATTTGAAGTCTAAAACGTTATGTCTTTTAATATTTTCAACCGGAATGGTTATGTTTAGGAGTGGGCATTCGGTTTCGGGTACCCGATCCGAATCCGAAAAAAAAAACCCGATCGGTTCGGATTTTTTAATTATAAAACCCGAATTTCGGGTTACCCGAACCCGATATATATAATCGGATTCGGGTTCGGGTATTAAATGTCTACCCAAAAAATCCGATCGGGTTACCCGAAATTACACATATAATTTAATATATTTATTTATGTTAATTATAATAATTTCAAAAAACATGCAATTTATATATTATAATGAGATCAAATGTTAATGTTAATTTATATATTTATAGAAATTTGAATCGGTCAATTTATATACTAAATAATAATTTAAAAGTAAATCTTATCAAATATTTTAATTATCAATTATCAAGTATTGGTGTTTCATGGTTGCAATTTCAATATTTGATGAGTGGAGGATGAGTTCAAGTGTTGTTATGTTTGCTCGTTCATTCATGCCTTGATGCCTCGATGAGTGAAGAAAGAAGTTTGCTACAATTTTAGTTGGAGTTGATGCTTAATAGACTATTTGTATTAAGTATGAAATATTCATTTTTTTAGTTGTATTTGCTCGACTTTGGTAATTGGTATTGAAAACCTATTTAGTAACTTTATAAAGTTGTTTATGTTATTGTTTGGTGAAATAGGATCATTTGTTATGTTTGATGAATGAAATGACTTTGTTGGGGTATTACTGATTACTTTTTAAAGTATTACTGATCATTTCTTAAGGTATCACTGATTAAATTTTAGGGTATTACTGATTTCTTGAGATATTTTTTTCAAAATCTAAGTGCATACCATACACTCAAGTCCACACTAGAATTACTCTTTACCTAACAAGATTCTTGTTATTAATAACTCTTTGAATCGTAGGTGAGAAATCCATGATAAAAAAACGACACTTGCACCTAACCGAAGAAATCTTGAAAGAAAACCCCAACATGTCCTCCTTCACGGTGGCGTCTCTTGACGCCCGACAAGACATTGTGGTGGAGGAGGTGCCAAAACTCGGTAGAGACGCAGCCGTGAAAGCGATCAAAGAATGGGGGCAACCATTATCAAAGATCACACACCTCATATTCTGCACCACCACGGGCGTCGATATTCCCGGCGCCGACTACCAATTGATGAACCTCCTCGACCTCCGCCCCACCGTCAAACGCTTCATGATGTACCAGCAGGGCTGCGCTGCAAGTGGGCAATAGTTTTTAATTTTTTTTTTATTTTTAGAAAAATTAAAGTATTAATTAATAGTCCATTACATAAAACTGAGTAAAAAAAATTCTAGAACCATAACTTTTGGGGACAAAAAATTTCATCCAGGTCAATTTGCCCAATTTAAATTGATTTGGCCTCAATTCGCCACCGCTTTACTTTAAAGGGCTGCCTCTCAAGCCCCCGTTCTTACTGTGACTGCATGCGTCAAATGGGCCTTGGACCGTTAGTCCTTTCATTATCTGTTTTTAAGTTTGATTTACGTGAAATATTTTTTTTCGTTCCATAATTTTACCTTCCTTTATTTTCGTCCTACTAACTTTCAAGTTTTAATTTAAATCCTATAATTTATATACTTTTTTCATTTTTGACCGGCTGACTTTCAAATTATTATTTTAGTCCTATAACTTTATCGTTTTTTTATTTTAATCTTGTAACTTTACCATTTTTTTTATTTTAGTACAATAAGGGTTACTAGATTGTAGGACAAAAAAAAATTATAGGAAGAAAACAAAAAGAGGTAAAATTGTAGGATAAAAAAGCAATTTTCCCTGAAATAATTGTAATTCTTTTATCTACATTGTATTGAATAGAATTAACTACTTAAAACCTATGTCAAAATCTCACGCGATTCAAAAAAAAAAAAAAATCCATAGAGAGAAATCAAGGCTGTGAAAGTGGTGAAAAGCATAATTAAAGGTAAAATACTTAAATTAATATATTAACATGTCACTTCGAAAGATTTTAAAGAATTTAAGAACAAAAAATTGAAAAAACTAAAAACGAGTTCTAGGAAATTAAATTACTCGAAAATAATATTTTGGTGTTCCCAAAAATTTAAAGACAGGGAATATGAATAAGTGTGAAACACCCGTTATGCATTAGGCCTTGAATACCATCTAAAAAGAAATAAAAATTCTCCTAACAAATCTGGAAAAGATAAACTGCGCCCAGTTTGCGTTCTTCATTCCCCTTTTATCAATTTCGGCTGATAATGGATACAAATGGGCTGAATTTATTAAATGGGCTTCCATCAATTCTTCAAACTAAATGGGCTGGCTAAGGATTTGGCCCAAGGATTGTTCATGGGCTGTCATTATGGCCCCAACTTGCTAAAAACACATCCCATATTGTTGGTAATACACCAATCATCATTACCTCTTCCATATCTAAATCTCCCCTTTCCTACGTGGCATGTCCATCATGAATTATTTTAAAATCCTGCAATCACAGGACTTCTCTTCTTATCTTCCTGTTCTATTACCTTCCTATAGTAACTTCCAATTCTATTAACTTCTATTCTAAAAAAATCTAAAAATTCTAAATTATTTAAATTAAATTAAAAACTACCATACGTACACAAAACTCTATATCTACACCCTTGAATTAGTCCATTCCCACCCACTCCTATCTTTTTATATCCCAAGAAACTCCACATTTATCTATAACGCAGGCATATATATATATATATATATATATATATATATATATATATATAGAAAGATTGGTGAAAGACGGATCCTAGGAATAATTCCAAGTCGAACCATTTTCAACTTGTGAATCCTGTTTAGAGGGTAAAATGACCAAGAGGGCATTTGGAGCCAAGGGGAATATAGCCACGGAAGTGTTAGAACTCGTTCATACCTATGTGTGTGGACCAATGATGATCAAATCAAGAATGGGGTATGAGTATTTTGTCACTTTTATTGACGATTACTCGAGATATGGGTACACTTACCTTATGAGGTACAAGTCTAAAACTTTTGACAAGTTCAAGGAGTTTAAGACGAAGCCGAGAAACATAGGGAAAAGAGTATCAAGTTTCTACGATCAGATCGTGGAGACGAATACCTCAGCGATGAGTTCTTGAACTACCTATCGGACGAAGGGATCGTATCCCAGTTAACCGCACTGGGAACCCCTCAACAGAACGGTGTGGCAGAACGAAGGAACCAGACTCTTTTAGAAATGGTCAGATCCATGACGAGTTATTCAAATTTACCCAAATCGTTTTGGGGTAACGCCTTGGAAACAGCGGCTTACATTCTAAACTTGGTGCTATCCAAATCGGTTCCTAAAATTCCGATAGAATTGTGGACCGGGCGCAAGTCCAGTCTGAGACACATTCGGATATGGGGGTGTCCAGCATACGTGCTAGACAAGGAAGCCGGTAAATTGGATCCACATTCGGAATTAAGGCTATTTATAGGATACCCCACGGGAATGAAAGGGTGTATGTTCTATAGTCCCAAGGATCAAAAGACCGTGATTACTACACACGTAGAGCTGCTACACTAGACATGCATGATGTATACTAAAAAGTAGACTTTAAGTATAAGTGGGAGATTGTTGGAGTTATACGTGAAAGTATGCTTTTACTTTGTATAATTCATGTATTAAACGCTTATTTATGAGAATAAATCTTTTATCTCATTTGCTTTAGATATGATTGAATGTTGAATATTTATTGCAACCAGTTCATTATAAGTAGTATGTGTTACATTGTAGTTAATATAGTGATACCAGATCATGGAAGATCACATTAACGGTTTCCTTATAACTAAACGTACAAATTCACGACCTAGGTGGAATTGAACAATCCGCCGTGAAAGGTAGATGTGTACATCTCAGGTTGGCTTGTCTTGACCAAGAGATTACACTAGCACATTTAGTATGTGTTGAAGAGAACCTACAACGAGGATAAATTCTTATGTTCTGAAATGTGAAGAATTAGACCTCAGTGGTTATTGATTTCTTAATCTCCGTCACTTAAATAGGACTGTGTGTGCTTAATGGTTACTGCTTTGATTCATGTTGGGTGAGAATCATTGTGACTTCGAACTTTGTGTTTTTGACAATAATATTAATCATACGACAGTTGCTAAGACTTAATATGGAGAAACGCGTGCGAGTACAACTCGTGTGATTTGTCCCCTTGGTGGGCTCAGAAGTTTTATCGTACCAAATCTTGCAAGTGAAGCTTCGGTACGGATAATAATGTTGAGCTGTCTTTACTCCAAGGTGAAAAATATTAATTAATTTAGAGCTATTCAGAAGTTTAATTAATTAATGGACTAGATAATCTTAAACGCAGGAAATAATAACCGGGAGCCCATATTATCGTAATATGGATTAAGATGGATAGTGCAATATTAATTTATTAGTGGTACTAATTAATATTAATGGGCTGAATTATATTGGGGCTCAATATTGAAATTCAGAAGGCCATTGGAGGTCCAATCTTAATTCTCCTAAAGGCCCCTCAAGTAGCTCATTAAGTAGCCCAATAATAATAAGGTGATTAAAATAAAATAAAATATATTTGCTGATTTTTTCCTTGTATTTTTCAAAAAATGTATATTTGGAGAGAGAAAAGATTTTGTTGATTTTCTTGGATAAATATTATGGAAGATAAGTATTCTTGGAATACAAGGATATCTCATATATTCAAGAAGATCCAAATCTTGTATTCTTGATCTAATATTTTTTTAAATAGCCCCTTAATAAGGAGAGTGAGATTTTAGTGGAATATTTTATTATGGAGAAAATAATATATGTGATATATTCAAGATTTCTTAGAGGCTAAAAAAAGATTTTCTCCACCTCTAAAATATCTCAAATTTTCGGCCCCCTCTACTTATAAATAGCGGATGATTATTTCATCCCCTAGTATATGATTCCATGTGTTGGAAAAATCAAGAGTAAAAATATTTTTTCTTTTTCCTTGATTATTTTAATTGTTTGAAAGCACTTCCCACTGATGATCAAGCAAGGCGAAAGGGACATACTTGAGAAGGTCTTTCGGTTGGTAGCACGTTCGTGATTAATCAAAGACCATATCTACAAGAGGTACATAATCACATAATTTCTTAGTTATTCCGTCATAGATATTATGTGAATTAATTCAACATGCATGATGATCAAATTGTTGTTTGAATTATTATTTAAATTAATTAAAATTAATTTATGCTAGTAATAATTAAATTTGAATTCGTATTTAAATTTCATCTCTAATAGTTTCCGGGCACCCCTATTTTTCCAACAACATGTGCCCCCATGAGGGGGAGCGCACCACGTCGGCCAGCTCTTGGCATTCGGGGATGGCATCGCGCATAGAGGACTTCACCAATATGATGAGGTCCGGTATTTTGAGATAAATAGTGCCACAACAACTACAGACAAAGTGGTGTGTACATAACCTGAACTAATAGACTTCCATTCTATGTTGCACGGGTGCAGGGATACAGAGTTTTTCAAAAAATTTAGGATACGATTCGGCAAGGATACGTCTATTTAAATTTATTTTTATTATGTATAATACATGTAATAAATTTAAAATATAGATAAATTTTATCTAAATATGCAACAATTAAATATTAAATATCATTAACTTAAACAAGTCATAATAAAAATTTCAATCTACATATTTATAAAAAGGTCAACTCACATTAACATTATAATCATTATCACTTGTCATAACCATTATCTCTATAAAATTGAATAATTACTAGAAAATTAGAAAGCATATATATTTTAGAAATTTCTCCAAATTATTTAATTATATAAGAATTAAGAAATTGAAATACTTGGTTGGATGATTTATTATTTGAGATTTGTTTGTTGATTAATATATTTAATTATTTACATTTTAATATTAAAATTTAATAATATTATTAAAAAATTACAAAAATTAATATATTTTGCAATATTTTATCCGATTTGCGTATCCCCGGCGTATCCTTGGAGGGGGGTACGTGTATCCGATTTTAAAAAAAAATTTAAAAATTTGAATATGTCACGTGGTGAATCAGGTGCGAATATTCGACGCGAATCACACTCACACCCGCGTATCCGATACTGAAGAAATCCGTGCAACAGAGCTTCCATTCCTCTTAACTTGTGCTCCCAAACTTTTATGTAGTTGTGATTTCTATATAATGTATTTTATATGGTTCATGTCTCTTCTCCAATATACAGAATTAGTAGCACTTTCCAAATTAGATCAAAATCACATTAAAATCTAAGAGTTTTAGACAATAAAAGTGCATGATTTCGATACAATCATGACCCAAATCAATAATAATACTAACAAACTATTTTTTTTTTTTTTGTTATAATAATTAATATCTTTTAAAAATACAATTGATTTGCACAATGCACCTGATGTATATTAAAAAAAATTATTTCGCTTATTCACATTATATGCTTTTACAATTGTAATTTGGTTTGAATTTTATTCATATAACTGAAACTTTAACTGAAATATGAAAAATATTTTAATTATCTAATAACTAAAAAAATATTATATTTTAAAATTTTAGACTTTATATTTAATAAATATAAAATATATATTAAAAAGCTAATACCAAATAAAAATTATAAAAATGCAAATAGATTACAGAAAATTATTAGTTATTTTAAATCGTGCATCTTCCTCCACCATTAACCCTATCAATTTATGCAAAAATAGGGAAAAACTTGTATCAAGCAGATCTTAATTTATTATACTACATTAGCTATAAATTTATTTGACTTCAATCCAATCATATTTTAAGATAAAACAAATGACTCAAATATAATGATGCATATTCTTATTATATATGAGAACATTTCACACCAGACTCAAAAAAATATAATGCGTTTAATTGGTTATGGACAAATAAATCTGTTTGGAAACAGTCCTTTTAATCCCGGATCTAATCCTGCTATATCAATTAGTTTCTAGCTTGTACAGCCTACATTTAGCACGTGTGGTATGTGGATATAGTTGGGTGGATAGAAAGATTTTTTAATGTAAGGTCTATTCAACAAGTACAGTTATTAATAAGTCAAGTTGCCATCTAGGACAACTTAGCACGTTTATTAGGTTGACATAATTGATTGAATAGCTAAAAAAATTCAAGCGAGGTTTATTGCAATTCAGTTACTACTTACTACAGAACTTATGATCTATAGTATAACTCATAGTTCTACATACGATGTACTTTAAAAAAAGAAAGTTAATGACAAACTTTCAAAACATAAATATAGCATAAAAATCTTCCTCATTGTATATACTATATATAGGGTTTATTAATGTATTTCCCCTAGGTATAACCATTTTTTTATTTTCTTGAGATTACCATATCTGAACTGAAAAAATGTATATATGTTAACTTTTTAACTTTAATTGAAACAAATTTTTATTGGGAACGAATTTGGATATTTTTCAATTAATGGTACAAAAAATGTATTGAACTGTAGCGAATTACGAATTAAATAAGTATTATATTTAAATTATTGCCTTTTTTCAGGTTTATTCTATGCTACACATTAGTGCACTGCCCAACACTGATGTGTAGTATTATACCACCTGTTATAAGGTGTTGTACTGTACACAATTCAATATCAACCTATTTTGAAATGTTGAATAATAACTCATACAATTCAATAGTTCAATCTATTATTGAATTGTTATAATTAAATTAATTATATAAATAACATTTTATTATTAAGTATAGAATAATTATCTCAAACTATCATTAAATATGAATAATTATCTCATATAATTATTATATTAATTAATGTATTTTAAAGTATTTATAAATAATGAATAAATGGCTCATCATTGTGAATAAATGATGAATGAATGCAAGAAAGCAATTAAAGTAGAGAGGATTTGTCTGGAGTTTTCCCTAAACTATGTGTGATTTTTTTGTGATTGATGATACTTGTGTTTTTTGTACACGATTAGCTTTATTTATAGAGTTTACATCTGATCTAAGAGGGGAACCATTGCATTAAATGTCAAATATTCTCTGATTTCATGAAGGAGCTCATCTGCCCTTGACTGCAGGTGGTGAGCCAAGCCCTTACGCCAGTTGGCTCTATGTGGTGGCCATCTTCTGAATATTTTCCTCTTTGGTGAAAAATATTTCATCTGTTCTTGTGTACAAGGGCGACTCTTTGCCTTATTTGGGTGAATTTTGTTTGATTTTATCTCGTGCTCTTTGTATATTTGTTAGCTGATAGGTTGGGTTTCGTCGAATGAGGTCGGACCGACCTCCAGGCTATGTTTTGCCATGAGTGATGCCTTGATGGTCGTGGTCGGCCTAGAGAGGTCGGCGCCTTGACTGACCCCTGGGCTTGAACGTGGCTTTCGGCTCTAATTCCAAAATACAGGTCGATTTCGTGAGATTGGCATTTTTGCTGACCTCTCTTAAGTTTCAGGGAGATTCGCTTCCGACCTTCACTACAAAAAAGATGGAGTTTAGCGACGGGAATTTTGCGACGGCAAGAATATCCGTCGCAAATTACTATCATTTGCGACGGATTTTTGTAAGTCGTCGCAAAAATGAAAATTTGCGACGACTTAGGAAGTCCGTCGCAAATGATAGTAATTTGCGACGGATAAGCCGTCGCAAAATCTAGGGCCCACCGACTTGGTCTTGAACCGGCTACATTTGCGACGGAAAGGTCGTCGCAAATTTCAATTTTGAGTTTGCGACGGTCAATTCCGTCGCAAAATATACCCGTTTAAAGGTGACCGTTCGGGAAGCGACCCGTTTGACTGATTTGCGACGGAAGAAGCCGTCGCAATTTTAAACTTTGTAATTGCGACGGACGAAAGCCGTCGCAATGCTTACATTTATATTCGAGACCTCTCGGGAAACGGCCCTTTGACTGATTTGCGACGGAATATCCGTCGCATATTCGAGCCGTTTTACGCGTCTTATCGGGAAATGGTGCGTTGACTGATTTGCGACGGCCTTTCCGTCGCAAATCAGTAAGAAACGGCGTCGTTTTGCGTTTGACGGGCAAAATTTGCGACGGACAGGCGTCCGTCGCAAATTTTTTTCCACTTATTTATACAGGCCCGCCGCATTGCAGACGGAGAAAGAGAGAAAAGGAGAAGAAGAAGAGGAAAAAGAGAGGAAAAGGAAGGAGAAGTCGGGTGCCGTCGCTGTAGAGCCAATCCGTCCCCACCGAGTTCTCGTTTCGTCATCTTCTACAAATAAACCGTAAGTTTTCTTCATTTTTACCGTTTAAAATTTAATTTTAAAGCATGTTTAGAGAATTGATTTTAGTTGAATTATTTGAATTATATTAGTAATGAATTGATTTTAGTTGATCGAATTTTAATTTAAAGCATGTTTAATTTTTTTTAAGTTTAGAATTGAATTAGTTGAATTGTTTGAATTATATTAAAAATAAATTTATTTTAGTTGAATTAGTTGAATTATAATTTAATTAGTTGATCGAATTTTAATTTAAAGTATGTTTAATTTTTGTTAAGTTTAGAATTGAATTAGTTGAATTGTTTGAATTATATTAGAAATGAATTGATTTTAGTTGAATTAGTTGAATTATAATTTAATTAGTTGATCGAATTTTAATTTAATTTTAAAGCATGTTTAGAAATAGTTGAATTTGTTAAGTTTAGAATTGATTTTAGCTGAGTTGTTTGATTTTAGTTGAATTGTTTTAGTAATTTGTTAATTTTTAATTGTTAAGCATGTTTAAATAATATTACAAAATAATTTTAGTTGCTTGATTTAAGTTTAATAATTTTACAAAATAATATTAGTTGATGATTGATTTTAATTTAGTTGAATGAATTTAGTTGAGTAGGTTGTTAATTGATTTGAAATAATATTAGTTGTTTGATTTTAAATAATATTAGTTGTTTGATTTTAGTTTAATATATAATTTATAAAATAATATTATTAGTTGATTGATTTTAATTTAGTTGAATGAATAATTCGTGAAATTTGTTATAGATGAGCGGACAAGGCAGTGGCAACGACAGTCAGCAGCCTCCGAGGGATGAGTAGGCGAGTCGAGGAGGACGAGGAGGGAGGAGACGACGGCCCTCACTAAGACCCGTGGTTCCACCTATTTTCAGGCCGAGGTCTCTATCAGAGACCTCTTCACAGCCTGGTGCGGGCTCCTCCTCCTCCTCACAGCAGACTGCTGAGGGCTCATCCTCCTCCCGCCAGCATCCGGTTGTTGAAGGACGGATGCCTGTTAAGCCATGTGGTCATATGTAAGGGATAATATTTTATACTCAATTTTTTTATTAATTAAAACCTAATTATTTTACTAACTTTGAAATTTTAATTTTACAGTTGGATTCCAGGTCATGAGGCTGCTAATCAGGTTTCCGACTCCATCCTTCGCGGTGGATTCGAGCCCACCGCTTACAGTTGGAGGTTAGTGTCCGATGCAAGAAAAAAGACATACTTCGAGGAGTTTAAGGTATTAATTTAATTTATTAATTCACCGTTTATTAATATCAAATATATAAACATATATTTACATTTAAATTGTAATTGCAGAAAGAATGTGTCTAGGCACCGGAGCACGATGACCAGATGTGGAGAAATTTCGATAAATATGGAAAGGAAAGGTACAGAGACCTCCTTTACAGAATGAGGGAGAAGTGGTACAAGAAGGGAGAGGCCACCGACTTGGGGCTTGACAGTGAAAGACGGTCGATTTGGGACCAATTCCTCCGCTACTGGGATTCCCCTGAATTCCAAGAGAAGTCGGCGAAAAACAAGGCGAATCGGCGTAGTGACCCTGATGGAGAAGGGATGTCAAGACATCGGGCCGGTTCTCGGTCCATTTATGAGCACGGGTTGAGATTTGTAAGTTTCGTCTTCAATTTTGTAGTTTTTGAATTTATTATTTTTTTCCTAATTTTTTTTAGTGTTGTTAATTTTTACTATCTTTTTTTCTAATTAGGCGGCGGAGCAAGGACGCGAGCCCTCTCATTTTGAGAGATTGCAGCTCGCCCACCCATTCGTCGAGGAGACTGGGAAGTCTACCTACGGTCGTACCACCGAGATCCACGTAAGTATTATTTCAATATTAATAGTATTATTTAAATTTTTAATATTAAAAGTATTTTTTATATATTGTGTTCAATTTATTTAATTTTTTGTATAATTAATTTGCAGAGAAAGATGCTCGAGGATCTTGCCTCTCAGCCTCAGCCTGAGGAAACGGCAGAGGGGTCGGGGTCGGGGTCGGGGTCGATGCCCCCCACACAGCCTTCTGTTGACGTTCAAAATGAATTGTACTTCAAGAACGTCAAGGCTAAAAAGGGGCGGTTCGCTGGATTGGGCAGCTTCGGAAAGAACTTTTTCCGACCTCGTGGCTCAGGCTCATCCTCCTCTCAGTCTTCCATCGACTCTCATCCCAGTGAGGTCGAGAGACAGCTTGCCACGGTGGTGGAGCAGATGAAGAACATGCAGAGGCAGCAGCAAGAGAAGAAAAAAAGTATGAGAGGCAGCAGCGAGAGGCGCACGACCGGTATACAGCCGAGATGGAGCAGTATCGGGTCGAGGTGCAGGAGTATACAGCCGCCATGCAGGCGTGGTGGCAGATATTCGCCTCTGATTCAATGCCACGAGCGCAAATGCCTGCGCCACTGATGCCGCCGATCCCGCCGACCCAGCCATCGATGCCGCCGATCCCGCCGACCCAGCCATCGATGTCGCCGATTGTTAACCTGGGCGAGGATGAAGAGGAAGACGGATTTAATTCCGATTGTTAAAAAATTTTGATTTTTAATAACTATGAAGTACAATTTTTTTTTTAGTTTGAATTGTTACTTTAATTTAATTTTTGAATTGTTACTTTAATTTATAATTTTGTGAATTTATTAGTTTGAATTTACTTTTATTTAATGGACACAACATTTATAAAAACAAGTGAAAAACGAAAATGAATTAATTTGGTGAATTATGAAAAAATTTTTTAAGCAAATGAACGAATTATAAATTTAAGCGGGAGTCGAAATAAATAGTTTTACAGAAATAATAAAAATTAAATGGCCCCAATATTTATAAAAACAAGTTAGAAACGAAAATGAATTAATTTGGTGAATTGTAGAAAAAAAAATGAGTCAATTTGGATACATATACAATTAATTGCGTACAAATGAACGAATTATAAATTTAAGCGGGAGTCAAAATAAATAGTTTTACAGAAATAATAAAAATTAAATGGCCCCAATATTTATAAAAACAAGTTAGAAACGAAAATGAATTAATTTGGTGAATTGTAGAAAAAAAAATGAGTCAATTTGGATACATATACAATTAATTGCGTACAAATGAACGAATTATAAATTTAAGCGGGAGTCGAAATAAATAGTTTTACAGAAATAATAAAAATTAAATGGCCCCAATATTTATAAAAACAAGTTAGAAACGAAAATGAATTAATTTGGTGAATTGTAGAAAAAAAATGTGTCAATTTGGATACATATACAATTAATTGCGTACAAATGAACGAATTATAAATTTAAGCGGGAGTCGAAATAAATAGTTTTACAGAAATAATAAAAATTAAATGGCCCCAATATTTATAAAAACAAGTTAGAAACGAAAATGAATTAATTTGGTGAATTGTAGAAAAAAAAATGAGTCAATTTGGATACATATACAATTAATTGCGTACAAATGAACGAATTATAAATTTAAGCGGGAGTCGAAATAAATAGTTTTACCGAAATAATAAAAATTAAATGGCCCCAATATTTATAAAAACAAGTTAGAAACGAAAATGAATTAATTTGGTGAATTGTAGAAAAAAAAATGAGTCAATTTGGATACATATACAATTAATTGCGTACAAATGAACGAATTATAAATTTAAGCGGGAGTCAAAATAAATAGTTTTACAGAAATAATAAAAATTAAATGGCCCCAATATTTATAAAAACAAGTTAGAAACGAAAATGAATTAATTTGGAGAATTGTAGAAAAAAAAATGAGTCAATTTGGATACATATACAATTAATTGCGTACAAATGAACGAATTATAAATTTAAGCGGGAGTCGAAATAAATAGTTTTACAGAAATAATAAAAATTAAATGGCCCCAATATTTATAAAAACAAGTTAGAAACGAAAATGAATTAATTTGGTGAATTGTAGAAAAAAAAATGAGTCAATTTGGATACATATACAATTAATTGCGTACAAATGAACGAATTATAAATTTAAGCGGGAGTCGAAATAAATAGTTTTACAGAAATAATAAAAATTAAATGGCCCCAATATTTATAAAAACAAGTTAGAAACGAAAATGAATTAATTTGGTGAATTGTAGAAAAAAAAATGAGTCAATTTGGATACATATACAATTAATTGCGTACAAATGAACGAATTATAAATTTAAGCGGGAGTCGAAATAAATAGTTTTACCGAAATAATAAAAATTAAATGGCCCCAATATTTATAAAAACAAGTTAGAAACGAAAATGAATTAATTTGGTGAATTGTAGAAAAAAAAATGAGTCAATTTGGATACATATACAATTAATTGCGTACAAATGAACGAATTATAAATTTAAGCGGGAGTCGAAATAAATAGTTTTACAGAAATAATAAAAATTAAATGGCCCCAATATTTATAAAAATAAGTTAGAAACGAAAATGAATTAATTTGGTGAATTGTAGAAAAAAAATGAGTCAATTTGGATACATATACAATTAATTGCGTACAAATGAACGAATTATAAATTTAAGCGGGAGTCGAAATAAATAGTTTTACAGAAATAATAAAAATTAAATGGCCCCAATATTTATAAAAACAAGTTAGAAACGAAAATGAATTAATTTGGTGAATTGTAGAAAAAAAATGAGTCAATTTGGATACATATACAATTAATTGCGTACAAATGAACGAATTATAAATTTAAGCGGGAGTCGAAATAAATAGTTTTACCGAAATAATAAAATTAAATGGCCCCAATATTTATAAAAACAAGTTAGAAACGAAAATGAATTAATTTGGTGAATTGTAGAAAAAAAAAATGAGTCAATTTGGATACATATACAATTAATTGCGTACAAATGAACGAATTATAAATTTAAGCGGGAGTCAAAATAAATAGTTTTACAGAAATAATAAAAATTAAATGGCCCCAATATTTATAAAAACAAGTTAGAAACGAAAATGAATTAATTTGGTGAATTGTAGAAAAAAAATGAGTCAATTTGAATACATATACAATTAATTGCGTACAAATGAACGAATTATAAATTTAAGCGGGAGTCGAAATAAATAGTTTTACAGAAATAATAAAAATTAAATGGCCCCAATATTTATAAAAACAAGTTAGAAACGAAAATGAATTAATTTGGTGAATTGTAGAAAAAAAATGAGTCAATTTGGATACATATACAATTAATTGCGTACAAATGAACGAATTATAAATTTAAGCGGGAGTCGAAATAAATAGTTTTACAGAAATAATAAAAATTAAATGGCCCCAATATTTATAAAAACAAGTTAGAAACGAAAATGAATTAATTTGGTGAATTGTAGAAAAAAAAATGAGTCAATTTGGATACATATACAATTAATTGCGTACAAATGAACGAATTATAAATTTAAGCGGGAGTCGAAATAAATAGTTTTACCGAAATAATAAAAATTAAATGGCCCCAATATTTATAAAAACAAGTTAGAAACGAAAATGAATTAATTTGGTGAATTGTAGAAAAAAAATGAGTCAATTTGGATACATATACAATTAATTGCGTACAAATGAACGAATTATAAATTTAAGCGGGAGTCGAAATATATAGTTTTACAGAAATAATAAAAATTAAATGGCCCCAATATTTATAAAAACAAGTTCGAAACGAAAATGAATTAATTTGGTGAATTGTAGAAAAAAAATGAGTCTATTGGATACATATACAATTAATTGCGTACAAATGAACGAATTATAAATTTAAGCGGGAGTCGAAATAAATAATTTTACAAAATAAAAAAAAGAGTTGGGCAAAATATTTTAATAAACAACTTAGATACGAAAAGAAATTAATTTGGTGAATTATAAAAAAAATGACTTAATTTGAATACATATACAATTAATTGCATAAAAATAAACGAAAGTAGCTTGTGCCCTAGTGGCGCGCGCCCCCTCCTCTTGCACAAGAGGTCCCGTGTTCGATTCCCCTTGGACGCAAAAATGGATTAATTGTTCAAGGCCTAATAAGACTAATATAGAAGGTGGGCCGCATATATTAAGCAATGGGCCGAGTGGCCCAGTGGTCCGCGCCCGCCCCGGCCGCCTCGGGTGCCCGGGCTCGAACCACGCGTGCCACTTTTTTTTTTGTATAGGCTCGGTAATTTGCGACGGCCATATTCCGTCGCAAATATTTAATTTTGCGACGGAAAACAGCCCGTCGCAAATTATAACACAAAAAAGTATAAAAAATATATAAAAATATTTGCGACGGAATTTAGCCGTCGCAAATGTTGTTGACCCGATCGGGTCTGACCCGAAAAGTTTGCGACGGACTACTGTCCGTCGCAAATTCTTGACCCGGCCGGATCTGACCCGCCGATTTTGCGACGGATTTGTCCGTCGTTAATTTGCGACGGATGACTGAATCTGTCGCAAAAATTTGCTACGGCTGTTTTAGGTACGGATACGTGTCCATCGCAGATCCCGTCGCAAAACACTGTTTGCGACGGATTTTCCGTCGCTAATTCCGTCGCAAAACAGTGTTTTTTTTGTAGTGCTTATTGGTCTCTTTTCTTGAGCTCGTGACGATCATGTTAAATGTGGTCACAACAGATATAGATATTCTATAGTATATATTAATAATATAGTTAAATAGGCTGACATGTTTGTTGTTTACCTAAAAATATATGCAGGGATTTAATGACTATTCAATGAGTTTAGATAAAAACATCAAAGAAAAGGTGGATTGAATGCTCCATAAATTCGAGAACTAATGAGTGATGGTGATGAAGAAATGAGTGTAAGAACACCAAGAATTGTCAAGGGTTTTTAATCCCTGGACTTGAATGCTTGTAGAGCTTTTTGTATTGATTGAGTTGTTCTTTTCTTTGTACAAGAGTGGACCTATTTATAGGTTCCTTTTACAAGGGCATTTTAGTCATTTCCGACCTCCACGGGGACAACCGCATTAATTGGCTGCAGTCCCTGGAGGAACCCGGGTGCCCGATTTTCCTTGATTGCAGAGGGCCGACCATTGGCACGTCGCCACGTGTCCTTAAAGGACGGTTCTCTGAGCCATTTCTTTATTTGGAGGAAATATTCCTTCTGTCGCTTCGTACGGGGGCGGCTCTTTGCCTTATTTGGGACGATTCTGCCGGATTCTAACACGTGTCCTCAGAATCTTCTTTCTTGGATGATCTCTTGTTGAGGTCGGAGGCCGGTGCTTCGCTGGACTCGGGGAACGGCCGGGCGCCCGGAGCTCGGCCGGTCGGGCGGAGACTTCCTTTAGCTTTTAGCGCCCGGTACTTTCGGCCTGGTTGCGGCCGACGTGTTGCCGACCTCCGGTCCCTTGTGGAGGTCGGGGATTTTTTATTCTGAAAATGGCCGGCCGCGACCTGGTGGCTACTGCCTCCGGGAGTGGTCGGAAAGCGCGAAGATCAGAAATGTCCCAGCCACATTCGCGTCGGGGTCGGATGGCCTCCCATTGCCTTTCTTAGTGGTGGTCGGTGCCGACCTCGGGCGGAAAACGGTCACAACAATGTTGGGCTTAAAAAGCTATAGAAAAGTCCAAAGCTGACCTATTTAAGTAAATGGACTTTCAAAAAAGTCTGAGTTTGGCTGATTTATTAAACGAACAGAGCCATATTAAATTTTAATAGACCGAGTCGTAGGCCTCTATCGAGTAACCTGATCGCCTACTCCCACCCTTAGCTGCAGTTCCAAATAAATGTGTGCTAAGTTGTCTTCTATGGAGTACATTTTTCACCTTTTGATATTCAATGAATTTCGCCGTCCTATTTTTGGTGCATGAATTTCGCCGTCCTACTTTAGCTATTGAATTTCTTAATTATTTGTAAGTCATGTCAAAATTTTAACATACTACCAAAAGTGTATTCGCTCTTTTCACTTGTTTATCCAATAAAAGTGTATTAACTCATTTTACGTAAACAATCGTCTAGCTTTATACTCACCAACAACAATTTATTCATATTTTATTTTTAATTTTTTTAAAACTTTTACCCAAATATATGAGCACAGTTTTCGTGAACGGAAATATCAGTACATAATTTCCAAAATATAAAAACCGATTTTAAAAATTAATAAATCGTATTCTAATAATAATTTACGCCCAACTGGTTGGTTTAATTTATATTGTCATGGTTAGCACGTTATTTTTTCTTTTTTCGTTTATTGTCCATTTATTTGGTTTGAGAAAGTTTTTTGTTTCCCTTTTAGTAGAGGATCTGATACATGCGATTTCTTGTTTATTTATGAATAAATGTCCCATTTAAAAAAAAAAAAAATTGTATACAATGTATATACACAATATATGTGTGAGAGAGAGATTTTGATTGAAACACCAATAATATCATTAAATTAAATAATTTAAATGCATGTACATATATAACTATTTCTTTTGCAAATGATTATATCTATACTTATATAATAACAAAATCTTCTTCCATATTTAGAAACATTTTTTTTTTTCAACCCATTTCTATTTGCTAAATATGTAAATAAACCGTTACAAACCCACAATCAACCTTCTCTTACCCATTATTAATGTAAATAAAAAATAATTAATTACAACATTAAAAAGAAAACCTTTCAACCTCCTTCTACACTAAATTTAATATTAATTACTAAATTCATGTTAACTATGAATTACTAAATTGATGAACCTTTCTCTTCGCCATCATCAAACCTTGATATATAGAAAAAGGAAAAAAAAAAACATATTACTCTTAATTAATTCCAATTTTGATTACCCATTTTAAAATGATACAATTTTTAATAAAGTAATTGTTTATTTATACTTTTGAGTATAAAGTAGTTTTTTTTAGGAATTCTTTATTAATATTTTTTTAGTATAAAATAGTTTTTTAAGGGTTGAGTTTGAAAAAGTGGTATTGCTTTTTGCTATTTTAAGAAATGGGTAAACAAAAAAAAAATCTTTCTTTTTTGGGCTTTTGGGTAAACAAAAATGGGACGGAGGGAGTACATGTTAATCCAAAATAAATAGATTACACAAAAAATAAAAATAGAATTAGACTGCAGTTTAAATACTAATCTCTCACCTTCCCACAACCCAAAACAGGTATAAATTATCATAAAAATTAAACTGAGTTCCTCTGGAAAGTATATATTATCTTTGACGCACAATATATTTTAATTTTTGTACTTATCATAATTTATAGAATTGCATTCTTTTAATGACTTGAATTAATTTTCAAGGTGAATAAAAGAAGAGACAACCAACATTAAGAATTGGTTCATCAAGACTTATCAAATTTATGAAGATACAAAATAAATTATCAAAGTTAGCTTAGAATAAACATATCA
Source organism: Ballota nigra (assembly GCA_947034835.1). NCBI lineage: Eukaryota > Viridiplantae > Streptophyta > Magnoliopsida > Lamiales > Lamiaceae > Ballota > Ballota nigra. The sequence continues at coordinate 121,638,800 of OX344721.1, read as the reverse complement.
ATTACTAACAAAAATATAACATTACAAGATTCAAAGGTAATGTACATATACATATATAATTTTTATTTTTTCACATTAAAACAAAAATATTTTCTCATCGTGACACATCCTATATCTAATAATTTTTCAGAAATTAATTTAAAATTTTAACATTTTAAACTTTTTGGTGTAGATAACTATTAAGAAAAAAGAAATTTGAGAGATTTATTATATTGATCGATAGTAATAGATATACAAGATATAAAAAAAAATCTCAGCTAACTCCCTAATAAAATTACGCCCAAGGAACTTTCATATCAGAAAATTGATTTGAATTTTTTGTATAAAACAACATGCAACATCATGATTTATACAACTGAAAAATAAATCAAGCACTGAAAAATAAATCAAGCAAAGTACTGAAAATTGAAGAGAAAAGTTACCTTAGATCTTAAGTAGTACCTAACGATTCGAACTGTAGAAAGCAGATAAACCTCTAAAGTTAGAGAAGGTAATTTGAGTTTTGCAGGCGATGATTAAAGATCAATGAAAATGTATCATTTTAAGAAAAAAAAGAAAAAGAAAAGTGATACACTTTACACTAAATTCAGAAACTGGGCATCCGACAAGTAATATATTATTGCTTAGTATCCTCTTTCTATCAATGAATAATTATTTTAAAAAGATTTAATGTTAATTCACATGAGATTGGAAAAAACTTATATGTACATATATTTATTTTTCCATAATTGAATGGTAAATTTATTTATAAATTAGGACATTATTGTATAAATAAAAAAATAATTCCCCCCATATATGAAATTTCATTACAAACTTTTTAATATATAAATAAAAAATTTGTGGTAAAAATTGGTGTGGGATGGTCTCAAAACAAGACGACAAACTAGCACAAATTGATAACTTATCCCTTACAAAGTGTTAATGCGTTGTACTCAATTTATATTTAGTTTTACAGTAAAACAACTTCATACAAGACCTATTCTAAATTTGCTAATCGTGCATCGCACGGGGAAAATACTAGTCTATATAATAACAAATCATATTGATTGATCAAATCCATAGTTGTATTGGGATGGAGTCATTTTTTTTTTTTAACGGGAGGATGGGATGGAGTCATTTGAAATACAAGAGATTTGAAAAATGAATGGATTCTCAAAATCATGGATTTCAAATGACATTATTTTGCTATATATTTGAAATTCCTTCATTTTGAATTAAAATTATAGTTATGAATTTGAAATCCATATCTTTGAATATTTTACTCAAACAAGTTGAGTGAATTTAGGTGGGATGGAGTTTTTTAACGTCCCATAACTTTTTACTTTTTCCAAAACGTCCCAAAAAATTAATTTCTCAAATTACGTCTCAACTTTTGGCTAAGTGTATAATTTACGTCACCAAAAAAAAATTAATTTGTTCAATTACGTCTCAATTTTTGGCTAAGATTATAATATACGTCCCAAAAAAAGTTAATTACTCTCAGTTACATCCCAATTTTTGGCTGATTGTAAATTTACGTCCCAATGTCGGAATTGACAAACTGCGGTCGACATTAACTTTAGTTCTTTTCGGGGATATTAAATTTATTTTTGAAGGGTAGAGTGGGTGGTGGTGAGAAGAAGGACGACGTCTTATTTCGGGGGGTGCGTGAGGTATTGGGGGACTCTTTTTTTTTTTTTTTTAATAAATTATATATTTTCTGATTTTGGGGAGTTTATATAAGCTTACCGTGAAAATATTTTAACGTATTAAATATCTGATCAGGAGTATCGAATATCGGGTCACTAATATTATATTGTAATTGTTATTGATTTTTTCCTACGCCAATATTTTATATTCCTAATGAAATTTTTGATACTATTGATTAAATATTTGATACTTTAAAACAGTTTCAGAATAAATTTATTATCAACTATTTTCATATAAAATCTACTCTTTTTTTCTCAATCAATAAATTTGAGTTTTCCAAAAAAATATAAAACCGACTCTTATACATACATGTTTATTATTGTATTTCCCCTACCTAGTTTTGAATTTGCTTGAGATTACCAAATCCCTTGTAGCAAAAGGCGAAGCCCTCGCCCCCAGGGCCCCCACCCCCTGGCCCGACAGGATTGGGTGGAGGAAGTAAATCATGGTGACTCAGCGGCCCATTAGGTGGGAGGACCAGTGCCTGGTGCCCACAAGGAGCTATCCCCCACATTGGAGGGATAAAACTCCCACACTGCGGCTGTCAGGGCTCGATCCTGCGTCCTTGTAGCAATCTGCCACCCAGGAACCAGCTGAGCTACGCCCATGCGGGCGAGATTACCAAATCCCTGCCGAACTGAATATATGTCAACTTTTTTACTTTAATTTTGAACCTGGAAATGAATCTGGATATTATTCAATCAATGGTGCAAAAACCGTATTAAACTGTATCGAAGTATATACCGAACCAAATAAACGAATTGAATGCCTATTTAATTTAAATTATTTACTATTTACATATATTACGTTATTGAACTCCAGTAGAATTTTATGATTTAATAAAAAATGAATTATTAATAATCATCAGAAACACTTAGAGTCCAAATAAATTTATAATTATAAATTGAAATGATATCATACAATTTAAATTTAGGTAATAACATAATTCATTCAGTTAAATTATTGCATTAACTATTAAGTGTAGTTATTTACATATATATTTGTTAGTTGTGTGTGTATATATACACACTCTTTAATTAAAAATCTTATTAATTATCTTTTATGTTAATATCAACCTATTTTAGTTGAATAATAACTCACATAATTCAATCTATTATTGAATTGTCATAATTAAATTAATTATATAAATCACATTTATTGTTAAGTATAGAGCAATTATCTCAATCTATCATTAAATATGAATAATTATCTCAAATTATTATTAAATTAAAGTATTTTGTTTATTATGTTTTGGATTCTCTATTAATGCTGTTAAAATATTATCTATTTATTTTGTGCTAATTTTTTACATTTTTCAAGTGCTAATTTTTTTTTTTAAATCTCAATTTCGATTTGCTTCAGTCCGCGGATCCATATCGAAATTTTAAAATATCCAAATTTTGGTAAAAACCCAAAAGTTTCAAATATCGTATGATACATATTGTGACTAATTTGGGTAAATTTGAATTGTTGTGGGACTAAATCGAAAAAGTAAATAAATATGGGACCAAAAAGAAAAAGGTAAAAAGTTACGGGACGAAAATAGTTTTACTCCCTCCCATTCCGCCGGAAAATATTAGCACGAGACTAAAACGATGCCGTTTCATGAATTTTTCGGCCATTTGGGACTAATTTGGGTAAATTTGAATTGTTGTGGAACTAAATTAAAAAAGTAAATAAGTATGGGACCAAAAAGAAAAAGGTAAAAAGTGACGGGACGAAAACGGTTTTAATCCCCTAATTTAGTCACCATAACTTCGCATTTTTTTTTAAAAAAATTCCATTTATCAGCTATAACAGGGCGTACATAAAACTAATCTGTAATGCCCCGAACCCAATATATATTAATTATATCGAATTCGAAGTGTTATTGTGATCAAAAGTCCGAACTATAAAATTTTTGAAGGAATATAACGGAAATGAGAAATGATGAGTTCTTATGCAGCGGAAGAAATGAATAGAATAAATTTAATATGTATATCACACACATATATGTATACATAAAGCATAGTATTATCAGTAACGTTTTATTTAAGTGGGGAACTCCATGTCGTCTCTATTACTGTCCTTGCTCCACGAAATCATAATCTGCAAGGGGATTAGGGAAAAGGGGCGTGAGAATTGAATTCTCACATATGGGTGATTTGCAACATCATGGGATTGGTAAATCCGAAATATATATTAAATTATACTCATTAATAAAAAGTTTATTTTATTTAAACAGTTTCATATAAAAGATTATAAAATTTAAACGGTACTTAAGCATATTTCACATGGCATACTTGAAATAACACAAGTTGATTCACATTATGGCAAAGCCCAAGGTCATATCACGTATTATCACAATTGTCAAACCATAAATGTACAACCATTCCCCTTCCATCATAGTTATCCTTTTCAACTCCAACCATCAACAGTCTTGATTCCGAGGGCGTCAAACGACAGCTGTCCCCGGAGACCGGAAAAATAATCAACGACCTTGATTCCGAGGGCGTCCAACGACAGCTGTCCCCGGAGGCCGGAAAAACAATCAACAAATCACAACTCCGTACTTACTGGCTTTCCATAAAACTGATACAACAACTTCACTGAGAAAATACTTGACTGATAACTGAACTGATTCATGCTCACGTAAGGTGTTTACTCATGCAGTGGTGATCGATTCACAAAACAACAGGCTAAATATATAACATATATAGTTATATCACATAATCCAAACAGTTATATAGATAGGTGTTACATTTATGTTGAATTAGATACTTTTGATTTGATTTAGTCGAGTTCAGAAAATACCGGCACGACGTTATTAATAGCAGATCAATCAATGGATCATCACCCACCTGATTGTTTCGAGTCCCGAGAATGATGTGTAGGTAGAGGTCGAGTCCTCCGTGCGTGTCCCGAGAGTGATATACAAACAAAATGTCGGATCCCTCGTGCGTATTTCGATTAGCACAGAATCCTAGTACGAAACCATTTGATTAAAAGTTGACCTTTGAATTATTAGGAAAACTTGAGAATTTGTGTTACGAGAATCGAGAAAGTTGTGGTCTTATAAACTCAAAAAGGACTTGCTTAAGGGTCACACCTTATTTTGGTAAATACACTACTTCTAAAAAGGTGAGTGTATTTACTAGTATACTTGTGGTATGACTATCTCGATTACTACAAAAACAATCTTTTGATAAGTACACCCCTTTTTAAGAGGAGGTGTATTAGGAGGGTGTATTTACTAAAAGCAGTAGTGTAACAGGGGGAGTGTATTTACTGAAAGCAGTGGTGTAACAGGACGGTGTATTTACTGATTTCTGTGGTGTAACAGGGGGTGTATTTACTGAATTTAGGGGTGTCCTTAATAAAGGCCCTTTAAGGAAGAAAATATAAGAATTCATCTTGGAATTACTTAGAAAAATAAGAAATTACTTAGAAAAAATATTAATAAAATTAAAGAAAAGGTTTTTCTTTCTTAAGAATTCTATTTCTCATTTTAAAAGAAATCTTGAATATAATTAATCATATTTTATAAATAAATTTCCTTTAATAAAACTTATTAATAAACTTAGACTTTCTAAGAAGTTTATAAAAAAAGTATTTTTCTTTTCTAATATTAGTAACACTTCTAAAATTGGATAGTGACACTTTCTAAATAAAAGAATAATACTATTTTCCAAGAATGCTACTTTTCATTTGTTACTAATTTGGATGTAACTCGACTTATCTTTTCGTTCTTAATTCTCTAACAGTCGCACAAGGGGAAGACGAGTTTCCCTTTGTCTCCAAAAACTCAACTAATACTAAAACAAACTAATTTCACCACCATTCAGCTAATTCAAACTAAACTAATTCATCCAGTCATCAATAATACCCTCCAACTAAAACAACAATACTAATCTATCCATTCAATAACACTAAACAGCTATTTCAACTAAACAATTAATTCAACAATATTAATCAACAAACCCAATACTACCAAGCCTAACAACTAACACTAAAACAATTTCAATAATACTAACCAGCTATATCAAAGGTACTACACAACAAAGAATACTATACTTCTAAATAACTAATACGAAACTGTTAAAACAGTAATACTAAACTATATCCACTGCTCGAAATCTTATTCCCAAACTAGAATTTACAAGAGGAAAATAGGGAGAAAACTAGAAATCTTACGAGTCCAAACCGAGCAGCCTAACGGCATAGTTCGGTGACTCGTCGAATAATTTGGACGGCCTAACGGCGTCGTTTGGGATTTCCAAAATTACGGGCAGCAGCTATTCGTCCTTCATGGTTCATCGGAAAGGCGACGGAGGCGACATCGTCTCGATTACACGAAAAGAGGCAAAACATGAGTCTATTGTTTGTAAGGGTAATTAATTTGAAACTGAGTGAAATTGAAGGAATTTTCGGATGAATTGATAAGGGGATTTAATCGAGGATACTGAAATTGAAATTGAACGAATCGAAAAAGAAATTGAGACTCACACAGAGGAGGGGATTGACAGAGTCGGCCTTGCTTCGAACGGAGAAGAAGAGACACGTCGCTGAAGCGGCGGCCGTCGATCGGAAAAGCGGCGGAAGAGAAAAAAAACATCGCGGCGGCGGCTTCGCTCGTAGGCGGAGCAGGGCGGCGCGTCGCGCGGCGTCTGTGAGGCGGTAGCCGGCGGTGAGCGTCGCGACGCGAAGAGGGAGGACGAAGGACAGCGGCGCGGCTGGGAGAGGGCACGGCGGCGAGCTTGGCGGAAAAGGAGGAAGAAGCGGCGCGACGGTCGCTGGTGGTGGTTGGGCTGTCGCTCGGCGGTTGACGGAAGAGGAGGAGGCGGGCGGAGAGGTGCGCGGCGGCGGTGGCCGTTCGCCGAAAAAAGAAGAAGGGAGGAGGAGGCGCGGCTAGGCGGCGCTGGTTGTGCACGGCGGAGGAGCGACGGAGGACGGCCGATCGGAGAGAGGGAGCCGAGAGAGATGAGAGGAATTTTGAGAAACTGATTTCTGGAAATTGATTTGGGGAGGATATGGCTTGTGAGGAAAGAGTCGGGAGAGAGAAACCAAGGATATTTAATTAGAAAATTGATTTCTTAATTGTTTAATTTTATAAGAGGAATAAACATGTGGGTGAGATAAAATGTGTAATTAATTTAATTCAAAATGAAAAGTAATTTATGTGGATGAATTTAATCCACTCCAAAACATGATATTTTCGTTCCCACTTGATATGGTTTAGGAGTCGTTTGGTTCACGAGTTAAACTCCGATTTAATAATTAATACAGTTTTAAAATTCGAATAATATTTTTTTGTATTTTAATTATTCTCAATAAATTAAACGGATCGAAATCCTAATTTTTAATCTTGGATATTAAATTTCTCGTAGTCCTTTATTCGCTTTGAAAGATTTAATTCTTTCTACGAATTTAGGAATTTGTAAAAAGGGTATATATTTAAATTACACAAAAGCACACAAAATAAATAAAATAAAAAGAAACAAAGATAATAAAATAAAAATAAGGGTTCTAGGAATATAAAAGGTATAAAACGGGACGGGGTATTACATAATCCAAATTTTAAAAATATTTCAATAATTTGCAAAACTCACACACTTCATATTTGAGACTGGACCGATACGCACATGACCTCCTTGATTTGCCAACAAATTTGTCTCACAACTACCATTTGCCACCACCTCCTTCTTCACAAACGCCATAGCTCAGCTGCATTTTCCGGCAGACATGGTGACAGCCGAGGATGTGCGCAGGGCACTACGGGCCGAGGGGCCACAATCTTGGCCATCGGAACAGTAAATCCATCTAATTATATCGATCAAACCACCTATCCTGATTATTATTTTCGCATCACTAGAAGTGAACATCAGATCGAACTCAAAAATAAGTTCAGGAGAATGTGTAAGTACATACTTTTTTTTTTTATTTCCTTAATTGCGGATAAAATCACGCACTTTTTTGTAAAATGCGATTTAATTTCAACTTTTTACTTTTGTTAAAGAAAACCTCAAATTTACAAATATGTGCAATTAGCATTTAGCTTGTCAATTTTGTGTTTCATAACTTATTATTTTTAAAATATTAATTGGTACTGATGATATATGACTTGTCATACTCTAAATATTAACAGTGATTATGATATAATAGAAGATTACTTAAAATACCTGTCTAAGACTTATTATATTGTACTTTGATAGGTATCCACTAGTAGGAGTCAACATTTCTTTTTCCGCATTATAATTACCTATTAGACAGACGAAATGATCATATGTCCAGTGAGCTCAAATTAATATGTCCATCGCGAGTATTGATAATGACACATAAGTAGTGGATCGGTCCACTATAATTTTAATTGATTGATTATGTCTACATGGGTATATAAGTTTATACCCACCGGTGAGGGATTTAAACCAAATTCATTCTCTATCTTTTCACCTTTATCTAAATGGTCCTCTATTTATTTGTTTTATCAATTTAGTCCCATATCTATTCAAGTTTCGCCAAAATGATCCTAATTGGCCTAAAAATGTACAAAACCTCACCGTTTTGGTCCTATATTTATTTTCTTTGCCAATTTAGTCTCGTATCAATTCACAAAACCACCTAGCGTGCAACATTAAAAAAAACCACATCATAGGCTTTCCCCTAAAAAACTAGAGTGCATGACTAAAAATGTGGCATTTTATGCTTTATGTGTTCAATTAGGACCTAATTGAAGAAATGTGAATTGATACGGGACTAAATTGATAAAGAAAATAAATATAGGACCAAAACGGTGAGGTATTGTACATTTTTATGCTAATTAGGATCATTTTGGCAGAACTTGAATAGATACAGGACTAAATTAATAAAAAATAGAGGACCATTTTGATAAAGATGAAAAGATAGAGGACATATTTGGTTTAAATACCCCACCGGTGGGCATATGATCATTTTCGATTAGACACATCTTAATCTTTCACATTGTTTTTTTTAATCGATAAAATTGTGACTTGAACTCATCATAACCTTTCAATTATAGGTAACTTGAGTTATACCACTTTGTCCTTTGTTGGGTTAAACCACAAATAAATAAATATGCACATGCACTACGCAATTAAAGGATTAAAGCTAAATTGCACATTTGATTTTACGTGGTTCGATCTCAAAAGTTCTACATCCACGGGGAGGATCAAAACACTTTGTTAATGCACTTGCAACTCCAACGATTACAGAATCACACTCAATTTAGAAGCTCTCTTCACCAAATGATAAATTTCACTCAAGAACCCTAATTCCCTAAATTGAACTATTATCGTTGAATTGATGGATGAAAATTGTATGTAAACTCTCACACAAGCCTTCTACATATATGCCCTATTTATATCTGCAGCCATCAAACTATGCATCTGTAGACTTTGCATTCTGCATCCGTTAAACTCTACATCTGTTAACAAATCCTGCAGCTTCTTCAACATCACCAATCTCTATAGTTCTCTTGAACCAAACTCTACAATTATGCTCTACAGCCAACTCTACAGCTTAATGGACAAATACAGTGATGCTTACTTCACAATCTTCCTCCTCAGTACATATTGTCCATCACTTCCTCCCTGCCTTATGTCCAAATCAATGAACATCCCATGTCACTAAGTTCATTAAGCTCATACAATGAGTAAACCTTGAACTAGAAAGAACTTTAGTGAACATGTCTGTTGCATTCTCTTCAGTTGCAACTTTCTTGACAATCACAACACCTTTGTCAACTATGTCTCTAACAAAATGTAGCCTAACATCAATGTGTTTCGACCTCTCATGAAAAACTTGATACTTAGCAAGATGTATGGCACTTTGATTATCACAAAATACCTCAACACTGCTCTGATTGATGCCAAAATCTTTCAGCATGCCTCTCAGTCATATTGCTTCTTTGATTGCTTCAGTCAATGCAATATACTCTACCTTTGTTGTAGATAAAGCTACTACTGACTGTTGTACAACTCTCCACACTACTGTTGTTCCATATAGTGTAAAAACATATCCAGAAATTGACCTTCTTGTGTCAATGTTCCCTGCAAAGTCTGAATCAACATACCCTTCAAGTGGATTTCCTCCTACCTCTAATTTCCTGAACATCAATCCAGTATTGAGTGATCCTCTCAAGTACCTAAAAGCCCACTTCAATGCTTCCCAGTGGCTCTTACCAGGATCTGCCATAAATCTGCTCACCACAGATATTCCATGAGATAAATCAGGCCTACTACATATCATGGCATACATGATACTGCCAACACTACTAGCATATGGTATCTTAGCCATTTCCTTTCTGTCATCATTGGTCCTTGGTGATTGAGTCACTGAAAGTCTAAATTGTTATCCCAAAGGTACAGTCATACCTCTGGCCTCATGCATATTGAACCTCTTGAGAACTTTTGTTATATAATTCTTCTGAGATAAGAACAAAGTTCCAGCTGCTCTATCTCTATAAATGTCAATTCCCAAAATCCTCTGTGCATCTCCCAGGTCCTTCATCTCAAAATTGGAACTCAATTTTCCTTTCAGTATGTCAATCATCTTCATGCTCTTACTAGCAATGAGCATGTCATCCAAATAAATCAACAGATATGTAACCACATGACTCCCATTGTTTCTCAAAGTAAACACAATTATCATATCTGCATCTCTCAAAGCCAATTTCATTCATGAAACTATTAAATTTCTTGTTCCACTGTCTTGAACTCTATTTAAGTCCATATAGAGACTTTCTCAAGTAACACACTTTGTCTTCATTTCCTGGAAGTATAAAACCTTCAGGCTGCCTCATGTAGATATCTTCCACTAAATCTCCATTCAGGAATGCAGTCTTGACATCTAATTGCTGCAATTCCAGATCATCTTGGGCCACCTTTGCAAGTAACAATCTAATGGAACAATGTTTAACAAATGGAGAGAAAACTTCATTAAAATCAATACCTTCCTTCTGAGTGAAACTTCTTGCTACCAACCTTGCTTTGAATCTTATCTTCCTCTTGGTCTTCTTCAGAATTTGAGACTTGCTCATTTTCCTCTTGATGTTCTTCATGAGGTTATGCTTGATCTGTATTAACCCCATCTAACTCAACTGATGTAGTGACAGTTGTTATGTCTCCATCCAAATCGTGAGCATCCCCTGTGTGCTCATAACCCATCACATCTTCATTGAAAATTACATCCCTGCTAACAAGACATCGCTTATGTCCTTGTTCTAAGCACCAGAGCTTGTAACCTTTAACTCTCTTAGGATAACCAATGAAGATGCATCTCAATGCTTTAGGCTCCAGCTTATCCTGCTTATTATGCACAAAAGCTTGGCAACCAAACACCTTGATATTTGAGTAGTTGGACAAATTTCCATACCAGACTTCATCTGGAGTCTTGAAGTCTACAGCTAAGGATGGTGTCTTGTTTATTAAGAAACAAGCTGTGCTTACTGCCTCTCCCCAGAATGCCTTTGGCAACTTTGCATCTTATAGCATGCATCTCACTCTTTCAAGTATGGTCATGTTCATTCTTTCTGCAAGACCATTTTGTTGTGGATTTAATGGTGCTATTTTGTGCCTTGTGATTCCTCACTACAAGAAAATGCATTTTTTGTAACCAATTTATTTGTAACCAATTGCTAAATGGTTACAAAAAGGTTACTTATTGTAACAAAATTTTATTTTCGTTACAAAAAGATTACTTATTGTAACAAAATTTTATTTTCGTTACAAAATGATTACTTATCGTAGCAAAATTTTATTTTCGTTACAAAAAGATTACTTATTGTAACAAAATTATATTTTCTTTACAAAAAGATTACTTATTGTAACAAAATTTTATTTTCGTTATAAAAAATTATATTTTAAATAACATTAAGTATTTATTGTTCCAAATAATAATATTTTGGTTACAAATAGTAGACATGACTTATTGTAACCAATATCTAAAAATAAATAATTTTATAAACATGAAAACACCAATATCATGTGAATAATACTCACAGTAATTATTATTGTGAGTCTGTGAACTACAAGTTATTAATACCTTATGTTGAAACAACTAATACTTTTAGTGAAAATAACTTATTTCACTTTAACTAACACATTTAGGGAACACAATTTATACCCTTCGGGACTAATACTTTTCATGCAATTCACCGATACCTTTTGGTTAATTCAATAATACCCTTCAAACAAGTTTCAACGTGAATATCATTCATATTATAATATCATATATTTAGAATAATAGAAATAATTAGGCAAAATATTATATGAAAATCGTTCATGATAAGCTTATCATTAAACTATATCAAAGTATCGAATATTTGACATGGAGTATCGATAATCACCAGTAATATCATTAATTTGGATCGGTGGTATTATATTGTAATTTTTGTAAATTTTCTTAAACCCAAATTAATGATATTTCTGGTGAAATTATCGATACTCCTGATCAAATATTCCCAGCTAAAAAAGAATGGATAGAAAAAAAAGTTATTGAGTTTACCCCAATATAATAATATGCTTATATTATACTATAAAAATATTGTTATGTCCTTTGTCGTTAGTAAAGAATTATGAAAATAAAAAATAAGTTCAATGGCGTTAATAAGAAATTCCTTTTCTGCCATTATTATGATAAATAAAAAAAATATGAAATTTGTAAGTATTTGTGTTCTTTTAAAAGCATTTCTCGTCTCTCCCCCTTCTCCCTGAAAAAACAATGATTTAGGGCAAATTTCTCATTTCTTCTCCATCTCGCAGAAATTTCTCCTTCGTTCGCTCTGTATGTCTCCGCCTCTAAGCCTCGATAATTCACCGCTACCTCTTGTTGTATGTCGCGCACGCGCCACCGCATCTTTTACCTCCATCTCGCGCATTGCATCGTCTGTTCTCTCCCTCGTGCATAGCCGTTGTACTGGTAACTGCTGAACCCAGTAAATTTGAAGTCTGAGATTTTCATTAGCTATTCTAATTTTCGATTTTGTCGCCCAAGAATCTGCCATTGCTAAGTTTTCTTCTTTTCTTTGGTTCTTGTATTGATTTATCAATACCAATACGTGACTTCTTGTGTTTTAATTCATGAGTGGTTTCTTTTCTTGTTTCTTAATTCTTGAATATGATTGTCATTGGGTCTTAATTTGTGTGTATTAATTCTCGTTATTGGTTTGTAATTTTGAGTTCTCTGTCTTCTTCGGTATTGATTTGTGCTTCTACAGAAGACGTTTTTATTTTCTTGCTTCAAGTTTATATATTTGGTTCAAGTGGATGATAGGTTTAATATGGGCAATGTGAATTCATCTGTATCCGTGGAACAAGCTTGACATATTTTTAATACTTTATCTGGGCAATGTGAATTCATCCCAACTTGATAGTAAAGCAACACAACATCAAGTATAAATCCTAAGATGTATTCAATTTTTAATATTTTACAGCTAATGTAATCTGTTGAAACTAAATGAATCCAAATTTATTTTCTAGTAAATGTTGACTTGATCTCTTGTTGCTTGTGTAATTTTCTTGATTCTCTATCTAATAATGGGGATCAAATCCCTGTAGAGATCATAACTAATCCCTTTGTCCCAAACATAATTGCTACTTATCGAAACTACTCTCTCCCCTTGCTCAATCGGTATTTCTATAAATGACAATACTTACATCTCATATTATTATTTTTACACATATTAATTCACATTGATGAATTAAATTCAATTTAGTTTAGAGTGACAAATAGTAAAATAGAAATTAACTTTGAGACAAAGGGAGTATATGATATTCCTTATCTGTGTTTTTTTCGTAGCTATATGTCTCGGTGTCAATACTTGTGATAGTGAATTTAGTTCAGGGTTTAGAATCCTTAGACTCGTAATTGCAAATTGCCTATTACATCTTCACTAATATTGACTGATTAAATCTTGATAAAGTGTTTTGTGCTCTGGTCTGCTCTTTTCACTCTTATTTCTAGGAGGCCAATATTGATCTGAAGCTCCCAAGAAGAACTATATTAGTAACCTTTACATCTGATTCTTGTTGTGCACACTAAAAAAGGTAATAAATATATTATCTTTCAAACGTGGGCTAGTTTATGTGCAGGTAATTATGGATTTATGCATCCATCATTACCATGTTGTCTTGCATTTTGTTTTATCATGTTCTTTTCATTTTTGTTTGATCATACATCCTAGTTGTTATCCATTTTTGTGAAAGAGAAGTCAGTCATTTGTCTGTAGATCTTTCAAAGAAGTTAGACATTTGTCATACATCTTAGCTATTTTTTCTATGATTGCAAATAGTTTTTCATGAATTTTGCTTGATAATTGTAAATGCATTTCATACTTGCAACTTTTTGCTTTAAATTCATTTCCTTACAACACATGTCTTTGTTTCTTTTGCTTAAAAGTAATTGATGAACCAATATTTATGATGATATTCAATATGGTTTTGCCTATATCAATTCTTAAATTGAATTTATATTTGTGCATTATAAAGACTAATTTTATGGTATCTTATTGTTGTGTCTCTCTTATAGGACCATGAAGTTTCAATTTGATCGCGGGATAAGAAAACAAGTCTAGACTTCCAATCCAATTCAATATGTTTGATCGAATATATATTTTCTATTCATGTTATTATGTACTTTGAGATGTTTAAACACATCAATAGTTTTTCTTATGAGATTGTAGACATAGTTTACTTAAATGTATTTGGAGAATTGTTATTTTTTGAAATAAAATTATTGCATTATGACCAATTATTTTTAAGGTTTCTCATACATGATCATATAGTCATTTGCATTGTGGCCCTATAAAGTTATTTGTAATCATTTTTCTGGAATAAAATATAAAAAAATATTACTAATAAATCAAATATTAAATATTAGATATATGACTTTATGTAAGAATTTATTCGTAACGAAAATAACTTTTGGTAACGAATTTTAATTATCGTTGCTAAAGTTTTTGTAACGAAAAAGCTTTCGTTACAATTGTATTGGTAACGAAACATATATTTTTTTCGTTACAAAAACTTTTTGCGACGGACTTTAAAGGACCAACTTTTGTAACGAATGTTTCGTTACAAAAAAATTTTGTAACCAAAAATGGACATTTTGTAACCAAATTTTTCGTTACAAAAAACATATTTTCTTGTAGTGCCTCTCTGTCTGTAGTAATCATTGAACTCCTCTAAAAGATACTCAAGTCCATTATCAGTTCTAAGATGTTTTATCTTCTTTCCCCTTTGATTTTCTTGTTTGACAACCCACTCTTTGAACTTCTGAAAGACTTCATTCTTGTGTTTCATGATGTACCAAGACTTTCCTACTGAAATCATCAATCAAGGTCATAAAAATATCTGCCACCTCCATGGGTTTCAACTCTAGCTGGCCCCCATAAATCAGAATGGATGTACTCCAAGACATCCTGAGTCTTGTGTATCCCTTTAGGATAAGGGTGTTTTTTGGATTTCCCAAGTACACAGTGATCACAGAACTGCAGACTTACCTCAGTAGCAGTCTCAAACACCTTCCTCTTGGATAGCTTATTCATCCCCTTTTCACCTATATGGCCCAATCTCCTGTGCCATAGTAGTGCCTCCTTGGGATCCATAGAATAATCAGTGGATCCAGATATAGAATTTCCCATAAGATATACAACCCATTCACTTTCTTTCATGTCATTACCACCTTTCCTTTCTTGGTAACCATCATAGAACCATTTTTAGTGTTGAACTCACATCCAACAGCATTCAAAGATCCTAGATATATTAAATTCCTCTTGAGATCTGGTACATATCTGACTTTTGTGATTATGGCACTATGAGCCCTCTCCAACACTTCAGCCTTTCAATTCAGGTTAGGCGCATTCGCCCATTATTCATCCGTAAGGAAAGCGTTCCCCAAGCCATGTTGCACCAATAGAGCCTTCACCTTGATCTTCCACAATCCAAAATTATTCTTCCCTGTGAACTTATCCACCTCTAACTTCAGCGTCGTCATGCTTCTCGTATTTCCCACAGACGGTGCCAATTTGTTGGATTAAACCACAAATAAACAAATACGCACACGCATAACACAATTAAAGGATTGAACCTAAATTGCACAGATGAGTTTACGTGGTTCGATTTCAAAAGTTCTACATCCATGGGGAGGATCAAAACACTTTATTAATGCACTTGCAACTCCAACTATTACAGAATCACACTCAATTTAGAAGTCCTCTTCACCAAATAATGAATTTCACTCAAGAACCCTAATTCCCTAAATTGAACTGCTATCGTTGAATTGATGGATGAAAACTGTATGTAAACTCTCACACAAGTCTTGTACATATATGCCCTATATATATCTGAGTTGTCCTTGAGTTGGTTGTGAATTACCAGCTTCGAATTTGCCAACTCCCGTAACAGATTAACGGTTATTCTGTTATAACTGTCAATATTAGATACACTCCTCAAGTTGACATCTGCATACGTTTGAACTCTACAGCTATCAAACTCTGCATCTAATATCTATAGCCATCAACTCTGCATCTGTAGACTTTGCATTTTGCATCTGTTAAACTCTACATCTGTTAACAAATCCTGCAGCTTCTTCAGCATCACCAATCTCTACAGTTCTCTTGAACCAAACTCTACAGTTCTGCTCTACAACCAACTCTACAGCTCAATGGACAAATGCAGTGATGCTTACTTCACATCCTTTATCTATGACATTGTATTTCACTTTTGTAATTAATTTTAACAATTTCGTATGTCACATGAGTATATATATAGTAGAAATTTAAGCAATCCATGGATCCGTTAATAGAATCACTTGAATACGATGTAATGAATAGTAGTCTTAAGATCTAGAGTAGGTTAATCTACATCAATTAATCAATTCTAACACAATTTTATTTTGATTAATTCTAGCACATATTTTCTTTCGATCAGTTCAAGCACATATTATTTAAAATCATTAGCAAATAACAATTTTAGCTCTTGACACATACGTTCACAATTTTTGGATTGTGAGTAAATATAAAAAATAGCATGTAAATTAGGTCATTTCCAACTTTAATGGAATATTTTGTTACTTTATCAATTCTGGTCATTTTGATGTCAATAATATTTTTGTCCATGAATGTTTTTACTTTTATCATTTTTTATCCTTTTGGTGATTTTTTTATTCTTCTGTGTCTAATTTTATTCATGTATTTTTAAACATTTTTTTTCAATTTTGGTCCTTACTTTTTTGTCAATTTTTGGTCCAAAAAACCTAAATTGACATCTAAATGATTAAATTGAAAAGGAACAAACATACCGGACTAAAAATTAAATTGACTAAGTTATAGAATGGTTCTTGATATTAAACCTTCGAATTATAGGTGAGAAATCCATGATTAAAAAACGACACCTGCATATTACCGAAGAAATCGAGAAAGAAAACCCCAACATGTCCTCCTTCACAGCAGAGTCCCTCAACCCCCGGCAAGACATTGTGGTGGCGGAGGTGCCAAAACTCGGCAGAGACGCCGCCATGAAAGCGATCAAAGAATGGGGACAACCATTATCAAAGATCACACACCTCATATTCTGCACCACCACCGGCGTCGACATGCCCGGCGCCGACTACCAATTGATGAAGCTCCTCGGCCTCCACCCCACCATCAAGCGCTTCATGATGTACCAGCAGGGCTGCGCTGCAGGTGGGCAATAGTTTTTAATTTTTTTATATTTAATTTTAGAAAAATAAAATTATTAATTAATAGCCCATTACATAAAATTGGGTAAAAAATTTCTAGAACCATAATTTTGGGGACAAAAAATTTCATCCAGGTCAATTTGCCCAATTTAGTTTGATTTGGATTGATTTGGCCACAATTCGCCACTCGCCACCTTTTAATTTTTAAGTAATTAGTTTTAATTTGTCAGTTCAAAAAGTTAAGGTCCTCATTTTACCTTAAAATATATTTTCCCTTATAATGCATCCATTAATTTGTCAGGTGGGACCGTTCTCCGAATGGCGAAAGACCTAGCGGAGAACAATGTCGGCGCAAGGGTTTTAGTCGTTTGCTCGGAGATCGCCGTCATTAGTTTCCGCGGGCCGAGTGAGGACCATTTGTCTAACCTAGTGGGGCAGGCGCTGTTCGGTGATGGCGCGTCGGCTGCGATTGTAGGGTCCGACCCGGTGGTGGGAGTGGAAAGGCCGCTTTTCCAGCTTGTCTCAGCAATGCAGACTGCTCTTCCGGATTGTGAAGTGTCTATCAATGGACATTTGAGGGAGATTGGGTTAATTTTCCAAATTATGAAAGATGTGCCCTTCATAATATCGGAACATATTGAGAAGAGCCTGAAGGGAGCTTTTGATCCTTTGGGTATATCCGATTGGAACTCGCTCTTCTGGGTAGCGCATCCGGGTGAGCCCGCGATTCTTGATCAGATTGAGGAAAAGGTATCTTTGAAGCCCGAAAAACTTCGGGCCTCGAGACACGTGCTAAGTGAATATGGGAACATGATGAGTGCTTGCGTGCTGTTTGTGATGGATGAAATGAGAAGAGTCTCCCCAAAGGAAGGGCTGAGCTCTACCGGAGAAGGGCTGGATTGGGGAGTACTCTTTGGGTTCGGGCCGGGCATCACCATTGAGACAATCGTGCTGCATAGTGTGCCAATTAATTAATATATATAAGTTGCTGTAGTGTGTGCTTAAGAAATTAAGTGGGAAAATAAATTAACAAAAACATAGTCTTGTATGCACCACGTGCACCGTGCAATTCAAGTGTATTTTTAAAAAATTATCCCTACAATTACTTAAAAATACATTTAATAATAATAATAATAAATTTTTAAAATACACTTGAATTGCACGGCACACCTGGTGCTAAGGAGACATACTCATCAACAAATGTGCTATGGACCCTTAGTCATTCCATTATAATATGTTTTTAAGTTGCTTTCTTTTGCTTTTGGTTTTTGGTGTCTGTGTTATTATTGTGGCGGAAGACTTAGGTATATATTTATCGTTGTTGTAATTGGATTATGAATTTGTATGGAAGATTGATGTAAACGTTTGTAGTATTGTTTGTTTGTCGATAAAAAAATTGTTGGATATGTTCGGCATGCTCATTATTATACAATGTGAATTTCGTGAATAAAAAAGAGTTTGTCTCAATCAAAGGAAAATAAAAAAAGGTCACTCTCTAGTAAAATTTATTAATCTTATGAAACGGATACTATTATATTTGTTAATCGTTTTAGATTCACAAGAAAACTTGTAATCAGGGAATCGGAATTACGGCAACACAATAAGAACTAAATTGAAATCACACAAGAACACCAGATTTACGTGGTTCGGAGATGAATACTCCTACATCCACGGGATCCGAGAGGATAGCTTTTCACTAAGTAGAAATGGAAGAAGTTACAATTCTCTCAATCTCACAAACTCTCTGTGTTTGCTCTCAACAATGATCTTACTTAATGTGTTCTCTGTTTTTCGTTTTTCTCTCAGCTGAGAAACCCCCTTTTTATAGTTACAGAGATTGAGATGTATCCTAAATTCGATTCAGTTGTAACAAACTCAAATGTAAGGTATGTTGGTGAACGAATCTAATCGTAAGGATTAGTGGCTGTTTTAATCCGTTTTTACGTCACCAATCAATAACGTGTGATTGATTACCACCGTAAATGGTAAAACGAGTCTTGGGTTAACGAATTCGGGTAAAATGAAGATCGAAATTTAAATTATTTCGTATATGTGTAAGCTTGGGTGTATTTGTGTGTGTTTTTTAGTCTGAAAATCGAAAATTACATGAATAAGCTGGAGAACAACTATTTATAGAGACTAGCAAGCATGAGGTGTCTAAGACTCTTGGTCTCCCTAGCCTGCATGCTTGACATGTGTCCCTTTGATCTTATCTAAGCTGAACCTTAGTTACAAAGTCTTCTTTGGTCCTTATCTCGGACTCACTGTTGTTCGCCTAGGTCGGCTTAATTGATCTTGTTGGTTCTCCAACTGAAAGTTGTTCGCCTCTTGAGGTTGTACTTTGGAAGTTGCTCGCCTTATGGCTTTGTTCAGCTTGGCTTTGGGATCTTTGTCCTTTGTTCACTTGTACACACCTCCTTGGCTATTTGTTGTATCATATTTTGTCCAAGTTGTTCGTCATGGATGACTTCACAGCTGGCTCATTCTTGGTCCCGGGCCTTAATACCTGTTCGCCCATTAGTTGTTCGTCGGGAGAGTTGTTCGTCACTTCATATACCTCCCAGATTGGTTAATGCGCCCAAATCGTGACTTTCTTTGTTTTAGACTTCAATAATTGTTCGCTCCATATCTAGTTGATGTTCGCCTATCAACAATTGCCCCCTATCCTGACTATACGTTGTTCCAGACGAGCAACTTTGTGGCGAGCAACTATAGTTTGGATATCAAAATAATGAGGGTTGGGACGAACATCATTGGTCTGGGCGAGCATCGTATGGTCCGTCGTTTCGTCTTCCCGAGGTCTGGGAGTTGTACGAAGATGACGCCAGCGTAATGATTGCGCGCCGTTCACGCGCGAGCAACCCCGAGGCCACGCGCCCCTATAATTGCTTATAGGTCCTTCAGCTTTTGAACTTGTTTAGGAATTACCCCGTTTTCTTTCAATTTGACCTCTGAGTTTTCGGAAAATTACGTCTAGGACCCCGTTTTTGCTTGGGGTATAAATAGTGGGAAAACTGAAAATTTTCCCACTTTTCCCCCTCTTGCTACAGTGCTCCGGCGATTTCCATCCTCCTCCGGCGATTTCAAGCTCTCCGGCATCCGTCCTTCAGTATTTGGCTTCAAATTTTAAATCCCAGGTAGTTATTCTTCTTCTTCTATCTTCTTCTGTATTTTTTCTCTCGAAAACGCCATCGCCGCCGTGTGGGTTTTCGTGCCGCCGTCTTCTCCGACGAAACGCCGTCGTCTGGTTCCTTTTCTCCCCCTTTTTCTTCCATGTCTTCGCACTCGAGCAACAGATCTGAGGAGACTCTTGATCCACTCTTTCCAATCGCGGCCCCCATCGATCAACCTCCCTTCGAGACTTCCTCGGCATCGGATCCTCACGTGGATTCGGTGGTTCGTTCAGTTGAGGATACTGGTGCCCGCCCATCTGGGAGAGAAATAGTGATCGCAGCGAGCAGAAATTCGGAGAACGATTCTTCATCCAGCGCTGAATCAGAAGATCCATTTTTTGACGAGCTGACTCGCGACTTTCTAGAAGGAATAGGGTTCCCCTCACCAAGAATGACGGAAAATAAGATCCCAACTGGAGTTGCTCGGCCTTTTGAATGGCGAGCATATACTGAGGAGTATGCGAACAACTTTGTTCGCCCAGAAAGAGAAGTATTGGATCTGGTGAAGACTGAGTACCAGGCGAGCAAGATCAAAAGCGTTGTTCGCGAGCATGAACTGGATTCGATCCGGGAGACCTACAAGATTCCCTACGATATTCATATGTGGGCTCCCAAGAGAAAAGAGAGAGCTGATCGCCCACCTCCAGGATGCACGGCGATCAACATTCATACTCTGATCGCAGGATTGAGACTGCCTCTTCCACCCGTTGTTGGTCGTTTCCTAGAGGCGACCAACCTTGCTATCACCCAAATCACTCCAATTGGAAGGATGAACCTGTTGGGGACAATGTGTCTGTTCGCACTAGAGGGGTATGTTGATCGCATAACTGCAGAAGAGATCAACTACCTTATGACGATCACAAGATGTCCTCCTGGAGAGGAAGGTTACTACTACCTCAAGGCCAGGACAGGATTGAAGATGGTGGAAGGAGTGCCGAACAAAATTCGTGACTGGAAGCAACACTTCTTTTTTGTTGGGGGTGACTGGCGAGCATCTTTTGGTCCACACGGTGGTGATGGACGAATAAATTCCCCAGCCTCTTATGGGATATTTAAACGTAAGATTATTTTCTTGTTCGCCCTCGAACTGTACTGTTCTAATTTAACTTTTATTGTTTGCTCGCAGGCCCTCGACTGCTCAAGTGGAATTCGGAAGGAGAAGAGATCGGCTCAGAGTTTCTATTCACCTCCTGCTTGGTCGGCCTTCGCAACAAAGCAGATAGGACCACCGAGTATTTACGTGAGGGAAGGTGCCTGAGAGCTGCTCGCTTGTTTCCTTACCCTCATCACTTGGAAGCACAAGCGGAAGTGCCCCCAGGTATGAAAAATTTATAACTCTTGATACTACTTTTGCTCGTCATTATACTTTTACAACTTGCTCGTCTAACGTTTTTTTTTTTTTTTTTTTTTTTTTTTTTTTTAGCCGAGCAAGTCACCGTTGCGATTCCCCCCAGTTTTGCACTCCTCGAACAAAGAGTCTTCGAGATGGCGCCTCAAAAGGGACGGAAGAGGAGAGGTGACCCGCCCACGAAGATTCTGGGGATGACGAACAAGGCGGAGGGGGCCAAAGTCCCGCGGCCTGTTGCTCCTCCAGCCCCTGCCCAGCCGTCTTCACCAATCTCTCCCCCCCGCGCGGGGAAACGCCTAAAGAAGGCGGATGGGACTCCGCTGGCCCACGATGTCCCCATTGCTGGGAAGGGGAAAGAGAAAGTTGGCCAGAGTCATCCTCGTCCAGAGGGGGATGCCGCTCGTCGCTCCATTGAGCCTGTGGAAAGATCAGGCAAGGCGAGCAAGGATTCTACTTCTTGTCGCGGCCCCGAGGATCTCACCCATCTGGGTTGGGATGAGCGGAAATTTAAGGAGTAAGTCCATATCAGCTTCTGCCGAGCAAGATTCATCATTATTATATTCTTCTAAGTATCCTTTCCTTTCTTGTTCGCAGATATCGTGCTGACGATTATCCTGGTCGAGCAAGTGTTGTACATCAGTACGCTTGCTCGAAGACTCCCGTTAACATAAGGGAGATTCCTGGCGAGCATGTTCGCAAGGCGACAGAGTTGGTCGCCCGAGCCTGGACGCGTCCTTTGGACAAAGCCATCCTCCAACAGGGGCAAATGGACAATCTCCACCTCTCCATGATGCTCGTCGCCAATGGCCTCGTTACTGCCCAAAGGTGTTGGTCCCAAAAATATCCAGCGGAAAGCGTTTTTAAGTTTATTTTTAAGAAAACCCTTTAAAGAAATGCTAAAAGAAATTGCAGAAATTTAAAGTGCAGAAAATAAAGAACACAAGGATTTATAGTGGTTCGGACAAACTTGTCCTACGTCCACTCTCCCTTACTCCAAAGGGGTCTTTCTCACTCTCCAACCAACTTACTTACTACTGGAATTTCGGAAGTACCAGCTCCTTCTTACAACTTACACCAACCTTATCTAACAAGATGAACAGGTTGAGTAATAATCCAACTAAACTCCTAAAGAGTGTATATAAACTTGTATAAGCAAGGTGAGTGATTGGAAGAGTTCGTGTTCTTGTTGTGTGCTCTCGCGCGACTCTTCTATCTTGAACTAATCCAAGCACTCCTATATATAGTTGTGGAATAAACTAGCCGTTGGGAACTAGCAATTCAAACAACCATAATTGGAGGGATATAATCAATCAAAGATTGATTATATGATTGATTAGTTGACTTTCAATCAGGCAATCAATCAATCAGATCCTCCATCAGTTGACTTCCAGATTGCCTTCTTTTCCATCAAGAATTTCCAAAGTCTTCTTGTCTACAGATTACTACGAAGCTACAGGGAGGGTGAACTAATCCATCTCCCTCATCTGGTCTGGTCTGGGGTCTTCTGGTCTGGTCTCATCTGGGAGAGGTCTTCTGGGGAGTCCTCTGGTGAAGTCCTCTGGTGGGGTCTTCTGGTGACTCCTCTGGTCCAAGCTCATCTGGTCAGACTCCTCTGGCAGACTCCTCTGGTCCAAGCTCATCTGGTCAGACTCCTCTGGACCTCATCTGCTCTGGTGACTCTTCTGTTCTGGTGACTCTTCTGTTCTGGTGACTCTTCTATTCTGGACATCTCATCTGGTCACCTCTCATCTGGTCACCTCATCTGGTACCTTCTCTGGTCACCTCAGATTTCTTCCCCCTTAACCAAAGACCTATTCTAGACCTAGACTAATCTGTAGCTGACTAACAGGTTCAGCTAGTCCTATTATAAGTTCTTGTTTTAACATCTTCAAAACATCTAATCTATATCCTAACAAAAGGGCAATTGCCCAAGTTGCCGAGCAAGAAGAGTCTGCTCGCCTTTATGCGAATACTGCTCGGCAGCTTACTGAAGAAAAGGACGGCCTGGTCGGCCAGTACGAGGCTAAAATTGCTCGCCTCAACAACCAGATCAATGTTTACATTGATGCTGAGCACAAGCGCCTTGAAGAAATTCAAGTCTTGTCCAAAGAACTGAAGGACAAAGAGGCCGTGCTCGGGGATAAGGAGGTTTTGCTCGGCGAGGGGGAGAAGAAATTGACTGCGGCTGAACAAGAGATTGCCGAGCTCAAAGCTGAAAATGCTCGTCTCCGGGAGGCCGAAGCCAACCTCTTCACCCGAGAGCAACTTGAAGAGGAGGTTCAAGCTCGCACCGGTCCTATCTCCAACCTTGGATATATTTGTGCCTATGCGGATAGCATCCGCTCGGCTGATGCCTACGACTTCAAGGACCTGGTGGAAGAAATGGCCAAGGACTTGAATGAATTTATGGAGCACTATCCACCGCCGAACAACATCGAAATTCAGCTGGCGGACTTGGCCGTACTTGGGGTTAAACTTGACAAACTTGACCCCAGTATTTCCATCACACATCCTCCTCCTCCAGTTGATGAAGGCGATCAAGAGGAAGAGGTGGCCGCAGCTGACGAGCAGAACGCAAAAGAGGCTGAGGATAAAGCTGCTGAAGATCTGGCCCGTGAAATGATCGTTGAACCCCCTGTTGATCAGGCTCAAGGTCCTCCACTTGGCGAGCAAACTCAAGATTCTCCCCTTGCCGAGCAACAATAGTTTTAGGAGTTAGTCTTTTCCAGACAACTTTTAGTAATAGTTGTTCGTCTCTTTTTTGTAGTACTTGTAACGGCTGCTTCCAGCTTGTACTATTTTTGAGGCTCAATGCCTTTGATTAATGGATGTCTTTCTTTTGTTCGCTCATTTTCTTATATATGTTAATTGCCTTTACATTTCTGTCAATGCCTTTACAATTATAACATATAGTGGTGGGCTTTTGTTCGAATTGAACATGCCTTTAGTGGAATCAGGGTTCAGCCTTAGGTTCTGTTCATTTTAAAAAACGAACAACCTTTAAGTGGCTTTGGTCCTTAGGTTCTGTTCATTTGTAAAACGAACAACCTTTAAATGGACTTATACCTCGAGCTTTTGGACTTTTCCTCTTTTGACGAACAACTATTATATTTACATTGCAAAATAATTACAAGTGTTATAAGACTGTCCATCACTATCATATACAATCTGACGAACAGCTTTAAACACAAACTAAAACTTGCTCGCTTATAATATTTTTTGCCGAGCAATTCTAATTCTATCCATAAAATCAAAAGAACTAGCACCAGACTATACAATGTGCCGAGCAACTTTTGAATCTATACTTAAGAAAATTTAAAAAATTAGGCAAGTTTTTAGCCTTCCTTCAACTCATACGCATCCCTTGCCCCCCAAGACATTTGTTTGCCCAACTTTATTGATAGTACTTCTTTAGATGTACAGCATTCCAGGAGTATTGGGCCGGCTTGCCTTCCATGTCCTCAATATCGTATACGCCATTGACGTATTTTTCTGTTATTCGATACGGGCCCTCCCAAGTTGGTCCCAATACACCTGGAGGTTGGGCGAGCAACTTTCTTAGAACCAAATCTCCAACTCTGAATTCCCTAACTTTTACATGGGAATTATAGTAACGTTCTGCTCGCTGCTTGTATGTGGCATTTTTTAGCTCGGCATTCAACCTTTTTTCTTCGAGCAAATCCAATTCAGCATTTAGAGCAGAGTTGTTCGCCTGTTCATCAAAGTTGGTCGTCCTAAATGTAGTGGCCTTTAACTCAATTGGTATTACAGCCTCTGTCCCGAAAGCCATTGTGAAGGGTGTTTCTCCGGTGCTTGACCTGGGAGAAACTCTGTATGCCCATAAGACTTCCGGAAGTTCTGTAGACCAACTGCTTTTACTCTCCGCCAGTCGCACTTTTAATGTATGTTTTATGATTTTATTTACAGCTTCAACTTGTCCATTCGACTGGGGGTGATAAGGTGTGGAGTAATGTTTCTTGATCCCCCACTTCGTACAGAATTCTCTCAACTCTTGTCCATCAAATTGTGGACCATTGTCTGTCACAATTGCTTGTGGAACTCCAAAACGACAGACAATGTTCTTCCAAATAAAGTTGATCATCTTCTGCTGTGTTATATTCATCATGGCCTCTGCTTCCGCCCATTTTGTGTAATAATCGACTGCCACGACGGCGAATCGAACATTTCCAACTCCAGCCGGGAAAGGACCAATGATGTCCATCCCCCATCTTGCAAAAGGCCATGGGCTGTATACAGACACAAGTTCCTGAGCAGGGGTGTGGATGCCTGGGGCAAAAATCTGACACTGATGGCAAGTTTTGGCTTTTTTGATTGCATCTTGACGTAAGGTCGGCCAATAATAGCCTTGTCTGATTGTCTTGTATGCCAAAGCTTGCCCCCCAGTATGATTTCCACATACTCCAGCATGTATCTCTTCAAGTACTGCTTGCCCTTGCCCCCTAGGCAAACACTTGAGAAGTGGGATTGATATTCCCCTTTTGAAGAGTTGTTCGCCCACCAGAGTATATCTGGCGGCTCGCTTTATTAGCTTGGCAGCTTCAAAAGGGTTGTTTGGTTTTTTCCCATTTTTCAAGTATTTGACTATACTTGTTCTCCAGTCTTCTTCTTCACTGGTTTGATCGTCAAGTTGATTGACATTATAACTTACTGTTGATGGATCTTTCATCTTTGTAACTATAATATCTGCCAACTCTACGGGCCTTCACTTGTTGCTAGTCGGGCAAGCGCGTCTGCTTGAGTGTTGCTCGTCCTTGGAATTTGCTGTATGAAAACTTGCTGCAACATGGACATCAGGTGAGCAACAATCCGTTGATATTCAATCATGTGATCATCTTTTGCTTCGTATTCACCCCGGACTTGGTTTACGATTAATTGTGAATCGCCGAATATTTGCAAGCGTCTGACACCAACTGCGAGGGATAGGTGGAGACCAGCGATAAGAGCTTCATACTCAGCTTCGTTGTTGGTTGCCATGAAACCAAATCTGATCGCCGAGGTGAATACTTGTCTGTCTGGACTTATTAATACTACTCCCGCCCCCGAGGCTATGTTGGTTGATGACCCATCCACATAGAGATGCCAAGGGTGATCAAGTCCTCTCGTCGGATCTGGTGGGAAAGTTAATTCGACTATAAAGTCGGCTAATGCTTGCCCTTTGATCGCTGTTCGAGGAGCATAGGTCACCCCGAATTGGCTAATCTCCAGTGACCATCTTAAGAGACGACCTGCAGTGTCGGGGCGATGGAGAATTTGCCTGAGCGGGAAAGTTGTTAGAACTTCGACTTGATGGTCAAAGAAGTATGGTCGTAACTTTCTCACGCTCATAACCAAAGCATATGCCAGCTTTTCGGTTGGAGCATATTTGATCTCTGCTTCATGCAAAGCCTGGCTGACGTAATATATAGGTTGGTGGAATTTGCCGTCTTCGCGCACCAAGACAGAGCTGATGGCAACTTCTGATGCGGCTAAGTATAAAAAGAGCTTTTCTCCTGGGATTGGTTTTGATAGGATTTTGACATCTCCCAGGTAGTCTTTAAGTTGATCGAAGGCCGCTTGGCAGTTGTTAGTCCAGGCAAACTTCCCTTTTTTGACGGCCTCGAAGAATGGACGGCACTTGTCCCCTGACCTGGATATGAACCGGTTTAATGCTGTTAGGCACCCGGTGAGTCTTTGCACTTCTTTCACCGAACGTGGTGGTTGCATATCCATGATGGCTTTAACTTTTGAAGGGTTGGCCTCAATTCCCCGCTGGCTAACAAGATGACCCAAGAATTTTCCTGAGTGAACCCCAAAGCTGCTTTTCTTTGGATTCAACTTCATGTTATAGTGTCGAAGAATTTCGAACACTTGAGTCAGATGTTGAAGATGGTCTTCCTTCTTGGGACTTTTGACTACGATATCGTCTACATAGACTTCAACCGTATCTCCAATTTGTTGATCAAACATCTTGTTCACCAGTCTTTGATATGTTGCTCCAGCATTTATGAGGCCGAACGGCATTCTCTTCCAACACAGCAAGTTTTTGTTAGTATAAAAAGCTGTGCTTTCTTGATCGTCAGGATGCATTGGGATTTGATGATACCCTGCAAAAGCATCCATGAATGTTAGCATTTCGTGACCCGCAGTGCTGTCCACCAATTGATCGATGTGCGGGAGAGGAAAGTTGTCCTTCGGGCATGCTGCATTCAGATCTGTAAAGTCTATGCATAGCCTCCAGGTCCCGTTTGGTTTCCTCACGAGTACTGGGTTTGCTACCCATTGTGGACAGAGTGCTTGTCGAATGAGATCATTGTCTAGCAACTTTTTAACTTCTTCATTCAAGGCTTGGTATTTGTCCGGGCCGTACTTCCTTCGTTTTTGATGGACGGGCTTTCTTGCTTGATTTATGTTCAGCTTGTGGCAAGCATGTTTTGGGTCTATCCCCACCATATCTGCGTGAGACCAAGCAAAGACATCTAGATTCTTGGTGAGGAACTCTTTCATTCGGGATATGTAGGGCTCTGGGAGCTCAGATCCTATGAATAATTCAAGATCTTCGTTGTTGGGATTAACTTTGAACGCCTCCAGCTCTTCGACTGGAGTCGCTCGTCGTTTCTGTCCCTTCCAACGGGGATCAAGTATGGGTTCCTCAGGGTTGGAATCATTTTCGATGTTCATGGGCTCTGCCCCCAGGCGGGGTTCTAGATCATCAGTTGGCTCCGTCCCATTGTTCGTTTGTACTTGGCCCTCCAAGTCCTCCACTGAAGGTTGTTCGTCACCACCCCTTTGTTGTTCGTCAGATGGAGGTTCCTCGCGAGTGGTAACGAGTTGTTCGTCCAACACTTGCTCGTCCAAGTGTTGTTCGTCTGTATCCATGTGGTCGTCCATGTCCATCATATTATTCAGTATTGATGGTTCGTTGATGGGATAACTTGTTGCTTCCATCATGGATATTTGTACAAATTTTGCTCGTAGCTGTTGAATGCATTCTCGTGCTCTTCGTTGGTCTCCTTTAATTGTACCTGTTCCACTAGCTGTTGGAAATTTCAAACAATAATGGTAAGTGGAACACGCAGCTTTGAATTCATTGAGAAAAGGTCGGCCAAGAAACCCGTTATAGGTCGACTCCTGGTCTACAACCAAGAAATCTACCATTCTTGTTATATTTCTTTCGGGTTCATTAGCCGTTACAAGTTGTACTGCTAATGTTACAATTCCCAACGGTGTTGTCACAGCATTCCCGAAGCCTATAATTCTATGTGTTGTATTCCGAACGTAACCCGAATAATCTCCCAGATTATCGAGGGTCTTCTTGAATAAGATGTTGGTGTAGGCTCCGGTGTCCACCAACAGTCTGTGGACTCTGGTCCCCATAATCTTTGCACAGATTACGAGCGAATCATTGTGTGGAGTTAAGACGCCTTCAAGGTCTTTTTCGGTGAAAGTTAATTCTGCCGTTTGCATGATAGACGGCTTAACTCCCATTTCTCGTACTTGGCCAATTGCTCGTAGCTCCGCTTTCCTCTTCCGGTTTGAGTCGGGTGGTTGTCCATCAAAACACCCTCCCGCGGGACCTGCGGGTTCCATCATGAACAGATCTTCTAAAGGTTGAGCTGGCATACTGGGAACTGGTCGCCCGGGTTTGTTGTTTCTCTGAGGTTGACCATCCTCTTCGTCTTCTGAGTTGTTCTCCCGAGCTCTTTTCCCAGGTTGCCTTTTAACGAAATCGGAGAGCTTTCCCTCCTCATAAAATCGCCAGAGTTGCTTAAGCAAATCTCTACACTCACTTGTAAAATGCCCCACACTTTGATGGTAGGCACAATACTTGTTCGGGTTGAGTTTGCCAGTATCCTGGCGGATTTTACGTGGTGGGGAAAGCAACTCTTTCTCCTTTACGCTTTCATACACAGTATCAACTGATACTGTCAATACTTGGTTCAATTTTTCTTTCAAATCCGATCCTTCAGTGAATGCTTTCATGTTTTTCGGGACCCTGTAGCTTGTCCCGACGGGCTTTTTGTTATTCTCCTTAGGATCAGCTTTGTTCTCCCCTAAATTTGTCTGTAGGGCCTCGTGCATGGAAACGAAAATGCCAGCTTGGTTTCTGAACTCGGCATAAGTCTTTGGGCACTTCAGACGTACCTCCTTCCATAACTTCGACCATTTTTTCAATCCGGCCATCACAGCGACGATCTTTGTATCTTCGCTCACCGGTTCTCCTTCTAGCAAAACTTTATCGAATCTTTCCATAAACGCCCGGTCAGTTTCATCATCATTTTGCCTCAAATCTGATAGCCGGTGTTTTTGGGAAAGATACGACCCCGCCGTTGAAAAGTGAGAAAGAAATTCTCGACTTAGCTGGACGAACGAGTGGATTGATGCCGGCGGCATTGACGAAAACCACTTGTGAACCCGATCGCCCAATGTTAACGGAAAATTCCGGCATTGGGTGGCATCGCTGGCCCCCACGGAGACCATGTAATCCGTATACTTCGTTAAGTGGACCCGGGGGTCGGCGATGCCTTCATATTGAATGCTAGCCGGAAATTGAATCTTTTTCTGTATCGGGGCCTTCAAAATGTGAGCTGCCAAAGGTGAGGATGGCATGCTGGTCGTTCCCATCCCCCTCTGCTGGTCTAGTTGCCCCTGCATGTTCTCCACAGCCCTCCTTAGGCTTGATAATTCATCAAGAGGTGCCCCCTGACTTGGAGGCTGTTCGGCGAGCAAAGGCATTAACCTTTCTGCTCGTCGCAGTCCCTCGCTTGGAGTGGGCACTTCCTGGGCTTGCCTCCTAATGTTGTTCGCCGCATTTGGCCCTAGGCGCCTAAAGGCTGACTGGGAGAGTCTTTCATGGACTGATGGGCGAGGCTGTTCAAAAGTTGCTCGCCCATCTCCCGCTCCCCGGCGAGCAGCTTCCCGCTGGGGTTGGCTAAGCCTGTCTTGAGCACTGGAACGTGTTG
The DNA here is from genome assembly GCA_947034835.1 of Ballota nigra. NCBI lineage: Eukaryota > Viridiplantae > Streptophyta > Magnoliopsida > Lamiales > Lamiaceae > Ballota > Ballota nigra. The sequence goes on along the minus strand of OX344721.1, from coordinate 121,607,955 downwards.
TTCCATGGCTAGACATAGTTGTTCGTCCGCGACCAGACTCAGCCTGTACCTCTCCTTGGTCGACCACCTTGGCCTTTCCCTTATTTCGTCTGACTTGGGCACTATCAACCTCTCGCTGTTCGCCCCTGGTAGTCCTGGGCCTAACAACCTCTAGGGACTTGTCCCTTGGCCTTGCTTGTGTTGGCCTGACCTGCTCTTGTTGTCTCTGGAGAGCCTGGAGAGCAGCTATGGTTTTGGCCAACTCGTTGGGGTTGTTCGCTAAAGCCTCCATCTCAGGGGGGAGGTTATGTGTTATAGCTGTATGTTGCGACCTGTTCGCATGTCTCGGGTCACGGTCCTGGTGGTCGGCCGACGTGGCCCGGGTCTGAGATGCCCTTTTTGACAAACGTGATCCTTGGGTCTCTTTAGATTGAGGCATTTCAATTTAATTTGTTTCTTAATTTTAAAATTGAAGAACACCAAGAACACTTTTGTTTGTATCTTCAAATATTTCTTGAGATTTCCTTTGAATCTTCAAGTTTTCAACTTGAAATTCTTGAGTAATCACACTAAACCGGAGGTTCGTACCCTTCTTCTAGCGCCAAATTGTTGGTGAACGAATCTAATCGTAAGGATTAGTGGCTGTTTTAATCCGTTTTTACGTCACCAATCAATAACGTGTGATTGATTACCACCGTAAATGGTAAAACGAGTCTTGGGTTAACGAATTCGGGTAAAATGAAGATCGAAATTTAAATTATTTCGTATATGTGTAAGCTTGGGTGTATTTGTGTGTGTTTTTTAGTCTGAAAATCGAAAATTACATGAATAAGCTGGAGAACAACTATTTATAGAGACTAGCAAGCATGAGGTGTCTAAGACTCTTGGTCTCCCTAGCCTGCATGCTTGACATGTGTCCCTTTGATCTTATCTAAGCTGAACCTTAGTTACAAAGTCTTCTTTGGTCCTTATCTCGGACTCACTGTTGTTCGCCTAGGTCGGCTTAATTGATCTTGTTGGTTCTCCAACTGAAAGTTGTTCGCCTCTTGAGGTTGTACTTTGGAAGTTGCTCGCCTTATGGCTTTGTTCAGCTTGGCTTTGGGATCTTTGTCCTTTGTTCACTTGTACACACCTCCTTGGCTATTTGTTGTATCATATTTTGTCCAAGTTGTTCGTCATGGATGACTTCACAGTTGGCTCATTCTTGGTCCCGGGCCTTAATACCTGTTCGCCCATTAGTTGTTCGTCGGGAGAGTTGTTCGTCACTTCATATACCTCCCAGATTGGTTAATGCGCCCAAATCGTGACTTTCTTTGTTTTAGACTTCAATAATTGTTCGCTCCATATCTAGTTGATGTTCGCCTATCAACAAGGTAGTTATCCAGCTGACTAACGAATTCAATAACCGCTCCAGTTGATTCAGTTAGAACCGCCATCGCGCTAGCTTCAATTTGGTGTAATTCGCGTCTTTGAACTTCCGGATCAGATGACTTGACCTCCTCTGATTCTGGTCACTTTACATCAGATGACTTCTGGTCCAGACCTCCTCTGATAGGACTCCTCTGGTATACCTCATCTGATGGACCTCCTCTGATAGCTCATCTGCCAGGCTATTTTGGCCAGACTTCTCTGGTCATCCTCACCTGGTCCACCTCCTCTAGTACCCAAAAAATTAACTAACTTCTACGGCTAACACATTTTCAACATAGCTTACTATTGAATCAAGCTCAGCAGACAAGATACTTCACATTTGACACTTCACAATTCTCCACCTCAGATGAGAAGTATCAATCCTCTCTTCCTCTCCTCCACACTCCAGCTTGAGCCTAAGGAACATCCCATACACTCATTTTTACCAATTTCACACAGAATTTGAATTTTGTACCTGGTAAGGACTTTGTACACATATCTGCAGCATTGTCCTCTGTAGATATCTTCTGGATCAGAACCACTCATTTATCAATGATTTCCCTTACAAAATGCAACCTTACATCAATGTGCTTTGATCTCTCATGGAACACTTGATGTTTGACCAGATGAACTGCACTCTGATTATCACAATGAATGACCACAGCCCTTTGATTTATTGCAAAATCCTTGATAATGTCTTTCAACCACAATGCCTCCTTAACAGCCTCAGACACTGCAACAAACTCTACTTCTGTAGTAGATAATGCAACTTCACTCTGCAGAATAGATCTCCAACTTACAGCAGTATTGTAAAGAGTAAAGATATACCCTGTTAAGGATCTTTTGGTATCCAGATTAGCAGCAAAATCAGAATCTACAAATCCTTCTAGTGGACTCTTCTGGTCAGTCATCCTTTCAAACATCAAACCCAGATCAGATGACCCTTTAAGGTATCTGAATATCCATTTCAAAGCTTCCCAATGTAACTTCCCTGGATTAGACATGTATCTGCTTACCATACTCAATGAATAAGCTAAGTCTGGTCTACTGCAGACCAGAGCATACATCAAGCTTCCAACCCCATTTGCATAAGGTACTTTCATCATAGTCCTCTTTTCTTCTTCAGACTTAGGTTCCATTTCCTTAGATAATTTGAACTGTTGCCCCAGAGGAGTTGATACAGGCCTACTCTCATGCATATTGAACCTCTTCAGGACCTTCTCAATGTAACTCTTCTAGGATAAGAATAGTCTTCCAGCTGCTCTGTCCCTAAGAATATCCATTCCAAGAATCCTTTTAGCATTTCCCAAGTCCTTCATGTCAAATCTGGCACTGAGTTTCCTTTTGATACTCTGGATCTTCAAAAGACTCTTACTAGCAATAAGCATATCATCTACATAAATCAGAAGATAGGCTATCACATCACTACCTTGCCTTTCCAGATATACACAAGTATCATACTTGCTCCTTACAAAACCAATGGATAGCATTACTTCATTGAACTTCTTGTGCCATTGTCTTGGACTTTGCTTGAGGCCATACAATGATTTCTTGAGTAGACACACCTTTCCTTCTCCCCCTGGTTCAACAAACTCTTCTGGCTGGTGCATGTATAAACTCTCAATAAGATCCCCATGCAGAAAAGCTGTCTTGACATCAAGCTGTTGTAGCTCCAGATCTTCTTGAACAACTCTACTGAGAAGTAATCTGATTGAACAATGCTTAACCACAGGTGAGAATACCTCATTGTAATCAATTCCTTCCCTTTGAGTAAATCCTCTGGCCACTAGCCTGGCTTTAAACCTCACTTGATCCTTCACACCAGATTCAAGCTTCCTTTTAAACAGCCATTTACAACTGATTAGCTTCTGCCTAGGTGGCTTATCAACAAGAATCCAAGTATGATTCTTCTTAAGAGACTCCATCTCTTCTGTCATGGTTGTAATCCATGACTCCCTATCATCACACTCAAGAGCTTCCTTGTAGTTCTTAGGTTCTTGGTACTCTATGGTTTCTGCTGTAACAAGTGCATAGGAGACCAGATCAACACGACCAAATCTTGCAGGAGGATGTATTTATCTTCTTGTTATGTCTCTTGTCAGGCTATAATTTCTCAAATCTGCCTCTGGCACTCCTTCCTCCTCTTCTGTTGGTGCACTATCTTCATCTGATGGCTCATTCCCTCCTGTCTCCTGCTCTGGTTCAGAACCAGATGCACTATCATGATTAGGCTCCACCTCAACTTGTAATTGGCTCAGAAATAACACCATCCATCTCTTCAGCTAATGGCTCTCCATCACCTCCACCAGACTTGTATCCCATCTGTGATTCATTAAACACTACATCTCTGCTGGTAATACACTTCTGATTCCCAGGCTCTAGACACCACAACTTATACCCTTTAACACCCTTTGGATACCCAATGAAAACACATTTTAAAGCTCTAGGTTCAAGTTTGTCTTGCTTCACATGAACATAAGCTAGGCATCCAAACACTTTCAACTTTGAGTAATCTGATATCTTTCCATACCAGATCTCATCTGGGGTTTTAAAATCAATAGCAGATGATGACACTTTATTAATGAGATACACAGCTGTGTTAACTGCTTCACCCCAAAAACTCTTAGGTAACTGAGCATCAGATAACATACACCTTACTCTTTCCAGAATAATTCTATTCATTCTCTCAGCTAGACCATTCTGCTGGGGGTTTGAAGGAACAGTTTTATGCCTAGTAATACCCTTTTCCCTACAAAATTGTTGAAACTCTTCTGATAGAAATTCAAGTCCATTATCAGTCCTTAAGTGCTTGATAGTTCTGCCTCTCTTATTCTCAAGTTCAATCAACCATTCTTTGAACTTAGAGAAGGCATCACTCTTCTGTTTAAGAATGTAAACCCAAACCTTTCTGGAATAATCATCAATAAGGGTAAGGAAATACCTGCCTCCACCATGAGTGGATACCCTTGCTGGTCCCCATACATCAGAGTGTATGTAATCCATAACCTCCTTGGTGGTATGCTTCCCTTTCTGGTATGCTTATCTCTTTGATTTTTTCAGAACACACCTTTCACAGAACTCCAGCTTACATATCCTCTTCCCTGGGATTGCTCCCTTCTTGGATAACTCCACCAGACCCTTCTCACCAACATGTGCCAATATCTTGTGCCACAAGTTAACATCAGAAGACCCCATGGTAACATCAGTTGATCCTGTTACAGTTCTTACAATCAAAGTATACAAACTATTCTTAATCATACCCCTCATAACCCAGATTTGGTTATTGACAGAACTCCCTTTTCTGTCTTGAATTCAAAACCTTTTGAATTCAATGTACCAAGAGAAACCGGATTTCTCTTCAACTCAGGAACAAACCTGACATCAGATAAGATCCTATCAACTCCATCAAACATCTTGATCTTGATAGAACCAGATCCTTGCACTCTACAGCTCTCATCATTACCCAAAAGAACAAGACCTCCATTAATCTTCTCAAGATTCAGGAACCAGTCTTCATGTGGATACATATGAAAAGTACACCCAGAGTCCAGGACCCACTCATGACTTAGTCTTTTATGACTAACCATCAAGACTTCTGCACCAGCATATCCTTCAACCTCCACAACAGCTGCATTTCCATCTTGATCATTTTGATTGTCTTTCTTCCTCTTTTCAGGGCAATTCTTTCTCAGATGACCTTCCTTATGGCAAGTGAAACACTTTCTCTTCTCAACAAAATCAGATTTCTTCCCACCCTTTTCCACCATCCTTCTTCTTGGACTGAAACCCCTTCTTCTTCTTGGATTGAACATTCAATCCTTCAGCAGGCTTCTTCCCTTCAGTTTGGATTTGTAGAAACTTGGTTTTCAGGGCAGTTTGAATATCATCAAACATCACCTGATCTTGTCTTCCAAATAGCAAGGCATCTTTGAAATTTTCCAGAGACTTAGGTAGAGAATTCAACAGCATCAATGACTTGTCTTCATCATCAATTGTAACATCCAAACTCTCCAGATCATCCACCAATCTGTTGAACTCGTCCAACTGATCACCAAGATTCTTGCCTTCATTCATCTTGAAGACTTGAAGCTTCTGTTTCATGTATAACTTGTTCGTAACAGACTTGGTCTGGTATACCTGCTCCAGCTTATTCCAGACTTCAAGAGCGATTTTCTCCTTCGATACTTCCCTCAATGGTTTATCCCCAAGACACAAGATAAGCGCACTGTGTGCTTTTCTCTTGTTCTCCTCCACCTTCACCGGATTAGTTCCAGAAGCCACCTGATCCGGTGGCAACAAGGCTTCGTACAAACCATTGTGTACCAGGAGAGCCTTCATCTTAATCTTCCATAAGCTGAAATCGTTCTTCCCAGTGAACTTCTCAATGTCGAACTTAGTTGTAGCCATCATTGCTTCCCACAGACGGCGCCACTTGTTAATCGTTTTAGATTCACAAGAAAACTTGTAATCAGGGAATCGGAATTACGGCAACAAAATAAGAACTAAATTGAAATCACACAAGAACACCAGATTTACGTGGTTCAGAGATGAATACTCCTACGTCCACGGGATCCGAGAGGATAGCTTTTCACTAAGTAGAAATGGAAGAAGTTACAATTCTTTCAATCTCACAAACTCTCTGTGTTTGCTCTCAACAATGATCTTACTTAATGTGTTCTCTGTTTTTCGTTTTTCTCTCAGCTGAGAAACCCCCTTTTTATAGTTACAGAGATTGAGATGTACCCTAGATTCGATTCAGTTGTAACAAACTCAAATGTAAAGTAGTTATCTAGCTGGCTAACGAATTCAATAACCGCTCCAGTTGATTCAGTTAGAACCGCCATTGCGCTAGCTTCAATTTGGTGTAATTCGCGTCTTTGAACTTCCGGATCAGATGACTTGACCTCCTCTGATTCTGGGCACTTTACATCAGATGACTTCTGGTCCAGACCTCCTCTGATAGGACTCCTCTGGTATACCTCATCTGATGGACCTCCTCTGATAGCTCATCTGCCAGACTATTTTGGCCAGACTTCTCTGGTCATCCTCACCTGGTCCACCTCCTCTGGTACCCCAAAAATTAACTAACTTCTACGGCTAACACATTTTCAACATAGCTTACTATTGAATCAAGCTCAGCAGACAAGATACTTCACATTTGACACTTCACAATATTCATTAAATATTGTCATTACACATTCTTATAAACTAATATTTTATCATTTTACACTGCGATATTAGTTTATAAGTGTTATAAATTACAAAATATATATAATGGGTATCAATTTTAAAGATTGGTGCCCAAGTGAAGCATATTCTTTATAAAGATGTAAGCCATCCTTTTAATAAATAAAAATTCCGTATTAATGTAATCGTACATTATTAGAATACGCGATCCAACGTGCAACCAGGCGATTGAGATGGTTCAGCTTGTTAGAGTCGAACTCGTCTTGTTTACAAAACATTCATTTAAAAAAGAAATTAAATCTGAGTTGCTAAGAATATACTGATCTTAGTTATTCCAAGTTGACATTATATCTTATATTTTAGGGGGGAAAATAATTTTTTCATCCTATAACTTTACAACTAATTTTTGGTTTTTTTGTTACTTGCATGTACACTTTCGATCATTTGGTCCTATTGACTTTTAAATTTCAATTTTTGTAATGTAATAATTGAATTTAAAATTAAAGTCAATAGAACCAAAAAGTCAAAAGGTTATAAGTTACGGGATAAGAATCAAAATTTTAAATTCAATAGGACCAAAACCAAAATATAATAAAGTTACACGATGAAAAAGTATTTTCCTATATATTATTTCTTAAATACACACCATAGATATATCTGCTACGAAGTCACAACTCATTTAATGAAACACCATCTTGCACAGACTATATTAAGCATAAATTCATTTTACTGACTATATATGTTTGAAACAATTACATATATTCATCCAAATATTCATGCGTCTAGATTATTGTATGCTGATAATACCGGTGTTTTTCACACAATTTTCAAGATTTAAGAGCAAGTGGTCTCATGCAGGTCAAGCCTAGGCTTTCAAAGTGATAATAATGGCGGAGTATTTCTATTTAACCACGAGCTCGCCGTGGATGCATATCGTTCTCCCTTAACGAGATTAGCCAAAGTCGAGAGCTCAGTCATCTCGTCTGTGGTTAATTTTACGGAAAGAGCTCCAATATTCTCATCAAAATTTCGACTCTTGGAGGTCCCGGGTATAGGGCAAACGTCATGATCACCTTGGTGATGAACCCAGGCCAATGCCAGTTGAGATGGGGTGCAATTTTTTCTCAAGGCCATTTCACTAATTTGCTCGTACACAAGCTTGTTTTTTTCAAGATTTTTCGTCTGGTTGGCAGATTCTGGAGAAATTGATTTTGTACGCTTTTGTTAGCATATACGTGGTTAAATATATTATGCACCAAATTTTTGTATATAAGTAAATAATTAAACACTAAGAAAGGAATTGACCGAGAATTAAGGAAAATTGTTATTTCAGGACTATAACTTAAAGGTGGTGGCAAAATGAGGATTGCAACTTTTTGGACTTGTAAAATGAGGACCGTAACTTTTCAGGTTGACAAAATGAAGAATGTAACTTTTCAGATTGGCAATTTAAGGACCATAACTTTCAAAAGTTGCTAATTAATGCCAAATTAAGTCCGAATTCAAGCCAAATAGACCCGATTTAGGTCTGAAATCTAGCCCAAATCGGTCAAATTAGCCCAATTTGGATTGATTATGGCTGATTTGTCCTCAGTTTGCCAGATTTTAAAGTTTTAGTCCTCATTTTTCCCGCCCGATAAGTTACAGTCCCCATTTTGCTAATTGCCTTAAGTTACGGTCCTAAAAAAATAAATTTCCCCTGAGAATTATACAGGTCCTGCAAGTATGAGGCCTTCTGTATTACATTGAATTTTTTTTTTTTCCGAAAAATTGTGTTGCATTGAGTTAAAAACATTTTTTTGTACCATACTTTCACCCTTTTAACAAATTGTCTCAAGATAGTTAAAACAATTCAATTTAATCCCATAACTTTGTAAAAACATTGCTCATTTTAGGTAGAATTTTAGCAAAACGTAGTATTTTTTGGGCAATAGCCTTTGGACAATTTGTAAAAAGTAGGGGACAAAAATTGAGCAAAAAAGGGCGACATTCTGCAAAAATTGGACGTAAAAGGACAAATTTACATAGTTATGTGGCTAAAATGAATTCTTCTACTATTATGGGATGATTTGCTAGATAATATTTTATTAATTTAATAATGCATTTATTCAATGGATCTCAAATTTAATTATAAAGACATAAAAAAATTGAAGATTTGATTAAAAGATTAAGATCATGAGTCCATTAGTTACAAGACTAGTTTTGCAATTAATTTCAGGATATAATTTATGTTCCAAATCTTATGGATAAAAGCTTGAAATAATTACAATGAGACACATTTTATAAGAAAAAGACACATTCATTCGGATACAATTACAATAAAGTACATTACTATTCACAAATATGTTGCACTATAGTTCCAAATTAAGGTAGTACTACTATTTATAAGTATGTTATACTATGAAAGCATTGTATCCACAAAAATGTACCTATATGTGGTTGACCTAAAAAACTTGTATGCATTAGGTGGACCATGCAACTCATGTATGTTTCTAAATGATATTTATTTTAATAAAACATAAGTTTGTGTTAGTATTAATTGATTTCACTAAAAGCTATAGTTAATTATTTTTAATGAACCGTACCACTGGTGTATAAGAGTGTTAATTAACCTTACGATAATCGCCATCAGACAGGTTTTGTATCAACTTCGGACCTGTTGAAAGGAAGCCACGTCCAAGTGGGCTATACGCAACGATCCCTATACCAAGTTCTCTAAAATTAATAAAACATGGTCACATTAGTTTGCCTAAACAAACACCAATCGAACGCAAGATGAAACACCAAATAAAAATAGAAAACCAGAATAGTCACCTGCAAGTAGGAACTATTTCATTTTCCAACTCTCTTGACCATAATGACCATTCATTCTGCACAGCAGTAATAGGATGAATAGCATGAGCCCTTCTGATTGTTGAGACAGAGGCCTCTGATAACCCTACGTACTTTATTTTTCCTTCTTCAACCAGTTTCTTTAGTTCCCACATCTTGCAACCCATTCATCGGATAAGATACAATATGTGTTCTTGGTACCAAACTATATACATACTATAAATCATATATATATCATGCACGTGAAAGAAGGGGAAATGTTCTTCCAGCCCGTAGTTTAGGGGGATTGTGTTTAAAAGATAGTAATTTTTCATTTTGGCAGAAGTAGGACATTAACTTTTTTTGTGGCAAATCTAAGTCATTTTTCCCACACTGACGTGGCTAAATGTGTGAAAAGAATAAGTTACAGGTCTAAATTTGCAAAAGTTATAAACCTACGGGTCTATATTTACAACAACAAATATTAATAGCCTACTTTTGTCAAATTGAAAATATATTGTCCTTAAAACACAATCTTTCTTTAAATAGCGGGCCTAAAATATATTTTTCCCTAAAAGAGTGTCTTTCAGGCCAAATTTTGCCTAATAGCTAGCTAGTGGTATATTTAAAAGTTAATAGCTACATGTTGCCAGTCTCGCCTAAAAAAGTGCCTTTTGGGACTACATCGAGTAAATTTATTTGCGACTATATTGAAGAGAAAAAATTGGGACTAAATCCACAAAAATCGAGAACTCAAGAAACCATACATTTCAAAATTAAAATTTTAGGGTTTGGAGGGGAACTCACGGTGATTTCGATGTGGACATTAGTGTCAATTCGATGAATGTAATACAGATCAAAGCAATCAATGTCGAGCCGCTTCAAGCTTGACTCACATGCAGACCTCACATATGAAGCCTCACCATTTATTTTCATCTTCCCATCCTTGTTTCTTATCCCAAACTTACTTGCAATTTCCACTTTCTCCCTCATTCCCCCTTTCAATGACTGTTTCAACAATACCAAAGATATTAATTTGGTATTCAGCACTATGTGTATGGATATTTACACTGCTCACGTGGACAAATTTTGAAGTGCCAAATATCTATATAATTAATTATAAGAAAAAAAAATTGTTTGTCATGAAAGTTATCTCTATTTTGGCTTTAATACTATAGATTTTCATGGATTGAGAATAGGTCCTGTAACTTTCACTTTTCAACATTTTGGTCCATAAGCCGGTTATAGGAGGTCAAACATTTAGTTGACACTAACATACTGGATTCTGATTTTTCCACGGAGTAAAGTTTGATTGGTCAATCAAATGTCTCATATTTTACAGCCAGTCACCAGACTAAAATGTAAATTGAAAATTATTGGATTATTATCAGTACATGAAAATCAAATAGGACTAAAAAATTTAAAAATAACTTACATTACTAAAAGAAGATTTATATATATACTATCTAACTAATAACAAAATTGTCTTCTAAAAATAATTTTTAAAAAAAAACAAATATTAACCAAAAGACTATTATTAAATATGTTATGAAATTTTGAATGTTACACATTAACAGATAATAATTAATAAAATTCAAAGTAGTTAGTATATATATACATGTGAAATTTGAAAATGTAGAAAAAATTAGTAAGTGGACCAAATATATTCAACTTAAATTTATCTCTAAATTCATTTCACACAACACAGTCTCACTCCAAAAAAAATATATATATTTTTAAAATTGTGCATAGCACAGGAGAATTTCTATTACACGCTAATAGGTGGAAAAATGTAAGATTCCAATTAATGGGGCGCTTCAACCTTATCTAGGGGTGGCAAAATGAGCTCAACCCGATGGACCCGTCTATATGATTAGGCTGGGCCTAAAAAATACTGGCTCGAAAAAATTCGGGCCTGATAGGTCCAGCGGGCCGATCGGGCTCGGGTCGAGCAAGAACTTTTGGTTGGTCCCTTTTTTTTTTAAATTTATATAGCAAGTGTAGTGTAGTCTAATATGTCAAGTGTAGTTATTAACATGAGAAGTATTGCATGTGATGTTTAAGAGTGTTTTTTGAGTTAATATTATTATTTTCTTGTTGCAATAGTTTTTTCAAGAGATTAATATAAATTATTTATTGGAAGCGGATAGTCAAATCATATCATAAACTAGTATTAATGGTCATTATAATTCATATCTTGACCACGAAAATACGACTATAAAATTTGTTTGAAAATAAAATTATTTGTGAATATAAATAATTTTATTTGACAAAAAAAAAAATTAAACGGGTCATTTTGGCCTAATGGCCCGCCTAGGGCTAGGCTGGACCTTTAAAGTAGAGGCACGGTTGGTACCGAGCCCGGCAGGCCAGTGCCTGGCTGGTCAGCCCGTTTGCCACACCTACCCTTACCCGGCTATTACCTAAACCTTCGCTCCCCATCCATCTTCATTTTGATAGGGTAAATTTTTTTAAGGACTGTAATTTAAAGGGAGTGGCAAAATGAGCACCATAACTTTCCAGACTGACAATTTCAGAAGCATTTTTGATAAAAGTAGTAGATTGAGGTCAAATCTGCCCTGGTCAACCCAATTTGGGCCAAATTCAGCTCTAATCGAGTCAACCAGCTCGAGTTTAAACCCAAATTGAGCCAATTAGCCCGATTTTTGTTGATTTATTCCTCACTTTTTAAAGTTATTGTCCTTAGTTTGTCAGTCCAAAAAGTTGCGACCTCATTTTGCCGCCCCTAAGTTATGTTCCTTAAAAAAAAAACATTTTTCCTTACTTTGATAAATAAAACAATGCTTCTTGGAAAAGCTTATTTTATTTTAGGGTTATTTGCAAAAAAAATACATGTTTTTTTTTTAACTTTAACAATGACATATTTTATTTTAATCAAGTTACTACTAAACCGACACTCAGACACTGGGGGATGAATTTGGTTATATCATGAAGCAGCATATTATACCTTTCCGATAAGAATCTCGTTGGTATGGGGACCATACGAATCTGAGGTGTCTAAAAAAGTGACGCCGGAGTTGATGGCATGGTGGATAAGTTTGATCATATCGGGCTCGGGCTGGGCCGGGCCGTAGAAGGCCGACATGGCCATGCAGCCCAGCCCTTGTTTCGACACTTCCAAGCCCTCCGATCCAAGCTTCATTCTTCCCACATTCCGTTCCATGGAAAATTAGAAGTGACAAGACTTTTAATATAACTAGTTTTTACCACGTGCATTGCACGTTGTATGCAAATAGGCTAAAAAAAGTTGAATTTTATCATATTGAACTTTGACGTATAAGACATTGAATCACTAACCAATTCTATCCCAAATTCTGTTCTTAAAAAAATTGTAATTAAAGGAACAGTCAGATACTACTTGAACATGTCTTGTGGATTCACAAAATGAATAGATCCGATGAGCCTCAAAATCTACAATAGTTGTCAGAAGATTTTTTTAACCCAACGTCTTAGCAAGCATTTTTATAGAACGGGACAAAGTGATAACAATGATCTGATCATTTCAAGTTTTTCAATGAGTATTCTAGACAATTCTCATATTTTGTTCATAGGTACCAAGTTTTCTAATTGATAATTTAACATTTTGCAATACACAAATTCTCTCCAATACTTATTTCTTTTTTAAAATAAATAATACTCTTGCTTTACTTGAGTTTGCGAACATCACCACAATGTATTTGAAATTATTATATCCTACCAATATAACCATAACAGAGCAATAACAGAAAGAGAAATATTTACACATAAAGATATCATGGAATATGGAAAAGCAATGTCCCATTTTATTCTTTTATCTCACCGAACAACAATTTGTTTATAAAACTTTTTTGTCTGAATACTGTGATTATCTTTCAATAGTTATATCGAGTATTGGATGTGCACGCAATCACTAAAACTATATGTATAAATGTTAATATGCAATTTCACGATAAAGGCTACAATTTGCTACATAAACTTCCAGCAGCATATGACGCGAAGTATAAAGAACATTAGCGGTGGCCGATAGTAAAGATACAACAAGTATATAATCACACCCTGTTGTATAAATAGTCTAATAGTAGAGTAAGAACACAAGATTATCATAGAAAACCAAATTAACATAACAAAAAAAACCGTCCCTGACCACTTCGAATAGTGGAATAAAATAACCAATTTGACAAACTTATCCTTGGCAAACTCAGGCTAATCTGACATTGCAATAGTTTTTCAAACTCGAATTTTGTTAGTCTAAGCAATTTGACATGAATAAGGAAAAAATCATACTTCTACCGTAACGATTTAGATTATCTCAAGCTATAAAAAAACAGTTTTATTCTTTAAAATTAATTAATCACTTCAAAACATCACTTATTTATATCTCATTGCATTATATTTTTCAATATACTCTTTATCAATGAACTAAACTCCCTTCAATAAACAAGATAGACGAATAAACCTTCAATTTTACACCTTTTAACACTAATGAACAATATTTTCATTAAAATTTGCACTATTTGGCAAGGATAACCTAAATCTCAATGGAGGGTGTATCAAATTAATTAATCACCTTATTGAAAATAACTTTGTCGATAGAAGTTGCCCTCTACATGTCTGATTCCTTTCCTCATATTATGTACTCCCTTCATCTCAAGACTTTCTTCACATTTTTTGTTTTCCCGTGTTTTAGCGAGCAATTTTTTTATTAGTATTATAAGTGATTAAATAATTTTTAAGGAGGCATATAATAGAGGAAAAATAATTCTATCATATCTCTTTTTAAAAGTTATTTTATCAATTCAAATATTAATACACAACTCGCTCGTAAAACACGAAATAAAAAGTGGTGAGAAGAAAGAGTTGGGACGGAGAAGTAGTTTTCTGCAAAAAATAAATAAAAAATCCACGAGAGGCATTAGAATTAAAGCAAAAACATACATTATCAAGTTCTGCCCCTATATAATTGAGGTTATGATTTAAGAATATAGCAATAGAATCAGACCATGTAATTAGGTTGCAAACCCTGTTGATAGTCACAGACTACAACATCATGAAGACTGAAGTGAATTAATTTATCGTCAATGTATGATGTTTTCATTTTTCTTGGAACGTTGTGAGATTTACTTAGATTACTTAGCATTCTAAACTATAGTATTTGAACAAAAAAGATTTACCATGATAACCACTACGATTCCAGTTTTTATTACATAAAAAACTCTATAAGTTACTTGTATTACATAAAAAACTCTATAAGTTACTTGAAAGCAATAAATCCAACTACTACAAACAACGAATAAACCAATGCGAATTTAATCAAATAATCAATAGAAAATCACCTAGTGTCCCTTCTCTAGTGTCTTTTCCAAGGCTTCAGCATTGAACTCTTCACAGGTTTTTCAATTTTCAGAATCCCGGGCTCTTCTTTAAAACTCAATTCTTCAATACTCACTTTCGTTGAGAAAAAAATCTAATTTCCTGCTCAAAGATGCAAAACCCATATTAAATATGCAAAATCATGTTTAACATATCACATAAGAAAATACATTTCAATCGAACTCCCAATGTCAAAGCATAAATTTCATCAGTAGTAATGTAAAATAAATAACAATAATTCAATTTTCACCTATAAATGAAAACATAATTATAAGTACCACGTATTAACCATTGAAATTTGAGATGACAAATTCAAATTAGCTAGAAAGAGAAGACAAAAATAAGCCTAAGTAACAAAATAATTAAGATGACAAATTATCTTCCTCTCGATTATTATTAACTAAAGCACCTGAAAGAGGGTTATTGTCGAAATACGAAACCACATTGTTCTCTCATTAGAGAGTCCAATTATGTGCTCCAAAATTAAATTTTTGAAAATTAAGAATCCAAATACTACTATATTTTGGGATGAATTTGTGAGTGAGCGCCTCACAGAAATCAACTGCATAAAAAAGAACAAATTAAATAGTCAACTCTAGAAAGGCATATGCTGGACACTGAATCTCATATCACAAGTAACAAAGTTATAGGATGTGTTGTTATCTAACACAGGGGAGAAGCAATACCATTATGACAATATACTCCACAACAACAAATTCATCTCAAAGTTCAAAAAATTTAAACTTTAAAAATAGTCAAGCAAGATGATGAAATGATGTACACCAACCTGTTTGAATTCTTCCTAATACCCGAGGAGCTGCACAAAAAATAGTAGGTTTAAGCTCTTCCACATCTTCAACCTATACTTTAACATCCTTTGAATAAGAAAATAACATGATAAACCAATTATTTCTGAAAGATTTATTTATTACAATTGACACCCCATTATTAATCGACACTCTTTAATAACGCAATCAAAGATAGAGAGCGTGAGGGATGTATGACATAAATATCTGAATAGATTAGTTAAAGACAATTATGGACAAATTGTTGTCACGATAGTAACTGCAAAGGGAGAGCCAATTATCAATGTCGAGGAGCTGTCGTCAAAGAGACACAAATTAGATACTTCAAGAGCATTTAAAAATGCTTCAAATTAATTTTAATCAAGATGGACCTCTTCTGCATCTTCTGATACAAAATATTATGAAGCACCACAAATTCTTCATTCATTTACATGTATGACAGCGGTGCTAATTCAAACTTAACACTCATAAATTAACTTCAACAAACAAATAGCTTTCAAATGATTTAATTCAATCACTCCAGGGTTTTATGCATAAAAGGCGAATACTCATAAAAGGCAAATACTAAGAGATAATGTATAAACCAGGTATTTAATAACAACAGTTGAATTGGGGCCTAATAATATTATTACGGGTCACTCTTACTTTGATACACCTTCATGTGTTTATATTCCTAAATCCTTATCGTATCGCCTCAACACTTACACTACTGTACCCCCGCATCATAGATTCATATAAATATAAATAAATATATATATATATCAATATAAGAAAGTAAAGTACGTCTAATTTATACACATTTGCATAACATAACATGTAAGCACTTGTTTACATCCATTTTATTAAGTACTACAGCTGAGCAAAGTAACACAAATATTGCAAGAACAAAGAATGGGGCACAAACCGATGATATCAGTAAACTGTAAAAACTCAAGGGCAATAACAAAATAAAGTACTAATAAATTTGTCTATTCAATCATTTAAACACAATATTATTTTAAATTTAAAATATAATTAAATATTCATTCAGACAATTTCCAATACCATATAAAAGAAATGCAAAACAATAAACTTGGACAAAAACATCATTTCTTACCATATGTTTAAAATTTTCCAAAACAAATCCACAGCCAAACTTCCAAGTACCGAAAATTCTAAATAGACAAAGCTTTCCATATTACATCCAAACTAATCAACTTACAATTAAGTACCAAAATACCAAAAAGAGAGTGGTATCCAATCCATCCAAGCTTCGTGGCAAGCTGTTCAAATTAACGTCCTTGTATTTTGACCATTCTAAGCCTTGCATCATTGACTTAACTCTCTACAGACACTTTTTTAATATCTCTCCACCATCATTTGCAAAAGAAAAGTTATGTGTTGGGGAGAGGCATATGCAAGGCACAAAGTGCTTGCTTCATTTATATTTCTAAGGGAAAATAGAGTTTTTTGTCCTCTAAGTTTGGTCAACTTTGTTTTTCGTCCTCTAACTTTTGACTTTATTTTTTAGTCCGATAACTTTAAAAAAATTAACGTTTTCGTCCTAAAACATAAGTTATCGGACTAAAATGTTAATTTTAGGACTAAAAAATTATCAGTTTTAGGACGAAAATGTTAATTTTTTAAAAGTTATCGGACTAAAAAATAAAGTCAAAAGTTAGAGGACGAAAAACAAAATTGACCAAACTTAAAGGATAAAAAAACCAATTTTCCCTATTTCTAAAGAGATCTGGATTAAGTAATATCAATCAAAGGAATAAATGCAAGTTCCAAGGCTGACCATATCATACATGGCCAGGGTATCCCATCACATTGTATAGTACAAAGATCAGCATCACCAACATTCAGGTCTGAACCTTTAAAGCATATATAATATAGAGTAAAGATTAAATAACTATAGTATCGTGGGCTCAATGCCAGCAAGCTAGCTCCCAACCTATCATTTCTAAAAAAATCACTCTTGAAACTCCACATTTGGCCTCGTCACTAAACCTTAAAACACTTAGCTCCCTTTTCACTTCCTAATTTATCATTGCATTGCTCCAAATGAAAGCCTTTCATTGATTTTTCTGCCTCACCCTTACAATGATTGTAAACTGAACCTTTAATTTTATAAAAAAATCTAATTTTGGTAATCTAGACATCAAACCTTGCAGAGTTTCAAGGAAGTTCAACTAACAAATTAACTTCAAAAGAAAAACAGAGGAAATGGTATCTAAATAAAAGTGCAAAGAGCATGGCAGAAAAATTAGCAATTTCACAGCAGAAGTATAAAATCAAATACCATCAACTTTCCATTTTATCACTTGGTGTAGTTTGAGCAACTCTTGCTTTTTTGTCCTATGAGAAGTTGAGAAAGGCAACATAAGTTATGAAAATGACCAATAAGATGTATAATAAAAGCAAAAGTTTATTTATTCAAAATAGTTTAAGCAAATTGACAAGAAGCACACCAAGTAGTACTTGAAAAAGGATCAATAAAGCACCTGAGCAGAACTCTTCTCCAGTGAATTTTGAAGTGCATTTTACATGCCCACAAAAGAAGAACCATCTTGCCTACACTAACAAAAGAAGCTTATATAATGAAATAAAAATGGGAAAAAGTTCTAATTTTTTTTTTCACGTTGATACTGCGGGAGAACCATACCAGCATTTTCTATGAGATATACTTCAGTGGTATATGGTGGGCCAGGTTCAGCACCTTGAAATAAATATGGATGATTACAACATTTGCGTAGCTGCATGGATTTATTAAGAAGACATTTACCACCTCTAGAACTTTCTGCAGCAAAGCATAGTATTGCTTTTGCGACTGAGACATACCAACTACTTTAAGTATTGTCTCCTTCTTGGAAGGTAGACCTTTCTCAACATCAGACTTCAACCTTTTGAGAAGGAAGGGTCGGAGAACATGGTAGTTCATTACACATACAGAAATTCAATTGGCCAATAAATTACCCAAACAAATGTAGTGCATCTCAAGGTGTCAAATGAATAAACAAAACTCTAGCCAACAACAAATAGTTCTACTTAAAAAAAAAATCCATTCCTAGTCACACAACACACACTTACCAGGATTATGACTGCATCAATTTGGATACCAAGTAACTCAGAAGACCCATGAGTCTACGATGTTACCTGAAATTATATGACAAGAAAAGACTGACCTTAGTTGCATCAAGGAGATAGATGCAAGCATCAAGACTACTCAGTTAGATAAATTCTTGAGACTTTGCCCGTTCCCGTTAAAAATTACAAAGCCATAAAATATCTTGTGTTGTTACACGACCAAAAGAATTCGTAACATTGTGTGTAATGGAAAAAAAATAACAGCTTATTGTGACCAGATGAATCTTGAGTTTCTCCAGCTGTACAGGTGTCTGTCAATTGTAAGGAGTATTTTTATAGAGCAAACCATATAATGATTTCATAAAAAAAAAAGTAAGAACAGTAGAGCATCTATCAAAATGTGATGTAGAGTGTGAGAACCTTAAGGATGCCAGATCCAATTACCATATTTCATATCATCAAGAGTAGATAAACTACATTGGAAAGTACCTGCAAAGTCCACCATGTTTGCAAATGAGTTCTGAGTACTTGGCCCATCTGACTCTTGCGTTGTTTCTTCCTCGATTGTTACGTCTGAATGTTGTCTGCGAAATCTGAGTATCACAAGGCACAAGAACGCTGCCCAAAGAAAAATGTAGTAAATTTATATACCATCATCTGACTATCTTTAACAAAAATGTGGTTCAGAGAGCTTAAACTCAGATTGATATAACTGTCTTACCAGCAAATATTCGGGTTCTGATGGAAGTTAGGTTCCAGAAGGCCGTCACTGCTGATGCAACAACAATTCACTGCTGATGCAACAACAATCTTTTTGTGCGTGCAGCTTCCCCATGTATCCAACGCCCAACATTTCATATATTCATTTGTTTTAACAAATTAATTTAGCAGCATGCGTATCAATATGTACTGCTAAAATGATATACTACGTATCTGGCATTCCACAAACCTTTCTTGGATAACTGAGAAGAGTAAGCGGAGTATAATTTTGGGCCTGTGAAGCTAATAAAGAAACCTGCAAGATTGATGACCATCAAGAATTTTAGGAGGATTTCAGTATTATTAAATTCTAGATAATGATTCTTTATGAACTTACCAAGAGCACATAATCTCCATAGGGTAATGAGATGACCATACTCTGCTCCCATTAGAAAGATGGGAACCACCTAAAAATAACAATTTAATCCATCTTTAGATTAAGACAATGTTCGACTCTAAATCGATAAGGTAATCAAAACCTACTTTAAGGGTCATGGCTGGTTCTCCTGAAAAGATCTGTCTCGCTTTCGAAATCGCAAGATTTGCAGCTGGAAGTATTAATCTGCCAACTCTCAATATATCATCTTCTTTCAACTTGAATTCACGCTTGACCTCAGTTGCATCTCTACTCAACAAAAATGCAGCATAATCAGCTATATGAGAAAAGATCATTTTGATACTTAAATAGCTTTCTGATCATACCTTTGGCGAATTGTGTTGGAGAAGAATGAGACTCCTAAGAACAGAAGTCCCACTTGAGATAGGAATGAGAAAATGCTGCAAAATCATAGTAACCAATTATTTTGGCAAATTTCAATAAAATAATGAATTGTTTTCTGAATTAGTATTTGGGGCCGATTGAAACTTGATTGTTTTTGCCATGCACTTTATACACTAATTTGTATCATATTAAATGCTTAAAAATGCAATTCCAGATACTTGAACACTCCATATATAACTCAGATGCTGCCAAACCCACTGAAAATGGCTTCAAAACTTAATTTAACCACTACTACATAGAATGTTCCATCCAAAGCCTGGTAAGTATATCATGTTGGGGACAAACAGGGGGCATTTCTTATCCTTCAAATATTAGGATACAACAGGCATGAGATGCCCTCAGCTATATGACTACCAAGCACACTAAACATTAAAATGACACAATTAAAAATTAGGAATACCTGGATTGCGCCTCGGGGGGAAATTGCAATTCGGTTGCCTTTATGATGTTCTGGAGCAGTTGTAACAGGCAATTTAGTACACGATTTCCTTCATCATCAAAAAGAAAAAACAGGAGACAACTATTTTTAGATGCAAGAAGACGTAAAACAAACATACATCGATTAATTGCTTACGTGCAATGGCGCGGAGACGGCGATCCGCAGCGGCGACAATGAAATGCAAATTTGGGGGAATAGCAGATCGCAGCAACGCAGTAGATACACCGCAACGTTAGGCAACACGGCGGTGACAACGGTGGAAGAAAATGCCACTGTTGCCCGTCAATTCTAGGGTCTCGAGGCCCGATCGAACTTGTCGCCGCCAGGAGGACCGATTGGAGCAGATTCGAGGGAGATTTTGGAGATAGATCATGAATCCGGAAAAGCGACGCAATCGGAAAAAGGGGGAGAGAAGAAAAAAAGGATGATTTGGATGTGTAAGAAAAGGGGAAACGACGTCGGGCCGCCGCCGGCGTCCACCGAAAGAGGAGAAAGGGAAACGCACCGATTAAACCAGTGTCGAGTAAGAATTGGGATGAGGAGGAAAAAATTGGGATGGAGGAGTAAAAAGAAAAGAGAAGCGGAGGGGGAGAAATGACACAGAAATATAAGTCAAGGGCATAATGGTCAAAAAATGATTTACAATGTTAAGCCACTTTTAAATGTATTATAGATTAACCTTCAAATTTGTGATTTTTATCAAAGATTGTGGGCTAAATCTTTGAAAAATATACTTGATCCGTCTTCAAATATAATAAATATATATATAATAATAATATTTTTCTAGGTTAAATGCAATGCACAAAATCAATATATTCAATTAATTTCGCCACCTAATTTTGGTACATGAATTTAAATGACCGTCCTAATTGTAGCCATGCATGTATTGAGTTTCCTATGAATAGTCATGTCAATGTCGCAATAAATAGAGTTATTTCAACATTTGCATGTGACAAAATAGGCTATTGCTATCTCGTACGTACCACAATCGATATTTCACATGTGACAATTAAAATTGACCAGACGTTTACTTAACCTTCATTAAATAGTCTGGATCTGCAATTTAATTTAAGGGCACAAGTCTGGCCTATATATTATCTATCATAAACTTTTTCTAAAAGCTCAATTTGGCGTTTTTTATAAAGAGATCTGGCCTGAAAGCATTTTAAGGGTCATTTTAGTTATATTTACTAAATTATTTTCAGCAATTGTATTATCATCAAAACATAGCAATTAACTTAAATGAACAATAAGAATTATTTGTCAAATGATTATTAAATAACAGCACTATAACAAATCCAACAAATAATATTTTAATATAAGTATATATTTATTATATTATATATGTAGATTATATAGATATTGTATTTTTATGCATTACATATGATAATATATAGTATATATTTAATGATATAGTTAAATAAGCTGACATGTTGGGCTTAAAAGACTTATAGAAAAGCTTATATCTGGTTTATTTAAATAAAGGATAGCTATATACACCTCCAAAATTAATACACACACTCAATCTCCCAATAAACTACCAATTATAACCCTAGTAAAATCCTTAGTATTTTTTTTCCTCCTCTCAATTTGTACTCTCTCCTCGCAGAACCTGTGCCTCCACTGCTGCCCTGAGCCCCTGACGCATCCGCCATAACGGTGCTCGATTGTGAGTTCGGTTTTTCTATGCTGAAATTTGTAGTGTAGCCTATTATTTGCGGGGAAAAAATATTGATGTTTTCCATTTCTTCTCCCTTCAAAAAAATTTCTATTTTTTCTTTCTTCTGTTGGTGTCCTCAATCTGTAAGATTGATATTAGGGAGAAAATCATTTGCGATTGAGTTTGATTTGTTTCCAATCCATAAATTTCATTTTTGTTGAATTAATAAATTACAAAATTATTTTGGAAGAATTGAAATTTAGAACTATTTGCTGGTAAAATATGGGTAGAAAACTGAGAGAATTAGGCGACGTGGTGCAGGGCGGCGGCGGCGCCGCCGCCGGTGGGTGAGGATGGCAGCGCTGGAAGAAGGATCGATGGGTATTTCAGTTTCTTTTTGCTGATAATAAAATTTTAGGAGGTACATCTATAAAAGATGGAGGGGTATTTAACCGGGCCCTCCCAAATCTCAAAATCACATCTCGTGTCATTACTTTTACCCATAAAGAAGTATCTACTATAACCACAAAGTCAAAAGACATGAAATACTCTTACATTATCTCTTCGAATACTAAAAAATAACTATCACATTAAATTTCATGTCAAAAGCTAATGAATAAATGAAAGATTTTTTTCATTAACATATATATTTTACAAGTGTATCACAGTAATCCGCGTATTACGCGGGGGTTAATCTAGTGAACACTATTTTCGTGAACGGAGGATCAATACATAATTTCCAAAATATAAAAATCAAATTTCAAAATTAATAAATCGTATTCTAATAATAATTTAATCCTAACTGGTTGGTTTAATTTATATTGTTATGGTTAGCACGTTTTATTCTCTTTTTCGTTTATCGTCCATTTATTTGGTTTGAGAAAAAGAAAATCCCCTTTCACTAGAGGATCTGATACATGCGATTTCCTGTTTATTTATGAATAAAAGTCCCATAAAAAAAATGTATATACATAACATATGTATGAGAGAGAGATTTTTATTGAAACACCAATAATATCATTAAATTAAGTAATTTAAATGCATGTACATATATAACTATTTCTTTTACAAATGATTATATCTATATAATCATATTTAATTTAAGGTTGCATTTGGATGGAGTAATTTGAAATACAAGAGATTTGAAAATGAATGGATTTTAAATCCATAAATTTCAAATGACATTATTTTGCTAGGTATTTGAAATTCTTTCATTTTGAACAAAAATTATACTCCCTCCAATTCAAAATGAGTGGAGTTTTAGGATTTGTTGTCAAAATTAAGAAGTGATGTATATTGACTATTATACCCTTAGGGCTTGTTTGTTTTGGGATTCACACGGACAGGACTAGGACTTTCCGGCCCCCGCCCCATTCTAGTTAGAGATGTAACATCCCGTTTTTACATCTCATTCTTCATCCACACCTATAATACCTATTTTCTCTCACTTACACTCCCTTTCCTACTTTTCTCTCACTTACACTCTCTTTCCTACTTTTCTCTCACTTACACTCTATTTTCTACTTTTCTCTCACTTACACTCTCTTTCCTACTTTTCTCTTACACATCCTACTTTACTTTTACACATGATTTGACATAAAGTAAAATCTCACCCTACTAAAATCTCAAAACAAACACACACTTTTATTATCATCCAAGACTTTACATCTTGTGGGCGTAAAGTCATTACTTCACACGTCCACCTAAATACCAAAACAAACAAGCCCTTATACTTTATTGAAAGTATTTATCACATTCTTAATTGTAGTTCCTTCTCTCTCCCCTATATATATCTTCCCTTGTATAGATGGACTATGGTCAACTGTTTTATTTAGAGAGTGGAAGTAATAAAAGGTATGGTAAAATTTGAGTGATAATTTATGGGGATTGAAATAGGGGTATAATGGAGAAATAAAGTGCAAAAATGTGTAAACATCAGACATAATTGAAACAAAAATTACACTCTAAAACTTCACTCATTTTGAATTGGAGGGAGTAGTTATGAATTTTAAATCCATCCATTTGAATATTTTACCGAAACAAGTGTAGTGAATTTAGGTGGAATGGAGTTTTTTAACGTCCCATAACTTTTTACCTTTTCCAAAACGTTCCCAAAAAGTTAATTTCTCAATGTCTCAACGCTTGGCTAAGTATACAATTTACGTCACAAAAAAATATTAATTTATTCAATTATGTCCCAATTTTTGGCTAAGATTACAATTTGCGTCCCAAAAAAGTTAATTTCTCTCAATTACATCCTAATGTTTTGCTAATTGTAATATTTACATCCCAAATTTGTCAGAATTGACAAAATGCAGTCGATATTAAGTTTAGCTTTTTTTTTTAGGCAAAATTGCTTATGCGGATATTAAATTTATTTTTGAAGAGTGGGGTGGATGGCGGTGAGGAAAATGACTACGTTTTATTTTGGGAGAGTGTGAGATATGGGGGGACTCTTTCATTTTTTTTTTTTTTAAATTATATATTTTCTAATTTTAGCTTAAATTAGTAGATTTTTTATTTTGTTTTGTTAATTTTTTAAAGAGTTATTACTTTCAATATATGATGTGTCAATTTTCTTCAATTTCATTGATACATTCTATTGTTAGCACGCCACACAGGTCCACCTAAGCATATTCACTGAAATTTTCATATTTAACGAGCAGTGCACGACACATGAGATAAAACAATTGTGTTTTGTCAATTTCGGCAACTTTAGAACATAAATTGTACAATTAGCCAAAAATTGGGACATAATTGGAGAAATTAACTTTTTTGGGACGTAAATTGTACAGTTAGCCAAAAATTGGGACGTAGTTGGAGAATTTAACATTTTTTTGGGACGAAAATTGTCCAAAAATTGGGACTCATTGGAGAAATTAACTTATGGAAAAATTGCACTTTTGGTCCCACGAGAATGAGTGCAAAACATTTTTGGTACCTATGTGCGAAATTAGTCTTTTTTTTTTTTTTGTAGTTTTGGTCCCATTTGTTAATTATTGGGACCAAAACTGCAAATTTATTTTATTCTCTTGGGACTAAAACTGCAATCTATTCATTTTCTTGGGATCAAATCTGCAGTTTATCCAAGTTTTTTGGGACCAAAAGTGTAAAAAAAAAAACAATGGGACTATAAGTGTCGAAAAAATGACTATTTTGAAATGAACACATTCTCTTGAGACCAAAAGTGCAATTAACCCATTAACTTATTTAGGAAGATTTTAAAAAAGGTAAAAAGTTATGGGACATAAAAAAAACTCTATCTCAAATTTAGGTTATGGATTTAAAATTCATAACTCAAATCTATCTGTGCGAACACAACTTAAACAAATTTCATACGGATTCTAACATAAAATTCGTTGTATCTTATAATAATTTCTTCAAAATTATGGACATGGGTTTGTATTATCCAAATATGTTATTTTTCACAATATATAAATCCTTCACGTATTAATATTTACGATAAATATCAATATAACATATAACATACATTAAATAAAAAAAATTAATAAACTGACACATGAGAAATTGATGAGACTGGCATGGGATTTTAGTTAATAAATAAACTGTATCTTCATATGTAGTATGAAAGCTTGATTTAATCTATAAAATTCATACGAATTCAAATTTTAAATATGTTATACTCCCTCCATTTCTCTTTAAGCAATCTATTTTGAGAATGACACAGTTTTTTTTAAAATATTGTGTTTTATGTATAATAGATGTTGAGATATAATAGAAAAGTGAAAAGATAGATGGATAGGGAGAGATTAAGTAGAAAATGAGATATATAGGGACACAATTTTGACAAAAAAAAAAATGGGAATAAGTAGATTAAGTTTTTTTTTTTTTTTTTTTGACGGAAAATTAAAATTCATTAGATAAAAAGGCTAAAGCCTTACATCTTTGAAAACGGCACTAGAACAACAATCAGGAACCTTGTCAAACCAAACTCTCTCAGCATTCCTACTATTACAAAAGTGAGCCAAAATGTGAGCCACTGAGTTTGCTTTTCTTCCTGCAAAATTAAACTCCATTTTTGCCACCTCCCCTGTCTTTGCTATAATGTCTCCAACAATCACCATAGAGTAAACATCAACAACGAGCTCTCCACCAAGCGCAAGATAGAGGTTTCTCGAGTCGGTTTCCACCATATCAGGTACAATACCCGCTGTTATAGACGTCTGGAGCCCAAACCTCATAGCTAAAGCTTCTATAAGAGTGCTATTTCCGTTAGCAGAACACCTTTTAGAGCCCGAAAGTAGGACCTGCCCCTTTCATCTCTCACAGCGAATCCAAAACCAACCGAACCATCCTTGAAAACAGCTGCGTCCGAATTCATTTTTTTGTAGCCCCTCGGAGGAGCCTGCCACCGGGCTTGTTCCGTAGCAGTGTCTTTTTGTCCTCCACTTCTAGGACTACTATTTTTCAGCTCATGGAAGAGACGGACTGATCGAGCCACAATCATCTTGGGGTCAGGCATGAGCTCCTCGAAGATACGAATATTGCGGGCCTTCCAGATTCCCCACGCGGTGATAGCGAACATCTCGACCCCCTGCTTCAATAGGTGTTTTGAGTACACTAATTCCCAGAACATCTCATTAAAATCAATTATGTTTGGTGATTGGAAATCAATCCGAATAGGGCTTTGTCCCCATGAGTGGATCGCGATTGGGCACCTTAGAAGCACATGCGAAATGGATTCGATCTCCTCACCACATCCCGAACACTGAACTTCCACATTCATCCCTCTTTTTGCTAGGTTATACATGGACGGGAGAGAATTCGAGCAGGCTCGCCAAAGAAAATGCTTAACTTTTGGAGGAACATTTAGATTCCAAAGTTTTTTCCACATCCCATTAATCGAGCTTGAGGACGGCAACTGAACCCCACACTTTGACAATTTTGAAACCGCAAGGTGATATGCAGTTTTAACAGTATACTTTCCCTGCTTGTTCAAAAACCAGATTCGTTTATCCTTGGGGGCTCTATTACTTAAGGGGATATTCAAGATTTTTTGGGCATCCCCCGAATCAAAGCAACTACGGACCCGGTCCTCTCTCCACATATGCTGTTGTGGGTCGATGAAATCTGAAACCCACTTCCACTCCTCGATCATTCCGTAGTGTGGCCCTGGTTTAGTCACTGAGTCGATTCCGATCCACCGATCATGAAAAGCATGGATCGAAGTACCACTCCCGACCCGCCAAGCCAACCCTTCCTCAACAATAATTTTTGAGTTAATGATACTTCTCCACAGGTAGCTTGGTTTGTGCCCCACAACTGCAGTTTCAATGTTACCCCTAGGGTAATATCTTGCTTTGAGAATTCGAGCCGTCAGTGAGTTAGGGTCATGGAGGAGTCGCCAATACTGCTTCGCTACTAACGCCATATTGAAAAAATGCATTTCCCGAAATCTCAAGCCTCCCCTTTCCTTTGATCTTGAAATCTTCTCCCAACTTTGCCAGTGTGTCTTCCTTTCCCCTGGTGTTGATCCCCAGTAGAATTGTGCCACCTTCCTCTCGATTTCCTCGCACAGGGACTTAGGGAAGAGAAAGCAACTCATTGAGTAGGTCGGGATAGCCTGTATTACCGTTTTGAGGAGGATTTCTCTGCCCGCGTTAGTTAAAGTGTTTTCTTTCCACCCTTTGAGGCGACTCGCAACCCTATCCACGATGATTTGGAACACCTGTTTCTTGCCCCTCCCAATTAGAGTTGGGAGCCCCAGATATTTAGAGTATTGGATCACAATTTTAGCCCCCATCTGTCTTCCCCATTCATCTCTTCTTTCATTGGAGATATTGGCGCTCGAAGATAACTCAGATTTGTCGAGATTAATTCTTTGACCAGAGGCTTCTTCGTACCTTGAGATGATTTCCTTCACTTTATTGATTTCAGATTGGTTTGCCCGAAAGAAAAGAATACTGTCATCCGCAAAAAATAAGTGGGACACCGGTGGAGCCTGTCTTGCAACTTTGACGCTAGAAATCTCTCCCCTATTTTC
Organism: Ballota nigra; assembly: GCA_947034835.1. Classification (NCBI taxonomy): domain Eukaryota; kingdom Viridiplantae; phylum Streptophyta; class Magnoliopsida; order Lamiales; family Lamiaceae; genus Ballota; species Ballota nigra. The sequence goes on along the minus strand of OX344721.1, from coordinate 121,579,680 downwards.
GGCTGCATGAAGCAAAGAAGAAAATCCCTCTGCACAAATAAGGAACAGATAAGGGGAGAGGGGATCCCCTTGTCGGAGACCCCGATGGGGCACAAAAGACTTCGAAGGATGTCGATTAATCATTATAGAATATGAAACTGTGGTCACACATCTTAACACCAGATCAATCCAATTTGAATCAAAGCCAAGCTTGACACACATAGCTCGGAGGAAGGGCCATTCTACTCTATCGTATGCTTTACTCATGTCGAGCTTAAGAGCCAAGAAGTCTTTCTTTCCAGTTTTCTTCTTTTTCAAAAAATGAAACACCTCAAAAGCTACCATGGCATTATCAGTTATCACCCGATTAGGGATGAAAGCACTCTGAGTAGGAGAAATGATTTGATTAAGCACATGTTTTAATCTATCAAGCACCTCAAAAGCTACCATGGCACTATAAGTAGCTTAAGTTGAGACACCCGCTTTTGCAAAATGTGTAACTTAAAATTGGACTGAGGAGGAAACATACAAGGCAAATTCATGTATATACTGGTTGCAAAGTGCAACTGTCTATTTTTTTAATAGTAATAGTTGTTTTTATTGCGTAGAATTAATTATTTTTTACTGAACAATATTAATTATTATTATAAAACAATATTAGTTGATTAGTATTATTTGTTTTTATATATATTAAATAGTATTGTTTGTGCATAAAGTGCACTGATACAATTGGTGCAAATAAGTGTCACTCGTTATATATATCTCTTCAATACGGATTAAGGTTTAAGATAAATATTAATATACTCCCCTTATCTCAAAATTAATTGCTACTAACCAGATCTACTCCTCCCCTCTCTCACTCAATATTTTCATAAAATTAATGACAATATAATAACATTGTCTTTTACATTTATATATTTTCTACATTTGTATACTTACATCTTATTCTATTACTTTACAATATTAGTTTATATTAATTAATTAAACTCAATTTAATTTAGTGCGGGAAACAATAAAATAGACATTAACTTTGGGACGGAGGGAGTAATATATATTAAATAAAATACTAAAAAATCTATATCACATTATTTTATTTTTTTGAATGCATTTTATACTCCCTCCGTCCCATACTTATTTGCTATTTTACTGTTTGCACAGGTTTTAAGAAAATAATTGTTTATTAATATTTAAAGTGATAAAGTAGATATTTTTTGTTAGGAGTGTATAAGGAATATAATATTAAAAAGTATTGTTATTTTTTGGTCAAAAATTGATGTAAGAAACAAGTATGGGAAAATTAAACTTTTTGGCAATATAACAAACAAGTATGAGACGGAGGGAGTATATCATATACTGAATTCCTAATAAATAAGATATGGCCCTATAAAAATGCGATTAAATGTAGCTAATAAATAAGCTATGGCCCTATAACCCTATATATTCATAGCCACGATATTTTTTTTTGTACACTTGCATTGTAGTTAGTTGTATTTGATCGTACGAATAATTTAAAAATATTTTACATGTAAATATATTCAATAATTTTCTGAATGTAAATAGTCATACTCTTTATCTTATTCCCTATTTCTTTTTCTTTTTCTAATAATCGGAAGAAGAAAAAAATGATATTAAATAGAAAATTATCGTATTCCTTTATCTTTTCTCTATAGGCTATTTGCACCTAATTGAATGACTTAATTATTATTATGTATATTCTTCTCCTCCTCTCTCCCTCCATCAAGATAAAGTCTTATGTAAACTGTGATTTGTGTATCTTTAAAAAGTATAATTAATTTTTTTATTAACATATTAGTTTCTTAGTATTAGTTATTTTGTTTAATAGTATTACTTGTTTACTATAAAATGATAGTTGATAATTAGTTTACTATAAAACTAGTTTACGTAACATTAACTCGTACTCCTTTCATCCTGAGTAAAAATTTATGTTTGTTTTTTTTGCACACTTTTTAAGAAAAATAGTATTTATAGTAGAGTATGTGATTGGTATAATGTGATAGTAAAGTAAAAAGATAGAGAGTGAATTTAAAGTAGATGATTTGTATTTTTTAATATTAAATTAAAATAAAATAAAAAGAAAATATAAAGCTTATCTGTGATGTTCAGAATGGAAAAATGTAAAGCTTATCTTGAAACAAAGAGAGTATTTAAAAAAAAAAAAAAAAAATTGGATTAAATTGATGTACACCCGCGGAATCATTTCTGCATCCTTAAAACCAAAAACTACCGCATTCTTAAGTATTGTATTGCCATTGAATGCCGGAAATTACAAGAGGCATGTATGGAGGAAATCATATACCTTAGCAAACGCTAATGGAGAGCGGTGAAATTGGGACTTGGAACATAAAATTTGATAGCAAATGAGGCGGCTGATTGTCTACCATTAATATAGGATGTGTTGGATATTACTATGGGGTAACTAATGAAAATTATAAAAGAAATTACAACTGAATTTTCTTGAATAGTTCCACAACTTGATTCGACACTTGAATTCTAGCACATTGAAATTGGAAGTCACATTTTTTTTAAAGCTACAAACACTCGTATTGAAAAGTCTCCACACACAAGACGAGTTGCATTAAGGAAAAAAAATTTACCCGCAAAGAGAATACGTCCCAACTAGGTGTTGTTGGAAAACGACGTAACAATCTCAAAGGTAAAATGGTTCTCGTCCATTTAGGTGTAGCACCTCAAGTAAATAGCTCCGGTGAACTGAAATCGACACAAAAATGGATCACATTACTATAGTGAATATGCAAGAGTTTTCAAGATGTTGAGAATTTTATGTGTATGAATGCGCACTAAAATGTTTGTCTTGTATGCTCCAACCCAACCTATTTGGGAAAAATTGCTTGAATTTTAGTAATAATTGTCAATTGTCGAACCTGAACATTCATTGAAATCAATTAACACCAATTGTGGGTGTCAATCAAAGGAAAATTATTAATTTCTTTCAATCAAGATGATGACTCATCCATGACTCATCCGATGAACCTAAGGAACGATGACTTTGCTATGTGACTTGAACCGAAAATACTAGCTTTCTACTAGTAGTTTCCCCACAAGAGTATGGGTTCACTGTAGTGTGGGCAAGTATAGGGACCAAGTATATCGTACCTAAGGGGAGGAATGTATGCGAACAGATCCCTGAAGATCTATGCGTCGTAATTAATATGAGTGTATGTTTTTTGGGGTTTTTTAAAAAGAAAATATAATCTAAACTAAATTACTCTATGAATGCAAAAAGGAAAATTAAACTACGAACTTAAAAGTGTGTTTTCAAATATGAGATGGTGATGCTTAGGATAGGAATTCCTACGTATACTAACGGAACAGGTACATAATCAAAATAACTGTGACGTGCAAGAAATAACTTAAGTAAAAGATTGTAAGATGAAAGCTCAAGAATTAAAACCCTAATATTTTATCCTAGCAATCGACTTCACTAATCCACTAACAAGTTAATAGATTGTGCTTAATTAATGAGACCCTAATTTAACTAAGGTGATGCGGTCGTCCTCTCTAGATAAACCTGTAGATGAATAAATCTCTTCTAAATCCTCTAGTTAAGCCTATTCGTTATTAAAGAGTGATAAGATTGTCCTCTCTCTAACAATTTTCGTACTTAATTCAAAGATAAATCTAGCATTTATTTTAAGCGTTCGTTAATTAAGAGAATTAAAACTAACGTCACGAATTACCCTAATTACGTACCCACATCCTACTTCTACGAGTTCATCCTACCCCAAACATACAAGGGTTTTAGCTAGACATGATTTTTATGGAAACAAAAACAATCGAAGAAGTAACGAACATGAACATAATGATTTTAACTAAAAAGTTATCAAACATAAAATAGGGTTGAAAGAAATAAATGCTAAGAATTGAAATTAAATTAATAAAACGAAGTCTCAAGTATTCAAGAACAAAGAACTTTAAGAAAGAAACTAAAAAATCAAAACCGAACTATGAATTCGTAAGTAGAACCTCGAATACGTAAAACTAAAGCTTGCTCGTCTCTTCTCCTCTTTCTCTCTCCAAAAACTAACTCTCAAAATGATGTGGTATCAAGTGGTATGTGATAATCTGATGTGTTTATTTTCAAAAACGAGTTTGGAAAGAGTATATATAGGCAACGGGCCGAATCGGGAACTCATGGGCCGAAAAACGAACTTGGAGGCAAAATTGGGATAGTGCTCGAGCAGCACACGCTCGAGCGGGTGCGCCCGAGCTCAATAGCTCGAATGCAACAAGGGGTCGAGCGCTCGTGCTCGAGCTGATCGAGTGGCCGAATCGTTCTGCAAGTCTTGGGGCACTCGAGCCCTATGCTCGAGCGGAAGCGCTCGAGTTGGTAGAGTGCTCGAAATTCTCTGTAAGTTTTAGGTGCTCGAGCCACATGCTCGAGCGTTGGTGCTCGAGTAGCTCGAATGACAAAAGTTCTCTGGACAAATTGGGCGCTCGAGTGGCATGCTCGAGCGGTGGTGCTCGAGTGGATCCACTCGAATGAGTCTCCTTCTTCTTCAACTGATACTTTTCTTCTTGCGCACTAATACTAATTGTATTTTTTGATATCTTCTCATCCGGGCATCCGTTTGAGTCGATTCAAAGTCCTACGAACTCCGTTTTTCGCCCTCAATTCACCTATGAGCATCAAAGAGACAAATTCATCAATGTGTAGAAATAATACTCAATTGACTCTAAATACTCAACAAAATCGATCAAAACTAGGGCATTTTTAGCTACGAATCATGACAATTTCACGCCTAATCAACCCCCCCAAACTTACCATATTGCTTGTCCTCAAGCAATGAAATAATAAGTCAAGTGAAATTGTTAGGAATGAGTCAAAGAATCAAATCATGCAAGTAAATGAACTCGAGCTCAAAGATCAATCACACGTATACTAACTCACCCCCCTTCATCATACTCATGCAATAACAACAAGAAACACCAAGATCAAACATGGATGTGCACTCAACGATGTGTTTCACTCCCTCACAAGTGTATATCAATAATAAGGGAATCACTCAATCAATCAATCACGCATATCGACAGCCATAGGCTTGTAAGCACTCTCAACTCCGACCATACTCTAGAAATCAATGCCGAATCAAAAAGGACTTTTCTCAAGGTTGTAATGTAGGCTCTTTGGACAGGTGGGGTAACAATATGGGGTAAGTGACTTAAGTGAATGGAGAATAGAAAATCAAACTTTGGTACTTCGAGATTAGGAACAGAATACTTCAAATATTTTCAATTAACACACTTTCAATTCCAATACTCTCAACACTTCAATTTTTTTCTAGCTCACTTCACTTTTTTTTTAATCACTTCACTTTTTTTTCTTTTTCTTTTTCGCACAAACATATGAGCTCATTTTTTTCCTTTTGCTCATTCTCAAATTCTTTTGTTCTTTACCACAACTCATATTCTTCATCACGCCTTCTTCTCATAATCACTCAAGCAATCACAATTCTCCTTTTTCAACTCAAATCAATCCCTTCACATTCACACTTTTCCTATTCTCCACTCAAATTGGGACAAAAAGACTTAGGAACTTGGAATAGTGTTTAAATGTGCAAGCAAATGAAATAGGCTTAAGGCTCAAACTGGCTATCAAGGGACAAATGTCAATGGTAAGGAAAAGTTTTGGCTAAGTGACTCATTCAAAACAAAGATGGCCTAAGATCACATTCGGCATATCAAACTAGACACAATCAAGAAGCGAGAGCACACACAAGTTCTAGCATCCTCTAAGGTGACGACTCACTCACAAACGAAGAGATCAATTCAGGTATCTTAATCTCAAAAAGCTCAAAATCTCACGGCTTTCACATCCATGCTAGTCCTAGTGAATTCTCACTCTCATCACACAAGTACTCAAAAGGAACACAATAAAATCTCTCTCAAATCAGCTCTAACTCATACACTCACACAATAAAATTCCTAACTCAACCTCACAACTTAACTCTACTCACCAAGTCATACTCAAGAATCATCAATAAGCAAGTGATAAGAGTTAATAAGCGTAAAATAAATCAATCAACACATCAATCCATAACAAATCATACCCCATCAGTTTTAAAATACTTTCAATACAATCCCATAATTCAACTAAACACTCAAACAATCAGCTCCCCACACATCAAAAACAGAAAATAAAAGACGGAAACGAAAAAAAATGCAAGAGTAAGAAAAGCGGGGGAAAGCCCCATCATCACTGGTCCGGAGGAGGTGGAGGACGGTAGTGGGGATGATCAGCACCCAAATGAGACACGAAGAGTGACTCCATCCAACGATGCATGTCGTAAAACTGGTCCTCCATACGGGCTGTTCTCGTGTCTATCCTCTCTTGTGTCTCACGCAAGTGCGTCACGTCCATCTGGAGAGTCTGGATCTGGTTACCCATCTGTGTCCAATCAGCATACGTAGGGTACCACTGCCCGGGCGACTGCACTCCTGGTGACTCTACCTCCATCTCTTGCGGTTCTTCACCTGTTGTTGCCCCCTCATCATGTCCTCCTTCGTACTCTTGCTCCTCCTCTTCTTGCAAGTCTCCCACTCCGCTCGAACTGGCACCACTTGTGCCTTCTCCTATGTTCCTCTTCACGGGCCTAGTCTCCCGGAGTCCTCTTCGCGATATCTGCGAACAAGAAAGCAAATGACACTTAGAAAAAAATAAAAAATAAAGTGAATCTTGCTCGGCAAAGGCAGGGGTAGACTTACTCCTTGAATTTCCGATCATCCCAGCCCAGATGGGTGAGGTCCTCAGGGCCGCGGACAGGAGTGGAATCCCTGCCCGCTTTGCCTGTTTTCTCTACAGGCTCGATGGAGGAGTGGCGAACAGCATCCCCCTCAGGGCGAGCATGACTCTGGCCCACATTTTCCTTCCCCTTACCGCCGCCAGGGACATCATGGGCCAATGGAGTCCCATCAGCTTTTTTTAAACGTTTCCCCCCACGAGGAGGAGAAATTGGAGAAGATGGTTGAACAGGACCAGGGGGAGCAGCTTGTCGCAGAACTTTGGCTCCTTCAGCCTTGTTCGTCATCGCCAGAACCTTAGTAGGCGGGTCATCTCTCCTCTTCCGTCCTTTCGGAGGTGCCATCTCGAAGACCCTATGTTCCAAGAGGGCAAAGCAAGGTGGAACGGCAACGGTGACTTGCTCGGCTACAAAAAAAAAATATGAAGTTAAGGCGAGCAAGTTGGAAAAGTCAGTGACGAACAAAGTGTGCGCAAAGAGTTAGAAATTTTTCATACCTGGGGGCACCTCGGCCTGGGCCTCTAGGTGATGAGGGTAAGTAAGTAGGCGAGTAGCTCTAAAGCACTTTCCCTCACGCAAATACTCAGTGGTCCTTTCCGCTCTATTGCGAAGGCCGGCCAAGCAGGAGGTGAATAGGAACTCTGAGCCGATCTCTTCTTCCTCCGAGTTCCACTTGGGTAAACGAGGGTCTGTGAACAAACAAGAAGAGTTAAATTAGAACAGTACAGTTCGAGGACGAGCAAGAAAATAATCTTACGTTTAAATTTCCCATAAGAGGCTGGGGAATTTATTCGTCCATCACCACCGTGTGGACCAGAAGATGCTCGCCAATCACCCCCGATGAAGAAGAAGTGTTGTTTCCAATCGCGGATTTTGTTCGGCATCCCCTCTACCATCTTCAATCCAGTCCTGGCCTTGAGATAGAAGTAACCTTCCTCTCTAGGGGGACATCTCGTGATCGTCATGAGGTAGTTGATCTCTTCTGCAGTTATACGATCAACATACCCCTCCAGTGCGAACAGACACATTATCCCCAACAAGTTCATCCACCCAATCGGAGTAATTTGAGTGATCGCAAGGTTGGTCGCCTCTAGGAAGCGACCAACAATGGGTGGAAGAGGCAGTTTCAATCCAGCGATCAAGGTATGAATATTGATCGCCGTACATCCTGGAGGGAAGCGATCAGCTCTCTCTTTCCTCCGAGGAGCCCACATATGAATATCGTAGGGGATCTTGTAGGTCTTTCGGAGCGAGTCCAATTCATCCCGCGAACAACACTCTTGATTCTGCTCGCCTGGAACTCATTTTTCCCCGAATCCATTATTTCTCTTTCGGGGCGGCGATAGCTGCTCGCATGTACCTCAGCATATGCTCGCCATTCAAATGGCCGAGCAATTCCAATTGGAGTTTTATTCTCCAGCATTTTGGGAGATGGAAAGTCAATACTCTCTAGGAACTCGCGAGTGAGTTCGTCAGAAAATGGATCCTCTGATTCGGCACTGGACGAAGAGCCTTCTCCCGAATCTCTGCTCGCAACGACCACCAACTCCCTCCCAGATGAGCGAGCACCGGTATCCTCCACCGAGCGCACAACCGAGTCAACGTGAGGGCTTGACGCCGAGGAGACCTCAAGTGGAGGTTGATCATCGTGAACCGCAACGGGGAAGAGGGGATCTAAGGTTTTCTCATATCTGTTGCTCGAATGAGAAGACATAAGAGTGAGAAGAAAGCAAAAGAAATCCAGATGGCGGCGGAAGAAGTTGCAGACGGCGGCGTATTTCCCGAAGAAGGCGGTGGCGCGCGGTCCCACACGGCGGCGGTGGGGGTTTTTGAAGAAAATAGGAACGAAAAAGATGAAGTAAGAAAAGTGACTACCTGGGGAATGGAATTTGAAGCCAAATACTGAAAGAACGGACGCCGGAAAAGCTTGGAGTCGCCAGAGAAGGAGGAATCGTCGGAGCACTGTAGCAGAGATGGAAAAAGTGGGAAAAATTTCAGTCTCTCCCGTATTTATACCCCAAGCAAAGACGGGGTAAAATCCGTAATTACCCCAAAAATGGGGACCAAAACGCCAAAAAACGGGGTAAAATTCGAGCAAGTGTGAAAATTGGAGGACCTATATGCAAACACAGGGGCACGTAGCCTCGGGAATGATCGCGCGTGACGGTGCGCAATCATGGCGCTCACGTCATCCTCGTACGACCCCCAGGCCTTGGGGAAACGAAACGACGAGCCATATGTTGCTCGCCAGGACCAATGATGTTCGTCCCAACCCTCCTCAGTTTAATATCCTAACTATTGTTGCTCGCTCAAAGATGCTCGTCAATAGCAACATCTAGCCAGGATAGGGGGCAATTGTTGATAGGCGAACATCAATTATTGCTAGGCGAACAAAGATTAAAACCTTAAAAAGGATTATGAAGAGTCAACACCAAGTCGAAGATGATCAACAAAGAAAATCAAGTCGGGGTGCACAAACCAATCCAGGGAGTGTACAAACTGACGAACAACTCTATAGACGAGCAAGATACTGGCGAACAGGTTTTCAGGCCCGAGACCAGATATGAATATTCTGCCAAATCACTGATGACGAGCAACATTGTCAAAAGGTGGTGCATCTACCAATCTAAGTGGTGTATGCAGACGAACAAAGGACAAAGATCCCAAAGCCTAGCTCTACGAAGCAATAAGACGAACAACTACGAAAGCATGACCCCAAGAGACGATCAACTCTCAGTTGAAGAACAATCAAGATTAGTCAAACCGACTTAGGCGAACAACAATGAGTCCGAGATAAGACCAAAAGAAGACTTTGTAACTAAGATTCAGCTTAGATAAGGTCAAACTAAGGTCAAAGGACACTTGTCAGGCATACAAGCTAGGGAAACCAAGAGTCAGAGACACCTCATGCTTGCTAGCCTCTATAAATAATTGTTCTCCAGCTTATTAATACAAGTTCAAATTCACAAATACTCCCACAACACACTTATACACCAAAACGTGCACACATACGAATTATTACGATTTCGACTTTCGTGTTTACAATTTCATAACCCGAACCCTCGACTTACCATTTACGGTGGTAACCAATCACACGTAATTGATTGATGATCTTTAAACTGAACTTAAACAGTTACTAATACATCCGATAAAAATTGATCACCAACACCATCCACTTATTCACAAAGTGACTCCCCCCGTCACTAATCAAAGCTCTTGGGACTCCATATCTCGCAAAAATGTTCTTCTTCAAGAACTCAATCACCACTCGGGAGTCATTCACTCTAGTAGGGACAGCTTCAATCCACTTCGAGACGTAATCGACGCAAACGAGAATGTACAAGAACCCATTGCTAGGAGGAAATGGACCCATGAAATCAATCCTCCATACGTCAAATACCTCGACTTCCATGAACACGTGTAGTGGCATCTCGTCCCTCTTAGTAATAGAGCCAAATCATTGGCACTTATCACACCTCTTAACCCATTCCATGCAATCTTTCAAGAGTGTTGGCCAATAAAAACCAGATTGAAGCACCTTCCTTCCGGTCTTCTCTCCACCCAAATGTTCTGCACATGGCAAGGCGTGACAATGCCTTATAATATCACTCCACTCCTCCTCTGGTACACACCTTCTCAACACATGATCAATCCCTCTTTTGAACAAGTATGGATCGTCCCAAATAAATTCCCGAACTTTCTTCAAAAATGTCTTCCGGTGCACTGAGTCCATCTCCGCCGGTAACTCTCCACTTGCTAAATAATTAGCATAGTCTGCAAACCACGGTGATTTCCCTTCGACTCGATATACCAGAATATCTCCTAAACCAAACAGCTTCTCGTCCGGAAATTCATCGTTCACCTTTCGATCTTCCACTGTGTTTTCCTTTGTAAGCTCCAATCTCGAAAGGTGATCGGCTATCACATTCTCGCATCCCTTCTTGTCTCGAATCTCAACATCGAATTCCTGAAGTAATAATATCCAACAAATGAGACGGGGCTTTGCATCCTTCTTACTCATAAGGTACCGAATCGCTGCGTGGTCCGTATATACTATTGTTTTTTTCCTACTAGGTAGGGTCGAAATTTATCAAAAGAATACACGACCGCTAACAGCTCCTTTTGGGTCGTAGTGTAATTCACTTGAGCAGAATTCAGCATCTTTGAGGCATAGTATATCGCGTGAAAACGCTTCTCACGAATCTGCCCCAAAGCAACCCCCATCGCAAAGTCACTAGCATCACACATCAGCACAAACGGGCTAGACCAATCCGGAGTCACAAGTATTGGGGCATTCACCAACTCTTCTTTCAACCTGTTAAAAGCCACTAAACACTCATTAGTAAACTCAAAGGCGACTTGTTTTTCAAGAAGCCGCGAAAGGGGTATAGCAATTTGTGAAAAGACTTTTATGAAACGTCTATAGAATCCCGCATGTCCTAAAAATGATTGAATCCCCTTCTCGGTCGAAGGTGGTGGAAGCTTCTCAATAGCAATCACTTTCGCCTTGTCAACTTGGATACCCTTTCGAGGACACATGATGTCCAAGAACAATACCCTCTCTCACCATGAAGTGACACTTCTCCCAATTTAGCACCAAGTCCGTCTCTTCACACCTGCTCAATACAACTTCAAGATTGATTAGACATTTATTAAATGACTCCCCGTAGACGGAGAAGTCATCCATGAAAACCTCCATAATCTCTTTTCAATCAAACCATGAAAAATAGTCATCATACACCTTTGAAAGGTGGCGGGTGCATTACACAACCCAAACGGCATCATCCTAAAAGTAAAAGTCCCATAATAGCAGGTGAAGGTGGTTTTCTCTTGATCCTCGGGGGATATCATAATCTGATTATACCCCCAATACCCATCTAAGAAACAATAATACTCAAAACCACCTAATCTATCAATCATCTGATCAAGGAATGGTAGAGGAAAGTGATCCTTACACGTTGCCTTGTTTAACTCCCTATAATCAACACACACACGTCATCCCATCACTAATCTAGTGGCTACCAATTCCTTAGACTCAGTCTTAATCACCGTGGTACCCCCCTTCTTAGCAACTACGTGTAACGGACTCACCCATGGACTATCAAAAATCGCAAAGATCATGTTGCTATCTAACAATTTCAAAACCTCCTTATGTATCACCTCTTGAATTACCGGATTAACTCTACGTTGATTTTGCACTACAGCTTTTCTACCCTCTTCTAATCTAATCCTATGCATGCAAATGGAAGGACTAATTCCCTTAATATCCGCGATTGGCCATCCTATAGCAGATTTGTGCTTACGAAGCACTACTAAAAGTCTCTCAAGCTGATCATCAGATAAAAGGGCATATACAATTATCGGATACTTATCGGTCTCATCCAAGTAGGCGTACTTGAGGTGGTCAGGGAGTGTTTTCAGCTCTTTTTTCACCTCCAATGGTGGCGCCTTATCGAACATCTTCTCGAAAGTTGACTCCTCGGCTTCCAAGTCGTCCTCATCCTCTACTTTTTTCATCTCCAAGAACTTGACATCTTCATTGTCTTTCAAGCTGTCAAAATAATCAAGATCATAAGAATCATAAGATAGATCGTCAAGGATAGGATAATCAAACTGATGAACATAGAAAGAGCAAAGGTCGAGAAGTGTGTCTTCAACACAAGTGTCCATGATGTCAATGAAGTGGCAGCTCTCATCTCCCATGGGGTATTTCATAGCTTCATAAATAGCTATCTTCACTTCTTGATCATCAACTTTGACCGTAATCTTCCCATTCGCTACATCAAGTACCATCCCGGTTGTAGCTAGAAACGGCCTCCCTAAAATCAGCGGCACATGCTCATCCTCCTCCATATCGAGTACCACAAAGTTGGCTGGAAAAATGTGATTCTCCACCGTCACTAGAACATCCTCCACTACTCCTTGAGGTCTAGTAATAGACCTATCAGCAAGCTGGAGCGTCATCATCGTGGGTTGAAGCTCACCCCCTTCCAACTTCTTGAACAACGAAAGAGGCATCAAATTAATGCTCGCCCCGAGATCACACAAAGCTCCTTTCTTGATCCCGTTCCCGATATCACATAGAATGGTGAAGATCCCGGGATCCTTCAACTTGGGAGGAAGCGCCTTGTGCACCATAGCACTCACCTCGTGGTTCAAGTGCACTAGCTCGGGTCCATCCACTCTCCGTCTCTTTGCTATCAAGTCCTTCAGGAACTTGGCGTATTTAGGCATCTGTTCCAAAGCATCATAAAAAGGAATGTTAATATGTAACTTTTTAAAAACATCAAGGAATTTTGCAAACTTTTCATCTAATTTCTTTTTCATAAACCGCTGTAGATATGGGACAGGTATCACAGATTTGGGTACCCCCCATTCATCTCTCTCAGTTTCTTTCACATTCTTCCTTGCTTCCATTGTCTTCTTCCACTTTGGAACTCTCTCAATCTCTTCAATTCCTTCCTCAAGGTCTTTTCCCTTCTGGGTCTCATCCATATCTTTACTCTTCTGAGTGCCTTCACCCTCAATCCCTTTCTCAACTCCCATCTCCTCAATCTCATCTCTAACTGCCTCAGACTCTTTTTCTTCTATCTCAATCTCTCCTTGGGGCATCTCAGAATCAGCAGGCATCTGGGGACCATCATATTTGGTCCCACTTCTTAACTCAATAGCCTTGCAATGTTCCTTTGGGTTTTCCTCGGGCATTGAGGGATACTTGCCCGGCTCTCTTGTCTGAGACTTTGCAATTTAACTAATTTGGTACTCAATAGAAGTGAACCTACGGTTGTTCTCTTGTTGAGCTCGATTTAGATCAATATCTTTTCTTTGGAGTTCTTGATCACGCTGATCATCTTTCTTATGCAATTCCTTCACATCGTACTCCAATGAGGACAATCTCTTGCTTCCCTCATCCACCTTCTGAAGGATAGCTCTCAACATCTCCTCAATTGAGGAACCGCCTTCTCCACCCGAGGGTTTTGAACCTGGATCAACACCTGGAGGAACTGTAATTCTGGCCTTTGGATTAGCATATGAAAAATTCTCGTTCTTCCTCCATATGTTCTGAGGAGGCTGCTGGCCTCCTTGATACCCTTGGGTATTCCCCTATTGATTTTGAGGAGGCTGTGGACTTGGAGGTACAAATGGTTGGCCATAAGAAGGCCTTCCAAATTGATTGTCACCTTGTGGATAGTTAGGCCTTTCCATATAGTTGGCCTCTTCTTGCTGACTCGTGGGTGGGTCCACTTTCTTGCTCACTGCTACATTCCCTCCAACCAGATTTTGCCCCATCTCAAGGTTACTTATCTTCTCCATCATCATCATCAACAACTTCCTCGTTCCCTCATTTTCCTCCAACTTACAAGCTCTCTGAAATTCTGGGTCCTCGTTCTATTGCCCGGCATTCGTAACAATATTATCTACGATCTCTCTGCATCTAGATGTACCATGATTCAGAAATGCTCCACTAGCACATGCATCAAGATGGGCTTGACCAGCCTTGCTGGCTCCACTATAGAAGAACGTCATGATATCCCCCTTATTGTACCCATGCTGCGGGCACTCAATTAACATTTAGAGTATCTCTCCCACGCCTGACGTAAGTCCTCTCCTGGCTTCTGGCGGAAAGAAGAGATCTTTATCCTTGCTCTAATGGTTCTAGATGGAGGGTAGAATCGCTCGAGGAACAGACGCTCGAGCTCGGCCCATGTGGTTACACCTCCGCGTGGAAGCGTGTTATCGTACCACTCATTTGCTCTTCCCATCAAAGAGAATGGGAACAGCCTGAGCCTCTTGGCATCTTCAGACATGCCGTTATAATTGAACGTGGATGCTATCATAAGAAAACTCCTCAGATGAGTATGAGGATTCTCCTTCCCAACCTCCCCTTTGAATTGATTCTCGGTAAGCAGCTTTAGAATTCCAGGGGAAATTGAGAAGTTGTTTGCCTCTACAGGGGGCAATGCCACTCCATCATAGTACCGTTACGGTTGTGCCGCGAACCTTCCTCGAATAGCCATGTTCTGATAGGCGTTCTGAGGAACGTGCTGAGGAATAACAGGTGGTACGGGTACTTGTTGGACTGGTGGTGGTTGATAGACTGGTGGTAGGTTGTAAACAGGAGGTGGAGGGTACGGGTATGGTGGGTATGGATAAGGATAAGGTAAGTTATTTTGTGGGTATGCAGGGTTGTTCTGAGGATGTTGGACAAGGCTATGAGCTGGATTGTTTACGTTCTATGTACCCGGGTTTTGGCTCTGGCTTTCCCCTAACGGAACTTGATTCTGACTTCCATTCCCTCCAGTGCCCTCAACCCGGTTAACTGTCTGATTGAACTCATTAGCAGCATCATCCAACTCATTACTGATATCCATGTTATCGTTCTCTCCTCCGGCAGCATTCATCTTTCTTAAAAAGGTTCGGTTTCTTCTTGCTATTATTTCAGGATCTAGCTGTAGTCTCTCTTCGCTCGTATCACCTTGCGAGCGTGTTTTCATAAACCTGAAATACTAATAAAATAATACAAACGCAACTGCCGAACACTTAAGAATAAAACAGAAATAAATAAAGCACTCACTAATAACTACTAAACTATCTACAAGTCCTATTCTAAAGACATACAACGCCATCCCCGGGAACGGCGCCATTGACTTGAACCAAAAACACTAGCTTTCTACTAGTAGTTTCCCCACAAGAGTATGGGTTCACTGTAGTGTGGGCAAGTATAGGGACCAAGTATATCGTACCCAAGGGAAGGAATGTATGCGGACATGTTGGTCCCAAAATGGTTATCCAGCGGAAAGCGTTTTGAGTTTATTTTTAATGAAAACCCAATTTATAAATTAAGTACTAAAATTGAAATGCAGAAATCTAAATTGCAGAAAAGTAAATAACACCGGAATTTATAGTGGTTCGGATATAACGATCCTACGTCCACTCTCCCTTTCTCCAAAGGGGACTTTCTCTCTCTCCAACCAACTAACTCACGAACCACTGGAATTGGGAAGTACCAGCTCCTTCGTACAACAACTTACAACAACCTTTCAAGATGAACAGGTTAATTATAAGATCCAACTTAAACTCCTAAAGAGTGTATAAACGTTAATGAACAAGGTGAGTGTTTGGAAGAGTTCGTGTGTTCTTGTTGTGTGCTCTCGCGCGACTCTTGTCCCTTGAACTAATCCAAGCACTCCTATTTATAGTTGTAGGATTAACTAGCCGTTGGAAGCTATAAATTCAAATAACCATAATTGGAGGGATATAATCAATCAAAGATGGATTATATGATTGATTAGTTGACTTTCAATCACTCAATCAATCAATCGGATCCTACTATCAGTTGACTTCCAAATTGCCTTCTTTTCCATCAATGATCTCCAAAATCTCCTTGTCTCCAGATTACACGCAGCCTCTAAGTGGGTGAACTAATCCATCTCCCTCATCTGGTCTGAACTAGTCTGGTCTGGGGTCTTCTGGTCAGGTCAGGTCAGGTCAGGTAACACTTCTGCTCTGAGCCTCATCTGGGAGAGGTCTTCTGGTCAGACTCCTCTGGTCAGACTCCTCTGGCAGACTCCTCTGGTCAGACTCCTCTGGTCAGACTCCTCTGGCAGACTCCTCTGGTCAGACTCCTCTGGCAGACTCCTCTGGTCAGGCTCCTCTGGTCAGACTCCTCTGGTCAGGCTCCTCTGGCAGACTCCTCTGGTCAGGCTCCTCTGGCAGACTCCTCTGGACCTCATCTGCTCTGGTGACTCTTCTGCTCTGGTCTGGACACCTCATCTGGTCACCTCTCATCTGGTCACCTCATCTGGACTGCACAGATTTCTTCCCCCTTAACCAAAGACCTATTCTAGACTAATCTGTAGCTGACTAACAGGTTCAGCTAGTCCTATTACAAGTTCTTGTTTTAACATCTTCAAAACATCTAATCTATATCCTAAAAATTTCCCCCTTTTTGATGATGTTAAAACTGGAAGAACTTTAAATAAAACAAGACAAGAAAATATTGAAATAACTAAATAGAGATTCTAGCAGGCTGGGTCAACTGATCTTCCCCCTCAAAGTATGCTCAGCTGATATTGGGGCAAAACATCAGCTGGACTTCTTATGTATCTGTAGGCAATCAACTTTTTGGTACCCTACTGGGTCCAGGGGGGTTAGCACTATTTTTAGGAAGCCACAAGAATAGATCATCCCTTTTTGGATCAGGTGATCTTATCTTTCTTCCATATAAGTCCACAAAAACACACTGAACATAAGAAGCTTCGACATGGTTATTTCTTCTAGAGGCTCTTCTTCTCTTATGAGCTTGTCCAGTAGAAGGAATAACTTGTCTTAATGCAACAGTCTTGAAATTCTTTTGATAAGGGTAAGTCTTACTAGAACCATCAAAAGTTCCAGCTGGTCTGGCAGATGACTTGAAAGTCTTCTGCAGGTGAGTAGAAGTCATCTGGTTCTGCCTCTTTTGAGAAGATCCAGACTGTCTTCTACTCTGCTGGCCTGGCTGAGGTCTTTTAATCTGGGTATAACCCTTCTTAAAGTTCCTCCTCTGCCTTTTGGGTTTTTGAGTTTTAGAACTCATCTGCCCATTAGGCTGAGTTGCCTGGTCAGCTAACCTCTTGCCTTTATCAATAAAATTTATAGGCTGTTCTTCTTTCTGAACATGTGAGGATTCAGGTTTGGAATAACCAAGGCCTGTCTTATCATGCTCTCTTTGAGATGAGGCAGCTATGTGTGACACGGCATTGTTTGTTGTAGTCAGCTGCTCCAGTCTCAGCTTGAGCTTGTCCTCACTATCTTTTACAATTTTGTTTTGATGGAAGAGTTCATCGAACTTAGCTTTCAGCAGAGTATATTCATTATCTTTCTCAATGTTTTCAACAAGCAATTTTTCTATCAGCTTAGTTTGTTCATCACATCTAGTTTTCAAGTCAGTGGACTCTTCTACCAGTGTTTGAACCTGTTCAACTGGTAGATCAGTTGGGTTGCCTAAACATTGTGAAAGCTTCTGGTTTTCTGCTTTCAACTTTGTGTTCTCATCTTCCAACTTTTGACAAAGTTGTACAGATTTTTGGAGATCTAATAGCAAATTTTGCGTATAAGACTCCTCTAATTGTTCAGAAAAAGAAAAATAAGAAGAAGAATAGGGAGTTCGATTACATACCTCATCTGTCATAAGACATATCTCTTCGTCTGGTCCAAAATTGGATGATGAACCAGAAGTGGAAACCTCTTCTTCCTCATCTGCATAGCTTCTTTTGGAGTAACTCCTAGTGTTTCTTTTACTGCTTCTCTTCGAGCCCATTTCTGCAACAATTGTTAGCACAACAAATATTTGGGTTTTCAAAAAAAATGGATCTGCCCTGGTGACCACCGAGATAATTTCAAAACAGTGGTCTGTAGGACACACTGCTCTGATACCACTTGTTGGTCCCAAAATGGTTATCCAGCGGAAAGCGTTTTGAGTTTATTTTTAATGAATACCCAATTTATAAATTAAGTACTAAAATTGAAATGCAGAAATCTAAATTGCAGAAAAGTAAATAACACCGGAATTTATAGTGGTTCGGATATAACGATCCTACGTCCACTCTCCCTTTCTCCAAAGGGGACTTTCTCTCTCTCCAACCAACTAACTCACGAACCACTGGAATTGGGAAGTATCAGCTCCTTCGTACAACAACTTACAACAACTTTTCAAGATGAACAGGTTAATTATAAGATCCAACTGAAACTACTAAAGAGTGTATAAACGTTAATGAACAAGGTGAGTGTTTGGAAGAGTTCGTGTGTTCTTGTTGTGTGCTCTCGCTCGACTCTTGTCCCTTGAACTAATCCAAGCACTCCTATTTATAGTTGTAGGATTAACTAGCCGTTGGAAGCTAGAAATTCAAATAACCATAATTGGAGGGATATAATCAATCAAAGATTGATTATATGATTGATTAGTTGACTTTCAATCACTCAATCAATCAGATCCTCCTATCAGTTGACTTCCAGATTGTCTTCTTCTCCATCAATGATATCCAAAATCTCCTTGTCTCCAGATTACACGCAGCCTCTAAGTGGGTGAACTAATCCATCTCCCTCATCTGGTCTGAACTAGTCTGGTCTGGGGTCTTCTGGTCTGGTCAGGTCAGGTAACACTTCTGCTCTGAGCCTCATCTGGGAGAGGTCTTCTAGTCAGACTCCTCTGGTCAGACTCCTCTGGCAGACTCCTCTGGTCAGACTCCTCTGGTCAGACTCCTCTGGCAGACTCCTCTGGTCAGACTCCTCTGGTCAGGCTCCTCTGGTCAGACTCCTCTGGCAGACTCCTCTGGACCTCATCTGCTCTGGTGACTCTTCTGCTCTGGTCTGGACACCTCATCTGGTCACCTCTCATCTGGTCACCTCATCTGGTCTGCACAGATTTCTTCCCCCTTAACCAAAGACCTATTCTAGACTAATCTGTAGCTGACTAACAGGTTCAGCTAGTCCTATTACAAGTTCTTGTTTTAACATCTTCAAAACATCTAATCTATATCCTAACAGGACAGATCCCTGAAGATCTACGCGTCGTAATTAATATGAGTGTATGTTTTTTGGGTTTTTTAAAAAGAAAATATAATCTAAACTAAATTACTCTATGAATGCAAAAAGGAAAATTAAACTACGAACTTAAAAGTGTGTTTTCAAATATGAGATGGTGATGCTTAGGATAGGAATTTCTACGTATACTAACGGAGCAGGTACATAATCAAAATAACCGTGACGTGCAAGATATAACTTAAGTAAAAGATTGTAAGATGAAAGCTCAAGAATTAAAACCCTAATACTTTATCCTAGCAATCGACTTCACTAATCCACTAAGAAGTTAATAGATTGTGCTTAATTAATGAGACCCTAATTTAACTAAGGTGGTGCGGTCGTCCTCTCTAGATAAACCGGTAGATGAATAAATCTCTTCTAAATCCTCTAGTTAAGCCTATTCGTTATTAAAGAGTGATAAGATCGTCCTCTCTCTAACAATTTTCGTACTTAATTCAAAGATAAATCTAGAATTTATTTTAAGCGTTCGTTAATTAAGAGAATTAAAACTAACGTCACGAATTACCCTAATTACGTACCCACGTCCTACTTCTACGAGTTCATCCTACCCCAAGCATACAAGGGTTTTAGCTAGACATGATTTTTATGGAAATAAAAACAATCGAAGAAGTAACGAACATGAACATAATGATTTTAACTAAAAAGTTATCAAACATAAAATAGGGTTGAAAGAAATAAATGATAAGAATTGAAATTAAATTAATAAAACGAAGTCTCAAGTATTCAAGAACAAAGAACTTTAAGAAAGAAACTAAAAAATCAAAACCGAACTATGAATTCGTAAGTAGAACCTCGAATACGTAAAACTAAAGCTTGCTAGTCTCTTCTCCTCTTTCTCTCTCCAAAAACTAACTCTCAAAATGATGTGGTATCAAGTGGTTGTTAGTGTTAGTGTCCTAGAGATAATCCATCGAAAGGACATAATACTAAGATAATATTCAGATTTTGTTTAATATTATTATTGGTTTAATATTAAATGAATGGCGTTACACTTATCTGAATATAATGTTTGATTATTTGCATATATTCTTATTAGTGTTCCCATGAATCACTACTGTCATTGAGTGAGTGAGAACTCAGATGACTTAAGTATGATTCTCAAATAGCCCCGATCAAGGATCATCAAGAATGGGATATTGATGATGCAATTGAGATTGGTGTGCGATCTGCATCATACTCTTAGAGAGTGTAGTAAGATCTCACTTACTACGAGATATCGGGTATCTCATGATGGATGCACAGATACCTTAGAGGGTATTGGTATACCCATCCGAGAAACCGTTTGATGTAATTCCACATAATGTGTCTGCGGGTGTCTCGGTTAGTGGGAGCGATGTGATACTCCTCTGACCTGAGGTCAATACGCACGACATGTGTGGAGTGGTGAACTTTGACCATGACCGACGCTTGCACCCTTCCACGGGTAGATATGGCATGGATTGGGTTCATCACGAAATGCATGTACGTGGTAGTTGAGCCAAGAATAGGATTCATTCCTCAATGTGGATTTAGAGAGAATACTCGTCTTCTCATCATAATTGGATCTATGTCGTCGGCCGACGCACATCAACTTAGACTTTGTGGCTAAGTGTGATATACTTGATCAATTAGTGATTGGAGATAATATGATTAAGTTATTTAAATAGACACTTCATCATGTTCAAGGCTTAATCGAGTATTCGTGAATGAAAGGAAGATATCACAATAGCCTACAGTATAACAGGTAGTTGCAGATTTCCTCGCAACGTACCTCGTATATTGAGAATGTCTGATTTATTGTCTAGGGTTCAATTAAGACCGTTAGTTTGACTAATCGCTCGATATACGAGGGCCTATGGGTCACACAACAAGTAATGGCAATTTACCAATTATAGTTGGTTGATTAAATATTGTATTGGATATAATATTTAATTTATGGAGAATATAATAATAATTATATTTTGAATTAATTATTATTATTATTATTTAATTAAATTGGATTTAATTAAATATGAAATCCCAATAATAATATTTGGAATATTATTATACAAGAATAATAGATATGGTAAAGATATTATTCGTAGGAACATATCTAGGGAGATATAATCTGTAGAGATTATATTACGGGCTATGCCCGAGATCTTGCTTAGGAATTAAGCCAAGTGAATCCCTATAAATATGAGTCTTATGGGAATTCAGAAAGAGATATAAGAAATATAATTTCTCCATAAAATCTCCAGTCGGAATTTTCCTAGCAAATTCGTCTCGAGATTCAACGCTGGCATATCGGTGCGGGTTGGTAGAAAGCCGTTACGTGGATACCATAGTTGAGGATTCCACATACAAATCGCTGTAAGGATTTATATATCGTTATTTATCCTTTAATTGTTATGTTATGCAACAATGTTTGAGATTCGTTGTTGGTGAATCGTAATCTTCCGCTGCGGCGAACATGGTGTTCGTGCCTCTAAAACCCAACAGTGGTATCAGAGCTTCAGACTCTTTTATTGGTTGTATAATATA
Organism: Ballota nigra; assembly: GCA_947034835.1. NCBI lineage: Eukaryota > Viridiplantae > Streptophyta > Magnoliopsida > Lamiales > Lamiaceae > Ballota > Ballota nigra. Next base: position 121,557,838 of record OX344721.1, on the reverse strand, counting down.
AATTTAATTAATTATTCGTGGGTTGAAAATTATACTTGATTTTTCAATTGGATTGCCCAAAATAATTATTTGCCATGATTGATTAATTAAATTAGATTTGTTACGTTATGACTAAAGGTATACAATATGGTTTTCTTGGAAAATATATACCTTGCCGTAACTTTTGACTTTAGTGTCAAACAAAACTTGATTTTATTAAAAAAAAAAAAAAAAGGGGGAGTAGGCAGAAATAGTTTCTGGTTTATTTATCACGCACGTCGGCAAATTTTTTTATTTGGGGTATTTTTGAAATGGAGTAATGAAAATAGGGCGGAAGGGTAGGAGTTTACGAAAATAAAGGGAATCGCGCCTGGCGGAGGCGATATAAGCTTAAATCGCGCCTACCAGAGGCGAGTTCTGACGTGGCTTTGTCGTGGGCTAAACACGCCTCTACCAGAGGCGCGCCTGCCAGTCCCCATGTGACCCATGTGCCGTGCCAGAACCCATGTGCCGTGCCAGAACCTGTTCTCGCGCCTACCAGAGGCGTGACCTGAGCTCTCGCGCCTACCAGAGGCGTGACCTGAGCTTGGCTTTTTCTCGCGCCTACCAGAGGCGTGACCTGAGCTTGGCTTTTTCCTCCTGGCGTTTTGCATGGCGTGATACTCCCCACCACTGATATATAGTTCGATCAGTGGCTCCTTTCACTCCTCTCCTCATTATCCTTCTCCTTCCTACCTCATTCCTCTCCTCTTCGTACTCCTTCCTTTCCTCTCTTCTTCTTCTTCTTCAAATAAGAAAAATAAAATTTGCCCTCCAAACTACAAACTTGCAGTCTCACGTACTTGAGGAATTGATATTTTGCTATCTACCTGAGGAGTACAGACACTACAAATTAAGTGGTAAATATTTCAATTTTTTTTTTATATTTTTAGAATTATTTTGCATGCAATTTTTTGAAATAGTGTATATATATAATGTCGATATATATATGTTAGAGAAATTACATGTTTTAGCATGTTACTTTTGATTTATTTTGATTTAAAATTGGTAGTAGTGTTGCTATTTCGATTTAAAATAACATTAATAAGGTCATAGTGTTGTTATTTTGATTTAAAATTGGTAGTAGTGTTGTTTCTTTTGGTTTATTTAGTGAATGTTTTGGTGATGCATAACTTTTATACATTTGAAGAATTGAAGAGTAAATTAGACCATTCTCGAAATGCTGTCCCATTAGTCTATCTGTATTTTCTGCGGGACGTGAATACAGTCGGGGAATACAGCTGGGGAAGTGCTGTGTTAGCGAGTTTATATCGCGAACTCTGTATGGCTTGCAACTATAAATGCAAGAGCATCGCTGGACCATTATGCTTGTTGCAGGTAATTCTTGGTTAATTTAAATTACTTTTAAATATTTCATTGATTAATTGTACATTGAAATAAATTTATCATTGAACAACAGATATGGGCATGGTCAAGGATAAAAACGATCCAACCATCGAACGCACATCCGATGCTCCAACAAGGGCAGATAAGTGTAGATGGTCGTAATTGGGGGCCTCCACCGTATGGAGCTAGGTATTTTTCTATAGACACATTTATCTATAATTCGTTTGGATATACATACTTATTTTTTTACCTACTATAGGTGGATACATTATCACAGTCATATTGACAGCACGAGGTTTTCAATTCGTGTATATCGCGACATATTTGAGCGTTTGTCTAATGGTCAAGTAAGTTATTATTATAATGATTCAAACTAATATAAATTATTTTTTGAGAATATTGATATTAATGTTTTGTGTGTGTCTTTACAGTTTATTTGGGATCCCTATGATGTGGACGCTGAGGAGATCAGGAATCTCGAACCTCGTTGTTGGACCTTAAATTGGAGGTCGCAATGTCCATTGATCAATATTTGGATAGTGGAGCTTCACTATCCGAATAGGGTGCTCAGACAATTTGGAATGGTCCAAAACATTCCAAGTCATGTAGAGGAAAGGGACCAGAGCTTGCATGAGTATAACCGCCAGGGGAGAACCGGCTTTGATTGGACGACCAAGCATGACAAATGGATTAGATATTGGAGAAGCAGGCAACCATTCATGCCTTGCACGCCTATCAACGGGGGTGATCCGGTCACGGAAGACTATATGCAGTGGTACTATGACATTACACGACGATTGATTTCACCAGAGGAGTATACTGCAGCACCGGTCCGAGGCTTCCAACCACCAAGAACATCTGCCAGTGATGTTTTGGTAAATTATATATCACAAATTTAATTATATATTGATTTTTGATGTTTGAAATATGAATAACATTCTATTATTTTTTTGTTACATGTAAGCTGGTTTCGAAAATTTAAAATCAGTAAACGACGGGCTCACATTGATAATAGACCATCAATGGTGGAATTTTTAGAAACAGCTGAGAATTTCATCACTCAAGTGGAGCCTATTATTGAATCTCCTACTTATCTTGAACATCCACGAGCCTCAGTTGAAAACGTAGAAGTCGGGGAAACAAGTAGAGGACAAACAAGAAGGAGGTCTGTAGAGCGTGACGGCGATGAAGGTCCTTCAACGTCTGCGAGTCGAAGAAGACATTCCTCGGCAGTGCCATCAGATTCCCCTTTTCCCCGACAAGGTACTCAATACCGAGTTCCTCAATCAGCGCCCCGCACACAACATACTGCTGGATATGGTATGCAATTTACGGAATTACACTTGTAAATATGATATTCCTTTGGTTTATATTTATTTAATTATTAAATATTTTTATAACATGTTACAGATGCTTCTACATCGATGGGCCAACAGTATGGAGCGTCTCGAATTTTGGGCAACACACCAACTGCATACGGTGTGTAATTCAATATTATCAAAGTTACAATAATAAATTAAAAATATTCAAGAAATTATATTTACTTGTTTATGTATATTTCTATTAATTTGATAGATGCTCGGCAATCAAATGAGTGGCCACCTCAGCCTACGCCTCACACAAGTTATGAGTTGCCCTCATTTGGATTTGGAGCTTACGCACATCCTGCTGGAAATGGTATGAAAGTTACACATAACCCTTAATAATATTTTTTAAAGATTATGTTTATTTACTTATGATATGTTATTGTTAACTTGATAGTTGGTTGGGCAAGCGTTGAGGGGGTACCCCAGCCTGCTTCTACATCGACGTTGCAACAGGAGATACCTCAACCCAGTTTTCAGACACCTTATAATGAACCAGGTATATAATATCAACTTATAAATAATATATATTTTAATATATATATATTATTGATCTAAATTAACTAAATCTGTGACAGATCTTCTTACATCATGACCTGGTTCATTTACTGACATATTAAATACGGGTATTAATATGAGTACCTATTATCAACATCGACCTCAATTCGCACAACGCCCAGTTTACAGTTCAACGCCTATACCATATGCGGACACATACGGAGAGGAGTCCGGACCAAGCCAACATGAACAACAACCTCGTCGTAATTATCGTGAAAGACGTCCGCCGCAATGTGGAACGGGTGGTCGATTGGGCCATCGCTAATTGTATTGGTACTATTATTATAAATGTCATTTTTTTTTACATTTTACATTTATTACTTAAAAATATTATTTAGTGTTTGAAATAATTTTCAATTTTTATGAAATAGTTTATAATTTTTTTTTTAAAGATAGTATAAATATAAACCAATTTCAATACACAATTATATTTATCTCCACTAACAATTAGGGTTTTACATCTCAATAGCAATTTGGGTTTAGTTATAATATATCATTGAATAATCATCACATAATCATTGAAAAATAATTACTAAAATCAACTCAAATACACACCTATTTTAACCCATTTAATCATGGAACAAATTATAACTAAGAAACGAAAAAAAAAAAAAAATTAACATAAACACGCCTCTCCCAACGGCGTGATACCATAAAAAAAAAAAAAAAAAATAAAGGCTTAAACTCGCCCCTCCCAGAGGCGATTTAAAAAAAAATAAAAAAAAATTAAACTCGCCCCTCCCAAAGGCGACCTAAGAAAAAAAAAAAAAAAAAAAAGGAAACTCGCCCCTCCCAGAGGCGATTCCCTCTATTTTCGTAAACAACTTCCAAACCACTCTATATTATCAATCACCCGCACTATTCACCATATATACATAAATTTGCCCACGCACGTCCCGTTTTTCAAATAGCACTTCGCCGGTAAATTTTCAAGGCAGTAGTGTAAATCTGCTCGATTCACCATAGCCAGAAAATTGTCGGGCGAGAGCCGACTGGACTGAAGCGGCGAACTGCTGCTGGTGGCTGAAAACAGGCAGCGGCGCTGAGGCTTTATCGCGGCTGCACGCTACCGATTGACGGCGGCGATTGGATCGCCCCACATGATCCGAGACGCCGTAGGCAGTAGGCTTGGTCTCGATGGCAGCGGCGCCACTTGTGCGTATGCACGTTGGAGCGGCGGATGGTGAAGGTGCTTGGCGTGAATCGTGGCATCTAAGGACGCTGGGCGTTCGCCGGAATTTTGGGGATGATTGCGACTCAATTTCCAGATTTTGTATGTTGAACAACCAAGTCCATGGCTTTGGGATTAACTGAGGAAATTTAAAATTCCATAAGGGCTTGTGCGCAATTTAGGTTAAATTTGAAAATTGCATTTTAGTCATTGGGCCATTCTGCAATTTCTAGATACTCTAAGAATTGGCAATTAGATCCCTAAATTGAATTTATAAATTCTGAAAATTAATTAGGCCATGTTTGGTTAGTCCAACAAATTATTGAATTCTGAAAATTATGTATTAAGGCCTAGTTTGGTTGGATGAATTTTAGAAATTCTGAAAACCAAAATTAAGGGTCTGTTTGGTTAGACCAAAATCATAAAATTTTGGAAAACATTAAGGCTTTGTTTGGATGGAAGAATTTTAGAAATTCTGAATAATAAAATAAAGGTCTGTTTGGTTAGATCAAATTTTATAAAAATTTCTGCAAATTAAAATATGGAATTATTTGGTTGGACCAAATACTTTTTTAAGGGCATATTTTGGTTGGACCAAAATTTTGATTATTTTTATAAATTAATATTTTGGGCAAAGTAATTTTGAAAATAACTTTAGAAATTGACCAAGAGCTTGGAGCTCGTTGGTATTTCTAATTTTAGCAATATTTTACCTACGAATAATTATTGTTAAACACGTTTATTTGATTTACGTGTTATTTATAAATAATAAATATTGTATTATTTATGAGTATTAAATATTTTGCATGTTTATTTGATTTATGTGCTAAATATTTATTAGATGCTTTATTTTTGCAAATTGAAATTTTGAAATAAAGCATGAGAACTTGATTAGTTGCTCCCCACTTGTATAACTGCTTATGTGAATCGATATTTGCATTATTAGTTATATAGCCCGCATTGAACTGTTTGGGTAGGCGGCACCCAATATTTGTCAGACCGTATTAAATGTTTGGGTAGACGGCGCCCTATATATGTTTGTCCGCACATGTCATGTTTGGGTAGGCGGCGCCCAATAATTGCTCAAATGTGATGTAGTTATCATGATTGGATATCCCGCCTTTAAAATGTTCCTCACTAAAATATGGTTTTTCATTGGATTGAAAGATGTCTTCCATTAAAATTAAAAGTAAACCGGAGATTTCGTTCCAATGAGTATTTAAGGCCCAAGTCTTTTGCTCGAATCTACATCTAACGAGACTTTTATAGGGACATGTTTTTCGCCGCTTAATGGTTGTAAACCAACTTAATTCTGTTTCACCAGCCCAAGCAGGGATACGAGAATTAGGTGACATCAGATTGAACTGGGTTCAATCAACTAGGAATTGCGCGAGGCAATTGGTTTAGAGACCTACCAGTTCTGTTGTTGCAATGTTCAGCCCAAGCAGTCATTGTAATAGTAGGAATGTGGATCCTAGTTCATTACAATTTATATTAGATATAAATTCGTACTCTTCCGATGAGGTCGTTGAGTATGTGAAAATAATGGAGACAAAATAAATTAAAAGGTCATGTTTATTTTGATTGCTGAATATTGATCATAGGAATTATGTGTTTAGTTCCCGTTTTAGTTTATTTCTCTAAAATTGTTGAAATGAATAACTTGTCATTGAAAGATGTCCTGGAAACGAGCAAATTGACTGGGCCAAATTTTCTGGACTAGCACTGAAACGTATGTTTGGTGCTAAGGCAAGAAGAGATTGAGTACGTATTAGACACGACAATCCCTTTACCCATGAGACTGGTTCAGTTGAGGCTGCAACGTTTGACGTTACGGCTTAAAGAAGCATCAAGATGATGTTTCCCAGCTCTATGTTATGATTGCTCGACTTGACTCCGCAATCGCAAAGGCAAACATGAGAAAATGGATCCCTTCGAGATGCTTAAGCGTCTGAAGGATCTCTTTGATTCTAGATCTCATTTGAAATTTATGAAGTGATGAGAGATCTGTTCAGATGTCGATTAGCGAAAGGAGGGAAGATTTCACCTCATGTGTTATCCTCAAGTCGCTCCCTGATTCATATTCTAGTTTCGTAGTAAATTTAATATGAAGACGATGGAAGCGACGATGTCGGAGCCTTATAACATGCTTAAGACTTTTGAGTCTTCTACTGCTAAGGAAAAGTCTGTGCTCATGGTGAGTGCTTCTACTTCTTCTGACCCGAAAGGCAAGAAGAAGAGAAGGAGTAAGGCTAAGAGGGCTCCAAGCCCAACTTTCTGAAGGCAAAAGGTGGAGTTCAAAAGTAAGAGCAGGTAGACAAGGATGTGTGCCCCACTGCAATAGAAAGGGGCATTGGAAGAAAGACTATAAGGTTCTAGCAAGCGAGAAGAAAACACAAGGTGTTTTAGCTGCTAGAACAAGTATGGTTGTTGTTAAGATGAACATGTTCACTAATAGTTCAAACTGCTAGGCATTTGTTGAGTTATGGACATGATGTTCTTAATATACAAAGTAGAGAAACAACTTGGTAAGAGTATCAAGACTCTTCGATTGGATCGAAGAGGTGAGTACCTTAGCCATGAATTCATGGATTACTTAAAGCTTCATGGGAACCAGTAACAATGGACTCCTCCCGGAACACCTCAGATGGACGGTGTGTCCGAAAGGAGAAACCGAACCTTGTTAGACATGGTAAGGTCCATGATGAGTTTTTCTCTCTTCCAACATTCTTATGGGGATACGCATTACAAACTTCAATCTACATTCTGAATAGGATTCCATCCAAATCAGTTGAGCAGACTCCATACGAGCTATGGCACGGCAAAAAGCCTTTTTCTACACATTAGAACGTGGGGTTGCCCCACAGTTGTGAAGAAAATGCTAACTGATAAGTTGGAATCCGAAGGTGAAAATGGTTATTTTGTGGGATGTCCTAAGGAAACAGGAGGATATCACTTCTATCTACCGGAGAAACAAACAATGATTGTTTCTAGGCAAGCTAAGTTCCTAGAAGACGAGTACATCTATAAGGAACAAAGCCGTAAGAAGATAGAACTTGAAGAGATTCAAGAACAACAAATTAACATAGAGACTGATGATTTGTCAAAGCAACATGACAAAGAATCAGTGGGAGCATTCAGCGACTCTCATGGTGGAAGTTTATAACTAGGTGGTCCTCTTTCAGCCAGTGGGAGCGTAATTGGAGTTGCATTGCCTTCGCAACAACCTCCAAGTGGGCTGAATGAGAATGACATAGTTCAAACTCCCACCCAAGAGGCATTTGAAAGTATCGCTCTTGAGGACTCTCCGGTCAACGATGAAGTCGTTGTACCACAAAATTTCACGATCAGAATGTACAGCCTACACAACCACAACTCCGTAAGTGGACTAGGATTCGTAATCCACCCACAAGGTATTATGGGTTCCTCGTGGAGGAACATGATGACGTGGAGGTTCCGGATAAAGACGAATCTAGAACTTATACTGAAGCAACATTAGATGTTGGCTCAGAGAAGTGGCATGAAGCCATGAAATCTGAGATGGACTCGATGTACACCAATTAAGTCTAGGACTTAATTGAGTTGCCAGAAAGGGGTTAGACCCATAGGTTGTAAGTGAGTCTTCAGGCGTAAGACCAATGCAAATGGCAAAGTACAAACCTATAAAGATAGGTTAGTGGCGAAAGGTTATAGTCAACACGAGGTATTGACTATAATGAGACTTTCTCGCCAGTTGCTAAGATCAAGTCCATTAGAATTTTACTTGCGATAGCAGCACACCGTGATTATGAGTTTTGGTAGATGGACGTCAAAACAGTTCTCCTCAATGGTAACATTGATAAGGAAGTGTTTGTGACTCAACCGGAGGGTTTTATATCTAAGCTAAAGTCTAATCTTGTGTTCAAGCTTAAACGATCCATCCATGGATTGAAGCAAGCTTCTAGGAGTTGGAATATCCAATTTGATGAAGCTGTCAAATCCTTTGACTTCATCTGAAATTCGGAAGATCCTTGTGTTCATTGTGAATGCATCGGGAAGAGTATTGTCTTTATAGTCGTATATGTCGATGACATATTGATTATAAGAAATAGCATCCCGCTAATGCAGTCCGAGAAAGATTGGTTATCAAAGACCTTCATGATGAAGGATCTTGGTGAGGCATGCTACATCTTAGGAATCAAGATCCATAGGGATAGCTTAGCTCACCTGGCCACCGGGTTCCTCACTCTAGTGAGTGACCCGGGTTCGATTCCCTTTGGGAACGAATTATGGGAGTTATAAGGTAGGCTTGGAGATTTCTGGGAGTGTATGGAGACTTGGTGAACTAATCTAACAACTAACAACTAACATTTACCGATAAAAAAAAAAGATCCATAGGGATAGATCCAAGAAGATGGTAGGGTTGTCACCATCCACCTACGTAGATAAGGTGTTGAAGCATTTTGCGATAGAGAACTCTAAGAGAGGATCTCTATCGGCAAATCATGGGATAAAACTGTCAAAGAAGGATTGTCCTTCTAGCGAAGCAGATATCGATCACATGAAGGACATTCCATATGCATCTGCAATTGGGTCCATCATGTACACCATGACTTGCACAAGGCCAGATGTGGCCTACGCTGTCAGCATCACTGGTATATACCAGCAGAGTCCAGGTGAGTTTCACCGGATTGCTGTCAAGAATATTATGAATTACCTCAAGTGTACTAAAGAACATATTCTTGTCTACGGTAGGCAGTTAGAGCTAGTCGTTATGGGCTATCCTGATGCGAGTTTCCAGCCAGACTGTGAAGATTACAAATTACAGTCAAATTATATTTACAATCTCAATGATGAGGCGGTAAGTTGGAATAGTTCCAAGCAAGATCTGACCGCAGGTTCAACAACCGAAGCTAAGTACATTGTTGTATCAGAAGCCTTTGAGGCATTCTGGACTTTAAGGTTCTTGAGAGAACTAGGGGTAGTTTCGAGTGCCAGTTGTCAAATAGAGTCGTATTGTGACAACATTGGTGCGATTGCATGAGCAAAGGAACCGAGATCTGATAACAGAAATAAGTGTGTATGGAGGCATTATCATTTGATCCGAGAGATCATATCGATAGGAGAAATGAAATTAAAACATTTCCCATAAAGGATAATCTTGCGAATCCTTTTCATTGTTCATGTACACACTAGACATTTGATGGTCTAGGGGTTAGACATGTAGGTGATTGGCTCTAGTCCAAATGGGAGATTTTTAGTGTTAGTGTCCTAGAGAAAATCCATCGAAATGACATAATACTAAGATAATATTCAGATTTGGTTTAATATTATAATTGGTTTAATATTAAATGAATGGTGTTACACTTATCTGAATATAATGTTTGATTGTTTGTATATATTCTTATTAGTGTTCCCATGAATCACTATTGTCATTGAGTGAGTGAGAACTCAGATGACTTAAGTATGATTCTCAAATAGCCCCGATCAAGGATCATCAAGAATGGGATATTGATGATGCAATTGAGATTGGTGTGCGATCTGCATCATACTCTTAGAGAGTGTAGTAAGATCTTACTTACTACGAGATACCGGGTATCTCATGATGGATGCACAGATACCTTAGAGGGTATTGGTATACCCATCCGAGAAACCGTTTGATGTAATTCCACATAATGTGTCTACGGGTGTCTCAGTTAGTGGGAGCGATGTGATACTCCTCTGACTTGAGGTCAATACGCACGACATGTGTGGAGTGGTGAACTTTGACCATGACCGACGCTTGCACCCTTCCACGGGTAGATATGGCATGGATTGGGTTCATCACGAAATGCATGTGCGTGGTAGTTGAGCCAAGAATAGGATTCATTCCTCAATGTGGATTTAGAGAGAATACTCGTCTTCTCATCATAATTGGATCTAAATCGTCGGCCGACGCACATCAACTTAGACTTTGTGGCTAAGTGTGATATACTTGATCAATTATTGATTGGAGATAATATGATTAAGTTATTTGAATAGACACTTCATCATGTTCAAGGCTTAATCGAGTATTCGTGAATGAAAGAAAGATATCACAATAGCCTACAGTATAACAGGTAGTTGTAGATTTCCTCGCAACGTACCTCGTATATTGAGAATGTCTGATTTATTGTCTAGGGTTCAATTAAGACCGTTAGTTTGACTAATCGCTCGATATACGAGGGTCTATGGGTCACACAACAAGTAATGGCAATTTACCAATTATTGTTGGTTGATTAAATATTGTATTGGATATAATATTTAATTTATGGAGAATATAATAATAATTATATTTGGAATTAATTATTATTATTATTATTTAATTAAATTGGATTTAATTAAATATGAAATCCCAATAATAATATTTGGAATATTATTATACAAGAATAATAGATATGGTAAAGATATTATTCGTAGGAATATATCTAGGGAGATATAATCTGTAGAAATTATATTACGGGCTAGGCCCGAAATCTTGCTTAGGAATTAAGCCAAGTTAATCCCTATAAATATGAGTCTTATGGGAATTCAGAAAGAGATATAAGAAATATAATTTCTCCATAAAATCTCCAGTCGGAATTTTCCTAGCAAATTCGTCTCGAGATTCAACGCTGGCATATCGGTGCGGGTTGGTAGAAAGCCGTTATGTGGATACCATAGTTGAGGATTCCGCGTACAAATCGCTGTAAGGATTTATATATCGTTATTTATCCTTTAATTGTTATGTTATACAACAATGTTTGAGATTCGTTGTTGGTGAATCACAATCTTTCGCTGCGCCGAACATGGTGTTCGTGCCTCTAAAACCCAACAGTGGTATGTGATAATCTGATGTGTTTTTTTTTCAAAAATGAGTTTGGAAAGAGTATATATAGGCAACGGGCCGAATCGGGAACTCATGGGCCGAAAAACGAACTTGGAGGCAAAATTGGGATAGTGCTCGAGCAGCACACACTCGAGCGGGTGTGCTCGAGCTCAATAGCTCGAATGCAACAAGGGGTCGAGCGCTCGTGCTCGAGCTGCTCGAGTTGCCGAATCATTCTGCAAGTCTTGGGGAGCTCGAGCCCTATGCTCGAGCGGAGGTGCTCGAGTTGGTCGAGTGCTCGAAATTCTCTATAAGTTTTAGGTGCTTGAGCCACATGCTCGAGCGTTGGTGCTCGAGTAGCTCGAATGACAAAAGTTCTCTGGACAAAATGGGTGATTAGGCGTGAAATTGTCATGAATCGTCACTCGAAATACCCTAATTTTGGCCGATTTTGTCAAGTATTTAGAGTCAATTGAGCATTATTTCTCTACATTGATGAATTTGTCTCTTTGATGCTCGTAGGTGAATCGAGGGCGAAGAACGGAGTTCGTAGGACTTTGAATCGACTCAAACGAATGCCCGGATGAGAAGATATCGAAGGAATACGATTGGTGTCAGTGTTGAAGAAAAAAAGTGCTACTTGGTGAGAATATTGGGAGCATTCGAGTAAAACACTAGAGCACTAGCGCTCGAGCACATTGCTCGAGCGCCCTAAAACATACAGAAAATTCCTAGCGCTCGAGCCTGTTGCTCGAGCGCCCCAAAACATGCAGAGAAGTTTCACCATTCGAGCAGCTCGAGCGCGAGCGCTCGAGCCCTTGTTTCATTCGAGCTCCATGCTCGAGCGAGACCGCTCGAGCAGGCCAGCTCGAGCGCCATCAACTTTCGCGTTTTCGAAGGCATTTTTCGGCCCATGAGTTCACAATTCGGCCTGTGGCTTATATATATGCATCCAAAGCTCGTTTTTTACGAACAAGACGAGGACAACATGAAACACAACACGAGAACAACACCGATAACACACTTCACGAGATAATTTTAGATTTTTAGAGTTCGTTTTTGGAGAGGAAGGAGAGAAGCAAGTTTACGTTTACGTTTTGTTGAGGTTTTAATATGAATTCTTAGTTTCTTTTCGTTTCTTAGTTTCTTTTCAGTAATTCGACTACGTTAAACACTTCATACTTCGTTTTTATTAATTTAATTTTAGTTTATTCTTAATTTCGTTAAACCCTAGTTTATGTTTGATCTCTTCTTCGTCTTGATTATCATGTGTATGTTCGTTACTTATTTAATTGCTATTATTTATGTTAAACCTATGTCTAGCTAAAACCCTTGCATGCTTGGAGTAGAATGAACTCGTAGAAGTAGGTTGTGGGTACGTAATTAGGGTAACTTGTGACGTTAGGTTTTAATGCTCTTGATTAATGAATTCTAAAAATTAATCTTAACTTTACTTTTGAATTTCGTTCGAAAAGTGTTAGAGAGAGGACGACCGCATCACTCTTTAACAACGAGTAGACTTAACTAGATGGTTTAGAAAGGGTTAATTCATCTACCAGTTTAGCGAAGGAGGACGACCGCATCACCTTAGTTAAATTAGGATCTCATTAATTAAGCACAATCTATTAACTTTTTAGTGGATTAGTGAAGTCGAGTGTTAGGGTAAAGTATTAGGGTTTAGAATCTTGAGTTTTCACCTTGCATTCTTTTACTTAGGTTATTTCTTGCGCGTCACAGTTATTTTGATTATGTACCTGCTCCGTTAGTATACGTAGGGATTCCTATCCTAAGCATCACCATCTCTTACTTGAACACAACCCTTAGTTTAATCGTTTCTTTCGTTCGTTAGTTTAATTAGTTTATTCAAGCTTAAAATTAATCTTTCAAAAAAACCCAAAAACATTGCACTCATATTAACTACGACGCGTAGATCTTCAGGGATCTATTCGCATACACTCCATCCCTTGGGTTCGATACTACTTGGTCCCTATACTCGCCCATACTACAGTGAACCCGTACTCTTGCGGGGAAGCTACTAGTAGAAGCTAGTATTTTCGATTCAAGTCAATGGCGCCGTTGCCGGGGATGGCGTTGTATGCTTTTTGAATAGGACTTGTAGATAGCTTAGTAGTTAGTAGTGGGTGTTTTAATTTTTGTTTGTATTCTTTATTTTCATTCGTTCGGCAGTTGCGTTTTGATCCTTCTGCTAGTGTGTCAGGTATATGAAAACACGCTCACAAGGTAATACGAGCGAAGAGAGAATACCGTTGGACCCTGAGACGTTAGCTAGAAGGAACTGAGCTTTCTTGAGAAGGATGAACGCTGCCGGAGGGAAAGAACCGATGGACATCACTAATGAGTTGGAGGATGCCGAGAATGAGTTCAATCAGGCATTGAACCGGGTTGACGGCACTGATGGCAATACTAGTAAGAATCAAGATCCGTTAGGAGAAAGCCAGAGCCAAAACCCGGGTACTCAGAACCAAAATAGTCCAGCTCATAACATTGTCCATAATCCTCACAATAACCCTGCTTACCCACATCCTAACTTACCATAAAACAACTTACCTTATCCACCCTACCCATACCCACCTTATCCTTACCCACCATATCCATATCCTCCACCACCAGTTTACAATCAACCACATGTTTACCAACCACCACCACCTCAACAAGTACCCGTACCAGCTGCTAATCCTCAACACGTTCAGCAGAACGTAGATCAACATATGGCTATTCTATGGAGGTTTGCAGCGCAACCACAACGGTACTATGATGGAGTGGCATTGCCTCCTGTTGAGGCAAATAACTTTTCGATTTCCCCGGGAATTTTAAAGATGCTTACGGAGAATCAATTCAAGGGGGTGATCGGGAAGGAGAATCCTCATACACACTTGAGGAGCTTCCTCATGATAGCCTCCACTTTCAATTACAATGGCATGTCTGAAGATGCCAAGAGGCTTAGGCTGTTCCCATTTTCACTGACGGGAATAGCAAAAGAGTGGTACGATAATACGCTTCCACGGGGAGGTGTTACCACTTGGGCCGAGCTCGAGCGTCTGTTCCTCGAGTGATTCTACCCGCCCTCCAGAACGATCAAAGCAAGGATTGAGATCTCTTCCTTCCGCCAGAAGCAAGGAGAGGACCTACGTCAAGCATGGGAGAGATACTCAAACATGTTGATAGAGTGCCCGCAGCACGGGTATAATGAGGGGGATGTGATGGCATTCTTCTATAGTGGTTCCAACAAGGCTGGGCAAGACCATCTAGACACTTGTGCTAGTGGATCATTCCTTAATCAAGGAATAGAGAGAGGTGTAGAGAAATCGTGGACAACATAGCCACGAATGCCGGTGCTTGGAATGTGGATGCAGATTTCCAAAGAGTTAATCAGGTTGAAGAGGGTGAAGGAACGAGAAGGCTGTTGATGGCCATGATGGAAAAGATTAACAACCTTGAGTTGGGGAAGAATTTGGTTGGAGAGCATGCAGCAGAGAATGAGAGAGTAGATCAGCCAAGCGGACAGCAAGAGGTGGCCAATTACATGGGAGGTCCATATTACAATCAGAATGGCTACCAAGCTGGTAATCAATATGGAAGGCCTTCTTATGGCCAACCTTTTGTACCACCGGGTCCACAGTCTCTTCCTAATCAATGGAGGAACACTCAAGGGTATCAAGGAGGCCAGCAGCCTCCTCAAAACACATGGAGGAAGAACAAGAATTTCTCATATGCTAACCCGAAGGCGGGTGTTACAGTTCCTGCGGGTGTTAACCCAGGTTTAAAGCCTCCGGGTGGAGAAGGCGGTGCATCAACCGAGGAGATGTTGAGAGCTATTCTTCAGAAGGTGGAGGAAGGAAGTAAGAGGTTGTCATCCTTGGAGTACGATGTGAAAGAGTTGCATAATAAGGGTGATCAATGTGATCAAGAGCTCCAGAAGATGAACGTTGAGTGGACGAGAACTCAACAAGAGAACAATCGAAGGTTCACTTCTATAGAGTTTCAGATGGGGCAAATTGTAAAATCATTGAATACGGAGCCGGGTAAGTATTCTTCAATGCCTGAGGGTAATCCCAAAGAGCATTGTAAGGCTATCCAGCTTAGAAGTGAGACCAATTATGAAGGGCCTCAGATGCCTGCTGATTCTGAGACGCCCCAAGATAGAGATGGGATTGAAAGTGAAGGGATTGAGAAGAGTAAAGATGTGGATGAATCTCATGAGAGCAAAGAGCTTGAAGAGGGAGGCATTGAGAAGGGTGAGAGAGTTCCTAAGTGGAAGAAGACAAAGGAAGCAAGGGAGAAAGTGAAAGAGACCGAGAGAGATGAATGGGGGGTACCCAAATCTGTGATACCCGTCCCATATCCACAACGCTTCATGAAAAAGAAGCTTGATGAAAAGTTTGCTAAATTCCTTGATGCTTTTAAACAATTGCATATTAATATTCCCTTTTATGATGCTTTGGAACAGATGCCCAACTATGCAAAGTTTTTTAAGGACTTGATCGCGAAAAGACGGCGAGTGGATGAGCCGAAGTTGGTGCAATTGAACCATGAGGTGAGTGCGTTAGTGCACAAGGCGCTTCCTCCAAAGCTGAAGGATCCCGGGAGCTTCACCATTCTTTGTGATATAGGGAACGGGATCAAGAAGGGAGAGTTGTGCGACCTCGGAGCGAGCATAAATTTGATGCCTTTTTCGTTGTTCAAGAAGTTGGAAGGTGGAGAACTCCAACCAACAATGATGACGCTTCAACTAGCCGACCGGTCTATCACTCGACCTCAAGGTGTGGTTGAAGACGTCCTCGTGAGAGTTGGAGAGCACATTTTTCCAGCCGACTTTGTAGTGCTAGAGATGGAGGAAGATGAGCACGTGCCCCTAATCTTGGGAAGACCGTTCTTAGGTACGGCGGGGATGGTGCTAGACGTGGCAAATGGGAAGATTACGTTGAAGGTTGATGATCAAGAAGTGAAGATTTCCCTATATGAAGCCATGAAGCACCCGAAGGAGGATGAGAGTTTGTATTGCATGGATGCAATTGATCCTCGTGTTGAAGACACTCCTCCTATCTCTAATCTTTCTCATGTTCATGATTTCGTTAATCCTTCACTTGATGATTTAACCAATGTACATTATGATCGTGATTATTTTGATAGGGATAAAGAGGAGAAATTGAAGGATGAAGATGTGAAAAAGGTGGACGTGATCCAGTTGAAAGGAAAAGGAGGAGTTAAGAAGAAAAAGTCTAAATTTAAGAACCTGTTTGGTAAGACTCCTCCAGATAAAGGTGAGAAGGAGTTGAGACCCATAACACTTGGGAATGAGAAGAAAGCAAAAGAGCTCATGATGGAGGGGCATCAAGGAAAGGAATGCAAGCACCACTCTTATGAGAATAAGGGAGGTAAATTTGAGTATGATGTCCCATAAGCTCTTTGAGCTCGGTCCGGCATGAGGACCTTAAAAATAGCGCTGAATGGGAGGCAACCCATTATTTTATTTGCTTTTATTTGTTTTTAGTTTCTTATTATGTTATTAGGGTGTTGTTGAATCGTAAGTTTTAACCTCGTACTTGAGAGTTCATTTTGTAGGCTTGTCTCGAAGGAGTGCCAAATACGTGGAGATTGAAGGAACTCAAGCAAAGGAGTGTGTAACGTTGTTGAGAGAAACTGAATTGTTTGGTTGAGGTAACCCACAACCCCAAACTTAGACCTCTTCGCAAGGTCGAAGTTTGGGGGGTGGAGTTTTTTATGTTTCTTGTTACATTGCACCGGAGCACCCCTTATCGTTGAGTGTGTTTGGTTATTTGGTGTCTTGAGATGCTCCTCGGGGTGATTTTGATTTGATTTGTTGTTGCATATTTCATGCTTATTGACCCTTTCTACTTGTTAGTTATTGCTATCTTTGAGCATGTTTGATGAGTAGAGTAGATTTGTGGATTTGAGTTAGGGACTCGTTTGTGTGAGTGTTTGAATGAGAGTTGATTTAAGAAAGAACTTGTATGCTTGTGAATTTTTCTTTTGAGTAATTGTGTGATGAGAGTGAGAATGCACTAGGACTAGCATGGATGTGAAAGCCGAGAGACTTGAGCCTTATGAGATTTTGATATATGAATTAATCTCTTCGTTTGTGAGAGGATGGTCACCTTAGAGGATGCTAGAACTTGTGTGTGCTCTTGCTTCTTGATTGTGTCTAGTTTGATATGCCGAATAGGATCTTAGGCCGTCGTTGATTTTATTGAGTCACTTAGCCAAAATTTTCCTTACCAATGACATTGACCCCTTGTTAGCCCCTTTGAGCCTAAAGCCTATTTTATTTGCTAGCACATATGAACACTATTCCAATTCCTAAGCCTTTTTGTCCCAATTTGAGTGGAGAATAGGAAAGTGTGAATGTGAAGGGATTAAATTGAGTTGAAAAAGGAAAAGGTTGTTTGTTGAGTGAATATGAGAAGAAGGTGTGATGAAGTTTTGAGATGTGGGAAAAAAAATTGAGAATGAGCAAAATAAAAAAATGAGCTCATGTGTTTGTGCGAAAAAAAAAATGAAGTGATTGAAAAAAAAAAGTGAAAGAGTGAGAAAGAAAAAAAATTGAAGTGTTGAGAGAATTGGAATTGAGAGTTTGTTGATTGAATATGTTTGAAGTAGTCTGTTCCTTATCTCGAAGTACCGAAGTTTGATTTTCTATTCTCCATTCACTTTAGTCACTTTACCATATTGTTATCCCACCTGTCCAAAGAGCCTACATTACAACCTTGAGAAAGTCCTTTTTGATTCGGCATTGATTTCTAGAGTGTGGTCGAAGTTAAGAGCACTTACAAGCCTATGGCTGCCAATTTGAGTGATTGATTGATTGTTTGAGTGAGTCCCTTGATCATTGATATACACTTGTGAGGGAGCGAAACACATCGTAGAGTGCACATCCATGCTTGATCTTGGTGTTTCTTGTTATTGTTGCATGAGTATAATGAAGGAAAGTGAGTGAGTATACGTGTGATTGATCTTTGAAGCTCGAGTTCATTTGCTTGCATGATTGATTCTTTGACTCATTCCTAACAATTTCACTTGACTTATTATTTCGTTGCTTGAGGACAAGCAACATGGTAAGTTTGGGGGGGTTGATTAGGCGTGAAATTTTCATGAATCGTCACTCGAAATACCCTAATTTTGGCCGATTTTGTCAAGTATTTAGAGTCAATTGAGCATTATTTCTCTACATTGATAAATTTGTCTCTTTGATGCTCGTAGGTGAATCGAGGGCGAAGAACGGAGTTCGTAGGACTTTGAATCGACTTAAACGGATGCCCGGATGAGAAGATATCGAAGGAATACGATTGGTGTTAGTGTTGAAGAAGAAAAGTGCTACTTGGTGAGAATATTGGGAGCATTCGAGTAAAACATTCGAGCACTAGCGCTCGAGCACATTGCTCGAGCACCACAAAACATACAGAAAATTCCTAGCGCTCGAGCAGCTCGAGCGCCACCGCTCGAGCGTGTTGCTCGAGCGCCCCAAAACATGCAGAGAAGTTTCACCATTCGAGCAGCTCGAGCGCGAGCGCTCGAGCCCTTGTTTCATTCGAGCTCCATGCTCGAGCGAGACCGCTCGAGCAGGCCAGCTCGAGCGCCTTCAACTTTCGCGTTTTCGAAGGCGTTTTTCGGCCCATGAGTTCACAATTCGGCCCGTGGCTTATATATATGCGTCCAAAGCTCGTTTTTTACGAACAAGACGAGGACAACACGAAACACAACACGAGAACAACACCGATAACACACTTCACGAGATAGTTTTAGATTTTTAGAGTTCGTTTTTGGAGAGGAAGGAGAGAAGCAAGTTTACGTTTACGTTTTGTTGAGGTTTTAATACGAATTCTTAGTTTCTTTTCGTTTCTTAGTTTCTTTTCAGTAATTCGACTACGTTAAACACTTCATACTTCGTTTTTATTAATTTAATTTCACTTTATTCTTAATTTCGTTAAACCCTGGTTTATGTTTGATCTCTTCTTCGTCTTGATTATCATGTGTATGTTCGTTACTTATTTAATTGCTATTATTTACGTTAAACCTATGTCTAGCTAAAACCCTTGCATGCTTGGGGTAGGATGAACTCGTAGAAGTAGGTTGTGGGTACGTAATTAGGGTAACTTGTGACGTTAGGTTTTAATGCTCTTGATTAATGAATTCTAAAAATTAATCTTAACTTTACTTTTGAATTTCGTTCGAAAAGTGTTAGAGAGAGGACGACCGCATCACTCTTTAACAATGAGTAGACTTAACTAGATGGTTTAGAAAGGGTTAATTCATCTACCAGTTTAGCGAAGGAGGACGACCGCATCACCTTAGTTAAATTAGGGTCTCATTAATTAAGCACAATCTATTAACTTGTTAGTGGATTAGTGAAGTCGAGTGTTAGGGTAAAGTATTAGGGTTTAGAATCTTGAGCTTTCACCTTGCATTCTTTTACTTAGGTTATTTCTTGCGCATCACAATTATTTTGATTATGTACCTGCTCCGTTAGTATACGTAGGGATTCCTATCCTAAGCATCACCATCTCTTACTTGAACACAACCCTTAATTTAATCGTTTCTTTCGTTCGTTAGTTTAATTAGTTTATTCTAGCTTAAAATTAATCTTTCAAAAAAATCCAAAAACATTGCACTCATATTAATTACGACGCATAGATCTTCAGGGATCTATTCGCATACACTCCATCCCTTGGGTTCGATACTACTTGGTCCCTATACTCGCCCATACTACAGTGAATCCGTACTCTTGCGGGGAAGCTACTAGTAGAAGCTAGTATTTTCGATTCAAGTCAATGGGCGCTCGAGTGGCATGCTCGAGCAGTGGTGCTCGAGTGGATCTACTCGAATGAGTCTCCTTCTTCTTCAACTGATATTTGTCTTCTTGCGCACTAATACCAATCGTATTTCTTCAATATCTTCTCATCTGGGCATCCGTTTGAGTCGATTCAAAGTCCTACGAACTCTGTTTTTCGCCCTCGATTCACCTATGAGCATCAAAGAGACAAATTCATCAATGTGTAGAAATAATACTCAATTGACTCTAAATACTCAACAAAATCGATCAAAACTAGGGCATTTTTAGCTACAAATCATGACAATTTCACGCCTAATCACTATGACTTATCCGATAAACCTGGACAATAATGACTCACCTATGAATCATTCAATGAATCTGGGCACCCTCAGATTTTGGGTTGGATTTTTGTTTTGGGTTAAGCCTATATATGTTATGCTCCAAATACTTAGATATTAATTATTTACATTTCTCTACACTTAGTTAAATTATTTTTTCTCTTTAAATTTAATTTTGCACTCATCGAAATTCGATTTTGAGAGTTAAAATAAACTACGATCATCTACTCAGCGAGTAGATCGATCTTACACCGTTTAAGTTTTCAAAATTAAACTTATAGCCCTCATGTAATTAATAGAATTTTATATTTTTTTAATTACCAATTGAATATTCATTATAATTATTAGTTCCAAACTAATTAATTATTCAAGAGTATGTATAGAATGAAATTAGTTCATATATGAATTATTGAAGGGTATTATTTATTTTCACTAAAGAGTACTAGGTGTTTACACAGGTGAGTATCAGTTGCTTTCACTGAAATTTTTAGTTTGTTTTAATAAATAGTTAATACTCTTTAGTAAAAACAACTGATACCCTTCAGTGAAAACAACTAATACACTTTAGTGAAAACAACTAATATTCTTCAATAATTTATGTATAAACCATTTTTACTCTATATTTTGTCAATATTCAATTATTAAGTCTTAAAATCAATTTTCCAACAAAGAGAAATTCATCTCGTCTAAAAGTCTGATCCTTTGGGGGAGGAGCGGGGTTTTGATTCGGGATCTTTTTTGCTTTGATATTATTGAAGAAGTATTTCTTAGGTATAAGTATTATTGATTGAGAGGTGTACGATTAATCCATTTATATTAATTTTCATAACAAATTGTTTATTTTTTAAAAATTCACATAAACAAAATCAAAACTAAATCAGTCTAGCCGGACTTCTCTTCTTTCGATAATGGGCCGCGCCTACTGTGAGGCTGGTGAGCCGGTCGACCTAGGCTCTGGAAAACACTTAAATATATGGGGCCCGCATTTTTAAATTTCATCTATATAAATATGCTGCATAAATAAAAGACATCTTATTTTGGCATAGTGGACTTCCTCCTCTTCGTGAATTCAAGTGGTATGCTGGTCGACTATTGTTCTTCTTTTGCAAAAAATTATCACTCTTTTTGTTTGTAGGAGAACTAAATTTACTTTTTAAAAGTTAGAAGAGTTATTCCGCAATTTTGAATAACCCTCGTTAAATTCAAAACTAACTCACTGGGATATTATTATACTAAGTAATCTATTCAATTCAAAAAAATTATAATTAATTTGAATAATAATTATTGAAATCTCTATATAATAATTTTTTTAAACAATATCATAATATTTGAAGGATAATGATTGATAAATCCTACACATATCCTAATATTTATTGAATGAATGAGAAAAAAAATCTCTAAACATAATAAATAGTGGTTAAGGTGTTTGTTGGTGTCGTGGAATTAGAATAGATAGTTGTTGTTCCCATGAGTGGATGTAATTGGGGATATATGTTCTATCTTTGTTGATCAATAAAATTCTTTTAGCTGAGCAAAGAAAAAAAAAAGTCGTGTCACACATTTTTTGTACATCATCTATGGAATACTTATATTTAAAATAAAAAAAATATCATATGGTGAAGGTAATATGCACATTTGTGTAATTCTCTTTTCCGTTTAATATTACTAATCCTGATTTTCAGCTGTTATTTTTTGTCATAAGTTGGAGGGTATTATGAGGTATTGTGAGGAACATTTTTTAATAAAGTTATAGTTTATAAAAAAAATATAAGTATCATATTCTTTATAAAAAAATCATTTTAATTATAAATTAACCTCACAATAGCTCATAATATCCGTCAACTTATGACAAAAAATAACTGTCAGAACTAGTAAAATAGAACAGATGGATTATTAAATTTTACAAATAATTAATAATATACATTCTTAGTAGACATAATATAAGTGGCGTACTGATGTTTACTAAAAAAAGTAACAATGTTCACATAATAATTTTACTAAAAAAAAAAAATTAAGTGTCTAAATTTTAAAGTCAAGTCAGGCCATAAAATTGATAGGATGGATGGATACTTGGAATAATAATATAAAAAAATCGTCAAAAGAGCAACGTGGTCTGTGATCACATTGCTGTACTAATTCTAGTTACTTGACATGTGAAGAATTAGGCAATGATAGTCAAAAGCTTGACTGTAAAAAGAGGTTCGTGGAGACCACGTTTAGCAATTTTGGACCGTAGATTCAGTCACGAGAAAAGTAAAGGAAAATCTTAGCCTTGCATTTTTATTCCATTTTTGTCTTGGTTTTAAGATAATTAAAATAGGAAATTCTCTCTCTTTCACTTTGAACAAGAAAATAAGGAGTGCTGCATCAAGTTCGCTTCCTCGCCCGCAGTTGGGAAATTTTGACCAATTGAACACCAAGACTGACCTTAGAGACTATTGTGATGGCTAAAGAGAGTGAGCATTTTTTTTGCATGGGACAGAGACTTTTTTATGCACGATAATATTTAAAATATCACAACAATATATAAAAATATTATGTCTAAGGTATGACACCTCTCATATCAACTTTATAAAAATAAGATAGTATTTATATTTTAATAATAAAAACTATTTTTTATATTCTCTTATAAGGAAATCAAATTTATTTTTAAATTAATGTTTTTTTCAAAAAGTTTACTATTCTTCGTGGTGGGAGCGTAATGAATATATGATATTCCCTCTATTCCAAAATTATTCACTCACTAAATTGGGCACACATAAAAAAAAAAAAAAAAAAAAAAAAATTAAGTAAAATAGTGACATATGAATAAATATGTTTATTTTTGTGAGTGTGCACACAAATCAATGTTTCATTTTTTAGTGTGCATATAATTTTAGAACAGACGAACAAGTCTGGTGTGCGAATACTCGCGAGATAGAGGGAGTACCATACATGAAAATTGTGCTCATTTATTTGGGCACATGTTTTAAGAATAAGTAGATTAAGTAAAGATACCGTGTAAATAAAGTAGTTGTTTGAATATAAAGATAAAGTGATTGTTGATAAAAAAAAAAAAAAAAATTAGCACATTTTGGGTAGACGGACAAATAAGAAAAGTGAATACACTTTTGGTGGACGGAGGGTGTCAGGAATTAAATAAATAAATTGATTTCACACCTCTCTACAAGTTTGAAAATGAGATAGAATTCTTCTACTCATTGGGTCTCTTCCCCAAAGAAAAAAGTTGAGTACATGAAGAGAAGGAGTGATAAAGAAATTAAATAAATTAATGAATTAATTATACATCATTTTACAAATTTAAATTTTTAGATGAGATGAAATTCGTCCGGGGGAGTATTTCATATTACACAACCTCACATAGATTTGCCCTTAGATATTAATTTGTGTGATCCTAAAGGAAATCAATTAACGCAGGATTTTCTACAGAAATGGATGTAATAAATCTTAGAATTTAATTTAAGATGATAGTACTCGAGGGCGAGGGGAGA
The DNA here is from genome assembly GCA_947034835.1 of Ballota nigra. NCBI lineage: Eukaryota > Viridiplantae > Streptophyta > Magnoliopsida > Lamiales > Lamiaceae > Ballota > Ballota nigra. Next base: position 121,533,937 of record OX344721.1, on the reverse strand, counting down.
TGTAAAAAAATAAAATTGTTTGTACCCTTGTATAGTGAATGATTGTTTGATAATATTTTTCTCATAGAAGGATGTGTTTTTTTACAAATTTCCGCTTTTCATACTTTTTGTTATTTTTATCAAAAAAGAAAAGAGGAAATCTGTCCCTTACAAATTACATATATACAGAAAATCATCACTGTCCGCACCAAAAAAATCATCAAGCCTTTCTAATTCAATATATATATTCTAGAGTAGAATATCTTTTAGGATATATTTTGAATATTTTGTAGTAATTCTTAATACGTAGAATAAAAATTTGATTGACTCTGTTAGGAACAAAATTATCGAATACGCACAAGCACGACACAAATAAAGGATCGAAAATAAAATTGTACGGGAGATTTTACGTGGTTCGATCTTAATGATCTACGTCCACGGGGAGGATCAAGACACTTTATTAATGCAACTCACGATATCAACTATTACAAATTAACACTCAATTTTAGAAGTTCTTTTCATCAAGTGATGAATTTCACTCAAGAACTCTAACTCTCGGAAATTGAAATGCTCTCGTCGAATTGGAAGAAGAAAAATTGTTATTGTTGTTGTTGTATCTGCCTTGCACAAATCCCCTATCCCCTATTTCGCTTACGTGTCGTCTTGATAAAAAAAATGTAATTATGTGGATTTGAACCCTTCACCTCATGAGTAAAGTTTAAGTTGTTTACCAATTAAGCTATGTTATGAATACCTTCAAAGTGTAAATTCAATTGTAAATAACTTGAGTCTATTAAATTTATTATAAATTTTATGTTGTGATTGTTATTTATATTTTATTTAACTATATTTGATAATATTCTATATTTAAAAAAAATTGTGTCAATAAAGTATATTTAATTCTACGTATTATTATTAAATTTATAAAATTTTAATTATGTGAAATTTCAATGTTTAACTGAATTGTTTTTATTGTCTCACTATATTTGAGGATTTCCTATTTAGAGAATTTTAATTTGCGAAATTTTTTTAAATAGAATTTAATATATTAAATAATTTTGATTTATACTATCAATTAAATAATTAATTATTTTTTTTTAAATTTCAAATGTCTTAAATTTTACTCCCTTGGTCCCAGGAAAATTTGCACAATTGGGATTACACGTGGATTAAGAAAAGTGACAAAGTAGTGGAATATGGGTAAATATGTGTATATTTGTGTGAGTGTGCACACAAATCAATGATTCATCTTTAGGTAGTGTGCAAATTGGTGTGAGACGTCCAAATAAAAAAAGTGTGCAAATTTCTCTGGAACGGAGGGAGTAACATTTAATTGACAAATCTTAATGTCTAGAAAACACAGTAAACCCAAATTATAATTGTCTAATTTTTTATTTATTTTATATTAAATTTGATATATTATTTTTTATTGAATTAATTGTGTTTAACATGTGTCATTATGTTTGTGTAATAATATTGTCTCTAATTAAAAGAAATTCATAATTGAACATTGCACACATATATAAATATACATATATTTTGATATCTATTTTATTTAACATAATTTTTATATTTTTTTATATAGTAAGTCGTATTAAAGCCCACCAATGATTTGTAGAGTATGTATAGAGTGAAATTAGTTTATACATGAATCATTGAAGGGTATTAGTTGTTTTCACTAAAGAGTATTAGTTGTTTTCACTGAACAACCAAGACTCTTCAGTGTGAATAAATAATATTCTTCACTGAAAACAACTATCACTCTTTAGTGATAACAACTAATACCTATTAATGATTCATATATGAATATGTTTCACTCTATACTTTGTTTGATGTATATTGTCGATGTTATTTTTTTTATTTTTAAATACTTATTATTTTATATTATATAATTTAAATGACATATGTATGTATGGAAAGTACTTATTTTGTACATGTACAATAAAATGCATATTTATATCTTATAATATACTATTTAAAAAATTTATAGATGTAATATATTTGAAAAAAATAGAGCTTTAAAAATAATGTAAAATAATAATAATAAATTTAGGGTTAATTCTATATTAATTCACAATCTTTAGGCTCAGTCTCATTTTAATCCCAACATTTAAATTCACCACATCTTTAGTTGTTTCAATTCGATATACGAATTGCATTTTTCGCAAAAAAAAAAAAAAACATGAGAGTGCATTAGTGCTTGGATGGAAAATCGACCGAGGAAAATATCCCATAAAAGTATTTGACGTGTAATTGTGAAAATAAATCATAATTTAAATTTGTATACCAAATTAAAATTAAAAAATATATTAAATTCCATAAGAATATTGAAAATTGTAATTAAAATGAGGTTGAGCCTAAAGCTCGTGAATTAATAAGAAGTTAACTCATAATTTTATACATACATATTATATAATATAATTATATTATTTTACTATGAGCAATTTATTTAAGTATATAAAATACATATACAATTATTTTTTTGTGAAAACTCCGCGTAATACGCGGGCACTCATCTAGTATGTCCAATATATATAACTGAATTGACCTTGAGTCGGTATTGAATTGCCAGCATTGAATTTACTATTTTTCCAAAATAGATTAACGTTATTCTGTTTTGGAAATAACTGTCAAAATTGAATACACTCCTCAAGTTGCAATCTGCACCCGTTTGATACTCTACAGCTATCAAACTCTGCATCTGTTAAACTTTACAACTAAACCTCTTCAGTTATCATATTCTGCAACCATCATTTGAACTTTGCAGCTATGAAAATCTGCAGACAACTCTGCAACTATCAAGTCTTCAGTTCAAAGTCTTCAGTTCTTTTGAAACACCAATGGACAAGTGCAATGATACTTTCTTCACTATCTTCCTCCTTAGTGCATACCATCACTTCCTCCCAGTTTCATGTACAAATCAAGGAACATCCCATGTCTTTAAGTTCATTAAACTCATACAATGGATAAACCTTGAGCTTGGAAGAACTTTAGTGAACATGTATGTTGCATTATCTTTTGTTGCAACTTTCTTTACTATCACAACACCTTTATCAACCATATCTATAACAAAGTGTAGTCTAACATCGATATGTTTTGACCTCTCATGAAAAACCTGATGTTTAGCAAGATGAATGGCACTTTGGTTATCACAAAACACCTCAACACTGCTTTGAATGATGCCAAAATCTTTCAGTATGCCTCTCAACCACATTGCTTCTTTGATTGCTTTAGTTAATGCAATATATTCTGCCTCAGTTGTGGATAAGGCTACCACTGACTGTTGTACAGCTCTCCACACTACTGCTGTTCCATATAGTGTAAACGCATATCCTGAAATTGACCTCCTTGTGTCAATGTTCCCTGCAAAATCTGAGTCAACATACCCTTCAAGTGGATTTCCTCCTGCCTCAAATCTTTTGAACATTAATCCAGTATTGAGTTATCCCATTAAGTACCTAAAAGTCCACTTCAATGCCTCCCAATGGCTCTTACCAGGATCTGCCATGAATCTGCTCACTACAGATATTCCATAAGATAAATCAGGCCTGCTACATATCATAGCATACATAATACTGCCAACTCCACTAGCATATGGTATCTTAGCCATTTCCTTTCTGTCATCATTGGTCCTTGGTGACTGAGTCACTGAAAGTCTAAACTGTTGTCCCAAAGGTACAGTCACAGCCCTAGCCTCATGCATATTGAACCTCTTGAGAACTTTAGTTAGGTAATTCTTTTGAGATAAAAACAAAGTTCCAGTAGCTCTATCTCTATAAATGTTCATTCCCAGAATCTTCTTTGCATCTCCCAGGTCCTTTATCTCAAATTTTGAACTCAGTTTGCCCTTTAGCTTGTCAATCATTTTCATGCTTTTACTAGTAATAAGCATGTCATCCATATAGATTAACCAATAGGTAACTACATGATTCCCATGTTTCTCAAAATAAACACAGTTATCATACATACACCTTTCAAGACCAATCTCATTCATGAAACTGTTAAACTTCTTGTTCCATTATCTTGAACTTTGTTTAAGTCCATATAGAGACTTTCTCAAGTAACACGCCTTGTCTTCATTTCCTGGAAGCAAAAAACCCTCAGGCTATCTCATGTAGATGTCTTCAACCAAATCTCCATTTAAGAATGCAGTTTTGACATCTAATTGATGTAATCCAAGATTGTCTTGAGCCACCTTTGCAAGCAACAGTCTAATGGAGCAATGTTTAACAACTGGAGAAAAGACTTCATTGAAATCAATATCTTCCTTCTGAGTGAAACCCCTTGCTACTAACCTTGCTTTGTATCTTATTTGCTCAGTCCCAACACATTCAATCTTCTTCTTGAACACCCATTTACAGCTGATGACTTTCTTTCCCTTTGGCTTATCTATAAGTTTCTAGGTTCCATTATTCTCAAGTGATTGTAGTTCCTCCATCATTGCTACCATCCACTGATCTTTCTCCTTGTTGGCAATAGCTTCCTTGAAGCTCTGTGGTTCATGATACTCTATCTCTTCAGCAGCTACCAGTGCATATCAACATGACCAGATCTGTTTGGTGGATGTATCTCCCTCCTAGCTCTATCTCTAGTGAGTTTTGTAGTTTCTGAGGTCTTGAGCTTCAATGACATCTTTTTCTGTGGTGTCTTGATCTTCCTCAGAATCTGAAACCTACTCATTGTTAAGGTCATCATCTTCTTGAGGTTGTGTTTAACTTGTGCTTGCCTCATCTAGCTCAACTGATGTAGTGACAGTGGTTATGTCTCCATCTAAATCCTGAGCATCACCAGTGTGCTCATAAGCCATCACATCTTCATTGAATATTACATCCCTACTAACAATACATCTCTTATGCCCTTGTTCTAAGCACCAGAGTTTGTAACTCTTCACTCCCTTAGGATAACCAATGAAGATGCACCTCAAAGCTCTAGGCTCCAACTTATCTTGTTTGATGTGCACAAAAGCTTGGCATCCAAACACCTTGAGGTCTGAATAGTTGGATAACTTTCCATACCAGACTTCATCTGAAGTTTTGAAGTCTACAGCTGATGATGGTGTCTTATTTATTAAGAAACAAGTTGTGCTTACTGCCTCTCCCTAGAATGCCTTTGGTAACTTTGCATCTGCTAGCATGCATCTCACTCTTTCAAGTATGGTCCTATCCATTCTTTCTGCAAGACCATTTTGCTGTGGATTTGATGGTGTTGTTTTGTGCCTTTTGATTCCTTTCTGTCTGCAATAATCATTGGATTCCTCTGATAGATACTCAAGACCATTATCAGTACTAAGGTGTTTTATCTTCTTTCCCTTTTGATTTTCTTGTTTGACAACCCATTCTTTGAACTTCTGGAAAACTTCATTTTTGTGCTTCAAGATATACACCCAGACTTTTCTGCTAAAATCATCAATTAGGATCATAAAATATCTGCCACCTCCATGAGTTTCAACTCTAGCTGGCCCCCCTACATTAGAATGGATGTAGTCCAAAGCTTCCTTAGTCTGGTGTATCCCTTTAGGATATGGGTGTTTCTTGGTCTTGCCAAGCACACAATGGTCACAGAACTGCAGTTTTACCTCAGTGCTAGTGCCAAATACCTTCCTCTTGGATAGCTTGTTCATCCCTTCTTCACCTATATGGCTGTTGATGACCTTTTAGTAATCAAGATGATTAGTGGCTGTTTTCCCTAGTTAAGATCACCAAACAAGATCAAGAAATCATGGAATTTATCTAAGTAATGCTCAAGGAATAATTTTGCAAGAGTTTAGCTATATCATTGAATTGTTCTCCCTTTTTCATGTACATGAAGGGAGTATTTATAGACATACAAAGTGGCCATGTGTCACCATCTTGGTGGTTTAACCATTGGATCTTTGCCAAGTGTTAGGACACTTGTACAACATCTACACTATTGCTCATTGGATGGGTGCCAAGTGTTAGGACACTTGGACCATATCTAGGCTAGTGACTCTTGGGATTCCCAATGTTGTACATGGTCTTTGGCACTACTGAGATGCTCTCGACGGTGACCAGTTGCTCGCTTGCACGTCTTCATTTCATGTCATGGTTCTTTGCATTTCGAGCTGTTCGCTCCTTGCTTGGGATAGTTATACAATGTTGCTCGCTCCATTACGAACCTGTTCGCCCAAATTGATTTTGGCTTGAGCCGCTTGCACAGCTGTTCTTTGCAAGGCTGCTCGCCCCAATTCTGCTTGCGGCATTAGTGCTTTCCTATGAAGCTGTTCGCTCTACAAACTTGCTAGCTCCTTTACAAAGCTGTTCGCTCCACGAAACTGCTAGCTTCTTTGGTTTGTTATTCTGTTACTAAGTAATAATATCCTATTTATTAATTACTTAATTGTTCGCCACCCAACAATTGCCCCCTAGCTTGGTCTCATGTTGGGCATGGATTGATCAATTGGGACCAAGCTATAATTTCTTTGAAAATTGGGCGAGCAAGAATGGAACATGGATGTTTACATGGGCGAGCATCTGAGCAGTTGGGCGAACAGCCGAGCATGAGAGCTTACGTGCGCGACCAGTAGTAAACGCCTTTTCGTGTCGCGACGGTTGGATTCCCGAGGCACGGAACGCGAGGCGTCGCGTCAGTCACGCGCGATCCCCAATTTGCCCATAGAGGCCTATAGTATTTTGCAAATATTGCATTTTCGCCCCCATTTTATTCTTATAAATAGGCGGTTCCTTTTCCATTTCTTTTCTTTCCGGATTTTCGCCATTAAAGCATTCTCAAGCTTTCCTCCTTTGCGATTCTTGCGTTCGGATTTCTTCGTGTTTGCTCTAGATTTTGGTTCTTCGAAGGTAATTCATCTTATATTTCTTTTTCTTCCTTTAATTTCGTAAAAAATTTCCTATTTCTCGTATCTCTTGCAACTGTGACTGTCATTCCGGCCGTGGACCGCCGTAGTGCCGCCGTACTGTTAACGCCGTCGCCGCCATCGTAACTTCTCCGGTGGCATCTTTATCCATATATTACTCCATACTTAGCCAAATTTCTTCATCTCTTATTTCAAATGGAGTTTTCCCCCTCAAGTTCCTCCCAATCCGGACCTGGGCGAAACCCGGAAAAACGACCCGTAGATATAGCCTCTCCACGCAGATCTGTTCGCCAAGCGTTGGCGAACAATCCGCGCACGTTATTAGTGGATGAAGGCACGGACTCAGACGCGAGCTCCGTTGTTCGCTCGGTGGAGATGTTCGCCGCTGACCGCTCTGGCGATCAAGAAGAGATTCACTCTCTTGCTCGCGAACCTGAAACATCTTCTGACCTTGGAGAAGATTCTGCAGCAGTGGCCGCGGAGATAGAGGGTTCAATTGACCTTGAGGGCGATCAAGCTGACAATGCTGGCGAGCAGCGAGGTCACACGCTCACTTGGGAGTTTTTAAGGGAAATCAATTTTCCTCTCTCTCAAACTACACCTGAATCTCGAATCCCGGAAGGAGTTGTTCGTGACAACGAGTGGGCGGACTACTCTGCTCGCTACTCGAAGACTTTTGTTCCCACATCGAGGGTAATTATGAAGGCTCAGGATGGGGACTATGCAGCGAGCAAGGTTGCCAGTGTTGTTATTGAGGATGATCTGGCGAGCATCCGTGAAACGTACAAAATCCCCTACGATATTTTCATGTATGTGCCGAAGAAAGGAGAGACTGTTGATCGCCCCCCTCCTAGCTGCACGGCGATCAACTTGGATGTGTTGAACACGGGTTTTCCGCTCCCTGTTCATCCGCTCATTGGTCGGTTCTTGCTCGACATGAATCTGGCGATCACTCAAATCACCCCAAACGGTTGGAGTACTCTTCTAGCCTTCATGACACTTTTTGGTCTTGAGGGTTACAAAAATAAAATAACAACTGCGGAGCTTCTTTATGCCTTAACTATCTCCGAGGACGGTGCTGGTTGGTATTACGCTAAGGCGAAGACCGGATTGAAACTTGTTGAAGGTGTTCCCAATAAGATTAAGGGTTGGCATTGCCAATTCCTTTTTATTGGTGGAGATTGGCGAGCAACTGAGGGATTCGCTGGCGGGCAGGCGCGCATCATGTCGCCTGAAGGCTTTGGAAACATCAAACGTAGTGCTAATTTTATCTTGCTAATTCATAAGTAGGACTAATTTTAATCCTTTCCGTTGTTTTGCAGGTCCGAGAAATTTGAAGTGGGGGCATCCCGATATCAGCGATGAATTTCTCTTCACCTTAGCCATTATCTCTCTTCGCGACGTTGCTAGTCACGACATACACCATCTCTCGAAGGCTCATTGTCGCAAACTTGCTGGTTTGGTTACGAGTCCTCACCATCTTGAAGCTCAAGCCGCCTGACCCTTGTCTTTTTCTTGTTAGATCAACGAGTCACCGTTGCCATCCCGGCTGTGCCCGAGTCATATTACTTGCTCGCCAGACGAGTAAAGCAAATGGCCGACGCTTCAAGAAGGAAGATGGACCCTCCCCTTGCCATCATGCGCCTCCGGGCAGGGGAGAACCCCACTGGTCGCCCAGCCGCCGGAGCTGGTCGCCGCAAGCCTGCGGCCAAAACTACCTCCTCTCCGCGGGATGTGAGGAAGGAGAAGGAGAGGGAAAGGGAGAGAAGGAAAGAACCGCGAGGTGACGATGCTCGTGGCAGTCGCGGTGATGATCGCGCCTTGAAGCGATCAAAGACTGCTGGAGAAGCGAGCAACATTGCTCCAAGATCCCCTACTTCGAAATCTACCTCGATGGAGGTAGTGGACGAACAGCAGGTGGTCGCCAGTTTGGTGGCGACCAAGACAGGTGACAATCCCAGGGACACTTCTTACTTGGGTTGGGATCCGGTGAAAATCAAGGAGTAAGTTAATCGACCCCGACTTTCTTATTGTTCGCCGCTTAGCTCCATACTGCTCGCTCACTAACATTTGTTTTTGTTCGTCAGGTATAACCCAACACTCTACCCCGGCCGAGGGACAACACTCCACCACCTCTCTGTGGTTAAAAATGCCCCCTCCTCGCTCCGTGACATCCCGGATCTCCCTGTTCGCCGGGCTACTGAGATGGTCTCAAGGGCCTGGACGAAATCGGCGAACACCCTTGTTGGTGGCCAATCCGCCAGCGATAATGTTCGCCTGGTGGCGTACAATGCTAGCCACCAGTTGGTCCAGTCTCAGATGCTGCTCGACCAGGTCCTGGATCTTGAGCGAACAAACCGCAACTTGGGCCATCGCGTGGAGAAGATGGATGAAGAGAGAGTCTCTGCCATCAAAGAGTGCAAGGCCGAGCATGCTAAGGAGCTGGCCTTGATGGAGAGTAAAATGGAGGCCTCCTTGGCCGGCGAGCAGAGTGCCTTGGACAAGGCTCAAAAGATGATGTTGGAGGTTCAAACTTCAGATCTGAGAGCCGAAAGGGCTGAAAAGGAGCGAGCAGACTTAGCTGCTCGCCTGCTAGTTGCCGAGGAGCACATCAAAAGATTGGAGGAAGAGCGCAAAAACATGATTGACTATGAAGTCCACGAGCAGGAGGTGTTGGATAAGACCAACTTTGGGTACATTTGTGCCTTTGCCGAATGTTTGAGGTCCGTCCACTTCGCCCACGATCATAATCAAGATATTCGTGGCGCGGTGAAGGCGGATTTCATCGAGTACGTGAAGAACTACCCTCCTGCTCCTGGTTCAACTTTGTTCGTCTCTGACTTAGCCGACCTTGGCTTCCCTCTAGATGTATTTGGCGAGGAGGTTGACATCGCCGCCCCTACTTATGGCGGCCAGCCTGACCCTGCTCCAGCGACGACCAGCGCGGCGGCCACTGATGAGGTCTTTGAAGGGTTGGCGTCTCTTCCTCTAACTCCACTAGATGGGGCTGGCACAAGTGCCCCAGGCGAGCAGCCAAGTGCCCAGGCGACCAGAACTGCAGATGCTCCTCCTCCACCTCCCTCTTGAAGACTTAGTTTCTTTTTTTTATTTACAATAGGATGTATACTCTTTCTGTATTTCTTATTCCTATTGTAAACATCTTTTGACTTGAAAGAAATGAAAATTTTTGCTCATCTACAAATTTGTGCCTCTTTGTTTGTCTTACTTAATTGCTCGCCTCTTTCTTTTTCTTATGACTTAGTTTCTAAGTGTTCCTTTTTTCTTAAGGTAAACACTTAGTCAAATTTTAAGTTGGTCACTTGGTTCTTATAGAACTTGACCTTTAGTTGTTTGGGCCATTTTGGTCACTTGTGGACTTGGCCTTGCATTAATGCGGGCTATTGGTCCGTTATGGACTTAGCCTTATTTTTGCTTTTAATAAGCTCTCTTATTCGTCTTATAACAGACTTGTATTTTGCAAATTTTTGGGCGAGCAACTAAGTAATTTGGACTTAAGGCTCAAAAACTAAAATTCAGCAAGACAAAAGATAAATGCAATTCTGCTCGCCTAGTAAGATAAATGCAAATCTGCTCGCTTATAAACTTGCGCAAAAATTTCAAAAATTACAAAGGATCTATTTACAAACTTTCTAAGACTTACAGGACTTCATTGGTAGTACTTCTTGAGTAAAGTTGTATTCCAGGAGTATTGGGACGACTTGCCTTCCATGTCTTCAAGGTCGTATGTGCCGTTGTGCCACTTATTCGTCACCTTGTATGGGCCCTCCCAAGTCGGGCCGAATACTCCTGGTGGTATTAAAACTTTTCGAAGTACTAAGTCCCCAATTTCGAATTCTCTTGCTTTTACTTGAGAATTTTAGTACTTCGCTGCTCTTCTCTTGTAAATTGCATTTTTCAATTCTGCTGTTATTCTTTTTTCCTCAAGTAAGTCCAACTCTGCTGCCATTGCGGAGTTGTTTGCTTCTTCGTCGAACGCAGTTGTTCGTTTTGTCGGGACTTTTAACTCAACCGGTATTACTGCTTCCGTCCTGAATGCCATTGTGAATGGTGTTTCGCCTGTGCTTGTTCTGTGAGATACTCGGTATGCCCATAACACTTCTGGTAGCTCTTCCGACCACTTCCCCTGTTTGTCGGCTAAGCGAATTTTCAAAATATGTTTGATTATTTTGTTCACTGCTTCTACTTGGCCGTTTGATTGGGGGTGGTACGGTGTTGAAAAATGTTTCTTCATTCCCCACTTTTCACAAAAATCTCTTATCTTTTTTCCTCCAAATTGTTTTCCGTTATCTGTCACGATCGCTTGAGGCACCCCGAAGCGGCAAACAATGTTTCTCCATATAAAGTTGATCATTTTCTCCTGTGTGATTCGCACAAGCGCTTCTGCCTCAGCCCACTTCGTGTAATAGTCTACTGCCACTACTGCAAATCGAACATTCCCTTTTCCTGGCGGAAAAGGCCCAATGAGGTCAATTCCCCACTTCGCAAATGGCCACGGACTATTGACAGAGATTAGTTCGTGCGGGGGCTTGTGGATGTTCGGGGCGAACAACTGACACCTGTGACAAGTTCGGGCAACTTTGATTGCGTCCTGGAGGAGGGTCGGCCAGTAATACCCTTGTCTTATGGTCTTATACGCTAATGCTCGTCCTCCAGCGTGATTTCCGCATATGCCTTCATGAATTTCTTTCAGTACTGCTTGCCCTTGCCCCCTAGCCAAGCATTTCAAAAGTGGGAGTGAAATTCCTCTCTTGTACAATTGTCCATCCATCATAGTGTATCTTGCTGCTCTCTTGATCAACTTGTTAGCTTCAGACGGGTTGTCTGGCTTTTTATCGTTTTGCAAATACTCAATGATTGGTATCCTCCAGTCGTCTTCTTCGAAATCTTCATTGACTTGATAGATTTTGTAATCTTCGGTTGATGGTTTGGACATTCTTGTTAGCGTTACCTCCGACAACTCTGCTGGTCCGGTGCTGGTTGCTAGCCTGGCTAATGCATCTGCTTGAGCATTATTGTCTCTCGGTATCTGTTCAATGTATATTTGTTCGAACAAGGAGGCCAAGTGAGCAACAATTTTTTGATACAAAGCCATGTCTTCATCTCTTGCTTCATATTCTCCTCGGACCTGGTTGACGATCAATTGCGAATCTCCAAAGATTTGCAACCTTCGTACTCCAACTGCTAATGCTAGACGTAACCCAACGATCACAGCTTCGTACTCTGCTTCGTTGTTCGTCGCCATGAACTCGAATCGAATAGCTGAAGTAAAAACTTGCCTATCTGGGCTTATTAAGACTATACCTGCCCCCGATGCTGTATTAGTTGATGATCCGTCAACATACATGTGCCAGGGATGGCTATGTCCTCTCGTTGGATCTTGGGGGAAAGTCAGTTCGACTATAAAGTCTGCTAAGGCTTGCCCCTTGATCGCTGTTCGAGGAGCATATGAAATCCCGAACTGACTGATTTCCAAGGACCACTTTAGGAGCCGACCGGCCGCATCGGGTCTGTGCAGTATTTGCTTGAGCGGGAACGTTGTCAACACTTCCACCTGGTGGTCGAAAAAATATGGACGAAGTTTCCTGACGCTCATCACCAGCGCATATGCTAGCTTTTCTGTTGGTGAATATCTGAGTTCTGCTTCGTGCAAGGCATGACTTACATAGTAAATGGGTAGGTGGAACTTTCCTTCTCCTCGAACGAGCACTGAACTGATTGCTACCTCTGAAGCCGCCAAGTACAAGTATAACTTTTCCCCTGGGATTGGCTTGGCAAGAATTTTTGTATCACTGAGGTACTCTTTCAGCTGCTCGAACACTTGTTGACAGGCGTCTGTCCATTGAAATTTTCCCTTCTTGATTGCTTCGAAGAACGGTCTGCACTTATCTCCGGATCTTGAAACAAACCTGTTCAGAGCTGCTAGGCATCCGGTTAGCCGTTGGACTTCTTTAACTGATCTGGGTGGTTGCATTTCCATGATCGCTTTCACTTTTACGGGATTTGCTTCAATTCCACGCTGACTAACCAGATGTCCCAAGAATTTCCCAGAATGGACTCCGAAACTGCTTTTCTTGGGATTCAGCTTCATATTGTAGGTCCGAAGTATCTCAAATGTTTGAGCCAGGTGCTATAGGTGATCTTCCTTTTTTGAGCTCTTGACAACGATGTCATCCACATATACCTCCATCGTCTTCCCAATGTGATCATCAAACATTTTGTTAACCAGTCTCTGATATGTAGCTCCAGCGTTGATTAGCCCAAATGGCATTCTCTTCCAGCATAGCAAGTTTTTGTTGGTGTAGAACGCTGTGTGCTCTTGATCATCGGGATGCATCGCGATTTGATGATATCCTGCGAATGCATCCATGAACGTTAGCAGCTCATGTCCGGCGGTGTTATCAACTAGCTGGTCAATATGAGGCAACGGGAAGTTGTCTTTTGGGCAAGCGGCGTTAAGATCTGTGAAGTCGATGCAAAGTCTCCATGCTCCAGTCGCTTTTCTAACCAACACTGGATTTGCCACCCATTGCGGGCATAACGCTTGTTTGATTAGGTCGTTATCTAGCAGCTTTTTAACCTCCACGTCAAGCGCCTCGTATTTGTCAGGCCCAAATTTTCTCCTTTTCTGATGAACTGGCTTTTTCCTCGGGTCGATGTTGAGTCTGTGGCAGGCATGTTCGGGGTTGATGCCCATCATGTCTGCGTGCGACCATGCGAACACATCGAGGTTTGCTTTAAGAAACTCAATCATGTTGGTCCTGTACGGCTCTGGTAGCTCGGACCCTATGAAGAGTTCTAAGCCCTCTTGGTTCGGGTCGACTCTTACAGTTTCCAACTCTTCAACCGGGGTAGCCCTTCGTTTCTGGCCTTTCCATCTGGGGTCAATAATGGGCCCTTCTGCCTTTGGCTCATCTTCGGTCTCCATCGGTTCTGCTCCCAGCCGTGGCTCGATATCCTCTGCATCAAAGTCCGCTGGGCGAGCAGCTTCTCTATCTCTTGTTTGGACAACCTGCTCGTCCTCGCATTTCTGCTCGTCTTCGCCCAACTGTGCGCCTACACACAGCTGCTCGTCAATGCGCGGCTGTTCGTTTGTGCACAGTTGCTCGCCGATGCGCGGCTGTTCGTCTGTGCAAAGCTGTTCGTCGACTTCCATTATTTCAGTGTCGATAGAAGTCATGGCCTCGCCATCGTCTCCGTCCTTGTTTGAGCACCTGTCTGTCATGTTGACTTGATGATCCTGCAACTGTATCTGCAAAAGACACGCACGAGCCTTCTTCTGGTCTCCTTTGACTGTACCTGCACCCTTCTTTGTTGGGAATTTTAAACAATAATAGTACGTTGAAACAGCTGCTTTAAATTCATGCAAGAAAGGACGGCCGAGGAACCCGTTATAGGTGGACTGTTGGTCTACAACCAGGAAGTCTACCATTCTATTCATTTTCCTCTCCGGGTCCTCGACCGATACAAGCTCAACTGCCAACGTAACCATTCCTAGCGGGGTGGTCACAGCATTCCCGAATCCTACAATCTTGTGATCACAGTCTTTGATGTACTCAGCGCAATCTCCTAGCTGGTCCACCGTGCTCTTGAACAGGATGTTCGTATAGGAACCAGTATCGACAAGTAGACGGTGCACTTTTGTCCCCATAATATTGGCACAAATGACCAACGAGTCATTGTGGGGAGTAAGTACTCCGTCTAAGTCTTTTTCTGAGAAAGTCAGGTCCCCCGTTCGTTTGGTCGATGGATTCGTGCCTACTTCCATCACTTGATCCACTGCTCTCAGTTTCGCCTTCCTTTTTCTTTTTGACATAGGTGGTCTCCCATCAGAACAACCACCTACTGGTCCAGTGGGTTCCAGCATTAGGATTTCCGGAATATGCCTTGCTGGGGCTGCTGGGACCTTCCTTCCTCTCTTACCTGCTTTGCTTGGTTGGTCATCACTGTCCCCGTCATCCGAACTGGACGGTTCTGGTGCCCTTGGCCTTTTACCTGGTTCCCTCTTCACGAATTCGGACAGCTTTCCTTCCTCATAGAACCTCCACAACTGCTTCAACAGATCTCGGCACTCGCTCGTGAAGTGGCCAATGTTCTGATGATAAGCACAGTATTTGTTCGGGTTCAGTTTTCCTCTCTCTTGCCTTATCCTCCGTGGCTCTGACAACATTTCCCTGTCTTTAACGTTGTTGTACACAGCGTCCACGGACATAGTAAGGACTTGACTCAACTTTTCTTTCAACTCAGCTCCATCATTGAATGACTTCATGTTCTTCGGAGCTTTGTAATCGCTTCCTCCCGACTTCTTGCTAAACTTCTTTGGATCGGCTTTGTCTCCTATCTCTCGGTGTAGGGCCTCCTGCATTGAAACATGAATTCCCGCTTTATGGCTGAACTCTGTGTATGTTTTCGGGCAAGTCAGATGCATTTCTTTCCACAAATCAGTTCCTTTCTTTAAACCAGCCATCACTGCCACAATCTTCGTGTCCTCACTCACCATCTCGCCCTCCAGTAAGACTTTATCAAACCTTTCCAGAAATTGCTTGTCAGACTCCTTGTCTCCCTGCCTAATATCTGCCAGACGGTGTCTGTGGGTCAAGTAGGACCCGGCAGTTGAGAAGTGGGACAAAAACTCTTTGCTTAGTTGGGCAAAAGAGTTGATGGAGCCAGGAGCCAGTGCTGAAAACCATCTGTGCGGGCCATCTCCCAGGGTGAGTGGAAAATTTCGGCATTGTGTGGCGTCGGTTGCCCCCATCGAAATCATAAAATCCGAATATTTCGTTACATGAATTCGAGGGTCCGACGTCCCCTCGTACAAATTGATGGCTGGGAACTGTATCTTCTTCTGGATTGGTGCATTGAGGACAGATGGAGATAACGGTGAAGAAGGGAGAATAGTCGATCCGACACCCCTCTGAGATTCCAACTGTCTCTGTAATTCCTCGATCGCCTTTCTCATTTCCTGCAATTCATTTGGGGGAGTTCTCCCGATGGAAGGCTGTTCATCGTAATTGGGTTCAGTGACCTCTTCACGATGCAGTCCCTTGCCAACGGGACGTTTCTCCTGAGTCGTCTTCCTAGCGGCATTGCTAGCTCCATTTGGCCCTAGCCGGCCAAAAGCTGACCTCCTGATTCGGTCATGCACTGATGGGCGAGCAGGATGGTGTGATCGCTCCTCGTTCCTTCGGGATGGTTCCCTCCTATTTGCGTTCCTTGTACCTAGTCTCTCCAAAGCACTTATTCGGGAAGTACTTTTGCTTGACTCATCTGCTCGACTTGGTGATGATTCTCCTCTGCTTCCTAGACGTTCGCTCAATGGAGCTTTTCCTTTATTTCTACGAACTTCCTCGCTGTCGGCCTCGTCCCGACGAGCATCTTCTCTTAGTTTACTTCTTTGTTCGCCCGTACGCTCCTGCTCGCCTGCTCGTTTGGTCGTCCCAGGTGCTCTTGACGGTCCTGCTGCTTGTCGATTTTGCAAGGATTGAAGGACATCGATCGTTTTTGCTAGTTCTTCGGGGTTTTGAGCAAGAGCTTCAACTTCCGGTGGAATCGTGTCAATAGTGACTTGTATATTCCTCTGCGAAGTTGCTCTCACTGTCCGTGCATGTCCTTCGGTGGAAGAAACCATAGTTCTTGGTCTACGACTTGGAGATATACTTGAATGTCGTTCTTCTTGCGATCTAACCATCTTGGCTATCAAAATATGAGTAAATAAGCAAATGGATGAAGTAATCTTGTTCTTGCAAACACCTTTTCCAAGGGTTACTAGCCTTGTGTGTGATTATGAAGGTTTGAAAACCCTAGTTCATGCACACATGCATTAAAACCCTCAAAGTGTTGTAAATCTTTGTCCCAAGAATGTGCACTCTTGTTTTCCGGCAGCCTCTTCCCGGATTCCGGCGAGATTTTGCAGATTCCAATGGGAGTCTTCAACCTTTCTTCGAATTTTTCATAAACGGAGGTTCGAACCCTTCTTCTAGCGCCAATTGTTGATGACCTTTTAGTAATCAAGATGATTAGTGGCTGTTTTCCCTAGTTAAGATCACCAAACAAGATCAAGAAATCATGGAATTTAGCTAAGTAATGCTCAAGGAATAATTTTGCAAGAGTTTAGCTATATCATTGAATTGTTCTCCCTTTTTCATGTACATGAAGGGAGTATTTATAGACATACAAAGTGGCCATGTGTCACCATCTTGGTGGTTTAACCATTGGATCTTTGCCAAGTGTTAGGACACTTGTACAACATCTACACTATTGCTCATTGGATGGGTGCCAAGTGTTAGGACACTTGGACCATATCTAGGCTAGTGACTCTTGGGATTCCCAATGTTGTACATGGTCTTTGGCACTACTGAGATGCTCTCGACGGTGACCAGTTGCTCGCTTGCACGTCTTCATTTCATGTCATGGTTCTTTGCATTTCGAGCTGTTCACTCCTTGCTTGGGATAGTTATACAATGTTGCTCGCTCCATTACGAACCTGTTCGCCCAAATTGATTTTGGCTTGAGCCGCTTGCACAGCTGTTCTTTGCAAGGCTGCTCGCCCCAATTCTGCTTGCGGCATTAGTGCTTTCCTATGAAGTTGTTCGCTCTACAAACTTGCTAGCTCCTTTACAAAGTTGTTCGCTCCACGAAACTGCTAGCTTCTTTGGTTTGTTATTCTGTTACTAAGTAATAATCTCCTATTTATTAATTACTTAATTGTTCGCCACCCAACAATGGCCTAGTCTCCTGTGCCAGAGTAATGCTTCTTTGGGATCCATGGAATAATCAGTGGATCCAGATATAGAGTTTCCCAACAGTATGTACAGTCCATTCACTTTCTTCCCTGTCATTACCACATTTCCATTCTTGGTAACCAGCATAGAACCATTTTGAGTATTGAACTCACATCCAGCAGCATTCAAAGATCCTAGGGATATTAAATTCCTCTTGAGATCAGGTACATACCTGACTTTTGTGATTTGAATGTCATTGTCATTTATCATTCTAATCCTGGTGGATCATATTCCTTCCACCTTACATGATTGATCATTTCCTAGCAATACATGTCCTTCATCTATCTCTTTCAGGTCTTGAAACCAACTTTGATGTGGACACATGTGAAACGAACACCCAGAATCCAACACCCATTCATTTTTCATCTTTGATTCTGAGATTGTCAAAACTTCAGTACTTTCATAACCATCTTCAGCTACTGTCACATCAGCCTTTTGTTCATCCTTCTCCTTCTTATTTGTTGGACAGTTCTTTTTTAGATGCCCAACTTTATGGCATAAGAAGCACTTTCTCTTCTCAACAAAACTGGTGGATGCCTTTGAATCATCCTTTTGATTCTGGAATTTCTTGAACTTGTTATCCTTTTTCTTGAATTTAACATTCAAACTTTTTGCTTCATTCTGAGATTTCTTGTCATTTGAACCTCTGTCCCCATTCAATTGCAGAAACTTTATTTTGATTGCAGCTTGAATCTGATCAAGTGATAGTTGATCTCGCCTACAAAACAACAATGCATCCTTGAAATGATCCAGTGACTTTGGTAATGAGTTAAGCAACATCAGTGCCTTGTCATCCTCTTCTATACTTACACACAGATCTTCAAGATCATCAATGCATTTGTTGAATTCACCCAACTGCTCACTCAAATTCTTATCATCCTTCATCTTGAAGGAAAGAAGTTTCTGCCTCATGAACAATTTATTTGATACAAATTTGGTTTGATACAAGCTCTCCATTTTGTTCATTACATCAATAGCCGATTTTGCCTTGCAAACCTCTCTCAGGGGTTTATCACCAAGACACAAGATTATGGCACTATGAGCCCTTTCCAATACTTCAGTCCTTCGATTCAAATTAGACGCATTCGCCCATTGTTCAACAGTAAGGAAAGCATTCCCCAAACTGTGTTGCACTAATAGAGCCTTCACCTTGATCTTCCACAACCCAAACTCGTTCTTCCCCGTGAATTTATTCACCTCTAACTTCAGCATCGTCATACTCACGTATTCCCACAGACGGCACCAATTTGTTAGGAATAAAATAATCGAATACGCAAAAGCACGACATAATTAAAGGATTGAAAATAAAATTGCACGGGAGATTTTACGTGGTTCGATCTTAACGATCTACGTCCACGGGGAGGATCAAAATACTTTATTAATGCAACTCACGATGTCAATGATTACAGATTAACACTTAATTTTAGAAACTATCTTCACCAAATGATGAATTTCACTCAAGAACCCTAACTCTCGAAAATTGAACTGTTCTCGTCGAATTGGAAGAAGAAAAAATGTTATTGTTGTCGTTGTTGTTGTATCTGCCTTGCACAAACATGCCCAATATATATAACTGAATTGGCCTTGACTCGGTATTGAATTGCCAGCATCGAATTTGCCATTTTTCCTAAACTGATTAACGGTTATTCTGTTTTGGAAATAACTGTCAAAATTGAATACACTCCTCAAGTTGCAATCTGCACCCGTTTGATACTCTACAGCTATCAAACTCTGCATTTGTTAAACTTTACAGCTAAACCTCTTCAGTTATCATATTTTGCAGCCATCATTTGAACTTTGCAGCCATCATTTGAACTCTGCAGCTAACTTTGCAGCTATCAAGTCTTCAGTTATTTTGAAACACCAATGGACAAGTGCAATGATCAGGGGCGGACGTACGTTGAGGCAAGCTGGGGCAAGTGCCCCACCTAAACTTCTTTTGTTAGTTTATATATTATGTATGTCAATATGCTTGGAGTGTGGTAATTGGCTTGACAGTAAGTTGAATTTTATTCTAGCACGATAAGGTGGGTTCGATCCCCATCTTTTGTAGGCACTCACAATTTTTTTTTTTTTTTTTACTTTTCTTTGTTAAGGAATTTTTTACACACATATATTAATTACATAAATTTATTATTTTTCGATAACATTTTGTTCTAAATTGTTTCTTATACACATATACTCTTCCATCTCACAACAATTTGTACACTTTTCTTTTTTTGGTAGCTATATTAAATTCTAAAATTTAATAGGGGCACATAAACTTTTATATATTGTTTTATACATAATTAATTTCACGGTGATAAGGTTTGCAAACTAGCACAAATTACCATTCACTCATTTTAAAATATAAAAGCTTCATTCCTAAATTACAATATCATCATGAGACCGTCTCATTCAAAATCTACCCTACATTATAATAACGTGGTTCTTACAAATAAATTTGAGATTAATTAATATACATTTATTTTTATATTTAAATTTTTTTTATATTTTATTTTCATAGCATAGTTTTGTGTCCTCCCTACATTTAACTTCTGCGTCTGTCCCCAGCAATGATACTTTCTTCACAAACTCAATTATAATTATAATTTAACTTGAATGTTGTGTATTTCATTTTTCTTTAAAGCGCACATATATGACTTTAAGTATTAAATATAATTTATTTATTTTTTTGAAACAAAATATAATCTTCTTATACACACATATATATGGATTCTTCGTCGTTGATTGTATACTCATACTTGGGGGGAAGAAAAAAAGGAAGAAATAGCCAATGCAGGGGTCTGTCCAGAAAAAAGGCGTGCGTGGGCCCGGAGGAATCAGTGAAAATCAAAGTTGAGGAAATATTCAAAAGAGATAGGTGGAATGATTACGTTTTTTAATCTATTGTGTTGGATAAGAAAGAAAGAAAGAAAGCTAGCCTTGTGTTATTTTATTATTTTTTGGTTACGAGGGAGTTTAATATAAGTAGTTTTTAAAAATGGGAATGTGATCCTCCAATTTCATGGTGTCAGATATTCACAACATAGATACCTACTACACTTATTATAGATTTATATGCAATCCATATTAAAAAAAATTACATGCAACAGCGCAACAGGTCACTAGTTAAAAGTTTGTTAAATTTAGTTATTTTTATGTTATATGTATATAGCTAGGATATAATAACTATTTCATGTTGTGCATGTATTATGCGTTAATTTTAGTGACACATATAATGTATTAAAGGTGATGAAATATAAATTAAAACACTAAAGTAAATGACAAAGTATATATAGAGTGAAAATGGTTTATACATAAATTAATGAAGGTTATTAGTTGTTTTCGCTAAAGAGTATTAGTTGTTTCCATTGAAAAGTATTAGTTTTTATTACTGAAGAGTCTTAGTTGTTCAATGAAAATAAACTAAGACTTTTCAGTGAAAACAACTAATACTCTTCAGTAAAAGCAACTGATAACCTTCATTGATTTATGTATGAACCAATTTTACACTCTACATGCTCAAAGTAAATATGTGGTGCACATAGACGTATAATTAACATATTGTGATGTTTAATAATCTTAAGTATTCGTAATCTTAAGAGTTCAGATCTCCTATCTAGCTTACTATCTCCATGAAATTTAATTATGTTAATTACTTTTAGAACAGTTTTTAATTAATTAAAAAAATGGTATTTTAATTTTTTTTTTAAAAGTAGTGGATCCATTTATTTGTTTAATTTCCAGAAAAAATAATAATAATAATATTGGTGGACAAAAAAAAAAGAAATAAGTTTAGTGGGCTTGATTCCAACTTTTTAACTTTAATACCGTAAAATTCTTTAATCTCATTTAAAAATTTAAACTTTTAAAAAAATATAAAATTAATCTATTTATATTAACTCCCTCGCCAACTAATTCAATGGAACGTTAACTATTCTTTTTTGGTGGGAGTATTTTAGTAATTAAAATATCTTGATGATTGAGTGCAGTGTACTAGTAAGCTATTGATTAATTTATTTTGTGGATTTTTTAGACTTTTCAAGCATAGTTAGCATGGTATACAACATTATATATAGATGTCACTCCACAAAGCATTTTACCATTACTAGCACCACCACTTCCTTCTTCACAAACACCGCAGCTCAGCTACATTCTCCGGCAGATATGGTGGTGACCGTCAACGATGTACGAAGGGCGCAACGGGCCGAGGGGCCGGCCACGGTCTTGGCTATCGGAACAGTAAACCCGTCAAATTACGTCGATCAAAGCACGTATCCTGATTATTATTTTCGTATCACTAATAGTGAACATGAGATAGAACTCAAAAATAAATTCAAGCGAATGTGTAAGTACTTTTTTTTTTATTGTGCTATTATAAGTAGCATTTTGCTTCTCATATTTTACATCATTTATTTGTTGTGCTACAATTTATAAGTTGCATAGATTGTGTTTCTCAAATTCATTACTATTCCTAACTTATTATTTTTTAAATATCTATTTTGTTTTCCAAAGGATTTCTGGAATATCTATTTGTGATATTTTTTTCGTACAATTATAAATATTCTTTCCATACCAATCAGTCAGAATTCTTGTCTTTGACGTTGTATAATAATTTTGTAATTTTTTTAACAATGTATATTTATATATATTCAACATGTGTTTATACAATATACTATTAACGGTATTCGGACTATTTTATTTCAAAGAGAAATTACATACGTAAAAGAAGTGGACATCAGCAAGTACTAATAGATTAAAAGAAGTCCGGAATAGACTCCAAAAAAAAATCATGAACATGAACATTTTTTTGCTCATGTAATAGTATTAGGACATATCTTAGTCCCGCTTGTTGTACAAAATTTACTAGCATTAATTGCTAACATATCTTAGTCCCGATTGTTGTACAAAATTTACTAGCATTAATTTCTAACTCTAGCGGACTATTCCACGAGAACACCTATTCAGTTTAAGCATCGAAGATGAATTATTTTATTAACAAAAATAATAGTTTACGTAACTATTTACATCTTTTTTCTTAAAGAAGAAATTAAAGCACATTTATGTATGAAAAAAGAAAGATGCAATTAAAAAATAACAGAATAGTGTATGTGAAAGTCTAAAATTGTAGGGAAGTGCGAAATTAATTCATTTATTTATTATTTCTAATTTATTGTTTGTAAAAATTAATACTACTACCCTATTCACAATATTTGAATTGCAGGCGAGAAATCCACGATCAAGAAACGGCACCTACACATCACTGAAGAAATCGTGAAAGAAAACCCCAACATGTCCTCTTTTACAGCGGCGTCCCTCAACCCCCGGCAAGACATTGTGGTGGCGGAGGTACCAAAACTCGGCAGAGACGCCGCCGTGAAAGCGATCAAAGAATGGGGACAACCATTATCAAAGATCACACACCTCATATTCTGCACCACCACCGGCGTAGACATGCCCGGCGCCGACTACCAATTGATGAAGCTCCTCGGCCTCCACCCCACCGTCAAACGCTTCATGATGTACCAACAGGGTTGTGCTGCAGGTGGGAAATGGTTTTAAATTTTTTTTATATTTTTTTTAAAAAAAATTATTAATTAATAGTCCATTACATAAAATTGGGTAAAAAAATTCTAAAACCGTAACTTTTGGGGGAAAAATTAAGTACGGTAGCTATTTGAATTGACAATTTAAAAACCATAATTTTTATAAGTAGGAAACCAAAACAGCCGAATCAACTTAAATTGGGCCCAAATTCAGATGAATTCAGACCAAATTAGGTGAACATGCCCCAATTTCAATCCAAATTGGACTAATTTACCCGATTTAGTTTGATTCAGACTAATTTAACCTCAATTTACCATTTTTTAAAGTAATTAGTTTCAATTATCAGTTCAAAAAGTTAAAATCCTCATTTTACCATCTTATGCCTTAAAAATATATTTTCCCCTAAAATGCATCCATTTTTACTTATTTATGTATGAAAAAAAAATAAGTTACCTTTATATCTCTTCTTCTGATATAAAAAGTATTACATCCCTTCCATATAACCTTTTGCATTTTTTTTCGTCTATTTCACAACACATCTCTCTCACATAAATCAATAAAATATTAAGATATCATTATTTTATATAACCCTACATTCACATATTTTTTTTTCCTTAAAAATCATGCATCTCAAGATGCGAATGTGCAAAGGATTCTATGTTACGTAGGGAGTATTTGGTTTTTATTTTTAAATGTAGTTATTCCAATCCGTCCTTTTTTTTTTTAATCCTGGCTCCGTCACTTCAGGTGGGACAGTTCTCCGACTGGCAAAAGACCTAGCGGAGAACAACGCCGGCGCGCGGGTTCTCGCCGTTTGCTCGGAGATCACGGTCATCAGTTTCCGCGGGCCAAACGAGGACCATTTGGATAACCTGGTGGGGCAGGCGTTGTTCGGCGACGGCGCGGCGGCCGTGATAGTGGGGTCGGACCCGGTGGTGGGAGTGGAACGCCCTCTTTTCCAGCTCGTCTCCACAGTGCAGACTCTTCTTCCGGATTGCGAAGAGTCTATCAACGGCCACATGCGGGAAATGGGCATAATTTTCCAAATTCTGAAAGATGTGCCGTCCCTTATATCGGAACATATTGAGAAGAGCTTGAAGGAAGCCTTTGATCCTTTGGGTATATCCGATTGGAACTCGCTCTTCTGGGTAGCGCATCCGGGTGGGCCCGCCATTCTTAATGGGGTGGAGGCGAAGTTAGGGCTTGAGCCCGAGAAACTACGGGCCTCGAGACACGTGTTGAGTGAATACGGGAACATGTTGAGTGCTTGCGTGCTGTTTGTGATGGATGAAATGAGAAAAGTTTCGGCTAATGAAGGGCGGAGCTCAACCGGGGAAGGGCTGGAATGGGGAGTGCTATGTGGGTTCGGGCCGGGCCTCACCATTGAGACGGTCGTGCTGCATAGCGTTCCCATTGATAATTAATAAGGGTGCGTCAAGGTAAATGGAGAAAGAAGTAAAAAATTGGAAGGAGTTCTTGAAAGAATAAGATGATGACGATAGCCTGATGCGAGGCGGTGGTCCACGTTTTTCAAATATCATTTCATTTTATTGCTCTAGTTTCATGTGTCTTATTACAACTTATTAGGGCTTTGGGATGTTATTATATATTATAATAAAATTAACTCATAGCATTATTGGGAAACTATGATGGATATCATTATACATTATTACTAAATTAATATAAAATGTATGGTATCAATAGATGCATGTAATTGTATCGATAAATGTGTAAATTTCATACCGATTAACTTTAGATTTTGGGGAAAATATTTTCTATAATATTCCAAAAAAAAAAATAACACTATAATTGTTAAAATGTACAATAAAAATATTTTGTTTGAAAAAAAGAGGAGGGCAGGTCCATTAATCTCATTTTGACAAATCTACTCGAAATTAAACCATATGACATTCCGATTCCTTCAACCATGCTCCAATACCAATATTTGGGCTTAGCGAAACAGATAATAATATCCCATAAACAAAACAAATATATGTTAGCATGTTTTGTCCTCATGCTCCTCAAGAGTCACTCATCTTTAAATTATTCTAAATTAAGCACACTTAATTAAGAGTTCCCCAAAGACTATATAATCAAAAATATTTTTTAATTTCTTAATCATTACAATTAGTTGCTTATTTATAGTTGTAGCATTGTAGATCTGGTGTTTGATTACAAGTAATCCATTAAATGTAGGGGATTGTATCAATTGGACCAAGTCAACCACTCAAAAGAGTACTTCATTCAAAACGCTCTATCAAACTGTATAATAATGACAAAGTTTCGTCCAAATTCATTTTAAATGTAAAATAAATAAATAATGCAAAATTTGGGTCAGTCCATACAGAGCTTAGCTCTGACTTGAAATGGGACCCCCCTAGTGGACGGCGGGTTATGGATTCCCCGGATTAATCGGCCAATTAGGTGGATACCGAGTAAAAATATATATATATATATAATGCAAAATTAGATTGTTATTGGAGGGCTTAAAACAAGATTAATAAAACAAGGGTAACTCAACTGGCCTTTCTGTATGGGTTTGGTCCGTAATTAACTATTAATATTGGATGGGCTTCTTGAGTTTGGGTGATTAATAATTGGCCCAGGTTTTGCAACTACATTTTTAATATGGACACCCGCACTATTTTAATACAATTATGAAATTTAAAAAACAGGAATGACAATGGGTCGGAGTTGGGCATGGCGGGTATATCTAAATAGCCAAGTCCGCCCTGCACTTATCCCCGTTGTCCCGCTCTATCCAGCTCACATGCCCACCCTACACGGGGTAGGTCTACCCTGCCCTACCCTTGCCCACCAAAAAAAATACAAATTGTTCAAATATTAGATTGATTCTCATATTAAACTTGTTACAATCCAAGCATAATATAAATTTTGTCAAACGAAAAATCAAATTTCCAATATTAATAATATAATAAGGGCGGGGTGTTTGGATACTCACACCCAAACTACGCCGCAAATGGGGCGGGGCTGACCGATTTCATTTTTAAGATGGGGTGAGAGTCGTGAGACTGATCTTGCCCAACCGAAGTATGGCGGGCCATGTTGTCATTACTAATAAAAAAATTACCATTTTTCAATTGTACCCACCCAAATCATTTTTTTTCTTTTCCTCTTATCTCTCTTTCTTTTTTTTCTTCCACTTTCACCACCCTCTGCTATTTACCCATATCGTCATCACACACGACTTTTTTTTTTCAAATTTTTCCAACCTGACAAATAAACTTCGACTTTGCATGATTGAGAATATATATATTACTCCCTACATCCAATAAAATTGGATTTTTTTTTTTTTTTTTTTTTGTGCAAGAGTTTTAAAAAAATTGAATATGTATGTAAAAATATGAGGATGGTAAATTGATAATGTAAAATATTATTTTTTAAAAATATGTCTAATTTAATTGGACAATCTAAAATGAAAAATTAGGACCGATTTTATTGGATAGTGAGAGTATATCATTTTTCGCAAGAAAAGAAGTCCGAAATAATGTGTAGATTTTGAGGGGAGGGGGGGATTAACAATGATGTTTTTCAAAAAGAAAATTAATGAACACAATATTTCACCCATTTAAAAAAAAAAAAAATTTAATAGTTCATTATATCATTTTCTTTTTTTCAAAATCTACACATTAAAGCTCTACCACTCATAATAAAATTCGTGCTTGCTAGTTAAACAATGGCATCATCCAAATATGAGACAACATTATTCTTAGATTGTCCATTTCTGGGTACGTTGCGCTGTCACTCTTTCATATGATTAATGAAGACTGAGACTTCTCGTGAATTTTTAACCATTTATTTAATTTAATTTCATTCTCTAATAAGACGTGACACCTTATGGTGGACTTTTAACTTTTTTATTTGACTTTCTCACTATATATACATTTGATTTATTCTTCCCGATATATAATTAAATAATATTATTTGATTCATTCTTTTGTATTTTGCCACTTTCTGAAAGAAAGAAAAAAAATGCAATCTAACTTAAACCATAGTGGCATCTTTTTCCTCCCGTCCTAGAGAATCTTTTCTAAATGTATGCAAACAATTGCATCAAATTAAACTTTTTCCATTTCTGATATGCAAATCCGTACTTTTCATATTATTGTAATCAATATTCCTTGTAGAATAAATAGTTATTGGATTAGCTAATAATATACATATATGTGAAGTAATAACATCACCTATTCATACCCCGTCAAAAAAAAAAAAAAAAAAAACATCACCTATTCATATATGCATGTAAATGACTAATCACCCCTCCATCTATTTTTTTTTTCTTTTACTCGATATCCGGCTCATTAGCCGACTAATTCGAAGGACCCCTCCATCTATCTTAGTTAAGGTTTTATATACACAACGTGCACTGTCTA
Organism: Ballota nigra; assembly: GCA_947034835.1. Classification (NCBI taxonomy): domain Eukaryota; kingdom Viridiplantae; phylum Streptophyta; class Magnoliopsida; order Lamiales; family Lamiaceae; genus Ballota; species Ballota nigra. Next base: position 121,506,401 of record OX344721.1, on the reverse strand, counting down.
TTTTTAAAAGTTAATTTTATTAAATTTATTTATACTTGACAGTTACTGATGTCCAACCATAGACACACTACTCGAATTTCAAGATATAATTTAATTACAAGATAATTAATTTAATTAATGGAAGTGTCAATTAAAATCGCCGGCAATACCATTAAAAATAAGCTACGAGATGCAACTATGTATATGCCACACTATATATTCACCCTAATTGTCACACTAACAAAAATTATAAAGATCGCCTCCTCTTCTACCACCACCACCACAATAACAACTTCCACGGCTTATATTTTCTCCGTCGATCGAAATGGTGAGAGTTGAGGACGTTCGAAGAGCGGAAAGGGCGGAGGGGCCAGCCACAATCTTGGCTATTGGGACAGCAACTCCAACAAATTGTGTTGATCAAACCACGTATCCTGATTACTATTTTCGTATTACTAATAGTGAACATAAGAAGGAACTCAAGCAAAAATTTAAACGGATATGTAAGTACTCATTATTTATTTTCATTTTGTATTGTTTACAATCAAATTCTTCAAGTCGTGATATATTATTCATCGAGATAGAATATGGCGAGATATGCTTCAAAGAAATAAAGTTGACAGTTTGCACTTAATGTCACTATGCAAATGGATTATTAAATTAATAGAAGATGAAATTATAATGTATAAAATAAACAGTTTGAGGGAATGCAGAAATGTGCTAAATATGTCCTGGATACTTTCATAAGTGGCAAAGTGTAAGAATCAGTTGTTAAAAAAATAATAAAAGTGACCGTGGTAACAACGGGATTGTTTACATTGTTTTGTTTAAGTTGTTTTAAACAACAGTAATGGTTATGAAATCCAAATATTGTAAGTGTGTGTTTGCAAACCTAATTCCATAGAAAGAATCCCTTTGTTTTAAAAAAATAAATTAGACTCCCTCCGTCTCTTATTATCTGGCTCATTTTATCCATTCACACAAATCTATTTATTTATTTATTAGGGTATCAAAAGACACTTACATCCTTATTTATTGCTCTTATTTATTACAGGATGTTGATTGCTCCTATTATTTATTAGGGGCATTATTGAAAAAATAAGCTAAAATAGACATTGGTATTGGTAAAATGACAATTAAAAATAAACACTATTTTCAATAAAATTGAACATTTATTAAGGGACCGAGCAGGTTTCACCTTGAATTCTCTAAAATTCATTATAATATAACTAACCCCGCAAATAAGTATCTTACTATTAATAAAAGTGTTTTTTTTTTTTTTTGCAAACACATTTATTAATTTAAAATTATATTATTTTCATATGTTCAATACTTTTAATTTTACTACAAAAATTAATTAATTTCACTTATTTAAAGTGAGTAGAGTTTCAAAACACACTCTAAATAAACATAGTTACTTTTGTAGGTTTATTAATTATTGTAAATAAACACATTGTTTAACACGATAAAACATAAAATAACTCTTGATAGAAGGTTCTGTGAATAATTTAATATGGATAAAGTTGTTTACAAAATAGAACCAAGTATATGAGATTCTAATACTATAAAGAACTTTATTTCTTCTAAAAATTTGAACTTAGAGAGCAACTTGTAATTCGTTTACATTATTTTTCTTTTTCTAACAAGTATGATCTGCAGGCGAGAAATCAACAATAAAAAAACGATACATGCACCTCACCGAAGAAACCCTGAAGCAAAACCCCAACATGTGCGCCTACATGGCGCCGTCGCTCGACGCCCGGCAAGACATCGTGGTAGCGGAGGTGCCGAAGCTCGGAAAATTAGCCGCCGACAAGGCCATCAAAGAATGGGGGCAGCCGAAATCCGCCATCACCCATCTCATCTTCTGCACCACAAGCGGCGTCGACATGCCCGGCGCCGATTACCGACTAACAAACCTCCTCGGCCTCCGCCCCTCCGTCAAACGCTTCATGATGTACCAGCAGGGCTGCTTCGCCGGCGGGACCGTGCTCCGGCTGGCGAAGGACCTGGCCGAGAACAACGCCGGGGCACGGATTCTTGTCGTTTGTTCGGAGATCACGGCCGTGACTTTCCGTGGGCCCAGCGAGGATCATTTGGATAGTCTTATCGGGCAGGCGCTGTTCGGGGACGGGGCGGCGGCGGTGATTGTGGGGTCCGATCCGGTGGTGGGGGAAAGGCCGGTTTTCCAGGTTGTGTCGGCGGGGCAGAGTATTGTGGTGGGTAGTGATGGGGCGATCGAGGGGCATTTGAGGGAGGAGGGGCTGACTTTCCATCTTTTGAAAGATGTACCGGGGTTGATAGCGAGGAATATTGGGAAGATTCTTGAGGAGGCTTTTGATCCTTTGGGGATCTCTGATTGGAACTCTATCTTTTGGGTTGCACATCCAGGTTCATTAATTTCTTCATTCCTTCATTGTTTTTATATACATCGATAATCTTTAAGTTAGTTATTTTGTGCATTAATTGCACCGTACAATTGAACACAGAGGTAAAATGTGCACCGTACAATTGAACACACAGCCACAGGAGTAAAATGTGAAGACTTATATAACTGAAAAGTGTGCACTAAATTTGATTGGAAAAGTAGATGTGAAAATAAGATGCAAACTAATATAATTCAAATGTGGCAAGTGCACAAATTTAAATTTTGTGCAACTAGTGTGTACAAATTTTGGTGTACCAAAAATGATATAAGATGAATAGGTTTCCTATAAAACTTGTTAATAATTTGTAACTAATATTATAACATGCATTTATTGATACTATAGCATTTTATATTATAAGAATGTGTGTAATAATATTAGAGAATATATTTTATAATATCAACTTCTTGCTATAAAATTAGTTCGATCTAAATTTTGCAATGATATACATGATATGACGCGGGAATGGATTTAAATGGCGTGGGGTATTGACTGTTTTTTCATTTTATATGGTAGGCTTTCTTTTGAGACCTTTATATAAAAACTGCTATAGTACTCCCTTCATTCCACAAAATATGTGCATTTGATTTTAATAGATAAAAAAAACATAAATAAAATGAGAGTATTTTAAAGTAGTGTATATTTTATTTATGAATTAAGTGGTTATTTGGGCGTGTATAGTCAAATAACATGTGAATTAATTAAGCAATGATTGTATAATCAAGAATAAAATATTGTTAAGAAAAAAAGGTTGCGCTTTTGCGCATACTTATATAGGATGGAGTATGAAGATTCATAGTTCTTTTAAAATAAAATTCCTGGATTCGTTCCTAATTCAATGTGCATTCAGGTGGGCCGGCGATCTTGGATGAAACCGAGGCCGAGTTAGGCCTAAAGCCCGAAAAACTCCGATCAACAAGGCGCGTGTTGAGCGAGTACGGGAATATGTCGAGCGCTTGTGTGTTGTTTATATTGGATGAGATGAGGAAGGTTTCGGTGAAGGAAGGGCTGAGCTCGACGGGGGAGGGACTAGATTGGGGCGTGCTTTTTGGATTTGGGCCGGGCCTCACCGTTGAGACGGTGGTGCTGCATAGTATGCCCATACTTCAATGAATAACAAGATATAATGCACATCCCAGATTTGTGTATTCCGCTACTCCTGCTTTACTACTATGCATAATTAGATAATTACCCAAATTGATCGCTATATATGCAACTAGTTAATGTGTTATGATTTGGTTATTTGTATTTCAAATAATATCATTTTGTTTAATATTTCAAATTCTTCAAATTTGAACTAGAATTAAAGTTAGCAATTTGAAATTCATCAGTTTAAATATCTTAATTTATTAACTAAACAATAAGAGTGGATTTAAAATTCATATTCAATATCCCTCCATCCAAACAGCCAAAGTTTATTGTAAACCATTAAATTAGTTTATAATATTAGTTCTTTTATCAAAATTTATTAGTTTATAACAATAATAATGTTTAATAAAAAAATATTTAATATTGTTTAAAAATACATTTAAATTTTATGGTAAAATTTGTTCCGTATATACTTACTTGGTTACACGTATATATATTGCTACAAATGGTTTAGGAATTCATGAATTTGTTCAAGATATGAAATGATTCAAATTCTTCATTAAACTGGGTAAAAAAAATTGTGTAAGACTGTTTCATAGTGAGACGATTTATAAATTTACAAAAATAATATTCATCCCTTCTACATTGTTAATGTGTTATGCCCAACTTATACTTCATTTAACCGTAATATGATCTCACTGTCACACAATAGTTATATAAATATTTCACAATTGCCACATGGTTTTATAAAAACACAATGAAATTTGATGCTATCTTATGTATTAAGATTAAACTCCTTTTTTTTTTAAGGTAATGAATTATAATAATAATATCATAAAATTTAATATGGTTTGTTTTGTTATATTCCCTTCGACCCACACTTATTTGCTACATTGTCAAAAAAGTGTATCCCATACTTGTTTACTACATTTATTTTTGACAAAAAAAAAAAAACAACAACAATATTTTTTAATATTATATTTTTCATACATTTCTAACCAAAAGCATCTATTTTATCATTTTATCACTTTATTATTTTAAATATTATTCCCTCCATCCAAATTTTATTTTTCCATTTCCAAAATAAAATAAAGTGCATTCACCTTTTAAAACTTCCACTACAAAAAAACTCGCGTTTTAGCGACCGAAATTAGCGACCGCTTTCAAATCGATCTCTAAATAATGTATTAGCGACCGAAATAAACCACTGGTCTCAAATTTAAAAGATTTGCGACCGACACAAATATCGGTCGCTAAATCGAAGTATTAGCGACCGCCTACAACCGCTCGGGCGGTCGCTAAAACTCAAAAGTCGGTCAAAATTGATCACTGTTATTTACGGCCTGATCAGCAACCGCTCTGGCGGTCGCTGAATTTAATTTTATAATTAACGACCGCCTTTAAGCGGTCGAGAATACGTCAGTTGACCCATTCTTGGAAACAGGCAATGGTCATTTATTGCTAGAAAATTAGCGACCACCTTTGGTGGTAGCTAATCACAAATTTGGTCACTTGGGCAGGCCGTACGCATTTCGGCCTTCACTTCAAAAACACCACCGCCACCGCCACCTCTATCGAGCAATCCATTCCGGTCAATACCCTTGTTGCTTCCTCGTCTACCTAATAATCGTAAGTTTTTTAAATTTTAACCGTTTATTATCTTTGTATATCATTTTTTTTAATATATAGAATTGATACATGAAGTTAGATATGTATGTATATGTATGTATAGGATATGTATGTATATAGGATTGTATATGTTAGATATGTATATTTTTTTTTAATATATAGGATTGATACATGAAGGATTGATATCATTTTTTTAAACTTTAACCGTTTATGTTTGTATATTTGAATCATGCGTACATGAAGTTATATATATATATATATATATATATATATATATATATATATATATATATATATATATATTTGATATATATGTACGTATATGTATGATTTTAAATGTTTGTATATATTTTTTAAATCATGTATATAAATGTTTAGTATTTTTAAGTTAATTGGTATGTTAGTATATATTAAATTAGTTGATTGATATGTATAGATATGAATTTAGTTGATTTATATACATAGTTATAAATTTAGTTGATTGATATACGTGGATATACGTAGGTATAAATTTAGTTGATTGGTATATGTAGGTATATATGAATTTAGTTGATTGATATACGTAGGTATGAATTTAATTAGTTGATTGATATGTGTAGGTATGAATTTAGATGATTGTTATATGTGGGTATGAATTTAGTTGATTGGTATATGTAGGTGTGAATTTAGTTGATTAATATGTGTAGGTATGAATTTAGTTGATTAATATGTGTAGGTATACATGAAGTTGATTGATATGTGTATGTATGAATTTAGTTGATTGGTATATGTAGGTATATAAGAATTTTTAGTTGATTGATATACGTATATATGAATTTAGTTGAATGTGTATAAATATAATATGGTATGCTAATCTATTGAATTTATAATTATTACAGATGAGCTCTCAAGATAACCCTGATCAGAGTGGGGGACAGGGTCGGGGAGGGGGGTAAGAGGAGGTTGGGGTCGTTGAGACCGGTGATCCCGGAGGTTCGACGGGCCCCGGAGATGACATCATCCTCCTCACAACAGTCCTGTGCTACTGGCTCTACTTCTGTTGTCGGATCTATGGCTTCACGGTAGCATCCCCCGTTGGATAGCCGTCGCACTGTTGTCCCTAGCGACAATATGTAAGTATTCTTAGATAACGAATTAAATAATTTTGTTTGTATTCATTAATATTAATTATTAATATTAGCTTGAATTTTTTTTTTTTATGTTATAGTATGCTTTCAGGCCATGTGACTAGCTCTCGCGTCTCAGAGGCCATTAAGAAGCTCCCGTTCGAGGTTGGTGCCTCCTCGTGGTCCATGGCGTCCGAGCGAAAGAGGAGGGAGTACTTCGAGGAGTTCAAGGTATATTTATTATGATTTTGAATTTATTTGTTAATATTTTATTTTTAATTTAATTGTAGAAGTTGTGCGTCTGGGACCCTGCCCATGATAGTGTTATGTACGGCTTGTTCTGTGCGAAAGCGCAGGAGCGGTACAAAAACATTAGCTATAGGTTGAAGAAGAAGTTCGATAGTGGGGTGCAGCTGGAGCTGGGCCGAGGGCCAGACGGACGTTCCGTCTGGGACGCTTTGGTTGCTCACTGATTGCTAAATTTGTTAAGCACGAATTCAACTACTCGCAAGTGTACGAGATTGTTGTTGTTGTAAGCAATTGACCAAGTTTAATATCGAACCACGAGATTAAATTGATGAACATAGCCCTAGGAATATACGTTGCCACATAATTGTAATGCAATTCGAATTTTAGAAGGTTGTTTGTTTGAAAATTTAACTAAACTGAGAATGAAATAAGAAAAGTAAACAAGAACTAAAACAAAATAACAAGAGATTTTTAAGTTTTCGAAAAACGGTGGGAAAATGTGTTCGGGTGTTCTTCCTTACACGAGAATTAAATACATGTTCAACAAGCAACTACTACTCTAGTTTTTTGTCATCAAAAGGAGCAATCACGAAATATTATGCATTAGTCGTACTTGATAAGTCTAGACAAACACGTCAATTAAAACCCTTGGATTGTATTCTCATCACTAATTACCCGACAACTAAATCAAGCAACTAATGTAAGAGTTATGTAATTCTAATGACAACACCCAACTCTCATTGAGATGCCTCAATATTAACTCAAATCACATGAATTACTCACACCCATACTATTTCATACACTCATCCAACTCTCGTTGAGACAATCACACAATCTAATACAAATTACAAGAACAATTCATGTAATCGAACAATCAAAATCATAATCCTATGAGGATGACCTCCAACTAGAGCAATAATCACCAATCAAATCATGTACCTAATTACCCATGTAATTCCAAACACCCAAACACAAGGAATTTAGCTAGACATCATAAAAATAAGCAAATCATCCATAGAAGTAAGAGAAATAGTCATTAGAATAGAAATTTAACAATTGGGTAAACACAATAAAGAGTAGAAAATACCTAAATAGAAGAATACTCAGCAAGATCTTCAATCCATCATTCAATTACAACCGTTCTTGAACTTGAATTTAATAATATTTGAAATCTAATGAAAAACTTAGCTAAAATTGAAAGTAGATCTAAGAAAATGGAAATGGGTGAAGAACTCTCTCTCTAACCTAATTTTGATCTAAAATCTGATGGGGGAATGCTTGTAATTTCATGAAAGATGGTATTTATATGTGGGTTAGAAAGCCCTTGGCCGAAATTGCATTTAAGTCCTCCGAAAGTTGAAATTTCAGATTTTTTTTAGCTGAGGAAATTCATCTCGGATAACACTCATCTGTCTCGGGCGGTACGGAAGAGTGTTAGCCGAGACATTGAGGCCGAAACCAAAATCTCGGTTAAGCACCTTTCATCTCGGGCGGTACAAAGCCTGCTAACCGAGACAATGGCTACGGCGAGCTTGTCTCGGTTAAGCACCTTCCATCTCGGGTGTTACCAATCCTTCTAACCGAGATGAACTCATTTTTTTGGCTTATTTTGCTCCCTCTTTTCTTTCCAATTTGTATTTTGACTCGATTCTTCTTCCTTTGGATGTCCTTGCTCGACTCATCTTTGGTCTTTACCACATTTCACTCATTTTCCTATACAATCACACCAAACTCAAGAAAAGGAATTAAATGGACGATTTAGCACAAATAAACATCAATCATGCTTCAAAACACTTATAAGAACTTATAAACCAAGCACAAAATGATGCAATAATGACACTAATCACTCACTGGAATAGTGAGCAATTCAAAGTCAAGTCCGAGAAGTCCAGGGAGAACCGGTTGAAGGACCCCACCGGGCACGGCGTCGCCAAACATCGGGCTGGATCCCGGTCCATCTACGAGCACTCCCTCGCCTCTGTAAGTATATAATTTTTATTTACATTTGAATATTAATAAATATTTAAATGTTTAACATTTAAATATCTATTGAATTTGGTTCGCAATAGGGGAGTGAGCACGGACGAAAGCCCTCTCTCTATGAGCAGATGGAGATCTCCCACACAGTGACCCCAGAGACTGGGATGTCTACCTACGTTCGCACTACCGAGATCCACGTAAGTATTTTTTTAATTTTAATTTAATTATTATAATTGTAGTTTAATTATTATAATTGTATTTTATTTTTATAATTTCAGAACCAAATTAAGGATCGTCTCGCCCAGGCCTCGCAGCAGGTGGCCCCCGGAGACGACAGCGGAGAGAACCCCACCCCTTCCCGAATTGACGAGGACAGCATTTATTTAGATGTGGTCGAAGTCAAGAAGGGGAAGGTCGTGGGGCAGGGCGGTCACAGTAAGGTCATCCTGCAGACCTACCGCCAAAGCAGTGGATCGTCCTCCTCGATCGAATCTGCTCCCTCTCAGTTGGAGCGTGAGCTGAGAGACGTCCGGAAGCAGATGGAGGCCCTCACGAGCTACAACAAGAGTCTTCAGGACTGGTTCACCAGCATCTCCCAACAGATGAGAGTAGTCGTTCCACCTCCGCCCCCACCCCCACAAGATTTTGCTGTCGGGGAAAGCGGTGTCGGGGGGAGCGGGCACGGGGGTGGTGAGGATGAGGATGGGGATGACGAGATCGATATCGACCATTTCCTCTCTGGAGATGATAGTTAGAGAGAGAGAGATGAATTTTTATATTTTTTGTTGAATATTTTATTTTATTTGTTGAATGTTTTTTATTTTGTTGAATATTTTATATTTTTTATTGAATATTATAGATTTGCATATATTTTTATTGAATAAAAAAATTAGTAAATATATATATATATAAACGAATTAGAAACAAAAAGGTATTAATTTGATGAATTTAAAAAAACGGGAGTCAATTTGGAATTATATACAATTAAATGAATAAAAACGAATAAATTAATAATTTAGAATAGTCTTAGAATATTAAATTGATAAGATTAATACAAAAAAGTTAGTAAATATATATATAAACGAATTAGAAACAAAAAGGAATTAATTTGATGAATTTAAAAAAAATGGTAGTCAATTTGAAATTATATACAATTAAATGAATAAAACGAATAAATTAATAATTTAGAATAGTCTAAAATATTAAATTTATAAAATTAATAAAAAAAGTTAGTAAATATATATATATATATATATATATATATATATATATATATAAACGAATTAGAAACAAAAAGGATTGAATTTGATGAATTTTTAAAAAAAAAAGGAGTCAATTTGAGGTTATATACAATTAAATGCAATTAAATGAACAACAATAGCATGTGTCATAGTAGTTCACACCTCTTCTGAGTTACTCGGAGGTCGTGGGTTCGATTCCCCTTGGGCGCACATTTGCCCATTTATTTCTACAAGCCTCACAAGGCTTATATATTACATGACTCGCCTAATATAAGCTAGTGGCTCAATGGCTCAGTGGTTTGCGCCCCGCTCAGACCCCAATGAGCGCGGGTTCAAACCAATGAGCCACTTTTTTTTTCTGCAGATTAGCGTGGTCGCTAATCACAAAATAAAATTAAAAGATTAATTTTATTTAAAAATAAATAAATTAGCAACCGCTTGAAGTCGGTCGCTAAATCATGACCCGACCGGGTCAGGCCCGATTGATTCAGTGACTTCCTGATGGCGGACGCTAAAATTAGCGACCGCCCCGACGGTTGCAGATTAGCGACCGATGTCAAAAGGCGGTCGCTAATCACAAAATAAAATTAAAAGATTAATATTTAAAAATAAATAAATTAGCGACCGCCTGAAGTTGATCGCTAAATCATGACCCGATTGATTCAGCGACTGCCTGATGGCGGTCGCTAAAACCGCCCCGACGGTCGCAGATTAGCGACCGATGTCAAAAGACGGTCGTTAATATTAGCTATCCGCGTTTTAACGACCGAATTTTTTCGGTCATGTTACAGCAGGAAATATCCTCGCCTGACAAGAGATCAGATTCCCAAAGATACACTGACCCGACAAGATCGAGGGTCTACATCAAACAATAGCATTTAATGTATTATAGGTCTACGGTTGATTGTTAGATTAATATTGTAATAAATCCCTAAAATAAAGGTAAGACGGGTTTAGGGCCAGTTTTGGGCCTTTGGGGGTGAACCTCTATAAATAGGGGGTCACCCCCTCATTGTAAAGGGTTCACATTTTCCTACCTTCAACATATATCCAAGAAGCTCTCATATTCGAGGGAAGAATTCGTTCTTCCTCTACAGTTCGTGTTCGTTTATATTTATTGTTTGTCGGGCATAACCCGAATAGCCACATACATTTATCCGTACAAAAATGTCTGTCAACAATTTGGCGCTAGAAGAAGGGTCAATTCATGTTCATCTCGATGGATGAACACGAAGATATTCCCCTAAAAAAATCAAAAATCAAATTCCTCACTCCATTAGCTTTTTCGATCCATACAAACAAAAATCAAAAAATTATACACACAAAAAAAAGAACCTGTTCAACTTCAGCACAAATCGTCCAAAAAAATGATCCCATTTTCAACCAATTTCCAGGATCAACACCTCTTTGAATCAAAGTCATCAAATAAAAATTCAAAAAAAAAAAAAAAAACAAAACTCATTTCCATTCCAACGTACAGCAAAGAACAGCAAGAAAGCTTCGTAACTACCAAAAATAAAATAAAAAAGGAGGAAGTCAGAGTTCCGGCGAGGCTTGCAAAGCTTTCCGCCACCTCCACCGAACCGCCACTCTCTCGTTTACGTTGGAGCCTCCGTCGTCTCCACCGGGAGCCGCGCGCCTCCTCTGCTGGCGCCAGGGGCCACCGCCCCTCCCTTTTTCGCTCGCAATGCAGTATCGCGACGGCACCATCGCGACCCAAGCCCAGCCACTGAGCCACCGTCGTAGATCCGCTTCGGGGCCATGTTGTGGATTTTTCAAGCAAAACCGCTGGTTTCTGATGTGAATCATCCTATGTTTGCCTTGGTTAGTGCGCCAGTTTTTCCTTGCTTCTGCAGTTTTTTTTTACGTGCCACCCAATGCGTGTTGAAAAGTCAAGAGTCCTCTGACAACATCGATTCGAGCGCCTCCGCCTAGCCTTCGTTCAGCCCGCTGCCCGACCCCGAGGACGGGCTCAAAGCGTCGCTGCACCACCCGCATGAGACCTCCGCAGCCGCCGGGCTCAACCCGCCCACCGCCGCCAACGGTTGCCGAGTAGCGACCTCAGGCTACAAACCGTCACCGCTTTTTACTTCTCGACGGCGAGCATCCCACACACCCTCATTTCCGGGCACCGGATTGCCTCCCGACTTCCACCCGACGCCACCAATTGCGGCCTTCCGGCGCTGCAGCCGACCACCGACTCCGTAGGCTCCTCCTCGCACCGCCACGCCTCCCCGCACGGTCTAGCCGCTCACCGTGCGGCCTCCCCGCCAAGCACCACCCGTCGCGAGACCGCGGCCTATTCTTCCCGCTCGGCCGCTTCCCGCAGCCTCCCCACGCTTCCCGCACCACCGCCAGCGGTCTCAATCGCTGCCTCCCAGTGCAGCCTCCGGTTTCCCGCTGTCCGCCTCGCCGCTACCCGCCGCATCGGCCACCTCGACTGAGCCCACAGCCCGACCTCCGGGAACCGCCAGCGGCCAGCTCCTCAGCACGCGCGGCCGCCCTTCGTGGCGCCACCCAGCAACTCGCGCGTTGCGGCGTGCCCAGCTCCAATTCGCGAATCATCCAGAGGAGATTGGGGCAGGTTTATAATCAGTCTGGGCCGAAAATGGTATTTATTCCTTTGGGCCCTATTTCTAATTATATTAGTGGGCCAGGTTTATTTAAATTGTTGGGCCTTTCTTTCTTTTAAATGGAAGGAGGGGCCCAAGACTTAATTAAGCTGCTGAAATGAAGCAGCCCAAAAAAAATTATTACAGCAGCTACGGGACGAGCATTTGGATCATCTTCATCAACGAAAAATCTACGGGCAATCCTTTGCCCACTCACATCAGGTTTATTCCAATTATTTACTTTTAATATATATATCACCACTCGCAAATTTTCATATAAATTAAAAGCGGGGGCATATACTCGTATTTCAAAAATTCAAAATGGGGGCAATTTTTTAAATACAATTTTCAGTTGATACTCCCTTTTAATATATATCGAAACTCGTAAGTTTTCATATACATTAAAAGGCGGGGGCATGGATATACATATCCTAAGCTAATTTTGTGATATAAAAAATTAAATTATTTGACACTGAGTATTATTAAATACAGTCAGTTATTCTAAACTTCGAATATGATTTCGTAAAATTATTGAGGTTGCTCATCGAGTACGTAACTCAATATTTAAAATATTTAAAAATGGTCATACCTTTTGACTAAAAATATTAGTCCATCTTCTATGCGTCGACATTCCACCTAGATTGGCGAAGTAATCCATCTTCTCGACGTTGATTAGTCCATCTTTCAGGTGTTGACGTAGTGATTAGTTCGCATTCACCGGCGTCAACTAATCTACTTCTTGAGTTAATCCGCATTCTCGGTGTTGATTAGTCCGCCTTCTAGGCGTCGACATTCCGCCTGGATTGGCGAAGTAATCCGTCTTCTCGACGTTAATTAGTCCGTCTTTCAGGTGTTGACGTATTGATTAGTTCGCCTTCACTGGCGTCAACTAATCTACTTCTCGAGTTAATCCACCTTTTCGGCGTTGATTAGTCTGTCTTCTAGACATCGACATTCTGCCTGGATTGGCCAAGTAATCCATTTTCTCAATGTTGATTAGTCTGTCTTTCAGGTGTTGACGTATTGATTAGTTCGCATTCACCGGCGTCAACTAATCTACTTCTCGAGTTAATCCGCCTTCTCGGTGTTGATTAGTCCGCCTTCTAGGCGTCGACATTCCGCCTGGATTGGCGAAGTAATCCGCTTGTTCGGCATCGATTAATCCGCCTTTTAGGCGTCGACATTCTGCCTGGATTGGCTAAGTAATCCGCCTTTTAGGCGTTGACATTCCGCCTGGATTGGCGAAGTAATTCGTCTTCTCGACGTTGATTAGTCTGCCTTTCAGGCGTTGACGTATTGATTAGTTCGCCTTCACCGACGTCAACTAATCTACTTCTCGAGTTAATCCGTCTTCTCGGCGTTGATTAGTCCGCCTTCTAGGCGTCGACATTCCACCTGGATTGGCGAAGTATTCCGCCTGTTCGGCGTCGATTAATCCGCCTTTTAGGCATCGACATTCCGCCTGGATTGGCGAAGTAATCCGTCTTCTCGATGTTGATTAGTCCGCCTTTCAGGCGTTGACGTATTGATTAGTTCGCCTTCACCGGCATCAACTAATCAACTTCTCGAGTTAATCCGCCTTCTCGACGTTGATTAGTCCGCCTTCTAGGCGTCGACATTCCGCCTGGATTGGCGAAGTAATCCATCTTCTCAACGTTGATTAGTCCATCTTTCAGGCGTTGACGTATTGATTAGTTCGCCTTCACTGGCGTCAACTAATCTACTTCTCGAGTTAATCCGCATTCTCGGCGTTGATTAGTCCACCTTCTAGGCGTCGACATTCCGCCTGGATTGGCGAAGTAATCCGCCTGTTCAGCATCAATTAGTCCACCTTATAGGCGTCGATATTCTGCCTGGATTGGCAAAGTAATCAGTCTTCTCGACGTTGATTAGTCCGCCTTCCAGGCGTTGACGTATTGATTAGTTCGCCTTCACCGGTATCAACTAATCTACTTCTCGAGATTAGTCCGCCTTCTAGGCAACGATATTCCGCCTGGATTGGCGAAGTAATCCATCTTCTCGACGTTGATTAATCCGCCTTTCAGGCATTGACGTATTGATTAGTCCGCCTTCACCGGCGTCAACTAATCTACTTCTCGAGTTAATCTGCCTTCTCGGTGTTGATTAGTCCGCCTTCTAGGCGTCGACATTCCGCCTGGATTGGCGAAGTAATCCGTCTGTTCGGCGTCGATTAATCCGCCTTTTAGGCGTCTACATTCCGCCTGGATTAGCGAAATAATTCGCTTGTTCGGCGTCGAATAATTCACCTTTCAGGCATCGACATTCCACCTGGATTGGTGAAATAATCCGTCTTCTCGATGTTGATTAGTCTGTCTTTCAGGCGTTGACGTATTGATTAGTTCGCCTTCACCGGCGTCAACTAATCTACTTCTCGAGTTAATCCGCCTTTTTGGCGTTGATTAGTCTGTCTTCTAGGCGTCGGCATTCCGCCTGGATTGGCGAAGTAATTTGCCTATTCGGCGTCGATTAATCCGCTTTTTAGGTGTCGATATTCCACCTGGATTGGCGAAGTAATCCGTCTTCTCGATGTTGATTAGTCCGTCTTTCATGCATTGACGTATTGATTAGTTCGCCTTCACCGGCGTCAACTAATCTACTTCTCGAGTTAATCCGCCTTCTCGGTGTTGATTAGTCCACCTTCTAGGCGTCGACATTCCGCCTGGATTGGTGAAGTAATTCGTCTTCTCGACGTTGATTAGTCCGTCTTTCAGGCGTTGATGTATTGATTAGTTCGTCTTCACCAGCGTCAACTAATCTACTTCTCGAGTTAATCTGCCTTCTTGGCGTTGATTAGTCCGTCTTTTAGGCGTCGACATTCTGCTTGGATTGGCGAAGTAATCCGCTTGTTCAGCGTCGATTGGTCCGCCTTCTAGGCACCGATATTCCGCCTAGATTGGCAAAGTAATCCATCTTCTCGACGTTGATTAGTCCACCTTTCAGGTGTTGACGTATTGATTAGTTCGTCTTCACCGGCGTTAACCAATCTACTTCTCGAGTTAATCCGTCTTCTCGGTATTGATTAGTCTGCCTTCTAGGCGTCGACATTCCGCCTGGATTGGCGAAGTAATCCGCTTGTTCGGCGTCGATT
This sequence comes from Ballota nigra, assembly GCA_947034835.1. Classification (NCBI taxonomy): domain Eukaryota; kingdom Viridiplantae; phylum Streptophyta; class Magnoliopsida; order Lamiales; family Lamiaceae; genus Ballota; species Ballota nigra. Next base: position 121,490,981 of record OX344721.1, on the reverse strand, counting down.
AATCCGTCTTTTAGGCGTCGATATTCCGCCTAGATTGGCAAAGTAATCCATCTTCTCGACGTTGATTAGTCCGCATTTCATGCATTGACGTATTGATTCGCCTTCACCGGCATCAACTAATCTATTTCCCGAGTTAATCCGCCTTCTCAGTGTTGATTAGTCCGTCTTTTATGCGTGACATATTGATTAGTTCGCCTTCACCGGCGTCAACTAATCTATCTCTCAAGTCGATCCGTCACTCGCCTTGATTAGTTTGTCTTCACCGGCGTCAACTAATTTGCCTCTCGGCGTGGAACTGGTCCACATTTTAAGCGTTAACCCTCCGGCTTAATGGGCGAGGTGTTGTTTAGTTCGCCTTCACCGGCGTCAACTAATTTGTTTCTCACCGTTGATTTGTCCATCTTAACGACATCAACTAGTCCGCCTTCACCGGCGTCGACTAACCCGCATCACTTTTGTCCGCTTGCGTCCATAATATATCGCGTCCTGGACGCTTTGTTTCATCGATTATTAAGTCAATCTCGTATTCGTGAAGTTGCTGCCCGTCAATCGGCCAAAGCACTTCACTATTTTTATCATTGATTAATCAATTCATCGATTGTTAATTCAATCTCGTATTCGTGAAGTAAAGCACTTCACTATTTTTATCATTGATTAATCAATTCATCGATTGTTAATTCAATCTCGTATTCGTGAAGTCGCTGTCCGTCAATCGGCTAAAGCACTTCACTATTTTTTATCATTGATTAATCAATTCATCGATTGTTAATTCAATCTCCTATTCGTGAAGTCGTTGCCCGTCAATCAGCTAAAGCACTTCACTATTTTTTATCATTGATTAATCAATTCATCGATTGTTAATTCAATCTCCTATTCGTGAAGTCGTTGCCCGTCAATCGGCTAAAGCACTTCACTATTTTTATCATTGATTAATCAATTCATCGATTGTTAATTCAATCTCGTATTCGTGAAGTCGTTGCCCGTCAATCGGCTAAAGCACTTCACTATTTTTATCATTGATTAACCAATTCATCGATTGTTAATTCAATCTCGTATTCGTGAAGTAGCTGCTCGTCAATCGGCTAAAGCACTTCACTATTTTTATCATTGATTAATCAATTCATCGATTGTTAAATCAATCTCGTATTCGTGAAGTCGCTGCCCGTCAATCAGTTAAAGCACTTTACTATTTTTATCAAATATGTTCATCGATTGTTAATACAATCACGTATTTGTGAAGTCGCTGCCCTTCAATCGGCTAAAGTACTTTACTATTTTTATCATATATGTTCATCGATTGTTAATGCAATCACGTATTCGCGAAGTCGCTCTCCGTCAATCGGCCAAAGCACTTCACTAGTTTTTCATTTGGTAAGCCAATTAAAATCGGTTGGTAAATCAATCTCTTGTTCGTGAAAATGCCGCCCGCAAGCGGCCGAAGCACTTCATTAATTTATCATCGCGGTCCTTACCGCCCTATCATCAAAGTCGCTGCCCCATGCGGCTATAACTCTTTATTAATCAATCATCGCGACTCTTATCGCTAAATTACTAAAATCGCTACCCGTCAGCAGCAATAACTCTTTATTAATTGAACGTCACGGTTCTCGAATCGGTGGCACGATGGAAGATCGCACCCCACCTAACCCAACTAGTTTAAAAAGTTTGACAATTCGAAGATGACTTGAAAGATTCGCCCACCAAGGACCCTGTCGTCGAAGATTCCTCCGGGGCATCCGAGCTATCTTGTTTTCAGGCTCGGGGCAAAACCTATTTGAAGCACAGATCAAGATCGAACTCTGGCCGCAATCAGAGCCCAATCTTGGGGGTAATTGTTACAGCAGGAAATATCATCGCCTGACAAGAGATCAGATTCTCAAAGATACACTGACCCGACAAGATCGAGGGTCTACATCAGACAATAGCATTTAATGTATTATAGGCCTACGGTTGATTGTTAGATTAATATTGTAATAAATCCCTATAATAAAGGGTTAAGACGGGTTCAGGGCCACTTTTGGGCCTTTGGGGGTGAACCTCTATAAATAGGGGGTCACACCCTCATTGTAAAGGGTTCACATTTTCCTACCTTCAACATATATCCAAGAAGCTCTCATATTCGAGGGAAGAATTCGTTCTTCCTCTACAATTCGTGTTCGTTTACATTTATTGTTTGTCGGGCATAACCCGAATAGCCACATACATTTATCTATACGAAAAAGCCTGTCAACAGGTCAGAAATCGGTCGCTAATCACGTTTTGCGACCGAAAATCGGTCGCTAATTCTCTTTTTTTTGTAATGTTCATCCTACAAAAAACTATTTTTTTTCATTTAAAATACTACAATTTAACTCTCATATTAAATTCAGTGTAAAATCAAATAAGAAAATAATATTGGGATGAAAAAAGTAATAAATAATTCTTTTTAAAATTTGTGTAAATAATAAAAATAGCAAACAATATGATACGGAAGGAAAAGTTCACTGATGTTTATTCATCGAATAAGGATAGATTCGGAAAATTTGAAGTCACGCTTTTTTATTCCACATAGCTCTTACTGTCTTACATAGATGACAATAGTAAAGTTTTGACTTTAGACATTTTTTTATTGAAATAATATTTTTATAAACTTCTACTTCTTTACATTTAAAGAAGTCATATATATATATATATATATATGAAATATGAAAAGGAGAATGTGTCAATGATCTTTTTAATTATATCATTTAATTAATTGATTAAATTCTAAAATTTTCAATTAAGTGAAACTTTTATTGCCTATTGATTTATTCTTATTCTCTAAGAGAAATGCTATGAGAAAAATAGGTATGTATAAAGATTTAAAAAAAAAAAAAACACGACATAGTATATATTTTTTCCGGTTTTCTGACTACAAACGAAATGTAATTCAAATATTACCGTTAAAAGAATATGTCATCATCATAAGACAACTTCTCGCATGAGACATGTCATGTGAAGAATTTAAATTAAGTGTAAATTTATCTACTTGCATAATTACCTAATAGTCATATTTAATTTTCTTTTTAATGAGTTAGTTAATTATTACCGTCTCGAAAAAAAAATCTATAATCATAAATTATCTTAAAAAAATCTCGAATTACTTTTTCCTTTTAATAAAAAAGTATAATTAATTAAAAATAGACAAAAGCTTGTATGAGAGATCTAATTATCTCATGACATGAGAGAACACAAATTAATATATATCATTATCAAGGTGTTAATGCATTAATACAAAAATTATACCCCATCACACTATCTCATGTTATGAGACGGTCTCATACAATACCTACACTTTAAAAAAAATATCAACAAGGCAGGTGTAATAATTTCATGAATGTATATGGGTCGCTGCTGGGTTATTAAAACAAATTACCCGCTATTAAAAAAATAAAATCTTTTCGCAGAAAACAAAAAACGGGCAAAGTAAAAGCCAAACGTGTCAACCAAACAGACCCTACGCTGGAAAATATACCAGATTAAGAACCTAGACATTCGCACGTCCAGGTTCACTCCTTCCCATGATCTATCCATTGTCTTTTGCTTATTTCTCTACGCCCCCTTGAAAACCCAAAATCTCATCTAGTTTCTCACTTTCCCATTTGCTAATTCTGTTCAAAATCAAAAACAAAGGAGAGAGAGAGGAAAATATCAATTTTCGAAGATGAAGAATAGCAGCAGTAAACAAGATTCATATCACGCCATTCATAAACTCCCATCTGGTGATAGTCCTTATGTCAGAGCCAAGAATTTACAGGTATTAATATCTTTTTTTTTATCTTAACGTTTATAATAATTTTCTCTCTTTTGTGTGCTTACATTTTTTGTAGTTTTTTTATGTTTATGGTTGCACGTGATGACATTATATGAATTATATGGAATTTTCCATTTTTTGTTTGGATTATTTCAGCTAGTTTTTTCCTTTCTCGATGCTCTGTTAGTAGCCTGATCACTGTATAATTAAAATGAATCTGTTTAAAATAGTGTATAATGAATTTAATCTTTTTACAATGTCGAACTTGGTGTTCTCATGCCATTATTTGATTTGAATTTCTCCTGTCAATTTCTGGAATTTTTGCTCTTTATTATATTCTTGAATTTTCCTGATCTCATTTCTGTTCTTCAATTTAGATGAATTTTTTACTCTGTAAAAAGTTGTGGTAATTTCTTCAATCTGGTTACATTGAAGCTTTAGGTCATAGATCTTAAATACATATCCATCTTTTCAAATCGGGTCATACTATTTTTGGAAACTCATCCATCCCATTTTTTTTTATTCTCACACTTTGTTTTATCATCTCTATTTAATCACATCACTTGGTTCTTTCTATCTACACATTATTTGTACTGCGCTCTGTTTCATATTAATATTCTTTAATTTCCGCGAAAAAAATTAGTGGGAAGCTTATGGGACTGGGGGAGTAGTAAACTATATATAATATGTTATCAACAACGTTTATATGTATATTATGCAAAATTAATCAAAATTATTGGCCATTAATTGCCCATGGTCCCACTCCCCTGCCAATAGATTAATACTAACCTTTGGTAGTGTGAAGGGGTACCTATATCTGGTCTTTTGCCTTATCTTAAGTTATCTTGTTTGCAAGTTGCAATAACTTAGCTAACAATTCATCAAGGTTGTAAGATTAGGTACATTAAGGTTTAGGCCATGTGAGAAACAAAGAATATATGTTACAAATGGTTTTGGTCTAGAATTGAATACTATTTAATCGTGTATACTTAGTCAAGATTAACTAAATCTTTTCGTATTTATCACCTTACTCATGGCTGATGAACGAATTGGCTTACTTTGTTTCGTATTGAGGGATTAACGTTTAATAAATCCCTATTTGCTAGATATACGTCGGTTAGTTCCAGTTAAGGAGATCCTCATTGTCATTTTGAGCACATTTAGTACTAACTTTAGTCCTTAAAAAAGTTATACAATTTTATGGTAGAGGTCTATCTTCAATCACAATTTGTCACTTCTTTAGAGTAGTTATGGTTGGCTCTATTTTGTAGTTCTTACAAAAACATGAAAGTATGCTTGATTGTTTTCCTTCCTTTTAGTTCTACGACGTTGAGATGTGCAATATTATCTGGCTTCTCTAATTTTGGAGTTCTCCTCTTGTTTCAACAATGTTGGTACTAGTTGGTTGAGAAGGATCTGGAAGGTGCAATAGTGTTATTCTGGAAGGCCATAAATGCCGGAGACAGGGTAGATAGTGCACTTAAAGACATGGCAGTGGTTATGAAACAGCTAGATAGAGCTGAGGAAGCTATTGAAGCCATAAAGTCGTTTAGAGATCGATGCTCCAAGCATGCCCAAGAATCACTGGATAACGTCCTTATTGATCTATACAAGGTATGTGCACAGCGTATTCAAACTTATCTTACGCTTTAAAGGTCATGATGTTTCCGTTTCTGGAAAGTAATCAGTGTACAATATTTCTGTGATGGTTGCTATTTCTAGACCATGTCTCTGTTTTGTTAACTGTAGAAAATGGTTTGATTCGCTATGCAGAAATGTGGTATGCTAGACGAGCAAATTGAGCTGCTAAAGCAGAAGTTACGGACAATTGGCCAAGGAGAAGCCTTCAACGGAAAGCCCACCAAGACTGCTCGTTCGCATGGAAAGAAGTTTCAGGTTACCGTTAAGCAGGAGACGTCTAGAATACTGGTAATTAAAGCCCCAAGTTCCCATCTAACTAGCATTACCTAGTGTTTATAAGTAGAGTAACACTTGTGCTTTAATCTCTTACAATGTTGCAGGGCAACTTAGGTTGGGCATACATGCAGCAAACAAACTACACGGCTGCTGAGGCCGTTTATCGAAAGGCCCAACAAATAGACCCCGATGCAAACAAAGCCTGCAATCTGTGCCTCTGCCTTGTGAGACAAGAAAGATTTAGCGAAGCGAGATCGGTTCTTGAAGAGGTCATGCAAGGTACACTTCCAGGCTCCGATGATCATAAAACGAGAATTCGTTCAGAGGAGCTTCTGGAGGAGCTTGAAACGTTGGAATACGCGACGTTCGATTCGCATTTGGGAGTATGCTTAGAAGATGCTTTCATGGGTGGTGTTGATCAGTTGATGAACAATTGGTACCCCGTTAGATCAAGAAGACTTCCCATTTTTGAAGAAATTATGTCGCACAGAGATCAACTAGCCTGTTGATCTTCATTCCGCTGTGTTTCTTTGGTGATTTTATGTTTCGTAGTTTTGGCTTTTGCATTAGCTTGCACGAGTGTGGCGATATTATAGAAATAGATAAAGCTGTAAAAAAAAGTGTGGAAATCTTCTTGTACTTTGGGGAAATTTGTGTAGAAAATCAAGGCACTTATAATATGGCTTTGACATAGAAAATCAAAGAGCATGTACAAGAAAATAGAATAAAAATCTTATCTTGTCTAGAAACTCTGGAAGCCCCAAAATTATACTTCCTCTACTCCATATTGATTCTTGCTTTTGAGCTTTTATTATGTATAATTAACCAACATAAAATTTTGACAAAACTTATCCTCCAATCTAAAGAAAGAGAATGACAGGAGCTAAGGTGCGTGAGGGAAAATATGTTTTTCAATAAAAATTAAAATTTTAGGAATAGGGGTAAGTTAGATGAAAGCATGAAATAATAGCTAAATCGATTATCCATTAACAAAATTTAACCTAGAAAAACAACCATTAATATGAAGCAGGTAGAGTAGATGTCTATAAGAAATAATATGACATCTATCTAATAACTAATAAGCAATAAAATCAAAACAAACATATCAAATCAAACGATCCCAAATTAATTTGGTACAATCGTTGCTTTTAGAAAGGTGGTGTTAGAATTGTAAAAAATCTTGAACTAATCTGTGATAAATTTGTATATTTTGCATAATATAATCAAGTGCGAACCTTTCTTTCTTATAAAAGTCCAAAATTCTATAAGAAAAAACTCAAATTTATAGATATCTATAAGAAATAAGTGTGATATGTATATAATAAACAAGTAAATATAATCTAACAATTTGCTCATATAATGATTATCGAAGTTAGTAGTTGTTTGAAGATTTTTACTCTCACAAAGTATACAATAAATAAGTTTTACTTACATTTTATATAATTTTTTAATAGTATTAATGGTTTCATTTTAATGTAGTAATATCAAACTGCTAAAAAAAATTACAATATTTTAATAATAACACTATGTAATATAGATAACTAATATTATATTTTTAAATTGCACAGTAAAATTGGTTTGTAAGGGTATGTTTGGTTCGAGTTTAAGTGACATTTACAAAACTTGGTGTTAATGGGCGAACAACTTTGCATTTAATCAACGAAAGATTATCATTAAACCTGACAAACAGGATAATGAATGGAAAAAGCTAACAGCTTTGTAGCGGAGCTAGCAGATTCGTAGGGCGAACAGCTTTGTAGAAAAGCACTAATGCGGCAAGAAGAATTGTGGCGAGCAACCTTGCAAAGAACAGCTGTGCCAGCGGCTCAAGCCAAAGTCAATTTGAGCGAGCAGGTTCGTAATGGAGCGAGCAGCATTGTAAAATGATCCCAAGCGATAAGCGAACAGCTCAAAACGCAAAGGACCATGACATCTAACGAAGACGTACAAGCGAGCAGCCGGTCACCGTCGAGAGCATCTCAGAAGTGCCAAAGACCAAGTACAACATAGGGAATTCCAAGAGTCACTAGCTTAGATATGGTCCAAGTGTCCTAACACTTGGCACCCATCCAATGAGTAATAGTGTAGATGTTGTACAAGTGTCCTAACACTTGGCAAAGATCCAATGGTTAAGCCATCAAGATGGTGACACATGGCCACTTTGTATGTCTATAAATACTCCCTTCTTGTACATGAAAAAGGGAGAACAATTCAATACATAGCAAAACTCTTGCCAAATTATTTCTTGAACACTACTTAGCCAAATTTCATGATTTCTTGATCTTGTTTGATGATCTTCACTACAGAAAACAACCACTAATCATCTTGGTTAGAAAAGGTCATCAACAATTGGCGCTAGAAGGAGGGAATTTCGAACCTTCGGTTGTAGAAAAATTCGAAGAAAGTTTGAAGACTACCACCGGAATCTGCATAATCTCGCCGGAATCCGGGAAGAGGCTGCCGGAAAACAAAAGTGCACATTCTTAGGACAAAGATTTACAACACTTTAAGGGTTTTAATGCATGTGTGCATGAACTAGGGTTTTCAAACCTTCATAATCACACACAAGGCTAGTAACCCTTGGAAAAGGTGTTTGCAAGAACAAGATTACCTCAATCCATTTGCTCATTTACCCATATTTTGATAGTCAAAATGGTTAGATCGCAAGAAGAACGACATTCGAGTATATCTCCAAGTCGTAGAACAAGAACTAGGGTTTCTTCCACCGAAGGACATACACGGACAGTGAGAGCAACTTCGCAGAGGAATATACAAGTCACTATCGACACGATTCCACCAGAAGTTGAAGCTCTTGCTCGAAACCCCGAAGAGCTAGCAAAAACCATTGCTGTTCTTCAATCCTTGCAAAATCGACAAATAGCAGGACCGTCAAGAGCACCTGTGACGACCAGACGAACAGGCGAGCAGGAGCGTACTGGCGAACAAAGGAGTAAAATGAGAGAAGATGCACGTCGGGACGAGGCCGACAGCGAGGAAGTTCGTAGAAATAAAGGAAAAGCTCCATTGAGCGAACGTCTAGGAAGCAGAGGAGAATCGTCACCAAGTCGAGCAGATGAGTCAAGTAAAAGTACTTCCCGAACAAGTGCTTTGGCGAGATTAGGAACAGGGAATGTAAATAGGAAGGAGCCATCCCGAAGGCATGAGGAGCGATCACACCATCCTGCTCGCCCATCAGTACATGACCAAATCCGGAGGTCAGCTTTTGGCCGACTAGGGCCAAATGGAGCTAGCAACGCTGCTAGGAAAACAACTCAGGAGAAACGTCCCGTTGGCAAGGGACTGCATCGTGAAGAGGTCACTGAACCCAATCACGATGAACAGCCTTCCAACGGGAGGACTCCCCCAAATGAGTTGCAGGAAATGAGAAAGGCAATCGAAGAATTGCAGAGACAGTTGGAATCTCAGAGAGGTGTCGGATCAACCGTTCTCCCATCTTCACCATTATCTCCGTCTATCCTCAGTGCACCGATCCAGAAGAAGATACAGTTTCCAGCCATCAGCTTGTATGAGGGAACGTCGGACCCTCGAATTCATGTGACGAAGTATTCGGATTTCATGATCTCAATGGGGGCAACCGACGCCACACAATGCCGAAATTTTCCACTCACCCTTGGAGATGGCCCGCACAGATGGTTCTCAGCATTAGCTCCTAGCTCCATCAACTCGTTTGCCCAACTAAGCAAAGAGTTTCTGTCCCACTTCTCAACTGCCGGGTCCTACTTGACCCACAGACACCGTCTTGCAGATATTAGGCAGGGAGACGAGGAGTCTGACAAGCAATTTCTGGAAAGATTTGATAAAGTCTTGCTGGAGGGCGAAATGGTGAGTGAGGATACAAAGATAGTAGCAGTGATGGCTGGGTTAAAGAAAGGAACTGATTTGTGGAAGGAAATGCATCTGACTTGCCCGAAAACATACGCAGAATTCAGGCACAAAGCAGGGATCCATGTGTCAATGCAGGAGGCCCTACACAGAGAAATGGGAGACAAAACTGATCCGAAAAAGTCTAACAAGAAGTCGGGAGGAAGTGATTACAAAGCTCCGAAGAACATGAAGTCATTCAATGATGGAGCTGAGTTGAAAGAAAAGTTGAGTCAAGTCCTTACTATGTCCGTGGATGCTGTGTACAACAACGTTAAGGACAGGGAAATGTTGTCAGAGCCGCGGAAGATAAGGCAAGAGAGAGGTAAACTGAACCCGAACAAATACTGTGCTTATCATCAGAATATCGGCCACTTCACGAGCGAATGCCGAGATCTATTGAAGCAATTGTGGAAGTTCTATGAGGAAGGGAAGCTGTCCGAATTCGTGAAGAGGGAACCAGGTAAAAGACCAAGGGCACCAGTACAATCCAGTTCGGATGACGGAGACAGTGATGACCAACCAAGCAAAGTTGGTAAGAGGGGAAGGAAGGTCCCAGCAGCTCCAGCAAGGCATATCCCGGAAATCCTAATGCTGGAGCCCACTGGGCCAGTAGGTGGTTGTTCTGATGGGAGGCCACCTATGTCAAAAAGAAAGAGGAAGGCAGAGCTGAGAGCAGTAGATCAGGTAATGGAAGTGGGTGTAAATCCATCAACCAAACGAACAGGGGACCTGACTTTCTCAGAGAAAGACTTAGACGGGATACTTACTCCCCACAACGACTCATTGGTCATTTGCGCCAATATCATGGGGACAAAAGTGCATCGTCTACTTGTCGACACTGGTTCCTACACGAATATCCTGTTCAAGAGCACGGTGGACCAGCTAGGAGATTGCGCTGAGTACATCAAAGACTGTGATCACAAGATTGTAGGTTTTGGAAATGCTGTAACCACCTCGCTAGGAATAGTTACGTTGGCAGTTGAGCTTGTATCAATCGAGGACCCGGAGAGAAAAATGAATAGAATGGTAGACTTCTTGGTTGTAGACCAACAGTCCACTTATAACGGGTTCCTCGGCCGTCCTTTCTTGCATGAATTTAAAGCAGCTGTTTCAACGTACTATTATTGTCTAAAATTTCCAACAAAGAAGGGTGCAGGTACAGTCAAAGGAGACCAAAAGAAAGCTCGTGCGTGTCTGTTGCAAATACAGTTGCAGGATCATCAGGTCAACATGGCGGACAGGTGCTCAGACAAGGACGGAGATGATAGCGAGGCCATGACTTCCGTTGATACTGAAATAATGGAAGTCGACGAGCAGCCGCGCAACGACAAGCAATCATGCACAGACAAACAGTCACGCAGCGACGAGCAACTATGCATAGACGAACAGCTGCGTATTGACGAGCAGATGTGCGTAGGCGCACAGTTGGACGAGGACGAGCAGGAATGCGAAGACGAACAGCTTGCCCAAACAGGAGGTAGAGAAGCTGCTACTACCGACAACGAGGAAGAACAAACAAGGGCAATGAACGTTGATGCAGAGGACATAGAGCCACGACTGGGGGCAGAACCGATGGAGATCGAAGATGAGCCAAAGACAGAAGGGCCCATTATTGACCCCAGATGGAAAGGCCAGAAACGAAGGGCTACCCCAGTCGAAGAGTTGGAAACTGTAAAAGTCGACCCGAACCAAGAGGGCTTAGAACTCTTCATAGGGTCCGAGCTACCAGAGCCGTACAGGACCAACATGATTGAGTTTCTTAAAGCGAACCTCGATGTGTTCGCATGGTCGCATGCAGACATGGTGGGCATCAGCCCCGAACATGCCTGTCACAGACTCAACATCGACCCGGGGAAGAAGCCAGTCCATCAGAAGAGGAGAAAATTTGGACCCGACAAATACGAGGCGCTCGACGTGGAAGTAAAAAAGCTGCTGGATAACGGCTTAATCAAACAAGCGTTATGCCCGCAATGGGTGGCAAATCCAGTTTTGGTCAGGAAAGCGACTGGAGCATGGAGACTCTGCATCGATTTCACAGATCTTAACGCCGCTTGCCCGAAAGACAACTTTCCATTGCCTCACATTGACCAGCTAGTTGATAGCACCGCCGGACATGAGCTGCTAACGTTCATGGATGCATTCGCAGGATATCATCAAATCGCGATGCATCCCGATGATCAAGAGCACACAACGTTCTACACCAACAAAAACTTGCTATGCTGGAAGAGAATGCCATTTGGGCTAATCAACGCTGGAGCTACATATCAGAGGCTGGTTAACAAGATGTTTGATGACCACATCGGGAAGATGATGGAAGTATATGTGGACGACATTGTTGTCAAGAGCTCAAAAAAGGAAGATCACTTACAGCACCTGGCTCAAACATTTGAGATACTTCGGACTTACAATATGAAGTTGAATCCCAAGAAAAGCAGTTTCGGAGTTCACTCTGGGAAATTCTTGGGACATCTGGTTAGTCAACGAGGAATTGAAGCAAATCCAGTGAAAGTGAAAGCAATCATGGAAATGCAACCACCTAGATCGGTAAAAGAAGTCCAATGACTAACCGGATGTCTAGCAGCCTTGAACAGGTTCATCTCGAGATCGGGGGATAAGTGCAGGCCATTTTTCGAGGCCATCAAGAAAGGAAGGTTTCAATGGACAGACGCCTGTCAGCGAGCGTTCGAGCAATTGAAAGAATATCTCAGCGATACGAAAATTCTTGCCAAACCGATCCCAGGGGAAAAGTTATACTTGTACTTGGCAGCTTCAGAAGAGGCAATCAGCTCAGTGCTCGTTCGAGCAGAAGGAAAGTTCCACCTACCCATTTACTATGTGAGTCATGCCTTGCACGAAGCAGAGCTCAGATATTCACCAACAGAAAAGCTAGCATATGCGCTGGTGATGAGCGTCAGAAAACTTCGTCCATATTTTTTCGACCACCAGATAGAAGTGTTGACAACGTTCCCGCTCAAGCAAATACTGCACAGACCCGATGCGGCTGGTCGGCTCCTGAAGTGGTCCTTGGAAATCAGTCAGTTCGGGATTTCATATGCTCCTCGAACAGCGATCAAGGGGCAAGCCTTAGCAGACTTTATAGTCGAACTGACTTTCCCCCGAGATCCAACGAGAGGACATAGCCATCCCTGGCACATGTATGTTGATGGGTCGTCAACTAATACAGCATCGGGAGCAGGTATAGTATTGATAAGCCCAGATAGGCAGGTTTTTACTTCAGCTGTTCGATTCGAGTTCATGGCGACAAACAACGAAGCAGAGTACGAGGCTGTGATCGTTGGGTTACGCCTAGCATTAGCAGTTGGAGTACGAAGGTTGCAAATCTTTGGAGATTCGCAATTGATCGTCAACCAGGTCCGAGGAGAATATGAAGCAAGAGATGAAGACATGGCTTTGTATCAAAAAATTGTTGCTCACTTGGCCTCTTTGTTCGAACAAATATACATTGAACAAATACCAAGAGACAATAATGCTCAAGCAGATGCATTAGCCAGGCTAGCAACCAGCACCGGACCAGCAGAATTGTCGGAAGTGACGCTAACAAAAATGTCCAAACCATCAACCGAAGATTACAAGATCTATCAGATCAACAAAGATTTTGAAGAAGACGACTGGAGGATGCCGATCATTGAATATTTGCAAAATGATAAAAAACCAGACAACCCATTCGAAGCTAACAAGTTGGTTAAAAGAGCGGCAAGATACACCATGATGGACGGACAGCTGTACAAGAGAGGAATTTCGCTCCCACTTCTGAAATGTTTGGCTAGGGGGCAAGGACAAGCAGTACTGAAAGAGATCCATGAAGGTGTATGCGGAAATCATGCCGGAGGACGGGCCTTGGCACATAAAACAATAAGGCAAGGATATTACTGGCCAACTCTCCTTCAAGATGCGATCAAGATTGCCCGAACTTGTCATAGATGTCAATTGTTTGCCCCAAACATTCACAAACCCCCACATGAATTGATTTCAGTCAATAGTCCATGGCCGTTCGCGAAATGGGGAATCGACCTCATCGGGCCTTTTCCCCCAGGACAAGGAAATGTTCGATTCGCGGTGGTGGCTGTTGACTACTACACGAAGTGGGCGGAAGCAGAAGCACTCGGGCGGATCACACAGGAGAAAATGATCAACTTTATATGGAAAAACGTTGTGTGTCGTTTCGGGGTCCCTCAGGCAATAGTGACGGACAACGGAAGGCAGTTTGAGGGAAAAGAGATCAGAGATTTTTGCGAAAAATGGGGAATAAAGAAACATTTCTCGACACCATACCACCCCCAATCGAACGGTCAAGTGGAAGCAGTGAATAAAATAATCAAGCATATACTGAAGATTCGTCTGGTTGACAAGCAAGGAAAATGGTCAGAAGAGCTACCAGAGGTGTTATGGGCATACCGAGTATCCCACAGAACAAGCACAGGCGAAACACCGTTCACAATGGCATTCGGGACAGAAGCAGTAATTCCGATTGAGCTAAAAGTCCCAACGAAACGAACAGCTGTGTTCGACGAAGAAGCAAACAACTCCGCAATGGCAGCAGAGTTGGACTTGCTTGAAGAAAAAAGAATAACAGCAGAATTGAAAAATGCGATCTACAAAAGAAGAGCAGCAAAGTACTACAATTCTCAAGTAAAGGCAAGAGAATTCGAAATTGGGGACTTGGTACTTCGAAAAGTTTTAATACCACCAGGAGTATTCGGCCCGACTTGGGAGGGCCCATACAAGGTGACGAATAAGTGGCACAACGGCACATACGACCTTGAAGACATGGAAGGCAAGTCGTCCCAATACTCCTGGAATACAACTTTACTCAAGAAGTACTACCAATGAAGTCCTGTAAGTCTTAGAAAGTTTGTAAATAAATCCTTTGTAAACTTTTGAAATTTTTGCGCAAGTTTATAAGCGAGCAGATTTGCATTTATCTTACTAGGCGAGCAGAATTGCATTTATCTTTTGTCTTGCTGAATTTTAGTTTTTGAGCCTTAAGTCCAAATTACTTAGTTGCTCGCCAAAAAATTGGCAAAATACAAGTCTGTTATAAGACGAACAGAAAAGCTTATCAAAAGCAAAAATAAGGCTAAGTCCGTAACGGACCAATAGCCCACATTAGTGCAAGGCCAAGTCCACGAGCGACCAAAATGGCCCAAACAACTAAAGGTCAGGTTCTATAAGAACCAAATGACCAATTTAAAATTCAAGTGTTTACCTAAAAAAAAAAAAAAAAAAAAAAAGGAACACTTAGAAACTGTCATGAGCAAAAAGCAATAGGCGAGCAACTAAGTAAGACAAATAAAGAGGCATAAGCTTGTAGATGAACAAAAATCTTCATATCATTAGATCAAAAAGTTTTACAATAGGAATGAGAAATACAGAAATGTTGTATATCCTATTGTAAGAAAAGCTAAAGTCTTCAAGGAAGAGGTGGAGGAGGAGCATCTTCAGTTCTGGTCGCCGGCGCGCTCGGCTGCTCGCCCTGGGCACTTGTACCAGCCCCGTCTATAGGAGTCAAAGGAAGCGAAGGCAACCCTTCAAAAACCTCATCAGCAGCTGCCGCGCTGGTCGTCGCTGGAGCAGGGTCAGGCTGGCCGCCGTAAGTGGGAGCAGCAATATCGACTTCCTCGCCGAAGACTTCCAGTGGAAAGCCGAGGTTGGCCAAATCGGAGACGAACAAAGTTGAGCCAGGAGGAGGAGGATAATTTTTCACGTACTCAATGAAGTCCGCCTTCACCGCATCACGAATATCTTGATTGTGATCGTGGGCGAAGTGGACAGACCGTAAACATTCCGCAAAGGCACAGATGTACCCAAAGTTGGTCTTGTCCATCACTTCCTGCTCATGGACTTCGTATTCGATCAGGTTCTGGCGCTCTTCCTCCAACCTCTTGACATGCTCCTCGGCAGCGAGCAACCGAGCAGATAAGTCTGCTCGCTCCTTTTCAGCTCTCTCAGCTCTCAAATCTGAGGACTTCACCTCCAACAGCATCTTCTCAGCCTTCTCCAAGGCGTTCTTCTCGCCAGCTAACGAGGCCTCCATCTTCCTCTCCATCAAAGCCAGCATCTTAGCATGCTCGGCCTTGCACTCTTTGATGGCAGAGGCTTTTTCTTCGTCCATCCTCTCCACGCGACGACCCAAGTCGCGGTTTGTTCGCTCGAGCTCCATGACTTGGTCGAGCAGCATTTGGGACTGGACCAATTGATGGCTAGTATTGTATGCCATCAGACGAACATTGTCACTAGCAGATTGGCCAGTGACAAGGGTGTTCGCCGATTTTGTCCAAGCCCTTGGAACCATCTCGGCTGCTCGGCGAACGGGGGCATCGGGTATGTCGGAGAATGAAGGAGGTGCATTCTTCACTACTGAGAGATAGTGAAGAGTAGTCCCGCGGCCAGGA
The DNA here is from genome assembly GCA_947034835.1 of Ballota nigra. NCBI lineage: Eukaryota > Viridiplantae > Streptophyta > Magnoliopsida > Lamiales > Lamiaceae > Ballota > Ballota nigra. The sequence continues at coordinate 121,474,994 of OX344721.1, read as the reverse complement.
TAAAGCGCTGGGTTATACCTAAAACAGAAAACACAGAAGTCAGTGATCAAGCAACATTGCGCCAAGCGGCGAACAACAAACAAGGCGAAGACAATTGACTTACTCTTTGATTTTAACGGGGTCCCAACCTAAATAAGAGGTATCTTTGGGATTGTCCCCTTTCTTGGTCGCCACCAAGCCGGCGACCACTTGCCGTTCGTCCACCACTTCCAAAGAGGTGGACTTGGAGGTTGGAGACCGGGGAGCAGCACTGCTCGCCTCCACCATAGTCTTTGATCGCTTGGAGGCGCGATCATCACCGCGAGTGCCGCGAGCATCATCGTCCCGCGGCGCTTTCTTTTTCTCCCTCTCTCGTTCCCTCTCCTTCTCCTTCCTCACATCTCGCGGGGAGGAAGTAATTTTGGCCGCAGGCTTGCGGCGACCAGCTCCGGCGGCTGGGCGACCAGTGGGGTTCTCCTCTGCCCGGAGGCGCATGATGGCAAGGGGAGGATCCATCTTCCTTCTTGAAGCGTCCGCCATTTGCTTAACTCGTCCGGCGAGCAAATAGTACGATTCGGGTACGGCCGGGATAGCAACAGTGACTTGTTGATCTGACAAGAAAAAGACGTTAGGCGAGCAAGAATGATGGACGAGCAAGAGTGTATGGCGAGCAAGAATAAAAAGTTACCTTCTGGGACGGCGGCTTGGGCTTCAAGATGGTGAGGACTCGTAATCAAACCAGTAAGTTTGCGACAATGAGCCTTCGAGAGATGGTGTATGTCGCGACTAGCAACGTCGCGAAGAGAGATGATGGCTAAGGTGAAGAGAAACTCGTCGCTCAGATTAGGGTTCCCCCACTTCAAATTTCTCAAACCTGCAAAACAACAAAAAGGATTAAAATTAGTCCTAATTATGAACTAATAAGATAAAGGGAGGCCTACGTTTAGCATGTCCAAAGCGTTCGGGCGACATGATGCGCGCCTGCCCGCCAGCGAATCCCTCCGATGCTCGCCAGTCACCACCAATGAAGAAAAATTGGCGGTGCCAACCCTTAATTTTATTGGGGACTCCTTCGATGAGCTTCAACCCGGTTTTAGCTTTAACATAGTACCAACCAGCTCCATCCTCTTGTTGAGCAGAAATTGTCAAGGCGTAGAGAATCTCTGCGGTTGTTATCTTGTTTTTGTAGCCTTCAAGACCAAAAAGAGTCATGAAGGCTAGGAGACTACTCCAACCGTTTGGAGTAATCTGGGTGATCGCCAAATTCATGTCGGACAGGAATCGTCCGATGAGTGGATGAACGGGGAGTGGGAAACCCGTGTTGAGCACATCCAAATTGATCGCCGTGCAACCAGGAGGAGGGCGATCAGCGGTTTCTCCTTCTTTCGGTATATACATAAAAATGTCATACGGAATCTTGTAGGTAGCACGGATGCTCGCCAAGTCTTCCTCGAAGAGCACGCTATCAAGGCTGCTCGCTGCAAAGTCCCCGCTTTGCTTTTTCATGATCACCCTCGATGTGGGGACAAAAGTCTTCGAGTAGCGAGCAGAGTAGTCCGCCCACTCGGTGTCACGAACAACTCCTTCTGGGATCCGGGATTCTGGTGTAGTTTGAGCAATGGGGAAGTTGATTTCCCTTAAAAACTCCCAAGTGAGAGTGGGGCATTGCTGCTCGCCAACTCGTTGGTCGCCCTCTTGATCAACATAACCCTCTATCTCCGCGGCCACTTCTGCGGAGTCTTCCCCCAAGTTGGAAGAAGTTTCGGGTTCACGAGCGAGAGGTTGCATCTTTTCTTGCTCGCCTGAGCGATCAACAGCGTACGTCTCTATCGAGCGAACAACGGAGTTCGCATCTGAGTCCGTGTCTTCGTCCACCAACAGCGTGCGCGGGTTTTTCGCCAATGCTTGGCGAACAGATCTGCGCGGAGAATCCAGATCTGCGGGTCTCTTTTCCGGGTTTCGCCCGGGTCCGGATTGAGATGAACTTGAGGGGGTAAACTCCATTCAAAATAACGAGGCGGAAGTTTAACCAATTTTGGAAAGATTTTAAGTACAATGGGTCCGAAATCAAAATCACAGCGGCAACGTTACTACGGGACGGCGGCGCAATCGCGGCTCACGGCTGGAGTAACAGTGACGATTAAAGAAAATACAGGAAAGAGAAAAAATTCACGAAAATTGAAGGAAGAAAGAGAGAATACAGGACAAATTACCTTCAGAGAACAAGAATCTAAGAGACACAAGGGGATTCGAACACAAAAGATTGAAAGACAAAGCTTCAAAATGCGTATCAATGGCGGATGGCTTGTGATTCTTCGAAAAGAAGATGATTAAGAAAACAGACGCCTATTTATAAGGTTGAAATGGGGGCGAAAATGCAATATTTGCAAAATACTATAGGCCCTATGGGCAAATTGGAAGTCGCGCGTGACTGACGCGACGCCTCGCGTTCCGTGCCTCGGGAATCCAACCGTCGTGACACGAAGGGACGTTCGTTGCTGGTCGCGCGCTTAAGTTCCTATTGCTCGTTTGCTCGCCCAAGCGGATGCTCGTCCACATAATCAACTATACTTCCTTTATGCTCGCCCATTGTTCGAAAATGAAATTGTAGCTTGGTCTCAGTTGATCAACCCACATTCAACACGAGGCCAAGCTAGGGGGCAATTGTTAATGGGCGAACAACTTTGCATTTAATCAACGAAAGATTATCATTAAACCTGACAAACAGGATAATGAATGGAAAAAGCTAACAGCTTTGTAGCGGAGCTAGCAGATTCGTAGGGCGAACAACTTTGTAGAAAAGCACTAATGCGGCAAGAAGAATTGTGGCGAGCAACCTTGCAAAGAACAGCTGTGCCAGCGGCTCAAGCCAAAGTCAATTTGGGCGAGCAGGTTCGTAATGGAGCGAGCAGCATTGTAAAATGATCCCAAGCGATAAGCGAACAGCTCAAAACGCAAAGGACCATGACATCTAACGAAGACGTACAAGCGAGCAGCCGGTCACCGTCGAGAGCATCTCAGAAGTGCCAAAGACCAAGTACAACATAGGGAATTCCAAGAGTCACTAGCTTAGATATGGTCCAAGTGTCCTAACACTTGGCACCCATCCAATGAGTAATAGTGTAGATGTTGTACAAGTGTCCTAACACTTGGCAAAGATCCAATGGTTAAGCCATCAAGATGGTGACACATGGCCACTTTGTATGTCTATAAATACTCCCTTCTTGTACATGAAAAAGGGAGAACAATTCAATACATAGCAAAACTCTTGCCAAATTATTTCTTGAACACTACTTAGCCAAATTTCATGATTTCTTGATCTTGTTTGATGATCTTCACTACAGAAAACAGCCACTAATCATCTTGGTTAGAAAAGGTCATCAACACTTGGCTTGTAAAATATTTGGATTGGAAATCTCATTAGTAAAAGTACGTTTGTTTTTTTTTTTTTATTTATAGGCTAAATTTTTTAAAAAGAAGATAATAATATTATCATAAAAAAAGTTTATAATAATTGAATTATTGCATAACAATTGATATATTATTTATGGAGGTCGTGGAGATATGATTGATATGATTTTTTTGTATATGAGTCTTATTGCTCGTGACATTGAGAAGCTTGCTAAGGAGTTCGACAAAATTATTTTTTCTTGGACTAAAAGAGAAGGAAATATTGTTGCTCATAAACTTACTTGTTTTGATTTTTCTTCTAGTTCTACTTTCTTGCTTCGTTTAATTCCTGATTATATTGTTGACTTTGTTGATGTCGATTTGGCGGTTAAGTAATGATAGTTGTTTTTTCCTTTAAAAAAAATAAAGAAAAAAATGATAAAAGAGAGATAAAATTGTTTATAGGCATGGATCGGAGAATCATTTACTTAGAAAATCTAAAAACTAGCGCTGGATCTACCAAAACTCATACAAAACATATCTCGAGAGACTTATTATTTCTTCAGTTTTAACAAGACCAGTCTCAACAAATTCGTATGAATAAATCAAACACATAACTGACTTTCGTAAATCATTTATTTTCCCACCACACATAATTTAAAGTCTCAATAAATACACCCAAAGAAGCGCTCTTCCCATTTTTCCCGCTGATCCGTTCATATGTTTTCTCTGTAATCAACACAAACTCAATTTCTCTAATTTCAGCTGTTTTCTCCTTTCCCATTTTTCGTTCATGTTAAAATTGCTGAAAGGATCATTGTAAGATGGGTCAGCAGAAGTTGATCTACAGTTTTGTAGCGAGGGGAACGGTGATTTTGGCCGATTACACTGAATTCACCGGAAATTTCACAACCATTGCTTCTCAATGTTTGCAAAAGCTGTCTGCGTCGAATAACAGATTCACATACAATTGTGATGATCATACCTTCAATTACTTGGTGGAGAATGGATTCAGTATGCTCTGAACCCTGATTCCTTTTATTTCATCTCCATTTGTTTCTAGGTTATGATTTGGTTTCATTTATGTTTAATAGGATTATTGTTTGCCTAAATCTGGATACTGCGGCGCATATTTTGTTATAATGAATTTGTTCATAGGAGTGGTGACATTAATTGTGATTGCATTTGGATCTAGGGATTTGGAAACTAAGGTTAATAGATATCCATAATAATGATTTCAATGAGGTTGTTTGAATGATTTTAACATTCCAGTGATTTTGTATCCTTCAATCTAAATGCTACCTAAGATCAATTTCAGTATATGAGAGAGGTCATTGAGGGTTTCCTTTTTTCTTTTCTTTTTTTGTTGGCATGGTTTCAAGTTTAAGGATGTCTCGAATATGCAGCTTTTGATGATCTTAATAAGGATTTAGGTATTTTGCGTATGTGATCTTTCAATCTATGTTCTGTGTCTCAATTCATTCTTTTTGTAGCCTATTGTGTTGTGGCTGTTGAATCCGCGGGTAGGCAACTACCACTTGCCTTTCTGGAACGTATCAAGGATGATTTTACCAAGAAATATGCAGGGGGGAAAGCTTCTACTGCAGGTCCAAATGGCCTGAAAAAGGAGTTTGGGTAAGTCCAATTTTTCTTATGGTTCTTTTGTGCATTTCAAACTGTTTATGTTGTTACAGGCCCAAACTGAAAGAGCAAATGCAGTATTGCGTTGATCATCCTGAAGAAATTAACCAACTGGCTAAAGTTAAGGCTCAGGTCTCTGAAGTAAAAGGCGTGATGATGCAAAATATCGAGAAGGTACAAATGTTTTGTGTTTTTTCTTGAATGCTATTGTTGTTCTTCTTGCTTGTGCTCTTGTTCTTAGAGATATTTCTATGTTTTTGCATTAAATAGGTGCTTGACCGTGGAGAGAAGATTGAACTGCTTGTCGACAAAACTGATAGTCTCCGATCGCAGGTTAGTCCAAGAAATCAAATCTTTGGAAATGTCATCCATGCTTGAATACACACAGACTGGAATGCAAAAGAGCTCAAGCCACAAAACATTATTCTGGAATCCTCTCTGAAAGTGAAAACTTGATTTGGAATACATCTTTTGTGTTTTTGAATCTTGATGCTTCAAAATACATAACCTATCCACTTCATTAGACCAAAATCGTTGAAAAAATGACTTCAAACTAAAAAAAATCTCTTCATGGCCTCATATAAGTCTCTGTGTAGATCACACGAGCACAGGAAGAACTCGTTGTATTATAATATCATGCATAGTTAAAATTCAAGGGGGAAGAACTCTTGTAAATGAAATGAAAAATCTAAGTAAAAAATTTCGAACATGTATAGTGAAAAATTAAATCCATTCAGACACTAACTTGGTATTTACTGTGTTTGTGTATGGAATCTGCAGGCACAGGATTTTAGGAAACAGGGGACGAAGATGAAGAGAAAAATGTGGATCGAGAATATGAAGATCAAACTGGTGGTGTTCGGTATTGTAGTTCTCTTGGGTCTTATAATCTTTATGTCCGTCTGCCCCCGTTTCAAGTGTTGATGATACGAAATGGTCGTAGAATTGAGATTTCCAGAGTGGTTGCTTCTACCATTTTGATGCTCCCTTCTTCCATCACCACCATTCTTAGAGATTCCTGTTACCAGATTCATTGATGGTATACAAGTGAAATAACACTAGTTAGGAAAATTTTGTTATGTTACTTCATATTATAATGTATTTTCATAGTTGATGGTGTTTTTACCCCATTTTTTCAATATTTCCTGTTGGACACCAGTATTTATTAATTTGGTGGTGCGATGAAGAATTCAAAATGCATTCGGATTCTTTTATTGTAAATAATGTTGCATTCTTTTATATGTTTTCACTGCACAATACATGCATAATGCATAATATAAGTGTCATTTAAATTTTAATTAATTTGTGTAAAAATGAAACATTAGCTAGGAGAGAAAAAAGAGATTGGATGTTCAAAACAAATTCATCATCCCATGCATGAAGATTGTTATCATATTATTTTGTCAAGCTAGCATGTGTATGATATTTATTAGTACGTAAAGTATAGAGTAAGATTGAACTTAAAACGAGCTTTACTTTTAGGGGTGTTTTGAAGCACTAAAAATAATTTTTACAAGTGCTTTTTTTTTTTTCAAAAGCTAGTGAGATGAGGACTCAAGGAAGAATAAGAGAACCGATCCTTGCCTAGTTAAATAAATATGTAGAGTTCAAGTCCTGTCGTTTTCTTTTCCGCCTCTACTAGAAAATCAAATTGACGCCAAAGAAAACGAGAGAGTCAAGAGTGACATGGTCATTTTTTCACAAGCAAAAAGCTCGTTTCCGTAATTTGTTCTATAGGAACATAGTACTGTATAAAGAAGAGTTGTCCTCTGGCGAGGTTCATCTAAATGGAAACGCGACTCTTATCTTTCACGGTATAAAATTATATTTTATTTAATAATATCAAAATATTTATTCAATTATATTATTATATTTATAAAATAATATCATAATATTTTATATGTATAAAGACAACGAACTGTATAGATAAGTATTATAATATATTTTTATAAGAGTATTGATATAACTAAATGAATATTATAATATTACTATAAATTTAATTTCAAGGAAAAAAAAAAACAAGTTCCAGAAGGAGGTGTTTGATTTGGAATTTGGAGGATTTTGAAATCTCAATTTGAAAATCTTGTGAATTTTAAAATTAGAATTTTAAAATATTGTGTGTTTGTTTTAAGATTTAAATAGGATAGAATTTAATTGTATGTGTAAAAGTGAATGATATTATTATATTCTAATATTAATGTAAAAAATTATTATAATAATACAAATTCTAGCATGCACTTCGAATTTAAGCTCAATTTTAATTTTAATAATAATTTGTTTTTTTTTTCAAAACACGCATTAACACTCCGTACTTTGTGTGTGTGTGTGTGTTTTTTTTTTTTTTTTTTGCAATTAGGGTATTACTGATTACTTCTTAAAGTATCAATGATTACCTTTTTGGGGTATTGTTGATTTCTGCTTAGATAATTTTTTTTAAATCCAAGTGCATACTATGCACTCAAGTACACACTAAAACCACTCTTACAATAATTGGATGATTACAGAAAATATCTATAAAAAAATAAAAACTTAATATTAAAATCTAAAAATAGAACCATATTTAGATTTTGAAATTTAAAATCGATTTTTTTAGCCAAATTCAAAAGAATAAGTTGTAAAGAAAGCTAATTGCCAAAATCGTGAGTCGGAGCGTTACTTGTGCCATGTACTTTTTCATTCTTTCTCCGTGTTACGCGTGCGACATTTTTCCTTTATTTCTCTCCCCAAATTTTTTTTGCTATCTACCATGTCACATAAAACGCCTCACACTCTCTTCACAATTCTCTCCATCCTCTTCCCAGATTTCTCACTATCTTCGATCTATGCATTGTTTACTTCTTTCATTTTCAACTTCTTGCAAATATTTCCAGCTTTGATTTCAAGATTCACGATTATGGATTTCTTGAAACAGCGTTCGTCATCATCTAATGTTTTTCTGTTGGAGGAGAATTTGATTATTTAGGTAAATTTGTCAGCCCTCTCACTATTTTTCAGCATGTTTTTGATTTGTGATTTTAGTTTCCTTTAAAAAAATTTACTTTAAAGAGTGTTTTGTAAACTAGTTTCGTCGAACACTTTTAACGAAACAACTAAAATTGTTAAAAAGTACGCTAAAATGCAAAGGAGTTTCACGGTATACTTTTCTTTCTTGTAATTCCTTTACTAAGAAAGTCTTCTTGTCGTTGTAATTCCTTTACTTTGTATACTTTCCCAAACCTCTAGATTATTGTTATTATGTTCTATTCAATTTGGGTTAATTTTTATCACATTAATTTGTTACTAGAAAGGGCTTTAGTTGATTATGTTTGGATTATACATACTTTATTTTGGTTATTCTTTAATTATTTAAACAGATTAAATTTATATATCTTGTGCATAGCGTGATGACATTTCTGGGTATAATTGCTTTCGTTTCTGAACTAAGTGGAAGTGTAGTCATTTTATTTTTGTTTTTTAGAATAATGATTTTGTATAATATATATTTATTAATTTAACAAAGTTATAATGTTACCTTCTCCCACCCCAACATGTTTGCTTTTTTGCACTGCATACATAATAATATGAGGCTTTTGCATACATAAAAATGTGAAGAGTGTAAACTTTTTTATTTGTCTTGTGCAGCAAATTGAGGAGATTTTTGGCCTTTTCCATAAAGCCACTTTAAATTCAAATTGGCAGATATGGTTAAAGAGAAAAAATTCCAACACCTCCTAGAGTTTTCGATTTTTCAGACAACAATCTTGAATTGGTTCAAATTCTCTTGATGTAGATTCACATGAAGAAAGAGACTAATGATGGATGTGGACCATGTGGTACGTAGTACAAGGATCTTTGGAAAAAGAGTGAGATTGGGAAAGTAATGATGAAAGCTCTATCATACTTATGTTGATTCATCGCTGAAAAATATAAACTGATCAATATTCTCAATTTAAAATTTTAATCTTCAACTTCATGCAGAAAACCGATTAGTTTGGTGGAGCAATGTAGAAGGCTGAAAAGACTGTAATATCGAAAAGAAATACCTGAAAGAAATGGAAAACAATCTAGACAACGATGACAAAATAATTTGCACCCTAATTAGTGAAGATTTAGTAAATACGATTTTGAACGACTCTTAATTAGGTCGCAAATTATTTTGTCATCACTCTCTACATTGTTTTCCATTTCTTCCGGGCATCTCTTTGGATATTATAGTCATTTCCGCATTTTACTTTGCTCCACCAAACTAATCAATTTCCTACATAAAATGAAATTAAAATTACTGAAATTAGATTAGTTCGTATTGTAGCAAGAAATTAGCATAGATGTAACATGATCTTGATTAGTGCATTCTCTTGATAATCATCTTTTTCCAAATGACCCTTGTATCGCCCACTAAATCCAATATTGATTTTTTTTTATCTTCATTCAGAGGTGAGCCTACATTACATGGACCTCGTAATCTTTTTCATTGTTGTATTATAGAAATTATAACTAGTATTAGAACGACTATAAACATGTCTCTAAGTCAATGAAATTCCGTAGATTTGGATTGTAGATTTGACTTGTTATGTATTAAAGAACTCTTTAATGTATTTTATATGTTCTATTGTATTTACTTTGTACTAAAAAAAAATTATGGATTCATTTCTATCTCCATCTGAATTTAAATAAGAACTTAGAACCAAAAACTTCATTCATAACTAGTATCATAGAAATTATAATTAGTATTAGAAAAATTACAAATATGACTCTAAGTCTATGAAATTATGTAGATTTTGATTGTAATGGATTTGAGTGGTTATCTACTCCCTCATTCATGAAAATTATGTTCATATGCATGAACATTGGTTTTATGAAAAAATAGATAAAATAAGAATATTTGTGAAATATTATGGGGTTTATTTATAGATAAAATAATTGGTATGAGTGTAAAGTTAATGACATACGTGTAATTAAACGATGGTTGGATGTTGATACTAAAAATTATTGTTTCCATAAAGAGAATGTGAATACACTCATTTCTATTTCCATTTGAATTTAAATAAGAAGATTTTGAACCAAAATTTCATTCAAAACTAGTACGAATATATAATATAATGCACGAATAACATCTCGTCTCTACAATAGAACATAAATATTTGAGTATGCATAATGAATTAGAAAATATTTTTGAACTATCAAAATTTATTTCGAAAGGTCATGAATTGCTTCTTATTTCAGAAAGTCTTCAAATTATACAATTCTTGTAGCAAAAGGCGAAGCCCTCGCCCCCAGGGCCCCCACCCCTCAAATTATACAATTCTTGTTCATATAAAGAGTAGATATCCTATAAAACTTATTTATAGAGTAGAATTGTTACCATTAAATTTATTAATTGATATTATTAGATGCATCCAGTGATACTATAACAATTTACACTGCGATTTCAGTTTACAAGTCTAATGATATCAGTGATTTGATGTAATGATATTAATTTTATACTATGACATTTTTTCATAGGAGAATTTGTATCATATAAATACTAAACTATTTTTTTATTTAAAAAATTCTTAAAATATATAATTATTGTTTCATATTGAATAAAAACAAAAAAAAAATATTTAGAATTTAATCTTAAATGATATGTGAATAAGTATAATTGAAATGAAATGAACACAATATTAAATTAACTCAGTAAATTGATAAGGTTTTTTTTAATAGAACTTGTGAAACAATCATTATATAGTTTAAAAAAAAACTAACAAAAAAAAAAAAAAAAGTGCAAGAGCCTTTCAAAATAAAAATTAAAAGCTTAGAGTCAAGTATGCAATTTGAATTATAATATACCATAAACTATGGGATGTATTTGTAATTCTCGGTTTTTCTCTATTCACCTCCCATATATTTCCCGCCCTTCCTCGTCTTCTTTTCCCGCCATAACGCACACACTGAGAGTGTTTCTCTCACACAGAAGCATAGTGTTTTCCATCTCCGTCTCTTCAGCGCACACAGTCAGGGTTAAACACAGAAATATAGTATTGCGAAGGAAATGGACATTCCCGATTTGGATGAGCTGGAATGGCTGGAATCGCACACGTTGGATGACCAATTCGACGATGATTTCGAGCCAGAACTCGAACCACCTTCGCCGCCTTCATCGCCGCCATCCGATAAGCCTGCAAGCAAACCAATCCTACCTCTCCCGCCGAAGCCCTCACAAACCCGTCCCCAAATCAACCCTAATTCGAAGAAACGCGCTGCTTCTGATTTACCTAAATCAATTTCGATAGACGACGATTATGACCTCGGAAAAAATGGTTCCGATGGCAAGAGGAGCAGAACTGGAGAAGAGCAAGCCCGGAATGAGAGTGATGAGATGGTGGCGCCGAAAGTTGCAGCTAACAGAAATGTGGATTCGGTAACGATCGAAGAAGGGAGCGATGACGATGAGGAGTGGCTAAGATACTCGCCGCCGCAGGATACTGTGGAGGAGATGGAGGTGGGGGAGGCGGAGACGGAAGAGAAGATATTGTCGAGATTCGCGACGGAGATAGATGGGGATTGCGTACCTGTGACAGGGCTGGATGGGGAGAGGGTGTATGCGAAGATGTGTAGTCTGGAGATGGATGAGTGGGAGAGAAACAAGAAATTGAATTCCAGCGGAGACCCTGATGGTAAGCCTATAATTTTTTATTTTTTAGCCTAGTATCTGTTATTTTTTACTTTTGAAATATGTTTTTGCTGCTTTGTTAGTGAGTTTAGTTTTGTAGCAAACGCCTATGAACTTAGTGCAGTAAACCATCGTCTCCCCTTCCCACTCTTTAATTCTAAAATGCAGTTCTTTAAAGTATTCGACATGTAAGTGATATCATGTTGCATTTTAAATTTCGATGTTTTATTTTACTCCCTCCGTCCTGCTATTATTCACACACTTGCCTTATTTGCCCATCCCAAAATTATTTGCATGCTCCTAGAAAAGAAGAAATATTGATTTGTTTGCACGCTCACAAAAATATACACATATTTACCCATATTGTCACCAATTTACTCAAAAAAATGCAATTTTTCTTAAAACGTGTGCCCAGTTTAGTGTGCAAAAAATCATTTGACGCAAGGAGTGTGTAGGGACTTCTTATAATTTTCCCATCCTTCACTGCAATGATGCCTTTAAGCTTGTTTTGTAAGCGAACATGATTTATGCAAATGAATCAAACCATTTGGCAAGTTCTTGGTTCAGAACAGTTAGGCCTCTTCATCCACTTAACATCCATTTTATGCCTTTGTTTTGTGTTTGCGATGAGATCTTCAAAATCCAACTCTCAGATGAAAATATGAAGCTTGTACATGCTATCCTTAAATGTACCGTACTTTGCTTGCTGTAAATTACAAATACATAAACTATTGTATGCTTCTGATTTACTGGATGCTGGGAAAGCTAACGGGCACTATTCTCACATGCAGGACTTCTTCAGGAACCTGTCAGAGTTCTAATGCAAAAGATTGAAGATGAGGAGTTCACAAAGGTTAACTTCTGTCATGCTTTATGCAGATACTATTCCATCATATTTTGTATGCTAAGTTTTTCAACCAAATGCGATTAAGCTAGGGCCAAAAGTGAAACTCATTTGGATTCGTTCCCTTAAATATGAAGGAAGCATGATATCAGTGACATGTCACGATCCCACGTGATGGCGCTAACATGTGTTACGTACAACTCATAATTGTAATCTCACACCCACATATTCAGTTAAGGCCAGGTGTATGCGTTTTTGTTTTATACAACTAAATGAGTATACTCCAGCTGTAATATTTGTCTGTGATAAATCATTTTGTTTTCTAGGACCAACTAAAATAATTTGACCAATCTGTAAGCTTATGTTAGATACTGCAGAAAATTATTAGAAACCTAATTTTGTATTCATGGTTTTAGTACTTGGACGGGCAAGTTGATATCTAAATGACAATTTTTGTAAAATTTTGGCATGTGAACTCTGGACCATAAACTTTGACTTGTCAGGAAAAAAAGATATGTTTTATGTTGGTTATGCATATAACAACTATCCTTAAGTTTTCTTATGCTTATTTTGTGAAGGCTATGCAAGCAAGTGTTGAAGATGATCTGACTGAGGTAGTTCGGTCAAAAGCTCCAGTTACTAACGAACAACTCTGGGTGGACAAGTATGCTCCAAGTTCATTTACGGAGCTTCTCAGTGATGAAAAGACAAATCGTGAGGTCGTTTACTCTCTTTTTATCCTTTTATTTTTCCAGTTGCTACTTGTTTTTGATAAATTCCTCAGAAACTACTATGATTGTTTACTTCCAAGATTTCCCTGTCACTTTTCTGACCTTTGTCATCTATATACTGCAGGTTCTTCTTTGGTTGAAACAGTGGGATTCATGTGTCTTTGGGTCTGATATAAAAAGTACCTCGGCAGATGTTTTGTCTGCTTTGAGGCGGCATATGTCAGGTCCTCAACATTCTAAAAGATCAACCAAGAGTTATTCTGGAAACAACAGAGAAACCAGATTTGGGAGAGATAACCCGAGGGCTCATGATGAGTTGGATAAGGAAAACAATAACTCCCAAGGCATTCAAGAAATATGGGATAAGGGGCAAAAAAGTTCTGGTCCTCCGGAACAGAAGGTTATTTCATATCGTATATTATACTTTTACATTGTGTGACCTTTAACAATAGCATCTTTTAATTGTAATGCTCGACTGTTGCATTTTAATTTTCTGCTTTCATCTTCTATAGATGCCCATTTAATAATAAACTAGAACTTTTTATTTCCAGATTGTAATTTTTTGTAAAATCTGGTCAATGAGTCATGCTTTAGGTTGCATCTTTATTACTCCATTGTCAATGAATGGAAATATTAGAAATTGTCACGTATATTGTTATCTCTTGTATCTGATTGTGCAACGATAATAGATAGATTGTCTGACTCGAGGATGACAGCCCAAGTAAAAGTGGATACAGGGGAATTTGGACGAAGAGATGTTTTCTGAAAATGCATGCAGTAGCTATTTTGTCAATATTTTCTATTCATGCTTGAAATACTCTTTATTATCATACATGTTCATTTAGATACTGAGACACCATATGGTTGAAAGTGCCTTATGCATTTTAAGAAGTATGAAGTGAATCCTTAATTTAGAGACTTTTTCCTCCATTAAGTTATGCTGCTCCCCTGTAGTTTACCTAATCTTAACAGTTACCCTTTTTTATGGGAATTCATGAGGTATTACAATTCTCTAATAAATCATGTTAGTAGTATGACATTTTTGCTCCACTGCTCTTTTTGTGTTTATTTGCTTTCTTTGTGGTTTCATATACATAACTATTACGTACTTTCTCCTGCATTGACCTATAATATTGTTTTTTAAATATATGAAAACTAGGGAAATTTTGTCTTCACTACGCCAATTAACTGCTCTAGATTTAGGATTACATGCAGCATGGATGATTTTTATCAGTTTGCTTCTAAGCATGTCTAAATATTAATAATCATCTGATTTAAATATCCTTATGTGTTTCTTCTTCAATTATATGAATGCTAACATAATGTTGATGACTCACAGATACTGTTGCTATGTGGTTCCCCGGGGCTTGGGAAGACAACACTTGCACATGTAGCTGCTAGACATTGTGGATACCGTGTTGTTGAGGTCCAATAAATTTCACGAGCTCAATAAATTTCTACGCGCTACTTAACCGTAATAGCAAATTATTGAACATTATGTTGGAAGTAGTTTAGGATTAAGTTGGCGGAATAGCTTTATCATGTTTAAGGATTTTTACATTTAATGATATTCTGATCATGAATGTTCGAGCCATCCATTTGTTCTTTTGTCTATTTTATTTACATGTTTACTAGAACATATTGAGAAGTCATCCATTTACGACAAAAAAGGGCTTCTATCCAAGTTTTCATGCTCAGTGTTAATAATCTCAGTTTTCCAAATATTTCATACTCTTCTGATGAAGTGTGTAAAGTGATACAAGTAGATTAAAGCTTCCTGTATATTTGAAAAGCTGTCACCAAACAAACCATTCCAACTGATTAGCTGTTATTCATGTGACAGATTAATGCAAGTGATGACCGGTCAGCATCAACTCTTGAAGCTAAGATCCTTGATGTGGTTCAGATGAATTCTGTGATTTCTGATTCAAAGCCAAAGTGCTTGGTTGGTTTCACTGTTACTACCAATAAATCTTTTCATTTCTCCTATTTTTCATTTTGCTTATCTGGAAAAAAATTGGAAACTTTTTAAGGTTATTGACGAAATAGATGGGGCCCTTGGAGATGGAAAGGGTGCTGTGGAGATCATTCTTCAATTGGTTAGTTATGTGAATTTTTATCTGTTACTTAATGCTTATATATGTCATTTTGACTGCATCTATTATTGAAAAGAATCTTGTGTGTATCAACTCTTTCAATTTTTGACGGGCAGATAACTTCATGAGTAATATTTATCCCTGTAATGCTGTACATTAATATGCTTGCATACATTTGAGGATAATGATGCTGATTTCTCCATCATTATGATGTTCTATTTGCAGCGGCTATATTTTTATGGCAGTGTGCCTGATTTGTTCCATTTCCTATTTTGCAATATTTGCTAGAGGAATAACTACTAACTCTCCCAAACTATAAAACACATGACTATATAGTTACAGATTTATAGCATATATTATAGAAGTCTTATGAATTCATGGTCCTTATATGTTTATATCTACACACACATATATATATATATATATATATATATATATATATGTATGTATGTATATGTAGGTGTGTGTGTATGAGTTTTTCTAAAGTAAAGCCCGCTGATAGTGTATAAACTTATGATGACAATGAATAGATGATATTTGTGAGTCAAAGTGATGTCCAACTATCAAGTACTTAAATTAAAATTTTTTTTTTTTTGGTTAGAAATTTGTTTCTTATCCGGCTGAAAATATTTCATTTCATTTAGAATCACATAGTTAAAATTGTTAGCACAGTTCCCTGGTTAAATTAGCACAAATCTCTCAATGATATCTGCTTTTTTAGCATTCTCCAAATGTTGGAGATCTACAATGTGAACTATTCTCCCTATAAAACATTATATTAATAGCCATATGATGCAGTTATCGGCTGAAAGAAAAAATGATACTGGAAAGGAAAACATAGCTCAAGAGGCAAATTCTGGTCGGAAATTTTCAAAAAAGAAGCAAAAAGGTTCACTTTTGCTGAGGCCTGTAAGTATGACTTTATCATATGTCAATTTTCACATGAATATATATCAGTCTGAGTTCACTGTTTTAATATGCAGGTTATATGCATCTGTAATGACCTATATGTCCCGGCTTTACGGCCTTTGCGTCAGGTGGCCAAGTAAGTTCTTGATACTAGATTTTGTTTCTCTTTTATGAATTATAAATAACATGCCTAATCTTGGACTCAGTAAGAGAGAATAAGCATAATGTATATATTTAAACTTCAACCAATGTGAACTGTCAGCTGTAAAGAAAATATGAACGAGAAAAACTCTTATTCAACATCTATTTGTCATTGTACATTCTAGTGAAATCTCATAATGTCCTCGTGTGAAGAAACATCTAAAGACCAATTTGCTGGGTGGGTGTCAGGCTAAATAACTGCAGTGGACTATCATCATTTGGTGTCTAGTCACCTGTATCCAATTCAGAGTACATTAGCTTGTGATATTAATTTAGTATTGCAAATTTGCAATAATTTTATATCCTATTTGATTTATACTCGCATTAGAGGTTTTACAGTGGTGTTTAGTTTAAGGTGCATGAATTATTAATGTCATATTTGCTGTAAGAATATTAATGTTTCATTCCATTGCAGAGTTCACACATTTGTCCAACCGACTGTGAGTCGCGTCGTAAATAGGTATTATTTATTTTTTTATTTTTTTTGTCTCTTGAATGAATCAGTTGATGTTTCTGACTTAATTATTTTTGCTGGCTTCATCTGAAAAATGTTAGTTGAGGACTATCTTCTATGAAATTGGGAGACAAATTTTTATATGCTTATTGTGTATGATTAATTTTCCCTTCTCTTATGGAGTATTAGTTTTTTTCCCCTTGTAAACTAAATGGTAAATTTACATGCTACACATCATATCTATACCTCTCTAATTGTGGATTATTGCCAAATGTGCTTGTGTGTGGAAGTGTGTTTACAGTTGCAAGATGTACAATGGGTGTAGTGTCTAAATTACCCAAATTGCCTAAGTTGTGCATTTGCTTCTATGGTCAATTGTTTCATAATATTTGAAAAACTACTACTTTCTCACTATTCTACATTTGTTAAATTAACACATGTTGCAGTCCATTGTTAAATTATGATATTATGTTCTGCCTACTTTGGCTATTATATCAAGGCTCCTACTTTCTTAGGGAGCGTTTACAAACCCAACTAAACATTGACAATCTTTTTTTTTTCTTCCAAAAACTACTCCTCACAGTTTTAAAAAAAAAAAGAAAAAAAGAAAAAGAAAGATGATTATCACTGTTTTCTTTAGTTGCAAACACCTCCTAAGCTAACTGCTTAAATTGAAATGGTAGGATGAAATATATATGTAATAAGGAAGGTGTGAAGGTCAGTTCCATTGCTCTTACAGCCCTTGCCGAACATACTGGTAAGTCCGAGTCCCTTCCCTTGTCATTTTATGTATGTCTCTCACAAGTACAACATATGGCTTATAAATGAAATTCAGGGTAATTCTGTGGGTGCTACAGAAATCTCAGAAATTTTTGTGTGTCGGATATTTGCTTAAGATTGCAATTTTTGTTTTTTTATCTCTGTTTTAAGAATATACAAACTATACTAGTGTTTCATCAAGTTATCTTAATCTTTAAATGCAACATCCTAGAAAAGAAAATAAGGAATAAAAGCTTTTGGCTTTCTTCTTTAATTTTCTAAGGTTGTTTGAATTGTCGTTGAGTGAAACAATGAAATTTATATCTGGTAATTCCTCTGTTTCAATTTATTAATTATGAAGTGTGATGTGTCCAGATGATTCAGATATCATATAATATTTAAATTCCACCAGTTACCTTATTTAAATATGTTTCGTCTCTTCTTTCCTCAGAATGCGACATCCGGTCATGCTTGAACACTCTTCAGTACCTCAACAAGAAGAAGGAAAAACTCAATATGGTATGGTTTTTCATCAACTTTCTTTTTTCATTTGATCATCTCTTTCATCCAAAATGCAAATCTCTGGGTTAAATGGATCACCATCCACTAAACCAAAATGTTAAAACCATGTTGAAAGAACAGTAAAATGCTCATACTCTTGCCAATAGATATATTATATTATATTAAATGCTTTGATGTGATGTCATCTCAAAAGAAAATCCAATTTTACTGAGACAATTTCTTCTTCTTTAAGTTGGAGATAAGTTCTCAAGTGCTTGGTCGGAAGGATTCATCTAGAAGTACTTTTGATATATGGAAAGAGGTGAGTTATCAGAATTTCCAAATTATGTCTCATGGTCTCAGTGTTACTTATCATCATTATTTTCCTGTTCTCTTCATTGTATAAAGATCTTCCAAAAGAGCAAGGGGAAACATTCCAAAAATTCTAACAAATCTTGCAGCAGCACGTCCAAAGGCTTTGAATATCTGTACTCTATGATATCTAACCGGTAATTTTACAACTGTTCTCTTTCTCAATTTTATAAATCGAAGATCATAAAATTTATTTGCTTTTTTCATCCCAGTGGGGACTATGACTTGATATTGGATGGGATTCATGAAAATATGTTGCAGCTCCACTATGTTGATCCTATGATGCAAAAGACGGTGAGTCCTGCTATTCTTCATGTATTTATATCAAACCCCATTCACACTTGGTTCCACCGCACTACTTGAGACAGTTTTTTCTAGCTAGTCCAGATAAATTGATGCATGGCCAACTCAATCATCAATTTTTTCGTGGATCAATTTTTCAGGTGCGATGTCTGGATAATTTGGGTGTTTCTGATATAACTAATAGATACATCATGCGTACACAACAAATGTCTCTTCTAGGTAATACAGTTCTAGCCATCTGCAGTGTTGCATTTCCTTCATGTGATTGAATCTGGTTCTCTTTTTTTCTTAAAAAAAATATTTGAATCTGGTTCTAAGTTTGTCTTTTAATTTCCTTCCACAGCTTATCAACCTCAAATTGCAATATTTATACATGGTCAGATAGCTCAACTTGAGAGAAAAGATATTGAATGGCCAAAGTCATTCCACAGGTATTTAAATTTCAGGGTCTTGAGTTCTTTCACTGCTTTGTGTAGCTTTGCATAATATCAATTATTATTCGACAGACAACGAACACTTTTGGCAGAAAGGATGGACACATTTCATACATGGCATAGAAGAGTTTTACCATATATTTCAAGGCATTTGTCAACAAAATCCTTCGTAGAAGACTCAGTATCTCCAATGTTGCATGTTCTCTCACCACCAACCATGAGACCGGTAATTTATGTGGGAAAACATTTTTATTCATTTCACTTGGTAAATTATCAATTTTGGTTTGCTGCTGCTGCCTATTGTAAGAATTAAAGATTCTGGTCTATCAAAACATTTACTAACTTGTCCAGAAATTGCATTGTTTTACATCATAATATTCACAATATCCTGTTTCTATATCTTTTGTTCCAAGTCGTGTATCATTTACAGATGCATTCTCCATTTGCAGGTTGCGTTTCATTTGCTTTCAGACAAAGAAAAGAGTGATTTGGGGCAGTTAGTAAATACTTTGGTCTCCTATGCTATATCATACAAGAACATCAAATCTGATCGAACTAGTTCTTCAAGACATGAAGACACTTTAGATGCAACCACAATTACATTTGATCCACCCCTTAGGGATTTCATAAATTTCAAAGTTAGTATGTTGATCATAGAAATAGAGCTTTCAATATAATATGATGAAATACATCTGTATTATTCCTCTGGATGACCTTTATTTATCTAGTTTATGTTTTTTTGGGCAGGGTTACAGCTCAGGTCATATTGATCTAGCCTTAGCAGTGAAGCAGGTCTTGGTTCATGAGGTAAGTCATAGATGCTTCGGACTAATGTATTATAGGTCTACGTACATCTTCCGCCAGTTTTTTCGTTCTGTTATTTTTCTTAATAAATTTTTAACCATGCAAACCAATATAAGCTATTCATGTGTATCTAATGGAGAAATATTCATTTTATAATGACTTGCAGGTGGAAAAACAAAAGATTCTGCAAGGTAGCCTCTCCAAATCTACTAATCTGCAGATGAAAGAGAATCACATCTTGGCTAAGAATAACAATTCAAGTGGACTACCATCCAAATCTAGTTTTACAAATGGATCGGGTCAAAAGAAAATGGTCCAGGAGAATCTGACTGTTGAGAAATCTGGACTTTCTCTCTCTTCCAATTCGCCAGTTATAGTGTCTGGTACTTCTGCTAAGGCTATTGATTCAGTAAAATCAGTTCAAAAGACCAAAAGGCCTTCTGGCAACCTGACAAACTTTTTCGACCGGTATTATACCAGACCCTTGCTTCTGTCCATTTTCTGATTCACATTATATATTCAGTTCTTTGTTTGATGGATAAATTAATTGCAAAGGGAACTGGTTCATGAGGTAGACAGTAGACTAGCAGAATCACCACTTAATGCTGAAAATCAAAGTGTAGTCGAGCAGTAGAATTTCCAGCAACAAACAAAAGAAAGCAGTTCCTTTCATTTTAGTCCTTCATTAGTTTCTAGTATAACCTAATCCATAAGTTGATCACAACCCATTCACCAGATTTTGATACTATTTGTTTCTGTGATCATTTTATCAGATATATGGAAATTTCATACCTTAATATCACTTTCTTTCTTGCTTTCTAACACTATTATTCAGTCCTCTATAGTTTACAGTAGGTTTTAAACAACTGCTTTTGATATCTAACTAGGTTCCGAAAGGTCAGCAATGAAGGTTCTCAAACTACAGAAAAAGTTGAGCAGAAGTCTGCGACACTTAAGAGAGATTCACACCCTTTGTTGTTCAAATATAATGAGGTAAGAGATAATTGCTACACACACATGTAAGTTTATATTTTCCGTCTAGTTTGGTTCTACAATTAAATTAAGCAAAAACATGATTTTATATACCTTTGTTTGCTGTACCATCTTCTGGATTTTATACCCATTTGTAACGACATATTAGCCTTATTTTTATCATCAATGTCAAGAAATTTAAGCCTATTCGGAATTTTCTTTTGTGCAGGGGTTTACAAATGCAGTAAAAAGGCCAGTACGAATACGTGAATTCCTTGCGTGATATACTCCAAACATATGTTGTATAGTTAAATATTTCTTAGGATAGCGTTAAGTGTTCGTTTTTGCGTATAGTTAATATATTTTGAAGGGAAGCCTACAGTTAATATTTACTTCTATAGCATGTTATAATTTTTCTCTGTAGTTTTTTCCACCTCGCGAGTTTGATAGTGTTGTATCTGTTATACATATTGTTGGTAAATTATAGAGGCTCCAACTAATTATAAAAAGATGCTATTGGATTAACCTCTGGATCCAAAAATACTTGAAAATGATTGTTATATGATTTAGAATTATTATCAAGCCAGCTAATATGGAAATTGTCTTAGTAATATGATTTAATTATGGTTTTTACGTGGAATAACCCCATTACTTATTAAAACCCGTTTCTACTATTGAGTTATGGAACCTAACTAACCGGAATGTCAAGTCCAGTCTTGAGGATTTTTTTGGATGCCGGGCTAAATGCCTTAAGGAGATACACGGTCTACAGTCATTATAAAATATTTATTATACTTTTCTTAAAATTACCTTAAATTATCATGCATTATTCTAATTCAGTGAATTTTTAGGGTTATGATTCAACATAAAGTATCATCTCATTTATTTTATCGGGTATTACAAAATTAATGCATTTTCTGGTTTGATGATACTCGACACGTAGCCACTTTTTACTATATTAAAGAATCTTTGTTTCTTTATTTTCGTTTCTAATTTTCTTTTTTCATAATTACACCTTAAATCTTGATAACTATTAATGGGTGGATTGAAAACTACATAGTCCCACCCAATAGCACCAGGCTTGACTATATAATTTCTTTCGACCTCTCTTCTTCTTGAAAAATATATGATGATAGATAAAATGTGGAATTATATTCTTGTTAAAAATGTTAGTTTCCCCTTTTAATTAAATTCTTTTAGAAAAAAAAAATTAAAGTATTGAATTCAAATTATATTTTTTGTTAAACCGTCTCAGTCCAACAAAATATAAATATATATATATATATATATATATATATATATATATATATATATATATAAATAAAAAGTGAATATTGTAGAAGTTGAAATTTATAAATATATATATATTGGAATTAATATATAAAATTTCAAGAACAATACTCCCTCCATCCCAATGATATTTGGACGATTTCTATTTTGATATGTCCCACAAAAAGTTTGTATCCCTAAACATGAAAAATATTTATTAAACTTCATTCCTACAACACTCATATTATAATGATAATATACATAAAAATATACTCATTATACTTTTTTCTTAATCCACATGCCCAAAAGTCCCTGCAATATCTTCTGCGATGGATGGAATAATAAATATTAATACACAATATATATATACAAGAAATATGAATACACAATAATTTGGAAAAAGTAATTTTAAAACCCCCTCCTCTTTGTCAATTGGTGGGCCTCAAAAACCAAAAATTTGTATTGGGCCAAGTTTCAGCCCAAAGTCATTATGAAAAGTATTAACCCAAATCCCCAATAAAATTTCGGCCACAGTTATTAGCACTAGCCTCTTGGTTAAAGACACTACCATATCATAATAATTATACAAAATGTCAATAATGCCCTTTTATGAATTCCCTCCAAGATTAATGTAGTAAATACACTTCTCAATTTTTCTACAATTTTGGTCGAAAATCACTCAAATTTTCGACAAAAACGAATGAAACTTTGAACTCCATGAATTTGTTGAACCACGAACGAAATTTTTTGTATTGTATGGTTTGTTGAACGCCTATGTACTCAAGATGGTGAATACCCCAAGCCCTAATCACACATATGCTAGGGTTCATAATTTTTTTGTAAAGTTAGGTTTTTAAAATCTTGAATATGATGATGTTTATTGTATTTGGAATGTTTTTTATGCATTTATTTGTTGTTTGAGAATGTTAAATTGAATGGGTGTGATAATGTTATTGTTGGTTGATCATATTGAGTGTTAAATTTTCGAAAAATCGCGACTTCGATTTTCATGACTGGTTTGCCGAAACTGATACACAATTTCGGAAAAAAAATTCGAAATTTATGAAAATTTTCGGCAAAAAAATGAGAAAATTTGTACAATTTTCGAAAATTTCAGCCGAAACTCCGTCTGCTTTTCGGATAATTTTACCGAACACGAATTTCAGCAAAAAAATTCGAAATTTAGACAATATTTCGGCTAAATTTTTCGAAATCTAGACAATATTTCAACATAAATTTTCGAAAAACAGTAATCGAAGATTTTTTTCATCAAATCTTGCATCAAATCGAAAAACAAGATTCGAATCATACATAATCATACATAGTTGCGGGTAGCCCTTGCTTTTCGTTCTTTATTTCCAAAATTATGTGTTAGTTTTAGGTAGTGTATGGATATCAAAAGGATATTTTGAAATAAAGGTGTAGTGTATTTCTCCAAGAGTTAGTGTATTAATCTGGGTAGGGTATTTAACCCAAATGCTAGTGCAAATAACCTGCGCCTAAAATTTCTCGAGTTCTGCCCCAATTTTAACCAAATCCATATTACCCACCAATCGCAGAATCACTTTTCTCAGAATTATTTGCCTCGCAATTCTTCATCGTCCAGCTTTTGCACAGATTCGTATTTTCTGTGTTTCGCCAAAATTATTCTCTTCTCTACGGCTCACTACTGAAGATACAGGTTTCTTGCTTCGCATTCATTTACTATTTCATCTTCCGACTGTATTTGCAGTGATTCAGTATAAATTTTAATTGTAAGGCGCTCCCACTTGGTGTACCATTTCTTGTGCCGTCTCTGCTACGATTGTGTTATTTATGCTCTTTAAATCTTGGTTGGTATATGCCATTCACGTTGTTTTCGTTCTATATGTTACTTGATCAGCGGGGCGGACTTTCTGAAGACATGGAGTATTTTGCCATTTAGGGGTTTTGCTTCTAGAAGAGTGACTTTTTAGTTGTGCACGATGTTTAGAAAACTCGATTGGTTTTTTTGCTAATTGGGGGATAATTTTCTCAATGTCATGTTCTTATTGTAAGCATTTGGACATATGCATCTTCCCTTTGGGACTAATTATTTCTTGTTATTAAGAAGTTATTTTAATATTTGAAAATTGGGAAGGGTTCTATTTGAACTGCTCACACTACTAGTGTATCTGACCCTGCCGTAAAATAGTTAGGGCCGATGTGGCTTTAAGAAATCTTAACTTCTCTTTTTTGAATGTTCAGTGTCATTAGCCTCTTCTATCCTGACAGTACTAATAAGGAAGTATTATATTTTTAGCTATCTCTCATAAATATGCATTGCTGATCAAAAGTCCAAAGTGTTTGTTGTAGGCGATGTAAAAGGAAGCACTAAGATTCTCTAGGATCCCCAACCACCTGTTTCTACTGGTCTTTCTTTGAGTACTACTTTATCTTCCTCAACCAATGTTTTTGTCACATCACACAGGTATTAATATGATAACTTTTGTCTTCCATCAATAGTATTATTACTAATAATATAATTCAAATTCTTCTCACTGGCAGTTAGCTATACCTTTGTTAATATTAGAAATAGATGTTGACATGTTGTCAACCATGATATAATTGTAAAAAGACACTGAGCAAAATAGAAACGGTGTAACAGTACACAACATGAAACAACTCATTTGTACAGTATACAGTAGTGAAAATATCCACAAATTGAATACATGTTCCTTATAAGTTATCATTTAATACATTGGAAGCTTGTAGTAATTATCAATTGTAATATGAATTGCCTTTTATGAGACACCTGTGCATATTTGTGTCATGAAACATTATATTCAGTTTTAACCTGTGAAATTACACTTGAAACCCCTGCCTTTAGAACTCTGCAGCAGTGTTATCATCTGTTGGTAAATCCATTTCTGTCTGTCTTCTAACTGTGAAATTAATATGGTTTCTGTCTTGTCCTTCTTCTTGACCTTTCTCCTTCATGGTTGACTTGGTTATTGGAGTATGTGTCTGTCGTCACATTACTATCTTAAATTTTGACGTAGCTTAAATCATAAAACTAAAGCAAATATTGTTTTGGAGCATCTGGCTCTTTTTACAGCCCTAATTCAATTTTGCAGGCAATTGAGCAAGGTCCCACTGCAGTAGAAATTTGGACTTAATCTCCTGCACAATCCATGCTACCTCAGACTTCATCAATCCCATCAAATCCTGGTTCATTTGCACCTAGAGCTGCGCAGGTCATGACCCATCCAGGTCCTCCTCGTGTTGTTCAGGAAGGACATTCGTTATATGATGGAAGTTATTCCTTTAATGGAAGTGTGCAGCCAAACCATACAGATCAATCACAAACAACTGTATGTATTAGCTTAATTCCAGTTTTCTTGGTTTATTACGATGCTGGATTGTAAGCAGTCCCTGTGTATGAAACCTAACTCCAACATAAAATATGATGCATCAAGACCATACTTGGCTTTTTCTCATTTTATCATATACATATATATATATATATATGCATGTTTATATAGTATATTGGTTCATTCTACTATCATATATATACATACTTTATTTTTTCTCATTCTGATTCTCTTCACTAGATATTTATTTGGCACATCATGCACCAAAAACATGTATCAGCTGCAAGTGTGCCTAGTGGCAATGTTTTCTCTTGAAAGCTCAATTTTCTTTAATGATACTGGGGTGGTTCTCGACTGAAATAAAATGAGTTATACAAATGGTTCCTGCAGTTATTCAGTGCGAAGAAAGGTGTTAAACAAATATTGTTTCGTTGACTAGAATAAATTTCTGATAGTTAAAGGCTATTACAATTTCTTACTGCTTATGGCAGAATCGTTTAACAACACCACACCTAAACCCTCTTTGTGTGGTCCAGCAGAATCATACGGTAGAGGCCTGTTTCTATATCAAAATTTGTTGACAAAGACAATAAGGAGAGAGGCAGAAAAATTAGTATGTAGAGGAAATGATTCCAGTGACTGAAAGAATGATAACATACTCTTGGCTCGGTCTCTATTTATATAATCCCACACTGCTTGCATTGTTGTAAAAGTCTCTTCCTAACCCCACTTAAGCTATAGGCTGCCCAAGAATGCTTTCACTTATTATTTTTTTCTGAATCAACTCGCTCTCTAAGGCCAAACCTGCCACCCAAATGGCACTTAGTGTCTTTATACAACATTGCTGCTTAGTGCTTGTAAAATATTATAATCCTTGTTATCAAAATTTATCAGTGGGTTACTAATTACAAAGATTTAAATTAATATAAGCTATTGTCAGTAAACTTGTTCACCAATTGACGTGAGTATTCCTTGAGATCTTATTCTCAAACTTTTTCTGAATGCATGCTGCTAGCCATATCTTGTAATCTTACAGTTGTGAATTTGTTTCTGGCTTCAGAATCTAAGAGCTGATGGTACTTCTCAAGACATGGGAGCAATTACTTCTGCACCAGCTGCTATGCACTCCTCTTCTCACCCTCGACCCAATGCAAGTCCCTCAGCAGCTCATTTTGCATCTAGCAATTTTAGTAATATAAGTATGTGGATGCCTGCTCCAGCAACATTTCAAGTGCCTACAGGGATGCCTAAAACTCCTGGCCCCCCTGGAATAGCTTCCCCTTTACCTTCTCCTTCAAATCCAACCATTCAGGCCTTGTCTCTAGAAGCATCTAGAAACTTCATGCCTTCTGCCCCTCTTCTCTCTAACCCTCCCATTCAGCATGGTGCAGTTGCTATGCACCCATCTGCTTCTCCTCAGGCTGCTCAACCGGGCCCATGGTTGCATCCCCATCAAATTGGTGGCTTTGCAGGACCATCTTTTTCACCATATACTGCTGTTATTCCTGGCCCTTATCCAATTCGTAGCACGCCACCGCAATCTGTTTCGTATCCTGATATCCAACCTCCTGGAGTTTCTCCAGTGGTATCTGCAACTGGAGCCCCTGCAGCTTCCTTTGCTGCTGTTGGCCAGTTGTCTTTTGGTTCTGGACAGTCGGAGTTACCTCCTGGAATTGGTAAACCTCGAAAGTTCAATTTAAAATTTCTTTAATAGCTTCACCTACTATATATTGCCATAATGCTGTAAGAATGTTCTGTAGATAACAGGGAGCATATTGTGAATGCTGAAACCAAGAATGAATCTCCTAGCAAAGAACTGATGGATGCCTGGACGGCGCACAGGACAGAAACTGGGATTCTTTACTACTATAATGCATTGACCAGGGAATCTACATATGAGAAACCTTCTGGTTTTAAAGGAGAGGTACTGCTAGCATTAACATTGACAATAAAATCATTGGTTGCTCATTGCATTTAAGGGTAGTCTCTCTTTTTTTCCCTCATTTATCTTTAATATGCATCATTATGTTGTTGTGAACGACTGATATGTGTTTAACTTGAAGAAAAAATCTCTCTTGGGGGAGGCTTTTTGATTTTGTTGGTCCTGCTCAGTTTGTTTATTCTTCTTACTCGTTGGTAGTTAAATGCATTTTGTTTAGATCTTCCTGGTTATCTTGTTCTTGCTCGTTGGTTATTCAGTACATTTGGTTTAAATATTCTTTTTGCCATATCCTGGACCTTATTTTATATTCTATGCTCTTTATTTTAGCTTGTGCCCTTGAACTGCTGTGCTGGGGGTTAGTATGGAGAAACTGATGCCTTGAAATTTAATGATTTTCTTTAAACTTGGACTATTAACATTCTTATCTTGGTTTTTTATGAATTGCCTATAACCTAAGAATTTATGGAAATATTATTTTAGGCTGGAAACTTCGCTGACTTTTGTTGTTTTTAAGCTGTTTATTGCTGAATACAAATCTTAGTAATCATAAATGACTTAACTTTCTATACAGCTCGTTCAAATTGTTTAATTTAATTCATTACTTCTGATGGTGAGTTTAATTTGAGCTTACTCTGCTTTTGTGGTTGATATTCCTTGCCAAATATTTTTATATTAAATTAGTCCTGATTATGTTTTATCTTTATATTATTACAGTCGGATAAAGCAACTGTGCAGCCAACTCCTATTTCATGGTGAGTTCTCTGCCAACAATGGAGGAATCTTATTTTAAATCAAACCTAATTTTGCTGTGTCCATACCCTCTTCATTTCCTCTCTTGTTATGTCTTTGTCTTAATGTCTGATTGGCTTATTAGATTACTCAAATTCAGTAACAGCTAAATGGGTATTGATCATAAGATGTTGATACAATTTTGATGATCTATATGAGATATCTGTTGGGACTTGAGAGCTCATCATTTTTGTTCCTAAATCTGGAAATTGGGAGGGAAATTTTTCTTCCTGTGTAGTCTGTTATGCCCCGATTAGTATTAACTTAAGAAAAGGATTTAAAAGTTCATAAGTTTTAGGTACTCAAACTGCTTGCTGGATTCAATATCCATGACGGGCAAATGTTGATGCCTGAACATGATATTTTGGTCATCTACCGACGGTTTTCATGATTGAAATTACAGTATGTATGATTACTAGGTGTATGCTGACCAAAACTTTTCCTGGTTTAATAGCATAGGATAATGGGTGAGTTAGTCATTCAGCGTGGATCTGGTACTGGCAAAGGTTAGATAGCTTGCTCCTACAACTATGGATTATGTGACTATTTTGACATAGATTCATTTGGAATTGAACTTAGGCATGCCTGAAGTATCTGTTATCATTGGAGAGAAATAATCGAAATGTCACTCTCTTAAATGCTTTTCTGCGTTCGGAAAGTATCGTAAGCCGCTAACTCTGCTCCTTGAAAAGGTTCCATGCCTAGTGAAATTGTGTAATTGGTGAAAAATGTTAAGAGAACTGATTGATGGAAAGATGAGTGTGTATGGACAGAATAAACCGCAGCAAAAAGCCTAAAGGGAACCTATTAGGGCATGTTCTAAGATTTGTATAGGTTGATAGAAATCAGTTTATAATAATTTTTCGGGTTCTTTTGGAATCTCTATTGTGAATGTGGTGATATTTCGACTTTTCTAATGCTTATTGAAAGCAATTGCTTTAGCAATGCTTGTGTGATGAGAAGAAGTTTCTTAAATAGGATATTTGTCATCCAAATGTAACATAAAGTTAGGGAACTAGGGTTAACTGGTATGTTGTACTCCTTGTGTACCTTAAGCTCACCGTTGAAGTAATTATCATCTAGTTTACTAGTAATTATTAAACTCTTAGTTCCTTTTGTCCTCATGTAGCTGTTGGTAAAAGTTACATTTTTCTCTGTGGTAACTATTTCATGTACATCAATCAGCTCCAGGAGATTAAACCCCAATACACTCTCTTAAACTTCAGCAGTTCCTCTGTGAATATTGATGGTAACTCATGTTCTTTTTGTGTCCAGGGAGAAAGTGTCTGGTACTGATTGGACACTTGTCACCACTAATGATGGGAAAAAGTACTACTACAACAGTGTATCTCAGGTCTGAAGCTCCTCACTGCTCTTAGGGTTTTGTCCCTCTTTTAGGGTTCCCGTCTTCTCTTCCTCATTTCTCCTTTGTTCACAACCTGTTTTAGTTCATTAATTATAGGCTCGATTGTTTTATTTAGTCTTTACTGTGCTTATTCTTCTTTCAATTTCCCTTTTAGTACATTATTAATTGTATTATATTATATGGTCACATTGATGATGGCTGCAATCTGTTTACTAATTAGGTAAGTAGCTGGCAAATACCTACTGAACTGATCGAGTTGAGAAAGAAGCACGAGGCTGATGCTTTGAAAGCTCAGTCAATGTCAGTGACAAATACTCATTTAGTTACTGAGAAAGGATCTGATCCTGTTAGTTTAAGCACTCCTGCTGCTAGCACAGGTGGTCGTGATGCCATTGCTGTTAGATCTTCAAGTGTATCTGGTTCATCTTCTGCATTAGATCTTATTAAAAAAAAGTTGCAGGATTCTGGAATCCCTGATTCTAGTTCCCCGGCCTCAGCTTTGTCAAGTTCAGTGGGTTTAGAACAAAATGGTTCAAAACCAGCGGAAGCTACCACCAGGGGTCTCCAAAATGACAACAATAGAGATAAGAATGGTGATGCTGATACATCCAATTCCTCTTCTGATTCTGAAGATGAAGATGGAGGTCCCACCAAGGAGGAATGCATCCTCCAATTCAAGGTACTTTTATTTTATCCTGTATTGGTTGGTCACTATGGAAATACTAATATGGGCTGATTTACGTTGTCATTAACTATTCAAATCTTCTGTGTATGTGCACGTATATACTATATAGTTTTTTGTCCCCTCTCCCTTTTCTACTTTCCCTTTCCTCTCGAGGTTTCATTCACAGGTTGATCTTTGGACTGTATTAGAGAGCTCGTCTGCACTTTTCAGTTTATAATTAAGTCAAGGAAACACATAGAATATGTAGATACAGCTGTGCGTATCATCATTTAAAGTCTTCTGTTGATAGAAGGCTTTGCTTTCTCTTGAATCTTTGTAGAAAATGTCATTGCAGCTTGAGACATGCAATGATATTCTACAGAGCTGATCTGACTGCACAAATTGGGCATTAATGTCAGGGTGCCATGATGTGGTATTTAAAGGTTACTGTTTGTCTCTCTCTCGAGGTAAACAGGCATAGTATAATAGGCTTCTAAATTCGCCACCAGCTTTTTAACATTAATAAAACTTGTTTTATGAGCAAAGATTTGGTGTATTTGTGGACAACCAGCATTTTAACCTTGATAAAACTTGTTTTATGAGCGAAGATTTGGTATATTTGTGGGAAGCATCTAATAATTCCTGTTCTTCATTTGATAATTATGATGTGCTTAGAAGTTTATTTTAGATGTGTATGACTAAAATTGAGATATGAGGATAATTTTGAATGTCCAAAAGATTGAGGCCAAAAGGAACTTCCCTTTGTCTTGCAAGAGTGGTATTTGTTGATGTCGGATGTGTATCTATGTTTCTGTGAAGTTCACGCCAATAAATGAATCTTTAGGATGTCTGCTTCTATACATAAAATAATTTATATGGGCTTGGAATTGACTGGCTCGAAGGTCCTAAGCCCTAATAGTCTGTTTGTGGTTTATGGTGAAGCTATGGCGAATATATTTGTGCTTTGTTGTTTGTTTAAAGTCATTCATAGCAATGAAATCTGTTTAACCCAGGATACAGGGTGATCCCCCAGATCTTGACCTATTAAATATAGCAAATTAAGTAGAAAATTTGTCCCTATCATATGGTAGCAAGCCATGTAGTATGCCAAAGTTTTTTAAAGGACGTGAATGGTGATTAATAGGTTAAGAAGTTTAAGTTCCTGGAAATACTCTTGCAGAAAAGATTTTTCCCTTGCTCTTGGAGTTTATGACCCTTATAATTAATGGTTTTAGAATCTCTCTCCTCCCCCTCCCCTACCCCCTGCACACACATGTGTGAAAAGCATGAAGATTCACCTCATCCTTCTAGATAAATATTGTTGATGATGTTTATTCCCAATCTCTTGGGCTGTATTTTCTGAGTTCTAATTAGTTGTTTGAACGATCTGCTTTTTTTGCATCTTTTCCTACATTAGTAAAATCTTTCTGTTTCTAATTTGTGCTTCTGCATTGCTAGGAAATGCTCAAGGAACGGGGAGTTGCACCGTTCTCAAAATGGGAGAAAGAACTTCCTAAAATACTGTTTGATCCACGCTTCAAGGTTTGTTGATTCCTTTATCAATGAATTATTCAGCTGTTAAGTATATTGTTTAATCTCCAGTGTCAGGTGGTTATTTACCATGTCTAAGAGCGGAATTGCGTTTTTTTCCTTGCTTTCATCAAGTCGTTCTGTTGCAGGCTATTCCCAACCAAGATGCTCGAAGAGCTCTTTTTGAGCACTATGTCCGGACACGTGCTGAAGAGGAGCGAAAGGAAAAACGAGCTGCTCAGAAGGCTGCTTTGGAGGGTTTCAAGCAATTATTGGAAGAAGCAAAGGAGGTTTGGTGCAATTGTCTCCTGTTAAAGTATTCTCTGTTACTTTTGGAATTTGAATACTAGATTGAATTCTGGGATTAAAGGACTAATGCAAGTTTTGCTGACATTCAGGACATTGATCACAACACCGATTATCAATTATTTAAGAGGAGATGGGGGGAGGATCCTCGGTTTCAGGCGTTGGACCGGAAAGAGAGGGAAAATTTGTTAAATGAGAGGTATGATATCACTGTGTTTATACAATCAAATCAATGGTATTGGTTGTAACCATTTCTGTTCATTTCTGCTTCAGGCAAAATCGAACTATGTTTTACCATTTATCTGCTACAATTGGATTATTGATAGTAGATAACTATTCAATCATAAATATTGAAGGATATTTGCCCATTGATATTGTTCCTTGACTTCGATGTTCTCATTTTGTTTTGGGTGGTACATTCTTCATGTATCAACTTGAGACTCGAACCTTCCTCTCTATTTGCTATGCTCATTGGTTGTGCTTTTCTAGTATAAAAAATAATTGCTCCAAGACTATCATACCACCTTTTTATTCTCACTGATTTTCACGAGCATGCATTATATGTATTTATTGCCAGTCCTTGATATGCATGAGGTGACATGTCACATGATGTTTTGAGTTGGTTCATGTGCTTTAATTCCTGAATGCATGTGATAATTTAATGTGCGACTTTTAGGCAGCATGATAATTATTGCATAGCTGGTCAATGGCATGTTTTGATGCATTTTTTGTTTTCCCTTCTAATACAATATTGGGATAGTTGGTCTATATTTAATAGTGAATCTAAGATACTAAATTGCCTGGTTTTCTGTTCACATTTCTTTGATTTGATTTGGAATGATATCAATATATAATTCTTACTTGTCATGGTTGGAGGTTCAATAATGGAGGTTCCTTTTCTTTTCTCTTAGTTAGGCTGCTATTGAACATATATAAATGCTCTTTTGCAGACAGTGTGTCTTAGACTTCTAGTATAGTTTATTGAATCTTATTGCACTTAATTGGGACTAAATTTTAGTGAGTTCTTCAATTTTTGGAATTATTTTTCTGAATATAATGAGACTTCCATATGGGATCTAGAATGCTGTTCATAACCTAGTTTTGCTCTTCTTCAAGGGTTCTACATCTCAGAAAGATAGCTCAAGAAAAAACTCAAGCTGAGCGCGCTGTTG
This sequence comes from Ballota nigra, assembly GCA_947034835.1. NCBI lineage: Eukaryota > Viridiplantae > Streptophyta > Magnoliopsida > Lamiales > Lamiaceae > Ballota > Ballota nigra. The sequence continues at coordinate 121,441,603 of OX344721.1, read as the reverse complement.
CAGTATCTATTTTCAAGTCAATGCTTAAGGATAAAGGAGATATTACTTCGATGTCCCGGTGGTCAAAGGTAATACCAAGGGGCTACTCATTGTGCGAGAGTTTTTTTTTTTTTTTTTTTGGAAATGTAGAAATTTAGCTTAAGGGGGAAGTGATGAATTATTTGAACTAGGAATGACACTGTACCGCAAAGTCACTAATTTCTTGTTTTAGAATTTCCTTTATTCTTCAGGATATTCTTTAGCTAATTGTCGATGGGATAAATTATTGTGAAGCTAATATATCTTCATCGGAATCCTTGGGGGTTATTTTGTTTCCTTGTCCACTGATAAATTCCTCATGAGAAACTATTTGATGTTAGCTGGCACCTCTCCAATCTGAGGCGAACAGTCTGTTTTCTTTCTTCACTGGAAAATTTTGATTACTTCAGATACAACAAGAGAAACCTAGCTGTTAATATATAGTCAATACATATGTTGAAGTTGATTTGAATTTCAAAAGTTTTTTGGAATTCTGATTTAAGCTCTACGAATGGGGCTGCTAACGAGCTTCTGACACCATTGTGATTACAATGTTTATATATAGCTTATCTAATATATACGAGTTTTCTGCAAAAAATATTTAGCTTGTGTTAATACAAAATGTAGTTTGTTGTCAAGCTTTGTACGGTCTCCACCAACACGTGAATCTTTCCTGTGATAGGTGAAAGATAGCTTCAGAGGTGATCCCAGGTACAAGTCCGTCAAGCATGATGACAGGGAGAAGTTATTTAATGAATACGTTGCAGAACTAAAGGCTGCTGAAGAAGAGACAATACAAAAGGCAAAGGCAAAACAAGACGAGGAGGTGAGACTCAGATTATACCCCTGCTCTATTTTTTAGTTATCTTACACGATGGAGTCCACTTTCTACATGGTTTATCTAATGTTGAGCCATGCATGAATTAAGAAATAAAATTGTACTTTACTCATATTTGGAAAGTCCCCCTCTAAAAGGCCTCCCTTTTTTCTTTAATACTCCCTCCGATTCATTTTTGCTTTCCACTTTCAAAGTGGCACGGGTTTTAATAAAGGAGTTGTTTATTAGTATTTGTGGGTATAAAGTTTTTGTGGATATAATGTAAGGGTAAAAGGGTCCTTTCAACTTTTTAAAGGGTAAAGTTAAAATGATATGTGTACTTTTTTGCCATTTTGGGAAAGAGATTGAGAAAATGGAAAACAAAAAAAAAACCTTCCTTTTATGGTAATACAGATAATCTAAAATGAATCGGAGGGAGTAACACAATTTAGTTTGTCATGTTATGCCCAGAATGCTTGCTTTAAGATAATTTGTTGAACAGATTTCATGATAAAAAACTATTGTAATTTATCCCAGTGAAGTTATGTTCTTTTAATTTTCACTTTGCTTAGAGCCATGCATGAATTAAGAAATAAAATTGTACTTTACTCATATTTGGAAAGTCCCCCTCTAAAAGGCCTCCCTTTTTTCTTTAATACTCCCTCCGATTCATTTTTGCTTTCCACTTTCAAAGTGGCACGGGTTTTAATAAAGGAGTTGTTTATTAGTATTTGTGGGTATAAAGTTTTTGTGGATATAATGTAAGGGTAAAAGGGTCCTTTCAACTTTTTAAAGGGTAAAGTTAAAATGATATGTGTACTTTTTTGCCATTTTGGGAAAGAGATTGAGAAAATGGAAAACAAAAAAAAAACCTTCCTTTTATGGTAATACAGATAATCTAAAATGAATCGGAGGGAGTAACACAATTTAGTTTGTCATGTTATGCCCAGAATGCTTGCTTTAAGATAATTTGTTGAACAGATTTCATGATAAAAAACTATTGTAATTTATCCCAGTGAAGTTATGTTCTTTTAATTTTCACTTTGCCTCTTTAGAAGCATCAGTTGGTGTTTACCTTTCATAATTCTTGTTTCTTTGTTTTGAGAAAGACAATGAAAAATGCGTGTGTCGTCCCTATTTTTTTTGCAATATAAGTTTGTTTCTTAAAAAATAAAAATAAAAATGGGTGCGTTTAGAATCATAAAAGAATTGTTGCTTTGTATTGAAATTTAATTTTATGGTGGATTCATAGATATGCAGCAAGCATATAGCAAACTCAGATCAATGATATCTTCTCCGAAGAACCATTCTCAATTACAGAAGGGTTAGATTAGGAAACTAGATTGAAGTAATAGATAAAAGGATATATTTGTTCTCCCAAGAATCACCCTGAATCACGGGAAAGAAAGAATAAGAATGTAAATTAATTGGGATTTAGCCATTATAAGAGAGCATGAAATTCAAGTTTTGTTTCCACCTACTAGTCCAAAAATATATGAAAAAGAAAGGAAAAATGAAGTGGTATGACCCCAAGATTAACTGCTGCATTGTAGACTCACTAATTAACTAATGGTGAGAAAAAACTACAGAATAAAAATGATATTTCATGGATTACCCTGCACCCGAAGAAGAAAATACAGCAGAGCACCTGTATCATCATTGAGAATAACTGCACGAACTATATTTTCACTTTCACCAGTAGAATGATATGTTCATAACATTGAAATGGAATTTATGTGTATCATTTTAGCGTCAATAACATTTATAAGATTTGGATTTATTAGTAATAAGCTATATCTGTCCATTAAAATGGAGGGTGGTCAAGATGCTCTAGAAACTTGAGTTTTAAGTTAATTGCTAATGCTAATATTTTTTTTTTCGTTATATAATAGCAAGATTGTATAGTGTAAGAGCTTGTCTAATGCTACAGTAAGTGATCTCATTATGGCATTATCGTGTTCTTTTAGTTAAATGTGTATGATCTTTTGTGTCAAAATGTGAAATATTACTACTCGGTTATATAATGTAAGTTCTGTGTAATCATGTTTGTCCATTTTCACTGCTTGTAGGATAAATTGAAGGAAAGAGAAAGAGCTCTACGAAAGCGAAAAGAAAGAGAGGAGCAAGAAGTTGAAAGGCTGAGAACAAAAGCTCGCAGGAAGGAGGCTACTGAATCGTATCAAGCTCTATTGGTAGAAACAATAAAAGATCCTGAGGTATCAATTTCTGTCTGGTTCCTTATAATTTGATATTTATTATTCATGATATACTATCATTTCACTATTATAGAAGATGTAGAGTCTGACTTAGCCATATTTTTCACCTATATAAGAAAATATTTCTTGCAAACATGTAGACACTATTGCAAGGAAGCTATTATCAGTAAATGTTTTTACTTGACCATATATCTATATGCAGGCATCCTGGTCAGAATCAAAGATTAAGCTGGAGAAGGATCCTCAAGGACGGTCTGCTAATCCTCATTTGGATAAATCTGATTTAGAGAAGCTTTTCCGTGAACATGTTAAATCTTTGCTAGAGGTTAGCTGGCTTTTCCTTGATATCTTCCATTTGGTTACGATTTTTAGACGATAAAGAACATCATTTCGATGCAATAATGACCCTGATCAATTTTTCACTGACCCCCATGAATAAGATGGTACAAGGATTGAGATCATTCCTTCTCAGCGATCATCCTATTTTATTCAAACTTTGAGGTTTAATTGTTCATTTTGTGTTTGCCAGATATTGTTCTCAGAGAACTGTCAGTTTTTCTTTAAAGAGATTGGTGATAGAAATTTATGGGATTACAAAAGACCAGCACTCTTTCAAAACTTCTAAGTACCACTCTTGACATCCACTTTTCTTTCCCCCAACAAATTCCATCTGTTAAGGTATTTGCAAGAAAATACAAACGTCAAGGGTATTGAAATACCTTTTGTTGGTTGGTGGGGGGGGGATTATTTTTTGATCGGCTAAAAACGAGATAGTTTTTGTAATTTGAGCATAATTTGATCCAGAGAAGGAGAGTGTCATCATCCGGCCTTCTGTGCTAAATTATTTTCTCTATTAGTCAATCTTTCTTCTCCCAAGTTTTGCTCGTCTTTCTTTTGTATACATGTTTAATACACAAACATGTATTACCATTACTCTCTTTATCTTGCAATGATTATAAGCTTGTTTAACATAATCATCTCTTGTATTTTCTGTTTTAAGTAAATTATTTTCTATAAACAAATTTGTTGTACTACTTTTCCTGTATTCATATCCTTTCATTTAATCATCTTTCATAGCCTCACTCGATTTATTTGCAATTCCAGAGGTGTGCACAAGACTTCAGAGCTCTACTGTCTGAGGTTATAACTGCTGAAGGTGCAGTTCAAGAAACTGAAGATGGGAAAACCACTATTACATCTTGGTCAACAGCTAAACAACTCTTAAAGAGTGATCCTAGGTACAACAAAATGCCGAGAAAAGAACGGGAGCCCTTGTGGCGTAGACACGCCGAGGATATCCAACGTAAGCTCAAGAAAGCACATGACCAAGGGGACAAACCTGCAGAAGGAAAGAGTCGAACTTCTGTTGATTCGGGGAAGCACATATCAAGTTCGCGCAGACCACATGATAGAAGGTAGCTGCTTTTGTGTCCCCTTTTATTGATTTGGTAGGTTTTCTGTCACTCTTTGATGTTTTACCTTTCTCATAGTGGGATTCTAAGTAACACCTTGAAAAGCAAATATTTTGGTGATGTGGTACCCAAATGAAGTGATTGCAAGTGTAAGAATTCATTAGCGTATCAACTTTAGTATTATGTAGTGTGAAATTTTGGCTTATTCATGCAGAGAGTGGCAATTTAGTCTTTGTTCCGTTTGGTTCCGTTTGTTAAGTAGTGCTTGTTTGTTTATTCTTATATTCCAATTTATATTTTCCTTATTCTGAATTATCATTGCACGATGATATCACGAATCTGCACGTGTATTGAAAGCGAAATAGAAATTTAAGATTGCAGTAGAATTAATAGTTTTCTAAAAAAACTATTTATTAAAGGGCATTTACATAATCTATCCATTAAAGTTAATATTTTCTGAAAGAAAAAAGAGAAAAAAAGAGAGCAATTTATCTTCGTAATAGTGTAGTGCAAAATCTACACACATATTAAGAGTAAGTCTTGTATCTACTAGGTTCATCGTTTAATTTAAATGTATTTTAAAAAGATTGCGTCTGTTAATTTTGAAAAATCACTTGTTATTATTGAAAAAATAGTTTTATAAATGCACTTTTCAATAATAACAAATGTAATTTTTCAATAATAACATATATATTATTATTATTATTATTGAAAAGTCACACCAACTGAAAAGTCATTTTTAACAATGCATTTTTTGGTATTAACATGTGTAATTTTCCAGAAATAATAAACATAATTTTATAAAAATGCATTTGAGTTGAGCAGTGTTTTTATGCACACAAAACTAAGTTGTATAAAAATGGAAGTTCGTGAAATTTTCTTAAATGTTTATTGAAAAGGTAAAATCACACTTCCTTAATTTTATACAAAATATTATTATTTTTTAGTTCACACATAAATACATTTCAACTCATTAAGGGCTTGTTTGTTTCGGGATTTAGGTGGGCGTGTGAAATCATGACTTTACATTCACAAGATGTAAAGCCTTGGATGATAATAAAAGTATTGTGTTTGTTTTGGGATTTTAGTAGGGTGAGATGTTACTTTATGTCAAATCATGTGTAAGAGTAAAGTAGGATGTGTAAAAGAAATGTAGGAAAGAGAGTGTAAATGAGAGAGAAGTGATATTGCATTGGGATAAGTAATAATATTTTTAAATTGTATAAAGTGAATTGTATTGAGATGAGTAATAATATTTTTAAATTGTATAAAGTGAATTATATTGGGATGAGTAATATATTTATAGGTGTGGATGAAGAAAGGGATGTAAAAACTGGATGTTACATCTCTAACTAGAATGGGGCGGCCGGAAAGTTCTAATCATGTTCGAGTGAATCCCAAAACAAACAAGCCCTAAATGTAAATGGTTCTATGAGATGAGATTGAGTATATAATTAATTGTGAAACTCACACATATCTTAAAAATACTTCATCCGTCTCAAAATATTTTGCATACTTTATTTTTTCGTCCGTCCCCAAACACTTTTACTCACCCTATAAATAAAAAACTCAATTTAATTTCTTCTCCTCATCATACTTACAAAAAAAATGTTATTACTTATTACATCACTCTAATCAATTTTCATTACTCTAATAATAAAAAAATTTACACATCACCTTCAATACTCTAGTTATTGCACCATATTTCTTTTAGTTAGTGTGCCTAAAAACTGTGAAGAAATTTTTTTATTTAGTGTGTCCAGTGTGAAGAGTTTTTTTAGTTAGTGAACCCAAGAAGTGTGAAGAGTTTTTTTAAGTTAGTGTGCCCAAAAAGTGTGAAGAGGAGGAAGTAATTATATTTGTAAAAGACTCAACAATGGTGGTTCAAAGATTAGTAATTTTTTTAATATTGAAATGGCCGGGGCTAAATTTTTTAGAAAAATACGATGTACATTAATAATACCAAGGTCAACTTTTTCCTAGAATAAATCTAACCACATTTGAAACAAAGACCTAATAGAGGTTTTATTAACTTAAACTTGAACTAGAATTGATTGGGGTTATTTCCAAAGGAAACAAACCCTCCAAAAAAAGGCGTACGCTGCTTGAATTGCGGCGCGCACACGGTATTCTTTAGTAAAAGGCGAAAGAATAGTTCGCTTTGTGCTCACCGCGCAGCTGCGTAACTAACTAAGCTAAAGCTACCTTGTTTTTATACACACTTTACTATGTAGCCTTTTCATTTCCATTCGATGTGGGATAAAAGTCACCAACTGAACAAAATAGTCACATCATTCTTCACAAATCACATCTCCTCCAATGGCGAAGCGTTTGCTCACTGGAGATTCATCCCCTTTACCGATCCTTCCCGAAGAGATCGTAATCGAAATCCTGCTAAGACTCCCCGTAAAAGCCCTCCTGAAATTCAGGTGCGTTTCGAAATCATGGCTCTCTTTGATCTCCACCTCGCATTTCATAAACGCCCATCTCGAAATATCGACTAAGAACAACATGGGTCACCACGATCGCCTCGTTTTTGGCCCCACCCCTAGGCGAAGTCTCAATTTCTGCGTTTTTTCACTTTGCCCTAATATGAACTCTGCTAATTTGTGTATGGATGCTTCGGTATTTGATCGCCCAATTGATTACGGAATTAGGGTTGTGGGTTCATGTAATGGCTTGGTATGTGTATCTGTAGGCCGCAGTGATTTAATTCTGTGGAATCCTGCAACTAGGAAATCAAGAAAGCTGCCAATTTCTTGTGTGAACATAGTAACTAGGGAATGTGGATATGCCTATGATGCTTTTACTGATGATTATAAGATTGTGGAGTTTAGTTGGGTAAAAAAAATTCATTATCAAGGGGTGTATGAAACTAGGGTTAACGTTTATAGCTCAAAAAGTGATTCATGGAGGGTTATGGATTGGGCAGGGGGGGAGGTTTTCGACGGCCCCGGCGTGTTTGTGAATCAATCAATCCATTGGAAAGTGACTTATGATAAAGATACAAGAAATTGGGTAGTGATTGCACAGAATGTGGCAGCTGAGACTTGCTCGATTTTGGAGCTTCCGATGGTTGCTAGTCATGTTAGTAGTATGGTTATGTTGGGGGTTTCGGGAGAAACCCTTTGTTCGTCGTATGATTATTTCGTTTATATGGATGTTTGGGTGATGAAAGAGTATGGGGTGCAAGAGTCTTGGGTTAAGCTGGTTTGCTTCCCGTACCTTTTATGTATGGAAAATCCGAATTATGGGAAGCCTAAGTTGCTGTTTGTTGCGCAGGATGGAGCGATTGTAGTGAAAATTGGGTCGTGTTTGGTGATGTATAAACCGTCTCATCAGTGGTGTGAGATTCGTTGTTTGAACGATCATGTTGAGGCTCAAAGTGTTGCGTACAACGAAAGCCTTCTTTCGCCTGATTTTGGTCGGAGCTAGCTAGATTCAGGTTAGAGAAAATGCTTATACTTGTGACTTGTAACTTGTAACTTGTAACTTGTAACTTGTAACTTGTAAGTACTTGGGATTGGAAGGGGTAATAGCTAGTGTTGTAAAATTTACTTTATGGGGTTGGTAGCTTTGGGAACTGAGTTTGATCAGGATTTGATTAGTTAATAAATTATAGTTTGAAAAAAGATTGTGATTTTGAAGAAGTGATTTAATTTAGAATATAATGTTTAATACAAGTGACTATATGGTGTATTGTACAATTTAAGTGTATTTTAAAGACAAAATATAGAGTGAAATTAGTTCATGTATGAATCATTGAAGGGTATTAGTTTTTTTCACTAAAGAGTATTAGTTATTTTCATTGAAAAATATTACTTATTTATACTTAAGAGTTTTAGTTGTTCGGTGAAAACAAATTAAAATTCTTCAGTAAAAAGATTCATGTATGAACCAATTTTACTCTATATATACTCATTTTTAAATAGTGTCAGTTGTTTTCGCTTAAATTATTGGTTGTATATAGTTATACCGGAAAAAGAGAGAGTGACTAAAAAGAATTAACACCATGTTTACTTCTGATGAATAAAACACAATGAAAAATAAATTATCGAAACCCATATTGGGTCTGGGCCATATGTTGGATGGGTTCGGCCCGGTTTGGCCCCGGCAAACTGATTCAGCTAACGTTTTGGCCTAGGACCCACCTATTGTTTTCGAAATACTCCCTCTGTCCCTTAGTATACTTTCCACTTTCATTTTTGAGCCGTCCCCCAGTAAATTTCTCATTTCATAAATGGCAAAAACAACACTCCACTGCATATAAACTTTATTTACTAAAGTGTCACTTATTCAATTCATTTTTCAACACTATTCATTACTTTATCTCAAAAGTCAACATGTGACATTCAACAAAAAGAAACAGAAAATTTACTCGGGGACGGAGGGAGTATATATCAATGCCAATATGTGCTCGGTATATAATTTTTTCTTTTTTTATTTACTAACTTATTATATTTGAAAGGGAACACTGCAAAACTTGTCCATCAGGTTACGGGTAGCAAAAAATTGTCCATCATGTTAGAAGATAGCGAACGAAAGGGGCGGCAGTGATGGCCGGTGAGATTTGAATTTTCCGGCTACGTTGGGCAGTTTTTGGTGCTCCTAGTATGACGGGCAATTTTCGATATCCCACTAACCTGATGGACAACTTTTGCAATTTTCCCCAAATAAAAATTGGGACTCTTGACTTATGCACTACCAATTTTGCACAACAAACCCATTGCCTGAGGAGTTACATGAAAAGGACGACTTTCTAAAATTTGACATACATGAACTGATAAAATTAAAGTATGAAAAAAAATCACTATATGAATAAACACTTTAAATAGTGTCCGATGTTCGTAGAAAGTAGAATCTTGATTTGATTTGGTTATGCTAAAAAGGTCAATGTGATTGCAAAAGCAGGGTGGTTAGAGATGACACAAATTTGTTTAGTGGCCCCTTTACTAATCACTATATTCCAATTTGTGACAATATTTTTTTGGGAAGTGGTTTCTTGTCAACTTCATTTCTCACCCATAGAACTATTACTTCTCCATTTTAATACCAATTTTATTATCAATCTCTGTTTGAAAGGAATACGAATCGGCCAAAGGTGGTTTAGGAAATTTGTCTTATGAAGAAAATTGCGGCAAGGTAACATAAATTAACATTGAAAGGGCACGTTTTGGAATTAATTTCAACCATTTTTCAATCGATGAGGCCCCTCAGCGGTGGCCCGATGTTAAATGGGTTTCGACAAAAATGGATAGTCCTGGATTCAAAATTTCGTTCCAAAAAAAAGTAAAAGATAGAGATATAATTTTATATTTCAAGGGGAAAATGATAAAATTTACAAGTTCAAGACAAATAAAAAAATATTCTATATATATAGTAAATTAAATTTAAATTCCAAGAAAGACCACCCCCAATTAAATTTGTCCTTGCATTTAACCCCTAGAAAAAATACAGGGTTAGATCTTCACTTAAAGTATGCATAGAGTGAAAGTTGTTCATATATAAATCACTTTACTATACTTTTTAGTAGAATAATTCACACTCTTCAGTAAAAGTAATTCAATTAAACAATTCATATTATTTAGTGAAAATAACTTTTACTAACATAACTCATACTCTTCAAAATGGTTAATGTAAAAAATCAATTTTACTCTATACTTTGCCTCACTTATGGTGGCTCGTTTAACCCCTAGTCACTTTAGTCAGGATCGTTTAGACCGCGATCCCATTTTTTTTTTAAGAATGATTTTTGTGTGCACTCAAATACATATCATGTATTTGAATTTTGAGTCTAATTTCTAATTAATTTTCACTTTTCAAAGCTCACTTTATTTAATGCACTTAAATTGTACTTAAAATACACGTGCATAATATACACTCGGGTACATAAAAAAAATTGTGTTTTTTTTAAGAGTCAAATGATGTGTTGAATTCCATAAAAAAACTCACTACGATATTCATATCAAAATTATAGATCATATATTCATATGTAAATATGCGTTACAAAGCAATTGATGACCATGTACTTTCACTATCCCTCTCAACTATTTCAATGAAAATATGTTTAATTACAAATTACAAATATTTGCTTACTGATATCACAATTAATTAGCTAGAGACGTCATCCAAAAGCTTGTACCTTCTCACCTTATTTCTAAACACTTGTTTTATTATCATCCCATTCCCACCGTTAGATGACATCTCTTCCGATCTCGTCCGTCTAATATTAATCCTCCCACCACCACCACCACCACCGGCATCCACCCTCCTCCGCCCTACCGCCGCCCGACGATCCACCTCCTCCGCCGGCAACTTACTCGGCTTCTTGATTTGGTTGCTACTTGTTCTCCTATCTCCTTGATCATCTCCCAATAATACCCTCTTCTTCTTGATCATCTTTATGCTATCATCATCTTGATGAACGGCTGAGATTTTGTGTGATGATTTCGGAGACGGTATGCCTCTTTCTCCCCCCTTTTGATCATCTTTTTGGCTAAGGCACCAATTGCAAATGTTATAGGTTTCAGCCCCCGGATAGAGATTACTGCAATATCTGAATCGATGAAATTCATTCAGTAATACTATAACATTCATTCAGTAATACTATAGTACCGTATTTAAAAAGATTGGGAACATACTTATGTTGCGATCTAAATCGGCATTTTTTACATGTGAAGAGCTCAGAAGATAGACCATAATCTCCACACATGCAACATTCAGGGCTTTGATGGTGCTCCTCCTTTGCCATTTCTACTCATACAAGTTTTAAGAGAGAAAGAGTAATTTGTGTATATATGTGTGTGTGAATATCAATTAATTTATGTGGAGAGAGAGTGTGTAGGTGGCGTTTGGTTGGGGATATTGACATTATTTTTAAATATTTAATGTGTTTTTATTTATTTGACGTTGACACATGGTATCATATTCATTTTTCTACAAGTCTTCCGTGTGGGATAAGTTGGAAAATAAAAAATTATATGCCACAATTAGTGGCCTGAAAAACGAAGGGTGGGGGCTCACCACTCACGTTCAATTTACTTTTTTTGGCTTAAAAAGATTTGTCTTTCTTCTTTAAAAAAGAAAAAAAAAAAAAAAAAAAGTCTTTCTTACTAAGTATTCGTTGTGATTAATGAATTTAAATTGGACGTTTTAACAAACACCCATCCAACACTTCGAACGAGACAAATACTTGTACAATATATGTTTGTGAGGATTTCTTTCCCAATGATAAAAGGAAAATTCACAATATTTATTCAAAAATGTACAAATAATAAATTTCATTTTCATAATCTTCTATCACCACGTACCAAAACATATACCACAAAGAAATTACAGATCATCAAAATGGCTATAGAAATTTTATTGTATTTGTTTGCTTGTACTAATAAATAAATATTGAGTAGGTCTCTCGTGCATCAGATGCATCATGCAATTTAAATGCATTTTCGTACAATATTAATTTGTTTCACTAAAAAGTGACCTTATCAGTAAAAGGCACCATTGTTTTTATTTGCATTTTTAGGGAAAATAATAGATAAAAAAAAATTGAGAACTACATACACACCCGGTACATACAAGATTTTATCACAAGTAATAAATAAGACAAAATATTATATGAAAATAGTTCATGATAAGCTTATCATGAAAATATTTTAAAATATTATTAATCTCATTGGGAGAGTATCATTAATCTCACCAGGGGTATCATTAGTCTGAGTTCAAGAAAGTTGTTTTAATTTTTTTTTAACTCAGACTAGTGATACTCCTAACAGGTTAATGATACTCTTGCTGAGATTAATGATACTCTAAAATTATTTCATGTTAAGCTTATTATGAAACGTTTTCATATAAAACCTACTCAATAAATAATGGGATGCTATGTAAAATTCCTTTAAGATGGTTTAAAATTACCATAGAAGTACAACGAGTAATTTTGGTTAAAATTTGGAGACTTACTACTGCGCCCCTGGGGCATGTGTACCCCTAACTATTCTCAGCCATGGATCAAATTCCCTTTTAATATGAGCCGTTGGATTTTTTTTTGCCAAAAGATAAGGTCTCTGCTACTTGTTTGACCAGTTTTCTTCATCTTTGATCTAATCCCCTCTTTTTCTCTCTCTTTCTGCAAATCAATTCTTCTCTATTCATAAACGATTTTCAGTTTAGTTGATCGGATTAGTTCTGTTCTCCTCAAGTTTGGAATTAAAACCTACTTTTTACTTCTCAGAATTATTTTTAATTCTAGGTGATTCGGATTTCTGGCAAATTTGGTTAATTCCAGCTATAGATTCCATTAATTCCGACGAACATCGAAGTTATTTCCATAATTTCCGGCGATGGTGTTTCGAAGGTGGTGGAGGTGATTTCTTTCAATTGTGAGCTTCAATAGCTTCGTTTCCCGGCGAGGATAAGGGCGTTGCTAAGTTTTTTTTTTTTTTTTTTCCGGCCATCGAATCCATTTTCAGTCACCAAGGAATTTGAAATGGGATCAAGAAGAAAAGCATGACAGGCTTAGCAGCTAGCAGCTGGGCCTACAGATTGAAATCTCAAGAAATTAAATTGAGTTTTGAAATCGCGACACCATCGGAAATCCACCACGCCGGAATTGAAGCTGTGTTCGCCGGGTTTAATGGAGGGAGTGTCGGGTTTCGAAGCCGGGAATATTTCAAAATTTTCTAAAATTAAAAACTGTAAATCAAAAATAGCAAAACTCCTAAACTAAAACCATCATTCACAGAAAAGCTCCGACGAGAATGAGATTATGTGGAGATTATGTGGAGATAAAATATAACTATGAATAGAAAAAATAAAAAAAGGACCGATTACCTGCTGAAGAGGTAAAAGGTGAATTGGGGTATGAATACCCCGGGGGCGCAGCAGAATTACCCTAAAATTTGAGGATGACAGATATTTTCTTTTTCTTTTTTAGTGAGTGGCGAGGATGACAAATACTGACCCATCAAAAAAAAAAATAATAATAATGACAAATAGTAGGCCCCACATAAGTTATCAACTTTAAGACTTAGCTAAGTTGACTGGGTCTTACTTGGACAAGATTTTTATTTTTTAACTTTTTACAACTCCACAAGTCCACATGTGTGTGGCATAGACGCATAGTGGACCACCGGACCAGTACAATTATTAATGATCAATCAGTCTGTGCAACGATATCGATTGGATTGCATATACACTATTCTTGTGCTCTTTCTTTCTTTCAAAATTCAGTAGGGTATGTTTGTTTTGGAAAACCCGGATGTAATTTGGATTTTACGATCCACGCTTTATACGAATTTGAGATTAAAAATCAAGTTTTCAAATTTTAAACTCAATTCATACCTATAAATTTATTACTACTTTTTATATAATTAAATACAATCATATAATTACTTTTTTAACATCCACTCTATCTCTCTCTCCTACTTTTCTCTTACACAGTTAATAAAATAATACATCATCTATCATTAATAAAATTGATTTGACATAAAGTAAAATCTCACTCTACTAAAATCTCAAAACAAACACATACTTGTATTATTCATCAATATTTTCACATTCTAAGATTTTAAAGTTATTATGACTTCCCTCGCACACTTAAATCTCATAACAAACATACCCTTAGCTATTGGAGATGGAGGGAGGGAGGAAGGGAGGGAGAAAGAGAGAGAGAGGGAAAAGTAGAGATGTCAATGAGGCAGATTTAAACCCAAATACGTATTGAACTCGCCCCGCTCAGACAGGTTTGGACCTGGTCAAACGGGCCTGGAGCGGATCGTGGTTTTTATAGGACTCGTCCCGCGAACCTGCCTCATAATATATTGATATTATTTTTATTTATATGCATTTATGTATACTTATATTCAAATTAATGTATGTAAATTTATTAATATATCGATTATATATGTTATTTTTAAGTATTAGAATAATATTAAATATTATTTGTAGTAAATATTTATTTAAATTTAAATTTTTAATTAAAAATAATATATTTTACATTTAAAAAATTAATTTAAAATTAAACAGGGGGCGGGTCCGGGTCCACTAAAATTTTGGCGGGGCGGATCTTGGGATTGACCAAACCTATCCCAGACCCTCCTCATTGTCATCCCTAAGGAAAAACTTTGCAACTATTATAATTGTACAAGAAAAACTTCCGCCGGACTATCATAATGAGTTATTAAGGATCAATTTGACTGAATTTATTTTTAAAAAAATTATAAATTGTTTTAAAGGCTTATAAAATGTGATTTTTTTTAATAAGTTCATAAGTTGTTAAAATGTTTAATTAATAAAATTTATAAAATCTTTGATTATTTATCATTTTTTTTAATTTTAATACAAAATAATTTTTTAAATTTTTTAATTTTTTTTATATTGAGGTGGAGTGCATTAGAGTGAGGTCGAGTAGGAGGGTTTGGGGTTGGTTGAATGTGTGGAGATGAGGATGATTAGGAAAATAACTTAGGGGGCGTTTGGTTAACAACACTTCAATGGTAATTGAAATGAAAATTTATTTTTCATATATGCCCTCATACTAAAAATGATATGTTGGGAGAATGATTGTTCAAATGGTGGCTGAATTGCTAGTGTCATGCCCTAATTTTTTAATAGAAGTGAACAACGAATGTTTGTTGGTGGAGAAATAGGGGAGTGGTTGATGAGGATGATTGTAGGATGAAAATATGGTAATCAA
This sequence comes from Ballota nigra, assembly GCA_947034835.1. NCBI lineage: Eukaryota > Viridiplantae > Streptophyta > Magnoliopsida > Lamiales > Lamiaceae > Ballota > Ballota nigra. Next base: position 121,426,447 of record OX344721.1, on the reverse strand, counting down.
AATGGGTTAGTGATTACCCTATTTAGGAGAGGAGATAATGATTTTTTTCTAATGAACAATCATAGTTAAACTAGTTTTTAAATACATTCTCATTACCATTGAAGAGTTGTTAACCAAGTGCCCCTTTATTTTTTAGAGCTTATAAGTTGTTATAAACGTATTTTGATATATTATAAGTTGTTAAGACATTTTTTTTTTCTCTACTAAACACTTAGCTTATTAGTTCATAAACAACTTATGAGTTGTTTAAAATATAAGTTCAGCCAAACAAACTCTAATTCTATCTTAAAGTATATACTTTGAGAGATTATCAAAAGTTGAATTTTATCTTTAGAAATAAAACATATAATTTAGCAAGAGATTAATAGTTAATCATAGACATTTAGGTTGTGTTTACTTGGGTTGATAAAGCCTATTTAGAAAAATAATAGAACTTTTATCAGTTGTTTACTTGGAATATCCCTGAACCCAGGTTAACCAGGCGACCCGGGATAAAGGCATGTTAAATCCCCAATTTTATTCCGTCTTGATTAGGCGGATATTTTTAAACCCCCGCATTCGATTTGTGGTAAATGACTAAATTGTCCTCGATAAAGGCGTGTTATACCCCTCTGGTATACCAAGCCCTAGTGACAAGTTCAATTCGCTGATGTTTCCTCTAGTGAAGGAATGGGAAAACGAATCTCATTGAGAAGAGATCAAGACGGAATTTCCTTGCATCAGGATTCATTAAATTTCGTTAATAACAACAATACATTCATGCTTCTACCTCAATTTTTCAACTAAAAACAACCACCAACACCACCACGGTCGCGGCCGCAAGGAGGACATATTCGACCGATGACATCTCCCAACGCTCGCATGCCTCTCCATGACGATCTCCTCCTCATCTGAGTTTTTTGTATGTTCAAAGTTTCTTGGCTTTGATCCTGCATCTCTCATCTTTTTCTTCACTTTTGGTTGGAAGGTGAAATTGAGAGAGGGCTTATGTGGGAAGATCAAATAAATGGAGGACGATAAAAGTTGGGAACGCTGAATGAGGTGAGAGGAGAAGGAGAGGGAACCGACAAGATGGGAGAGAAGGAAAATATTATTAGGTGGGATCATAAATGTGATTTAAATCTTATTTTACACTTTAATTCTGATTTTTATTCTTCAATGTAAACACTGGTTAGTTAATTTAAAACTAACTTTATCCCTTCTGATATCTTACCCCATGTTAACCCTCACCCATGAAGTAAACATAACCTTATAGTACAACTAGTTCTTTTTTTAATAATTGTTTTATTTATATATATATATATATATATATATGAATGTTAAATAATCAACAAATCATGAAAGTGGGGTAAACGAAATATTACTTTAATCCCCAAACACTTTCACAGTTAATTTTTTAGGAATTTTAGTTTGAGAGTTGACTTGTAGCATTTAAATGAATAAAATAGTTTTTTTTATGAGGGTGTATAGGTTCACTTAAGTGAATGAAACAAATAAAGATATTTTTGTATTTAATTATTAATGGAATGAGATGTAATTTAGAGGTCTATGTAATTCCGCTTCGATTGGGCCAGGATAGTCCGACCCATTCTGAAAATGGGGTAGGCCAGCATCGCTCCGCACACGGGTAAATCGAATATGTGTATGCATATTGTCCAAATCTGCCCTACCCTGCCCCTCAATCTATCTAATATATATATAAATATACATTACTGTAATTCACTAATGAGTTATAAATATATAATTTGTAGGTTTGATGATTATGTTTATTATTAAGTTTAATTGTTTTCTTCTTCTTCTTGAAATTAGTTATATTATGATTCACAATATGTTTAATATGAAAATATGAATGTCTTCATATTTAAAATTTGTATTAAAATAAATTTAGAGGAGGAGGGGAGTGCAGCAGGGTAGACCTGCCCCATGCAGGGTGGGAATGGGGCTCAAAATGCTTCTGCACAACAGAAGTCAAGTGAAATTGTTAAGAATGAATCATAGAACCAAATCATGCAATAGAACTTCAAGCTTCAAAGATTGATCACTCACACACTAACTCACCCCCTTCATCATACTCATGCATAAATAATAAGAACCACCAAAATCAAACATAGATGTACACTCAACGATGTGTCGCTCCCTCACAAGTGTTTAGCAATATTAAGGGACTCACTTAATCAATCAATCACACTATCAACAGCCATAGACTTGTAAGCACTCTCAACTTCGACCATACTCTAGAATCCATGTTGAATACAAAAGGACTTTATCAAGGCTGTAATGTAGGCTCTTTGGACATGTGGGGTAACTATATAGGATAAGTGACTCAAGTGAATGGAGAACATAAAATCAAACTTCGGTATTTTGAGACTAGGAACAAAATACTTCAATCATCTTTATGCAATACACTTTTCAATTCCACTACTCTCAACACTTCAATTTTTCTTCTAGCTCTTTTCACTTTTTCAATCACTTCACTCTTTTCTTCTTTTCACACATATATGAGCTCATATCTCTTTTGCTCATTCTCAAAATTTTTTGTTCTTTCCCACAACTCACAATCTCATTACACCTTCTTCTCAAATATACTCAAGCATTAATAATTCTCTTTCCTCAAGTCAACTCGATCCCTTTTCTCATTCACAATTTTTCCTATTCTCCACTCAAATTGGGACAAAAAGAGTTTAAGAATTTGGTTATGTGCTAGCAAATAAAATAGGCTAAGGCTCAAACGGGCTAATAAGGGATAAATGTCATTGGTAGGGAAAATTTGGCTAAGTGACTCAACAATTCAAAGATGGCCTAAAATCACCTTCGGCATTTCAAACTAGACACAATAAAAAAGCGAGAGTACCCACAAGTTCTAGCATCCTCTAAGGTGAAGATCCACTCACAAACGATGAGATCAATTTAATGAATTTTAATCTCGTAAAGGCTCAAGTCTCACAGCTTTCACATCAATGCTAGTCCTAGTGAATTCTCACTTTTCATCACTCAAGTATTCAAAAGTAAAGTTCGTAAGTGTACGAATGCCCTCTCAAATCAACTCAAATTACTACACTCACACAATATAGTCTCTAACTCAACTTCACAACTCACTAACTCAAAATTCACACTCAAAGATAACAATCAATAAGCACGAAAGAATTAATAAACATGAAAATAGTTAATAGCACCAATATTAGTTCATGATAATAATAGCTCAATAAGAGTATAAGAGGACACAAAACAACCTAACACAACTCAAAGAGAGGGCGTGCGCCTGTGCAATGTAACCATAAAACACAAAACCTCCACCCCCAAACTTCGACCTTGTGAAACGGTCTAAGTTTGGGGTGGTGGTTACCTCATCCAAATAATTCATGTTTCTCTCAACATGCTGCACAATCCCTTTTCTCAAGTTGTTCCCCTCAATTGGTTCTTCTAGGCATCCTCACCACAAACCTGCAATAAAATCTCAACTACGAGGTTAACACTTACGATTCACAAATGTTGGTGAACGAATCTAATCGTAAGGATTAGTGGCTGTTTTAATCCGTTTTTACGTCACCAATCAATAACGTGTGATTGATTACCACCGTAAATGGTAAATCGGGGTATGAATTTATTGAATTTGTAAATTCGGTAGTCGAAATTGGACTTATTTCGTGTATGTGTAGGTTTTGGTGTATTTGTGTGTGTTGGGAGTGTTTATCAATTTGAACTTGTATTTCACAGCTGGAGAACAACTATTTATAGAGACTAGCAAGCATGAGGTGTCCAAGACTCTTGGTCTCCCTAGCCTGTATGCTTGACATGTGTCCCTTTGATCTTATCTAAGCTGAATCTTAGTTACAAGGTCTTCTTTGGTCTTATCTCGGACTCATTGTTGTTCGCCTAGGTCGGCTTGATTGATCTTGTTGATTCTACAACTGAAAGTTGTTCGCCTCTTGAGGTTGTACTTTGGAAGTTGCTCGCCTTATGGCTTTGTTCAGCTTGGCTTTGGGATCTTTATCCTTTGTTCACTTGTACACACCTCCTTGGCTGTTTGTTGTATCATAGTTTGACCAAGTTGCTCGTCATTGATGACTTCACAGTTGGCTCATTCTTGGTCTCGGATCTTAATACCTGTTCGCCCATTAGTTGTTCGTCGGGGGAGTTGTTCGTCACTTCATACACCTCCCAGATTGGTTAATGCACCCGAATCGTGATTTTCTTTGTTTAGACTTCAATAATTGTTCGCTCCATATTTAGATGATGTTCGCCTATCAACAATTGCCCCCTATCCTGACTAGATGTTGCATCAGACGAGCAACTTTATGCCGAGCAACTGTAGTTAGGATATCGTCTTGGCCAAGATTTGGACGAACAGTATCTTTGTGGCGAGCAACATTGGAATAACCGTTTCGTCTTCCCATGGTCTGGGGAGATCACGAAGATGACGTCAGCGCAATGATTGCGCGCCGTTCACGCGCGAGCAACCCCGAGGCCACGCGCTCCTATAATTGTTTATAGGCCCTTCAATTTGTGGTTTAGCTAGGAATTAACCCCGTTTTCTTTCAATTTTATCCCCGGGGCTTTTGGGAAATTACGCCTGGGACCCCGTTTTTGCTTGGGGTATAAGTAGTGGGGAAACTGAAAATTTTCCCATTTTTCCCCCACTTGATACAGTGCTCCGGCGAATCCTTCCTTCCTCCGGCGATTTCGAGCTTTCCGGCGTCCGTTCCACAGTATTTGGCCTCAAATTTCAACTCCCAGGTAGTTACTCTTCTTCTCCTATCTTCTTCTTTACTTTTTCTCTCGAAAACGCCATCGCCGCCGTGTGGGTTCGAGCTCCACCGTCTTCTCCGGGATAGCGCCGCCGTCTGCAACTCTTTCTACCACCGTTTGGATTTTTCTTCCTCTTCTATGTCTTCGCAATCGAGCAATAAAACTGAGGAGACCCTAGATCCCCTTTTTCCCATTGTTGCTCGCGATCTAGAGCCAGTTGAAGTTTCTTCAGCGTCAAACGCTCACGTAGATTCTGTTGTTCGCTCTGTGGAGGACACCGGTGCGGGCCCATCTGGGAGAGAATTAATAGTTGCGGCGAACAACAATTTGGACGTAAGCTCTTCGTCTTCTGCCGAATCTAGAGATCCAGACCTTAACGAACTCACTCGCGAGTTCCTGGAAAGTACTAACTTCCCATCCCCAAGGATGCGGGAAAATGAGATCCCAGCTGGGGTTGCTCGACTATTTGAATGGCGAACATATGCTGAAAGATATGCGAACAGCTTTCCCCGTCCCCAGAGGGAAATAATGGATAAGGTGAAAACTGAGTACCAGGCGAGCAAGATAAAAAGTGTTGTTCGCGAAGATGAACTGGACTCTATCCGGAAGGACTACAAAATCCCATACGATATTCACCTGTGGGCCCCCCAGAGACAGGAAAGAGCTGATCGCCCACCCCCCGGATGTACGGCGATCAACCTTCATACCTTGATTGCTGGATTAAAGCTGCCTCTTCCCGTTGTTGGTCGATTCCTGGAGGCGACCAACTTGGCCATCACCCAAATTACTCCAATTGGGTGGATGAACCTTCTAGGCTCTATGTGCCTGTTCGCCTTGGAGGGGTATGTTGATCGGATCACTGCGGAAGAGATCAACTACTTGATGACAATTACAAGCTGCCCCTTGGGAGAAGAAGGCTATCACTATCTCAAGGCAAGAACTGGATTGAAAATGGTGGAAGAGGTGCCGAACAAGGTTCGTGACTGGAAGCAACACTTCTTTTGGATTGGGGGTGATTGGCGAGCATCTTCTGGTCCACACGGCGGCCCTGGACGAATAAATTCTCCAGCAGCCTATGGAAAACTGAAACGTAAGTTTGTTTCTTGCTCGCTTTTGGGCTAAGTAGTTCTAATTTAACTTTTCTTGTTTGTTCGCAGGCCCTCGTCTACCCAAGTGGAATTCGAAAGAGGAGGAGTTGAGCTCGGAGTTCCTATTTACTTCGTGCTTGGTTGGCCTTCGCAATAAAGCAGATAGAACCATTGACTATCTCTGCCGAACAAGGTGTCAAAAAGTTGCTCGCCTTTTGACTTACCCACACCACCTGGAGGCTCAAGCTGAGGTGCCCCCAGGTATGAAAATTTCTAACTCCTTGCTCAAGTCTTGTTCGATGTTAACTTGTTTAACTTGCTCGTCTAATTCTAACTTCTCTCTTTTTTTTTTTTTAGCCGAACAAGTTACAGTTGCCATTCCTCCCTCATACACCCTCCTAGAGCAAAGGGTTCTCGAAATGGCACCGCCTCGAGGGAAGAAAAGGAGAGGGGACCCTCCGCAAAAGGTGCTCGCGATGACGAACAAGCCCGAGGGGGCTAAGGTTCCAAGGCAGGCTGCTCCCCCCATTCAAATCCGTTCTCCTCCTACCTCTCCCCCCATGGGGGGAAACGTTTAAAGAAAGCTGACGGGACTCCCTTGTCCCATGATGTCCCTGGCAAGGGGAAGGAGAAGGTGGGTTCGAGCCATGCTCGCCCAGAAGGGGACGTTGTTCGCCGTTCATCTGTCGAGCTCACGGAGAGGTCCGGCAAGGCGAGCAAAGATATAGGTTCCCCCAGAGGCCCCGAGGACACCACATACTTAGGCCGGGATGAGCGAAAATTTTCTGAGTAAGTTTTTACTTTCTTGCCGAACAAGTTTTTTATTTGCCAAATCTTTCAAGTGTTGACCTTCTTTTTGTTCGCAGATACCGGCCCAACGATTATCCAGGGCGAGCAGATCTGATTCACCAGTTTGCCTGCTCTAGGACGCCGACGAGCTTCCGTGATATTACGGACGACCATGTTCGCCGAGCAACTGAAATTGTTGCTCGTGCCTGGTCACGGCCGTTGAACAAAGCGGTCCTCGCCCAGGGCCCCATTGATAATTTTCACTTATCAATGGTCCAAGCTGCAAACTCCCTTGTCTCAGCTCAAAGGGGAATGGCTCAAGTAGCCGAGCTAGAGGAGACTGCTCGTCATCATGCCGCCTCCATCCGCCAGCTCACTGAGGAAAAAGATAAAATGGCGAACAACTTTAATGGCCAGATTGCTCGCCTAAAGGATCAATTGAAGTTGGCTGATGACCTGGAGAAGAAGCGCATTGAGGACTATCAGCTTGTCTCCGGCGAGCTTAAGGATACAAAGGCCGAGCTGCTCTCCTCTAAGACTGCGCTGGATGAAGAGAGGAAGAGGAGAGAAGGAGCAGAAGAAGAAGTTGCTCGGCTAAAGAAGCAAATGTCTGAGATGCTCTCAAGGGAAGAAGCCGAGCAAGAATTTCAAGCTCGGAGTGGGCCCATCTCAAACTTGGGTTATATATGCGCCTATGCGGACAGCATTCGCACGGCGGATGCTTATGACTTCAAGGATTTAGTTGAAGAGATGAGCAAGGATCTGAATGAATTTCTGGAGAACTATCCTCCGCCGAACAATATCGAGATTCAGCTGGCGGATTTGGCAGTACTAGGGGTTAAACTTGACAAACTCGACCCTAGTATTTCCATTACTCATCCTCCTCTTCCAGTTGATGAAGGCGAAGAAGAGGAAGGGGTGGCCGTGGCTAACGAGCAGAATGCAAAAGAGGCCGAGGATAAAGCTGCTGAAGATCTGGCCCGTGAAATGATTGTTGAACCCCCTGTTGAGCAGGCTCAAGATCCTCCACCCGCCGAGCAACAATAGGCTTTAGACTTAATTTTTTTTTTTTTTGTAATAGTTGTTCGCTCCTTTTTGTAGTACTTGTAATGGCTGCTTCCAGCTTGTACTATTTTTTGGGCTTAAAGCCTTTCTTTAATGGAATGTCTTTCTTTTGTTCGCTCATTTTCTTATATATGTTAATTGCCTTTACATTTGTCAATGCCTTTACAATTATAACATATAGTGTTGGGCTTTTGTTCGAATTGAACTTTGCCTTTAGTGGAATCAGGGTTCAGCCTTAGGTTCTGTTCATTTTTTTAAAAAACGAACAACCTTTAAGTGGCTTTGGTCCTTAGGTTCTGTTCATTTGTAAAACGAACAACCTTTGAATGGACTTGTACCTCGAGCTTTTGGACTTTTTCCTTTGCTGACGAACAACTACTGTATTTACATTTTGAACAAATTACAAGTGTTATAAGACTGTTCATCACTTACATATACAATATGACGAACAACTTTGAACATAAACTAAAAACTTGCTCGCTTATAGATTTTTGCCGAGCAACTCTATTCAAAATTAAAAGACGCAGCACCAGACTATACAAATGTGGCGAGCAACTTTTTAATCTATACTTAACCAAATTTTCAAAAAATTATGCAAGTTTTTGATCCTTGATCCATTCCATTTGCTTGATTCACTTCATTCGCCATACTTGCCCCCAAGATAATTGTTCGCCCATTTACTGATAGTACTTCTTGAGATGTACGGCATTCCAGGAGTATGAGGCCGGCTTGCCTTCCATGTCTTCGAGATCGTATACGCCATTTACGAATTTTTCCGTTATACGATATGGGCCCTCCCAAGCTGGTCCCAGTACTCCTGAAGATTGGGCGAGCAGTTTTCTTAGAACCAAATCTCCAACTCTGAATTCCCGGACTTTTACACGGGAATTATAATAACGTTCCGCTCTTTGCTTGTATGTTGCATTTTTTAACTCAGCATTGAGTCTTTTTTCTTCGAGTAAATACATTTCAGCACTTAGAGCAGAATTATTTGCTTGTTCATCAAAGTTGGTCGTCCTAATCGTACTGGTCCTTAACTCAATAGGTATTACTGCTTCTGTTCCGAAAGCCATAGCAAAGGGTGTTTCTCCGGTGCTAGACCTGGGAGAAACTCTGTATGCCCATAAGATTTCCGGGAGTTCGATAGACCAACCACTTTTGCTCTCCGCCAGTCTAATTTTTAATGTATGCTTGATTATCTTATTCACAGCTTCAACTTGTCCGTTTGACTGGGGATGATAAGGTGTGGAGTAATGTTTTTTGATCCCCCACTTTGCACAGAATTCTCTCAAATCTTGTCCATCAAACTGTGGACCATTGTCTGTCACAATTGCCTGTGGAACTCCGAAACGGCAGACAATGTTCTTCCAAATAAAGTTGATCATCTTCTGTTGCGTGATGTTCACCATGGCCTCTGCTTCTGCCCATTTAGTGTAATAATCGACTGCTACAACGGCAAATCGAACATTTCCTACTCCAGCCGGGAAAGGACCAATGATGTCCATCCCCCATTTTGCAAAAGGCCATGGGCTGTATACTGACACGAGCTCCTGGGCCGGGGTATGAATATTCGGGGCAAAAATCTGACACTGATGGCAAGTTTTTGCTTTCTTAATCGCATCCTGACGTAATGTCGGCCAATAATACCCTTGCCTGATGGTTTTGTACGCCAAGGCTTGCCCCCCAGTGTGATTTCCACATACTCCGGCGTGAATTTCTTCGAGTACTGCTTGCCCTTGCCCCCTAGGCAAACACTTGAGAAGTGGGACTGATATTCCCCTTTTGAAGAGTTGCTCGCCTACTAGAGTATATCTGGCGGCTCGCTTTACTAGCTTGACAGCTTCAAAAGGATTGTTTGGTTTTTCCCCACTTTTCAAGTATTTGACTATACTTGTTCTCCAGTCTTCTTCACTGGTTTGATCGTCGAGTTGGTTGACATTATAGCTTACTGTTGATGGATCTTTCATCTTTGTAACTATAATATCTGCCAACTCTACGGGTCCTTCACTTGTTGCTAGTCGAGCAAGCGCATCTGCTTGAGTGTTGCTCGTCCTTGGAATTTGTTGTATGAAAACTTGCTGCAACATGGATATTAGGTGAGCAACAATCCGTTGATACTCGATCATGTGATCATCTTTTGCTTCGTATTCACCTCAGACTTGGTTCACGATCAATTGTGAATCGCCAAATATTTGCAAGCGTCTGACACCAACTGCGAGAGATAGGTGGAGACCAGCAATAAGAGCTTCATACTCAGCTTCGTTGTTGGTTGCCATGAAACCAAATCTGATTGCCGAGGTGAATACTTGTCTATCTGGGCTGATTAAAACTACTCCTGCCCCCGAGGCTATATTGGTTGATGATCCGTCCACATAGAGATGCCAAGGATGATCAAGTCCTCTCGTCGGATATGGTGGGAAAGTTAGTTCGACTATAAAATCGGCTAATGCTTGCCCTTTGATCGCTGTTCGAGGAGCATAGGTCACCCCGAATTGGCTAATCTCCAGTGACCATCTTAAGAGACGACCTGCAGTATCGGGGCGATGGAGAATTTGCCTGAGCGGGAAAGTTGTTAGAACTTCGACTTGATGGTCAAAGAAGTATGGTCGTAACTTTCTCACGCTCATAACCAAAGCATACGCCAGCTTTTCGGTTGGAGCATATTTGATCTCTGCTTCGTGTAAAGCCTGGCTGACGTAATATATAGGTTGGTGAAATTTGCCATCTTCGCGCACCAAAACGGAGCTGATGGCAACTTCTGATGTGGCTAAGTATAGAAAGAGCTTTTCTCCTGGGATTGGTTTTGATAGGATTTTGACATCTCCCAGGTATTCTTTAAGTTGATCGAATGCCGCTTGGCAGTTGTTAGTCCATGCAAACTTTCCTTTTTTGACGGCCTCGAAGAATGGACGGCACTTGTCCCCTGACCTGGATATGAACCGGTTCAATGCTGCTAAGCACCCGGTGAGTCTTTGCACTTCTTTCACCGAACGTGGTGGTTGCATATCCATGATGGCTTTAACCTTTGAAGGGTTGGCCTCAATCCCTCGCTGGCTAACAAGATGGCCCAAGAATTTCCCCGAGTGAACTCTAAAGCTGCTCTTCTTTGGATTCAACTTCATGTTATAGTGTCGAAGAATTTCGAACACTTGAGTCAGATGTTGAAGATGGTCTTCCTTCTTGGGACTTTTGACTACGATATCGTCTACATAGACTTCCACCGTGTCTCCGATTTGTTGGTCAAACATCTTGTTCACCAGCCTTTGATATGTTGCTCCGGCATTGATGAGGCCGAAGGGCATTCTCTTCCAGCACAGCAAGTTTTTGTTAGTGTAAAAAGCTGTGCTTTCTTGATCATCAGGATGCATTGGGATTTGATGATATCCTGCAAAAGCATCCATGAATGTTAGCATTTCGTGACCCGCAGTGCTGTCCACCAATTGATCGATGTGCGGGAGTGGAAAGTTGTCCTTCGGGCATGCTGCATTCAGATCTGTAAAGTCTATGCATAGTGTTGGTCCCGGTACAAGACTGAGGAATACGTGTATGGGGGGGGGGGGGGAATACACGTATACCAATTTTCAAACTTAAAACTGACTGAGTCCCCTTCACTCAGAGTGGTAAAGAACTAGGAGCTGATAATACACCCACTGACTACACTTGGTGCGGGTCAGTTGGCTAACTATCAGTTCAAGTTCAGTGCGGAAATGATTGAGCCCTGATAGTTTAAAGTCTTGTTTAGTTTGCTTTCTGAAAACTTGTTTTACTCAAAACTGAGAAGTGTTTAGTAGGGCAGGTTCTTTTGAAGATCAGGTTGATTGATTCAGGCCTGATAAACTTGAATGCAATGAATGAACAGGTAATATGGCAAGTATGCACAATGTCAAAGCAGTAAGAACACAAGGAGTTTAACGTGGTTCAGAGACTCAAGCTCCTACGTCCACGGCCTGACTTAACAGGAAATCCACTCAAGGGATTCTTGTTTTTAACGTGCCAAGGTGCACCAAGACCAGTTACCTCACTGATCTATACAAACTCCTCTTACTATCACACTAACTGACTTACTCCCAACAAGCCTAACTTAGGGTTTTGGTTTCAGTTTGGATTCCAACTAAGTTGAGATTATCCTTACAAGGCAAAGCTATGCTAAGGATTGAATAATCTCTCTAAGCTTAAGATAATTCTAATTAGCTCTGGAATACAGAATAACTCTCAGTTGCTAAGAAACACTTGGGAAATTTAGAAGGTTTCGAGTGTTTCTCTTAAAGGCTGAATGCTTTGATTGCTTGAGAGTTTGAGTAATTTCTGGCTTGGAAATTTCCCGTAACCTTGAATGGGTTCAAGGCCTTCTGTATTTATAGGTGGTTTGAAAAACTATCCGTTGGAGAGATAGCCTTCTAGCCATCTATGTAGAGGGGCTTCAAACGGACATATCTCTATGCAGCAGTCGCCCTTGCATGGATTTGGTATTTGCATTAAATGCACATTAAATGCTTGCCCGTTGAATATGCAGTCTGAATTCAGTCTTTATGTCAGGTTCCGTACGTGCGTGTCCTCCTCGGATTGGTCCACGTCATCAGGTTGGTGAGAATGTCAGAACTTATTCCTGAGCTTCAGGCTTGTCTTATTAAGTTCATTTTGTCTTGAGCTCACCGGTCTTGTCCTGACACTGAAATTCCTTTTGCATTGCTTGGCTCTACTCCAAGTCTTCCCATTAACTCAGTGACAACCTGTTCCCTTCAGGACTGAGTTAGTAATGACCTCAGGGTCATACTCTTCATCACTGACACTTACTCAGCCAACTTAGAAGACTGCCATAAGTTCAGGATGGTGCTCTTCGTCTTCAGGCTCTGAGTCTTGATTGTCTCCAGTGAGTTCTCCTCTCACTGAGTACCTGTGAAGTGTGAAATGACTAAGTACTAATCCTAACCAAGACTAGCCTGACAAAGACAGATTAAGGCAATCATCTTTTCAGGGGCTTTGGGATCTAAATCAAAACTGACAATGTCCCAACAATTTCCCCCTTTTTGATGATGCCAAAACACTGAAAAGATCCTCAAAACACTTAGAGGAAATAAGACAAACCTATCTATAAGATAAGACAGTGTTAGAGCAATTCTTGATAAAGTACAGAATTTAAACAAGCCAAAAAGACAATGAGTTTTTGTCTGTGGGCAAAAGTAATAGATTTCATTGATAGATGTGGAAATGATTACAATGAATCTAATCTATTACAAAGAAGCCTTTGAACACCTAGACTAATCTCATTTCAGGCTTGAGTCCATATCCTGCATAAACTCTTGCCTTTAGCTCGTCAAGTCTTCCAGGTTGGTTCACATATCCTTCAGTTCTGGCTATCTTCAAGACTTCCATCATTATGGCCTTAGTGTCATGCTTTTGAGTTCCAGGAATCAAGGGAGGAGCTCGAATGATGAACTCAGGAGCCTTCACTTGGACTTTAGCTGCCTCAGCCTCCTCCAAGATCTTCTGGAATAGCTCAGGATGATTGTCCATCATATAGTCAGTGAAGTGGGCATCAATATCGTCAGTGTCGCCCCACTTCTTCACAACAAACCATAGCCTGACAAATTCATCCCTTGCATCAGTCCAAAACTCCTTCAAAGTCACTGAGACGAACTCATCAACAAAAGCTTCCCTTGCTCCTGATTCTGGCCTACTGACTTGAAGAATTGTTGCCTTCCTAACTGTTGGCTTCTTCCTGTATTTCCTTGGCTCAGGCTTCGCCTTCTTCCTTCTTAGCAAGCTGATCACTGCATCATCTAGTTCACGTTGTTGAAGCTCAGTGATATCCGTCAGCTTCTCAACCTTCTTCTCCAAAATGCGCATCTTCTCCTTCTGAGCAATTTCAGCTCTGCGCATAGCCTCAGTCTTTTCAGGTTGATCTCCCCATGCTTCAGCACATAGCTCCGCAACTAACTCACCTGAGTAAGTGATGGGATTCTTCCTTGAGCTCATGGGTGATGATCTTTGGACTGGCTCAGGTTGTTGCTTTGAAGGTTCATTAGCCTTTGCCTTTGTTGCCTCCTCCCTCATCTTGGCAACTAATTGTTCTCCTTCCTTCTCCACGGCCGCTAACCTAGCTGACTTCCTTACCCTTAGAATATTTCCATCAGGATTGGCTTCAGGATCAGCTAGGACGGTCTCTCCTTGACTAACTGCCTCAGATGCCTCAGGGCGGGATCTTTTCTTCTTCTTTTCCCCCTTTTTGGCATCATCATTGGCCTCAGGTGGGAATGCGTCAGATCCGCTGTTGATTACGAAGGAGGCTAGGGAATGGACATCGTTGATTCCCTCCTTCAATAACTCAACTCCCATTGAAATCCCAGTCCCTGCAAAGGATACGGAACTGATGGCAGCATTGACTTTCTTCTCAAAGACCTCCATAGAGAGTTGGAGACTTTGTTCAGCCTTGGTGATCCTTTCTTCCACCTTCAAGGACTCACCGCTGACTCTGCTAACCTCAGTCAGTATCTTCGCAGACTCCTCAGTGGCTTTAGCCAAAATATCCGCCACTGATTGAGATGTGCGATCCAGCTTCCCTGACTCCAGCTCCAATTTGGACGCTGAGTCCTTCAGGGCCTGAGTGACAATAGCTCCAGTCTGAACTGCAAGCCTGTCCACTACCTGATTCATCTTTTCGTCCCTGATCGCATCCCTCTCTTCAAGCTTCTTGAGAGTGTTTCTGAGCATCTTCTTTGTGCGCTTCCTCTCATTCTTCACTGACTTGGCCGTGTCAGTCATTGTGCGCTTTAACAAGATCAGCTCCTTGTTAGCAAGGGTGTTGTTAGCTGACTTTGTCCAGCTGATGTGTTTCGCCAGGGCCTTGGAGTCTTCATCTTTTTCAGCACGTAGCCTCATTACTTCCTCCTGAAGTTCAGCTAGATTTTCCGAGGTTTTCTCCTGTTTGACCTCCACTATGCTTGTAAACTCAACACGGCCGACCCCGGTTATGACCACATCTGCATCATCAGCGGCCTCATCAGTGATTGGCTGCTTTCCCTTGTCAGCCCCTGCAGCATCAGTCCCTTCTTCAAGGTACACTGAAGGCAGTTGTGAAGTAGTCATAGCCGCCTCCTCAGGCTCGGCTAAGCTAACTTGAACCTTAGGAACTTGACCTTCGGAACTGAGAGTCTCCTTGAATGCCTCAACATCATCCTCTCGTGTCTCAGGGCAGGGAATCCCTTCATCGACAGATGTCTCATTGGCAGCTGAGATGTTCACAACATCCTCAGCCACTGGTCCACCCTTGGCACCAGTGTTCTTGTCACCTTCCCCCTGAGCCTGAGGCTCAGAGTCCATCTCATCAACTTCCCTTGCAGTCTCCTCCACTGCCTTTTCCACAGCTCCACCTTGAGCGTCATCATCCTCCTCATCATCCTCCTTCTCTTCAACGGAGAGAAGATCAGCCTTGCTTTTGGTCATCATTTCAGCCACAAGCTTCTTCAGGTTGTCGAAGTTCAAAAGTTGAAGCCAGCTTGTCAGGCCAAAGAATGAGCAGATCTTGGCCTCCTCCGTCTCCCAATGCTCCCAGCCGCGTGCGTCTACCAGCATATGTTGCTCCTGCATGTTTGATTGTTTGAAGTCCAACCAAACTTTGAGCTCCACCACATATGCCAGCAATTCAGTGTATTTGTACAGCCCAGGCCAGCACTTTCCTGCCCACTCCGTGGCATTCCCCCTGAGTGTATTCTCCAGTATACCTCCCGCCATGTGCTCATCCAGCTCCTCCTCCTCTATTTCAAGGAACACATCCTCTTCTGTTGAAATAGATTTGGGACAGTCTTTGGGGTTGGGGTATGAGGGAAAATCTGAGGGGTTGGGAAGATTTGGCTCGGCTAACTGGTCAGGCTCAAGTGTAGGTGAGGTTGATGGCACTGACTCAGTAGGGTAATTTGGCTCTGAAGGTTGGGGGAGTTGGGGAGTTTGAGGTGTGGGGTCAGGGATGGAAGGTGTTAGGGTTTCAGGATGTGGGGGTGTTTGTGTGGGTGCTGTCTCAGGCTGCAATGACTCAGCCGTCTCGACAGTCTTTCTCACCTCCTCTAAGTCAGAGGCTCCAGGAGAGCTTGACTTCTCCCTCTCACTCAATTCAGGAAGTTTCTTAGCAGGAGACTTCTTTACTCCCCTCCTAAGTCTCTTCAGGGGCCTCTTTCCCTGAGCGCCCTCCTTACTGACGTCATCATCAGTTCCCTCAGCCTCAGTCCCGGCCTTCTTGGGATCTGACTCAGTCCCTGACTTCGTGCTCTTCCCTGACAGCACGATTTTCACCCTCCTCTCCTTCTTCTCAGCCACGCCCACCTCAGGTTGCTCCACCTCTTCAGCAACAGCCTTCTCAGCCTCCTTACTCCTCTCAAGGAGCTCATCCACCTTTTCAATGAGGCTGGGTGCCACTCTCTTGGCCGTCCCAGCTGGCTTTCTGGCCTGACCCTTTGCTTTCGCATTGGGATCAGTCAGCCCTAGCACTGAATAGGTGTCACTCAGTGAGGAAAACATTACCTTCTTTGAGGAAAGGTTGTCCTCAAAGTCAAAAGTGTAATCATGGCACGCATGAGCAATCAGCATGGATAATCTTGTGCCAAATGGCAAGATGGCACTGACGGATATGTGCTTCTTCTCCTTGTCACGCGTGATCTTGTCCAATCCCGCCTGATGGAGTTGATCGAGGAAGAACTGCTCCCAGTTCGCTTCCACTCCATCAGCGATTGCTCCCATGAGCCTCAGCTTGGGCAGACTCAACTGCTCGTGAGAGCCAGTTGCTCCCATCACCATCTTGGACACCAAGTCCACCAGAGCCCTGTACTCCGGCTTCAGAGTGCTCTTATTCTGACGGGCCCTGAACTCCGAAGACCCTGACTTGGTCCATTTCCCAAGGAATTCTCCCTCCGAGTTTTCCTTGTAAGTCCTGGGGTTGATGCCTGAGAATGGCAGCTTGAAAACTTCCCTCACCGCCTGCCTGAGATCGATGGTGACCACCTCCGAGTCGTAGAGAGGCTCTCCGTCGGCGTTCTTTTCTCCCGTCGGCTTTAGCGCAGTCACCTTTGTGAAGACTTCTCCCTTCCGCAAGAACATGTTCAAATAAGCTTCCACCACTGTTCTTGGGAGCACGGAAGAGGGGCGGGTGGTGAAGTATGTTTCCAACCCGGCGTCGGAAATCCATTTAAAAACGGGTTTGATTTCCTCAACCGTTAGACAGATACCTTCCATGGAGATGACTTGCTCCATGTGTACCAGCTTCTTCTCAACAACATCGACGATCTTGTCAGTTGTCCAGTCGGAATCAAGGAATGCCATTGTTTTTGAAAGAGAGGTTTTAGAAATCTGTGTTTGAGCAAGAGAAAACTCAGTGTGCAAATTGTGCGTTGTGTTTGCGTAAAGACCTCAAATGGCACTCTTGATTGATAAGACTAAGTCAGTTACTCAAACGTGGGGTTGAGATTGATTCCTGAATTCGAAAGGTTTTGAAATGAGAGGCCAGGATTAATCTCAGTTTTAATTAAAACCCCAAGTCAGTCATATTCCGTATAAAACGGACACGTATATGAAAAAGTAACTTGTAGCATTAAATGCTCCGTGCGCGTGGGTTTAAATATAAAAAGGCGCGCTTTTAATGAAAACGGAATGCATTTAATAAAGATTTTCAGGACGAATGACTCAGGGAGACGCTTGAGATTCACAAGAGTCAGGTTAGAACCCATACCTGTCAGGGAGACATTGTAGCACCCTGATACCTCGTTGAGTCGAGTCTGGCCTGAGTTCCCCCTAGAACCCTACACTGACTGCTCTCCCGGATCTAAGAGTACCAATTCCACTGACAGTTCCATAAACCTTGCTTCAGCCAAGGGCTTAGTCAAGATGTCAGCTCTTTGCCTATCAGTGTGAATCTTTTCCATCCTAATATCTTTCTTTTCCACATGATCTCGAATGAAGTGGTGTCTAATATCCACATGCTTGCACCTTGTGTGAAGCACTGGGTTCTGAGTGATTGCTATTGCACTATTGTTATCACAATAGATTGGAACCTGATTCGCAAATATTTGGTAGTCCCTCAACTGTTGCCTCAACCATAGGATCTGAGCACAACAACTCCCTGCAGCCATATACTCAGCCTCAGTTGTGGATGTTGCCACTGAATTCTGCTTCTTACTAAACCACGAGATCAACTTACTTCCCAAAAACTGACATGTCCCTGAGGTTGATTTCCTATCAATCCTACAACCTCCATAATCTGCATCTGAATACCCTGTCAGTTCAAGGTTGTCATCTGAAGGATACCATAGTCCCATATTAACTGTCCTTTTCAAATACTTAAGTATCCTCTTAGCAGCCTCCAAATGACTTCTCTTGGGATCAGACTGATACCTAGCACACACACCAACTGCAAACGTAATGTCAGGCCTACTTGCAGTCAGGTACAGTAAAGAACCTATCAGCCCACGATACTCAGTCTGATTCACTGAAGTCCCTTCAGTGTCAGGATCCATCTTCCAATTTGTGTTCATTGGGATCCTGGCTGGATTGCTGTTCTGAACACCAAACTTATGGATCAAGTCTCTTGTATACTTGGCCTGATTAATAAATATACCTTGATCAGTCTGCTTGACCTGCAATCCTAAGAAGAAGTTCATCTCTCCCATCATTGACATCTCAAATTTACCAGTCATCAGTTTAGAGAACTTCTCACATAACTGATGATTTGGTGATCCAAATATTATGTCATCCACATAAATTTGGACCAAGAGAATGTCATCACCTTCAGTGATCCTGAACAAAGTCATATCCACTGTTCCCTTCTTGAACCCATGATCAGTCAGGAATTGAGAGAGGGTATCATACCAAGCTCTTGGTGCTTGCTTAAGTCCATAGAGTGCTTTCTTCAAATGGTATACTCTATCTCCAACCTCAAACCCGGGAGGTTGTTCAACATATACCTCTTCATTGAGTACACCATTCAAGAATGCACTCTTGACATCCATTTGATACACCTTGAACTTCTTATATGTCGCATAGGCAAGGAACAACCTGATAGCTTCCAACCTAGCCACTGGAGCAAAAGTCTCATCATAGTCTATTCCTTCAGACTGACAATACCCTTTTGCAACCAGTCTAGCCTTGTTCCTTACCACAACACCATTCTCATCCTTCTTGTTCTTGAAGACCCACTTGGTACCAATCACACCTTGATGCCTAGGTCTATCTACCAGTTCCCAAACCTGATTCCTTGTGAACTGATTCAACTCCTCTTGCATGGCAATGATCCAGTTCGAGTCGGTGAGAGCTTCTTCAATGTTCCGAGGCTCTTGCTCAGAGAGAAAGCAACAGAACAGTGCACTCTCACCATGAAACCGTCTGGTCCTGACTCCCTCAGTTGGATCACCAATAATTTGATCAATGGGATGATCTTCTAACCATGTTCTTTTGCCAGGAGTTGTTCCTGAAGTACCTGCAATGTTAGTGTCTACAGGCTCATAAAATTCAGGAAATTGAACAGAAGGGTATGATCCTGAGTCTATACCAAAGAGATTAACAAGCTCAATGTCAGGGACATTGATTCCCCCTTGATGAGGTGACTCAGGAGCCGTCTCAGCTGCAACAGCATCTTCATAGACGTTACTTACCTCAGGTTGAGCCTGTTCCTCTGTCTGAGGCTCAACAAACCCTGATGTGCTGGGTTTAGGAGTGGCACTTGGTTCATCATCCTGATCGTCATCATCATCCCATCTGGGAATTGGCACAGTCTTGATCTTGGGATCAGGTTGATTCTTCAAGCTCAGCCTTGTCACTCTCCTTGTGAATTCCTCAGTGTCGGGATTCAGCACCTTTGCCCTAGACTCATTAGCAGATTCATCAAAGACAACATGAGGTGATTCTTCCACAACAAGGGTCCTACAATTGTAAACCCTGAAGGCTTTGCTAATTTCAGAATATCCCAAGAATATTCCTTCATCAGATTTGCTATCAAAGGCTTTCAACTGGGTCTTCCCATTGTTGAGGATGAAGCACTTACAACCAAACACATGAAAGTAAGAAATACGAGGTTTTCTTTTGTTCCATGTCTCATATGGGGTCTGAGCATGTTGCTTGTTCAGCATGGATCTGTTCTGAGTGTAGCATGCAGTGTTGATTGCCTCAGCCCAAAACTTCTTGGGCAATCCTGACTCAGCCAGCATGGTCCTTGCAGCTTCCTTCAGTGTCCGATTCCTCCTTTCAGCGACACCATTCTGTTGTGGGGTTCTAGCTGCAGAAGTCTCATGAGCTATACCAAGTTCATTACAAAAGTCAGAAATATATGAATTTATAAATTCAGTGCCCTTGTCAGATCTGATCTTAGTAATGGACTGATTTTTCTCATTGCTGAGTCTTCTGAGCAACTCTGGAAGCTTCACCTGTGTTTCCTTCTTATTCAACAAGAAAATAACCCAAGTATATCTAGAATAATCATCAATAACCACAAGGGTATATTTTCTACCATTCATACTCACAGGTGTTATGGGACCGAATAGATCCATGTGCAAGAGCTGAAGTATCCTGTCAGTGGAGTAGGAAGCCTTTTCTTTAAATGATGCTCTGACCTGCTTCCCTTCCTGACAAGCTTTGCACACGTGATCTTTGCTAAAAACTTCATTAGGTAGACCATCAACAAGTGACTGTCTAGAAATTTTGTTAAGAATCTTGAAGTTCAGGTGGCTTAATCTTTTATGCCATAACCAACTGAGCTCTAGAGAGCTTTTAGCAACAAGACAAGTATTAGGAGTAGTGCTGCTCCAATCAGCGAGATAAACGTTACCTTTCCTTATACCTGATAGAAGCACTTGTGTTGATTTGTCCTTGACTGAACATTTATTCGATGAGAACTCAACACAGAACCCTTTGTCACAGAATTGACTTACTGACAGTAGGTTATGCTTCAGTCCTTCCACAAAGGACACATTTTCCACTCTGACTGTACCTATAATTAGAACACCAAAACCCTTAGTAACACCTTTTGAGTTATCACCAAAGGTTACCTGTGGACCATCTTTAGCCTGATATTCTTGGAGAAGACTCTTCATTCCAGTCATGTGCCTTGAGCAACCACTGTCTAGGTACCAAACAGCTTTAATTGAGTCTTCTTTCCTCTTGTTGTGATCCACAGCCGCCTGTAAGCAAATCAGGCTTTAGGTACCCATTGGGTGTTGGGTCCTATTGTGTCAGCTGTACCTTTCGGGATCCAGACTTGCTTCACAACCCTGATTGCCTCAGAGTGGTGAATCTGTCTCCCTGAAACATCGACATACACAACTTTCTTCTTCTTAGCCTGAGAGGAAGATGGTGTATGGGTGCTAGACTTAGGCTTCGCAGGCGCCTGAGTGGGTGCCTTTTGGGCTGGCTTCCTGTTCTTCCTAGGTCTGGGTGCAGCAGGTCTTGGGCCTTGTTCTTGATAAGGACCCTGATTTCTATTCCCCCTAGGCAAGTGAGGGAAAGGAAAACAGTTAAAGGCCTCAGGATGCCAAAACCACGGGGGTGTCATCATGTTTGGCCTTCCCTGATGGTATTGCCAAGCATGATGGTACCCTCGCTGACCAGTCTGAGGGCTCTTGGCCTGAGTCTTCCTCTGCTTTCGCTGAGGTTTTCCCTGGCCTGAGCTCTCAGGGGCTTCCGCAGGTTGCTTTACCTTTCCCTTGGGTTTTGGCTTAGCTACCTTAGGAGCAACCCTGACTGTGTCAACGGTTTCCTTGCCCTTATCAGTTTGACGGGCCTGGAGCACAACCTTAGGTGCACTCTGACCTGTCTGAACAAATACCCTCTCAGTGTTGCTCCCTGAAGCAACAT
This sequence comes from Ballota nigra, assembly GCA_947034835.1. Taxonomy (NCBI): domain Eukaryota; kingdom Viridiplantae; phylum Streptophyta; class Magnoliopsida; order Lamiales; family Lamiaceae; genus Ballota; species Ballota nigra. The sequence continues at coordinate 121,404,932 of OX344721.1, read as the reverse complement.
GAGACTGACCTTGTGAGGATTTCTCAGGAACATATCCAAGTCCCTTTTTCTTGTTCCCAAGTATCTGGTTGCTATTTATTTCCTCTCTAGCCACTGAGGATTTATTCATTGCTGCAACCTTTTTCTTGAGAGAGTCCTCACTCTTTTTCAGGATTTCATGTCTGGTAAAGAGGTCATCAAACTTACTCTTAAGTGCTTTCAGCTCTTCCTTCCTGACCAGCTCTTCCTCAGCCAGTTCCTTCAGAATTTTCTCTCTTGGGAGACGCTCAGAATTGATCATGTCAATTTCCTGAGTTAGTCTCACAATCTGAGCTGATTCTTTGAGATCAGATTGAGTGAGTTGTTCATTCAGGTTTTGAACTTCAGTACTCAATTTCTTGTTCTCCTCTACCAAGAAGACATTAGTTTCCTGCAGTCTGGAGAAATCAACCATCAATTGATCAAGACAGATCTGAAGGTTCATTTCTCTAACTGACTCTGAGCTGAGCTCAGGATTTTGACCAGTGTAAGAAGCACAAACAGAATTTGATGTTACCTCAGGCTCATCCCTAGCCATTAGACAGACATCATCGTACTCATCATCCGAGAAGAGTTCAGGTGACCGTTCAGTGGGGCCATCAGAGTCTGTTGCATCCTCAGCCACCATAGCCCTCTGATCTGCAGATCTTAGATCCCTCGTGGCTCTCCTTTCCTCTCTCTCCCTAGCACTCAGCTCCGGGCAATCGTACTGATAGTGACCAATCTTGTTACAGTTGTAACATGCTACCTGCTCACTTATTATTTCTTTTCTTGGTTCAGGGTTCCTCCTTGAGTCAGGTTCCCTGGTTCTTGGTGAGCTTTCAGCCTTGGTTGGATATCTATCATCACGAGTACGTCTCTGTTCGTCTCTCCTTTCAGGCTTTGGTTCAGAATATCTCCTTTCATCACCACGTTCTCTCCTCTGGTCAGTGTTCCTTCGCTCCTCATATCTCCTCGAGCTTTGGTGGGTTCCTTCAGGTTTCCTGTCACGTGAGTCCTGATAAAACTTTTTATAACGACCAAACCTGGAATTGAGCTTGTCAAATCGTCTGGCCATCAGGCTGTACTCCTCAGCGAGTTCTTCCCTGCTCATCTCCATCAGTGACTTTGATGAAGAATTTGATGAGGGCTCAACAGGTTCAGACCTGGCCTTGAACGCCACACTTTTCTCAGGAGTTTTCTCCTTCCCTTCCTCTTCTGACTGAACTTTCTTCTTTCTTTTGTTAAGATCAAATTCAAGCGCTTTTAGCTCTGAAAAAAGTAAAGCAGAAGTTATGTTACTCATATCCTGAGTGTTCTTAAGCATAATTACACTGTTGTCCCATCTCTCAGGAAGGGCATTCAGGATCTTTGAAGCAACATCTCTCCTTGGGACATCCTTGTCCAACATCACCAACTCATTCATCAACTTGATGAATCTAGACTCCATCTGATCTATGCTCTCATCAGGCAGCATCTCGAACGCTTCGAATTTCTGAATGGCAATATTCCTCTTGTTCTCCTTTATCTTTTCTGACCCTTCGCACATCCTGGTCAGCTCATCCCAAACCTCATTTGCCGTCTTTAGGTTCATCAGCCTGGCTGACTCCTCGAAAGGCACCGTATGCAAGATGATGTTTCTGGCGACGTTGTCAAGCCCCACCATCTTGATTTCATCGTTGGTCATGTCTTTCCTCTCCTTAGGAACCTGCACGCCAATCGCAAGATCATCGTATCCCAGTCCTCTGACGTTAGGAATAGTGATCTTGATCGGTCCTTCCCTGAGTACACGCGGCATCTGGTCATGGATGGCATCTAGATGTGCCTCTAATCTGAACTTCCAATAGACAAAGTTAGATACAGAGAATTCAGGTAACGAAGCTTCAAGTCTCCTCGAAGTCATGATGATGATGCAAGTTTTGTGAAAAGCAAACTCAGATCTGTTCAGTGACCACCAACAGTTTCTCCTCTGAAACTATTAGTATTCAAAGTCAGTGGTCTTTCGAACCACTGCTCTGATACCACTTGTTGGTCTCGGTACAAGACTGAGGAATACGTGTATAGGGGGGGGGGAATACACGTATACCAATTTTCAAACTTAAAACTGACTGAGTCCCCTTCACTCAGAGTGGTAAAGAACTAGGAGCTGATAATACACCCACTGACTACACTTGGTGCGGGTCAATTGGCTAACTATCAGTTCAAGTTCAGTGCGGAAATGTTTGAGCCCTGATAGTTTAAAGTCTTGTTTAGTTTGCTTTCTGAAAACTTGTTTTACTCAAAACTGAGAAGTGTTTAGTAGGGCAGGTTCTTTTGAAGATCAGGTTGATTGATTCAGGCCTGATAAACTTGAATGCAATGAATGAACAGGTAATATGGCAAGTATGCACAATGTCAAAGCAGTAAGAACACAAGGAGTTTAACGTGGTTCAGAGTCTCAAGCTCCTACATCCACGGCCTGACTTAACAGGAAATCCACTCAAGGGATTCTTGTTTTTAACGTGCCAAGGTGCACCAAGACCAGTTACCTCACTGATCTATACAAACTCCTCTTACTATCACACTAACTGACTTACTCCCAACAAGCCTAACTTAGGGTTTTGGTTTCAGTTTGGATTCCAACTAAGTTGAGATTATCCTTACAAGGCAAAGCTATGCTAAGGATTGGATAATCTCTCTAAGCTTAAGATAATTCTAATTAGCTCTGGAATACAGAATAACTCTCAGTTGCTAAGAAACACTTGGGAAATTTAGAAGGTTTCGAGTGTTTCTCTTAAAGGCTGAATGCTTTGATTGCTTGAGAGTTTGAGTAATTTCTGGCTTGGAAATTTCCCGTAACCTTGAATGGGTTCAAGGCCTTCTGTATTTATAGGTGGTTTGAAAAACTATCCGTTGGAGAGATAGCCTTCTAGCCATCTATGTAGAGGGGCTTCAAACGGACATATCTCTATGCAGCAGCCGCCCTTGCATGGATTTGGTATTTGCATTAAATGCACATTAAATGCTTGCCCGTTGAATATGCAGTCTGAATTCAGTCTTTATGTCAGGTTCCGTACGTGCGTGTCCTCCTCGGATTGGTCCACGTCATCAGGTTGGTGAGAATGTCAGAACTTATTCCTGAGCTTCAGGCTTGTCTTATTAAGTTCATTTTGTCTTGAGCTCACCGGTCTTGTCCTGACACTGAAATTCCTTTTGCATTGCTTGGCTCTACTCCAAGTCTTCCCATTAACTCAGTGACAACCTGTTCCCTTCAGGACTGAGTTAGTAATGACCTCAGGGTCATACTCTTCATCACTGACACTTACTCAGCCAACTTAGAAGACTGCCATAAGTTCAGGATGGTGATCTTCGTCTTCAGGCTCTGAGTCTTGATTGTCTCCAGTGAGTTCTCCTCTCACTGAGTACCTGTGAAGTGTGAAATGACTAAGTACTAATCCTAACCAAGACTAGCCTGACAAAGACAGATTAAGGCAATCATCTTTTCAGGGGCTTTGGTATCTAAATCAAAACTGACAATGTCCCAACACATAGCCTCCAGGTTCCGTTTGATTTCCTCACCAGCACAGGGTTTGCTACCCATTGTGGACAAAGTGCTTGATGGATCAGATTGTTGTCTAACAGCTTTTTAACTTCTTCATTCAACGCTTGGTATTTGTCTGGGCCGTACTTCCTTCGTTTTTGATGGACGGGCTTTCTTGCTTGATTTATGTTCAGCTTGTGGCAAGCATGTTTCGGGTCTATCCCCACCATATCTGCGTGAGACCAAGCAAAGACATCTAGATTCTTGGTGAGGAACTCTTTCATTCGGGATCTGTAAGGCTCTGGGAGCTCAGATCCTATGGATAATTCAAGATCTTCGTTGTCGGGATTAACTTTGAACGCCTCCAGCTCTTCGACTGGAGTCGCTCGTCGTTTTTGTCCCTTCCAATGGGGATCAAGTATGGGTTCCTCAGGGTTGAAATCATTTTTGATGTCCATGGGCTCTGCCCCCAGGCGGGGTTCTAGATCATCAGTTGGCTCCGTCCCATTGTTGTTCGTTTGTACTTGGCCCTCCAAGTCCCCCACTGAGGGTTGTTCGTCATCACCCCTTTGTTGTTCGTCAGATGGAGGTTCCTCGCGGGTGGTAACGAGTTGTTCGTCCAACACTTGCTCGTCCAAGTGTTGTTCGTCCGTATCCATGTGGTCGTCCATGTCCATCATATTGTTCAGTATTGATGGTTCGTTGACGGGATAACTTGTTGCTTCCATCATGGATATTTGTACAAATTTTGCTCATAGCTGTTGAATGCATTCTCGTGCTCTCCGTTGGTCTCCTTTAATTGTGCCTGCTCCACTAGCTGTTGGAAATTTCAAACAATAGTGGTAAGTGGAACATGCAGCTTTAAATTCATTGAGAAAAGGTCGGCCAAGAAACCCGTTATAGGTCGACTCCTGGTCTACAACCAAGAAATCTACCATTCTTGTTATATTTCTTTCGGGTTCATTAGCCGTTACAAGTTGTACTGCTAATGTTACAATTCCCAACGGTGTTGTCACAGCATTCCCGAAGCCTATGATTCTATGTGTTGTATTCCGAACATAACCCGAATAATCTCCCAGATTATCGAGGGTTTTCTTGAATAAGATGTTGGTGTAGGCTCCGGTGTCCACCAACAGTCTGTGGACTCTGGTCCCCATAATCTTGGCGCAGATTACGAGGGAATCATTGTGCGGAGTTAAGACGCCTTCAAGGTCTTTTTCGGTGAAAGTTAATTCTGCCGTTTGCATGATAGACGGCTTAACTCCCATTTTTTGTACTTGGCCAATCGCTCGTAGCTCCGCTTTCCTCTTCCGATTAGAGTCTGGTGGTTGTCCATCAAAACACCCTCCCGCGGGACCTGCGGGTTCCATCATGAACAGATCTTCTAAAGGTTGAGCTGGCATACTGGGAACTGGTCGCCCGGGTTTGTTGTATCTCTGAGGTTGACCATCCTCTTCGTCTTCTGAGTTGTTCTCCCGAGCTCTTTTCCCAGGTTGCCTTTTAACGAAATCGGAGAGCTTTCCCTCCTCATAAAATCGCCAGAGTTGCTTAAGCAAATCTCTACACTCACTTGTAAAATGCCCCACACTTTGATGGTAGGCACAATACTTGTTTGGGTTGAGTTTGCCAGTATCCTGGCGGATTTTACGTGGTGGGGAAAGCAACTCTTTCTCCTTTACGCTCTCATACACAGTATCAACTGATACTGTCAATACTTGGTTCAATTTTTCCTTCAAATCCGATCCTTCAGTGAATGCTTTCATGTTTTTCGGGACCCTGTAGCTTGTCCCGACGGGCTTTTTGTTATTCTCCTTTGGATCAGCTTTGTTCTCCCCTAAATTTGTTTGTAGGGCCTCGTGCATGGAAACGAAAATGCCAGCTTAGTTTCTGAACTCGGCATAAGTCTTTGGGCACTTCAGACGTACCTCCTTCTATAACTTCGACCCTTTTTTCAACCCGGCCATCACAGCGACGATCTTTGTATCTTCGCTCACCGGTTCTCCTTCTAGCAAAACTTTATCGAATCTTTCCATAAACGCCCGGTCAGTTTCATCATCATTTTGCCTCAAATCTAACAGCCGGTGTTTTTGGGAAAGATACGACCCCGCCGTTGAAAAGTGAGAAAGAAATTCTCGACTTAGTTGGACGAACGAGTGGATTGATGCCGGCGGCATTGATGAAAACCACTTGTGAACCCGATCGCCCAATGTTAAAGGAAAATTCCGGCATTGGGTGGCATCGCTGGCTCCCACGGAGACCATGTAGTCCGTATACTTCGTTAAGTGGACCCGGGGGTCGGCGATGCCTTCATATTGAATGCTAGCCGGAAATTGAATCTTTTTCTGTATCGGGGCCTTCAAAATGTGAGCTGCCAAAGGTGAGGATGGCATGCTGGTCGTTCCCATCCCCCTCTGTTGGTCTAGTTGCCCCTGCATGTTCTCCACAGCCCTCCTTAGGCTTGATAATTCATCAAGAGGTGCCCCCTGACTTGGAGGCTGTTCGGCGAGCAAAGGCATTAACCTTTCTGCTCGTCGCAGTCCCTCGCTTGGAGTGGGCACTTCCTGGGCTTGCCTCCTAATGTTGTTCGCCGCATTTGGCCCTAGGCGCCTAAAGGCTGACTGGGAGAGTCTTTCATGGACGGATGGGCGAGGCTGTTCAAAAGTTGCTCGCCCATCTTCTGCTCCCCGGCGAGCAGCTTCCCGTTGGGGTTGGCTAAGCCTGTCTTGGGCACTGGAACGTGTTGTTCCATGGCTAGACATAGTTGTTCGTCCGCGACCAGACTCAGCCTGTACTTCTCGTTGGTCGACCACCTTGGCCTTTCCCTTGTTCCGTCTGACTTGGGCACTATCAACCTCTCGCTGTTCGCCCCTAGTAGTCCTGGGTCTAAGGGACTTGTCCCTTGGCCTTGCTTGTGTTGGCCTAATCTGCTCTTGTTGCCTCTGGAGGGCCTGGAGAGCAGCTATGGTTTTAGCCAACTCGTTGGGGTTGTTCGCCAAAGCCTCCATCTCAGGGGGGAGGTTATGTGTTATGGCTGTATGTTGCGACCTGTTCACATGTCTCGGGTCACGGTCCTGGTGGTCGGCCGACGTGGCCCGGGTCTGAGATGCTCTTTTTGACAAACGTGATCCTTGGGTCTCTTTAGATTGAGGCATTTCAATTTAAATTACTTCTTAATTTATAAATTGAAGAACACCAAGAACACTTTTGTTTGTATCTTCAAATATTTCTTGAGATTTCTTATGAATCTTCAAGTTTTCAACTTGAAGTTCTTGAGTAATCACACTAAACCGGAGGTTCGAACCCTTCTTCTAGCGCCAAATTGTTGGTGAACGAATCTAATCGTAAGGATTAGTGGCTGTTTTAATCCATTTTTACGTCACCAATCAATAACGTGTGATTGATTACCACCGTAAATGGTAAATCGGGGTATGAATTTATTGAATTTGTAAATTCGGTAGTCGAAATTGGACTTATTTCGTGTATGTGTAGGTTTTGGTGTATTTGTGTGTGTTGGGAGTGTTTATCAATTTGAACTTGTATTTCACAGCTGGAGAACAACTATTTATAGAGACTAGCAAGCATGAGGTGTCCAAGACTCTTGGTCTCCCTAGCCTGTATGCTTGACATGTGTCCCTTTGATCTTATCTAAGCTGAATCTTAGTTACAAGGTCTTCCTTGGTCTTATCTCGGACTCATTGTTGTTCGCCTAGGTCGGCTTGATTGATCTTGTTGATTCTACAACTGAAAGTTGTTCGCCTCTTGAGGTTGTACTTTGGAAGTTGCTCGCCTTATGGCTTTGTTCAGCTTGGCTTTGGGATCTTTATCCTTTGTTCACTTGTACACACCTCTTTGGCTGTTTGTTGTATCATAGTTTGACCAAGTTGTTCGTCATTGATGACTTCACAGTTGGCTCATTCTTGGTCTCGGATCTTAATACCTGTTCGCCCATTAGTTGTTCATCGGGGGAGTTGTTCGTCACTTCATACACCTCCCAGATTGGTTAATGCACCCGAATCGTGATTTTCTTTGTTTAGACTTCAATAATTGTTCGCTCCATATTTAGATGATGTTCGCCTATCAACAACAAACACAAAACATAAAAAGGGAAATAAACACTCAAAAGCAAATAAAAATGGGTTTCCTCCCATTAAGCGCTATTTTTAAGGTCATGATGCCGGACCGAGCTCAAAAAAGCTTATGGGACATGATACTCAAAATTACCTTACTCTCATAAGAGTGGTGGTTAAATTCCCTTCCTTGATGTCCCTTCACCTCAGGTGGTGGTCTCCTTTTTTTCATCCCTTTATCTGGAGGAGTCCTACTAAGCAATTTCTTGAGTTTGGACTTTTTCTTCTCAACTCCTCCCTTCACTTCTACTCTGGCCACTTTCACCCCTTTAAGTTCAGCATCTTCTTATTCCATAGGGTATTTCATGGCCTCGTACAGGGAAATCTTGATCTCCTGGTCATCCACCTTACACGTGATCTTCCCGTTTGCCATATCTAATACCATTCTGGCCGTAGCTAGGAACGGTCTTCCTAAGATCAAGGACACGTGCTCATCTTCATCCATGTCGAGCACTACGATATCAGCTGGAAAAATATGATCTCCAACTTTTATGAGGACGTCTTCTACTACACCTTGAGGTCTAGTGATAGACCTGTCGGCTAGTTGAAGAGTCATTCGTGTCGGCTGAAGCTCTCCACCCTCCAACTTCTTGAAAAGCGACAGAGGCATCAGATTAATGCTTGCTCCAAGGTCGCACAACGCTCCCTTCTTGACTCCATTCCCGATATCACATAATATTGTGAAACTCTCGAGATCTTTCAACTTCGGGGGAAGCGCTTTGTGCATTAATGCACTCACCTCATGGTTCAGCTGCACCAACTTGGGCTCATCAACTCTCCTCCTCTTAGCTATCAAGTCCTTTAGGAACTTGGCATAATTAGGCATATGTTCCAAAGCATCATAAAAAGGTATGTTAATATGCAGCTTTTTAAAAACATCAAGAAACTTGGTAAATTTTTCATCTAATTTCTTCTTCATGAACCGCTGTGGATATGGGACTGGAATCACAGATTTTGGTACTCTCCATTCATCTCGCTCGGTTTCCTTCACGTTCTGCCTCGCTTCTCTAGCCTTTTTCCACTTTGGAACTCGTTCTTCGTCTTTCTTCCCCTTCTCTTGTTGAGCTTCTTCCATCACAACCTCTTCATCCTCTTTCTTCTCTTCATGGGTTTCCTCCACATCAACAGGTAGTGGAGGTCCGTCATATATGGTACAACTTCTTAACTGGATCGCCTTGCATTGCTCTTTCGGGTTCCCCTTTGGCATAGAAGGATGTTTCCCGGGCTCTCTACCCAATGATTTTGCGATCTGGCTAATCTGATACTCCATGGAAGTGAACCGCCTATTGTTCTCTTGCTGAATTCTATTCAACTCCATATCCTACTTCTAGAGATCTTGATCACGCTGATCATTCTTCTTACTCATCTCTTTCACATCATACTCCAAAGAGGATAGCCTCTTACTACCTTCCTCCACATTCTGAAGAATGACACGTAACATCTCATCAGTGGTAGCACTTCCTTCTCCTCCGGGGAGTTTTGAACCTGGACCTATCCCGGGAGGTACAGTTATTCCGGCCTTAGGATTAACATAAGAGAAATTTCCGTTCTTCCTCCATTGATTTTGAGGAGGCTGCTGGCCTCCTTGATATCCCTGAGTATTCCTTCATTGATTCTGAGGAGGCTGTGGACCTGGTGGTACTAACGGTTATCCATAAATTGGTCGCCCTTGATAATTGTCACCTTGCTGGTATCCGCCTTGGTTGTAATTAGGCCTCCCCATATAGTTGGTTTCCTCTTGATGGCATGATTGTTAGTCCACTTTCTCACTCGCTGCAGTATTCCCTCCACTGAGATTTTTCCCAACCTCTAGATTGCTGATCTTCTCCATCATAGTCATCAGCAGCTTTCTAGTTCCCCCACTCTCTTCCATCTGATAAGCCCGCTGAAATTCTTGATTCTCATTCCATTGCCCCACATTCTTGATTATTTTTTCAACTATCTCTCTGCACCGAGTTGCACTACAATTCAGGAACGCTCCACTAGCACATGCATCGAGGTGGTCTTGCGCTGCCTTGCTGGCTCCACAGTAGAAATAGGCCATTATGTCACCATCGTTGTACCCGTGTTGTGGGCAATCAATTAGCATATTAGAGAACCTCTCCCAAGCCTGACGTAATTCCTCTCCTGACTTTTGCTTAAAAGATGAGATCTCTTACCTTGCTTTGATCGTTCTAGACGGAGGATATAATCGCTTGAGGAACAGACGCTCGAGCTCGGTCCATGTGGTTACACCTCCCCTTGGGGTTTTTCCTACTCCCCCGCAAGAGTACGAGATCGCCGTAGTAGTGAAAGTAGACAAGGACCAAGTAGTTATCGAACCCAAAGGATTTAAGAGTGTATTGGAGCCCTAAAGTTGTGTGTCAGCATGGTACTATAGTGATGAACAAGTTGACATTCAAAAATTAAACTAATGCAAAAATTAAATCTAGAAAGCAATTAAATAATTAAACTAACTTTCAATTAAGAAAGTGCAAGAGAGAAAAATGCTTCGAGTGTCTTCACAATATAATCCACTAGTGTGTGACAAATTTACAACCTATCATTGTCTTTTTCTAGATGTTTACTAAGAGCGATCACGAAAGTGTGTAGACCAATCCCTTTTTAGGCCTAGGTGAACAACGTGGACTAACTAGCAACTCCTAATTATGCCCCATAAGCTCCTAACTAGCAACTCCTAATTCCGGCCATTCCTCCATTAACGGTGACGACTTCGAAGCTCCGGCTTGTGGGTCTACTTCGTGTCCGACTCGAGCTCAAGGCTTTCCGGTGATGCATTTCGGTTTTTCGGCTAGCTTATCAACTTTTCTTCTCCAACTCGAATGGCAGCTTTTTTCGACAAAGTAGCTTTCAGACGAAGAACTCCATTGATTTCGGCCAAGCTTTCTTGGTGCAAATGTGTCTCTCTTTGCAACTTCTTGGCTCGGCCGAGACGTTTAGGTATTAACCGAGACTTTAGCTTCATCGTGGGGGTCTCGGTTTGGAGCTTAGATCTCGACCGAGATGGTCTTGAGCTAACCGAGATTTCAACTACGGCGGGCGTGTCTTGGTTTGGCATATATATGGCTCGATCGAGACGAGCTCAGCCTCTTTTCTTAACTTTCCAGCACGACAGATTTGTTTCAGGCGCAAGGGTGTTTTTTCGACGTCGAGCTTCAAACTTTCAGGTTTTTCGGCGTCGAACTTGCAGGCACGAAGCTCCCATTTTCGACCCCAAACTTTTCCGGCCATGTCGCGAACTCCGGTGAGCTTAAATTCTGGCGTCGAACTTCCATTTCTGGTGTCTAACACCAGCACGGTTCTGCTTCTTCCGATGCCGCGAAGCTTTTCCTTGATCAAATGGAAATAATGACGTGAGGCTTTACTTCTTCTCTCTCTTCGCAACAAGGTGTGTCTTCTAAAATTGAAAAGCTATTGTACCTTTCTTCTTTTGGAAAAGGTGGGAACCGCAAACTTTTGAACTAGAGCTGCTCTTGGAAAAGTTATAACTAGTTTCCAAATTCTTCACGTAATTCTCCAACCAATTAGGCCATTGTTGGTCCTACTAAGTAGATATATTGCGGAAGCTTTAAAGATTATGTCTTTAGCAAAGTCCTTTTATAAGAGCACAATGAAGACAGTAATTAAAGAAAGCAGTAAATGGACCAGATTTATAGTGGTTCGGATTAGAAGATCCTACGTCTACTCTCCCTTTTCAATAAAGGGGTCTCACTAACCAACCAACAAACACACTTGCGTACTGAAATTGCGAAGTACCAGTTCCTTCTTACAAACCCTTTAGATCTAACTTTGATCTAAAGTCTACAGCCTTCAACCTTTTCTTAGAGATGACCAGGTTGTGTTGGTCCCACTAAGTAGATTAATTGCGGAAGCTTTAAAGGTTATGTCTTTTAACAAGATCTTTTATAAGAGCACAATAACTCAAACAAGACAGAATTGAAGAAAGCAGTAAATGGACCAGATTTATAGTGGTTCAGATTTCAATATCCTACGTCCACTCTCCCTTTTTATCAAATGGGTCTCACTAACTAACCAACAACCAACTTGCTTACTGGAATTGTGAAGTACCAGTTCCTTCTTACAATCCCTTTAAATCTAACTTAGATCTAAAGTCTACAACCTTCAACCTTTTCTTAAAGATGAACAGGTTGAGAGATCCAACTACTCCTTTAAGAGTATGTATGAAATATAAGAACAATAAGAGTGCTAAGAGTGATAAAACAAAGACTTGAATGTGACTTCTTACGCGTGAGAATCTAGGACCTTTCTTTGAATCTGCACTCTTGTATTTATAGAGGTGATTAGGGTTTAGCCGTTGGAGAGCTAATCTAATCATATCTCTATTTAAGGGAGCTTCCAATCAATCAATTCCCTAATTGATTGATTGGGTTGGTGGGATCCTTGGATTGATTGACTTCAAAACTTTCCAATCCGATCTTGTTGACTTTGTTGATAGGCGAACATCATCCAGCATGAAGCGAACAAGAGTTACGGGCATAAACAAAGACAGTCAACATTGGGGTGCATCTACCAATCTGAGAGGTGTATAAAGTGACGAACAACTCCCCCGACGAACAACTAATGGGCGAACAGGTATTAAGACCCGAGACCAAGAATGAGCCAACTGTGAAGTCATCAATGACGAACAACTTGGTCAAACTATGATACAACAAACAGCCAAGGAGGTGTGTACAAGTGAACAAAGGACAAAGATCCCAAAGCCAAGCTGAACAAAGCCATAAGGCGAGCAACTTCCAAAGTACAACATCAAGAGGCGAACAACTTTCAGTTGGAGAATCAACAAGATCAATCAAGCCGACCTAGGCGAACAACAATGAGTCCGAGATAAGACCAGAGAAGACTTTGTAACTAAGATTCAGCTTAGATAAGATCAAAGGGACACATGTCAAGCATGCAGGCTAGGGAGACCAAGAGTCTTGGACACCTCATGCTTGCTAGTCTCTATAAATAGTTGTTCTCCAGCTGTGAAATAGAGGTTCAAATTGATAAACACACACAAATACACCCAAACCTACACATATACGAAATAAGTCCAATTTCGACTACCGAATTTACAAATTCAATAAATTCATACCCCGATTTATCATTTACGGTGGTAATCAATCACACGTTATTGATTGGTGACGTAAAAATGGATTAAAACAGCCACTAATCCTTACGATTAGATTCGTTCACCAACAATTTGGCCTAGAAGAAGGGTTCGAACCTTCGGTTTTAGTGTGATTACTCAAGAACTTCAAGTTGAAAACTTGAAGATTCATAAGAAATCTCAAGAAATATTTGAAGATACAAACAAAAGTGTTCTTGGTGTTCTTGGTGTTCTTCAATTTATAAATTAAAAAGTAATTTAAATTGAAATGCCTCAATCTAAAGAGACCCAAGGATCACGTTTGTCAAAAAGAGCATCTCAGACCCGGGCCACGTCGGCCGACCACCAGGACCGTGACCCGAGATATGCGAACAGGTTGCAACATACAGCCATAACACATAACCTCCCCCCCTGAGATGGAGGCTTTGGCGAACAACCCCAACTAGTTGGCCAAAACCATATCTGCTCTCCAGGCCCTCCAGAGGCAACAAGAGCAGGTTAGGCCAACACAAGCAAGGCCAAGGGACAAGTCCCTAGAGGTTGTTAGACCCAGGACTACTAGGGGCGAACAGCGAGAGGTTGATAGTGCCCAAGTCAGACGGAATAAGGGAAAGGCCAAGGTGGTCGACCAACGAGAAGTACAGGCTGAGTCTGGTCGCGGACGAACAACTATGTCTAGCCATGGAACAACGCGTTCCAGTGCCCAAGACAGGCTTAGCCAACCCCAACAAGAAGCTGCTCGCCGGAGAGCAGAAGATGGGCGAGCAACGTTTGAACAACCTCGCCCATCAGTCCATGAAAGACTCTCCCAGTCAGCCTTTAGGCGCCTAGGGCCAAATGCGGCGAACAACATTAGGAGGCAAGCCCAGGAAGTGCCCACTCCAAGCGAGGGACTGCGACGAGCAGAAAGGTTAATGCCTTTGCTCGCCGAACAGCCTCCAAGTCAGGGGGCACCTCTTGATGAATTATCAAGCCTAAGAAGGGCTGTAGAGAACATGCAGGGGCAACTAGACCAACAGAGGGGGATAGGAATGACTAGCATGCCATCCTCACCTTTGGCAGCTCACATTTTGAAGGCCCCGATACAGAAAAAGATTCAATTTCTGGCTAGCATTCAATATGAAGGCATCGTCGACCCCCGGGTCCACTTAACGAAGTATACGGACTACATGGTCTCCGTGGGTGCCAGCGATGCCACCCAATGCCGGAATTTTCCGTTAACATTGGGCGATCGGGTTCACAAGTGGTTTTCATCAATGCCGCCGGCATCAATCCACTCATTCGTCCAACTAAGTCGAGAATTTCTTTCTCACTTTTCAACGGCGGGGTCGTATCTTTCCCAAAAACACCGGCTGTCAGATTTGAGGCAAAATGATGATGAAACCGACCGGGCGTTTATGGAAAGATTCGATAAAGTTTTGCTAGAAGGAGAACCGGTGAGCGAAGATACAAAGATCGTCGCTGTGATGGCGGATTGAAAAAAGGGTCGAAGTTATGGAAGGAGGTACGTCTAAAGTGCCCAAAGACTTATGCCGAGTTCAGAAACCAAGCTGGCATTTTCGTTTCCATGCACGAGGCCCTACAAACAAATTTGGGGGAGAACAAGGCTGATCCTAAGGAGAGTAACAAAAAGCCCGTCGGGACAAGCTACAGGGTCCCAAAAAATATGAAAGCATTTACCGAAGGATCGGATTTGAAGGAAAAATTGAACCAAGTATTGACAGTATCAGTTGATACTGTGTATGAAAGCGTAAAGGAGAAAGAGTTGATTTCCCCACCACGTAAAATCCGTCAGGATACTGGCAAACTCAACCCAAACAAGTATTGTGCCTACCATCAAAGTGTGGGGCATTTTACGAGTGAGTGTAGAGATTTACTTAAGCAACTCTGGCGATTTTATGAGGAGGGAAAACTCTCCGATTTCGTTAAAAGGCAACCTGGGAAGAGAACCCGGGAGAACAACTCGGAAGACGAAGAGGATGGTTAACCTCAGAGAAACAACAGACCCGGGCGACCAGTTCCCAGTATACCAGCTCAACCTTTAGAAGATCTTTTCATGATGGAACCCGCAGGTCCCGCGGGAGGGTGTTTTGATGGACAACCACCCGACTCTAATCGAAAGAGGAAAGCGGAGCTACGAGCGATTGGCCAAGTACAAGAAATGGGAGTTAAGCCGTCTATCATGCAAACGGTAGAATTAACTTTCACCGAAAAAGACCTTGAAGGCGTCTTAACTCCGCACAATGATTCACTCGTAATCTGCGCAAAGATTATGGGGACCAGAGTCCACAGACTGTTGATGGACACCGGAGCCTACACCAACATCTTATTTAAGAAGACCCTCGATAATCTGGGAGATTATTCGGGTTATGTTCGAAATACAACACACAGAATCATAGGCTTCGGGAATGCTGTGACAACACCGTTGGGAATTGTAACATTAGCAGTACAACTTGTAACGGCTAATAAACCCGAAAGAAATATAACAAGAATGGTAGATTTCTTGGTTGTAGACCAGGAGTCGACTTATAACGGGTTTCTTGGCCGACCTTTTCTCAATGAATTTAAAGCTGCATGTTCCACTTACCACTATTGTTTGAAATTTCCAACAGCTAGTGGAGCAGGCACAATTAAAGGAGACCAACGGAGAGCACGAGAATGCATTCAACAGCTACGAGCAAAATTTGTACAAATATCCATGATGGAAGCAACAAGTTATCCCGTCGACGAACCATCAATATTGAATAATATGATGGACATGGACGACCACATGGATACGGACAAACAACACTTGGACAAGCAAGTGTTGGACGAACAACTCATTACCACCCACGAGGAACCTCCATCTGACGAACAACAAAGGGGTGATGACGAACAACCCTCAGTGGGGGACTTGGAGGGCCAAGTACAAACGAACAACAATGGGACGGAGCCAACTGATGATCTGGAACCCCGCCTGGGGGCAGAGCCTATGAACATCGAAAATGATTCCAACCCTGAGGAACCCATACTTGATCCCCGTTGGAAGGGACAAAAACGACGAGCGACTCCAGTCGAAGAGCTGGAGGCGTTCAAAGTTAATCCCGACAACAAAGATCTTGAATTATTCATAGGATCTGAGCTCCCAGAGCCTTACAGATCCCGAATGAAAGAGTTCCTCACCAAGAATCTAGATGTCTTTGCTTGGTCTCACGCAGATATGGTGGGGATAGACCCGAAACATGCTTGCCACAAGCTGAACATAAATCAAGCAAGAAAGCCTGTCCATCAAAAACGAAGGAAGTACGGCCCAGACAAATACCAAGCCTTGAATGAAGAAGTTAAAAAGCTATTAGACAACGATCTGATCCGTCAAGCACTTTGTCCACAATGGGTAGCAAACCCTGTGCTGGTGAGGAAATCAAACGGAACCTGGAGGCTATGCATAGACTTTACAGATCTGAATGCAGCATGCCCGAAGGACAACTTTCCTCTCCCACACATCGATCAATTGGTGGACAGCACTGCGGGTCACGAAATGCTAACATTCATGGATGCTTTTGCAGGATATCATCAAATCCCAATGCATCCTGACGATCAAGAAAGCACAGCTTTTTACACTAACAAAAACTTGCTGTGTTGGAAAAGAATGTCGTTTGGCCTCATAAATGCCGGAGCAACATATCAAAGACTGGTGAACAAGATGTTTGATCAACAAATTGGAGACACGGTTGAAGTCTATGTAGACGATATCGTAGTCAAAAGTCCCAAGAAGGAAGACCATCTTCAACATCTGGCTCAAGTGTTCGAAATTCTTCGACACTATAACATGAAGTTGAATCCAAAGAAGAGCAGCTTTGGAGTTCACTCAGGGAAATTCTTGGGCCATCTCGTTAGCCAGCGAGGGATTGAGGCCAACCCTTCAAAGGTTAAAGCCATCATGGATATGCAACCACCACGTTCAGTGAAAGAAGTGCAAAGACTCACCGGGTGCCTAGCAGCATTGAACCGGTTCATATCCAGGTCAGGGGACAAGTGTCGTCCATTCTTCGAGGCCGTCAAAAAAGGAAAGTTTGCATGGACTAACAACTGCCAAGCGGCCTTTGATCAACTTAAAGAATACCTGGGAGATGTCAAAATCCTATCAAAACCAATCCCAGGAGAAAAGCTCTTTCTATACTTAGCCGCATCAGAAGTTGCCATCAGCTCCGTTTTGGTGCGCGAAGACGGCAAATTTCACCAACCTATATATTACGTCAGCCAGGCTTTACACGAAGCAGAGATCAAATATGCTCCAACCGAAAAGCTGGCATATGCTTTGGTTATGAGCGTGAGAAAGTTACGACCATACTTCTTTGACCATCAAGTCGAAGTTCTAACAACTTTCCCGCTCAGGCAAATTCTCCATCGCCCCGATACTGCAGGTCGTCTTTTAAGATGGTCACTGGAGATTAGCCAATTCGGGGTGACCTATGCTCCTCGAACAGTGATCAAAGGGCAAGCATTAGCCGACTTTATAGTCGAACTAACTTTCCCACCAGATCCGACGAGAGGACTTGATCATCCTTGGCATCTCTATGTGGACGGATCATCAACCAATATAGCTTCGGGGGCGGGAGTAGTTTTAATCAGCCCAGATAGACAAGTATTCACCTCGGCAATCAGATTTGGTTTCATGGCAACCAACAACGAAGCTGAGTATGAAGCTCTTATTGCTGGTCTCCACCTATCTCTCGCAGTTGGTGTCAGACGCTTGCAAATATTTGGCGATTCACAATTGATCGTGAACCAAGTCCGAGGTGAATACGAAGCAAAAGATGATCACATGATCGAGTATCAACAGATTGTTGCTCACCTAATATCCATGTTGCAGCAAGTTTTCATACAACAAATTCCAAGGACGAGCAACACTCAAGCAGATGCGCTTGCTCGACTAGCAACAAGTGAAGGACCCGTAGAGTTGGCAGATATTATAGTTACAAAGATGAAAGATCCATCAACAGTAAGCTATAATGTCAACCAACTCGACGATCGAACCAGTGAAGAAGACTGGAGAACAAGTATAGTCAAATACTTGAAAAGTGGGGAAAAACCAAACAATCCTTTTGAAGCTGTCAAGCTAGTAAAGCGAGCTGCCAGATATACTCTGGTGGGCGAGCAACTCTTCAAAAGGGGAATATTAATCCCACTTCTCAAGTGTTTGCCTAGGGGGCAAGGGCAAGCAGTACTCGAAGAAATTCACGTCGGAGTATGTGGAAATCACACTGGGGGGCAAGCCTTGGCGTACAAAACCATCAGGCAAGGGTATTATTGGCCGACATTACGTCAGGATGCGATCAAGAAAGCAAAAACTTGTCATCAGTGTCAGATTTTTGCCCCGAATATTCATACACCGGCCCAGGAACTTGTGTCCGTATACAGCCCATGGCCTTTTGCAAGATGGGGGATGGACATCATTGGTCCTTTCCCGGCTGGAGTTGGAAATGTTCGATTCGCCGTCGTGGCAGTCGATTATTACACAAAATGGGCGGAAGCAGAGGCCATGGTGAACATCACACAGCAGAAGATGATCAACTTTATTTGGAAGAACATTATCTGTCGTTTTGGAGTTCCACAAGCAATTGTGACAGACAATGGTCCACAGTTTGATGGACAAGAGTTGAGAGAATTCTGTACGAAGTGTGGGATCAAAAAGCATTACTCCACACCTTATCACCCCCAGTCAAACGGACAAGTTGAAGCTGTGAATAAAATCATAAAACATACATTAAAAGTGCGACTGGCGAAGAGCAAAAGCAGTTGGTCTATTGAACTCCCGGAAGTTTTATGGGCATACAGAGTTTCTCCCAGGTCAAGCACCGGAGAAACACCCTTTGCAATAGCTTTCGGGACAGAGGCTGTAATACCAATTGAGTTAAAAGCCACTACATTTAGGACGACCAACTTTGATGAACAGGCGAACAACTCTGCTTTGGCTGCAGAAATGGATTTGCTCGAAGAAAAAAGATTAAATGCGGAGTTAAAAAATGCCACATACAAGCAGCGAGCAGAACGTTACTATAATTCCCATGTAAAAGTTAGGGAATTCAGAGTTGGAGATTTGGTTCTAAGAAAGTTGCTCGCCCAACCTCCAGGTGTATTGGGACCAACTTGGGAGGGCCCGTATCGTATAACAGAAAAATACGTCAATGGCGTATACGATATCGAGGACATGGAAGGCAAGCCGGCCCAATACTCCTGGAACGCTGTACATCTAAAGAAGTACTATCAGTAAAGTTAGGCGAACAAATGTCTTGGGGGGCAAGGGATGCGTATGAGTTGAAGGAAGGCTAAAAACTTGCCTAATTTTTTAGGGGTGCGTATGAGTTGAAGGAAGGCTAAAAACTTGCCTAATTTTTTAAAATTTTCCTAAGTATAGATTCAAAAAGTTGCTCGGCACATTGTATAGTCTGGTGCTAGTGCTTTTGATTTTATAGATAGAGTTGCTCGGCAAAAAATATTATAAGCGAGCAAGTTTTAGTTTGTGTTTAAAGTTGTTCGTCAGATTGTATATGATAGTGATGGACAGTCTTGCAACACTTGTAATTATTTCGCAATGTAAATATAATAGTTGTTCGTCGAAAAGGAAAAGTCCAAAAGCTCGAGGTACAAGTCCATTCAAAGGTTGTTCGTTTTACAAATGAACAGAACCTAAGGACCAAAGCCACTTAAAGGTTGTTCGTTTTTTTTAAAATGAACAGAACCTAAGGCTGAACCCTGATTCCATTAAAGGCAAAGTTCAATTCGAACAAAAGCCCAACACTATATGTTATAATTGTAAAGGCATTGACAGAAATGTAAAGGCAATTAACATATATAAGAAAATGAGCGAACATAAGAAAGACGTTCCATTAATCAAAGGCTTTAAGCCCAAAAAATAGTACAAGCTGGAAGCAGCCATTACAAGTACTACAAAAAAGAGGCGAATAACTATTACAAAGAAAAGAGCAAAGTCTAAGGTCTATTGCTGCACGGCTGGAGGAGGATCTAGAGTTTGCTCGGCAGGAGGGTCAACAATTAAATCTTTGGCCAAGTCCTCCGCAGCCTTCCGCTCAATCTCTTCGGCATTCTGCTCGCCTGCGGCAGCCGGCTCATCTCCCTGCTCGCCATCATCAACAATTGGTGGAGGATGAGTGATGGTGATACTGGGGTCAAGTTTATCAAGTTTAACCCCTAGCACAGCCAAATCCGCCAACTGGATTTTAACGTTGTTCGGCGGAGGATAGTTCTCAAGGAACTCGTTCAAATCCTTGCTCATCTCCTCCACCATGTCCTTGTAATCATAGGCATCAGCCGTGCGGATGCTGTCCGCGTAGGCACAAATATATCCAAGGTTGGAGATGGGGCCGGTGCGAGCTTGAACCTCCTCTTCAAGTTGCTCGCGGGTGAAGAGGTTGGCTTCTGCCTCCCGGAGACGAGCATTCTCCGCCTCAAGCTCAACAATTCTTTGTTCAGCCGCAGTCAATTTCTTCTCCCCCTCACCGAGCAAAACCTCCTTGTCCCCAAGCAGGGCCTCTTTGTCTTTCAGCTCTTTGGACAAGACTTGAATCTCTTCAAGGCGCTTGTGCTCAGCATCAATGTAAACATTGATCTGGTTGTTGAGGCGAGCAATTTTAGCCTCGTATTGGCCGACCAGGCCATCCTTTTCTTCAGTAAGCTGCCGAGCAGTATTCGCATAAAGGCGAGCAGACTCTTCTTGCTCGGCAACTTGGGCAATTGCCCTTTGGGCAGTGACGAGGCCGTTGGCGACGAGCATCATTGAGAGATGGAGATTGTCCATTTGCCCCTGTTGGAGGATGGCTTTGTCCAGGGGACGCGTCCAGGCTCGGGCGACCAACTCCGTCGCCTTGCGAACATGCTCGCCAGGAATCTCCCTTATGTTAACGGGAGTTTTCGAGCAAGCGTACTGATGTACAACACTTGCTCGACTAGGATAATCGTCAGCACGATATCTGCGAACGAGAAAGGAAAGGATACTTAGAAGAATAATAAAATATGATGATGGAACTTGTTCGGCAGAAGCTAACGTGGACTTACTCCTTAAATTTTCGCTCATCCCAACCCAGATGGGTGAGATCCTCAGGGCCGCGACCAGAGGTAGAATCCTTGCTCGCCTTGCCTGTTCTTTCCACAGGCTCAGTAGAGCGACGAACAGCATCCCCCTCTGGACGAGGATGACTGTGACCCACTTTCTCCTTCCCCTTGCCAGGGACATCGTGGGACAAGGGAGTCCCGTCAGCTTTCTTTAAACGTTTCCCCCAATGAGGAGGGGAAACGGGAGGGGATCGGATTTGGACTGGGGGGGCAGCCTGTCTCGGAACTCTAGCCCCCTCAGGCTTGTTCGACATGGCGAGCACCGCTTGAGGAGGGTCACCTCTCCTTTTCTTCCCTTTTGGTGGCCCCATTTCAAGGACCCTTTGCTCAAGGAGAGCGTAACTTGGGGGAACGGCGACTGTTACTTGCTCGGCTAAAAAAAAAAAAAAAATTTAGGCGAGCAAGTTAAACAAGATAATGACGAACAAAGTTTGAACCGGGAGTTAGAAATTTTCATACCTGGGGGCACCTCAGCTTGAGTCTCCAGGTGGTGAGGGTAAGTCAAGAGGCGAGCAACTCTTTGACACCTTGCTCGGCAAAGATAGTCAATAGTCCTATCTGCCCTATTTCGGAGGCTAACCAAGCATGAAGTAAACAGAAACTCGGAGCTCAACTCCTCCTCTTTCGAATCCCACTTGGGTAGACGAGGGCCTGCGAACAAACAAGAAAAGTTAAATTAGAACTACTTAGCCCAAAGGCGAGCAAGAAACAAACTTACGTTTCAGTTTTCCATAGGCTGCTGGAGAATTTATTCGTCCAGGGCCGCCGTGTGGACCAGAAGATGCTCGCCAGTCACCCCCAATCCAGAAGAAGTGTTGCTTCCAGTCTCGAATCTTGTTCGGCACCTCTTCCACCATTTTCAACCCAGTTCTTGCCTTGAGATAGTGATAGCCTTCTTCTCCTATGGGGCAGCTTGTAATTGTCATCAAGTAGTTGATCTCTTCCGCAGTGATCCGATCAACATACCCCTCCAAGGCGAACAAGCACATAGAGCCTAGAAGGTTCATCCACCCAATTGGAGTAATTTGGGTGATGGCCAAGTTGGTCGCTTCCAGGAATCGACCAACAACGGGTGGAAGAGGCAGCTTTAATCCGGCAATCAAGGTGTGAAGGTTGATCGTCGTGCATCCTGGGGGTGGGCGATCAGCTCTTTCCTGTCTCCGGGGGGCCCACAGGTGAATATCGTATGGGATTTTGTAGTCCTTCCGGATAGAGTCCAGTTCATCTTCGCGAACAACACTTTTTATCTTGCTCGCCTGGTACTCAGTTTTCACCTTATCCATTATTTCCCTCTGGGGACAGGGAAAGCTGTTCGCATACCTTTCAGCATATGTTCGCCATTCGAATAGTCGAGCAACCCCGGCTGGGATCTCGCTTTCCCGCATCTTTGGGGATGGAAAATTGATACCCTCCAAAAACTCGCGAGTGAGTTCGTTAAGGTCTGGATCTTCAGATTCGGCAGAAGACGAAGAGATTTCGTCCCGATTGTTGTTTGCCACAACCGTTCGTTCTCTCCCAGATGGGCCCACACCGGTGTCCTCCATAGAGCGAACAATTGAATCCACGTGAAGATCCGACGCCGAAGAAATCTCGAAGAGAGGTTGATCGACGGGGACCGCAACTGGAAAAAGTGGGTCTAAGGTCTCCTCAGTCTTATTGCTCGAGTGCGAAGACATAGAAGAGGAAGAAAAATCCAAGCGGCGGTAGAAAGAGTTGCAGACGGCGGCGCTATCCCGGAGAAGATGGTGGTGCTCGAACCCACACGGCGGCGATGGCGTTTTCGAGAGAAAAAGTAAAGAAAAAGATAGGAGAAGAAGAGTAACTACCTGGGAGTTGAAATTTGAAGCCAAACGCTGAAGGACGGACGTCGGAAAGCTTGGAATCGCCGGAGGAAAGTAGAAATCGCCGGAGCACTGTAGCGAGAGGGGGAAAAGTGGGAAAAATTTCAGTTTTCCCACTATTTATACCCCAAGCAAAAACGGGGTCCCAGATATAATTTCTCGAAAACTCAGGGGCCGAATGGAGAGAAAACGGGGTTAACTCCGAGCTAACCCACAAGTTGAAGGACCTATAAACAATTATAGGGGCGCGTGTGTTGGTGAACGAATCTAATCGTAAGGATTAGTGGCTGTTTTAATCCGTTTTTACGTCACCAATCAATAACGTGTGATTGATTACCACCGTAAATGGTAAATCGGGGTATGAATTTATTGAATTTGTAAATTCGGTAGTCGAAATTGGACTTATTTCGTATATGTGTAGGTTTTGGTGTATTCGTGTGTGTTGGGAGTGTTTATCAATTTGAACTTGTATTTCACAGCTGGAGAACAACTATTTATAGAGACTAGCAAGCATGAGGTGTCCAAGACTCTTGGTCTCCCTAGCTTGCATGCTTGACATGTGTCCCTGTGATCTTATCTAAGCTGAATCCTAGTTACAAAGTCTTCCTTGGTCTTATCTCGGACTCATTGTTGTTCGCCTAGGTCGGCTTGATTGATCTTGTTGATTCTCCAACTGAAAGTTGTTCGCCTCTTGAGGTTGTACTTTGGAAGTTGCTCGCCTTATGGCTTTGTTCAGCTTGGCTTTGGGATCTCTGTCCTTTGTTCACTTGTACACACCTCCTTGGCTGTTTGTTGTATCATAGTTTGACCAAGTTGTTCGTCATTGATGACTTCACAGTTGACTCATTCTTGGTCTCGGGTCTTAATACCTGTTCGCCCATTAGTTGTTCGTCGGGGGAGTTGTTCGTCACTTTATATACCTATCAGATTGGTAGATGCACCCCAATGTTGACTATCTTTGTTTAAGCCCGTAACTCTTGTTCGCCTCATGTTGGATGATGTCCGCCTATCAACAATTGCCCCCTATCCTGACTAGATGTTGCATCAGACGAGCAACTTTGTGGCGAGAAACTGTATTTAGGATATTGTTCTGGTCAAGACTTGGACGAACATCATCTTTGTGACGAGCAACATCGGGATAACCGTTTCGTCTTCCCATGATCTGGGGAGATCACGAAGATGACGCCAGCGCAATGATTGCGCGCCGTTCACGCGCGAACAACCTCGAGGCCACGCGCCCCTATAATTGTTTATAGGTCCTTCAACTTGTGGGTTAGCTCGGAGTTAACCCCGTTTTCTCTCCATTCGGCCCCTGAGTTTTCGAGAAATTATATCTGGGACCCCGTTTTTGCTTGGGGTATAAATAGTGGGAAAACTGAAATTTTTCCCACTTTTCCCCCTCTTGCTACAGTGCTCCGGCGATTTCTACCTTCCTCCGGTGATTCCAAGCTTTCCGACGTCCGTCCTTCAGCGTTTGGCTTCAAATTTCAACTCCCAGGTAGTTACTCTTCTTCTCCTATCTTCTTCTTTACTTTTTCCCTCGAAAACGCCATCGCCGCCGTGTGGGTTCGAGCACCACCGTCTTCTCTGGGATAGCGCCGCCGTCTGCAACTCTTTCTACCGCCACTTGGATTTTTCTTCCTCTTCTATGTCTTCGCACTCGAGCAATAAGACTGAGGAGACCTTAGACCCACTTTTTCCAGTTGCGGTCCCCGTCGATCAACCTCCCTTCGAGATTTCTTCGGCGTCGGATCTTCACGTGGATTCAGTTGTTCGCTCTGTGGAGGACACCGGTGTGGGCCCATCTGGGAGAGAACTAACGGTTGCAGCGAATAACAATCGGGACGAAAGCTCTTCGTCTTCTGCCGAATCTGAAGATCCAAACCTTAACAAACTCACTCGCGAGTTTTTGGAGGGTATCAATTTTCCATCCCCAAAGATGCGGGAAAGCGAGATCCCAGCCGGGGTTGCTCGACTATTCGAATGGCGAACATATGCTGAAAGGTATGCGAACAACTTTCCCCGTCCCCAGAGGGAAATAATGGATAAGGTGAAAACTGAGTACCAGGCGAGCAAGATAAAAAGTGTTGTTCGCGAAGATGAACTGGACTCTATCCGGAAGGACTACAAAATCCCATACGATATTCACCTGTGGGCCCCCCGGAGACAGGAAAGAGCTGATCGCCCACCCCCCGGATGTACGGCGATCAACCTTCACACCTTGATTGCCGGATTAAAGCTGCCTCTTCCACCCGTTGTTGGTCGATTCCTGGAGGCGACCAACTTGGCCATCACCCAAATTACTCCAATTGGGTGGATGAATCTTCTAGGCTCTATGTGCCTGTTCGCCTTGGAGGGGTATGTTGATCGGATCACTGCGGAAGAGATCAACTACTTGATGACAATTACAAGCTGCCCCTTGGGAGAAGAAGGCTATCACTATCTCAAGGCAAGAACTGGGTTGAAAATGGTGGAAGAGGTGCCGAACAAGGTTCGTGACTGGAAGCAACACTTCTTCTGGATTGGGGGTGATTGGCGAGCATCTTCTGGTCCACACGGCGGCCCTGGACGAATAAATTCTCCAGCAGCCTATGGAAAACTGAAACGTAAGTTTGTTTCTTGCTCGCCTTTGGGCTAAGTAGTTCTAATTTAACTTTTCTTGTTTGTTCGCAGGCCCTCGTCTACCCAAGTGGGATTCGAAAGAGGAGGAGTTGAGCTCTGAGTTTCTGTTTACCTCGTGCTTGGTTGGCCTCCGAAATAGGGCAGATAGGACTATTGACTATCTTTGCCGAGCAAGGTGTCAAAGAGCTGCTCGCCTCTTGACTTACCCTCACCACCTGGAGGCTCAAGCTGAGGTGCCCCCAGGTATGAAAATTTCTAACTCCCGGTTCGAACTTTGTTCGTCATTATCTTGTATAACTTGCTCGCCTAAATTTTTTTTTTTTTTTTTTTTAGCCGAGCAAGTAACAGTTGCCGTTCCCCCAAGTTACGCTCTCCTTGAGCAAAGGGTCCTTAAAATGGGGCCGCCAAAAGGGAAGAAAAGGAGAGGTGACCCTCCTCAAGCGGTGCTCGCCATGTCGAACAAGCCTGAGGGGGCTAGAGTTCCGAGACAGGCCGCCCCCCCAGTCCAAATCCGGTCCCCTCCCGTTTCCCCTCCTCATGGGGGGAAACGTTTAAAGAAAGCTGACGGGACTCCCTTGTCCCATGATGTCCCTGGCAAGGGGAAGGAGAAAGTGGGTCACAGTCATCCTCGTCCAGAGGGGGATGCTGTTCGTCGCTCTACTGAGCCTGTGGAAAGAACAGGCAAGGCGAGCAAGGATTCTACCTCTGGTCGCGGCCCTGAGGATCTCACCCATCTGGGTTGGGATGAGCGAAAATTCAAGGAGTAAGTCCACATTAGCTCCTGCCGAACAAGTTCCATCATCATATTTTATTATTCTTCTAATCATTCTTTCCTTTCCCGTTTGCAGATATCGTGCCGACGATTATCCTGGTCGAGCAAGTGTTGTACATCAGTACGCTTGCTCGAAAACTCCCGTTAACATAAGGGAGATTCCAGGCGAGCATGTTCGCAAGGCGACGGAGTTGGTCGCCCGAGCCTGGACGCGTCCCCTGGACAAAGCCATCCTTCAACAGGGGCAAATGGACAATCTCCACCTCTCAATGATGCTCGTCGCCAACGGCCTCGTCACTGCCCAAAGGGCAATTGCCCAAGTTGCCGAGCAAGAAGAGTCTGCTCGCCTTTATGCGAATACTGCTCGGCAGCTTACTGAAGAAAAGGATGGCCTGGTCGGCCAATACGAGGCTAAAATTGCTCGCCTCAACAACCAGATCAATGTTTACATTGATGCTGAGCACAAGCGCCTTGAAGAGATTCAAGTCTTGTCCAAAGAGCTGAAAGACAAAGAGGCCCTGCTTGGGGACAAGGAGGTTTTGCTCGGTGAAGGGGAGAAGAAATTGACTGCGGCCGAACAAAGAATTGTTGAGCTTGAGGCGGAGAATGCTCGTCTCCGAGAGGCAGAAGCCAACCTCTTCACCCGCGAGCAACTTGAAGAGGAGGTTCAAGCTCGCACCGGCCCCATCTCCAACCTTGGATATATTTGTGCCTACGCGGACAGCATCCGTACGGCTGATGCCTATGATTACAAGGACATGGTGGAGGAGATGAGCAAGGATTTAAACGAGTTCCTTGAGAACTATCCTCCGCCGAACAACGTTAAAATCCAGTTGGCGGATTTGGCTGTGCTCGGGGTTAAACTTGATAAACTTGACCCCAGTATCACCATCACTCATCCTCCACCAATTGTTGATGATGGCGAGCAGGGAGATGAGCCGGCTGCCGCAGGCGAGCAGAATGCCGAAGAGATTGAGCGGAAGGCTGCGGAGGACTTGGCCAAAGATTTGATTGTTGACCCTCCTGCCGAGCAAACTCAAGATCCTCCCCTTGCCGAGCAACAATAGTTTTAGGAGTTAGTCTTTTCCAGACTACTTTTTGTAATAGCTGTTCGTCTCTTTTTTTGTAGTACTTGTAATGGCTGCTTCCAGCTTGTACTATTTTTTGGGCTTAAAGCCTTTCTTTAATGGAATGTCTTTCTTTTGTTCGCTCATTTTCTTATATATGTTAATTGCCTTTACATTTGTCAATGCCTTTACAATTATAACATATAGTGTTGGGCTTTTGTTCGAATTGAACTTTGCCTTTAGTGGAATCAGGGTTCAGCCTTAGGTTCTGTTCATTTTTAAAAAACGAACAACCTTTAAGTGGCTTTGGTCCTTAGGTTCTGTTCATTTGTAAAACGAACAACCTTTGAATGGACTTGTACCTCGAGCTTTTGGACTTTTTCCTTTGCTGACAAACAACTACTGTATTTACATTTTGAACAAATTACAAGTGTTATAAGACTGTTCATCACTTACATATACAATATGACGAACAACTTTGAACATAAACTAAAAACTTGCTCGCTTATAGATTTTTGCCGAGCAACTCTATTCAAAATTAAAAGACGCAGCACCAGACTACACAAATGTGGCGAGCAACTTTTTAATCTACACTTAACCAAATTTTCAAAAAATTATGCAAGTTTTTGATCCATTGATCCATTCCATTTGCTTGATTCACTTCATTCGCCATACTTGCCCCCAAGATAATTGTTCGCCCATTTACTGATAGTACTTCTTGAGATGTACGGCATTCCAGGAGTATGAGGCCGGCTTGCCTTCCATATCTTCGAGATCGTATACGCCATTTACGAATTTTTCCGTTATACGATATGGGCCCTCCCAAGCTGGTCCCAGTACTCCTGAAGATTGGGCGAGCAGTTTTCTTAGAACCAAATCTCCAACTCTGAATTCCCAGACTTTTACACGGGAATTATAATAACGCTCCGCTCGTTGCTTGTATGTTGCATTTTTTAACTCAGCATTGAGTCTTTTTTCTTCGAGCAAATCCATTTCAGCACTTAGAGCAGAATTATTTGCTTGTTCATCAAAGTTGGTCGTCCTAATCGTACTGGTCCTTAACTCAATAGGTATTACTGCTTCTGCTCCGAAAGCCATAGCAAAGGGTGTTTCTCCGGTGCTAGACCTGGGAGAAACTCTGTATGCCCACAAGACTTCCGGGAGTTCGATAGACCAACCACTTTTGCTCTCCGCCAGTCTTATTTTTAATGTATGCTTGATTATCTTGTTCACAGCTTCAACTTGTCCGTTTGACTGGGGATGATAAGGTGTGGAGTAATGTTTTCTGATCCCCCACTTCACACAGAATTCTCTCAACTCTTGTCCATCAAACTGTGGACCATTGTCTGTCACAATTGCCTGTGGAACTCCAAAACGACAGACAATGTTCTTCCAGATAAAGTTGATCATCTTCTGTTGCGTGATGTTCACCATGGCCTCTGCTTCTGCCCATTTAGTGTAATAATCGACTGCCACAACGGCAAATCGAACATTTCCTACTCCAACCGGGAAAGGACCAATGATGTCCATCCCCCATTTTGCAAAAGGCCATGGGCTGTATACTGACACGAGCTCCTGGGCCGGGGTATGAATATTCGGGGCAAAAATCTGACACTGATGGCAAGTTTTTGCTTTCTTGATTGCATCCTGACGTAGTGTCGGCCAATAATACCCTTGCCTGATGGTTTTGTACGCCAAGGCTTGCCCCCCAGTGTGATTTCCACATACTCCGGCGTGAATTTCTTCGAGTACTGCTTGCCCTTGCCCCCTAGGAAAACACTTGAGAAGTGGGACTGATATTCCCCTTTTGAAGAGTTGCTCGCCTACCAGAGTATATCTGGCGGCTCGCTTTACTAGCTTGACACTTTCAAAAGGATTGTTTGGTTTTTCCCCACTTTTCAAGTATTTGACTATACTTGTTCTCCAGTCTTCTTCACTGGTTTGATCGTCGAGTTGGTTGACATTATAGCTTACTGTT
The DNA here is from genome assembly GCA_947034835.1 of Ballota nigra. Lineage (NCBI taxonomy): Eukaryota > Viridiplantae > Streptophyta > Magnoliopsida > Lamiales > Lamiaceae > Ballota > Ballota nigra. The sequence continues at coordinate 121,375,786 of OX344721.1, read as the reverse complement.
GATGGATCTTTCATCTTTGTAACTATAATATCTGCCAACTCTACGGGGCCTTCACTCGTTGCTAGTCGAGCAAGCGCGTCTGCTTGAGTGTTGCTCGTCCTTGGAATTTGTTGTATGAAAACTTGCTGCAACATGGACATTAGGTGAGCAACAATCCGTTGATACTCGATCATGTGATCATCTTTTGCTTCGTATTCACCTCGGACTTGGTTTACGATCAATTGTGAATCGCCAAATATTTGCAAGCGTCTGACACCAACTGCGAGAGATAGGTGGAGACCAGCAATAAGAGCTTCATACTCAGCTTCGTTGTTGGTTGCCATGAAACCAAATCTGATTGCCGAGGTGAATACTTGTCTATCTGGGCTAATTAAAACTACTCCCGCCCCCGAGGCTATATTGGTTGATGATCCGTCCACATAGAGATGCCAAGGATGATCAAGTCCTCTCGTCGGATCTGGTGGGAAAGTTAGTTCGACTATAAAGTCGGCTAATGCTTGCCCTTTGATCGCTGTTCGAGGAGCATAGGTCACCCCGAATTGGCTAATCTCCAGTGACCATCTTAAGAGACGACCTGCAGTATCGAGGCGATGGAGAATTTGCCTGAGCGGGAAAGTTGTTAGAACTTCGACTTGATGGTCAAAGAAGTATGGTCGTAACTTTCTCACGCTCATAACCAAAGCATACGCCAGCTTTTCGGTTGGAGCATATTTGATCTCTGCTTCGTGTAAAGCCTGGCTGACGTAATATATAGGTTGGTGAAATTTGCCGTCTTCGCGCACCAAAACAGAGCTGATGGCAACTTCTGATGCGGCTAAGTATAGAAAGAGCTTTTCTCCTGGGATTGGTTTTGATAGAATTTTGACATCTCCCAGGTATTCTTTAAGTTGATCGAAAGCCGCTTGGCAGTTGTTAGTCCATGCAAACTTTCCTTTTTTGACGGCCTCGAAGAATGGACGGCACTTGTCCCTTGACCTGGATATGAACCGGTTTAATGCTGCTAGGCACCCGGTGAGCCTTTGCACTTCTTTCACCGAACGTGGTGGTTGCATATCCATGATGGCTTTAACCTTTGAAGGGTTGGCCTCAATTCCCCGCTGGCTAACAAGATGGCCCAAGAATTTCCCTGAGTGAACTCCAAAGCTGCTCTTCTTTGGATTCAACTTCATGTTATAGTGTCGAAGAATTTCGAACACTTGAGCCAGATGTTGAAGATGGTCTTCCTTCTTGGGACTTTTGACCACGATATCGTCTACATAGACTTCAACCGTGTCTCCAATTTGTTGATCAAACATCTTGTTCACCAGTCTTTGATATGTTGCCCCGGCATTGATGAGGCCGAAGGGCATTCTCTTCCAGCACAGCAAGTTTTTGTTAGTGTAAAAAGCTGTGCTTTCTTGATCGTCAGGATGCATTGGGATTTGATGATATCCTGCAAAAGCATCCATGAATGTTAGCATTTCGTGACCCGCAGTGCTGTCCACCAATTGATCGATGTGCGGGAGAGGAAAGTTGTCCTTCGGGCATGCTGCATTCAGATCTGTAAAGTCTACGCATAGCCTCCAGGTTCCGTTTGATTTCCTCACCAGCACAGGGTTTGCTACCCATTGTGGACAAAGTGCTTGACGGATCAGATCGTTGTCTAACAGCTTTTTAACTTCTTCATTCAAGGCTTGGTATTTGTCTGGGCCGTACTTCCTTCGTTTTTGATGGACGGGCTTTCTTGCTTGATTTATGTTCAGCTTGTGGCAAGCATGTTTCGGGTCTATCCCCACCATATCTGCGTGAGACCAAGCAAAGACATCTAGATTCTTGGTGAGGAACTCTTTCATTCGGGATCTGTAAGGCTCTGGGAGCTCAGATCCTATGAATAATTCAAGATCTTCGTTGTCGGGATTAACTTTGAACGCCTCCAGCTCTTCGACTGGAGTCGCTCGTCGTTTTTGTCCCTTCCAACGGGGATCAAGTATGGGTTCCTCAGGGTTGGAATCATTTTCGATGTTCATGGGCTCTGCCCCCAGGCGGGGTTCTAGATCATCAGTTGGCTCCGTCCCATTATTGTTCGTTTGTACTCGGCCCTCCAAGTCCCCCACTGAGGGTTGCTCGTCATCACCCCTTTGTTGTTCGTCAGATGGTGGTTCCTCGCGGGTGGTAACGAGTTGTTCGTCCAACACTTGCTCGTCCAAGTGTTGTTCGTCCGTATCCATGTGGTCGCCCATGTCCATCATATTGTTCAGTATTGATGGTTCGTCGACGGGATAACTTGTTGCTTCCATCATGGATATTTGTACAAATTTTGCTCGTAGCTGTTGAATGCATTCTCGTGCTCTCCGTTGGTCTCCTTTAATTGTGCCTGCTCCACTAGCTGTTGGAAATTTCAAACAATAGTGGTAAGTGGAACATGCAGCTTTAAATTCATTGAGAAAAGGTCGGCCAAGAAACCCGTTATAGGTCGACTCCTGGTCTACAACCAAGAAATCTACCATTCTTGTTATATTTCTTTCGGGTTCATTAGTCGTTACAAGTTGTACTGCTAAAGTTACAATTCCCAACGGTGTTGTCACAGCATTCCCGAAGCCTATGATTCTATGTGTTGTATTTCGAACATAACCCGAATAATCTCCCAGATTATCGAGGGTCTTCTTAAATAAGATGCTGGTGTAGGCTCCGGTGTCCACCAACAATCTGTGGACTCTGGTCCCCATAATCTTTGCGTAGATTACGAGTGAATCATTGTGCGGAGTTAAGACGCCTTCAAGATCTTTTTCGGTGAAAGTTAATTCTGCCGTTTGCATGATAGACAGCTTAACTCCCATTTCTTGTACTTGGCCAATCGCTCGTAGCTCCGCTTTCCTCTTCCGATTAGATTCAGGTGGTTGTCCATCAAAACACCCTCCCGCGGGACCTGCGGGTTCCATCATGAAAAGATCTTCTAAAGGTTGAGCTGGTATACTGGGAACTGGTCGCCCGGGTCTGTTGTTTCTCTGAGGTTGACCATCCTCTTCGTCTTCCGAGTTGTTCTCCCGGGTTCTCTTCCCAGGTTGCCTTTTGACGAAATCGGAGAGTTTTCCCTCGTCATAAAATCGCCAGAGTTGCTTAAGCAAATCTCTACACTCACTCGTAAAATGCCCCACACTTTGATGGTAGGCACAATACTTGTTTGGGTTGAGTTTGCCAGTATCCTGACGGATTTTACGTGGTGGGGAAAGCAACTCTTTCTCCTTTACGCTTTCATACACAGTATCAACTGATACTGTCAATACTTGGTTCAATTTTTCCTTCAAATCCGATCCTTCGGTAAATGCTTTCATATTTTTTGGGACCCTGTAGCTTGTCCCGACGGGCTTTTTGTTATTCTCCTTAGGATCAGCCTTGTTCTCCCCCAAATTTGTTTGTAGGGCCTCGTGCATGGAAATGAAAATGCCAGCTTGGTTTCTGAACTCGGCATAAGTCTTTGGGCACTTTAGACGTACCTCCTTCCATAACTTCGACCCTTTTTTCAATCCGGCCATCACAGCGACGATCTTTGTATCTTCGCTCACCGGTTCTCCTTCTAGCAAAACTTTATCGAATCTTTCCATAAACGCCCGGTCAGTTTCATCATCATTTTGCCTCAAATCTGACAGCCGGTGTTTTTGGGAAAGATACGATCCCGCCGTTGAAAAGTGAGAAAGAAATTCTCGACTTAGTTGGACGAATGAGTGGATTGATGCCGGCGGCATTGATGAAAACCACTTGTGAACCCGATCGCCCAATGTTAAAGGAAAATTCCGGCATTGGGTGGCATCGCTGGCCCCCACGGAGACCATGTAGTCCGTATACTTCGTTAAGTGAACCCGGGGGTCGGCGATGCCTTCATATTGAATGCTAGCCGGAAATTGAATCTTTTTCTGTATCGGGGCCTTCAAAATGTGAGCTGCCAAAGGTGAGGATGGCATGCTGGTCGTTCCCATCCCCCTCTGTTGGTCTAGTTGCCCCTGCATGTTCTCCACAGCCCTCCTTAGGCTTGATAATTCATCAAGAGGTGCCCCCTGACTTGGAGGTTGTTCGGCGAGCAAAGGCATTAGCCTTTCTGCTCGTCGCAGTCCCTCGCTTGGAGTGGGCACTTCCTGGGCTTGCCTCCTAAGGTTGTTCGCCGCATTTGGCCCTAGGCGCCTGAAGGCTGACTGGGAGAGTCTTTCATGGACGGATGGGCGAGGCTGTTCAAAAGTTGCTCGCCCATCTTCTGCTCCCCGGCGAGCAGCTTCCCGTTGGGGTTGGCTAAGCCTGTCTTGGGCACTGGAACGTGTTGTTCCATGGCTAGACATAGTTGTTCGTCCGCGACCAGACTCAGCTTGTACTTCTCTCTGGTCGACCACCTTGGCCTTTCCCTTATTCCGTCTGACTTGGGCACTATCAACCTCTCGCTGTTCGCCCCTAGTAGTCCTGGGTCTAACAACCTCTAGGGACTTGTCCCTTGGCCTTGCTTGTGTTGGCCTAATCTGCTCTTGTTGCCTCTGGAGGGCCTGGAGAGCAGCTATGGTTTTAGCCAACTCGTTGGGGTTGATCGCCAAAGCCTCCATCTCAGGGGGGAGGTTATGTGTTATGGCTGTATGTTGCGACCTGTTCGCATGTCTCGGGTCATGGTCCTGGTGGTCGGCCGACGTGGCCCGGGTTTGAGATGCTCTTTTTGACAAACGTGATCCTTGGGTCTCTTTAGATTGAGGCATTTCAATTTAAATTACTTCTTAATTTATAAATTGAAGAACACCAAGAACACTTTTGTTTGTATCTTCAAATATTTCTTGAGATTTCTTATGAATCTTCAAGTTTTCAACTTGAAGTTCTTGAGTAATCACACTAAACCGAAGGTTCGGTCCCTCCTTCTAGCGCCAAATTGTTGGTGAACGAATCTAATCGTAAGGATTAGTGGCTGTTTTAATCCGTTTTTACGTCACCAATCAATAACGTGTGATTGATTACCACCGTAAATGGTAAATCGGGGTATGAATTTATTGAATTTGTAAATTCGGTAGTCGAAATTGGACTTATTTCGTGTATGTGTAGGTTTTGGTGTATTCGTGTGTGTTGGGAGTGTTTATCAATTTGAACTTGTATTTCACAGCTGGAGAACAACTATTTATAGAGACTAGCAAGCATGAGGTGTCCAAGACTCTTGGTCTCCCTAGCTTGCATGCTTGACATGTGTCCCTGTGATCTTATCTAAGCTGAATCCTAGTTACAAAGTCTTCCTTGGTCTTATCTCGGACTCATTGTTGTTCGTCTAGGTCGGCTTGATTGATCTTGTTGATTCTCCAACTGAAAGTTGTTCGCCTCTTGAGGTTGTACTTTGGAAGTTGCTCGCCTTATGGCTTTGTTCAGCTTGGCTTTGGGATCTCTGTCCTTTGTTCACTTGTACACACCTCCTTGGCTGTTTGTTGTATCATAGTTTGACCAAGTTGTTCGTCATTGATGACTTTACAGTTGGCTCATTCTTGGTCTCGGGTCTTAATACCTGTTCGCCCATTAGTTGTTCGTCGGAGGAGTTGTTCGTCACTTTATATACCTATCAGATTGGTAGATGCACCCCAATGTTGACTATCTTTGTTTAAGCCCGTAACTCTTGTTCGCCTCATGTTGGATGATGTCCGCCTATCAACAGCGTGGCCTCGGGGTTGTTCGCGCGTGAACGGCGCGCAATCATTGCGCTGGCGTCATCTTCGTGATCTCCCCAGATCATGGGAAGACGAAATGGTTATCCCGATGTTGCTCATCACAAAGATGATGTTCGTCCAAGTCTTGACCAGAACAATATCCTAACTACAGTTGCTCGCCACAAAGTTGCTCGTCTGATGCAACATCTAGTCAGGATAGGGGGCAATTGTTGATAGGCGAACATCATCCAGCATGAAGCGAACAAGAGTTACGGGCATAAACAAAGACAGTCAACATTGGGGTGCATCTACCAATCTGAGAGGTGTATAAAGTGACGAACAACTCCCCCGACGAACAACTAATGGGCGAACAGGTATTAAGACCCGAGACCAAGAATGAGCCAACTGTGAAGTCATCAATGACGAACAACTTGGTCAAACTATGATACAACAAACAGCCAAGGAGGTGTGTACAAGTGAACAAAGGACAAAGATCCCAAAGCCAAGCTGAACAAAGCCATAAGGTGAGCAACTTCCAAAGTACAACCTCAAGAGGCGAACAACTTTCAGTTGGAGAATCAACAAGATCAATCAAGCCGACCTAGGCGAACAACAATAAGTCCGAGATAAGACCAGAGAAGACTTTGTAACTAAGATTCAGCTTAGATAAGATCAAAGGGACACATGTCAAGCATGCAGGCTAGGGAGACCAAGAGTCTTGGACACCTCATGCTTGCTAGTCTCTATAAATAGTTGTTCTCCAGCTGTGAAATATAGGTTCAAATTGATAAACACACACAAATACACCCAAACCTACACATACACGAAATAAGTCCAATTTCGACTACCGAATTTACAAATTCAATAAATTCATACCCCGATTTATCATTTACGGTGGTAATCAATCACACGTTATTGATTGGTGACGTAAAAACGGATTAAAACAGCCACTAATCCTTACGATTAGATTCGTTCACCAACAGACTTGATTTAAATCACCAACGGTCAAGTGCTTCCAATGCCTAACTCTGATTCTCTCCAGAGAAGGCAAGACCAGACACCAGACAACCTCAATGTCTTCTGGTCCAGAGTTGGTTAATAAACAGATTACTCATGAGAATCAGGAGATGATTCTGAGCATCTTTTATTTCACCAGACTCGTCTGGTCCAGACTCGTCTGGTCTGGGGAAGGTTCTCTGCCTCTGGTCAGTCTCATCTTCTGATGGAGTCCTCTGGTGAAGTCCTCTGGAAGGTCTTTTGGTAGGTTTTCTGGTGAAGTCTTCTGGTCTGACAATTCCCCTAGACTAAGTCATAATCTAGTTCCTCATCTGGCTAACAGGTCCAGATGGTCCTATTACATTCTCTGGTTTGTTTTAACTCATCAAAACTAATAACTTTTATCCTAATAGGTTAAGATCCAACTACTCCTTTATGAGTAAATATTAATGTATGAACAATAAGAGTGCTAAGTGCGTGATAAGAACAAAGGCTTGGAATATGACTTCGTGCGCGTGAGATTCTAGAGCCTTTCTTTGAGTCTGCACTCTTGTATTTATAGAGGTGATTAGGGTTTAGCCGTTGGAGAGCTAATCTAATCAGATCTCTATTTAAGGAAACTTTCAATCAATCAATTCCCTAATTAATTGATTGGGTTGGTGAGATCCTTGGATTGATTGTCTTCAAATACTTTCCAATCCGATCTTGTTGACTTGATTTGAATCACCAACGGTCAAATGCTTCCAATGCCTAACTCTGATTCTCTCCAGAGAAGGCAGGACCAGGTACCAGGCAACCTCAATGTCTTCTGCTCCAGAGTTGGTTTAGAAACAGAATGCTCATCAGAATCAGGAGATGATTCTGAGCATCTTTTGTTTCACCAGACTCGTCTGGTCCGGACTCGTCTGGTCTAGGGAAGGTCCTCTGCCTCTAGTCAGATCTTATCTGGTGAAGTCTTCTGGTGGAGTCCTTTGGTGAAGTCCTCTGGAAGGTCTTCTGGAAGGTCTTCTGGTGACTCATATGGCGAAGTCTTCTAGTCTGACAGTTCCCCTTAGACTAAGTCCTAATCTAGTTCATCATCTGGCTAATAGGTCCAGATGGTCCTATTACATCTTCTGGTTTGTTTTAACTCATCAAAACTATACAATATTTATCCTAACAGCCATGTTAATTGGGCCTTTAATTTGGCAGCACTTTTCTTATGGAAGTGGGCTTTAAATGAATAGTCTTGAATTTTTCAATTTGGGCCGGAGACTTTTAATTAAATCAGGCCCAATTCACTTCCTTCTCAACTTCATTTCTTCACTCGACCTCAATAAATCAAAGGTGTGTCTTTTTCTCCATAAATTCACATTTTCCTGCAAAATAAACACAAACACCTTTGTTGGGATATTTAGTTTTGATGATTTTTCAAAACGACTTGTAATAGGATGTGTGCGGTCAGGATTGTCTTGTAAAGGTTCAGGTTAGGATAGTTTGTTTTCAGTTTACAGGTACTCTGTTGAGGGGGAACTCAGCGGACTCATAAACCTGAAGAAGTCAGAAGCCATCCAAGAGGAAACAAACTCAAGTCCCCTGAAGACCTGAAGACCGTCCTGAAGGAAGTCCCACTGAGTATAAACCTGACTTTCTAAGTTGGTCAGTGGACTACTCAGTGAAGAGCATGGTCATGAGGATCAGTGTTGTGCCGAGTAGATCCTGAAGGAGTCAGGCTACTGAGGAATGAGAGGCTGACAATTTGCCTTATGTCAACTCTCCTGAGTAGACTTAAAGTCCAATGAAGGAAGTCTACTGAGAAAGTCTACTGAGAAACTCTCCTGAGTAGACTTAAAGTCCAATGAAGGAAGTCCAATGAAGGAAGTCTACTGAGAAAGTCTACTGAGAAACTCTCCTGAGTAGACTTAAAGTCCAATGAAGGAAGTCCAATGAAGGAAGTCTACTGAGAAAGTCTACTGAGAAACTCTCCTGAGTAGACTTAAAGTCCAATGAAGGAAGTCTACTGAGAAAGTCTACTGAGAAACTCTCCTGAGTAGACTTAAAGTCCAATGAAGGAAGTCCAGTGAGTAGACTTCAAGTCCAATGAAAGTTCCTAAGAAGACCTCAAGTCTACTGAAGAAAAGTATCCTAAGAGGACTTCAAGTTAGCTGAAGAGAAGTCACCTGAAGTCAGGACTACCCTGATCAAGTACCCTGAACAAAAGAGCCGTTGGACTCAGTCCACGTGGACCAATCAAGTCAAGGCAGCAAATCTGACAAAAGCTGACAAAGGCCATACTTTACTGAAAAGGAGAATTTCACTCCAGAGATAGTCTGGATTTGAATGTTACTCTCTCCAACGGTAACATTCAAATCCACACTATAAATACAAACTCAAGCTTCATTTGTGAATAAGCAAAGAGCTGATGTGAGAGTGGTGCGTTTCAAGGGAGGCATAAGGAGGCACCATCTCCATCAAGAACACTGACCTGAGTTATTCATAGTCATATTTGAGTGTTCCAGTTTGTATACTCGAGCTCATCATATACATCCTAAGCTTAGAGAGATTTTCCCAACCTTAGCTTAAAGGCTAAAACCATGTAAGGGAAAATCTCACCTAGTTGGAGAGAACCAAACCAAACTAAACCCTTTCCAGAATAGTGTTAGGTGTTGCAGTGAGGTGAGGAGAGGCAGTCCCTGAGTGAAGAGGGATGTGAGGCCAGTTCGAGAGGCAGCTCCGCGGAGGGGTGTGAGTCCAGTTGTGAGTGCACCTTGGCACGTTAAAAATAAGAATCCCGGGTAGTGGATTTCCTGTTAAATCAGGCAGTGGATGTAGGAGCTTGAGCCTCCGAACCACTTTACATTATTGTGTTCTTTATTGCTTTACTGGCTTGCATAACATCAGTGTTAAAACAAAGATTTCTCCTAATTTCCCATATTGTCTTTGTTTGTGAATGAAAAAACGGGACCAACAACCTTTCTCGACTATTAAGCATAAATAATCAATTTAATGTAAACAAATGCAAGAAATCTATTTAAAATTAGCAAAAATAGTATACGAATTTCGAGCAATTTTCACACTAATCAAGCGTGTTATCATACCACTCCTTAGTTATTCCCGTTAGAGAGAACTGGAACAACCCGAGCCTCTTGGCATCTTTAGACATGTCACTATGGTTGAAAGTTGAGGCTATCATCAGAAAATTCCTCAAGTGAGTGTGAGGATTATCCTTCCCGACCTTCCCTTTAAATTGGTTCTCGACAAGCATCTTCAGGATCCCTGGGGAGATAGCAAATTTGTTGGCTTCCTCTGGTGGCATAGCTACACCATCATAGTACCATTGAGGCTGAGCCTCAAACCTTTCTCTGATTGTCATATCAGGATCAACATTTTGAGGAACGTGCTGAGGATACACTGGTGGTAGAGGTACTTGTGGAATAGAAGGTTGAATAGGAGGTTGGTTATAAGTAGAAGGTGGAGGGTAGTATGGTGGATAAGGGTATGGAGGATATGGGCATGGGTAAGGTTGGTTAGGTTGGTAGACATGGTTTTTGAAAGGGTTTTGGTTTTGGTTTTGGTTTTGGTTTTGGTTAGGAGCAGAGTTGTTCGTATTTTGTAGAATCGGGTTTTGGTTTTGATTGTGCCCTGTGGGTACTTGCCTATTACTGCTTTCAACTCCTTCAACCCGTTCCACGATCTCATTGAATTTAGCTGCATCACCATCCAACTCATTACCTAATTTCATGTTTTCGTTCTCACCACCGGCAGTGTTCATCCTTCTAAGGAAGGCTCTGTTTCTTCTGGCGATTGTCTCAGGATCTGACTTTGTTCTATCTTCGCTCGATTCTCTCTGTGAGCGTGTTTTCATATACCTGAAACATCAAAAGAACTATCAAAACGCAACTGCCTAATGATACTATTAAACAGAAAAGAAAAAGGCACTCACTACTAACTACTAAACTATCTCCAAGTCCTACTCAATGGACATACATCGCCATCCCCGGCAACAGCGCCATTGACTTGAACGCAAAATACTAGTTATACTAGTAGTTACCCCACAAGAGTATGGGATCACAGTAGTATTAGCAAGTATAAGAACCATGTATATCGTACCTAAGAGAAGGTATGTATGCGAATAGAGCCCTGGAGATCTACGTGTCGTAGTTAATATGAATGTATGTTCTGGGATTGAAAATTGTATTATACTACTCTATACTAATAATTAAGTTAAACTAAATTTCTTAGGTTTAAATGCAAATATGAGATGGTGATGCTCGGGATAGGAATTCCTACGTATACTAACTGAGTTGGTACAATAACTAAAATAACCGTGATGTGCAAGTATTAATCCTAAGTGTACTAAAACTAGGCAATCAACTTCCCTAATCTAGCACAAGATTGAAAGACTAAAAGCTCAAGATTGAACCCTAATACTTCGTCGTTTCAACCCACTAAACAAGTTATATAGATTGTGCTTAATTAATGAGACCCTAATTTAACTAAGGTGATGCGGTCGTGCTCCCTAGATAAACCGGTAGATGATAAACCCCTTTGAAAACCCCCTCGTTAAGCTTATTCGTTATTAAAGAGTGATAAGGTCGTCCCCTCTCTAACAATTTTCGTACTCAATTCCAAGATAATTCTAGGGTTTATTTTAAGAATTCAATTAATTAAGAGAACTAGCACTAAATATCACGAATTATCCTAATTACGTACCAACATCCTACTTCTACGAGTTCATCCTACCCTAAGCATGCAAGGTTTCTAGCCTAACATAGTGAATGAAATAACGAAAGCTATAATACGAATGATAAACATAAACATGGTGAATTTAAAGAAAGAACTCAAGAACATAAACTAGGACTAACAATGAATCAAAGTCTCAAAACGAATCTCAATAAATTACGAAAACTAGGTTTAAGAATATCAAGTGTTGAAGAAAGAAATAACGAAATAAAACTCTAATCTATGAATTCGTAAGATCAAAAACCTCGATTACACGTTAAAACTCTTGCTAAACATTCTCAAGCTCTTCTCTATCAAAATCTATCTCTAAGTATGAAGTGGTGTCCAAAAACGTGCTTGAGATGGTATATATATAGGCATGGGCCGATTAAAAACGTCATGGGCCGAAAAATCCCGAGAACCACTTGAGCTGGGCATGTACTCGAGCGCTCAAAACATACAGAACCTCCAAAACACTCGAGCACCACTTACTCGAGCGCTAGGCGCTCGACTAGCTCTTACTCGAGTGCTCAAGTGATGCTTACTCGAGTGCCTCTCTCTTCCAGAATCCAAATAGTGCTCGACCTCAACTTGCTTAAGCCCTAGGCACTCGACTTGAAATCCACTCGAGCGCCCCACTTGAGTGCTTGAGCGCTTGGTGCTCGAGTCATCTTGCTTGAGCACCTCCAATTGATACTTTTGCTTGCTCGAACTAATACTTTTCGTATTTCTTCCATATCTTCTCATCCGGGCATCCGTTTGAGTCGATTCAAAGTCCTACGAACTCTATTATTCACCCTTTATCTATCTACGATCATCAAAGAGACAAATTCATTAGTTTTTTAAAATAGTACTCAATTGACTCTATTTACTCATTGGATTCACTCAAAACACGGGCAAATCAAGCTATAAATCATAACAATTTTATGCCTAATCACAGTTGGAGATATGTTCGAGTGGACCTGGGTATTTAAAAAAAAATCCGTCTTGCCATGTTCTATTGCCATCTTTAATAAGAAATGAATAGTAAATTGTATAAAGTATTTGGAAACTGAAGTAGCATGAGAGTTTGAAGTTGTTGTTTTTTTATGTTGATGTTCACATATTTCTCCAAATTTATATAAATACCACTTAAGAGTCATCACCCAATGTATGTTTATAACAATATAAGTGGACAATAACTTTGGGCCTTCCCATCTTTATTTAGAATTATAAAATTGAATTTAGGATTTAAAATCTAAGTTCAGTTTAATTTAGAGATTCTGAAATTCGATTTTTAAAAATTCAACACATCCTGTAATTCAAGACATCATGTTCTACTTTTAGACTCTATACATATTTTTTTTTGGGAAAATTGACAAAAATGTCCTGTATGTTGGCAGTAATGGTAAAAATGTCCTTTATGTTTTTTATTTTGTGAAAATGTCCCTTATGTTTTCAAAACTAGGTGAAAATGCCCTGTTACCGGCTAAAACCAGTTTCTAACCGGTACACGCGGACGTGGCAGTGCATTTTTGATGAAAATGCCCTTTATATTACATTTTTTACATATTATTTTAACATATTATATTACATATTTTATTAACATATTAAATTATATATTTTTTTAAATAAAACAACCGAATTCATTATTTCATTAAAAAAAATATGTATCCTCATTTTCTATTGAAATACCTTTAAATAATTAAAAGTTAGTTATAATTTTTTTAATAAATATTAAATATAAATATTTTATAATATACCAAATTATTTTAAAATATTTGAAAAAAATACACCAAATATAATAATTAAATAGAAATTCAATAAAAACTGCAATTACAAAATTAGCAAAAATATAAATCAATTTACATATATAAATGACAAATTTATTATTTTTAAAAACTAAAAATAATTTTAAAATTGAAATTATCACTTCAATACAAAGATGATTTAAAATTTTACATATATAAATTATCACTTAAATCCAATATTAATAAAAATCTCAATAATCACTTATATTATATATTTACATAAATTAATTATGAATTACTAAAATTATAAATTGACAGGGATTCATTAGTACTAAACTAAAACATATTTTATTCTCTAACATTTTTCAATTATTGAAAGAAAATTTTAAATTTTTTTTTATAATAAACTATTCTTATGTTGTTTTTTAAAATTCAAAATAGTTTTACATGTTTTAATATAAATTTCAATAATCACTTATATTATATATTTACATAAATTATTTATGAATTACTAAAATTATAAATTGATAGGGATTCATTAGTACTAAACTAAAACATATTTTATTCTCTAACATTTTTCAATTATTGAAAGAAAATTTTAAATAATTTTTTATAATAAATTGTTCTTATGTTGTTTTGTAAAATTCAAAATAGTTTTACATATTTTATATATTTTTTGATATTTTTAGAAAATTAAGATATATAAAACATGTAAAACTATTTTGAATTTTAAATCATCTTTGTATTTAAGTGATAATTTCAATTTTTAATTATTTTTAGTTTTTAAAAATAATAAATTTGTCATTTATATATGTAAATTGATTTATATTTTTGCTAATTTTGTAACTACAATTTTTATTGAATTTCTATTTAATTCTTATCTTTGGTGTATTTTTATCAAAAATTTTAAAATAATTTGATATATTATAAATTTATATTTAATATTTATTTAAAAAATTATATTTAAATGACTAACTTTTAATTATTTAAAGGTATTTCAATAGGAAATGTGGATACAAATTTTTTATAATGAAATACTGAATTCGGTTGTTTTATTTAAAATAATATGTAAAAATGTAATATAAAGGACATTTTCATAAAAAATACACTGCCCGATCAGCGTGTACCGGTTAGAAACTGGTTTTTGCCAGTAACAGGGCATTTTCACCTAGTTTTAAAAACATAAGGGGCATTTTTATAAAATGAAAAATATAAAGGACATTTTTACCATTATTGCCAACATACAAGACATTTTTGTCAATTCTTCCTTTTTTTTCTATCACACTATCTTTAATGATCAATTAATGCAAGAGTCAGTTTCAAGTAGAATTTGTTCATTTTATAAAATTGATGTCATTAAGCAATAATATTGTATTTAAAATCTTTACACTTATAAATTAGAGTAAGTTTAATAAATTAATTTCACCATGCAACACAAAACAATGTTAATTATTTTTATCATGCTTCCTCCGTTCCTGCATTATTATTTTGCTTTATAATGAAATTTTGTGTAACTATGAAGATATTGCTAGGGCTTAGTTTGTGAATGTTTTTATTTATTTTGGGTGTATGCAAATAATATTGAGACAATTCTAACGAAAGTGTACAAATAATCACGAGATAGAAGAAATACAATATATCTATCAAATTAATATTTTTAATAGAACAACTAATACTGTTAAAAATATATACTTATATACTACAATACATACAAATTTTACAGTATACTTTGCCTTCATATAAACTTTTACTAGCAAAATGATCTCAAGTGAATATCGATTACCTTATTTTAATTTGCAGCACTACAAATCCATAAAATAGGAGGTAGTATAAAAAAAGTCCATACCTTATTTTCACGAGCGCCAATAAATTTGAATTCTTTTTGGCGCCAAATCCCAATAACAAAACTGGACCTAATTACGGCTTCACATGAAAATTCAAAAAGGGGAAAGCAAAACTGAAACTTCATAAGAGACAATGAACTCAAAAAAATGTTCGATTAGGCCAATTGGGCAACGCTCCATCGCTTCGACGTTCCTCTTCCGTGCTGCAAATCGGTAGAATTCTCAACTCACGTTTTCTCCATACGATTTCACCTTTTCTTTTGGCGGTTCGTGATTTCAGAGCATCTGGGGTTTTGTGTTCTCGATGTAATTCCTCTGTTTTTTCTTTGATTTTTGTTTTTGTTTTTGTTAATGTGAAGGTCGAGTGATTGTACGAGAGATGTAGAAATCAAAGGTCCCAGGGAAAAGGGTTCACACATTTCGTTTTCTGATTTCCTTAACAGGAAGCTGCATAGGAGTTCTGTGCTACCCACAGCACTCGAGGTAGATTTTTTGTATTTGCGTTTGCGTGTTGATATGCTACTATGTTGATTCAGTTATTGGGGAAGTTAATCGGCTGTTACCTTTGCTTTGTGGAAATAGGGATATTATATAAAATCCTTAATAAAATTTTCGAATAGAATATTTGTTTTTCTTGATCAATTTGTTGAAAATGGAAGAAAAATGCTGATGTATTAGCTTAATTTTTGGTTTCTGTGGAATGCTTTGTATTCCTAAGTACAAACAAAAAAGTTTGTTGGAAATAAAAGAGCTTCATTAGGGTGGATTTGTAAATCCTGGAAGAGTTTGTAATTCCCCCAAAGATAAGTGTGTTTAGGGCTATAAATGACTCAAGCCAAGTTGAATGCACTGGTGTTTAAAATTGTTTAAAATGTTATCGAGCTTTGGTATTTATATTTGAGCTTGTTTGATAATTTATCGAGTCGAACTCAAACGAGCTTTCGAGTCGAACATGAGTTGAGCTCGAGTAGTTGACATTTTTACACTAGCTTTGTCTTTTTTAAGTGATCGAGCATTTGAGCTCAAGTTCAAGCCATGCTTTAGCCCATTTTTACACTTGCTTTGTCTTTTTTATGTTCAAACTTGTTTGATATCTATTTCGAATCAAACTCAAACAAGCTTTTATCGAACAATCTTGAATCAAGCATTGAATAGCTTGGTATAATTTTCAGCTCTAATTTTGTTGCTTGCCAAATTCTGAGTAATGATTACATTATCATATACATTTTCGACTAAATGAATTTATGCAAATCTGATATCGTTTAAGAAACCAATTGTGGCTCAAACTTGCTTTGGTAGGAGAAAGGGCCTTCCTCATCATCTCCCTTAAGGGATGATCAATTGGATAGGGGTGTGAAAGGAGAAACTGTAAAAAAGGAAGGAGGAAAAGCTGAGGCAAAGCTTTTGAGCGATAGTGCTTTTGATTTGTTCAAGAATGTCGAAAAGTGTAAAAATGAGATAAAAAATTGTTATTCGATCAATGAGCCGGAGATCATCGACGTTGACGACTTACCACAAACGAGAAAGAGAAAAGTTCTGTTTGAAGGTTTGTAAATTCCATGTACTTCTAGTTTATGGAACCACTTTTTTTTTGTATATTTCTGTTTGCACATGTTCTTGATTTATCTTCTGAAAATGATTTGTAGACTTGAGCACATAATCTTATCACTTGTTTTGTTCATAGTTTTAAGCACTCCTCTATACAATTATATGTAAATTTCAATGTGATCCCCCCCCCCCCCCCCCCCCCTCCTTTCTATGGAAGTGTTTTGAATGGAAACACCCTATATTCCTATGACCTTTGAAAAGACTAAAAATAAAGAAAATTGTTACTAGTAAAACATCGTTTAGACATAAGCTTCAGATGTGGACAGCTAATGATTCTTCCCTTGGTATCTCGGAATGATTCACCTAAAACTATTTATTGGGTTGCACTTTTAACTACACTTTTCTTTTTCGAGTAAGTGGAATCTTAAGTTCTCGTTGAGTTTACACTGAAACATTTCACCGCTCCACCGGAAATTCCCTCTGCCCCTCCTTTTATGCACAAATTTTGAATGTTCCCCTTCTGTTAACATATATGTATCAGTGATGGTGTTAAATTTTTGATCAGGGTGTCGAACTCATGTTTGTTTTGAGTTTGCAGCATTTCACATTTAAATCTTCTCTTGAATCCTTGATATATTATGAGATGTCTTAGCTGTGGCTGTGCTAAAAATCTTTCGTGAGGAATAGACATAACAGCCAATATTATTTGGTATGAAGCCATCTGAGTGCTCTAAGTTCTAATTAGTCCCTATACTACCAAGAACCAGAAAATACCTATCTACCTCATTTGAACTTTTGGTTTTTCCATGTGAATTATCAGATCATGATGATAGTCCAACTGGTCGAAAGCGGGTAGTAGTTCTTGGAGAGGATTCAAAACCAGTTCAAAGTTCAAGAAAGAAGTATTCAAGTGAAGAACCTAGACCTGTTTTCAATCACTGTGAGTCATCAAAATATTGATTCTTGTATTAAACTTGCTGCATTTTATTACAGTGTCCATCATAACATGTACATTATGTGCAGATAAGAGTGGAGTCGGGTGGTGGAACGAGAATATGGAAGGTATCGACAATGAAGAAGTTGGGTGCAACGACGTGTGGGAAGGAGTCGGGTGTACGACGCTTGGGGGCCTCGAATGGCATTAAGTAGCTGAAGAGAGTTACTCTCTTTGCCTCTTATTGTATTTTTAGGGGAGTAGCAGCATCGTTTGAACAGAGTTTGAGAACTGTACATGTTTAGCAACTATGACTTCCAATTATTGTTCTATCATTATTATAAGAGGACGCTTAAGAGCACTTCAATGGTAATGAAAATAAAATTTTGTTTTCTATCTATACCCACATAATAAAATTGATATGTTGGGGGAAGGATGGTTCCAACTATGGTTGCATTGCAAGTGGTATGAGAATGATTGAGGAAGATGATTGTAGGAGGAAAATAGGGTAATCAAAATGGAGTATTGATTACCCTATTTAGGAGGAGAGATGATAATTTTGTTCTATAAATATTCATAATTATACTAATTTTTAAGTTCATTTCTATTACCATTGAAAAGTTGCTAACTAAGTGTCCCTAAAACTAGTATTCCCATCCATAAAAACTATGTTTATAGACAGCCGCGATGAACGATTATAAGCAACAGGCAAAAGAAAAAGAAAAATTCAAAATTAATAGGCAATGTGACAATCGATTGGTTGCGGCATCTATTCATTACTTTATTACACTTTTGATATATTTCACTTTATTTTTTATTTGAATTTGATATATTACACTTTAGACAAAAAAAATATGTTAGATAATTTTATGATAAGAGATAACATAAATTAACATATTTTTCTATCAAAGTGTTAATGTATTATGCAAAATTTATACTCATCACGTGACATGAGACGATCTCACACGAAATCTATTCTACAATTTATTGAAGTTTTGATTTATTCACCAATTTGGCTCACAAACTTTATACCCTCCGTCCCAAAATAAATTTCACATTTATTTTAAGTGTATAGTCAATTTTTCTTTTATTATGATTACAAATTTTAAATGTCAAATAATATAATACATCACCTTATAAATATAATAAAAATTGATTTTAGATAAATGTAATTATTAGATAATAATAAAATTATTTTTGATTGGATTCAGTTGGGTTATTGATAAAGTATGAAAATAGATGAGATTGGATTGAGTTGTAAAATGTATATGTGGGGGAAAGCGAAATGAATTATTTATTAAGAGATTGAGTTGTGAGAAATTGTTGATAAATATAGTCTAAACCCCTTTCAACCCAACCCAATCTAAAATAAAATATTAATTTATCTCTCATCCACCTACACAACCTACCACTTAATTTTAACTTTATCATTTTTATACTCGCATCCACAACCCAACCCAACCTAAAATAATAATTATTATATTATTATTTATTAATTACATATATTTTATAATCAAATTTGTATTATATATAAAATGTATAAAAATACACAATTAATGTAATATTCTAAATTTATAATTATATTAAGAAAAATAATTTAAAACACATTTAGAATAAGATACAATAATAAAATTACTATAGTTAAAATATGAAATTAAAAGGAAATAAATCAAACTAAAAATAGATGCACGAAATAAAAAAAAAATTTACAAATACAAAAAATACAAATTACATATTAATTCCTAGCTAGTTCCAAATTTTGAGAGTCTGAAAAATAATCAGGATGATTTGGATCATTGGTAGAAATGAAGAGATGAAATGTTAAAAAATAAAAGAGAAAATAGGGATATGAGATTATGCTTCAAAATATGTCAATATTGGTGTCTATTTATAGGAAATTAAAAAATACGAATTTTGATAGTTTTTATTTTATTTTTTTGAATAATTTATTATCCACAATATACATTTTATTTACGTAAAATTTAATTATTCAATTATGTGGAGCCACATGTCACCCTTTGATTGAGCAACCCAACCATTCATATGGTTTGAGTTTGCGCCCCTAACACATTCAAGTTGCAACCTTCAATTTAATTTTTCTTTTCTTTTTCCATTTTTCTTTTGTCTTCTTGTGGATTGTAGGTTGCAAAACCTACCGATGTGGGTAGTCTAAGGTGGCACACTACAGAAATCGGGGACGGGTCGATCTCACACATTGAAGCGCACCCAAAAGAGACTAGTCACTTCCATAGTGAAATTTCATCCTAAAATCAGTAATGAAATCATGCCAATTGATAATGCTAAAATATCTAATGGTCAGCATCTGTCCTCATTAACTGAATGATCTTGGTGAAATTATGAACCAAATAATAGATGAGCCATTATCTACCAATTGTTTTAGGGTGATACCTTACAATGGGAGACTTGTCTCATGTTTAACCTTTATTGTGGGACCTAGTTTTGTAATGTCGGATAAATGATATCTAAGATGGAAAATCATCTCGTTTTCACCAAACCAGACAAAGAAAGAAGAGCCAATTACCATACATCTACCAATTGTTTTAGAATGGTACCTTTATTCTTTTATTAATGTTAGATTAATGAAATATAATATGGATAATCATCTTCTCATTTCTACCAAACCAGACAAAGAAAGAGGAAGAAAAATAAGACAGAAATTTGGTATGGTGGGAAACGAAAGAAAAAGATAAATAAGACAAAAGTATTTGGGGTGAGAGAGGCTCGAACTCTCGACCTCAGGATTACTCTTAAGCTATGAGACCTACGCGCTAGCCAACTGCGCCACCACCCCTATGATGTTAAAATCTTATTTTGAATTTATATAAAGATTATAATATAAATAAGCGAATGAATTCAGCCCAAGAAGCCTTCTCATAAACAATAAACTAGTTTTAGCATACAAATTAACGAGACCTTCACATTAATTTTATATTCCATTTTTCATTTTTCCTTATTAGAAGACTCAAATACTCTCTTCTATGTGTGTGAATTTCGACATTAGTATAACATTTCCTCCATTTTTTTTTATAAGTATGAACTATAAATATTCATGCCAAGAAAATACTTCAGAATCTTATCTGGTCTGTGTTGTGGCATATTGTTAATTTTATCTCATCTGTTTTCAGAATGTAATTATTTTTCTTTCATACTACTATGCAATGCAAATTTCTTATACTCCTTTTTTCACAGTCTAACTGAGTGTCTTGTTCTTTATGAGCCCAAAGTTTATGTTAATGGGCTGTCCAGTTCAAAGTTTATGTGAAATAGTAGTTTAAGAGCCCAAAATACAATAGTACTTGTGTGAACGCTAATACACTATAGACTATATCATATTCCTTTTATTTTTCATTTTTTTTTTTCGCTTTTTGAGCTTAATTTTTTATTTTTTTTAAAGTCACATGGCTTACAAGTTACAAGTGATCATATTAATTGATGGAGTATAAGTGTATAACCCGACAATCGAAAGTCACGAATAAAAATTTCCCAGCTTACACTTCTTTGATCAAACCGGTTGCATTAAGTTTATTTCTTCACTTTCTTTTTCGAGTCGTTTCACAATTAGTTTCTCATTTTATAAATGACGAAAACTACAATCCTCTACATATAATCTTTAACCTTTAAATTACCACAAGTCCACAATGCCACTCATTTCATTCACTTTTCCGTACTATTTATTGCTTTATTCCAAAATCAACATGTAACACACTATTTATTAATAAATAAATACATTTTTTTAAACAAAATAATAAAAAATTATGGAAATTTATTTCAGAACTGATGGAGTATTATCTAATAGCTAGATGTTGTTCGCTATTTTTTTTTTTTTTAAGAATATATAGTTCACATGCATACAATACCTTCATGATATGCCTTCCTATTTTTCAAAATTCAAATAAAATTGTCTAGAAGTGTGGAGAAATTAAAAGCGCTAGTTTGTCAAAAGAGCTAGATTTTGAATTTTGTGGTTACAATTTGTCAAGTTTATGCTTCCATGGTCTTGAGAGACAGCCAATTAATTTATTGCATTGACCAGCAGTTTGCATAAATTATATTGGAATCTTCTCACAGTATAAACGTGTGATGGAAATACCACGTAAATGCTGGAAAACTATGTTGAGTTGTAATAAAAAAAAAATGTATGAATAATAAATAAAGTAATTAGGGTAACTTATAACTTATAAGTATAAGATTGAGGTTATATTATAATTTCTAAATTTCAATATTTAAACCGAAAAAAAAAAAAAAGTGGATCTCGAAATTTCATATAGAATGCATAAAGACGTACAGCTGAAAAAAAAATACATGAACACGCAGGTCAACTAATCTCATAAAAAACTAATTGCACGATTATTGATCATGTGTAAAATAATAGGTTAACTTATAACATGTATAAATGCTAGAAAAATAATAATCACGTAACTACTTGACTCTATATTCAGTTCGTCCAAATTTTTTAAAAAAATATTAAAATTGAAGGTAATTCTTGCGTGAGAACGTTTCATGGTGAGACGGGGCATAAATTGAACATGATATATTAACACTTTGAAATGATTAGATGTAATTTATGTTAATTTATAAATCGTCTTAATGTTAGACGGTTTCAAGTTTCAAGTAAGTGTTTGTCTAAAATTGATTGCAATTGGAAAATTGTTTAATCATTAAAAATTCAAAACATTGCACATAAGTTTGTATATTGTTTTTTTTTTCTTTTGAGGATAAATTTCGTGTGTAAACTAATTTTATCGTGCAATTTAAAATGATACACAAATTATACTAATATATTTTAATAAAAAATTAGCACTCGTGTTAAATGATACACATAAAATACAAACATTATTTTTTAATGTAAAACTAGTTTAAAGTATACTCTATCTTTTGTTGATGACAATATTTTCTATTTTATAAAGAATGATACTATGGTTATACACACACACATACATACATTTATTTTTTTAAAAGAGATAACGTTAAATAATCTAAAATTATTATGGTCTAATCTTGGCCATTAATAGATTTTTTATTTTATTTTACCATTAATAGAATAATTAGGCGTGAGAAAAAGTCCTATAGGCTATAGTCTATTCCAACGCTTGTCATGTTATGTATAAATGTACACTTCTAGAATTGCAATTGAAGAATTGATGGAGGCTTAAATATATAAATCAAGATATCAACATTGAAGTTGGGTAGGGTTGCAGACATGTCTAATTTTTTTTTATTTTTTTATTATTAATTAGAAATGACATTGAAATTTGTTCATTTAATTCTTTTTTTTTTTTTAATTACAATTTGTCATTTAATTCTTGATTCTTCTTAACTTGTTGCTTTTCCTATATATTATTCTGTAACTGAGAAGATTAGACAAAAGACGAATATCTACCACGTGATCCTTTGTTATTTTCGAAGAAAGAAAATGAAAATAAAATCCCATCCTTTTTAGTTACAAACACTCCACAAACTTATAAACGGTCTATAATAAAAGATTTACATTGGATAGGGTCTGGGAATGTGCGTATAAAAGTCGAACACAATCACAAAATGTTCGATGATTTTGGGATTGTATAATATTCTCTCAAAATGTTTGTTGCTTTTAAAATTTTGTTTTGAAATATTTGAACTAAGAAATATCTTTTTCTTAAAATTTTACCCTTGGCTAAATATATGCTACTAAATATGAATAGAGAGAAAAAAATATACAAAATATAATCCTATTTATCATGTAAAAAGATGTTAATTTAGGGGTATTAAAATATATTTTAACTAAAATGTCTTATTTTAGAGGGTAAATTCGGGACATATATTTTGAAACAAGATTTAAGCCCAAAAGCGAAACATTTTGAATATGAGAGAATATTAACTTTTATAGATAAATTATGAGAAATAATTACGTAAAATGAATTAAGTTTAATTTTTGCAAAAAATATATCTTTATGTCTCATAATCTTAACTGCACTCTTAGATAATTGCAAACAAAACACCAATTTAACAACTCATTAACAATTTATGCTTCGGTCAATTTAGACTTGCTCGAATTTGCAACTCATGGATTCTAACGACCCAATTCCAATTATTTCTATAAGAATTGATCATGTGTCATGATAATGACACATAGATAAATTTTAGTAATCAATTAAAATAATAATGATCCCCTGTTATGTGTAATTAGGTATTAGTGTATTACTAAACATACAAGTTTATATTCACACGTGGAATGTTAATTTACTGTTTGGATCCAATATTCATAAAATTTTCATTTTTAAAAAACAACTCATTTATATCGCGAATAGGTGCGTACCTAACATTAAATTTAGATTAGTTTGAGTATAGTACAACTTTTTCGTGGTTGGCTTTGCTTGGTCCATACCTAAATTTGGAATAAGTACCAATTTTATTTGATAACAATTATTAAAATAGTTGAAGAATTAAATTTTCTAACAACAAAATTAATATCCTAAAAATATCGCATTAATCTAATAACATCCGACCAAGCGAAAATCCCGAGAGGTGGGAGCAACAACCACACCAGACTCACCTATTACATTTCTCTAATTCTGAATCAATTCTCCATTTTAAATTTAAAAAATTGATTATCGATACACCATTAAAAAATACACATTAAATTTTACAAGAATAAACCTTTCCAAACATTTTTTGTCGAATAGAAAAATTATATAAAAAGTGAACCTCACTGCACCTGTCATGGTCGATTAATAGTGAAGAAGGTATTATTTATAAAAAAACCCGCAATATTTGCATCTAATTTGATAATTATTAACCAATAAGACCATGTATTATTGATGACAAACATACTAATACGAAAACAAATTAAACATAAGTTATTGTTACAACTATAATAATTTCATTTTGTATGGTTACAACTTACAAACAAGGGTTGTCATCTATCTACAAAACGTGACAATAATTATCATTTTTCAACATCGTAATAAATATATAATTTCTTTATCTTTTATTGATAATTCCTAATTATATTTCCCTTGCATCCAAATCTGACACGTCAATGGGTGGCACATTATAGACTAGAATTGGAATAAGTGATGCCGACATAATAATATTAGTGACTCACTCCACGTAGGCTAAGCATTTAAAAACAAGTCCTATATAATTAGTTCATGTGCATCTAGGGCAAAGTATTTGTAATTAAGCCTCGAATCTTGATGAGTTATACACAAAACTCTCTTGTCTAGTGAGTTAATGGGCTTAAAACATTATAAAGAATATATTGGAGGAGAGACGGTATTACGTGAGACATATTATGAAATATATATAATTAATTCAATATATTCTTACTTATCATTTTACCTAGTAGTTCTTATAATTTTTCTTAAGTAATTGATTAATTTTGACCGTAGCATGTTGAAGGTCTCACAAGAGAGTGTTTTGAGTATTATGTTTCATAATTTCAAGGGTGAAGATAATACATGAAAAAAGCTATATTTAAATCATTGGTAAATTTGAGTATATATATATATATATATATATATATATATGTGTGTGTGTGTGTGTGTGTGTGTGTGTGTGTGTGAAGGGTCATATGTGAAGTATGTAATCTGCTGGGCTTAATTCAATAGGAGGTTAAGTTGATAAAGTGTTAGCCGTGGGAGTTAGTGAATTTGGGGTACCAGAGGAGTTGGGCCAGATGAGGTTGACCAGAGAAGCCTGACCAGAGAAGTCAGACAGAAGAGCTATCAGAGGAGGTCCATCAGGTGAGGTCTGGTCAGACAAGTCTAATAGATGAGACATCAGAGGAGGTCTATCAGAGGAGGTCTATCAGAGGAGGTCTGGGACCAGAGGTCATCTGGTGTAAGTGGCCAGAGCCAGAGGAGGTCTTGTCATCTGATCCTGAAGTCCATTACGCAAATTACACCAAAATTGAAGCTAATTCGATGGCGGTTCTAACTGAATCAACTATGGCGGTTATTGAAGTCGTTAGCTAGCTGGATAACTACTTTTGCATTGAGTTTGTTACAACTGAATCGAATCTAGGGTTCGTTTCCAATCTCTGTATCTATAAAAGGGGGTTCTTAGCTGAGAGAACTAATAACTTCATCTGTGAGCGCAAACACGTGAGATTGTGTGATTGTAACTTGTAACTTCCAATTCCTTTTCTTAGTGAAAACTCTATCCTCTCGGATCCCGTGGATGTAGGAGTTTTATCTCCGAACCACGTAAACTGGTGTTCTTGTTGATTTTCAATTTCATTCTTATTGCTTTCATATTCCGATTCCCGGAAACAAGTTTTCTTGTGAATCCAAAACGATTAACAAGTGGCGCCGTCTGTGGGAAGCAATCATGGCTGCAACTAAGTTCGACATTGAGAAGTTCACGGGGAAGAACGATTTCAGCTTATGGAAGATCAAGATGAAGGCTCTCCTGGTACACAATGAGTTGTACGAAGCCTTGTTGCCACCGACTCAGGTGGCTTCTGGAACAAATCCGGCGAAGGTGGAGGAGAACAAGAGGAAGGCACATAGTGCGCTTATCTTGTGTCTTATGGACAAACCATTGATGGAAGTATCGAAGGAGGAAACCGCTCTTGGGATCTGGAATAAGCTGGAGCAGTTATACCAGACCAAGTCTGTTACGAACAAGTTATACATGAAACAGAAGCTTCAAGTCTTCAAAATGAGTGAAGATAAGAATCTTGGTGATCAGTTGAACGAGTTCAACAGATTGGTGGATGATCTGGAGAGTTTGGATGTTACAATTGATGATGAAGACAAGTCACTGGTGCTGTTGAATGCTCTACCTAAGTCTCTGGAAAATTTCAAAGATGCCTTGTTATTTGGAAGACAAGATCAGGTGATGTTTGATGATGTTCAAACTGCCCTGAAAACCAAGTTTCTACAGATCCAAACTGATGGGAAGAAGCCTGCTGAAGGATTGAATGTTCAATCCAAGAAGAAGAAGGGGTTTCAGTCCAAGAAGAAGGATGGTGGAAAAGGGAATAAGGGTGAGAAGAAATCTGATTTTGTTGAGAAGAGAAAGTGTTTCACTTGCCATAAGGAAGGTCATCTGAGAAAGAATTGCCCTGAAAGAAGGAAGAAAGACAATCAAGGTGATCAAGATGGAGATGCAGCTGTTGTGGAGGTTGAAGGATATGATAGTGCAGAGGTCTTGATGGTTAGTCATGAGAGACTAAGTCAAGAGTGGGTCCTGGACTCAGGGTGTACTTTTCATATGTGTCCACATGAAGACTGGTTCCTGGATCTTGAGAAAATTGATGGAGGTCTTGTTCTTTTGGGTAATGATGAGAGCTGTAGGGTGCAAGGATCTGGTTCTATCAAGATCAAGATGTTTGATGGGGTTGATAAGATCTTATCTGATGTCAGGTTTGTTCCTGAGTTGAAGAGAAATCTTGTTTCTCTTGGTACATTGAATTCTAAGGGTTTTGAATTCAAGACAGAAAAAGGAATTCTGTCAATAACCAAAATCTGGAAGGATTGTTATGAAGGGGACTATCAAGAATGATTTGTATACTTTGATTGGAAGAACTGTAACAGGGTCAGCTGATATTACCATGGAGTCTTCTGATGTTAACTTGTGGCACAAGAGATTGACACATGTTGGTGAGAAGGGCCTGGTGGAGTTATCCAAGAAGGGAGCAATCCCTGGGAAGAGGATATGTAAGCTGGAATTTTGTGAGAGGTGTGTTCTTGGGAAATCAAAGAAGCAAGCATACCAGAAAGGGAAGCATACCACCAAGGAGATTATGGATTACATACATTCTGATGTATGAGGACCAGCAAGGGTGTCCACTCATGGTGGAGACAGGTATTTCCTTACCCTTATTGATGATTATTCCAGAAAGGTTTGGGTTTACATTCTTAAACAGAAGAGTGATGCCTTCTCTAAGTTCAAAGAATGGTTGATTGAACTTGAGAATAAGAGGGGCAGGACTATCAAGCACTTAAGGACTGATAATGGGCTTGAATTCCTATCAGAGGAGTTTCAACAATTTTGTAGGGAGAAGGGTATTACTAGGCATAAAACTGTTCCTTCAAACCCCCAGCAGAATGGTCTAGCAGAGAGGATGAATAGAACTATTCTGGAAAGGGTTAGGTGTATGTTATCTGATGCTCATTTACCTAAGAGTTTTTGGGGGGAAGCTGTTAACACAACTGTTTATCTCATTAATAAAGTGTCATCATCTGCTATTGAGTTTAAAACCCCAGATGAGGTCTGGTATGGAAAGATATCAGATTACTCAAAGTTGAAAGTTTTTGGGTGCCTAGCTTATGTTCATGTGAGGCAAGACAAACTTGAACCTAGAGCTTTAAAATGTGTTTTCATTGGGTATCCAAGGGGTGTTAAAGGGTACAAGCTGTGGTGTCTAGAGCCTGGGAACCAGAAGTGTATTACCAGTAGAGATGTTGTGTTTAATGAATCACAGATGGGATACAAGTCAGGTGGAGGTGATAGAGAGCCATTAGCTGAAGAGATGGATGATGTTATTTCTGAGCCAATTACTCAAGTTGAGTTGGAGCCTGATCATGATAATCATGAGAGTGCATCTGGTTCTGAACCAGAGCAGGATACAGGAGAGAATGAGTCACCAGATGAGGATAGTGCACCAGTAGAGGAGGAAGAAGGAGTGCCAGAAGCAGACTTGAGAAATTATAGTCTGACAAGAGACAGATCTAGAAGACAAATACATCCTCCAGCAAGGTTTGGCCGTGTGGATCTGGTCTCCTATGCACTTGTTACAGCAGAAACCATAGAGTACCAAGAACCCAAAAGCTACAAGGAAGCCCTTGAGTGTGATGATAGAGAGTCATGGATTACAGCCATGACAGAAGAGATGAAGTCTCTTAAGAAGAATCATACCCGGATTCTTGTTGATAAGCCACCTAGGCAGAAGCTAATCAGTTGTAAATGGTTGTTTAAAAGGAAGCTTGAATCTGGTGTGAAAGATCAAGTGAGGTTTAAAGCCAGGTTAGTTGCCAGAGGATTTACTCAGAGAGAAGGAATTGATTACAATGAGGTTTTCTCACCTGTTGTTAAGCATTGTTCAATCAGATTACTTCTCGGTAGAGTTGTTCAAGAAGATCTGGAGCTACAACAACTTGATGTTAAGATAGCTTTTCTGCATGGGGATCTTATTGAGAGTTTATACATGCACCAGCCAGAAGGGTTTGTTGAACCAGGAGGAGAAGGGAAGGTGTGACTGCTCAAGAAATCATTGTATGGCCTCAAGCAAAGTCCAAGACAATGGCACAAGAAGTTCAATGAAGTTATGCTATCCATTGGGTTTGAAAGAAGCAAGTTTGATACTTGTGTATACCTGGAAAGGCAAGGTAGTGATGTGACAGCCTATCTTCTGATTTATGTGGATGACATGCTTATTGCCAGTAAAAGTCTTCTGAAGATTCAGAGTATCAAAAGGAAGCTAAGTGCTAGATTTGATATGAAGGACTTGGGAAATGCTAAAAGGATTCTTGGAATGGATATTCTTAGGGACAGAAAAGCTGGAAGACTATTCTTATCCCAGAAGAGTTACATTGAGAAGGTCCTGAAGAGGTTTAACATGCATGAGAGTAGAGCTGTGGCAACTCCTCTGGGGCAACAGTTCAAATTATCTAAGGAAATGGAACCAAAGTCTGATGAAGAGAAGAAAACTATGATAAAAGTACCTTATGCAAGTGGGGTTGGAAGCCTGATGTATGCTCTGGTCTACAGCAGACCAGACTTAGCTTATTCATTGAGTATGGTGAGCAGATACATGGCTAATCCTGGAAGATTACATTGGGAAGCTTTGAAATGGATATTCAGATACCTTAAGGGGTCATTTGATCTGGGTTTGATGTTTGAGAGGGTGACTGACCAGAAGAGTCCATTTGAAGGATTTGTAGATTCTGATTTTGCTGCTAATCTGGATACCAGAAGATCTTTAACAGGGTATATCTTTACACTTTTCAATACTGCTGTAAGCTGGAGATCTGTTCTGCAGAGTGGAGTTACATTGTCTACTTTAGAAGCAGAGTTTGTTGCAGTGTCTGAGGCTGTTAAGGAGGCTTTGTGGTTGAAAGGCATAATCAAGGATTTTGGCATAAGTCAAAGGGCTGTGGTCATTCATTGTGATAATCAGAGTGCAGTTCATCTGGTTAAACATCAAGTGTTCCATGAGAGATCAAAGCATATTGATGTAAGGTTGCATTTTGTAAGGGAAATCATAGATAAAGGAGTGGTTCTGATCCAGAAGATATCTACAGAGGACAATGCTGCAGATATGTGTACAAAGTCTTTACCAGGTACGAAATTCAAATTCTGTGTTGAATTGGTAAAGATGAGTGTATGGGATGTTCCTTAGGCCCAAGCTGGAGTGTGAAGGAGAGGAGGAGAGGATTGATACTTCTCATCCGAGGTGGAGAATTGTGAAGGGTTATATGTGAAGTATGTAATCTACTGGGCTTAATTCAATAGGAGGCTAAGTTGATAAAGTGTTAGCCGTGGGAGTTAGTGAATTTGGGGTACCAGAGGAGTTGGGCCAGATGAGGTTGACCAGAGAAGCCTGACCAGAGAAGTCAGGCAGAAGAGCTATCAGAGGAGGTCCATCAGGTGAGGTCTGGTCAGACAAGTCTGATAGATGAGACATCAGAGGAGGTCTATCAGAGGAGGTCTGGGACCAGAGGTCATCTGGTGTAAGTGGCCAGAGCCAGAGGAAGTCTTGTCATCTGATCCTGAAGTCCATTACGCAAATTACACCAAAATTGAAGCTAATTCGATGGCGGTTCTAACTGAATCAACTATGACGGTTATTGAAGTCGTTAGCCAGCTGGATAACTACTTTTG
Organism: Ballota nigra; assembly: GCA_947034835.1. Lineage (NCBI taxonomy): Eukaryota > Viridiplantae > Streptophyta > Magnoliopsida > Lamiales > Lamiaceae > Ballota > Ballota nigra. The sequence continues at coordinate 121,345,569 of OX344721.1, read as the reverse complement.
CATTGAGTTTGTTACAACTGAATCGAATCTAGGGTTCGTTTCCAATCTCTGTATCTATAAAAGGGGGTTCTTAGCTGAGAGAACTAATAACTTCATCTGTGAGCGCAAACACGTGAGATTGTGTGATTGTAACTTGTAACTTCCAATTCCTTTTCTTAGTGAAAACTCTATCCTCTCGGATCCCGTGGACGTAGGAGCTTTATCTCCGAACCACGTAAACTGGTGTTCTTGTTGATTTTCAATTTCGTTCTTATTGCTTTCATATTCCGATTCCCGGAAACAAGTTTTCTTGTGAATCCAAAACGATTAACAATATATATATATATATATATATATGCTTCTGATACTAAAATGTCCTAAAGAAAAGGAGACCATGATTCATGAATACTAGACATGCTCAAAATTAATCGGAACCGGCGGTTCGAACCGGAACCGGCGGTTCTGGAACCGCCGGTTCCACGGTTCCGCGGTTCCGGTTCCGGAACCGAACCGAAACCGTAAAATACACGGTTCGGTTCCGGTTCCCCTAAATTTTGGAACCGAAACCGCCGGTTCGAACCGGCGGTTCCCAGCATTCGAATTTAAAAAAAATAGCTGTTTCTAGCCGTTAGAACCGGCGGTTCGAACCGGAACCGGCGGTTCCGGTTCGAACCGCCGGTTCCAACGGCAGTTTTTTTTTTTTCTTTGTCTTTCCTCCCCTATAAATACTACCTCATTCAACTCCAAAATTCACCCCAAAGCAAACATTACTTTCTCTTCTCATCTCTTTCAACTCTCACACTCAATTCTCAAAGTTTTCATATTAGTAGTTCTCAAATATATCTAATTAGTTACTATACTATACTATATTACATTACATATTATTCTTTATATATTGATACACATACACTTACATTACATAGTTACATTACATTACATACACATTTATATTATTAATATTATGGCAAGCCGTCAAAGTAAGGGAAAGGGTAAAGCTTCTTCCTCTTCCGTTCGTCGTCCAACTTCTATGCCACCATCGCCGTCGGCACCGGTCGAGTGGAGTTTAGAAGAAATCGAGCACGAACTTGGTCCCGGTTATGAGGATCCTCTTGAAAACGAGGAGCTACCACGACGTCCACGACGTCCTACTCAAGAAAGTGAAAACCACCCAACAACCGAGACCGGGTCTACTCCAACTCCAACTCCAACTCCAAGTCGAGGAAAACCACTTAAATCGTCTATTTTTGCACGTCACTTTAGAAAAGTGAACGACGAGGTAAACGATAAACTTACCGCTCATTGCAACTATTGTAACATTGTCTATTCTTTTGTGAAAGGAGGAGGATATGGAACATTACAGAAGCATATAAAATTATGTCACCCGGATAAAGATGACTATGATTCAAGTCAAACACAACTTGGTGGTCATGGATTTACGGCGTCAACCGGAGATGGAGGAGTTGAAGGCGAGGTAAATAATCCCCTTTCTCTATTTGCATTTGATCAAATGAAATATAGAAAATTATTAGCTAAATTTGTGTGCACACAACACCTTCCTTTCCAATTTGCCGATAATCCATTTTATAATGATTTTGTCCAACTTGGCCTTCAACCCGCATGCAAAAAAGTTTCACGTCATACTACTACTCGTGATGTTGCTAAAGTTGTTAATGAGTATAAATATGTTTTGATTAATTTATTTGCCGATTTAAATGTTAAAGTTTGTATATGTGCGGATATTTGGAGTGATAATTTTCAAAAACATAGTTATATTGGAGTTACATGCACTTGGATTGATGAATCATGGACTCTTAACAAAAGATTGATTGCTTATAGAGATTTTGATACGGAACACAATGCCGTAAATATTAGAGATAAATTGCATGATATTTTAAATGAGTATGCTCTTACTAGAAAAGTTTTTTCTATTGGATTTGATAATGCTAGTGCAAATACGGCTAGTATAGAAGATCTTACAAATATTTGTCAACCATATCTTGGTGGAAATTTTTTTCATGTTAGATGTATGTGTCATATTTTAAATCTATGTGTTCAAGATGGTTTAGAAGCTTTGAAAGAACAAGTTGGTCCTATTAGATCCGCTATTTATTATTTGTCGAGACGTTCAAATTTGATGAAAAAATGGAAAAGCTTTTGCAAAACATTCCATTTGCGTCCCAAAAAATTTTCTCTTGATGTGTCAACTCGTTGGAATTCCACGTATAAATTGTTAAAGGAGTCTATGGAGTATAAAGAAGCTTTATGTACATTTTTTTCTCAAGAAAATTGTGGTTTTCGTTTATATCCTCAATATTGGGATTCATGCACTTCTTTGTGTCAAATTTTGGGAATTTTTAATGAGTCCACAAAAGTATTATCCGGTGTTTATTATCCTACTAGTAATTTGGCGCTTGATTATTGTATTAAAGTTGCTCATATTTTAAATGATAGTATGACAAATCCTTTATTAAGTGGTGCTACTTTCTCTATGATGCAAAAATGGAAAAAATATTTTACGCATATTCCCGATTTATTTTTGGTTGCTAAAGTACTTGATCCTAGAGTAAGATTAGAAGGGTTACTATTATTGTTGAATTTGTATTATAGTTCTTTATTTCCTAATAGACTTGTGGTCACGAATGATGATGATGATGCATATCCTAAGCCGGAAGAGATTGTTAGTAAGATTAAAGCCATTTTAATGGATTTATTTAGAGAATATAGTGGTCCCAATTTTGAGTCTAATGTTGGTGGATCTTCATCGGGTTCTAGGGCAAGTGAATATGCAAATGAAATTGACGAAATTTTAGGAAATTTTTATAATGAGCGTATGCAAAAACGTCCAAGGTCTACTACCAACCCTTATCACGAACTTGATCATTATCTAACCTCTAGATTTGAGTTTGATGTTGATGAGGATGGTGGTCAATTTAGCATACTAAAGTGGTGGTCGAAGAAGAAACATGTCTATCCGACGATAGCAAGTTTAGCAAGGGAAGTATTTGCATCTCCCGCCTCAACCGTAGCCGTGGAACAAGCTTTTAGTTTGGGAGGTTACACTTTGGATGCAACGAGATCAAATATGACCGTTGAAAATGTAGAAAATCAATGCTTGCTTGATGATTGGGTAAGAGCCGAAAGGAGAGCTCAAGAATTCATTGAAAATGATGATGAAGATAGCTCCGAAGAAACTACCACCGGGAGTGATGCATGAACCCGGAACCGAATCGATCCGGAACCAACGAGGTAAGTGAGGTAAGAGAACTACGTGGACTTTGATTCCAATTTTATTTGGATACGTAGGCAACTTAATTTTAAGTTTCAAACTTAAAATTTCTAAGTTTATTTCTTAAAATTAAACTCAAGTCCAATTTATTTAACCCCTCCCCCTCCCTCAAATTTATTTTGTAAAATTTAAAATTTTAAGTTGTAAATTTGTAAGTTGAAATTCTACTATTTTGGAATAGTTCAATATTTCATTTGTAAATTTATATATTTCAATTAGTTTGTATCATTAGTCAATACTCAATAGATAGAATAGATATTAGAAATTTAGAATAGATAGAATAGATATTAGAAATTAGTAATTTGTAATAGTTCAATTGCTTTGTAATAATTCAATTAAGTAATGAAATTATTTTCCATTTATTAATTTTGTCATATGATATGCATTTAGCCATTTACATTTAAAAAAAAATCAAATAATACAACTATACAAGTAAAAAAGATAAAAAGAAAACCTGAACTTAAAAAAAAAAAAAAAAAAAAAAACGAAAAACCGGCAGAACCGGCGGTTCGGAACCGGAACCGCCGGTTCGGGAACCGAACCGAAACCGGTTTTCCGCCGGTTCGGTTCCGGTTCTGCCTTTAGGACTTTTGGAACCGCCGGTTCGAAACCGGAACCGGCGGTTCCGGAACCGTGAGCATGTCTAATGAATACCCTTATAAATTACTGGATAGATTAAAATTTATGTTCAATAATTGAAGATATGAGGCGTATATTGATCTTCTTAATTTGAAAAAATATTATTATAAAAATTCACAAAATTATGCAATCATTGCCCTAATAAATCCATTTATAAGGCAGCTGGTAATATAGAACATGTCATTTTATCATGTATATCATTGACAAACACATAAAATAAAAAAACATAGTACATGCCATACAATTTTTTTTTCTTCTCTTTTTTGTCCTTTTGAGCTTTTTATATATTCTTCATCTTTCTTGATCCCTCTCTTTATCACTCCATCAACAATGTGCCATGGCTCACACTTTTTTATGTTCCGTCATTGGCACCTAAATTTAAATATATAATTTGTATTTGTAACATGATGTATTGTGGAGAGCCAATAACATGACCCTATCACTTTTTTATTTTACTTTTGTGACCTACTCGTTTGGTTTTATATATTTATAAAGTATAATCCAAGTGCATATCCCTTTCAAGAAAAGGAGAAATTTCTTTATATATGTCAAACTCAACTATACTTAATGTCGACCATTAATTACGAATATATAATTAACACTGCCCATTCTCTGGATTTCATATGCAGGGGCACACTTTTTTAAAAACCATTTTTTAGCCAGGAGATTTATGAAATGAAATGGATATTATAATGATGTTTTATGTTTAATTTACGGAATGTTAAAAGATAATGAGGAATGTTTCGAAAAGAAAAATGTAAAATCTATTAAGGGGCGAAAGGAATAATGTTAATATACACTAATTATACGATGTAATATAATTAAGTGTATATATTCAATAAATATTTTTAAATGAAAATAATTAATATTTTTTTATTAAAAACAATGAGTGTCAATAAAAATTGTTTGCAGGTGAAAACAACACAACAAACTATATGTCACTTTCTTATCTTCACGAGACATGTGTTGTAAGCTCAAAATTCATATTCAAGTAATGTTTGCACCTCAATTCTCACCACATTATAATTCAAAGAGATTATCGTCTTGTAACTGTTTGCACAATGATCAACAAACTTGGAATAATTCGAACTTTTTAATACCACAATCAACATAAAATTGCGTATAGTACTTTGTAAAAACATAATTTCCTCTCAACAACGATTGAATTTTAAGTGAGACACTATATATCGATATAAGCCAGTTGTACAACCTACCAATTTATCATAAAAAATAATACAATTTATTTGATCTTGAGAAAACCGACCTCCTGATTTTTTAAGACACTTTTTTCTGTGATAAATATTATTAGATTAGTTGCGAGCGTATTAATATAAATATGTTTTATTAACTTAACCGATTACCAGTCTTGATTTTTTTTCTTCGATTTGTGTGAACTTTATTTCAGGCCCATGTGAGAAAATCTCGTAAAAAAGTATCACCTTGTTTCATTAAATTCATTTTAATAATTTTAGTTTTTTTTTAATTTTTATATATGTATATATATGAAAAAAAACAAGCTTACTTGATTATTTATATATATATATATATATATATATATATATATATATATGATTACCAATCAAAACAAATTTATAATCACTAACCCTATTTATTTTAATAATGGTAATATTTACTTCAATATTAAATTATATATATGTGCATATATATCAAGGACCTGAATAACTGAACACTTCAAATTTTAAGAATACAAAAATTTATAACAGTTGTCTAAATATACTTTTCTTTAATATTTTGAGAAAGTATGGTAAAAGTTTTTTATTTTAAGAATTAGCAGATTAATTTTTTTTATAAAATAATAAAAGAAGATTAAAAGGTTTATATTTTCAAATGAAAAGTCTTTAAGAAAACTCATATTCATTTTCCTAATGTATGTTAATTGATGTTTATTATATTAATTAATAAGTAATTTATTAAATATCATGATAAATTTTGTAATAGTATTTTGATGTCAATTTTTTTTTTATTTTTAGTAAGTATAAGTTTTTGTTGTTATATATGAACAAATATCTCTAAATGTAGTTTCCTCTTCTTATACCCAAAAACCATTTAAAAATTAATATATATTACTATATACCCAATTTCATTCCTATACTACTCCATAAAAAAAAAAAAAAAATTAAACTCTTTCTCACCATTCAATATTGTCATCAGCGTCTCTCCTCAAGAAAAAATAATAAAATTTTTTATTCTTTCCTACATTTTAGCTATTTATCAAATTTTGAAAAAAAAGCCCATAGAAATTTAAAATATTTTACAAAATATTATAAAAAACCAACTAATTTTTCAACAATATGTAAATAAAAAATTAATTAACCAAATAAAAATATAAAAAATTAAATAAAATATAAATAATATTTTGAAATTCAATTAAATTGTAAAAAGAAACCTTAAAGAAAACAATTAAAAATATAAATATGAAAAATGATAAATTTTTAAATACTTAAAAAATCATAAAACAAATTATTTAAATCTAAATAAAATTTGACAGAAAATAAATAAATCAAATAAAATTTTAAAAAATAATTAAATTAAAAGAAATAAGTTTAAAAGAAATATTTTCAAAAAACTACAAAAAATAAATAAATATAAGTAAAATCAACTAAATCTTTTAAAAAATTAAATTAAAATTAATTTTTTTTTTGAAAATGATAAGACTGAAGTTAAATAAAATAAAATAAAAATTTATAAAAGCCAATTAATTTGTCGTAAATATTAAAGTTTAATATTATTTATATTTTATTTATACATAACTTTAATTGAATTTTGAAGGTTTTTTAAAATTAGTTTTAAGATTCAGTTAACTTTTTAAATGTTATTTAGTTTATATTTTTAAAATTGGATTTTATATTTAATGAATTATTTGGAAGATTTAATTTATTTATTAAGGATTTTTTTAAATTTCATTTAGTTTGATTATCTAAATATTTATCTGATTTTTTAAAAATTCAGATTTTAATTTGAAACTTTCAAATTCTTCAAAAGTTTAATAAGAAATAAAAAAAAGATCAATTTAGTAATTTTAAAATTAGAAATTTAAAAGATTAAAGAGAAAGTCAATAAAAATTTCAAGGACAATTTACCCCATATTTATATAATAATAAAGAATAATTTAGTAAATTTTGGAGTATGGGTAGAGAATTTTGGGTATAAGGGATGAGAATTTTTTTATTGTTTAGAAATTTTCTATTTACTTTGAAAAGATAAGAATAATGAATAATTTAGTAAATTTTGGAACATGGGTAGAGAATTTTGGGTATAAGGGATGAGATTTTTTTTATCGTTTAGAAATTTTCTATTTACTTTGAAAAGATAAGAATAATGAATAATTTAGTAAATTTGGAGTATGGGCAGAGAATTTTGGGTATAAGTAAGGGATGAGACTTTTTTTATTGTTTAGAAATTTTCTATTTACTTTAAAAAGGGAAGAGAAATAGTAAAAAATAAAAAATATAGTTCCACAGCGCCAACCAAAGGGGAAGACTGAGAAAGGAAGCAAAGCAATTTGTTGCCTTTTCTGAATATGTTCAAACCGATAATGGAAGACTGATGTAATCATGCAACTGCAACCAACTAGTCAACTTTTTACATCCCTAAAATCTTGTTATTTCTCCACATTATTTTGATTTTTATTCCCCATCAACATTTCTTTTACCGAGTATATACATACAAGCCGATCATTATACATAGAGAGAGAGAGAGAGAGAGAGAGAGTTTCAGACTGTGTATAGTCATCAATTCGTCCCTACCACCTGGCAATTCATCAGGGCTTCATTTTTCCAGGTGGTGAATTCTCTCCTTCTCTCGAGAAATCAGAAAAATATACAAATCCCTTCTCTTTTTCCACTTAAACCCATTTATAGAAACCGCCATTGAAGTCCTAAAACGCCAACCCCAACAAATCCCTACCCAAATCCCGCGATTTTCGATCCTTATGCCACCGAATTTTCCTCTTTTCGTAGCAATCTGCCACCCAAGAACCAGCAGAGCTACGCCCATGCGGGCTAAATTTTTTCCTCTTTTAACTTAGCAAAAAGGGGCTGAAGCTTAAAGAGAAAATTGAAGATTTCTCAATTTTGAATTAGCGTTAAGGGAAAATTCGGAAGTGAATTAGCTTCAAAGATTATTGGGTTTTGAGTCGGATTCAACGCTAAGTTTTGGGGGTTCCTTTTTTTCTTTTTAAACTGAGGGAATTTCTCATATTTCACATAATTATCTGATGAATTTGATGATTGGGTTTCCGAATTTGTTGATAAAAATCCAATCTTGAGTCCTTGAACAGTGGCCCTCTTTCTCTCTCACCGACACGAAGGTGTACGGAGAGTGAAAATGGTGAGCGGGAACTTGTTCCATTATAGAAAGAATTCATGGCCTCCTGAAGAGTACATAAACAAAACAACTTTGCAGTTGGTAAGCTTTTCTTACTATCTGAAGGGCTTTATCTCAAAATTTACCATGTTTTTGTGAAAATTGAGTCTATATTTTGTTAGTGAGTGCAATTTTGGCATTGGAGTTTGATGATATTATGATCAATGTCTTGTTAATTCTTCAATATTTTACCTTTATTGTAGTTTGTGCATTTTATGCATTATCAGCTTTGGCAATTGGATAAGTGCTAGATGATCTAGTTAGAACAATCGACCAACTATCTGGGATTTCAGAATTTGATCAATATTTTTGCAGGCATTTTGTAGAGAATTGAGAGTAAATTGATATTGCTGAGTGCAATGATATGTATTAGAAAGATGCTAATTGAATGCAATTATGAAATGGTCTTGGTTATTTGCTATCTTGTTAAATATACATAGGAATAAAATGCGATTGGTCTTTGTTATATGTTACGATCTTAGAGGCATAGCAATAAAATAACATACGAATGTTAGGTTTCGTCGTTCTTCTCTTCTTCAAACCAAGAAGACAGAGGTTAATGGGTGTTGTATTTACTTATCAAAGAAGGGAATGTTGCAAACTGGTTCATTGGTTAAGAATTTTGTTTTCCTAATTTCCTGGAGATCTCTCCAGTTAGGTTTAACATTTATTTGCTAAAAGAGCTGACCTTTGGATGGAAGAAACAAACGAAATGAATAATTTATAGTTTAATTGGTTAACTACCTGTTTGAGTAAACTTGTAGTGTTCACCTTTCTAGTTTTGATGTATTTACACCTTTTTTTCTCCTGGATGACTAGTGTCCTGCATCAGTTCCATTAGCACAAACTTCACATTTTTTAACTTGTTTTTTTCCCCCCTAAATTGACGATTTCCGTTGTTCCACTTCTTGTTGAGGCGGAGGCTGGGTGGGGAAGGGAATAAGCTCATTTCTGTTAACATTTGACCCATATTATGTGCTATTTTTAGTCACCTTTGCAGGAACCAATTATATATAAGCATTTCAATAATCTGAGCTTTTCTGTTGGCAGTTTGATATTGACAGTTCTGCCCCTCCTGAACATGCATGGAGAAGGAAATTAAATAGTCAAGCTAGTATATTGAAAGAATTCAGTGTTACATTCACAGAAGCCATAAAAATGGTAATCAATACCATGGAAATGTATAATGTGTTATCTTCTCGATTCTTTAGTGATTGCTGACATAATGGTTGTTGATCATAGGTTCGACTTGGTGTACGTCTATGGTATTACGTACGAGAAGAAGCATCCCATGGAAGAGTAAATTGTCTATCCTTTTGAATCTTGAACAACCTGACCTTGCTAGAGTAACACTTGGGTGCACCAGTTGCACTGTGCATTGCTACACGATTAATACCTTTTAGTAAAACAACTAATACCTTTTAAGAACACTTGAATTGCACGGTGCAATGGGTGCATAAAAGTATTTGCCACCTTAATATAGAACGAATATAAAATTACTGCTACATTTTTTTGGTCCTAAGAAGTTCTTTTGTTCGAATGTTTGTACAGAAAGCACCGATAGACCCCTTCACTCGAGAACATTGCAAACCCTCAGCAACACAAGGAGTACCACTAGGTGGGATGGGGTAAGCAATATCCTCTGAAATTATACTCTTCCATTACTATCTCAATGAAGAAATTCTAACTGGTCGTCATATGTGTAACATTACAGAAGTGGTAGTATATCCAGAGGTTTCAGAGGGGAATTCCGGCATTTTCAAATACTTCCTGGAACATGCGAGACATCACCAATAATGGCCAATCAATTCTCTGTATGCAATTCTTCGCTCCATGCATTTTTCTTTTGCTTTCAATGGTTTTTTCTGCATATACGGATATGCAATCGATCAATTATCTTTATTCCACAATTTTTAACACAAACTTTAATTTTTCACAATATATTAATAGGTATACACCTACTTTTCTACCATTTTTGCAACACTTACAGTATAATTCTGCCCTATAAAGTCCCATAATGAACTAGGATTTTCATTTATCATCAAAATTTCCAAACGCTTATAAAGTTAGGAAATACATTGCATCAACTCCCTTGAAGAATATATAAACTTCAATTCTCTCCCATAAACTAAGAATATCAAAAGAAGTATCTTTGATATTGCATTATTGTGTATATTGCTGCCTGATTATATTTATTTCTGCAGATTTTCATATCTCGAGATGGAGGCAAGAAAAAGTTCTCATCTGTTTTAGCTCCCGGTCAGCATGATGGTGTAGGGTAAGAGTTTGAACAGTATAATTTTAGCAAGTATTTTTACTGTATTATTTACTTATGGAAAATCTGACATGGTCTGAATCATACTTTTTGGATTGTGATGCTTTTGGTGTTCCGATGGTTACTTATTACCATATTTTCTAGCTGAACAAGTTTCTACTTTGTAGATCTTCATTCAATTCAATAATGAACACCATTTAGTAGGACTTCTTTTTCGACTGTAGCAGCAGTAGTGCTCTTACATATCAACCATTTTCCTTCTCGTTTTTTTTTATTTCTTTTTTTTTTTGTCGCACCATCTATTTCACTTACATAAATTGAATAAATCCTTGATTTTATTTTTTTATTTTGAGCTTCCATTAACGGTTTAAATGGGTATTTGTATTGTGAGGTTTATGTTTGCAAGAAGCCCTCATTTCCTTTATATGCTTAACCTGTTTTGCTGTTTATTTGGTTTCAGTTAAATGTCCATCAAACGTTCTAAATTGACATTTTTACTGACTTTGTATATGTTTCTACAGGAAGCCAAGCGATCAAGGTATTTCTTCATGGGGTTGGAATTTAACTGGTCAGCATTCAACATATCATGCTCTATTTCCGAGGGCATGGACAGTATACGACGGTAAATTGCTTGCTCAACTGTTTTTTGAGGCTGATAGATGTGTCAAATGCCAAATGGACTGTGCCCTTATAAATTATTACTATTATTATTATTTCCCTTATAAATTATTTTCTGACTACAGGTGAACCAGACCCAGAATTAAAAATTTCATGTCGACAGATATCGCCATTTATACCACATAATTATCGGGAGAGCAGCCTTCCTACTTCTGTATTTGTTTACACTGTATGTACATATTTGTGTTTCTTCAGATTCATCATGCAATCAATATTAGGATATTTACAAAACTGCCCTTAAGGTGTGACCTATTTACCAAAAAAAATCCTATAATAAAAAATCCTCCAAAGATTTGTGTTTTTCTTACAATTACCTCCCTCAGTATTCCAATCACATCAAAACACGATGTCTTTTGCTTATATAAGATTGTTTATCTTGTGTAGCTGGTGAATACCGGAAAGGAGAGGGCAAAAGTCAGCCTTCTTTTCACCTGGGCGGTGAGTTTTTCTTGTGCTAATACTTCCATTGAATCTGTCGGTATTAGTTCAACTGATTTCAAGTAATCATTCAGCGCTATATTTTCTTCAATGCAGAATTCTATTGGGGGTAGCTCGCATCTGACAGGAGATCATGTCAACGAGCCATTTATGTGAGTATATCTCACAAAGTATTGTTTGATCACTATGATGTGGTTGTATTATGACACTTACACTTCTTTTTCCTTTCTTGTTTCTTAGAGGCGAAGATGGAGTATCAGGCGTGCTGCTACATCACAAGCAAGTTATCATACCCTATAATTATATATGACGGTTGGTTTGTGTATATTCTTTTTAGTGTCACAGAGTTTAAGTGGGGAAAAACCAAAAATCTCAGCAAGAAATTTTTTAGATCTTAATCCAGTACAGATCAACTGATTGTTTGGAAAATTGACAAGTAAATTCTATACAGAAGTAGTAAGTAATACAACAAAGTTCTTATCCGGACATCGTATGAGATTTTTTTCATATTTGTATAAATCTGTTGTTAACGAACATGCAAACCATGATAGCTAATGATTTTGATAGTTTTCTTATCTGAATGTTGTTCGCACTCAAACTAGCTATTCCATGTTTGAAATAACTGTCTTATTTCAATCAAATGTAGAAACCTTTTTCATGGCCAGTAATTATAATGCAAGCTTATAAATGAGTTGCATGATAATTTGTAATATGATTACTTGATACTAGTGATACTTTTATTATTCTAATATAGACCACTTGCAGAACGGCGAAAGATAACCCACCTGTGACTTATGCAATTGCTGCATGTGAAACTCAGAATGTGAGTGTGTCAGTTTTGCCCTGTTTTGGCCTCAATGAAGGGAGCTGCGTAACTGCAAAAGATATGTGGGGTAAAATGGTTCAGGTGAGGATTAGTGCTTATATTAATCTCTCCCTTCCCCCTCTCTCTCTCTCTCTCTCTCTCTCTCCTCTATCCTTCTCTCTCTATCAGAATAACTTATCTAAACCTGCAGGATGGGCACTTTGATCGAGAGAACTTCAACAAAGGAGCCAGCATGCCGTCCTCACCTGGAGACACACATTGTGCTGCAGTTTCCGCTTCTACATGGGTTGAACCTCACGGGAAATGCACAATTGCGTTTTCTGTTGCTTGGTCGTCTCCTAAAGTCAAGTTTTGCAAAGGGAAATCGTATCATAGGTAAGTCGAAATAATCCACCAAAAGGAACACAAATCCACTTATTTTAACTATGCTTTTGTTACTCATTTTCGTTTACTCTATTTCTTTGTCTGTGTAGTGAGATTCGTATGTATGTTATTAGAAATCCAGAAATATTTTGTTTATTCTATCTATTGTTTCTTCCGTGGGAGTTCAGGAGGTATACCAAATACTACGGCACTTCCAAAATGGCTGCCAAGGACTTGGTGCACGATTCCCTCACAAGTAAGTGATTTTCACCTGATACTCGAAAGGGCTGGTATTAGATCGGATGCATTTCAACTCTTTTTATTTGTTATACAGATTATATGCTGTGGGAAGAAGAGATCGAAAAATGGCAGAATCCTATCCTTAAAGACGAACAACTGCCTGAATGGTGAGCAGCAGTTTCATTCTACTGCAGGGTTCTTTTATTTTACTAAGCTTTTGCTGCATTATGAAAAAAAGTGTCATTTTTACCTTCATCTTTTAGAGCTCAATTGGGTAGCTGTTAGTTTGTCAAACTTCTGCACAGTAATTTTCTGTTTTACATGATTTTATTGTTGGTAAAATTGCAAAAAGAGTTGACTGTTACAATTTAGTAGGCACACCAAACCCTTTCCATGTGAACACACAAATTTATTGGAGTAGTTTGAGATTCCACCCTTTACTTAGGTCTCGATATAGCCCCATTCTTATTATGAAAATCTAGTCAATTGTTCTGTGGGATATTTCTGAAATTGTCGTCACGTATAATTAGTTCTCTGGCTCGCGATTTGGTTTAATCAAGATAATTGATATGAACATTGCTTTGCAGGTACAAATTTACCCTGTTCAATGAGCTCTACTTTCTAGTTGCTGGAGGAACAGTTTGGATTGGTACTAATTCATCTCGAAAAGCCTTGTTTCTTATTTTCTTGCTCTAATAAATATCTGCATTCTTCTTATTGATTTATATGGCCAGCTTTTGTATTTAAATTTTGTTATTGAACGTAGTTTATTTATTCTTATAATGTATTTGGTCTTTGTGTGCAGATTCTTGCTTTCCAGCTGAGGACTCGAACAGTATTAAGTCAGTATGCTCAGACGACAAAAAGGTCAAAAAATCCGAAGCGAGGACAGTTCATTGGTCAGCTGAAACCGTTAAGGAGAGCGCAGAAAGCGGTTCGGATGCTTCTGCAGATGCTGATTCAATAGGAAGTGCGTCTAAAAGATTTTCGGACGAAGAAGAATTGAGCGATCAAGGGAACGGTGTTGTAGAAAACTGCTTCGCCAGTAAGTTGTCGAACCCCGTAAAGGACGACGATGATGTCGGCAGGTTTCTATATCTGGAAGGCGTAGAATACATCATGTGGTGTACGTACGACGTCCATTTCTACGCCTCTTTCGCCCTTCTCGAGCTCTTCCCCAAAATCGAGCTCAGCATTCAGCGCGACTTCGCCAATGCCGTACTTTTCGAGGACCGGAGAAAAGTCAAGTTTCTAGCCGAGGGAAATTGGGGCATTCGCAAGGTGAAAGGAGCCGTCCCGCACGATCTCGGGACCCACGACCCATGGCACGAGATGAACGCGTACAATATCCACGATACGAGCCGATGGAAGGACCTGAATCCGAAATTCGTCCTTCAGGCGTATCGGGATTTTGCGGCGACGGGAGATTTCTCGTTCGGAGCCGACGTGTGGCCCGCCATTCGAGCCGCGATCGAGTACATGGACCAGTTCGATCGGGACAATGACGGCCTCATCGAAAACGACGGGTTTCCCGACCAGACGTACGATGCCTGGACGGTTCACGGCGTCAGCGCGTACTGCGGTTCGTTATGGCTCGCGGCGCTGCAAGCCGGTGCGGCAATGGCGATCCAGCTGGGCGACGAGGCCTTTGCGGAGAAATGCAATAACAAGTTGATAAAGGCGAAAGCCGTATTTGAGGAGAAACTATGGAACGGATCGTATTATAACTACGACAGTGGGTCGAGCAGTAACAGTAAATCCATCCAAGCCGATCAACTAGCCGGGCAGTGGTACACGGCGGCTTCTGGGCTGCCCGATCTTTTTGATGAGCACAAGATAAGAAGCTCGCTCCAGAAAGTGTACGACTTCAATGTGATGAAAGTTAAAGGAGGCCGGATGGGGGCAGTGAATGGTATGCATCCGAATGGGAAGGTAGACGAAACGTGCATGCAGTCTCGTGAAGTTTGGACGGGAGTGACGTATGCTGCGGCTGCTACTATGATACACGCCGGGATGAGAGACCAGGCGTTCACTACTGCGGAAGGTATATTCACCGCCGGATGGTCAGAAGAAGGATTCGGGTAAGTTTCATATTTTAATATACTACTCACTCCGTCCCTTATTATATGTCCCATTTTATCCATTCGCACAAACCGACTTTCTCATTTATTAAGGTATTAAAAGACACTTATACCCTTATTTATTACAAAATGTTGATTATTTTTACTATTTATTAAGGCATTGTTGGAAAAATTAGCTAAAATATGCATTTATTTTGGTAAAGTGACAATTAAAAGGGACACAGTTTTAGATAAAAAAAAAGGGACAGTTAATACGGGACGGAGGGAGTATGTAGCAATATTTGAGCTCATTTATTAGGTCACATGAAGATAGTGGTAGTAGGGAGTATGTGCAAGTGTTGTTTGGAAATAAAATGCTTTTAGTGTTTGCAAAAGAATCACTTTTTAGTAAAAAAAAAATCATAAAGCTTTCAAGGAAAGTGCTTCTCACCTCTCAATTGGCTTAACAATGTTTTTCTTGTGCAGGTACGCTTTTCAGACGCCAGAAGGGTGGACGATAGACGGGCACTTTCGTTCTCTGATATACATGAGGCCGCTTGCTATATGGGCGATGCAGTTTGCGCTATCACCACCCGCGTCTCGAACCGTTCTAAAGGCACCTATGCTCAACGTGATGGACAGAACACATCACGTTGCAAATTCCTCCCAGGACGAAGGTACCGTCTGCAAGAAGATAGTGAACAAGGCGAGGTGCTTTGGTAATGCCGTTTTCAATTGTTCGTGCTAACCTTGTCGAAATCGTACCCAGGGTTAGGTATCTTCACCAAATGCTAAGCAATGATGGGAGTCTAAATGTGAATGTTGATATATACACGTCCTGTTTGGCAGGATTTTGTGGTGCATGTTGTACTTTGTGTTAATTCATTCATTCTTCACCTTGTAGAGTTGTGCCCCAAGTTTAAATTACTTATGCAACAATTTTATGCATTTTGGAAAATAATGTTTAGTTTCTTAGGCAAAATGCCATGATCCCTTGTATATGTTTATTGTTCTATTGAGTTATTGTGATATTGCGCCCTTCGTGTCATTAAACTTTTACTTTATGTGCGTTGAGGATTTCTTTTAAGGGATAAGGACGAGTAGTATACAATTTCAATGGTTAAGATAATAACAAAACATACAAATAAGGTATAATTTCCACCACAAATATAAATTCAAGGCTAAATTTTATTATGTGCATACAATAGATATATGATAAAGTGTGAGTGAAAACAATTCATACGAAGATTATTTGTTGTTAGAGTAGGTCTTGTATGAGACCGTTTCATGGCATGAGACAATGGAAATGAGTATAACTAGGACATTGACTCATTAACAATTTAGTAGGGGTAGGTGTTAATTTGTATTGTCTCATGCTATGAGACGGTCTCATATAAGTTTTTGCCTTATTGTTATCATTGAAGCGTGTTAATTGTTTTCATTGAAGAATATTAATTTACTGAAAATTATTAATTGTTTACTAAAAATAAATTAAGATTTTTCAGTGAAATCACACTAATGCTCTTTAGTGAAAACAACTAATATTCTTAAAAAAAAAAACAACTAATATAATTCAATGAATCATGAATCAATTTCACTCTATATATACTCTAAATATATAAATTAATGTATGGTATGTTAGTTCACAACACTATATTAAAAATAAATTTATTAACGCTACAACGTTGAGGTTTATCAAAAGACGAAGTATAGAGTGAAACTGGTTTATACATGAATCATTGAAGGGTATTAGTTGTTTTCACTGAAGAGTATTAATTGTATTTACTGATATATATCACTGGTTCACATTAAAGAGTCTTAGTTGTTATGATTCATGAACCAATTTCACTCTATATATACTCTAAATATATAAATTAATGTATGTTATGTTAGTTCACAACACAATATTAAAAATAAACTTAGTAACACTACAACATTGAGGTTCATCAAAAGACAATATAAAGTGAAACTGGTTTATACATAAATCATTGAAGGGTATTAGTTGTTTTCACTGAAGAGTATTAGTTGTATTTACTGAAGAGTATCACTGGTTTACACTAAAAAGTCTTAGTTGTTCGGTGAAAATGAACTAAGACTTTTCAGTGTGAACCAGTAATACTCTTTAGTGAAAACAACTAATACCCTTCAGCGATTCATATATAAACCAATTTTACTCTGTACATACTCTTATCAAAATTATAAAACAAAATATTGGTTTTGAGGTTTATCAAAATTATAAAACAAAATATTGGTTTTTGACCCGTGAAACTTGTTTATAGAATAAGTAGTTAAAATTTTCATAAAGCCTACTTTGCAAAGATTAATTATAGATTTTTTTTCGTATGAAGAAAGAGTCATATATCGGAAGATTTTATAGACGTAACCATTGGTTATCTAAAATATGGTGAAAATATACTTTTGAGTATTCTCTTTTAAACAACTTATACATATACATACCACCTTATTCGCCATTCAAAACAATAAATAATTTTTCTCAGATATGATCCTCTCTAGAGAGATAAATATGATGCGGACAAAAGAGGAGGATGAATGTTGTTGGGACGTTGTTACCGAAGAAATCCTGCCTCGTCTCCCCGGAAAACACCTACAAACATTGAAAAGTGTGTGCAAAAATTGGTACCGCATAATTTCAAGCCCCTATTTTGGTAGGCGTCATCTGAACATTTATAACCAAAGCAGAATCCGAGTGGTGATGCCAGGGAAAGACGACATGATGATTATTCAATACAACAACGACGGCGATGAAGAAACCAGGCTGCGCATCCCTTATCCAAGCAAAAAGACACCCACAATCCTGGGTTCCTGCGATGGTCTACTATGTTTGTTCCCCGAGGATACATTTGAGGTGTATAATCCATCCACAGGTAAGTACTTTCCTGTACAACTTTTGCCGAGTCGAAATGATATTAAATGTATCCATTGTTCTTGGTTTGGTCGCCACCCCTCCTCTGGTGAATACATTTTGGTTTTGGACATGATTTTGGAGATGATTTTGTTGCCACGCTTTTATTGTGAAATGGGAGTTTATAAGTTGAGTAGCACATCCGACTTAAAACTGATTCACTCCACGCCTTGTTTTGTCGATGCGAAAGCTCGAGCGTTTGGTGAACCTGGTGAGAAAGGTATCCTCTTGCACGGAGTCCTACACTGGCATGCCGGATTGATCTACCGCACGTATAACCGCCCACCACGCCTCGTAATTAGTGCATACCATCTCGACAACAACAAATACTTTGAGATTTCACTCCCCACCACTGCCCATACTAATTTTAAACTAGGAGTTAATGCCGAGGGATGTCTCTCCGTTATCTTCAAGCCCAACCCTACACAAGTGTGCGAGTTTGAGATGTGGATAATGAAAGAATACGGGGTCAAACAATCTTGGATCAAATATGCCAACATTACGGGGTTCAACAGAAACAGAGAGTTGTCTCCTTTGGGATTTTTCCCGAATGGTGATCTCATCTTGGATGTTGATAAATCTCGGTTGATTAAGTACAACTTCAGTGACGGCAAGGCTCACGTGCTTGTTAGGAGTCAAGATTCTCGTGGTGAAGCAATTATGTGTGCTGATAGTTTGGTGTCTCCATAAATTGTCCGACAAGGAGTAGCGTGAATAGCTCTTGCTAATTATAGTTAGTATATTATTATGCCTTATTATAGGTCTTTCGTATAGTTAGAATTGGAGATTTCATTAGTTCTATTTGATTTTTGTCATGCTTCAAATGCTCTTAACTACTTATATTTAAAGATATTTTTAAGGTGTTAAATGTCTTCCCTTTCAATTATATATATGGTTAAGTAACTCAGTTTTGCATACTATGAAACCAAACTAAAGATCGTTCGGTGCATGGTATGACAACGCAAGGGGTGTTCTCCGGTCCATGAATCAGTCATACCATGTCGTGAAATCCACCATAAAGCACATTACAATGCTTATGTGGACTGTGAATTTAATTTAGTTTAATTTTTATTTTTGGTCAAAACAGTTGACAAAATGATTGACACCGTGCCAACATGGGTGTCAATCTTTTGCCAATTTTTTTGGAGCAATTTTTTTTTAATTTAAAAAAAAAAGTAGGATAAAAAACAACTGTCCTACAAATTTGAGGACAATTTTGTGAATTTACACTTTAAATTACACATAGGTAAATAACTGAATAAAAAGAAATCAAAACTAAATTAAAAACTCATTTTCGCTTATTCAAATCATTTAAAATGGGTATGGTAGCGAATCTTAGATCCATGAAAATATTCATAAATATTTTGCCTGGAGGATTATGGTACATTATATAGAATTTATTTTCATATATTTATAGATAGATATGGAGAAAGAATCGTAACGAGAATTATTTTTTTGACGAATCTTAATGAAATTTGATAGCTATCGGTTATATAGATATTTTTCCTATAAAGAAGGGATACGATGAAGAATCACACATATATATGAAGATTTTATAGACATAAAAATTGGTTTACTAAAATATCAATTGCCATGAATTGCTAATAGGAGTGACGGTGAATATATACTTTTGAGTATTCCCTCTTAAACAACTTATTCATACATACATACATACATACCACCTTATTCGCTATTGATTAAAAAAAAAAAAAAAAATTAAATCGCGAAGCTCAGATATGATCCTCACTAAGCAGAGCAGGAAGATGCAGAAAAAAAAGGGAATTGAGGAATGCAGTTGGGATGTTTTTACCCAAGAAATCCTCCCTCGTCTCCCCGGAAAAGACTTGCAAAAACTCAAAAGTGTGTGCAAAAATTGGTTCCGAATAATTTCGAGCCCCTATTTTGGTAGGGTTCATCTCAACACATATAACCACCAAAGCCGAATCCGAGTCCTTATAATGCCACAAGGGATTTCGGAGAGGATGGAAGAGTACAAGTGCAAATGTGATGATGATGATGAGGAAGAAATTAATGAATTCCCTGTTCCACCATTGTTTTGCACAAGCCCATCCACAATTCTGGGGTCCTGTGATGGTCTACTTTGTTTGTTGCTCCAAGGTACAACAATTGTGGTGTATAATCCATCCACAGCTAAGGTACTGCTTTATCAGTGTCCAAATTACACTATCCCTATCCAATTTTGTTGGTTCGGGCACCACCCCTCCTCTGGAGAATACGTTTTGGTTCTGGGGTTATCGTTGCCGTACTCATGCTGTGAGTTGGGAGTTTATAAGTTCAGTTGCAACTCCGTCTTGAAATTGATTCACTCCACGCTTTGTTGGATACATCCCACCGGTGAGAGAGGCATCCTCTTGCACGGAGCCCTGCACTGGCCTGCCCTATTGTTCCGCCCCCACTCACGCCGCGCATACCATCTTGACAATAACGAATACCTTGAGATTTCACCCCCGGCTCCTGTGGAGTGTAATTTTAAACTAGGAGTTAATGCGGAGGGATGTCTCTTTGTGATCTTCAAGCAAGGGTGCAAGTTTGAGATGTGGATAATGAAAGAATACGGGGTTCAACAATCTTGGACCAAATATGCCAACATTCAGCTGGGATTCAACAGATTGTCCCCTTTGGGATTTTTCCCGAACGGTGATCTCATCTTGGATGTTGATAAATCCCAGTTGATCAAGTACAGTTTCAATCACGAAAAGGCTGAGCTTCTTATGATTCATGGCTCTGGTGAAGCAATTATGTGTGCTGATGGTTTGCTGTCTCCAAAAATTGTCCGAGAAGGAGGAGTCGAATAGCTCTTGCTAATTATAGTACATCATTATTCCTATTTATTGGCCTTGCTTATAGTTAGAATTCGAGACTTCATTAGTTGTATTTGATTTTTGTCATGCTTCAAATGATCTTAACTACTCATCTTTCAGATATTTTTTAAAGGTGTGCATAGCTCTTACTAGTCTTTCCTTTAGGAAAAAATAAGAAAACAAATCTGCAAGTGTGTGTACAGAGGATAAAGAACAGAGGGAAACTTATAGTACAAAATTAATTACAAATGAAGGAGGCGGTTTTCTATTTATAGACTAGAAGAAACCAATATGAAAATAATATGCCAGAAGCTTCCTACTAACAGAATCATGGGTGTAGTGAATCTAGTGCATGAGATGCGGAGTGCATCATAGCGATACTTGATTTGATTTAGAAATAATATAATTTATGACCGAATGTATTATAATTAAAGATGAGTTGTATGGATCAATTATGTTGTTATAATATTGATTACAAACTGCATCAATTCCATAGTTGAAAAACCAGAAATTACTACAATGTTAGAGCTTTCTTCATTTATATATACAGCGTAAATTTCATCGTTATTCCTCTCTTTTAAGTATATTTGCATGATGGGGCATTTGAGTTTTTGATACCAATAAGGCAATGATGAGAGTCCAAATGTGAATGTTGATACGTCTTGTTAGGCAGGGCTTTTGTGTAATTCATTCATTCTTCACTTTGTAGAGTTGTACACTAGTTTAAAATTATGCAACAAGTTAAATCCATTTTTGGGAATAAGGTTTAACTTCATAGGCAAAATGCCATTTCTCATTATGTTTTAATTGTCCGGTTGAGTTAGAATTGTTAAAATTTCAAGTGCTAAACTAATATAAACATACTACGACTACAAGTATAAATTCAAGGCTAAATTCTATCATATATATACAATAGATGTAAAAGTATACGGTATGTTAGTTCGTTACACTGTATAAAATAAATTTGGGCTACATACCACGAGTAAGCCTCTACAACTGTGAAGAAATATCAATTGTCGAAATCGTACCTAGGTTTGTTCTCTTCACCAAATGCTAAGGCAATGATGGGAGTATATATACGTCCTGTGGCAGGGGTTTTGTGGTGCATGTTGTACTTACATTTTATATTAAATTGTATACTTTTATTAACTCAAAATAGTATCACCCAATGTGAACCTTAACAAGTCATATTTGCAAATACACTTCAATATAAATCAGGAAAACAAATAATCACACTGGAATGGAAGTAATAGTTCTGCCAATCCCAATTGAATTACCACGGAAATACAACAAAGGACAAGAAGCAAGGATTTGAAACTAGAGAACCATAAATGTGATGAAAAAAAAAGTCATACATGCATTAGCTAAAACTAATTAGCGGCCATCGGAAGTGGTTTTTCTTTTTTAGTATTGGTCTCATTCGTTAACTTTTAGGACTAGAACTATAATTTTACCATTTTTTGAGACAAAAATCCAGTTTAACTATTCTCTTTGATCAAAAGTGAATCTTTTGAGACTAAGAGTGTCGAAAAAAATAATTTCAGCATTATTACTAGCAAAATTTTTAACATTGTTAATATAAACATACTACGACTACAAATATAAATTCAAGTCTAAATTCTATTATATTCACACAATAAATGTATAAATATACGGTATGTTAACTCGTAACACTGTACAAAATTAATTTTGGCTTCATACCACGAGCAAGTCTCTACAAGAGGTTAGTACTTCAGTTCATATGTTACATATATGTTGTTAAAATCAATTCAAATTGCTACAATTTGCTGGTATAAACGTAGAAGAGATCACTCTTTATCTCATACCAGGTACCAAACGACCTTTAGTTTGATTAAATTGTATAAAAATCAGGTGGCGCTTGTTTAGGAATTTTTTCAACATTAATGGGAATGAGGAAGAATATAAGATAATTGTAGTAGTTAATGAGAACAAAAGATGATCCATAACTCTATGTTCCTTCCCATTTAATTACCTTTCTATCTTTTTATATTCATTTCTCCCCAATCATTCACTCATGCCACAACAAACACCTCTCATTTTGTCAATTTTTTTAATTAGAGCATAACACTAGTGATATACCACCACAGAGACAATCGGTGAGGAAAAATAAACGTTAATTCTCATTCTCATTGAAGAATTCAAAACAAGAGTCTCAAATATATATGATTGAAAGGGAAGTCATATAAAATAAGTAAAATTTGGTACTACCTATAATTAACAAGAGCTATTGGACTCCTCCTCCACGACAATTGCTGGAGACACCAAACTATCAACACACATAATTGCTTCACCAAATCCGTGATCCATAAGAAGCGAAGTCTTGTTGTCATTGAAGCTGTACTTGATCAACTGCCATTCACCAACATCTAAGATGAGATCACCATTTGGAAAAAATCCCAAAGGAGACAACACTCCGTCAGTGTTGAATCCCTGAATGATGGCATATTTGGTCCAAGATTGTTGGACCCCGTATTCTTTCATTATCCACATCTCAAACTTGCACCCTTTTTCATCTGGCTTGTAGATAGCAAAGAGACATCCCTGTGCATTAACTCCTATTTTGAAGCTAGACTTGACAGGGGTAGGGAGTGATATCTTGAAGTATTTATTATGGTGTAGATGGTATACGCAAATTATGAAGCGAGACATAGGGGGGTCAACATATTTGGCGCTAGGCCAGTGCAGAGCTCCGTGCAAAAGGATACCTCTCTCCTGGTGAGACCACAAAATGACGGGGGCTGGATATAAGGATTGAATCTGTTTTAAGTTGGATGTGCGAGTGAACTTATAAACTCCCACAACGACGTTATCCCCATAACCAAAACGTATTCTCCCGTGGAGGGGTGCTCACCAAACCAAGACCAATGGATATTGTAAATATCGTTTTTTAGAGGAGGAGAAAGTTGTTGCCAGAAATACTTAGCCGTGGAGGGATTATACACCCCAATTGTGTTGGATTCAAAGAGGAGCAAACATAGCAGACCTTGGTGGGAGCCCAGAATTAGGGGTCTCGTTTTGTGAATGGGTGGTGGATAAGGGATTTCATTGGTTTCTTCACAAAAGGTGATAATGTTGTACTTGTACTCTATCATCGTCTTCATCTCGGAAGTCTTTGGCCCCAGGACTCGTATTCGGCTTTCATTACACATGTTGAAATGAAGCCTCATAAAATAGGGGCTACAAATTATTCGGAACCAATTTTTGCAAACAATTTTGAGTTCTTGCAAATCTTTTCCGGGGATACGAGGGAGGATTTTTTCGGTAAAAACGTCCCACCAACATTCCTCCTCTGCTGTTAATGGCCGCCGTTTTTTTGAGGAGAAATCCTTGAGCTGTCCCATTATTATTTTAGTCACCTAAAAAAAATAGATAACTATCAACTCTGACTATATGAATCGTTCTTCGTATCTCTTCCAATTATATGGCAAATAAAATTTCTTCAAATCTTCTAGGATTCTTTCTTCGTATTTCCGCCTTATAAAGAAAAATTTCTATATATATAATGTCTAATTATATATTGTGGGGCTAGGGCTTCAGTTTTGTTTTTGGCCAATGGGCCTTTGCAATTGGTCCAACCTACTTTTCCAAGCCCAAGCCTGTTCCTATATATCTCATATATTAATTCTTTATTTATTTTTTTGTTTTAGTGCCCATAAAAATTTGTGTATTTAAAATAAATTTTTTGAGTCTCTTGTGCACCTGTTGCATGGTGCACCGACTTTACACCCGAGGATGTGTACACTGAAAAGTGTGAGTTAAAAATCGATTTTCATCCCATACTTTGTAGTGTAATCAACCCACACTTTTCAATATGTAAAATTTTTTCATAACAGTCTCAACTGTTTTGCTCCAATGGAAGATAACAAAGAATATTCAAAGATATTTCAATTATTCAATTTAAATTATTCTGTTAATGTAGAATTGTAGTAATCTTTTTTCCATATATATGCAGTGCTCTTATTATTAGATAGTGAAAAAGGTATGGCGGTGATATTTTCTTACAAAGTTTATGAATTAACACTAAAAAAAGCGCAATTTAACGACGAAGATTAATGACGGACTGCAACATCCGTCGTTAATTTTAAAACTAACAATGGATTTGTGACGGAAGTAGTCAAAAGGACGACATTTGACTAATATAACGACGGGTTCAATAGGCCGTCGCAAATTCACGACGGAAATTTACGATGGTCGTAGCAAACGCCACCATTTTGTGTCATTTTACGACGGGCAGTCATCGCTAAAAGCAAATTTGAATTAACGACGGACAGCTAAGCCGTCGTTAATCGCGCGCTTTTTTTCTAGGAGGCGGGTTGTTGAGAAATAATTGACCCGCCTGCAAAATTTAGTTTTAGCGACGGACTTTCCGTCGCAAACATTAAAATTAGCGACAGATATACGTGTTCGTCGTTAATTTTGCTGTTTTATGTAGAAACTTTTTTCGCTTCTCTCTTCTTTCACTCACACGAAAAATACTACACTATACACATTTTTCATCCCTTCTTGGCGTATAACTGATATTGAACATTGCATTGAAGTGTTCGTAGCTACGGAACATCTCTGTTACTCATTGCCTTCAACTTCACCGTACATTTTCACACTTTTAACCGTTTAAATGTCTTGTTTTATAGTTCCAATTTTGGGTACAATATTAGATAATGATTGAAATATATATATTTATTAGATGATGGGTGTGTGATATACATGTTTATTTGATATATATAAATTAATTTATGTGAAGGAAAAATCTGTATATCTCTATTTTTAGGCGAAACTCTGCCCAATTTTTTAGAACTCATGTGATATTACTTTTAAATTGTAACAGATGCAATTTTCAGATCGTGGTTGGATGTACTCAATACCTAGAAAGATAAGAGGAGGCATTAATCCTATTTTTTGCAATAAAATTGACGAGTTTATTGAGTTTGCAGAACAACATCCGTACTATAAGGATTATACGGGTAATATTAGGTGTCCGTGTAAAGAAAAAAGATGCATAAATATGAGATTCCTGAGTGTTGATGAGGTTAAAACTCATCCTGCGATGTCCAGTTTTGTTCTCCTTTATTACAATTGGACGTGTCATGGTGAAGAATGGTGGAATATTGACATCAATATAATAGAATTCATGTATTGGTTCCAACGTTACGTGAGTATCACTTTATTCTATCTCTATTTTTTCATAACGCATGTAATTTTATCTTAGCTGATAATTTAATATTTACAGGGAGAGTGTGGTCTACTTGACAATCCACATCTACAAGCGCTGAGTCGTAGACCATTACGTAAAGTTGTTTTATTCCAAAGATATTACGCAAATGGATACAAATTTCATACACAAGCGTATGCTGAAACAAAATCATCAACAAACAGTGGTGTTTGCGTGAATGCTGGAATTTGCAACGAAGAACCAGTCGATTACTGCGGAGTCTTGCTTGAGATAGTTGAAATAGAATATCTAGGTTTGCCCTCAAGGAAAGTGATTTTGTTCTTCTGTGAATGGTATGATCCAGAGAGACAGGGAACGAGAGTCGACAAGAACTACAAGATTATTGATATCAACACTCGACACAAGTTTTCAGCGGCATACGATCCATATGTTTTTCAACACAAACATCACAAGTATATTACTGCAAATACCCGAGATCGGGCAAGCCCAACATAAGGAATATTTGCAAAGTGAAGACAAGATCCTTGGTTGAAGTTTCTCACCCGTCTAAAAAAGACACCACTGAACCAACAGAACCACATTTCAAATGGAGGTACAAGAAGCTCAAACAGTGCTCGATCAAGAAAACGTAAATATTTTTGTGGATTTACTAGCTGCAAATCCAGAAATGATAATGATAGAAAGCGATGAGGATGTCGGACAAGAGCGTGAAGATGAAGATTAAGATGAAAGATGATGAAGATGAAGATGATGAAGATGGAGAAGAGGAAGAGGAAGACAATTAGAATTATTGAACTATTGTATATATAACAAGTTACAAACGAATGAACGGATTTTAATATTAATTACAGGTTTTTCGAATTAAATATTAATTTACAGAAAAAAAATATAATTGATAACAACATTTATTAAAACAAGTTAGAAACGAAAATGAATTAATTTGATGAATAATAAAAAAATAATGACTCAATTTGGATACATATACAATTAATTACGTAAAGTGAACGTATTATAATATTAATTACGCGTTTTTCGAATTAAATAAATTTACAAAACAAAAAAAAATTGGTAACAGCATTTATTAAAAAAAGTTAGAAACGAAAAGGAATTAATTTGATGAATAATAAAAAAAATAATGACTCAATTTGGATACGTATACAATTAATTACGTACAAGTGAACGGATTATAATATTAATTACGCGTTTTCCAAATTAAATAAATTTAAAAAAAAAAAAAAATTGGTAACAACATTTATTAAAACAAGTTAGAAACGAAAAGTAATCAATTTGATGAATAATAAAAAAAGAATGAATCAATTTAGATACATATACAATTAGTTGCAAGAAATCGAACAAAAGAAACAAGTGTCCTAACGGTTCATGCCCTCTCTATATGCAAGAGAGGTCATGGGTTCGATTCCCCTTGAATGCGAAATTGGAATTAATTAACTGTTCCAGGCCCAATAGGGCTAATATAGAAGTGGGGCCGGAGTGTATAGCTTGGTGGCCAATGACCCAGTGGTTCGCACCCGCCCCGAGTGCCCGGGGGTCCGGGTTTGAACCACACGAGCCACTTTTTTTTGTTCCAAGTTCGGTATTTACGACAGACACGTGTCCGTGGTTAATTATATATTAACGACGGCTTAGTGCCCGTCGTAAATATTTATCAGGCTGATTAAAAAAACGAAAATCGACTAATATTAACGACGGCCAATGTCCGTCGTAAAGTTTGATGCTCGGCCGGGTCGTTGACGGGTCAGATTTACGACGGCGTTGTCCGTCGTAAATTTACGACGGCCTTCCAAAAGCCGTCGTATCCGTCGCTAATTCCGTCTTTAAACGCCGCTTTTTTGCAGTGTAAGAGCATAATTAAATAAACTTTGAATTACATTTACAAACCAAAGTAATCAAAATGAAAAGTACTACTAAATACATACTCTTGATCAATAATTCAGAAAGTTTAAAAGAAAAATCACCTTATTCATCATAGGCTCAACTACCTGCATCTCGCAAAGCCTCCTCCCTCCGCTATTTCTCAATCGTGTACTGCTCACTAAAAATAATTAGGGCTATGGTCAAGAACAATATGTATGAAATTTTATAATTAATATCTTTACTTTATTAAATTTTAAATTAAAATGGTATTTTTGTAATTTTATATTTATTTAATTAATTTTGAAGTTTTATCGATTCAGGTCTGAAAGATAGTAAAATTATCAATTTAAGGCCTGTAAGATTTTTTTCTATTGATTCAGGGTATGAAAGATTGAAAACTATCGATTCAGGTCCTGAAAGATAAACCAATTAATTTCGAACTTACTCATTTTAAAAACGTGTTTGGTATTTAATAATTATTTATTATCTGATAATATTTTTATAAACCATATTTTAAAAAATATAAATATATATTAATTTAATGTGATTGAAAAAATAAGAAACAAAAAAAATTAATGAAAGAATAATAAAGTATATATAAAAAAAAATTATTAATGTCAAACATAGCCTTAATATTCTTGAATTTTAAATTGATAGGTTCTATCTTTCAGGTCCTGGTTGATAGTTTTCTATCTTTCAGACCTTGTATCGATAAGAAAAATCTTTTAGCCTTAAATTAATAGTTTTATTGTCTTTCAGGCCATAGATTGCAATACGTACATTGCAAATGCTTTAGTGCAAAGTGCAATCATTTAAAATAAATAGGTATTTAGAGGAGGATGAGCGGAACCCATCCAAACCATAAAAAATTCCTAGAATGATTATACTGGATATAGATTTTTTTTTCAATATACTTAACGGAGGTATGAAGAAAGAATCGTAATATATAAGACATAATTCTAAGAGAATTAAGTTGAGAACTCAAAGTATAAGCAAAGTGCTATTCGACTCCCCAAAAGTAAAATTATCAATAGTTATTGGACTCGTTCTCGACAATTGTTGGAGACACCAAAGTATCAACACACATAATTGCTTCACCAAAGCCGCGATCCATAAGAAGAGAAGCCTTCTTGTCATTAAAGCTGTACTTGATCAATTGCCGTTCATCAATATTCAAGATGAGATCACCATTTGGAAAAAATCTCAAAGAAGAGAACACTCCATCAGTATTGAAATCTAACCATAAGCAAATAAGAAAAATACAGTACTAACTATAATTAGCAAGATCTATTCTACTCCTCGTCGGACAACCAAACTAGATTACTTCAGATTAATTACTATGATTCATTATAAGAAGCACATGAGCCTTGAGTATTTATTATCGTCGAGATTTGCAGCTTGGTTTCTTCTTCTTCTTCATCACAGCCGTTCACATTGTACTTGTACTCTATCATCATCATCTCTGAACTCTGTGGCACAAGCTCTGATTATGTTTGTTGAGATGAAGCTGAACAAAATAAGGGCTCGATTTCCAGGCAAACAATTTTGAGTGTTTGGTGATTTTTTCCGGGCAGGATTTCTTGGGTAAAAACGTCCCACCCACATTCCATCTCAATTTCTTTTGCTTCCTCCTCCTCTAAAAATCCCTCCCATTATGTTATTTGAAGGCTAGAAAATAAGTTGTTTAAATACTCATAAATGATTTTTTTATATACAAATATAAAACTTAAAATTTAATGTTACACCAATCATTGGCAATTTGATATTCAAGACAGGGTCTCACTCCTATTTTCCAATGTGGAATCAGTGAATGGTACATGAACAGATTTTGGGCCTCCGTCAATGCCCAATCTCATTTGTTAATTTGTTTTCTTATTTAATATTTGATGGTAATATTTCGCATTAAGACAAAAATCACCTCCAAACTAGAGGATTCAATCCCAAAATGCTTTGCACAGCATGGATAATCACAAGGAAATGGAGAAATGTGTATAAAATTCTGAGATGATTGAAATAAAAATAGAAACAAACTTATATAGTTCATCATGTGACTACATCTACCTTCATATATATAAAGCTATGTCAAAGGATGACAAAAAATCTAAAGAGAATTAAGTCTTGAATCCTAACTATAAATAGCAAGAGCTATTCGATCGGACAATAGTAGGAGACACCAAACTATCAGCAAACATAATTGCATCACCAAAGTTGTGATGCTTAAGATGCACGACCTTTCTATCACCGAAACTGTACCTGATCAACTTGACATAATCAATGTCCAAAATAAGATCACCATTGGGGAAAAATCTCAAAGGAGACAACTCTCTGTTATTGTTGGATTCCAGCTGAATGTTAGCATATTTGGTCCAAGATTGTTGAACCCCATATTCCTTCATTACCCACATCTCAAATACACCTTCGGCAGCATCTGCCTTAAAGATAGCAAAGAGACATCCCTGTGCATTAACTCCTATTTTAAATTGACGCAGGGTAGGGGCAGGGGATGAAATCTCGAAATATTTGTTATTGTCGAGATGGTATGTACTAATTACGTAGCGAGTGGGATATCCATTTCGGTTATTAATCCATAGTGTAGGGCTCCGTGCAAGAGGACACCTTTCTCTCCAAAAGTACCCACAAGAACTGAGGATGGAACTTCACAGGGTGTGGAGTGAATCAATTTGAAGTTGGGGCTTCGAATGAAGTTATAAATTCCCACTAAATATTGGGATTCGGACGGTCTTATCGCCAAAACCAAAACATATTCTCCAGAGGAAGGGTGCTGACCAAACCAAAAGAAATTGGCAAGTTGAAAACGTCATTACGCATCAAAAAATACTGAGCCGTGGAGGGATTATACACCCCGATTGTAGTAGGTCCACGAAAGAGCAAACACACTAGACCATTGCAGGAGCCCAGGATTTCGGGGCTCCTTTTGCGAATAGTAGGTGGAAAAGGAATTATTTGCGTGGTTTCTTCATCATTATAGCTGTTGTACTCTGTCATCATCATCATGTCGTCACTCCATGGCATCAGGATTCGGATGCGGCTTCGATTGTATATGTCCAGATGAAGCCGGACAAAATAGGGGCTCGATATTATACGGAGCCAATTTTTGGACACACTTTTGAGTTTTTGCAAGTCTTTTCCGGGGAGACGAGGCAGGATTTCTTCTGTAAATACGTCCCAGCAACATTCTTCCCCTGTTTCATCCTTGTGCTCTGTTAATTCTCCCATCTCTTCTGAGATGATCAAATCTGAGATACGCATAGCATACACTTATTGATATCAAAACATCTGTATCAAGTTTATATCATGAATAAGATTACTCACAAATTAGCAATTTAAAAAAAAAATCTTTTCTTTCTATACTTTGTCATTCTCTAGAGGAGTTGTGAAATCGGACTCGCAAATACTTACCCGTGGATGGGTTTTACAACCCCAATTGTATGATGTCCAGGCAAACCTTGGAAAAGCAAATATAGTAGACCACCGCACATTATTTATAGTTGTTGGTACTTGTACTCTGTTAATGCTCCCATCTTTTTTGAGATGTAATCTGAGAACTATCCCATTATTTTCGCTGACAAGCAAATAAGGCGGTATAATAAGTTGTTCAAATCACTCTAAAATTTTCACCCCTTTTTTCGAATAACAAATTTATTTATATTTGTTGTAAATTTAGAAGATTTATTATTCCAAATCTAGAAGATTTGATGTGAACATTACTTATGTGAACAAAGTTAATGATCTTCTGAACTTCCAGTTCAGATTGACTAGTGTGTGGATCTAGATACTGAAGATCACTTACGTTCCACGTAAGCTCCCTACATTCATTCAATTTTGAATTCGGATCTCCCCCTAATGCCGGGAAGTGATCTTCATCGAACGTGCAATCAGCGAATCGGGCCGTTAATTGATCCCCAGACAAAGGCTCGAGGTATTTCACGATGGATGGAGAGTCAAATCCGATGTAAATATCGAGTTTCCTTTTTGGGCCCATAGAGGTCCGCTTTGGTAATGTTATCGGAACATATACCGCACATCCGAAAATACGCAGATGGGAAATGCTAGGTTCTTTCCCACACACTAACTGTAGGGGGGAATGATCATTATATGCAGTTGGACGGATTTGTATCAAGTGCGATGCATGTAGGATGCACGCCCCCATCATGAAGTGGGTAGTTTAGAGTTCATAAGTAATGGTCTCGCGATAAGTTTGATACGTTTTATTAGCGCCTCAGCAAGATCATTTTGGGTATGGACGTAGGGGACCGAATGCTCCACTTTAATTCCCAGGGCCATACGGTAATCTGTAAAGGCCTTTGAGCTGAACTAAGCAGCATCATCCATGCGGATCGATTTAATTGGATAATCCGGGAGTTAAGCTCTAAGCTCGATAGTTTTCGCAATGAGCTTCGCAAAAGTTTGATTGCGGGTGGACAACAAACAGACATATGTCCACCTAGTGGAGGCATCAATAAGGACCATGAAATACTGAAATAGTCCTGATGCTGGGTGAATTGGTCCGCAAATGTCTCCTTGAATTCGCTCAAGGAAAATCGGAGACTCTAGTCCAACCTTAGTGCGGGACGGACGCACTATTAACTTACCCTTAGAACATGCATCACAAATAAATTCATCAATAAGAGGGATTCTATTATTCGAAATATGATGACCAATTGAATTAGATAGAATCCTACGTATCATAGTTTGTCCTGGATGACCTAACTGCTGATGCCACAATTTAAAAGAATTCGGGTCATGAAATTTCATACTCATAGCTAGATGGGGATTAGACGGCCGGATGTAAGAATAGTACAATCCGGAGGAGAAGGAAGGAAGTTTTTCTATAACTTGTTTACGGCTACCTCGAGTAATAGTCATCAAAAGGTATTCGTTATTGTTCTCAGTTTCAGTTTCAAAGTGATAACCATTATTTCTTATATCTTTAAAACAGAGCAGGGTACACTTAGATTGTGGAAACAATAAAACATTATCGATTATTAGTTTGGTACCCACAGGGAGGACAATGGAAGCTCTTCTGGAGCCCACTATCAACATACTCTCATTGACTATTGTAGTTATACTCCCCTTACATTCTACCAAGTTCTGAAAATACTTCTTATCTCTTAAGATTGTATGAGTGGTGACGCTATCTACCAAACATAAATCACAATCTTAATCCATCATGCCAGAGAAAATAGCCCAAACCTAATAGCTAATATGTTTACCAGCCATGTATAGTAATATCTAAGTAAATTTAATGGACAACGTTAAGGTAAACACATCGAAGCTAAAACATAATATCATCCATAAAATAAAGTATCCGAAAGAAAGGATCCAAAAACATATATTATTTTATCCAAATATAAAGTACTAAAATAATCAAATATGCAAATCACTCATCATCTCCAAAGTCCTCGAGTTCGATGCCCAGAGGATCGATGTTGTCTTGGTCAAAGTCTGCTTCAGGCAGGTTGACATGGTGAGATTCGACTCTAGGGGCCTTTCCCTTGTCGTCCTTCTGCTGCTTTTGATAAGCCTCAGCCAAGTGCTTGAGAGTGCGACACGTGCGAGACTAATGGTCTTTGCATCCGCATCTGTAGCAGGACTGCTCAATCTTATCTTGATTTCCAGATTTTTGAAGAGCAAAATTCGAGGTTCTGTGACCACCGGATGTACTACGACCTCGGCCTTTAGCCCTGATCATCTTACTCTCTTTCCCCCTTCCACATTTGCGACCAATCATATAATTGTCCCTATACTGCTGTTGGAGTATAAGGTTGCTAGCATGAAATATTGACATATTGTTCTGCATCAACTGGGTTACAATACGTTGCAAAGCAGAGTTGTACTCTGTTATAAAATTAAGGTCTTGGAAACGAAGTCCCAACCAATCGTATTGTACTGGAGGCAGGAGTATATCATTTTGTTGTTGGAAATGGTTCTTCAGGGACTTCCACAATATTCCGGGGTCCCTGAATGAGGATCTAAAAAATGAATTCCTCACTCAAGTGATTCATGAGAAAAATTAACACTTTCGCCTTCTGGGCGTTAGTGGATTTCGAACCTTCGATAATTGTTTCGCTCAACTCATTTAAGGCTAGATGAATCTCGACATCCAGCGCCCATGTCAGGTAGTTATTACCATCGAGAGCAAGCTCATCGAATTCTTTCATGGTAATATAAGACATTTTTCACTATGATTTTATAGTGACATGGTAAGAGTTGTGACCAATTTATTGACAACGGAGAAATAAGGATTTATTTGATTATTCTAGAGCACATAGAAGTAAGAATTGGGCGCCGTCAAGAAACACCAAGATCAAGCATGGATGTGCACTCAACGATGTGTTTCGCTCCCTCACAAGTGTATATCCATGATTAAGGGACTCACTCAAACAATCAATCATTCAAATTGGCAGCCATAGGCTTGGAAGTGCTCTTAACTCCGACCGTACTCTAGAAATCAATGCCGAATCAAAAAGGACTTTTCTCAAGGTTGTAATGTAGGCTCTTTGGACATGTGGGATAACAATATAGGGTAAAGTGACTCACGTGAATGGAGAATAGAAAATCAAACTTTAGCACTTCGAGTTTAGGAACAGAATACTTCAAACATTTTCAATCAACACTCTTTCAATTCCACTTTTCTCAACACTTCAATTTTTTTTCTTTCTCACTCTTTTCACTTTTTTTCAATCACTTTTTTTTTTCGCACAAACACATGAGCTCTTTTTTTTCTTTTGCTCATTCTCAACCTTTTTGTTCTTTCCCACAACTCAAATCTCATTCACACCCTTATTTTATCACCACTCAACCATCATAATTCCCTTTTCTCAACTCAACTCAATCCCTTCAACCTTCACACTTTTCCTATTCTCCACTCAAATTGGGACAAAAGGCTTAGGAACTTGGAATAGTATTTAAATGTGCTAGCAAATAAAATAGGCTTTAGGCTCAAAGGGGCTAGCAAGGGATACATGTCATTGGTAAGGAAAATTTTTGGCTAAGTGACTCATTCAAAACAAAGATGGCCTAAGATCACATTCGACATTTCAAACTAGACACAATCAAGAAGCAAGAGCACACACAAGTTCTAGCATCCTCTAAGGTGACGATCCTCTCACAAACGAAGAGATCAAGTAATGCATCAAAATCTCATAAGGCTCAACTCTCACGGCTTTCACATCCATGCTAGTCCTAGTGAATTCTCACTCTCATCACACAAGTACTCAAAAAGAAAACTTGCAAGCATACTAGTTCTCTCTCAAATCAACTCTCATTCAAACACTCACACAAAAGAGTCCCTAACTCAAATCCACAAATCATCAACTCATCAAATCATACTCAAAGATAGCAACCAACAAGCATAAGAGAATTGATAGGCATGAAATATTGAGTAGCAAAACAAATCAAAATCAGCCCAAGGAGCATCTCAAGACACAAATAATCAACTCAACTCAAAGATAAGGGGTGCTCCGGTGCAATGCCATAAAACACATAAATACTCCACCCCCCCAAACTTCGACCTTGCGAAGAGGTCTAAGTTTGGGGTTGTGGGTTACCTCAACCAAACAATTCAGTTTCTCTTCAACAACTTAGCAC
Source organism: Ballota nigra (assembly GCA_947034835.1). Classification (NCBI taxonomy): domain Eukaryota; kingdom Viridiplantae; phylum Streptophyta; class Magnoliopsida; order Lamiales; family Lamiaceae; genus Ballota; species Ballota nigra. The sequence goes on along the minus strand of OX344721.1, from coordinate 121,309,977 downwards.
ACTCCTTTGTCTCAAGTTGGTCCCTTCAATCTGAATACTCCATCATTCCTTTACTCTTTTAGAGACAAGCCTACAAAATAAAACTCTCAAGTACGAGGTTAAACATACGACTCAACAACACCCTAATAACATAATAGGACACTAAAAACAAATGAAAGCAAATAAAAATGGGTTGCCTCCCATTCAACGCTATTTTTAAGGTCCTCATGCCGGACCAAGCTCAAAGGAGCTTATGGGACATCATACTCAAATTTACCTCCCTCACTCTCATGAGAGTGGTGCTTGCATGTCTTTCCTTGATGCCCCTCCATCATGAGCTCTTTTGCTTTCTTCTCATCCCCAAGTGTTATGGGTCTCAACTCCTTCTCACCTTTATCTGGAGGGGTCTTACCAAGCAATTTCTTGCGCTTGGACTTTTTCTTCTTAACTCCTCATTTTCCCTCCAACTGGACTGTTGGTCCCGGTACAAGACTGAGGAATACGTGTATGGGGGGGGGGGGGGGAATACACGTATACCAATTTTTCTAACTTAAAACTGACTGAGTCCCCTTTACTCAGAGTGGTAAAGAACTAGGAGCTGATAATACACCTACTGACTACACTTGGTGCGGGTCAGTTGGCTAACTATCAGTTCAAGTTCAGTGAGGAAATGTTTGAGCCCTGAAAGTTTAAAGTCTTGTTTAGTTTGCTTTCTGAAAAACTTGTTTTACTCAAATCTGAAAGGTGTTTAGTAGGGCAGTGCTCTTTTGAAGATTAGCCTGATTGATTCAGACCTGATAAACTTGAATGCAATGAATGAACAAGTAATATAACAAGTATGCACAATATCAAAGCAGTAAGAACACAAGGAGTTTAACGTGGTTCAGAGTCTCAAGCTCCTACGTCCACGGCCTGACTTAACAGGAAATCCACTCAAGGGATTCTTGTTTTTAACGTGCCAAGGTGCACCAAGACCAGCTATCCTCACTGATCTATACAACTCCTCTTACTAACACTCTAACTGACTTACTCCCAACAAGCCTAACTTAGGGTTTTGGTTTCAGTTTGGATTCCAACTAAGTTGAGATTATCCTTACAAGGCAAAGCTATGCTAAGGATTGGATAATCTCTCTAAGCTTAAGATAATTCTAATTAGCTCTTGGAATACAGAATAACTCTCAGTTGCTAAGAAACACTTGGGAAATTTGGATGTTTTCGAGTGCTTCTCTTAAAGGCTGAATGCTTTGATTGCTTGAGAGTTTGAGTAATTTCTGGCTTGGAAATTTCCCGTAACCTTGAATGGGTTCAAGGTCTTCTGTATTTATAGGTGATTTGAATAACTATCCGTTGGAGAGATAGCCTTCTAGTCATCTATGTAGAGTGGCTTCAAACGGACATATCTTCATGCAGCAGCCGTCCTTGCATGGATTTGGTATTTGCATTAAATGCACATTAAATGCTTGCCCGTTGAATATGCAGTCTGAATTCAGTCTTCATGTCAGGTTCCGTACGTGCGTGTCCTTCTCGGATTGGTCCACGTCATTAGGTTGGTGAGAATGTCAGAACTTATTCCTGAGCTTCAGGCTTGTTTTATTAAGTTCATTTTGTCTTGAGCTCACCGGTCTTGTCCTGACGCTGAAATTCCTTTTGCATTGCTTGGCTCTACTCCAAGTCTTCCCATTAACTCAGTGGCATCCTGTTCCCTTTAGGACTGAGTTAGTAATGACCTCAGGGTCATACTCTTCATCACTGACACTTACTCAGCCAGCTTAGAGGACTGCCATAAGTTCAGGATGGTGCTCTTCGTCTTCAGGCTCTGAGTCTTGATTGTCTCCAGTGAGTTCTCTTCTCACTGAGTACCTGTGAAGTGTAAAATGACTAAGTACTAATCCTAACCAAGACTAGCCTGACAAAGACAGATTAAGGCAATCATCTTTTCAGGGGCTTTGGGATCTTAATCAAAACTGACAATGTCCCAACAATTTCCCCCTTTTTGATGATGCCAAAACACTGAAAAGATCCTCAAAACACTTAGAGGAAACAAGATAAACCTATCTATAAGATAAGACAGTGTTAGAGCAATTCTTGATAAAGTACAGAATTTTAAACAACAGCCAAAAAGACAATGAGTTTTTGTCTGTGGGCAAAAGTAATAGATTTCATTGATTGATGTGGAAATGATTACAATGAATCTAATCTATTACAAAGAAGCCTGTGAACACCTAGACTAATCTCATTTCAGGCTTGAGTCCATATCCTGCATAAACTCTTGCCTTCAGCTCGTCAAGTTTTCCAGGTTGATTCACGTACCCTTCAGCTTTGGCTATCTTCAAGACTTCCATCATAATGGCCTTTGTATCATGCTTTTGAGTTCCAGGAACCAAGGGAGGAGCTCGAATGGTGAACTCAGGAGCCTTCACTTGAACTTGAGCTGCCTTAGCCTCCTCCAAGATCTTCTGGAATAGCTCAGGATGATTGTCCATCATGTAGTCAGTGAAGTGGGCATTGATATCGTCAGTGTCGCCCCACTTCTTCACAACAAACCACAATCTAACAAATTCATCCCTTGCATCAGTCCAAAACTCCTTCAATGTCTCTGAGACGAACTCATCAACAAAAGCTTCCCTTGCTCCTGATTCTGGCCTTCTGACTTGAAGAATTATTGATTTCCTCACTGTTGGCTTCTTCCTGTACTTCCTTGGCTCAGGCTTTGCCTTCTTCCTCCTTAGCAAGCTGATCACTGCATCATCTAGTTCTCGTTGTTGAAGCTCAGTGATATCCGTCAGCTTCTCAACCTTCTTCTCTAAGATGCGCAACTTCTCCTTCTGAGCAATTTCAGCTCTGCGCATAGCCTCAGATTTTTCAGATTGATCTCCCCATGCTTCAGCACATAGCTCCGCAACCAACTCACCTGAGTAAGTGATGAGATTCTTCCTTGAGCTCATGGGAGACGATCTCTGAACTGGCTCAGGTTGTTGCTTGGAAGGTTCATTAGCCTTTGCCTTTGTTGCCTCCTCCCTCAGCTTGGCAACAATTTCTCCTCCTTCCTTTTCCACCGCCGCTAACCTAGCTGACTTCCTCACCCTTAAAATGTTTCCTTCAGGATTGGCTTCAGGGTCAGCTAGAACGGTCTCACCTTGGTTGACTGCCTCCGATGCCTCAGGGCGGGATCTTTTCTTCTTCTTTTCCCCCTTTTTGGCATCATCATTGGCCTGGGATGGGAGTGACTCGGCTCCACTGTTGATGACAAAGGAGGCTAAGGATTGAACTTCCAAAACGCCCTCCTTCAGCATCTCAACTCCCGTGGCAATCCCAGTACCTGCGTAAGAAACTGAACTGATAGCAACATTGACTTTCTTTTCAAAGACCTCCATAGAGAGTTGGAGCCTTTGTTCAGCTTTGGTGATCCTTTCCTCCACCTTCAAGGACTCACCGCTGACTTTGCTGACCTCAGTTAGTATCCTTGCTGACTCCTCAGTGGTCTTTGCTAAAGTGTCCGCCACTGACTGAGAAGTGCGATCCAGCTTCCCTGACTCCAGCTCCAGTTTGGACGCTGAGTCCTTCAAGGCCTGAGTGACAATAGCTCCAGTCTGAACTGCAAGCCTGTCCACTGCCTGATTCATCTTCTCGTCCCTGATCGCATCCCTCTCTTCAAGCTTCTTGAGAATGTCCCTAAGCATTTTCTTGGTGAGCTTCCTCTCATTCCTCACTGACTTGGCCGTGTCAGTCATCGTTTTCTTTAACAAAATCAGCTCCCTGTTAGCAAGGGTGTTGTAAGCTGACTTTGTCCACCTGATGTGCTTCGCCAGGGCCTTGGAGTCTTCTTCCTTCTCAGCTCGTAGCCTCATTACCTCCTCCTGAAGTTCAGCTAGATTTTCTGAGGTTTTCTCCTGCTTGACCTCCACTATGCTTGTGAATTCAGCATGTCTGACCCCGGTTATGATCACATCCTCATCATCAATGGCCGCCTCAGTGATTGGCTGCTTTCCCTTGTCAGCCCCTGCAGCATCAGTCCCTTCTTCAAGGTGCACTGAAGGCAGTTGTGAAGTAGTCATAGCCACCTCCTCAAGCTCAACTAAGCTAACTTGAACCTTGGGAGCAAGTCCCTCGGAACTGAGAGTCTCCTTGAATGCCTCAACATCTTCCTCTCTTGTCTCAGGGCAGGGAATCCCTTCATCGACAGATGTCTCATTGGCAGCTGAGATGTTCATAACATCCTCAGCCACTGGTCCACCCTTGGCACCAGTGTTCTTATCACCTTCCCCCTGAGCCTGAGGCTCAGAGTTCATCTCATCAACTTCCTGTGCAGTTTCCTCCACTGCCTTCTCCAGGTCTCCACCCTGAGCTCCTCCATCATCCTCATCACCATCCTTCTCGTCATCAGAAAGGAGGTCAGCCTTGCTCTTGGACATCATTTCAGCCACTAACTGCTTCAGGTTGTCGAAGTTCAAAAGTTGAATCCAGCTAGTAAGTCCAAAGAACGAGCAAATCTTGGCCTCTTCCGCCTCCCAGTGCTCCCAACCACGAGCATCCACTAGCATATGTTGCTCCTGCATGTTTGATTGTTTGAAGTCCAACCAAACTTTGAGCTCGATCACATACGCCAGCAGCTCAGTGTACTTGTATAGCCCAGGCCAGCATTTTCCTGCCCATTCTGTGGCGTTCCCCCTGAGCGTGTTCTCCAGAATCCCTCCTGCTATGTGCTCATCTAACTCCTCCTCCTCTATTTCAAGGAACTCATCCTCTTCAGCTGAAATAGATTTGGGACAGTCTTTGGGATTGGGGTATGAGGGAAAATCTGAGGGGTTTGGAAGGTTTGGCTCGGCTGACTGGTCAGGCTCATTCATGTGTGAAGATGAAGGCGCTGACTCAGTAGGCTGATCTGGCTGTGAGGATTGGGGTGGTTGGGGAGTTTGAGGTGTGGGGTTAGGGATGGAAGGTGTTTGGGTTTCAGGGTGTGGGGGTGTTTGAGTGGGTGCTGTCTCAGGCTGCAACGACTCAGCCGTCTCGACAGCCTTTCTTACTTCCTCCAAGTCAGAGGCTCCAGGAGAGCTTGACTTCTCCCTCTCACTCACTTCAGGTAGCTTCTTAGCAGGGGATTTCTTTATTCCCTTCCTAAGCCTCTTCAGGGGCCTCTCTCCCTGAGCACCCTCCTTTCTGACGTCATCGTCAGTTCCTTCAGCCTCAGATCCGACCTTCTTGGGATCAGACTCAGTCCCAAATTTCGTGCTCTTCCCTGACAGCACTATCTTCACCCTCTTCTCACCCTTCTCCACCTCAGGCTGCTCCACCTCTTCAGCAGCAACCTCTTCACCATCCTTACTCCTCTCAAGGAGCTCATCTACCCGTTCAATGAGACTGGTTGCCACTCTCTTGGCCTTACCAGCTGGCTTTTTGGCCTGACCCTTTGCTTTCGCATTGGGATCAGTTAGCCCTAGCACTGAATAAGTATCACTCAGTGAGGAAAACATTACCTTCTTCGAGGAGAGACTGTCCTCAAAGTCGAAGGTATACCCATGGCAAGCATGAGCAATCAGGATGGACATCCTCGTGCCGAAAAGCAAGATGGCACTGACAGAAATGTGCTTCTTCTCCTCGTCTCGCGTGAGTTTGTCCAATCCTGCCTGATGGAGTTGATCGAGGAAGAGCTGCTCCCAGTTCGCTTCCACTCCATCAACGATAGCTCCCATGAGTCTCAGCTTGGGCAGACTCAATTGCTCGTGAGAGCCAGTTGCGCCCATCACCATCTTGGATACCAAGTCCACCAGAGCTCTATACTCAGGCTTTAACGTACTCTTGTTCTGGCGAGCCCTGAACTCCGATGACCCTGACTTGGTCCATTTCCCAAGAAACTCCTCCTCTGAGTTCTCCTTGTAGGTTTTTGGGTTGATGCCTGAGAATGGCAGCTTGAAGACTTCCCTCACCGCCTGCCTGAAGTTGACAGTGACCACCTCTGTGTTGTAAAGAGGTTCGCCGTCGCCGTCCTTCTCTCCCGTCGGCTTCAACGCAGTCACCTTTGTGAAAACTTCCCCCTTCCGCAAGAACATATTCAAATATGCTTCCACAACTGTTCTTGGGAGCACGGAAATGGGGCGGGTGGTGAAGTTGTTCGGAAAATAGGGGTGCCCGGAATCTATTCGGGATGAATTTTAAATACAAATTTAAATACAATTATTACTAGCATGAATTAATCCTAATTAATTCAAATTATAATTCCAACAACTAATTATCATCATGCATGTTAAATTAATTTCACATATTTAACTAGGCGGAATTAAACAAGTAAATATGCGATTAACGTACCTCTCGTAGTAATGGCCTTTGGATATACGGGACACTTGTAATCTCGTTCTATCAACCCAAAGCCTTCTCAAGTATTTCCCTTTTCACCTCACTTGATCGCTGGTGGGAGACGCTTTCAAGCAATTTAATAAACTAAGGAAAAAGAAAAATATCTATGCTTCTAGATTTTTCCAACACATGGAATTATGTACTTGGGGATGAAAATATCACCCCCTATTTATAAGCATAGTGGCCGAAAATTATGAAGAATATGGGCCTTGGAGAAAATCTTTTCTTAATCTCTAAGAAATCTTGAATATATCTCATATATTCTTTTCTCCAAAATAAAATATTCCACAAAAATCTCACTTAGCTTATAAGGTTATTATTTTCGAAAAATATGAGGATAAAATCCAAGATTTGGATCTTCTTGAATATATGAGATATTCTTGTATTCCTAGAATATATATCTTCCATAATATCTTTTCAAGAAAATCAACAAAATCTAATTTCTCCTACACATGCATTTTTTCGAAAATTTTATGAAAAATCAGCATAATATTTTCTTTTTATTTTAATCACCTTATCATTATTGGGCTACTTAATTGGGCTACTTGAGGGGCCTTAAGGAGAATTAAGATTGGACCTCCTAATGGACTTCTGAATTTCAATATTGAGCCCCAATATAATTCAGTCCATTAATATTAATTATTACCACTAATAAATTAATATTGCACTATCCATCTTAATCCATATTACGATAATATGGGCTCCCGGTTATTATTTCCCGCGTTTAAGATTATCAAGTCCATTAATTAATTAAGCTTCTGAATAGCTCTAAATTAATTAACGTCTTTCACCTTGGAGTAAAGACAGCTCAACATTATTATTCGTACCGAAGAAACTAATTCTTCACTTGCAAGATTTGGTACAATAAAACTTCTGAGCCCACCAAGGGGACTAATCACACGAGCCGTACTCGCACGCGTTTCTCCGTATTAAATCTTAGCAACCGTCGTATGATTAATATTACTGCCCAAGACACAAAGTTCGAAGTCACAATGATTCTCACCCAACATGAATCAAAGCAGTAACTACTAAGCACACACGGTCATATTTAAGTGACGGAGATTAAGAAATCAACAACCACTGAGGTCTAATTCTTCACCTTTCAGAACAGAAGAATTTATCCTCGCTGTAGGACCTCTTCAACACATACTAAATGTGCTAGTGCAATCTCTTAGTCAAGACAGACCAATCTGAGCCTTACACATCGACCTTTCACGGCGGATTGTTCAATTCCACCTAGGTCGTGAAATGTACGTTTAGTTACAAGTAAACTGTTAATGTTGTCTTCCGTGATCGGGTATCACCACATTAACTACTATGTAACACGTACTATATATTGAACGGTTTGCAATAGAAATTCAACATTCAATCATAACTAAAGCAAATGCGATAAAAGAATTATTCTCATAAAACGAGTGTTTGATACACGAGTTATACAAAGTAAAAGCATACTTTCACGTATAACTCCAACAATCTCCCACTTATACTTAAAGTCTGCTTTTAGTATACATCACACATGTCTTAGTGTAGTAGCTCTACGTGACATCTCATGTCAACCTACACTAACCTAATAATTCCTCCCACTTATACTTAAAGCAGATTGGCAATTGTCTTGACTCCCATTCCATCCACATGTCTCTCGAATGTACTCTGAGGCAGACCCTTTGTGAATGGATCCGCTAGGTTGTCACCCGACGCTATCTTTGCCACCTCTATATCTCCTCTCTTAACGATTTCTCGTATCAGATGGTATTTTCTTTCTATGTGTTTGCTGGCCTTGTAGGCTCTCGGTTCCTTTGAATTTGCAACTGCTCCGACATTGTCACAAAAGACAGTTATCTTGTCGGGCAAATTCGGAACAACGTCCAAGTCCACTAAGAAGTACTTGAGCCAAACCGCTTCTTTCGCTACTTCACAAGCAACTACTTATTCGGCTTCCATGGTCGAATCTGCGATGCATTTCTGCAAATCGCTTCTCCATGTCATGGCTCCTTCTCCCATGCAAAACACACTACCCGAGGTAGGTATTTTGGAGTATATGTCTGATTGGAAATTTGAGTCCGTGTATCCCATGGGAATTAGATTGTCTGATTGTTAAATCAACATTCCATACTAAGTTCTTTTCAGAAACTAAAGAACGCATTTAATTGCAATCTAATGTGCTTTCCCGGGGTTACTTTGATATCTTGCCATCATGCCCACGGCAAAGCAGATATCCGGTCTCGTACACAACATTGCATACATAAGACTTCCTACGTCCGAAACGTACGAAACGTCTTTCATGTCATCTATCTCCACTTGGTCTTAGGGCATATTTCTTTAGATAGATGGATTCCGTGCCTAAAAGGTACAAAACCTTTCATGGAATCTTGCATGCTGAAATGCTTCAAAACAGTGGCTTTGTATGAAACTTGCGATAAACCCAACATCCTCCTCTTGGATCTCGAGTGAACTTGATCCCAAGGATGTGACCGGCTTTCCCTAAGTCCTTCATATCAAACTGATTTGACAACCATACCCTTACGTCTGACAATACCTTTACATTGTTTCCAATGAGCAGAATATCGTCTACGTATAATACTAAGAATACCACCGCAGTTCCGTCACACCTTTTATACACACAACTTTCGAACTTGTTTTGATCACAAACCCATAAGACTTAATAACTTGATCAAAACACTGGTTCCAAGTACGCGACGCTTGCTTAAGTCCATAAAATGGATCTCTTAAGCTTGCATACGAGGTGCTCTTGGCCTTTTTCAACGAAACCTTTGGGTTGTTGCATATAGATCCCATCAAGACTTCCGTTAAGGAAAGCTGTCTTGACATCCATTTGCCAGATCTCGTAATCTAAGTGCGCAGCGATCGACAAGAGAATACAGATGGACTTAAGCATAGCTACAGGCCACAAGCCTTGCTTTGAAGGTCTCTACCCTTCCGTCCGGTCCTCTTTTCCTCTTGTACACCCACTTGCATCCAATGGGCTCTACCCCATTAGGTGGATCAACCAACTCCCACACTTGATTATAATCCATCGAACCCACCTCGGTTTCCATTGCGGTTTGCCACACTTCCGCGTCTTTGTCTTGGATTGCCTCGTCGTACGTTCATGGGTCTGATTCATCGCCGGGAATCAAATCCGAAGATTCTCCAATTCCCATAAATCTCTCGGGTTGCCTTGCAATCCTCCCACTACGACGGGGTTCCGGTTGTGAAGGTATGACGTGTGGTATATCATCTTGTATACTTGGTATAGGAGTTTGCCCTCTTAACTCGTCTAAGGTAATCTCACTTCTGGGCTTTCTTTTGTTCATATAGTCTTCCTCCAAGAATTTAAAGTGCGAACTAATCACGGTCTTTTAATCCTTGAGACTATAGAACATACACCCTTTCGTTCCCATGGGATATCCTATAAACAACCTTAATTCCGAACATGGATCCAATTTACCGGCTTCCTTGTCTAGCACGTATGCCGGACAACCCCAAATCTGCAAGTGTCTTAGACTGGGCTTGCGCCCCGGTCCACAATTCTATTGGGGTTTTAGGAACCGATTTGGATGCCACCAAGTTTAGAATATAAGTCATTGTTTCCAAGGCGTTACCCCAAAACGACTTGGGTAAATCCGAATAACTCATCATGGATCTGACTATTTCTAAAAGAGTCTGGCTCCTTCGTTCCACCACACCGTTCTATTGGGGGGTTCCCGATGTGGTCAACAGGGATACAATCCCTTCTTCCGATAGGTAGTTCAAGAATTCATTGCTAAGGTATTCACCTCCACGAACAAATCGTAGAGACTTGATACTTCTTTCCCTATGCATCATAAGGTAGATGTATCCGTATCTTGAGTAATCATCAAATTACTCATACCTTTTCTTGCTATGATCGTAATTGAACCACACATATCGGTATGAACGAGTTCTAACACTTCCGTAGTTCTATTCCCCTTGGCTCCAAATGCCCTCTTGGTCATTTTACCCTCTAAACAGGATTCACAAGTTGGAAACGGTTCGACTTGGAATGATTCCAAGGATCCGTCTTTCACCAATCTCTCTATCCACTTTAGATTAATATGACCTAGTCTAAGATGCCATAGAAGTGTTTCGTTCATCTCCGAAGAATACTTTCTTTTATTACTCGAAATAATCGATGTGTTATTAGATTCCATTTTGTGAGTGGTGTGCCCAAATAATGGTATAAAAATCATCCATTAAAGTTCCGGAACGGATAAACTCATCGTTTCAAGCAATAATAACATCCTTATTAAAAGAAACTGAGTATCTATTCAAACAGTTTAGAAACTGAAGGTTGAGTTCTTTCTAAACTAGGAACATGAGGAACGTCTCTCAAGACCATAACTCTATCTTCACAAGATAGGCGCACTTCTCCCACTGCTTCAGCTGCCACTCTCGTAGCATTGCCCGATGTGATGGGGATCTCACTTCCGTTAAGTCGTCGGGTTAGCTTAAACCCATGAAACAAATGTGATCAGTAGCTCTCGTATCCACTATCCACGAATAGACAGCATACGCCACTTCACAAGTTTCGACGACTAAGGTGTGTGAATTACCTAACTTTCCTAGCCTCTTAGGCTTGGAACAGGCAGACCTCCATTGTCCTCTCTCACCGCAACTAAAACACTTCCCCTTCGATGCTTGCCTTTACATTTGCCTTTCGCAACAATTGGATTTGCTTGGATCCGGCCTTTGGTTCTCTTCCTCTTTTTCCCTCCCTTGGGACCAAAAGTGGTAGACGAACCATTAGCCACCATAGCACTAGACTGGTGCTCCATTATCACCTCCACCGAAACTAAAGCTTGCAAGAGCTCGGGCAAATGACTTGTCCGTTCATTCATCTGACAGTTCAGATGAAACTACTCAAAGCTTCTCGGTAGGGAATGGTATATGAAATCAATCAAAATCCGCACCAAGTACTTCCAACTTGTTAAGGTATGCCATTATCTCGAGAACGTGCTCCCTCACGGGCGTTCCTTCCACCATTTCCAACTTGACCGAGTCATGTTTGGTGAACTGATTAGTCATGGGATTCTGATGTGAAAACATCTCTTCAAGGTGTTCCATGATTTCAACAGCGGATACAATGTCTTCATGAATGCGCCTCAAATCCTCAGACATAAATGTCAAGATGATGCACTTCATTCATTGTCACGCTTCCGATCATAAGCTGCCTCTTCCCATTGCTTGACTTATCATTAGGCTTGCCGGGTATATTAACATAAATAACCCAATAGTGTTTTCGTGCAGTAAGGACAAATTTTAAAAAAACATTTCCAATCGATATAATTCTCTCCAAAAAGTTTATTAACTTTAAGTATATTAAACAGTGGATTAAAAGGTTGCGACATGATGAAATGAGAATAAAACATACATTCATATCAATATCTAGAAAAATATGAAATTATCACATAATTCGATCACATCAATTATATTGAAACCTTAAAACAATATAATCATGCATCAGTCAACATCTCGAAACCATTTAAATGCGCCACGAGGGGTGGTCTATACATTTAAATACATTCAAGCGGATCACAAACTTAAAAGTTACAAATCCTTAATTCAAAATTAATAGTTGGCTCCCACTTTGACCACATAGAAATTGACAGGGACTCCGAGGGGAGTAAGTTAATATCAATTTCCTATGCCTAAGTAATAACCATAATTAAATACATGATTATTATTTCGCTTTGAGCAAGCCACTCGTGGTGAGGGTCAATACCGCCACTAGTAATAATCCACAATCATCCTTTCGGAATTTATTCATGTGAAATCCGTTCTTTTGGCCGATCCGAGGGGGAAATGTATTCCAAAAGAACTTCACAAATAAATAAATTATGGAGGCTAAAATAATCCAATTTTAATATCCGGAATAAAATTGCGATTATAAAAACATACTTAGTAATTTTCGAAAGTAAGGTTTTTCTTGGACAATTAAATTCATGCAAACACATATTAACAAAAAATAATAATTGCACGAAATAAAACATCCATCAAAACAAAATTAAACACATTGGAGCACTCAAATCCAATTGTCACGGTTTAATTTCTTCACGTCTTGATGCAAAAAATCGTCCTTGTTGCTTTCCGACGTTCGTCTCGACGTGCTCCCACTCGAACAACAACACTTCTTCAAAACAGCATCGTTTGGGGTTCGGGACGACGTTTAAAATCACACGAAAAAAAAACACGAACCAAAAAAAATTCCACGGCCCGAGATACAGCACGCGTCGGCCCACAAAGTGGGCCTGCGCGCTTCCCGGCCCAAAAAGCGCTGAAACAACGCCCGAAGCGCGCCGAAGCGCAGCCGAGGCGCACCCGAGGCACTGCACGGAGGCGCGCCCGAGGCGCACCCGAGGCGCTGCATGGAGGCGCGTCCGAGGCGCGCCCGAGGCGCACCAGGCCGTGCCCGAGGCGCGCGCGCGCGTGCGCGCGGCGCCGGCCTCCCGTCGCGCACGGCGTGCGCCGTGCACCCCCGTGCGCCGTTTTTTTCGCCGTTCGTCCTCGTTTTCTTCACCCCTTGCATGATTTTACGTCCATACACGCGCCACGCTTGTATGCGTCGTCCGGGTACGCCGTTTTAAATTCTTCGTTCTTCGTCACGATCCGGTTACAATTTATTTTTACAAAAAAATAAATACTAGATCTAGACTAGTCTATTACAATGATCGAATCAAAATAAAAACAACTAATCTACTCGTGGATTTTCTCACGAGAAAAACGAATTCGAACGAATCGAATTAAAAACCAATTAATTCACACGCATGAAATTAACAACATTAAAAACCATGACAATTGGATACCTGCAAAAAAGATCTAACAATTCTACTATCCAATTTCAATTTAATGTTCAACAATTTAAATTCCAATTTAAAATTCAGAGCCCGAAACCGTGGCTCTGATACCAGTTGTTGGGAAAATAGGGGTGCCCAGAATCTATTCGGGATGAATTTTAAATACAAATTTAAATACAATTATTACTAGCATGAATTAATCCTAATTAATTCAAATAATAATTCCAACAACTAATTATCATCATGCATGTTAAATTAATTTCACATATTTAACTAGGCGGAATTAAACAAGTAAATATGCGATTAACGTACCTCTCGTAGTAATGGCCTTTGGATATACGGGACACTTGTAATCTCGTTCTATCAACCCAAAGCCTTCTCAAGTATTTCCCTTTTCACCTCACTTGATCGCCGGTGGGAGACGCTTTCAAGCAATTTAATAAACTAAGGAAAAAGAAAAATATCTATGCTTCTTGATTTTTCCAACACATGGAATTATGTACTTGGGGATGAAAATATCACCCCCTATTTATAAGCATAGTGGCCGAAAATTATGAAGAATATGGGCCTTGGAGAAAATCTTTTCTTAATCTCTAAGAAATCTTGAATATATCTCATATATTCTTTTCTCCAAAATAAAATATTCCACAAAAATCTCACTTAGCTTATAAGGTTATTATTTTCGAAAAATATGAGGATAAAATCCAAGATTTGGATCTTCTTGAATATATGAGATATTCTTGTATTCCTAGAATACATATCTTCCATAATATCTTTTCAAGAAAATCAACAAAATCTAATTTCTCCTACACATGCATTTTTTCGAAAATTTCATGAAAAATCAGCATAATATTTTCTTTTTATTTTAATCACCTTATCATTATTGGGCTACTTAATTGGGCTACTTGAGGGGCCTTAAGGAGAATTAAGATTGGACCTCCTAATGGACTTCTGAATTTCAATATTGAGCCCCAATATAATTCAGTCCATTAATATTAATTATTACCACTAATAAATTAATATTGCACTATCCATCTTAATCCATATTACGATAATATGGGCTCCCGGTTATTATTTCCCGCATTTAAGATTATCAAGTCCATTAATTAATTAAGCTTCTGAATAGCTCTAAATTAATTAACGTCTTTCACCTTGGAGTAAAGACAACTCAACATTATTATTCGTACCGAAGAAACTAATTCTTCACTTGCAAGATTTGGTACAATAAAACTTCTGAGCCCACCAAGGGGACTAATCACACGAGCCGTACTCGCACGCGTTTCTCCGTATTAAATCTTAGCAACCGTCGTATGATTAATATTACTGCCCAAGACACAAAGTTCGAAGTCACAATGATTCTCACCCAACATGAATCAAAGCAGTAACTACTAAGCACACACGGTCATATTTAAGTGACGGAGATTAAGAAATCAACAACCACTGAGGTCTAATTCTTCACCTTTCAGAACAGAAGAATTTATCCTCGCTGTAGGACCTCTTCAACACATACTAAATGTGCTAGTGCAATCTCTTAGTCAAGACAGACCAATCTGAGCCTTACACATCGACCTTTCACGGCGTATTGTTCAATTCCAGCTAGGTCGTGAAATGTACGTTTAGTTACAAGTAAACTGTTAATGTTGTCTTCCGTGATCGGGTATCACCACATTAACTACTATGTAACACGTACTATATATTGAACGGTTTGCAATAGAAATTCAACATTCAATCATAACTAAAGCAAATGCGATAAAAGAATTATTCTCATAAAATGAGTGTTTGATACACGAGTTATACAAAGTAAAAGCATACTTTCACGTATAACTCCAACAGAAGTATGTTTCCAACCCGGCATCAGAAATCCATTTAAACACGGGTTTGATTTCCTCAACCGTAAGATAGATACCTTCCATGGAGATGACTTGCTCCATGTGTACCAGTTTCTTCTCGACAACGTCGACGACCTTGTCGGTTGTCCAGTTGGAATCAAGGAATGCCATTGTTTTTGAAAGAAAGGTTTTTGAAATTTCTGTGTTTGAGCAAGAGAAAACTCAGTGTGCAGATTGTGCGTTGTGTTTGCGTAAAGACCTCAAATGGCACTCTTGATTGATAAGACTAAGTCAGTTACTCAAACGTGGGGTTGAGATTGATCCCTGAATTCGAAAGGTTTTGAAATGAGGGGCCAGGATTAATCTCCGCTTCAATTAAACCCCATGTCAGTCATATTCCGTATAAAACGGACACGTATATGAAAAAGTAACTGTGGCATTAAATGCTCCGTGCGCGTGGGTTTAAATATAAAAATGCGCGCTTTTAATGAAAACGGAATGCATTTAATAAAGATTTTCAGGACGAAGGACTCAGGGAGACGCTTGAAATTCACAAGAGTCAGGTTAGAACTCATACCTGTCAGGGAGACATTGTAGCACCCTGATACCTCGCTGAGTCGAGTCTGGCCTGAGTTCCCCCTAGAACCCTACACTGACTGTTCTCCCGGATCTAAGAGTCCTAACTCTACTGACAGTTCCATAAACCTTGCTTCAGCCAGAGGCTTAGTCAAGATGTCAGCTCTTTGCCTGTCAGTGTGAATCTTTTCCATCCTAATATCTTTCTTCTCCACATGATCTCGAATGAAGTGGTGTCTAATATCCACATGCTTGCACCTTGTGTGAAGCACTGGGTTCTGAGTAATTGCTATAGCACTATTGTTATCACAATAGATTGGAACCTGATTAGCAAATACTTGGTAGTCTCTCAACTGTTGCCTTAACCATAAGATCTGAGCACAACAACTACCTGCAGCCATATACTCAGCCTCAGTTGTGGATGTAGCCACTGAGTTCTGCTTCTTACTAAACCACGAGATCAACTTACTTCCCAAAAACTGACATGTCCCTGAGGTTGATTTCCTATCAATCCTACAACCTCCATAATCTGCATCTGAATAACCTGTCAGTTCTAAGTTGTCATCTGAAGGATACCATAGTCCCATATTGACTGTCCTTTTCAAATACTTAAGTATCCTCTTAGCAGCCTCCAAATGACTCCTCTTGGGATCAGACTGGTACCTAGCACACACACCAACTGCAAACGTAATGTCAGGCCTACTTGCAGTCAGGTACAATAAAGAACCTATCAGCCTACGATACTCAGTCTGATTTACTGAAGTCCCTTCAGTGTCAGGATCCATCTTCCAATTTGTGTTCATTGGGATCCTGGCTGGATTGCTATTCTGAACACCGAACTTATGAATCAAGTCTCTTGTATACTTGGCCTGATTAATGAATATACCTTGATCAGTCTGCTTGACTTGCAATCCTAAGAAGAAGTTCATCTCTCCCATCATGGACATCTCAAATTTACCAGTCATTAACTTAGAGAATTTCTCACAGAGCTGATGATTCGGTGATCCAAATATTATGTCATCCACATAAATCTGGACCAAGAGAATGTCATCACCTTCAGTGATCCTGAACAATGTCCTATCCACAGTTCCCTTCCTGAACCCATGGTCTGTCAGGAATTGAGAGAGGGTATCATACCAAGCTCTTGGTGCTTGCTTAAGTCCATAGAGTGCTTTCTTCAAATGGTATACTCTATCTCCAACCTCAAACCCGGGAGGTTGTTCAACATATACCTCTTCATTGAGTACACCATTTAGGAAGGCACTCTTGACATCCATTTGATACACCTTAAACTTCTTGTATGTTGCATATGCAAGGAACAACCTGATAGCTTCCAACCTAGCCACTGGAGCAAAAGTCTCATCACAGTCTATTCCTTCAGACTGACAATACCCTTTTGCAACCAGTCTAGCCTTGTTCCTTATCACAACACCATTCTCATCCTTCTTGTTCTTAAAGACCCATTTAGTACCAATTACGCCTTGATGCCTAGGTCTATCTACCGGTTCCCAAACCTGATTCCTTGTGAACTGATTCAACTCCTCTTGCATGACAATGATCCAGTTCGAGTCAGTGAGAGCTTCTTCAATGTTCTGAGGCTCTTGCTCAGAGAGAAAGCAACATAACAGTGCACTCTCACCATGGAACCGTCTGGTCCTGACTCCCTCAGTTGGATCACCAATGATTTGATCAATGGGATGATCTTCTAACCAAGTTCTTTTGCCAGGAGTTGTTCCTGAAGTACCTGCAATGTTAGTGTCTATAGGTTCATAAAATTCAGGAAATTGAACAGAAGGGGATGATCCTGAGTCTATACCAAAGGGATTAATAATTTCAATGTCAGGAACATTGATTCCCCCTTGATGAGGTGACTCAGGAACCATCTCAGCTACAACAGCATCTTCATAGACGGTGCTTACCTCAGGTTGAGCCTGTTCCTCAGTCTGAGGCTCAACAATCCCTGATGTGCTGGGCTTAGGAGTGGCACCTGATTCATCATCCTGATCGTCATCATCATCCCATCTAGGAATTAGCACAGTTTTGATCTTGGGATCAGGTTGATTATTCAAGCTCAGCCTTGTCACACTCCTTGTGACCTCCTCAGTGTCAGGATTCAACACCTTTGCCCTAGACTCATTAGCAGATTCATCAAAGACAACATGAGGTGATTCTTCCACAACAAGGGTCCTACAATTGTAAACCCTGAAGGCTTTACTAACTTCAGAATATCCTAAGAATATCCCTTCATCAGATTTGCTATCAAAGGCTTTCAACTGGGTCTTCCCATTGTTGAGGATGAAGCACTTACAACCGAATACATGAAAATAAGAAATACGAGGTTTCCTTTTGTTCCATGTCTCATATGGGGTCTGAGCATGTTGTTTGTTCAGCATGGATCTATTCTGAGTGTAGCATGCAGTGTTGATTGCCTCAGCCCAGAATTTCTTGGGCAATCCTGACTCTGCCAGCATGGTCCTTGCAGCTTCCTTTAGTGTCCCGTTCCTTCTTTCAGCGACACCATTCTGTTGTGGGGTTCTAGCTGCAGAAGTCTCATGAGCTATACCAAGTTCATTACAGAAGTCAGAAATATATGAATTTATAAATTCAGTGCCCTTGTCAGATCTGATCTTAGTAATTGACTGATTCTTCTCATTGCTGAGTCTCCTGAGCAACTCTGGAAGCTTCACCTGTGTTTCCTTCTTATTTAACAAGAAAATAACCCAAGTATATCTAGAATAATCATCAATAACCACAAGGGTATACTTTCTACCATTCATACTCACAGGTGTTATGGGACCAAATAAATCCATGTGCAAGAGCTGAAGTATCCTGTCAGTGGAATAGGAAGCTTTCTCTTTAAATGATGCTCTGACCTGCTTCCCTTCCTGACAAGCTTTGCACACGTGATCTTTGCTAAAAACTTCATTAGGTAGACCATCAATAAGTGACTGTCTAGAAATTTTGTTAAGAATCTTGAAGTTCAGGTGGCTTAATCTTTTATGCCATAACCAACTGAGCTCTAGAGAGCTTTTAGCAACAAGACAAGTATTAGGAATAGTGCTGCTCCAATCAGCGAGATAAACGTTACCTTTCCTTATACCTGATAGAAGCACCTGTGTTGATTTGTCCTTGACTGAGCATGTATTCGATGAAAACTCAACACTGAACCCTTTGTCACAGAATTGACTTACTGACAGCAGGTTATGCTTCAGTCCTTCCACAAAGGACACATTTTCCACTCTGACTGTACCTATAATTAGAACACCAAAACCTTTAGTAACACCTTTTGAGTTATCACCAAAGGTTACCTGTGGACCATCTTTAGCTTGATACTCTTGGAGAAGACTCTTCATTCCAGTCATGTGCCTTGAGCAACCACTGTCTAGGTACCAAACAACTTTGATTGAGTCTCCTCTCCTCTTGTTGTGATCCACAGCCGCCTGCAATCAAATCAGACTTTAGGTACCCATTGGGTGTTGGGTCCTATTGTGTCAGCTGTACCCTTCGGGATCCAGACTTGCTTCACAACCCTGATTGCCTCAGAGTGGTAAATCTGTCTCCCTGAAACATCGACATACACAACTTTCTTCTTCTTTGCCTTAGAGGAAGATGGTGTATGAGTGTTGGACTTAGGCTTCACAGGAGCCTGAGTGGGTGCCTTTTGGGCTGGCTTCCTGTTCTTCCTAGGTCTGGGTGCAGCAGGTCTTGGGCCTTGTTCTTGATAAGGACCCTGATTTCTATTCCCCCTAGGCAAGTGAGGGAAAGGAAAACAGTTAAAGGCCTCAGGATGCCAAAACCACGGGGGTGTCATCATGTTTGGCCTTCCCTGTTGGTATTGCCAAGCATGATGGTACCCTCGCTGACCAGTCTGAGGGCTCTTGGCCTGAGTCTTCCTCTGCTTTCGCTGAGGTTTTCCCTGACCTGAGCTCTCAGGGGCTTCCGTAGGTTGCTTTGCCTTTTCCTTGGGTTTTGGCTTAGCTACCTTAGGAGCAATCCTGACTGTGTCAACGGTTTCCTTGCCCTTATCAGTTTGACGGGCCTGGAGCACAACCTTAGGTGCACTCCGGCCTGTCTGAACAAATACCCTCTCAGTGTTGCTCCCTGAAGCAACATGAGACTGACCTTGTGAGGATTTCTCAGGAACATATCCAAGTCCCTTTTTCTTGTTCCCAAGTATCTGGTTGCTATTTATTTCCTCTCTAGCCACTGAGGATTTATTCATTGCTGCAACCTTTTTCTTGAGAGAGTCCTCACTCTTTTTCAGGATTTCATGTCTGGTAAAGAGGTCATCAAACTTACTCTTAAGTACTTTTAGTTCTTCCTTCCTGACCAGCTCTTCCTCAGCCAGTTCCTTCAGAATCTTCTCTCTTGGAAGACGCTCAGCATTGAGTAAATCAATCTCCTGAGTTAGTCTCACAATTTGAGCTGATTCTTTAAGATCAGACTGAGTGAGTTGTTCATTCAGGTTTTGGACTTCAGTACTCAATTTCTTGTTCTCCTCTACCAAGAAGACATTAGTTTCCTGCAGTCTGGAGAAATCAACCATCAATTGATCAAGTCAGATCTGAAGGTTCATTTCTCTAACTGACTCTGAGCTAAGCTCAGGATTTTGACCAGTGTAAGAAGCACAAACAGAATTTGATGTTACCTCAGGCTCATCCCTAGCCATTAGACAGACATCATCGTACTCGTCATCTGAGAAGAGTTCAGGTGACCTTTCAGCAGGACCGTCAGAGTCTGTTGCATCTTCAGCGACCATCGCTCTCCGATCAGCAGATCTTAGATCCCTAGTGGCTCTCCTTTCCTCTCTCTCTCTTGCACTCAGCTCCGGGCAGTCGTACTGATAGTGACCAATCTTGTTACAGTTGTAACATGCTACCTGCTCACTTACTCTTTCTTTTCTCGGTTCAGGGTTCCTCCTTGAGTCAGGTTCCCTGATTCTTGGTGAGCTTTCAGCCTTGGTTGGATATCTATCATCGCGAGTACGTCTCTGTTCGTCTCTTCTTTCAGGTTTTGGTTCGGAATATCTCCTTTCATCACCACGTTCCCTCCTCTGGTCAGTGTTCCTTCGCTCCTCATATCTCCTCGAGCTTTGGTGGGTTCCTTCAGGTTTCCTATCACGTGAGTCCTGATAAAACTTTTTATAACGACCAAACCTGAAATTGAGCTTGTCAAATCGTCTGGCCATCAGGCTGTACTCCTCAGCGAGTTCTTCCCTGCTCATCTCCATCAGTGACTTTGATGAAGAATTTGATGAGGGCTCAACAGGTTCAGACCTGGCCTTGAACGCCACACTTTTCTCAGGAGTTTTCTCCTTTACTTCCTCTTCTGACTGAACTTTCTTCTTTCTTTTGTTAAGATCGAATTCAAGCGCTTTGAGCTCTGAAAAAAGTAAAGCAGAAGTTATGTTACTCATATCCTGAGTGTTCTTAAGCATAATTACACTGTTGTCCCATCTCTCAGGAAGGGCATTCAAGATCTTTGAAGCAACATCTCTCCTTGGGACATCCTTGTCCAGCATCACCAACTCATTCATCAACTTGATGAATCTAGACTCCATTTGATCTATGCTCTCGTCAGGCAGCATCTCGAACGCCTCGAATTTCTGAATGGCAATGTTTCTCTTGTTCTCCTTGATCTTTTCAGATCCCTCACACATCCTTGTCAGCTCATCCCAAACCTCCTTTGCCGTCTTTAAGTTCATCAGCCTAGCTGACTCCTCGAAGGGCACCGTATGCAAGATGATGTTTCTGGCGACGTTGTCAAGCCCCATCATCTTGATCTCATCAGTGGTCATATCCTTCCTTTCCTTAGGAATAGGTACACCAATATCGAGATCATCATATCCTCTCCCTCTGGTGTTAGGGACAGTGATTTTGATCGGTCCTTCCCTGAGAACATGCGGCATCTGATCATGGATGGCATCTAGATGTGCTTCTAATCTGAACTTCCAATAGACAAAGTTAGACACAGAGAATTCAGGTAACGAAGCTTCAAGTCTCCTCGAAGTCATGATGATGCAAGTTTTATGAAAAACAAACTCAGATCTGTTCAGTGACCACCAACAGTTTCTCCTCTGAAACTATTAGTATTCAAAGTCAGTGGTCTTTCGAACCACTGCTCTGATACCACTTGTTGGTCCCGATACAAGACTGAGAAATACGTGTATGGGGGGGGGGGGGAATACACGTATACCAATTTTTCTAACTTAAAACTGACTGAGTCCCCTTTACTCAGAGTGGTAAAGAACTAGGAGCTGATAATACACCTACTGACTACACTTGGTGCGGGTCAGTTGGCTAACTATCAGTTCAAGTTCAGTGCGGAAATGTTTGAGCCCTGAAAGTTTAAAGTCTTGTTTAGTTTGCTTTCTGAAAAACTTGTTTTACTCAAATCTGAAAGGTGTTTAGTAGGGCAGTGCTCTTTTGAAGATCAACCTGATTGATTCAGACCTGGTAAACTTGAATGCAATGAATGAACAAGTAATATAGCAAGTATGCACAATATCAAAGCAGTAAGAACACAAGGAGTTTAACGTGGTTCAGAGTCTCAAGCTCCTACGTCCACGGCCTGACTTAACAGGAAATCCACTCAAGGGATTCTTGTTCATAACGTGCCAAGGTGCACCAAGACCAGCTATCCTCACTGATCTATACAACTCCTCTTACTAACACTCTAACTGACTTACTCCCAACAAGCCTAACTTAGGGTTTTGGTTTCAGTTTGGATTCCAACTAAGTTGAGATTATCCTTACAAGGCAAAGCTATGCTAAGGATTGGATAATCTCTCTAAGCTTAAGATAATTCTAATTAGCTCTTGGAATACAGAATAACTCTCAGTTGCTAAGAAACACTTGGGAAATTTGGATGTTTTCGAGTGCTTCTCTTAAAGGCTGAATGCTTTGATTGCTTGAGAGTTTGAGTAATTTTTGGCTTGGAAATTTCCCGTAACCTTGAATGGGTTCAAGGTCTTCTGTATTTATAGGTGATTTGAATAACTATCTGTTGGAGAGATAGCCTTCTAGTCATCTATGTAGAGTGGCTTCAAACGGACATATCTTCATGCAGCAGCCGTCCTTGCATGGATTTGGTATTTGCATTAAATGCACATTAAATGCTTGCCCGTTGAATATGCAGTCTGAATTCAGTCTTCATGTCAGGTTCCGTACGTGCGTGTCCTTCTCGGATTGGTCCACGTCATCAGGTTGGTGAGAATGTCAGAACTTATTCCTGAGCTTCAGGCTTGTCTTATTAAGTTCATTTTGTCTTGAGCTCACCGGTCTTGTCCTGACGCTGAAATTCCTTTTGCATTGCTTGGCTCTACTCCAAGTCTTCCCATTAACTCAGTGACATCCTGTTCCCTTTAGGACTGAGTTAGTAATGACCTCAGGGTCATACTCTTCATCACTGACACTTACTCAGCCAGCTTAGAGGACTGCCATAAGTTCAGGATGGTGCTCTTCATCTTCAGGCTCTGAGTCTTGATTGTCTCCAGTGAGTTCTCCTCTCACTGAGTACCTGTGAAGTGTAAAATGACTAAGTACTAATCCTAACCAAGACTAGCCTGACAAAGACAGATTAAGGCAATCATCTTTTCAGGGACTTTGGGATCTTAATCAAAACTGACAATGTCCCAACATGGACCACGTCCACTCTTTTCACCTCTTCATCCTTCAACTTTTTCACTTTATCCCTATCAACATAATCAAGAACATAATGCTCATGGGTTAAATTATCAAGTGAAGGATTATAAAATTCATGAATATGAGAAGGATTAGGAATAGGAGGTGTGTCTTCAACACGAGGATCAATTGCATCCATGCAATACAAACTCTCATCCTCCTTCGGGTGCTTCATGGCTTCATATAGGGAAATCTTCACTTCTTGATCATCAACCTTCAACGTAATCTTCCTATTTGCCACGTCTAGCACCATCCCCGCCGTAGCTAAGAACGGTCTTCCCAAGATTAGGGGCACGTGCTCATCTTCCTCCATCTCTAGGACTACAAAGTCAGCTGGAAAAATGTGCTCTCCAACTCTTACGAGGACGTCTTCAACCACACCTTGAGGTCGAGTGATGGACCTATCAGCAAGCTGGAGCGTCATCATCGTGGGTTGAAGTTCACCACCTTTCAACTTCTTGAAAAGCGACAACGACATCAAATTTATGCTCGCTCCGAGGTCACATAGCGCTCCTTTCCTGATCCCGTTGCCGATATCACAAAGAATGGTGAAGCTCCCGGGATCCTTCAGCTTTGGAGGAAGCGCCTTGTGCACTAATGCACTCACCTCATGGTTCAACTGCACCAACTTCGGCTCATCCACTCGCCGTCTTTTCGCGATCAAGTCCTTCATAAACTTTGCATAGTTGGGCATCTGTTCCAAAACATCATAAAAAGGAATGTTAATATGCAACTGTTTAAAAATATCAAGGAATTTAGCGAATTTCTCATCAAGCTTCTTTTTCATGAAGCGTTGTGGATATGGGACGGGTATCACAGATTTGGGTACCCCCCATTCATCTATTTCTGTTTCTTTCACTTTATCCCTTGCTTCCTTTGCCTTTTTCCACTTAGGAACTCTCTCAACCTCCTCAAGGTCTTTGTCCTTCTGGGACTCATTGTTCTCTTTACTTTTCTGAATGCCTTCGTCCTCAACCCCTTTCTCAACTTCTTTCTCCTCAATTTCATCTCTATCCTTCTCAAGCTCTTTCTGGGGCGTCTCAGAATCAGCAGGCATCTGAGGACCATCATAGTTGGTTCCACTTCTAAGCTGGATAGCCTTACAATGCTCTTTAGGATTACCCTCAGGCATTGAAGGATATTTACCCGGCTCTCTATTCAATGACTTGGCAATCTGGCTCATCTGGAACTCTATAGAAGTGAACCTTCGGTTGTTCTCTTGCTGAATTCGATTCAGCTCTACATCTCTCTTTTGGAGTTCTTGATCACGCTGATCCCCTTTCTTATGCAACTCCTTCACATCGTACTCCAAAGAGGATAATCTCTTGCTTCCTTCCTCCACCTTCTGAAGGATAGCTCTCAACATCTCCTCAGTTGAGGAACCGCCTTCACAACCAGGAGGCTTTGAACCCGGGTCAACACCCGAAGGAACTGTAATATCCGCCTTCGAATTAGCATAGGAAAAATTCTCATTCTTCCTCCATGTGTTTTGAGGAGGCTGCTGGCCTCCTTGATACCCAAGTGTGTTCCTCCATTGATTTTGAGGAGGCTGTGGACCTGGAAGTACAAATGGTTGGCCATAAGAGGGCCTCCCAAATTGATTACCTCCTTGGTAGCCATTCTGATTGTATTAAGGACCTCCCATATAATTGGCTACCTCTTGCTGACTCGTGGGTTGGTCCACTTTCTCATTCTCTGCTACATTCCCTCCAACCAAGTTCTTCCCCAACTCGAGATTGTTGATCTTTTCCATCATGGCCATCAACAGCCTTCTCGTTCCTTCACCCTCTTTCTCCTCCAACTTACACACTCTCTGAAACTCCAGATCCTCGTTCCATGAACCGGCATTCGTGACAATATTGTCCACGATCTCTCTACATCTCTCTATCCCTTGGTTCAGAAAAGCTCCACTCGCACATGCATCTAAATGGGCTTGGCCATCCTTGCTGGCTCCACTGTAGAAGAACGCCATCACATCTCCCTCATTATACCCGTGCTGCGGGCACTCTATCAGCATATTTGAGTATCTCTCCCACGCTTGACGTAGGTCCTCTCCTTGCTTCTGGCGGAAGGAAGAGATCTCAATTCTCGCTTTAATCGTTCTCGATGGAGGGTAGAATCGCTCGAGGAACAGACGCTCGAGCTCAGCCCATATGGTTACACCTCCCCGTGGGAGCGTGTAGTCATACCACTCTTTGGCTATTCCCGTCAGTGAAAATGGGAACAGCCTAAGCCTCTTGACATCTTCAGACATGCCATTATAATTGAATGTGGAGGCTATCATGAGAAAACTCCTCAGGTGCGTGTGAGGATTCTCCTTCCCGATCACCCCCTTGAACTAATTCTCGGTAAGCAGCTTAAGAATTCCCGAGGAAATCGAGAAGTTATTTGCCTCAACAGGAGGCAATGCCACTCCATCATAGTACCTTTGTGGCTGCGCTGCAAACCTCCCTCGAATAGCCAAATTTTGATCTACGTTCTGCGGAACGTGTTGAGGATTAGCAGCTGGTACGGGTACTTGTTGGGGTGGTGGTGGTTGGTAAACAGGTGGTTGATTGTAAACTGGAGGTGGAGGATACAGGTATGGTGGGTAAGGATACGGTGGGTATGGGTAGGGTGGATAGGGTAAGTTGTTTTGTGGTAGGTTAGGATGTGGGTAAGTAGGGTTGTTATGAGGATTTTGGACCATGTTATGAGCTGGGCTGTTTTGGTTCTGAGTACCCGGGTTTTGGCTCTGGCTCTCTCCTAACGGATCCTGATTTTTGCTAGTATTTCCATCAGTGCCGTCAACCCGGTTCAATGCCTGATTGAACTCATTCTCGACATCGTCCAACCCATTAGTGATGTCCATCGGTTCTTTCCCTCCGGCAGCGTTCATCCTTCGTAAGAAGGCTCGGTTTCTTCTTGCTATTGTCTCAGGATCTGCAGGTAACCTCTCTTCGCTCGTATTGCCTTGTGAGCGTGTTCTCATAAACCTGAAACACTAACAGAAGAATCAAAATGCAACTGCCGAATATGCACGAAATAAAAAGAACAGAAAATAAAATCACTCACTACTAACTACTAAGCTATCTACAAATCCTATTCAAAAGCATACAACGCCATCCCCGGCAACGGCGCCATTGACTTGATGCGATGATACTAGCTTTTACTAGTAGCTTCCCCGCAAGAGTACGGGTTCACTGTAGTATGAGTAAGTATAACGACCAAGTGTATCGAACCCAAGGGACAGTGTATATGCGAATAGATGCCTGAAGATCTACGCGTCGTAATTAATATGAGTGTATTGTTTTTGGATTTTTGGAAAGATTAATTAAAAGACTAAATTAAACTAAGTAAACTAAAATACTAAAGAAATCAAATTAACTAAGGGTTGTGTTTGTTGGGACATTGTCAGTTTTGATTTAGATCCCAAAAACCCCTGAAAAGATGATTGCCTTAATCTGTCTTTGTCAGGCTAGTCTTGGTTAGGATTAGTACTTAGTCATTTTACACTTCACAGGTACTCAGTGAGAGGAGAACTCACTGGAGACAATCAAGACTCAGAGCCTGAAGACGAAGAGCACCATCCTGAACTTATGGCAGTCTTCTAAGCTGGCTGAGTAAGTGTCAGTGATGAAGAGTATGACCCTGAGGTCATTACTAACTCAGTCCTGAAGGAAACAGGTTGTCACTGAGTAAATGGGAAGACTTGGAGTAGAGCCAAGCAATGCAAAAGGAATTTCAGCGTCAGGACAAGACCGGTGAGCTCAAGACAAAATGAACTTAATAAGACAAGCCTGAAGCTCTGGAATAAGTTCTGACATTCTCACCAACCTGATGACGTGGACCAATCCGAGGAGGACACGCACGTACGGAACCTGACATATAGACTGAATTCAGACTGCATATTCAACGGGCAAGCATTTAATGTGCATTAAATGCAAATACCAAATCCATGCAAAGGCGGCTGCTGCATAGAGATATGTCCGTTTGAAGTCCCTCTACATAGATGGCTAGAAGGCTATCTCTCCAACGGATAGTTTTTCAAACCACCTATAAATACAGAAGGCCTTGAACCCATTCAAGGTTACGGGAAATTTCCAAGCCAGAAATTACTCAAACTCTCAAGCAATCAAAGCATTCAGCCTTTAAGAGAAACACTCGAAACCTTCTAAATTTCCCAAGTGTTTCTTAGCAACTGAGAGCTATTCTCTATTCCAAGAGCTAATTAGAATTATCTTAAGCTTAGAGAGATTATCCAATCCTTAGCACAGCTTTGCCTTGTAAGGATAATCTCAACTTAGTTGGAATCCAAACTGAAACCAAAACCCTAAGTTAGGCTTGTTGGGAGTAAGTCGGTTAGTGTGATAGTAAGAGGAGTTTGTATAGATCAGTGAGGTAACTGGTCTTGGTGCACCTTGGCACGTTAAAAACAAGAATCCCTTGAGTGGATTTCCTGTTAAGTCAGGCCGTGGACGTAGGAGCTTGAGACTCTGAACCACGTTAAACTCCTTGTGTTCTTACTGCTTTGACATTGTGCATACCTGCCATATTACTTATTCATTCATTGCATTCAAGCTTATCAGGTCTGAATCAATCAACCTGATCTTCAAAAGAACACTGCCTTACTAAACACTTCTAAGTTTTGAGTAAAACAAGTTTTCAGAAAGCAAACTAAACAGGACTTTAAACTATCAGGGCTCAAACATTTCCGCACTGAACTTGAACTGATAGTTAGCCAACTGACCCGCACCAAGTGTAGTCAGTGGGTGTATTATCAGCTCCTAGTTCTTTACCACTCTGAGTGAAGGGGACTCAGTCAGTTTTAAGTATAAAAAAAAATCGGTATACGTGTATTCCCCCCCCCCCATACGCGTATTCCTCAGTCTTGTACCGGGACCAACAAGTGGTATCAGAGCAGTGGTTCGAAAGACCACTGACTTTGAATACTAATAGTTTCAGAGGAGAAACTGTTGGTGGTCACTGAACAGATCTGAGTTTGCTTTTCACAAAACTTGCATCATCATCATGACTTCAAGGAGACTTGAAGCTTCGTTACCTGAATTCTCTGTATCTAACTTTGTCTATTGGAAGTTCAGACTAGAGGCACATCTAGATGCCATCCATGACCAGATGCCGCGTGTGCTCAGGGAAGGACCGATCAAGATCACTATTCCTAACGTCAGAGGACTGGGATACGATGATCTTGCGATTGGCGTGCAGGTTCCTAAGGAGAGGAAAGATATGACCAACGATGAAATCAAGATGGTGGGGCTTGACAACGTCGCCAGAAACATCATCTTGCATACGGTGCCTTTCGAGGAGTCAGCCAGGCTGATGAACCTAAAGACGGCAAAGGAGGTCTGGGATGAGCTGACCAGGATGTGCGAAGGGTCAGAAAAGATAAAGGAGAACAAGAGGAATATTGCCATTCAGAAATTCGAAGCGTTCGAGATGCTGCCTGATGAGAGCATAGATCAGATGGAGTCTAGATTCATCAAGTTGATGAATGAGTTGGTGATGTTGGACAAGGATGTCCCAAGGAGAGATGTTGCTTCAAAAATCCTGAATGCCCTTCCTGAGAGATGGGACAACAGTGTAATTATGCTTAAGAACACTCAGGATATGAGTAATATAACTTCTGCTTTACTTTTTTCAGAGCTAAAAGCGCTTGAATTTGATCTTAACAAAAGAAAGAAGAAAGTTCAGTCAGAAGAAGAAGGGAAGGAGAAAACTCCTGAGAAAAGTGTGGCGTTCAAGGCCAGGTCTGAACCTGTTGAGCCCTCATCAAATTCTTCATCAAAGTCACTGATGGAGATGAGCAGGGAAGAACTCGCTGAGGAGTACAGCCTGATGGCCAGACGATTTGACAAGCTCAATTCCAGGTTTGGTCGTTATAAAAAGTTTTATCAGGACTCACGTGACAGGAAACCTGAAGGAACCCACCAAAGCTCGAGGAGATATGAGGAGCGAAGGAACACTGACCAGAGGAGAGAACGTGGTGATGAAAGGAGATATTCTGAACCAAAAACTGAAAGAAGAGACGAACAGAGACATACTCGCGATGATAGATATCCAACCAAGGCTGAAAGCTCACCAAGAACCAGGGAACCTGACTCAAGGAGGAATCCTGAACCGAGAAAAGAAAGAATAAGTGAGCAGGTAGCATGTTACAACTGTAACAAGATTGGTCACTATCAGTACGACTGCCCGGAGCTGAGTGCTAGGGAGAGAGAGGAAAGGAGAGCCACGAGGGATCTAAGATCTGCTGATCGGAGGGCTATGGTGGCTGAGGATGCAACAGACTCTGATGGCCCCACTGAAAGGTCACCTGAACTCTTCTCGGATGATGAGTACGATGATGTCTGCCTAATGGCTAGGGATGAGCCTGAGGTAACATCAAATTCTGTTTGTGCTTCTTACACTGGTCAAAATCCTGAGCTCAGCTCAGAGTCAGTTAGAGAAATGAACCTTCAGATCTGTCTTGATCAATTGATGGTTGATTTCTCCAGACTGCAGGAAACTAATGTCTTCTTGGTAGAGGAGAACAAGAAATTGAGTACTGAAGTTCAAAACCTGAATGAACAACTCACTCAGTCTGATCTCAAGGAATCAGCTCAGATTGTGAGACTAACTCAGGAAATTGACATGATCAATTCTGAGCGTCTCCCAAGAGAGAAAATTCTGAAGGAACTGGCTGAGGAAGAGCTGGTCAGGAAGGAAGAGCTGAAAGCACTTAAGAGTAAGTTTGATGACCTCTTTACCAGACATGAAATCCTGAAAAAGAGTGAGGACTCTCTCAAGAAAAAGGTTGCAGCAATGAATAAATCCTCAGTGGCTAGAGAGGAAATAAATAGCAACCAGATACTTGGGAACAAGAAAAAGGGACTTGGATATGTTCCTGAGAAATCCTCACAAGGTCAGTCTCATGTTGCTTCAGGGAGCAACACTGAGAGGGTATTTGTTCAGACAGGCCAGAGTGCACCTAAGGTTGTGCTCCAGGCCCGTCAAACTGATAAGGGCAAGGAAACCGTTGACACAGTCAGGGTTGCTCCTAAGGTAGCTAAGCCAAAACCCAAGGGAAAGGCAAAGCAACCTGCGGAAGCCCCTGAGAGCTCAGGCCAGGGAAAACCTCAGCGAAAGCAGAGAAAGACTCAGGCCAAGAGCCCTCAGACTGGTCAGCGAGGGTACCATCATGCTTGGCAATACCATCAGGGAAGGCCAAACATGATGACACCCCCGTGGTTTTGGCATCCTGAGGCCTTTAACTGTTTTCCTTTCCCTCACTTGCCTAGGGGGAATAGAAATCAGGGCCCTTATCAAAAACAAGGCCCAAGACCTGCTGCACCCAGACCTAGGAAGAACAGGAGGCCAGCCCAAAAGGCATCCACTCAGGCTCCTGCGAAGCCTAAGTCTAGCACCCATACACCATCTTCCTCTCAGGCTAAGAAGAAGAAAGTTGTGTATGTCGATGTTTCAGGGAGACAGATTCACCACTCTGAGGCAATCAGGGTTGTGAAGCAAGTCTGGATCCCGAAAGGTACAGCTGACACAATAGGACCCAACACCCAATGGGTACCTAAAGCCTGATTTGCTTACAGGCGGCTGTGGATCACAACAAGAGGAGAGAAGACTCAATCAAAGCTGTTTGGTACCTAGACAGTGGTTGCTCAAGGCACATGACTGGAATGAAGAGTCTTCTCCAAGAGTATCAGGCTAAAGATGGTCCACAGGTAACCTTTGGTGATAACTCAAAAGGTATTACTAAGGGTTTTGGTGTTCTAATTATAGGTACAGTAAGAGTGGAAAATGTGTCCTTTGTGGAAGGACTGAAGCATAACCTGCTGTCAGTAAGTCAATTCTGTGACAAAGGGTTCAGTGTTGAGTTCTCATCGAATAAATGTTCAGTCAAGGACAAATCAACACAAGTGCTTCTATCAGGTATAAGGAAAGGTAACGTTTATCTCGCTGATTGGAGCAGCACTATTCCTAATACTTGTCTTGTTGCTAAAAGCTCTCTAGAGCTCAGTTGGTTATGGCATAAAAGATTAAGCCACCTGAACTTCAAGATTCTTAACAAAATTTCTAGACAGTCACTTGTTGATGGTCTCCCTAATGAAGTTTTTAGCAAAGATCACGTGTGCAAAGCCTGTCAGGAAGGGAAGCAAGTCAGAGCGTCATTCAAAGAAAAGGCTTCTTACTCCACTGACAGGATACTTCAGCTCCTGCACATGGATCTATTTGGTCCCATAACACCTGTGAGTATGAATGGTAGAAAATATACCCTTGTGGTTATTGATGATTATTCTAGATATACTTGGGTTATTTTCCTGTTAAATAAGAAGGAAACACAGGTGAAGCTTCCAGAGTTGCTCAGAAGACTCAGCAATGAGAAAAATCAGTCCATTACTAAGATCAGATCTGACAAGGGCACTGAGTTCATAAATTCATATATTTCTGACTTTTGTAATGAACTTGGCATAGCTCATGAGACTTCTGCAGCTAGAACCCCACAACAGAATGGTGTCGCTGAAAGGAGGAATCGGACACTGAAGGAAGCTGCAAGGACCATGCTGGCTGAGTCAGGATTGCCCAAGAAGTTTTGGGCTGAGGCAATCAACACTGCATGCTACACTCAGAACAGATCCATGCTGAACAAGCAACATGCTCAGACCCCATATGAGACATGGAACAAAAGAAAACCTCGTATTTCTTACTTTCATGTGTTTGGTTGTAAGTGCTTCATCCTCAACAATGGGAAGACCCAGTTGAAAGCCTTTGATAGCAAATCTGATGAAGGAATATTCTTGGGATATTCTGAAATTAGCAAAGCCTTCAGGGTTTACAATTGTAGGACCCTTGTTGTGGAAGAATCACCTCATGTTGTCTTTGATGAATCTGCTAATGAGTCTAGGGCAAAGGTGCTGAATCCTGACACTGAGGAGGTCACGAGGAGTGTGACAAGGCTGAGCTTGAAGAGTCAACCTGATTTCAAGATCAAGACTGTGCCAATTCCCAGATGGGATGATGATGACGATCAGGATGATGAACCAAGTGCCACTCCTAAACCCAGCACATCAGGGATGGTTGAGCCTCAGACAGAGGAATAGGCTCAACCTGAGGTAAGTACCATCTATGAAGATGCTGTTGCAGCTGAGACGGCTCCTGAGTCACCTCATCAAGGGGGAATCAATGTCCCTGACATTGAGCTTGTTAATCCCTTCGGTATAGACTCAGGATCATCCCCTTCTGTTCAATTTCCTGAATTTTATGAGCCTGTAAACACTAACATTGCAGGTACTTCAGGAACAACTCCTGGCAAAAGAACATGGTTAGAAGATCATCCCCTTGATCAAATTATTGGTGATCCAACTGAGGGAGTCAGGACCAGACGGTTTCATGGTGAGAGTGCATTGTTCTGTTGCTTTCTCTCTGAGCAAGAGCCTCAGAACATTGAAGAAGCTCTCACTGACTCGAACTGGATCATTGCCATGCAAGAGGAGTTGAATCAGTTCACAAGGAATCAGGTTTGGGAACTGGTAGATAGACCTAGGCATCAAGGTGTGATTGGTACCAAGTGGGTCTTTAAGAACAAGAAGGATGAGAATGGTGTTGTGGTAAGGAACAAGGCTAGACTGGTTGCAAAAGGGTATTGTCAGTCTGAAGGAATAGACTATGATGAGACTTTTGCTCCAGTGGCTAGATTGGAAGCTATCAGGTTGTTCCTTGCCTATGCGACATATAAGAAGTTCAAGGTGTATCAAATGGATGTCAAGAGTGCATTCCTGAATGGTGTACTCAATGAAGAGGTATATGTTGAACAACCTCCCGGGTTTGAGGTTGGAGATAGAGTATACCATTTGAAGAAAGCACTCTATGGACTTAAGCAAGCACCAAGAGCTTGGTATGATACCCTCTCTCAATTCCTGACTGATCATGGGTTCAAGAAGGGAACAGTGGATAGGACCTTGTTCAGGATCACTGAAGGTGATGACATTCTCCTGGTCCAAATTTATGTGGATGACATAATATTTGGATCACCAAATCAGCAGTTATGTGAGAAATTCTCTAAACTGATGACTGGTAAATTTGAGATGTCAATGATGGGAGAGATGAACTTCTTCTTAGGATTGCAGGTCAAGCAGACTGATCAAGGTATATTTATTAATCAGGCCAAGTATACAAGAGACTTGATTCATAAGTTTGGTGTTCAAAACAGCAATCCAGCCAGGATCCCAATGAACACCAATTGGAAGATGGATCCTGTCACTGAAGGGACTTCAGTAAATCAGACTGAGTATCGTGGGCTGATAGGTTCTTTACTGTACCTGACTGCAAGTAGGCCTGACATTACGTTTGCAGTTGGTGTGTGTGCTAGGTATCAGTCTGATCCCAAGAGAAGTCATTTGGAGGCTGCTAAGAGGATACTTAAGTATTTGAAAAGGACAGTTAATATGGGACTATGGTATCCTTCAGATGACAACCTTGAACTGACAGGGTATTCAGATGCAGATTATGGAGGTTGTAGGATTGATAGGAAATCAACCTCAGGGACATGTCAGTTTTTGGGAAGTAAGTTGATCTCGTGGTTTAGTAAGAAGCAGAATTCAGTGGCAACATCCACAACTGAGGCTGAGTATATGGCTGCAGGGAGTTGTTGCGCTCAGATCCTATGGCTGAGGCAACAGTTGAGGGACTACCAAGTATTTGCTAATCAGGTTCCAATCTATTGTGATAACAATAGTGCAATAGCAATCACTCAGAACCCAGTGCTTCACACAAGGTGCAAGCATGTGGATATTAGACACCACTTCATTCGAGATCATGTGGAAAAGAAAGATATTAGGATGGAAAAGATTCACACTGATAGGCAAAGAGCTGACATCTTGACTAAGCCCTTGGCTGAAGCAAGGTTTATGGAACTATCAGTGGAATTGGGACTTTTAGATCCGGGAGAGCAGTCAGTGTAGGGTTCTAAGGGAACTCAGGCCAGACTCAACTCAGCGAGGTATCAGGGTGCTACAATGTCTCCCTGACAGGTATGGGTTCTAACCTGACTCTTGTGAGTCTCAAGCGTCTCCCTGAGTCATTCGTCCTGAAAATCCTTATTAAATGCATTCCGTTATCATTAAAAGCGCGCCTTTTTATATTTAAACCCACGCGCACGGAGCATTTAATGTCAAAGTTACTTTTTCATATACGTGTCCGTGTTATACGGAATGTGACTGACTTGGGGTTTCAATTAAAACTGAGATTAATCCTGGCCTCTCATTTCAAAACCTTTCGAATTCAGGAATCAATCTCAACCCCACGTTTGAGTAACTGACTTAGTCTTATCAATCAAGGGTGTCATTTGAGGTCTTTACGCAAACACAACGCACAATTTGCACACTGAGTTTTCTCTTGCTCAAACACAGAATTTCTAAAACCTCTTTCTCAAAACACAATGGCATTCCTTGATTCCGACTGGACAACCGACAAGATCGTCGATGTTGTTGAGAAGAGGCTGGTACACATGGAGCAAGTCATCTCCATGGAAGGTATCTGTCTAACGGTTGAGGAAATCAAACCCGTTTTTAAATGGATTTCCGACGCCGGGTTGGAAACATACTTCACCACCCGCCCCTCTTCTGTGCTCCCAAGAACAGTGGTGGAAGCTTATTTGAACATGTTCTTGCGGAAGGGTGAAGTCTGCACCAAGGTGACCGCGCTAAAGCCGACGGGGGAAAAGAATAGCGACGGAGAGCCTCTCTACGACTCGGAGGTGGTCACCATTGATCTCAGGCAGGCGGTGAGGGAAGTCTTCAAACTGCCATCCTCTGGCATCAACCCCAGGACTTACAAGGAAAACTCGGAGGGAGAATTCCTTGGGAAATGGACCAAGTCAGGGTCTTCGGAGTTCAGGGCCCGTCAGAACAAGAGCACTCTGAAGCCGGAGTACAGGGCTCTGGTGGACTTGGTGTCCAAGATGGTGATGGGAGCAACTGGCTCTCACGAGCAGTTGAGTCTGCCCAAGTTGAGGCTCATGGGAGCAATCGCTGATGGAGTGGAAGCGAACTGGGAGCAGTTCTTCCTCGATCAACTCCATCAGGCGGGATTGGACAAGATCACGCGTGACGAGGAGAAAAAGCACATATCTGTCAGTGCCATCTTGCCATTTGGCACAAGATTGTCCATGCTGATTGCTCATGCGTGCCATGGGTACACTTTTGACTTTGAGGACAACCTTTCCTCAAAGAAGGTCATGTTTTCATCACTGAGTGACACCTATTCAGTGCTAGGGCTGACTGATCCCAATGCGAAAGCAAAGGGTCAGGCCAGAAAGCCAGCTGGGACGGCCAAGAGAGTGGCAACCAGCCTCATTGAAAAGGTGGATGAGCTCCTTGAGAGGAGTAAGGAGGCTGAGAAGGCTGTTGCTGAGGAGGTGGAGCAACCTGATGTGGGCGCGGCTGAGAAGAAGGAGAGGAGGGTGAAAATCGTGCTGTCAGGGAAGAGCACGAAGACAGGGACTGAGTCAGATCCCAAGAAGGCCGGGACTGAGGCTGAGGGAACTGATGATGACGTCAGTATAGAGGGCGCTCAGGGAAAGAGGCCCCTGAAGAGACTTAGGAGGGGAGTAAAGAAGTCTCCTGCTAAGAAACTCCCTGAATTGAGTGAGAGGGAGAAGTCAAGCTCTCCTGGAGCCTCTGACTTAGAGGAGGTGAGAAAGACTGTCGAGACGGCTGAGTCATTGCAGCCTGAGACAGCATCCACACAAACACCCCCACATCCTGAAACCCAAACACCTTCCATCCCTGACCCCGCACCTCAAACTCCCCAACTCCCCCAACCTTCAGAGCCAAATTACCCTACTGAGTCAGTGCCATCAACCTCACTTACAATTGAGCCTGACCAGTTAGCCGAGCCAAACCTTCCCAACCCTTCGGATTTTCCCTCATACCCCAATCCCAAAGACTGTCCCAAATCTATTTCAACAGAAGAGGATGTGTTCCTTGAAATAGAGGAGGAGGAGCTGGATGAGCACATGGCGGGAGGTATACTGGAGAATACACTCAGGGGGAATGCCACGGAGTGGGCAGGAAAGTGCTGGCCTGGGCTGTACAAATACACTGAATTGCTGGCATATGTGGTGGAGCTCAAAGTTTGGTTGGACTTTAAACAATCAAACATGCAGGAGCAACATATGCTAGTAGACGCACGCGGCTGGGAACATTGGGAGACGGAGGAGGCCAAGATCTGCTCATTCTTTGGCCTGACAAGCTGGCTTCAACTTTTGAACTTCGACAACCTGAAGAAGCTTGTGGCTGAAATGATGGCCAAGAGCAAGGCTGATCTTCTCTCCGTTGAAGAGAAGGAGGATGATGAGGAGGATGATGACGCTCAAGGTGGAGCTGTGGAAAAGGCAGTAGAAGAGACTGCAAGGGAAGTTGATGAGATGGACTCTGAGCCTCAGGCTCAGGGGGAAGGTGACAAGAACACTGGTGCCAAGGGTGGACCAGTGGCTGAGGATGTTGTGAACATCTCAGCTGCCAATGAGACATCTGTCGATGAAGGGATTCCCTACCCTGAGACACGAGAGAATGATGTTGAGGCATTCAAGAAGACTCTCAGTTCCGAAGGACAAGTTCCTAAGGTTCAAGTTAGCTTAGCTGAGCCTGAGGAGGCGGCTATGACTACTTCACAACTGCCTTCAGTGTACCTTGAAGAAGGGACTGATGCTGCAGGGGCTGACAAGGGAAAGCAGCCAATCACTGATGAGGCCGCTGATGATGAAGATGTGGTCATAACCGGGGTCGGCCGTGCTGAGTTTACAAGCATAGTGGAGGTCAAACAGGAGAAAACCTCGGAAAATCTAGCTGAACTTCAGGAGGAAGTAATGAGGCTACGTGCTGAAAAAGATGAAGACTCCAAGGCCCTGGCGAAACACATCAGGTGGACAAAGTCAGCTTACAACACCCTTGCCAACAGGGAGCTGATCTTGTTAAAGCGCACAATGACTGACACGGCCAAGTCAGTGAAGAATGAGAGGAAGCGCACAAAGAAGATGCTCAGGAACACTCTCAAGAAGCTTGAAGAGAGAGATGCGATCAGGGACGAAAAGATGAATCAGGCAGTGGACAGGCTTGCAGTTCAGACTGGAGCTATTGTCACTCAGGCCTTGGAGGACTCAGCGTCCAAGTTGGAGCTGGAGTCAGGGAAGCTGGATCGCACATCTCAATCAGTGGCGGACATTTTGGCTAAAGCCACTGAGGAGTCTGTGAAGATACTGACTGAGGTTAGCAGAGTCAGCGGTGAGTCCTTGAAGGTGGAAGAAAGGATCACCAAGGCTGAACAAAGTCTCCAACTCTCCATGGAGGTCTTTGAGAAGAAAGTCAACGCTGCCATCAGTTCCGTATCCTTTGCAGGGACTGGGATTTCAATGGGAGTTGAGTTATTGAAGGAGGGAATCAATGATGTCCATTCCCTAGCTTCCTTCGTAATCAACAGCGGATCTGACGCATTCCCATCTGAGGCCAATGATGATGCCAAAAAGGGGGAAAAGAAGAAGAAAAGATCCCGCCCTGAGGCATCTGAGGCAGTTAGTCAAGGAGAGACCGTCCTAGCTGATCCTGAAGCCAATCCTGATGGAAATATTCTAAGGATAAGGAAGTCAGCTAGGTTAGCGGCAGTGGAGAAGGAAGGAGAACAATTAGTTGCCAAGCTGAGGGAGGAGGCAACAAAGGCAAAGGCTAATGAACCTTCAAAGCAACAACCTGAGCCAGTCCAAAGATCATCACCCATGAGCTCAAGGAAGAATCCCATCACTTACTCAGGTGAGTTAGTTGCGGAGCTATGTGCTGAAGCATGGGGAGATCAACCTGAAAAGACTGAGGCTATGCGCAGAGCTGAAATTGCTCAGAAGGAGAAGATGCGCATCTTGGAGAAGAAGGTTGAGAAGCTGACGGATATCACTGAGCTTCAACAACGTGAACTAGATGATGCAGTGATCAGCTTGCTAAGGAGGAAGAAGGCGAAGCCTGAGCCAAGGAAGTACAGAAAGAAGCCAACAGTTAGGAAGGCAACAATTCTTCAAGTCAGTAGGCCAGAATCAGGAGCAAGGGAAGCTTTTGTTGATGAGTTCGTCTCAGAGACTTTAAAGGAGTTTTGGACTGATGCAAGGGATGAATTTGTCAGGCTATGGTTTGTTGTGAAGAAGTGGGGCGACACTGACGATATTGATGCCCACTTCACTGACTATATGATGGACAATCATCCTGAGCTATTTCAGAAGATCTTGGAGGAGGCTGAGGCAGCTAAAGTCCAAGTGAAGGCTCCTGAGTTCATCATTCGAGCTCCTCCCTTGATTCCTGGAACTCTAAAGCATGACACTAAGGCCATAATGATGGAAGTCTTGAAGATAGCTAGAACTGAAGGATATGTGAACCAACCTGGAAGACTTGACGAGCTAAAGGCAAGAGTTTATGCAGGATATGGACTCAAGCCTGAAATGAGATTAGTCTAGGTGTTCACAGGCTTCTTTGTAATAGATTAGATTCATTGTAATCGTTTCCACATCTTTCAATGAAATCTATTACTTTTGCCCACAGACAAAAACTCATTGTCTTTTTGGCTTGTTTAAATTCTGTACTTTATCAAGAACTGCTCTAACACTGTCTTATCTTATAGATAGGATTGTCCTATTTCCTCTAAGTGTTTTGAGGATCTTTTCAGTGTTTTGGCATCATCAAAAAGGGGGAAATTGTTGGGACATTGTCAGTTTTGATTTAGATCCCAAAAACCCCTGAAAAGATGATTGCCTTAATCTGTCTTTGTCAGGCTAGTCTTGGTTAGGATTAGTACTTAGTCATTTTACACTTCACAGGTACTCAGTGAGAGGAGAACTCACTGGAGACAATCAAGACTCAGAGCCTGAAGACGAAGAGCACCATCCTGAACTTATGGCAGTCTTCTAAGCTGGCTGAGTAAGTGTCAGTGATGAAGAGTATGACCCTGAGGTCATTACTAACTCAGTCCTGAAGGAAACAGGTTGTCACTGAGTAAATGGGAAGACTTGGAGTAGAGCCAAGCAATGCAAAAGGAATTTCAGCGTCAGGACAAGACCGGTGAGCTCAAGACAAAATGAACTTAATAAGACAAGCCTGAAGCTCTGGAATAAGTTCTGACATTCTCACCAACCTGATGACGTGGACCAATCCGAGGAGGACACGCACGTACGGAACCTGACATATAGACTGAATTCAGACTGCATATTCAACGGGCAAGCATTTAATGTGCATTAAATGCAAATACCAAATCCATGCAAAGGCGGCTGCTGCATAGAGATATGTCCGTTTGAAGTCCCTCTACATAGATGGCTAGAAGGCTATCTCTCCAACGGATAGTTTTTCAAACCACCTATAAATACAGAAGGCCTTGAACCCATTCAAGGTTACGGGAAATTTCCAAGCCAGAAATTACTCAAACTCTCAAGCAATCAAAGCATTCAGCCTTTAAGAGAAACACTCGAAACCTTCTAAATTTCCCAAGTGTTTCTTAGCAACTGAGAGCTATTCTGTATTCCAAGAGCTAATTAGAATTATCTTAAGCTTAGAGAGATTATCCAATCCTTAGCACAGCTTTGCCTT
This sequence comes from Ballota nigra, assembly GCA_947034835.1. Classification (NCBI taxonomy): domain Eukaryota; kingdom Viridiplantae; phylum Streptophyta; class Magnoliopsida; order Lamiales; family Lamiaceae; genus Ballota; species Ballota nigra. Next base: position 121,270,141 of record OX344721.1, on the reverse strand, counting down.
GTAAGGATAATCTCAACTTAGTTGGAATCCAAACTGAAACCAAAACCCTAAGTTAGGCTTGTTGGGAGTAAGTCGGTTAGTGTGATAGTAAGAGGAGTTTGTATAGATCAGTGAGGTAACTGGTCTTGGTGCACCTTGGCACGTTAAAAACAAGAATCCCTTGAGTGGATTTCCTGTTAAGTCAGGCCGTGGACGTAGGAGCTTGAGACTCTGAACCACGTTAAACTCCTTGTGTTCTTACTGCTTTGACATTGTGCATACCTGCCATATTACTTATTCATTCATTGCATTCAAGCTTATCAGGTCTGAATCAATCAACCTGATCTTCAAAAGAACACTGCCTTACTAAACACTTCTAAGTTTTGAGTAAAACAAGTTTTCAGAAAGCAAACTAAACAGGACTTTAAACTATCAGGGCTCAAACATTTCCGCACTGAACTTGAACTGATAGTTAGCCAACTGACCCGCACCAAGTGTAGTCAGTGGGTGTATTATCAGCTCCTAGTTCTTTACCACTCTGAGTGAAGGGGACTCAGTCAGTTTTAAGTATAAAAAAAAATCGGTATACGTGTATTCCCCCCCCCATACGCGTATTCCTCAGTCTTGTACCGGGACCAACAGTGTTCTAATGAGAGATGATGATGCTTAAGATAGGAATCCCTACGTATACTAACGGAGCAGGTACATAATCAGAATAACTGTGACACACAAGAAATAACCTAAGTAAAAGAATGCAAGGTGAAAGCTCAAGACTCTAAACCCTAATACTTTACCCTAACACTCAACTTCACCAATCCACTAACAAGTTAATAGATTGTGCTTAATTAATGAGACCCTAATTTAACTAAGGTGATGCGGTCGTCCTCCTTCGCTAAACTGGTAGATGAATTAACCTTTCCTAAACCCTCTAGTTAAGTCTACTCGTTGTTAAAGAGTGATACGGTCGTCCTCTCTCTAACACCTTTCGAACGAAATTCAAAAGTAAAGTCTAGATTAATTTTACGAATTCATTAACCAAGAGAATTAAAACCTAACGTCACAAGTTACTCTAATTACGTACCCACAACCTACTTCTACGAGTTCATCCTACCCTAAGCATGCAAGGGTTTTAGCTAGACATAGGTTTAACGGAAATAACAACGATTAAATAAGTAACGAAAAAGAACATGATAATTAAGATGAAAAAGAGATCAACATAAACTAGGGTTCAATGAAATAAAATAATAAAAGTGTTTAACGTAGTCGAATTACTGAAAAGAAACTAAGAGATGAAAAGAAACTAAGAATTCGTATGAAAACCTCAACAAAACGTAAACGTAAACTTGCTTTTCTCCTTCCTCTCAAAAAACAAACTCTCTATCTCGTGTGTGTGTCAAGTGGCAGTTTGAAACGAGTTTGTAAAGAGTATATATAAAGATCGGGCCGAATCGGGATCTCGTAGGCCGAAAAATGAAATTTGGCATATAAGCCTCGGAGGCGCTCGAGCCGTCCCGGTCGAGCGGAGCACTCGACCCTTTTTGGTCGAATGATTCCAGAGGTCGAGCGGGGCGCTCGAGCTGTTTTGGTCGAATGATTCAAGAGCACGAGCGGGGCGCTCGAGCTGTTCCCCTCGAGCAGCAAAAACATTCTGTAAGTCTGGAGCGCTCGACCTACGTTGCTCGAGCGATGGTGCTCGAGTGATGGTGCTCGAATGGCCTTCCTTCCTTGCAACTAACACTTTTCTTCTCACGTACTAATACCAATCGTATTTCTTCGAAATCTTCTCATCCGGGCATCCGTTTGAGTCGATTCAAAGTCCTACGAACTCCATTTTTCATCCTCGATTCACCTATGAGTATCAAAGAGATAAATTCATCAATGTATAGAAATAGTACTCATTTGGCTCTAAAAACTCAATAAAATCGACCAAAACTAGGGCGTTTCTAGCTACAAATCATGACAATTTCACGCCTAATCATCTACCCAAATTATAAATTACGGTCCGACAAGTACCGGGCGCCGCCTACCCGGACAATATATGCGGACTATAAATAATAAACTATGTGTGAGAGTAATAATGCATGCAAGATAATTAAATCATAAAGGCATGCGCATGTACCAATTATTGAGAACTAATACTTGAAATTAATTCTAAAAATTTCGGGCTTAATTAACATGCATAAATTATTACTTTAAAAATTTTCAAGTATAATAACAAAATTTGATAAATTATTTCTAGGGCGTAAATAAAATAAAAATAATCGATAATTATGTGAGGCCCAAAATGGGCCCAAAAAGGGCTAGGGTTCCACGGGTTCCCGGAGGTACGCTGCCATGTGCGACGACGGGCGCGTGTTGGAGTTATACGTGAAAGTATGCTTTTACTTTGTATAACTCGTGTATCAAACACTCGTTTTATGAGAATAATTCTTTTATCACATTTGCTTTAGTTATGATTGAATGTTGAATTTCTATTGCAAACCGTTCAATATATAGTACGTGTTACATTGTAGTTAATGTGGTGATACCCGATCACGGAAGACAACATTAACAGTTTACTTGTAACTAAACGTACATTTTCACGACCTAGGTGGAATTGAACAATCCGCCGTGAAAGGTCGATGTGTAAGGCTCAGATTGGTCTGTCTTGACTAAGAGATTGCACTAGCACATTTAGTATGTGTTGAAGAGGACCTACAGCGAGGATAAATTCTTCTGTTCTGAAAGGTGAAGAATTAGACCTCAGTGGTTGTTGATTTCTTAATCTCCGTCACTTAAATAGGACCGTGTGTGCTTAATGGTTACTGCTTTGATTCATGTTGGGTGAGAATCATTGTGACTTCGAACTTTGTGTCTTGGGCAGTAATATTAATCATACGACGGTTGCTAAGATTTAATACGGAGAAACGCGTGCGAGTACGGCTCGTGTGATTAGTTCCCTTGGTGGGCTCAGAAGTTTTATTGTACCAAATCTTGCAAGTGAAGAATTAGTTTCTTCGGTACGAATAATAATGTTGAGCTGTCTTTACTCCAAGGTGAAAGATGTTAATTAATTTAGAGCTATTCAGAAGCTTAATTAATTAATGGACTTGATAATCTTAAACACGGGAAATAATAACCGGGAGCCCATATTATCGTAATATGGATTAAGATGGATAGTGCAATATTAATTTATTAGTGGTAATAATTAATATTAATGGGCTGAATTATATTGGGGCTCAATATTGAAATTCAGAAGTCCATTAGGAGGTCCAATCTTAATTCTCCTTAAGACCCCTCAAGTAGCCCATTAAGTAGCCCAATAATGATAAGGTGATTAAAATAAAAAGAAAATAATTATGCTGATTTTTCTTTATTATTTTCGAAAATTTAATGATTAGGAGAAATAAGATTTTGTTGATTTTCTTGGAAAGATATTATGGAAGATATGTATTCTAGGAATACAAGAATATCTCATATATTCAAGAAGATCCAAATCTTGGATTTCATCTATGAAGTTTTCGAAAATTGCATCCCTAAATATGAAGGGTGAGATTTTTGTGGAATATTTTATTGTGGAGAAAAGAATATATGAGATATATTCAAGATTTCTTAGAGTCTAAGAAAAGATTTTTTCCAAGCCTAAAATAAGCCCAAAAATTCGGCCCCTACATATTATAAATAGGGGATGATTATTTCATCCCCAAGTACATAATTCCATGTGTTGGAAAAATCAAGAAGCATAGATATTTTTCTTTTTCCTTAGTTTATTAAATTGCTTGAAAGCGTCTCCCACCGGCGATCAAGTGAGGTGAAAAGGGAAATACTTGAGAAGGCTTTGGGTTGATAGAGCGAGATTACAATTGTCCCGTATATCCAAAGGCCAATACTACAAGAGGTACGTTAATCACATATTTACTTGTTTATTCCGCCTAGTTAATATGTGAAATTAATTTAACATGCATGATGATAATTAGTTGTTGGAATTATTATTTGAATTAATTAGGATTAATTCATGCTAGTAATAATTGTATTTAAATTCGTATTTAAATTTCATCCCGAATAGATTCCGGGCACCCCTATTTTCCCAACAGCGCGACGGGGATGCACGCGACAGGCGGCGGAGGGAGTGCACGAGCGTGAAAAACCGCCGGCCAGTCGCGACCTATAGGCACGACTGCCGCGGACGATCGCGCTCTGTAGGCGCGATTGCCTCTGGCGATCGCGACCTACATATGCGATCGGGGCCCTTCGCGACACTGCTGCATTTGGCGCATCGCGGTCGTGCGTAGAGGCAGCGCCGTCCTCAACGCGGCATGCTATGGTGTGCGGAGGTGGCACCGGCCTAGGGCATCTCACGGAGGCGGCCCAGGACGACACTCGGAGGTGCGTGCAACGGTGCGCTCGACGGCCAGGAGTCGCGCGCAGGAGACGGCGCTCCTGGGCCGTGGCGGCGGCGGTGGGCTGCGCTGGAGGGCGGCGACCATTCGGCCCTGGGCGGTGGTCGATGGGCGGCGACCGTTGCTCGTCGGTTCAATTTTCAATTCAATTTTTTCTTTAAAAAACAATTTGACCCAATTAATTGCAAAGACGAAACAAAATCGAAGCAATAATTCGAGTGCATACAAAATATATAACGCATGGATCAAACAATTCGATATGACAATTAATTAACATGCTTTGGAGTAAATTAATTTAGGGCGTACCGATTAGTCTCGGGCAGAGTCTCGTGCTGATAACTTGTTGTAAATTGAGGGCAATAAATAGAGATACGAGTTTGTTCACCCAGTTCGTCGGGAACGACTACGTCAGGTAGCGAGCCAATCCAGGAGTTTCACTAATATTCTTGTGTATGAGTGTATACAATTCTGAGTACAATGGTCTATTTATAAGAGTAAAGACCCTAATCTAAATATGAAGCCCATTGGGTTATTGGTACATTAGTAATGTCCACTTCAAATCTCCTAGATTTGGAATAATAAATCTGTTAGATTTACAACAGTAGCAATTAGGGGTTTAAACAAGTCGAATATATTCGTATTTGTAAAATTATTTTGAATATCGAATTCGAATCGAATATTTTTCGAATAGTAAATGTGATTTATATTTGATTTGAAACTCATATTGAATTATTAGAAAATATACAAATACTTGAGTCGAATATTTGAATCGTTTTTTTTTCTCAAGCATGTTCCTAACAAATTATATTCAAGAGAAGGTTGTGAACAATATTTACAATGAAACTTATTTGAAGGGTATTAGTAAATTAAATTAAAAGTATCAGTGAATTGCACTAAAGTTATCAGGTCCAAGGGGTATTTCGCAAGGGGTATTTAGTTTTTTTTTATTAAAGGTATCAGTTGAAGTGATATTAGTTATTCTCACTAAAGGTATTAGTTATTTCAACATAAGTTATTAGTATTTTTTATTGATAAAATTGTGACTCGAACCCATGGCCTGTTGGGAAAATAGGGGTGCCCAGAATCTATTCGGGATGAAATTTAAATACGAATTTAAATATAATTATTACTAGCATGAATTAATCCTAATTAATTCAAATAATAATTCCAACAACAAATTTAACATCATGCATGTTGAATTAATTCACATAAAATCTATGGCGGAATAAACTAAGAATTTATGTGATTTACGCACCTCTTGTAGAATTGGCCTTTGAATAAACGGGACAATCACGATCACGCTTTATCAACCCAAAAGCCTTCTCAAGTATTTCCTTTTCGCCTTACTTGATCACCGGTGGGAAGTGCTTTCAAGCAATTTTAATAACTAAGGAAAAAGAAAAATATCTATGCTCTTGATTTTTCCAACACATGGAATTATGTACTTGGGGATGAAATAATCATCCCCTATTTATAATAGGTGGTGGCCGAATTATGCATGTAGAATAGGGCTTGGAGAAGATCTTTTCTTAGAGAGGTGTATTCAATTGGGATTCTATCGGATTTTTTTGGACTTTAAAAAGTCTGTGGATTTAGAAAATCTATAGACTCCATGCAGAGTTTGACTGATTTTTTTTATTGATTTATTTGGATTTTCATAGACTTTACAGGATTGTGGAAAGCATTTTTTTTATTGATTTACATGGATTTACATAGACTCCGACGCTGAAACCACTGATGCAAATATATATGGAACACACTTGTATATATAAAAAAAGTTATCCAAATTATTTAGAAAAAAAAAATACATTATTTAAAAAAATATATTATTATTTCATCTTCATTTACATCACCGTTATACCTCGCCCTCATTAGAAGTCTCAGGTTGTTAGAATAGATTTTGGAGAGTAAAATTTATTTATATTTTTTGAAGAGTAGACTTGACAACGGGGCGGGTAATCCCCAAAGCAAACAGGGACGAATAATTTTTTTGCCCCGTAGGCAGGGACCGGGATAGTATTCTCAGCCCGGGGGATCCCGTCTCGTTCCCCGCAGGGAGCCGCATTATTTTTTATATAATTAATATATTTATATATAATTTTAAAGTTAAAGTAAATTACAAATAAATATTTCATAGTTTCCTACTCAATTAACTATTTATTAAAAAAATAAGTAGGCGGAGAACGGGGAATCGCCGCGAGACGGGGATCCCCGGTGAGGCGGGGATGGGGGAATTTTTTTTCCCATTTATTTTGCAGGGACGGAGATGGGGGGTGACCCCCCCGTCCCCACCCCGTTAACATCCCAATGAAAAAGAATCAAAGAAAGTCCATACACTGTTGAATACCTAAAGATATTTTAAGACTTTTCAAAATCCGTAGAAATATCTGGTTATTAGAAGAGATTTTGAAGAGTGAAATCTATTCATATTTTGGAAGGGAAATCTAAGAAAATCCGTGAAGTATTAAAATCCATAGATTGTTGAATACCTAAAGATTTTTTAAGACTTTTTAAAATCCGTATTGAATACCTCAGGATTTTTAAAGACTTTTGAAAATTAGATTGAATACACCCAGACTTTAAAAGTCTAAAAAAATCCTATATACTCTATAACCAATACACCTCTCTTAGTCTCTAAGAAATCTTGAATATATCTCATATATTCTTTTCTCCATAATAAAATATTCCACAAAAATCTCACCCTCCTATTAATGCTTGCAATTTTCGAAATTTAGTAGAAAAGAATCCAAGATTTGGATCTTCTTGAATATATGAGATAATCTTGTATTCCAATAATACTTATCTTCCATAATATCTTTCCAAGAAAATCAACAAAATCTATTCTCTCCTAACTATACAATTTTCGAAAATAAGAGGAAAAAATCAGCATTTTATTTTCTTTTTATTTTAATCACCTTATCATTATTGGGCTACTTAATGGACTACTTGAGGGGCCTTTAAGGAGAATTAAGATTGGACCTCCTAATGGACTTCTGAATTTCAATATTGAGCCCCAATTTAACTCAATCCATTAATATTAATTATTACCACTAATAAATTAATATTGCACTATCCATCTTAATCCATATTACGATAATATGGGCTCCCGGTTATTATTTCCCGCGTTTAAGATTATCAAGTCCATTAATTAATTAAGCTTCTGAATAGCTCTAAATTAATCAATATATTTCACCTTGGAGTAAAGACAGCTCAACATTATTATTCGTACCGAAGAAACTGATTCTTCACTTGCAAGATTTGGTACGATAAAACTTCTGAGCCCACCAAGGGGACTAATCACACGAGCCGTACTCACACGCGTTTCTCCGTATTAAATCTTAGCAACCGTCGTATGATTAATATTACTGCCCAAAGCACAAGGTTCGAAGTCACGATAATTCTCACCCAACATGAATCAAAGCAGTAACCATTAATCACACACGATCCTATTTAAGTGACGGAGATTAAGAAATCAATAACCACTGAGGTCTAATTCTTCACATTTTAGAACAGAAGAATTTATCCTCGCTGTAGGTCCTCTTCAACACATACTAAATGTGCTAGTGCAATCTCGTAGTCAAGACAGACCAATCTGAGACTTACACATCGACCTTTCACGGCGGATTGTTCAATTCCACCTAGGTCGTGAATATGTACATTTAGTTACAAGGAGACTGTTAATGCTATCTTCTGTGATCGGGTATCACCACATTAACTACAATGTAACTACTACTATTATGAACTGTTTGCAATAAATATTCAACATTTAATCATATCTAAAGCAAATGCGATAAAAGAATTATTCTCATAACCAAGTGTTTGATACACGAGTTATACAAAGTAAAAGCATACTTTCACGTATAACTCCAACATGACCTTTGTATCATATGTAGTGGGATTTTAACCACTTGAGTTATACTTTCGTCAAATACTAATAATTTGTTGATAACCACAATGTTGTTCACGGTAATAGTTACCATGTGTATTATTCACATAATATTTTGCCAATATACAAATATTCATTTCAAATTTGTCATGGTTTGAATTTACAAACAAGCTATAAACTTAAAAAATTGTATAACATAATGAAAGAAAATTAATTATCATATTCATGAAAAAACACTTTAATAATCAAATTAAGAGTGTTACATGCAATTCTTTTATAATTTGTTATGCTTTTTAATAATTAAATTACATTAAATATTTTGTAATTAAAATATTTAATTAAAAATTGCCTGAAAGCCCACTAGTTGGATGGAGTTATAAAGATTAATATTCTTAAAATAATTATAATGGACTTAAATTTGTAAATAATCTCTCTCTCTCTCTCTCTATATATATATATATATATATATATATATATATATATATATATATATAATAACGCTAACCGGCCTACATTTGGAAACCATTGAATTTTTCCGCCAAAATTTATTGCTAAATTGAGTTATATTTGTTTTAAACCTTTAATTTATATCTTTGAAATATATTTTATTGTAAATATTAACAAATATTATTTTACAAAATATATTTGATATATTTTTAAAATATAATTTATATTAAATATTGAGAAAATAATATAAAAATATGTTGAATATATCTTTGAAATATATATTATGATAAATATCTCTACTTTGTAGTATAAAAGACATCTCAATAATTTTAAAATAATAGTTATTATATATTTTTTAGAATGATCAATGTATAAAAATAACTAGATGTGTAGTTTGTACAAGTTTTTTTTATAGTAGTTATTAAACTAAATATTTATTAATCTAAAAAGAGGAATAAGACCACTCTTTAATTTTTGGCAAAGTATAGAATGTAAATGATGTATATTAGTCTTTCATTAAAGGGTTTTAGTTATTTTCACTGATAGATATTAGTTCTTGAGGATATTAATTATTTTCACTGAAGAGTATTAGTTCTGGAGAGTATTAGTTATTTTTATGAAGGGTATTAGTTTAAGGGTACAAAGAATATTAGTTGTTTAACTAAAGAGTACACTAGGATATTACTGGTTATACTAAAAAATATTACAAAGTGGTTTGTGCATAAACCAATTTCACTCGATACATACTTTTAATTTTTTGTAGAAGAGAGATTTGTTGGGAAAATAGGGGTGCCCGGAATCTATTCGAGATGAAATTTAAATACGAATTTAAATTCAATTATTACTAGCATGAATTAACCTAATTAATTCAAATAATAATTCCAACAACAAATTTAACATCATGCATGTTGAATTAATTCACATAAAATCTAGGCGGAATAAACAAGAATTTATGTGACTTACGTACCTCTTGTAGAATTGGCCTTTGAATAAACGGGACAATCACGATCTCGTTTTATCAACCCAAAAATCTTCTCAAGTATTTCCCTTTCGCCTTACTTGATCACCGGTGGGAGATGCTTTCAAGTAATTTAAATAACTAAGGAAAAAAAAAATCTATGCTCTTGATTTTTCCAACACATGGAATTATGTACTTGGGGATGAAATAATCACTCCTATTTATAAGCATAGTGACCGAAAATATTAGGAATATTGGGCCTTGGAGAAAATCTTTTCTTAGACTCTAAGAAATCTTGAATATATCTCATATATTCTTTTCTCCACAATAAAATATTCCACAAAAATCTCACTTACCTTATAAGCTTGATATTTTCGAAAAACACAAGTAAAGAAGCCAAGATTTGGATTTTCTTGAATATATGAGATATTCTTGTATTCCAAGAATACATATCTTCCATAATATCTTTCCAAGAAAATCAACAAAATCTATTCTTTTCTTGATACACTATTTTCGAAAATTTCATTAAAAAATCAGCTTAATATAATCTTTTTATTTTAATCATCTTATCATTATTGGGCTACTTAATGAGCTACTTGAGGGGCCTTTAAGGAGAATTAAGATTGGACCTCCTAATGGACTTCTGAATTTCAATATTGAGCCCAATATAATTCAATCCATTAATATTAATTATTACCACTAATAAATTAATATTGCACTATCCATCTTAATCCATATTACGATAATATGGGCTCCCGGTTATTATTTCCCGCGTTTAAGATTATCAAGTCCATTAATTAATTAAGCTTCTGAATAGATCTAAATTAATTAATATATTTCACCTTGGAGTAAAGACAGCTCAACATTAATATCCGTACCGAAGAAACTAATTCTTCACTTGCAAGATTTGGTACGATAAAACTTCTGAGCCCACCAAGGGGACTAATCACACGAGCCGTACTCGCACGCATTTCTCCGTATTAAATCTTAGCAACCGTCGTATGATTAATATTACTACCCAAGACACAAAGTTTGTAACGCCCCGAACCCAGAATATATTAATTATATCGGATTCGAAGTATTATTGTGATCAAAAGTCCGAACTATAAAATTTTTGAAGGAAAATAACTGAATTGAGAGAGAAGTTTCATGCAGCGGATAAGCGGGAAGAAATATTATAACGTAAGTGTATTTGTATATATATAAAGATGGAAAGAGGGTTCTGTATCTTCAGAATAATACACACTAAGTTTGGATAATTGAAACACACGGTAAGAGTATCGTCTTGCATGGCAGTAGCGATAACATTTATTTGGGAAATAGAAATAATAGGCATCATTGTATTATTAATAATATTTTAAGAAAATGGGAAACTTTGTGTCTTCTGTGTCACTGTCCTTGCTCCCCGTAATTGTAATCTGCAAGGGGTTAGGAAAAAGGGGCGTGAGAATTGAATTCTCACATATGGGTGATTGCAACATCATGGGATTGGTAAATCCGAAATACATTAAGTTATACTCATTAATAAAGTGTTTATTTTATTTAATCAGTTGACATATATAAGATTATAAAATTTAAACGACATTTAAGCATATTTCGCATAATATAATTGAAAAAGCACAAGTTGATTCACATTAGGGCAAAGCCCAAAGTCATATCACATATTATCACAACTGTCAAACCATAAACGTACAACCATTCCACTTCCATCATAGTTTCCCTTTTCAACTCCAACCATCAACAGCTTTGATTCCGAGGGCGTCCAACGACAGCGTCCCCGGAGATCGGAAAATAATCTGAATCAACAACCTTTATTCCGAGGGCGTCCCCGACAGCTCCCCGGAGGTTGGAAATAAATAATCTAAATCAACAACCTTTATTCCAAGGGCGTCCATGACAGCTCCCCGGAGGTTGGAAATAAATACCCACATCACAACTCCGTACTTACTGACTTTCCATAAAACTGACACAACAAACTTCACAGAGAAACAATACTTGATTGACAACAGAACTGATTCATGCTCACATAAGGTACTTACTCATGCAATAGTGATCGACTTACAAAACAACAGGCATTATATATCATACATAGTCATATCACATAATTCAAACAATTATATAATAGGTGCTACGTTTATGTTGGATTAATTGTTTTAGATTGATTTAGTCGAGTTCAGAAAATACCGGCACAACGTCATTATTAGCAGATCAATCAACAGATCATCACCCACCTGTTAACTCCGGGTCCCGAGAGTGATATACAACCAGAATGTCGGATCCCTCGTGCGTATTTCGATTAGCACAGAATCCTAGTACGAAACCATTTGATTAAAAGTTGACCTTTGAATTATTAGGAAAACTTGAGAGTTTGTGTTACGAGAATCGAGAAAGTTGTGGTCTTATAAACTCAAAAATGACTTGCTTAAGGGTCACACCCTATTTTGGTAAATACACCACCTCTAAAAAGGTGAATGTATTGAGGGAGTGTATTTACTAGTATACTTGTGGTATGACTATTTCAATTACTACAAAAACAATCTTTTGATAAGTACACCCCTTTTTAAGAGGAGGTGTATCAGGGGGGTGTATTTACTAATTTCTGTTATGTCCTTAATAAAGGCCCTTTAAGGAAAAAAGAAAATATAGTTATTAAACTTGGAATTACTTAGAAAAAATAAGATTATTACTTAGAAAAAAATTAATAAAATTAAAGAAAAGGTTTTTCTTTCTTAAGAATTCAATTTCTCATTTTTAAAAGAATTCTTGAATATAAAACTTCTCTCTTCTAAACTTATTAAAAGACTTGGACTTTTCTAAAAAAATTATATTATAAACTAAAATAGTTTATAAAAAAGGTATTCTTCTTTTCTAATATTAGTGATACTTCTAAAGTTGGTTTGTAATACTTCTAAAACAACGGATTATATTAAAAAAACTTTATTTTGCATTTCTAAAATTCTAACAGGGGTACGAGGTGAAGACGAGTTTCCCTTTGTCTATGGATTCAAAACAAAAGTGTTTTATTCTTGAAGATCATCATCCAAAAATAATACCAACTCAACAAAACAAGGATACTAAAGGATTTTGCTAATATCATCATAATACTAAAACAATGACACTAAACATTCGCAAGAATAATACTAGTCCACTAAGTCATTAATACCATACATCTAAAACATTAATACATATCAACCGGTCAACTAAAAATCAATACACTAATTCATCTAATTCCAACAGTCCAACTTAAGTTTGTGAAGGAAATAAAAACAGGGAAAACAATATCCAAAACTTACTTCTAAAGAGTGATACAAAGAGGACAATTCAATAATACTAAATAAGTCAACTAAAGATACTAAAACATTTAAACTAAGCTTAACAGTAAGTTTTCTCCTTTCTTTTCTGCTTCTTTGTTCCATGGGATTCGAACAAAACTCGGCCAAAAATTCCAAAATTTACGAAAGAAGGAAACGAAGGTAGAAACCTTACGAGCTTCGGTTCGAGATGTTAAATGGGCAGCCTAACGGCGTCGTTTTGAAACTCGGAATTTGCTCACGAAAATTGGGCAGCCTAACGGCGTCGTTCGGAAATTCGGAAAAACGAATCGAACAGCCTAACGACGTCGATCGAAATTTCCAGAAATTTGGCAACAACAATCGGTTCAACGACATCAAAATTGAACGGAAAATTAAACGAAATAAGGTCTCGGTTAGAAATTGGAATAAACCGGTATTCGAAATCGAATTAGACGGAATGAAATTCGAAGAAAAGAAGAAATATTTCATCTAACCGAAAGTTGAGGAAGAGGTGGCGACGGTGGAGCTGGCTTCGGCCTCGATGCGGCGGCGCTCGGCTTCGAACGGTGAGAGAGAGCGAGAGCAATGGTGGGCAGGGGAGGCGGCGCAGCTTCGAACAGAGAGAGAGACGCGGTGGCTTCGCGGTGCGACGGCGGCGCTGAGAGAAAAAGGTGGGCGGTGGTCTGCCTCGCGAGCGGGAGGCGTGAGGCATTGGCGAAGAGGCGCGAGGGGCGACGGCCGTTGCGGAGGAGGCGTCGCTCGTCGCGATGGAGAGAGAGGGAGAGTGGCGCGGCGGCGGCTGTTCGCCGGAGGAGGAAGAAGGAGGCGGAAGGCGGCGTTCGTTGCGGAGGAAATTTTTTGAGAGAAAACAAATTTTGAGAGGAAGAATGATAAGTGCGTGAATGAAGAAATGAGGAGAGAGGCTTGACTTTTTCTTATTTATACTAATTCATTTTAAGACTTATCTATCCCCTCCAAATCTTATCCAAAAAAAATCGATATTTTCGTTCCCAACTGATACGGTTTAGGGGTCGTTTGGTTCACGAGTGTAATCCCGATTCAGAAATTAATACAGTTTTAAAACTCAATTAATATTTTAATGTATTTTGATTTTTCTCAATAAATTAAACGGATCGAAATCCTTAATTTAATTTGAATATTTAATTTCTCGTAGTCCTAAATTCGTTTGAAAGATTCGATTTCTTTCTTCGAATTTAGGAATTTATAAAAAGGGTATATATATATTTAAAATACACAAATAACACACAAAATAATAAAATTAAAAGAAAACCAAGACAAGAAAATAAAATAAGGCTTCTAATTAAGAAAAAGGGTACAGAACGGGACGGGGTATTACATCCTCACCCCCTTAACAGAATTTCGCCCCCGAAATTCATGTCTTAGGTATTACTTAAGCATTGAGGGTATTTGGCTAGGACTTCGTCCTCTCTTTCCCAAGTCGCTTCTTCCTTCCCGTGTCGGCTCCACTGAACGAGCACTAAAGGTATCTCTCGATTCCTTAACAAGTGTAACTTTCTTCCTAGGATAGTTACTGGAACTTCTTCATAAGTCAGGTCACTGCTTAGACCTAATTCTACGTGATTAATAACGTGGTTTGGATCGCTCACGTATTTCCTGAGTGTAGATATGTGGAATACATTATGCACTCGTGACAATTCCGGTGGTAAAGCTATGCGATAAGCTACATCCCCGATTCTATTCAGGATGTCGAATGGTCCAATGTATCGCGACTTTAGCTTACCTCTTTTCCCAAAACGGATTAGACCTTTCATTGGTGCAACTTTGAGAAATACTTTCTCGCCAATGTCAAATTGTAAATCCCTTCTTCGGGTGTCTGCATAAGATTTCTGACGGTCCTGGGCCGACTTGATTCTCTCTTTAATCTTTGCGACTATCTCAGCCGATCTTTCGACTAGCTCGGGTCCGAGAATCTTTCGAATCCCAACTTCGTCCCAACAAACTGGCGATCTACACCTCTTCCCGTAGAGCGCTTCATACGGCGCCATTTGTATTGTTGCTTGATAACTGTTGTTATATGCAAACTCTACCAATGGTAGGTGGCTTTCCCAACTTCCTTCAAGATCTAGAGCGCAAGCTCTGAGCATATCTTCAAGCGTTTGAATGGTCCTTTCCGATTGTCCGTCAGTCTGCGGGTGATACGCGGTGCTGAACTTCAATTCAGTACCTAAGGCTCGTTGCAGACTTCCCCAGAGCTTGGAAGTAAAATGGGGGTCTCTATCGGATACTATTGAAACTGGTACTCCGTGCAGTCTGACTATCTCTGTAATGTATAGTTGGGCGAGTTTGTCCAACGTGTACGTCATTCTTATAGGGATAAAATGGGCAGTTTTCGTAAGTCTATCTACGATAACCTAAATGGCATCGTGATTCTTCACCGTTTTCAGAAATCCGGTGACAAAATCCATAGTGATGTCCTCCCATTTCCATTCTGGCATCTCTAGAGGTTGCAACAACCCTGGAGGTCGTTGGTGATCTGCTTTAACTCGTTGGCAGGTTAAACAACTCCTGACGAATTGAGCTATCGATCTCTTCATACCTCTCCACCAAAAGTTCTATTTCAGTCCCCGGTACATTTTCATCTCTCCGGGGTGAACGGTGTAAGGAGTGTTGTGTGCCTCTTTCAGAATTTCGTTCCTCATTCCGTCATCCTTAGGCACACAGATTCTGTTATCGAACATTAAAGCTCCATCAGTACCCAACACGAACCTCTGAATGGTTCCTTCCTCAGCGCGCTTACGTATTCCTCTCAATAATTTATTGTCCTTTTGCGCTCCTAGGATCCTTTCTCGTAAGGTCGGTTGTAGGGTGAACGCGTAAACCATGGAATCTGCACAACACTGTGTGGAAAATTCCAAGTTTAAACGAGAGAGTTCTCCCATTAGTGGTAATTGCGTGGTCGGAACGACACTTAGTTTTGTATCTTCCTTTCTACTCAAAGCGTCTGCCACTACGTTTGCCTTTCTAGGGTGATAGTGGATAGTGCAATCGTAATCTTTTACCAATTCGAGCCATCTTCTCTGACGCATGTTCAATTCCTTCTGCGTGAAGAAGTATTTCAGGCTCTAATGGTCAGTGTAGATCTCACACTTTCCCCCATATAAGTAGTGTCTCCAAATTTTCAACGCGTGAACTACTGCGGCCAGTTCTAAGTCGTGGGTTGGGTAGTTTTGTTCGTGGTCTTTAAGTTGTCGAGATGCATAAGCTACAACTTTCTTATTTTGCATCAGAACACAACCCAAACCTGACAAAGAAGCGTCTGTGTAAATGACGAATCCTTCTGATCCATCTGGGATGGTTAATACAGGCGACGTGGTTAGCCTTTTCTTTAGCTCTTGAAAGCTTTCCTCACAAGTTGAATCCCAAGTAAACTTCTCAGTTTTCTTGGTCAGTTTCGTCAGCGCTTTCGCAATGCTGGAAAAGTCTTGTATGAACCTGCGGTAGTACCCTGCTAACCCAAGAAAACTCCGAATTTCATTGACGTTAGTAGGTGCCTTCCAGTTCATGATGGCTTCTACCTTTGCTGGGTCCACTTCAATCCCTTTTGCGGAGATTATATGCCCTAAGAACATCACACGGTCGATCCAAAATTCACACTTGTTGTATTTGGCATACAACTTCTCTCGTCTCATTGTCTCTAAGACTGCTTTGAGATGTTCTTCGTGTTGTTCTTTGCTCTTAGAGTATACGAGTATGTCGTCGATGAAGACAATGACGAATTGATCCAGGTACGGATGAAATACTCTATTCATCAGATCCATGAAGATCGCTGGAGCATTCGTTACTCCAAAGGGCATCACGGTGAACTCGTAATGTCCATACCGAGTCCGGAATGCTGTCTTCGGGATATCCTCGCTCTTGACCTTTAGCTGATGGTACCCAGACCTCAGATCGATCTTTGAGAATATGGTAGCATTCTTTAACTGATCGAACAAGTCTTCTATCCTTGGAAGAGGATATTTGTTCTTAATGGTCAGTTGATTGAGACCTCGGTAGTCTATGCACATACAGAAAGTTCCATCTTTCTCCTTTACGAACAACACGGGTGCTCCCCATGGTGATGCACTAGGTCTGATGAACTTCTTTTCAAGCAAACCTTGCAGTTGTTCCTTTAGTTCTTCTAATTCCTTTGGAGCCATTCGATAGGGTGCTTTAGATACTGGTGCTGCCCTATGTATCAAGTCGATGGAGAACTCTATCTGACGATTGGGAGGTAACCCGTTTAATTCCTCGGGGAATACGTCAAGATATCCATCCACAATTGGCACTTTGATGCGTAACTTATCGTCTATCTCTCCTGCTGAGATGTGAACGAGGTAAGCTTGGCATTTCTCCTTTTGTAATATTGCAGCAACTTGGATTGCTGATATTACTCGGGTTTCCTTCTTGGTCTTGATTTCACGAAACGCGAAGCGTTGGCCATCACGAGCTTCGAGGTCGATCTCACGTTCGGTGCATTTTATTATCGCTTTGTTTCTCGTTAACCAGTCAATGCCTAAGATTATGTCAAAGGTTTTCATCTTAAGGACGTGAAGGTCGGACTCTATCAAATGATTGTCTAGCGTTAGAGGTAAACCTCTAATTTGACCCTCAATTTCCATAGTAGTTCCAGATGGAATACTAACGTTTAAAACTTTTCCTTTTTCTCGACTAATCCTAACTTTCTTTTAAAGTTATCAGATATAAAGGAATGAGATGCTCCAATATCAAACAATACATACGCAAGTTTTTCAAGTACAAAGACAGTACCTGCTAGCGTCTCGTGCTGCTCAGGCTGAGCTGGTCCTTTCAGGCGAAGTTGCTCTCCACTGCTTTTCCCTTCCTCTAGGATAGCATTCACGTGGCCTGGCCTTCTTTGACTTTGGTTAGGCGAACCTCTGACTGGGGGTCCCGCCTGGCGGTTGTTAGGTGCAGGTAGCTGACGAGCCTAATAATTGTTTGCCTGTTGTGGGCGATACTGAGCATTGTTAATCGGT
The DNA here is from genome assembly GCA_947034835.1 of Ballota nigra. NCBI lineage: Eukaryota > Viridiplantae > Streptophyta > Magnoliopsida > Lamiales > Lamiaceae > Ballota > Ballota nigra. Next base: position 121,252,184 of record OX344721.1, on the reverse strand, counting down.
TGATGATTGCTGTTTGGTGGTTGGGCACATTCATTGGACTTGTGCCCTGGTTGATGGCAACGAAAGCAAATTACTCCTCCCTAATTACAGGGTCCCCAGTGTCTCCTTCCACACCTTTGACAGTTCTGGTTAGCTCGAGAGCCAACAAAGTTGTTCCCCCTGGATTGCGGAACTGGATTCTTTTTAAAGGGTGGCTGCCAATTCCGATTGACAGGGACAGTAGTCGGAGTTTGTTTGTACTCCAAGTTTTGACTGATCGAAACCATCAATGCTCGATGGAAAACTTCTCCATAGTTTGGCACCTGAAGGCCAATTATAATTCTTGCTATCTCGGGCCTCAAACCCTGCTCGAACCTGCGAGCTTTCCTTTCATCGTCACCCACCAGATGTGGGGCATAACGAGACAGTTGGTTGAACCTTCTCTCGTACTCTATCACTGAGAGAGTTCCCTGTCGAAGGTTGACAAATTCTTGTTCTTTCCGATCCCTTAGGACTCGTGGAAAGTATCGGTCCAGTATAGCTTTCTTAAAGTCCTCCCAAGTAAGGACCTGTCTAGCTTCTTCGTCCATAGTTCGTTCATAAGACTCCCACCATTGGGCTGCATCCTCCATTAGTTGGAACTGGGCACATGAGACTTTCTGTGCATCAGCCAGTGCCATGTGTCTGAAGATACGTTCCAATCCCGATATCCACTCCTCAACTTCAAAGTGATCTTCTTTCCCATTCAGCCTAGGTGGCTGCAGTCGTCGAAAGCGTTCGACAAAGTCATTCGCCCTGGGCGCAATCTGAGGTATAGGCCCGTACAACGGCGGAGGAGGTGGTGGAACTTGCTGCTGAATGTAGTTCTGAAGAGAGATCAGTATTTCTCTCGCAATATCGTTTTCTGGCGCGGCCTGTTGAGGCGACTCAGGTTCAGCCTGAAGGGGTGGGTCTTGTTCTATCGGACCCACGGGTTCAGGGATAGGGTTAATACGGGGTCGTCCACGTTTATGTCCGGGTGTCATTCTAAAGGTAGTTCTGATCGAAAAGAATAATATTGTTACGATATGTATAGGTGCGAGAAAGTTATAAAAATATAACCGGATTAACCAAATCAACACAACGCTAGCACTGAAACACGTGTGGTACGTAATTCACCGCTTCGCATTGGGGCCCTCAATGGTACAGTGCTCACATTCGCACAGTATTCTAGGAACCAGTGATGTGTCATTAAGCGATAATCAGATAAAATATATGACAGTCAATATATAAAGCAAGTAAAACACATTGACAAGTAGTGAGCACATAATAAGTATGTATATATATAAAAAGTTTTGGTTCTACGGAGTCAGTCTCCTTACATTCGTCATGGAATGCAAAAGGGTTCTAGGTAATGCTATAGCATCGTGTCCTCACATCAATATGGACCACGAGCGACAAAAGGAGGGGTTAGAGCTACGCTGCAATGGTCTATAAGGAAAACGACCACGCAAAATGACTACTACTATAAGTCAAACGGCTACCACCTATACTATATATATATGCATCTACTACTATATACAAAGTCTGGTAGTCCAACTAGTCATCAACCTCTGACTCTGGCGGGGAATCTATCTCTACCTCTGGCTCGTCTCCCTCAAATTCGATAATCTCGGGTTCGACTCTCGCTAACTCTATTATAGGATGTGCAGCTTCTCCCAAGCCGAAAGGTCCCTCTCTAGCCAGTCCACTCGCTACCCAGTAGGCGATGGAGGTATCCCGCTGCGCGAGAGCTGCCTCTAAGTGTAGGTCGGCCCTCCGAGTAGCGATGTGAGAGTACTCGTCCTGGGAGACGGCGGTTGCTCTAGCCGCAACGGCCGACGCCTGTGCTAGCATGACGTCCTCCCGGTGACCGTCCGATGTGGTCAGGTCATGCCCGACGAGTGCAGCGGTCTGGTAAGACAGTCCGCGGTTAACATCCGCGTGCCGAATCACCCTCTGGGCCTCCATCCAGTAAGCGTCTAGGTGAAACTGAGGTCCCTGCTCTGGGTCGTCCACCCTCATACGATCTAACAGTCCGACAGCGATGGGGCGGAAGATTTCGATCACTCCTCCAGCGAATCGGGTCGCAGCTGCAAAGTCAGTCTCGATGTGGGGCTCCGGGGCAGTCCTTGCCCTTTCGCGTGACTCTAAAAAGCGGGCAGTGAAGGCATCAATGGTCTCTACTTCTAACTGCTCAATCTCTAAGTACTGGGCCACATCCATCTTAGGCTTCCTATAGGGAAAGGAAAATTCTAGTCAAATTTTAGTTTAAAAGGAAAAATAACCGTAAAGTAAACATTTAAAGCACGTAATCAAAGAAATCACATAATATCATTTATGAAGTTCGCAAATTATTCAAGCATTCTTATCAATTATTCGAGTTTCAAAAGCAACTTAGACTAGATTTTGTAGTTCCTCCTTCATAGTACTAACGTTATTTTGAGTTATCGTAACCTTTTTGATCGGGTAATATTATGAAGTCAAGCAGTTGTGAATTTAAAGGCCTTTAAGCAATTTTATAAAAGTAGTAATGTACCTTCGAGGAGCTTGTAGACAGTAACCAGAGACACGTTTCCCTCAGAAAATTTTAATATTTTAAATACTTAAGTGATAATAATTAATTTTAGTGGAACGGGAAAACAAGATTTTGGGTTGGGTCCGAAAGTTTTGAACCTACGCTCTGATACCACCTGTAACGCCCCGAACCCAGAATATATTAAATATACCGGATTCGAAGTATTATTGTGATCAAAAGTCCGAACTATAAAATTTTTGAAGGAAAATAACTGAATTGAGAGAGAAGTTTCATGCAGCGGATAAGTGGGAAGAAATATTATAACGTAAGTGTATTTGTATATATATAAAGATGGAAAGAGGGTTCTGTATATTCAGAATAATACACACTGAGTTTGGATAATTGAAACACACGATAAGAGTATCGTCTTGCATGGCAGTATAGATAACATTTATTTGGGAAATAGAAATAATAGGCATCATTGTATTATTAATAATATTTTAAGCAAATGGGAAACTTTGTGTCTTCTGTGTCACTGTCCTTGCTCCCCGTAATTGTAATCTGCAAGGGGTTAGGAAAAAGGGGCGTGAGAATTGAATTCTCACATATGGGTGATTGCAACATCATGGGATTGGTAAATCCGAAATACATTAAGTTATACTCATTAATAAAGTGTTTATTTTATTTAATCAGCTGACATATATAAGATTATAAAATTTAAACGACATTTAAGCATATTTCGCATAATATAATTGAAATAACACAAGTTGATTCACATTAGGGCAAAACCCAAAGTCATATCACATATTATCACAATTGTCAAACCATAAACGTACAACCATTCCACTTCCATCATAGTTTCCCTTTTCAACTCCAACCATCAATAGCCTTGATTCCGAGGGCGTCCAACGACAGCGTCCCCGGAGATCGGAAAATAATCTGAATCAACAACCTTTATTCCGAGGGCGTCCCCGACAGCTCCCCGGAGGTTGGAAATAAATAATCTAAATCAACAACCTTTATTCCGAGGGCGTCCACGACAGCTCCCCGGAGGTTGGAAATAAATACCCACATCACAACTCCGTACTTACTGACTTTCCATAAAACTGACACAACAAACTTCACAGAGAAACAATACTTGATTGACAACAGAATTGATTCATGCTCACATAAGGTACTTACTCATGCAATAGTGATCGACTTACAAAACAACAGGCATTATATATCATATATAGTCATATCACATAATTCAAACAATTATATAATAGGTGCTACGTTTATGTTGGATTAATTGTTTTAGATTGATTTAGTCGAGTTCAGAAAATACCGGCACAACGTCATTATTAGCAGATCAATCAACAGATCATCACCCACCTGTTAACTCTGGGTCCCGAGAGTGATATACAACCAGAATGTCGGATCCCTCGTGCGTATTTCGATTAGCACAGAATCCTAGTACGAAACCATTTGATTAAAAGTTGACCTTTGAATTATTAGGAAAACTTGAGAGTTTGTGTTACGAGAATCGAGAAAGTTGTGGTCTTATAAACTCAAAAATGACTTGCTTAAGGGTCACACCCTATTTTGGTAAATACACCACCTCTAAAAAGGTGAGTGTATTGAGGGAGTGTATTTACTAGTATACTTGTGGTATGACTATTTCAATTACTACAAAAATAATCTTTTGATAAGTACACCCCTTTTTAAGAGGAGGTGTATCAGGGGGGTGTATTTACTAATTTATGTTGTGTCCTTAATAAAGGCCCTTTAAGGAAAAAAGAAAATATAGTTATTAAACTTGGAATTACTTAGAAAAAAATAAGATTATTACTTAGAAAAAAATTAATAAAATTAAAGAAAAGGTTTTTCTTTCTTAAGAATTCTATTTCTCATTTTTAAAAGAATTCTTGAATATAAAACTTCTCTCTTCTAAACTTATTAAAAGACTTGGACTTTTCTAAGAAAATTATATTATAAACTAAAATAGTTTATAAAAAAGGTATTCTTCTTTTCTAATATTAGTGATACTTCTAAAGTTGGTTTGTAATACTTCTAAAACAACGGATTATATTAAAAAGGCTTTATTTTGCGTTTCTAAAATTCTAACAGGGGTACGAGGTGAAGACGAGTTTCCCTTTGTCTATGGATTCAAAACAAAAGTGTTTTATTCTTGAAGATCATCATCCAAAAATAATACCAACTCAACAAAACAAGGATACTAAAGGATTTTGCTAATATCATCATAATACTAAAACAATGACACTAAACATTCGCAAGAATAATACTAGTCCACTAAGTCATTAATACCATACATCTAAAACATTAATACATATCAACCGGTCAACTAAAAATCAATATACTAATTCATCTAATTCCAACAGTCCAACTTAAGTTTGTGAAGGAAATAAAAACAGGGAAAACAATATCCAAAACTTACTTCTAAAGAGTGATACAAAGAGGACAATTCAATAATACTAAATAAGTCAACTAAAGATACTAAAACATTTAAACTAAGCTTAACATTAAGTTTTCTCCTTTCTTTTCTGCTTCTTTGTTCCATGGGATTCGAACAAAACTCGGCCAAAAATTCCAAAATTTACGAAAGAAGGAAACGAAGGTAGAAACCTTACGAGCTTCGGTTCGAGATGTTAAACGGGCAGCCTAACGGCGTCGTTTTGAAACTCAGAATTTGCTCACGAAAATTGGGCAGCCTAACGGCATCGTTCGGGAATTCAGAAAAAAGAATCGAACAGCCTAACGACGTCGATCGAAATTTCCAGAAATTTGGCAACAGCAACCGGTTCAACGTCGTCAAAATTGAACGGAAAATTAAACGAAATAAGGTCTCAGTTAGAAATTGGAATAAACCGGTATTCGAAATCGAATTAAACGTAATGAAATTCGAAGAAAAGAGGAAATATTTCATCTAACCGAAAGTTGAGGAAGAGGCGGCGACGGCGGAGCTGGCTTCGGCCTCGATGCGGCGGCGCTCGGCTTCACACGGTGAGAGAGAGCGAGAGCGACGGAGGGCAGGGGAGGCGGCGCAGCTTCAAACAGAGAGAGAGACGCGGTGGCTTCGCGGTGCGACGACGGTGCTGAGAGAAAAAGGTGGGCGGTGGTCGGAGCTCGGCGGCGGCGCGGTGGTCTGCTTCGCGAGCGGGAGGCGTTGGCGAAGAGGCGCGAGGGGCGACGGCCGTTGCGGAGGAGGCGTCGCTCGTCGCGACAGAGAGAGAGGGAGAGTGGCGCGGCGGCGGCTGTTCGCCGGAGGAGGAAGAAGGAGGCGGAAGGCGGCGTTCGTTGCAGAGGAAAATTTTTGAGAGAAAAAAATTTTTGAGAGGAAGAATGATAAGTGCGTGAATGAAGAAATGAGGAGAGAGGCTTGACTTTTTCTTATTTATACTAATTCATTTTAAGACTTATCTATCCCCTCCAAATCTTATAAAAAAAATCGATATTTTCGTTCCCAACTGATACAGTTTAGGGGTCGTTTGGTTCACGAGTGTAATCCCGATTCAGAAATTAATATAGTTTTAAAACTCAATTAATATTTTAATGTATTTTGATTTTTCTCAATAAATTAAACGGATCGAAATCCTTAATTTAATTTGAATATTTAATTTCTCGTAGTCCTAAATTCGTTTGAAAGATTCGATTTCTTTCTTCGAATTTAGGAATTTATAAAAAGGGTATATATATATATTTAAAATACACAAATAACACACAAAATAATAAAATTAAAAGAAAACCAAGACAAGAAAATAAAATAAGGCTTCTAATTAAGAAAAAGGGTACAGAACGGGACGGGGTATTACAAAGTTCGAAGTCACAATGATTCTCACCCAACATGAATCAAAGCAGTAACCATTAAGCACACACGGTCCTATTTAAGTGACGGAGATTAAGAAATCAATAACCACTGAGGTCTAATTCTTCACATTTCAGAACAGAAGAATTTATCCTTGCTGTAGGTCCTCTTCAACACATACTAAATGTGCTAGTGCAATCTCTTAGTCAAGACAGATCAATCTGAGACTTACACATCGACCTTTCACGGCGGATTGTTCAATTCCACCTAGGTCGTGAATATGTACGTTTAGTTACAAGGAAACTGTTAATGTTGTCTTCCGTGATCGGGTATCACCACATTAACTACAATTTAACATGTACCATGTATTGAACAGTTTGCAATAGATATTCAACATTCAATCATAACTAAAGCAAATGCGATAAAAGAATTATTCTCATAAAACAAGTGTTTGATACACGAGTTATACAAAGTAAAAGCATACTTTCACGTATAACTCCAACAAGATTATCTAGTTATTTACTTCAAAAGAATATTATAGTAGACACTAGTGTTAGACCCGCGGTCTCGCGGACTTGTAATTATTTTGTTTTTTTATCTACGGAGTTTTAATATTTGAACGTATAATACAGATTTATATTTCAACACACCAGAACCTCTCCTCTCCAACATATTTAGTCTCAACCTTGGCTCAGCACCAGACATGATGCTTTTTCTAGCACTACGAAACTGCATTGCAAATGGATTGAAGGTATTGACCATCATTCGCAGCTAAAAAATGATCACGTCATTCAATTTCTTTTCCTCTTTCTTTTCTCATCCACTGAATATATATATTAGTTGGATTAGACATATGTTAGAAGAGAATTTTTTTTTTGTTAATTTAGTAAAAACAAACTTAAATATAGTTAAAAAAAAGTATTAACAATAATGAATTTAATAGCTCACCCTATCGCCTGAATTCTGTTCAGATCCTCATTCTCGGTGTCATATATATACAACTGAGAAAATATACGCTTCTGTTCAGGTACATGTAACAAACTACCAATCCGATGATAGTTAGCTCCATGTAATTTATACACATACGGTCCATGACCTTTGTTTATTGACCTGTCAATTTTTTCACCCATTGTCGTAAAGCTGAACATCATGTTAAAAAATCTGATCTTTCTAATAAAATATTTGTTTTTCGCATCTCTATTAGACAATAGATTTATTAGTGTATCAGGAGGGCGTCTTAACATCGGCAACTGAACTTTTCCATTGGAACAACACGTTGGAAATTTGGTAGGATTTTCTTTTTTTCTTGCCACTTTTCTCATCATACCAAAAAAATGCATTACAATGTCTACAAACAAACGTAGGATCTCCATAATCAACATATGATGTCCATAACAAAAAAAATTATAATCCAAGGTCATTAACTATAACTTTTTTTTAAATGAAGTATCAAATCAACATGCTCACCAGAATTAGATATCACATATCCACTAAGGTTTTGTTGTACGACCAACCACGGGGAAGAATGATCAAGCACCATACGATTTACAGGAATAGATTCATTGTGTTGAAATACACAAAATATCTAATTACATACCAGACACAAAAATATCTAATTACATACCTTATCTATACCAGACACAAAATATCTAATTACATACGGACATACCGAATAACATATAATGGTTATAAAAGATAAAACCATAGTTAATATATATTAAAAATACATATCACAACCATAGTTACCACTACTACTTCCGTAATATCCTTGACTTGATGAAGCACCCAAATGCAAATGTGCGTTAACATTGAGCACAAAAGTATCCCTAACACCATATGTAGGAGTCTTTTCCCTACCTGCATTTGCAACGTGCCAATAGACATATCACAAAGATATAGTTTATACCCGACAAATTATAACCAATCCCAAAAAAAGAACACATGTACGCCAATATGGAAAACATACCATCAGAAATTCTCACACGTTTTGATCCAGGTTCATCCAATGTCGGCGAAAGTACGTTTACACCTTGTTGTGCAACGGTTTGAGCTAAATAAAATTAAGAAGCAACTGTGGTAAATGGTTAAGAAACCAAGAAGTACGCACATTCATATAAACTGTAAAACTCGCAAAGGCTGATCCAGAATTTTATTCCGGAGGTATTAATATCTATGGCTGAATGTAGCTTTTTACTTAGTGATTTTTTTATGTTAGAAAAATAAAAATTATGGAATGAAATAAAAATCACTGCTATTAATCTGGATCATTTTTTTGTGGATTTGAAATCTATAAACTTCGAATCCTTCTCCCTAACGAAACATGTATTAGTGGATGTCAAATCGTATTTTATCTTTTAATATTGTAACCAAAACCATTAAAATCATAATTTTTAAATAAAACAGACCAAACACATTAGTTCTGTAGTATTCAACATAAAAAATTATAGTACTCCATATGTCCCATTATTTGTTGCAAACTAAAAAATAATAATTTGCATACACACTCATAATAATATACACACATTTACCTATACGACACTACTTTACCTTAAACGTACATTTTTTTAAAATGTGTGCTGGCCCAATTATGCATAAAATACTTGGATGGAGGTACTACAAAATTGTCTCATTATATAAATTAGAGTTGAATTACAATGATTTAAATACAATGTGAGTGACATTACTTCATTATAGCAATTTAATTTCATCCAAGTTCTAAAATATTATAAAATCTATTGAAAGAGAGTTTTTATAAAGGCTAATGTTTAAGCTGTGATTTATAAAAAAAAAAAAAAAAGTTCATGAAATAAACAGAATGATTTATTTAAAGTCAATCTTGCACTAATGTTTCTTAAAGTAGTCCAAATCAATTTATTCCTGTTCATTAACTTTTCACTGTATGACTTCAACATTTTTTTCATAAAATATTGGCGTATTTTCAATTGCATTTATAATTCTTTAGAATAATTCTTCCGTACCAAGATATGGCCTTTGTTAAAATAGTGATGAATTAGATCAAATATGAGCATTTTTTTAACCAGATCGAAAACTTTGCAGCAAATATCTCCCAAAAAATCCACAATTCAAATTAATTATAACAGAAAAATAGTGCAATAATTATTTTATGCATATAAAATTTCATATGCGGCATGTACGTTTCTTTGTAATTGCAAGAATATCTCAAAATGTAATTTTGAAGGTATGCATGCATATTGAGCATTATTGGGCATGATTTGGAGATTAAACCATAAGATTATTCGCTAGCTTTGTACGACTCTTCTCGACCGACATACTACTTCCTATTTACATCTAACACACCCCACTATTATATGCTAACTATGCTCCTGATGCAAACATCCTAAAAGTTTTTTTAACTATAAATATAATGAGTATATTGGATAGTCTCAGTGTCGAACCTTACAATGCGTGTCTTTTTTTATTCGAAAGAATATTCATCCTCTCAAATCTTGCAACTCTACATCTCATTCTCTCCAAGGGTGGATCTATTCACAAAACTCATTATACATAGACATAATTAATAAAACAATATATACATAAAATACAAACACTAATAAATACACACAGTGATTCAACATTTGATATGAACACTAATCGAATACAGGCAAGAATCCACATTTTTTGATAAATTATAGTCTTGCGTATCATTCGTGCTATTCGAGCAATGTTAGCTGCAATAAAAAAGTATTTTATACAATGCTAATGCAAAAAAACATGAACAACAGTAAATTGAAAGGAAATCATTGTTTACAAAGAACATCAATAATAACCCAATAATTAAAAAATATGGACTTCTCTCCAAAGCTCTCCCAGGATCCATTATCGATCAGCCTACACATAGCAATGATTGAAATAGCAAAATCAGTAGATAAGAAAATGTTGATCCAGAAATGTATATATATATATATGTGTGTGTGTGTGTGTGTATATATATACAACAAAAGTTTATATCAACCAATACAATCAATACCTATTTCAGATTGAAGAATTTGGCATCACATAGGTGAAACAATACAGTGATACATGTGTATCACAGCATATAAAACCAAACACACACAATTATTTCAGAGTTAAAATGCACAATATATCTATTTTATTTTGGAAAATGTGGTCAATTATACAATATACCATATCACCACATTCATATAATAATTGCTAATTAATCTGTAAACATAAACTTAAATGTCTTGTGTCATTAGATGGTAAGTGAAATACTCCAAACTATAGTTGCCAAATTTCAGGACTAAAATTAAAAAAAAAAATGTCAAAAAATATTCAGTTTTAATGTGATTGACCAACAAATAATATTTTATTATCCAAATATTGGTATGCCACAATATCAATGATCGACAGTATAATCTTGATTGAGCGACGAACCCAGATCAAATGCAATGATAGCAAATAATTATCCTACTCCTAATAAGACAATATGTATATATATTTGTCGCAAATAAGCAACAACCAGTTAACATGGTATCACAAAAACCACACGGCCAATAGCAGAAAAAAAAAGATGAATATTGACAAACAACCAAAACTTATATTGTTGACATATACGTTCACAACTATTTTACTATCTTACACTGTGTTACTCACAGATTTTGTCCATTTGGTACGCATAATAACACAACCCTTAAATGTATCCGGATATATTGAGTATTTTGTTTTTATTTGTTAGATGATGTATCCCAAAAAACTGGAAAGCTGTCCATCTTGGCCTAAGTTTGATAAATATATGCCGCACACATAAGATCATAAAATTCATACAGAAAAATGTCAATCTAATTGATCACAGGTTTAAATATTTCATGTACTGAATATCAATGTTGAAAGACAAATGCAGGTAATATTAGCATACGTGATTTGTTAAACATGAATAAAATCTAACAACAATACATATAAATAATTCCAGTCTATATAAACAACTACAACTACATCTAAAATCATCAGAACCAAATATAAATAGCGTTACCAAGAAAAATTGCTTACAAAAAAAAAATATAGGATATTGTATAAATCTTATTGCATCAAACCAGAAACATTACACCCACTGAACACAAAAGCCTGGATATGAGTGTACATTTATTCAAAGTGAAAAAAAATTAAAAATAAAAGATAATATTATTTTATTTGGCACTTGAAAATTCCACACAATGAGTCACACGATCAATTCTTCTCAATTTTAACGGCAACCAACTTCTTCGAAACAAAGTTGTGGACATCGTCATCCTCATCAACGTCTATAGTCAGTACTCCTCGACGTTTTCTCTTATTTTCAACAGAAGATTCAGGAATCCCAACGTAACCATCCTCACAGGATGGGGAAGAAACAACCTATTATCCACAAAGCAAAAGTTGAAAAATTAGAGAATGTAATAGCCCTGCCAAAATCACATAGTTACATACACTAATAAATAGCAAAAAAAAAAAAAATGAATGCATAAGCCAAAATGAGAAAATAACCTTTCCATGACTCGAGGAAATAAAGTTAGTGTCCTCATGATCCACGCTCGAACGGTCAACAGAGACTTCCTTAAAAAAAAGGCATAAAAATTAAGCCGATGACCAAATGTCCAAATTCAGAATCATCAAATGCTACTAATTATAATACCTTACTCAAACAGGTTTTTGCCTCAAGACTTTCAATTAAACTTTGATTAGATGAAAATTTGAAAACAGTATACACCGAATATCCATTGCTTAGGTTAAACTCAGAAATTGAAAAACGAAAAATAAACTTCTTTCCAACCAATTCTTCAAGTTCAGGTGGCATCTTGTCGCCCAAATTCTTCTGAATAAAAAGAAAAAAAGGAAAAAAAAATGTAAAATAAATTTTTAAGAAGGGATAAGCGGATATAGAATTTGTAAGTACCTCCTCTGCATTCTCCAAAATCTCAGGTGTTTTACCCAACAAATCAACTGCATCTCGATGAAACAACACTAAGGATGCAGATCCCATATGATCCTTGACATTAATTGTAATTTTGAACCTAAATTATTATAAATATATAGTTACTGGTATCCATCAATCCACATATCAAATTAAAGGTATCAACTATTTCAGGATGAGAATTGCATCTAGAACAATTCCACTTGCCCAAGCAAAAAAAAAAAAAAAAAAACCGTTTTTGCTAAACTTTTGGCAGGCATGATAATACCATGAAAACGCATCATCCACCGAACAAATAGTTGCTACGACAATGTAGTAACATTCCTACGATGAAACAAAAGAAATCATCGAATAGAAAATACTATTAAGTAAGTGAAATATATAGTATTCAATAAAAATTAAAAAAAATTAATATAATAAATACAATAAACCAATACCAAATTGATCTCATCAATTCCATCCAAGCACCCCACATCAACAGTATCAGAAAAATCAGCATACGCAATTGAATGCTCATATCTGCCCTTGCCAGTAACAATTGGGAATGGGATCTTAACCAACTCTAGCTCAAGCCTACTCAATGCAAAGGGAAAAAATGAATAAGAATTGTTCAAAAATTATAAGTCGGATAAAATATTCAAGAAATAATTTATTCGTACCTACGGCAATACTCACTAACCTCATCCGATTCTCCATTAATTGTTAGACGGTTTGCATACATTGAATTGGAAATATATTTGACTGCAAGGAATTTAATTTTTCATTTTTTTAAAAAGTAATTGCCTTGAAATTTATGAAAAAATAAAATAAAAAAAATATAATAGTATTCATAACCTTAAAACGTGGTTGTATCTTTGCGTACTCCAAGACTATGACAATTGGCGTAGTCGAATTTTCCTTGTTGAATAACAACAACTGTTCATAGTACCCTCCCACAAAGTGCACATAATCCTCGAACGACTATAATTTTTTTATTTATACATCCTATTAACTTTAAAATTCCGAATATATAAACAAAACTAAAAAAATATTAAATAGTGACCCAAAATAACACGCATACTTGCCTTTCATCCTCGACCTCCGAGTCAAGTTTGGTTGTCACTCAATCGTTAACACTAATCTCCTCAACATCCCATATACGAACAACAAATGCAATAACATCTTTTTTTCCGAGAATGTTAAAAAAACACAAATTATTATATACACAAAGGACAAATTTTACATAAATATATTACAATGAAATACCAATCAAACTCTTAGCCTCCTCCTCACTCCTCTCCTTATCAACTCTTGTCTTGAAATGAAAGTTGACCTTAAAGGGGTGCATAGTACACTAAATTTTGCCATTGTTCAATCCAATACCAAAATTGGATATGACATAACTCGAGCCTTCGATTAAAATTTTCTCAAACCTTATCAAATATTTTCTAACAGTGCACTGAATCCTGCGCCCTGATATGATAATAAACCCAAAAGCGAAATAATTTCAATAAAAAACCTTGTCATTCGAACATGAAATAAGAAATAATATATAAAAAATAAGAACTACAACACAAATATATTAAAATAGACCTCCTCATCAATAAGGATCTACTCCAGGAAAATCTTATCATGCTTAGAGCCCTTTCCCAAAATATTCCATGATCTAGTAACCAAAGTTTTAATTGTGCAGTTATCTTTCTCAGGAGTAAGCTCAGACACCTTAGAGAAGAGAGAAGACGTATCCTGCACAATAATATAAACAATAAATTAGAAAACATACAAATTATAAATACCCACGAAAAGAACACATCTCAAAACGTCTAAAGCAAGAATAACACCGATTAACAAATTAATCATACCAAATAATCTTGCAACTAATAATATATGATATCGAGAAAATATGATGATGAACACAGAAACCAGCAAGACATGTATTTATACAAAGAATGATAGGGAGATAAAGGATGAAATTAAGACAATACATTTGGAGGATAAACAATTGTATGATTTTTTTTTAATTCTATAATATATTTACAAATAAAATACTGATTAAAAATTTCGTAAAATTTCTTTATATACAACTTTCGTTGTGTTCTTAAAAATTGAGAAACTAACTTTATATATATATATATCAAGAACCCCACGTCTTAAAAATAAGTTAACCACACATGAAAGATATACATTATAAACTCTTTGTTGTAATACATATAGTAAGAATATTGAGAAACTAACTTTAATATATCTATTTGTAGTTTCATATGAGGCCTCAAACATTAGAAAAAAAATTAAATCTCTTATTTTATATGTATCATATAAAAAAATTGACCTCTTTAAAATAAGTCAACCACAAAATATATAAATTATAAACTCTTAATTGTAAAACATTAATTTTCAATGATAATAAATATAGGTTAAAAATCATGATGTAAAATTTCACATTACATTTGATTTGTAGAAATACACATAAGATAAAGTATATCTTTTAAAAGAGTTCTATGTTATAACTCTATTGCACTTAACTTTATTTTACTGGATACACTGTATTAATAAGATTTTAAGAAAATATAATTAATTAACTTGGAACATAAGAATTAGGAAAAATACACTTTTTTATCCTTTAACTTTGGTTGTCTTTGGTTTTTGTCCTATTAACTTTGAACTTTTGAATTTCGGCCTATACATAACAAAATTTGTATTTTTTGTCCTATTACCTGCTATACCAGGTACCTCTTTTGGTATATCTGACGTGACATTTTGAGTTTCATCCTATAAATTATGAAAAATGGTATCAAGTGAGATTTCCCGAAATAGTTACCTGGTGTAGCAGGCAACATGATAATTTTTTTTTTTTTTTATAAGTTATAGGATGAAATTTAAAATTCCAAAGTAAACAGAGATGGAAATATTAGAACAAATAAGCACCATTATAAATTACATTTCATTTGATTGAAAAATATATAAATACAAAGATTGTTTAGAATTTCTTTTTAGTATATCATAGAAATATGAACTATTCATTTGTTTATCTAATTATTAATTATTTATTTTTGACATAGAAATACACCTCCGCACATACTAAACATAATGTATACATAATTTATTAACAAAGTTGGAATAAAATTATATTGCAAAAATTTTATGTTAATAAATTATCATATATTTTTTGTTTGAAGTTTAAGAATTATTTTCACTAAATTCATCAGTTTCACTAATATTATTTATCACCTAAAAGTATTAGTAGTTTAACTAAATCATATTAATAAAAAAATGACATATTATTTTATTTGTCGTGAGTATTATTCACATCATACATTACTTATTAGTATTATAAAATTTAGCCTAAATTGACCAAAATTAAAAGATAGTGTCCTAATTTTTCAAGTTTGTAAAGATATTGTCCTAATTTTGCAAGTTCATAAAGACATTGTCTCAATTTTTCAAGCCCGTAAAGACATTGTCCTAATTTTACAAATACTCCTAAGGTAGTTTCCTAAAATAACAATTTCTCCCTTATGACCAATATATCTAAGAAAAGAAAAATTGAGAAATAAAAAATAAGGTTAATTTTAATGGAGAAAAATATGAAACTTTTTCAAAAAAAAAAAAAAAAATCTTACGATAACCGCTTCAGAGAAGAGTTGAGAGAGTCGAGTCGATCCTTAGTTGTTGTTTCCTTGTATAATCAAAATCATAATTAACTAATTAATCTATCAGACATTATTGTACCATTCATTTTTTTTAAATAAACCTTTTAATATGTGAAAATTATCTTCAAGTTAATTATTCACGTAATTGTAGAAGTTGTTATTTATGACCACACCTTCTGCTTAAATGAAATTTAGGTCAACTTTTATAAAGTAAGAGTCAAATAAAGCCCGATTATGATACGCTCAAATAGAATTATTTTATAAAATTTGGCCTAAATTAAAATATAGTGTCCTAATTTTGCAAGTTTGTAAAGATATTGTCCTAATTTTGCAAGTTTGTAAAGACATTGTCTCAATTTTGTAAGCTCATGAAGTAAGTGTCATAATTTTACAAATACTCATAAGATAGTGTCCCAATAATAATTTTTCCATTATAACCAATTTAATTAATGGTAACAAAGAGTATTAATTGTTTAATTCTACAAACACTCATAAGGTAGTGTCCTAGAATAATAATTTTTCCTTTATAACCAATTTTGTTAATGGTAACGAAGAGTATTAATTGTTTATTAAAGAACATTAATTGGTTAAAGTAAAGTGTATCTAAAAATAATTATAAAGTGATACATATATGAAATAATTTAATTCTAAATCATACTCTCAATAGCAATATTTTATGATCAAAGTATGTAATACCACAATGAGGTTAATTATATTTCTAATCTATGACTAATGTTGTCTAAATTACAAATTGATATGTATACAATAAGTCATATATTATATCTTATCACTAAATTAACTCATATACACAAGAAAAAATATTTTTTAGGACATTATCTTAATGGTGTTTGCCAAATTAGGACACTATCTTTACAGGCTTTCAAATATAGGGAACTATCTTTATGTGCTTATAAAATTAGAACACTATCTTTACAATCTTGAAAAATAAGGACACTATTTTTTATTTAGGCCAAATTTAGGCTAAATTTTATAAAATGTGGATCAAACAAAGTTTGATTACGATATGCTCACTTGGTCGTATTTTAAATTTTTTTTGGCCTAAATTGGCCTAAATTAAAAGAAAATGTTCTTTAGTTTTACAAGTTTGTAAAAATATTGTCTCAATGTTGCAAGCCCACAACGATAGTGTCTTAATTTTACAACCACATGTAAGATAGTGTCCTAAAATAACAGTTGTTCCCTTAAACCCATTATCTAAAAAAAGCAAGATATACATAGTTAATATAGTAAGGTTTCACAATCAGGACGATTATTAATATTCAATTGACAATCGTTTTAAAAACGATACCATAAAATATTGAGGCCTAGGATTATAACACATGAAATTCAATCTTCACAATTGTAACTTATATGATTATAAGATTATGCAAGATTCAATAATTAATAGATGCAACATGTATGTGAAAGTTAGCAAAAAATTCAACACTTAATTCAAGAGTTGTTAATAGAAATACATATGCTAATAGCACGGTCGAAATTATAAGTCTGACTTAAAAGACTAATTCATGATGATTGAAGATTAAACATGGTAAAACATTCCTACGCATTTTTTATTTTTTTGTTTTGGTTAAATTGCTAAGTTGGCAAACTTAAATATAACATAGTTTCACAAAAAACAAACAACACTAATCTCCTATATATATACACAAATTACATCAATGTCACCAATAATAAACACTAATTAACGCGGATGTTGACCAACTAAATTGCACATATACACAAATAACACTCATAAGAAAAAAGTTTCCAAAATAAATTTGAAAAAATCAATAACTCTATCAACATAAAGTTTTACTAATGTATAGTAATAATAACACCAATCCTAAACGGAAAGTATTTAGTGAATAGCCATTAATTAGTAGAGGTCAAAAAGTAAAACTAATGTATAGTAATTTTCAAAATTTTGGTTTGGTAGGAGCAATATCACCGAGAGCATAATCCTACTCTAAATTATTGTACACAATTCCAAAAGTTGAAGCCATACCATGATATAGCAAATGAGTGCATCTAAACCCTAATACCATATATATTAATTCGTAAATAACGTAATTTTTTTAAATGAGATTAAAGAATACGCATGGTATTATAAATAAATTAAATACAATCAATTAATAAAATTCTTTTTCTATTTACAAAAAAAAAAATGAAAGTCAAAATTTGACAATTGTTTTGATAATAAAAAAAAAACTAATGTCAAAATTTGACAATTATTTACTAATGACAGCCACTAATTACCAAAGACGTTGAACAACCAAATCGTGCATCAAACAATAAAATTTGGAAAGATTTTTTTTTTAGGGGAAATTTTGGAAAGATTAATTAATCGACCTATAACATAAAGTTTTACCAATTTTGTGGTTTAAAAATAACACCACGTAACGGTTGCATGACAATGGAAAGCATTTAATACTATCAATTAGCAGAGGTCAATGGGCAAAACTGCTACATAGTAATTAACGTATTTTTGTTTGGTAGGAGTAATATTACATGGAGCATAAATTAACGTATTTTTGTTTGGTAGGAGTAATATTACATGGAGCATAAACCTACTTTAAATCTAACACAATAATTATCATCAATCACTTAAAAAAAATTAATACTGTCCAAGAATATGTACGACAATTTCAATAAATAAAATAGAAACAAATGCTAATTTTCCGTCACTATTTGAAAAAGAATTCAAAAGTCAATTTTTGCCAACTATTTTGACAATAAACAAATATAAAAATCGCACAGTTAATGGACATATCTCGACTAAATACCAAAATTCGTAAGTGAAAAACCTAGATTTCAGTGGGATAATTTTTATAACGGGTAGAATGCAACAAATCCGAACAAAGTAGGAACAACACAATATTAGTAAAACTATAGGGTTTTCATCACAATTTATGGATTTAGTGTTTTAAGACTTAAGGTACAGTAGCAAACATTAACTGGAAGATAAATTGGTCGATAAAATTAATTCAACACGTAAAAATGTTCATATACATCTATGACCGAAATAAAATTCAATTCGCTAATTAAAATGTCGATGGATTAATAAATAAATGGGAAATTATACAAAATTATAACGAATACAAAAAGTCGGATCATCAAATGCTAGAGGTCAATGAGTAAAATTTTAGAAACGTGTGTTGCATATCAATAAGCAAAATTTTAGAATGTGCGCTGCATATGAACAAAATCGGATCATGAAATATTAGTGGTACTAAATGGTAACCTATCCATCAAATTTTTTAACTCTTGATCATACTAAGACAGTTGGGAGTTATATATGAACAACGCGGAAGAAGAATATAAGATAAATATATTGAAACTTAGAGACAAAGAACTGCGAAAAGAAAAAAATAATTCATTAATATGCAATTAGCATTACAAAGCCGGTATTTCAACGTATACACACATCCACATACTTTCTACGTATAATCAAAAGCATGATATTACAATGTCGATATACAGCCTATTGTGAATGACTCACGAAACGAAAGAAAATCAAATAATTATACTATGTTTCTCGTCCAATACATACGATAACATACAACAATGACTCACTACAATTTCAAGATAACATTAACGCTGCGAAATTTGTCGAAAAATATATACAAAAAAGCCGTCCTCATCTTGAAACGAAATAGGGCCGACGATCACCCGATTCCTGCATGGAAACAAAAAATGAACTAAAAATGAGAATAACAGACAGTCGTATAGAAGGTTTTCAAAGTTGTCGAAGCACGACAAACATATAAATAATTGAGAAAAAAAAAAAAGAAGAAAAGAGAAATACGAAACAAACAAAGGAAGGAAGAGCAAAATATGAGCTAGTAGAGCGGAATGAAATATTGCATAGAATTGAAGAATTGAAGAACTTATATAGAGAAATGCCAAGACAAACGAACGATCACGATAAGATCAAGAAAATGGAAGGCTATAAAAGACCCAAGAAGCATGGATTAAGGAGAAAACATAATTTTATTTTGAAAGCATAATGATTTGCCACATAGGACAAACCATACTTTGCTTTATAGTATAGTAGGATATAACAATTAATATATCAATATATTATATTGGGTAAACCACCAAATATATATGAACATTAAATAACTAAAGGGTATTATGAGTTATACTAAAAAGTATTGCAAAGTGGTTTATGTATGAACCAAATTTTACTCTATGCATACTCTTATTTTATTTTTTTGTAGAAGGAAGAGCGATTATCTATCTAGATAATTAATTACTTCGGAGAAAAATTATAGTAGACATATAATAATTAACAAATCAATATATTTTATTGGGTAAACCACTAAATATATATGAACATATTTATCATATTGGAATAAGTTTGGAAGATATCTTTGGGTTAATTAATTTACAAGCAATGCATAAATTAATGAACTTTGTTGTCTACAAAGCAAAGAAAGAGTAAGATCTCCAACAAACTCTATATACCTCAATATTTTGGCCTCTAGATTCGGATAATTTCACGGGATAATAATATGAATAATGTATTTCAATTGAAGACAGAGTAAAAATCTAAATTGACAGACCCAACACAGGAATGGATAGAAACTAAAGGTTTCAAACCTCAAACCTAAATTAAATTTGGAGGATTCAGAATAAAAATATACAAAAATATATGTGAAATGTATACATTCTTAAATTACATAACTTTAATGCATGTATTTATCTCAATAATATAAAAATAAATCTTAACAAACTAATATGTACAAGTAACCGTATGAAACATAAGACTTTGTAAATGAGTTTTTTTATTGAAAAAAGAAAGAAGTGCAAAGACTACATTGATAATTTTATAAATGTTTCGTTCAAAGTTACAATTGAAGAATATTGTGGACGATTTGAATTATTTGAATGATAGACTAATACTTGCACCTACACTAGAATAACTTGAAGTGTTATGGTTTGTCGAATCATGATTTGAATTTGAAAGTTGCAACTTTAAAGATGTTACTCAGAAATATAAATAATTCAAGAGGACTGTGCAATATAACTAGAATGACGCTAATAAGATTAGGTGATAATGTTCTGGAAGATACATACATAACCAGAAGCAATACACATGCAATGGTGTCGATCCCTAAATTTTCACTAACTCCATTCGATTTGAGACTTACTGTCAAGTTTCAGAAAAGACAATTCCAATTAGCTATCTCATATGAAATGTCAATAAGAGTCAATGACAATCGCTCGCTAATATTGACTTATTTTTTTAAGAATCAATTTTCAGCCACAGTCAATCATATGTGGATGTTTTGAGAGCCACTAATCGCAATAATTTGAAGATTTTGATGTGTAGTGACTGACGATGAACGTTCATCGGAAATGGAAAAAAATGTAATTTTTAGAGAGGTGTTTTGAAATCTAATGTCCTCAATTTTTATTTTTTTCTTACATCCCGTTAAATATGGATTCGTAGCTACCAAAATTTCTTACTGTGTAAAGCATAAAAATTATATGGTGAAACACAAATAATATTGATATTATCTCTTATAAATAAATTATTATATTTATTGCACTTTGTTTTCACAAAAGTTTCTCGACATCTGCATTACGTTCTCTTTAAAAAAATAAACCTTCAAATAAAAGAATAGTAAATTATATATTTGAAATGAAAAATACTTTAATAGAATATTAAGAAACACTTCTAAACCTAAACAAACATACTACAATATAAATTGAAGACACACAAATTAATTGAACAATTATAGTCGTGCATCACACGAGTTTAATTACTAGATATATTTATTGTTATATTATTATATAATTATGTAATTATATATTTAACCGAATATTTACGAATATCGGATTGAATACCATAATTTTTGTGTTCGTATTTGATAACTAATCGAATCAAAAATATTATTTATACTCGAATTCGAATTATAACATTTCGAATACAAATACCGAATTTCGTATACAAATACCAAATAAAACCAAAATTATTTGATTTGTTATATATATATATACTAGTGCTAAACCCGCGACTATCGCGGAACTGTATATAAAATTTATGATAAAGTTATTAATTAATTTATTTTAAGTATTATAAATGTGTTTACTATTATTATTTTAATTATTCAGTATTTTTATTGTATTTTTTAAAATGTTAGCTAATAATAAATAATTCTATTTCAATGACAATAAACTATAAATTCATAACATCTATTATTGATCAAATGTTTAGAAAATAATGCTTACAAATTGCGGAAAATCTCTTTATAAACAACATTTGTGGTGTATTTGGAAGGATTTCCTTTAGAATCAAGTGACAAAATCTTCAATCTTCTACTCGAACTAACTCCGGATACTGCAACATAAAGTTGACCATGAGTGAAAACATGCTTGGGAAGATACAATCCAACAGTAGAAAGCGATTGCCCTTGACTTTTATTTATTTTCATGACAAAACACAGTAGAATTGGAAATTGTTACCTTGTAAAATATACCGGCATTGTAGGATCAAAATTTGTCAATGTAATTCTTGAAATGAAGACTTTATTTCCAATATTCCTTCCAGATATTATTTCAGTCTAGAGAATGTGGTTATCAAGTTTTATGACGATCAATTTTGTTCCATTGCACAAATCGGATTTGTGATCAATACTTCTTAGTAACACTATAGACACTCCTTCTTTCAAGACCAGACGGTGATTTGACATTCCAGAACACCTAACAGAATTTAAAAATTCAACTATAACCATCTGTCCATTACCTCCTTCTCGAAATTTAGAGACACAAATATTGTCTGAGCTTAAGTATATTTTAGTATCACTCGAAATCAGATAAAAACTTATCATTTATAAACTCCACATCTCAATGTGTAGGTGCAAGTATTGCTTTATCCTCAAAGTATTTATGTGTCCTTAAATTATCAATCAAGGATGGATAAATATTTTTTTATTATAGATGCAATTGGAGCAACAACATCACAAATTAAATTATCTTTCATAATCTCAATCTCAGTGACATCATCTTGCCTATTTCTAATTTTCTCATCACCAACTTTCAAATTCCACCTTGAGAAGTTAACAATATCATCATCATTTGAGGACGTATTGAGATCAGAACGTTGTAATCTCATGTTCTTCGTCAATCTTAAATTCTTAATATTGAAAACAAATAAGATGTATTTAGTTTTTCACTAATATTTTTTTTAAAAAAATTATCATTTAATAAAAGATGCATAAAATACCTTGCAATGATCTCACAAATATGAAGCATTGATAGTTGAGTGCACAATATCCTCTCGACTTCCTTTGGGTATAACATGGAGTCTCTTTCTGAAATCTCTTCCAAGCACAATGATTTTACCACCAAAAGACATATCACTCATGGTTCCATCTAGAGATCTAACAATATCCCTCAAGTTTCTATCCAAAGCTAAATCTGTTAATCGTTGGTGTCTCATCTCATATAATAAGCTTTGTCTTCAATAATAGTTAGGACAAATGTGTCCTTAGCTTTATGTTACACGTGAAGGTCTCATCAATATTAAGCGGTATAACAAATCTTGAATGAGCAGTACGTCCGTCGGACAGAAGAGTGATGCTATTCCACTTGATGTAACATTAAGAACTATATTGTCTTCCGAACGTATTGCTGCGGAGATCGTTCTCCAAATGAATGTCTTTCCAGTTCCACCATATCCGTATAAAAAGAAGACTCTTCCTTTTTGCAACCAAACAACTTCAAGTATTTCACTAACCACAAATTTTTGTTCTTGAGTTATAGTTGAACTTAACTTGTCATATTCTTCTCTTTGTTCAGGCCGATCGTAATTCAATTCTTGTTATTTACTACATCTTTCTCAAACTCAAAATCTGGTACAAACATTGATGTAAATCTACTCAAAGTGGATCCATTCATCTGCAGTAGCTTATCAATTTTAATTAAAGTCAACTTGTTCAACTTTTCACTGTTAAGCTATAAATCTAAAAAAAAAAAAAAATTACAAAAAAATATAATTGTAAATTATTTTTACAATCTAAATCAATTTTTTTTAAAGATGTTATACCTGTAATATTTAATGTTCATCTTCTTTTGTAGAGTATATCATCTGGCACACACTCCCACGTCTTTTCGAACACGGTTTCTGGAGAGTTCATTGAAGATGACATGAGAAGAATAATGAATAAGTTCCTCACGTGATGAGCGCTTGTCCAATAACTTGCCTCTGTTATCCCATCAATGTACTCAACATCATCATCCAGCAATCTCATTGAATAGCAAGTATCCTTAAAGGTAACATACACAATATCACCAATGGTTCGTATCATCTCAAAAGATGTTGATTCGTTACTATAAGACAATAAGAGATACAAATAATACTCTTCACCAGCCCCCAATAGAACACTGTATAGTCTTCCCAGAGAAAATCTATTGTACTTTCTCTTTTCCCACTGATATTATTTTCTACCCCAAACATACATCTCTGGAAATTCCAGATAAGTCAGCTTCTTTGCATCTTCATCATCAGTTTTATTTTTATCCATCCACGCCAAGAACATTGATTTACCTGAAGATGGTCTTTCGAGTACATCATCAATGTAATCTTCATCTCGAAAAATAACTCTCTGTTGATTAGGAAGATGGAAATCCAATCTCATAACCGTTGGATACCTATAATGTATATTGAACTGAAGAGTTCTCCAAACTGCTTCACACGGAGATATGTATCTGCAGTTTACGAAATTTTCTACTTCGCCTTTTGATTTTTATTCACCTTTAGTGGCCCCTTTCTTCTCCAAATTAGCTATAACCCATCGACTCCTTTATTGATATACTTGAATAAATACTTGATGAATTTATACCTATTGCACCACTCAACATTTATATTACCTTGATACCTTCGCAACAATATTGGACTGTAAAGAACTACAAAACGGTTATACAAATGAACAATTCATTTATCAACAGTGACCCCTGTACTTCTTCTTCTATACAGTGGGAAACCTTCGTCATCAACATATGTAAACTCATTATAACTCTTTGGGAAATTCTTTGAGCAAATGTTGTTGACCATGCAAGGAGAATTTATTTTCACCAATCCACAGGGTTAGTGAATCATGTAGTCACTTACCAAATCATACAAAATACATCATCATCTTTATCTAGTATTTCTACAGATATGATACGGTCAACATCCTTCGGATTTGGAATTTTGTTTTCATGGTTTAGAAACAAAAGAATTTGAGCATGTAACAATCCTCTTTTCTGAAATTCCACTGAGTATAACACTACAGATTGAAAATATTTGAATTAAGTTATATACTAAAATAATTTAATAGAAATATAAAGTTATTTTATTCATGAAAGATAAATATTATGAAGCTAAAAATTTAATAAATATAAAAAGATAAACTTACATGCATCAATTTTTTCAAATATTTGAAGTTCCTTAAACTCCTTCACAATACGATCAAGTTTCATCTTAAACATTCTGCAGAGAATATATGGCCTATCAACAGATTCAAGACCTTTCTCATTTAAGAATCTTGTAATCTGGGCCCATTTTAGATTGCAAGTAATTGTGATAAATAAATCTGTGTAAGAAAAATACTTGCAAAGTGTCATGACATCTTGAAATTTTGAATCATATACCTAGGTCGGTCTGTGAAGGATGCAAACATTATTCTTTTACCCGTAGAAGATGGATCCACATCACCTCTATCAACTGCAATTTTCATATCATTCACTCTGCTAGACCTCAATTTAACTTGATTAAATTTTATAAATAACAACCTTTCCGACTCAATCATAGTATATGAATCCACAAAAAATTACTGGAAAAGTCTCTTAGATAGGAATAAAGTTTGTTTCATTATTATGCTCATGTATCCTAAATGAAAAGAATTTTCACATTGTTAGTCTGATTTTTTTCTTGTTGTAAAACCAGCATCATTATGAACCACATCAATCCTATAAACATCCTCGTCATACAAGAACAATAAATGATACTGTAATGGAACATAAGATGGATGTAATTCACTTATTCTTTATAATTCACCGCTACGGGTCTTTTAGTATCACATCTATTATTTCCATAGTTGCATCATGTCCCCTGGAATAAGAGCTACAACTTCAGAAGCAGTAGGAAGGTTATAAACTCTTCCAACTGAACTCCTTCTTTCTAGCAAATTTAATCACAAATTTGGCTCACCTCCAGACATAATACTTTTCCTTGCGAAATTGCATTGTAAATGGATTGAAAGTATCCACCATCCTCTTAAGTTCACCAACAATACTATCATTCAATTTATCCTTCAATCTCCTCAGGTACAAATAAAATAATTGAATTGATTAAAAAAATTAATTATAATTATTATATTTTATAATTTGTTCAACTAAAATAATACAAAATATAAAATATATATTAAGAATCAGACTCATCACAATGCGAGAATTTTTTTCCTTTATTGATTCTCATTTCGTCTAAATCTTCTAATTTTTTGGTGAATCTATACATCTCAATATATTGTTTATATTTTTCTTTTGTAGGATAAGAATCTATACATCTCAAGGTATTGTAAATTTCATCAATTCATCTTTCGTGTGAATCCATATTTCTTTTTTGCAGGATATGAATCTATAATTGTCAAGGTATTTATATTTAATTTTATGTTTTTGATCATTTAATTGTATTAATTTAATCCACATCTTTTGCTTAATCTCTTTTACTAATGATTATTTCAATGTATATTATTATAATTCTTTAAATAATAATTTTTATGTTTATTTATATTTCTATAAATAATAATATTTATGTTGATTATAATTTAATTTGAATGTTATAGATACATTAAAATATACCTTTGATATTTTCAATTGATTAACAAATCTGTTTTTTTTTAAATCGATAATAATGTAAATTCTTGACTATTTTTTTAATATGATGAAAACTTTTTTAATCATTCTTTATAGATAAAACATAAGCATCGAACCTTGGAGAATAAATTTTAATATGATGAATCATTTAGAAAATAATTTATATTTTTTATATTTTTAATAGTTGAATACTTTCTACTATGTAAAATTCTGATTTTTTTTTTTAAATTCGAATATTTATTAAATATGTTAATATTGTTGCTCTTAGTTTTTTTTAAAGGAAAAAATGACTCTTTTCAAAATATGTGATTTAATATTGTAAATTCATACATCAATCAATATATAAATTTATCTTAATTATATACTTTATTTATTTATATTAATTTTATCTTTAATTTTATGCTATTATTTTTGTATCATTGAATATAGATTACTTATATTAGGTAAATTTGACTCTTTTATAAAACATGTATTTTAATTAATCTTAATTTATATATTATCTAAATACATCCCATTTTTATAAATATATAAATATAGACTAATTATATTAGGAAAAGTTGACTACTTTTTTATAATATGATTTAAGTCATATATTTTCGAATTACATAAAATATTAGGTAAATTTGACTCTTTATAAAACATGTGTTTTAATCAATCTCAACTTATAATTTGTCTAAATAAACTCTATTTTTATGAATAATTAAATATAGATTTCATAGATGTCATAATTTTTTCCTTTCAATTGGATTTCATAGCTTATAAATAATGTTGCACAGTGATATAAAGAGATTCGACCTTTTTTTTTTTTTTTTAATTAGATGAATGTATATTGTAAGTTGAGAATCTTTGTGAAAATATTATTATTTTAATATATAAAAGATCACATGACGTAGTATTTTGAAATTTAATATTTTGGAATGTAATTTCGAAATTAGGGACTATATCATCATATTATATTAGTCAATTTTTTCTAATATAATTAATCTTTTATCAATAAATTTAAAATTGATGTAAATAAGTAAAGTATATAATTAGTTTAAATTTATATCCTTTATATTACTAAAAGGGAGTTTTAATTGTCCATGTGTCATTCTCTCATTGAGTTTGCTTATGTGTCATTTTAATAATATTTTAGAGAAAAATAATTTACACATCATTTTCCATGTGTAAGCTTGCCAATTTTATAAATCAAATGTGTCATCAATGTAGTCTTACAAGTCTAACAAAAAATATTGTACTCAAAAGGATTTGAACCCTATACCTCATAAGCAATATATTCATGAAATTTACCAATTAATTAAACCATGTAATGAGCAAGTTCAAACTTTGAATACTATTGTATATAACTTGAGTTTACTAAAGTATATTATAAATTTTATATAATTATACCAATTTATATTTTATATAATTATACCAATTTATATTTTATTTAATTATATTAAAAAAATCTCAATGTGTTAGTAATTATATTGAACTAGGTAACTTAAGTATATTTGATTCTACATACTATTATTGAATTGATTAAATAAATTTAAAAAATTCTAATTATGTAAATTTTAATTTTTAATTGAGTTATTTTTATTATTTCACTATATTTGAGGATTTCATTTTTAGAAAAGCTTAATTTGTGAAAAAATAAAAAATATAATTAAGTATATTATATAATTTTGATTTCAATTAAATATTAATTATTTTATAAATCTAATTATCTTAAATTTAAAATTTAATTGATAAATTCTTTTTATCTAGAAAATACAGTAAACCAAAATTATATTTATTGATCCTTTTTAATCTTAAATCAAACTTGATACATCATTTTTTTAACTTAATTTTATTTAATATGTGACACTATGTTTGTGTTGAAATGCAATCACATGATTTAAGCCTTGCACACATTAATAAATCTTTATATTTTGAATATCAATTTTATTTAACATAATTTTTATATTTTTTAAAATCGAAAGTTGTATTAAAACCTACAAATGATTTATAATGCTATATTTATTTTTTATTTTGAAAATGGTTGATAATTTATTTATTATATAATTTAAATGATATATATATATATATATATTAATTATATATTTTATACATGAAATGAACTGCACATTTACATTGTATAATATATTATTTAAATAACTTATAGATTCAATATATTTGGAAAAGAAAACTTTAAAATAAAAAAATATTATTAACTTTAGGATTAAATATATATCGCGATCTCAATTTAATCACAACTTTCAATAATTTTATGAAAATTCACTACATCTTTAGTTGTTTAATCTGATATTCGACTTGCACTTTTAGAATAAGAAATGAATTGATGCATAAGAGTGTATTTAGTGCTTGAATTAAAAATCTCCCTACATTAAGAAAATTGCCTTCGGAATGCCATAATTGAGAAAATTATGTCATAAATTTAAAAATGTATACTAAATTAAAATAAAAAGTTACATGATTTTTTATAAGAATATTTAAAATTGTAATTAATTTGAGATTGAGTCTAAAAATCGTGAATTAAAAGTTTTCCCATATTTTTATAAATACATATTATTTGAATATATTTATTATATAATACTCCCTCCGTCCCAAGGGAATTTGCACCACTGGGCTTGCACATAGATTAATAAAAGTGATAAAGTAGTGACATATGAGTAAATATGTGTATATTTGTGTGAGTGTGCACGCAAATCGATATTTCCTTTTTAGGTAGTATGCAAATTGGTGTGAGACGTCCAAATAAGAAAAATGTGTAAATTTCTTTGGGACATAAGAAGTATAATTATATTATTTTATGGCGAACAAATGTATTTTAATATATATATAATGTATTTTTACAAAAATCCCGCGTAATACACGGGCACTCATCTAGTATTGAATGGTGTATGACTTTATAGTTAAATCACATGTTTTAAAAAGATAAAATTTCCCTAAAAATATTGAAGACATTAAATTATTTTTGAATTTAAAAAACAATTAGAATTGTTACTCAGTTGAATTTATCAAAGGCATATTTTGGTTGTATATATAACATTCAAATTCATACACAAAAAAATATTTATTATTAATGAATCATGATCGAATTTTTTTTAAAAAGATATCCACCATCCAAAAATAGTTGAAAAATATTAGTTTGAAGAATACATTATTTACTTATTTTGTTTTTAAAGATACCACTAACCAAAAATTTAGGATTTAGGAATGTAGGATAATATAAAATTACCTAATAAATTACCTTACTAAATTATCATTCAAAATTAGTCAACTTTTCCTAATATATTCAAATTGAAATTTAAAATTGATTAAATAAGTAAAGTTTATAATTATTATAAATTTATATATTGTTCCTAATATAATTATTTCAAATCTAATCTTTTAAAATAATATATAAAATATATTCATCATCCATATTTGTTAAAGATCCGAATAATTAATATTTTATAAAGAGTCTAATATATATTCCTAAAATATTTGAATATTCGTATATTTGATATATTCCTAATATTCGTATAATTAATTATTCCAATATATATTCGTATATTTTAAAATATTCGTATAATTAATTAAAATATTTGAATATTCGTATATTTAATTATTCCTAATATATATTCGTATAATTATTACATAAAATATTAGGTATTATTTGAATATTCGTATAATTAATATTTTCGAATTACATAATATATTTTGAAAGATATATTCATCATCATCCAAATTTGAACGATTCTTCATCATTATAGAATTAAATAAAAATAAAAATTATAATTTCTCATAAAGAATATTATTTATAGAATTTTAAATAATACATTGAATAGTAATTAGTACATTATAATATTAAAAAAATCTAATTTTTAACATATAATCAATGATTCTTCATCTTCACAATAAAATTGATCTTCCACTTCGTCTTCATATGAAAAATTGTTCATCCACTTCATCTTCATTGTTGATGTTCAATCCTAAATATATAATTAAAAAAAATCACACAATAATCATTTTCATACGAATGAAATAAAATTAAACAATAATTAATAAAAAAAACAAAAATCAAATAATTAGTAAATAGAGTAAATACCTTTAGACACGTAGAAATTTGTATTCCTCCAAATCACCAAAAAAAAAAAAGTGAGTTTAAGGAAATGATCATTGGTAGAAGAGATTAGACAAAATATGAAGATTAAATTCATACACCAAATCTATAAAATAAAATAGAAAACAAAAAGTAAATACCTTAAGATGAAGATCCTGCAAAAAAAAAAAAAAAATATTAAGATTGAATATATTGTGATGAACATCCTGCAAGAAAAGAAAAACATGAAGATTTAGATGAAAATAAATATAATATAAAACTTCATAGCAAAATTGAAAAGAAGAAGAAGAATTGGAATAGGATGTGGAGAAATTATTGTAATTGATTTTTTGTTGTGTGAGATACATGGTATATATAGAGGAAATGTGAAAAAATCAATGGTCAAGATTAGATTAGATATTAAGATTCAATGGCTGAAAATAGTTTTAAAAGTCAATGAATTGGGTGAATGAGATGTTAGTATTTTTAAAATAGAGGCTTGAGAGCTTGCCACATAGGATTCCAAAACTTTGTCTTTATAATATACTAGAGTGTACCCACGCGAATTTCGCGTACTGAAAAAATATATTTAATAGACATTTAATATAAGAGTATTTTTGTTTAAAAAATTTCGAGGTATATACAATAAATTATGGGGTTTGTTTAGTTGTGGCTCGTGCCCTTCACTAAACTCTATAGGTATATCCTACAAACTAAATAATTAAAAAAAAATCGAAATTCACATAAATTAATAACAATTATGGAATAACATTACTTAGACTAATAATTTAATAATAATCAATTTCTATTTCAATATTGAATAATTTATAAATTAATCAACATTATTAGTTATTGGGAGTATACGGTAAGAAATTAATTTATATAAGAAACAATACAAAATTTGAAATAAACTTTAAAGTTACAAATATCCGTTCATCGATCAAAATGAGTTCCAAGTAGAACTTGTCTCTATTAAAATCATTAAAAAATACTGTCCAACTTTTTCAATCCTAACTTTAACGGTCAATTTTTGGCTCTCACTCTTGATATTAGAAATCAGAGAAAATTGAGGTGTCATACTCTTGAAATCTAAAATGAGATTTAAATTACAACAATTAAATCATCATAATTATTCAGATAAAAATACATGGTATAGTTAAATTTATTATTTGTGCACATGAGGAATATTTAAACTGAACGATGTAGAGCATAAATCAACAATCATTATTACATTCATATTGATATTGATATTTAAATCTAATCAAATTGTGAGCACTTAAAACGATGAATTTAATTATAAAATAAATATACTAATAACAATAGATATATAACTAACCAACAATTGATGGGAGAAATCTCAGCAAAAGAGTGGAACAAATGAAACTTTGATGTAAAAAAATGAAATACAATATGCTCTTATTTATAATAAAAAAAATGCATGCAATATTATATCATAAGAATATATCATATAAGAATATTCTTTGGAATATATAACTGTATACCTTTTATTTTAGGAAAAAATAATCGAACATTATATTATACTATATATACTAACTCAAACTTAGAAATGATAAATTTAGTTTCATTCAATAAGTAAATCATATTTAATTACATTAAGGTTTGGAAAAAATATGATTTATAATAAATTCTAAAAATAACTAAATAAGAAAATGGAAAAAATATCTATTTGCATTAATTATGCAGATATAAATTAATGGTTTAGATTTAATGATATAGAACGAAGGGTCGAGATTAAAAGTTTAACCAACTTTTAATGAGAGCACAATATTTCAAAATTGAGAGATTTGAGACATGCCACATCAGCCTAATAATAAGGTGGTGTTGACACATCATCTTGGAGAGGTTTGAGAATATATTATTATAAGATTAAGATATATATACATTGTACCCGTCAATCATTAAAATTATTTAGCCACAACATTATTTTTAACATATATATATATTTATTTATAAAATAAAAAAGAATAAATCGATCTTTTATATATTGGAAAGTATATAAATGATTATATACCCACCGATGGGCACAATATTATATACCCATCGCGAATGTATTAATATATTTGGTTCTATAAATTGTGCCAAAATAATTCTACCGGTATTTGTATTGCTCAAAACGATTCTATACAACAACCCAATTACAAATCCCTCCGATTCATATATTGCAGTTCCATCCAGTTGATTACATAATGACTTGTTTAAATTGATGCATCAGTTTTCCATGTGAAAATCATAGGAATGAAGTCTATATATTTAATGATGCAATTTCTTAAATACCAATAAATAAAAACATTTTATTGATAGGTAATGATAAAAGAAACTACTGTGACGAGTGATATTTCAATTGAATCTAGACTATGTATAGAGTGAAATTGGTTCATATATAAATCATTGAAGGAGAGTATTAGTTGTTTTCATTGAATGGTATTAGTTGTTTTCACTGAAAATTTTTAGTTTGTTTTCAATAAACAACTAATATTTTTCAATACACTTCAGTTAAAACAACCCTTCAAGACATCTCAAATATATCATCATAACATTGACCAAATTGAAACAGGTAAAGTATATGCAAATCTGTTTGTATTTTATATGTATTTTTTAATAATATTAATTATTTTATTAAAATATATTAATTTAATAATAATATTTTTTAATAAAATAATTAATACTCCTTTCGTCTCGGCATTATCTGCTTACTAAAAAGGGAACACATTTTTAAAAAAGTTATTTTTTGAATAAAGTAGTGACATATGGATAAATATGTGTATATTATTATAAGTGTGCACGCAAACCAATGTTTGTTTTTTTAGAGTGCGCAAATAATTTTGGAACAAAGAAAAAATAAAAGTGTGCAAATAATCATGGGACGGAGGGAGTATCATTTTGCATTGTATGATGATATTGATTTATAAGAGAATTATCATATGAACACATGCATATTCTTACTTCTAAAATTGATTTGTTCATTTTGTTTATTGATCATCTACGAATTGGAGCTAAACCGAGTCTAGTTGTAGCATAGTTTCCAACATGATTGTACATTAACACATATATCACCACCAAATTACAGGAGACAAATCCTAATTTCAATATCATACTACAATGCATCGCACAACATACATAATCACAAGAAAATTTTAAAATCGACAGTGTTTAAATTTTAAAGTTATTAACTTAGTGATATATATAAATAGACATTGGCTTATAGAATAGTCTATATATATATAAATAGAATCTTTCCATATAATTGGAAGAGATACGGTGAGATTTTATTTGAGGTGATATATTTTTTAGCTCCTCTCTTGTGGATTTCGATTGCTAATAAAAAATAAAATAAAATAAAATAATGGGACGGCTCAAAAAATTCTTGTCGAAAAAACGTCGAGCATTAGCAGCGGAGGAAGATGCAGAAGAAATCTTCAAGGCTCTCTCTCTATTCAAAAAGGAAACAGAGGAGGTGGAATGTTGTTGGGACGTATTTACCGAAGAAATCCTCCCTCGTCTCCCCGGAAAAGACTTGCAAAAACTCTAAAGTGTCCGGCTTCATCTCGAGTGTTGATGCCATGGAGTTCGGAGGAGATGATAGAGTACAAGTGTATACAATCGAATCCGAATCCTGGCCTCCTGCAAAGGTTTACTATGTTTGCTCATCTTTGAAACAAATACCATCGGAGTGTATAATCCCTCCACGGGTAAGTATTTGAATGTTCGGCTTTCTCAGTTTCTGAAAAAATACAATTACTTTGTGAATTGGTCAGCACCCATCTACCGGAGATTACGTTTTGGTTTTGGGGATAGTATGGTGGCCGGACTTCCATTTTGAATTCGGAGTTTATAAATTCAGTCGGAGATCCAACTTAAAACAGATTCAGTCCACATATTTTTGTGATAATCAAGGCTCGGCCCATTTGTATTCTCGCGTGGAGAATGGTACTCTCCTGTGCGGCATCCTGCACTGGCCTACTGTCAAATATGTTAACCCCCGTATGTCTCGCTGCATAATTTGCGCATACCATCTCGACCATATATATAATAAATACTCCCAGATTTCACTCCCTGCGTGATTTAAAACTAGGAGTTAATGGACAGGGATGTCTCTTTGCTATCTTCAAGACTACAAATGCACAGTTTGAGATGTGGGTAATGAAAGAATACGGGAATGAACAATCTTGGACCAAATATGCTAACTTCAAGATGGGTGCCATTGCCAAGATGTTGTCTCCTTTGGGATTTTTTCCCGATGGTGATCTCATCTTGTATTTTGATAATTCCCGATTGATCAAGTACAGTTTCAATGACAGTGAGGAGGTAATTCTTACAAATTGCTCCTCTGGTAGTGAAGCAATTATTTGTGCCGATAGTTTGGTGTCTCCGACCATTGTCCTAGGAGAAGAGGAGTCCAATAGCTCTTCCTGATTCTAGATGTTAGTATTTTACTTATTTTGGGGAGTCGAACATCGCTTGCTTATACTTAGAATTCTAGACTCGTCAATTCTCTTTGATTTTTGTGATGCCCTTAGCAACTTTTATTTCCTTTATAACGTCTGTTTTATTCACTATTTAGCTCATTTAAATGGCTTCCCTTTCAACCCTATGTAGTTGAGCAATTGTGAGTTTTAGATTTCTCCCACGACATATAATCTGAAATCCAAACAAATAAAAAGAGCTGAAATGCAACCTATTAGAGATAAATAGTTTTTTGGTCCCGCAACTTGTCTAGTGTCTAATTTTAGTTCCAAAAATATTAACTTTTCAATTTTGGTCCCATAACTTATTGAATCGTCCAAATTTGGTCCCAAATAGGACCAAAATTGGACAATTCAATAAGTTACGGGACCAAAATTGAATAATTAAAATTTTTGGGACCAAAATTGAATAATTAAGATTTTTGGGACCAAAATTGGACACTAAACAAGTTAGGGACAAAAAATTATTTTTTCGTATTCATTAATTTTTTTTCTTATCTCACCTTTTATATATATATATATATATATACACACATCAATGGATTTATTTTTCATGAATATAAATACAAATATTTGAAAAACATCTATAAAACATGAAAAATAAAAACCCATTATTTTTCAATTCCAATAATTATTATTTAAGATGAATTACAAAGCTCCCATAAAATACTAATAATTAAATTTTAATTACTAACTAAGAATTTAAATTGCGATAGAGTAAATAAAATAATAAATTAATAATTTTCATATAAATTTTGATTCTCCATATCTTCATAAAATAATTCCAAATTGCTATCGTGATCTCGTCTCCACCAATAATATATACATGATTATTACAAAGATTATTTTAGAATATAATTAATTAAATAGTGTTTGGTATATGTGTATGTGTGCATATATATATATATATATATATATATATATATATATATATATCAATGGATTTATTTTTCATGAATATAAATACAAATATTTGAAAAATATCTATAAAACATGAAAAGTAAAAACCCATTATTTTTCAATTCCAATAATTATTATTTAAGATGAATTACAAAGCTCCCATAAAATACTAATAATTAAATTTTAATTACTAACTAAGAATTTAAATTGCGATAGAGTAAATAAAATAATAAATTAATAATTTTCATATAAATTTTGAGTCTCCATATCTTCGTAAAATAATTCCAAATTGCTTTCGTGATCTCGTCTCCATCAATAATATATACATGATTATTACAAAGATTATTTTAGAGTATAATTAATTAAATAGTGTTTGATATATGTGTATGTATGTATATATATATATATATATATACACATATAAGGTGAGAAAAGAAAAAAAAATAATGAATACGAAAAAATAATTTTTTGTCCCTAACTTGTTTGGTGTCCAATTTTGGTCCCAAAAATTTTAATTATTCAATTTTGGTCCCAAAATTTTTAATTATTCAATTTTGGTCCCGTAATTTATTGAATTGTCCAATTTTGGTCCCATTTGGGACCAAATTTGGACGATTCAATAAGTTATGGGACCAAAATTAAAAAGTTAATATTTTTGGGACCAAAATTGAACACTAGACAAGTTGCGGGACCAAAAAACTATTTTTCTCCAACCTATTAATGTCAGATAATGGAATAGAGGAAATGACACCAAAATGACAATTTGCATAGTAGTGAAAAATACACATGCAATATACTTGATCCCTCACTTTCCTCAGCACCTCAATGTACCACCACACTACTTACTAGACAACCAAATTGCAAATCATCTACTAAAGAGGTTCTCCATATGATACGAGTAGATTTTGGGGGATGAATCCTCAAAATTCTATTTTCGAACTTTAAACACTACCAATAGAAAGGTGAAATTTTATTCTATAACTTTTTTCATACTACAAAATTTCATACTTCTTACTTTCCTAATACAACAGTTAAGAGCCGTCCCTTAATGGTGTAAAATACAGTGCATAACTGTAAATAAATAATATGATGAACCTGCATAACTGAAATTAGTGAGATGGCAGTTCCCGTGAGTGATGGCGGGCTAGATAGTTCTGAGTTCAGATTAGTGGAATATGCGGAAGACGATGCAGAAAGAACCTTCAAAACCTGAAAATTGGATGGAGAGCAGAGGAAAAGCCAGTGCAGAAACCATGTCATCAATTAAATGTTTGCAAAGAGTCACGTACAGTATGGAAAAGACTGATACAATAATCTTCAACATACCAAGCTATTTCCAGCATTCAATGAATCTCCAATCCCTTTGAAAAGCATAGGAGCCTGTTTCAAAAATACAAATTCATTGTCACAATTCTTAATGTG
The DNA here is from genome assembly GCA_947034835.1 of Ballota nigra. NCBI lineage: Eukaryota > Viridiplantae > Streptophyta > Magnoliopsida > Lamiales > Lamiaceae > Ballota > Ballota nigra. Next base: position 121,214,589 of record OX344721.1, on the reverse strand, counting down.
TTTTCAATAAAGGAGTGCGAAATTGAAAATAGAAGTTCCAATTAAATCTCAGTGCACCAGAGAATGAGATCATTTTGACGAGACACAATTAGACAAGCATGCATGCCATTTACACTTTCAAGTTCTCTGTTTATGAACAAGGAGATGCAATGATAGATGAAGCTGATTTACACCTCTAAAACTAACCTCGATTTTTTTGTTTTCCAAAATAACATTAGACTGAATAAAATCATCAGCGGCAATTCCTCATTAGTAGGTAAAATTTGACTAGAATCAAAACTCATTAATCAAAGAAACATTGAGTCAAAAAGTTAAAATTTCTCTCTCTGAAAAGCATATGCAAATTCCAAAAGTGATGATGATTCCCAGCATACATTAATTAATTTAATTACAGAGTTGTAATTCCTCAATATCTCTTCCAATCAACCAAATAAATTAGGGAATTAATTCGAAAAAAAATACTCACTATCATGGCCGCCAAGCTGCGTGACGGCGTCAACAAATCTGTGATGGAGCACGGCGGTCCAACGGAGGCGAGGTTTGGGATCGGTGGAGAGGACAAGGCACACATCCCCAGGCAAGTTAGTACCTTTTAATTCCCACCCCTGGTAATTCCCACCCTTCATTCCCAAACTGGGTGCGTGGCTTCACGGCGGTGGAGGCGGCGTCGCCGCGGTGCTGTGGTTGCCCGCTGGGTGCCCTAGCTAGGTGCGTCGCGCGGTGTGGACACGCGCTGGGTAGCCCTGGGTGCGTGGCTTGCGGCGGAGGACGGCGCGGCGGAGGTGTGACGCGGATAAGAATTTGGCGTGGTTATTTTGTACGGTAACTAGGGCATGTATAGAATTGGAATCTTTTTAATGAACTAGGTGTTACCACGTGCACTGCACGTTATACGTAGAGAATTATCAAGTGATAACATATAATTTAAAAGATAAATTATTAATAAAGAATAAGTCATACGAAGTAGAGTAAGAGCAACGGTAAAAATAAAAAAACAGATAAAAACTTATTATAAACGTCAACACATTAATTATTTAAAAAAAAACGTAATGTGTGAAGCCATGCCAACTTGAAGCGTTTCAGCCAATCGACACCGTCTACAAAGCATTCCATCGGACACCTTACAAAATCAAATGCGCCGAGAAGATTAGATCCTCCATAACGTGGATAACCCAATAGCTGTCAAATGCCACAAACTGTTCGACTGCTACTTAATCTGGTTTCTAGCATCGCTGGAGAAGACTAAATTTGTATTTGAATAGAATATGATACTTTACATGATGATTGTATTCCTGAGTTTTGGATCTACATCTCATGATGGTCTCTAAAGTCATAGTTTCACTAATAGAGTCTATTCGCTTATGCATTCCATTTTTTTTTAAAGTTTTGCAGGTTCTAATATATGCAGAATATTGGTTGCATAATTCTTAGATACTGTTATCCACCACATCGGAAACATGAATTTAATTATTTAAGGTAAATTATGAATTTAATTGAGTATATGAAAGGTTACTTAATAATTATGCAGTAAGTCAATAATTAAATGGACTAAAACGTAAACAATAAAATAGACAAAGGGCAAAAGTGTCCAAAAATGTTTCTCATGGACAAGCCACTTTTTAATATAGTATAGATACGTAAAGTGTAGAATTGAGAAGTGAAATTTTTTAAGTGTGAAAATTATTCAGAATTAAAGTTAATTTTATGTAATAGATAACCAAAAATAGATAACTGATTCATAATCAGTTACCTAAGGGAAAAATCTTAATTTAAATTTTATTGGTTAAAATTAAAAGTTGCATAGATAACCAAGCCTAGATAACCATCATAAAAATCAGTTATCTATGAGCGAACACCTTTTTACCTAGATAACAGTATTATCTAGATAACGGATTTACGAATTACAGATAACATATTCATTAATATCCGTTATCTAGGAACTGTTACATATGAGCGATAATGTAGTAGTATTGATACATTCTGTGTATAACAAAGAGATCACCCAAAGATATGCACGCATCAATATATATCGAACAAAACAAATAAAAGGAAATTTGAAGCATGACAAAAATCTACGAGAATTATAAGCAAATAAGTGCAATATTTTAGTGTCCATAAGACCGAATAGCTCGGACAATAGTAGGAGACACCAAACTATCAGCACACATAATTGCTTCAGATCTTCGGGAGGCATAATAAGAGTCGTGAAGCACATGAGTCTCGCTGTCGCTGAACCTATACCTGATCAATTTGAGATCATCAACATTCAAAATGAGATCACCATTCGGGGAAAATCCCAAAGGAGACAGCATCATATTTCTGTTGAACCCCTGAATGTTAGACCACTTAAAGATACTGGAACGGATTTTTCTCTAACTTCAATCTCAATGGTTTCCGGTTTCAACTAATTTCAGGAATATTCAACAACGTTTTCAACGTGGAATCAGTTAATTCCAGGAACGGATTTTGGGCCTCCGTGAAGGCCCAATCTCAATGGTAACTTGTTTTGGGCCCAGATGTTACACTTAAAAAGTTTTCGGAATTTTTTTTCGAAAATTAAAATTTTGAAGATCCAAAAAGAAAAACACTAAACATATGAACATTTGGATTTTTTTCCATAAAATTGTTACATTTTTCGAAAAAAAAATTCTGAATATTTTTTGGGTGGGGTGTATTAACAGGGGGCTTTATTTAACCTGGGCCTTTGTTTTTGTATTTCAAATTTAAATAAGTTAAGTAAGTTTTTAGCCTTCAAGTGACCTTGCATATTTTTGTCCGTATTTAATTATTCTCTAATTAAGCACGTCATCAACACCAAATATTTAGTCACAGTTGATCCATAAACTAAAATATGAACAAAAAATGCTCGATCATGCAAATATACTTTAAAAGAGAAGAATAACGCTGAAATTTATGAGGTATATAAACAAACGACACTCTAGTTTGGTTATATTGTATGCAAATCTCAGTTACTGAACTAGCCAATTAAATAAAGTTATTTGGAGACACCAAACTATCAGCACACATAAAAGTGGTTTCACAAAAGTCGTGTTCCACAAGAAGGACACCCTTGTTGTGATTGAAGATGTACTTGATCAAGCGGAGATTATCAACCTTCAAGATGAGATCACCATCTATAAAAAATCCCACAGTAGACAACTTTCTGCAGCTATTGAATCCCTCAATATTAGCATATCTAGTCCAAGATTGTTGGACCCCGTATTCTTCCAATATCCAAATCGTAAGCCTACAACCGAGGTGTAGGCTCCAAGATGCAAAGAGATGTCTCTCTGCATTAACTCCTACTGTGAAAGCATACTGGGCGGGGGTGAAATCTCAAAGTATTTGTTATCGTTGAGATGATATGCACTAATTATGTAGCGATGTTGATCACTGTTGATATTCACTTTGAGAGCAGACCAGTGTAGGGCTCCGTGCACTAATTTTTTATTTATTTTTTTGAAACTTTTTTTTATCAAAATCCAAAAGTTTAACTTAAAATAAAATTTTGAAAAAGACCGTGATATAAATTGCAACTAAGCATTAAAAAAATTTGCCACCTAATTTAAATTTTTTGGGCAATTGCCACATGGACGTCACATCAGCAACGTGCAGAGGCAAATCCGCCCGTAAGTCTTAATTGTTAAAAAAAATTAAGTTGAAACTTTTTTTAACAAAATCAAAAATATTAACTTAAAATACAATTTTGGAAAATGTCTTGATTTAAATTGGAATTAAGCCAATATAATAATTTGTGTAAATTCACCTAACTAATTGATCAGTTATGTGTTGTCCATACAAACTTATTTCCATTAACGTGGACATGAACTTGTGCATTGTTCGAAAGAATTTCACTTCATCTAAAAGTCAGAACTTATAAAAATATGCTGAACTTATAAAAATACTAGATAAGTAATGCACGTAAAAACACGGGTCGTTTGCAAAATTATTTTAAAATTTTATATTTTATCAACACATTATCACATTATTCAATATTATAACATTATATAATACAATTTATTTAAAAAATAGGATTCAGTCGGAAATGAAATTAAAAAAAAAAAACACATACCAGAGATAATTGTAAAATTCTCCTTGAAAGTCTTCACCCGTCAATTTGCAATACATAGACAAAAGTTAAATAAAATAATTTTTAAAAGAGTAGGTCTTGTATGAGACCGTGTCATGGCATGAGACAATGAGAATTGGTGTAACTAGGGCATTGATTCATTAACACTTTGGCAGGGGTAGGTGTTAATTTGTGTGGTCTCATACCATGAGACGGTCTCATACAAGTTTTTGCCTTTTTAAAAATATGTAAGTAGTTATGTATTAGTTAGTTGGTAGGTATGTTAATTATTAGACAAAAACTTGTATGAGACCGTCTCATGACATGAGACAACACAAATTAACACCCACCCTTACCAAAGTATTAATGAGTCAATGCCCTAGTTATACTAATTCTCATTGTCTCATGTCATGAGATGGTCTCATACAAAATCTACTCTAATTTTTTTTTTTTTACAGAAAGCGTAAATTCATTAATCAAGAAGCCAAATCGGCTGCAACATCATCCACAATGGAAATAGGAACTTGCTGCCAAAAAAAGGGGTTAGAGCAACTCAAACTAAAAAAAGCTAACTTATGAGCAATGACATTATTCGTACGTCGTACCCAAGAACACGTGAAATCATAAAAATACTCCAATTGCTCGATAGTATCCTTATCACGTCTAAGAAGTGCATAATAAAGAATTTGTGAATCCACCTCCAGAATCAATCGGCGCACTCCTCTTTGCACCGCAGCAGCCACTCCACGCCTAGCTGCTAAAGCCTCCACCACCTCAACCGTCACAACGCCCACCACCCTCTCCACAAAGCACCAGAGAACCCGACCATCATCTCCCCTAGCAACACCTCCAACACCCACAGTCCCCACCCCCTGGAACGTGGCATCCATGTTTAATTTAATCAATCCAGTCCCTGGCCTAACCCACCTAGCTGCTGTCACCAAATCAATCTGCTCCCTTCGCCTCATAGCAGCCATTCTAGCTCTCCTATATTCAACCAAAAACAGCAGTAACAAAACCAGTAACATGCTGGGGTTGTTTTGTCACATTTCAAAAAATCAACGCATTCCTCTCGAGCCACAAACTCCACGCTGTTATAAACAAACCTGTCTGCTGCTCAACAAATTGGCCATCCGCCATCTCCCACAACCATTCACCAAGAGCCCGATCCTCCGTCTGCACTACCGAAATACCCGACAACTTCCACACCTCCCTTACCCAATCACAATCCCTCAAAGCGTGTTCCATTGTTTCAATTTGTGTACCACAACGTTTACAAAATGGGTCAACATCTACAAAGCGACTAATCAAATTAATTTTCGTAGGGAGTATGTCATGTAGAACTCTCCACAAAAAAATTTGAATTTTTGGAGCAACCTTTGCCTTCCAAACCTTACCCCACACATCTCACCGTCCATCCCCCTCACTACCCATCAAATCATCCGCACAACAATAACCTGACTTAACCGAATATACCTCATTACGAGTAAAGTGCCACAACAACTCATCCGACCTGCTATTGCGACAAACAGGAGTTGCGAGAATGCGGACTGCATTAATATCTGAAAACAGCCCCACAATCTTTTCCACATTCCATTCGCCCCCCTCCCCATGCACTTTCAACTCCGCCACCCTCATATACCGATTCACCTCCCCAACCTCTTCAGATAACAACAGCCCATCTGCAACCCAGACATCATCCCACACCTTCACTACACTCCCATCTCCTACCCTCCAAGCCAACCCCTCCATCAACAAATCTCTTTCCTTTAACAAGCTATACCAAGTATAGCTAGCATTGTGCCCACAGAAAGCTTCCCGAAAAGAAACATTTCGGAAATATCGAGCTTTCAAGGATTGGGCAAGCCAAGATGTAGAATCATGAAGAAGTCTCCACCCCTATTTTGCCAACATCGCTCTGTTAAAAGCTGTCAAGTCACGCACACCCATGCCCCCTTCCCTCTTCGGCTTACACAACTTTTCCCACCTCAACCAGTGAACCCATATTTCGTCCCCCTTTTGACCCCACAAAAACTGTGCGATAGCTGCCTCAATTTTTTCAATTGTAGAATTTAGAATTTTAAAGCAGCTCATAACATAAAGCGGAATTGATTGGGCCACTGATTTCACCAACGTTAACTTTCCAGCTGACGACAACATCCTACTCTTCCAGTCCTTTAATTTCTTCTCCACTCTACTCACAATTCCCCTTAAAATTGCCTCCTTCGACCTACTCACATGCATCGGCAGCCCCAAATAAACCCCCAGCTCATTAACTTGCCTCACCCTAATTCCCCCGCCAAGCCATCAACAACCTTATCTGGTACCCCTCCACTAAAAATAGCATCAGATTTTGTCAAATTAATGACCTGCCAAGAAGCCTGCTCATACACCTCCAATAATCTCCTGACCCCCTGGATCTCCTGAAAATTGGCCGTCCCAAAAATGATACAATCATCAGCAAACAACAGATGGGAAACTAGAGGCACACACCTACAAATTCTTGTACCATCCAAAGAGCCAATTTCACCATTTCTTCTTATAAGGGGAGATAAAGCCTCTGCACAACACAAAAATAGATAAGGTGATAAAGGATCACCTTGGCGAATGCCATGAGTGGGGGTAAAAGAAGGAGAAGGCACTCCATTGAGCAATGCTAAAAAAGAAACAGTAGACACACACTTCATAATAGTAGAGACCAGTCCCTCATTAACCCCCAACTTAAGTAGCACACTTTCTAAAAAGTTCCACTCCACTCTATCATAAGTCTTACACAAATCTAACTTAAAAGCAAACGACCCTTTAGTGAATGCTTTGTTCAACTTCATATGATGAAAGATCTCAAAAGCTAGAAGAGCATTATCAGTAATGAGTCTACCAGGCACAAAAGCAGCCTGGCAAGGATCTATGATGGAAGAAAGAAAAGATTTCAAACGATTAGCAATAGTTTTAGTAACAACTTCAGAGATACATTACACAAAGTAATAGGCCTAAAATCAGTTGGGGAAACAGGTTTTTTCTTCTTAGGGATCAGCACAATATGAGTATTGTTAAGAGCATCAAGAGAAGCACTAGAATTTAAAATATCAAGATAAACATTAACAATATCCTGCCTAATAATATTCCATAATTTCTGATAAAATAAAGCTAACATACCATCAGGATCAGGAGACTTTGTTGGAACATTTGTTTGATAGCTAAGGTCACCTCCTCCTCGGTAAACGCCATTCCCAGAGCTTGTGCCATTTCCCCCGTTACCCTGCATTCCACTGCATCCACCGCCTCATTCATATTCAACTCATCCCCGTAAAGAGTTTGGAGAAATAATTTAGGAAGACCCTCTCAATTTCTTCTTCATCATCCCACACCATACCCCCCTCATCAGTAATCAAGCTTATATGATTTCGCCTCTTCCGTCCACTAGCAATACGATGAATAAACTTAGTATTCCTATCCCCCTCCACCATCCAACTCACCCTCGATCGCTGCAGCCAATACAGTTCCTCTTGCCTATGTAAAGCTACGATCTTATTCTCCAATGCATGTGCATCTTGTAAATTTTCATCCGTTGGTGGAAGCCTATGCAACCTATCCAAATCCTTCTTGCACCGTTCAATCTCCCGTGGTAAATTTCCAAACTGAATACTATCCCACACCTGTAATTCTCTCCCACACAAATTCAAACATTTCACCAGCATATCAGTAGTAGCCGTCTCCGGAGACCCTACTCCATTTGCCTCCCATACACCTTTCACCACATCTCGACAACCTCTCTTCTGAACCCAAAGTTTCTCAAACCGAAATAATTTTGGTCGTCTCCTTCTTCAACCGGAAGTTCCCCCTCCCTTCATCCATTACACCATCAACGGACAATGATCAGATAAAATCCTAGTAAGATGATGCACCTCAAACGCTGGCCATTTTGCCATCCATGCAGAGTTAGCTAAAGCTCGATCCAACCTCTCCTGTATGTTTCGTGAGCCTTTGTCCATGTAAAATTCATCCCACTGAACCCAAGATCATAGAGCCCGCATTCCTCCACACAATTTCTAAACTCAATCATTCGATGCGTAGGGCGATTATTGCCTCCTAACTTCTCATAATCAAACATGATCTCATTGAAATCCCCTACACACAACCACGGCATCTCCTCCTGACCACGTAACCCAACCAACATCTCCCACGTACGCCATTTTTTATTCTCCTCCGGCCATCCATAAATTCCAGTGAACCTCCAAGAATCCTCTCCTTCCCCAATCAACAAATCAATATAATGCAAGGAGAAAGAGAGTACATGAACCTCTACATCTTCCTTCCAGAACACAACTAAACCACCACTACGGCCTCCTCCCTCAACCGAGCAACTCACCCCAAACAATTTTCAAAACCTAACTTCTTACCAACTAATTCTAATTCCGAAACTAAAAAGTTTATCTCGCACAAAAAGACAAAATTAGGAACTTTCAGGAGAATCTCCTTTTTCAAAATCGAAACTTTTCGAGGGTTCCCAAGCCCCCAACAGTTCCAAGCTAAACAACTCATTGGGCTCGGTGGGACTGCTCGTCAGCAGCCTCCGCCATTAGAAAAGTACCCTAATCCTCCCCAGCAGTAGAACCATTTTCCTTCACTTTCTTCCCCTTTAACACCTCAACTCTGCCACCCTGCTCAATCTCCACCACTTGGCGACCACGGTTCAAACCAGCACTCAACAGATTACCAGGCTCCACAATATTCGAACCTCTTAGCATCCTAGCTTCTCGTTTCCAATTACGTTATCTAATACCCAGCCGAGCACCAGATGAGATAGAAGAGATAGTGGCAAGAGAATGCATATCAGCGATGGAGGGGGATGGGAAGTGTTTGACCGAACAAGGCAACTGAGAGGTAATGGGTTGGGATAAAGCATTTGTGTCAGGTTGAACAACAATATTAAAATTAAACACATCTGATAAAGCCAGGTCATTTTTTATTCTTTCAAGGATCGAATTAACTGGAATTAGCGCTCGGTTCGGGTTGGGCCTAACATTGCTTTGAGTGGAAGGCATGGACAAGGAGTTTTGTGAATGTTCAGAGATTAATACCTGACTAGGCTGAGAGGTTAGAGCAGATTCTGCCTCTGTATTTTCCTGGGTCATTTTAGGCAAAGAAAGTAGAGAATTAAAAGGACCAGGTTCAGGGTTAAGTGATGGTAAGTTTTTTTACGAAGACTCGTGTTGGGATTCAGAAGAAGGTAGGGTTTGCATGGACTGGGCAGTAGAGCTCGGCTTGGAATTGACGAAAATAGGTGAACAACTCTTCACCCCCTTTTGGCCTCCTCAAAGGTGGCACCTTCAATACCGGCCCAAACGCCATATCTGTGATGTCTCAATTGTCACTGCGATCATAATCCCAACAAGCCTTGAAAAAATGACCAATTCGGCCACACCAGTAGCAATAAAAAGGAAGGCCATCATATTGCAACCACACCCACATTTCCTTTCCATCAAAACGAATATTAATTCCCCCCTTCAACGAAGTCATAACATTAATCATCACCTTGAACCACACAAACCCCCCATAGTTACAACTTAGCGGAGAATCAAAGCAAATCAAATCTCCAATTTTTCTAGCAATCAAATGAATCGTATCATCCGTTTGGCATACAATCGGGAGATCACAAGCCCGAATCCAGAAAGCTGCCTCATTGACTAACACAACAGAAGGTTGCTCCGAACCACTCAACGGTCGAACAACGAATAGGCAGCCATCAAAGTGCCAAGGCTGATTTAGAATCACCCACTCCATATCCTCCATCCTTTCAAAACTGAAAATTATCATTCCTTTACCCCATTCACGAGCCGTAACCTTTCCTTTCGCACGAAAAGACTTTATCATTACATACATAAGAGCATACATGTTCGGCACCTTCTCAGAAATTATTCGTCCAACCAAACAGTCACTACAAAAAAATACCTTATTGACGAGGGAAATTAAAGAGGGAAATGAAGCCCTCAAAAGTAAAGAGGGAATTCACGAGGGTATTTTTTGGACGAGGGTTTTAGAGAGGGTATTATTTCCCTCTTCTCTAAAGAGGGAACTAACGAGGAAATGTGGGTCCCATAGTCGGCCAACGAGGGATTTGACGAGGGATGAACCGTCTGCAATATCACGAGGGATACTAACCCTCGTCCAATCTGACAATGACAGGCTCACGAGGGAATTTTCCCTCGGCCAATCTGACACGACAGCTCACGAGGGAATCATCCCTCGACAAACATTGGATGCTTTTTCACGAGGGTTTCCATCCCTCGGCCATTTGAATTCCCATGCAGTATTCTCAGAACATGCAGTACTTTTCTCAGGGTGTGCTCAGTTTGACCGAATTTATTGGTTGGTGAGGGATTTTCCCTCATTATTTCCCTCGCCCAAACTCAATTTAAGTACACATATCTACCACCATTTAAGCAAAACACGAAGAGGAGAGACCATTTTCAGCAAAACTCGAAGAGGAGAAAAGCTTGTGCGATTTTCGGCCACCGGTTGCCGTCTCACCACCGTCAACGTGAAAAATTGTCGAACTTTGCTTACAAGTTCAAGGGAACGTTTTTACGGTAAAAAAATTCGTTTTAATAGGGTGTTAATTAATTTGCATTTTACTTTCATTATGTTAATTGTGATATGTATGCATGCACATATATATGTACAGAGAAGAAGAAGAAGAGCTTAGTTAATTTTTTTTTATTATTTAGTATTATTTGTTTATTGTGTAGTATTATTGCTAATTTAATTATAAATTTGTGTGTAAAAAATTAGTTAATAAATTGGTACGTAGTTTAACTAGTATGCTTCATTTAATTTGCTAACTTAATAATTAATATACATATAATTTAACTAATATTATTATTATTATATTATAATACATTTAATTAATAATTAGTGTATATATATATATATATATATATATATAGTTTGCATATATAGTGTACGTAATAATTTACATATACGTATTAACTAATTATATATTTTTTTTCAATTAATTGTGTTAAATTAAAATTATTTTGCATGATATAGGGCATAGTTATTGATGAAATGAATTATACATTGTTGGATGAAAGGAGTGGATGTTGTTATTGTTTGTTGTAGAATATGTGCGTTCCGACTTGATTAATCATAATTAAGTCGGAAATGGATGCACGTAGGAATTTTGATTAACTCGTGTATACGAAAAAACTAAACGAAACTCTGTCGAAATTTAAAAAAAATATTAATTAATTATAATGTAATAATACATTAATAGGAGAATAAAAATTATTAATTATAGGGTTTTGAGTATTAATTCATTAATATGAAACATATTGATATGGATTACTCAAGTCGTTTACGTTGGATGTATGGTCCAAGATCGATTAATGGCCTGATAGCTCCCGATTTTATTAGTGGCCTCGATTCATTCGTAGACTTCGCCACTAGTAACCCGAATTGGATGAATCGAGGAAAGATTAGGTGTCCCTGCAACAAATTTAAATGTAGGAATAAGACGTTTCAATACCCCGATGACGTGAAAGCTCATTTGTATAGAAATGGTTTCATGCCAAATTATTACAATTGGGTTTTTCACGGTGAGGAAAATTGGGGTCAAATTCCACATCAATACATTGATCGGGCGTCGGCTTCTCACGGGACGGTTGATGAGACAGCAGGATCTAGCTCATACCACGATATGATCACAGATTTAACTTCTGGTCCCCACTTCGAAAATATGGATGATGGGCCGCCTGTTGAGGAACCCCCTAATCAGTATGCTGCACAGTTTTATGATATGCTTCGTGCAGCGGATCGGGATTTGTATCCTGGTTGTGAATCGCACTCGCAGCTTTCATTCAATGCGCGAATGCTGAATATTAAAACTGAAAACAGACTATCTGAAAGGGGTTATAATCAGATCGTTGACTTGGTTCGTGAGATCTGTCCTCCGGATAATTTGGTGCCCAGAAAGTTTTCCGATAGCAAACAGTTGATGGGTGAGATGGGGCTTCCTGTGGAGAGGATCGACTGTTGTGCAGGGAATTGTATGTTATATTGGGGTGCGGACAGAGATCTTGAATATTGTAAGTTTTGCGGTCGGCCACGGTTCAAACCCGCTAGACGCGATGTGAATGGTCGACTGAAAAAGAAGAGCCCTTTCAAGGAGATGTTCTACTTTCCCATCATCCCTAGACTGCAAAGATTGTATCAGTCCAATGCAACTGCGAAGGATATGACATGGCATACAAGTTGCTCTAATAATGATCAGTCCGGTGTTATGCGTCACCCTGCAGACTCGCAGGCTTGAAAACACTTGGACCAGTCGTATCCTGAATTTGCATCAGAAATTCGGAATGTGAGGTTGGGCTTGAGCACCGACGGTTTTCAGCCGTTTGGGCAGTCGGGGAAACAATACTCCTCATGGCCGGTGATACTGACGCCGTACAATCTACCACCATGGATGTGCATGAAGGATCAATTCATATTTCTTACGGTTCTGGTGCCTGGTCCTAAAAATCCAAAGGATAAATTGGATGTATTTTTACAACCATTGATCCGTGATTTGATGATTTTATGGGAATATGGAGTGGTAACATACGATATTGCTACAAAGCAGAATTTTTTGATGCGGGCTGCACTAATCTGGACAATAAGTGACTTTCCAGCCTACTCGATGTTGTCTGGATGGAGCACATCTGGAAGGCTTGCTTGTCCATATTGTGCAGAAAACACGGATGCTTTCACCAGAGCACGATCCTTAGTGGAAATGGATAGAAAGAGTGAACCAGAGCTTCCTCCATTTCAAGAGGACGATATAGTGTCCCAGATGAATGTGCGAATGGATGATGATCCTGTCGTTTTGGCTGATTTGGACGCTGCACTAATTGAGGTACAAAATGAAGAAGAGGAAGAAGATCAAGAAGATCAAGAAGACGACAATGATGATGAGGATGATGATGATGATGACGAGGATGAAGATGATGATCAAGAAGATGAACATGATGATTATGATGACGATGATTGATATTGTTAATTGATTGGACCATTATTTGTTATGTATACATGTTACAATTTTATATTAATTATTGATGTGTTCATTATTTGTTATGTATACATGTTACAATTTTATATTAACTATTGATGTGTTCATTATTTGTTATGTATACATGTTATAATTTTATATTAATTATTAATGTGTTTATTAAATGCTATGTATACAGATGGCTGGAGGTAGAAGTATTCGTAACCTTTTCGGTGGCCGGCGATCGTCCTCCCGTACACCAGAGTCAGACCGTGAACCGGTACAACTCTTTTTAGTTGTTATATATAATATCTTATACACATGTTATAACTGTAATTATTAAATACAGATGGAAACGTCTGAAGAAAATACGGGCCGACGTAGGGATTGGAGATCGTCCTCTCAAACCGGAACAGTACCGGTTCCTGATTTGCAGAATCAGGAAGATGATCTAACTCAACACGGTGGAACATCTCCAGAAACGCTTGAGGACGACCCTGAGATTCCAGAAACTGCAGAAGAACTCACCAACCATGAACCTCGTCCTAATGTGCTACGCATCTACACGTATCACAATGTGTATGTTAAATATCACTTAGTCTTTTTTATTTGATTTTTTTTTTTTTTTTTACATATACGCTTGAAAAATATACAGATTGATGCCCTCGAATGCTGTTTCGAGGTTGATTCGAAATATAATGTCCCGTCGAATGGAGATGGGCGGGTTCACATATAAGTTGGTGTCAAAAGAAAGGAAAAATGAATGGTGGAAAACATTCCAGGTATACATTCATTTTGTTAATATTGTGTAGAATTATATGTATGTATATATTTTTACTTAATTAAAATCAATATGATTGTATATATTTTCTTCAGAGGGAGACGTACTGGGATCCTCGGACGGAAAATACTGTGTTTATCAAAGAGTTGTTTATCCGGAGGTCTAGAGAACGATTTTCTGATCTGCTCAGTCTTTGGAAGAGGATCAATAGAAGGGAAGGGAAAATACCTCCGTGGGACATGAGATTCTGGACTGCATTACTTCAGTACTGGCAATTGCCCGAGGTCATTAAAAAAAGCAACCAGTGCAGAGCAAACCGCTTGTCTGCGGCCGGAGGAAGAGGCCCCTCAAAACACAAAGGAGGGGCAAAGGGAGCCGCACAATGGACTCAGGAATACGTAAGTAATTCCTACACTACAACATAGGGAGATTTTAATTACTTGATTACACATATCTTTATTTTTTGGAATACAGGAGAAAAAATATAACCGTCTCCCAACTGAATGGGAAATTGTGCAACATTTCCACAACTGTGGGGAAGGGGAGTACACGTATGGAGGAATTGCTGATATAATTGTAAGTGTTTTACATTAACATTATAAATTGAATAGTAAGGTAACACGTTTGTATATTTGAGATGATGTCAAAAAATTTGTATGTCTAGGACTCTGTGGAGGAACGAGTCTCGCAATTACCGCCTCCAGTAGACGATACTGAGCGCTTGAACCGACTGAGTCAAGTGTATGCTGAGACAGTGAGGCCAGGCCACGGAAAAGTTAGGGGCCTCGGTCAAATGAAGACGATGCATATACAATCTGGCCCAGGCGGGACATCAGCTGACACACACATTGGCGGTTATGATCAAAGAGATGTTGATCGTTTGCTGGCTGAGGAGCGCGCGAGATACGAAAGATTGCTGGCCGAGCAACAAAGACAGCAAAACGAATTCGTGCGCCAGGAAGTACACAATCAGATGATGGCATGGTTTCAAGGCCAACAGGGAAACCTACCTAGTGGGTTTTCCCAACCAGCTAGTGCATATCCTCCTTACCCAGCTTATCCTTCATATCCTCCCGCCCCTTCCGCAGCTGGTTACGCCCCTTATCCTCCCCCCGCCCCTTATCCCTCGGCCGGTCCTTCTACTGGTATTCCTCCTGTTCCTCCTACTGGTTTTCCCACCGCCCCTAATCTTCAGGCCTCTCCTGCTCGTCCTCCCGCTTCCGGTCCTTCATCGTCTCGTCGCAATTCCATCTCTCCAACTGGGTTTATAGACCTACTTGAAAGAGGTACATATTCTAGTTACCCCCCGAGGGGTAATTATTCCGGAAATGAAAGAGGTGATGATGATGATGATGATGAGAGTTAGGATGTCATAAATATTTGAACATGTTTTGGAACTATATTTGTTGGTTTGATATTTTACTGTTTATTTGGATTTATATGTCTGGATATTTGAGCATGTGAGTTTGTTATTATCATTATTATTGATTATTAGTTATGAATATTGTTGAATATTAAAATTTTATTGATTTTTAAAAAATATATTCATCAATATAAGTGTATATGTGTATATGTGTACACATATTAGTAATTAGTGAAGAGAATTTAAAAAGTAAGTATTTTAAATTTTATTGATTTAAAAAAAAACGATCAATATATGTGTATATATGGACACATATTAGTAAGTAGTGAAAAATAATTTAAAAAGTATGTATTTTATAATTTTATTGATTTAAAAAAAAACAATCAATATATATATATATATATATATATATATATATATATATATATATACACATATTAGTAATTAGTGAAAAAGAATTTAAAAAGCTAAATATAAATGTACACAAATATATAAGTAGTGAAAAAGAATTTATTGATGTATTCATTAAAAATATTTTAATATTATAAATAATAAAAATAATATATATAAGTGATAGTTTAATTTTATATGTAATAATAATTTACATATAAAATATAACGAACAATTAATATTAATTAGTATGATATTTAAAATATATAACACAAAAATATATGATATATATATATTACACCCTAAAACATAACAACTAAATTGCCTTGTCCAAGCGGCACGGCAAAACACGCAAGACCTCTCCATACATAGAGGTCGCATGTTCGAAACTTGAGGGGGGCGAATTTCGCCCAATTAAAGCTGAGAGTGAGGTTGGAGGCTGGTAGCCTAGCGGATCCGCGGGGGAGGGGTTGTGCTAGAGGTCGTGGGTTCGAAACCCACAAAGTTACATTTTTTTCGGTGGGAACTAGACGAGGGAAATACACGAGGGAATTTCCCTCGCCACGTCAGCCGAGGGAAAATTCCCTCGCCAATGCCCACCTGTCACGTCATGGTTGAAGAGGGATTTAATTCCCTCGCGCACATTTCCCGAGGGCTTTAAAGAGGGATTTAATTCCCTCGCCCACGTTTCCCGAGGGCTTTAAAGAGGGTTTAATTCCCTCGCCTTTCACGAGGGTTTAGCCGAGGGAAACTTTGTCGAGGGATTTTTTCCCTCTTCTCTTCCCACGCGAATTCCCTCGTTAAAACCCTCTCCATTTTTCGAGGGATTCGTTTTTCCCTCGTGCACAGATTGGCGACGAGCATTTTGGAGAGGGAATAAATCCTGTTGGTGAACGAATCTAATCGTGAGGATTAGTGGCTGTTTTAATCCGTTTTTACGTCACCAATCAATAACGTGTGATTGATTACCACCATAAATGGTAAATCGGGGTTTAGGTCATCAAATTCGGATATATGAAAATCGAAATTGAAATAATTTCGTATGCGTGTGCGTTAAGGTGTATTTGTGTGTGTTTGGGAGTGTTTATGAATTTTTTCTTGTATTTCTCAGCTGGAGAACAACTATTTATAGAGACTAGCAAGCATGAGGTGTTCAAGACTCTTGGTCTCCCTAGCCTGCATGCTTGACATGTGTCCGTGTGATCTTATCTAAGCTGAATCTTAGTTACAAAGTCTTCTTTGGTCTTATCTCGGACTCATTGTTGTTCGCCTAGGTCGGCTTGATGGATCTTGTTGATTCTCCAACCGAAAGTTGTTCGCCTCTTGAGGTTGTACTTGGGAAGTTGTTCGCCTTATGCCTTTGTTCAGCTTGGCTTTGGGATCTTTGTCCTTTGTTCACTTGTACATACTTCCTTGGCTATCTATTGTATCATAGTTTGATAAAGTTGTTCGTCATTGATGACTTCACAGTTGGCTCATTCTTGGTCCCGGGCCTTAATACCTGTTCGCCTATTAGTTGTTCGTCGGGAGTGTTGTTCGTCACTTTATACACCCCCCAGATTGATTAATGCACCCAAATCGTGATTTTCTTTGTTGATCTTCCTTGATTTGGTTCATAATCCTCGTTGTAGCTTTAATCCTTGTTCGTCATTTACTGACAATTGTTCGCCCATCAACAAATCCCTCTTCAATACCCTCTCTATCTTCAATTCCCTCTCCAAAACCCTCTCCAAAACCCTCTTTAAATCATTTTATTTTTGTAGTGAGTGTTGGATCCTGTCACCCGATTCAGGTTTACCCCCAACTCCACAATATCATCCCGATCTTCCAAAATATTCGCCATTCTCACACTTTGAAAGACGACAATTGAAATATGAATGAGGAAGCAGTAGATACCTGAAACACGAAGAAAAACAAAGAGAAACAGACGAGACCCAAGACCTACTCTAATTATTATATAGATCACATGGAAAAATATATAATACACTTTGATAGACAAATGTTAAGTATAATAGTTTTTCAAAATAGGTAAGAAGTTATGTATTGGTTTAGTTGGTAAGTTTATTGTTTATTATGCAAGAGGTCCAAGTTTCAAATCTTTACTAATACATTTTTTTAGAAAAATTAGTATCTAATGTTAAGATGATACTAACCACTTCATACACAAACTAAAAAAAATAATAACTTCAATATATAATTACCATGTATGCACAAATATGTATATTGACTTCATAATGAGACGACATGTGTCAATAAAAGACACAAAAACATTGACACATAAGCAAACACATCAAAATCAACACATAAGCAAACTCACCAAAATTTGGCACATAAACAAAACTCATCAAAATTCGACACGTAAGCAAATAAAACTCTCTATTAGTATATTAAGGGATGTATAATTAATTTATTTTTATAATAATTCTCATTAAAAACTTTCACCAACATCCAGGAACTATATATCACCTAAAAAAAAAAAAAAAACTATCCACTCTCACTGTATGATTCGTTCTTCGTATCTCTTCCAATTATATGGCAAATAAAATTTCTACATATATAACTAATGTCTATCAGATCTCCTAAGATTCTTTCTTCAAATTTCCTCCTTATATAGAATTTTTTGCTATATGTACTAATATATATTGTTAGGCTTGGGCCTAGTTAATTCTCCAACCGGAGAGAGATAAAAAAGGGACCAGCTATACATCTCTCCATCATAAATTGATACATCTTGTATCATTGTAAATTACCTATTTTATCCTATTAAAAAAAAGAAAAACCTAAATCTTCTCTTTTTTTTTTTTTTTTCTTTCGCATCCTCCTCACTTTTGCAGCAGGCCTCCCGCACTCCTCAAATCTTGTTAAGAAAAGGTAGAGAAATACAGCTTATTTTTAATTTTTTCTTTAGGTAATAGGTAACTTTTATTTTTTTACATAAATTCCCTATAATTATGTTTATATTGAGTTTAGAATAGCCTTTTTGTTCACATAATTTCAGAAAAAGACAGGAACTAGCATCACTATATGAAGGCGGATCTAGAAATCAGATTTTGAAAAAAATTAACTGTTTTACTATTAACAATATATAGTTGAAAGTTTTGTGATTATTGATTTTTTTCCCCTTATAATAGAATTGTGTGGAGTAAAGGAAAAAAAAAAAAAAAGGAAGATTTAGGTGTGGTTGTGGCAAACGGCGGGCGGTGGGGCTGGTGTTCAGAATTAAGAATTAGTATTGGAATATTTAATTTAATATGTTAAAGGAATGTATAGTATTTTCATTAAAATTATAAAGTGTATCTCATATTCGTGTAGATTTGTGGCGATTTTTTTTTCTTTTATGTTTATATTTAATTAAATGTTGCCCTCTTATTATTTGATAGCAGAAAAGATATGGCGGTGAGATTGAGAGATATTTTTATAGTATTTAAACAGCTTATTTGCTCTTTTTTCAGAAAAACACAATCTTATTTGGTGTTCAATTAGAATAATGGCAGCGAAGGACGTTTTCGAGGCTCTTCCTGTTTTGCCAATCGGAACAGAGGAGGAAAGTTGTTGGGATATTTTTAACGAAGAAATCCTGCCTCGTCTCCCCGCCAAAAGCCTCCAAACATTCAAAAGTGCGTGCAAAAATTGGCTCCGAATTATTTCGAGCCCCTATTTTGTCCAGCTTCATCTCAACATGTATAATCGGAACAGAATCCGAATCCTCATACAGCAGAATTCCGAGATAGTGATGATGGAGTACAAGTACAACATTATAAAGCGTTACTCAGAAACCAAGCAAATTCCTTATCCACCATCCATTCACGAAGGGAAGCCCATAATCGTGGGCTCCTGCAATGGTCTACTCTGTTTCCTCCATGAACCTACTACAGTTGGGGTGTATAATCCCTCCACGTGTAAGTATTTCAGTTTAGAAATTGATATTATTACTTTGTCAATTGTTTTTGGTTTGGTCAACACCCCTCCACTGGAGAATACGTTTTGGTTTGGGAGAAAGTAATGTCACGGTATTATAAATTTGGAGTTCATAAGTTGAGTCGCACCTCCGACTCTAATCCCATTCACTCCACATCTTATATTTATGTTCCTAAAGTTTCTGTGTGTCCTTGTGAGGAGAGAGGTACACTCTTGCACGGAGCCGTACACTGGCCTGTTGTCCAATGGATTGACGAGGGACAATATCGCCACATAATTGTTGCATATTATCTCAACGGTAATAAATACTTTGACATTTCACCCCCCGCGGCCCTTGTCAAATGTCGTTTTACAATAGGAGTTAATGCAGAGGGACGTCTCTTTGCAATCTTCAAGCCTACAAATCAACTAGAGTGTAAGTTTGAGATTTGGATAATGCAAGAATACGGGGTCCAACAATCTTGGACTAAATATGCTATCATTGAGGGGTTCGATAGCTGCAAAATGTTGTCTCCTTTGGGATTTTTTCGGAATGGTGATCTCATCTTGGATATTTATAATAGCCACCAAGATGATAATCGCCAGTTGATCAAGTACAGCTTCAACGAAAGCAAGGGTGTGCTTCTTGTGGGACACGGCTCTTGTGGACCAACTTTTATGTGCGCGGATAGTTTGGTGTCGCCAAATACCTTTATTTAATTGCCTTCACTTTCCATCATATATAGTTGAGTAACTGAGTTTTGCATATAGTATAACCAAACTAGTTTCTTCGTTATTCCTCTCTTTTTAAGTATATTTGCATGATCGGTCATTTTTTCTTTCATGTTTTAGTTTTTATGGTTCAACTATGAGGAAATATTTGGTGTTGATGAGGTGTTCAATTTTTTTTTTTTTTTTTTGTTATTTGCCTTTTTAGGACTGATATTTAGAATAGGGTTTATGATCTTGCAATTTGATGGTGATATTTTTTGTTAATGCATAATCAAGTTGGAAACTATTATGCTTCAATTAGTGGCGCTAGAAAACCGAATGAACAGAAATAAGCATGTGTCTCTGTGATATCTTTATATTTGGTCAATGATAGGATGGTATTGTAAATTTCATAAACAATACATTCGAGATGTCTTTAAGGAATATGTTTACACAATACTTCAATTTAGAGCCTGTCATGTGTGAAAACTTAGACACTAAAATATTTGCATAATCGGGCATTTGGGTTTTTGTTTATGTTTGTTTGGATCAATTTTGAGGAAATTTATCTAAAATTTTCAGGAAATAGTTGTGCGGATGAGGTGTTTGACAATATGTTTCTTACATGTACAAGCAGATAGGATTTGAATTGAAAATTTCCTTTGTTATGGGAAGCACTTTATGATTGAGTTTTTCAAAAAAATTCCGGGCCGCTTTTTTGAGGAGAGATCTTTCAGCTGTCCCATTATGGATTTAGTTACCAAATTATAATCCCAGTTACCAAATTATAATCCCATCCAAATCCAGTAGCTAAACTGTGTATATATATTGCCTCAAAAAAATAAAAATAAATTGGGTCTTGGGTGTAATATTGCACCGTGCAATATTATTCTAATAAAGGAAAGTTAAAAACTTCGCGGGTCAAATGAATCTTTCCAAAAAAATCACGCAAAAGAAAATAAAAAATTTCGCTCTTAGGTCTATGTTACTTTAAGGGCAATTAAGTGTTACTGTAATAGTATGTATGTGTTACTATATCAGAAATAATGTGAAATCGCGAAAAAATAGAGGTTTAAATCATGTAGAAGAAAAACTTGATAAACAAAAAAAAAAAAAATCTTAAAATCATTAGATAATCATAATATCATAATTTGTATTCATGTGCTACCATTTGAAATTGGAAGAATAACAATAAAAAGACTATTTAAAGCAATATTGTATATTAGAATTTGTGAAGAAAATAGCTAACTATCGAATCTATAACCAATTATAATTTTACATATATATGACCAATGTCTATCAAATCTCCCCAAGATTCTTTCTTCAAATCTCTTCGTGTGATTCTTCGTATAATTCTTTCTTCGTATCTCTTTCAATCATAATTTTACATATATTTATATAACCAATGTCTATCAAATCTCCCCAAGATTCTTTCTTCATATTCCCCCTTATATATAGGCAAATATTTTAGATATTTCAAAGATATTTCACATTAAATGAATCAACAAATTAAATTATTTTAGACCGATGTAAATATTCGTGTGGATTTTTTTCCTTATGTTTCTGTTTATATACATATTGTACTCTTATTATTATTAAATAGTGAAAGAGTCCGAAAAACACAAATCTTATTTGATATTCAATTAAACGGCGGAGTAGTATCTTTCTGAAAAACACAATCTTATTTGGTAGAATAATGGCAGCACCGAAAGACGTTTCCGAGGTCTCTGTTTTGAAAACAGAGGAGGAAAGTTGTTGGGATGTTTTTACCGAAGAAATTATTCCTGCCCCGTCTCCCTGCCAAACACCTCCTAACACTGAAAAGCGTGTGCAGAAATTGGTCCCAACCTATTTCGAGCTCCTATTTTGTTGGGCTTCATCTCAACATGTACAATCCGAGTCCTCAATGGCCTAATCTGTTTCCTCCACCGTAGACGCAACACAATTGTGCTGTATAATCCCTCCACGCCTAAGTATTTCAGTCTACAACTTTCTCCGTGCCTAGAAATTGATATTAATTTTCTCCTTTTTTTTTTTGATTTGGTCAACACCCCTCCACTGAAGAATACGTTTGGGTTTAGGGGAATGGGAGGAATTATAAATTTGGAGTTCATAAGTTGAGCCGCACATCCCACTTTAAACCCATTCGCTCCACATCTTTTATTGATCGTCTCATTCCCATTGAGAAGAGAGGTACCCTCCTGTACGGAGCCCTACACTGGCCTGCTCTCCATGTGAATATCAACGATGATCAACGTCGCTACATAATTAGTGCATATCATCTCAACGATAACAAATATTTTGAGATTTCACCCCCTGCCCAGTCTCCTTTCACACTAGGAGTTAATGCAGAGGGACATCTCTTTGCAATATTGGAGCCTATACCCCGTCTAGAGTGTAGGTTTACGATTTGGATAATGAAAGAATACGGGTCCAACAATCTTGGACTAAATACGCCAACATTGAGGGATTCAATAGCTGTAGAAAGTTGTCTCCGCTAGGATTTTTTCTTGATGGTGATCTCATCTTGGAGGTTGATTATTATCGCCGCTTGATCAAGTACAACTTCAATCATAGCAAGGGTGTGCTTCTTGTGGAGCACGACTTTTGTGAGTGCTGATAGTTTGGTGTCTCCAAATAGCTTTATTTAATTAGCTTCCCTTTCAATTATATATAGTTCAGTAACGGAGTTTTGCATACATTATAACAAAAACTAGAGTGTCGTTTGTTTATATACCTCGTAAATTTCATCGTTATATTTGCATGATCGAGCATTTTTTGTTCATGTTATAGTTTATTGGTCAACTGTGACTAAATATTTGGTGTTGATGGCGTGTTCAACATTGATATGACTATATCAACACATTGATATTAATTAAAGATACGGACAGTAAAGTCACATGATTAACTTGAAGTTGGGAATTATATCAAAGTCTAAAAAATCAAGCTCCTCTGGGGACCTGTTTAGGTCCTGATAGGACCATGGCTAAGAGTGAGAGGATACATGGTAATGTTGTCGCTCTGTGAATCTCAGCTATTCAGAAACATAATTTTGTCTCCTTTGGATTTTCGTCGATAATCTCAAATTGATCAGGTATAGTTTCAATAATAGCAAGGCTCATGTACTTCTTCTAATGAATCACGACACTTATTATGCTTCCCATAGAGCTGAAGTAATTATGTGTGCTGATAGTTTGATGTCTCCAACTATTGTCCGATGAAGAGTAGAATAGCTCTTGCTAATTATAGTTAGTACGGTATTTTGCTTATGGTTAGATTTCAATATTAAATTCTCGTAGATTTTTGTCATGCTTCAAATTTCCTTTAATATACTTTATGAACTATAAGATTAGAGATCAGCGGTATCTATTGATTGCAAAAGTGTTTCCTTGACTAGTCAAAAACAAAGCATTCATTTGGTAACTAGATATTCCACTCGCGTAACACGCGAGCTAATTTTTTTTTGAAATAATCACAAATAGGTGCTAAGTTAACACCTAAATTGAAGATTGGTTCAAAACTTTTTATAAATTGCCTTTTAGTTCAAAATAAGGGCCCCACAATTTTTACACATAACCTTCCCACCCCCACCCCAAAATCGGCCAACCCCCACCCCCACAAATATCAATTTCTCTCTTCTCTCTCCCACACTCACGCATACTCACTCTCTCTCTAAATTCTGCCACTCTCCCAAGCACACGCCACCGTCCCCCATCACGCCACCGCCGTCTGAGACCACCGAACTGCCACCACTCGAGCGACGCTGCCTGAGAACACTGAAAGGCCACCGCCACCGCGTCCTGAGGCGGCCACTGCCAAGACCACCGAACCACCACCGATCCATCACCACCACGACACCGTCGTCTGAGAGCCGACAAAGATGTATTGGGGGTTCAACGTCTGAGATCTAGTGGTTGCGACCCTAGATCTAGGGTTTACGCCACCCATTTGTCGGCCTCTCCCCACAGCGAAGAGAGAAGACTGGCGGTGGCGGTTGGAAGATTTGAGATCTCTGATGCACGGAGGAAGTTATGCTGGCGGTGGCGGCGTCGATCTGCCGGGGACGGAGGATGCAGTGTCGGAAGGTTGGGGGCTTGGCGGTGGAGGCTTTGCAGGTTGTGGCGGTGTCGATCTGCCGGGCGGAGGCTATGACGTCGTGTGCGGCTGTTGAATCGACGTTCTGCCGTCGCGCTTCCCCCTAGATCCGACACCCACCGCGCTCCTCCCAGATTCGACACAACAACACCTCCGCCCGGTTCCGGTCAGGTTCTAGTTGAATGTGGTCTTTGTTTTGGTTGTGGTTATCTGTAAGTGTGCATGTGTGTGTTTTGTGTGTGGATTTTGGAAAATATGTATGGATTTTGGTATTACTTATTCTTAGATTAATTACTTAAAAATTGTGCAACCGAAGCAACAACAATGATGGATTGGAAAAAATATGTATGAATTTGGAAAAATATGATAATGGTAATCATGGATTTGGAGAAATTAAACTGTATGAATATGAATAATAGGTATAATAATGAGTGCAATTTTTTAATAAGTTTGCATTTGAATTTTGTATTACAGATCGGACCTATATTGTTCCACGGATGATTTAAGATCTTTGAGTTGAGTGACAACAACTAACTGGGGAGAAGATTTTGAAGATGAAGACCCAGTGCAATTTTATTCATTTTATGCATTAGGCATAAATGTATATTTTATTTATAAATCTTTCAATTTAAACTTTAAACATGTAATTTATGTGTTGTGATATGTCAATTCAAATATAAATATGTAATTTTAGAAGAAGTAAAAATTTGCAATTTTTTTTTAATTTTGGCTTTTGTGCAAAATATTATTGGAAATGCACTCAATAAAAATCTAAAAAAAACATGAATTATTATG
Source organism: Ballota nigra (assembly GCA_947034835.1). Classification (NCBI taxonomy): domain Eukaryota; kingdom Viridiplantae; phylum Streptophyta; class Magnoliopsida; order Lamiales; family Lamiaceae; genus Ballota; species Ballota nigra. Next base: position 121,189,463 of record OX344721.1, on the reverse strand, counting down.
ACTGCAAAGAATTATAGGAATTACACTCAATAAAAATTTGAAATTAGTGAATCCATGTGCAAAAAAAATTTAAAATTGCACCCTCGGAAAATAAGAACCTATGCTAAATATATTAACCAAAATTTTATGTTGGACATAAATATTGAATATAAAAATATGAAAACCATTAAAAAACAACAAAAAAGTATTAATTTTAAAAAAGAAATATGGCAGATGGGATGGGACATGACCGACAAGGGTGGGATAAGAAAATGGGGTGTGGGGTGGGTGGGTTAATAGGCTTGCAGGGTAGGTTTTGAACTTGATTGTATTTTTATACAAAATAGGACTAAAACCCAATAAATGGGTGCCATTTGAACCTATATGTAAGGCTCCTTTTTTTTTTATATTAATTTAAAATATATTATTAATTTATTTTAATATTAATTTTAAATAATTATAAATTCTCAATGTAAATAAATAATTAAAGAGAGAAAGAAGCATGGCCTATAATTTAGCTTATTGTTCTCACATACAAAATAAAATAATTTTAAAAATTAAATTTAACCCATGTATCCTAGTAATGTTATTAGGTAAAGCGGTCTTTGCAATACATAAGAATGCATGATCAACATTGCATTCTCTTCAATAATCTTCTTGTATTATAACACTTTAAACTGTTGTAAATTGTAAGCGTAAAATAGAGACACCGGTTTATTTACCCAATCCGTCTATAACGACTACGTCTGGGGGCGTGCCAAGCCAGGAGTTTTCACTAATATTTCCGTGTATGTTTGTATACAATAATGAGTACATGAATCTATTTATAATAGAGAAACACCAATCTAAACCTAAAGCCTGTTTAGGTTATGAAGCACATTAATAATGTCCACATCAAATCTTCTAGATTTGGTATATTAAATCTACTAGATTTATAACACTCCCCCTTGGACATTACGACGTAACGTATATGTCTCGTCAGAAAAACTGCACATGCTTGGCAGCGACAAAATATTTAGCTAGGGAGGAATGCAATTTATTGATCTTTCGGATCTAATCTTCTGGATTACTTCGAGGTTACCACTCCCCCTGAAAACAACAACCCTTTGACCTTACGCATCCTGATACCATGAACATATTTCTCAAAAGTAGATATAGGAAGGGACTTAGTGAACAGATCTGCTATATTGTCACTAAATCGCACCTTTTGTATAGTAATTACGCCACTCTTCTGGAGTTCGTATGGGTAGAAAAACTTCGGTGAAATATATTCCGTCAGATTTCTCTTGACGTACCCATTAATCATTTGTGCGATGCAAGGTGCGTTGTCTTCAAATATAACAGTAGGGGATGTACCATTTTTAGCGATACTACACGAGTTACCAATGTGTTTTACCAATTATCTCAACCGAACACATTCTCGTGAGGCTTCAAACAAAGCTATTATCTCTGAGTGGTTTGAAGATGTGGTAACCATAGTTTGTTTAACCGATCTCCATGAGATCGCGGTACCACCACAGAGATAAACGTAACCAGTCTGGGCTACGACATTGTGGGGATCAGACAAGTAGCCAGCATTCGCGTAACCTACCAAGGTTTTATCTTGGTTCCTAGGGTAAAACAGTCCAAGATCTTGAGACCCTTGGAGATACGGTAGAACGTGCTTAATGCCATTCCAATATCTCCATGTAGGAGAAGCGTTATATCTTGCAAGCAAATTAACTGCAATTGCAATGTCCGGTCTAGTGCAATTTGTGAGATAGAGTAATGCACCAACAACGCTAAGATAAGGAACTTCTGGCCCCATAATTTTTTCTGTTTCTTCTCTTGGTCCGAATGGGTCCTTATCCACTTCGAGGGATCGAACAACCATTGGTGTGCTGAGTGGATGAGATTTATCCATGTGAAATCTCTCCAATACCTTTTTCACGTAGGTTGACTGATGTATAAGGATTCCTTCTGGGAGATGCTCGATCTGCAGGCCAAGGAAATACTTGGTTTTACCCAAAACTTTCATTTCAAATTCAGCTTTCAAGATTGAACTGGCTTCTTAAATCTCTTTGCATGTTCCGATTATGTTTAGATCATCAACATATACGGATATGATGCAAAAACCACTTTGCAATTTCTTTATAAATACGCATGGGAAAATTATATTACTTGTGTATCCCTTCTTATGGAGGAATTCACTAAGTCGGTTGTACCGCATTAGACCTGATTGCTTTAGGCCGTACAACGACTTCTGCAGTTTTGTGCTATACATACTGCGATTTTCACCATTCCTCATCTGGGGAATCTTAAATCAATCAGGGATTTTCATATAGATGACCGCATCTAGTTATCCATATTAATATGCGGTTACAATGTCCATTAATCTCATATGAAGATTTAGTTTAACTGCCAAATATATTAAGTAGCGGAACGTTATTGCGTCCATTACAAGAGAATAGGTTTGATAAAAATTAATACAGGGTCTCTGCGAAAACTCTTGAGCTACTAGCCTTGCTTTGTCTCTCCACAATATTGTTCTCATTTTGTTTTCGTACAAAAACCCATTTATATCCTACATGGATAGCATGCACGGGTGTACGAATGATAGAGTCAAATACTTTTCTTTTATTTAGCGATGCGAGATCTGCTTCAATTGCCTCTTTCCATTTTACCCAATCAGAGCGCTTCCGTCACTCAGCTATTGTTTTGGGTTCTGAATCTAGATCGTTATTTATAACGGAAAGAGCAATTGTTGCTGCAAATGTGTCATCGACAATAGTAATATTTCTATTATAAGTTTCTCATGTATCTATGAAATTCATAAAGACGTCAACGCTTATGTCAACTGAATCTTGTTCATTTTCCAGTGTATCTAGGTTTAGTCGTTCCGCAGTCGTAGTGTGTTGAATATTTTGGGCACGTATAGGTCTTTTATGCTTCTAGCATATGGGGGTACATATACTTGATTTTCTTGGGACCTTAACCCTTTGGGGTGCATTTACTATAGGTATATGCGATTTAGTTACACCTCTATGATCAGTAAATGCGTCTGGCAGATTGTTTGCTAAATTTTGCAAGTTAATGATCTTCTGAACTTCTATTTCATATTAACTGGGGCGTGGATCTAGATTAGATCACTTACGTTCCACGTAAGTTCACGTCATTCATTTAATTTTGAATTCAGATCTCCCCCTAATGTCGGGAAGTGATCTTCATAAAACGTGCAATCAGCGAACCGGGTCGTTAATTGATCCCCGGACAAAGGTTCTAAGTATTTTAGGATGGATAGAGAGTCAAATCCAACGTACATTCCTAGCTTCCTTTGTGGGCCCATAAAGGTACGCTTTGGTAATGTTATCAAAACATACACCGCGCATCCAAATATACGCAGATGAGAAATGTTTGGTTCTTTCCCACGCACTAGCTCTAGGGGGGAATGATCATTGTATGAAGTTGACTGGATTTATATTAGATGTGATGCATGTAGGACTGCATGCCCCCAACATGAAGTGGGTAATTTAGAGTTCATAAGTAATGGTCTAGCGATAAGTTTGATACGTTTTATTAGCGCTCTAGGAAGACCATTTTGGGTGTGGACGTAAGGGACCGAATGCTCCCATTTAATTCACAGAGTCATACAGTAATCAATAAAGGCTTTTGAGGTAAACTCATTAGCATTATCCATACAAATCAATTTTATTGGATAATCTGGGAACTGAGCTCGATGCTCAATAGATTTTGTAATAAGCTTTGCAAAATCTTGATTGCGAGTAGACAACAAACAGGCATATGTCCACCTAGTGGAGGCATCAATTAAGACCATGAAATACCAGAATGGTCCTGATGCAGGGTGAATCGGTCCACAAATGTCTCCCTGAATCCATTCAAGGGAAATCGGAGACTCAAGTCTCACCTTGGTGCGCGACGGGTGCAATATTTATTTACCCTTAGAGCATGCATCACAGATAGATTCATCGACTGAAGGGATTCTATTATTCAAAATATTATGACAAATGGAATTAGATAGAATCCTACGTATCATTGTTTGTCCTGGATGACCTAACTGATGATGCCATAATTTAAAAGAGTTCAGATCGTGAAATTTCATACTCATGGCTAGATGGAGATTAGATGGACGGATGTAGGAATAGTACAATTCGGAAGAGGAGGGAGTTTTTCAACAACTTGTTTACAACTACCTCGAGTAATATTCATCAAAAGGTATTCATTATTATCCTCAACTTCAGTTTTAATGTGATAGTCATTAGTTCTTATGTCTTTAAAACTGAGAAGGGTACACTTCGATTGTGGAAACAACAAAACATTGTAAATTATGAGTTTGGTACCCATAGGGAGGATGATGGAGGCTCTTCCGGAGCCCACTATCATAATGTTATCATTGTCTATCGTAGTTACACTCCCATTTCTTTCTACCAAGTTATGAAAATACTTCCTATCTCTTAAGATTGTGTGTGTGGTGGTGCTATCTACCAAACATAAATCACAATTTATATACATCATGCCAGAAGAAAAAGCCCAAACCTAATAACTGATATGTTTACAAGCCATGTATAAGAATAGCAATATCTAAATAAATTTAACGGATAACATATATTAAAGTAAACATATCAAAACTAAATTATCAATGTCATACCGAAGATGAAATAAAGTATCCGAAAGACAGGATCCAAATAAAAAAAGGTCTTACAAAAAATAAAGTACTAAAATTGGTCAAATATCAGAATCACTTATTGTCTCCACAGTCTTTGAGTTCCAAGCCCAAGAGATCGTCGTTGTCATGGTCAAATTCTGCTTCAGGCAGGCTGGCATGGTGAGATTCGACTTTAGGGGCCTTCTCCTTGTCGTCCTTATGCTGCTTTTGATAAGCCTCAACCAAATGCTTGGGAGTACGACACGTGCGAGACCAATGACCTTTGCATCCGCATCTATAGCAGGACTGTTCAACCTTGTCTTGAGAGCCAAATTTTTGTGGAGTGAGATTCGTGTTGGGTACACCCTTTTTACGATTCTGAGCTTGATTGTCTTTCGAGGTACCTAGACCACCGGATTTACTATGACCTCAGTCTTTGCCACGAGTTCGTTTACTCCCTCTCTCCTTTCCATGCTTGCGACCACTTGTACTTTCCTAAGCTATAGTATGTACTTCGGGCACTACTTGTGAACCAACCGGTCTCGAGTTATGATTTTTCATAAGGAGTTGGTTGTGCTTTTTTGCCACTAGAAGTGCAGAAATTAGCTCAGAGTGTACAATGTAATTCTTGGCCATATATTGGTGCTGGAGTACAAGGTTGCTATAGCGTGGAATGTTGACAGAGTTTTCGGTATCAACTCGGCCTCAATTATAGCTTGCTTGTATTGTTTTAACTGGGATACAATACGATGCAAGGTTGAGTTGTACTCCGTCACAGACTTAAAGTCCTGGAAATGGAGGTTCAGCCAATCGTATTGTGCCTGAGGGAGGAGTATATCATTTTGTTGTTGGAAATGGTCCTTCAGGGACTTCCACAATGTTCCGGGGTCTTTCTCAGTGAGATATTCATTTTTCAGATCCTGATTCAGGTGATGCCTGAGAAAAATCAATGCTTTCGCCTTCTAGACGTTAATTGATTTAAAACCTTCGACAATCGCCCTGCTCAACTCAGTTGAGGCTAGATAAATCTCGACATCTAGAGCCCATGTCAGGTAATTACTACCATCAAGAGCAAGCTCAGCAAATTCTCTTTTTGTAATATCAGACATTCTCACTATAATATTTAAAGTGACATGTTGAGGTTTTTGACCTTTTGTTGATAACGGAGAAATAAAAATTTATTTAATAACTCTCAAGCACATAGAAGCAAGAATTGTGTGCCGTCTATCCAAAATATTATTTACGGTCCGACAAGTACAGGGCGCCGCCTACCCAGACAATAAATGCGAACTATAAAATAGGGACCATGTGCAAAAGTAATAATGCATTCAAGAGTATTAATCATAAAAGCACGCACATATAGAAATTAAGCACGCAAAGTAATAATTTATTGAGAACTAATTTTTTAAAATTAATTCCAAAATTTTGAGCTTAATTATTACGCAAATAATTATTACTTTTAATTTTCAAGTATTTTCGGAACTTGATAAGTTAAATTGAGGGCTCAAATATACTGGGAAATATAATATAAGGCCAAAAAATAAACAATAAGTCCAATTAATTAATTAAAAAAATTAGCCCAAAAGTTAATTTTTTTTCCTAATTCCAGCCCATAAAAAGGGTTGCAGGCCCAAACATAATATATATATATATATATATATATATATATATATATATATATTTTTTTTTTTTTTTTTTTTGCTTTGGATGGCCTAATTTGCGTTGGGCCTATTTGGCCAAACAAGTTGGGCAGGGCTACGCGGAAGAGGGAACAGGGCAGGGCACATGGGGCCACGGCGGTAGAGCTTTAGAGCTCAGGGCGGCGGAGTGCGAGGCTCGCGCTGAGCTACCGTGTGGCGACGCGGCCTACGGCTGCCGTCGCTCGGTGGTGCACGACCTTCGACCGCCGCTCGATGTCGTGGCGGCGGAGCATCAAACGAGGGAGGCACGCTCTTGCCGGCGGTGCGCATCCATTCACGGCATTCGGAGACACATGACGACATGCGGCGTATTAGCCTAATGACTCGCGACGGAGGCATGACCCACGGCTGTTAGGGCTCGCGGCTGTCAAGGCTGGCCTCTCGCACACAGTGGCGCTTGATGTCCTGGAGGCCCACGGCGGTGCGCGCGCGGTTGTCTGGAGGCCCACGGCAGCGTGCACGCAGTGTCTGGTGGCCCGCGGCGGAGCGCGGAACGCTGAGCCCGGTAGCTGATTGCCAAATTCGTTTAAGCACAAATTCGAACTCACTCGCAAGTGTACGAGATCGTTGTTATAGTAAGGCAATTGACCAAGTAATAAAAATATCGAACCCAAAGGAAGCAAGTGGTTAGCTAAGTCGATTCACGTTGGAATGCAAGGAAAATTAAAAGACAAGCTTGGGATTAACTATGTTACTAATCAAGGAAATTAAAAACAAGCAAACTAGCAAGCAATAAAGAAAATGTATCTAACTTCGAGAGACGAAGTGCAATGGGGATTGATATGCCCTAAATAGTTTCCGTTATGTGATCCTTAGGTTCAAACATTGAATTATGCCAAAATCTCAATTGTTTATGGATTATAACAAGTAACACTTCACCTAAACATTCAACAGACTATCAAACGTTTAAGGCTTATTGACGGTATCCTACGTTCTAACTCTCTCTCGACGAGTTAACACGAGATACACGCATCTAAGCACTCTTTGCTCATACACAAAGGTTTCATCAAATCAATGTAACTCTTGTCTACACTAAAGTGAATTCACACATCAATATGAACAATTCATGCATAGAGCAAAGCTAAATTCCAATCAATAAGGATATAATTCCACAAACAATCAAAATTAGGCATAAATCAACAACCCAAACCTAATTCACACATAACTTCCACTATTCAAGGCATAAGAAGGTGGTGATGCTTAGGATATTTTCAACCTAGTGAAACTCAAGTAGGATTGTCAAGCCAATTCTATGCATCAATTTGGATTTACTAGGAGACCTCACCAATTACCTAAACAACCATCCAAGCAATTGATATCTAATGATGGGGTTCTTTGCGATTAACTCTCTCTCGACGAATCAAACACAAAATAGACGCATTCAATCATAAATCTCACACTCGTTCATCTAATCATGTCCATGTAACTCTCGTCTAGGCTAAACATGCCTCGAAAAACAAGCTACAAGAGATCAACAATCAAAGCTCAATACAAATCCATCATTAGAAGCATAATCCAAATATCAACATAGAATAGGCAAAAAGCAATCCCAACTCAAGATTTCACATGGTATCTAACATCCCAAGCATCAAAACAATTACCTCATGGTTTTAAAATGAAAAACCATAGCTAAACAAGAACAAAACATTAAACACATAACTAAATAAAAATTAAATTGCAATAAAATGGAAAGAAGTCACCTCTAGGGATTACAAGCTTGAAATAGAACTTAAATCTTCAAATCCTAAGCTAATTTACTCTAATGATTCAAAGAAAATTAAAAACCTAGAAATGAAGGTGAAATTAAACTAATCTAGTGTGTGAGATGTGTGCCCCCCAAAGGGGTGTGTGGAATTTGTGTTTTTTCTCTGTGTTGCATACCCTAAAAAATCTGAGAATGTGGGTATTTATAGTGTGAGATGAGGGCTTGAGACGAGTGGGTCGAAAATGAAGTGAAAAATACGAAAATGGGGCAAATTTCGGATCCTGCACGACCTGGTGTGGTCGTGCAGACGTGCACGACCGTGCACCTTCATGAGTTCTGCGTAGCTAACTTAAATGCTAAGGTGCACGAGTTGGCCTTCTTGGACTTGCTGTGGTGCATGAGCTAGTTAAGTGAAATAGCACTTTCAAATTGGCACTAACACTTCTTCCTTTTCAGTAGCAACTTTTGCAATGTGGGTCCCGCAATCTCTCTTCTTCCTCAGCTATGCAAATGGGCACGAGGCTTTCTTCTCCAGTGGCGGTCAAAGCTTCTCTGGCGTAAATGGCAGTGGCTTCTGGTGTTAGAAACTGGGGTGTGAATATTTCGAAAAACTGAAAATAGGATGAAGAGTATGAGCACGAAACGAATTCGTGAAAACCGAGTCTAGGTGAAACCTATTCCCGCAAGATCGAATACGCCCGTACAGTGCTTACGGATAATGCGTATGGATCCCAAAAGGTAAAACGGTTTGTCTATTCACACCGGTAGCACTACCGAGTATGAATTTCCGGCGAACTAAATCAGAATTATAAGCTGAACGGGATTTTCTGGAGAGACAGAATTTCGGGAATTTCTGGGTTCGTAAGTGATTCTGGAAAAACTGGATGAAGGGGGTATATATAGGCGGAAATTCGACCCATTTGAGGGCTGCTGGAGTGGAGTACGTGGTGATCATGGATCACCCACGTTCTGTCGTGGAGAGAAACGCAGTTTCTCAGTCATGGGAAGCAAGACGGAATATTCCAGATTCTCTGGAGTGTATTAATCAAAATCGTAGGTGTATTAAACATGTTCGTGGGCCGACCCAATTCTAAATGGGCCAACCGAAATGGGCCGACCCAATTCCATACGGGTCACCCAATCCGATTGGATCCAAAAAGATAATGGGCTTTTTTCATATTTTTGGTACTCTAAAAATATAGGTATGGCACCAAAGTCCACCCAAAGCCCAAGAACCACGAACCCGGGCGCGGGCGCGGGCGCGGGCTCGGGCTCGGGCGGGGCGGGGCGCGCGCGCGCATGTGTGGTCCATGTTTAGGGTCCCCATGTCCCAATTTAGAGAACATGAATAATTTCCTACTTATATACAAGACAAACTTCTTGTAATTTTCCAATGTGGGATGGAACTTTATTTTCCATTCCCATGGAATTATTCAACACACATGATTAATACTACAACTTCCCAAATTAATTTCTCACTCACCGGAAATCGGTTTTGAGATATTAAATATACCACGCTCATCTACTCCGCGAGTAGAACAACATCGTTAATTTTATTTTCCCAAAAACTAACGTTTTTACTCCTCAAAAAATTGATCAAAGTAAGGGTATGACACCTTTACAAAATCAATTTCCAACAATCCCCCACATGAGTGAGAATTGCACCTATACAGAGTCAAGCTTCTTCGTTCAGCTCATGTGAGACCTCATTGCTTCCGGATAAGTAACCAATGGTTTTGAACTTTCCATAGCCGGGCACCATCGGGTATACCGGTGGCTTAGTGGACACGATGCCTTGAACTAATCCTCTTTAGTGTATACCTTACAGATAGTGCAGACACAAGTCAGTCTCGATTCCGATTTGTTCTCACGTTTTTGTCCATTTTGGCCCTGGACGCCCTTTGTATTCATAAATGTTTGGTCGAAGCGGCCCTCACTTCTCATTTATATAGGTGATCTCCTTTCGAGTATCCCGTCATACTCAGTCCCACATGGACTCATAGGAATCATTAAAAGTCAAAGACTTATCCTTTACCACAACTCACGGGTTCACTAACACTTGATACAGTGTTGTCAGGAACGGTCATAATTTTCAAGTGTTGTACAACTAACATTCACAGCTTAGTTTTCCCTTTTGAACCAAGTTCTTGGGATCTCCAGTCATCATGGTTGGGTTACCACTGTTTCAGTTTTATTTGTGGATTTCAGACCCATTCCCTCTATCAGCTTATTCATTTGATCTCGGTTCAAGCTCTTCGTGAGCGAATCCGCTATGTTGTCAACTGATCTTACATAATCAATTGTTATTATACCAGTTGAGATCAAATGTCTAACGGAGTTATGTCGGCGACGAATATGTCTCGACTTTCCGTTGTACATACTGTTCAAAGCTCTACCAATAGCAGCTTGACAGTCACAATGTATCATCACAGATGATACCGGTTTGTTCCAACAAGGAATATCTTCTAAGAAATTGTGAAGCCATTCAGCTTCTTCACCAGCTTGATCCAAAGCGATGAATTCAGATTCCATTGTGGAACGGGCAATACACGTCTGTTTTGTGGATTTCCACGATACCGCAGCTCCTCCAATAGTGAATACATATCCACTAGTCGAGAAAGAGTTTTTACTATCGGATATCCAATTAGCATCACTGTACCCTTCAAGTACAGCTGGATGTCGCATGTAGTGTAGCCCAAAATCACGAGTATACTTCAAGTATCTCAAGACCCTTTTCAGAGCTTTCCAATGTTCATGACTTGGATTGCTCGTGTACCTGCTTAGTTTGTTCACAGAACACGCAAGATCTGGACGTGTGCAATTTGTAATGTACATCACGCTTCCAATGATCCTTGCATATTCCAACTGATTCACAGGTTCACCTCTATTTTTCTTCAGATGAACATTTTGTTCAAGTGGAGTTTTAGCAGGTGGATCATCAAATGCATTGAATTTCTTCAAGACTTTCTCAACATAATGAGATTGTGTTAAAGAAATTCCATTTGAGGTTCTTTCTATCTTGATTCCTAGAATCACGTCTGCTAAACCCATATCTTTCATGTCAAAATTTCTCTTTAACATGTTTTTCGTATTAACGATCACATTTGAATTGTTACCTATGATTAACATGTCATCAACATATAAGCATACGATAACAAATCCATTTGGTGTATCTTTCACATACACACACTTGTCACATTCGTTAATTCGAAATCCATTTGACAACATAATATTGTCAAATTTGAAGTCCATACAACGATCGAACGAGTTTACAGACTTTTTTCTCGCTCCCGGGTACTACATAACCCTCTGGTTGATCCATGTATATCTCAGCATCCATCTCTCCATTAAGAAAAGCAGTCTTTACATCCATTTGATGTATTTCGAGATTATGCAAAGCAACAATCGCGATAAGTACACGAATGGATGTAATCCTTGTTACTGGAGAGTAGGTGTCAAAGAAATCATGTCCTTCTCTTTGTTTAAAACCCTTTGCAACCAAACGGGCTTTATACTTTTCAATAGATCCATCTGCTTTGTACTTTCTTTTAAGGATCCACTTACATCCTAAGGTCTTGCAACCTTTAGGGAGGTCAACCAACTCCCATGTATGATTTTGCAGAATTGAATCATATTCACTGTTTATTGCTTCTTTCCAGAGAGATGCATCTGGTCTGGAAAGAGCTTTTTTGATAGTCCTAGGTTCATCTTCTAACACATACGTGATGAAGTCTGGACCATAGGTCTTATCAATTCTAGCTCGTTTACTGCGTCTTGGTGCTTCGCTCTGCTGAGTGGAAGGACCTGCAGCTTCACTTGATTCTTCATGAGTTCGTTTATTGGAACTCACTTCTTCTTTGTCCCTACACGGGAACACATTTTCAAAGAACACAACATTCCTTGATTCTATGGTAGTACCTACTGTTATATCGGGTATCTCTGATTTATGAATCAAGAACCGATAGGCACTATTGTTGAAGGCGTATCCTATAAAGATCCCATCGACTGTCTTAGGTCCGATTTTCACTTGTTTAGGAAGTGGCACTTCAACTTTAGCCAAACACCCCCACACTTTGAGGTATTTGTATGATGGTTTACGATTTTTCCACAACTCATAAGGTGTCTTATCTTGAGTCTTAAGTGGAATTTTATTTAAAATGTGGTTAGCTGACAGAATAGCTTCCCCCCACATGTTCTGAGGTAAACCTGAGCTGATTAACATTGCGTTCATCATCTCTTTCAAAGTTTGGTTTTTCTCTCCGCAATACCATTTGATTGTGGTGAGTAGGGAGCTGTCGTTTGATGTATGATGCCGAATTCGGCACATAATTCTTCAAACGGGGCCACATACTCTCCACCTCTATCACTACGAATTGCTTTAATTGTAGTGTTCATTTGATTCTCTACTTCACTTTTATAGTTTTTAAAAGCTTCAATAGCTTCATCTTTACTTCGAAGTAAGTAAACGTAGCAGAATCTTGTGCTATCATCAATAAAAGTAATGAAATACTTTTTTCCACCTCTAGTTTGCACAAATTTTAAATCACATACATCAGTGTGAATTAATTCTAGAGGAGTAGTGTTCTTTTCAACTGACTTAAATGGTAATTTAGTCATCTTTGCTTCTACACAAATTTCACATCTTTTGGATGTATCAACATTCTCAATTTTAAGTAAATCTAAATTTACTAATCGTTTTATAGATTTTAGATTAACATGTCCTAATCTAAAATGCCATAAAGAGGAACACTCAATGATATAAGCAGAAGTAGAAGCATTCTCATTAATAATAGTGTTTTTGCCATCACGGCTTACAGTCATCACAGACATCTTGAAAAGGCCCTTCTCGAGGTAACCCTTTCCTAGGAAGATGCCAAACTTGCTAAGTACAACGCCATTTGACTCAAACACTAACTTAAACTGAATACTAACTAAAAGAGACCCCGAAATCAGATTCTTCCAGATGTCCGGGACATGCAGCACGTCCTTCAGTTTCAGCTCCTTTCCCGAAGTCAGTTTGATCACCACCATTCCGACACCAGCCACTTCAGACGAGGCTTGGTTGCCCATGTAGAGCTTTCTCCCTTCAGCAGGAGAATATGTGGAGAAGGCAGACTTCTCCGAGCAAACGTGGCAAGTGGCACCAGTGTCCACGAACCAACTCTTCTTGTTGTCCACTATATTGACCTCGGTCACCACAGCGGACATGTCCATCTCCGTAAGCTCACGTTCAGCAACGTTCACGGAGTTCTTCTTCCCTTTGTCCTCTTTCTTGGGCTGACGACAATCAGCTGCCCGATGGTTGGGTTTGCCACAGTTGTAGCACTTCCCACTGAACTTCTTCGGGGCAGGAGCAACAGCAACAACCTTGCCTTTGCCCTTATCGTCTTGTCGCTTCCTTTTCTTTGATGGTTCGCCTTTCTCCATCAGGTTAGCTTTGGCCTCGATGGAAGCAATCGAGCCCCTCTCCCTCTTGTCCCTCTTCTTGTTATCCTCCTCGATCCGGAGTCGGGTAACAAGGTCCTCCATCGTCACTTGCTTTCGCTTGTGCTTGAGGTAGGACTTGAACTCCTTCCAAGATGGAGGGAGTCTGTCAATCACAGTTGCTACCTGAAAGGCTTCAGGCAGCTCCATCCCTTGCACTGCAATGTTATGGAAGATAACTTGCAGCTTCTGCACTTGCTCGACAACAGATTTGTTGTCTTCCATCTTGAAGTCGTACAAGGTGGAGACGACGAACTTGCTAGTTCCCGCGTCTTCAGTCTTGTACTTCTTCTCCAAGGACTCCCATAGAGCTTTGGAAGTCGGGTACCCATCGTACACGTCACAGAGGGCATCAGACAGCCCATTCAGAATGTAGTTCCTGCAAAGATAGTCATCGTGGATCCAAGTATCATAAGCGACCCTTGTCTCACGAGTGGCATCATCAGCAGGAGCACTCGGACAGTCCTCCTTGATGTATTTCACCAAAGAGATGGTGGTCAAATAGAAGTGCATCTTCTTTTGCCACCGTTTAAAGTCATTTCCCGAAAACTTTTCGGGTTTCTCCCCTTTTACTACCACCGGCCTAACAGTCCCTTGAAGGGAGGCCTGGTTGGTTGTCAAAAGAGGATTGACACTGGCATTTCCTACAAAAGGATTGCCACCAGCATTTCCCACGAAGGGATTAGCACTAGAGCTTCCCACAAAGGCGAATTCCCGCAAGCTCAAACCCGAAGCCTTCCGAGGCGAATTCCGGCGTCAATTTCTGGTGGCGCACCTCAATTTTTGGCGTCACGGCCGTGCTGTTTTCCGGCGATTCGAGTTTCACCTTTGAAAACAATGGCTTGGTGCATTTTTTTCTCTTTCTTCGATTTGGATAATGGAATGGCTGCTTTCGTCTTTTGAAATGTGTGTGGAACCCGTATGCTTTTCTTTTCTGATCTTGGAAGTTCACGTTAAAGAACTTGGTCAAAGATACTTTATTTATCTTTATTCACATGAGTATATACACATACAATGAATATGGCTAACTAGATACATCCGATGTGGGATATCTATACAACAAAAGAATGATACAATATAATATACAAAACAATACTCCTAATATGCCCCCTCAAGATGGTGGACGGTTGACAACACCAATCTTGTCCATGAGTAGTGATAAGCGGTTTCTGGAGAGAGGTTTGGTCAAGGCATCTGCGAGTTGATCAGCTGAAGAAACATGAGCAACACGAAGATGATTTGACTTGACTAAATCACGAACAAAATGGTAATCAATGGCAATGTGCTTCATACGTGAATGGAACACTGGATTTGAGCATAGATATGTAGCACCGACGTTGTCACAATATAGAGAAGGTGGAGATGGGTGTATAGAAACAGCCAACTCAGAAAGTATAGATCGAGTCCATTGCATCTCAGCAGCTGCAGCTGCAATGGCCCTGTATTCAGCTTCGGTCGATGATCGGGCAACTGATTTCTGTTTGCGAGAGCTCCATGAAATGGGATTAGAACCAAGGAAGATGATAAATGCCCCAGTAGAGGTACTATCATCACAGTTACCAGCCCAATCAGCATCTGTGAAGCTATGAAGAGTGAGAGGACTATCATAGCGTAGATGAAGAGCAAAATGGCGAGTCCCATTGAGGTAGCGGAGAAGACGTTTAACAGCCCCCCAATGAGTTTCAGTGGGAGCGTGCATAAACTGCGACAGTTTATTAACAGCAAAGGCAATATCAGGCCTTGTGAGAAGAAGATATTGAAGACTTCCAAGAATTTGTCTGTAGGAAGAAGCATCGTAGGGGTTACTTCCATCATGGAGTGAAAGTTTGGCCCCTGGTGCCAGTGGAGTTTGAACAGGCTTTGCATCAAGCATGTTGTGACGTGCCAAAATATCAGTAACATACTTGCGTTGAGACAGAAAGCAAGAGGATGAGGTACGAAGGACCTCAATTCCAAGAAAGTATGACAACTCACCAAGATCTTTGACGGAAAATTGTGTAGCCAAATTATGAACAATATGAGACAAAAAATTATTATCACTGCCAGTGAGAATGAGATCATCAACGTACACCAAGAAGTAAGCGACAATACCTTGTTTGTTATAAACAAATAAGGATTCATCAGACTTGGTGCAAGAGAAGCCAACAGAGAGTAAGAATGTACGAAGTGCATTGTACCACGTTCGAGGGGCTTGTTTCAAACCATAGATTGATTTGCGAAGCTTGCACACAAAGGTGGGATGATTCTGATCAGAGAAACCAGGAGGTTGTGATATGTAGACTTCATCAGAAAGGGATCCATGGAGAAACGCATTATTCACATCAAACTGACGAAGAGGCCAAGCACGAGCAACTGCAATGCTGAGAACAATGCGCACAGTAGCTGGTTTGACAACAGGGCTGTAGGTTTCAAAGAAATCAATACCAGGACGTTGATGAAAACCTTTGGCGACTAACCGAGCTTTGAATTTTTCCACAGATCCATCAGGCTTGCGCTTGATGCGAAATACCCACTTACATCCTACTACATTTTGAGATGTAGCTGGTGGAATCAAATCCCACGTGCCATTTTTCAAAAGAGCAGTGAATTCAGCTGACATGGCTTCACGCCATCGTGGATCCTTGAGCGCCTGTGTGATAGTGGTAGGCTCAACATCATTAGATAGAGAAGAGGTAAGGCCATACCTCGGATTTGGCTTGGTGATGTTGTTACGAGAACGAGTCACCATAGGATGTTGAGTAGCCGGAGGCAAAGGAGGCGACGGTGAAGGACTTTGTCGAGGGGGAGAGGCCGATGGACTTGGCGCAGAGACAGCTAATGTAGGAGAAACGGGTGGAGGTGGTATACTAGAAAGAGTGGGAATAGGCACTGGAGATGGTATAGGAGATATATCATAAGGAGGAGAAGGGAGAGTAGGTATAAGAGGAAAGGAAAAGGGAAAGACATTTTCTACAAACTCAACATGTCGTGAGGTGTAGATTTTATTAGAGGAACGATCAAGACAAAGATAAGCACTTTGAGTTGGAGAATATCCAAGGAATACACAGGGATTAGAGCGAGTTTCGAGTTTGTGAGAGACGTACGGACGCAAACATGGGAAACACTGACACCCAAAGACACGTAGTTTGGATAAATTTGGGGAAATGTTGAACAATTTCTCAAAAGAGGATGTCATATTGAGATCAACTTTTGGAAGACGATTTATTAAATATGTAGCTGTGGAGATAGCATAAGGCCAGTACTGAAGTGGCATGGAAGCTTGATGAAGAAGGGCAAGACCAGTGTCAACAATGTGACGATGTCGCCTTTCAGAAGCACCGTTGTGTTCAGGAGTATGAGGGGGAGTGGTGAGATGCGTAATGCCATGAGTGGCCAAAAAAGGGCGCAAAGCAAGATATTCTCCTCCATTATCAGAGTAAAGAGTAGTAATTTTAGTTTTAAGAAAGTTTTCAACTAATGCTTTGTATGCAATAAAGGTGGGCAAAACATCAGACTTTCTTTTCAAGGGATATAACCAGACATATTTTGTAAAATGATCAACAAATATGACATAATACTTGAAACCATCACAAGATAAAACTGGAGAAGTCCACACATCAGAAAAAATTAACTGAAGTGACATAACAGAAGTTAAAGACGACTCAGTAAATGGTAGTTTGTGACTTTTGATGCACTTACAAGAATCACAACTAAAATTACTATGTTTATGCATGGATATATTATTGCTAGATAATGCAGAGCTCAAAATTTTTGGAGAGGGATGACCAAGGCGAGCATGCCAAATGGAGGTAGTACATCTAACCGAAGAGAGAGCAGAAGGAGGTGTGGTAGTTTGAACATTAGCCGACCATACATAGAGTCCATTAATGCGTGGACCCCGATGAAGAACACCCCCCGTACGACAATCCTTCACCTGAAAATCAGTAGCAGAAAATAGAACCACAACGTTATTTTGGTGACATAGTTTAGAAACAGATAACAGGTTCTTGGACATGGAGGGCACTAGGAGTGTATCCGAAAAACGAAGTGAATTTAAATCAGAGAATATCAAACTGCCAATGTGAGTTATATGTAACTTGTTACCATTACCAACGATTACACCATCATTCCCATCATATGGAGCATGAAGAGACATGTTGGCTAAATCAGAGGTGATGTGGTGCGAAGCACCCGAATCAAGTATCCAACAATTGGACGATGGAGCCGAAGTTGCAGTATGGGCTGATGGTGTGCTATAAGCTGACGGAGCGGTCTGCCTATAGTGCTGGGAAGAAGAAGTGAGCGCCTGAATCTCGGGACACCTACGGGCAGAGTGACCAGGAGCACCACAATATTGACACCGACCTTGATAACCTGTTCTTGCTTGTTGAGGAGTCGACCCTTGCTGCTGTTGGAATCGAGTGAAGGGAGGACGTGACGATTGTGGCTTACCGGTATTTGACGATGGACGGCGCTGATTAGTGGTGGCCACAAATGCAGTAGCCGGTTGAGGAGTAGAGACGGTAACTCGTGCAGCTAGTTGAGATTCAGTACTGAGAAGTTTTTCATGGAGTTCCTCAAATGAGACCGAAGAGTCACGGGCCTGAATAGCATTTCCTAATTCCTTGTAGGAATCATCAAGGCCATTGATTACTTTGAGAACAAGATCCTCCGGATCTGTAGTAACCCCGAGGAGAGAGAGCTCATCGACAACACTTTTTATTTCGAGCATAAATTCAGTGATACTACGAGTACCTTTCAAAGGATTGTGTATCTTATTCTTAAGTGCAAGAATACGACCCCTGGAAGGTTTTCCATAGATGGATACAAGAGTTGTCCATGCATCATGAGAAGTTTTTGCAGAAGCAATAAACGGAATCAATTTCGGTGTAATGGATCCGATAAGGGTACTGAGAAGTAGTTGATCTTGCCGGATCCAATACAGGTACATGGGGTTCGAAACAACAGTATCACCGGAGGTGATGGTAGAGGATGGACAAGGGAATGATCCATCGAGAAATTTGAACAAATCGTAGCCGGATAAAAGCGTACGAATTTGCAGGCTCCAACTAACGTAGTTGTCGGGATCGAGTTTCACGGGTGCTTGTGACGTCGTGTTAAACGCCACAAGTGACGGTGGTGAACCACCGGTAGGAATCGAGATCGTGGAGGTCGACCCGGCATTGATCACCGTGGAAGATGATGACGTGGACATGATAACAAGAGTGTGCAGCGGGATTTTTTTTTTTTTTTTTTTGCAGCAGCGTGAGACCTGCGTCTGCAATTTGGAGCGTGAGGCGTTGAGAAAGAATAGGCTAGGATTGTGGGATATGATGCGGAAGAAAAGGGAGTTAATTAGGGAGTTAATTGAGGATCGTATGTAAAACGTGGGCTTTAGCCAAGGAGGCTCTGGTTACCATAAAGAACTTGGTCAAAGATACTTTATTTATCTTTATTCACATGAGTATATACACATACAATGAATATGGCTAACTAGATACATCCGATGTGGGATATCTATACAACAAAAGAATGATACAATATAATATACAAAACAATACTCCTAATACACGTGAGTTTCCTGAAATGAATCAATACAATTGTCAAATTCCAATACTAGTGGCAAATGGGCCAAATATAAAAATTAATTGGGCCATGAAATTAATTAATTGACTAGAAATCCTGAGCCTCCATTTCTTTGTATTTTCGCAAGCCCATTTCCTTTCTTCTTCTTCAACTTGAATTCTTTTCTCGATTTAAATCACTTTCTCGACCTCAATTAGCACGTATTTGATCCAGAAATATTTCAATTTCCTATAAAATAAATCACAAATGTCTTTCTCGACAATTAAGCACAATTGGTCAATTTAATGTAAATAATCACCCAAAATCCAATAAAATGAGTAAATAAATTGCATGAATTTCGAGCAATATTCACACTAATCAGTAGCCCGTGGCGAGACGGCGCGCAGTACCCAGTGGCCCTCGGCGGCGGCGGTAGCCTTCGACACTATATGCGTAACTAATTTTTTTCTTTCAATTCGATTAATAAATAATTGCAAAAAATAATACAGATGCAATGTATAAATTAAGTGAACGGTAAATTCATTGCACATATGGATCTAAAAATTGATACGATAATTAATTATCATGCTATTGAAAAATAAATTGAGATTCGTACCGATTAGCTTCAGGCAGAGACTAGTGCTGACAATGTATTGTAAATTGTAAGCGTAAAATAGAGACACCATTTTGTTTACCCAGTTCGTCGATAACAACTACGTCTGGGGACGTACCAAGCCAGGAGTTTTCACTAATATTTCTCTGTATGTGTGTATACAATACTGAGTACAGTGATCTATTTATAATAGAGAAACCCTAATCTAAACCTAAAGCCTGTGTTATGAAGTCCATTAGTAATGTTCACATCAAATTTTCTGAATTTGGTATATTAAATCTACTGGATTTATAACATAAACTATACATTGTTTTTTATGTAGAAGAATTGAATTGTATTTTTTCAGTGTAAATAAACTAAGTCCTTTATAGTTGGTGGGCTGATATTTATATATGATTTAAATGAGCTAATTTTGTATTTGACAACAATGGAATTTGTTGATAGTAAATTAAATTAATTCAAATTAAGGACTCTTTATTATATTTATGTATAGTCATTATTTAGCATTAACCATTTCAATTTTTTTTTTTGATAAATACTCTCAAAATTTATTTTATTCCTTTTAACTTATCACTTAATTTTAGTGCGTATTTTTAGTTAATTGATTTCTTGTTGAAATAGTATTTAATTTGAGAGTAACTAAATATATTAATTAATAAATTAGCAAAAATCAAAGGATTATATATTGAATAAGTGTTTTATATAAGCAAATGTTAAAAATAAAGTGAATTTAGTGTGTATAGATTTGGAACTTGTGATTGTAATTAGAAATTTTTTTGTCAGTTTAACATTATAATTATTAACATTCAAAATTTAATACCATTAACAATCTATATATAATTTGTCAAATTTAGTAATAATAAAAATAGTTAGGTGTATTTTTTTTTTTACAAACATGCTATTCAAATTAAATAATTTTGAAATTTAACAATTCATGCTTTCAAATAATAGTGTAGATGGTGTAATAAAAAAAGATATTCGAGTAAAAAATTACAGAATTAAAAGACTAACCTCCATCTACATATTTTATTATAGCATTTTATAGAAAAATATTTTATAAGAGCAACTATCGTTTAACAGGTTGTAAGTCAAATTGGTGTCATAAAATTACACTTAATTAAATGATTTAGACGGAGCGATATTATCAGAATTCTTAAAAATATATTTTAATGTTATTAATGGAGCAATCAACTGTATTTATGGACTTAACACAAAAAAATAAAGACACATAACAACAATAATTGAAAAAAAAATTACACTTACGTTAAGGGAAAAGATATAACACATCAGAAACAAAGATTATTTATAATAATTTAAACATTAGATCATTTAAGGAAATATGTCAAATTTACCAAATTAATAATAGATCAAATAATTAATTTGATTAAAAATTTACATAATTAAGATTAATTGATTAATAAAATAGGTGTTTAATATAATTAACATATTAATTTAATATAACATTTAATGTATGAAATCCAATCAAAATAATAATACATGGAATGAAATTTACCATAACTTAATATAATAATATAAACAATTCTTTGTTTTTTTTCATAAATAAATAATCGATTGTAACTGGAAAGAGTCAATAATTTATAGGTTGATCACGACTCATGAATCGCAATTGTTTTGTAACAAAATTTAAATGGTTAGATGACTTTGACATTACAAAGAAGAAGGTTTACAGGGAGAAAATCTAGAGTTGGTAATCAAACCTAATATTATGATATGTACAACCCCTATGAAGTTTTTACGATCAATGAATATAAATGTATTGCAATCACATAATTTTCCAAAATACAAAGAAATTTGTGGCAATCGAACATAATCTGCAAAACACAATAGATGTTTTTGAGTTAAATAACTATCCAACAATGAAAGTTAAGTGAAATATTAAAATTTCAGAAACATTCAAAACAACCAAAAATTTAAAAATAGGTTATATATAAATAGATGAAAACATTATATAAACAACAAAATAATACAAGGCTTACAATCAAACTTCGATATTGCCTATAAAAAAATATAGAGTAGGTCTTGTATGAGACCGTCTCATGGTATGAGACAATAAAAATCGGTGTAACTAGGGCATTGACTCATTAACACTTTGGTAGGGGTAGGTGTTAATTTGTGTGGTCTCATGCCATGAGACGGTCTCATACACGTTTTTGTCAGAAATATATGTTATTAATTTGAATAGATCTTTGTAGCAAATAACTCACACAATAATAAGAAGATTTGAATAAATCTTCAGTCTTTGTTAATGCCTGCAAAAAAAATCATGTAGATAGACGTTGAGAGAAAATAAGGATGACATGGTAGGTAAATAGAATTAGACGGTTGAAAGAGTGATTAGGTTATAAAATTTATAGATTTCTTCTAATTAAATCGACGATTATGATTAAAAGTTGGAGATTAAAGGATGAGATTAAAAGTAGTAAGTTGACTCAATGAAAAATCAAGTTTTTTTGAAATGAAGGACAACAACAATTACCACATAGGCATGAGATGCTTTGTCAATATATAAATATTGATTTTGACAAACCTCACCTCAACAAGTGAGTTAATAATTCAGCAAGAATGGAATGCCCACTCTAAATAAAGTAAAAGGAAATATTGTGAATGTGTCAGTTTTGGTGCCACTCGCTGCAAAAGATATGTAAAATAGTGCAGGTGGAAGAAATGTGCATACAATCTTGGGTAGTTTGTACAGCAGTGACGTATGCTGCGGCTACTATGACCTTTAGTGTGGTTATGTTGTATGCAATACTCACAATTACTCAATTACATATGATTGCTGTCTCAAAAAAAAAAAAAAATTACATATGATTGAGAGGGAAGTAATAAGCAAGCGCTATTCGACTCCCCAAAATAACTCGGGGATTTATCTAACTAACTCGCTTAAAATCAACATCACACATTTTTTTATGAAATTACACTATCACATGCTAATACGTTCAATGTACATCATAAGCCAAAACAGTACTAAATCATAAGACAAATAGTATCACTTATAATAAAAGCAAAAAACTTTGTTTCTAATCTAGAATAGTACAATGGAAAAACACTTAGAAGAGATCAGCAAGAACAGAACAAAGCAACACAACAGTAAGCACATCTTTGAGATGTAAGACAATAATTGAAATAGATTTAGAAAGTGAGAGCAATAAGTAAATGTTGAAATTACAATAATAGTATTACATCTTACTTAGGCCTGTATTAAATTTTATTCTAAATAGAATACTCCAATTAACTCATAATTTAACATGTAGAATGAGATACCAATACAGCCCAAAGAAATATTGGTTTGTAATATGTAAATAGATCCGAATTCAGAAGTAGGACGGGTCATGGGCAATTTTCACCGACACGATGATTTGTAAAAAAGGGAAAGGGAAATAATTTGGTGTGGGCCTCAAGTAATTGGGCGTAGCCACCAAGTTATGCATTCCTATAAGTTAGGAGGATAAATTCACTGCTGAGACTCAGTGTTGCAATTTTATAATTTATTTATATTTATTGTTTCTTCTCCAAACAAGTCATAATTTCAGAATGGTTACGGCACCCTCCTCCTCAAATAATACTAACGCAGCCAAGGGCAGGAGGATATACGATTCCCCCACTTATCTGTCGTCGGGTAATCCTTGTTTGGATTTGTTCTTCCACGTCGTTCCCGACAGTGGGGAGGGAACCTTGCACGACCTTCTAGAAGGCGCGTGGGATCAGGATCCCTCGAAGGCCCTGAAGCTCGTTGCCAATCTCCGAGCAGTGCGGGGCACCGGCAAATCTGATGAAAAGAGATTCTACGACGTCGCCCTCTGGCTACATGACAACCATCCTAAAACCCTCGCCTATAACATCTCTTCTTTTGTGGAGTTGGGCTGCTTTAAGGATTTATTGGCAATTCTGTACCGGATTCTAGAACAAGATGATAAAATTAGGTTTGGTAGAAGAAGATTCATGTTTGGCTATGCTAGGGGAAGGCGAAAAAGGAGGATCCAAAGGGCGAGAAATATTTTGGTGGAGAAGTTGAGGAGCGATCCTAATTTCAAGTTTCTGCACGACTCTGTATCTGATCTTTTCGCTCAGCGATTGAGATCGGACATGAAGCTTTTGGAATTTGGGGATTTGGGGAAAATCAGCACCGCTGCAAAATGGTGCCCCTCTCCTGATTCTGAATTCAACGTGCTGTGTGAGGACATTGCCGGGAAGTTGGAATACAATTCCGGGGATTCTCTCTGGGAGAAAGTGTTGGTGCAGCTGCGTAAGGCCTTGTATTTGCCTGAGTTTTACATGAAAGCGAATGATTGGCACTCCATTCCTTACGAGAAGGTACCGATTGAAGACATGATAGCCCACAAAGACAAATTCCTACAGCACGATAAGAAAAGATTCGAGAAATACCTGTCGAGTGTGATGTCCGGGGAAGCGAAAATGGGTTTAGGTGAATTGCATCCGATTGAGATATATGGGGAATGTTACAATCAAGTGGGGGAGCTTCAGTGGAAGAGGATGGTGGAGGAGATGGGGAAATTGAACCTGCAGAATTGCCTGGCCATCTGTGATGTTTCCAGAAATATGTGGAACGAGTCGTTGGTGCTGGGTGTACTAGTGTCGGAGCTCAACCGCGGGCCTTGGGAGGGGAAGCTCATCACTTTCGGCAAAAATCCCAAGCTTCATTCGGTTCAAGGGGAGAGCTTGAGTGAGAAAATGAGGTTTGTTATTGAAGGAATCGAATGTTTGGGTTCCGAAAAGAATCTGCAGAAGGTGTTTGATGTGCTGCTTAAAGTGGCTGTGAAGGGGAAACTGACGAGTGAGGAGATGGTCAAGAGGGTGTTTGTGTTCAGCGGCATGGAATTCAGCGACGCCTCCTCTGAACGTAATAAGGAGGATTTAGAGACGGATTACGACAAGATTGTGAGGAAGTTCAGGGAGAATGGGTACGAAGATTGTGTCCCGGAAATTGTTTTCTGGAACCTGGACAACTCTTACATCTGGACAGACGACTACAGCCAGAGTGGCAAGGCGACGCCCGTGCTGGGGAACCAGCCCGGGGCTGCACTTGTGAGTGGATATTCCAAGAATTTGTTCAGTTTGTTTTCAGAAGAAAATGGTGCTGCAACTTTAAATCCAGAGGCTGTGATGGAGGCTGCAATTTCTGGAGAGGAGTACCAAATGCTGCGAATTGTTGATTGATCCCTTTTTTTAATTTTCTCTAAGTTTCAATCTAGCTTGTAGAAAATTCGCAGAATAAACACAAGCAATTTCTAGATTTGGATTTGTTTTTCTCCTTTCATGGTTTTACAAAATTCTGATTTTCGTTTCTATTTGATACCAAGGGTCCATGCAGGATGCACTCTAAGGTGCAGCCTGCGATGGTCTAGTGTGTTTGCTCTTTCGTGGACCTACTACAATTGGTGTGTGTAATCCCTCCACGGCTGAATATTTCTTAAAGACGTTTTACAATTTGTCAATTTCTGTTGGTTTGGTCAGCACCCCTCCTCTGGAGAATACGTCTTGGTTTTGGTGATAAGTCCATCTAAGGGGGCGCTTGGTTAACAACTCTTCAATGGTAATGGGAATGAGATTGAAAATTAGTGTAATTAGCATGGTTCATGAGAATAAAATCACTACCTCTCCTCCTAAATAAGGTAATCACTACTCCATTTTGATTACCCTATTTTCTTCCTACAATCATCCTCCTCAATCACTCCTCTATTCCTCCACCAACAACCATTTGTTGTCCACCTCTATACTAAAATTGGGGCTAAAATTGGGGCATGACACTAGCAATTGAGTCACCATTGGAACACTTTTTTCCATAACATATCATTTTTATTATGAGGACATACATGGAAATCAATTTTCATTTCCATTACCATTGAAGAATTGCTAACCAAGCACCCCCTAAGATTTAATCCCCTGCCCCTGCCCTGTGTCGTTTTAAACTAGGAGTTAATGCACTGGGATGTCTCTTTGCTATCTTTAAGACTGATGCTGCCGAAGGTGTGTTTGAGATGTGGATAATGGAGGAATACGGGGTTCAACAATCTTGGACCAAGTATGCTAACATTCACCTGGATCCAACACTAACAGAGAGTTGTCTCCTTTGAGATTTCCCCCAATGGTTATCTTATCTTGGATGTTGATTGTCTAAAGTTGATCAGGTACAATTTCAATGACAGCAAGGCTGTGCATCTTAAGCATCACAACTTTGGTGATGCAATTATGTATGCTAATAGTTTGGTGTCTCCAACAATTGTCCGATCGGAATAGCTCATGCTATTTATAGTTAGGAATCAAGACTTAATTCGCTTTAGATTTTTGTCATGCTTTTAACAACTCATATTTTCCTTTGACATATATATGAAGGTAGATGTAGTCAATCCATGTTGTGCAAATCATTTTAGGACTGAACCCTGTAGTTTGGAGGTGATTTTTGTGTTAATACGAAATACTAGCATCAATCTGACTATTTGTTTACTAATCCAAATATGAAATAAGAAAACAAATTAACCAATGAGATTGGGCAGTCACGGAGGCCCCAAAATCTGTTCCTAGGCAACTAACTGGTTCCACATTGGAAAATCGGAGTTTGAGGTTGAGTGAAAACCTGTCTTGAATATCGATTGCCAATAGATGGTTTAACATTAAATTTCAAGTTTTATATCTGTATATAAAAAAAGAGTAGGTCTTGTATGAGACCGTCTCATGGCATGAGACAATGGGAATTGGTGTAACTAGGACATTGACTCATTAACACTTTGGTAGGGGTAGGTGTTAATTTGTGTTGTCTCATACCATGAGACCGTCTCATATAAGTTTTTGCCATAAAAAAAATCATTTATGAGTATTTAAACAACTCAAGGTAATGGGAGGGATCTCAGAGGAGGAGGAAGCACAGGAGACGTTTTTACCCAAGAAATCCTGCCCGGATAAAACCTCCAAACACCCAAAACTGTTTGCCCGGAAATCGAGCCATTATTTTGTTCAGCTTCATCTCAACATATATAATCAGAGCTTGTGCCAAAGAGTTCAAAGATGATGATTGCAAATCTCTGACTCTCCTTCACCATGTAATTTGCGTCTACCATCTCGACGATAATTGTTGGATTTCGATAATAAAAAATAAGGAAGTTGGAACGACCAACCTCGCAATTTGCAGCGGAATGAATCAAGTTTGGTTGGATTCTTCGTACGTATCCGTGATCCTCACAATCAGAATTCAATTATGTGAATTTATTCACAAATTGATTCGTAATCCACAATGTAAATGCCTTTGAGATAGTATGTGTGATTTGTATATATTGAGTGAAGAAAAGAATTCTCCTAGAGAATTCTTGCGTATTTTGAATACGGTGATTAAAGATAAAAAAGTCTCCCCACCATATCTTTCTCTTTTTCATATATATATAGGAATTAAAAGTCCCGTAAGAGTTATCAATAACTTCCTCCTAACTTATCCACTTCATGGGTGGATATATATATTTAATAATTTAATAATCTTATATTAAATTACTTTCATCTCCCACTCACACATGAAGTTAATTCGAGCATTACGCCCACCTACTTCACATCTTTATACTTATCACATTATACTTATTCATACAGGCAAATATATCGTGTGACCCTCGAGAATATGAGTTTTCTCGCTATACACTTGTTAAGGATATATAGCAACTCAACCAGATTTATATGAAGAATTCAATTCTCGTTATACCCCAGAACTCTTGTCGATTAACACAAGTTGACATATCTCTTTCAATCCCATGAAATTATTAGAGCATATTTAACCTTTATCGAATCTATTTGTTCATAATCAAGTTCTCAACTCGATTGACCGGTCAATGAACACAATAGAATGTGTTAATAAAGATGTCCTTCCTTTAACACAAAATGTCTACAGACTCCCACTATAGCTGCTTTCCTAGACATGCACCGTATCGCCATTATAATTTATAGCTATTGGTAACATGCTAAAGTAGCAACACTAAAGTGAAGACTTAGAAATATTGTAGAAAGTCTTAAGGGTACTTATAAGAGGCTTATCCAAACCTCAAGGCCTCATACAATGAGAAAATAGGGATATCTTTATCTTCACAATTTATTTATTGGCAAGGGGGCAATTATTGATAGGCGAACAAAATCAGCATTTGGGCGACCAGGATTAGCACAAAACACTTGAGGATTAAGACGAAATTAACTCAAGATTCACCTAAGATATCTGGCAAGCAGAACCTACATGCTACACCAAGGCGGATAGGCGAACAAAACCAGATCAAAAGCAACATGATGAGCTCAATTAGCATCCCGCCGACCAAATCCAACCACAGTGCCAAAATAGCAACTAAGTGAGACAAGAGACCAACAGAATCAGACTAAAGATTCCTCCAGGACAAGTCCAATAGGACGAGCAGCTCTTGACTGCGAGCAAGTCCAACAGATAAGGATAGAATTTAGTTTAGATAAGGTCAATTTAGTCAAAGCCCAGGTGTCACGAATGCAGGCCTGGTAGGCCAAAAGTCGCGACACCTCCTGCTAGGCAAATATCTATAAATACTTAGATTTTTTCAGCTAATAAAATAAGCTCAAATTATTATACACGTCCAAACTTCGTCTACGAATCTGAAGCAACTCGTTTATCTTACGATCGTATTTATCACGTAAGCTTATAAATGTTCTAAACCAAACCTAAACCTTAAATTTCATATTCACTAATCACGTTTAGTGATCAATCACACGTAATTGTTTGATGACCTATTTAACCAACAAAAATAACCACTAATTATCGAGATTAGAAACGATCATCAACAAAATTGAGAAGTTGTTTGCCTCTACAGGGGGCAACGCCACTCCATCATAGTACCGTTGCGGTTGTGCCGCAAACCTTCCTCGAATAGCCATGTTCTAATCGGCGTTCTGAGGAACGTGCCGAGGAATAGCAGGTGGTACGGGTACTTGTTGGCCTGGTGGTGGTTGATAGACTTGTGGTTGGTTGTAAATAGGAGGTGGAGGGTACGGGTATGGTGGATATGGATATGGTGGGTATGGGTAAGGGTATGGTAAGTTGTTTTGTGGGAAGTTGTTCTGTGGATATGCAGGGTTGTTCTGAGGATGTTGGACAAGGTTATGAGCTGGATTGTTTACGTTCTGTGTACCCGGGTTTTGGCTCGGGCTTTTCCCTAACGAGACTTGATACTGACTGTCATTCCCTCTAGTGCCTCAACCCGTTCCACTGCCTGATTAAACTCATTTGCAGCATCATCCAACTCATTACTGGTATCCATGTTCTCGTTCTCTCCTCCGGCAGCATTCATCCTTCTTAAAAAGGCTCGGTTTCTTCTTGCTATTGTCTCAGGATCTAGCTGTAGTCTCTCTTCGCTCGTATCACCTTGCAAGCGTGTTTTCATAAACCTGAAATACTAACAAAAGAATAAAAACGTAACTGTCGAACACGTAAGACTAAAACAGAAAAATAAAGCACTCACTACTAACTACTAAGCTTTTTACAAGTCCTATTCAAAAGACATACAACGCCATCCCCGGAAACGGCGCCATTGACTTGAACCGAAAATACTAACTTTCTACTAGTAGTTTCCCCGTAAGCGTATGGGTTCACTGTAGTATACGCAAGTATAGCGACCAAGTATATCGTACCCAAGGGAAGGGATGTATGCGAACAGATCCCTGAATATCTACGCGTCGTAATTAATATGTGTATGTATTGGGTTTTTTAGAAGAAAAAATAATCTAAACTAAATTACTCTATGAATGTAAAAAGGAAAATTAAACTAAGAACGTAAAAGTGTGTTTTCAAATAAGAGATGATGATGCTCAGGGTAGGAATTCCTACGTATACTAACGGAGCAGGTACATAATCAAGATAACCGTGACATGCAAGAAATAAACTAAGTAAAAGATTGTAAGATGAAAGCTCAAGAATTCAAACCCTAATACTTTATCCTAACAATCGACTTCACTAATCCACTAACAAGTTAATAGACCGTACTTAATTAACGAGACCCTAATTTAACTAAGGTGATGCGGTCGTCCTCCCTAGATAAACCGGTAGATTAATTAACCCTTTCTAAACCCTCTCATTAAGTCTACTAGTTGTTAAAGAGTGATAAGATCGTCCTCTCTCGAACACTTTTCGAACGAAATTCTCAGGTAAAGTTAAGATTAATTTTAAGAATTCATTAATTAAGAGAATTAAAACTAACGTCACAAATTACCCTAATTATGTACCCACATCCTATTTCTACGAGTTCATCCTACCCCAAGCATGCAAGGGTTTTAGCTAGACATGATTTTTACGGAAACAAAAACAACCGAAGAAGTAACGAACATGAACATAATAATTTTAACTAAGAAATTATCAAACATAAACTAGGATTTAAAGAAATAAATGCTAAGAACTGAAATTAAATTAATAAAACGAAGTCTCAAGTATTCAAAAACCAAGAACTAAAGGAAAGAAACTAAAAATCAAAACCGAACTATGAATTCGTAAGTAAACCTCGATTACAAGTGAAAATTAAGCTTGCTCGTCTCTTCTCCTCTTTCTCCCTCCAAAAACTAACTCTAAAAGTGATGTGGTATCAAGTGGTACTCATAAACGTGTTCGGAAGGGGTATAAATAGGTAACGGATCGAATCAGACTTGCATGGGCCAAAATCCACGAATGGCTCGAGTAGAGCTCGAGTAAATACTACTCGAGCAAGTCCCCACTCGAATATTGAAATCCTCCAGAATGCAAAAACTACTCGAGCTCCTTAGCTTGAGTAGACACTACTCGACCACTACCAACTCGAGTGCACTACTCGAGTGCTCGAGTAGTAGCTACTCGACCAGGCACGGCTCGAGTGCTCTACTCGAGTGCTTGAGTAGTGTTTACTCAAGCACCTTCAGCTTGCGTACTCCAGTGACACTTTTGCTCGCTCGAACTAATACTTTTCGTATTTCTTCCATATCTTCTCATCCGGGCATCCGTTTGAGTCGATTCAAAGTCCTACGTGTTGGTGATCAATATTTATCGAGTGAATTAGTGATTGTTTAATTACGGTTTAGAGATCATCAATCAATTACGTGTGATTGGTTACCACCGTAAATGATAAATCGAGGTTCGGGTTATGAAGTCGGATATACGAAAGTCAAAATCGAAATAATTTCGTATGTGTGCACGTTTAGGTGTGTTAGTGTGTGTTTTGGGAGTGTTTATGAATTTAAACTTGTATTTCATAAGCTGGAGAACAACTATTTATAGAGACTAGCAAGCATGAGGTGTTCCTGACTCTTGGTCTCCCTAGCTTGCATGCTTGACATGTGTCATTTTGACCTTATCTAAGCTGAATCTTAGTTACAAAGTCTTCTTTGGTCCTATCTCGGACTCATTGTTGTTCGCCTAGGTCGGCTTGACGGATCTTGATGATTCTCCAACTGAAAGTTGTTCGCCTCTGGAGATTGTACTTTGGAAGTTGTTCGTCTTTTGGCTTTATTTAGCTTGGCTTTGGGATTTTAGTCATTTGTTCACTGGTACACATCTTAACTGTGTTGTATCATAGTTTGACCAAGTTGTTCGTCATTGGCGACTTCACAGTTGGCTCATTCTTGGTCTCGGGTCTTAATACCTGTTCGCCTATTAGTTGTTCGTCGATGGAGTTGTTCGTTATTTTATACACCTCCCGGATTGGTAGATGCACCCCAATCATGATTTTCTTTGCTCAAGCCCTTAATTCTTGTTCGCTCCATGCTGGATGATGTTCGTCTATCAACAATGCCCCCTATCCTGACTAGATGTTGCTTCAGACGAGCAACTTTGTGGCGAGCAACTGTAGTTAGGATATTGTTCTGGTCAAGACTTGGACGAACAACATCTTTGTAACGAGCAACATCATGGCGTCCGTTTCGTCTTCCCATGATCTGGGGAGATCATGAAGATGACGTCAGCGCAATGATTGCGCGCCGTTCACGCGCGAGCAGTCCCGAGGCCACGCGCCCCTATAATTGCTCATAGGTCCTTCGACTTTTAGTTTGGCTCGGAATTGACCCCTTTTTCTCATAATTCAGTCCCTGAAATTTTAGGAAATTAGGCCTTGGACCCCGTTTTTGCTTGGGGTATAAATAGTGGGAAAACTGAAATTTTTCCCACTTTTCCTTCTCTTACTACAGTGCTCCGGCGATTTTCTCCTCCCTCCGGCGATTCCAAGCTTTCCGACGTCCGTCCTCCAGCATTTGGCTTCAAATTTCAATTCCCAGGTAGTTACTCTTTTTTCTCTCTATCTTTTTCTCTACTTTTTCTCTCGAAAATTCTTTTGCCGCCGTGTGGATCCGAGCGCCACCGTCTTCTCCGGGAAAGCGCCTCCGTCTGCAACACTCTCCGCCGCCGCTTGGATTTTTCTCTCCCTCCTATGTCTTCGCATTCGAGCAACAAAACCGAGGAGACCCTAGATCCCCTTTTCCCAACTGTTGTTTACGATCCACAACCGGTTGAAGTTTCTTCAGCGTCGAACGCTCACGTGGATTCAGTTGTTCGCTCTGTGGAAAACACTGGTGCGGGCCCATCTGAGAGAGAACTGACAGTTGTGGCGAACAACAATTTGAACGACGACTCTTCGTCTTCCGCTGAATCTGAAGATCCAGGTCTTGACGAACTCACCCGCGAGTTCTTGGAGGGTATTAACTTCCCATCCCCAAAGATGTTGGAAAATGAGATTCCAACAGGAGTTGCTCGGCCATTCGAATGGCAAGCATACGCTGAGGAGTATGCGAACAGCTTTCCTCGCCCACAGAGGCAAATTATGGACAAGGTGAAAACTGGATACCAGGCGAGCAAGATCAAAAGTGTTGTTCGCGAAGAAGAACTGGACTCTATCCGTAAGGAGTACAAAATCCCATATGATATTCACATGTGGGCCCCTCGGAGAAAGGAAAGAGCTGATCGCCCACCCCCAGGATGCACGGCGATCAACATTCACACCTTGATTGCCGGATTAAGGCTGCCTCTTTCACCCGTTGTTGGTCGATTCCTGGAGGCGACCAAGTTGGCCATCACCCAAATTACTCCAATTGGGTGGATGAATCTCCTAGGCTCCATGTGCTTGTTCGCCTTGGAGGGGTACGTTGATCGGCTTACTGCGGAAGAGATCAACTACCTGATGACAATTACAAAGTGCCCCCTAGGAGAAGAAGGTTACCACTATCTCAAGGCCAGAACCGGGCTAAAAATGGTGGAAGATGTGCCGAACAAGGTTTACAACTGGAAGCAACACTTCTTCTTTATTGGGGGTGATTGGCGAGCATCT
Organism: Ballota nigra; assembly: GCA_947034835.1. NCBI lineage: Eukaryota > Viridiplantae > Streptophyta > Magnoliopsida > Lamiales > Lamiaceae > Ballota > Ballota nigra. The sequence continues at coordinate 121,156,489 of OX344721.1, read as the reverse complement.
TCTGGTCCACACGGCGGCCCTGGACGAATAAATTCTCCAGCAGTTTATGGAAAACTGAAACGTAAGTTCTCTTCTTGCCCGCCTTTGGGCTAAGTTGTTCTAATTTAACTTTTTTTGTTTGTTCGCAGGCCCTCGTCTACCCAAGTGGGATTCGGAAGAGGAGGAGCTGAGCTCCGAGTTTCTATTTACTTCATGTTTGGTTGGCCTCCGCAATAGGGCAGATAGGACTATTGACTATCTTTGCCGAGCAAGGTGTCAAAGAGCTGCTCGCCTTTTGACATACCCACACCATTTGGAGGCCCAGATCGAGGTGTCCCCAGGTATGAAAATTTCTAAATTTTGGGTTCAAGCCTTGTTCGTCATTGATTTTCCTAACTTGCTCGTCTAACTTTCTTTTTTCTCTCTTTTTTTTTAGCCGAGCAAGTGACAGTTGCCGTTCCTCCCTCTTACGCCCTCCTTGAGCAAAGGGTCCTTGAAATGGCGCCGCCAAAAGGGAAGAAAAGGAGAGGTGACCCCCCTCAAAAGGTGCTCGCCATGACGAACAAGTCCGAGGGGGCTAGAGTTCCAAGACAGGCTGCCCCCCATTCAAATCCATTCTCCTCCCATTTCCCATCCTCGTGGGGGGAAACGTTTAAAGAAGGCAGACGGGACTCCATTGTCCCATGATGTCCCTGACAAGGGGAAGGAGAAGGTGGGCTCGAGCCATGCTCGCCCTGAAGGGGACGTTGTACGCCGTTCATCCGTAGAGCCCACAGAGATGTCTGGCAAAGCGAGCAAGGACATAGGCTCCCCCCGAGGCCCAGAGGACATTACATACTTAGGCTGGGATGAGCGAAAATTCTCTGAGTAAGTTCTTACTTTCTTGCCGAACAAGTTTCTCCTTTGCCAAATTTTCCAAGTGTTGACCTTCTTTTTTGTTCGCAGATACCGGGCCAGCGATTACCCAGGGCGAGCAGACCTGGTTCACCAGTTTGCCTGCTCTAAGACCCCGGCGAGCATCCGTGACATTCCGGATGAACATGTTCGTCGAGCAACTGAAGTTATTGCTCGCGCCTGGTCGCGGCCGCTGAACAAAGCTGTCCTCGCCCAGGGCCCCATTGATAATTTTCATCTATCAATGGTCCAAGCCGCCAAGTTGCCGAGCTAGAGGAGACTGCTCGTCATCATGCCGCCTCCATTCGCCAGCTTACTGAGGAGAAGGAGAAATTGGCGAACAGTTTTAATGGCCAGATTGCTCGCCTAAAGGATCAATTAAAGCTGGCCAACGACCTGGAGAAGAAGCGCATCGAGGACTATCAGCTTGTCTCTGGTGAGCTTAAGGATACAAAGGCTGAGCTACTTTCCTCTATAGCTGTGCTGGACGAAGAGAGGAAGAAAAGGGAAAAAGCCGAAGAAGAACTTGCTCGCCTGAAGGAGCAAATGTCTGAGATGCTCTCCAAGGAAGAAGCAGAGCAAGAATTTCGAGCTCGGAGTGGGCCTATCTCAAGTTTGGGCTACATCTGCGCCTACGCGGATGGCATCCGTATGGCCGATGCCTATGATCACAAAGATATGGTGGAGGAGATGGCCAAAGATCTGAACATATTCCTCGACAACTACCCGCCACCGAATAACATTGAGGTCCAGCTGGCGGATTTGGCTGTGCTAGGGGTCAAACTCGACAAACTTGACCCCAGCATCATCATAACTGATCCTCCACCGATTGTTGATGACGGCGAGCAAGGAGAGGAGCCGGCTACTGTGGGCGAGCAAAACGCCGAAGAAACTGAGCGGAAGGCTGCGGAGGACTTGGCTAAAGATTTGATTGTGGAGCCTCCTGCCGAGCAAATTCAAGAGCCTCCCTCCACCGAGCAACAATAGTTTTAGGAGTTAGTCTTTTTATCTTCTTTTGTAATAGTTGTTCGTTCCTTTTTTGTAGTACCTGTGGCTACTTTCAGCTTGTACTATCTTTTGGGCTTAAAAGCCTTTGATTTAATGGAATGTCTTTCTCATGTTCGCTCATTTTCTTTATATGTTAATTGCCTTTACATTTTCGTCAATGCCTTTGCAATTATAACATATAGTATTGGGCTTTTGTTCGAATTGAACTTTGCCTTTAGTGGAATCAGGGTTTAGCCTTAGGTTCTGTTCATTTTAAAAAACGAACAACCTTTAAATGGCTTTGGTCCTTAGGTTCTGTTCATTTTAGAAAACGAACAACCTTTAGGTGGACTTGTACCTCGAGCTTTGGACTTTTCCTCTTTGACGAACAACTATTATATTTACATTCATAAAAAATTACAAGTGTTGTAAGACTGCTCGTCACTAACATATACAAATCGACGAACAACTTTAAACACTAATCAAAACATGCTCGCTTATAATATTTTTGCCAAGCAACTTTATCTAAAAAACAAAAGATGAAACAGCACGACTATACAATGTGCCAAACAACTTTATATTCTATACTTAGCAAAATTTTCAAAAAATTAGGCAAGTTTTTAGTTTGCCTTACTTGGTTCACTGGCCCGCCAAGACATTTGTTCGCCCAATCAAGAACTTGTTCGTCTTATTGATAGTACTTCTTTAGATGTACGGCGTTCTAGGAGTATTGGGCCGGCTTGCCTTCAATATCTTCGATATCGTATACGCCATTAACGAATTTTTCCGTTATACGATACGGGCCCTCCCAAGTTGGTCCCAATACACCTGGAGGTTGGGCGAGCAACTTTCTTAGAACCAAATCTCCAACTCTGAATTCCCTAAGTTTAACATGGAAATTATAGTAGCGTTCTGCTCGCTGCTTATAGGTAGCATTTTTTAGCTCGGCACTCAGTCTTTTTTCCTCGAGCAAATCTATTTCAGCAGCCAGAGCATAGTTGTTCGCTTGCTCATCAAAGTTGGTCGTCCTGATTGTGTTGGTCTTTAATTCAATTGGTATAACAGCTTCTGTTCCGAAAGCCATTGCAAAGGGTGTTTCTCCGGTGCTTGACCTGGGAGAAACTCTGTATGCCCACAAGACTTCCGGAAGTTCTTCAGACCAACTGGCTTTGCTCTCCGCTAGCCGTACTTTTAACGTATGCTTGATAATTTTATTTACGGCCTCAACTTGTCCATTTGACTGGGGATGATAGGGCGTAGAGTAGTGTTTCTTGATCCCCCATTTTGTACAGAAATCTCTCAACTCTTTTCCATCAAACTGCGGACCATTGTCTGTCACGATGGTTTGCGGAATTCCAAAACGACAGACAATGTTCTTCCAAATGAAGTTGATCATTTTCTGTTGCGTGATCTTCAACATGGCCTCTGCTTCTGCCCATTTTGTGTAATAGTCGACTGCCACAACGGAAAATCGAACTCCTCCAACTCCTGCTGGGAAGGGACCAATAATGTCCATTCCCCATCTAGCAAAAGGCCATGGGCTATAAACCGATATGAGCTGTTGAGCCGGGGTATGAATGTTTGGTGCAAAAATTTGGCATTGGTGGCAAGTCTTTGCTTTTTTGATTGCGTCCTGGCGTAAAGTCGGCCAGTAATAGCCTTGTCTAATAGTTTTGTACGCCAAGGCTTGCCCCCCAGTGTGATTTCCACATACTCCGGCATGTATTTCTTCGAGTATTGCTCGTCCTTGCCCCCTAGGCAAACATTTGAGAAGTGGGAGTGATATTCCTCTTTTGTAAAGTTGCTCGCCTACCAGAGTATATCTGGCGGCTTGCTTAATTAGCTTGTCAGCTTCAAAAGAGTTGTTTGGTCTTTCCCCACTTTTCAAGTATTTGACTATACTTGTTCTCCAGTCTTCTTCTTCACTGGCTTGATCATTTAGTTGGTTGACATTATAACTTGTTGTTGATGGGTCATTCATCTTCGTAATTATAATGTCTGCCAACTCTGCAGGTCCTTCACTTGTTGCTAGTCGGGCCAGTGCATCTGCTTGAGTGTTGCTCGTCCTTGGGATTTGTTCAATGAATACTTGATCTAACAAGGACATCAGGTGAGCAACAATCCGTTGATATTCGATCATATGGCCGTCCTTCGCCTCGTATTCACCTCGGACTTGATTCACAATCAATTGTGAATCCCCGAATATTTGCAATCGTCTGACACCTACTGCAAGGGATAGATGGAGACCAGCAATGAGAGCTTCATACTCAGCTTCGTTGTTGGTTGCCATAAAGCCAAATCTGATTGCCGAAGTGAATACTTGTCTGCCTGGACTAATTAGAACCACTCCCGCCCCCGAAGCTATGTTAGTCGAAGATCCGTCAACATAAAGAAGCCAGGGGTGATCAAGTCCTCTCGTCGGATCTGGTGGGAAGGTTAGTTCGACTATAAAGTCGGCTAACGCTTGCCCTTTTGATGGTCCCGTTTTCGAAGGGCAAAATGGGAATTCAGGAGCAAAATTTTTTTAAAAAAAAACCTTTTCCTCAGGGAGTTCAGCAAGAGTGAGAAATGCTCAAGTCACTGCTCTGCTCAGAGGCTGAGTTACCAAGTCAGAGAGAAGGCTTGGAGACTCATGCTCTGAGCAAGGACAGTGGCTTGAGATGCTGAACTCTCGAGTGCGTTATCAAATCACAGCTTGCACCCTGAACAAGTTCAGTGACGAAATACTCAAGTCACTGCGTTGCTGAGAGTCAGAGCTATCAAGTCAGTGATGAGACTTGAAAGCTCAGGCTCTCAACAAGGCAGTGACTCGAGAGACTGAACTCTCGAGTGCCTCGCCAGATTTAGTCAGTGAGTAGGATTCTCCCTGACCTGAATGCTTAACTAAAGTTCCTTTTTAAACAATGCTCTCAATGAGCAGATTTTCGCAATACTTTAGAAGAAAAGACATTCCAAATAATAACACTTGGTTTAACGTGGTTCGGAGACTCAAGCTCTTACATCCACGGCCTGATTTAACAGGAAATCCACTCCTTTGGATTCTTGTTTTTAACGTGCCAAGGTGCACTTACAACTGGACTCACGCCACTCCCTGGGCTGCTCTCCTCACCTCACTACAAACCTAACAATCTTCTGAAAGGGTTTAGTTTGGTTAGGATTTTCTCCAACTAGGTGAGGTTTTCCCTTTACAGTGTGTTAGCCAATAGCTAAGATAGGGAAAACCTCTCTAAGCCTAGAGTTACAAGCTGAACACTCATATGCGTATATTTGAAGACCCTAATGGTCAGTGTTTAAGATGTGAGTAAACCCTCCTTATAACTCCCATGCACGTATGCTACTACCCACACCCTCACAGCTCGTAGGTGTTTGTTTTCTTACAAATCTTATAACAACACAACACACCCAACTACGCAACTATGAGCTTGTATTTATAATGGGGATTCAAATGTATCCGTTGGAGGGAAGATACATTCGAATCCAACATTTAATGGTTTCAACCACTTTTCTTGGAATGCGGCCTTTGTCAGTGTCAGAATTGCTGCCTCGTGCTGATTGGTCCACGTGGCCTGGATTCACGGATCTTTGACTCAGTGGGTTGACTAAGACCCACTGACTTTAGGTAGCTTCATCCTTCACTGACAGATGATCTTCAGTGGACTGACTCGTCCTCAGTGTAGTTGTCCTTCAGGGACTGTTTGAAGATCACTCCAAGAAGTTTGTCATAAGGCTGGATGACAAACTTCCCTGACCACAGTAGCCTGACTCCTTCAGGCCTACTTGGTGCAGCACTGATCCTCCTGATCAGGCTCTTCACTGAGTGGTCCATCAGACTTGGCTTAGATCAGCCTGACTTGCACTCAGTGGGACATCCTTCAGGCTTCTCCATTGGTTCAGGTTGATGGCATGTCTTCAGTCAGCTCTTCTGGTTGACATCTTGATATCTTCAGGCTGTGTTGAGAAGTTCCCCCTCGCTGAGTTCCCCCTCAACTGAGTAACCTATTCTACTGAGAGCTAACCTAGCCTGACCTGATCTAAAGGATACTATCCTAACTGCTTTCATACCTATTACATGTCGTTTTGGAAAATCATCAAAACTAAACATATCCCAACAATTTCCCCCTATTTGATGATTCCAAAACTTCTAACCAAATGATTTTCTATTACAAGAATGATGTCAGAATGCAAGTAATAGTATGAAATATGCAGAAATTCCCATAGTTTAAAACGTTTAAGATCTGTTCGGTAGACCATTTTTCTTAACAAAACTGGATCAGTGGTCATGTGAACAACCCGCTCTGATACCAATTGATGGTCCCGTTTTCGAAGGGCAAAATGGGAATTCAGGAGCAAATTTTTTTTTAAAAAAAAACCTTTTCCTCAGGGAGTTCAGCAAGAGTGAGAAATGCTCAAGTCACTGCTCTGCTCAGAGGCTGAGTTACCAAGTCAGAGAGAAGGCTTGGAGACTTATGCTCTGAGCAAGGACAGTGGCTTGAGATGCTGAACTCTCGAGTGCGTTATCAAATCACAGCTTGCACCCTGAACAAGTTCAGTGACGAAATACTCAAGTCACTGCGTTGCTGAGAGTCAGAGCTATCAAGTCAGTGATGAGACTTGAAAGCTCAGGCTCTCAACAAGGCAGTGACTCGAGAGACTGAACTCTCGAGTGCCTCGCCAGATTTAGTCAGTGAGTAGGATTCTCCCTGACCTGAATGCTTAACTAAAGTTCCTTTTTAAACAATGCTCTCAATGAGCAGATTTTCGCAATACTTTAGAAGAAAAGACATTCCAAATAATAACACTTGGTTTAACGTGGTTCGGAGACTCAAGCTCTTACATCCACGGCCTGATTTAACAGGAAATCCACTCCTTTGGATTCTTGTTTTTAACGTGCCAAGGTGCACTTACAACTGGACTCACGCCACTCCCTGGGCTGCCCTCCTCACCTCACTACAAACCTAACAATCTTCTGAAAGGGTTTAGTTTGGTTATGATTTTCTCCAACTAGGTGAGGTTTTCCCTTTACAGTGTGTTAGCCAATAGCTAAGATAGGGAAAACCTCTCTAAGCCTAGAGTTACAAGCTGAACACTCATATGCGTATATTTGAAGACCCTAATGGTCAGTGTTTAAGATGTGAGTAAACCCTCCTTATAACTCCCATGCACGTATGCTACTACCCACACCCTCACAGCTCGTAGGTGTTTGTTTTCTTACAAATCTTATAACAACACAACACACCCAACTACGCAACTATGAGCTTGTATTTATAATGGGGATTCAAATGTATCCGTTGGAGGGAAGATACATTCGAATCCAACATTTAATGGTTTCAACCACTTTTCTTGGAATGCGGCCTTTGTCAGTGTCAGAATTGCTGCCTCGTGCTGATTGGTCCACGTGGCCTGGATTCACGGATCTTTGACTCAGTGGGTTGACTAAGACCCACTGACTTTAGGTAGCTTCATCCTTCACTGACAGATGATCTTCAGTGGACTGACTCGTCCTCAGTGTAGTTGTCCTTCAGGGACTGTTTGAAGATCACTCCAAGAAGTTTGTCATAAGGCTGGATGACAAACTTCCCTGACCACAGTAGCCTGACTCCTTCAGGCCTACTTGGTGCAGCACTGATCCTCCTGATCAGGCTCTTCACTGAGTGGTCCATCAGACTTGGCTTAGATCAGCCTGACTTGCACTCAGTGGGACATCCTTCAGGCTTCTCCATTGGTTCAGGTTGATGGCATGTCTTCAGTCAGCTCTTCTGGTTGACATCTTGATATCTTCAGGCTGTGTTGAGAAGTTCCCCCTCGCTGAGTTCCCCCTCAACTGAGTAACCTATTCTACTGAGAGCTAACCTAGCCTGACCTGATCTAAAGGATACTATCCTGACTGCTTTCATACCTATTACATGTCGTTTTGGAAAATCATCAAAACTAAACATATCCCAACACCTTTGATCGCTGTTTGAGGAGCATAGGTCACCCCGAATTGGCTAATCTCCAGTGACCATTTTAATAGTCGACCAGCTGTGTCGGGACGAGGGAGAATTTGTCTGAGAGGGAAAGTTGTTAGCACTTCAACTTGATGATAAAAAAAGTATGGCCGTAACTTCCTTACACTCATGACAAGTGCGTACGCCAACTTCTCAGTTGGGGAGTATTTGATCTCCGCCTCATGCAAAGCTTGGCTGACGTAGTAGATAGGTTGGTGTAGGTTGGTGGAATTTGCCGTCTTCCCATACCAGAACGGAGCTGATGGCCACTTCTGACGCTGCCAAGTATAAATATAGCTTTTCTCCTGAGACGGGTTTTGATAGGATTTTTACATCTCCCAGATACTCTTTGAGTTGGTCGAACGCCTTCTGACAGTTGTTAGTCCATGTGAACTGTCCTTTCTTGATGGCTTCAAAGAATGGACGGCATTTGTCCCCCGATCTGGATATGAACCGATTCAATACTGCTAGACATCCCGTGAGTCTTTGCACCTCTTTTATTGAATGTGGCGGTTGCATATCCACAATGGCTTTAACTTTTGTTGGGTTAGCCTCAATTCCCCGTTGACTAACAAGATGACCCAAGAACTTGCCTGAATGAACTCCAAAGTTGCTCTTCTTTGGATTCAGCTTCATGTTGTAATGTCGAAGAATTTCGAACACTTGGGTCAAGTGTTGGAGATGGTCTTCTTTACGGGGACTTTTGACTACGATGTCATCGACGTAGACTTCCACCGTATCTCTAATTTGCTGGTCGAACATTTTGTTCACCAGTCTTTGATAAGTTGCTCCGGCCTTGATGAGGCCAAAGGGCATTCTCTTCCAACACAACAAGTTTTTATTTGTATAAAATGCTGTGTTCTCTTGATCGTCTGGATGCATTGGAATTTGATGGTACCCGGCAAAGGCATCCATGAATGTTAGCATTTCATGACCTGCAGTGCTGTCCACCAACTGATCAATGTGAGGGAGTGGAAAGTTATCCTTCGGGCATGCTGCATTCAGATCTGTAAAGTCTATGCATAGCCTCCAGGTCCCGTTTGGTTTCCTCACAAGGACTGGGTTTGCTACCCATTGTGGACAGAGTGCTTGTCAAATTAGGTCGTTGTCTAACATTTAAGGCCTGATACTTGTCCGGGCCGTATTTCCGTCGTTTTTTATGGACGGGCCTCTTTGCATGGTTAATGTTTAGCTTGTGGCAAGCATGCTTCGGATCTATTCCCACCATGTCTGCATGAGACCAAGCAAAGACATCTAGATTTTTACAGAGGAATTCTTTCATTCGGGATCTGTAAGGCTCGGGGAGCTCAGATCCTATGTATAATTCAAGATCCTCGTTTCAGGATTAACTTTGAACATTTCCAGTTCTTCAACTGGAGTTGCTCGTCGTTTTTGTCCTTTCCAATGAGGGTCAAGTACTGGTCTCTCTAGATTGAAATCATTTTCGATGTTCATGGGCTCTGCTCCCAGGCGGGGTTCTAGATCGTCTGTTGGTTCCGACCCATTATTGTTAGCCAAAACCTGGCCCTCCAAGTCACTTATTGGACGTTGCTCGGCACCACCCTTGTGTTGTTCGCCAGGTGGGAGTCCTCTTTGGGTGGTGATGAGTTGTTCGTCCAGCACTTGCTCGTCTGGATGTTGCTCGTCCGTATTCATGTGGTCATCTTCTATGTCCATCATGTTCTCCAGCACTGATGGTTCATCATCGGGATAGCTGGTGGTGGCTTCCATCATGGATATTTGTGCATGTTTTGCTTGTAGTTGCAAGAGGCATTCCCGAGCCTTTCTTTGATCTCCTTTAACTGTGCCTGCTCCACTTGCTGTTGGAAACTTCAAGCAATAATGGTAAGTTGAACAGGCAGTTTTAAATTCATTCAAAAAAGGTCGACCAAAGAACCCGTTATAGGTTGATTCCTGGTCTACAACCAAGAAATCTATCATTCTTGTAATATTCTTTTCGGGTTCTTCGATCGTTACAAGTTGTACAAGCAAAGAAATTTCTCCCAACGGGGCTGTTACTGCATTTCCGAAGCCTAGGATTCGATGGTTTGAGTCCCGGATATGGGCTGAAAAGTCCCCAAGTTTATCAAGTGTGCTTTTAAACAAGATGTTGGTATAGGCTCCGGTGTCCACCAACAATCTGTGGACTCGTGTTCCCATAATCTTTGCGCAGATTACGAGCGAATCGTTATGTGGAGTCAAAATTCCTTCTAAGTCCTTTTCGGTGAAGGTCAGTTCTGCTGTCTGCATGATAGATGGTTTGACCCCCATTTCCTGGACTTGATCGATCGCTCGTAATTCAGCCTTTCTTTTCCGATTGGAGATTGGCGGTCGTCCATCAGAACATCCTCCTGCGGGACCTGCGGGTTCCATCATGTATAAATCTTCCAATGGACGAGTAGGGATGGCAGGAACTGGTCGCGCCGGTTTATTGTTCTTCTGAGGTTGATCATCTTCGTCCTCAGAGTTGTTCTCCCGGATTCTCTTCCCGGGTTGTCTTTTGACAAAATCGGAGAGCTTTCCATCCTCGTAGAAACGCCAGAGCTGCCTGAGCAAATCTCTACATTCACTTGTAAAGTGCCCCACGCTTTGATGGTAGGCACAATACTTGTTAGGATTGAGTTTGCCAGTGTCTTGGCGAATTTTCCGGGGAGGGGAGAGCAACTCCTTATTCTTCACATTCTCATAAACAGTATCGACTGACACTGTTAGCACCTGATTCAACTTTTCTTTGAGTTCCGTCCCTTCAGTGAATGCCTTAATGTTTTTAGGGACTCGATAGCTTGTTGCACCAGGTTTTTTGTTGTTCTCCTTGGGGTCGGCTTTGTTCTCCCCCAAGTTTGACTGCAGGGCTTCATGCATAGAAACGAATATGCCAGCCTGATTTCTAAATTCGGTGTAGCTTCTTGGGCACTTCAGATGTACCTCTTTCCATAGCTTTGACCCTTTCTTCAGTCCTGCCATAATAGCAACAATTTTTGTGTCCTTGCTGACGGGCTCACCCTCCAATAGCACCTTGTCAAACCTTTCCATGAATGCTCGATCTGACTCGTCGTCATTTTGTTTTAGGTCTGACAACCGGTGTTTCTGGGACAAGTACGACCCCGCTGTTGAGAAATGAGACAGAAACTCCCGACTCAGCTGAGTAAATGAATGGATGGATGCTGGTGGCAATGCTGAGAACCATTTGTGCACCCGGTCCCCCAAGGTTAACGGGAAGTTTCGGCATTGAGTGGCATCGCTGGCTCCCACCGAGACCATATAGTCCGAGTATTTTGTTAGATGAACTCTGGGATCAGCAAGGCCGTCATATTGTATGCTTGCTGGGAATTGGACTTTCTTCTGAATCGGGGCTTTCAGAATGTAAGTTGATAATGGTGAGGATGGCAAGCTGGTCGTCCCTACACCTCTTTGCTGGTCCAATTGTCCCTGCATACTTTCTATCGCTCTCCTCAAGCTTGACAGCTCATCCAGAGATGCCCCCTGACTTGGAGGCTGTTCGGCGAACAAAGGTGCAAATCTTTCTGTTCGTCGCAGTCCCTCGCTTGGAGTGGGCAACTCTTGGAGCTACTTTTTTGGGTTACTCGCCGCATTAGGTCCCAAACGTTTGAAGGCAGATTGGGAAAGTCTTTCATGGACCGAAGGGCGAGGTTGTTCAAATGTTGCTCGCCCATGCTCAACTTCTTGGCAGCAACTTTCTCCTATTGCTGGGGTTGGCCAAGTCTGTCCTGGGCACTGGAGCGGGTTGTTCCGTGGCTCGACATTGTTGTTCACCCGCGAGCAGATTCAGCCTGGCCCTCTCTTGGTTTAACCATCTTTGCTTTTCCCTTATCCCGCCTGACCTGGGTACTGTTCACCTCGTGTTGTTCGCCCCTGGTTGATCTGGCCCTAACAACTTCCACAGGTTTGTCCTTAGGCCTCACTAGTAAAAGCCTATTCTGATCTTGCTGTCTCTGTAGAGCCTGGAGAGCAGCAATAGTTTTGGCCAGTTCATTAGGGTTGTTCGCCAGGGCCTCCATTTCAGGTGGGAAATTATGGGTTATGGCCGTGTGCTGTGATCTATTCACATGGCCGATGAGGCTCGGGTGGGAGATGCTCTCCTTGACAAGCGTGATGCTTGGGTTTCCTTTGATTGAGACATTTCAATATAAATTGTTTCTTTAATTTTAATATTGAAGAACACTAAGAACACCAAGAACACCCTTGCTTGTATCTTCAAATATTTCTTGAGGTTTTCTTTGAATCTTCAAGTTTTCAGCTTGAAGTTCTTGAGTAATCACACTAACCGGAGGTTCGGACCCTCCTTCTAGCGCAAAAATTGTTGGTGATCAATATTTATCGAGTGGATTAGTGACTGTTTAATTACGGTTTAGAGATCATCAATCAATTACGTGTGATTGGTTACCACAGTAAATGATAAATCGAGGTTCGGGTTATGAAGTTGGATATACGAAAGTTGAAATCAAAATAATTTCGTATGTGTGCACGTTTAGGTGTGTTAGTGTGTGTTTTGGGAGTGTTTATGAATTTGAACTTGTATTTCATAAGCTGGAGAGCAACTATTTATAGAAACTAGCAAGCATGAGGTGTTCCTGACTCTTGGTCTCCCTAGCTTGCATGCTTGACATGTGTCCTTTTGACCTTATCTAAGCTGAATCTTAGTTACAAAGTCTTCTTTGGTCCTATCTCAGACTCATTGTTGTTCGCCTAGGTCGGCTTGACGGATCTTGATGATTCTCCAACTGAAAGTTGTTCGCCTCTAGAGATTGTACTTTAGAAGTTGTTCGCCTTTTGGCTTTATTTAGCTTGGCTTTGGGATTTTAGTCCTTTGTTCACTGGTACACATCTTAACTGTGTTGTATCATAGTTTGACCAAGTTGTTCGTCATTGGCGACTTCACAGTTGGCTCATTCTTGGTCTCGGGTCTTAATACCTGTTCGCCTATTAGTTGTTCATCGATGGAGTTGTTCGTCATTTTATACACCTCCCGGATTGGTAGATGCACCCCAATCCTGATTTTCTTTGCTCAAGCCCTTAATTCTTGTTCGCTCCATGCTTGATGATGTTCGTCTATCAACACTACGAACTCCATTTTTCGCCCGCGATTCACCTCTGAGCATCAAAGAGACAAATTCATCAGTGTAGAAATAATACTCAATTTACTCTAAATACTCAACAAAATCGACCAAAACTGGGGCATTTTTAGCTACGAATCATGACAATTTCACGCCTAATCAATAATAATGTTGAGTTGTCTTTACTCCAAGGTGAAAGATATTAATTAATTTAGAGCTATTCAGAAGCTTAATTAATTAATGGAATAGATTATCTTAAACGCGGAAAATAATAACCGGGAGCCCATAATATCGTAATATGGATTAAGATAGATATTGCAATATTAGTTTTATTGGTAGTACTAATTAATATTAATAGATTGAATAATATTGGGGCTCAATATTGTAATTCAAAAGCCCATTGGAGGTCCAATCTAAATTCTCCTAAAGGCCCCTCAAGTAGCCCGATAATAATAAGGTGATTAAAATAAAAAAAATTATTATTACTGATTTTCTTAGATAATTTTTGAAAAATATGATATGGAGAGAGAAAATATCTTGTTGATTTTCTTGGAAAGATATTATGGAAGATATGTAGTCTAGGAATACAAGATTATCTCATAAATTCAAGAAGATCCAAATCTAGCTATTTCAATCCCCATATTTTCGAAAATCATATATAGTTGGAAGGTGAGATTTTTGTGGAATGTTTTATTATGGAGAAAAGAATATATGAGATATATTCAAGATTTCTTGGAGGTCAAGAAAAAAAAAATTCTCCCCTAAAATACACCATAATTTCGAAATCACCTCACCTATATACAGGGGATGATTATTTCATCTCCAGTTTATATTTTTACAGTGTTAAAAAAATCAATAACAATAATTTTTTCTTTCTTCCTTATTATTTTAATTGTTCGTGAGCGCTTCCCACCGGCGAACGAATAAGGCGAAAGAGATATACTTGAGAAGACTTTTACGATTGATGGCATCGTAACACTTGTCCCGTAGATCTCAGTTGGACGTCGCTTTAAGAGGTACGTAATCGCGTAAATTCTTATTTTTTCCGCCATAGAATTTTACGTGAAATAAATTCGTATGCATGATTAATTATTGTTGGTGTGATTATTATTTGAATTAATTTATGATTAATTCATGCTAGTAATAATTAGATTTAAATTCGTATTTAAATTTCATCCTGAATAGATCCGGGCAACCCTAATTTTTCCCAACAGTTGCTGGACCATCTGGACATGGAGGTTCTAATCAAGGTGGAGATGTTGGTGATGATGCTGAAGTTAGAGGAGATGTTGTTGCTGATGCTGGACCAAGGAAGAAAGATGGTGACCTTTGAAGGTCAATTTCGAGCTTGAAGATAGGGAGAGATTTAAGTAGGGGGGAGTCTGTGCAGATTTATTGAAGATGCAGTTGTTGATATCCTACAACCCAATCCTTTCCCATCATGTTTTATATTTTCCTTTATTGTAATAGCTCTTGAATATTTGTAGCTAGCCAAGTCTCTGACAGCTTTCTAGCTCTGTTATGTTTGTAGCTAGGATTAGCTTTGATAGCTCTATCTAGCTCTGTTAGTTTTTCTATTGTTTAGAATCATTAGTTAAAGCTTTTACCGTTTCTCTGAACTATAGTTGTTTGAGCATAGTATTGTTTGTGCCTATTTCTTATACAAAGGCTCTGAACAATAATTATATTTTGTGTTGTTGTCTTATCTTAAGACTAGCTTGTTTTTTAATTATGTTTGGGCTAAGCATGATTTGTGCTTAGTTAAATCCTGATCTTTTGGTATTTTTGGCAAACTAATATCTATTTTGAATATTCATTTGTCATTGTCTATTACGCACATATTACTGATATTTTCATTAGGTGTGTTGGAGTAGAAAGACCAAATTGGGGGAGATTGTTAATGTTATGTCAGTGTTGTTAAAAATATTTAGGCAACATTCTGGATAATATTACTGAATTTTCCCTTTCGTAGATTGATGTTGTGTTCGTAGGTTGAAGACCTAGAAGGTTCCAGGTCATGCAGCTGCGGTTATCAAGTGAGGAGATCAAATACATCATGGGCGGTTATTTCTAATCATGGAGTTAGTGGAGGAATTGTTTCTAGGTCTTTCCAAACTGACCTAGTAATTGTAACTTCCGGTTGATTCTGCATCTATAAATACCAGAAGAGATCCGCATAAGAAAACTAGGGGAAACAAGCCAGAAAATAGTAAACCAGAGCTACGGTATCGAGTGTTCAAGTACATCTAGTGTAGAAGGATAATTATTACTATCTTTTGTGCTGGTCGAGGGCTGCAACGCTCCTATCAGTATTGGGATAAAAAATAGACTAGATTAGGGTCTGAGTGTGATCAGTTTTCTAGTCATCGTAGATCTATTTAGGCAGTGTGTTTACACCTTACCCTAACTTTGAGATCTTATATTAGATCTTTGTTTGTATCACTATATGGTTATAGTGAAGCTTTTCGCCATGAGGCATCATAGACTTTATTTAAGTCTATAAAATTTTATGAATTCCATTTGCAAGGTGTTTAAGTCTTCCACTGCTTAGAACTACTTAGATCTGTTCATAACTGTTCGTAACTGTCTTGTGTTGTCGTGCATGTTGTCAACATTTCAGTTAACACGACTCTGAAAAACACCACACACACTCACAATTGTTATCAATATCAATACACTGGGACCTTCAAATTACACCCGAATAGATCTGTGGTATTTTAAGTGTTCTCCAACAATAATAATTCCTTTTTTGTTTGATAATTACTGCTTCAGTTTTGATTTCTGTAATTAATCTTGAATTGGTTATTAATTTCGATTCTTCTTCACTTAAGTAACTACTAATTTAATGTATTGGAAAAGAAAAAATAATTAAGTAGTAGTTTATTACGTAGAAGTATATTGAGTTGTAGTTACTTTATTAAACTTATGCACACAAACAAGTTTAATGTAAGCCTTATTGTTTAAAAGGCACTATTCATTCAATCTAAAATTAATGAAGTCTTCGTTTTTTACTTTTAAGATGTGAATATATTATTTATTTTGTTTAGTGCAGATTAAGATGGCCTCAAATTCTAAAGGCGGTGCTCCTAAAAGTTCGAAAACTTTTAATCAAACTAGTAAACTTTTTACACAATAAATTTTGTGTACATATTATTTTTATACTACTAATGATTTTTTAAAAGGTACTAATATTGACTTTGAATGACTTTACAGTGGCGAATAAGAGAAAAATGTTCGGTCCACATTCAAGTGCTTTCACTTCTGCTGCAGGTCCTACCTTTGCTACTATGCATACCTTAGTTCCAGTTCCAAAAGATTCAAATACAACTCCAGGCAAAGGTAATGCCAATGCTACTTCACCAGTTGCAAAAAAAATTTAGGTCGGGTGTATGAAATCATTTTGATAAAGTTGCAGATGGTGGGGAAGAAAAAGTTAAGTGTGTGTAGTGTGATAAATTTTATCAATGTAGGAGTGAGCTAGGAACTTCGGGGCTATGGAGACATATAAGAAAAGTTTGAAAAAAATGTCCTCCTGAGATTAGAAAGGAATTAAACAAGGATAAGATTAAAGATAAAATTAAAAAAACTCTGGTATTTCAAAATACATCGGGTTCGGATGCTTCAAAAGTAAATGCATGGTAATTTGATCAAGATAAAGTGCGAGAAGCTTTGGTTAGGATGACTATAAAGGATGAACTTCCTTTTAGGTTTGTTGAGAAGGAAGGTTTTAAGGACATTGTTTAAGCTGATGTTCCTCAATTTGATATTCCATCTAGAATCACAATGGCTAGGGATTGTTACTCATTGTTTGTTAAAGAAAAGAAAAAATTGAAAGCTTTACTTGAATCTCAGTGTCAAAGTCATAAGGTGTCTTTAACTACTGATACTTGGACAAACATTCAGAATGTGAACTACTTTTGTTTAACAACTCACTTTGTTGATTCAAATTGGAAGTTGAATAAAAGAATTTTGAACTTTTGTATCATTAAAAGTCATAAGGAGGTGAATATTGGGAATGTTGTTGATTTTTGCATGGATGAGTGGGGGTTGAAGAAAGTAATGTGCATCACTGTTGATAATGCTTCTTCAAATAACACGGTTGTCCAACAACTAAAAAAGAGGCTGTTAAAAAAAGATGCTTTTATTTTGGGTGGAGAGGCTTTTCACATGAGATGTTTTGCTCATATTTTGCAATTAATTGTTAAAGATGGACTTGAAATTGCTAATGCATCTATCAAGAAGATTCGAGATGTTGTTCGATATGTGAGGGGAAGCCCACAAAGATTGGATGTGTTCATGAAATGTTGTGGTGTCGTAGGCATTACCTCTAAGGCACATTTACAATTGGATTCTCCAACTAGATGGAACTCAACCTACTTGATGTTGGAAACTGCATTGATCTTTCAAAAAGCATTTGATAAGTTAGAAGACTTATATACAAAATATGTGGCTGAGTTTGGGGAGGATATGCCTAATGAGACTGATTGGACTTGTGCTGCTTACTTAACAAAATTTCTGGAAAAGTTTTATGATGTCACTTGCAAGTTGTCCGATTCTTTGTATACTACATCTAATATGTATTTTCCTGAGATAATTCGAGTTTTAAAGGAATTGGAAAATTTTCAAAGCAATGATGATCCTAGTTTAGTGGAAATAGGTAGACAAATGAGAGCAAAATTTGATAAATATTGGGGAACCATTAATAAGATGAATGTGATGCTCTTTATTGGGGTGGTGTTAGACCCTGGATGCAAGACATAATACCCGTTTGTTAAATTCAAGCAATATTATAGTGATAATGATGCAAATGCTTTGGTAGATAGAGTGAGAAGTTCTTAAAAAAGTTTGCTTCACGAATATAAGGTTATGAATGGAGGGGGGGGGGGGGTTTCTTAATTTTTCAAGTATATCTCAAAGTGTTACCATGTTGGATGAAGCAGATGAAGAAGTTGATAAGTACTAAATATGGAGATTGAACAACAAATGGTTGTCAAGGGAGAATTAGATTTATATTTGGAGGAGTTACCTGAAAAAATACATGAAAAACTTTTATATATTATATTGATGGAGAAAGTATTTTGTTAGATATCCAATTTTGAGCAGTATTGCTAGAGATGTATTGGCAATTCAATCTTCTACAGTAGCTTCTGAATAAGCATTTAGTACCGGTGGTCGTACTTTGTACCGTTTCAGGAGTTCTTTAACTCCTACTACAACTGAGGTTCTTATTTGTGCTCAAGATTGGTTGATAGTCTCGCCTAAGCCAGTTGAAGTTGAAGAATTAATAGCTGGTCTGTCTAATCTAGAAATGGGTAAATTCTTTATACAATTTTATTTTGAGAGGAGATCTATTTTTTTAATGCTAGATAGTTGTTTTTTTTAGATCTTAGAAAAGACCCTCAAGTTGAAGATGCTGTTTTCTCAAGATCCACATTAGATTGTTGAAAAATGGACAACTTCAAGAAAATGGACAACTTTAGGTTATCTTTGGTTCCATTCTTCTTCTGAATGTTAAGTATTTATAGATATATACTTTAGCAAACTTTAATTTAAATTTATTTAAACTCTTAAGTTCATTCTACATGTAATTTAGTTTCCTAATATGATTTTATTATTTTGCAGCAAAGACGTAGATGGTGTACCTCGTGCTACGAATCACTATCAATGAGATTTTAATGTTCTACTTTTTAATCATAGTGATATTTTAAGGATTATATTAATGCGTATTTTATTTGTCGTATATTAGATACACTATTGATGGTGATTTGAATTACTTTAATTATTTTAACTATTACTTATCATAGAATATGAGTTATATTTGAGTTTTGAAGGATATATATTTGATTGTAGTTGAAAATGTGTTGTATGGGAGAGTGCATCATATTCATGATTTAAAAGAAAAGAAGAGGAAAGAAAACAAATCCGTTTTTCCGCACCGGCGATCCATTTATAACCGAAAATCCGTACCGATCCGTACCGAAAAATAAAATATCCGTACCGCACCATATCGAAATTTCGGTATGGACACGGACACCCAAATTTTAGAATAACCGAATTTCAGTACGGACATATATATTTTCAAAAAACTATTTTGATCCGTATCGTGAACACCCTTGCATCGCAATTATATCTATTTGCGTTCTAGATTATACCCCTCGAATTTTAAAGAGGGAAGGAAAATTTAGTAAAAACCATAAGTTTAATATGAAGGATAAAATAACATTATCTAATACACTATATGGTTATAATTTTTTTTTGGTATTTTCGAATAATTTCTATTAAACAATCATACCATTCTTTTATCTCACTGAAGATAACATTATCGAAAACCAGTGTTCTAAAAGTCGGCCAAGTCGGCCGACTAGTCGCCGACTACTCGCTAGTCGGCCCTTGGCCGACCCGATAACACTCTACACGCCCATAAAACACGTTACTGTGCTTAGTCGGTGACTAGGACCGTGTAATCGCCGACTAAGCCGCCTAATCGCCGATTTTTTTAGTTAAATAAATATCAATAGAAAAATATGAAAATCTAAAACCTTGAAATATAATTAGGGAACACCAATTTCAAATCGAAGCCACACTGTGAGAAAAAAAAAGTGAATCAACGCCGCCGTCGCGCGCACCACTCACTGTTATCCTGGCCGTCGCGCAAACCATCGACGTGCAAATCGTCGTGCTCACGTTGCGTTGTGTCATGGGAATGACGACTTCAGACTTTATTCAAGCAACTCCGTTGATCGGAGCGAAGGACGGCGACATTGGTATATGGAGGCGGGAATGTTTCTCGACGATAAAGGGGAGAAAGGGAAAGAAGATGTTAGAGTGGGAAGTCATCTGAAACTAGGGGTAATTCGTGTGGTTTTGGTCTGAATGGTTTCATTGGAGTTGCTGAAGAAGATCCGTCCATTGAAGGCGAAAAGAAAGGAATAATCTGAGCCATCCATGTGGCATTCTTATCCACCAGCAGGAGAAGAGTTCTTATTTACAATTAAGTTTCAATACTTTTAATAGTTTCAAATTCAGTTCTTTAGTTAATTATTTTATTTATTTAAGTGGTTTCGACTAATCATCGACTAGTCCCCGACTAGTCGCTCTAGTCGCTAGTCCCCAGTAGACCGACCGACTAGCGACTAGCGACTTTTAGAACAATGTCGAAAATATTATCTAATACACTTTAGTTATTTTCACAGAAGAGTATAAGTTATTTATTGAAAACAAACAAAGACTCTTCAGTGAAACCAACTAATACTCTCCAGTGAAAACTACTAATACTCTTTAGTGAAATCAACTAATACTATTCAATGATTCATGTACGAACCAATTTCACTCTATACATACTCACCATGTATTGATAACCTTCAATCACATTATTCTTACAAAATTGGCAATAATAGTAACACAAATTTTTTTTATTTCAAAGCATTCATAATTCGAGAATTTAATTATAGAATTCATAAGTACTAAAAGTGACAAAGATAGTAGGTAATCAAATTTTGAAACTAAAATGCATTCTAGGAAGCTACGAGCTTTTAACTTTGTTCACTGAACTTTTAAGTGAGAGGGTGAAGTCTTGGAAAAGTGTAACCAATCTTAATTTCCACCTGCACAACCAATTTTTCCACCTGAAACCAGACAAAGAACAACAATAGTCACTATCTTAGTGAAAAGGTTAACTAGAAGAATCAGCAAACAAAAATGCAAAAATACATACTCATTTTCCATAAACAATTACTAAACATATTGCAAACAAATGTGCATACTTTTCTAGGCAGAGGGAGTAGTAAATAAGAGTAGGCAATGAATCGCACAAAATTTTGTCAATGCTTATACCATAAATCACTTTGAATATTAAGGGATTTTTTAGAATTCATTTTTAAAATCTAAGTAGTTTTTAAAATTCTCTGTCGAAGTGTGGTATTTAATTTATAGAAATTAGAACAAATTTTAAATTTCCAAGATTACAATAAGTCAAAATTCAGCATTCAACATATCAAAACATTACGTTCCTTAAAAATCTAGAAACTCAAGTCCTCTAAACTCATAATTAGAGCAGATCTATTGGGCCCATATTGATTGCTAGAGAGTGAAGAAAAATACGAAATTAATTAAATGAAACAATTAAAATGCTGAGACCTTGATGGTTGGGGTTGAAGAAAAGCAAATCCAAAACGGTTATCTTGAGAGTCAAGTATAAGATCCTTCCCCTTGTTGTTCTGAAAATCATCGGAGCTCATAACGAGCACAACATGATGACCACTCATCACATAAATTTCTTGGGCGACTTTATGCTCCCAACCCTCTTCGAAGAATACTCCAGAATGAATTGTCGTCCTCGTTTTAGGACCCACATCAAATACATTCAAGCCCCCACTTTTTACCCCCTCTGGAGTTTTGTAAAAGGCTCTAAATCTCAGCCACAGCTCCGTTTTGTTGTCAACTCTAGTTTTCAGCTCCGCTGTCCGACTGATCAAACACTTTCGTTACTTTCAATTTTATGTATTCAATTATCCACCAAATAAACTGATATAATCACTACTTGATTTGCAATCTGCACTCAATTATTTTAACAACGCCATTAAATGTTTAAACTCGGAATAAACATTGGTTTGGCAGAACGACATTCGTGAAAAATTGTCAATGTTTAGTTTTATTTACTAAAATTTAAAAGTTGAAATCAGTTTCGGTCAAAAAATTAAGACATATATTGGTAAAAAAAAAAAAAAAATTACCACTGGCGTTGCAACAGCACCTCCATTTTGCAGTGTAGTACCAGGCCCAGTGAAGAAAAGTATATTGCAAGCGGCCATCGAGCATTTGGAATACAAGGAGTTCCTTCTTCTCGTCGGGAAAATCATGGCAGTTGAGAACCTGCAAAATTCGTTCATCTTTGAGCACATGAATCTTGTCCTTTTCCTTGAGCAAATTCGCAAATTGAATCGTCTTCGTCTCACCAGCCCCCACTACAATTTCCTTCAAATCCGCCTTCAATTTCAGGGGGAGCCTAGTGTTATTGTAAACTAGGGTTTTCAAGTTCTCCATTCTATTCTATGCCCTCTCTCCACGTATATGTGTATTTATAATATATATGATTCACTATTGTAGTATTCAAAAAAAATAAAAAATAAGTCGGATTTGATACCGGTACCAGATGGTGAAGGATATTTTTTCTTTTTTTTTTAAGGGATGGTATGCCTATTTTTACATTGATTTGAGTTTAATTGATCACTACAAAAAAGATGGAGTTTAGCGACGGGAATTTTGCGACGGCAAGAATATCCGTCGCAAATTACTATCATTTGCGACGGATTTTTGTAAGCCGTCGCAAAAAATGAAAATTTGCGACGACTTAGGAAGTCCGTCGCAAATGATAGTAATTTGCGACGGATAAGCCGTCGCAAAATCTAGGGCCCACCGACTTGGTCTTGAACCGGCTACATTTGCGACGGAAAGGTCGTCGCAAATTTCAATTTTGAGTTTGCGACGGTCAATTCCATCGCAAAACATACCCGTTTAAAGGTGACCGTTCGGGAAGCGACCCGTTTGACTGATTTGCGACGGAAGAAGCCGTCGCAATTTTAAACTTTGTAATTGCGACGGACGAAAGCCGTCGCAATGCTCACATTTATATTCGCGACCTCTCGGGAAACGGCCCATTGACTGATTTGCAACGGAATGTCCGTCGCAAATTCGAGCCGTTTTACGCGTCTTATCGGGAAACGGTGCGTTGACTGATTTGCGACGGCTTTTCCGTCGCAAATCAGTACGAAACGGCGTCGTTTTGCTTTTGACGGGCAAAATTTGCGACGGACAGGCGTCCGTCGCAAATTTTTTTTCACCTATTTATACAGACCCGCCGCGGAGAAAGAGAGAAAAGTAGAAGAAGAGGAAAAAGAGAGGAAAAGGAAGGAGAAGTCGGGTGCCGTCGCTGTAGAGCCAATCCGTCCCCACCGAGTTCTCGTTTCGTCATCTTCTACAAATAAACCGTAAGTTTTCTTCATTTTTACCGTTTAAAATTTAATTTTAAAGCATGTTTAGAGAATTGATTTTAGTTGAATTATTTGAATTATATTAGTAATGAATTGATTTTAGTTGATCGAATTTTAATTTAAAGCATGTTTAATTTTTTTTAAGTTTAGAATTGAATTAGTTGAATTGTTTGAATTATATTAAAAATAAATTGATTTTAGTTGAATTAGTTGAATTATAATTTAATTAGTTGATCGAATTTTAATTTAAAGTATGTTTAATTTTTGTTAAGTTTAGAATTGAATTAGTTGAATTGTTTGAATTATATTAGAAATGAATTGATTTTAGTTGAATTAGTTGAATTATAATTTAATTAGTCGATCGAATTTTAATTTAATTTTAAAGCATGTTTAGAAATAGTTGAATTTGTTAAGTTTAGAATTGATTTTAGCTGAGTTGTTTGATTTTAGTTGAATTATTTTAGTAATTTGTTAATTTTTAATTGTTAAGCATGTTTAAATAATATTACAAAATAATTTTAGTTGCTTGATTTAAGTTTAATAATTTTACAAAATAATATTAGTTGATGATTGATTTTAATTTAGTTGAATGAATTTAGTTGAGTAGGTTGTTAATTGATTTTAAATAATATTAGTTGTTTGATTTTAAATAATATTAGTTGTTTGATTTTAGTTTAATATATAATTTATAAAATAATATTATTAGTTGATTGATTTTAATTTAGTTGAATGAATAATTCGTGAAATTTGTTATAGATGAGCGGACAAGGCAGTGGCAACGACAGTCAGCAGCCTCCGAGGGATGAGGAGGCGAGTCGAGGAGGACGAGGAGGGAGGAGACGACGGCCCTCACTAAGACCCGTGGTTCCACCTATTTTCAGGCCGAGGTCTCTATCAGAGACCTCTTCACAGCCTGGTGCGGGCTCCTCCTCCTCCTCACAACAGACTGCTGAGGGCTCATCCTCCTCCCGCCAGCATCCGGTTGTTGAAGGACGGATGCCTGTTAAGCCATGTGGTCATATGTAAGGGATAATATTTTATACTCAATTTTTTTTATTAATTAAAACCTAATTATTTTACTAACTTTGAAATTTTAATTTTACAGTTGGATTCCAGGTCATGAGGCTGCTAATCAGGTTTCCGACTCCATCCTTCGCGGTGGATTCGAGCCCACCGCTTACAGTTGGAGGTTAGTGTCCGATGCAAGAAAAAAGACATACTTCGAGGAGTTTAAGGTATTATTTTAATTTATTAATTCACCGTTTATTAATATCAAATATATAAACATATATTTACATTTAAATTGTAATTGCAGAAAGAATGTGTCTGGGCACCGGAGCACGATGACCAGATGTGGAGGAATTTCGATAAATATGGAAAGGAAAGGTACAGAGACCTCCTTTACAGAATGAGGGAGAAGTGGTACAAGAAGGGAGAGGCCACCGACTTGGGGCTTGACAGTGAAAGACGGTCGATTTGGGACCAATTCCTCCGCTACTGGGATTCCCCTGAATTCCAAGAGAAGTCGGCGAAAAACAAGGCGAATCGGCGTAGTGACCCTGATGGAGAAGGGATGGCAAGACATCGGGCCGGTTCTCGGTCCATTTATGAGCACGGGTTGAGATTTGTAAGTTTCGTCTTCAATTTTGTCGTTTTTGAATTTATTATTTTTTTCCTAATTTTTATGAGTGTTGTTAATTTTTACTATCTTTTTTTCTAATTAGGCGGCGGAGCAAGGACGCGAGCCCTCTCATTTTGAGAGATTGCAGCTCGCCCACCCATTCGTCGAGGAGACTGGGAAGTCTACCTACGGCCGTACCACCGAGATCCACGTAAGTATTATTTCAATATTAATAGTATTATTTAAATTTTTAATATTAAAAGTATTTTTTTTATATTTTGTGTTCAATTTATTTAATTTTTTGTATAATTAATTTGCAGAGAAAGATGTTCGAGGATCTTGCCTCTCAGCCTCAGCCTGAGGAAACGGCAGAGGGGTCGGGGTCGGGGTCGATGCCCCCCACACAGCCTTCTGTTGACGTTCAAAATGAATTGTACTTCAAGAACGTCAAGGCTAAAAAGGGGCGGTTCGCTGGATTGGGCAGCTTCGGAAAGAACTTTTTCCGACCTCGTAGCTCAGGCTCATCCTCCTCTCAGTCTTCCATCGACTCTCATCCCAGTGAGGTCGATAGGCAGCTTGCCACGGTGGTGGAGCAGATGAAGAACATGCAGAGGCAGCAGCGAGAGAAGGAAGAGTATGAGAGGCAGCAGCGAGAGGCGCACGACCGGTATACAGCCGAGATGGAGCAGTATCGGGTCGAGGTGCAGGAGTATACAGCCGCCATGCAGGCGTGGTGGCAGATATTCGCCTCTGATTCAATGCCACGAGCGCAAATGCCTGCGCCACCGATGCCGCCGATCCCGCCGACCTAGCCATCGATGCCGCCGATCCCGCCGATCCCGCCGACCCAGCCATCGATGTCGCCGATTGTTAACCTGGGCGAGGATGAAGAGGAAGACAGATTTAATTCCGATTGTTAAAAAATTTTGATTTTTAATAACTATGAAGTACAATTTTTTTTTAGTTTGAATTGTTACTTTAATTTAATTTTTGAATTGTTACTTTAATTTATAATTTTGTGAATTTATTAGTTTGAATTTACTTTTATTTAATGGGCACAACATTTATAAAAACAAGTGAAAAACGAAAATGAATTAATTTGGTGAATTATGAAAAAAAATTTTAAGCAAATGAACGAATTATAAATTTAAGCGGGAGTCGAAATAAATAGTTTTACAGAAATAATAAAAATTAAATGGCCCCAATATTTATAAAAACAAGTTAGAAACGAAAATGAATTAATTTGGTGAATTGTAGAAAAAAAAATGAGTCAATTTGGATACATATACAATTAATTGCGTACAAATGAACGAATTATAAATTTAAGCGGGAGTCGAAATAAATAGTTTTACAGAAATAATAAAAATTAAATGGCCCCAATATTTATAAAAACAAGTTAGAAACGAAAATGAATTAATTTGGTGAATTGTAGAAAAAAATGAGTCAATTTGGATACATATACAATTAATTGCGTACAAATGAACGAATTATAAATTTAAGCGGGAGTCGAAATAAATAGTTTTACAGAAATAATAAAAATTAAATGGCCCCAATATTTATAAAAACAAGTTAGAAACGAAAATGAATTAATTTGGTGAATTGTAGAAAAAAAATGAGTCAATTGGATACATATACAATTAATTGCGTACAAATGAACGAATTATAAATTTAAGCGGGAGTCGAAATAAATAGTTTTACAGAAATAATAAAAATTAAATGGCCCCAATATTTATAAAAACAAGTTAGAAACGAAAATGAATTAATTTGGTGAATTGTAGAAAAAAAAAATGAGTCAATTGGATACATATACAATTAATTGCGTACAAATGAACGAATTATAAATTTAAGCGGGAGTCGAAATAAATAATTTTACAAAATAAAAAAAAGAGTTGGGCAAAATATTTTAATAAACAACTTAGATACGAAAAGAAATTAATTTGGTGAATTATAAAAAAAATGACTTAATTTGAATACATATACAATTAATTGCATAAAAATAAACGAAAGTAGCTTGTGCCCTAGTGGCGCGCGCCCCCTCCTCTTGCACAAGAGGTCCCGTGTTCGATTCCCCTTGGACGCAAAAATGGATTAATTGTTCAAGGCCTAATAAGACTAATATAGAAGGTGGGCCGCATATATTAAGCAATAGGCCGAGTGGCCCAGTGGTCCGCGCCCGCCCCGGCCGGCTCGGGTGCCCGGGCTCGAACCACGCGAGCCACTTTTTTTTTTGTATAGGCTCGGTAATTTGCGACGGCCATATTCCGTCGCAAATTATAACACAAAAAAGTATAAAAAATATATAAAAACATTTGCGACGGAATTTAGCCGTCGCAAATGTTGTTGACCCGATCGGGTCTGACCCGAAAAGTTTGCGACGGACTACTGTCCGTCGCAAATTCTTGACCCGGCCGGATCTGACCCGCCGATTTTGCGACGGATTTGTCCGTCGTTAATTTGCGACGGATGGCTGAATCCGTCGCAAAAATTTGCTACGGCTGTTTTAGGTACGGATACGCATCCGTCGCAGATCCCGTCGCAAAACACTGTTTGCGACGGATTTTCCGTCGCTAATTCCATCGCAAAACAGTGTTTTTTTTGTAAATCCTGCAAAATCATATAATCCAAATCGATATCATAATACTCTAATTTTCATTTTATCATGATTTATTTAATTGATCCATTTATCAATCGTAATATTTTATGTCATCAATTAGATATGATAATATTCTTATTTCCGTTTTTTTAAATATATGCAATAAGGAGGGTGTATTCAATGTGGATTTTCAAAAGTTTTTAAAAATCTCTGATGTATTCAATATGAATTTTAAAAAGTCTAATAAAAATCCTTAGCTTGGTTGTTACCGAAGAAATCCTGCCTCGTCTCCCAGGAAAACACCTCCAAACATTGAAAAGTGTGTGCAAAAATTGGTACCGCATAATTTCAGGTCCCTATTTTGTTAGGCGTCATCTGAACATTTATAACCAAAGCAGAATTCGAGTGGTGATGCCAGGGAAAGACGACATGATGAATATTCAATACACCAACGGCGATGAAGAAACCAAGCTGCACACCCCAAAACGACACCCACAATCCTGGGTTCCTGCGATGGTCTACTATGGAGAAAAAAAGTTATTTGGTCTCATAACTTATCAAGTGTCCGATTTTGGTCCCAAAATTTTTGACTCTTCAGTATTGGTCCCTTAACTTCTAGGAATTGTCCAATTTTGGTCCCATTTTCTTCAAAAATACAAAAATGGTGCTCTTTTTTGTCATGCTCAATTCACATTCTACCCAAATTTGGGCCTTTATGGTACCCTCGAGTATGTGTCCACAAAACAATATTTTTTTCGTTTTGTATTTTTTAATCATTTTTTCCATATCACTAATATGTGGTTGAAAAATGGACAAACCATAGGAGTTACGGGACTAAAATTGAAGAGTCAAATTTTTTGGGACTAAAATCAGACATTCGATAAGTTATGGGACCAAAAAGAAATTTCCCAGCAAGAATGGGACCAAAATTGGGCAAACCATAGAAGTTATGGGACCAAAATTGAAGAGTCAAAAATTTTGGGACCAAAATTGGACACTCGATAAGTTATGGGACCAAAAAACTTTTATTCTCGTCTACTATGTTTGTTCCCCGAGGATACATTTGAGGTGTATAATCCATCCACAGTCAAGTATTTTCCCGTACGACTTTTGCCGAGTCGAAATGATATTAAATGTATCAATTGTTCTTGGTTTGGTCACCACCCCTCCTCTGGTGAATACTTTTTGGTTTTGGAGATGATTTTGTTGCCGGACTTTTATTCTGAACTTGACATGCCAAATTGGTCATATCTTTGTAGCAACTGAATTTTTTTTACATGGGAGTTTATAAGTTGAGTTGCACATCCGACTTAAAACTGATTCACTCCACGCCTAGCCTTGGGTGATCCTGGTGAGAAAGGTATCCTCTTGCACGGAGCCCTACACTGGCGTGCCGGATTGATCTACCGCTCGTATAACCGCCCACCATGCCACCTAATTAGTGCATACCATCTTGACAACAACAAATACTTTGAGATTTCACTCCCTGCCCTGCCCATAGTAATTTTAAACTAGGAGTTAATGCTAAGGATGTCTCTTTTTAATCTTCAAGCCCAACTCTATACAAGGGTGCGAGTTTGAGATGTGGATAATGAAAGAATACAGGGTCAAACAATCTTGGATCTGTTGAGAACAACTACACGAATTTAAAGTTTGTGTATATTGAACTGAATGAGAAGAGATACAATGGAGTGTATTTATACAAGTGTGAAGTGTGATGGAATTCCAGAAGCTTCCTAACTGACTCTGTATAACCACTTTGAGTGCGTGAGAAAGAAAGTAAAACGGTTGTAACAAACTATTTCCTAACCGCCCAACTAACAGCCTAACTACCATGCATGTGAAATGTGATTATGCATGTAATGGTACATGCATGCATGGAATCATGCAGTATCTTAATACGCTGCCGAAGGCGATGGACTGCTCAACGACCCAACCCCAAGAAGAGAACGGAGGGCCTGAAACCGAGAAGGAGAAAGTGGCTTAGTGAGTAGGTCAGCTGGTTGCTCCTCGGTGGGGATATAACGGACATCTAGCTCCTTAGTCTTGACCTTCTCCCGCAAGAAATGAACGTCCACTTCTATGTGTTTTGTGCGTGAGTGGAAGACAGGACTAAACGCCAATGTTATTGCCCGTTGATTGTCACACCAAAGAACAAAGGGTTTGACGAGCGGAAAGCGAAGTTCGTGAAACAGGGTGTTGATCCAAAGACAGTCCGTAGTAGCAAGCGCCAAGGAACGATATTCGGCCTCGGTGCTACTTCGGGCCGTGATGGATTGCTTTTTAGAGCACAGGATAGTAAATTCGAACCAAGTTTGATGTAATAACCGGAAGTGCTCCGTCTATCATCAATGTTGGCTGCATAATCTGCGTCGGCAAAGCCGTGTAGCCTGAAATGAGAAACAGGAGAAAAAACTAAACCAAGCGTTAGTGTTCCACGTAGATATCTAAGAATGCGTTTGCAAGCAACCCAATGGGCTTGAGTTGGGGCCTGAAGGAACTGAGAAAGTTTATTAACATTGAAACTTATGTCAGGTCTAGTTAAGGCGAGATACTGAAGTGTACCAATGATACTTCGAAACAAGGAAGGCTTAGAGAAAGGAGGGCCATCAGTGAGTGAAAGTTTGATGCCCGGACAGGAGGGTGTAGGACAAGGAGTACAATTTTCTAAACCAGCTTTGATAAGAATATCAAGAATGTATTTGGACTGAGTTAGAACAATAGAGGAATCAGTAACCTTTGCCTCAATGCCCAAGAAATAGTTCACCTCCCAAAGTTGCTTCAAGGAGAACGTTTTTTGAAGATCAGTAATCAAATTCTGGACGGCCACCTCATCATCCCTAGTAATAAGGATGTCATCGACATACACAAGGAGAAGCAGAAGCTTTCCATCAGATTTCTTGTGGAACAAACAATGATCTGCCACGGATTGTTGTAGACCTTGAGAGATTAAAAAACCATGTAGCTGATCGTACCAGGCTTTGGGGGCCTGCTTGAGGCCATACAACGCCTTATTTAACTTGCAAACATGAGAAGGAAAGTCCGGATTCTCAAACCCCTCAGGTTGATTAACATATACGGTGTCAGATAAGGTGCCTTTGAGGAAGGCATTGTTGATGTCCACTTGCTGGACCGACCACTTAAAAGTCACAGCAAGACTAAAGAGAATGCGAAGAGTAATAGGCTTGATCACAGGAGAATAAGTGTGAAAGAAATCGACCCCGGGAGTCTGCTGAAAACCACCAGCCACCAAACGTGCTTTATACCGTTCAATGTGCCCATCCTTTGTGTATTTAATCCTGAATATCCACTTAGTAGTAATAACATTCATGTCTGGTGAGAAAGGAACCAAATTCCAAGTATGATTTTGAACCAAGGCCGAGTACTCCTCATCCATTGCCCGCTTCCATTCCGGAATAAGAATGGCCTGTTTAGCATTGACAGGTTCAGAAAGAGATGATTCAAGAGAGGTGAGAAGGGCTTTTGATAAGTCGTAATTCTTGTATAAATTATGTGTTTCAATGGGTTGTTTTGTAACAACAAATTAATATTTTGCTTGTAATTGCATGACTTATTTTATTACGACCTCGATGCTTTGATTGTGTATTATTCTATCATTTCAGGGTATTTTGGAACCTTTTTAATTAAGCTTGAGAGGGGTCAAACTTGGAGGTGCGAGTGAGTGCAAATGGATCGAGCCAAATACAAATACATAGTTCAACATGTGGTGGATTTTAATTAGCACATGTTTTTCATGGAACCAAGATTGCATTAAAGCCTATTATTAAAGGCTCTTCAAAGCTACCTACGATCAAGCCTTGGGAATTCCCACATGTTGATTTAATCATCAAATTGGCTCAAGGACTTAATTGACATTAAAGGTGGCTCC
Source organism: Ballota nigra (assembly GCA_947034835.1). Lineage (NCBI taxonomy): Eukaryota > Viridiplantae > Streptophyta > Magnoliopsida > Lamiales > Lamiaceae > Ballota > Ballota nigra. Next base: position 121,125,475 of record OX344721.1, on the reverse strand, counting down.
ACTATATAAAGCAATCATTGGAACATGGAGGAGAAGAACCTTGGAGAGAGAAAGAAACACAATTATTCTAGCTATGCTTTGTTTTATTTCGTTATCATTTCACTTAGCCATGTTTAGTGGCTAAGTTCTTATTCTAGTCCAAGGATATGTTGAACCTTGAATTATTTTCCCATTTAATTATTTGGTGACGGTTTTAATTTCATCCTATCTCGATTTCTTTGCTATTTGTTTATATGCTATGCATGTCCAATTATCATTGGAACATGGAGGAGAAGAACCTTGGAGAGAGAAAGAAACACAATAATTCTAGCTATGCTTTGTTTTATTTCTTTGTCATTTCACTTAGCCATGTTTAGTGGCTAAGTTCTTATTCTAGTCCAAGGATATGTTGAACCTTGAATTATTTTCCCATTTAATTATTTGGTGACGGTTTTAATTTCATCCTATCTCGATTTCTTTGCTATTTGTTTATATGCTATGCATGTCCAATTAATTAATTTATTTGGTTTCGCCACCCGAGTTTGTAAGTTAATTGATTCTAGCTAAATTACACTTTATAACCCGTAATTGTTATAAATGTGTAATTGGAGTAGCAAATAGGGCAGAACACCCTAGGGATAGCAAAATCTAGATTGTATGATTCGGACGTTCCGCTTTCATAGTCTAGTTTGTCCTATTATTTTGGTTCATTAATGCATTCAATGAATTGAATCTCGAATACATGTTTTGGGGTTATTCATTCGAATAGGTTAATTGGGGGTCGTACCTTCTGATTAATTAAACTTAAGAAATAATTCGGACTAGTTTGGTCGTACCACTGGTCTAGGGGCAAGATTCGAGATAGGGCTGAGATAAACCATGAACCTTAATTAAATTGGTAGAATTATTCTTGGGGATACTATCCAAGGGCTAGATTATTTTTACTTATTGAATTTTTATTTTGTTTTCTTGCTTTCTAGTAGTTATTCAACCAACCAAATCCCCCCATTTTTATTGCTTTTGATACACGAATCAAATCAATTGAAATACACTGTTTCTCGTGGGTTCGACCCTTACTTATCCTACTATACTAGAGGATTAGTCGAGGTAAAATAATATATTAATTTGGTGCGCCGACGACAGCACACCAGCTTTTGGCTTGGAGGAGCCAGTCTTGGCTCTGGTAAGCATGTGATGAGCATTTAAAGCAGGAATAGGTGTTGTGTGTAGCTGAGAAGTCGTAGATATGGAGTCTGGAATAGGTGAGGCAGGAGGGGTATTTTGAGGAGATATATGTACGGGTGTAGGAATATTAGAGGAGGGAGGAGAAAGTGGAGGGGGAATATTTATATAAGTGGAGGGAAAAGAGGGGATAACAACAGTGGTATTTTGCTTTGGAGGGGGAGCAGTAGAGGAAGGAAAAAGTTGAGAGAAAGGAAACTCAGACTCAACAAAGTCTACTGTGGGAGAAGTGTAAATTCTTCCAGAGGGATGAAGGCAAAGATATCCCTTATGAAATGAGCTGTATCCAAGGAAAATGTATTTAGAGGATCAAATTGCAATTTGGAAGTATTGTATGGGCGTAGAAATGGAAAGCAGGAGCAACCGAATACTCTCAAATGATGGAGATCAGGTGGGGATTTGAGAAGAAGAAGGTGATGAGATTTGTTTTGATTGACAGGGGATGGAAGAAGGTTGATCAGGTAGGTAGCAGTGTGAAACGCATGCCACCAATATGTCATAGGCAAGTTAGCAGTAGCTAGCATTGAGAGACCAAGCTCAATAATGTGCTGGTGCTTCCTTTCAACCAAACCGTTTTGCTGATAAGTGTGAGGACAAGAGTGTCGAATTCGAATTCCCTTAGCCTGAAGAAACTGATGTAAAACAACAAACTCTCCCCCCATATCACTTTGTACAGCCTTGACTAGTTTACTGTGTTGCCTTTCAACCATATTGATAAATTGTGGAACAATTCGAGCAACTTCAGATTTAAGTGACATAGGATATATCCAAGAATACCGGGTAAACTCATCAACAATAACCAGGTAGTATTTGTAACCATCCACAGAACAAACAGAGGAAGGACTCCAAACATCCATGTGAATCACATCCAAAGGAGCAGTGGAAATATGAGTAACAGAAGAGAAGTGTTTCTGGTGCATTTTTCCAAGTTTACAATCTTCACAGAAGCGAATTGAAGAAGAAGCATCAAACAAATTTAAAGATTTCAAAACAAGAGATAGTGTCTTATTACATGGGTGGCCTAATCTCAAGTGCCACAAGTTGCTTTTATTGAGCTTATCAACAGTAGTCAAATGACAAGCAGGAGAAGGAACTGAACTAGCAGCAAGTTGTCCAAAATCCAGTTTGTACAAGCCTTGATCAAGCACTCCTTTCAGAAGGATCTTGTTTGTTTTCAAATCCTTAACAAAACAAGAATGAGCATGAAACTCAATAATAGCATCATGATGTTGCAGAAACTGACTGATACTCATAAGGTTCTTAGTTATAATAGGGACATGTAGAACATTATGAAGTGTAACATGAGAATCAGACCCAAAGCATGGCATATTAACTGAACCAATATGTTGTATAGATGCACCAGAACCATTACCAACAGTAAGTTGAGAGTTACCTTGGTAAGGAGAGGAGAGATGCATATTACCCAGTGTAGAGGTGATGTGGTGTGTTGCACCACTGTCCACAAACCAATCAGAAGGTGGAGCAGCAGTAGAGGTAGAAGCACCATTGTCAGAACTGAACTGATGATTCTGAGAGTGAGAGGATGGAGAAGATCTCACAGAATGAGCAACAAAATTGGCCTGAGGTGAAGGCTGAGACCGATGAGAGGCAGGCTGAACAGAGTCTAGACCATGAAAACCTTCATCAAAGCGTTTATAGCATTTTGAGGCCAAATGGTTTGGTTTTCCACACAATTGACAGAAAATTCTGGATTTAGATCCAAACTTTGAATTCTTTCCTTTGAATCTGTTGTTGCTAGACGATTTTGAGTCCTTAGCTACCACATTAGCACTCGATTGAGATGAGGAGATGCTTGAGGAACCAGGAAGAGAAACAGATGTGGAGGTTTGCAGAAGTCGCATTTCATGAATGTGAAGAATGGATTGCATCTCCACTAGTGAAGGAACTGTGGATCTGGTGGTTATATTGACTACCACAGCATCGTACTCAACACCAAGTCCTCCTAGAAGGTAGAGAACCAAATCGTCATCAAAGATTTCATGTCGAGCTGCATGTAAACCATCAACAATAGTTCTCATTTGCAAGATGTATTCATCTATAGTAAGATTCCCTTTCTTAAGCTTCTGTAACTGTAGACGCAAGCTGAGAACACGAGCCTGAACCTGTGATTGAAACAAGACCTCAAATGTGTTCCAAACTTCACAAGCATGAGAGCATCGGTTGATAAAGCCAAGCATAGATTCACTGATAGAGCTAAATAGCCAGCTCAACAAAAATTGATCTCTGCGATGCCAGTTGCCATTGGTCGTTACATGAGGATCTGGAATAGACTTACAGAACAATACATCTTCAAAACCATGAGCATTGACCGTAGCCAAGACCTGAGCACGCCAAAAACGGTAATTCAAGCGATCGAGACGAATGTTGAGTTCAATGAAGTGAGGCATTTTGGTGGATGAACTTGTAGATCCAGCCATTGGAGCAAAGTACTGATTCGATTAAAGTAAAACGAAGGAGTAGAGAAGAAAAGAACAGAGATGAAGCCTAGGATCGGGAATTGGATGAACAGAAATCAGAAGCAGAAAAAAATTAAACCGAATGATCTGGAGAAATCAAGCGAAATCCAAATGAATTGCAAGCAAACACGACCTGTTGATACCATGTTGAGAACAACTACACGAATTTAAAGTTTGTGTATATTGAAATGAATGAGAAGAGATACAATGGAGTGTATTTATACAAGTGTGAAGTGTGATGGAATTCCAGAAGCTTCCTAACTGACTCTGTATAACCACTTTGAGTGCGTGAGAAAGAAAGTAAAACGGTTGTAACAAACTATTTCCTAACCGCCCAACTAACAGCCTAACTACCATGCATGTGAAATGTGATTATGCATGTAATGGTACATGCATGCATGGAATCATGCAGTATCTTAATAGGATCAAATATGCCAACTTTACGGGATTCAACAGAAACAGAGAGTTGTCTCCTTTGGATTTTTCCCGAATGGTAATCTCATCTTGGATGTTGATAAATCTCGGTTGATTAAGTACAACTTCAGTGACGGCAAGACACACGTGCTTGTTAGGAGTCACGATTCTCACGGTGAAGCAATTATGTGTGCTGAAAGTTTGCTGTCTCCATAAATTGTCCGAGAAGGAGTAGCGCGAATAATGGCATAGTTAGTACATTATTATGCCTTATTATAGGTCTTGCTTATAGTTAAAATTCGAGACTTCATTAGTTCTATTTGATTTTTGTCATGCTTCAAATGCTTTTAACTACTTATATTAAAGATATTTTTAAGGTGTGTGTAGCTCTTTCTAAATGTCTTCCCTTTCAATTATATATATGGTTAAGAAACTCGGGGCGCTTGGTTAGCAACTCTTCAATGGTAATGGAATGAACTTAAAAATTAGTGTAATTATGATGGTTCATGAGAACAAAATTATCCTCTCTCATCAATACTTCATTTTGATTACCCTATTTTCCTCCTACAATCATCCTCCTCAATCACTCCCTTATTCCTCCACCAACAACCACCAACAAAAATTTGTTGTCTACCACTATTCCAAAATTAGTCATGCCACTAGCAATGCAACCACCATTTGAACAATTCTTCCCCCAACATATCATTTTTATTATGGGGGCATAGATGAAAAACAAATTTTCATTCCCATTACCATTGAAGTGCTCTTAACCAAGCGCCCCTCAGTTTTGCATACTATGAAACCAATGTTTTTACATTGGTTCAAGCAGATTATTTTAGATATGATATAATTAATTAATTATTTTAGATAGAGTAAGTCTTGTGTGAGTCCGTCTCATAGTATGAGACCAATAATATTTGATCCACTTTTAATTTAAAATGTGTCACTTATTAATTAAAAAGTTGTCACTTTTAAAAAGTGATAAAGTTTAAACAAAAAGTGATAATATATTTGTTAAAAGTGACTTATCACTTTTCTTTAAAAATACTATCACATTTAATTATAACTCTATCATTTTTTTTAATTTGATCGGTCTCATATTATGAGACGGTTTCATACAAGTTTTTGCCTTTTAGATATACTATGAAAGTAAATGTTATTGATTATTTTTAATAATCAGTTATACCGTGTCGTGAAATCCACCATAAAATTAGCACATTACAATGCTTATGTGAACGCTAACTGTGAATTTAATTTTTTTAATTCAAATTTATATTAGCGGAAATAATATATTTGCCCAAAAAAATTATAGGTAAATTGTTTTTTGCCATATTTTTAAATTGTTTTTTTTTTTTTTTGGCAAAACAATTGACAAAATGATTGACACCGTGCCAACATGGGTGTCAACCTTTTGCCAATTTTTTGGAGCAATTTTTTTTAATTTTTAAAATTAGAGTAAAAAAACAATTGTCCTACAAATTTGAGGACAATTTTGTGAATTTACACTTTATATTACACATAGGTAAATAACTGAATAAAAAGAAATCAAAACTAAATTAAAAACTCTTTTCGCTTATTCAAATCATTTAAAATGGGTATGGTAGGGTTAATTTCCACGAATCTTAGATCCATGAAAATATTCATATATATTTTGCCTAAGTAGGAGGATTATAGTACATTATACGGAATTTATTTTTAATAATAATAATAATAATAATAATAATAATAATAATAATAATAATAATAAAAAAGCGCGAACCTCAGACATGAACCTCTCTAAGCAGAGCAGGAAGATGCAGAAAAAAAAAGGAAATTGAGGAATGCTGTTGGGATGTTTTTACCCAAGAAGTCCTCACTCGTCTCCCCGGAAAACACCTCCAAACACTCAAAAGTGTGTGCAAAAATTGGTTTCGAATAATTTGGAGCCCCTATTTTGTTAGGCTTCATCTCGACACATATAACCAAAGCCGAATCCGAGTCCTTATAATGCCACGGGGGATTTCGGAGAGGATGGAAGAGTACAGGTGCAAATGCGATGATGATGAGGAAGAAATTAATGAATTCCCGGTTCCACCATTGTTTTGCACAAGCCCATCCACAATTCTGGGCTCCTGTGATGGTCTACTTTGTTTGTTGCTCCAAGGTGCAACAATTGTGGTGTATAATCCATCCACAGCTAAGTTACTGCTTTATCAGTGTCCAGATTACACTATCCCTATCCAATTTTGTTGGTTTGGGCACCACCCCTCCTCTTGAGAGTACGTTTTGGTTCTGGGGTTATGGCTGCCGTATTCATGCTGTGAGTTGGGAGTTTATAAGTTCAATTGCAACTCCGTCTTGAAATTGATTCACTCCACGCTTTGTTGGATACATCCCACCGGTGAGAGAGGCATCCTCTTGCACGGAGCCCTGCACTGGCCTGCCCTATTGTTCCGCCCCCACTCACGCCGCGCATACCATCTTGACAATAACGAATACCTTGAGATTTCACCCCCGGCTCCTGTGGAGTGTAATTTTAAACTAGGAGTTAATGCGGAGGGATGTCTCTTTGTGATCTTCAAGCAAGGGTGCAAGTTTGAGATGTGGATAATGAAAGAATACGGGGTTCAACAATCTTGGACCAAATATGCCAACATTCAGCTGGGATTCAACAGATTGTCCCCTTTGGGATTTTTCCCGAATGGTGATCTCATTTTGGATGTAGATAAATCCCATTTGATCAAGTACAACTTCAATCACAAAAAGGCTGAGCTTCTTATGAGTCACGGATCTGGTGAAGCAATTATGTGTGCTGATGGTTTGCTGTCTCCAAAAATTGTCCGAGAAGGAGGAGTCGAATAGCTCTTGCTAATTACAGTTAGTACATTATATTATAGCTCTGGCTTATAGTTAGTACAAATTCCATCGTTGAAAACCAGGATTTGTTTGGTGATTTTGACAGAAGACTGTTGCTGCAATGTTAAAGCTTTCTTCATTTATATACACTTCATAAATTTCATCCTTATTTCTTTATTTTTAAGTATATTTGCATGATGGGGCAATTTGAGTTTTTGTTTATGTTTTTTTTATGGATCAATTTGACTAAACATTTTAGGAAATAGTTGGTGTGAATATTGATAAGTCCTGTTTGGCAGGGGTTTTGTGGTGGTATACTTTTGTGTAATTCATTCATTCTTCACCTTGTAGAGTTGTACACAAGTTTAAAATTATGCAACAAGTTTATCATTTTTTGGGAATAAGGTTCAACTTCATAGGCAATATGTCATTTTACATTATTTTTTAATTGTTCTGTTGAGTTAATTTCAAGTGCTAAACTAATATAAAATACTACGACTACAAATATAAGGGGGCGCTTGGTTAACAACTCTTCAATGATAATAGGAATGAGATTGAAAATTAGTGTAATTAGCATGGTTCATGAGAACAAAATCACTACCTCTCCTCCTAAATAATGTAACCACTACTCCATTTTGATTACCCTATTCCCTTCCTACAATCATCCTCCTCAATCACTCTCCTATTCCTCCACCAACAACCATTTGTTGTTCACTTCTATTCCAAAATTGGGGTATAACACTAGCAATGGAGTAACCATTGGAACACTTCTTCACCTAACATATCATTTTTATTATGAGGGCATAGATGAAAATATATTTTCATTCTCATTGCCATTGAAGAATTGTTAATCAAGCGCCCCCTAAATTCATGGCTAAATTCTATCATATATACATACAATAGATGTATAAATATATGGTATGTTAGTTCGTAACACTGTATAAAATTAATTTGTGCTTCATACCACAAGCAAGTCGCTACAAATTTGAGGTTAGTACTTTAGTTCATATATTATATATATATGTTGTTAATTAATATCAAATCAAGCATTGCTACAATTTATTGGTATTGTAATACCCCGTCCCGTTTTATACCTTTTATTTTCCTAGAACCCTTATTTTTATTTTCTTATCTTTGTTTCTTTTTATTTTATTATTTTGTGTGCTTTTGTGTAATTTAAATATATACCCTTTTACAAATTCCTAAATTCGAAGAAAGAGTTAAATCTTTCAAAGCGAATAAAGGACTACGAGAAATTAAATACTCAAATTAAATTAAGGATTTCGATCCGTATAATTTATTGAGAATAATTAAAATACAATAAATTATTAATTAAGTTTTAAAACTGTATTAATTTTCGAATCGGGATTAATCTCGTGAACCAAACGATCCCTAAACCGTATCAAGTGGGACCGAAAATATCACAAATTAAAGGGGATAATTCTTATCCACATATTTTTCCCTTCCTTTAAAATTAATTAATTAAATAAATATTTTTCTTTCTATAAATAGGCACGCATAGCTTTCACTATCAGTTTTCATTTCCCCAAATTTTCACTCTCGGTTCATCCTTTTCTCCCCCGCCTCTCTTCTTTTCCGGCGAACAACGCCGCCGTCTCCGTCTAGCCGTCGCCCCCACCGCCGTGCTCAGCACCGCCCGCCTCCCTTCTCCTGACGCAGGCCGCCGCGACACCTCCCCCGCTCGCCGCCGTCGCTGCTCTTCCGAAGCCGCCCTCCACCGCCTTCGGCCTCCGCCCAGCGAGGCGGTGCCGTTCTCAGCCGCGCCGTCCGCCACCACCGAAGCACCGTGCTCAGCCATCGCCGTCGTGCGCCTCTCGCTCCAGCCGTCGCCACGCCGCAACCCGCCTCCCACTGCCGCCGCTCTTTCCGTCGAGCGCCGCCGCCTCCTTCAGCCGACGAAGCCGTCCGTTCGCTTGTTGCCTTTTGGTGAGTCTCGTCCTCCCGATTCATTCACTAATTCGATCCTTTGATTTCAATTTTCCTCCAATTTCTCAATCCCGATTAAAGACTCACAATAATTCCTCTTCATAATTTCCGATCGAAATTGATGCCGTTTGAACCGGTTGCTTTTGCAAAATTTTTGGAATTTCAAACCGACGCCGTTAGGCTGCCCAAATCGTTTTTCCGAATTCCCGAACAACGCCGTTAGGCTGCCCAATTTTCCGAACGAATTATCGATTTCCTAATCAACGCCGTTAGGCCGTCCGTTTACCACCGCGAACCGGACTCGTAAGAATTGCTTAAATCTCTCTAATTCTCGTAATAGTGGATTAGGATTTGAGTTAATTCCCCGTTGAGTTGTTGAGTACTGTTAAGAATTTATTGGTTATGTAAGATGGAGTGTTGGTATTTTAAGTTAAGTATTGTTAAATTAGTTGGTTAATATTATCAATTTTAGCTGTTTAGTATTGGTTGTTTAGTTGTTTAGTATTGTTGGTTTAGCTGTTTAGTATTATTGTTTTAGTTGGAGGGTATTATGAATGAATTAGTTTGGTTTGGTTAGCTTATGATATGGTGATGACATTAGTTCGTTTTAGTGTTAGTTGAGACAAAGGGAAACTCGTCTTCCCCTTGTGCGACTGTTAGAGAATTAGGAACGAAAAGATAAGTCGTTTAATATCCAAAATTTAGTAAACAAATGAAAAGAGTATTTTTGGGAAAATTAATATAATCCCTTTGTTTTAGAAGTAGTACAAATCAATTTTAGAAGTGTTATTAATATTAGAAAAGAAAAATACTTTTTATAAACTATATTAGTTTATAATATAATTTGTCTTAGAAAAGCCAAAGTCTTTAATAAGATTAATAAAGAGTTTTTATTTATAAAGTATGATTAATTATATTCAAGTTTTCTTTTAAAATGAGAAATAGAATTCTTAAGAAAGAAAAACCTTTTCTTTAATTTTATTCATATTTTTTCTAAGTAATTCCAAGGTTAACAAATTTAGCTTTTTCCTTAAAAGGCTTTTGTTAAGGACACAACAGAAATTAGTAAATACACCCCCCTATTACACCACTGAATCCAGTAAATACACCCCCCTGTTACACCACTGAATCCATTAAATACACCCCCCTGTTACACCACTGCTTTTAGTAAATACACCCCCCTAATACACCTCCTCTTAAAAAGGGGTGTACTTATCAATTAGAAATCAATCTTTGAAAATCTTAGTTTTCAATAGTTTTCTAAAGACAACAATCTACTCAATCCTCGAGTTTCACACTCTTAAGCTTTTCAAATTCAAAAGTCAATTTTTTAATCGGAATACTCCTTATTAGGATTCTGTACTTTTCGGAACACGCACGAAGGACTCGACTGTCTGCCTACCCAATATTCCCGGAACTCAGAACAATCAGGTGGGTGATGATCTGTTGATTGATCTGCTTATAATACGTTATGCTGGTATACTCTGAACTCGACTAAATCAATCTAAAACAACTAATCCAACATAAATGTACACCCTATTATATAAGTGTGTGAGCTATACGATATTATTATATATATACCTTATATGGATTGTTGTGTTTATCTAATTATATAAATTAATTATGACTGCATGGTAATAAGGACATTTTGTGAGCATGAATCTTTTGAGTATGAATTATGTGTATTCTCCCCATGTTTTGAAATGATAGTTTTTGTGAGGAAAAGGAAAGCTGATATTATTCTTGCGGAATGACGCGTATGGCCATGAGTGACAATAAGTCAGATTCATGGTCACCAATACTTATTCTTGCGGAATGACGCGTATGGCCATGAGTGACAATAGGTCAGATTCATGGTCACTGGTAATTATTTTTGTGGAATGACATGTACGGCCATGAGTGATAATAGATCAGATTCATGGTCGCTGATATTATTTATGATGTTTTGGAAGAGATTTACTATATGTGAAAATAATTGGGGGCTTTGCCCCTTAATGTGAACCAACTTGTGATTTTCAATTATGTGATGTGAAACCTGTTGTGCCCAACTGATTATTATGTGAACTTGTTATTTATATGATTTATAATGTTCGTATTATTATACCAATTGATTAAATAAATTATATACTTTATTAATAAGTATAACTTAATATATTTCGGATTTACCAATCCCATGACGTTGCAAATCACCCATACGTGAGAATTCAAATCTCACGCCCCCTTTTTACAACCCTTGCAGATTATGATTTCGTGGAGCAAGGACAGTAATAGAGACGACACGGAGTTCCCCACTTAAATAAAATGATACTATTGATATTAAGCTTTATACATGTGTGTGAGATATTGTATAAAAACATATTACACTCATTTCTTCCGCTGCATAAAACTCATCTCTGATTTTATTATCCATTTTTATATCAAAAATTTTATAGTTCGTATTTTAGTCACAAGTGACACCTCGAATCTGGAATATTTAAAGTATTCTGGATTCGGGGCGTTACAGGTGGTATCAGAGCTTAGGTTCAAACTTTCGGACCTAAACTCAAAATCATTGTTTTCATCAAGCCAAAATTCTTTTTCTTTAATAATATTTTTTTTATCATGTAAGTGTATAGACCACTAATTAAATCACTTGAGGGGAAATGTGTCTCCTATTACCGTCAGAAGCTCCTCGAAGGTATGTTCTTATTTTATTGCCTAAAAGTTTATGAACTTGCGACAACTTGACTTTCATAACAAAACTCCAATCAAAAGATCGTGAACTCGAAACAACACCTACGAGGTGTAGAAAGAACCACGAAATGTCGTTCATATTACTATTGGAAATGCAGATAATTAGTGAATGATTGAAATAAACACAATTGTGTAAATTTATAAACTTCATAAATGATGTTATATGATTATTTGAACTATGTGCCTTAATTGTTTAAATTATGTTTCTAAATAACTAAAATTTTGACTAGGAATCCCTTTCCATATAAGAATCCACCTAAGATAGTTATATCCCGATAATTAGAAGACACTTAGCTAACCTTAGAACCTATCCGTGTGTTTATAACCCAGTTCACGAGACTGCGTGTAAAGGCAAGAGTCACTCCGATATCCCACAACGAGACATATTTGACAGTCGTGATTCGTTCTGCCAGAAGGGTTACTGAGTTGTTCTCCGTCCTATCGCTGTAAGACTACTCGAACGGACGAGAATAGAAGACCCAGTTCAAAGGCCCCACGTTCACTTGGAGACATACCTAGAAAAAAGTCGATGATGGGTATTTCCGTATGATAGTAGTGATCAGTCAGAGTGATCAAATCCTTTTAAACAGTTATCCTTTTGATGTAGTCACAAAGACGTACAACCTAGATGTGCCACCCTTTCCTTACATATAGTGGTAGTCAGACGTATGACCGTTTTACTTAGACCATAACATCATAGCTTTAACCCACTCCTTTTGTCGCTCGTGGTCCATATTGATGTGAGGACACGATGCTATAGCATTACCTAGAACCCTTTTGCATTCCATGACGTAATGTAAGGAGACTGACTCCGTAGAACCAAAACTTTTTATATATATACATACTTATTATGTGCTCACTACTTGTCAATGTGTTTTACTTGCTTTATATATTGACTGTCATATATTTTATCTGATTATCGCTTAATGACACATCACTGGTTCCTAGAATACTGTGCGAATGTGAGCACTGTACCATTGAGGGCCCCAATGCGCAGCTGGTGAATTACGTACCACACGTGTTTCAGTGCTAGCGTTGTGTTGATTTGGTTAATCCGGTTATGTTTTTATAACTTTTTCACACCTATACGTATCGTAATAATATTATTCTTTTCGATCAGAACTACCTTTAGAATGACACCCGGACGTAAACGTGGACGACCCCGCGTTAACCCCATTCCTGAACCAAGAGATCCTATAGGACAAGACCCACCCCCTCAGGCTGAACCTGAACCGCCTCAACAGGCCGCACCAGAAAATGATATTGCGAGAGAAATACTGATCTCTCTTCATAACTACATTCAGCAACAAGCTCCACCACCTCCTCCACCACTGTACGGGCCTATACCTCAGATGGCGCCCAGGACGAATGACTTTGTCGAACGCTTTCGACGACTGCAGCCACCTAGGCTGAATGGGAAGGAAGATCCCTTTGAAGTTGAGGAGTGGATATCGGAATTAGAACGTATCTTCAGACACATGGCACTAACTGATGCACAGAGAGTCTCTTGTGCCCAGTTCCAACTGATGGAGGATGCAGCCAATGGTGGGAGTCTTATGAACGAACTATGGACGAAGAAGCTAGACAGGTCCTTACTTGGGAGGACTTTAAGAAAGCTATACTGGACAGATACTTTCCACGAGTCCTGAGGGATCGGAAAGAACAAGAATTTGTCAACCTTCGACAGGGAACTCTCTCAGTGATAGAGTACGAGAGAAGGTTCAATCAACTGTCTCGTTATGCCCCACATCTGGTGGGTGAAGATGAATGGAAAGCTCGGAGGTTCGAGCAGGGTCTGAGGCCCGAGATAGCAGGAATTGTGATTGGTCTTCAGGTGTCAAGCTATGGAGAAGTTTTTCATCGAGCACTGCTAGTCTCGATCAGCCAGAACTTGGAGTACAAGCAGACTTCGACAACCATCCCCGTCAATCGTAATTGGCAGCCAAGCTTCAAGAGAGATCCAGTTCCACCACCTGGGGGGAACGACTACAACGTACCTCAAAACAATCCAAACTGTCCGAGATGTAAGAAGAGACATTGGGGACAATGCCACAAGGATAACGTAACTTGTTTCCGTTGCAACCAACCAGGCCACAAGATTAACGAATGCACTCTACCATCCAATCCCAACTACCAACCAATTAACAACATCCAGTACTACCCGCAGCAAGTGGGTAACTACCAGACTTACCAGCCACCTGCACACAACAACCGTCGGTCGGGGCCACCAGTCAGAGTTCCACCTCACCAAGATGGGGAGTGGTCAGGCCACGTGAATGCTATCCTAGAAGGAGGAGAAAACAGTGGAGGACAACTCTGATTGAAAGGACCTGAACATCCCGTGTAGACACTAAGCAGAAATGGGTTATGACTAGCAGGAGGAAAGAAAAATTAGATACTACTTAAATTAAAGGTATGGGGTTTAGCCAAATAATACCTAGGAGATGAATTTCGGGGGCGAAATTCTGTTAAGGGGGTGAGAATGTAATACCCCGTCCCGTTTTATACCTTTTATTTTCCTAGAACCCTTATTTTTATTTTCTTATCTTTGTTTCTTTTTATTTTATTATTTTGTGTGCTTTTGTGTAATTTAAATATATACCCTTTTACAAATTCCTAAATTCGAAGAAAGAGTTAAATCTTTCAAAGCGAATAAAGGTCTACGAGAAATTAAATACTCAAATTAAATTAAGGATTTCGATCCGTATAATTTATTGAGAATAATTAAAATACAATAAATTATTAATTAAGTTTTAAAACTGTATTAATTTTCGAATCGGGATTAATCTCGTGAACCAAACGATCCCTAAACCGTATCAAGTGGGACCGAAAATATCACAAATTAAAGGGGATAATTCTTATCCACATATTTTTCCCTTCCTTTAAAATTAATTAATTAAATAAATATTTTTCTTTCTATAAATAGGCACGCATAGCTTTCACTATCAGTTTTCATTTCCCCAAATTTTCACTCTCGGTTCATCCTTTTCTCCCCCGCCTCTCTTCTATTCCGGTGAACAACGCCGCCGTCTCCGTCTAGCCGTCGCCCCCACCGCCGTGCTCAGCACCGCCCGCCTCCCTTCTCCTGACGCAGGCCGCCGCGACACCTCCCCCGCTCGCCGCCGTCGCTGCTCTTCCGAAGCCGCCCTCCACCGCCTTCGGCCTCCGCCCAGCGAGGCGGTGCCGTTCTCAGCTGCGCCGTCCGCCACCACCGAAGCACCGTGCTCAGCCATCGCCGCCGTGCGCCTCTCGCTCCAGCCGTCGCCACGCCGCAACCCGCCTCCCACTGCCGCCGCTCTTTCCGTCGAGCGCCGCCGCCTCCTTCAGCCGACGAAGCCGTCCGTTCGCTTGTTGCCTTTTGGTGAGTCTCGTCCTCCCGATTCATTCACTAATTCGATCCTTTGATTTCAATTTTCCTCCAATTTCTCAATCCCGATTAAAGACTCACAATAATTCCTCTTCATAATTTCCGATCGAAATTGACGCCGTTTAAACCGGTTGCTTTTGCAAAATTTCTGGAATTTCAAACCGACACCATTAGGCTGCCCAAATCGTTTTTCCGAATTCCCGAACAACGCCGTTAGGCTGCCCAATTTTCCGAACGAATTATCGATTTCCTAATCAACGCCGTTAGGCCGTCCGTTTACCACCGCGAACCGGACTCGTAAGAATTGCTTAAATCTCTCTAATTCTCGTAATAGTGGATTAGGATTTGAGTTAATTCCCCGTTGAGTTGTTGAGTACTGTTAAGAATTTATTGGTTATGTAAGATGGAGTGTTGGTATTTTAAGTTAAGTATTGTTAAATTAGTTGGTTAATATTATCAATTTTAGCTGTTTAGTATTGGTTGTTTAGTTGTTTAGTATTGTTGGTTTAGCTGTTTAGTATTATTGTTTTAGTTGGAGGGTATTATGAATGAATTAGTTTGGTTTGGTTAGCTTATGATATGGTGATGACATTAGTTCGTTTTAGTGTTAGTTGAGACAAAGGGAAACTCGTCTTCCCCTTGTGCGACTATTAGAGAATTAGGAACGAAAAGATAAGTCGTTTAATATCCAAAATTTAGTAAACAAATGAAAAGAGTATTTTTGGGAAAATTAATATAATCCCTTTGTTTTAGAAGTAGTACAAATCAATTTTAGAAGTGTTATTAATATTAGAAAAGAAAAATACTTTTTATAAACTATATTAGTTTATAATATAATTTGTCTTAGAAAAGCCAAAGTCTTTAATAAGATTAATAAAGAGTTTTTATTTATAAAGTATGATTAATTATATTCAAGTTTTCTTTTAAAATGAGAAATAGAATTCTTAAGAAAGAAAAACCTTTTCTTTAATTTTATTCATATTTTTTCTAAGTAATTCCAAGGTTAACAAATTTAGCTTTTTCCTTAAAAGGCTTTTGTTAAGGACACAACAGAAATTAGTAAATACACCCCCCTATTACACCACTGAATCCAGTAAATACACCCCCCTGTTACACCACTGAATCCATTAAATACACCCCCCTGTTACACCACTGCTTTTAGTAAATACACCCCCCTAATACACCTCCTCTTAAAAAGGGGTGTACTTATCAATTAGAAATCAATCTTTGAAAATCTTAGTTTTCAATAGTTTTCTAAAGACAACAATCTACTCAATCCTCGAGTTTCACACTCTTAAGCTTTTCAAATTCAAAAGTCAATCTTTTAATCGGAATACTCCTTATTAGGATTCTGTACTTTTCGGAACACGCACGAAGGACTCGACTGTCTGCCTACCCAATATTCCCGGAACTCAGAACAATCAGGTGGGTGATGATCTGTTGATTGATCTGCTTATAATACGTTATGCTGGTATACTCTGAACTCGACTAAATCAATCTAAAATAACTAATCCAACATAAATGTACACCCTATTATATAAGTGTGTGAGCTATACGATATTATTATATATATACCTTATATGGATTGTTGTGTTTATCTAATTATATAAATTAATTATGACTGCATGGTAATAAGGACATTTTGTGAGCATGAATCTTTTGAGTATGAATTATGTGTATTCTCCCCATGTTTTGAAATGATAGTTTTTGTGAGGAAAAGGAAAGCTGATATTATTCTTGCGGAATGACGCGTATGGCCATGAGTGACAATAAGTCAGATTCATGGTCACCAATACTTATTCTTGCGGAATGACGCGTATGGCCATGAGTGACAATAGGTCAGATTCATGGTCACTGGTAATTATTTTTGTGGAATGACACGTACGGCCATGAGTGATAATAGATCAGATTCATGGTCGCTGATATTATTTATGATGTTTTGGAAGAGATTTACTATATGTGAAAATAATTGGGGGCTTTGCCCCTTAATGTGAACCAACTTGTGATTTTCAATTATGTGATGTGAAACCTGTTGTGCCCAACTGATTATTATGTGAACTTGTTATTTATATGATTTATAATGTTCGTATTATTATACCAATTGATTAAATAAATTATATACTTTATTAATAAGTATAACTTAATATATTTCGGATTTACCAATCCCATGACGTTGCAAATCACTCATACGTGAGAATTCAAATCTCACGCCCCCTTTTTACAACCCTTGCAGATTATGATTTCGTGGAGCAAGGACAGTAATAGAGACGACACGGAGTTCCCCACTTAAATAAAATGATACTATTGATATTAAGCTTTATACATGTGTGTGAGATATTGTATAAAAACATATTACACTCATTTCTTCCGCTGCATAAAACTCATCTCTGATTTTATTATCCATTTTTATATCAAAAATTTTATAGTTCGTATTTTAGTCACAAGTGACACCTCGAATCTGGAATATTTAAAGTATTCTGGATTCGGGGCGTTACAGGTATGACGTAGAAGAGATCACTTCTTATCTCATACCATGCACCAAAAGACCCTTTATTTGGTTATATTGTATGCAAAATTCAGTTACTCAATTATATATATGATTGAAAGGACCGGAAGTCATTTAAATAAGCTATGCACACCTCTAAATATATTTTAAAAGGAAATATGAGTTGCCAAGAGCATGACAAAAATACAAGACAATTAAGTCTACAATACTAAGTATAAGCAGGCGTTATTCGACTCCCCAAAATAAGTAAAATTAACAAGAGCTATTGGACTCCTCATTCTCCTCGACAATTGTTGGAGACACCAAACTATCGATCAACACACATAATTGCTTCAACAAAGCCGTGATCCATAAGAAGCGAAGCCTTGTTATGATTGAAGCTGTACTTGATCAACTTCCATTCATCAACATCCAAGATGAGGTCACCATTTGAAAAAAAATCCCAAAGGAGACAACACACTGTCAGTGTTGGATCCCTGAATGATGGCGTATTTAGTCCAAGATTGTATTATTTCATTATCCACATCTTAAACTCGCACCCTTCTTCATTCGTAGGCTTGAAGATAGCAAAGAGACATCCTTGTGCATTAACTCCTATTTTAAAGCGAGACTTAACCGGGGCAGGGAGTGATATCTCCGAGTATTTATTATTGTGTAGATGGTATTCGCAAATTATGTAGCAAGACATATGGGGGGTTAACATATTTGGCACTAGGCCAGTGCAGGGCTCCGTGCAAAAGGATACCTCTATCCTGGTGAGACCACAAAATAACTGGGGCCGGAGATAAGGAGTGAATCTGTTTTAAGGTGGATGTGCCAGTGAACTTCTAAACTCCCACTTCACAATCAACGTCCTGCAACAACTTTATCCCCATTGTTGAAAATATTAAACTAGATTAATTAAATGAGTCAAAATTATGGATAAGCATTGTAGAATACATGAATGACCTTTGAACTCTTGGTCAATACATGTATGAGATTAATTAGAAGTTCATGCATTAGAATTAATTATGGTTCATGCATTTTGTGTGGATGCATTATGGGTATCACCTATAAATACCCCATGTATTCATCATTTTGTATCAAGTCACAAAAAAATTAAGTTGAGAAAATTTAAAATAATTTCCTCCACTCTTGAGTTTTATACTCTTATAGAAATTTATTTTCTTCAATTTCTAACAAATTGGCATCAGTGCCACTTGTGTTTGGAGACAAAGCTTGAAGAAATATCGAATGGAACTCCATTTGTCGTTCCATCTCTCACCAAGGATAATTATGATAATTAGTGCATAAGGATGAAGGCTTTACTTTGAGCCTATGAAGCTTGGGATCCTGTGGAAAATGGTGTTGATGAAAGTGAAGCATCCGCCAAGAAGAAGGACCAAAAGACACTCACCCTCACCCATCAAAGTTTGGATGAGAAGATGTTCGAGAAAGTCTCTGCGGCAACTACTTCCAAGCAAGCATGGGAAACTCTTCAATCTTCATTCAAAGGCGTTGATAAAGTGAAGAAGATACGTCTCCAAACATTAAGATGGGAGTTTGAATCTCTACGCATGAAAGATTTCGAATCTATTTCGGATTACATTTCAAGAGTTTTGGCTATCACGAATCAAATGAAAAGATATGGAGATGACATGAAAGATGATCGCATTGTTGCGTAAATTTTGAGATCTTTGGATCCAAAATTTAATTACATTGTGGTTGCCATCGAAGAGTCCAAGGATTTAGACATCATGACCGTTGATGAACTTTCCGATTCATCGCAAGCTCATGAAGAGAGATTGTTGAAACCAGTTCAAGAATCGGTTGAACAAGCCTTGAAGGCAAGGTTGTCTTTGAAAGAGACAAATCAAGGCACATCACAAAGAGGTCGAGGACGTGTAGAATTTCGAGGACAAGGTCGAGGACGTGGTAATGGAAGAGGTGGACAAGGTGATAAACACACCTCAAATAATAATTATGAGACCGGTTAATTCTCCAATCAAGGAAGAAATCGCGGAAGAGGAAGAAGTCGTGGAGGAAATAGGCCAAACCAATCAAGGTATGACAAATCCGAAGTTGAGTGTTTTTCTTGTCATCGTCTTGGCCATTATGCTTGGGAATGTAGAAGTAACGTGGAGGAGAAAAATAACTTTGCGAAAAACAGCAATGTAAAAGAAGATGGAGATTCTACTTTGCTTCTGGCATGCAAAACCAGTCAAGATGAGAATGAGAATCAATGGTACCTTGACTCTGGTGCAAGTAGTCACATTTGCGGAATGAGAAATTTGTTCGTGGAACTTGATGAATCAAGCGGAGGTGATATAACTTTTAGAGACTCTTCAAAAGTTCAAGTAAAGGGAAAATGTACGATTTTGATTCGTTCAAAAGATGGAAGTCATCAATTAATTTTCAATGTGTTTTATGTGTCGGCCACGAAAAGTAATATTTTGAGTTTGGGTTAATTATTGGAGAAGAATTATGATATTCATTTGAAAGATAAATGTTTGACAATGGAAGATGAAAATGGAAGGTTGATTGTTAAGGTGCCTATGACAAAAAATCGAATGTTTTTACTTAACATTCAAAATGGTGTTCCTTTGTGCTTGAAATCTTGTTTCAAAGATTCATCTTGGCTATGTCATATGAGATTTGGGCATCTAAATTTTGATGGGCTAAAAATGATGAGCAAAGGAAGCATGGTGAAAGGTTTACCTTCTATAGACCATCCTAATCAACTTTGTGAAGGATGTCTTTTTGGTAAACAAACAAGAAAGAGTTTTCCGAAGGAGTCTGAGACGAGGGCTCAACATCCATTGGAGTTGATACACTCAGATGTGCGGACCAATCAATCCATCATCATTTGGTGGGAACAAATATTTGTTGGGAAAATAGGGATGCCCGGAATCTATTCGGGATGAACTTTAAATACGAATTTAAATACAATTATTACTAGCATGAATTAATCCTAATTAATTCAAATAATAATTCCAACAACTAATTATCATCATGCATGTTAAATTAATTTCACATATTTAATTAGGCGGAATTAAACAAGTAAATATGCGATTAACGTACCTCTCGTAGTAATGGCCTTTGGATATACGGGACACTTGTAATCTCGTTCTATCAACCCAAAGCCTTCTCAAGTATTTCCCTTTTCACCTCACTTGATCGCCGGTGGGAGACGCTTTCAAGCAATTTAATAAACTAAGGAAAAAGAAAAATATCTATGCTTCTTGATTTTTCCAACACATGGAATTATGTACTTGGGGATGAAATAAGCATCCCCTATTTATAATATAGAGTGGCCGAAAATATTGTGGTTTATGGGCTTGGAAAAAATCTTTTCTTAGACTCTAAGAAATCTTGAATATATCTCATATATTCTTTTCTCCAAAATAAAATATTCCACAAAATCTCACACTCTTAATTATAACCTATAATTTTCGAGATTCTTATGAAGAGATCCAAAGATTTGGATCTTCTTGAATATATGAGATATTATTGTATTTCAAAATACATATCTTCCATAATATCTTTTCAAGAAAATCAACAAAATCTTTTCTCTCCAAGACATGCAATTTTCGAAAAATACTAAGAAAAATCAGCAAGATATTATCTTTTTATTTTAATCACCTTATCATTATTGGGCTACTTAATGGGCTACTTGAGGGGCCTTAAGGAGAATTAAGATTGGACCTTCTAATGGACTTCTGAATTTCAATATTGAGCCTCAATATAATTCAGCCCATTAATATTAATTATTACCACTAATAAATTAATATTGCACTATCCATCTTAATCCATATTACGATAATATGGGCTCCCGGTTATTATTTCCCGCGTTTAAGATTATCAAGTCCATTAATTAATTAAGCTTCTGAATAGCTCTAAATTAATTAATATATTTCACCTTGGAGTAAAGACAGCTCAACATTATTATTCGTACCGAAGAAACTAATTCTTCACTTGCAAGATTTGGTACAATAAAACTTCTGAGCCCACCAAGGGGACTAATCACACAAGCCGTACTCGCACGCGTTTCTC
This sequence comes from Ballota nigra, assembly GCA_947034835.1. NCBI lineage: Eukaryota > Viridiplantae > Streptophyta > Magnoliopsida > Lamiales > Lamiaceae > Ballota > Ballota nigra. The sequence continues at coordinate 121,103,943 of OX344721.1, read as the reverse complement.
CGTATTAAATCTTAGCAACCGTCGTATGATTAATATTACTGCCCAAGACACAAAGTTCGAAGTCGCAATGATTCTCACCCAACATGAATCAAAGCAGTAACTATTAAGCACACACGGTCCTATTTAAGTGACGGAGATTAAGAAATCAACAACCACTGAGGTCTAATTCTTCACCTTTCAGAACAGAAGAATTTATCCTCGCTGTAGGACCTCTTCAACACATACTAAATGTGCTAGTGCAATCTCTTAGTCAAGACAGACCAATCTGAGCCTTACACATCGACCTTTCACGGCGGTTAGTTCAATTCCACCTAGGTCGTGAAAATGTACGTTTAGTTACAAGTAAACTGTTAATGTCGTCTTCCGTGATCGGGTATCACCACATTAACTACTATGTAACACGTACTATATATTGAACGGTTTGCAATAGAAATTCAACATTCAATCATAACTAAAGCAAATGCGATAAAAGAATTATTTTCATAAAACGAGTGTTTGATACACGAGTTATACAAAGTAAAAGCATACTTTCACGTATAACTCCAACAATCTCCCACTTATACTTAAAGTCTGCTTTTAGTATACATCACGCATGTCTTAGTGTAGTAGCTCTCCGTGACATCTCATGTCAACCTACACTAACCTAATAATTCCTCCCACTTATACTTAAAGCAGATTGGCAATGGTCTTGACTCCCATTCCATTCACATGTCTCTCGAATGTATTCAGAGGCAGATCCTATGTGAATGGATTTACTAGGTTGTCCCCGACGCATATCTTTGCCACCTCTTTTCCTCCTCTCTTAACGATTTCTCGTATAAGACGGTATTCTCTTTCTATGTGTTTGCTGGCCTTGTGGGCTCTCGGTTCCTTGAATTTGCAACTTCTCCGACATTGTCACAAAAGACAGTTATCTTGTCGGGCAAATTCGGAACAGCGTCCAAGTCCACTAAGAAGTACTTGAGCCAAACCGCTTCTTTCGCTGCTTCACAAGCAGCTACTTATTCGGTTTCCATGGTCGAATCTGCGATGCATTTCTGCAAACCGCTTCTCCATGTCATGGCTCCTTCTCCCATGCAAAACACATTACCCGAGGTTGACTTTCTTGAGTCTATGTCTGATTGGAAATCCGAGTCCGTGTATCCTACGAGAACTAGACTATCCGACTGGTAAATCAGCATCCGCTCCCGAGTTCTTTTCAGATACCTCAAGATGCACTTTACGGCAGTCCAATGGTCTTTCCCGGGATTACTTTGATATCTTGCTACCATGCCTACGGCAAAGCAGAGATCCGGTCTCGTACACAACATTGCATACTTAAGGCTTCCTACGGCCGAAGCGTACGGAACACCTTTCATGTCATCTATCACCGCTTGCGTCTTAGGGCTCATTTCTTTCGATAGATGGATTCCGTGCCTAAAAGGTACAAAACCTTTCTTGGAATCTTGCATGCTGAAATGCTTCAAAACAGTGTCAATGTATGAAGCTTGCAATAAGCCCAACATCCTCTTCTTGCGATCGCGAGTGATTTTGATCCCAAGGATGTGACCGGCTTCCCCTAAGTCCTTCATATCAAATTGTTTTGACAGCCATACCTTTACGTCTGACAATACCTTTACATTGTTTCCAATGAGCAGAATATCGTCTACGTATAATACTAAGAATACCACCGCAGTTCCGTCACGCTTCTTATACACACAACTTTCGAACTCGTTTTGATCAAACCCATAAGACTTAATCACTTGATCAAAATACTGGTTCCAAGTACGCGATGCTTGCTTAAGTCCGTAAATGGATCTCTTGAGCTTGCATACGAGATTCTCTTGGCCTTTTCCAATGAAACCTTTGGGCAGTTGCATATAGATCCCATCAAGACTTTCGTTAAGGAAAGTTGTCTTGACATCCATTTGCCAGATCTCGTAATCTAAGTGCGCAGCGATCGACAAGAGAATACGGATGGACTTAAGCATAGCTACAGGCCACAGGCCACAAGCATTGCTTTGAAGGTTTCAACCCTTCCGTCCGGTCCTCTTTTCCTCTTGTAAACCCACTTGCATCCAATGAGTTCTACCCCACTGGGTGGCTCGACCAACTCCCACACTTGATTATGATCCATCGAACCCATCTCGGCTTCCATTGCCGTTTGCCATGACTCCGCGTCTTTGTCTTGGATTGCCTCGTCGTACGTCCATGGGTCTGATTCAACACCGGGAACCAAATCCGAAGATTCTCCTATCCCCATGAATCTCTCGGGTTGTCTAGGAACCCTCCCACTACGACGGGGTTCCGGTTGTGAAGATGTGACGTGTGGTACAACATCTTGTATACTTGGTATCGAGGTTTGACCTCTCAATTCTTCTAAGGTAATTTCACTTTTAGGTTTCCGATTGTTCATATAATCTTCCTCCAAGAATTTAAAGTGTGTACTAATCACGGTCTTTTGATCCTTGGGACTATAGAACATACACCCTTTCGTTCCCGCCGGGTATCCTATAAACAGCCTTAATTCCGAACGTGGATCCAACTTACCGGCTTCCTTGTCTAGCACGTATGCCGAACAACCCCAAATCCGCAAATGTCTTAGACTGGGCTTGCGCCCGGTCCACAATTCTATTGGGGTTTTAGGAACCGATTTGGATGGCACCAAGTTTAGAATATAAGCTGTCGTTTCCAAGGCATTACCCCAAAACGACTTGGGTAAATCCGAATAACTCATCATGGATCTGACCATCTCTAAAAGAGTCCGGTTTCTTCGTTCCGCCACACCGTTCTGTTGAGGGGTTCCCGGTGCGGTTAACTGGGATACGATCCCTTCGTCCGATAGGTAGTTCAAGAATTCATCGCTGAGGTATTCGCCTCCACGATCTGATCGTAGAAACTTGATACTCTTTTCCCTATGTTTCTCGGCTTCGGCCTTAAACTCTTTAAACTTTTCAAAAGTTTCAGACTTATGCCGCATAAGGTAAATGTACCCATATCTTGAGTAATCGTCAATGAAGGTAACGAAATACTCATACCCCATTCTTGCTTTGATCGTCATTGGACCACACACATCGGTATGAACGAGTTCTAACACTTCCGTGGCTCTATTCCCCTTGGCTCCAAATGCTCTCTTGGTCATTTTACCCTCTAAACAGGATTCACAAGTTGGAGACGGCTCAACTTGGAGCGATTCCAAGGATCCGTCTTTCACCAATCTCTCTATCCACTTTAGATTAAAAATGACCTAGTCTAAGATGCCATAGAAGTGTTTCGTCCATCTCCGAAGAACGCTTTCTTTTATTACTCGAAATGATCGACGTGTTATTAGATTCATTATTTGAGTGGTGTGCACACTTAATCGTATAGAGATTGTTTACCAACGTTCCATGACAGATAACATCATTCTTAAAAGAAAACAGTAACAACTTTATTAAAAGTAACTGAATATCCATCATAAACAACTTAGAAACCGAAATTAAATTCTTCCTAAAGTTTGGAACGTATAAAACATCTCTTAAAAATTAAAACTCTATCTTCAAAAGATAGGTGCACGACTCCCACTGCTTCGGCTGCCACTCTCGTAGCATCCCCCAAAGTGATTGTGATCTCATTCTTGCTAAGTCGCCGGGTTAGCTGGAACCCCTGAAGAGTGAAACAAATATGATCAGTTGCCCCGGTATCCACTACCCAAACATGGGCAGCATACGCCGCAACATATGTTTCAACGACTAAAGCATGAGACTTACCTTTCTTTCCACCCTTCTTAGGCTTAGAACAGGTCGCCCTCCAATGTCCCTTCTCACCACAATTAAAGCACTTACCCTTAGCAGCTTTCTTTCCACCTCCTTCTCCCTTTGCCTTGGGTTTCGCAACGGTTGGATTTGCTTGGGTCTGGCCCTTCGTCCTCTTCCTCTTCTTCCCTCCCTTGGGACCTGAAGAGGAAGATGGACCGTTTGCCACCATAGCAACGGTTTGGTGATCCATTAGAGTCTCCGCCGATACCAAAGCTTGCAAGAGCTCGGGCAAGCTATTTGCCCGATCATTCATTTGATAGTTCAATTGAAACTGCTCAAAGCTCTTCGGCAGAGAATGGAGAACGAAATCGACCTTAGTAGGGAGGTCAAATTCCGCACCAAGTACTTCCAACTTGTTGAGATAACCCATCATCTCGATTACGTGATCCCTTACGGGCGTACCTTCCACCATTTTCAACGAAAGCATCTTTCGCATGGTGATTTGCCTAGCCGTACGGTTCTGATGTTGAAACATCGCTTCAAGATTTTGCATTATCTCAGAGGCGGTCTCCATGTGTTGGTGTTGGTGTTGCAACACATCTGACATTGAAGCCAGAATAGTACACCTAGCCATTTCATCGGAGTCAAACCAACTCTTATGCTCTTTCTTGTCCGCTTTTGTGGCATCTTCGGCAAGCTCTTGGGGCTTAGGAGTGGTAAGTACCCACTTGTGGTGTTGAGCGTGTTGGGAAAATCGGGGTGCCCGGAATCTATTCGGGATGAATTTTAAATACGAATTTAAATACAATTATTACTAGCATGAATTAATCCTAATTAATTCAAATAATAATTCCAACAACTAATTATTATCATGCATGTTGAATTAATTTCACATATTTAACTAGGCGGAATAAACAAGTAAATATGCGATTAACGTACCTCTTGTAGAATTGGCCTTTGAATAAACGGGACAATCACGATCTCGCTTTATCAACCCAAAAACCTTCTCAAGTATTTCCCTTTCGCCTTACTTGATCACCAGTGGGAGATGCTTTCAAGTAATTTAATAAACTAAGGAAAAAGAAAAATATCTATGCTCTTGATTTTTCCAACACATGGAATTCTGTACTTGGGGATGAAATAATCATCCCCTATTTATAACTATGAGTGGCCGAAAATTTGATGAATATTTGGGCTTGGAAAAAATCTTTTCTTAGACTCTAAGAAATCTTGAATATATCCCATATATTCTTTTCTCCAAAATAAAATATTCCACAAAAATCTCACTTACCTTGTTATAGGGTGATTTTCGAAAATTACAATAAGAAATCCAAAGATTTGGATCTTCTTGAATATATGAGATATTCTTGTATTCCTAGAATACATATCTTCCATAATATCTTTCCAAGAAAATCAACAAAATCTTATTTCTTTTTGTTTTTCTTATTTTCGAAATTTTCTTGAAAAAATCAGCATTTATATAATCTTTTTATTTTAATCACCTTATCATTATTGGGCTACTTAATGGGCTACTTGAGGGGCCTTAAGGAGAATTAAGATTGGACCTCCTAATGGACTTCTGAATTTCAATATTGAGCCTCAATATAATTCAGCCCATTAATATTAATTATTACCACTAATAAATTAATATTGCACTATCCATCTTAATCCATATTACGATAATATGGGCTCCCGGTTATTATTTCCGGCGTTTAAGATTATCAAGTCCATTAATTAATTAAGCTTCTGAATAGCTCTAAATTAATTAACATCTTTCACCTTGGAGTAAAGACAGCTCAACATTATTATTCGTACCGAAGAAACTAATTCTTCACTTGCAAGATTTGGTACAATAAAACTTCTGAGCCCACCAAGGGGACTAATCACACGAGCCGTACTCGCACGCGTTTCTCCGTATTAAATCTTAGCAACCGTCGTATGATTAATATTACTGCCCAAGACACAAAGTTCGAAGTCACAATGATTCTCACCCAACATGAATCAAAGCAGTAACCATTAAGCACACATGGTCCTATTTAAGGGACGGAGATTAAGAAATCAACAACCACTGAGGTCTAATTCTTCACATTTCAGAACAGAAGAATTTATCCTCGCTGTAGGTCCTCTTCAACACATACTAAATGTGCTAGTGCAATCTCTTAGTCAAGACAGACCAATCTGAGCCTTACACATCGACCTTTCACGACGGATTGTTCAATTCCACCTAGGTCGTGAAAATGTACGTTTAGTTACAAGTATATTGTTAATGTTGTCTTCCGTGATCGGGTATCACCACATTAACTACAATGTAACATGTACTATATATTGAACGGTTTGCAATAGAAATTCAAAATTCAATCATATCTAAAGCAAATGTGATAAAAGAATTATTCTCATAAATCGAGTGTTTGATACACGAGTTATACAAAGTAAAAGCATACTTTCACGTATAACTCCAACAGAGCGGTTAGGACAATATTAAGGTTACGTTTCCAATCAACATAGTTCTCACCAACAAGTTTGTTATCTTTAAGTATACTAAACAGTGGATTAAAAGGTTGCGACATGATGAACTGAGAATAAAACATACATTCATATCAATATCTAGAAAAATACAAAATTATCACATAAATTTGATCACATCAATTATATTGAAACCTTAAAACAATATAATCATGCATCAGCCAACATCTCGAAACAATTTAAATGCGCCACGAGGGGTGGTCTATACATTTAAACACATTCAAGCGGATTACAAACTTAAAAGTTACAAATCCTTAATTCAAAATTAATAGTTGGCTCCCACTTTGACCACATAGAAACTGACAGGGACTCCGAGGGGAGTAAGTTAATATCAATTTCCTATGCCTAAGTAATAACCATAATTAAATACAGGATTATTATTTCGCTTTGAGCAAGCCACTCGTGGTGAGGGTCAATACCGCCACTAGTAATAATCCACAATCATCCTTTCGGAATTTATTCATGTGAAATTCGTTCTTTTGGCCGATCCGAGGGGGAAATGTATTCCAAAAGAACTTCACAAATAAATAAATTATGGAGGTCAAATTAATCCAATTTTAATATCCGGAATAAAATTGCGATTATAAAAACATACTTAGTAATTTTCGAAAGTAAGGTTTTTCTTGGACAATCAAATTCATGCAAACACATATTAACAAATAATAATAAGTGCACGAAATAAAACATCCATCAAAACAAAATTAAACACTTTGGATCACTCAAATCCAATTGTCACGGTTTAATTTCTTCACGTCTTGATGCGAAAAAATTGTCCTTGTTGCTTTCCGACGTTCGTCTCGACGTGCTCCCACTCGAACAGCAACACTTCATCAAAAACAGCATCGTTTGGGGTTCGGGACGACGTTTAAAATCACACGTAAAAAAAACACGAACCGAAAAAATTCCACGGACTGAGATACAGCGCGCGTCGGCCCACGAAGTGGGCCCGCGCGCTTCCCGGCCCGAGAAGCGCTGGAAAAACGCCCGAGGCGCGCCGAAGCGTAGCCCCGAGGCGCACCCGAGGTGCACCCGAGGCGCTGCACAGAAGCGCGCCGAGGCGCTGCCCGGGGCGCCCCGAGGCGCTGCAGTTCTCTGCCGAGGCGCGCGCGCGCCGTGCGCGTGGCGCCGTGCGCCCGTTGCGCACGGCGTGCGCCGTGCACCCCCGTGCGCCGTTTTTTTCGCCGTTCGTCCTCATTTTCTTCACCCCTTGCATGATTTTACCCCCATACACACTCCACGCTTGTGTGCATCGTCCGGGTACGCCGTTTTTAATTCTTCGTTCTTCGTCGCGATCCGGTTACAATTTATTTTTACAAAAAAAATAAATACTAGATCTAGACTAGTCTATTACAATGATCGAATCAAAATAAAAACAACTAATCTACTCGTGGATTTTCTCACGAGAAAAACGAATTCGAACTAATCGAATTAAAAACCAAATTAATTCACACGCATGAAATTAACAACATTAAAAACCATGACAATTAGATACCTGCAAAAAAAGATCTAACAATTCTACTATCCAATTTCAATTTAATGTTCAACAATTTAAATTCCAATTTAAAATTCAGAGCCCGAAACCGTGGCTCTGATACCAGTTGTTGGGAAAATAGGGATGCCCGGAATCTATTCGGGATGAACTTTAAATACGAATTTAAATACAATTATTACTAGCATGAATTAATCCTAATTAATTCAAATAATAATTCCAACAACTAATTATCATCATGCATGTTAAATTAATTTGACATATTTAACTAGGCGGAATTAAACAAGTAAATATGCGATTAACGTACCTCTCGTAGTAATGGCCTTTGGATATACGGGACACTTGTAATCTCGTTCTATCAACCCAAAGCCTTCTCAAGTATTTCCCTTTTCACCTCACTTAATCGCCGGTGGGAGACGCTTTCAAGCAATTTAATAAACTAAGGAAAAAGAAAAATATCTATGCTTCTTGATTTTTCCAACACATGGAATTATGTACTTGGGGATGAAATAAGCATCCCCTATTTATAATATAGAGTGGCCGAAAATATTGTGGTTTATGGGCTTGGAAAAAATCTTTTCTTAGACTCTAAGAAATCTTGAATATATCTCATATATTCTTTTCTCCAAAATAAAATATTCCACAAAATCTCACACTCTTAATTATAACCTATAATTTTCGAAATTCTTATGAAGAGATCCAAAGATTTGGATCTTCTTGAATATATGAGATATTCTTGTATTTCAAAATACATATCTTCCATAATATCTTTTCAAGAAAATCAACAAAATCTTTTCTCTCCAAGACATGCAATTTTCGAAAAATACTAAGAAAAATCAGCAAGATATTATCTTTTTATTTTAATCACCTTATCATTATTGGGCTACTTAATGGGCTACTTGAGGGGCCTTAAGGAGAATTAAGATTGGACCTTCTAATGGACTTCTGAATTTCAATATTGAGCCCCAATATAATTCAACCCATTAATATTAATTATTACCACTAATAAATTAATATTGCACTATCCATCTTAATCCATATTACGATAATATGGGCTCCCGGTTATTATTTCCCGCGTTTAAGATTATCAAGTCCATTAATTAATTAAGCTTCTGAATAGCTCTAAATTAATTAATATATTTCACCTTGGAGTAAAGACAGCTCAACATTATTATTCGTACCGAAGAAACTAATTCTTCACTTGCAAGATTTGGTACAATAAAACTTCTGAGCCCACCAAGGGGACTAATCACACGAGCCGTACTCGCACGCGTTTCTCCGTATTAAATCTTAGCAACCGTCGTATGATTAATATTACTGCCCAAGACACAAAGTTCGAAGTCGCAATGATTCTCACCCAACATGAATCAAAGCAGTAACTATTAAGCACACATGGTCCTATTTAAGTGACGGAGATTAAGAAATCAACAACCACTGAGGTCTAATTCTTCACCTTTCAGAACAGAAGAATTTATCCTCGCTGTAGGACCTCTTCAACACATACTAAATGTGCTAGTGCAATCTCTTAGTCAAGACAGATCAATCTGAGTCTTACACATCGACCTTTCACGGCGGTTTGTTCAATTCCACCTAGGTCGTGAAAATGTACGTTTAGTTACAAGTAAACTGTTAATGTCGTCTTCCGTGATCGGGTATCACCACATTAACTACTATGTAACACGTACTATATATTGAACGGTTTGCAATAGAAATTCAACATTCAATCATAACTAAAGCAAATGCGATAAAAGAATTATTCTCATAAAACGAGTGTTTGATACACGAGTTATACAAAGTAAAAGCATACTTTCACGTATAACTCCAACAATATTTTGTGCTTTTCATTGATGATTATTCTCGAAAAACTTGCGTGTATTTTTTGAAGGCAAAATCAGAAGTGTTTGGAACCTTCAAAAGGTTCAAATTGATGGTGGAGAAACAAAGTGGCTATCAAATCAAAACTCTTCGGTCTGATAGAGGTGGAGAATTCACATCAAATAATATTAGTTGACTGATTTTTGTTTAGTTGATCGAATTTAGTTGAGTAGTTTGAATTATATTAGTTGCTTGATTTAAGTTTAATAATTTTACAAAATAATATTAGTTGATTGATTTTTGTTTAGTTGAGTAGCTAGTTTGAATTATATTAGTTGCTTGATTTTAGTTTAATGATTTTAAATAATATTAGTTGATTGATTTTTGTTTAGTTGATCGAATTTAGTTGAGTAGTTTGAATTATATTAGTAGCTTGATTAAGTTTAATAATTTTACAAAATAATATTAGTTGATTGATTTTTGTTTAGTTGAGTAGTTTGAATTATAATAGTTGCTTGATTTAAGTTTAATAATTTTAAATAATATTAATTGATTGATTTTTGTTTAGTTATCGAATTTAGTTGAGTAGCTAGTTTGAACTATATTAGTTGTTTGATTTTAGTTTAATGATTTTAAATAATATTAGTTGATTGATTTTTGTTTAATTGATCGAATTTAGTTGAGTAGTTTGAATTATATTAGTTGTTTGATTTTAGTTTAATAATTTTAAATAATATTAGTTGATTGATTTTAGTTTAGTTGAGTAGTTTGAATTATATTAGTCGTTTGATTTTAGTTTAGTGGAATTGAATAATATTATAAGTTGATCGAATTTAGTTGAGTAATTTGAATTATATTAGTTGTTTGATTTTAGTTTAGTAATTTTAAATAATATTAGTTGATTTAATTTAGTTGAGTGGTTTGAATAATATTATAAGTTAATTGATTTTAGTTGAGTAGTTTGAATAATATTAGTTGTTTGATTTTAGTTTACTAATGTTAAATAATATTAGTTGATTCATTTTAGTTGAGGGGTTTGAATAATATTATAAGTTGATTGATTTTAGTTGAGTAGTTTGAATAATATTAGTTATTTGATTTTAGTTTAGTAATATTAGTTGATTATATTTAGAATATTATGTTATGAGTATTTCATTGATTTTAATTTAATATTTCGAATAATATTATAAGTATTTCGAATAATATTCGTGAATTTTGTTATAGATGAGCGGACAAGGCAGTGGCAGTGACAGTCAGCAGCCTCTGAGGGATGAAGAGGCGAGTCGAGGAGGGCGAGGAGGGAGGAGACGACGGGCCTCACTGAGACCCGTGGTTCCACCTATTTTCAGGCCGAGGTCTCTATCAGAGACCTCTTCACAACCTGGTGAGGGCTCCTCCTCCTCACAGCAGACTGCTGAGGGCTCATCCTCCTCCCGCCAGCATCCGGTTATTCAAGCACGGATGCCTATTCAGCCACATGGTTCAACATAAGTTTTAATATTTTATACTCAATTTTTTATTAATTAAAACCTAATTATTTTACTAACTTTGAAGTTTTAATTTTAGAGTTGGATTCCGGGTCATGAAGCTAGTAATCAGGTTTCCAAGTTCATCCTTCGCGGTGGATTCGAGCCCACCGCTTACAGTTGGGGGCTAGTGTCCGATGCAAGAAAACGGACATACTTCGAGGAGTTTAAGGTATTAATTTAATTTGTTAATTCACCGTTTATTAATATCAAATATATAAATAAATATTTACATTTAAATTGTAATTACAGAAAGAATGTGTCTGGGCACCGGAGCACGATGACCAGATGTGGAAGAATTTTGAAAAATATGCAACCGACAGATACATAGACGTCCTTTATAGAATGAGGGACAAGTGGTACAAGAAGGGAGAGGCCACCGACATGGGAACTGACAGTGAAAAGCGGTCGATTTGGGAGCAATTCCTCTAGTACTGGGATTCCCCTGAATTCAAAGAGAAGTCGGAGAAAAACAAGGCGAATCGGCGTAGTGACCCTGATGGAGAAGGGATGGCGAGACATCGGGCTGGTTCTCGGTCCATTTATGAGCACGGGTTGAGATTTGTAAGTTTCGTCTTTAATTTTGTAGTTTTTGAATTTTTATTATTTTTTTTCTAATTTTTATGAGTGGTATTAATTTTTACTATCTTTTTTTCTAATTAGGCGGTGGAGCAAGGACGCGAGCCCTCTCATTTTGAGAGATTGCAGCTCGCTCACCCACTCGTCGAGGAGACTGTGAAGTCTACCTACGGTCGTACCACCGAGATCCACGTAAGTATTATTTCAATATTAATAGTATTATTTTAATTTTTAATATTAAAAGTATTATTTTATATTTTTTATTCAATTTATTTAATTTTTTGTATAATTAATTTGTAGAGAAAGATGTCGAGGACCTTGCCTCTCAGCCTCAGCCTCAGCCTGAGGAAACGACAGAGGGGTCGGGGTCGATGCCCCCCACACAGCCTTCTGTTGACGTTCAAAATGAATTGTACTTCAAGAACGTCAAGGCTAAAAAGGGGTGGTTCGCTGGATTGGGCAGCTTCGAAAAGAACTGTTTCCGACCTCGTGGCTCGGGCTCATCCTCCTCTCAGTCTTCCATCGACTCTCATCTCAGTGAGGTCGAGAGGCAGTTTGCCACGGTGGTGGAGCAGATGCTAAACATGCAGAGGCAGCAGCGAGAGAAGGAAGAGTATGAGAGGCAGCAGCAAGAGGCGCACGCAAGTATACAGCCGAGATGCAGCAGTATACAACCGAAATGCAGCAGTATACAGCCGCCATGCTGGAGTGGTGGCGGTTGTTCGCCTCTAATGTGCCACGAGCGCACATGCCGGCGCCACCGATGCCGCCGATCTCGCTGATCCAGCCGCCGATGCCGCCGACCCAGCCGATGTCGTCGATGCCCCCGATGCAGCAACCGATTGTTAACCTGGGCGAGGATGAGGCGGAAGAGGAAGTTGGATTTAATTCCGACGAGTAGAAAATTTTGAATTTTAATAAATGTGAAGTACAATTTTTTTTAGTTTGAATTGATGTTACTTTTATTTAATTTTTTGTGAAGTACAATTTATTTACTTTTAGTTCGAAATAAATAATTTTACCAAAATAATAAAAATTAAATTGGCACAACATTTATAAAAACAAGTGAAAAACGAAAATGAATTAATTTGGTGAATTATGAAAAAAAATGAGTCAATTTGGATACATATACAATTAATTGTGTACAAATGAACGAATTATAAAATTACGCGTTGTCGAAATAAATAATTTTACAAAATAAAAAAATAGTTGGGCACAACATTTATAAAAACAAGTAAAAAACGAAAATGAATTAATTTGGTGAATTATAGAAAAAAAAGAGTCAATTTGGATACATATACAATTAATTGCGTAAAAATGAACGAGTTATAAATTTAAGCGGGAGTCAAAATAATAATTTTACCAAAAAAAAAAAGGCCACAACATTTATAAAAACAAGTGAGAAACGAAAATGAATTAATTTGGTGAATTATGAAAAAAAAAATGAATCAATTTGGATACATATACAATTAATGTGTACAAATGAACGAATTATAAAATTACGCATTGTCGAAATAAATAATTTTACAAAATAAAAAAAATAGTTGGGCAAAATATTTTTATAAACAAGTTAGATACGAAAATAAATTAATTTGGTGAATTATAAAAAAAAAAGACGTAATTTGAATACATATACAATTAATTGCGTAAAAATGAACGAAAGTAGCACGTGCCCGAGTGGCGCGCACCCCCTCCACATGCACGAGAGGTCGCGGGTTCGATTTCCCTCCGTCGCAAATTTGGAGCGACCCGGTCGGATCTGACCCGCCAATGTTGCGACGGTTTTATCCGTCGCAAAAATTAGTTACTGTTTTAAGAATGTACACGTGTCCGTCTCAAAATCCGTCGTAAAACACTGTTTGTAACGGATTTTCTGTCGTATTTTTTTTTTGTAGTGGTATTATAATTAAAGATGAGTTGTATGGATCAATTATGTTGTTATATTGATTACAAACTGCATCAATTCCATAGTTGAAAAACCAGAAATTTGTTTTGTAATTTGACTTGTAAGGAACATAATATGACAAAAAATAATATGTACAGAATTGCAATATCACATGCTGATGCAGTCAGTAGCACCTCATTAGCCAAAACAATATTAAATCATAAGACACAGTATCACGTATAATAAAATAATTAAAATCTGATTTTTGCCTAACGAAAAATCACTAAAAGAGATCAGTAAGAACAAACCAAAGCAACACATATATAGTCAACAAGGAATCTGATTTTTGCCTAATGAAAAGTAAGCACATCTCTGCGATGTCGGACAATGACAATAAGTAAAAAACTGAAATTACAATAACAATATTGCGTCTTACTTAGAATTGTATTACATTTTATTCTAAATAGTATACTTTAATTAACTCAAAATAGTAGAATGGCGTGGAGCCAAAAGAAATTAATATTGGTTATCGCCCAATGTAAACGTTAACAAGTCATATTTGCAAATACACTTCAATATAAATCAGGAAAACAAATAATCACACTGGAATGGAAATAATAGATCTGCCGATCCCAATTGAATCACCACGAAAATACAACAAAGGATAAGAAGCAACGATTTGAAACTAAAGCACCATAAATGTGATGAAAAAAAGGCATACGTGCATTAGCTAAAACTAATAATCTTTCCTTCTTGACACAACCAATAACCTCACATTTTATCCATTTTTTCTAAAATTAGGGCACAACGATAGTGATATACCACCGTGGAGACAATCAATCATCCAACATATCCAAAAACGGTGAGGAAAAATAAACTTTTATTCTCATTCCCATGGAAGGATTCAAAACAAGCGTCTCACAATTGCTCAAATATATATATGATTGAAAGGGAGGTCATATAAAATAAGTAAAATTTTGTACTAACTATAATCAACAAGAGCTGTTGGAGTCCTCCTCCTCCTCCTCCGCGACAATTGCTGGAGACACCAAACTATCAACACACATAATTGCTTCATCAAAGCCGCAATCCAAAAGAAGCGAAGCCTTCTTGTCATTGATGTTGTACTTGATCAACCGCCAGTTAACATCCAAGATGAGATCACCATTTGGAAAATATCCCAAGGGAGACAACACTCGGTCGGTGTTGAATCCCTGAATGATGGCATATTTGGTCCAAGATTGTTGAACCCCGTATTCTTTCATTATCCACATCTCAAACACAGGCTCGGCAACATTAGCCTTAAAGATAGCAAAGAGACATCCCTGTGCATCAACTCCTATTTTGAAGGGAGACTTGACAGGGGCAGGGAGTGAAATCTCGGAGTATTTATTATTGTGTAGATGGTATGCGCAAATTATGAAAGGAGACATAGGGGGGTCAACATATTTGGCGCTAGGCCAGTGCAGAGCTCCGTGCAAAAGGGTAGCTCTCTCCTGGCGAGACCACAAAATGACTGGGGCTAGAGATAAGGAGTGAATCTGTTTTAAGTTGGAAGTGCGAGTGAACTTATAAACTCGGACTTCACAATTAATGTCCCTAAACAACGTTATCCCCATAACCACAACATATTCTCCAGTGGAGGAGTGCTGACCAAACCAAGACCAATAGATTTTGTAACTGTCTTTCTTTAGAGGAGGAGAAAGTTGTTGCCAGAAATACTTAGCCGTGGAGGGATTATACACCCCAATTGTATTAGCCTCAGAGAGGAGCAAACATAGCAGACCATGGTGGGAGCCCAGAATTAAGGGTATGGTTTTGTGAATGGGTGGTGGAAAAGGGATTCGATTGGTTTCTTCATGACAAGTAATAACATTGTACTTGTACTCTATCATCATCTCCAAAGTCTTTGGCACCAGGAAGCGTATTCGGCTTTTATTATACATGTTTAGATGAAGCCTCACAAAATTGGGGCTCCAAATTATTCTCAACCAATTTTTGCAAACACTTTTGAGTTGTTGCAAATCTTTCCCGGGGAGACGAGGGAGGATTTCTTCGGTGAAAACGTCCCACCAACATTCCTCCTCTGCTGTTAATGGCCGCCGTTTTTTAGAGGAGAAATCCTTGAGCTGTCCCATTATTATTTTAGTCACCTAAAAAAAATAGATAACTATCAACTCTGACTATATGATTCGTTCTTCGTATCTCTTCCACTTATATGGCAAATAAAATTTCTTCGAATCTTTTAGGATTCTTTCTTCGTATTTCCGCCTTATAAAGAAAATTTTCTATATGTAAAACCAATGCCTAAATTATATATTGTGGGGCTAGGGCTTCAGTTTTGTTTTTGGCCAATGGGCCTTTGCAATTGGTCCAACCCACTTTTCCCAGCCCAAGCCTGTTACTATATATCTCATATATTAATTCTTTTATTTTTAAGTGCACATAAGAATTTGTGTATTTAAAATAAAATTTTTGAACAAATCTCTTGTGCACCTTTTGTATGGTACACCCACTTTATAACTGAAGATGTTTATAATGAAAAGTGTGGGATGAAAAACGGTTTTCACCCCACATTTTATAGTGTAATCTATTAGGAGTATTGTGAATATGTAATTGTATCCCACATCGGGTTTTTTATTGTTTATACTTCACACTATATTTGTATATATTCTTTCAAGTCATGTGAATAAATTATGCTTCGACTCATTCTCAATATAGTATCAGAGCCATTTAGGCAAACACCCTTTTATTTCAGCTGCTGCTGCTGAATTGCAATGGACTAAATCAATTCTTTCTGAGTTATGTGTTTCCTTATTAGCAACACCTCCGACTTTATATTGTGACAACATTGGAGCTACTTATCTTTGCTCAAATCCGGTGTTTCATTCACGTATGAAATACATTGCCATTGATTATCATTTTGTTCGTAACTTGGTGAAGACATCTCAACTTCGGGTTTCTCATGTTTCCTCGTCAGATCAACTTGCTGACGCCCTTACAAAGCCCCTTTCTAGATCTCGGCTCACACTATTGATGGACAAGATTGGTGTCGTTAATCGACCACCGTCTTGAGGGGGCGTATTAGGAGTATTGTGAGTATGTAATTGTATCCCACATCGGGTTTATTGTTTATACTTCACACTGTATTTGTATATATTCTTTCAAGTCATGTGAATAAATTATGCTTCGACTCATTCTCAATATAATCAACCCACACTTTTTAACATGTACATTTTTTCAAAACAGTATCAACTGTTTTGCTCCAATTGAAGATAACAAGGAATATTCAAAGATATTTCAATTATTCAACTTAAATTATTCTATTCGTAGAATTGTAGTAATCTTTTTTCCATGTATATATTGTGCTCATATTATTAAATAGTGAAAAAGGTATGGCGGTGATATCTTCTTACAAATTCACGAATTAAGAGCATAATTAAATAAACTTTGAATTACATTTACAGACCAAAGTAATCAAAATGAAAAGTAATACTCAATACATGCTCTTGATCAATAATTCAGAATGTTTAAAAGAAAAATCACCTTATTCATCTTAGACTCAACTACCTGCATCTTGCAAAGCCGCCTCCCTCAATCGTGTACTGCTCGCTGAAAATAATTAGGGCTATGGTCAAGAACAATATGTATGAAATTTTATAATTAATATCTTTACTTGATTAAATTTTAAATTAAAATGGTATTTTTGTAATTATATATTTATTTAATTAATTTTGAAGTTTTATCGATTCAGGTCTGAAAGATAGTAAAATTATCAATTTAAGGCCTGAATTTTTTTTCTCTATTGATTCAGGGTCTGAAAGATTGAAAACTATCGGTCCAGAACTTGAAAGATAAAACTATTAATTTCGAACTTATTCATTTTAAGATTATATTTGGTATTTAATAATTTTTTATTATCTGATAATATTTTTATAAAATCATATTTTCAAAAATATAAATATATATTAATTCAATGTGATTGAAAAAATAAGAAACAAAAAAAGAAATGAAAGAATAATAAAGTATATGTACAAATTTATTATATGTCAAACATAATCTTAATATTCTCAAGTCTTAAATTGATAGGTTCTATCTTTCAGGTCTTGAATCGATAAGAAAAATCTTTTAGCCTTAAATTAATAGTTTTACCATCTTTCATGCCTTAGATTGCAATATGTACAGTGCAAACGATTTAGTGCAAAGTGCAATCATTTAAAAGAAATAGGTATTTAGAGGACGAAGAGTGGAACCCATCCACCCATAAAAAATTCCTAGAATGATTATACTGTATATAGATTTTTTTTCAATATACTTAACGGAGGTATGAAGAAAGAATCGTATTATATAAGACATAATTCTAAGGGGCCGTTTGGTTTGAGGGATTGCCTGTGATTGTCTTTATAATCCCAGGTAATCTCGTGTTTGGTTTAAGGGGTTGTACAAGACCATGACACAGGATAGACTAGAATGACTATCTCGTGTACAATTTGATCCGGAAAATTTGGTTATAGTCCAAAATTTTCAATTCTAGTCTATCCATTTTTCGATAATCGTTCTAATACAATCATATCCCGCAAACCAAATGGCCCCTAAGGGGCCGTTTGGTTTACGGGATGAGATTGATTAGATGAGACTGGATTAAATGGGATTGAATTAGATGACATTGGATTAGATAGGATTATTTGAGGAGGAATGTGTGTTTGAATTGAATGATTAAGTGGGTTTAAAGTACAATACAATATATCATATTTAAAGCATGAGACTATGGAGTCCCACCATCTCTAAGGGATTATTTAGTCCCTCATTTATTGGATTAGGTAGGTTAATGATTCGGGCCCCAATTTTATCCCGGGCCGTAAAACCTGCGAACCAAACGCAATATTACATGGGATTGAGTGGGACTAAAACTTTAGTCCCACCCAATCCACCGAACCAAATGGCCCCTACGAGAATTAAGTTTAGAACTCAATGTATGAGCAAAGTGCTATTCGACTCCCCAAAAGTAAAATTAAGAATAGCTATTGGACTCTTCCTCCTCCTCGTTCTCGACAATTGTTGGAGACACCAAAGTATCAACACACATAATTGCTTCACCAAAGCCGCGATCCATAAGAAGAGAAGCCTTCTCACTACAAAAAAAACACTGTTTTGCGACGGAATTAGCGACGGAAAATCCGTCGCAAACAGTGTTTTGCGACGGTATCTACGACGGACACGTATCCGTCCCTAAAACAGCCGTAGCTAATTTTTGCGACGGATTTCGCCTTCCGTCGCAAATTAACGACGGACAAATCCGTCGCAAAATCGGCGGGTCAGACCCGGCCGGGTCACACAGAATTTGCGACGGACAGTATTCCGTCGCAAATTTTTCGGGTCAGACCCGTTCGGGTCAACAACATTTGCGACGGCCACATTCCGTCGCAAATGTTTATATATATTTTTTTTATTTTTTTCTGTTATAATTTGCGACGGGTTGTTTTCCGTCGCAAAATTCAAGATTTGCGACGGAATTTGGCCGTCGCAAATTACCGAGCCTATACAAAAAAAAAAGTGGCTCGCGTGGTTCGAGTCCGGGCACCCGAGGCGGCCGGGGCGGGCGTGGACCACTGGGCCAACCGGCCCATCCCTTTTTATATGCGGCCCACCTTCTATATTAGTCTTATTAGGCCTTGAACAATTAATCCATTTTTTGCGTCCAAGGGGAATCGAACACGGGACCTCTTGTGCAAGAGGAGGGGGCGCGCGCCACTAGGGCACAAACTACTTTCGTTTATTTTTATGCAATTAATTGTATATGTATTCAAATTAAGTCATTTTTTTTTATAATTCACCAAATTAATTTCTTTTCGTATCTAAGTTGTTTCTTAAAATATTTTGCCCAACTATTTTTTTTATTTTGTAAAATTATTTATTTCGACTCCCGCTTAAATTTATAATTCGTTCATTTGTACGCAATTAATTGTATATGTATCCAAATTGACTCATTTTTTTTTCTACAATTCACCAAATTAATTCATTTTCGTTTCTAACTTGTTTTTATAAATATTGGGGCCATTTAATTTTTATTATTTCTGTAAAATTATTTATTTCGACTCCCGCTTAAATTTATAATTCGTTCATTTGTACGCAATTAATTGTATATGTATCCAAATTGATTCATTTTTTTTTTTCTACAATTCACCAAATTAATTCATTTTCGTTTCTAACCTGTTTTTATAAATATTGGGGCCATTTAATTTTTATTATTTCTGTAAAATTATTTATTTCGACTCCCGCTTAAATTTATAATTCGTTCATTTGTACGCAATTAATTGTATATGTATCCAAATTGACTCATTTTTTTTCTACAATTCACCAAATTAATTCATTTTCGTTTCTAACTTGTTTTTATAAATATTGGGGCCATTTAATTTTTATTATTTCTGTAAAATTATTTATTTCGACTCCCGCTTAAATTTATAATTCGTTCATTTGTACGCAATTAATTGTATATATATCCAAATTGACTCGTTTTTTTTCTACAATTCACCAAATTAATTCTTTTTCGTTTCTAACTTGTTTTTATAAATATTGGGGCCATTTAATTTTTATTATTTCTGTAAAATTATTTATTTCGACTCCCGCTTAAATTTATAATTCGTTCATTTGTACGCAATTAATTGTATATGTATCCAAATTGATTCATTTTTTTTTCTACAATTCACCAAATTAATTCATTTTCGTTTCTAACCTGTTTTTATAAATATTGGGGCCATTTAATTTTTATTATTTCTGTAAAATTATTTATTTCGACTCCCGCTTAAATTTATAATTCGTTCATTTGTACGCAATTAATTGTATATGTATCCAAATTGACTCATTTTTTTTCTACAATTCACCAAATTAATTCATTTTCGTTTCTAACTTGTTTTTATAAATATTGGGGCCATTTAATTTTTATTATTTCTGTAAAATTATTTATTTCGACTCCCGCTTAAATTTATAATTCGTTCATTTGTACGCAATTAATTGTATATATATCCAAATTGACTCGTTTTTTTCTACAATTCACCAAATTAATTCATTTTCGTTTCTAACTTGTTTTTATAAATATTGAGGCCATTTAATTTTTATTATTTCTGTAAAATTATTTTTTTCGACTCCCGCTTAAATTTATAATTCGTTCATTTGTACGCAATTAATTGTATATGTATCCAAATTGACTCGTTTTTTTTTCTACAATTCACCAAATTAATTCATTTTCGTTTCTAACTTATTTTTATAAATATTGAGGCCATTTAATTTTTATTATTTCTGTAAAATTATTTATTTCGACTCCCGCTTAAATTTATAATTCGTTCATTTGTACGCAATTAATTGTATATGTATCCAAATTGACTCATTTTTTTTTTCAAAATTCACCAAATTAATTCATCTAAGATCATGTATATGTTTGCTACAAGTAATTATGCTAATTAACACTGAATTAGTAATATCTTTGTTGAAATACTATTTGTAGCATCATTCCCGGTCACAAGGTTTCCGCCATTATTACAGAGATATTGAGGGATAATCTAGAGGAGAACGCAATGAAGTTCAAACTCGTCTCGTCGCAGCGGAAGCAGTACTACTTGGATGAGTTTCGGGTATATATATGCAAATATTTTTAACCAACTAATTGTTTATAAATATTTGCATATATATACCCAAAACCCATCCAAGTATTACTGCTTCCGCTGCGACGAGACGAGTTTGAACTTCATTGCGTTCTACTCTAAATTATCCCTCATTATCTCTGTAATAATGGCGGAAACCTTGTAACCGGGAATGTCTTTACCAAAAATTGTTCAAAAAACATAAATAAATTGTTCAAAAAACATAAATAAATTGTTCTTCATCAGAATGATGGTTCACTGTTCCAGTGATCCACCAAACCATCCCATATCGATCGTCCGTCTGGTGCTCGACCCAACTCCACCCGATCCCCACGCTCCCACCGCTTCTTCAGGCCGTAGATAATATCTTTGTATCGTTCTTGCGCTTTCGCACAGAACAATTGGTACATAATACTATCGTTGGCAGGGTCCCAAACGCACCGCCTCTGCAAATAAATTAAAAATAGAATATTAACGAATAAATTAAAAAATTTAAAGTTAAATTAAAATCATAATAAATAAATTTTTTATACCTTGAAGTCATCAAAGTACTCCATCCTCTTTTGCTCGGACACTTGACTCCACGAGTGGGCACCATACTCAAATTGTCCCATCCTAATGATTTGTGAGACGATTAAGCTAGTCTCATGGGCTGGAAGCAGTCTGTGACAACAAAATTAAAAAATCAATTTAATTATATTAATATATATATAATTAAAAGTATACATAATTCATTAAAAAATACTTACTTGTTGTCGACTATGATGACAGTGAGAAAATTATCTTGACCTGGGTTCATCTGTAATAATTTTACAATTCAACTAATTAAATTATAAACTTAACAAAAATTATACATGCTTTAAAATTAAATTAAAATTCGATCTACTAATTAAATTAGATCAACTAATTCAACTAAAATCAATTCATTACTAATATAATTCAAACAATTCAACTAATTCAATTCTAAACTTAACAAAAATTAAACATGCTTTAAAATTAAATTAAAATTCTATCTACTAATTAAATTAGATCAACTAATTCAACTAAAATCAATTCATTTCTAATATAATTCAAACAATTCAACTAATTCAATTCTAAACTTAACAAAAATTAAACATGCTTTAAAATTAAATTAAAATTCGATCTACTAATTAAATTAGATCAACTAATTCAACTAAAATCAATTCATTTCTAATATAATTCAAACAATTCAACTAATTCAATTCTAAACTTAACAAAAATTAAACATGCTTTAAAATTAAATTAAAATTCGATCTACTAATTAAATTAGATCAACTAATTCAACTAAAATCAATTCATTTCTAATATAATTCAAACAATTCAACTAATTCAATTCTAAACTTAATTAACAAAAATTTAAAAATGATTTAAATTAAAATTCGATAAACTAATTCTACTAAAATCAATTCATTACTAATATAATTCAAACAATTCAACTAATTCAATTCTAAACTTAACAAAAATTAAACATGCTTTAAAATTAAATTAAAATTCGATCTACTAATTAAATTAGATCAACTAATTCAACTAAAATCAATTCATTTCTTATATAATTCAAACAATTCAACTAATTCAATTCTAAACTTAACAAAAATTAAACATGCTTTAAAATTAAATTAAAATTCGATCTACTAATTAAATTAGATCAACTAATTCAACTAAAATCAATTCATTTCTAATATAATTCAAACAATTCAACTAATTCAATTCTAAACTTAACAAAAATTAAACATGCTTTAAAATTAAATTAAAATTCGATCTACTAATTAAATTAGATCAACTAATTCAACTAAAATCAATTCATTTCTAATATAATTCAAACAATTCAACTAATTCAATTCTAAACTTAACAAAAATTAAACATGCTTTAAAATTAAATTAAAATTCGATCTACTAATTAAATTAGATCAACTAATTCAACTAAAATCAATTCATTTCTAATATAATTCAAACAATTCAACTAATTCAATTATAAACTTAACAAAAATTAAACATGCAAAATTAAATTAAATTAAAATTCGATCTACTAATTAAATTAGATCAACTAATTCAACTAAAATCAATTCATTTCTAACACTACAAAAAAAACATTGTTTTGCGACGGAATTAGCGACGGAAAATCCGTCGCAAACAGTGTTTTGCGACGGTATCTGCGACGGACACATATCCGTCCCTAAAACAACCGTAGCTAATTTTTGCGACGGATTTCGCCTTCCGTCGCAAATTAACGACGGACAAATCCGTCGCAAAATCGGCGGGTCAGACCCGGCCGGGTCACACAGAATTTGCGACGGACAGTATTCCGTCGCAAATTTTTTGGGTCAGACCCGTTCGGGTCAACAACATTTGCGACGGCCACATTCCGTCGCAAATGTTTATATATATTTTTTTTATTTTTTTCTGTTATAATTTGCGACGGGTTGTTTTCCGTCGCAAAATTCAAGATTTGCGACGGAATTTGGCCGTCGCAAATCACCGAGCCTATACAAAAAAAAAAAGTGGCTCGCGTGGTTCGAGCCCGGGCACCCGAGGCGGCCGGGGCGGGCGCGGACCACTGGGCCAACCGGCCCATCCCTTTTTATATGCGGCCCACCTTCTATATTAGTCTTATTAGGCCTTGAACAATTAATCCATTTTTTGCGTCCAAGGGGAATCTAACACGGGACCTCTTGTGCAAGAGGAGGGGGCGCGCGCCACTAGGGCACAAGCTGCTTTCGTTTATTTTTATGCAATTAATTGTATATGTATTCAAATTAAGTCTTTTTTTTTTATAATTCACCAAATTAATTTCTTTTCGTATCTAAGTTGTTTATTAAAATATTTTGCCCAACTATTTTTTTTATTTTGTAAAATTATTTATTTCGACTCCCGCTTAAATTTATAATTCGTTCATTTGTACGCAATTAATTGTATATGTATCCAAATTGACTCATTTTTTTTCTACAATTCACCAAATTAATTCATTTTCGTTTCTAACTTGTTTTTATAAATATTGGGGCCATTTAATTTTTATTATTTCTGTAAAATTATTTATTTCGACTCCCGCTTAAATTTATAATTCGTTCATTTGTACGCAATTAATTGTATATGTATCCAAATTGACTCGTTTTTTTTTCTACAATTCACCAAATTAATTCATTTTCGTTTCTAACTTATTTTTATAAATATTGAGGCCATTTAATTTTTATTATTTCTGTAAAATTATTTATTTCGACTCCCGCTTAAATTTATAATTCGTTCATTTGTACGCAATTAATTGTATATGTATCCAAATTGACTCATTTTTTTTTTCAAAATTCCTCAAATTAATTCATCTAAGATCATGTATATGTTTGCTACAAGTAATTATGCTAATTAACACTGAATTAGTAATATCTTTGTTGAAATACTATTTGTAGCATCATTCTCGGTCACAAGGTTTCCGCCATTATTACAGAGATATTGAGGGATAATCTAGAGGAGAACGCAATGAAGTTCAAACTCGTCTCGTCGCAGCGGAAGCAGTACTACTTGGATGAGTTTCGGGTATATATATGCAAATATTTTTAACCAACTAATTGTTTATAAATATTTGCATATATATACCCAAAACCCATCCAAGTATTACTGCTTCCGCTGCGACGAGACGAGTTTGAACTTCATTGCGTTCTACTCTAAATTATCCCTCATTATCTCTGTAATAATGGCGGAAACCTTGTAACCGGGAATGTCTTTACCAAAAATTGTTCAAAAAACATAAATAAATTGTTCAAAAAACATAAATAAATAGTTCAAAAAACATAAATAAATTGTTCTTCATCAGAATGATGGTTCACTGTTCCAGTGATCCACCAAACCATCCCATATCGATCGTCCGTCTGGTGCTCGACCCAACTCCACCCGATCCCCACGCTCCCACCGCTTCTTCAGGCCGTAGATAATATCTTTGTACCGTTCTTGCGTTTTCGCACAGAACAATTGGTACATAATACTATCGTTGGCAGGGTCCCAAACGCACCGCCTCTGCAAATAAATTAAAAATAGAATATTAACGAATAAATTAAAAAATTAAAAGTTAAATTAAAATCATAATAAATAAATTTTTTATACCTTGAAGTCATCAAAGTACTCCATCCTCTTTTGCTCGGACACTTGACTCCACGAGTGGGCACCATACTCAAATTGTCCCATCCTAATGATTTGTGAGACGATTAAGCTAGTCTCATGGGCTGGAAGCAGTCTGTGACAACAAAATTAAAAAATCAAGTTAATTATATTAATATATATATAATTAAAAGTATACATAATTCATTAAAAAATACTTACTTGTTGTCGACTATGATGACAGTGAGAAAATTATCTTGACCTGGGTTCATCTGTAATAATTTTACAATTCAACTAATTAAATTATAAACTTAACAAAAATTATACATGCTTTAAAATTAAATTAAAATTCGATCTACTAATTAAATTAGATCAACTAATTCAACTAAAATCAATTCATTACTAATATAATTCAAACAATTCAACTAATTCAATTATAAACTTAACAAAAATTAAACATGCTTTAAAATTAAATTAAAATTCGATCTACTAATTAAATTAGATCAACTAATTCAACTAAAATCAATTCATTTCTAATATAATTCAAACAATTCAACTAATTCAATTATAAACTTAACAAAAATTAAACATGCTTTAAAATTAAATTAAAATTCGATCTACTAATTAAATTAGATCAACTAATTCAACTAAAATCAATTCATTTCTAATATAATTCAAACAATTCAACTAATTCAATTATAAACTTAACAAAAATTAAACATGCTTTAAAATTAAATTAAAATTCGATCTACTAATTAAATTAGATCAACTAATTCAACTAAAATCAATTCATTTCTAATATAATTCAAACAATTCAACTAATTCAATTCTAAACTTAACAAAAATTAATTATGCTTTAAAATTAAATTAAAATTCAATCAACTAATTAAATTCGATCAACTAATTCAACTAAAATCAATTCATTTCTAATATAATTCAAACAATTCAACTAATTCAATTATAAACTTAACAAAAATTAATTATGCTTTAAAATTAAATTAAAATTCAATCAACTAATTAAATTCGATCAACTAATTCAACTAAAATCAATTCATTTCTAATATAATTCAAACAATTCAACTAATTCAATTATAAACTTAACAAAAATTAATTATGCTTTAAAATTAAATTAAAATTCAATCAACTAATTAAATTCGATCAACTAATTCAACTAAAATCAATTCATTTCTAATATAATTCAAACAATTCAACTAATTCAATTATAAACTTAACAAAAATTAATTATTCTTTAAAATTAAATTAAAATTCAATCAACTAATTAAATTCGATCAACTAATTCAACTAAAATCAATTTATTTCTAATATAATTCAAACAATTCAACTAATTCAATTCTAAACTTAATTAACAAAAATTTAAAAATGATTTAAATTAAAATTCGATAAACTAATTCAACTAAAATCAATTCATTACTAACATAATTCAAACAATTCAACTAAAATCAATTCTCTAAACATGCTTTAAAATTAAATTTTAAACGGTAAAAATGAAGAAAACTTACGGTTTATTTGTAGAAAATGTCGAAACGAGAACTCGGTGGGGACTGACGCCTTCCTTTTCCCGACTTCTCCTTCCTTTTCCTTTCGTTTTCCTCCTCTTCTTCTTTTTTCTCGCAGGATCCGTCTGCTTCGCGAGGAGAGTATTTATAATTGTAAAAAAATTTGCGACGGACGCCTATCCGTCGCAAATTTCGCCTGTCAAAGATAAAACGACGTCGTTTTTACTGATTTGCGATGGCTTTTCCGTCGCAAATCAGTCAACGCACCGTTACCCGAGAAGACGCGTAAAAACGGTTCGTATTTGCGACGGAAATTCCGTCGCAAATCAGTCAAAGGACCGTTTCCCGAAAGGTCGCGGATATAAATGTAAGATTTGCGACGACTTTGGTCCGTCGCAAATACAAATTTAAAAATTGCGACGGCAAATTCCGTCGCAAATCAGTCAAACGGGTCGCTTCATGAACGGTCACCTTTAAACGGGTATATTTTGCGACGGAATGGACCGTCGCAAATTCAAAGTTGAAATTTGCGACGACCTTTCCGTCGCAAATGTAGCCGGTTCAAGACGAAGTCGGTGGGCCCTAGTGTTTGCGACGACGTATCCGTCGCAAATTACTATCATTTGCGACGGACTTCCTTAGTCGTCGCAAATTGACATTTTTTGCGACGACTTACATAAATCCGTCGCAAATTCACTGTACTTGCGACGGATATTATTGCCGTCGCAAACTTGCCGTCGCTAATCTCCGTCTTTTTTGTAGTGTAATATAATTCAAACAATTCAACTAATTCAATTCTAAACTTAATTAACAAAAATTTAAAAATGATTTAAATTAAAATTCGATAAACTAATTCAACTAAAATCAATTCATTACTAATATAATTCAAACAATTAAACTAAAATCAATTCTCAACTAAAATCAATTCTCTAAACATGCTTTAAAATTAAATTTTAAACGGTAAAAATGAAGAAAACTTACGGTTTATTTGTAGAAAATGTCGAAACGAAAACTCGGTGGGGACGGACGCCTTCCTTTTCCCGACTTCTCCTTCCTTTTCCTTTCGTTTTCCTCCACTTCTTCCTTTTTCTCGCAGGATCCGTCTGCTTCGCGAGGAGAGTATTTATAATTGTAAAAAAATTTGCGACGGACGCCTATCCGTCGCAAATTTCGCCTGTCAAAGACAAAACGACGTCGTTTTTACTGATTTGCGACGGCTTTTCCGTCGCAAATCAGTCAACGCACCGTTTCCCGAGAAGACGCGTAAAAACGGTTCGTACTTGTGACGGAAATTCCATCGCAAAACAGTCAAAGGACCGTTTCCCGAAAGGTCGCGGATATAAATGTAAGATTTGCGACGGCTTTGGTCCGTCGCAAACTCAAAGTTAAAATTTGCGACGACCTTATCTGTCGCAAATCAGTCAAACGGGTCGCTTCATGAACGGTCACCTTTAAACGGGTATATTTTGCGACGGAATGGACCGTCGCAAACTCAAAGTTGAAATTTGCGACTACCCTTCCGTCGCAAATGTAGTCGTTTCAAGACGAAGGCGGTGGGCCATAGTGTTTGCGACGGCTTTTCCGTCGCAAATTACAAAACTTTGCGACGGCCATCCTTAGTCGTCGCAAAATTTCATTTTTTTCGACGGCTTAGTAAAATCCGTCGCAAATTCACTGAATTTGCGACGGATATTTGGCCGTCGCAAAATTTCTGTCGCTAATCTCCGTCTTTTTTGTAGTGTCTTGTCATTAAAGCTGTACTTGATCAATTGCCATTCATCAATATTCAAGATGAGATCACCATTTGGAAAAAATCTCAAAGAAGAGAACACTCCATCAGTATTGAAATCTAACCATAAGCAAATAAGAAAAATACAGTAGTAACTATAATTAGCAAGATCTATTCTACTCCTCGTCGGACAACCAAACTAGATTACTTCAGATTAAGCCTTGAGTATTTATTATCGTCGAGATTTGCAGCTTGGTTTCTTCTTCTTCGTCACAGCCGTTCATGTTGTACTTGTACTCTATCATCACCATCTCTGAACTCTGTGGCACAAGCTCTGATTATATGTGTTGAGATGAAGCCGAACAAAATAAGGGCTCGATTTCCAGGCAAATAATTTTGAGTGTTTGGAGGTTTTCTCCGGGCAGGATTTGTTGGGTAAAAACGTCCCACCCACATTCCATCCCAATATCTTGTGCTTCCTCCTCCTCTGAGATCCTTCCCATTATGTTACTTGAATGCTAGAAAATAAGTTGTTTAAATACTCATAAATGATTTTTTAAAAATTGAAATTTAATGTTACACCATTCATTGGCAATCGATATTCAAGACAGGGTTTCACTCCGATTTTCCAATGTGGAATCAGTTAATGGTCCAGGAACAGATTTTGGGCCTCCGTGAATGCCCAATCTCATATTTCATATTTGGATTAGTAAACAAATAGTCTGATTGATGGTAGTATTTCGCATTAAGACAAAAATCACCTCCAAACTACTGGATTCTGTCCTAAAATGCTTTGCACAACATGGATAATCACAAGCAAATGGAGAAATAATGTGTATAAAATTATGAGATGATTTCATCATGTGACTACATCTACCTTTATATTGTTTCTTTTTTTGTTTTGTTTAAAAATTATATTGTTTATTAATATACGGTGGGTTTTATGTTAACTTTTGTGTAAAGTAATAGAGAATTGTGAAAAAGTAAAGAATGATTGTTTAACAAAATATTTATTTATTAATACATAGAGTCTTGTTTTTGCTTTTTAAGAAATATGATATTTATAGTGAGACATTAAAAAAAGGAAAGTAGAAAATTTAGCACTAATTAAGAGTTGTAGTATTATAACTAAAGAAATTTGATAGTGTTGGTGCTATGAATACAAATTTTCATCGAGTAGTTAAACAGTCCATGATTTTTAGAATTTTGAGTTGATCTTCCTATATTAATAATTTTTTTGTGTGTGAGTACCCGCTTAGTTGAGAGTGGTGATTATAGGGTAATGAGAATTAAAGGGGGTGGTGATTATAGGGTAATGAGAATTAAAGTGATTGATAAGTCATTCAAGTAGAGAGTTATGATTGTGGAATCGGTAATTATAACTTATTTCCAATTTTATTACAATGCATGTATTTATAATACCAAACATTACTAATGAAATTATTCTCATTACCCTATAATCATCACTTCCAATTAAGCGGGCCCTAAATTAAACTATTATGTATACTTGTTCCTTAGACATCTCAAATTTATTGGTTATATGAAATTTGCAATACCATCCTACATTGACCAAATTTAAAGATATCATACAGACACATGCTTATTACGGTTTCTAAATTTGATTTGTTCATTCTGTTTTCTGTAGCCAGTAATTGAAGCATAATGGTTTCCAACTTGATTATTATGCATTAACAAAAAATATCACCATGAAATTGCAAGATCACAAAACGTATTCTAAATACCAATCCTAGCTAAAACGACAAATACAACCAACAAATTTTTTTTAACACCTCATCAACACCAAATATTTCCTCACAATTGATCCATAAAAACTTAAACATGAACCAAAAATGCCCCATCATGCAAATTTACTTAAAAAGAGAGAGGAATAACGAAGAAAGTAGTTTGGTTATACTGTATGCAAAACTCAGTTACTCATCCATATATGATGGAAATTAAGTGAAGGCAATTAAATAAAGGTATTTGGCGACACCAAACTATCCGCGCACATAAAAGTTGGTCCACGAGAGCCGTGTTCCACAAGAAGCACACCCTTGCATTCATTGAAGCTGTACTTGATCAACTGGCGATTATCATCTTTGTGGCTATTATAAACATCCAAGATGAGATCACCATCAGGAAAAAATACCAAAGGAGACAGCATTCTGCAGCTATCGAACCCCTCAATGTTAGCATATTTAGTCCAAGATTGTTGGACCCCGTATTCTTGCATTATCCAAATCTCAAACTTACACTCTAGTTGAGTTGTAGGCTTGAAGATTGCAAAGAGACGTCCCTCTGCATTAACTCCTATTGTAAAACGACACTTGACAAGGGCCGCAGGGGGTGAAATCTCAAAGTATTTATTACCGTTGAGATGATATGCAACAATTATGTGGCGATATTGTCCCTCGTCAATCCATTGGACAACAGGCCAGTGTACGGCTCCGTGCAAGAGCGTACCTGTCTCCTCACAAGGACACGCAGGAACTTTAGGAACACCGATACAAGATGCGGTGTGAAAGGGTTTACAGTTGGAGGTGCGACTCAACTTATAAACTCCAAATTTATAAATTCGTGACCCCACTTTCCCCCAAACCAAAATGTATTCTCCCGAGGAGGGGTGTTGACCAAACCAAAAACAATTGATGGTAAAGTAAATAACAATTTTTGGACTGAAATGCTTACGAGTGGAGGGATTATACACCCCAACTGTAGTAGGTGTACGGAGGAAACAGAGTAGACCATTGCAGGAGCCCACGATTTTGGGCTTCTCTTTGTGAATGGGTGGTGGATAAGGAATTTGCGTGGTTTCTGGGTAACGCTTTATAATGTTGTACTTGTACTCTATCATCATCATATCTGAATTCTGTTGTAGGAGGATTCGGATTCTGTTTTGATTATACATGTTGAGATGAAGCTGGACAAAATAGGGGTTCGAAATGTTGTGACAGAATAGGATTATAGAGCATAAACAAGAAACGTAAAAAGACAAGAGATTTACGTGGTTCACCAATAAATTGGCTACGTCCACGGGCAGAGAGGAGAACGGATTTTATTACTGATGTAGGTTACAGATTACAGATCTCAAAGACTATATATATAGCACTGAGATAAAACACCGAAATTGGGCTTAAGGCCCAATACTGCATACCGTTGGGCACAAATACAGCGAGACCCCCGTACAGCTCAGAGAAGTGTGTGATTCAAGACATATCAACAAATATTTCGGAGCCAATTTTTGCACACACTTTTGAATGCTTGGAGGTGTTTGGCGGGGAGACGAGGCAGGATTTCTTCCGAATAAACATCCCAACAATTTTCCTCCTCTTGCTCTCTTTCGATTTTCATAACAGAGAGAGCCTCGCAAACTTCTTTCATTATTATAATTGAATACCAAATAAGATTGTGTTTTCTTTCTGAATATACTAGTATAAATAATTGAATATAAATAAATATATCACCGCCATACCCTTTTCACTGTTTAATAATAAGAGCACAACATATATATGGAAAAAAGATTACAACAAATCTACACGAATATTCACGTCAATCAAATACAATTAAAATTGATTAATTGAAATATCTTTGAATATCCCTTGGTTTCAAAACCGAGACTGTTTCAAAAAGTGTGGTTAATTACACTAAAAAGTATAAGATGGAAATAGTAGAATGGGTCTACCATGTAACTGGTGAACAAGAGACTCACTCAATCTTTTTATTTTAAAATACCCAAATTCTCGTGTCGTGTGCAATAAAAAAGGAAAAGACTGGCCAAACAAAGAAGAATTAATATATGAGATATATAGGAACACACTTGGGATAGAAAAAGTGGGTTAGACCAATTGCAAAGACCCAATGGCCAAAATGAAACTAAAACCCAACCCCAACAATATATAATTAGATATTGGTTATGGTTGTGGCTAAATATACCCGATTTTACTGTACACACCCCATTTAAAATATAATTTTTTAGTAAAATACTATACATACCCCAATTTTATACATTTATACCCTTGTTGTCAAAAAACATAATTTCACCCAAACAAAGGAAGAAGAATTACAACCAATTGCAACTAAGTTTAGAGCTCTTTAACAATTCGTATAGTTAATAAACTGTGAAATCTTAATATCAAAAAGGAAAAGAAAAAAAAATACTGTGAAATCTTGATATTATGAGCATTGACACTTTGACAATGGTTCTATGTTGGTTTCACGAGCTTTGTATGAACACATAAATAAAACCAAAGAGTATATGGAGTGCTTGGATTTACTTTAACGAATACTAGTCGATTTTTTTAATGTTCGCTTAATAAGAAAGGTATGTATATAATAGAAGATTTAGCATGAATTAATTATATTAATTTGAAAAGTATACATGCGAATGTGATAGAAAATCCATGGTAGAACATAACAATTCTCACAATTCCATCGGAGTGCTCTCGCTATATTCGAATAGAAAAAATATATCAAGAAGGTTTTAAGTGTATCATGTGTTCTTGGTATTTATTTCAACGATAATAGTCTAGATTTTAAGAGATTTGAGTAAGAGCGCGAATGATAAAGATAAAAGAGATTAAGAGAAAAATATATAAAAGAAACTCAATTTATAATTTAAGAAGTATATAATTACATAATATGGGCAATATAGACAAGACTATTTTTGTCCAAAATATTTATGGGGTATGTATAGTAGAAATAGGGATATGTTTAGTTGCGGCCATTGATTATTCATATAGAAAAAATTTCTATATAAGGAAGAAATATGAAGAAAGAATCCTAGGATTTTTGATAGACATTGGATATATATATATGTAGAAATTTTAATTGCCATTTAATTGTAAGAGATGAGAGGAACAAATCATATAGTGAGATTTGATAGTTATCTATTTTTTGAGGTGATAAATGTACACACTTTAGCTCCTGGAGATTATAATTTGGTAATAAAATACTAATGGAACATCTCAAAGATTTCTCCTCAAAACAGCAGATGAAGATAAGGATGCAGAGGAGGAATGTTGGTGGGACGTCTCCCCGGAAAAGATTTGCAACAACTCGGAAGTGTTTGCAGAAATTGGTTGAGAATAATTTGGAGCCCCAGGCTTCATCTCAACATGTGTAATACGAGTCCTGGTGCCAAAGTGTACAATTACAATGTTAATACTTGTCATGAAGAAACCAATCGAATTTTCAGATCTACAATTTCCATTCCAGTGTGATTATTTGTTTTCCTGATAACATGACGTTTGGCTCTTCATCCCATTCCGCACTCGCGGATGAAACATATTGCAATAGATGTTCATTTTGTTCGTGATCTATCTTCTAAAGGGGTGTTATCCGTCTCCTACTTAAGCACAATTGATCAATTGGCTGACTTACTCACAAAGCCCCTTCCAAGGACGCGTTTCGAGCTTCTTCCGGAACATCAATTTTGCAATATTCTAGATCATTAGATGAGTCACAAAGTAGATAAAATCTACTCTTCATATTTATCCGTAATGTACACAATTGTAGGAGTTAATTGTGATAAGGTTATATCATCTTATCATACTCCGTGAATTAATAAATCATTCAAGCTCCACAAAATATTTGATCTCCTTGTTTGAATGTCTTCATCTATTAACTCTTATAAATGGGTGGTGGATAAGGAATTTGCGATGTTTCTGGAAAACACTTTATAATGTTGTACTTGTACTCTATCATTTGTTATCTCCGAATTCTGTTGTATGAGGATTCGGATTCGGATTCTGCTTTGATTATACATGTTGAGATGAAGCCCAACAAAATAGGGGCTCGAAATAATTCGGAGCCAATTTTTGCACACACTTTTGAATGTTTGGAGGTGTTTGGCGGGGAGATTTTCTTCGATAAAAACATTCCAACAACTTTCCTCCTCTGTTACGTCCTTCGGCGCTGCCATTATTCTAATTGAACACCAAATATGATTGTGTTTTTCTGAAAAAAGAAGAAGCAAGTAAGCTGTTTAAATACTATGAAAATATCGCTCAATCTCACCGCTGAGATAAACTTTGTGATTTTAATGAAAATTCTATACTAACATATTAATCCTGACCACCAGCCACAGCCCGCCCGTTTGCCACCACCACACCACCTCTTTTGTGTCTATTTTAGGGGGAAAAATTCTATTATATGGGAAAAAAATCAATAAACACAAAACTTTCAACTATATATTGTCAATAATAAAACAGTTAAATTTTTCCAAAATCTTATTCCTAGGTCCTCCTTCATATAGTGGTACTAGGTCCTGTCCCTTTTCGAAATTATGTGAACAAAAAGAAAGCAATTCTAAACTCAATATAAACATAATTATAAGGAATTTATGTAAAAAAAAAAAAAAAAACCCATTACCTAAGGAGTGCAACCATTTTCTGTACCTTTTCTTAACAAGATTTGAGTGTGGAGGAGGAGTGCGGCGGCCTGATGCCAAAGTAAGGAGGAAAACAATAAAAGAAGAGAAGATTTAGGTTTTATTTTTTTAATTTATTCATAATGATAGGAGGTGTATCAATTTATGATGGAGGGTATATAATTAGACATGGGTTATACATTTTTCTATATAAGGAGGAAATATGAATAAAGAATCTTAGGAGATTTGTTAGATATTGGTTATATATGTAGAAATTTTATTTGCCAAATAATTGGAAGAGATACAAAGGACGAATCATACAGTGAGATTCGATAGTAATCTATTTTCTGAGGTGATATATATATATATATACACACTTTAGCTCCTGGATTTCGATGGGATTACAATTTGGTAACTTAATAATAATGGGACAGGTCAAAGATTGTGGAATCAATTATTGGTAAATAGTCAGATTGATAACAACTACAGGATTTAGTACTTAAATGCTTTATACAACATGGATAATCACAAGGAAATGGAGAAATAATGTGCATCAAACTTATATAGTTCATCATGTGACTACATCTACCTTCATATATATATATATATATATAAACTACGTCAAAGAAAAATATGAGTTGTTTAAAGAATGACAAAAATTTAAAGAGAATTAAGTCTTGGAATCCTAACTATAAATAGCAAGAGCTATTCGACTCTTTGTCGGACAATAGTAGGAGATACCAAACTATCAGCACACATAATTACATCACCAAAGGTGTGATGCTTAAGATGCACAACCTTTGTGTCACCGAAACTGTACCTGATCAACTTGACATAATCAACATCCAAGATAAGATCACCATTGGGAAAAAATCCCAAAAAGGACAACTCTCTGTTAGTGTTGGATTCCAGCTGAATGTTAGCATATTTGGTCCAAGATTGTTGAACCTCGTATTCCTTCATTATCCACATCTCAAACACACCTTCGGCAGCATTGGCCTTAAAGATAGCAAAGAGACATCCCTGTCCATTAACTTGTAGTTTAAAATGACGCAGGGCAGGGGTGGGGGATGAAATCTCGAAATATTTGTTATTGTCGAGATGGTATGCACTAATTACGTGGCGAGTGGGATATCCATTGTGGTTATTAAGACATAGGGTAGGCCAGTGTAGAGCTCCGTGCAAGAGAACACCATTCTCTCCAAAAGTACACACAAGGACTGGGGATGGAACTTCACAAGGTGTGGAGTGAATCAATTTGAAGTTGGGGTTTGTAGTGAAGTTATAAACTCCCACTTTATACTGGGATTTGGACGATCTTATCCCCAAAACCAAAACGTATATTCTTCAGAGGAAGGGTGCTGACCAAACCTACAGAAATTGACAAATTGTAAAACGTCTTTACGCATCCAGAAATACTCAGCCGTGTAGGGATTACACACCCCAATTGTAGTACGTCCACGAAAGAACAAACACACTAGACCATCACAAGAGCCTAGGATTTTGGGTCTCCTTTATTTGAGCGGTTTCTTCATCATT
Organism: Ballota nigra; assembly: GCA_947034835.1. Lineage (NCBI taxonomy): Eukaryota > Viridiplantae > Streptophyta > Magnoliopsida > Lamiales > Lamiaceae > Ballota > Ballota nigra. The sequence goes on along the minus strand of OX344721.1, from coordinate 121,067,517 downwards.
ATAGCTGTTGTACTCTATCATCATCATTGTGTCGTCATTCCGTGGCATCAGGACTCGTATTCGTCTTAGATTATAGATGTTGAGATGAAGCTGAACAAAATAGGGGCTCGAAATTATACAGAACCAGTTTCTGCACACACTTTTGAGTTTTTGCAAGTCTTTTCCGGGGAGACGAGGCATGATTTCTTCGGTAAATACGTCCCAACAACATTCTTCCCCTGTTTCATCCTTCTGCTCTATTAATTCTCCAACCTCTTCTAAGAGGATAAAATCTGAGATACGCATAAATCAGATGAAAAAGTTCCACACCCGATGTCTATTTGTATGAAATTTATACAATTTTATATATCCACCTATACTATCACATGCATTTATTGATATCAAAACATCTATATCAATTTTATATCATGAATAAGATTACTCACAAATTAGCAATTTTTTCTAAGAATTCTGTATTATTTATTGAATACTAAACTTTTCAAACAGCTTAAAAAAAAACTATCATTTATTTATTTATAAAATATTAAACCAATTTTTCCGCAATTCGTGATCGATATATAACCAATGTTTTGCAACATTATCCTCAAACAAAAACATATTCTTTATGAGTATGTATAGAGTGAAATTGATTTATATATGAATCACCGAAGGGTATTAGTTGTTTTCACTGAAGAGTATTAGTTATTTTTACTGAAGAGTCTTAGTTCATTTTCACCGAACAACTAAGACTCTTTAGTGTAAATCAGTAATACTCTTCAGTAAAAATAACTAATACTCTTCAGTGAAAACAACTAATACCCTTCACGGATTTATGCATAAACTAGTTTCACTCTATACTTTGTCATTCTTTATTGGTATATGTAGAGTGAAATTGATTCATACATGAATCATTGGTATTACTTATTTTTACTAAAAATATATAAGTTGTTTTCACTAAAAGGTATTAGTTGTTATTACTGAAGAGTCTTAATTTATTTTCAATAAACAACTAATATTTTTTTAGTGAAAACCACTAAAATTCTTCAATAGTTCACATATAAATCATTTTATTTCTGTACTTTGTCATTCTCTAGAGGAGTAGTGCAGACATACCAACATAAATTGATTAATAATATTATCTTGTAAGAGACCGTCTTATAGCATAAGATAATAGGAATGAATGTGACTAGACTATTGGCTCATTAACATTTTGGTAGAAGTAGGTGTTAATTTTTATTGTCTCATACCATGAAACAGTCTTATAATTTTTATTGTCTTATACCATGAAACGATCTTATACAAGTTTTTGTCTTGTAAATGAAATCGGACTCAGAAATACTTACCCGTGATGGGTTATACAACCCCAATTGTATGATGTCCAGGCAAACGCTGGGAAAGCAAATATAGTTGACCATCGCACGTTATTTATAGTTCTTGGTACTTGTACTCTGTTAATGCTCCCATTTTTTTTTTTTTGAGATGTAATATGAGAACTATCCGATTATTTTCGTTGACAAAAGTTGTTCAGATCACTCTAAAATTTCTCACCTCTTTTTCGAATAACAAATTTATTTATATTTTATATACTAACATTTCCAATCTTTCACACATGGAAATTCTGAAAAACTTTGCTCCACGATACTTCTTAAAATATATTGTTTGAGACGTCTACAACTGAAAATATAAAATATTAACAAAAGTTGATATCGAAGCGCCAGATTTGATATCTATATATCTATTTGTCAAGACAAATTCTAGGGTGCATCCAAGTGCATAGTATGCACTTGGATTTTGCACCCAATTTGAAATTGATTTTAAAATCAATTTTGACTAAATTCGCGGGTCGGTTTGTGGGATCCAACAAAAAATTCGCGGGTCAGGCACATCCCGACCAAAATTCGCGGGTCTGGCAACAATCGGAGTTGAAAATGGGTCGCGCGCGCTTCGTACCAATACCCGAAGTTATATCACCAATACCCGAAGTTATAATCACCAATACCCGAAGTTATAATCACCAATACCAGAAGTTATATCACCAATACCCGAAGTTATAATCACCAATACCCGAAGTTATAATCACCAATACCCGAAGTTATATCACCAATACCCCAAATTATAATTATCAATACCCTAAGTTATAATAATCAATACCCCAAGTTATAATCACTAATACCTCAAGTTATATCCCTAAAAAATTATTTACCAATATCTCGAGACTTAATCACCAATACCCCAAGTTATAATCATCAATACTATAAGTTATATTCTCCAATACCCTAAGTTATAATCACCAATACCCTAAGAATATTACTCAATAATAATGTATCAAATAATTATTCAGGATTACCCCAAGAGTTAATTACCAATACCCCAAGTTATAATCAACAATACTCCAAGATTTGATCCACCAATACCCGAAGTTATAATAACCAATACTCCAAGTTGTAATAACCAATACCCCAAGTTATAATAACCAATACCCCAAGATATAATCACCAATACCCCAAGATTTGATCACCAATACCCGAAGTTATAATCACCAATACCCCAAGATATAATCACAAATACCCCAAGATTTGATCACCAATACCCGAAGTTATAATCACCAATACCCCAAGTTGTAATAATCAATTCCCCAAGATATAATAACCAATACCCCAAGATATAATCACCAATACCCCAAGATATAATCAACAATACCCCAAATTGTAATCACCAATATCCCAAGATTTGATCACCAATACCCGAAGTTATAATCACCAATACCCCAAGTTGTAATAAGTCTCAAACAGAAAAAGTAGGTTCAACACTGTCAAACGTTGGAATTTGGGCCCAGACTTGTGTACATCACCGCGCGTCAGTGAGTTCAACTCGAATCGTCGATTCGCTTTCAAAAAGGTATCACAATAAAAATTCTGAGTCTGACACCAAAAGTTATGTCTGTTTTGATTTCTACCGACGAGCACCAGGAACGGAGGTCAATTTGGTTCATCACAAAAACTGTCAAGTAAACTGGCGAGAAGCTTCTGAGATTTGGAAACGTGGGCGATGAAGGTTTCCTGACCGTCGGATTCAGAGGAGAAAGCGGAAGGGAGGAGGAGAGAGATGCGCGTTAGTCTGACCCGCGAGTTTTGGTCGGGTTGGGCTGACCCGCGAATTTTTACTTGGTCAAAATTGATTTTAAATTGAGTGAAAAATCCAAGTGCATAGTATGCACTTGGATGCACCCTAGAACTACTCATTTGTCAATCACCACTTTTTCTTTAAAGCCTCCATTTTAAATACTTGAATTTATATGAGTTTGAGTTATATATGGTATTCTTTTAATTACAAAATTATTTTTAATTATAATTAATTAATTGACTATGACTTATTTTAGATAGGTTAAAATTTAATTATAAATGAGTGTATTTTTATATCATATATTTTTAATTATAATTTATTAATTTACATCGCCTAAAAATTGATCTTGGTCGTCCATTGTAAATATATTTTCTAATTCTTCTATTTAATCTATTTTTTTAAATTTTAATCATAAGTTTAATTAAGACAGTAATTAGTTAAAGATCGTGAAGTTAAAATTTAATTAGGATAAAAATTATTTAATTAAAAAAATAATAATTATTTTTAGAAAGTGATTGGATTATTTTATGAGAAAGTGGACATAATTATAATTAAATTGAATTAATAGAATAAAATCAATATAAACATATTTAATAACCTTTCAAAAAAATATATATAAACATATTTAATATGAAATTAATAATATATTTTTTAACCCGCGTAATACGCAGGATTCTAGAGATAGTTGATATATAATTTCAGATTGATTATATTTCTTAGTGGAGAATATATTATTTCAATTGCATATGATTTCAATTTTTGAAGGAAATCATTTCATAATATATATATATATATATTATAAATATATGCTGTACCCGTCAATCATTAAAATTATATAGCCACAATATTATTTTTAATATATATATATATATAAATTATAAATTTTCTTAAATATAAAATAAAAAAGAATAAATCGATATTTTATATATTGGAAAGTAACACTACAAAAAACGCTGTGTTTAACGACGGAAATTAGCGACGGCCAAGTAATTCGTCGCTAAAATACACATTAGCGACGGACTTGTGACGGAAAACAATCAATATTTGTCCGGATTTAATATTAACGACGGAATTCTAAAATCCGTCGTTAATTATTGACTTTAACGACGGTTGTGGCTGTCGTAAATATTAAAACAGAGTTAACGACGGTCAATCCATCGTTAATTCCCACCCGTTTGACCATGCCCTTTCGGATTCGGTGCAAAGCGGTGGTGGCCGACAAATTTACGACGGATTGTCCGTCGTAAAATTCAACTTAATATTTTACGACAGACAGTCCATCGTTAATTCCTGCCCGTTGAGCCGTAACTCTTCGAGAACCGGCGCGTATTTATTACCGGTGACTTTTAACAACGGCGTTGTCCGTCGTTAAGTTTAATTTTAACATTTACGACGGATTGTCCGTCGTTAATATAAAAAAAAACGACGTCGTTTTGCGCCTAAAGGCGGCAATATTAGCAACGGATTAATGTCCGTCGTTAATTTTTTTCCCTATATAAACCCACCTCCGGCGAGCTCATTTCTCACCCGAGCAAAATCGAGCAAACTCGAAGAAGAAGTGAGCGATTTCCGGCGAGCACTCATTCATCCCGATTTTAGTTCGTTCTTCGTCAATCCCTACTATTTAATCGTAAGTTTTTCAATTTTTTACCGTTTAAATTTCATTTTATTAGTATTTTTTTTTTACAATTTTTTAGAAATCATATACGTTAATTGTATGTTAATATATATTTTAGTTGTAGAAATTGATTATACATGTTAATTTTGTTAATATATGTTTTAGTTGTAGAAATTGATTATATATGTTAATTTTGTTAATATATATTTTAGTTGTAGAAATTGATTATATATATATATTAATTTTGTTAATATATATTTTAGTTGTAGAAATTGATTATATACGTTAATTTTGTTAATATATATTTTAGTTGTATATATTTTAGTTGTAGAAATTGATTATACATGTTAATTTAATTTGTTAATATATGTTTTAGTTGTAGAAATTGATTATATATGTTAATTTTGTTAATATATATATGTTTTAGTTGTATATATTTTAGTTGTAGAAATTGATTATATATGTTAATTTTGTTAATTGATTATATATGTTAATAGAATATGTTAATTTTGTGAATTGATTATATATGTTAATTTTGTTAATATTTTTAGTTGTAGAAATTGATTATATATGTTAATTTTGTTAATTGATTATATATGTTAATAAAACATGTTAATTTTGTTAATTGATTATATATGTTAATTTTGTTAATATGTTTTAGTTGTAGAAATTGATTATATATGTTAATTTTGTTAGTTATATATATATACGTAACACCCCGAATCCTGAATATATTAATTATATCGGATTCGAAGTATTATTGTGATCAAAAGTCCGAACTATAAAAATTTTGAAGGAAATATAACGGAAATGAGAGATGATGAGTCTTTATGCAGCGTAAGAAATGAATAGAATAAATCTAATAAGTATCTCATACACATATATGTGTACATAAAGCATAGTATTAACAGTAACGTTTTATTTAAGTAGGGAACTCCGTGTCGTCTCTATCACTGTCCTTGCTCCACGAAATCATAATCTGCAAGGGGTTAGGAAAATGGGGCGTGAGATTTGAATTCTCACGTATGGGTGATTTGCAACGTCATGGGATTGGTAAATCCGAAATATATTAAGTTATACTCATTGATAAAGTATTTAATTTATTTAAGCAGTTGATATATAAACAAGATTACAATATTTCATAGAAGAAAACAGTTCATATAATGATTCATTGGCATTTAAGCATATTTCACATGGTATAATTGAAATAGCACAAATTGATTCACATTAGGGCAGAACCCAACACATATTCACGTATTGTCACAAACTGTCAAACCATATTCGTACGATCATTCCACTTCCAACAAAGTTACTCTTTTCAACTACAACTAATTCCATCAAAGTTACTCTTTTCAACTCCAACCAAAACTTACTTCATCCAACCACACAAACTCACATCATCCAACCATAACATCCCTCAAAATAAGCAAGTATCAATGGCCTTATTCCCAGTGCGTCCAACGACAGCTGACCGGGGACCAGATCTACTTGATCAACAACCTTGATTCTGAGGGCGTCCCCGACAGCGGCCCCGGAGGTCGGATTTAAAACTCGATCCCGACTCCGTACATACTGACTTTCCACAAAACTGACTCAATAAACTTTACAAAGAATAATACTTGACTGACAATTGAACTGATTCATGCTCACGTAAGGTGTTTACTCATGCAATGGTGATCGATTCACAAAATAATAGGCTAATATATAACATATATAGTTATATCACATAATCCAAACAGTTATATAGATAGGTGTTACATTTATGTTGGATTAGATATTTTTGATTTGATTTAATCGAGTTCAGGAAATACCGGCACGACGTTATTATTAGCAGATCAATCAACAGATCATCACCCACCTGATCGTTCCGAGTCCCGTGAATGATGTATAGGCAGATGGTCGAGTCCTCCTTGCGTGTCCCGATTAGTACAGAATCCTAATAGGGAGTAATCCGATTAAAGATCGACTTTTAAATTTGAAAAGCTAAAGCGTTTGTATCTCGAGGATTGAGTAGATTGTTGCCTTTAGAAAACTATCAAAAACTAAGATTTTCAAAGGTTGATTTCTATTTGAGAAGTACACCCCTTTTTAAGAGGAGGTGTATTAGGGGGATGTATTTACTAATTTCAGTGTGGCCTTAACAAAAGCCCTTTATAAAATTAAAAGTATAAGAATTTATATTTTATAAAAAACCTCTAATTAAAACTTATTAATAACTTGATTTTTCTAAGAATTTATATAATAACTAATATAGTTTATAAAAAGTATTTTTCTTTTTTAACTTTAGTAACACTTCTAAAACAAAGGAATTATATTAATTTTTTCCAAAATACTCCTTTTTCATTTGTTATTAATTTTGAATATTAAACGACTTATCTTTTCGTTTCTAATTTTCTAACAGTCGCACAAGGGGAAGACGAGTTTCCTTTTGTCTATGAAAACTCAAACTAACACTACAACAAAATAATTTCATCACCATATCAACAGCTAACCAAACCAAACTAATTCATCCATTCACTAATACCCTCCAACTAAAACAACAATACTAAACAGCTAAACCAACAATACTAAACAACTAATTCAACGATATTAATCAACAAACCCAATATTACCAAACCTAACAACTAACACTATATAACAATTTCAATAATACTAATACCAACAACACCAACAGCTATGAAATTCAACAAAATAAAATCTTCATCTACAACTTATAGGCTTCCAAGCCAAAAACAAATGTTCTTAAACTTACACAGTCTCAGGGAGATTAAAACTGTTCAAAACCTATACCGACTACAACGAAAAATAGAAAGAAGGTTAGCAACCTTACAAGTCCCAAATCGGGCAGCCTAACAGCGTAGTTCAGAGACTCATCGGGTAAATTCGAGCAGCCTAACGGCGTCGTTTGGTGATTCAATAAATTTTCGGATAATTCGGACAACATAACGACGTCGTTCTGGATTTCCCAAAAATAATTCAAGCAGCCATACGTTCTTCAACTTCACCGGAAAAGCAACGAGGACAAAAACACCTCGATTACACACGAATAGGAATTATTGTGAGTCTTAAATTAATTAATTCGGGATTGAGAAAAATCGGGGAAATTAAAAACAAAGGATCGAATTAGTGGTGAATTGGGAAAATGAGACTCACCAAAGGAAACAAGCGGACAATGACGCTCGAAGGTGAGACGCGGCGGCGCTGGGCGTCGCTAGAGAGAGAGAGAGACAAGGCGCGGTGCGACAGCTTCAAGCGGCGTGAGGCGCTGGCTTGTGGGCGGCGCTGGAAGTGGTACGACGGCGACAACTGTGCGAGGCTGTGCTGCTGGCGGTGCTGTGCGACGGCGCAGGAGGGAAAGCGGCGGCTCTGCTCCAGTGGTGGCGCTGCGACGGCGGTGCGACTGGAAGAGGGAGAGCAGTGGTCGATTTCGGACGGCGGAAGAAGAGGCGTTGCTGGTGGTTGGCCGGAGAAGGAGGCGGAAGAGCTTCGATCGCCGATTGGAAAGGATGAAGGAGAATGGCGACTGGAGCACGGCGGTGAGCGGCGCTCCGTTGCGGCCGAAGGGAGAAGGTACGGTGGTGGTGATGGCCTGCGTCGAAGAGAGAGCGAAGAGCTGGAGGGTTGTGCCGCCGTTGAATTCGATAGGCGATCGGCGCTTGCTCGCCGATTTGTAGAGAGAAAACAAGAGAGAAGGGAGAGAAAGTGTACGCGGTTTTGTTCATTCGAGGAGAGAGAAACCAATTTGAGGGAAGACTCATTCTCTTGGAAAATTAGAGGAAATCCGTAACTTAGTAATTATCCTACAATTAAAAATAAATCAAATAAGAAAAGGAAAGGATTAAGTGGCTGGAATTTTTTCTATTTAATTCATTTAATTTAAATTAAAAGAAGGGATAATCTTGTGGTTGAGATTCATCCTTCAAATTCTAGATATTTTCGATCCCACTGGATACGGTTTAGGGATCGTTTGGTTCACGGGTTAAATTCCGATTTAATAATTAATATAGTTTTAAGATTCAATTAATATTTTATTGTATTTGATTTATTCTCAATAAATTAAACGGATCGAAACCCTAAATTCAAACTCGATTATTTAATTTCTCGTAGTCCTTTATTCGTTTGAAAGGTTCGATTTTTTCTACGAATTTAGGAATTTGTAAAAAGGGTATATATTTAAATTACACAAAAGCACACAAAATAATAAAATAAAAAGAAACAAAGATAAGAAAATAAAATAAGGGTTCTAGGAATATAAAAGGTATAAAACGGGACGGGGTATTACATCCTCACCCCCTTAACAGAATTTTGCCCCCGAAATTCAGCTTCTAGGTACTGCTTAAGCATTGAGGGTATTTGGTTAGGACTTCATCCTCTATTTCCCAAGTTGTTTCTTCTTTCTCGTGTCGGCTCCACTGGACTAGAACTAATGGTATCTCTTGATTCCTTAATAAGTGTAACTTCCTTCCTAGGATAGTAACTGGAACTTCTTCATAAGTCAGGTCACAACTTAAACCTAAATCTATACGACTAAAAACAGGGTTTGGATCGCTTATGTACTTCCTGGGTGTAGATGTGTGGAACACATTATGCACTCGCGATAACTCTGGTGGTAGTGCTAAGCGATAAGCCACATCCCCGATTCTATTCAGGATGTCAAATGGCCCATTGTATCGCGACTTTAGCTTACCTCTTTTACCAAAACGGATTAGACCTTTCATTGGTGCCACTCGGAGAAATACTTTATCGCCAATGTCGAATTGTAAATCTCTTTTCCTAGCGTCCGCATATGACTTCTGACGGTCTTGAGCCGCTTTGATTCTTCCTTTAATCTTTGCGACTACCTCAACCGATCTTTCAACTAGTTCGGGTTCGAAAATCTTTCGAATTCCGACTTCATCCCAACAAACTGGTGATCTACACCTTTTCTCGTAAAGTGCTTCGTACGGTGCCGTTTGTATTGTCGCCTGATAACTGTTGTTATATGCGAACTCTACAAATGGCAGGTGGCTCTTCCAACTTCCTGCAAGATCTAGAGCGCAAGCTCTCAGCATACCTTCGAGTGTCTGGATAGTTCCTTCCGATTGTCTGTCAGTCTGCGGGTGGTATGCGGTGCTGAATTTCAATTCAGTCCCTAAGGCTCATTGCAGACTTCCCCAGAACTTAGAGGTAAAACGGGGTCTCTATCGGACACTATCGAGACTGGTACACCGTGCAGTCTAACTACCCCTGCTATGTATAGTTGGACGAGCTTGTCCAACGTATAAGTCATTCTAATAGGGATATAGTGGGCAGTTTTTGTAAGTCTATCTACGATAACCCAAATGGCATCATGATTCTTCACCGTTTTCGGAAATTCGGTGACAAAATCCATAGTAATGTTCTCCCATTTCCACTCTGGCATCTCTAGAGGATGCAACAACCCTGGAGGTTATTTGTGATCTGCTTTAACTCATTGGCAGGTTAAACAGCTCCTGATGAATTGAGCTATCGATCTCTTCATACCCTTCACCAAAAGTTTTCTTCCAGTCCCCGATACATCATCGTCTCTCCGGGGTGAATGGTGTATGGAGTGTTATGTGCCTCTTTCAGAATTTCATTCTTCATTCCTTCATCCTTAGGCACCCAGATTTTGTTATCAAACATCAAAGCTCACTCAGTACTCAATACGAACCTCTAAATGGTTCCTTCCTCAGCGTGCTTACGTATTCCTCTCAAGAATTTATCGTTCTTTTGCGCTCCTAGGATCCTTTCTCGTAAGGTCGGTTATAGGGTGAACGCATAAACCATGGTATCTGCACAATACTGTGTGGAGAATTCTAGGTTTGTTGATAGGCGAGCAGGATCATCATTTGGGCGACCAGGATTAGCGCAAATTACACAAAGATTAAGTTGGAATTAACACATGATTCACCCAAGACATCCGGCGAGCAAAACCTACTTGCAATCAAGACACACAGGCGAACAAAATCAGATCAAAAGCCACATGATGAGCTTAAACGGCATCCTGCCGATCAGATCCAACCACAACGCCAAAATAACAATTAAACAAGAGAAAAGACCATCAGAATCAGACTAAAGACTCCTCAAGGACAAGTTCAAAATGACGAACAGCTCTAGACAGCGAGCAAGTCCAATAGATAAGGATAGAATTTAGTTAAGATAAGGTCAAATTAGTCAAAGGACAGGTGTCGAGCATGCAGACTTGGTCGGCCAAAGGTCGTGCCACCTCCTGCTGGGCAAAAGTCTATAAATACTTAGATTTTTTTCAGCAAATAAAAAAACAAGCACAAATTTTTACACACGTCCAAACTTCGATTACGAATCTAAAGCAGCTCGATTAACTTACAATCGAACTTAAACACGTAAGCTTTCATACGATTCTAATCCACCTAAACCCGAAAATCCGTATTCACTAATTACGTTAGTGATCAATCACACGTAATTGTTTGATGATCAATTAACCATCTAAAACAGCCATTAATCTTCAAGATTAGAACTGATCGTCAACAAATTGGCGCTAGAAGAAGGGTTCGAACCTCCGTTTCATTGAATACAAAGAGATTACCCCAGAATTGAAGAACGAGTTTGAGTTTTTGAAGAAAACAACTCAGGAACATCAAGAATAACACTTGATATTCACTGTGAAAATGCCTCAATCAAGGGAGACACAACGTTCTCAACGTATAACCCGGGATTCGCACTCTCGAATGTCCCAAGCTGGTGGGCGAGCAAGGGCGAGCAGAAACAACCAAGAGAATCAAACTAATGTTGCTCACCAGTTAATACCACCAGAGTTGGACGCCATTGCCCGCAACCCCGACGAATTGGCGCGTACAATTGCCATGCTCCAGGCTTTACAGAGACAACAAGTCCAACCTGGCCCATCATATGTGCGAGCAAGGGGTAGCCCCACGAAGACTCGCGAACATATTAAGGCTAGGGGGGATCATTTGAATGAGGCTGACAGCGCCCAAGCTCGTAAGGCCAAAGGCAAAGAAAAATTGAACATTGAGGTCGCCAGTCAGGGAGGATCAACTCAGAACCCGGCCATGGCGGCAAGTCAGGGTACGCGCCAAAGTGCTCTGGAAAGATTGGGTCGACGTGGCCCGGGAATCCTGGAGATACATCCCCCTGCTGGAGCAGCTCGCCCAGCCGTAATACCTGCTCGCCAATCGGTCCTTGACCGACTGACTAGGTCAGCTTTTGGTCGCCTTGGTCCGAATGCAGAGCCCAATCCCAGGAGGCCAATCCAGGGGATTCCCATTCCCAATGTGGGAATGGAGCGAACAGAAGGCTGTACGCCTCAGCTCGTCGAACAGCCACAGGGTCAGGGGGGATCTTTAGAGGAGCTCGCCTCCATGAGAAAGGCCATCGAAAGCATGCAGGGCCAGCTGGATCAACAGAGAGGTTATGGGAACACGACTCTACCGGTTTCACCCTTGTCAGTAGTAATTCTGAAGGCTCCAATTCAACAAAAGATCCAGTTTCCAGCAAGTATCCAATATGAGGGCACGGCGGATCCCCGAGTGCATTTGATGAAATATTCCAATTATATGGTATCAATGGGGGCAAGTGATGCAACCCAATGTCGAAACTTTCCTTTAACTCTCGGGGATCGTGTCCATAAGTGGTTTTCGGCCTTGCCACCAGCTTCAATTCATTCGTTTGCCCAGCTGGGTAAAGAGTTCTTATCCCATTTCTCTACAGCCGGGTCTTATCTATCCCAAAGACATCGGTTATCCGACTTGAAACAAACTGACGACGAGTCGGACCGATCGTATTTAGAAAGATTCGATAAGGTCTTGTTGGAGGGAGAGTCCGTTAGTGAAGACACCAAGATTGTGGCTGTCTTGGCGGGACTCAAGAAGGGTACTGAACTCTGGAAAGATGTGCACCTAAGATGTCCAAAGACATACGCCGAGTTTCGGGATCGGGCAGGCGTTTTTGTCTCAATGCATGAAGCCCTACAAAAGGATATGGGAGACAAAGGAGAACAAAAAGAGGGTACAAAGAAACCTGGAACTGGTTATCGAGCCCCCAAAAATATGAAGGCATTTACCGAGGGCACTGAGCTAAAAGACAAACTGAACCACATTCTCACTGTATCAATTGATACAGTTTATAATAGTGTCCGGGACAAAGAGTTGCTAACACCTCCCCGTAAGATACGTCAGGAAACGAGCAAGTTGAACCAGAATAAATATTGTGCCTACCATCAAAGTGTAGGGCACTTTACAAGCGAATGTCGTGACTTGCTAAAGCAGTTGTGGCGCTTTTACGAGGAGGGAAAGCTATCGGAATTCGTGAAAAGACAGCCCGGCAAAAGAACCAGAGACGAAGATTCTGATGAAGAAGACCAGGACCAGGCACCTCATCGGAATCGAGCTGGACGACCAGCTCAGGCGCCGGCCGGGGGGCCAATACCGGATATCCAGATGATGGAACCCGCAGGACCCATAGGTGGTTATTCTGATGGACGACCACCGATCTCTAACCGGAAAAGAAAGGCAGAATTACGAGCAATCGGACATATACAGGAAATGGGGATCATTCCACCTACCATGCAAACACCGGAATTAATTTTCACCGACAGAGATTTGGAAGGAGTTCTGACCCCCCACAACGATTCGCTAGTGATATGTGCCAAGATTATGGAAGCAAGGGTGCATAGATTACTGGTGGATACTGGAGCCTACACTAATGTCCTTTTTAAGAAGACACTTGATCAAATGGGAGATTATGCAGGCTACATCAGAGACACAAATCACCGTATCCTGGGATTTGGGAATGCCGTGACAATCCCGTTGGGAATAGTAACTTTCGCTATGCAACTTGTGACGATCAAAGAGCCTGAGAAGAATATTGCAAGAATGGTGGATTTCCTAGTCGTCGATCAAGAATCGTCGTACAATGGATTCCTGGGTCGACCCTTCTTAAACGAATTCAGGGCCGCATGTTCAACTTACCATTATTGCATAAAATTCCCAACAGCAAGTGGAGTTGGCACGGTGAAAGGAGACCAAAGAAAAGCTCGAGAATGTCTTCTGCAAATTCAGTCAAGGCAGGGACAAGTATCTATGATGGAAGCATCAACTAGTCAACTCGAAAATGAACCTTCAATCTTGGAGGACATCCTTGGAGCCCAAAACAATAAGATGGACATTGACGACCAACCGACGCCCACAGGCGATCAAGCACAGCAGGACGACGGGCAGAACCAGCCGAGAGCAGTGTTACCTCCCGTGGCCGACCGTTCGTACCTAAATGATAACCAGGGAAGTCCAACTTCGGTGGCCGAGTCTCACCCAGGGCCCGCAGATGACTTTGACCCTCGATTGGGTGCCGAACCCATGAACATTGAGGATGAGCCAAGTCCGGAGGGGCCAATAGTTGACCCTCGGTGGAAAGGGCAGAAACGACGGGCAACTCCTGTTGAAGAGTTAGAGGCTATCAAGGTTAATCCTGAGCGTAACAGTCTTGAACTTTACATTGGATCTGAACTCCCAGAGCCTTACAGAACACGCATGACGAACTTTCTGAAGGCAAACTTGGACGTCTTTGCGTGGTCTCATGCTGATATGGTGGGAATCAGCCCGGAGAATGCTTGTCACAGGTTGAATATCAACCCAACCCGAAAACCTGTCCACCAGAAACGGCGAAAATATGGACCAGATAAGTATCAAGCTTTAAACGAAGAAGTCAAAAAGCTGCTGGACAACGATTTAATTAAACAAGCGTTATGTCCACAGTGGGTTGCAAATCCTGTCCTGGTACGGAAGCCGAACGGAACCTGGAGGTTATGCATAGATTTTACAGATCTTAATGCAGCATGCCCGAAGGATAACTTTCCGCTCCCACACATCGATCAACTGGTGGACAGTACTGCTGGTCACGAAATGTTCACATTCATGGATGCTTTCGCAGGGTACCACCAGATTCCAATGCACCCGGACGACCAAGAGAATACGGCTTTTTATACAAATAAAAATCTGTTGTGCTGGAAGAGGATGCCGTTTGGTCTAATTAATGCTGGAGCAACTTATCAGAGGTTGGTGAACAAAATGTTCGACCAACAAATCGGAGATACAGTAGAAGTCTACGTTGATGACATCGTAGTCAAAAGTCCCCATAAGGAGGATCACCTCCATCATCTTTCCCAAGTATTTGACATACTCCGAAAATACAATATGAAGTTAAATCCAAAGAAAAGTAGTTTTGGAGTACATTCTGGAAAGTTCTTGGGCCATCTAGTCAGCAAACGTGGAATCGAAGCTAATCCAACAAAAGTAAAGGCAATTGTCGATATGAAACCACCACGCTCTGTTAAGGAGGTACAAAGGTTAACCGGTTGCCTAGCAGCCTTAAACAGATTCATATCACGGTCAGGAGACAAGTGCCGTCCATTTTTCGAGGCCATAAAAAAGGGCCACTTTGCTTGGACAGAAAACTGCCAGAGAGCTTTTGATCAATTGAAAGAATATCTGGGAGATGTAAAAATTTTGTCAAAACCAATTCCCGGTGAGAGGTTATATTTATACCTGGCAGCATCTGACACAGCTATAAGTTCGGTACTAGTTCGGGCGGATGGCAAGTTTCACCTGCCAATCTACTATGTCAGCCAGGCCCTGCATGATGCTGAAATAAAGTACACACCAACCGAAAAGCTGGCCTATGCTCTTGTCATGAGTGTCAGGAAATTAAGACCATACTTTTTCGATCACCAAGTCGAAGTCTTAACAACTTTCCCCCTCAAACAAATATTACATCGACCCGACACAGCTGGACGTCTATTGAAATGGTCCATAGAGATCGGCCAATTTGGCGTGACTTATGCACCTCGAACCGCGATTAAGGGACAAGCGTTAGCCGACTTTATAGTTGAACTAACCTTCCCTCAAAATCCAACGAGAGGGCTAGATCACCCATGGCATCTTTACATAGATGGTTCGTCAACAAATCTGGCCTCGGGGGCAGGAATAGTACTCATCAGTCCCGACCGGCAAGTATTCACTTCAGCGGTCAGATTTGAATTCATGGCCACTAACAACGAGGCAGAGTACGAGGCCCTCATTGCAGGTCTTCACTTATCACTAGCAGTTGGGGTTAGACAACTCCAAATTTTCGGGGATTCCCAGCTCATTGTAAGCCAGGTACGAGGTGAATATGAAGCCAGAGACGAGCAAATGATCGAATATCAACGAATAGTGGCTCACTTGATATCTCTTTTAGATCAAGTGTTTATTCAACAGATACCACGAGCGAGTAACACACAAGCTGACGCCCTAGCAAGATTAGCAACAAGTGATGGGCCAGCAGACCTGACGGACATTGTCATTACCAAAAAAGTTCAACCATCAACAATGGACTACGAAGTAAATCAAGTAGTCGAATTCAACAATGATGATGATTGGAGACCTCCTATAGCCAAATATTTAAAAGACGGGGAGTTGCCAAATAACTCGTTTGAAGCTGAAAGAATTAAAAAACAGGCGACCAGATATACTCTGGTAGACGAACAGCTTTACAAAAGAGGCTTCTCACTCCCGCTACTCAAATGTTTGTCTAGGGGGCAAGGAAGGACAGTCCTGGAGGATATACATTCTGGAGTTTGTGGAAATCACACTGGGGGGCAAGCTTTGGCCTACAAAACTATAAGGCAAGGTTACTATTGGCCAACCTTACGAAAAGATGCAATCCAATTAGCCAAGGCTTGCCATCAATGTCAGGTTTTTGCTCCAAGCATCCATGCCCCAGCCCAGGAACTTGTATCGATTTACAGCCCATGGCCATTTGCAAGATGGGGAATTGACATTATTGGTCCTTTCCCGGCAGGAGTGGGAAATGTTCGATTTGCCGTTATAGCAGTCGATTATTATACGAAGTGGGCAGAAGCAAAAGCCATGGTGAAAATTACACAGCAGAACATGATCAACTTCATATGGCAGAACATCATCTGTCGCTTTGGAATTCCACGAACAATTGTGACAGATAATGGCCCACAGTTTGATGGAAAGGAACTACGAGATTTCTGTACAAAATGGGGGATCAGGAAACACTTTTCAACTCCCTATCATCCCCAGTCAAACGGGCAAGTTGAAGCTGTAAATAAGATCATCAAGCATACATTGAAAATACGTCTGGCAGAAAGCAAAAGCAGCTGGTCAGAAAAACTCCCGGAAGTCTTGTGGGCATATAGGGTTTCTCCCAGGTCAAGCACCGGAGAGACACCTTTTGCAATGGCTTTCGGAACAGAGGCGGTAATACCAATTGAATTAAGAACTGACACAGTCAGGACAACCAGCTTTGATGAACAGGCAAATCATTCTGCCTTAGCCACAGAAGCAGATTTGCTCGAAGAACGAAGAATACATGCTGAGCTAAAGAATGCCACGTACAAGCAGAGAGCAGAGCGTTACTATAATTCCCAAGTTAAAATAAGAAAATTCGAAGTTGGTGACCTCGTTCTGAGAAAAAAGCTCGCCCCACCTCCAGGCATTTTTGGCCCGACTTGGGAGAGCCCATACAGGGTAACAGATAGGTTACCCAATGGAGCATATGACATAGAGGACTTAGATGGCAACTCGGCCCAATATTCCTGGAATGCAGCTAATCTAAGGAAATACTTTCAGTAGGCGACCAGTTCTGCTTCATGAGAGAGTGAAGTTAAGATAGGCGAGCTACTAAGTCCACTGGGCGAACTGGAATGGCAGAGATACAAGATGGGTCCAAAAAACTTGCCTAATTTTTTGAAATTGTTCACCAAGTATAAATGGTCGAACAAAGGTGAATTGGTTTAAGTCTGGTCGCGTGCTGGGATGTTAGTGTAGTAATTTCATTTCCTCTTAAGAGTCTAAAGGATGTCTTGACAAATTGTGTAGTAGTCGAGCAACTTTGACTCTTGGTGTAAATTATGTTCTTTAGTAAGTTGGGAGCTTAACATTGTTTCTGTCGAGCAAGTCCAACATAGCTAGTGCAAGGTTACGTTCTTGGTCGCGTTTGATACTTGTAATTTTTAAATGTTTGTTCAATATTAAGTTGTTCGTTTGAAATAGAAATGTGAGCTCAAGGCGCAAGTTGATTATACAACCAAGCCCATTTAAGGCTGTTCGTTTTTAAATGGACATAGCCTAAGGCCAAAAGCCCATCAAATCCTAAGGCCAAAAAAAAAAAAAGGTTCTTAAAGAACAAGGCCCAACTACATTAAGATTGTTGAAGCACAGAAAAAGATGCAAAGAACAATTAATGCGAGATAAAAGACGAGCAAGTAAGCGAAATATATCCATTGATGATAAGGCTTAATCGCCCAAAAATTACAAAAGGATGAACAACAAAAAAGAAGTACAAGTTCCTAGCTAATCCTGTCCGCTAAGATCCTTGTCCGGCAGGAGGAGATATGTTGTCATCCTTGGGGTCTTCAAGTGGAGAGCCTTCAATGGCAGGGTCAACTGGGATCACCTCAGTTAGCTCAGCAATCAATCCCTCAGCATCAGCACGTTCCTTCAGAGCTCTTTCACTTTGATCGGCAGGAAGGATTTGCTCGCCCTCCGCAGCATCGCCCTCTTCTTCCTCGTCCTCGGCAGGACTTGTGATAATAATCTCGGGGCCAATGAAGTCGAGCTTGATCCCATATTCAGGCAGGTCGCCAATTTGCAGAGTTGTGCCCGGAGCAGGAGGGTTAGATTCAACAAAATTGCACAACTCCTTGCCGATCTCCTCAACAACTGCGGCAGCCTTGAATTCATGGGCAATACGGATGCTCTCCGCGTAACCCGTTACGTAACCAAGAATCGAGCTCACCTCCATTTTAGGAATAAGTTCCTCTTGGGTAATGGAGTTGGCGAGCTGGATCTCAAGGTCCGCAACTTTGGCCGTCGCTTCAGTTGCATATTTCTCGGCGACCTCCTTCTGCTGCTGGGCACGAGCAAGTTCTGCTCGCATGTGCTCAACCTCGGCCATTTTGACCTTCAGCTCCTCGGAGACTTTGACGTGCAGGTCCAAGGCACGCTGCTCGCTAATCTGATGAGCTTTGGCTTTGTTCTCGAGATCGGCAATAATCTTCTTCGCCTCAGCCTTAGCTTCATCACGCTCCTTGGCAATACGGCTGACCGTGGCCGCATGTTGTCGTGAGTCCTTCTCAAGGTCCTCAACTTGGTCGACCAGACGTTGCACGGCCGCCAAGGTGTTGCCCGCCTCGACAAGACACAAACGGCCATTATCACGAGGCGCTTGTGCCTTAACGGTCTCATTAAGCTCCTTGGTCCAGCTCCGAGCAACGACCTCGGAGGCGCGGCGGACAAAAGAGTCCGGGATTTCGCGCAAGTTGGTCGGCACCCTTGAGCAAGCGAATCGATGCACCAGGTTAGATCGCCCTGGATACTGCTCGGGCGAGTAGCTGAAAAGAAATTTTTCAGTTAAAAAAAAAAAAAAAAAATGCTAAGTGTAATGGGCGAGCAAGGTTATACCTGTCAAGACGACCTTTATCCCAACCAAGGTAGGTGGGATCAGATGAAGGACCAGATCCTTCACGAGTGGTGACAACCAGAGCATGCTCGCCGGGACGCTCCACCGAAGGAGTTTGTTCGCTGTCGCCTTCGGATGGTCGGACAGCCACCGTCACCTTCTCTTGAGCCGTCTTTGCTCGTTTGGCTGCCTTCTCGGTATCGGAGACGGGGGTACCGTCTCCACGGAGAAGCCTCTTCGCCCTCGGAACCAGTGTCTTGGGCGGACTCGCCACGGGGGCAGGAGGCTGTGCCGAGCTGGACCCGCCGGCTTGTCGAGAGTCTCCTTTTCCACCCTTAGCCGCAAGGGCGATGATTTTTGAGAGGGGATCCGACTTCTTGCGTCCTTTTTTGGTCGGCATCTCCCAAACCCGGTTATCAAGCTCAAGGAAGGAAGGGTGAAGCGCAACGGAGGCGAGCTGATCTGTAAAAGAAAGAAAAACAAAATTAATATTAAGTATAAAATCGACCAGATCTGCTCGCCCAGCTTAAAGATAATTACCCTCTGGGATACGAGCTAGAGCCTCGAGATGGTGAGGGTAGGTCGTGAGGTGAGCAACTCGCAGTGTGTCCTCGGAGAAGAGATGGCCGATACTTCGATCTTCTCGGCGACGAAGGGCGATCAAGCACGCAACAAACAGGAATAGGTCGCTTATGCTATTCTTCACAGTTCGCCACCCCAAGTTCTTGGGACCTGAAACAAAGGGAAAAGAGAATTAAAATTAGTCCAACCACTTCAAAGATATAGAAGAGGTAAGACTCACGCTTTAATTCCCTAAACTCCGCCGGGGTCTCGATTCGTTCAGAACCCCCTGAAGAGCGAGCAGAAGCACGCCAATCGCCTCCAATCCAGAACCAGTCATGCTTCCAATCCCGCACTTTCCCAGGAATATCCTCGACAAGTTTTTGGCCTGGTCGCGCCTTTAGATAGTACCAGCCCGCCTCTTCCCCAGTACAGCCGGTCATCGTCATTATGTAGCCAACCTCCTCGGCGGACAGCCTGTTTGGATACCCCTCCAGGGCGAACATTACCATCAGGGCCATCAGATTTATCCACCCAACAGGAGTAAGTTGGGTGATAGCCAAGTTCACATCATGTAGAAATTGGCCGACCAAAGGGTGCAACGGCAGAGAGACTCCAGCGTTTAGGGTGGCAAGGTTGATCGCCGTCAGTCCGCGTGGTGGGCGATCAGCTCTGTCGTCCGCCAAGGGAGCATACATGGGGATGTCAAAGGGAATCTTGTAATCCCTCCGAATCTCAATTAACTGTTCCTCGGTAATGGCGGATACGATGCAGCTCGCTGCGAACTCGGTCGCTTTAAGTTTCCGTACTCCGCGAGCAGGAATGACAAAGCGATTGGAGTGCTCCTTTTCGTACTCATTCCAGTTGACACGGCGAGCAACCGCGACTGGAACCCGATGTTCGATCAGTCTGGGCGCCGGAAAGTTAATGTCCTTGAGGAAGGCCCAAGTCAGCTCGTCAAGGTTCACCGGCTGAAGTACCTCGACTTCTTCATCCTCGTCTTCGTGGAGATCCGAGCTCGTCTCTTCTAAGAGATGGCGAGCAGGATTTGCTCGCTCCTCTCTCTCCCCGGAGGGGTGAGCTCCGGAATTAACCGAACGTGCAACCGAGGCCGCCTCGGGATCAGATTCCAAATTGACTATGGGTGGATTCTCTTCGACGGGCCTTTTTTCAGGATTCCGAGGAGGAAAAGAACCGGTCTCGGAGTGCGACGCCATCCAATGAACTAGGGGGAGGAGATTAGGGTTTTTTGCAGATTCCGGCAGAGGGAGAACACGGCGGCTCGGAATTTTCCCCAGCGGAGTAAGGATTCTCGATGAATCAAGAACGCACACTAAGCAAGAAAAGAAGAAAGAGAAGAAAATAAGCAGAAAAAAAAACTACCTTGACGTTGCTCGAAGATCGCCGGAATCTGGGAACGTCGCCGGAAATTTCAAAGAAGAAAGAAAGAAGGATTCGCGCCTAAGAAACAATGAGAAAATGAAAAAAAACGAAGAAAATTTTCCTTTTATACTTCTGGA
The DNA here is from genome assembly GCA_947034835.1 of Ballota nigra. Lineage (NCBI taxonomy): Eukaryota > Viridiplantae > Streptophyta > Magnoliopsida > Lamiales > Lamiaceae > Ballota > Ballota nigra. Next base: position 121,046,256 of record OX344721.1, on the reverse strand, counting down.
AAAACGGGGTACCAGGCGAACAAAGTTGAAAGTGGAAGGACCAAATTGCAAATTCTGGGCGCGTGCAACACCTGTCCGACAAAACGGGAAGGCGCGTCTCCTCGGGAATGTGTGCGCGTGGGCGGTAGCAATCATTTCGCCCACGTCACACCTCGAGCCGTGCCCAGACCTTGGGATCCCAACCGTCTCCGACCCGAGTCTGCTCGACCAATGTTGCCCGCCCATGAAAAGCTGCTCGCTCCAGGAACATTCTTGCTCGCCTTTGTGGCACTTAAAAGTTGCCAACTCAAAAAGTGCTCATCCACCACCTTCACAATTTATTGATCGGCAAGGGGGCAATTGTTGATAGGCGAGCAGGATCATCATTTGGGCGACCAGGATTAGCGCAAATTACACAAAGATTAAGTTGGAATTAACACATGATTCACCCAAGACATCCGGCGAGCAAAACCTACTTGCAATCAAGACACACAGGCGAACAAAATCAGATCAAAAGCCACATGATGAGCTCAAACGGCATCCTGCCGATCAGATCCAACCACAACGCCAAAATAACAATTAAACAAGAGAAAAGACCATCAGAATCAGACTAAAGACTCCTCAAGGACAAGTTCAAAATGACGAACAGCTCTAGACAGCGAGCAAGTCCAATAGATAAGGATAGAATTTAGTTAAGATAAGGTCAAATTAGTCAAAGGACAGGTGTCGAGCATGCAGACTTGGTCGGCCAAAGGTCGTGCCACCTCCTGCTGGGCAAAAGTCTATAAATACTTAGATTTTTTTCAGCAAATAAAAAAACAAGCACAAATTTTTACACACGTCCAAACTTCGATTACGAATCTAAAGCAGCTCGATTAACTTACAATCGAACTTAAACACGTAAGCTTTCATACGATTCTAATCCACCTAAACCCGAAAATCCGTATTCACTAATTACGTTAGTGATCAATCACACGTAATTGTTTGATGATCAATTAACCATCTAAAACAGCCATTAATCTTCAAGATTAGAACTGATCGTCAACAAGGTTTAGGATGAATTGGTACTATATCTTACTCCACTCAAAGTAGTTTTGTCTAACTACTTACTCTAAAACTTCTGGTCCAAAAAGAGTGGCTTAGTGGAGAGGTTTGATTTTTGAAAGCTTTCTCATTAGTTAAAGCCAAAATAACTTCTCGGTTTTCTTGGTCGACTAAGTTTGTTGTCGCCCTACCAGATCTGAGACTTTGAAGGTTTTCTAGTCCTCAAGCATGCAAACTTTTCTTCCTACATAGTTGCAAATTTTCCTCTACTTCGAAGTCCACTATGTATCCCATAGATAAAAATCAATTGTCCTTTCTTTTTCAACTAAAGTATTCCCATAACATATAAATGTTAATCTTAACACGTAAGACTTAAGATCACATCTAGCTTACTCATTCCACAAAAAGGCTCTACTTAAGCTTAAAATCTTATGTTATCCCAAAAGAAAGTAACTATGTCCATGTTTCATACTCCTTCTTATGCATAGAACTAGTTTGTTTTCAATAACGTCTAACTACTCAACTTAAGAACGTGTAGTTCAGTTTCTATTTGATGTTCATCCAAGTCTATCTCCAATCAATTCACTCGGCTTTAGGTTCTCATTGTATTCCTCAAAGTTCACTTTCACTTAAGGTATATTCTTCTATACTCTATATCCTCAAATTTTCTTAAATTCTTAGACACAAGAGAGTGAGATGCTCTAGTACTAATCGATACATAAGCAGTTGATCCAAAATTCACACTTGTTGAATTTGGCATACAACTTCTCTCGTCTCATTGTCTTTAAGACTGCCTTGAGATGTTCTTCGTGTTGCTCTTTGCTCTTAGAGTACACGAGACGATGACGAATTGGTCCAGGTACGGATGAAACACTCTATTCATCAGATCCATGAAGATCGCCGGAGCATTTGTTACTCCGAAAGGCATCACTGTGAACTCGTAATGTCCATATCAAGTCTGAAATGTTGTCTTCGGGATATTCTCGCTCTTGGCCTTTAGCTGGTGGTAACCAGACCTTAGATCGATCTTTGAGAATACGGTAGCATTCTTCAACTGGTCGAACAAGTCTTCTATCCTCGAAAGAGGATATTTGTTCTTAATGGTCAGTTGATTGAGACCTCGATAGTCTATGCACATACAGAAAGTTCCATCTTTCTTCTTTACGAACAACACGGGTGTTCCCCATGGTGATGCACTATGCCTGATGAACTTCTTTTCAAGCAAGCCTTGCAGTTGTTCCTTCAGTTCTTCTAATTCCTTTAGCGTCATTCAATAGGGTGCTTTAGATACTGGTGCTGCCCCAGGTATCAATCGATGGAGAACTCTATATGACGATCAGGAGGTAACCCGGTTAATTCCTCGGGAACACGTCAAGATATCCATCCACAATTGGCACCTTGATGCGCAACTTATCGTCTTTCTCTCCTGTTGAGATGTGGACGAGGTAAGCTTGACATTCCTCTTTTCGTAATATTACTGCAGCTTGGATTGCTGATATTACTCGGGTTTCCTTCTTGGTCCTAATTTCACGAAATGTGAAGCGTTGACCATTTCGGGTTTCGAGGTCGATCTCACATTCTGTGCATTTTATTATCGCTTCGTCCTTTGCTAACCAGTCAAAGCCTAAGATTATGCCAAAGATTTTCATCTCAAGGGTGTGAAGATCGGACTCTATCAGATGATCGCTTAGCGTTAGGGGGTAAACCTCTAATTCGTCCCTTAATTTCCATAGTAGTTCCAGACATTTCCTGGTGCGGCCTGCTGAGGTGGCTTAGGTTCAGCCTGAGAAGGTGAGTTCTGTCCTATAGGATTCACTGATATAGTAATGGGGTTAATGTGGGGTCGTCCACGTCTACGTTCTGGTGCCATTCTAAAGGTGGTTCTAATCGGAAAAGAATAATATTGTTACGATATGTATAGGTGTGAGAAAGTTATAAAAACATAACCGGATTAACCAAATTAACACAAAACGTTAACACTGAAAACACGTGTGGTACGTAATTCACCGCTTCGCATTGGGGCCCCAATGGTACAGTGCTCACATTCGCACAGTATTCTAGGAACTAGTAATGTGTCATTTAGTGATAATCAGATAAAATATGACAGTCAATATATATAAAGCAAGTAAAGCACATTGACAAGCAGTGAACACATAATAAGTATATATATATCTAAAAGTTTTGGTTCTACGGAGTCAATCTCCTTACATTACGTCATAGAATACAAAAGACTTCTAGGTAATAATTCTAACGCATTGTATCCTTGCATTAGTACGGACCACGAGCGACAAAAGAGCAGGTTGGAGCTACGCTGCTATGGTCTAAGTAAAACAGTCATACGTCTGACTACTACTATATGTCAGGAAAGGGTGGCACATCTATGTTGTACGTATTTGTGACTACATCAAAAGGATAACTATTTAAAAGGATTTGATCACTCTGACTGATCACTACTATCATACGGAAATACCCATCGTCGACTTCTTCTAGGTATGTCTCCAAGTGAATGTGGGGTCTTTGAACTGGGTCTTCTATTCTCGTCCGTTCGAGTAGTCTTACTGCGATAGGACGGAGAACAACTCAGTAACCCTTCTGGCAAAACGAATCACGACTGTCAAATATGTCTCGTCGTGGGATATTGGAGTGGCTCTTGCCTTTGTACGCAGTCTCTTATACTGGGTTATAAACACACTTATAGATTCTAAGGTTAGCTAAGTGTCTTCTAATTATCGGGATATAACTATCTTATGTGGATTCTTATATGGAAAGGAAAATCCTAGTCAAAAATTTTAGTTATGCAGAAATAATATTTAAACAATTAAAGCACATAGTTCAAATAATCATAAAACATTATTTATGAAATTTATAAATTTACACAAATATATTTATTTCTATCATTCACTAATTATCTGCATTTTAATAGTAATATAAACGACATTTCGTGGTTCTTTTTACACCTCGTAGGTGTTGTTTCGAGTTTACGATCTTTTGATTGGAGTTTTGTTATGAAAGTCAAGTTGTCGCAATACCATAAACTTTTAGGCACTTTTACCAATAAAATAAGAACATACCTTCGAGGAGCTTCTGACGGTAATAGGAGACACATTTCCCCTCAAGTGATTTAATTAGTGATCTATACTTACATGATAAGAAAATTTTAATTAAAGAAAAAGAATTTTGGTTTGATGAAAATAATGATTTGGGTTTTGGTCCTAAAGTTTTGAACATAAGCTCTGATACCACCTGTAACACCCCGAATCCAAAATATATTAATTATATCGGATTCGAAGTATTATTGTGATCAAAAGTCCGAACTATAAAATTTTTGAAGGAAATATAACGGAAATGAGAGATGATGAGTCTTTATGCAGCGGAAGAAATGAATAGAATAAATCTAATAAGTATTTCATACACATATATGTGTACATAAAGCATAGTATTAACAGTAATGTTTTATTTAAGTGGGGAACTCCGTGTCGTCTCTATCACTGTCTTTGCTCCACGAAATCATAATCTGCAAGGGGTTAGGAAAATGGGGCGTGAGATTTGAATTCTCACGTATGGGTGATTTGCAACGTCATGGGATTGGTAAATCCGAAATATATTAAGTTATACTCATTGATAAAGTATTTAATTTATTTAAGCAGTTGATATATAAACAAGATTACAATATTTCATAGAAGAAAAAGTTCATATAATGATTCATCGGCATTTAAGCATATTTCACATGGTATAATTGAAATAGCACAAATTGATTCACATTAGGGCAGAACCCAACACATATTCACGTATTATCACAAACTGTCAAACCATATTCGTACGATCATTCCACTTCCAACAAAGTTACTCTTTTCAACTACAATCAATTCCATCAAAGTTACTCTTTTCAACTCCAACCAAAACTTACTTCATCCAACCACACAAACTCACATCATCCAACCATAACATCCCTCAAAATAAGCAAGTATCAATGGCCTTATTCCCAGTGCGTCCAACGACAGCTGACCGGGGACCAGATCTACTTGATCAACAACCTTGATTCCGAGGGCGTCCCCGACAGCGGCCCCGGAGGTCGGATTTAAAACTCGATCCCGACTCCGTACATACTGACTTTCCACAAAACTGACTCAATAAACTTTACAAAGAATAATACTTAACTGACAACTGAACTGATTCATGCTCACGTAAGGTGTTTACTCATGCAATGGTAATCGATTCACAAAATAATAGGCTAATATATAACATATATAGTTATATCACATAATCCAAACAGTTATATAGATAGGTGTTACATTTATGTTGGATTAAATATTTTTGATTTGATTTAATCGAGTTCAGGAAATACCGGCACGATGTTATTATTAGCAGATCAATCAACAGATCATCAACCACCTGATCGTTCCGAGTCCCGTGAATGATGTATAGGCAGATGGTCGAGTCCTCCTTGCGTGTCCCGATTAGTACAGAATCCTACTAGGGAGTAATCCGATTAAAGATCGACTTTTGAATTTGAAAAGCTAAAGCGTTTGTATCTCGAGGATTGAGTAGATTGTGGCCTTTATAAAACTATCAAAAACTAAGATTTTCAAAGGTTGATTTCTATTTGAGAAGTACACCCCTTTTTAAGAGGAGGTGTATTAGGGGGGTGTATTTACTAATTTCAGTGTGGCCTTAACAAAAGCCCTTTATAAAATTAAAAGTATAAGAATTTATATTTTATAAAAAACCTCTTATTAAAACTTATTAATAACTTGATTTTTCTAAGAATTTATATTATAACTAATATAGTTTATAAAAAGTATTTTTCTTTTTTAACTTTAGTAACACTTCTAAAACAAAGGAATTATATTAATTTTTCCCAAAATACTCCTTTTTCATTTGTTATTAATTTTGAATATTAAACGACTTATCTTTTCGTTTCTAATTTTCTAACAGTCGCACAAGGGGAAGACGAGTTTCCTTTTGTCTATGAAAACTCAACTAACACTAAAACAAACTAATTTCATCACCATATCAACAGCTAACCAAACCAAACTAATTCATCCATTCACTAATACCCTCCAACTAAAACAACAATACTAAACAACTAAACCAACAATACTAAACAACTAATTCAACGATATTAATCAACAAACCCAATATTACCAAACCTAACAACTAACACTATATAACAATTTCAATAATACTAATACCAACAACACCAACAGCTATGAAATTCAACATAATAAAATCTTCATCTACAACTTATAGGCTTCCAAGCCAAAAACAAATGTTCTTAAACTTACACAGTCTCAGGGAGATTAAAACTGTTCAAAACCTATACCGACTACAACGAGAAATAGAAAGAAGGTTAGCAACCTTACGAGTCCCAAATCGGGCAGCCTAACAGCGTAGTTCAGAGACTCATCGGGTAAATTCGAGCAGCCTAACGGCATCGTTTGGTGATTCGATAAATTGTCGGATAATTCGGATAGCATAACGGCGTCGTTCTGGATTTCCCGAAAATAATTCAAGCAGCCATACGTTCTTCAACTTCACCGGAAAAGCAACAAGGACAAAAACACCTCGATTACACACGAATAGGAATTATTGTGAGTCTTAAATTAATTAATTCGGGATTGAGAAAAATCGGGGAAATTGAAAACAAAGGATCGAATTAGTGATGAATTGGGAAAATGAGACTCACCAAAGGAAACAAGCGGACAACGACGCTCGAAGGTGAGACGCAGCGGCGCTGGGCGTCGCTAGAGAGAGAGAGAGACAAGGCGAGGTGCGACAGCGTCAAGCGGCGTGAGGCGCTGGCGTGAGGGCGGCGCTGGAAGCGGCGTGACGGCGACAGCTGTGCGAGGCTGTGCTGCTGGCGGTGCTGTGCGACGGCGCAGGAGGGAAAGCGGCGGCTCTGCTCCAGTGGTGGCGCTGCGACGGCGGCGCAACTGGAAGAGGGAGAGCAGCGGTCGATTTCGGACGGCGGAAGAAGAGGCGTTGCTGGTGGTTGGCCGGAGAAGGAGACGGAAGAGCTTCGATCGTCGATTGGAAAGGAGGAAGGAGAACGCCGACTGGAGCACGACGGTGAGCGGCGCTCCGTCGCGGCCAAAGGGAGAAGGCACGGCGGTGGTGATGGCCTGCGTCGAAGAGAGAGAGAAGAGCTGGAGGGCTGTGCCGCCGTTGAATTCGAGAGGCGATCGGCGCTTGCTCGCCGATTTGCAGAGAGAAAACAAGAGAGAAGGGAGAGAAAGTGTACGCGGTTTTGTTCATTCGAGGAGAGAGAAACCAATTTGAGGGAAGACTCATTCTCTTGGAAAATTAGAGGAAATCCGTAACTTAGTAATTATCCTACAATTAAAAATAAATCAAATAAGAAAAGGAAAGGATTAAGTGGCTGGAATTTTTTCTATTTAATTAATTTAATTTAAATTAAAAGAAGGGATAATCTTGTGGTTGAGATTCATCCTTCAAATTCTAGATATTTTCGATCCCACTGGATACGGTTTAGGGATCGTTTGGTTCACGGGTTAAATTCCGATTTAATAATTAATATAGTTTTAAGATTCAATTAATATTTTATTGTATTTGAATTATTCTCAATAAATTAAACGGATCGAAACCCTAAATTCAAACTCGATTATTTAATTTCTCGTAGTCCTTTATTCGTTTGAAAGGTTCGATTCTTTCTACGAATTTATGAATTTGTAAAAAGGGTATATATTTAAATTACACAAAAGCACACAAAATAATAAAATAAAAAGAAACAAAGATAAGAAAATAAAATAAGGGTTCTAGGAATATAAAAGGTATAAAACGGGACGGGGTATTACAATATATATATATATATATATATATATATATGTTAATATATATTTCAGTTGTAGAAATTGATTATATATGTTAATTTTGTTAATATTTATTGAATGTTATTATATATTGATTATTTTAGATGAGTGGAGAAGAAAAACAGGAGAGGGGTCGTGGTAGAGGGAGAGAGAGACGAGCGGGGTCTCTTAGACCCGTTCTACCTCCGATTGTCGCCCCTGAGGGGTTCTCGTCCACACCCCAGACGGGCGAGGGATCATCATCTTCCTCCCGCCAGCATCCCACTGGGGTGATGCGGATGAAAGTTGAGCCTCGTGGAAATTCGTAAGTTTTAATCTTTTCAACTTTCAACATTTATTAATTATACCCTATTTATATTATTAACTTTGTAATTTTAATGTTGCAGTTGGATCCCGGGACATGAGGTGACTACTCACTTAACCGACTGCTTCATGTCCGTTGGGTTCGAGTCCACCGCTTACAGTTGGGGTTTGGTGTCTGAAACGAGGAGACGACAATATTTTGAGGAGTTTAAGGTATAATTTATTTATTATTTATTCATTATTTATTAATATAAATTATGTAAATAATATATTTTATTTTATTTTAATATAATTGCAGAAACACGTTGTGTGGAAACTGGAGCACGAGGCCCTGATGTGGAGGAACTTCTGCTTCAAATATGCCGAACGATATAGGGACCTGATGTTTAACATTCGGAAGACCTGGATTAACGACGGAAAAGCGACGAACATGGGGACTGACAACAGGGGTCGGGATGTGTGGCCCCAATTTCTCGCCTACTGGAACAGCGATGAGTTCAAGGAGAAGTCGCAGAAGAACAAGGCGAATCATAACAGCGACCTGATGGAGAAGGGGTCGCTCGACATCGGGCCGGTTCTCGGTCCATTTATGAGCACGAGTTGCATTTTGTAAGTGGCCAGTTTGTATACATTTTTTTTATTTATTTTTATGAAGTTGTGAAAATTTTCAATTACTAAATATTTAATTGTAGGAGCGGGAGCATGGACGTGAGCCCTCTCATTTTGAGAGACTACAGCTTGCCCACTCGCTGGATGAGGAGACCGGAAGGTCCACCTACGGCCGCACCACAGAGATCTACGTACGTATTATTTTTAATATTAATTTTAGTATTATTTTCTAAAATTTCATTTATTAATTTAATTTGCAGAGGAGGATGCATGAGGACCTTGCCTCCCAGTCTCAGTCCCAGCCTCAGGAAGAAGGGTCGGACTCTATGGCCCCACCCTCTATAGACGTTGAAAATGAGCTCTATTTTAAGCACGTCAAGCCTAAGAAGGGGCGATTCATTGGATTGGGTAATTTTGGAAAGAGCATACTCTGATCTCGTGGACCCGACTCATCCTCCTCCTAATCCTCCATCGACTCTCATCCCAGCGACACCGAGAGACAGCTCTCGACTGTCGTCAGACAGATGAGCTCCTCCAGTAGCGAGAGGCACAACAACAGGTGCAGATGGAGGCGCAGCTGGAGTACGATAGGAGGCGACAAGCAGCGGAGGAGGAGGCGCAGCGGAGGAATGTGGAGGAGATGAACAACTGGTGGAGGACGGTTTACTCCACATTAGGTGGACAGATACCACCACCGCCGGTCCCGGTGCAGCCCGTCATCCCGCTGCCCCCGCCGGAGCTCCAAAGGCCTAATCCGTTGGATGAAGAGGGGGATCATCGCGGTTTCGATTCCGATGATACAGGACCTTGATTTTTATTATCTTGTTATTGCTTTTTTTTGTTGAACAACTTTAATTATTATTTTTTTCGTTGAACAACTTTAATTGCTTTTTTTTGTTGAACAACTTTATTATAAGTTTTATTATCTTGTTATTTTTACAAAACAAAACAATCCATATAATTGGTAACAAAATTCGAATTAAAACAAGTTAGAAACGAAAAGGAATTAATTTGATTAATAAAAAAAAGAATGACTCAATTTGGATACGTATACAATTAATTACGTACAAGTGAACGGATTATAATATTATTACTCGTTTTTTCGAATTAAATAAATTTACAAAACAAAAAAAATACAATTGGTAACAACATTTATTAAAACAAGTTAGAAACGAAAAGAAATTAATTTGATGAATAATAAAAAAAGAATGACTCAATTTGGATACGTATATAATTAATTACGTACAAGTGAATGTATTATAATATTAATTACTCGTTTTTCGAATTAAATAAATTTACAAAATAAAAAAAATACAATTGGTAACAATATTTATTAAAACAAGTTAGAAATGAAAAGGAATTAATTTGATGAATAATAAAAAAAGAATGACTCAATTTGGATACATATACAATTAATTACGTACAAGTGAACGGATTATAATATTAATTACTCGTTTTTTCGAATTAAATAAATTTACAAAACAAAAAAAATACAATTGGTAACAACATTTATTAAAACAAGTTAGAAACGAAAAGGAATTAATTTGATGAATAATAAAAAAAAGAATGACTCAATTTGGATACATATACAATTAGTTGCAAGAAATTGAACAAAAGAAGCAAGTCTCCTAATGGCTCATGTCCTCTCTATATGCAAGAGAGGTCATGGGTTCGATTCTCCTTGGATGCGAAATTTGTATTAATTGTTCCAGGCCCAATAGGGCTAATATAAAAAATAAAAAATAAAAAAATGGGAACCTGAATTCGGGTACACGAGATTTTGGGTACCCCAATTTATATAGGTTCGGGATTGCGTATAAATACTGAACCCAAAATTTCGGGTACTCAAACCCGAAAAATCCGAACCAATGCCCACTCCAGATCTGTCCTACTTCTGAATTCGGATCTATTTACATATTAGAAACCAATATTTCGTTTGGATGTATTGTTGACTATATATATGTGTTGCTTTGTTCTGTTCTTGCTGGTCTCTTCTAGTGTTTTTCCTTGGTACTATTCTAGATTAGGAACGAAAAATTTTGCTTTTATTATACGAGATACTATTTGTCTTATGATTTAGTACTATTTTGGCTTATGATGTACTATTGGATGCATTAGCATGTGATAGTGTAATTTTGTACATTTTATTTAAGTCATATTGTGTTCCTTACAATATAATATTGTATGCTACAAGGTATGATATTGTGAAAAGAATGTAAAGATTAATTGTTACTCTGAACCTAATGATAAGCAGAAAGATGAGGAAATAGAGCTCTACATAGAAATTTTGCTTGTAGTCAAGTTGATAGAATTGTGAATGTTGAGGTTGAACCGTTGAAGCTAAAGCAAGAAAAAAAAAAAAAAAATTACTAGAAATACAAGGTTAAAAAAATATAAAGTTTTTCCTTTTTTTCCTCTCTTGTCGCTTATGTTGGCAATACTCATCCTCCCTTTTTGTCATATTGTATTCCTTACAATGTAATATTGTGTGCCTTCAGATGTGATATTGTGAAGTGAAGGTGACACTGGGCAAGAGCAACGGCAATAAATGTGTAAAGAAGAATTACGATGATAATTCCTTGTGGGCACCAGACACTAGTCCTCCCACCTAATGAGCCGCTGAGTCACCATGATTTACCTCCTCCACCCAATCCTGTCGGGCCAGGGGGTGGGGGCCCTGGGGGCGAGGGCTTCGCCTTTTGCTACAAGAATTACGATGATAAAATGATGGATAATGTTATTAGATCTCCGATGATAAAATATGGAGGTAAAAATGACCGAAGAAAACGTGAACTGTATGAATGTATTATTTTTCAATGTAATATTACCAAGTTTATTGATTACTGTCAAGTGCAATGATATAATACTGTTTCACAAAAATTGTGCTATTGATTTTTAGCGATTTACGCATTTATCTATTTTTTTTTTTACGATTTTTACCTTGTCTAAAACTACGAAGATATGTGAGTTGGTGGTAAAAAAAGGCGGGAAATAAGACGAAGAGGGTGTTTGGCTGAGCTTATAAGCTCCTTAAAACATCTTATAAGTTGTTTAAGAGCTTATAAGTACTACCAATATGTTTGGCAAAATAAGATGCTCAACAACTTATAAGATCATAAAATAAGCTCATAACATCTTATAAGTTGTAAAAAGATAAGTTGGGATTTCCCAACTTATTTTTCTAACCACCTCCACCCCAACCACCCACCTCACCCTGGAACCACCCCACCCCTCCCTAACCCCTACCCACCCTACCTCAAGAAAAAAAATAGAAAAAAAATTATTTTTATAAATTTAAAAAATATTTGTTATAAATTATAAAAAATCTTATAAGTTGTATTAGTCAAACACTTTAACAACTTATAAGCTACTTAAAAATTACATCTTATAAGCTCTTAAAACAACTTATAAGATGTTAGAGCTTATAAGATGTTTCAAATAAGTTTAGCCAAACACTCTCGAAGTGTATTGTTGAATATAATTTTAATATTGTCCAGTGTAATAGTATTAAGTATAATGATATAGTGTCAGAGTAGAATAACTCAAGTGATACGTCACTACTGTACAAACTACCCAAGATTGTATGCACATTACTTCCACCTGCACCATTTTACATATCTCTTGCAGTGAATGAGGCCAAAACTGACACATTCACAGTATTTCCTTTTACTTTATTTAGAGTGGGCATTCCATTCTTTCTGAATTATTAACTCACTTGTCAAAATTAACAAATAAATGCTTGGTTTTTGACTCGTCAGGGAAGCACTCTTGCAATCAATAGATACAGCTGATCTCTAATACTATAATTCATAAACTATGTATTTATATACACTAAAGGAAATTTGAAGCATGACAAAAATCTACGAGAATTTAATATTGAAATCTACCAAACTATCATCACACATAAAAGCGGTTTCACAAAAGAACTGTTCCACAAGAAGCACACCCTTGTACTCTATCATCATCATCTCTGAACTCTGTGGCACAAGCTATGAATATATGTGTGTGGAGATGAAGCTGAACAAAATAAGAGCTCGATTTCAATAAGTTGTTATTTGAATACTAGCAAATAAGATGTTTAAATACTCATATATGATTTTTTAAATACAAATATAAAACTTGAAATTTAGCGTTACACCATTTATTGGAAATCGATATTCAAGACAGATTTTCACTCAACCTCAAGCTCACATTTTCCAATGTGGAATCAGTTAATGGTCCAGGAACAGATTTTGGGCTCATTGGTTAATTTGTTTTCCTATTTCATATTTGGATTAGTAAACAAATAGTCAGATTGGTGGTAGTATTTCGCATTAAGACAAAAAACACATCCAAACTACAGAATTCAGTCCTAAAATGCTTTGCACAACATGGATAATCACAAGCAAATCGAGAAATAATGTTTTATAAAATTATGAGATGATTTCATCACGTGACTACATCTACCTTCATATATATATAAACTATGTCTTAGGAAAATATGAGTTGTTAAAAGAATGACGATAATCTAAAGATAATTAAGTCTTGAATCCTAACTATAAATAGCACGAGCTATTCGAGTCCTCCTTGTTGAACAATAGTAGGAGACACCAAACTATCAGCACATATAAATGCATCACCAAAGCTGTGATGCTTAAGATGCACAACCTTTCCGTCACTGAAACTGTACCTGATCAACTTGAGCCAATTAACATCCAAAATAAGATCACCATTGGGGAAAATCCCAAAGGAGACAACTCTCTGTCAGTGTTGGACTCCAACTGAATGTTAGCATATTTGGTCCAAGATTGTTGAACCCCGTATTCTTTCATTATCCACATCTCAAACACAGGTTCGGCAACATTAGCCTTAAAGATAGCAAAGAGACATCCCTTTGCATTAACTCCTAGTTTAAAACGACGATGAACGGGGGCGGGGGATGAAATCTCAAAGTATTTGTTATTGTCGAGATGGTATGCACTAATTACGTAGCGATATCGATTGGGATATCTATTTTGCTTATTAATCCATCGGGCAGGCCAATGTAGGGCTCCGTGCAAAAGGACACCTATCTCCCTGTAAGTAGCCAAATGCTCTGCCGGAACTTCACAAAATGTGGAGTGAATCATATTGAAGTCGGGGTTCCGAGTAAAGTTATAAACTCTCACTTCATATTGGAATTTGGACACACTCATCACCAAAACCAAAACATATTCTCTAGAGGAGGGGTGCTGACCAAACCAAGATAAATTGACAAAGTGTAAAACGTCTTTACGTATCCAGAAACACTCAGACGTGGAGGGATTACACACCCCAATTGTAATAGGTTCACGAAAGTGCAAACACACTAGACCATCGCAGGAGCCCAGGATTTGTAGTCTCGTTTTGCGAATCGAAGGTGGAAAAGGAATTATTTGCTTGGTTTCTTCATCATTATAGTCGTTGTACTCTATCATCATCATCATCGTCATGTCGTCGCTCCATGGCATCAGGACTCGGATTCGGCTTCGATTATATATGTCGAGATGAAGCCGGACAAAATAGGTGCTCGATATTATACGGAACCAATTTTTGGATACACTTTTGAGTTTTTGCAAGTCTTTTCCGGGGAGACGAGGGAGGATTTCTTCGGTAAATACGTCCCAACAACATTCTTCCCCTGTTTCATTCTTCTGCTCTGTTAATCCTCCCATCTCTTTTCAGAGGATCAAATCCAGTTGCTACAATAGAAATAATATATTCTACCATAAGGAAAATAATCAATCTGAAATTATCAATATCAAATCTGGTGATTTTAGTTAATCATAATAATGGGACAGCTCAAAGATCTCTCCTCAAAAAAGTCAGAGACCATTAACAGCGACCTTTTACAAAATAAGTTGTTTAAATACTCATAAATACCCTCTCTTTTCACCTGCCTATAACCAATTGCTTTGATTGTACTCGACCATATTATAATATTGCTAATTATTACTTGTAGTATTATAACCAATTGTTTTGATTGTACTCGACCATATTATGATATTGCTGCTAATTATTAGTTGTAGTATTATAACCAAAGAAATTTTATGGTGTTGGTGCCATGAATACAAATTTTCATCGAGTAGTTAAACTATCCATGATTTTTAGAATTTTGATTTGATCTTCCTACATAAAGAAATTTTTAGTGTGAAAGTTTTCACACACTACAATCTCTAAATTAAACTATTTTGTACTCCCTCCGTCCACCAAATTTTTACCCGCTTTCTTTTTTGGTCCGTCCACCAAATTTTTACCCATTCCTCTTTTGGAAATAAACTACACTCACAAACAAAAAATGGGTCCCACAATACCCACCACAATACTCTTACTTTATCTACTTTATTCACTTTTTCAATAAAATATCAATTTTCATTAAAAACTGTGCTCTACAGTAACCGGGTAAAATTTTCGTGGACGGAGGGAGTAATTTTAATGAAAATTCTATACTATCCTTTAACATATTAAGTTAAGGGTCAGTGACAGTTTTTTCTAACAAGATCCAAAAGTTTAGTGTAAAATGCAATTTTGTAAAAGATCGTGATTTAAACTACAATTAAACTTTAAATTAAATATTCAAATACTAAATCTTAATCCGGACCACCAGCCACAGCCCCTCCCCGCGGTGCCACTACCACACTACCACTTTTGTCTCTATTTCTTTTTTTTTTCACCTTTACTCCACACAATTCTATTATAAGGGAAAAAAAATCAATAAACACAAAACTTTCAACTATATATTGTCAATAATAATAAAACAGTTAAATTTATTCAAAATCTGATTCCTAGATCCTTCTTCATATAGTGGTACTAGATACTGTCCTTTTTCGAAATTATGAGAACAAAAAGGCTATTCTAAACTCAATATAAACATAATTATAGGGAATTTAGGTAAAAAAAATAAAATACTCCCTCCGTCCCAAGATTTTGTCATAGCTACTGTTTTCTCGTGTTTTAGCGAACAAATTTTTTATTAGTATTTAACATGATAAAGTAATTTTTAAGTAACTTTATAATAGAATAGAGATAGATCTATCGAACCCTACCTTAAAAGTTACTTTATCATTTCAAGTACTAATAAACAACTCGCCCACTAAAACGCGAATAAAGGTAGTGTGAACAAAATCTTGGGACAGAGGGAGTAAAATTACTCATTACCTAAGGAGAGCAACCATTTCAAAACCTGAAGAGAAGAATTGAAAAAGGAATAAGCTGTTTTTTTTTCTACCTTTAACCTTAACAAGATTTGAGTGTGGAGAGGAGTGCGGTGGCCTGCTGCAAAAGTGAGGAGGAGGCGGAGGAATAAATAAAAGAAGAGAAGATTTAGGTTTTCTTTTTAAAATTTACTCCCTCCGATTCAAAATGTTTGATGTTTTAGGATTTGTTGTAAGAATTAAGAAGTGGTATATAGTGACTATTATACCCTTATAATATATATTTATTGAAAAGGAGATTTATGGAAGGTCAAGTAGTTTATTTATGGTGTAAGATTATTAAAAGGTAAGGAAAAATTATGAGTGATATTTTAGGGGGATTTAAATAGGGGCATAATAGGAAAATAAGGTGCAAATACCCTAAAACATCAAATATTTTGAAACAAAAAAAACACCCTAAAACATCAAACATTTTGAATCGGAGGGAGTATAATAATAGAAGGTGTTTCAATTTATGATGGAGGAGTATATAATATAGCTGGTCCCTTTTATAAATCCCTCCGATTGGAGAATTAACCGAGGCCCAAGCCTAAAAATATGTATTAGACATGGGTTATATACATATATATCGAAATTTTTCTATATAAGGAGGAAATATGAATAAAGAATCTTAGGAGATTTGATAGATATTGGTTATATATGTAGACATTTTATTAATTTGCCAAATAATTGGAAGAGATACAAAGGACGAATCATATGTTGAAATTTTATTTGCCAAATAATTGGAAGAGGTACGAAGAACGAATCATATAGTGAGATTCGATAGTAATCTATTTTTTTAGGTGATATATATACACACTTTAGCTCCTGGATTTCGATGGGATTAGCTCAAAGATTTCTCCTCAATATGGAATCAGTTATTGGTAAACAAATAGTAAGATTGACAGTAGTATTCCGCATTAAGACAAAAATGGGGTTGATTGCCCTTTTGGTCCGAAGAGATAGTGTCTATTTCAAAATGGTCATTTTTTTCATTATTCTTAGTCCCGCAATCTCTTTTAACACTTTTGGTCCCAAAAGTATAGTATATACTGTAGTTTTAGTCTTAAGAAAATGTATAAATTGCAGTTTTTGCTCCAAAGAACAGGGCAAATTTGCAGTATTAGTCCTGCTAATTAACGTATGGGACTGAAACTGCAAAAGAAATGATTTTTTTCGCACATAGGTACCAAAAGTCATTTACATCCATTTTCTTGGGACTAAAAATGCAATTTTCCGGACCAAAATCACATTCAAGCTGCAGAATTCAGCCAGGTGAGGAAGATAAGGAATGTTGGTGGGACATATTTACCAAAGAAATCAAGTGCTTCGTATAACAAAGGAAACTTTTAACTCAAACACCTCATCCACACCAACTATTTCCTAAAAATTTAGATAAATTACCTCAAAATTGATCCAAACAAAAATAAACAAAAAACCCAAATGCCCGATTATGCAAGTATAGTTAAAAAGAGAGGAATAACGATGAAACTTATGAGGTATAATATAAACGTGAAGAATGCTCCTAGACTGCATCACCTTGCATAGTAAAAGTCTGCTTGAGATTTGTTTTCTTATTTATTCCTAGTATTCTCAAGATGGAACTGATTCACACAGAAGAGATCACCCTTAGCAAACAACCCTTTAGTTTAGGTATACTGTTTGCAAAACTAAGTTTATCATATATATATATATATATATAACAAATTGATATATGAAATATTTTATGGATTTAGAATTTGTAGAATAACCCAATATGAGGACCCGAATTCGGCTGCCAACAAAATTGAGTTTCACAAGGCCGAGGCTGCTGGATAATTTGTTCGGTATTCTCCTGCGCTTGCCCCTGTATTGAGAAGATCAACCCTGAAAGTGTGCGTGGTGTTTTTCAGAGTTGTGTTAACTGAAATGTTGACCATATGCGCGACAACACAAGACGGTTACGAGCAGTTATGGGCATATCTAAGTTGTTTTAAGCAGCGGAAGATATAAACAACTTGCAAATGGAATTCAAAATTTATCATAGACTTAAATAAAGTCTATGATGTCTCATGGCGAAAAGCTTCACTATAACCATGTAGTGATACAAGCAAAGATCTAACATAAGATCTCAAAGTGAGAGTAAGGTGACAATACACCGCCTAAACAGATCTACGATGACTAGAAAACTGATCAAACTCAGACCCTAATCTAGTCTATTTTTTTATCCCAATACTGATAGGAGCGTTGCAGCGCTCGACCAACACAAAAGATAATAGTAACGACCCTTCTACACTAGATGTACTTGAACACTCGATAGCGTAGCTCTTGGTTACTACTTCCTGGCTTGTTTCCCCTGGTTTTTCCTTCGTCTATCTTCTGTTATTTATAGATGTAGGATCCACCGGAAGTTACAATTACTAGATCAGTTTGGAATGACCTAGAAACAATTTCCTCCACTAACTCCATGATTAAGAATAACCGCCCATGATGTATTTGATCTCTTCACTTGTTAACCGCAGCCGCATAACCTGGAATATTCTAGGTTTTCATCCTGCGAACACAACATCAAACACAACATAGAACAAAAATGTTAGTATTAGGAGAAAGGGCAAATTCAGTAATGTTATCCAGAATGTTGCCTAAATTTTTTTGACAACTCTGGCATAACATTAACAATCTCCCCCAATTTAGTCTTTCTACTACAACACACCTGATGAAAATCTCAGTAATATGTATGCAATAGACAATGACAAATGAATGTCAAAAATGCCAAACAAAATTAGGATTTTAACTAAGTACAAATCATACTTAGCCCAAACAGAATCCAAAAAATTAACAAGTTGTTCTTAAGATAAGACAGCAACAACAAACATAATTATTGTTCAGAGCCTTTGTATGAGCAACAAGCACAAACAATAAACTATGCTCAAACAATTATTGTTCAGAGCAACGGTAAGAACTTAAACTAAT
Organism: Ballota nigra; assembly: GCA_947034835.1. Lineage (NCBI taxonomy): Eukaryota > Viridiplantae > Streptophyta > Magnoliopsida > Lamiales > Lamiaceae > Ballota > Ballota nigra. The sequence continues at coordinate 121,027,349 of OX344721.1, read as the reverse complement.
GATTCTAAACAATAGAAAAACTTACAGAGCTAGATAAAGCTATCAAAGCTAATCCTAGCTAAAAAAGTAACAGAGCTAGAAAGCTAACAGAGGCTTAGCTAGCTTCAAATATTCAAGAGCTATTACTATAAAGGAAAACATAAACCAAGATGGGAAAGGATTGGGCTGTAGAATGTCAACAGCTGCATCTTCAATAAATCTGCATGAACTCCCCCATACTTGAATCTCCCCTATCTTCAAGCTCTAAACTTGACAACCTTCAGAGGTCACCATACACTGTATCCAAATCTGGATCACCACCTTCATTCCTTGGTCCAGCATCAGCGGCAACATTGATTTCAGCATCATCACCAGCATCTTCTTCTTGATTAGAACCTCCATGTCCAGATGGTCCAGCAACATCTTCAGGTCTTTGTGGAACATTTTCATCAGCTACTCCCCCTGTTGGAGTAGAAAGCAAGAATCTCCAAAAATTTCTTTGTTGTTCCATCCTGGATAGAGTTCTCTTCAAGTCTTCAATAGTCTTGTCCAAATCTGCAATTTGATTAGAGATATATGGAGCAGATATGGTAATAGAAGAAACAGATGACCCATCAACATTTATGTCGGTAGGTATGTTGATAACATTGGGGTCAACACTCCCTCTGTTCTGAGTAGGCTATTATTCTGGTTCAGCTTCAGGCATTGGTTCATCAACTCTTGGTCGTGGAAGGGGTAAATCAATCACCCTGTTGTTGCCAATCAACAACTGATGGTTGATTCCAAGAGCAGGTGCATAACTACTAATCACTTCATCATCAGCTCTTTCAAACTCTTTATCTTGCAGCAATTGGTGTATCAAACAAGGATATGGCAGTAATCCTCTTCCACTAATTTCTCCAGCATACCTCAACATGTTGTTAAATATTTTTTGACCTAAATCAAACTCATCCAGCTCACCTATCCTATACAAAAGGATAGCTTGTTCTTCAGTCACACATGTAGAGTTGGTAGTAGGCAGCCAATTATAGATCACCAATCTATGCAGTGCAGAGTATAAATTTGTCAATCTAGAAGTCAAAATTCTCTTTGCCCAAATTCTGACTTTTCCACTAGTAATCACATAAATCACCAAGTTCATATCAGTTACAGACCTTTCCTCCATGTTCCTTGTTCTTAGAATGCGATAGATTACCCTTGGATTAACCATAATCCTATTACCTCTAAATCTGACATTCCCATAGTTCTCAGAATTCACTCTACCAAGACTCCTATGCAAGTTATCATAAAATTTATACACCCAATCAATATAGTATGGTGTAGCAAACTGAAGTGCATGCATAAGGTGTCTCTTAGAAAGAAATGGAATCAGTTTCATGGCTTCAAACTCAGGTACCCTAATGACTCTTTCACTTACAATCACTCTAGTTCTAATAGTAGTATACCTAGAACTAGTCATGTCATTATATGTATCATCATCAGTCTCAGAGTCAGAGTATACCACTTCAGGTTCAACCGCTTCTTCTTCAGATTCTGATGTTATCTCAGGTGAGGCAATATTTTCGGCAACATGAGTAGGATCACTTCTTCTTTTGCTTCTGATTTCTCTTCTGGTAGTAGAAGGATCATGTTTGTGCTTTGTCCTTCCTTCAGTCCTGTTAGCAAAGAAATCTCTGAGTGGAATCTCCATGTCAACATCTTCTTCAGATGACATTTCTTCCATCACAGTATCAACTTCAGCTTCTTGAGCAGCTTCTCCTTCAGGTTCAGGTTCACTTTCCTTCTTCTCAGATTCAGACACTTGAACAGGCTTTGAGCTTGTTCCATCATCCCTTGGCTTCTTCCTCCTGGACTCACTCCTTCGAGCTCAGTCCGACATTAGGACCTTAAAAATAGCGCTGAGTGGGAGGCAACCCATTTTTACTTAATTTTGTGTGTTTAGTTTTTTCGTGTTCATTTTTGTGTGAGTCGTAAGTCTTAACCTTGTTGGTAAGAGATTTATGTGTAGGCTTGGCTCGTGGTGCTAGAGTTTCTGTAGTAAAGCTTAAAGTGAAGCAACTCATGGAGAGGAAAGATGCCGAGTAGTAGAGCAATCGACAGTTGGTGTATGAGGTAACCCGAACCCCAAACATAGACCTCTTTGCAAAGTCGAAGTTTGGGGGTGGAGTTTTTATTTGCTCTATGTCATGTGCATTGGTAGTGATTGAAGTTCATGAAAATTTAGTGCACGTACTCATATGTACTCATTCTTTTCAAACTTTATTATTGCGTAGCAAGAAAAAGTTTGGGGGGTGTGTATTCATACTTCGAGTTTGTACACGAAATTCTAATGAAAAATTGGTCAAAAAAATTCGAAAATATTGATGCATGAAGTAAGTTGAATTGAGTGTGAGTGTATCATTGGGTGATAATTTGGTTCGTTGAATTGAACGTTGGGAAGAGACCCCAACTCCTCGGTCGAATGAGCGATCTGGCTTAAATCGAGGAGTTCTTAGGTTAGTACGTGTTTTTGAATTGATTGAGTGAAGTTTCGGGCGAGGTTTATTGAAAATTTCGAGTTTTTGGGCAAATTGGAGTTTCTGTAAATTTGGCCGCTCGACTGGAGCAAGGTCGAGCGCCACTGTTCGACCAGCATAGCTCGAGCACCACTGCTCGACCAAGAGAGGCGGTCGAGCAGTCCGAAATCTAGAATGCCCTAATCAAGCCCCCTCATATAAATACCCCTTCCCACACTTTTCACACACAAAACATATTCCTAGAGGGGCGATTCGGCTGGGGTTCGAACACTCTCCATCCCTTTCATTCTTATCTTCCATTTTCACACGAAATCACACCAAGAGCATGAATTCTTCATCCAAAGGTATGTAATTTCTTGAACTCTTCATTCTATTCTTAGTTATAACTTCGTTTAGGCATGAATTGAGAATTTAGGAATTATAGTTCTTATGTGTTCTTGAGAATTTGGGGCTTTTTGATTTACCCACTATTTCATGATGCTTTGTTGATAGTATATGCTTATTTGCTATAGAATTGGTGAATTTCTAGAGTGAGAAAGTGAATGCGAGAAATTAATATGGGTATTTCATGTTGAGTGGATATTCTTGTGATTTGGAATTAATTGAGTGGATTAATGAATATGAATTGAGTTTTGAGCATGTAAATTGCATAATTTTTGTGATGTTACTTCATGATGGACTTAGTTATAGGCATTATTGGTGAAGGTTGGGAGTGTTGAATTGGTTGAATTTATTTTGAGTTAGGCATAATACACCCTCGAGAACATTGATGCCCATTTGAATGATGTGAGTTAGATGATTGTGCTTTGAGATAAGAATAATATTTATGTGTAAGCACTTGAGAACAATAGGGAATGAATGTGAGATTGATTGACCAGTTGAGTTGATTTGTATGGTTTATGGAGTTCTTGAGTAGTAAATTATCTCTAATTACTTGAGTGTTTATGTGAGTTAGGTACAATGGCTCGTCCAAAGTGGAATGAAGACTGTATGTTGTTGGGAGCTAGGTTGGAGAAAGTGACTAACGAGCTTACTTGGAAGGGATTAATGCCCTCGAGATGGGATAACTTGGACTACCAGGATGATTGGTGCTTTATAACATATAGATGGAACCTTGTAGCCGAGAAGGTAGAGAAAACTCGACATCCTTGCGTCGAGTTTATGAGGGACATAGGAATAGAGGGAGAGATTAAGAGGATCTTCACTAGGAATAAGATGGAGAACTTTTATGAGTTGCTACTCACTATGGAGACGAATACCGATTTGGTGGAGCAGTTCTTGGCCACTGTGCAAAAGAGGGATGTGAATTTGTTTAGGTTCAGTATCAGGAACGAGTGGCACAATTGTGTTGTGGGTGCCATCAACAAAGCTCTTATGCTCTCAACTTTGAGTAGGCTGAACCGACAGTCTAAGTCGTTCAAAGCCAACGATTTTTGGAAGGAGATCACGGGAGAAATGTCAGAAGAATATAGGGGGTACGATACATGAGCATCAACAATCAGAAATCCGGTGTTGCGGTATTTGGAGAGGATCTTGGGAAACACTATTTACGCCCAGTCTGAGACGGGAATAGTGAATGCTAAACAACTATATGGAATGTGGTGTTTGCTACATGTTAAGCAGCATGACTTTGGGAGAGATTTCCTAGAGCATCACTTGGAGGTCCCTTTCAGACTAGGAGCGAAGAAGTCAAGAATAAGATGAGGGGGTCTCATTTCCGTCTTAGTGAAGAGTATGTGGTGTACCGGTCTCAGGACCTTGCATAGGAAGGGATTTAGACTTCGATCAGCTGTCAACACTCTGATGTTCAAGCGATGGATGAACTTCTATTGCATCAGGTTTAAGGAGGATGATTTGTTCCCTCTTCCCAATGAGCGTCTAGTAACTTTGAGGGGAAAGAAGAAGGAAAATATTGGGATGAACGGGAACAAGCACTTGGAGTTGGGAAATAAGTTTACTAAGGAGGTAGATGGTAAGGGTCTGCGAGATGTGAGGCCGAGAAAGAGGATGAGAGGAGAGGGCACTAGTGGTGCCAGTTTGAGTGGGGCCCACGATTCTGCTGAAGAAGAAGAGGAAGAGTATGAGAGAGGAGCTGATGAGGAAGGAGGAGAGGAAGCGGAGCAAGGATCACAAGAGATGGAGGTTGAGTCACCAGCAGCACAATCTCCCAAGCCATGGTACCCGTCTCACTTGGAGTGGATGGGAATGGAGCATCAGATCCAGACTCTCTGAATGGATGTGACTTATCTCTGTGAAGCTCAAGATCGGATGGATGTGAGATCAACTCGGATGGAGGACTAGTTTTCTGACATGAATAGATGGATGGAGACGATGTTTATCTCTCACCTTGGTGCCGATCATCAGAACTACCGTCCTCCGCCACCTCCAGATGCTTGATCATGGGGATTTCCCCCAGTTTCTTTCTATTTTCTTTTCTTTTCTTCCTTTTGATTTTGAGACTATTTTGCTTGATGTTGGTGTTGCTTGAAATTGGGTCTGTGATTGTTGAACTGATTGAGTTGCTTGGTATATTTCATGCTTGTTGACTCTTTCTACTAATTGATTGTTATTTTTTAGTGTGAATTGATGAGTGAGTGAGTTGTGAAGTTGAGTTAGGAGTTTATTGTGTGAGAATAGTGGTGAGAGTTGATTTGAGAGGGAACTCGTATGCTTACGAATTTTCCTTCTGAGTACTTGTGTTATGAGAGTGAGAATTCACTAGGACTAGCATGGATGTGAAAGCTGTGAGATTTGAGCCTTCTTGAGATTACAATTCATTAAAGTGATCTTTTCGTTTGTGAGTGGATCGTCACCTTAGAAGATGCTAGAACTTGTGGGTACTCTCACTTCTTGATTGTGTCTAGTTTGATATGCCAAAAATGATTTTAGCCATCTTTGATTTATTGAGTCACTTAGCCAAAAATAAGCCTACCAATGACATTTATCCCTTGTTAGCTCTTTTGAGCATTGTCCTATTTATTTGCTAGAACATTTGAACTTATCCAAATTCTTAAACTCATTTTGTCCCAAATTTGAGTGGAGAATAGGAAAAGTGTGAATGAGAAGGGATCGGGTTGAGATGAGAATGTAGAATTGTTTATGGTTGAGTGAGTATGAGAAAAGGTGTAATGAAATCTTGAGTTGTGGGGAAGACCAAAAATTTGAGAATGAGCAAAAAGAAATATGAGCTCATATGTAGTGTGAAAAGAAAGAAAAAAATATGGGAGTGAAGTGATTGAAAATGTGAAAAGAGTTGAAAAAAAAAATTGAGGTGTTGAGAGTAAAGGAATTGAAGTGCATTGTGTGAAGATGTTGAAGAAGTGTGTTCCTGATATCAAGGTACTGAAATTTGATTTTCTATTCTCCATTCACGTGAGTCACTTATCCCATATAGTTACCCCACCTATCCAAAGAGCCTATATTACAACCTTGAGAAAGTCTTTTTTTATTCAGCATGGATTCTAGAGTATGGTCGAAGTTGAGAGTGCTTACAAGCCTATGGCTGCTGATATATGTGATTGATTGATTGAGTGAGTCCCTTATTATTGATATACACTTGTGGGGAAGAGAAACACATTGTCTAGAGCACATCCATGTTTGATTTTGGTGGTTCTTATTGTTTATGCATGAGTATGATGAAGGGGGTGAGTTTGTGTATGAGTGATCGATCTTTGAAGCTTGACGCTCTATTACTTGCATGATTTAGTTCTATGATTCATTCTTAACAATTTCACTTGATTTATTATTTCATTGCTTGAGGACAAGCAATATGGTAAGTTTGGGGGTTGATTAGGCATGAAATTGTCATGATTTGTAGCTAGTTTTGCCCGAATTTTGAGTGGATTTGATGAGTATTTAGAGTCAATTAAGTATTATTTTCATAAACTGATGAATTTGCCTCTTTGATGCTCATAGATGGATAGAGGGTGAAAATGGAGTTCGTAGGACTTTGAATCGGCTCAAACGGATACCTGGATGAGAAGATATTGAAGAAATATGAATGGTATTAGTTCGTGCAAGGAAAAGTATCACTCAGCTAAAGGAAGGATAAGTGCTCGACCAAAAGAGGTCGAACGCCACTGCTCGACCAAATCCATCGGTCGAGCGCCTGGACTTACAGAGAGGTTTTGCTGCTCGACCAACATAGCTCAAGCACCACTGCTCGACCGAGTTCCAGAGATGCGCGAAATTTAGCCTTTTTACCCGTTTTTTGGCATGATGTCATCCAAATTGACTCGTGCCTATAAATACAACGTTCCAAACTCGGTTTTGGGAACCACTTCACAATTAGAGATAGATTTTGAGATAGAAGAACACCGGGAGAGTTGAGCAAGGGTATTTTACGTGTAATCGAGGTTTTGATCTTACAAATTCATAGATTAGAGTTTGATTTTGATTTTCTTTCTTCTTTTCTTCAATACTTGGTACTTAAGACTTTTGATTTCGTTATTAATTGATATTCGTTCTTAGACTTTAATTCTTTTTTAAACTTTAGTTTATGTTCTTGAGTTTTTCACTTAAATTCATCATGTTTATGTTTATTATCTTGATTTCTTTTGTTATCGTAAAAACCATGTTAGTCTAGAACTCTTGCATGCTTAGGGTAGGATGAACTCGTAGAAGTAGGACGTTGGTACGTAATTAGAATAACTCGTGATGTTTAGTTTTGATTCTCTTAATTAATGAATTCTTAAAATAAACCCTAGAATTATCTTGGGTTGAGTACGAAACTTGTTAGAGAGAAGACGATTGTATCACTCTTTAATAACTAATAGGCTTAACGAGAGGGTTTTAGAAAGGGTTTAACATCTACCAGTTTATGTAGGGAGGACGACCGCATCACCTTAGTTAAATTAGGGTCTCATTAATTAAGCGCAATTCATATACTTGTTAGTGGATTAGTGAAATCGGTTGATATGATGAAGTATTAAGGTTTTATTCTTGAGCTTTTAGTCTTTCAATCTAATATTTAGGATTATTACTTGTACATCACGATTATTCTAGTTACCGTACCAACTCCTTTAGTATACGTAGGGATTTCTATCCTGAGCATCACCATCTCGTATTTGCATACAAACCTCAATTAATTAGTTTAATTTGTTCTTTTAGCATAATTAGTATAATTTTAGTTTAGAATTAATTTCTTAAAAATCCAAAAAACATACACTCATATTAACTATGCGTAGATGTTCAGGACTTTATTCGCATACATACCTTCTCGTGGGTACGATATACTTGGTCCTTATACTTGCTAATACTACAGTGAGTCCATACGCTTGTGTGGTAACTACTAATATAATTAGTACATTTGCGTTCAAGTCAGACGGCGGGATGCATAAGGCGGTGGCAGCGAGATGCGTATGGCGGCGGAGTAAGTGACTGTAAATATATATGTATATCATTTCAGTTTTTTATTTCTTTATTGTATATGTATATTATTTTAGTTTTGTAATAAATTTATATATTATTTAATTATTATTATTATCACATGTGTATACATATCTTTTTAATTAAAAAAAAATTGAATAAAATTAAATGTTCATTTATATATTCTTTTGAATTATATATTAAAACACATATTTAAATAAAACTAAATGTTTAATTATATATTCTTTTAAATCACATATATTTTTTTTTTTTTTTTATAAGTAAAATTCTTTTAAATCACATATTAACACATGTATTATACATATGCACATATATTGATCATTTTAATTAGAAAATTTCAATAAAGTTAAATGTTCACTAATATTTTTTTTAAATTACATATTAACACGTGTATATGCATATATCACATATATTGATCATTTTAAAAAATATTTTTGAATAAAGTTAAATGTTCACTTATACATTATTTTAAATTATAATTATTAACACATGCATATTATAACTTATGTACACATACATTGACTGTTTAATATTCCAAAAAAAATTAAATTATCAATTGTATATTATTTTTTTAGTTATATATTAACATATACATTGATCGTTTTAAATAATAAATGAATTGAATAAAAATAATTTATCACTTGTACATATTTTTTTACCTATATATTAACGTATATGTTCATTTTAATTATAATACTTCGAATATACAAATCAATTAAATACTTATGAAGTGCATTCATTAATACATATATACCTAATTAAATCATTATATATAGTTCATTCTCAACATTCATAAATCCATTCATGATAGTTAAATTATCAATTGTATTTTCTTTTAGGTTGTATAGTAACACATATTACACATATATCGATCAATTTAATAAAATATTTAAAATAAAATTAATATATCACTCGCAAAAAAAATTAGTTGTATATTAAGACATATATTTTTATTCAAAATTAAATTAAACTATCACTTTTATATATTCAACATATATATATGTTCATTTAAATTAAAATATTTTGTATAAAATCAAAATATCACATGTATATTTATTTTAAATATATATTAACACATAAATATTTATTTTAATTAAAAATAAAATTAAATATTACTTAAAAAGGATAATAATTAACAAAGAGTAGTTACTTATCCCTCATAATATTGTAATGGAGTCTACCAAGGACATTGCCCCTTGCTAATTAACAAGGGCAAGCATTGCCTCTTTAATTAACAAGGGCAAATTTGCCCTTGTTAATTAGCGAGGGCAATGCCCTCGTTAATTTTATAATTTGAAATTGTCGAGGGGGACGGCCCTCGTTACCTACCGAGGGGATCCACGTCCTCGTTAAGTTGCTGCAGTTTGACTGAGGCGAGGGATGCCCTCGTTAATTTTGCTAACATGTGACCGAGACGAGGGGACCGACCTCTTTAACTAACGAGGGGGCCCACACCCTCTTTAATGCCCTTGTTAATTTTAAAATATTTATTCCTCGTCTCGCTCCTCTTTAATAGCGAGGGTTACAAAAGCCCTCTTTATTTGAAATTTTTTTTGTAGTGGGAAAGACGATATGATGATGATTCAATACAACAACGACGGCGATGAAGAAACCAAGCTGCATATCTCTTATCCAAGCAAAAAGACACCCACATTCCTGGGTTCCTGTGATGGTCTACTATGTTTGTTCTCCGAGGATAAGTTTAGAGACCATACATTTGAGGTGTATAATCCATCCACAGGTCAGTACTTTCCCGTACAGCTTCCGCCGAGTCCAAAAGATATTAACTATATTAACTATATCAATTGTTCTTGGTTTGGTCGCCACCCCTCCTCTGGTGAATACATTTTGGTTTTGGACATGGTTTTGTTGCCGGACTTTTATTGTGAAATGGGAGTTTATAAGTTGAGTTGCACATCCTACTTAAAACTGATTCACTCCACGCCTAGCCTTGGGTGAACCTGGTGAGAAAGGTATCCTCTTCAACGGAGCCCTACACTGGCCTGCCCGATTGATCTACCGCTCATATGACCGCCCATCACACCTCGTAATTAGTGCATACCATCTTGACAATAACAAATTTTTTGAGATTTCACTCCCTACCCTTGTGAAAGATGATTTTAATCTAGGAGTAAATGCAGAGGGATGTCTCTTTGTGATCTTCAAGCCCAATGCTACACAAGTGTGCACGTTTGAAATGTGGATAATAAAAGAATACGGGGTTGAAGAATCTTGGATGAAATACGCCAACATTAAGGGATTCAACAGAAACAGAGAGTTGTCTCCTTTGGGATTTTTCTCGAATGGTGATCTCATCTTGAATGTTGATAAATCACGATTAATTAAGTACAACTTCAGTGACGGCAAGGCTCACGTGCTTGTAAAGAGTCACGATTCTCGTGGTGAAGCAATTATGTGTGCTCATAGTTTGGTGTCTCCTTAAATTGTCCGAGGAAGAGTAGCGCAAATAGCTCTTGCTAATATAGTTAATACAATATTATAGGTCTTGCTTATAGTTAGAATTCGGGACTGTCATTAGTTCTATTTGGGTTTTTTCATGCTTCAAATGCTCTTAACTACTTATATTTAAATATTTTTAAGGTGTGTATAGCTCTTACTAAATGTTTTCCCTTTCAATTATATATATGGTTAAATAACTCAGTTTTGCATACTATGAAACCAAATTAAAGAGCGTTCCGTGCATGGTATGACAACGCAGGGGGTGTTCTCTTGTGCGTGAATCACTTATACCATGGACACTAACTGAGAATTTAATTTAATTTTGTTTATTTTTTAAATTCAAATTTATATCAGGGAAAACAGTATATTTACCCAAAAAAAAGTTATAGGTCAATTGTCTATAAAATCTTCTATACTAATGTGATTCTTCATCTTATCCCTTCTTTATAGGGAAACAAAATCTATATAACCGATATCTATCAAATTTCATTAAGATTCCTTTCAACAAAATAACTCTTGACGATTCTTTCTTCATCTCTCTCCTAAAAATATATGAAAATATATTCCATATATAATGTATTCGGGATTAATCACATGTCCACCGGTGGGCATAATATTATATACCCACCGCGAACGTGTTAATGACACATAAGCAGATATAAACTATTAATTAAAATAATAGTGGACCTCTGCTTATATATGTGTCGTTAACACATTCACAGTGGGTATATATTATTATGTCAACCTGTGGACATGTGATAATTTCCGATAATGTACTATAATCCTCCCAATTAGGCAAATATTTATGAATATTTTCACAGATCTAAGATTGCTGGAAATTAACCCTACCATACCCATTTTAAACATATTATAATTTGAATAAGCGAAAAGAGTTTTTAATTTAGTTTTTGATTTCTTTTTATTCAGTTATTTACCTATGTGTAATATAAAGTGTAACTTCACATAATTGTCCTTAAATTTATAGAACAATTATTTTTTTCCCTATTTTTCAAAATAATTGTTCCACGAATCTTAGATTCGTGAAAATATTTATAAATATTTTGCCTATATAGAATTTATTTTCATATATTTAAAGATAGATATGAAGAAATAATCGTCATGAGATTTATTTTGTTGAAAGGAATCTTAATGAAATTTGATAGATATCGGTTATATAGAAATTTTTCCTATAAAGAAGGGATGCGATGAAGAATCACATATATATAGGAAGATTTTGTAGAGATAAACATTGGTTTTCTAAAATATCAATTAACTTGAGCAAATTAATTATGGGTTAAACATAATTCAATTTTTATCTCTCTCAAATCTTGTCAAATATTCACTCACAATGAAATATATACAATGCGTATAAAATGTTAATTAATTGATGTGTATATTTTTAATTAATATTAAAAAATATTGTTGTTGAATAGTGAAATTGAAGTAAAATGTCACATTTCTTTTTTCCATATATTATATATATATAAAATGAAAAAAAAAATTGTTGAAATGCCAGATGAATATAAAAATTATATTGTATTTGTTAGTGTTATAATTTATTAGACTATATATTAACTATATATGCAGATTTTATATTGACCACAATATATCACTAATTATCAATAACTATATTAAATATATTTTTAAATCCCCCTTCCAAAACAAATAATATACGGCAAAGTATTATATGAAAATAGTTCATGATAAGTTTATAATGAAAATATTTTAAAGTATCATTAATCTCATCAGGGTATCATTAGCCTGAGTTCAAGAAAAAAAAAATTAATTTTTTTTAACACAGACTAATGATACCCCTAATAGGTTTAATAATACTCCTAATGAGATTAATGATATTCTAAAACTATTTCATGTTAAGTTTATTATGAAGCGTTTTCATATAAAACCTACTCTATATGAAGATATTTCCTGTCAGCAAATAAATAGAACAAATAAAAAAAAAAGTTATTGGAGTTTTACATTTGATAAATCTCCAAATCTCCATTTTTACTATTTAAAATAAGAGTATGTATAGAGTGAAATTGGTTTATATATAAATCACTGAAGGGTATTAGTTATTTTTACTGAAGAGTATTAGTTGTTTTTACTACACTAAAGAGTCTTAGTTCATTTTCACTCTTCAGTAAAAATAATTAATACTCTTAAATAAAAACAACTAATACCCTTCACGGATTTATGTATAAACTAATTTCACTCTATACTTTGTCTTAAAATAAATTTAAATTCAGTACTACTCCCTCCGATTCAAAAAGATTGATGTTTTAACATTTGTTGTTGAAATTAAGAATTAATGTATATTGACAAATATACCCTCATAATTTCTTAATTGCAGCTCCTAATAAATTTATTAAAAGTAAATTTCAATATGAGTGATATTTTTTTGGAAATTGATTAGGGGTATAATGAAGAAGTAGAGTAAAAAATAAGTAAAACATCAAATATTTTGAAACAAAAAATCTACCCTAAAACATCAATCATTTTGAATCGGAGGGAGTATATACTTATAACTTTTATCAAGGATGCAGATGGACTTTGGTGCAAATAATTTTGAAACGGACAAATAAGGAAAATGTGCAAATAATAATGGAACGGGGGAGTACTATACACATTAAAAATAATATTGTAGTTATTCAATTTTAATGATTGACCGGGGACAATAGAGATAAATAGTTTTTTGATCCCGCAACTTGTCTAGTGTGCAATTTTGGTCCCAAAAATATTAACTTTTCAATTTTGGTCCCATAACTTATTGAATCGTCCAATTTTGGTCCCAAATTTGGTCCCAAATGGGACCAAAATTGGACAATTCAATAAGTTACGGGACCAAAATTGAATAATTAAAATTTTTGGGACCAAAATTGAATAATTAAAATTTTTGGGACCAAAATTGGACACCAAACAAGTTAGGGACAAAAAATTATTTTTTCGTATTCATTAATTTTTTTTCTTTTCTCACCTTTTATATATATATATATATATACATCAATGGATTTATTTTTCATGAATATAAATACAAATATTTGAAAAACATCTATAAAACATGAAAAATAAAAACCCATTATTTTTCAATTCCAATTATTATTATTTAAGATGAATTACAAAGCTCCCATAAAATACTAATAATGAAATTTTAATTACTAACTAAGAATTTAAATTGCGATAGAGTAAATAAAATAATAAATTAATAATTTTCATATATAAATTTTGATTCTCCATATCTTCGTAAAATAATTCCAAATTGCTATCGTGATCTCGTCTCCACCAATAATATATACATGATTATTACAAAGATTATTTTAGAGTATAATTAATTAAATAGTGTTTGATATATGTGTATGTGTGTGTATGTATGTGTATATATATATATATATATAAGGTGAGAAAAGAAAAAATAATAATGAATACGAAAAAATAATTTTTTTGTCCCTAACTTGTTTGGTGTCCAATTTTGGTCCCAAAATTTTTAATTATTCAATTTTGGTCCCAAAAATTTTAATTATTCAATTTTGGTCCCGTAACTTATTGAATTGTCCAATTTTGGTCCCATTTGGGACCAAATTTGGACGATTCAATAAGTTATGGGACCAAAATTAAAAAGTTAATATTTTTGGGACAATATATATACGAAATAATTTCCTTCTAAATAGAAATCAAATCCAATTGCTACAATAGAAATAATATATTCTAGAAAATAATCAATATCAAATCTGGTGCAGATCTGCAATTAAATAATCAATTTCCTTACGTACAAATAGACATCGGCTATGGAACTTTTTCTTATAATTAAGAGATCGCAGAATGATCTGATTTATGCGTATCTCACTCAGATCTCATCCTCTGAAAAGAGATGGGAAAATTAACAGAGCAGAAGGATGAAACAGGGGAAGAATGTTGCTGGGACGTATTCACCCAAGAAATCCTGCCTCGTCTCCCCGGCAAAGACTTGCAAAAACTCAAAAGTGTGTCCAAAAATTGGTTCCATATAATTTCGAGCCCCTATTTTGTCCGGCTTCATCTCGACATATACAATCGAAGCCGATTTCGAGTCCTGATGCCATGGAGTGACGACACGATGATGATGATGATGATAGAGTACAACAGCTATAATGATGAAGAAACCACGCAAATAATTCCTTTTCCACCTACGATTCGCAAAACGAGACCCAAAATCCTGGGCTCCTGCGACGGTCTAGTGTGTTTGCTCTTTCGTGAACCTTCTACAATTGGGGTGTTTAATCCCTCCACGGCTGAGTATTTCTGGATGCTTAATGACCTTTTCCAAGTTGTCAATTTCTGTTGGTTTGGTCAGCTCCCTTCCTCCAGAGAATATGTTTTGGTTTTGGCGATAGGTTCGTCCAATTTCCAATATGAAGTGAGAGTTTATAACTTCACTGGAAGTCACAACTTCAAATTGATTCTATTAAGCTATCCCACATCGAATAGAGAGATGGTCTTGGGTGGGCTTATAAGCCTGGGCAATCCTCTCACTTACAACCTGGGTTTTAAGTGTAGAGTTAGGCCTTTATACATGGTATCAGAGCCAACTCTCTACTTCGATGTGTGGATCCACCTGTGGAACCACGTGTCGACCTGGTCCCCGTCTCACGTGAGGGAGGGTATTAAACTATCCCACATCGAATAGAGAGATGGTCTTGGGTGGGCTTATAAGCCTGGGCAATCCTCTCACTTACAACCTGGGTTTTAAGTGTAGAGTTAGGCCTTTATACTTGTGAAGTTCCAGCCCCAGTCCTTATGGCTAATTTCAGAGAGAAAGGTGTCCTCTACACTGGCCTACCCTATGGATTTATAACCAAAATGGATCTCTCAGTCGGTCTCGCTACGTAATTAGTGCATACCATCTCGACAATAACAAATACTTTGAGATTTCATCCCCCCCCCGCCCCTGTTCGGCGTTGTTTTAAACTAGGAGTTAATGCCCAGGAGTTTCTCTTTGCTATCTTTAAGGCTAATATTGCCGAAGCTGTTTTTGAGATGTGGATAATGAAAGAATCTTGGACCAAATATGTTAACATTCAGCTGGAATCCAACACTAACAAAGTGTTGTCTCCTTTGGGGTTTTTCCCCAATGGTGATCTTATCTTGGACGTTGATTATCTCAAGTTGATCAGGTACTGTTTCGGTGACAGAAAGGTTGTGCATCTTAAGCATCACAGCTTGGGTGATGTAATTATGTGTGCTGATAGTTTGGTGTCTCCAACTATTGTGCGAGAAGGAGTCGAATAGCTCTTGCTATTTATAGTTAGGATTCAAGACTTGATTCTCCTTGATTTTTTTAACAACTCGTATTTCCTTTGACATAGCTTATTAAATGCCTTCACTTTCAATCCTATATGGTTGAGAAGCTGAGTTTTTCTTAGAGAATACTACATGTGATACATTAGGAAAAAAAAATGGAAGAAAATCTGCAAGTTCTACCACTAAAAAGTCACCAGTATAGACAAGCAGATGTTGTCACAGGATGAATTATATAAATTTGTTTTTTTCTTAATTTCATCATCTCATAACTTTAAACACAATTCTCCATTTCCTTGTGATTATCCACTTTTTTATTTGTAAAACGAAGTTGTATATAGTTAAAGTGGTTAGAGTTCCACTATCCATGACATGAGAAAAATCCGTTCTTGAATCATGGAAATCGGAAACTCCAGGGTTTGAGGTTGATTGAAAATCTCTCTTGAATATCGATTGCCAATAAATGGTGTAACATTAGGAGAATAAAAGTTTTTTGGTCCCATAACTTATCGAGTGTCCGATTTTGGTCCCAAAAATTTTGACTCTTCAATTTTGGTCTCATAACTTCTACGGTTTGCCCAATTTTGGTCCCATTCTTGCTGGAAAATTTCTTTTTGGTCCCATAACTTATCGAGTGTCTGATTTTAGTCCCAAAAAATTTGACTCTTCAATTTTAGTCACATAACTCCTATGGTTTGTCCATTTTTCAACCACATATTAGTGATATGGAAAAAATGATTAAAAAATATAAAACGAAAAAAATATTATTTTGTGGACACATACTCGAGGGTACCGTAAAGGCCCAACTTTGGGCAGAATGTGAGTTGAGCATGACAAAAAAGAGCACCATTTTTGTATTTTTGAAGAAAATGGGACCAAAATTGGACAATTCCTAGGAGTTACGGGACCAATATTGAAGAGTCAAAACTTTTGGGACCAAAATCGGACACTTGATAAGTTATGGGACCAAATAACTTTTTTTCTCGTAACATTAGCCTTTCCGAATTTCAAGTTTTATATTTGTAGATAAAAAAAACATATATGAGTATTTAAACAACTTATATACTAGTATTCAAATAACATAATGGGAGGGATCTTAGATTTAGCAGAGGTATTTTGCTTATTTGCTTATGGTTAGATTTCAATATTAATTTAGGTTTCAATATTAAATTCTCGTAGATATTTGTTATGCTTCAAATTTTCTTTAATATATATACACAAAGTAACTCTTTTTAACATTTGGTGTATGGTGTATTCACTCAACAATTAAAATTATTTACACTAAAAAGTATGATTTGATTACATTGAAAAGTATGGTCAGATTACACTGAAAAGTTTACACTTAAAATCGATTTTTTTTTTGACACTTAAAATCGATTTCCAGTATAAACTTTTTTGTCTAATCTAACCATACTTTTAAGTATAATCAGGTGACACCTTTTAATATAAACAACTTCAACCGTTGAGTGAGTGCACCGTGCACCAAATGCATATGAGAGTGTATCTAGGATGGCAAGGTCTCATATACACCTGGTGCACTGTGCACTCGGGTTGACCCTGCCCAAACAAGTGTTATACGGATCTTATAAATTCTCCCATATTGCAATTTTTCTTAGACATATCTTCATGGCTTCACCTAAATCGACCTATCTACATTTAATCTTCCTGTAGCCCCCCACGCTTTTTGGCCCTTTCACAATTCTATCTCCTTCCTGGCCAAAACTCAGAAAGTAAGTGTCGGCATCCTTATATTGCTCTAGTTGCAGAAGATTTTGAAGAATCGATGGCGTCGCTCATATTGTGTTTGGGCTCTCCCTTAGTCTCTTTGTTGTGCTTGTGAGCCAAAATCTATTGAATAAAGTAGAAGCTTTCATATTGAAGAAACCAAAGCCATAAATTACAAAGAATTTCAATCCTTAATGAATACAAACAAGACATTGATCGCTTAGTTTTATTTTTTCCCCCAAATTGTCATGAAAGTGCACCATAATATAACAAAACAATTGTCGTAAATTACAATGAAAAGTTACATTACCTAATACCAAAAAGTGCAAATTATTTTTGCCAAATATTTATGGTGTATTATAGTGAAGAGTTATAGTTGATTAGTATGAAAGGTTACACTACACAAGACTAAAGCGTGCAGGATAAATTAACCAATTAAGTATTAGTTTATATGTACTACAAAACGTTACATTATTAACTTGGGGTTTTCTACGGTCAGAAAGGAAGTTCACCCTTCCTGATGTTAGGTAGCCAATAAAAATTTGTCACGTCATCTAGTTTCGCTTTGGACGATCTAACTTCGCAATGAAACAAAATAAGTAAATTTTTAAAATTTGTATATAAAATTACTGAAATATCCTTATAGCCTTTTTAAACAAAATTTTTTATACAAATTTACGAACTTAATCTCCTCCTATTTGTGATAGACTAATAATAAATAAACTAAAATAATCGAGCATCCCTTTTGTTAATCGCGTTTTGGATTCACAAGAAAACTTGTTTCCGGGAATCGGAATCAAATGCAATAAGAACGAAATTGAAAATCACACAAGAACACCAGATTTACGTGGTTCGGAGAAGAACTCCTACGTCCACGGGATCCGAGAGGATAGACTTTTCACTAAGAAAGAAAACGGAAGTTACAAGTTACAATCACACAATCTCACGTGTTTGCGCTCACAGATGAAGTTCTCTCAATCATTTCTCTCAGTTGAGAAACCCCCCTTTTATAATTACAGAGATTGGAAACGAACCCTAGATTCGATTCAGTTGTAACAAACTCAATGTAAGCAGTTATCCAGCTGGCTAACGACTTCAATAACCGCCATGGTTGATTCAGTTAGAACCGCCTTCGAATTAGCTCCAATTTGGTGTACTTCGCGAATAACGGACTTCAGGATCAGATGACAAACCTCCTCTGGCTCTGGTCCTTTTTCACCAGATGACCTCTGGTCCCAGACCTCCTCTGATAGACCTCCTCTGATGACTTATCTACCAGACTCGTCTGACCAGACCTCACCTGATGGACCTCCTCTGGTAGCTCACCTGCCAGACTCTTCTGGTCAGGCTTCTCTGGTCAACCTCATCTGGTTCATCTCCTCTGGTACTCCAAATTCACTAACTCCCACGGCTAACACTTTACCAACATAGCTTCCTATTGAATTAAACCCAGCAGATTACATACTTTACATTTGACCCTTCACAATTCTCCACCTCAGATGAGAAGTATCAATCCTCTCCTCCTCTCCTCCATGCTCCAGCTTGGGCCTAAGGAACATCCCATACACTCATCTTTACCAATTCAACACAGAATTTGAATTTCTTCCCTGGTAAAGACTTTGTACACATATCTGCAGCATTGTCCTCTGTAGATATCTTCTGGATGAGAACCACTTCTTTATCAATGATTTCCCTTACAAAATACAACCTTACATCAATATGCTTTGATCTCTCATGGAATACTTGATGTTTCACCAGATGAACTGCACTCTAGTTATCACAATGAATGACCACAGCCCTTTGACTTATCCCAAAATCCTTGATTATGCCTTTCAACCACAAAGCCTCCTTAACAGCCTCAGATACTGCAACAAACTCTGCTTCTGTAGTAGACAACGTAACTCCACTCTGCAGAACAGATCTCCAGCTTACAGCAGTATTGTACAGAGTAAAGATATACCCTGTTAAGGATCTTCTGGTGTCCAGATTAGCAGCAAAATCAGAATCTACAAATCCTTCGAATGGACTCTTCTGGTCAGTCATTCTCTCAAACATCAGACCCAGATCAGATGACCCCTTAAGGTATCTGAATATCCATTTCAAAGCTTCCCAATGTAATCTCCCAGGATTAGCCATGTATCTGCTCACCATACTCAATGCATAAGCTAAATCTGGTCTGCTGCAGACCAGAGCATACATCAGGCTTCCAACCCCACTTGCATAAGGTACTTTCATCATAGTCTTCTTCTCTTCATCAGACTTTGGTTCTATTTCCTTAGATAATTTGAACTGTTGTCCCAGAGGAGTTGACACAGCTCTACTCTCATGCATGTTAAACCTCTTCAGGACCTTCTCAATGTAACTCTTCTGGGATAAGAATAGTTTTCCAGCTTTTTTGTCCCTAAGAATATCCATTCCAAGAATCCTCTTAGCATTTCCCAAGTCCTTCATATCAAATCTAGCACTTAGCTTCCTTTTGATACTCTGAATCTTCAGAAGGCTTTTACTGGCAATAAGCATGTCATCTACATAGATCAGAAGATAGGCTATCACATCACTACCTTGCATTTCCAGGTATACACAAGTATCATACATGCTCCTTACAAAACCAATGGATAACATAACTTCATTGAACTTCTTGTGCCACTGCCTTGGACTTTGCTTGAGGCCATACAATGATTTCTTGAGCAGGCACACTTTCCCTTCACTCCCTGGTTCAACAAACCCTTCTGGCTGGTGCATGTACAGATCCTCAATAAGATCACCATGCAGAAAAGCTGTCTTTACATCAAGTTGTTGTAGCTCCAGATCCTCTTGGACTACTCTGCTCAGAAGTAATCTGATTGAACAATGCTTAACAGGTGAGAAAACCTCATTGTAATCAATTCCTTCCCTCTGAGTAAATCCTCTGGCAACTAACCTGGCCTTAAACCTCACCTGATCTTTCACACCAGATTCAAGCTTTCTTTTAAACAATCATTTACAACTGATTAGCTTCTGCCTAGGTGGCTTATCAACAAGAATCCAAGTTTGATTCTTCTTAAGAGACTCCATCTCTTCTGTCATGGCTGTCACCCATGACTCCCTATCATCACACTCAAGGGCTTCCCTGTAGCTTTTAGGTTCCTGGTACTCTATGGCTTCTGCTGTAACAAGTGCATAGGAGACCAGATCCACACGGCCAAACCTTGCTGGAGGATGTATTTGTCTTCTGGATCTGTCTCTTGTCAAACTATAATTTCTCAAGTCTGCTTCTGGCACTTCTTCCTCCTCTTCTGCAGGTGCACTATCCTCATCTGATGACTCATTCTCTCCTGTTTCCTGCTTTGGTTCAGAACCAGATGCACTCTCATGATTATCATGATCAAGCTCAACCTCAACTTGAGTAATTGGCTCAGAAATAACCCCATCCATCTCCTCAGCTGATGGCTCCCTATCACCTCCACCTGACTTGTATCCCATCTGAGATTCATTAAACACAACATCTCTACTGGTAATACACTTCTGATTTCCAGGCTCCAGACACCACAACTTATACCCCTTAACACCTTTTGGATACCCAATGAAAACACATTTTAAAGCTCTAGGTTCAAGTTTGTCTTGCCTCACATGAACATAACCTAGGCACCCAAAAACTTTCAACTTTGAGTAATCTGATATCTTTCCATACCAAACCTCATCTGGGGTTTTAAACTCAATAGCAGATGATGGCACTTTATTAATGAGATACACAGCTGTGTTAACAGCTTCCCCCCAAAAACTCTTAGGTAAATGAGCATCAGATAACATACACCTAACCCTTTCCAGAATAGTTCTATTCATCCTCTCTGCTAGACCATTTTGCTGGGGGTTTGAAGGAACAGTTTTATGCCTAGTAATACTCTTCTCCCTACAGAATTGTTGAAACTCCTCTGATAGGAATTCAAGCCCATTATCTGTCCTTAAGTGCTTGATAGTCCTGCCTCTCTTATTCTCAAGTTCAATCAACCATTCTTTGAACTTAGAGAAGGCATCACTCTTCTGTTTAAGAATGTAAACCCAAACTTTTCTGGAATAATCATCAATAAGGGTAAGGAAATACCTGCCTCCACCATGAGTGGATACCCTTGCTGGGCCCCATACATCAGAATGTATATAATCCATAACCTCCTTGGTGGTATGCTTCTCTTTCTGGTATGCTTGCTTCTTTGATTTCCCAAGAACACACCTCTCACATAATTCCATCTTACATATCCTCTTCCCAGGGATTGCTCCCTTCTTGGATAACTCCACCAGGCCCTTCTCACCATCATGTTAACCTCAGAAGACCCCATGGTAACATCAGCTGACCCTGTAACAGTTCTTCCAATCAAAGTATACAAACCATTCTTGATAGCCCCCTTTATGACAATCCTTCCAGATTTGGTTATTGACAGACTTCCCTTGTCTGTCTTGAATTCAAACCCCTTTGAATTCAAGGTACCAAGAGAAACAAGATTTCTCTTTAACTCAGGAACAAACCTGACATCAGATAAGATCCTATCAAGCCCATCAAACATCTTGATCTTGATAGAACCAGATCCTTGCACTCTACAACTCTCATCATTACCCAAAAGAACAAGACCTCCATCAATCTTCTCAAGATCCAGGAACCAGTCTTCATGTGGACACATATGAAAAGTACACCCAGAGTCCAGGACCCACTCTTGACTTAGTCTCTCATGACTAACCATCAAGACCTCTGCACTATCATGTCCTTCAACCTCCACAACAGCTGCATCTCCATCTTGATCACCTTGATTGTCTTTCTTCTTTCTTTCAGGGCAATTCTTTCTCAGATGTCCTTCCTTATGGCAAGTGAAACACTTCCTCTTCTCAACAAAATCAGATTTCTTCCCACCCTTATTCCCTTTTCCACCATCCTTCTTCTTGGACTGAAACCCCTTCTTCTTCTTGGATTGAACATTCAATCCTTCAGCAGGCTTCTTCCCATCAGCTTGGATCTGTAGAAACTTGGTTTTCAGGGCAGTTTGAACATCATCAAACATCACCTGATCTTGTCTTCCAAATAACAAGACATCTTTGAAATTTTCCAGAGACTTAGGTAGGGCATTCAACAACATCAATGACTTATCTTCATCATCAATTGTAACATCCAAACTCTCCAGATCATCCACCAATCTGTTGAACTCGTCCAACTGATCACCAAGATTCTTATCTTCACTCATTTTGAAAACTTGAAGCTTCTGTTTCATGTATAACTTGTTCGTAACAGACTTGGTCTGCTATAACTGCTCCAACTTATTCCAGATCCCAAGAGTGGTTTCCTCCTTTGATACTTCCCTCAATGGCTTGTCCCTAAGACACAAGATAAGCGCACTGTGTGCCTTCCTCTTGTTCTCCTCCACCTTCGCCGGATTAGTTCCAGAAGCCACCTGAGTCGGTGGCAACAAGGCTTCGTACAACCCATTGTGTACCAGGAGTGCCTTCATCTTGATCTTCCATAAGCTGAAATCGTTCTTCCCTGTGAACTTCTCAATGTCAAACTTAGTTGCAGCCATGATTGCTTCCCACAGACGGCGCCACTTGTTAATCGCGTTTTGGATTCACAAGAAAACTTGTTTCCGGGAATCGGAATCAAATGCAATAAGAACAAAATTGAAAATCACACAAGAACACCAGATTTATGTGGTTCGGAGAAGAACTCCTACGTCCACGGGATCCGAGAGGATAGACTTTTCACTAAGAAAGAAAACGGAAGTTACAAGTTACAATCACACAATCTCACGTGTTTGCGCTCACAGATGAAGTTCTCTCAATCATTTCTCTCAGTTGAGAAACCCCCCTTTTATAATTACAGAGATTGGAAACAAACCCTAGATTCGATTCAGTTGTAACAAACTCAATGTAAGCAGTTATCCAGCTGGCTAACGACTTCAATAACCGCCATGGTTGATTCAGTTAGAACCGCCTTCGAATTAGCTCCAATTTGGTGTACTTCGCGAATAACGGACTTCAGGATCAGATGACAAACCTCCTCTGGCTCTGGTCCTTTTTCACCAGATGACCTCTGGTCCCAGACCTCCTCTGATAGACCTCCTCTGATGACTTATTTACCAGACTCGTCTGACCAGACCTCACCTGATGGACCTCCTCTGGTAGCTCACCTGCCAGACTCTTCTGGTCAGGCTTCTCTGGTCAACCTCATCTGGTCCATCTCCTCTGGTACTCCAAATTCACTAACTCCAACGGCTAACACTTTACCAACATAGCTTCCTATTGAATTAAACCCAGCAGATTACATACTTCACATTTGACCCTTCACACCTTTAATTAATTAAAAACATCCAGTTTCTTCAAAAAATCTCATGAACACCAGTAAGAAGTTTTAATATGAATGCGGTTTTCCAAAAATGAATAATATTAATTCTTTGAGTTCTTCAGGGTTAATGATGAATCTGGGTTAAACACATCTATCTAAAGGAGAAGTTTGACCGGTTCTATAAGTTCTTAAAATTAATTAGGGTTTACAGTAGATTTCAATTTCAACTAAACACATCTATCTAAAGAAGTAGTTTGATTTGTTCTATATGTTCTTAAATTAGGGTTTACAGTAGATTCTAATTTTCAATTGGATCATATAACTATAATGCAAAACTATTTGATTTCACAGCCCTTTAAATTATAATATTGTCACGCAATACTTGTGGATCTATTTGATTTTCCCACATTCCTTTCCTTGGCGCCGCACCTCTTCCTGTCATCGATGGATTCTCTCATCGTTCTTCCCTTTTAATCTTTTTTGGAAAAAAAATTGGATCAACTTAATTATAAGACGGTAGATTGATCTTAAAAAAGGAATGACTGGTTAGGAATTATGTGTAAAAGTATATTATTTAGATATAAAATGTTATTAGGGATATATGATTAATATTTTAAATTGTTTTAAATTAAAAAGGATATATTTTTGTCATTTTGTATTTATTAATTTATTTTATTAGTAGAGCGACGCAGTGCGATTGCAATATGCACAATGCAAATGCTCTAATGCAAAGTGCAATCATTTGAAAATAAAATTACACGTTGGATCAGAGATCTAATGGTATTTAAAGGCTCTACTGACGACAGGAAGGGCGAAACCTTCCTAACCGTAGAAAACCCCTACTAACTTTGATGGATATGCATTTGTTTGGTTAAAAGTTACTTCACTTAACATTGAAAAATATTCCCACAAAACACTGGAAAGTTGGTCTTCATATAGCACGTTACTCACCCATCCGCCACTGGAAACACCACTTCAGTCCATCTTTTATCGCACCAACAGAGGAATGGATTCACTATGGACTGGATAGGCATGCGTGCTATAAGATAGCCAGTTTTGGGGCTTTCGACCGAATAATTCGATTGGCCTTGTGTGATCAAGTTATCATGAAGGGACTTTATTGTGCATTACAAAGAAAAGTTACACCAAATAAAATTCAAAAGTTAACCCTTCTATAACTAAAAAGTGTGGACTCTATTTAGCAAATATTTTTTTGATGAATATTCATTTGTTTGGTTAAAAGTTACTTCACTTAACATTGAAAAGTATTCTCACAAAACACTAAAAAATTGGTCTTAATATTGCACAAAAGTAATCTTGCATTGCAAATAAGTGTTACCTAAGATAAAATTGAAAAGTTATTATTTTTAACACAGAAAAGTATAGACACTTTATATCAAACAGTTTTGGTCAATATATTTATTTGGTAAATAATGTCATTTTTTTAACTTGCAAAAAGTTTTTAATTATATCAGTGCACTTTTTATAAGATATAAGAACCCAAATTTTTTATTTTTTTGTTTATATAAATTACTAGTACTTTTTTATTACATTAGTGTACATAATTGATGATTCAATGTAGATATGGTATTCGAACCCCTCACAATAAAAGTAGACACTATAGTTTTGGCCAATATATATATTTATTTGGTAAATAATGTCTTTATTTTTATCTTGCAAAAAGTTTTTAATTATATCAGTGCACTTTTTATAAGATATAAAACATACTTTTTGTTTTTGTTTATATAAATTAATAGTACTTTTTTATTACATTAGTGTGCATAATTGATGATTCAAAAAAAAATAAAAAAAATGTAGATATGGGATTCGAACCCCTGACATAAGGCATTCTCCACCAGGCCAAATAAAGCCAATATACGTTATGAACGTTTATGTATTTGTAAAGTGCCGTATTGGCGTGATCCATTTAAAAGTGGATCGTCCTCATACTTAGTTACACCATGCAATTGGTGCACAGGAAACTCACTCATATAGGAATGCATTAGATGGAATTAAGCTGAAGGGATTAGATTAAATGAAATTAATTTAAGTATAAATGTATGTTTGAATTGTAGGATTGAATTATGTCTAAAATTTAGGGGGGCGCTTGGTTAATAATTCTTCAATGGTAATGGGAATGAGATTGAAAATTAGTGTAATTAGCATGATTCATGAGAACAAAATCAATACCTCTCCTCCTAAATAATGTAATCACTACTCCATTTTGATTACCCTATTCTCTTTCTACAATCATCTTCCTCAATCACGCCCCTGTTCCTCCACCAACAACCATTTATTGTTTACTTCTATTCCAAAATTGGGGCATGACACTAGCAATGGTGTCACCATTGGAACATTTATTCTCCTAACATATAATATTTATTATAAGGGCATAGATGAAAATAAATTTGCATTCTCATTACCATTGAAGAATTTCTAATCAAGCGCCCCCTTAATATAATCCAAGGTTATGGTCCTATGCAATCCCTCAAATCAAACATTGAAATTATCTGAAATTATAAAAACAATTTCAGACAATCCCTCAAACCAAACTGCTTATGGTTTTAGTTACCAAATTATAATCCCATCCAAATCCAGGTGCTAAACTGTGTGTATATATCGCCTCAAAAAAAGTAGATATTCATCGAATCTCACTACGATTCTTTCTTCGTATCTCTTCCGATTATAGTTCTACATATATACCAATGTCTATCAAATCTCCCCATATCCTTTCTTCATATTTCCCCCTTATACAGGAAAAAGTATAAGCAAGTACTATAGAGACTTCAAAGATATTTCACATTAAATGAATCAACAAATTAAATTATTTTAGATCTATGTAAATATTCGCGTGGATTTTTTTCCTATGTTTTCTATTTTTATACATGTTGTACTCTTATTATTTAATAGTCAATCTTATTTGGTATTCAATTTAACAGCTTATACAATTAAATCGCGGTGAAAGAGAGATAGCAGAGTAGTATTTAAACAGCTTATTTGCTCTTTGTTTCAGAAAAAAAAACAAAAAAACACAATCTTATTTGATATTCAATTAGAATAATGGCAGCGCCGAAAGACGTTTCCGAGCTCTCAGTTTTGAAAATCAAAACAGAGGAGGAAATTTATTGGGATGTTTTTACCGAAGAAATCCTCCCTCGTCTCCCCACCAAACACCTCCTAAAACTACAAAGTGTTTGCAGAAATTGGTTCAAAGCTATTTGGAGCCCCTATTTTGTTGGGCTTCATCTCAAGATGAACAATCAAAGCCAAATCCGAGTCCTCATACCACAGAAATCGGAGATGATGATGATGATGATGATAGAGTACAAGCGTGACCCAGAGACCACTGTAGTTCCTTATCCACCGCCCATTTCCGAAGGGAACCCTCAGATCCTGGGCTCCTGCAATGGTCTAATCTGTTTCCTCCACCGGAAACGCAAAATAATTGGGGTGTATAATCCCTCCACGCGTGAGTATTTCAGTCTACAGTTTTCTCCGTGCCTACAAATTGATATTAATTTTTTCTCTTTTTCTTGGTTTGGTCAACACCCCTCCACTGGAGAATACGTTTTGGTTCTGGGGATGAGGTGGAATTATGATTTTGTAGTTCATAAGTTGAGTCGCACATCCCACCTTAAACCCATTCGCTCCACATCTTGTATTCATCGTTCCAAGGAGTTTTCGATTCCCTTTGAGAAGAGAGGTACCCTCTTGCACGGAGCCCTGCACTGGCCTGCTCTCTATGTGAATATCAACGGTGATCAATATCGCTGCATAATTAGTGCATATCATCTCAACGACAACAAATACTTTGAGATTTCACCCCCGGCCCAGACTGCTTTCACACTAGGAGTTAATGCAGAGGGACATCTCTTTGCAATCTTGGAGCTTTCACCTCCACAAGTGTGTTGGTTTGAGATTTGGATAATGGAAGAATACGGGGTTAAACAATCTTGGACTAAATACGCTAACATTGAGGGATTCAATAGACTCAAAAAGCTGTCTCCTGTGGGATTTTTTCCTGATGGTGATCTCATCCTGGATGTTGATAATCGCCGCTTGATCAAGTACAACTTCAAGCACAGCAAGGGCAAGCTTCTTGTGGAACACGAGTTTTGTGAAACCGCTTATATGTGTGTTGATAGTTTAGTGTCTCCAAATAGCTTTATTTAATTGGCTTCCCTTTCAATCATATAAAGTTGAGTAACTGAGTTTTGCATACGGTATAACCAGACTAGAGTGTCGTTTGTTTACATACTTCGTAATTTCATTGTTATTCTTCTCTTTTTAAGTATATATGCATGATCGAGCATTTTCTGTTCATGTTTTAGTTTATGAGTCAACTGTGAGGAAATATTTGGTGATGAGGTGTGTTTGAGATGTGGATAGTAAAATAATATGGGGTTGAACAGTCTTGAACCAAATCTACAAACATTCAGAGGTTCAACAGAAACATAATGTTGTCTCCTGATCTCATTTTGAATGTTGATAATCTCAAATTGATCAGGTATAGTTTCAATGATAGCAAGGCTCAGGTGCTTCATAAAATGAATCATACCAATTCTTAAAATTATGTATGCTGATAGTTTGGTGTCTCCAAGAAGGAGTCGAATAGCTCTAGTTATGATTCAAGACTTAATTATCTTTAGATTTTTGTCATGCTTTTAACAACTCATATTTCCTCTGACATGGCTTATTAAATTCCCTTCACTTTTAATCATATATGGTTGAGAAGCTGAGTTTGCATACTAAAGGTTCGTTTGGTAAGGGTGATGTCTTCTGTGTGAATAGTCTCCTCACTAAACACCTCCTAAAACTGAAAAGTGTGCAGAAATTGTTCCAAAGCTATTTCAAGCCCCTATTTTGCTGAGCTTCATCTCAACATGTACAATCAAAGAAAAATCCGAATTCTCATACCACAGAATTCGGAGACGATGATGATAATTACGACCACACATATAAATTCAAGGCTAAATTTTATTATATGCCTACAATAGATGTATAAATTAATATATGGTATGTTAGTACACAACACAATATTAAAAATAAATTTAGTAACACGCAACAACATTGAGGTTTATCAAAATTATAAAATAAGAATAGTTCTACTGTACATGGTGTGCACTTGGATTTTGAAAAAAATACCCCAAATATGTGTTTGTGTGTGTGTATAAAAAACCAAAATTAAAGTCCAAATTAAGTTTAAAATTTAAATGCATGCTAGCTTTTGTGATGAAATAATATATTGATCTTTGACCCGTAGAACTTGTTTTATAGAATAATTGCACTTTAAGTCGTGAAAACTTTCATAAAAGTGTTTGCCTACTTTGAAAAAAATTATACAGTATATAGATTTTTCTTTATGTACGGAGAGGTATTCTCTTGGATAGAGCCCTGCACTGCCCAATTCAACTATCACCACTCACACCGCGTAATTAGTGCATACCATTTTGACAATAACAAATACTTTGAGATTTCACCCCGACCATTGTCGAGAGTAATTTTAACTTAGGAATTAATGCAGAGGGATGACTCTTTGTGATCTTCAAGCCTGATGACGATGGTGGACCAAAATAAAAGAATACGGGGTTGAAGAATCTTAGACCAAATAGGCCAACATTCAGCTGGGCTTTAACAGATACATAGCGT
The DNA here is from genome assembly GCA_947034835.1 of Ballota nigra. Taxonomy (NCBI): domain Eukaryota; kingdom Viridiplantae; phylum Streptophyta; class Magnoliopsida; order Lamiales; family Lamiaceae; genus Ballota; species Ballota nigra. The sequence goes on along the minus strand of OX344721.1, from coordinate 120,998,060 downwards.
TGTACCCTTTAGGATTTTCCTCAAATGGTGACCTCATCTTGAATGTTGATGAATCCCAGTTGATCAAGTACAACTTCAAACACAACAAGGCTGAGCTTCTTATTAGTCACGTACGGCTCTGGTGAAACAATTATATGTGTTGATGGTTTGCTTTCTCCAAAATTTGTCCAAGGAGGAGTTGAATAGCACTTTCTAATTATAGTTAGTACATTATTTTGCCTTATTATAGCTCTTGCTTGTATTTAGAATTCAAGACCTAATTAGTGCTATTTGATTTTTGTCATGCTTTAAACAATGTTCTAAAAAATGGCCTAGTCGACCTCAGACCGTTCCGACTTTAGGTAAAACGATGAAAATAAACGCTCTTATAATTAATCGGCGACTAATCTGTTTAATTCTTTTTTATCTAAATAAATAATAAATTAAATATGTAATTCACTTTTTATTTTTTAACCTTATCAAATCTCTCCCCCACGAACGTTGAACCCCGCACCTCCACCACCGAAAGCCGTATCCTAGCCCTCCTCCACCGAACCTTGTGTGGCGGCCCTCCACCACCAAACGGCCCCAGCCCTCTATGCTGCTCCCCAACCTTTCCAGGTGACATCTTTTAATTTATATTAATATGCATCCTGTTAATCGGATTTCGGATTCACAAGAAAACTTGTTTCCGGAAATCGGAATCAAATGCAATAAGGACAAAATTGAAAATCACACACAAGAACACCAGATTTACGTGGTTCGGAGAAGAACTCCTACGTCCACGGGATCCGAGAGGATAGAGTATTCCACTAAGAAAAGAATTGGAAGTTACAAGTTACAATCTCACACAATCTCTCGTGTTTGCGCTCACAGATGAAGTTCTAAAAGTTCTCTCTTCTCTCTCAGTTGAGAAGCCCCTTTTATAATTACAGAGATTGGAAACGAACCCTAGATTAGATTCAGTTGTAACAAACTCAAAATAAAGGTAGTTATCCAGCTGGCTAACGACTTCAATAACCGCCATGGTTGATTCAGTTAGAACCGCCTTCGAATTAGCTTCAATTTGGTGTACTTCGCGAATAACGGACTTCAGGATCAGATGACAAGACCTCCTCTGGCTCTGGTCTCTTTCACCAGATGACATCTGGTCCCAGACCTCCTCTGATAGACCTCCTCTGATGACTTATCTACCAGACTCGTCTGACCAGACCTCACCTGATGGACCTCCTCTGGTAGCTCTCCTGCCAGACTCCTCTGGTCAGGCTTCTCTGGTCAACCTCATCTGGTCCACCTCCTCTGGTACTCCAAATTCACTAACTCTCACGGCTAACACTTTACCAACATAGCCTCCTACTGAATTAAGCTCAGCAGACTACATACTTCACATTTGGTCCTTCACAATTCTCCACCTCAATTGAGAAGTATCAATCCTCTCCTCCTCTCCTCCATGCTCCAGCAAGGGCCTAAGGAACATCCCATACACTCATCTTTACCAATTCAACACAGAATTTGAATTTCATCCCTGGTAAAGACTTTGTACACATATCTGCAGCATTGTCCTCTGTAGATATCTTCTGGATGAGAACCACTCATTTATCAATGATTTCCCTTACAAAATGCAACCTTACATCAATATGCTTTGACCTCTCATGGAATACTTGATGTTTCACCAGATGAACTGCACTCTGATTATCACAATGAATGACCACAGCCCTTTGACTTATCCCAAAATCCTTGATTATGCCTTTCAACCACAAAGCCTCCTTAACAGCCTCAGACACTGCAACAAACTCTGCTTCTGTAGTAGACAATGTAACTCCACTCTGCAGAACAGATCTCCAGCTCACAGCAGTATTGTAAAGTGTAAAGATATACCCTGTTAAGGATCTTCTGGTGTCCAGATTAGCAGCAAAATCAGAATCAACAAATCCTTCCAGTGGACTCTTCTGGTCAGCCATCCTCTCAAACATCAGACCCAGATCAGATGACCCCTTAAGGTATCTGAATATCCATTTCAAAGCTTCCCAATGTAATCTCCCAGGATTAGCCATGTATCTGCTCACCATACTCAATGAATAAGCCAAGAGCATACATCAGGCTTCCAACCCCACTTGCATAAGGTACTTTCATCATAGGGCGTTTGATGCATGGTTGTGAGATCCATTAGGAAAGAAATAAGAAAACGAATTTGCAAGTGTATAACGACGTAAGGGGCGTTTGGTGCGTGGTCTTATATAGAAGAATTTCTATACGTAAGGTGGGCTTGGGCCTCGGTTAGTTCTCCAATCCGAGAGATATATAAAAGGGACCATCTATATACCCAGCACCTTTTATCATTATATATTATAAAATAAAATTAAAAAAAAAAAAAAAAAAAAAAAACCTAAATTTTCTCTTCTTTTATTTATTCCGCCCCCTCCTCACTTTTGTAGCAGCCTCCCTCTGCGCCCCCAGGCCGTTGCATGAACCTTCTCTTGTTAAGAAAAGGTAGAGAAAATGGGTAATTCTTTCTATTTTATTTTTTATATAAATTCCCTATAATTATTTCCAAGATTTGTTTCCTTTTGTTCACACAATTTCGAAAAAAAACAGGATCTAGTACCACTATATGAAGAGGATCTAGGAATCAGATTTTGACTGTTTTATTATTGACATTGTAAAGTTTTGTGGAGTAAAGGTAAAAAAAAAAAAAAAAAAAAAAGATAAAAGAGTTGGTGTGGTGTTGGCAAACGGCGGGCGGTGGCTGGTTGTCGAGTCAGAATTGAAATTTAATATTTAAATATTTAATATGTTAAAGGGCAGTTTAGAATTTTTATTAAACTTATTCAATGTAAAAAGTGGGGAATAATTATTATTTTATGCTCCTAGGTTATGAGGGGTGGAAAAAGAAGGACCACAGGTTTTTTAGCTGACAATTTAAGAACATCAGATTTAAAATGTTGCAATTTGAGGTCAAATTGACTCTAATGAGAGCTAATTCGGGTCAACCTGGCCTCAATTTGCAATTTTTTAAACATATGATCTTAAATTGTCAGCCCGAAGATCTACCGTCCTTCTTTTACTACCCCTAAGGTGTGGTCTTAAAAAATTGTTCCAAAGTTAGATCTAATTGGACCCAAATTTCACGTACTCGGCACATGACACCCAATTTTGGGCTAGTTTATACTCGTGGAGCCCGTCTGATTAATGTGATAACTGCTCGAAATCCATGCATTTTATTTGTCTATTTTAATCAAAATTCGCATTTATTTACATTAATTGGATCTTTTATGCTTAATTGTCGAGAAAGATATTTTGTGTTTATTTTGCAGGAAATTGATGAATGTTTGGAGTTACGTGCTTATTGAGATTGATCGAGTAGTGGGCTCGAGAAGGATTAAAAATGAGGAGAAGAAGTTATTGGGCCAGACTATTGTGCAGCTCATTTACTTAAATTGGAAGCCCAGGAATTAATGTATATTTCGGCCCAAATGAATTAAATTAAGCAGCCCAAATTATTCGGCCCATTTGTTTGCTTTACTTGGAAAATGAATTGAAAGAAGTAGCATTCACGTGATGGTATCCTAAGGAGGAGGAAGGCAGGAGAAAGAAAAACATAACATCGGGCCCACGTGCCAAAAGTATGGAAAGAAAGAAAGGAAAAAGCAGCCGCGGGTCCCACTTGTTCTAAAAAAAAGGACGAAGTCAAACATTACTTTCTAAAACTTAGAAAACCCATATCCCCATCAAATCGTGGAGAGAGAAAATGCAATGGGAACTCTTAGCAATCTCACATGCCATTAATGGAGGATTTCGACTGGAAGAACGCAGCCAGCCATGGCCGGAAAACGAGCAGACCACGCCGCCGCACCTGGAAGCTCACTCACACAGTCGCCGGAGAAATTCGTCCTCCGCCCCACATGCCGGAAATTGAAGCCCGCAGAGCCACGTCGCCGCCATTCCCGTCACCAGAGCTGGAAGCTGACCTCACGCCACCATTTTCCACGCGTCGGAAAAGCTCGACCGCAGCCACGGAAGCCGGAAATTGCAGAGGAAAGTACGAAGAAGACGACGTCGTTTAAAGCCGGAATCACTCGACCAAGGAACAAAGAGACTCGGCCAAGTAAGGTAGGATTGCCCAAGTGAAAGTTTCTGGAAAAAATACTCGCCCAAAATAAAATTCTACTCGGCCGAGTGGAAATTGAAATGGAGTGTAAAATATTGGAAGGTGGGTGTATTAAATAAAAGGGTGAGTGTATTGAGGCGAGTCAGAACTGAGTTGCAGCCAAGTTGTCACTGAGTCGGACCGAGTTTGCACTGAGTTGACCGAGTCAAAGCCATTTCATGCCTATTTTGACTGAGTTTGACCGAGTCAAGGCCGGGTTGACTCAGCAGTTACTTAAAAGGTGCAAAAATCATCATTTCTTAGGGATTTAATGGTAATTTCGTCCTAATCTCCTCATCCAACTCTATAAGTACCCCCAAGCATCAGTTATCAAAGGAATCAATCAGTTACGGAAGTTACCAACACAAGAGAGCCCTAATACCCCTAGATTAGATTTTTTTTTCATTTTTCTTTTTTCTTTTCCTTTCAATTCTTTCATAGATTAGATTAGATTTAGCTTTCAATTAGTAGCAATTTACTTTTTAAGCCAGGATTAAAGCAAGGATTGAAGATTGTTGAAGATTTCAATTTCTATTCATGAAGAGAGGTGATATTTTTCCATTTCAATTCATGTTTCTATTTCTATTTCATTCAATTGTTATGAGTTTAATTGCTTGTTTAGCTTCCTTAGCCATGAATATCTCTTCTAGAACCATGAGCTAAGTCTTCTATGCTTTGGATGATTTAGATAATGTGATTATTGAAGTTTTTGTTTGATTTGATTATGATGAATTGAATGATTAGATTCCTTGATTGTGGATTACTTGAGCTTTGATGATTTGTTTCTAGTAGATTATGCATTATGTTAGGATTGACAATATGCGAGAGTTGAGCTAGTTCATACATGTGTTTAATTGAGCGAAATTAGTTATTGAATGTTATAGTTAGACGTCTAAGACATCGAGAGATGTTAGATAGTCTAGAACACTCCGAATCGGGCATCGAAACCTTCTAAACAAGAGTTTGTTGATTAGATGGGATTAATTTGATCTAGTCTAATTATGATATGAAACATAAAAAGGGCATAAGTTAAGCTAGCTTCAATAATTGCATAATCGACGTCATCCAAAGCATATCTCCCCTTGCACTTCGTCTAACGAAGTTAGGTAGATTTTCATTACTCGCTTGTTTTGACTTTCTTGTTTTGTGGAGTAATCAACCCGAGCTTGTACTTTCCATTTTCTTTGTATGATAACTTGAATCGACTTAGCTAACCACTTGTTTCCTTTGGGTTCAGATATTTTTTATTACTTGGTCAATTGCCTTACTATAACAACGATCTCGTACACTTGCGAATGAGTCATATTTTGTGCTTACAAAAAGTAGCAATCACCGTCCGATACCACTTTAAACATAAATTTTTTTCTTTATAAATATAAATATATATTTAAAAAAAATTATAAAAATAACTACTTTGACATGACCCCCAATTTCGGGCTATTTTATACACGTGCTCAGCACATGGTCCTCGATTTTGGCCGAAACCAAGCTCGTTGCTTACACTACAAGAAAACATAAAATTGCCTATGAAAATTGCCAATATGGCTAAGGAATTTTAACAAAAAAATATAGTGGGGATTGCCTACGAATTGTCTACAAAAATTTATAATTGTATAGACATCTTCCTTCCCCACCTACAAAATAATTTGCCTACGGAATTTCGCAGGCAAATTGTGTTGTAAGTAAATTTTTGTAGGCAAATGGCTTGTACGTAATTATACCCAGGGATTTTATTTCGTAGGCAAGTTGTTTCTTGGTTGAGAATATAGATGCTTTTATAATTAGAAAATTCCGTAGGCAACTCTTACTACTAATATTTTTTGTTGGAAAATTTTTGTAGACAATTTTAATTCCGTGGGCAAATCATTATTTTCTTGTAGTGTTAAGTGTAGTTCAAACTATCCCACTTCTGCGCCATTGACGGTCGAAAACTTGGGGTTAGACAGTCGAGGCGAGAGCCGGGTTGGGAAGGGAGACGGTCTAAACTTGGGGTGAAAAATAATTGGGGCGTGGGGTTGGGACGAGGAAGAAGATTTTTTTTGGTATTATTTTTTTTTTAAAATATATACTTATATTTAGAAAGGAAATAATTATGCCGCAAAGTGCGGTTGGACAGGCTCCATGTGTATAAAATATCCCGAAATCAGGGGTAATGTGTTGAGCACGTGCAATTTGGATCTAATTAGTGCTAGTTTGGAATAAAAAATTAAGGCCAACAACTTAGGGGTAGTAAAAGAAGGACCGTAGGTTTTCGGGCTGGCAATTTAAGAACCATAGGTTTAAAATTTTGCAAATTGCAGCATGGTTGGCCTGAATTAGCTCTAATTAGAGTCAATTCGGGTCAATTTGGCCTCAAATTGCAACATTTTAAATCTGGTGTCCTTAAATTGCCAGTCAAAAAATATGTGGTCCTTCTTTTGTTACCCCTTCTAACCTACTAACCTTAAAAAAAATTATTCGCGTTGTATCTCATATTCTTGTGGTGAATTCTTTTTCTATGTTTCTGTTTAATATGTATATTGTCCTCTCATTATTGAATAGTGGAAAAGATATGGCGGTGCGAAGTGTGATATTTTTATAGTATTTAAATAGTTTATGTGATGTTTCTTCATAAAAAACAGTCTTACTTGGTTATATCTAAAATATCGATCCATTTGCGTATAGGAATGACGGTGAAAAGATAGATGCTTTTGAGTATTCCTTTAAAAAAGAAAACATATTACATACATACCGCCGTATTCGCTATTCAAAAGAGATCAATATGATGCAGACAAAAGAGGAGGAGGAATGTTGTTGGGACGTTGTTACCCAAGAAATCCTGCCTCAGTCTCCCAGAAAAACATCTGCAAACATTGAAAAGTGTGTGCAAAAATTGGTACCGCATAATTTCAAGCCCCTATTTTGTTAGGCGTCATCTCAACATTTATAACCAAAGCAGAATCCGAGTGGTTATGCCAGGGAAGACGACATGATGATTATTCAATACAACAACGGCGGCGATGAAGAAACCAAGCTGCACATCCCTTATCCAAGCAAAGAGACACCCAAAATCCTGGGTTCCTGCGATGGTCTACTATGTTTGTTCCCCGAGGATACATTTGAGGTGTATAATCCATCCACAGATAAGTATTTTCCCGTGCAGCTTTTTCCTAGTCGAAATGATATTAAATATATCAAATGTTCTTGGTTTGGTCGCCACCCCTCCTCTGGTGAATACATTTTGGTTTTGGACATGATTTTGTTGCCGGACTTTTATTGTGAAATGGGAGTTTATAAGTTGAGTTGCACATCCTACTTAAAACTGATTCACTCCACGCCTAGCCTTGGGTGAACCTGGTGAGAAAGGTATCCTCTTCAACGGAGCCCTACAGTGGCGTACCGGATTGATCTACCGCTCGTATAACCGCCCACCATGCCACCTAATTAGTGCATACCCTCTTGACAAATTTATACTTGGGAAAATAGTATATTAAATTATGGGTGAATTTGTTTTTTGCGCTATTTTTTAAAAGAAGTTTTATCAACTTTTGGCGCAATTTTTTTTTTTTTTTAAGTAGTGTAATAAACAATTGTCCTATTAATTTGAGGATAATTTACACTTTATATTACATATAGGTAAATAACTGAATAAAAAGAAATCAAAACTAAATTAAAAACTCTTTTAGATTATTCAAATCATTATATGTTTAAAATGGGTATGGTAGGGTTAATTTCCACGAATGTTAGATCCGCGAAAATATTCATAAATATTTTGCCTAATTAGGAGGATTATAGTACATTATATAGAATTTATTTTCATAGATCGTAATGAGATATATTTTTTTTTTTGACGAATCTCAATGAAATTTGATAGCTATCGGTTATATAGATTTTTTTCCTATAAAGAAGGGATAGGATGAAGAATCACATATATATAGGAAGATTTTATAGGCATAAAAATTGGTTTACTAAAATATCGTTTGCCATGAATTGCTAATAGGAATGACGGTGAATATATACTTTTGAGCATTCCCTCTTAAACAACTTATTCATACATACATACATACCACCTTATTCACTGATAAAAAAAAAAAAAAATTAAAGCGCGAATCTCAGAAACGATCCTCACTAAGCAGAGCAGGAAGATGCAGAAAAAAAAAAAAGGAATTGAGGAATGCTGTTGGGATGTTTTTACCCAAGAAATCCTCCCTCGTCTCCCCAGAAGAGAATTGCAAAAACTCAAAAGTGTGCAAAAATTGGTTCCGAATAATTTGGAGCCCCTATTTTGTTAGGCTTCATCTCAACACATATAACCAAAGCCGAATCCGAGTCCTTATAATGCCACAAGGGATTTCGGAGAGGATGGAAGAGTACAAGTGCAAATGTGATGATGATGATGAGGAAGAAATTAATGAATTCCCTGTTCCACCATTGTTTTGCACAAGCCCATCCACAATTCTGGGCTCCTGACAGAAATACAAGACAATTAAGTCTTAATCGGGGCAGGGAGAGATATTTTTATAGTATTTAAACAGTTTATTTGCTCTTATTTATTATTCAATTAGAAAAATGGCAGCGCGTTTGTAAGGCTTTCTGTGTTTTGCCAATCGGAACAGAGGAGGAACGTTGTTGGGATGTTTTTACTGAAGAAATCCTGCCTCGTCTCCCTGCCAAAAAAATCCGTAGTAAAAATTGTCCACCGTAATTAATTTGCCTACAAAATAAGATCTCTAGAGATATAATTGGTATGTTTGAATGGAATAAACTCATGAATGGAATTGAGGTTTGAATGGAAACATGTAAGAATGGTCATTCCTTTGATTGGTATAAATTAGGAATGAAATTTAATTATTATGTGTAGCTATATAAAATTATCATTGTTCTTGATTGATGGAATAGTTATTTAATAATAATACTAATAATGATTGTTAAAATTTTTGTATATATATTCGTAATAGCAATATTCACTACAAAAACTCGCGTTTTAGCGACCGAAATTAGTGACCGCCTAAAAATCGGTTGCTAAATATTGTATTAGCGATCGATTAGCGACCGCCGTAGACCACTGGTCTCAAATCAAATTATTTTGCGACCGATGAGATAAGCGGTCGCTGAATCGAAGGATTAGCGACCGCCTACGACCGCCTAGGCGGTCGCAAAACTTAAAGTTCAGTCAAACTATTTACCTCCTGTTTAGCGACCGCCAGTGAAAGCCAGTTTTTGGTCGCAAATCGGTCAGTTGACTGATTAGGCGTGAAATTGTCATTATTCGTCACTCGAAATGCCCTAGTTTTGGTTGATTTTGTTGAGTATTTAGAGTCATTTACATATCATTTTCATAAACTAATGAATTTGTCTCTTAGATGCTCATAGATGAATAGAGGGCAAAAAGAGAAGTTCGTAGGACTTTGAATCGACTCAAACGGACTCCCGGATGAGAAGATATCGAAGAAATACGAAAAGTACTAGTTCGAGGGAGCAAAAGTATCATTGGAGTGCACAAGCTAGAGGAGCTCGAGCACTAGTGCTCGAGCAGTCGTGCATAGCGCACGAGTTGAAGCTGGTCGTGCACAAGTGCACGAGTACTCGTGCATAGCGCACGAGCAAGAGGGGCAGTCGTGCATGAGTGCACGAGCTCGAGTGCTCGTGCAGTTTTGACTCTCTGGACGTTTTGAGGCGCTCGAGTTGAAGGTGCTCGTGCACTAGTGCACGAGCAAGCGTGGATTTTCGGCCCATACATCCCCGACTCGACCCGTTGCCTATATATACTTCCCCGAACGCGTTTTGAAGGGGAGATACACAAACCACTTGATAGATTTTCACTTTTAGACTTAGTTTGTAGAGAGAGAAAGAGGAAGCAAGCTTTAATTTAACGTTTCGAGGTTTTCCTTTACGAATTCACATAACGGTTTTACTTTTTAGTTTAGTTTCTTCATACCTTTGTTATTGAACACTTTTAAATTTCGTTTTAAGTAATTTAATTTTAGTTCTTAAATTTATTTGCTTTCAAAACCCTAGTTTATGCTTTCTAAGTTTTCAATTCAATTCATTATGTTCATGTTCGTTATTTATTCAATTGTTTTTGTTATCGCTATAACCATGTCCGGCTAAAACCCTGGCATGCTTGGGGTAGGATGAACTCGTAGAAGTAGGATGTAGGTACGTAATCAGGGTAACTTGTGACGTTAGGTTTTAATTCTCTTAATTAATGAATTCTTAAAATTAATCTTAACTTTACTTTTGAATTTCGTCGAAAAGTGTTAGAGAGAGGATGACTGAATCACTCTTTAACAACGAGTAGACATAACTAGAGGGTTTAGAAAGGGTTAATTCATCTACCAGTTTAGCGAAGGAGGACGACCACATCACCTTAGTTAAATTAGGGTCTCATTAATTAAGCACAATCTATTAACTTGTTAGTGGATTAGTGAAGGCGAGTGTTAGGGTAAAGTATTAGGGTTTAGAATCTTGAGCTTTCATCTTGCATTCTTTTACTTAGGTTATTTCTTGCACGTCACGGTTATTTTGATTAAGTGCCTGCTCCGTTAGTATACGTAGGGATTCCTATCCTAAGCATCACCATCTCTTATTTGAACACAAACCGTAGTTAATTCGTCTTCTTTAGTATTTTAGTTTAATTAGTTTATTTTAGTTCAATTAATCTTTCAAAAAAATCCAAAAACATTTCACTCATATTAACTACGACGCGTAGATCTTCAGGGATCTATTTGCATACACTTCATCCCTTGGGTTCGATATACTTGGTCATTATACTTACTCATACTACAGTGAACTCGTACTCTTGCGAGGAATCTACTAGTAGAAGTTAGTACATTCGCATTCAAGTCAATGGCGCCGTTGCCGGGGATGGCGTTGTATGTCTTTTGAATAGGACTTGTCGATAGCTTAGTAGTTAGTAGTGAGTGATTTTCTTTTCTTTTTTATATTCCGTACATATTCGGCAGTTGCATTTTGATTCTTTTGTTAGTGTTTCAGGTTTATGAAAACACGCTCGCAAGGCAATACGAGCGAAGAGAGGTTACCGTTAGATCCTGAGACAATAGCAAGAAGAAACCGAGCCTTCTTAAGAAGGATGAACGCTGCCGGAGGGAAAGAACCAATGGACATTACTAATGAGTTGGACGATGTCGAGAATGAGTTCAATCAGACATTGAACCGGGTTGACGGCACTGATGGCAATACCAGTAAGAATCAAGATCCGTTAAGAGAAAGCCAGAGCCAAAACCCGGGTACTCAGAATCAAAATAGCCCAGCTCATAACATTGTCCAAAATCCTCATAACAACCCTGCTTACCCACATCCTAACTTACCACATAACAACTTACCTTATCCACCTTACCCATACCCACCTTATCTGTATCCACCATACCCGTATCTTCCACCTCCTGTTTACAACCAACAACCATTTTATCAACCACCACCACCCCAACAAGTACCCGTACCAGCTGCTAATCCTCAACACGTTCCTCAGAACGCAGATCAGAATATGGCTATTCGAGTGAGGTTTGCAGTGCAGCCACAACGGTACTATGATGGAGTGGCATTGCCTCCTATTGAGGCAAATAACTTCTCGATTTCCCCGGGAATTTTAAAGCTGCTTACAGAGAACCGGTTCAAGGGGGTGATCGGGAAGGAGAATCCTCATACACATCTGAGGAGTTTTCTAATGATAACCTCCACTTTCAATTACAATGGCATGTCTGAAGATGCCAAGAGGCTTAGGTTGTTCTCATTCTCATTGACGGGAATAGCTAAAGAGTGGTACGATAATACGCTTCCACGGGGAGGTATTACCACTTGGGCCGAGCTCGAGCGTCTGTTCCTCGAGCGATTCTACCCTCCATCCAAAACGATCAAAGCAAGGATTGAGATCTCTTTCTTCCGCCAGAAGCAAGGAGAGGACCTACGTCAAGCGTGGGAGAGATACTCAAACATGTTGATAGAGTGCCCGCAGCACGGGTACAATGAGGGAGATGTCATGGCATTTTTCTATAGTGGTGCCAACAAGGCTGGGCAAGACCATCTAGACACCTGTGCTAGTGGATCATTCCTGAATCAAGGAATAGTGAGGTGTAGAGAGATCGTGGACAATATTGTCACGAATGTCGGGGCTTGGAATGTGGACGCAGATTTCCAGAGAGTTTATCAGGTTGAGGAAGGTGAAGGAACGAGAAGGCTGTTGATGGCCATGATGGAAAAGATTAACAACCTTGAGTTGAGGAAGAATATGGTTGGAGGGAATGCAGCAGAGAATGAGCAAGAGGACAAGCCCACAATTCAGCAAGAAGTAGTCAACTATATGGGAGGTCCTTATTACAATCAGAATGGGTATCCACAAGGTGGAAATTTTCAAGGAAGGTCTTCTTATGGCCAACCATTTGTACCTCCAGGTCCACAACCACCTCAAAATCAATGGAGGAACACACAAGGTTACCAAGGAGGGCAGCAGCTTCCTCAGAACCAATGGAGGAAGAACGAAAATTTTTCATATGCTAACCCGAATGCGGGTATTACTGTTCCTCCAGGTGTTGATCCAGGTTCTAAACCTTCTGGTGGAGAAGGCGGTGCCTCAACGGAGGAGATGTTGAGAGCTATCCTTCAAAAGGTGGAGGAAGGAAGCAAACGTTTATCATCTTTGGAGTACGATGTGAAGGAGTTGCATAAGAAAGGTGATCAGCGTGATCAAGAACTCCAAAAGAGAGATGTAGAGCGGAATCGAATTCAGCAAGAGAACAATAGGCGGTTCACCTCAATAGAGTTCCAGATAAGCCAAATTGCAAAATCATTGAATAGGGAGCCGGGTAAGTATCCTTCCATGCCGGAGGGGAACCCGAAAGAGCATTGCAAGGCTATCCAGTTAAGAAGTGGAACCAACTATGAAGGTCCTCAGATGCCTGCTGATTCTCAGACGCCCCAAGATAGAGATGAGATTGAAGAGATGAGAGTTGAGAAGAAGGTTGAGGGTGAAAGCACTAAAGCGAGCAAAGAGCTTGAAGAGGAAGGCATTGAGAAGGTTGAGAGAGTTCCTAAGTGGAAGAAGGCAAAGGAAGCAAGGGAGAAAGTGAAAAAGACCGAGCGAGATGAATGGGGGGTACCCAAATCTGTGATACCCATCCCATATCCACAACGCTTCATGAAAAAGAAGCTTGATGAGAAATTCGCTAAATTCCTTGATGTGTTTAAACAATTTCATATTAATATCCCTTTTTATGATGCTTTGGAACAGATGCCCAACTATGTGAAGTTTCTGAAGGACTTGATCGCGAAAAGGCGGCGAGTGGATGAGCCGAAGTTGGTGCAGTTGAACCACGAGGTGAGTGCATTAGTGCACAAGGCACTTCTTCCAAAGTTGAAGGATCCTGGGAGCTTCACCATTCTTTGTGATATCGGGAACGGGATCAAGAAGGGAGTGTTGTGCGACCTCGGAGCGAGCATAAATTTGATGCCTCTTTCGTTGTTCAAGAAGTTGGAAGGTGGAGAACTTCAGTCCACAATGATGACGCTTCAACTAGCCGACCGGTCTATTACTCGACCTCAAGGTGTGGTTGAAGACGTCCTCGTGAGAGTTGGAGATCACATTTTTCCAGCCGATTTTGTAGTGCTAGAGATGGAGGAAGATGAGCACATGCCCCTGATCTTGGGAAGACCGTTCTTAGCGACGGCGGGGATGGTGCTAGACGTGGCAAATGGGAAGATTACATTGAAGGTTGATGATCAAGAAGTGAAGATTTCCCTATATGAAGCCATGAAGCACCCGAAAGAGGATGAGAGTTTGTATTGCATGGATGCAATTGATCCTCGTGTTGAAGACACACCTCCTATCTCTAATCTTTCTCATGTTCATGATTTCGTTCATCCTTCACTTGATGATCTAACCCATGAGCATTATGATCTTGATTCTTTTGATAGGGATAAAGTGAAGAAGTTGAAGGAGGAAGAAGTGAAAAAGATAGACGTAGTCCAGTTGGAGGGAAAAGAAGGAGTTAAGAAGAAAAAGTCGAAATTCAAGAACCTGTTTGGTAAGACTCCTCCAGATAAAGATGAGAAGGAGTTGAGACTCATAACACTTGGGGATGAGAAGGAAGCAAATGAGTTCATGATGGTGGGGTATCAAGGAAAGGAATGCAAGCACCACTCTTATGAGATTAAGGGAGGTAATTTTGAGTATGATGACCCATGAGCTCCTTTGAGCTCGGTCCGGCATGAGGACCTTAAAAATAGCGCTGCTTGGGAGGTAACCCACTTTTATTTGCTTTTAGTTTCTTATTATGTTATTAGGGTGTTGTTGAGTCATAAGTTTTAACCTCGTACTTGAGAATTTATTTTGTAGGCTTGTCTCGAAGGAGTGTCAAATACGTGGAGATTGAAGGAACTCAAGCAAGGGAGTGTGCAACGTTTGAGAGAAACTGAATTGTTTGGTTGAGGTAACCCACAACCCCAAACTTAGACCTCTTCGCAAGGTCGAAGTTTGGGGGTGGATTTTTTTATGTTTCTTGTTACATTGCACCGAGCACCCCTTATCTTTGAGTGTGTTTGGTTATTTGGTGTCTTGAGATGCTCCTTGGGGTGATTTTGATCTGATTCGCTATTGCATATTTCATGCCTATTAATCATCTTATGCTTACTTATTGCTATCTTTGAGTATGATTTGATGAGTAGAGTTGAGTTGTGAGGTTGAGTTAGGGATTCTTTTGTGTAAGTGGTTGAGCTAGAGTTGATTTGAGAAAGAACTCGTATGCTTGTGAATTTTTTTCTTTTGAGTACTTGTGTGATGAGAGTGAGAATTCACTAGGACTAGCATGGATGTGAAAGCTGTGAGACTTGAGCCTTATGAGATTTTGATATATGATTTGATCTCTTCGTTTGTGAGTGGATCGTCACCTTAGAGGATGCTAGAACTTGTGTGTGTTATTGCTTCTTGATTGTGTCTAGTTTGATATGTCGAATGTGATCTTAGGCCATCTTTGATTTGATTGAGTCACTTAGACAAGATTTTCCTTACCAATGACATTGACCCCTGTTAGCCCCTTTGAGCTTTAAGCCGATTTTATTTGCTAGCACATATGAACACTATTCCAAGTTCCTAAGCCTTTTTGTCCCAATTTGAGTGGAGAATAGGAAAAGTGTGAATGTGAAGGGATTTAAGTTGAGTTGAAAAAGGAAAATGTTGTTTGTTGAGTGAATATGAGAAGAAGGTGTGATGAAGTTTTGAGTTGTGGGAAAAAGAAAAAAAAATGAGAATGAGCAAAAAAAGAAAAAAATGAGCTCATGTGTTTGTGCGAAAAAGAGAAAAAAAAAAGTGTGATTGAAAAAAGTGAAAGGAGTTAGAAAGAAAAAAAATTGAAGTGTTGAGAGTAGTGGAATTGAAAATGTGTTGATTGAAAAGATTTGAAGTATTTTGTTCCTAATCTCGAAGTGCGAAAGTTTGATTCTCTATTCTCCATCCACTTGAGTCACTTTACCATATTAATTCCCACATGTCCAAAGAGCCTACATTACAACCTTGAGAAAAGTCCTTTTTGATTCGGCATTGATTTCTAGAGTATGGTAGGAGTTAAGAGTGCTTACAAGCCTGTGGCTGCCAATATGTGTGATTGATTGATTGAGTGGGTCCCGTTATCATTGATATACACTTGTGAGGGAGTGAAACACATCGTAGAGTGCACATCCATGTTTGATTTTGGTGAGTCTCGCTGTCGTTGCATGAGTATGATGAGGGAAGGTGAGTGAGTATACTTGTGATTGATCTTTGAAGCTCGAATTTATTTGCTTGCATGATTTGATTCGTTGACTCATTCCTAACAATTTCACTTGACTTATTATTTCGTTGCTTGAGGACAAGCAACATGGAAAGTTTGGGGGGTTGATTAGGCGTGAAATTGTTATGATTCGTCACTCGAAATGCCCTAGTTTTGGTTGATTTTGTTGAGTATTTAGAGTCATTTGCATATCATTTTCATAAACTAACGAATTTGTCTCTTAGATGCTCATAGATGAATAGAGGGCAAAAAGAGAAGTTCGTAGGACTTTGAATCGACTCAAACAGACTCCCAGATGAGAAGATATCGAAGAAATACGAAAAGTACTAGTTCGAGGGAGCAAGAGGGGCAGTCGTGCATGAGTGCACGAGCTCGAGTGCTCGTGCAGTTTTGACTCTCTGGACGTTTTGAGGCGCTCGAGTTGAAGGTGCTCGTGCACTAGTGCACGAGCAGTGCACGAGCAAGCGTGGATTTTCGGCCCATACATCCCCGACTCGACCCGTTGCCTATATATACTTCCCCGAACGCGTTTTGAAGGGGAGATACACGAACCACTTGATAGATTTTCACTTTTAGACTTAGTTTGTAGAGAGAGAAAGAGGAAGCAAGCTTTAATTTAACGTTTCGAGGTTTTCCTTTACGAATTCACATAACGGTTTTACTTTTTAGTTTAGTTTCTTCATACCTTTGTTATTGAACACGTTTAAATTTCGTTTTAAGTAATTTAATTTCAGTTCTTAAATTTATTTGCTTTCAAAACCCTAGTTTATGCTTTCTAAGTTTTCAATTCAATTCATTATGTTCATTTTCGTTATTTATTCAATTGCTTTTGTTATCGCTATAACCATGTCCGGCTAAAATCCTGGCATGCTTGGGGTAGGATGAACTCGTAGAAGTAGGATGTAGGTACGTAATTAGGGTAACTTGTGACGTTAGGTTTTAATTCTCTTAATTAATGAATTCTTAAAATTAATCTTAACTTTACTTTTGAATTTCGTCGAAAAGTGTTAGAGAGAGGACGACTGAATCACTCTTTAACAACGAGTAGACTTAACTAGAGGGTTTAGAAAGGGTTAATTCATCTACCAGTTTAGCGAAGGAGGACGACCGCATCACCTTAGTTAAATTAGGGTCTCATTAATTAAGCACAATCTATTAACTTGTTAGTGGATTAGTGAAGACGAGTGTTAGGGTAAAGTATTAGGGTTTAGAATCTTGAGCTTTCATCTTGCATTCTTTTACAATTAGATTATTTCTTGCACGTCACGGTTATTTTGATTAAGTACCTGCTCCGTTAGTATACGTAGGGATTCCTATCCTAAGCATCACCATCTCTTACTTGAACACAAACCTTAGTTAATTCGTCTTCTTTAGTATTTTAGTTTAATTAGTTTATTTTAGTTCAATTAATCTTTCAAAAAAATCCAAAAACATTTCACTCATATTAACTACGACGCGTAGATCTTCAGGGATCTATTTGCATACACTTCATCCCTTGGGTTCGATACATATACAATTAATTGCGTACAAATGAACGAATTATAAATTTAAGCGGGAGTCGAAATAAATAATTTTACCAAAATAATAAAAATTAAATGGCCCCAACATTTATAAAAACAAGTGAGAAACGAAAATGAATTAATTTGGTGAATTATGGAAAAAATGAGTCAATTTGGATACATATACAATTAATTGTGTACAAATGAACGAATTATAAATTTAAGCGGGAGTCAAAATAAATAATTTTACCAAAATAATAAAAATTAAATGGCCACAACATTTATAAAAATAAGTGAGAAACGAAAATGAATTAATTTGGTGAATTATAGAAAAAAAATTAATCAATTTGAATACATATACAATTAATTGCATACAAATGAACGAATTATTAATTTAAGCGGGAGTTGAAATAAATAATTTTACCAAAATAATAAAAATTAAATGGCCCCAACATTTATAAAAACAAGTGAGAAACAAAAATGAATTAATTTGGTGAATTATGGAAAAAAATGAGTCAATTTGGATACATATACAATTAATTGCGTACAAATGAACGAATTATAAAATAATGCGGGAGTCGAAATAAATAATTTTACCAAAATAATAAAAATTAAATGGCCACAACATTTATAAAAACAAGTGAGAAACGAAAATGAATTAATTTGGTGAATTATAGAAAAAAATGAATCAATTTGGATACATATGCAATTAATTGCATACAAATGAACGAATTATTAATTTAAGCGGGAGTTGAAATAAATAATTTTACCAAAATAATAAAAATTAAATGGCCCCAACATTTATAAAAACAAGTGAGAAACGAAAATGAATTAATTTAGTGAATTATGGAAAAAAGTGGGTCAATTTGGATACATATACAATTAATTGCGTACAAATGAACAAATTATAAAATTATGCGGGAGTCGAAATAAATAATTTTATCAAAATAATAAAAATTAAATGGCCACAACATTTATAAAAACAAGTGAGAAACAAAAAATGAATTAATTTGGTGAATTATAGAGAAAAAAATGAATCAATTTGGATACATATACAATTAATTGCATACAAATGAACGAATTATAAATTTAAGCGTGAGTCGAAATAAATAATTTTACCAAAATAATAAAAATTAAATTGGCCCCAACATTTATAAAAACAAGTGAGAAACGAAAATGAATTATGGAAAAAAAAGAATCAATTTGGATACATATACAATTAATTGCGTACAAATGAACGAATTATATAATTATGCATTGTCGAAATAAATAATTTTACAAAATAAAAAAAAATAGTTGGGCAAAATATTTTAATAAACAACTTAGATACGAAAAGAAATTAATTTGGTGAATTATAAAAAAAGACTTAATTTGAATACATATACAATTAATTGCGTAAAAAGGAACGAAAGAAGCACATGCCCTAGCGACTGCCCCTCCTCCCCATGCACAAGAGGTCGCGTGTTCGATTCCTCTTGAGCGCAAACTTGGATTAATTGTTCAAGGCCTAATATCGATACATATAGAAGGTGGACCGCATACAATAAACTATGGGCCGGTGGCCCAGTGGTCAGAGCCCGCCCCGCCCGCCCTGGGTACCCGGGCTCGAACCACATATTTTTTTGTATAGGTTCGCAATTTGCGACGGCTAAATTCCGTCGCAAGTTGAAAAATTTGCGACGGAATATACCCGTCGTAAATTGTAATCGGAAATATTAAAAAAAAAAAACATTTGCGACAGCCTATGATCCGTCGCAAATGTTGTAGACCCGATCGGGTCTGACCCGAATGGCTTGCGACGGACTATAGGCCGTCGCAAATTTTGAGCGACCCGGTCGGGTCAAACCCGCCAGTTTTGCGACGGTTTTGACCGTCGTAAATTTGCGACGGGAGGCAAAATTCCGTCGCAAACATTAGCTACGGCTGTTTTAACAACGGACACGTGTCCGTCGCAAATTTCGTCGCTAAACCGTGTTTTTTTTGTAGTGGTATTAGTTGTTTACAGTGAAGTGTATTAGTTATTTACGGAAAACAAACTAAGACTCTTCAGTGAAAACAATTAGTATTGTTCAGTAAAAACAACTAATACTCTCTGATGAAAATAACTCTTTAATAATTCATGTATGAACCAATTTCACTCTATACATACTCTCTCTATATATATACTTCCTCCTTCCCAGCATTTTTCGCATACAAAAGAGGGCACACATATTAAGAAAATTGTGTTTTTTGAATAAAATAGTGACATGGGTAAATTATGTGTATATTACTATGAGTGTGCACGCAAATCAATGTTTTATTTTTTGGAATGTGCAAAGAATTTTGAAACGGACGAGTAAGGAAAGTGTGCAAATAATATTGAGACGGTGGGAGTACTATACACATTAAAAATAATATTGTGGTTATCAATTTTAATGATTGACCGGGCACAACTTCAAATATGAAGTGGGAGTTTATAACTTCACTGGAAGTCACAACTTCAAATTGATTCACTCCACACCTTGTGAAGTTCCAGCCCCAGTCCTTGTGGCTACTTTTAGAGGGAAAGGTGTCCTCTTGCACGGAGTTCTACACTCGCCTACCCTAGGGATTAATAAACGAAATGGATCTCTCAGTCGGTCTCGCTACTTAATTAGTGCATACCATCTCGACAATAACAAATATTTTGAGATTTCATCCCCCGCCCCCGTTCATCGTCGTTTTAAGCTAGGAGTTAATGCACATGGATGTCTCTTTGCTATCTTTAATGCTAATGTTGTCGAACCTGTGTTTGAGATGTAGATAATGAAAGAATACGGGTTCAACAATCTTGGACCAAATATGTTAACATTCAGCTTTATAAACACTTTATAAATTGTTTCTTGCCTATAAACAGTAAAATATATTATTTCTTTGCTTATATTTAGAATTCAATACTTAATTCTCGTAGATATTTGTCATGCTTCAAATTTCCTTCAACAAATGCCTTCCCTCCCAATTATAGTTGATTAAGTTCTTTTTAAATACAAGAATGTATCAATATCAGTTAGTGTATGAACTAAAGTATTAGAGGTCAGTTGTATCTATTATATTGATTACAAAAGTGCTTCCCTGACGAATCAAAAACCAAACATTTATTTAGCAATTTTTGACAAACCTCACCTCAAGAAGTGAGTTAATATTCAGCAAGAATAGAATGCCCACTCTAAATATACAAAAATAAATATTAAGTGGTGGTTAGCAACTCTTCATTGGTAATGAGAATGAGTTTAAAAATCAGTGTAATAAAATACCTTCACTTTCAATCCTATATGGTTGAGGTTTTGCATACAGTATACCCAAACTAAAGGGTCGTTTGAACTCGTCTATGTGAATCGGTTATACCATCTTGAGAATTGAGAATACTACATGTGATCCATTAGGAAAAAACATGAAAAAAAAATCTATAAAAATTTTATGATTTTCCTTTTTAAATCAGACCCAATCAGCCATTTATGTATCAAATATATAAAAAAAACGATAATAAAATGTCACATGGCGGAGAGAGAGTGTCACGTTAGCAAAAACCGGGTAGAAACCTATTGTAGCCGGTTACGGGCCAACATTTTTGCCAATCTTTCTTCGTATCTCTTCCGATTATAGTTCAAATCTCCGCATATATATTCTTTCTTCATATTTCCCCCTTATACAGAAAAAAGTATAAGCAAGTACTATAGAGACTTCAAAGATATTTCACATTAAATGAATCAACAAATTAAATTATTTTAGATCGAGGATTTTTTTTCCTATGTTTTCTGTTTGAGTATATATAGAGTGAAATTGGTTTATACATGAATCATGAAGGGTATCAGTTGTTTTCACTAAAGAGTATTAGTTGTTTTTACTGAAGAGTATTAGTCGTTTTCACTGAAGAGTTTTAGTTTGTTTTCACTGAATAACTAAGACTTTTCAATAATAGCAACTAATACTCTTTAGTGGAAACAACTAAAACTCTTTAGTGAAAACAACTAATACCCTTCATTGGTTCATATATAAACCATGTTCACTCTATACTTTGTCTTTCTGTTTATATACATGTTGTATTCTTATTATTTAATAGTGAAAGAGAGGGAAAACTAAGTTTTAGGACACTATCTTATAGCAATTTGCAAAATGAGGACAATTTTTTTACGGGCTGATAATTTTAGTACACTTTCTTTTAAATTTTGCGATTTCAAAACACTTTCTTCACGGGATGACAATTTCAGGACTCTTTCTTTTTAGTTTTGCAAATATAGGTCAACTGATACTAATTACGGACCAAACGGACTTGATCCTCCAGCTTTACTGCTTCGTAGACGCCATATCCCTAAAATCCTTCCACGTTATTAAAATATTTGGCGAATTTAAAATCTAAAAAAAGTTGGACAATTAAAAACCTGCTATTCATACTTTGCGCTCTGGGATTAGGATTCAAGTCCTTGCTTGTTCTCCCCGTTGCTTTCACTATTCTTGGCTGGTATGTAAATAATTTTGAGAAATTAAAAATGTAATTGCATTTTCCATTCCAATAGAACTTCTGTCTCACTTTTTTTTTTTTTAATAATTTTGATCCCATGGAAATTTTTCAACCAAAATTAGTGAAATTGGAATTTTGCTAAATTGATTTTTTTTTAATTTGCAGGAAAATTTTCGTTTGGCCCGAAATTAGTATCAATTGGTCTAAATTTGCAAAATTTAAAAGAACGTGTCCTAAAATTGCAAAATTTAAAAGAAAGTGTCCTAAAATTGTTAGTCCATAAAAAAAGTGTCCTCATTTTGCAAATTGCTATAAGATAGTGTCCTAAAAATTTAATTCTCCCGTGGAAGAGATACGGCAGTAAGAGAGATACACTATCTTATTTGGTATTCAGTTAAACGGCGGTGAAAGAGATACGGCAGAGTAGTATTCAATTAGAATAATGGCAGCGCCGAAGGACGTTTGTGAGGCTCTTCCTGTTTTACAAATCGAAACAGAGGAGGAAATTTGTTGGGATGTTTTTACCGAAGAAATCCTCCCTCGTATCCCCACCAAACACCTCCTAAAACTGAAAAGTGTTTGCAGAAATTGGTACCAAGCTGTTTTGAGTCCCTATTTTGTTGGGCTTCATCTCAAGATGAACAATCAAAGCCAAATCCGAGTCCTCATACCACAGAATTCGGAGATGATGATGATAGAAGAGTACAAGCGTGACCCAGGGACCACGCTAATTCCTTATCCACCGCCCATTCACAACGGGACCCCCCAGATCCTGGGCTCCTGCAATGGCCTAAGCTGTTTCCTACACCGTAAACTCGAAACAGTTGTGGTGTATAATCCCTCCACGCGTGAGTATTTCAGTCTACAACTTTCTCTGTGCTTAGAAATTGATATTAAATTTGCCTCTTGTTTTTGGTTCGGTCAACACCCCTCCACTGGAGAATACGTTTTGGTTTGGGGGAATGGGAGGAATTATAAATTTGGAGTTCATAAGTTGAGTCGCACATCCCACCTTAAACCCATTCGCTCCACATCTTGTATTCATCGTCCCAAGGAGTATTCGATTCCCATTGAGGAGAGAGGTACCCTCTTGCACGGAGCCCTACACTGGCCTGCTCTCCATTTGAATATCGACGGTCAACTTGGCTACATAATTAGTGCATATCATCTCAACAATAACAAATACTTTGAGATTTCACCCCCTGCCCCTGCCCCTGCCCAATCTACTTTCACACTAGGAGTTAATGCAGAGGAACGTCTCTTTGCATTCATGGAGCCTGCACCTCGACTAGAGAGTAGGTTTGAGATTTGGGTAATGGAAAAATACGGGGTCCAACAATCTTGGACTAAATACGCTAACATTGAGGGATTCAATAGTTGCCTAAAGCTATCTCCTGTGGGATTTTGTCCTGATGGTGATCTCATCTTGGATGTTGATAATCGCCGCTTGATCAAGTACAACTTCAATCATAGCAAGGGTATGCTTCTTGTGGAACACGAGATTTGTGAAACCGCTTTTATGTGTGTTGATAGTTTGGTGTCTCCAGATAGCATTATTTAATTGGGTTCCCTTTAAATTATATGTAGTTTGATAATTGAGTTTTGCATACGGTATAACCAAACTAGAGTGTCGTTTGTTTTTAAATCTCGTAATTTCATTGTTATTCTTCGCCTTTTTAAGTATATCTGCATGACCGAGCATTTTTTGTTCATGTTTTAGTTTATGGATCAACTGTGAGGAAATATTTGGTGTTGATGTAGCGTTCGACATTGATATGACTATATCAACAACTGATATTAATTAAAAAATAATTAAATACGAACGAAAATACGCAAGATCACATAATTAGCTTGAAGTTGGGGAAGCTATCAAAATCTAAAAAAGCAGCTTCTCTGGGACTTGTTTAGGTCCTGATAGGACCATATCAACATTTGTTATTAACTCAAGAATAAGTTAGCTAAGAGTGAGTGGATACATGGTAATATGACTTGCAAACTTGTATGTTTATTAACTCGAGAATAAGTTAGCTAAGAGTACTGAGAGGATACATGAATCTTAGCAAGTGCTAAGCAAGATATAAGAAGGGAATTTAAGAGCAAACTTCAAAGAAACATCACAAGCATACATACTTTACATAACTTGAAGCACGGACTCTGAGAAAAATAGTAGGTCATAAAGATCAGCAGCTCCTGAGGAGAACTAAGCAATTTTATCAGATTAAACATACACTGTGAATGTGTCAATTTTGGCGTCACTCACTGCAAAAGATATGTAAAATGGTGCAGGTGGAAGTAATGTGCATACAAACAGAAATCATTGTTAAATTACACATTCTTTATTACATATTCTTTAAATTTGCACAAATATTATCATCATTAATAAAAATATTACAAAATTTCTATATTGCATAAGTTTTAAAAAATTTAGGAGGTACAAGAGTATGTAGACAAAAATTTATATGAAACGATGTGCATGAGACAAATCTAATTTAACATGTTTTAAAGGGGAGTATAACGTAAATACGAAAATGAAAACTCATCTCCTATATGAAATTATCTCACATATCAAGAGTCAAGACTCCCTCAAATATATACATCTATATAAATTAAAAAAATTATAATTCAAATTAATATTGATCGTGCATCGCACAGGTAACATACTAGGTTGTTTGTAATATGTAAATAGGTCCGAATTCAGAAGTAGGACGGGTCATGGACAATTTTCACCATGAAAATTTTCGTAAAAGTATTTGCCTTTATTTTACTTTCCAAAATATAAAGGATCGATTTATTCTTTTTTATTTTTTTATTTAAGAAAATTTAAAATTAGATTTATATATATGACAAATATAGAGTGAAAATAGTTTATGCATAAATCATTGAAGAATATTAGTTGTTTATAGTGAAGTGTATTAGTTATTTATTGAAAACAAACTAAGACTTTTCAGTGAAAACAATTAGTATTGTTCTGTAAAAACAACTAATACTCTCTAATGAAAACAACCCTTTAATAATTCATGTATGAACCAATTTCACTCTGTAGATACTCTCTATATTAAGAAAATGAGTAGGTTTTATATGTAAACGATTCATAATAAGTTTAACATGAAATAGTTTTAGAGTATCATTAAACCTGTCAGGGGTATCATTAGTCCGAGTTCAAGAAAATTTTCTTGAACTCGGACTAATGACCCCTGATGAGATTAATGGTATTCTCGATGAGATTAATGATACTTTAAAATTGTTTCATGATAAACTTATCATGAACTATTTTCATATAATACTTTGCCTAAGAAAATTGTGCTTTTTGAATAAAGTATTGATCTATGGTAAATATGTGTATATTATTGTGATTGTGCACGCAAATCAATGTTTCTTTTTTTGGAGTGTGCAAATAATTTTGAAACGGATGAATAAGGAAAATGTGCAAATAATAATTGGATGGGGGAGTACTATACACATTAAAAATAATATTGGAGTAGTTCTAGGGTACATCCAAGTGCATACTATGCACTTGGATTTTGCACCCTAATTTCAAATTGATTTTGACCAATTATAGAATCTCGCGGGTCGGCCGACCCGACTAAAACTCGCGGGTCAGCCGACCCGAATACTAAGCTCGCGGGTCTCAGGTCCAGAACCCGGAGAAAAAAACTCAAACCAAAAACCCACAACAAAACACGTACATAAAGATTTGAAATCAAACATAGCAAAAACGAAACCAAATCGAATTCAGAAAATAGCAGTAAAATCGTACTACTGTGAAGAAAGAGAACGTCGAAATCGAAAGCAAAAACACATTGAAAAACTCATTGCGAATTAGGCGCGCACAAATATCAGATAAAACATGGAATATGCTGAAGAATACGATGAATCAGGTATTTGACCTAATTTGCGAATTTTTTTACTGTAATTTAACAGATTTATGAGGAGCATTTTATAACTATACGAAGGGAATGAAATAGGTGAAAATTTACACTCGATTCAAATACTACCGGCTGAAGGAGAAGAGAAAATATATGATTGCACAATAATTGGTGAACAAAGTCTTCAAAAGGATGATGAGATGTTAAAACCAGTAACAGCTGAAGAACTTTCCGTGATAGTAAACAAAGGTAGAAAAACATTCTTCGGGTATTACTATTTTGATCTTAGGGTATTACTCATTAATAGCTTAAGGTATTATTGTTTTGTCATTGGGGTATTGCTTATTAATACCTTCGGGTATTGTTAATTTATTCTTGGGGTATTGATGATTTGTTCTTGGGGTATTGCTAATTAATACCTTCGGGTATTGTTAATTAAATCTTGTGAAATTGCTACTTTGTTCTTGGGGTACTGCTGATTAATACCTTCGGGTATTGTTAATTTAGTCTTGGGAAATTGTTGCTTTGTTCTTGAGGTATTGCTTATTAATACCTTCGGGTATTGCAAATTTATTCTTAGGGTATTGCTAATTAATACCTTCGGGTATTGCTGTATTATTATTGTGGTATTATTAATTTAGTCTTGGGGTATTACTACTTTGTTCTTGGCGTATTGCTTATTAGTACCTTGGAATATTGCTAATTAAATGTTCTATTATATAGTACTAATAATATTAAAAATATATGTTTGTTTAAAACAGATGACAATACAAAACATGTCGATATAAGAGGTTCTTTGATCGGCGTAGAAAAAGACACAGTAGAAAAGATGTATTCCTTATACTGTAAGCATGCACGTTGTTTGGGATTCAGTGTTCGTAAATCAACAAACAGATTTTCTGCAACTGATAAATCTATACTTTTGAGCAAGTTGTTTGTGTGCTCCTGTACTGGAATAAGAACGAAAAAGGACAGTAATTCAACTCTTGTAACATCTGTAAAAAAAAGGAGAATTGGTATAACAAGAACAGACTGCAGGGCAAGAATGTTGGTCAAGAAGACTAAAGAGGGCAATTATTCAGTTGTGCAACATGAGACAGAGCACAATCATGAGCTAACTAGAACAGAATGGAACCATATGCACCGTTCGGAAAGACAAATCACTATGGACAAGAGTAGAGTGATAGAGGATATGGTGTCTTCAGGGATGAGAACAATAAACTCATATCGCTATATGACAAATGAAGTTGGAGGGGAGGAAAAATTAGGACACACAATAAAGGACCATTACAACTTGGTAAACAAGTTTAAAATGGAAGCAGTTAAAGGGGGTGATGCAAACAACCTGATCAACATGATGGAAGCAGAAAAAACAAGAGATAAAAATTTCTTTTACAAGATTAGGCTCAATGAAGATGGGAGATTATCAAGTATCTTTTGGAGGGATTCTTTGATGATGGAAGATTATGAAATCTATGGAGATGTAATGGTTTTTGATACAACATACAGAACAAACAAGTACAACTTGATATGTGCACCTTTTGTTGGGATAAACAACCACTGGAAGAACGTAATGTTCGGTTGTGCATTCATATCTGATGAGAAAACAGAAACGTTCGAATGACTTTTCCAGATGTTCAAAAACTCAATGGGGGAGAAAGTACTAAAGACAGTGTTCACAGACCAAGACTTAGCAATAGCAAATGCGATAGGGAAGGTAAATTTATTTTAATATTGTATACATTATTTAATACTTGAGAAGGAGTTGTGTTTTATATTTGATTAAGTTCTGTTATTGATATTTATAGAATTGGGTATTGTTATATAATGCTTCGGGTATTGGTATTTTCTGCTTCGGGTATTGGTATTTAATGCTTCTGGTATTAGTATTTAGTGCTTCGGGTATTTGAATTTACTTCTTCGGGTATTGCTGAATTTTTTTTTTGGATATTGCTTATTGAATGTTCTTTTACAGGAATTCCCTGAAGCAAGACACAGATTGTGTCTATGGCACATACACCAAAACGCAATTGCAAGATTTGGAGAATTAAAGAAAGACGGTCCTTTTAAAGATGTTTTCAACAAATGTCTATCTGGATGCATGGATGAGAATGACTTCAAAAGCAATTGGAAGAACATGATATCAACATATGGACTCGAAAAAAATGCTTGGTTTATTAGACTATACAGTTTAAAAGAAAAATGGTGTACAACGTTAAGCAAGGACATATTTTCTGCTGGAATAAGATCATCCCAAAGAAGTGAAAGCACAAATCATGCAATAGGTTTCAGAGCAAACAAGCAGACAAATTTGACAGAATTTTATGAGATATTCAAGAACACGGTAAATAAATGGAGAAGCACTGAAAAAAAAGATGAATTCAATTGCTCAAGAATGATACCTGAATCGCACCTGGGAATGAAAGGAATGCTCAAACATGCTGCTGAGATATACACACTCACCATATTCAGACGTTTTGAAGAGGAGTTCATAAAGTTCATATTCGCATGTTCGAGTGTTGTACAAGTCTATGATACTTGTTTGATCTATGAGGTCAAAAATGATAATGTTGAGCACAACAACAGAGTGGTATATGACACTGCCATGAACCTAATAACCTGTGATTGTAAGAAGTTCGAAGAATTAGGCATATTGTGTTATCATTCCTTGAGAATATTGAACGTACATTCAGTACAAAGGATACCCGATAACTATATATTGAAAAGATGGTGCAAACTTGCAAAAGCACACGTGTGGGACAAGAACCAAAATGATATCAATAACAAAGAAAGGTACAGTTTGTGTTTTTAATTACTGTTATTTTACTATTCTCATTAAAACTGATAAGAACTAACTAATGTTACTATTCAATTTTTTTAAAAACATGAACAATGACAAAGTTGCAACCAATCTCCCATGGAGACATGCTATCATAAGGAAGTACTATAACATAGTCTTGATGAGTGAAGAAAGTGGAGAAATGAGAGAACTTATTGAAGAAGGATGTGAAAGATATGAGAAAATACTTAACCAAAGATACTGTGCACAAAAAGAAGGAAGTGAAGCTCATTCTGAGACATCTAACAAAATTCTAGATCCAAAACGATCAGTAACGAAGGGAAGAAGTCAAAGAATAAAGAGTGGTCTCCATCAAAACAAGAAGAAGAAGAAGAAGAAGAAATCAACATCACAATCATCACAAATGAGGGAATATGGTTCCACTACACCAAATCCACATATTATTTGAATGACAATTGCAATTCTTTTTTCAGATTATTCATCATTTACTTGAGATATTGATGATCAAATATTGGAGTATTATTGCAAGTACTTTATGTTTTATACATTGTTTAAGTTTTAGCAATACCCGAAGTTAAAGATTGTAATACCCGAAATTATAGTTTGCAATACCCGAAGTTAAAGATTGCAATACCCGAAGTTAAAGATTGTAATACCCGAAGTTATAGTTTGCAATACCCGAAGTTAAAGATTGTAATACCCGAAGATATATTAGCCAATACCCGAAGATATATTTAACAATACCACATGAAATAATTATTAATACAACACAAAAATTAAAAAAAACATATAAAACATAAAATAAACAAAACACTAAATACATATTAACCCGCATCATTTAAACACATGTTAACCCACATCAGTTAAACCATTACACATTAAACCACTAATATACATATTAACCCACATCAGTTAAACCATTACAAATTTCAAAACAAAAATACATACAAAATACTTTAAATGTTCAACTAAAAAATATCACTTAACATTTCTCCTCTTTCCCCTCCCCAAATCATCACCCATAGTTTTTAAAGCATTAGCAGCCCGTTTTTTTTCTCTTCAGCATCTTTTTCCTTCTTCTTCAAAGCAATATTCTTGATTAAATCGGACTTTTGCTTATAAAAATTGTAAACCTTCTCAATAACATCAGACCTAGACGAGTTAAAGTTCGAGAGAACTAGGATTGCACAGATTTCTGCCCTGATAGCTATACGGATATCCTCCTATAAAACAAAGTCAATAAAAAATAAAATAAGTAAATAAGCAAATAACAAAAAAAACATCAAAAATAAAATATAACAATTACCCGAGTCAAGTCTGGATAAGAATAAGAAGTTCCATTGAATTGTTTGATGTGATGCATCATATACACACCACAATCCTTATCAGGCTTTCTAGTTTGCCATTTTAAAGACATATTTTCAAATTGATATTCCAAAATATCATCTGCCTTAGAATGTTTCTTCAATTTAAGAAACCTACACATCAGTTTGACCTAAAAAAAAGTAAAAAAAAAAAACATATAAATACAAAGTTTTAAATTAAAAATATAAAATGATTACAAACAAATATGTATAGAATAATTACCAATATATCAGCAGACTTTGTGTAATCATTAACTTCCTCAACATGCTTCAAGTTATCCAGCAATTGCAACTTTTTATCAGCAAAGTTAATTACAATAACAGCATAATGATCATGGATACAAAAAGGAGAATCTGGAAAAACAAAAGAAATAATTATTAAAATTTAGTAAAACCAAAATAATTAAAAATACACAAAACAATAACAATTCAACTAATCATTTCTGCATACATGAAACAACCTTCAAACACAGAAATCAATTTGTCCCACACATAGAAAAAGTTATCAGCCATTTTTTCAACATCAACTCCCTTCATTACGACCTCAATCAAGAAAAACTACAAAAAAAATCAATAATAAATAATAGCATAAAATTTAAAAAGCAATACACAAGAATATACACAGCAATACCCCAAGAATAAATCAGTAATACCCTAAAATATACACAGCAATACCCCAAGGTATACACAGCAATACCCCAAGTTATACACAGCAATACCCCAAGTTATACACAGCAATACCCCAAGTTATACACAGCAATACCCCAAGAATAAATCAGTAATACCCCAAGATATACACAGCAATACCCCAAGTTATACACAACAATACCCAAAGAATAAATCAGTAATACCCCAAGATATACACAGCAATACCCCAAGTTTACCCCAAGGTATACAAAGCAATACCCCAAAAGGTATGCAAAGCAATACCCCAAAGGTATGCAAAGCAATACCCCAAAGGTATGCAAAGCAATACCCCAAAGGTATGCAAAGCAATACCCCAAGGTATACAAAGCAATACCCCAAAGGTATGCACAGCAATACCCCAAGGTATACACAGCAATATCCCAAGGTATACACAGCAATACCCCAAGAGTAAAACAGTAATACCCCAAGAGTAAAACAGTAATACCCTAAGAATTACAAAGCAATACCCAAAGAGATAATTACCAACACCCAAAACATTAACAACAAAACACAAAAAATACCTATAAAACAAAACTTACACTGTGATTAAGATTGAAGGCAAATCTGCTCCGTCTACCATCCGTAAACACATCACCATTAACATCCAAGCACCAGGCAGAAACAACAGCAATTTCAATCTCTTGGTTAGGAAACAATGTGTTAATTTCAGCCTTGTACAGACTAATATCATCGCCATGACTATAATAAGATTCCCTGATCAAAAAATAAAAATGTATATATAAGTATACACACATATAACTACCATACTAAAAAAAAAAGTAATTAAATACTTACACTTCAACAGAACCATCACCATCATAAAAACAAAAGTCAACAACTTCTATATGAGGTTGTGGAATAGTACGATAACACTTCTTATTTAACTTCACCAACTTGGAAACATACCCAACTTCATCATTAATCAACCAAAAAAGACTTGAACTATCCTTACCAGCTCTTTTCACCTTTGAAGAAACAGATTTCACTGCATCATCAAGTTCATCACCTGTAAAAGTATCTTCACGAGCCTTGATACCTCCATCCACCCCAGCATTCTGACCACTACACTTATCCATCCTGCCTCCATCAGCCACATTCTTCACACCACCATCTTCTTCAGCAGCTTTTTTCTTCAAACTTTCATTAACCACAGGATTCTCTTGAACAGGTTCATTCAAATTATCCATTCTAACTCCATCAGCACCATTCTTTGCACCAACATCCTCTTCAGTAGTTTTTTTCTTAAAACTTTCATAAAAAATAGGATTCTCTTGACCAGGTTTATTTAAAGACAGCTCATCAGCCCCAAGATCAACAGTAAAACCATCTTTAAACCAGTCTGCTTCATCCCCAGACAAATTGGTTTCAAAAATAGGTGGCTCAGGAGTCAGCAAATCAAACTTAGGAGCTTCACCAGCCAAATCCTTCATCATGGTAACATATTTTACCAATTTATCAACATATCTGTGAAGCTTCGGGTTCATAAAGAACTTTTGCGTATTCGAAAGATAGAATTCAGGAGTGGATTGTGAGGAAGAAGAGGACTGAATACCATCCACAAGACTCTGAATCTTACGCATAAAAGATCTAGAAAAATCCCTAGCCTCTGACTGGATATACATCAAAATGTTTTTGATCTCCTACAATCAAAAACAGCATAATTTAACAAACAAGAAGCAGTAATATGGAAAAATTAATAAAACATTGTATACCTGATACTCGGTATCCACACTTTCTTTACCAGAAATGCTAGACTTCAAAACACCATTAACAGATACAGGATAAACACCACGAACCAAATCACCAGAACCAAAAACACCAGCACTAAGCTCTTGATAACACCTCTTCTTCATCTTCTTATTATTCCAATGCTGAATCATAGGAATAGAACACGTCTCACAAACACCCCTCCACTTCAGCCTATGCAAGTACACTATTTGTAACACAAGAACACAGCCACTAACATTCTTAACCCCATCATTCTGATACGCTAACACAGAATCTGACAACCTTTTCAAAACAAAACTACACCAATCCAACTTAGGTATATCTTCTACAACCTCCAGAGACTTAAAATAAATGGTACTAATAGAACGATTTGATGAAGGACAAAGAAAAGAACAGAGACAAAACAAAACAAAAGCCCGTTTAAAATCATCACCCCCTTCAACTAACCTATAAACAATCAAATCAGCCAACTTTCAAATCGGAGTTTTAGCAGCAATACCATATTTCTTACTAAACGAATCGAACACAGACGTATCATCAGAACGAGAATAGCAATTCTGCCCTCATTCCTAGGTATCGTAAAAACATCAAAAATATCATCAGCATTAACAGGGAATTGCCTAAATTTATCTACAGATAACATATGACTACTTCCATTAAAGTGTTCCACCAACCACTTCAACATTTCCTGACCATAGCACTTATTCACATTCAACTTCAGAAGACCACCAAAACCAATGCTAATAACATCTTCTTTTTGCTTACCATTCAAAGAATTAACCAACTCAAACAAACCAAGAGGACGACACTGCGTCAAAAACGTGCTGCATATAGAAAAAACAAAAATAAGATCAAGAATAACAAACAAAAACTAAACATAAACAATTAAAAAATAATACCCCAAAGATATAATAACCAACACCCGAAGCTGTAATAAACAATACCCGAAGGTATAGTCACCAATACCCCAAGGTATAGTCACAAATACCCGAAGTTATAGTCACCAATACCCGAAGATATAGTCACCAATACCCCAAGGTATAGTCACCAATACCCGAAGATATAGTCACCAATACCCCAAGGTATAGTCACCAATACCCCAAGGTATTTTGACCAATACCCGAAGGTATAGTCACCAATACCCGAAGGTATGATGACCAATACCCGAAGGTATAATAACAAATACCCGAAGATATAATAACCAATACACCAAAAAATTAAGAAAA
The DNA here is from genome assembly GCA_947034835.1 of Ballota nigra. Taxonomy (NCBI): domain Eukaryota; kingdom Viridiplantae; phylum Streptophyta; class Magnoliopsida; order Lamiales; family Lamiaceae; genus Ballota; species Ballota nigra. The sequence goes on along the minus strand of OX344721.1, from coordinate 120,964,528 downwards.
AGAAGAAAGAATACCTTTTAGCAGTTTCCTTCTTTACAAAAACTTTTTTCTTCTTAACACCAGAAGATTTCCCAACAAATTCTTTATTCAAAGGTCTTTCTCCACCAAATTTAACATCACCATCATCCTTTACTGCATCAACATCAACTTCTTCCCCTTCCTTACTTGAATAATCCATTTGGTGCACTTTCCTCTTTTTAACACCACTTGATTTTTTCTTAGAACCTTTAAGATTGGACCTCACAACATCATCCTTCACAACATCTTCAACACTAACTCCAGTTTTTTCCTTAATAACACACTTCTTTTTCACAGACCTTACACTTCCAGAAACATTACTCCCATCCTTCCTCTTCAAATTACAATATGTTTATAGGAACAGAATCCTCAAAATCATCAGAATCATTGCCAGGAACATTAGAAGGAACATTCAAAGGAACATTATCCTGAGACATTTTCAAAGCATTTTCTAATCTGCGATTAACATTAGATCTTGTTCGACTAGAAATAAGTTCTTTTCTCCTAGTAGGACCACTACCTTTAGGAACTCGGTATTTAGTTCTCACCATTTTTGAAGAAAACTGAAAGAAAACAACTAAAAATCATAAGAAAAATTGACATGCAGAAATGAAAAATCGAAGAAATAGAAGAGGATTTTGAAAAAATACTTACGTGTTCGATGAAATACACTACTTCAACAACAAAAGCTTTAAAATCGTACAACAACAACCTTCGATCGGACTTCAGCGAACAAAATACTTCGAAAATGAAGATAATATCAAAAACACTTTGAATCGAGAGATATATAATGGTTACTGTTGACGATCAGTTTTAATCTTGAAGATTAATGGCTGTTTTAGATGGTTAATTGATCATCAAACAATTACGTGTGATTGATCACTAACGTAATTAGTGAATACGGATTTTCGGGTTTAGGTGGATTAGAATCGTACGAAAGCTTACGTGTTTAAGTTTGATTGTAAGTTAATCGAGCTGCGTTAGATTCGTAATCGAAGTTTAGACGTGTATAATAATTTGTGCTTATTTTATTTGCTGAAAAAATCTAAGTGTTTATAGACTTTTGCCTAGCAGGAGGTGGCACGACCTTTGGCCGACCAGACCTGCATGCTCGACACCTGTCCTTTGACTAATTTGACCTTATCTTAACTAAATTCTATCCTTATCTGCTGGACTTGCTCGCAGTCAGGAGCTGTTCGTCATGTTGGACTTGTCCTTGAGGAGTCTTTAGTCTGATTCTGATGGTCTTTCATCTTAATTGTTATTTTGGCACTGTGGTTGGATCTGGTCGACAGGATGCCGATTGAGCTCGTCATGTGGCTTTTGATCTGGTTTTGTTCGCCTATGTGTCTTGATCACATGCAGGTTTTGCTCGCCGGATATCTTGGGTGAATCATGTGCTAATCCCACTTTAATTCCTAAGTGATTTGCGCTAATCCTGGTCGCCCAAATGCTGTTTCTGCTCGCCTATCAACAATTGCCCCCTTGCCGATCAATAAATTGCGAAGATGGTGAATGAGCACTTTTTGGGTTGGCAACTTTTAAGTGTTACTGGTGCGAGCAAGAATATCGCGGGGGCGAGCAACTTTTCACGGGCGGACAACATTGGTCGAGCAGACTCGGGTCGGGGACGGTTGGGATCCCAAGGTCTGGGCACGGCTCGAGGTGTGACGTGGGCGAAATGATCGCTGCCGCCCACGCGCACACGATCCCGAGGTAACGCGCCTTCCCGCTTTGTCGGACAGGTGCTGCACGCGCCCAGAAATTGCACTTTGGTCCTTCAACTTTCAACTTTGTTCGCCCGGTACCCCGTTTTTCCAGAAATATATAAGGAAAATTTTTTCCATTTTTTTCATTTTCACACTGTTTCTCAAGCGCGAATTTCTCTTTCTTTCTTCTTTCAAATTTCTAGCGATCGTTTCCAGTTTCCGGCGATCTTCAAACGATGTCAAGGTAGTTTCTTCTCTGCTTTCTTCTTCTCTTTCTTCTTTTCTTGCGTTGTGTGCGTTATAGACTCACCAAAAATCCCTACTCCGCCGTGGAAAATTCTGAGCCGCATTGTTTTTCCCTTGCCGGAATCTGCAAAATACTAACTTCTTCCCCTTAGCTTATTGGATGGCGTCGCACTCTGAGACCGGTTCTTTTCCTCCCCGGAACCCTGAAAAACGGCCCGTCGGAGAGAATCTTCTCATAGTCAACCTGGAATCCGATCCCGATGCGGCTTCGGTTGCACGCTCGGTCAATTCTGGAGCTCGTCCCTCTGGAGAAAGAGAAGAGCGAGTAAATCCTGCTCGCCAGCTCTTGGAGGAAACGAGCTCGGATCTCCACGAAGACGAGGACGAAGAGGTCGAGGTACTTCAGCCGGTTAACCTTGACGAACTAACATGGGCTTATCTAAAAGACATCAACTTCCCTGCGCCCAGACTGATCGAGCATCGGGTTCCAGTCGCGGTTGCTCGCCGTGTCGACTGGAATGAGTACGAAAAAGAGCACTCCAATCGCTTCGTCATTCCTGCTCGCGGAGTACGGAAGCTTAAGTCGACCGAGTTTGCAGCGAGCTGTATCGTGTCCGCCATCACCGAGGAGAACTTGACCGAGATTCGGAGGGATTACAGGATTCCCTTTGACATCCCGATGTATGCTCCTTTGGCGGACGACAGAGCTGATCGCCCACCATGCGGATTGACGGCGATCAACCTCGCCACCCTGAATGCTGGAGTTTCTTTGCCGTTGCATCCTTTGGTCGGCCAATTCCTACATGACGTGAACTTGGCTATCACCCAACTTACTCCCGTTGGGTGGATAAATCTGATGGTAATGTTCGCCCTGGAGGGGTATCCCAACAGGCTGTCCGCCGAGAAAGTTGGCTACCTGATGACGATGACCGGCTGCACTGGGGAAGAGGCGGGCTGGTACTATCTGAAGGCGCGGCCAGGCCAAAAACTAGTCGAGGACATCCCTGGAAAGGTGTGAGATTGGAAGCATGACTGGTTCTGGGTCGGAGGCGACTGGCGTGCTTCTGCTCGCTCTTCAGGGGGTCCGGAACGAATCGAGACCCCGGCGGAGTTTAGGGAATTAAAGCGTGAGTCTTACCTCTTCTATATCTTTGAAGTGGTTGGACTAATTTTAATTCTCTTTTTCCTTTGTTTCAGGTCCCAAGAACTTGGGGTGGCGAACTGTGAAGAATAGCATAAGCGATCAATTCATGTTCGTTGTGTGTTTGATCGCCCTTCGTCGATGAGAGGATCGAAGCATTGGCCATCTCTTCTCCGAGGATACACTGCGAGTCTCTCATCTCACTACCTACCCTCACCATCTCGAGGCTCTAGCTCGTATCCCAGAGGGTAAGTATCTTTTCATGTTGGGCGAACAGATCTGGTCAGCCTTACACTTAGTATTAACTTGTTTTTATGTCCTTTACAGATCAGCTCGCCACAGTTGCGCTTCACCCTTCCTTCCTAGAGCTCGATAACCGTGTTTGGGAGATGCCGACTAAAAAAGGACGCAAGAAGTCAGATCCCCTTTCGAAGATCATCGCCCTTGCGGCCAAGGGTGGAAAAGGCGACCCAAGGCAAGCCGGAGGGTCGAGCTCGGCACAGCCTCCTGCCCCAGTGGTGAGTCCGCCCAAGATATTGGTCCCGAGGACGAAGAGGCTTCTTCGCGGAGATGGCACTCCCGTCTCTGAGGCTGAAAAGGCAACCAAACGAGCAAAGATTGCTCAAGAAAAAGTAACCGTGGTTGGCCGACCATCCGAAGGCGACAGCGAGCAAACTCCTTCTGTGGAGCGCCCCGGCGAGCAAGCTCTGGTCGTCACTACCCGTGAAGGATCTGGTCCTTCATCCGACCCCACCTACCTCGGCTGGGACAAGGGTCGTCTTGACAGGTACAACCCTGCTCGCCCAGGACACTTAGCGTTTTCTCTCATCTCATTTTTTACTAACTGAATATTTCTTTTCAGCTACTCGCCCGAGCAGTACCCAGGGTGATCTAACTTGGTGCATTGTTTTGCCTGCTCGAAGGTGCCGACCAACCTTCGTGAGATCCCGGACTCTTTTATCCGCCGCGCCTCCGAGGTCGTTGCTCGTAGCTGGACCTAGGAGCTAAACGAGACCCTCAAGACACAGGTGCCTCGTGACAATGGTCGTCTATGTCTTGTTGAGGCAGGCAACACCCTGGCGGTCGTGCAGCTAGCGCTTGGTCGACCAGGTTGAGGACCTTGAGAAGGACTCACGTCAGCATGCGGCCACCGTCAGCCGTATTACTAAGGAGCGCGATGACGCTAAGGCTGAGGCGAAGAAGATTATCGCCGACCTTGAGAATAAAGCCAAAGCTCATCAGGTTAGCGAGCAACGTGCCCTGGACCTGCACGTCAAAGTCTCCGAAAAACTGAAGGTCAAGATGGCCGAGGTCGAGCAAATGCGGGCAGAACTTGCCCGCGCTCAGCAGCAGAAGGAGGTCGCCGAGAAATTCGCGACTGAGGCGACAGCCAAAATTGCGGACCTTGAAATCCAGCTCGTCAACTCCATTACCCAAGAGGAACTTATTCCTAAGATGGAGGTGAGCTCGATTCTTGGTTACGTAACTGGTTATGCGGAGAGCATCCGTATTGCACATGAGTTTAAAGTTGCCGCAGTCGTTGAAGAGATCGGCAAGGAGTTGTGCAATTTTGTCGAATTGAACCCTCCTGCCCCGGGCACAACTCTCCAGATTGGCGACCTGCCTGAATATGGGGTCAAGCTTGACTTCATTGGTCCGGAGATAATTATCACAAGTCCTCCAGAGGACGAGGAGGATGAGGAGGGCAATATTGCCGAGGGCGAGCAAATCCTGTCTGCCGATCAAAATGAAAGAGCTCTAAAAGAGCGTGCTGATGCTAAGGGGCTGATTGCCGAGCTAACCCAAGTGGTCCCAGTTGACCCTGCCCTCGAAGGTTCTCCTCTTGAAGATCCCAAAGATGACAACATCTCTCCTCCTACCGGGCAATGATCTTAGCGGACAGGATTAGCTAGGGACTTGTATTTTTCTTTTCTTTTTTTTTCTTTTTTTTTGTAATTTTTGGGCGATTAAGCCTTATCTTCAATGAATATATTTTGCTCAATTGCTCGTCTTTTATCTTACATTAATTGTTCTTTGCATCTTTATCTGTGCTTCAACAATCTTAATGTAGTTGGGCCTTGTTCCTTAAGAACTTTTTTGGCCTTAGGATTTAATGGGCTTTTGGCCTTAGGCTATGTTCATTTAAAAACGAACAGCCTTCAATGGGCTTGGTTGTATAATCAACTTGCGCCTTGAGCTTACATTTTTGCTTAAACGAACAACTTAACATTGAAAAGATCTTAAAAAATTACAAGTGCTGAAAGCGACCAAAAACATAATCCTGTACTAGCTAGGTTGGATCTGCTCGACCAAGACAATGTTAAGCCTCCAACCAATAAAAAACATTATTTACACCAGGAGTTAAAGTTGCTCGACTACTATACAATTTGTCAAGGCATCCTTTAGACTTCTTAAGAAGAAATAAAACCATACAAGATATTGGCCTCCTAGCCCGCGACCAGACTTGACCCAATTCAACTCTGTTCGACCACTTATACTTGGTGAAAATTTTCAAAAAATTAGGCAAGTTTTTGGACCCATCTTGTATCTTTGCCATTCCAGTTCGCCCAGTGGACTTAGTAGCTCGCCCATCTCAACTTTACTCTCTCATGAGGCAGAACTGGTCGCCTACTGAAAGTATTTTCTTAGATTAGCTGCATTCCAGGAATATTGGGCCGAGTTGCCATCTAAGTCCTCTATGTCATATGCTCTATTGGGTAACCTGTCTGTTACCCTGTATGGGCCCTCCCAAGTCGGGCCAAATATGCCTGGAGGTGGGGCAAGCTTCTTTCTTAGAACGAGGTCACCAACTTCGAATTTTCTTATCTTGACTTGGGAATTATAGTAACGCTCTGCTCTTTGCTTGTACGTGGCATTCTTTAGCTCAGCATGTAATCTTCTTTCTTCGAGCAAATCTGCTTCTGTGGCTAAAGCAGAATGATTTGCTTGTTCATCAAAGCTGGTCGTCCTGACTGCTCTTTGCTTGTACGTGGCATTCTTTAGCTCAGCATGTAATCTTCTTTCTTCGAGCAAATCTGCTTTTGTGGCTAAAGCAGAATGATTTGCTTGTTCATCAAAGCTGGTCGTCCTGACTGTGTTAGTCTTTAATTCAATTGGTATCACCGCCTCCGTCCCGAAAGCCATTGCAAAAGGTGTTTCTCCGGTGCTTGACCTGGGAGAAACCCTATATGCCCACAGGACTTCCGGGAGTTTTTCTGACCAGCTACTTTTACTTTCTGCCAGACGTATTTTCAATGTATGCTTGATGATCTTATTTACAGCTTCAACTTGCCCGTTTGACTGGGGATGATAGGGAGTCGAATAGTGTTTCCTGATCCCCCATTTTGTACAGAAATCTCTTAATTCCTTTCCGTTAAACTGCGGGCCATTATCTGTCACGATTGTTCGTGGAATTCCAAAGCGACAGATGATGTTCTGCCATATGAAGTTGATCATGTTTTGTTGTGTAATCTTTACCATAGCCTTCGCTTCTGCCCACTTTGTATAATAGTCGACTGCTATGACGGCAAATCGAACATTTCCCACTCCTGCCGGGAAAGGACCAATAATGTCAATTCCCCATCTTGCAAATGGTCATGGGCTGTAAACCGATACAAGCTCCTGGGCCGGGGCATGAATACTTGGAGCAAAAACCTGGCACTGGCGGCAAACTTTGGCTAACTGGATTGTATCTTTCCGTAAGGTTGGCCAATAATAACCTTGTCTTACAGTTTTGTAGGCCAAAGCTTGCCCCTCATTGTGATTTCCACAAACTCCAGAATGTATATCCTCCAGGACTGTCCTTCCTTGCCCCCTAGTCAAACACTTGAGTAGCGGGAGTGAAAAGCCTCTTTTGTAAAGCTGTTCATCTACCAGGGTATATCTGGTTGCTTGTTTCTTGATTCTTTCAGCTTCAAACGAGTTGCTTGGTAACTCCGCGTCCTTCAAGTATTTGGCTATAGGAGTTCTCCAATCTTCATCGTTGTCATGTTCGACTACTTGGTTTACCTCGTAGTCCATTGTTGATGGTTGGACTTTTCTGGTAATGACAATGTCCGTCAGGTCTGCTGGCCCATCGCTTGTTGCTAATCTTGCTAGTGCGCCAGCTTGTGTGTTGCTCGTTCATGGTATCTGCTGGATAAACAATTGGTCTAACAGAGATACCAAGTGAGCAACTATTCATTGATACTCGATCATTTGCTCGTCTCTGGCCTCATATTCACCTCGTACTTGGCTTACAATGAGTTGGGAGTCTCTGAAAATCTGGAGTTGTCTTACTCCAACTGCTAGTGAAAGTGAAGACCTGCAATGAGGGCCTCGTACTCAGCTTCATTGTTGGTGGCCATGAATTCAAATCTGACCGCTGAAGTGAATACTTGCCGGTCGGGGTTGATGAGCACTATTCCTGCCCCCGAGGCTAGATTCGTTGACGAACCATCCACGTAAAGATGCCATGGGTGATCCAACCCTCTCGTTGGATTTTGAGGGAAGGTTAGTTCAACTATAAAGTCGGCTAACGCTTGTCCCTTAATCGCGGTTCGAGGTGCATAAGTCACGCCAAACTGGCTTATCTCTATGGACCATTTCAAAATATGGTCGGCGGTGTCGGGTCGGTGTAATATTTGTCTGAGTGGGAAAGTTGTCAAAACTTCGACTTGATGATTGAAAAAATATGGTCTTAATTTCCTGATACTCATGACAAGAGCATATGCCAGCTTTTCAGTCGGTGAGTACTTCACCTCAGCATCATGCAGGGCCTGGCTGACATAGTAGATTGGCAGGTGAAACTTGCCATCCGCCCGAACTAACACCGAACTTATGGCTGTGTCTGACGCTGCCAGGTATAAATATAGCTTCTCACCGGGAATTGGTTTTGACAAAATTTTTACATCTCCTAGATATTCTTTTAATTGATCAAAGGCTTTCTGGCAGTTTTCCGTCCAGGCAAAGTTGCCCTTTTTGATGGCCTCAAAAAATGGACGGCACTTGTCTCCTGATCGTGATATGAACCTGTTTAAAGCAGCTAGGCAACCGGTTAATCTTTGCACTTCTTTAACAGAACGTGGTGGTTTCATATCGACAACCGCCTTTACTTTTGCTGGATTAGCTTCGATTCCGCGTTTGCTGACCAGATGGCCCAGGAACTTCCCAGAATGTACTCCAAAGCTACTTTTCTTTGGATTTAACTTCATATTGTATTTTCGGAGTATGTCGAATACCTGGGAAAGATGATGGAGGTGATCTTCCTTCTGGGTACTCTTGACGACTATGTCGTCGACGTATACTTCCACCGTTTCCCTAATATTTTCGTCAAACATCTTGTTGACTAGCCTTTGGTAGGTTGCTCCAGCATTGATTAGACCAAACGGCATCCTCTTCCAGCATAACAGGTTTTTGTTAGTATAAAAGGCTGTATTTTCTTGGTCGTCCGGGTGCATTGGAATCTGATGGTATGCTGCGAAAGCATCCATGAATGTGAACATTTCGTGACCGGCAGTACTGTCCACCAGTTGATCGATGTGCGGGAGCGGAAAGTTATCCTTCGGGCATGCTGCATTAAGATCTGTCAAATATATGCATTGTGGACATCAGATATATGCATTGTCAAATATATGCATAGTCTCCAGGTTCCGTTCGGCTTTCGTACCAGGACAGGATTTGCAACCCATTGTGGACATAACGCTTGTTTAATTAAATCGTTGTCCAGCAGCTTTTTAACTTCTTCGTTTAAAGTTTGATACTTGTCTGGTCCATACTTTCGTCGTTTCTGGTGGACAGGTTTTCGGACTGGGTTGATATTCAACCTGTGACAGGCATCCTTCGGGTCGATTCCCACCATGTCAGCATGGGACCATGCAAAGACATCCAAGTTAGCCTTCAGAAAGTCCGTCATGCGCGTTCTGTAAGGTTCGGGGAGTTCAGACCCGATGTAAAGTTCAAGACCGTCACATTCAGGATCAATCTTGATGGCCTCCAATTCTTCAATGGGAGTTGCCCGTCGTTTCTGCCCCTTCCATCGAGGGTCAACTATTGGTCCTTCCGGACTTAGCTCATCCTCGATGTCCATGGGCACCCAACCGGGGGTCAAGATCGTCCGCGGGTTCTGGGTGAGATTCGGCCGCCAAAGTCGGACTCCCCTGGCTATCACTTAGGCACAAACCGTCGGCCACGGGGAGTATCATTGCTTCTGGCAAGTTTTGCTCGCCGCCCTGCTGCGTCTGGTCGCCCGTGGGCGAAGGTTGGTCGTCAATGTCCATCTTATCGTTTTGAGCTCCAAGAATGTCCTCTAAGATTGAGGGTTCATTTTCAAGTTGACGGGTTGACGCTTCCATCATAGATACTTGTCCTTGTCTTGACTGAATTTGCAGAAGACATTCTCGAGCTTTTCTCTGGTCTCCTTTCACCGTGCCAACTCCACTTGCTGTTGGGAATTTTATGCAATAATGGTAAGTTGAACACGCGGCCCTGAATTCGTTTAAGAAAGGTCGACCCAGAAATCCATTGTATGTTGACTCTTGATCGACGACCAAGAAATCCACCATTCTTGCGATATTCTTCTCAGGCTCTTTGACCGTCACAAGTTGCATAGCGAAAGTTACTATTCCCAACGGGATTGTCACAGCATTTCCGAATCCCAGGATACGGTGATTTGTGTCTCTGATGTAGCCTGCATAATCTCCCATTTGGTCAAGCGTCTTTTTGAAAAGGACATTCGTGTAGGCTCCAGTAACCACCAGTAATCTATGTACCCTGGTTTCCATAATTTTGGCACATATTACAAGCGAATCGTTGTGAGGGGTCAGTACTCCTTCCAAAACTCTGTTGGTAAAAGTTAATTCCAACGTTTGCATGGTAGGTGGAATAATTCCCATTTCTTGTACGTGACCGATCGCTCGTAATTCTGCCTTTCTTTTTCGATTAGAGATCGGTGGTCGCCCATCAGAATAACCACCTAGGGGCCCTGTAGGTTCCATCATCTGGATGTCTGGAACTGGTCCTCCGGTTGGCGCCTGAGCTGGTCGTCCAGCTTGATTTCGATGAGGTGCCTGTTCCTGGTCTTCTTCATCAGAATCTTCGTCTCTGGTTCTTTTGCCGGGCTGTCTTTTTACGAACTCGGATAGCTTTCCCTCTTCGTAAAAATGCCACAACTGCTTTAGCAAGTCACGACATTCGCTTGTAAAGTGTCCTACGCTCTGGTGGTAGGCACAATATTTATTCTGGTTCAACTTGCTCGTATCCTGACGTATCTTACGGGGAGGTGTTAGCAATTCTTTATCTCGGACACTATTGTAAACTGTATCGATTGATTACGGTAAGAATGTGGTTCAGTTTGTCCTTCAGCTCCGTTCCTTCGGTAAACGCCTTCATGTTTTTGGGAGCTCGATAACCAGTTCCAGGCTTCTTCGCACCCTCTTTCTGCTCTCCTTTGTCTCCCATATCCTTTTGCAGGGCTTCATGCATGGAGACAAAAACGCCTGCCCGATCCCGAAACTCAGCATATATCTTTGGGCATCTTAGGTGCACATCTTTCCAGAGTTCAGTACCCTTCTTGAGCCCAGCCAAGACGGCCACAATCTTGGTGTCTTCACTGACAGATTCCTCTTCTAACAAGACCTTGTCGAATCTTTCCAGATACGATCGGTCTGACTCGTCGTCAGCTTATTTCAAGTCAGACAACCGATGTCTTTGGGATAGATAAGACCCGGCCGTAGAGAAATGGGATAAGAATTCTTTGCCCAGCTGGGCAAACGAATGAATTGAAGCTGGTGGCAAAGCCGAAAACCACTTATGGACACGATCCCCGAGAGTTAAAGGAAAGTTTCGACATTGCGTTGCGTCACTTGCCCCCATTGATACCATATAATTGGTATACTTCATCAGATGCACCCGGGGATCCGCCGTGCCCTCATATTGGATACTTGCTGGAAACTGGATCTTTTGCTGAATTGGAGCCTTCAGAATCACCACAGATAAGGGTGAGACCGGAAGAGTCGTGTTCCTGTATCCTCTCTGTTGATCTAGTTGGCCCTGCATGCTCTCAATGGCCTTTCTCATGGAGGCGATCTCCTCCAAGGATCCCCCCTGACTCTGAGGCTGTCCGGCGAGCAGAGGCGCACAGCCGTCTGTTCGCTCCAGTCCCTCATTGGGAGCGGGAACCCCCTGGATTGGCCTCCTGGGATTGGGCTCTGCATTTGGGCCAAGGCGACCAAAAGCTGACCTAGTCAGCCGGTCAAGGACTGATTGGCGAGTAGGAACTGTAGCTGGGCGAGCTGCTCCAGCAGGGGGATGGACTTCTAGGATTCCTCGGCCACGTCGACCCAATCTTTCGAGAGCACTTTGGCGTGTGCCCTGACTTGCCGCCATGGCCGGATTCTGAGTCGAACCTCCCTGACTGGCGGCCTCCACGTTCAATTTTTCTTTGCCCTTGGCCTTACGAACTTGGGCGCTATCAGCCTCATTCAAATGATCCCCCCTAGCCTTATCATGTTCGCGAGTCTTTGTGGGGCTACCCCTTGCTCGTACATATGATGGGCCAGGTTGGGCTTGTTGTCTTTGTAGAGCCTGGAGCATGGCAATTGTGCGTGCCAATTCGTCGGGGTTGCGGGCAATGGCGTCCAACTCTGGTGGTATTAACTGGCGAGCAACATTAGTTTGATTTTCTTGGTTGTTTCTGCTCGCCCCTGCTTGCCCACCAGCTTGGGACATTCGGGAGCGTGAATCCCGGGTTATGTGTTGAGAACGATGTGTTTCTCATGATTGAGGCATATTCACAGAAGATATCAAGTGTTGTTCCCAGTGTTCTTGAGTTTTTTCTTCAAAAACTCAAACTTGTTCTTCAATTATGGGGTAATCTTCCCGTATTCAATGATTCGAAGGTTCGAACCCTCCTTCTAGCGCCAATTTGTTGACGATCAGTTTTAATCTTGAAGATTAATGGCTGTTTTAGATGGTTAATTGATCATCAAACAATTACGTGTGATTGATCACTAACGTAATTAGTGAATACGGATTTTCGGGTTTAGGTGGATTAGAATCGTACGAAAGCTTACGTGTTTAAGTTCGATTGTAAGTTAATCGAGCTACTTTAGATTCGTAATCGAAGTTTAGACATGTATAATAATTTGTGCTTGTTTTATTTGCTGAAAAAATCTAAGTATTTATAGACTTTTGCCTAGCAGGAGGTGGCACGACCTTTGGCCGACCAGACTTGCATGCTCGACACCTGTCCTTTGACTAATTTGACCTTATCTTAACTAAATTCTATCCTTATCTGCTGGACTTGCTCGCAGTCAGGAGCTGTTCGTCATGTTGGACTTGTCCTTGAGGAGTCTTTAGTCTGATTCTGATGGTCTTTCATCTAAATTGTTATTTTGGCACTGTAGTTGGATCTGGTCGGAAGGATGCCGATTGAGCTCGTCATGTGGCTTTTGATCTGGTTTTGTTCGCCTATGTGTCTTGATCACATGCAGGTTTTGCTCGCCGGATATCTTGGGTGAATCATGTGCTAATCCCACTTTAATTCCTAAGTGATTTGCGCTAATCCTGGTCGCCCAAATGCTGTTTCTGCTCGCCTATCAACAGTTACCAAATTCAAATACGAAAAAACTGAATAAAAACTGAAAAGAAACTAACGATTTCGAAGTAGAAACCGTTTAAAGAAGTTTCGAAATCTGAAAAATGAAGAAAATTCGAACGATTGAAGGGTATTGCTCAAGGGTATCACTGAGAGAAGAACTAGCGCGAAAAAAGAGAGAGAAGCGAAAAAGTGAATCGGATCCAGGTCTTACCCGCCCATTACCCAGATGAGATCCGCGAAAAAATAAAAAATCCGACCCGAACCGACTCGGCGACCTGCGAATTTAAGTCAAAATTGATTTTAAATCAATTTGAAATTAGGGTGTAAAATCCAAGTGCATAGTGTGTACTTGGATGCACCCTAGAATTTGTGATAATATTGTGGTTATTCAAAATAGGAAAAATATAGTTTTTTGTCCTGTAAGTTTGGTCAACTATGTTTTTCGTCCTCTAACTTTTGACATTATTTTTTAGTCCGATAACTTTCCAAAAATTAACTTTTTCGTCCTAAAATCGGCTACAGAAGGTAATCCAACCGGTAACGCTGACGTGGCACGATTTTTTTTATTATGATATATATTAAAATTATATTAAAATTTAAATAAAATATTAAATTAAAAATCCAACCCCCACCCCCAACATGGGTTTCAGCAACGTGAACAACCCCCTTCCCCCAGCAGCAAACGCCCCTCCGCCGTCGCTCAGTCCCGACTCCACCATCGTCCACTGCCATCGCCGCCCATTTTCAGATCCGCCGCACAAACCCCCCTCCACCCAGCGCCCAGGTTTTCAACTCCACCGCCGCTGCCCATCTCTCCACCACCGCCCTCGTCAGAAATAATGGAATATGTGCTTTAAAGCTTCGATCGACGCAGGAAAAGCTTAAAGCTTCACGTTGTTTATCACCGGAAATTGGAAGCAATTCGCATCGGAGTTTCGAAGCAATCAAAAATTGGTGGCTCTCCATTTCCGGCGAAGAGAAGGGCCTCCATTTCCGGCGAAGAGAAGGGTCCACTGGAGATTCTGATTTTCCATCGAATTGTCGTCGTCTAAGCTATACTCGCTGCTGAAATTCGCATTGCTTTTGATTGTGAGCTCGTTTTGCTTCTCGGCGCTCACCATCCAATCGGTTTCCTTCATCGCGATTCCTTTGATTGGGGCAACAATGGAGTTCTGTCCCCGGGAAATCCCTTTCAAAAAGGCCCGCTTTAGGGCCCGAAGCAGCGAATTCTTCCTCGATTTCCTTCATCGCGATTCCTCGATCTAGAACTGAAACCGCTGATGTATTTCTTGATCATTGGTTGAACTTCATCGCGAATTTTTACGGCCTCTATCCCTTTTCTCCTTAGGATTCTTCTTTTTCTTTTCCTTTCTCTTCTCCTGTGCGGAGTGGGGCGGGGGTGTTAAATTAATATTTTATTTTAATTTTAATTTAATATAAAAATAAAATATTGTGCCGCTCCTGTAGCCGGTTTTAGAAAGAAAAAATTAATTTTTGAAAAGTTATCAGACTAAAAAAATAAAGTCAAAAGTTAGAGGACGAAAAAAAAAGTAGACGACTAACAAAAAACTCTATTTTCCCTTCAAAATAATATTGTGGTCATTCAATTTTAATGATTGACCGGGCACAGTATATATACGAAATAATTTCCATCTAAATGGAAATCAAATCCAATTGCTACAATAGAAATAATATATTCTAGAAAATAATCAATATCAAATCTGGTGCAGATCTGCAATTAAATAATCAATTTCCTTACGTACAAATAGACATCGGCTATGGAACTTTTTCTTATAATTAAGAGATCGCAGAATGATCTGATTTATGCGTATCTCACTCAGATCTCATCCTCTGAAAAGAGATGGGAAAATTAACAGAGCAGAAGGATGAAACAGGGGAAGAATGTTGCTGGGACGTATTCACCCAAGAAATCCTGCCTCGTCTCCCCGGCAAAGACTTGCAAAAACTCAAAAGTGTGTCCAAAAATTGGTTCCATATAATTTCGAGCCCCTATTTTGTCCGGCTTCATCTCGACATATACAATCGAAGCCGATTTCGAGTCCTGATGCCATGGAGTGACGACACGATGATGATGATGATGATAGAGTACAACAGCTATAATGATGAAGAAACCACGCAAATAATTCCTTTTCCACCTACGATTCGCAAAACGAGACCCAAAATCCTGGGCTCCTGCGACGGTCTAGTGTGTTTGCTCTTTCGTGAACCTTCTACAATTGGGGTGTTTAATCCCTCCACGGCTGAGTATTTCTGGATGCGTAATGACCTTTTCCAAGTTGTCAATTTCTGTTGGTTTGGTCAGCACCCCTCCTCTGGAGAATACGTTTTGGTTTTGGTGATAAGACCGTCCAATTTCCATTATGAAGTGGGAGTTTATGGAAATCGGAAACTACTGGGTTTGAGGTTGAGTGAAAATCTCTCTTGAATATCGGTTGCCAATAAATGGTGTAACATTAGCCTTTCCGAATTTCAAGTTTTATATTTGTAGATAAAAAAAACATTTATGAGTATTTAAACAACCTATATGCTAGTATTCAAATAACATAATGGGAGGGATCTCAGATTTAGCAGAGGTATTTGGCTTATTTGCTTATGGTTAGATTTCAATATTAATTTAGTTTTCAATATTAAATTCTCGTAGATATTTGTTATGCTTCAAATTTTCTTTAATACAATTTTCTTTAATACATATACATAGAGTAACTCTTTAGCACTTGGTGTATGGTGTATTCACTCAACAGTTAAGATTGTTCACACTGAAAAGTATAGTTGGATTACACTGAAAAGTTTACACTTAAAATCGATTTTCAGTATAAACTTTTTTGTCTAATCTAACCATACTTTTAAGTATAATCAGGTTACACCTTTTAATATAAACAACTTCAACCGTTGAGTGAGTGCACCGTGCACCAAGTGCATATAAGAGTTTGTTATATACATATATAGTTTATGAACTAAAGTATTAAGAGATCGAGTTTTTTGCACTTTTGGTCTCATTGGGCATGTAATGTTTTAGTATCAGTTCCACCCAAAACACTTTTGGGCCCATAGATTTTTTTTTTTTTTTTTTTCGGCACTTACAGTCTCAAACGTTTTGAGATTTGCAAATTTATTCCCAAAACATTATGAGATTTGCAAACTTAGTCCCATTATTATTTAGTTAACAAATTATAATCCCATCGAAATTCAGGAGGTAAAGTGTGTATACATTTCACCTCAAAAAATAGATAACTATCAAATGTCACTATATGATTCGTTCTTCGTATCTCTTCCAATTATATGACAAGTAAAATTTCTACATATATAACCAAATGTCTATCAAAAATTTCCTTCTTTTATAGAAAAATTTCCTCCTTATATAGAAAATTTTCTATATGTATAACAAATGTCTAATATATATTGTTAGGCTTGGGCCTCGGTTAATTCTCCAATCGGAGGGATTTATAAAAGGGACCAGCTATATTATATACCCCTCTATCATTAAATTGATACACCTATAATTATAAAAAAAAATTAAAAACAACCTAAATCTTTTTTTTTTTCTTTTTCTTTTTCTTCCGCCTCCTCCTCACTTTTGCAGCAGGCCTCCGCACTCAAATTTTGTTAAGAAAAGGTAGAGAAAAACAGCTTATTTTTTATGTTCCTTTTCCAAATCTTCTCTTCAAGTTTTAAAATGGTTGCTCTCTTTATGTTATGGGTAATTTTTTTTTTTTTACATAAATTCTCTATAATTATGTTTATACTGAGTTTAGAATAGCCTTTTTGTTCACATAATTTCTAAAAAACACAGGATCGAGTACCACTATATGAAGGAGGATCTAGGAATCAGATTTTGAAAAAAAAAAAAAAAAAAAAAAAAATTATCTGTTTTATTATTGACAATATATAGTTGAAAGTTTTGTGTTTATTGATTTTTTTTTTTCCTCGTAATAGAATTGTGTGGAGTAAAGGTAAAATAAAAGAAATAGAGACAAAAGACGTATAATAGTCAACAGTAAGCACATCTTTGAGATGTATGACAATAATCGAAATAGATTTAGAAAGTGAGACTAATAAGTAAATGTTGAAATTAGAATAATAGTATTGGGAAAATTTATTTTTAAGGCCAATAAGTTTGGGGGTAGCAAAAAGAGACCAGCACATTTGCGGGCAGGTATTATAAGGACAGCAACTCTTCAACGTGGCAAATTAAGGCCAGATTTGTCCGTATTGCTTTTAATTGGGCTGAAAACAAACATGACCGGCACATGTTCGACGATTTCGGGTCTATTTTTACACGTGGAGCCCTATTAAAGCCACATCACATTTAATTGCCACATCCCCACCTCAATTCCCATTTTTGTTAACTACTACTTGTTTTCTCTTATAAAGATAACAGATGAGAATTACAAAATTCATCCATTCTTGGGTTTCTTGGGCAACAAAAAAAGTTAGAACGAGCTCTTGGGTTTCTTTCTCAGCAGGCTATGTATATGTGTATTTGTCATCCTCAGAACATATGATCAGCAGAAATTATTTGTTGCCTCTTGTGTCATAGTATTACAAAGTAAATGAGCCCATAATTTAGGAGGTATATAGTGTACTCACTCAACAGTTAAGGTTGTTTACAATGAAAAGTATGAATTAATTACACTGAGAAATATAGTTAGACTACACTGAAAAGTTTAACTTAAAATCGATTTTTAAGTATAAATTTTTCAGTCTAATCTAACCAAACTTTTCAGTATAATCAGATTACACCTTTTAGTATAAACAACTTCAACCGTGCACCAAGTGCATATGAGAGTGTGTCATATGCGTATATATAGTTTATGAACTAAAGTATTCGAGATCGAGTTTTTTTCACTTTTGGTCCCATTGGACATGTAATGTTTTAGGATCAGTCCCACCAAAAACACTTTTGGTCATACAGAATTTTTTTTGCACTTATAGTCCCAAACGTTCTGAGATTTGCAAACTTAGTCCCAAATGTTACGGAGTTTTACAAACTTAGTCTAAAATCTACATCCACTAACGGATGTTAACGAACATGCAGATTTGGTCCCATAGCATAAAAAAAACCGATTTTCACTAAAAAAAATTAGTAAAAGAAATATAATTTCAATATATATACAAAATTATTTTTATTTTACAATAATATATATGTATATCATATTTTAATTTTTTTTTTATCAGAATAATTTACTTTATATTAATTACTTAAAAATGAGAACATTTTTTTAACTTTTGTGCCATTTTTTTAAATTATAATAATTTTCTCAACATCTTATTTTATAGTTCATTGTTCATCCCCTATAAAAACCTCTAAATTAAATATCATTCCACTAACGACTACACACAAAACATCGTACTTTGGTTTCATTCCTAAAATTGAACAATACACCCACATAAAAACTATATTGTTCATTTTTATTTCGATTGTTCAATAATAATAATTTACCCTATGGTATTGGATGGCAAGATTCTTTGGGAATCTTACCATCTGACAATATCTTTTGTAAAATATTTCAATATCCTCTTACAAAAATTAGCATATATAAATATTTTGCAAAAATAAATTCCAAAAATATTTAAATAAGAAAATCGTCGAAGTTTTGGAAAAAATATTTATTTTACATTTTAAAGAACATGGCGGCTGCGCCGAGACTTGTTCAATGGGGGATGAAAAAAACTAAAAAAGGAGACGAGAAGAAAAAAAATCTAAGACCAAGAAAAATACTACAAAAAATCAGTATCGTACATTCGGTTCAAGGCCGCGGTATCTGATGCGACTTGAGGCGACGGGAGTAGAGCAGCGAGGTGGTGCCTACATACCTTGCACGACGCAGGGCTAGGCGGAGGAACGACTTAATACACAGAGAAAACTTAATACCGAAGATAAATTTACAAAAATTCGTGATTTAAAAAAAAAAGCCCTAACCTTTAGAAGATTTTGGGAATGAGGCGGCGTGTGCAGAGAATAAGACTGGGGTAGAGTCATGACAGGCAGCGGCAAGGAAGTCAGCTTCGTAACGGCGTTAGGAAATGAATTTTTTTGAGAAAATGAACCGTGAGATGAGTAGAATTGAAAAGACAAAAATAACAGAGAAAGTTATAACCTAACATCCACGGCTGGTCCGCGCTGATTGGAGAGGGGGCAGAAGCGGCGCTGTAAAAAAGATCGAAGAGGGATGTGGCAGTGTGAGAGAGATCGAAGGGGAGAGAGAGACGTCTTATGGGCGAATGAAAATGATAAATAATTATATTAACCCTAGTTACAAATTTATAGTTTAAATGTAATGATATAAAATGAATGGTTGAGATCAAAACTTAAACCAACTTTCAATGAGAGCGCAGTATTTCGAAATTGAGAGATTTGAGACATGTCACCTCATCCTTAGAATAAGGTGGTGTTGACACATCACTTTGGAGTGGTTTGGAAATATATTATAAAAAGATTTCTATATGTATAATCGATGTCTAATTATATATTGTTGGACTTTGGCCTCGGTAAATTCTCCAATCGGAGAGATATATAAAAGGGACCAAAACCTAAATCTTCCCTTCTTTTATTTCTTTTTCTTCCGCCTCCTCCTCACTTTTGCAGCAGGCCTCCGGTGCGCCTCCATGCCGCCGCACTCCTTTTCCACACTCAAATCTTGTTAAGAAAAGGTACAGAAAAACAGCTTTAATTTTTATTTTTATTTTGTTTTACATAAATTCCCTATAATTATGTTTATATTGAGTTTAGAATAGCCTTTTCTTCACATAATTTCGAAAAAAGACAGGATCTAGTACAACTATATGAAGGAGGATCTAGGAATCAGATTTTGAAAATATTTAACTGTTTTATTATTGACAATATATAGTTGAAAGTTTTGTGTTTATTAATTTTTTAGCCTCATAATAGAATTGTGTGGAGTAAAGGTAAAATAAAAGAAATAGAGACAAAAGACGTATAATAGTCAACAGTAAGCACATCTTTGAAATGTGGGACAATAATTGAAATAGATTTAGCAAGTGAGACTAATAAGTAAATGTTGAAATTACAATAATAGTATTACATCTTACTTATGATTGTATTACATTTTATTCCAAATAGTATATACTCCAGTTAACTCATAATTTATGATGTAGAATGAGATACCAATACAGCCCAAAGAAATATTGGTTTCTAATATGTAAATAGATCCGAATTCACAAGTAGGACGGGTCATGGACAATTTTCACCATGAAAATTTTCATAAAAGTGTTTTTCTTTATTTTAATATTACTTTCCAATATATAAAAGTTTCATAAACCTGTCAGGAATATCATTAGTTTGAGTTCAAGAAAATTTAGACTAATGATACTCCCGATGAGATTAATTAATGATACTTTAAAATATTTTCATAATAAGCTTGTCATGAACTATTTTTATATAATACATTGCCAATAATCCATATTACTGAAGCAGAACTTTTGTTAATATTTTATATTTTTGGTTCTGGACGTCTCAAATACTATATTTTAAAGAAATCCCCTTTCCACCACCAATTCGCAAAAGGAGACCCCTAATCCTACGCTCCTACTATGTTTGCTTTCCCAACGTTTGCCTGGACATCGTACAATTATGTTGTATAATCCATCGTCAAGTGTTGGTAGCTCAAGTGGTTGAGGCCACCACCTAAGACCCAGAGGTCTTGGGTTCGAGACATGGAGAGGGAATTTATTTCCCTCTTATGGTGGAGTGGTTGTTCCCCTATTGTGGTGGAGTGGTGTTCCCTCTTGTGGTGGTTGCGGTTCCGGCTGCAGTGCGGTTGTGGTTCGAAGTTGCAGGTTCGGGAGGTCCCCCTCTTGTGGTGATTGCGGTTCCGGTCTACAGCGAGATGAAAAGATGTTGCCATGTACCCTGGTCGAAGAAACTATTGTTTGTAATTGATTATGTTAGGAAATTATTGTAATTGATTACTTTTAAAAAAAAATGTTGTATAATCCATCCACGGGTAAGTATTTCTGGATACTATATTATTATGTTATACTATTAATTAATTTATGTTGGTTTGTTTGCGCTACATTGGTTATAAATCGAATTCCATGAATTGTGAAAAAATTGCTTTTAATATTTTAAAATAAATAAATGAATTATTTTTAGCTATGCTTGAAAATGAATTTTTTTTAGCTATGCTTGAAAAGTTTAGTATGCAAAATATAGAAAAGAAAAATATTTAAAAGTATTAATTTATGAGTAATCTTGTTCATAGTGTGAAATTGATATCATTATATACAACTATATGTATTAACTAATACCATAACCTTTTACTCATCAAATGTATGTGATAGTATCTTTGAATATATAAAATTGTATAAAGATCATTGCAATGTAATCTGATTTACGCATATTTCAGATTTGATCCTCTCAAAAGAGATGGGAGAATTAACAGAGCAGAAGCATGAAACAGGGGAGGAATGTTGTTGGGACGTATTTACCGAAGAAATCATGCCTCGTCTCCCTGGAAAAGACTTGCAAAAACTCAAAAGTGTGTCCAAAAATTGGTTTCGTATAATTTCGAGCTCCTATTTTGTCCGGCAATCGAAGCCGAATCCGAGTGCTGATGCCATGGAGTGACGACATGATGATGATGATAGAGTACAACAACTGCAATGATGAAGAAACCGAGCAAATAATTCCTTTACCACCTGCGATTCGCAAAACGAGACTACAAATCCTGGGCTCCTGCAATGGTCTAGTGTGTTTGCTCTTTCGTGAACCTTGTACGATTGGGGTGTGTAACCCCTCCACGGCTAAGTATTTCTGGATACGTAAAGACGATTTACACCTTGTCAATTTATCTTGGTTTGGTCAGCACCCCTCCTCTGGAGAATACGTTTTGGTTTTGGCGATAAGACCGTCCAATTTCCATTATGAAGTGAGAGTTTATAACTTCACTCGGAACCCTGACTTCAATATGATTCACTCCACATCTTGTGAAGTTCCAGGCCCAGACCCTTTGGCTACTTACGGGGAGAAAGGTGCCCTACATTGGCCTGCCCGATGGATTAATAACCGACATCGGCCTCGCTACGTAATTAGTGCATACCATCTCGACAATAACAAATACCATCCCCCGCCCCTACCCGGCGTCATTTTAAACTAGGAATTAATGCACAGGATGTCTCTTTGCTCTCTTTAAGGCTGATGCTGCCGAAGTTGTGTTTGAGATGTGGATAATGAAGGAATACGGGGTTCGACAATTTTGGACCAAATATGCTAACATTCAGCTGGAATCCAACAATAACAGAGAGTTGTCTCCTTTGGCATTTTTCCCCAATGGTGTTCTTATCTTGGATGTTGGTCGTCTTAAGTTGATCAGGTACAGTTTCAGTGACAGAAAGGCTGTGCATCTTAAGCATCACAGCTTTGGTGATGCAATTATGTGTGCTGATAGTTTGGTGTCTCCAACAATTGTCCGACAAGGATTAGAGAAGGAGTTCAATAGGTCTTGCTATTTATAATTACATTCAACTATACATTTTACTTTTTTTTCCTACCTTTTTCACCACTAACTTTCTTTTCCTACCTTTTCGACAAAATCAAAATCGTGAAAATCAGATAATTGCATAACTAACTCGCTAAAGAATAATATCACAATTCTTTTGGAACAATATTGCACTTGAAAGTAATACATCAGTACACTTTATAGTAGTACAATGGACAATAGTACATATAAACATTACATTCAATCATATATTTCACTTTTTTTGTTTTTTTTACCACTAAATTTATCACCGCAGCAGCCACCTTCTCTTCTTCTCGAACCACATTATCCATCGTTTTATCATCCTAATTCTCCTTACACATATTTTATCCTTGTTCTTGCCTCTATTGGTGACACCTTCACTTCATAGTATCTCATTAGAAGGCGCATAGTATTGCATTATAAGGAACACGATATGATTTAAAAAGAAAGGAGGGACATTGCCAATATGAGCCACAAGGGCAAAATAAAAAAATAAAAAATAAAAATTGATATATTTGTTACCTTGATCTTATAAATAACTATTTTTTTTCTTTAGCTTCAACTTCAACAGTCACAATCCCATCCATTTGACTTACAAGCAAAATTTCTATGCATAACTCTACTTCCTCGTCCTTTTGCATATCATTAGGTTCATACTTTTATATACTCCCTCCGTCCCGGAACTTATTTCACGTTTTCCTCTTTGGGACGTCCCAACTCTTTTTTCACATCCTTAAAAAGGAAATAAATTACACACACAAAAGTCAATAAAACACCTTTTTATTATTTAATTATTTAACTTTACACTCACACACTTCACTTTTCTTAAATATTGTGTCAACCCCACATATGAAATAAGTTCCGGGACGGAGGGAGTATATCTTAATATATTATAAAGACAAAGTTTTGGAATCCTATGTGGCAAGCTCTCAAGCCTCTATTTTAAAAATATTCTCCTCTCATTCACCCAATTCATTGACTTTTAAAACTATTCTCAGCCATTGAATCTTAATATCTAATCTAATCTTGACCATTGATTTTTTCACATTTCCTCTATATATACCATGTATCTCACACAACCAAAAATCAATTACAATAATTTCTCTACGTCCTATTCCAATTCTTCTTCTTCTTCTTCTTCTTTTCAATTTTGCTATGAAGTTTTATATTATTTTCTTTTCGTCTAAATCTTCATATTTTTCTTTTCTTGCAGCATGTTCATTTCAATATATTCAATCTTAATATTTCTTTTTTTTTTTTTTTTTTTTTGCAGGATCTTCATCTTAAGGTATTTACTTTTTGTTTTCTATTTTATTTTATAGATTTGGTGTATGAATTTAATCTTCATATTTTTACAATAATTTCTCTACATCCTATTCCAATTCTTCTTCTTCGCTTCTTCTTCTTTTTTTCAATTTTGCTATGAAGTTTTATATTATTTTTCTTTTCGTCTAAATCTTCATATTTTTCTTTTCTTGCAGGATGTTCATCCCAATATATTCAATCTTAATTTTTTTTTTTTTTTTTGCAGGATCTTCATCTTAAGGTATTTACTTTTTGTTTTCTATTTTATTTTATAGATTTGGTGTATGAATTTAATCTTCATATTTTGTCTTATCTCTTGTACCAATGATTTTACTCTATTTACATATATGATGTTTGTTTTTATTTTTTTATTAATTATTATTTTATTGTATTCGTATGATAATTTTTATTGTTTGATTTTTTTAGGATTGAACATCAACAATGAAGATGAAGTGGATGATCAATTTTTTCATACGAAGATGAAGTGGAATATCAATTTTATTGTGAAGATGTAGAATCATAAATGTTGTTACTATTATTGATATTATTGTAATGTATTAATTAAATTAAATTATTGATTACGTCTAAAATTTTTTCAGTTTTATCTTTTTAGTTATTGTTTATATATTAGTATGTTAATATATATTCACTCTATGTATAAGTCAAATATTAACAGTACAAAAATAATTAGAAATTAGACCATATGAAAATCAAATCGTATGTATCAGTTTAAAAAGATAAATTAATAAAATTTTGGAAACATAGATGAAATCATATATTCAAAATAAACTGACACAAATTTATTTCTATATATATTAAAAATACGGTTTCGGTCAAAGATTTTTTTTTTTTTTGTTCACATATAAAGCAAGTTTTTGACTTGGTCTAACATTCCAAGATTTATTTTTTGTTCACATTGTATATGTACGTTTATATTATTCCTAATATATAAATTTATATTAATTATTAGTTTTACTTATTTAATTGATTTTAAATTTCAATTTAAATATATTAGGAAAGTTGTCATATTTTAAATGATAATTTGCTCAGATAATATATTTGGCAATTTTATATTATCCCACATTTCTAAATTTTAAATTATATTAGGAATAATAAATAAATTTATACTAATTATTAACTTTACTTATTTTATAAGTTTTAAATTTCAATTTAAATATATTAGGAAAAATCGATTAAATATAAATGATAGTTTTGTTAAATAAATTATTTGTTAATTTTATTTATATCTCATATTCCTAATCTTTTGGTTAGTGGGAATTTTTTTTTTTTTTTGGATTGAAGATTCATATTTTGATTGACATTGTATAAAGTAATATACCCACGTTGAATTATTATTTTTTGGGATTGAAAATTCATATTTTGTTTGACACTATATAAAGTAATATACCCACGTTGTATATGTAGATTATTTGTTAATTTTATGTGTATCTCATATTCCTAATCTCTTGGTTAGTGGGTGTCTAATTAAAACTACGATTTTGTATAAAGTAATTAAAACTACTAAAATTTTATAAAAAAAAAGTGTATTTAACTTTTTTTTTAATATATGCAGGGTACCAGAATATACGCAACAGTGCCATGCATCTTCATATCTAAATATGAAAATTTTATAGAGATCAATATCATATATAGCTTAAAAAATATTTTACTTAAAAACTGTAAATTTTCATACAGAAGGTATATATAGCTTTCCATCTGAAACTTTTTTTTTAATTTTGTCATATTTTAAATGATAATTTGCTCAGATAATATATCCGGCAATTCTATATTATCCCATATTTCTAAATTTTAAATTATATTAGGAATAATAAATAAATTTATACTAATTATTAACTTTACTTATTTTATAAGTTTTAAATTTCAATTTAAATATATTGGGAAAAATTGATTAAATATAAATGATAGTTTTGTTAAATAAATTATTTGTTAATTTTATGTGTATCTCATATTCCTAATCTTTTGGTTAGTGGGATTTTTTTATTTTTTTTTTTGGATTGAAGATTCATATTTTTATTGATAATGTATAAAGTAATATACCCACGTTGAATTATTATTTTTTGGGATTGAAAATTCATATTTTTTTTGACACTGTATAAATTAATATACCCACGTTGTATATGTAGATTATTTGTTAATTTTATGTGTATCTCATATTCCTAATCTCTTGGTTAGTTGGTGTCTAATTAAAACTACGATTTTGTATAAAGTAATATACCCACATTGAATTATTATTTTTTGGGATTGAAGATTCATATTTTGATTGACACTGTATAAAATAATATAACCACCTGTATTCCTTTATTGTGAAGATGAAGAATCATTGGTTATATGTTAAAATTTAGATTTTTTTTTTTAAAATATTGTAATGTATTACTTACAATTCAATGTATTATTTACAATTCTATAAATAACTAAGCATTGTTAAAAAAAAACTAAGATATTTTTATTACCTTTAATAAAATTAATTAATATAAAATATTTTTAACAAATTATATGCACACGATCTTTGGTATATATGCACACGATTATTTAAAAAAAAAAAGATTAATATGGGTTTTTGGTATATATGCACACAATATTTTTTGATATACTTTTTATTATATTAATAAAAATAAAATATGGTTAACAAACATATTAGTTAGACGGGTTTCTTTTGTATGTATATATGTACACGATTTTTTATTAAAAAAATTTGATATGATTTTTTGTTATACATGCAAACAACATTTTTTTGTAAATTTTTTTTATATTAAGAAACATTGACTTTTTTTAATAACATGTGAATGAATTAATAAGTCATATATCAATCCATCTATAACTTTCATAAATATTTACTTGACTTATATAACTCAATTATATGGTTAATTGTAGCTTAATATTATGGCACATTCAATACTGATTATATAATTTAGGAAAAATTGACATGTGTTTATATCATGTGATTTAGTTCACAAGTCATATACCAATCTATATATGTGATTATCATTATTAGGATCAAATTTATAGTTGACTATATTTTATTATATCCCATATCATTCAATAAAAATCTTAGTATATTAGGAAAATTTGACTCTTATAAAATAGTAGCATAATTATATATTGAGTAATATATAATGAATTTTGAAGTCACCATTGGTGCGTATCTTGAGTCCCCATATTGTAGTAATAATATATCTTATACTCAAAAAAAAAATCTTTTAAAATATTTCGAAAAAAATGTTATGCATAATCCAAAAAAAAAATTTATTTTTTAATTTAAGTAATATATAGTTTATATTAAGATATAATTTTTCTTATTAGAAAAAATACTCTCTTTTTAAAACATGTGGTTTAATTAACATGTTGTGTGGTTTTAAAAAATTTGATTCTTTTTTAATAATATTCATATAGTTTTGATTTTAATGGATGTATATTACATATAATGACATAAATTTTGTTTTTTTTATTCTATATCATATATATAAATTAAAATGGATTATTATACAAATATAAGTTTCCATATAGAAGATCAAATAAATATTCTGTATACATACACAGTATTTTAAACAGGAACTAAATCTTTATAGTATATTAAGATATATATATATATCATATTTTATATAGAAACAAAATTCGTATTATATTAGTCCTCTATATACTAATACTAATCTTAGTGAATTATATTATGATTTTCAATATATATTTATTACCATGAAAACTAATGTTTACAATTAAAAGTTTGTAAGTTATATATGTCATGAGAATATTATATTTGCTAGAGTTTTTATTTACTAATTGCAGCAAATGTTCACTAAGAGGTAATATGATTCTCATAAGTACGTAATGGTCTACACACTAAATGACATGTAAATTTTAAAATCATAATTTTCAACTTATATTCATTATCATGGAAAATTAATATTTTACAATTAAGAGTTTATAATTTATATAATTAAATATATATGCTAGATTTTTTATCTACTAATTGCTATAAATGTTCACTAAGAGATAATATCATTCCTATGAGTACGTTGTGGTCTACACACTAAATAACATTTATAATTTTCGATATATTTTTATTATTATGTAAAACTAATATTACACAATTAAAAGTTTATAATTTATATTTCATGTGTGATTAACTTATTTTTAAGACATGAGATTTTTTATACGATGCATATAAAATAAAAAAATTAAACTTTATTCTAATGTTTGAGGCCTCACACGAAGCTACAAATACATATATCAAGTTAGGTTCTCAATATTTTTACTATATGAGTTTTTTCTAAAGTAAAATTATAGAAAAAATTACCTCTTAGTGAACATTTGTAGCAATTAGTAGATAAAAAAAACTCTAGCATATATAATATTCTCATTTATAAATTGTGTTTGATGTTGTTTGCACCAAGATGCATAAGGTAATGTTTTTTAGGCATCTCTAGGTTTAAGGAAGACAAATCTTTGTATTTAGATTTTTTTTTTTCATTCAGATAAAATTCAACTTTTAATGGTGTTTATTTGTTCTAATATTTTCCTCCTCCGTATTGAATAAGCCTCTTTTTATAACACTCAAGTAAGAAGAGGCATGTATTATCATAATTTAAGTTATTTTTTTAATTAAATTTTTGAAATTCTTCCTTTTACAAAATAGTGGGTTAGAAAAAAAGTGTAACGTGAACACTTTTAAAGACACATACTCCACTTGCTTTCATTGAAGTGGTGTCTTTTTTATTTGACAATATTTTAGTGTTAAATGTCTTAATTATTATATATATTTGTACTCAATTCTTATGTTCTAAGATTTTTCAATAAAATATTTTTTCTTAATTTCTTACACTTATTAATACAGCGTATCCAATATAATGAAACTAGGTTGAATAGAGTTATGACAAGTAGCTCTTTTGAAAGATATATTTATTCCTATGAATATGTGGTGATCTGCAAACCAAATGACATGTAAAATTTTAAATCGTGATTTTCAACCTATATTTATTACCATGGAAAACTAATTTTTTGCAATTAAGAGATTATAATTTATATATATCATGTGTGATTGACTTACTTTTAAGACGTGTGATTATTCATATGATGCATATACAATAAACAAATTTTTTTTTTAATGCTTGAAGCCTCACATGAAGCTATGAATACTTTTCATATGATGCATATACAATATTAAGTTAGGTTCTCGATATTCTTACTATGAATTTTTTTTAAAGTGACATTATTGAATGTATTTAAAAAACAAATATTACCTTTAAGTGAACATTTTTAGCAATTAGTAGATAAAAAAAAAATCTAACATACATATAATATATTTTTCATATAGGAATTGTGTTTGATGTTTTTTTACATCAAAATGTATAAGGTAATATTTTAAGGTTTCTCCATGTATAAGAAGATAAATATTTGTATTTAGATATTTTTCAGTTAGATGAACTTCAACTTATAATGGTGTTTATTTATATTTTTCACCTCCCTATTGAGTAAAACTTTATAGAAAAGACTCACATAAGAACAATTTGTCATAATTTAAGCTGTTATTTTTTAATTAAATATCTATTTTCCTTTTTACCAAAATAGTGGTTTAGAAAAAAGGTGTATATAATAGCAATTTTAAGGGCAGGCTCCCCTTTCTTTCATTGTAGTGGTACCTTTTTGTTTGACAATCTGTCAGTATTGTAATGCCTTAATTATTATAGATATTTAATGAAATTTTTATAATCTATTTTTTTAATAAATTCTCTTTTCTTAATATCATACTAATACAATACATTTAATATAATAAAGCTAGGTTGAATAGAGTTATGACAAACAACTCCTTTGAAAGATATAATCATTTATAAGAGTATGTGGTGGTCTACAAATCAAATGACACGTAAAATTTCAGATCGTGACTTTCAACCTATATTTATTATCATGGAAAACTAATGTTTTACAATTAAGAGTTTATAATTTATATATTTCACGTGTTGTTGACTTATTTTTAAGAATTGAGATTCTTTGTATGATGCATATAAAACCACTTAATATTGATGAGACCTCCATGTGTAACATAAAGTCGGGGACACATTTGTCCGAACTATTATTGAAGAGAAAGTTTATTATATAGGATGAGGCACCAATAATTAACATATATAACTTTGAAGCTTTGGAGGCTCGAGGGATATTATTAGATCTCCAATTGCAATCATGAATGTTATGCCTTTTGGTGGTAAAATCGTTGTGTTTGGAGAAGATTTCAGACAAATACTTCATGTTATACCAACAGGAAGTTAAGAGGATATTGTGCATTCAACTATTTATGCTTCATATTTGTGGGATCATTGCAAGGTATTTTCTGCATCTTTTATTAAATAATAATATTTTTAAAGAATTAATTATTGAAAAACTAAATACATTTAATTTATTTTCAATTTTAAGGTTTTAAGATTGACAAAGAACATGAGAATACGAAGTTCTGATCTCAATACGTCCTCATTTGATGTTGATATGGTTAACTTTTCGAGTTGGATTTTGGAAGTTGGTGATAGAAAAATTGGAAATAGACAAGATTATTTCGCTGAGATTGAGATTCCAGAAGATAATTTGATTTATGATGTCGGTGATCCAATTGCATTTATAATAGAAAGTATTTTCCACCCCTAATTGATATTTAAGGACACATAAATACTTTGAGGATAGGGCAATACTTGCACCTACGCATTGAGATGTGGAGTGTATAAATGATAAGATTCTACTTATGATTCAAGGTGTGATACTAAAGTATACTTGAGTTCAAATAGTGTTTGTGCCTCTGAATTTCGAGAAGGAGGTAATGACCAAATTGTTACAATTGAATTTTTAAATTATATTAGGTGTTCCGGAATACCAAATCACCATCTGATCTTGAAAGAATGAATGCCTATAGTGTTATTAAGAAATATTGATTACAAATCCGGTTTGTGCAATGGAACAAAATTGATTATCACCAAACTTGGCAACCACAATTTCGAGGCTGAAATAATATCTGGAAGGAATATTGAAATAAAGTGTTTATCCCAAGAATGACATTGACAAATTTTAATCCTTCAATGCCGGTGAATTTTGCAAGGCAATAATTTCCAATTCTATTGTGTTTTGCCATGACAATAAATAAAAGTCAAGGACAACCACTTTCTACTGTTGGATTGTATCTTCCAAAGCCTGTTTTTTACTCATGGTCAACTTAATGTTGCAGTATCCAGAGTTGGATCGAGTAGAGGATTGAAAATTTATCACTTGATTCTAAAGGAATACCATCCAAATATGCAACAAATATTTTTTTATAGGGAGATTTTCCGCAATTTATAAGCATTGCTTTCTAAACATTTGGTTAATAATAAATGTCATGAATATATAGTTTATTGTCCTTGCTATAGAATTATTAACTAACATTTTTAAAAATACATTAAAAATATTGAATAAATAAAAAATAATAATAACAACATTTATAAAACTAAACAAAAAAATTGATTAATAATTTTACTATAAATTTTATGTATAGCTCCGCGAAAATCGCGGGTTTAGCACTAGTATATATATATTTCATCGTTATTCCTCTCTTTTTAACTATATTTGCATAATCGGACATTTGGGTTTTTGTTTATGTTTGTTTGGATCAATTTTGAGGAAATTTATCTAAAATTTTCAGGAAATAGTTGTGCGGATGAGGTGTTTGACAATATGTTTCTTACACAAGCAGACAGCATTTGAATTGAAAATTGGAAAAATCTGAACAATAAAAAGACTACATGATTAAGTAATTCATGTGTTATTACATGAACAAATGAGTGTTACTACAAGAGCAAAACAGTGTTACGATATGAGCTAGTAATACACTTTTGCTCATGCACTAACACTCGTTTGTTCATACAGTAACACAATTTTCAGCAGTATGAAGAATGGGCGACCGTTGGACCCGCCTTTGTCCCGCGAATTTTAGAATTTTTTAATTAAATCAGTTACATATTTTTGCTCATGTAGTAACACTTTTGTTTATACAGTAACACAGCAGTATAAAGAACGGGTAACCTGTTTGACCCGCCTTTGACCCGCGAAGTTTGGTATTTTCTTTTTAAAGCAATATTGCACCAAATTTGCGAAGAAAATAGATAACTATCGAATCTATGACCAATTATAATTTTACATACTAGTTATCTTTTACGTGCGTTGCACGTTGTCGGTAATTTCGTTGGAGTAGCTGACATGCTATTTCTTTTAACTATTTAATGACTTGTAGGAGTATTTGTGAATAATTGAACCTTACCATCACTAATTTTAACCTCATGTTGAATAACACAAGTTTCAATATTATGCAATTACTAACCTTGTTACTGAATACATAAGTGATATACCACAATATATTGATAGTTTAAGAGGGATTTATTTAATTTGTCCGTGTACCAACACGGTTTAGAATGAATACTTAGACTCGCACTTTTTACAAAGAGTAATAAATGAAGAAATTAAAATATATATTTTTTATCTCAAATTTTTATGTGCACTTGGATTTCAAACTCAATTTTGAATTTTTAAATTAAAAATATATGTAGTAATAAAAAAATTGAGGCATTACTAATTACTACTTGTGATATTACTATCAAAATACAGAGTACACACCGAACAGTGTATTTTTTGCAATTGAAGTATTATTGATTACTTTTGAAGTATTATTGATTATTGCTTGAATTATTTTATATATATAAAAAGAAAAACCAAGTCCATATTATGCACTTTGGTGCATATGCATATAAAAATCGCTCTATTTTTATTTTCAAAACTATCCTATATTCCTATGTGCTAGCACAGTCGACTAATTATTTTGTGTTGGTTCTTCCAAAAGTAAGAAAACCCCATTTGTATTACTTATATGCCATATCTTAATAAGTGAACTTTTAGTTAACTTTTCTTGTTATTTCTGAAGTCGACCGAGGGTTAAATTAGTATATATCCTGTAATTTGAATTAACCAACTCACCAAATATAAAGAACAAAAGTAACAAATAAATCATTGCATAAATTAACCGGATCATATAAACTGCTATTACAATTCCCTTGAGCCCTGCATCTTACACTTGACAAATCATATAATTGTAAATATCCTGATGAAACCAGACACAAATAACAACATCCTAAACATTTGTAATACACAACTTTTTGCTAGTTCTGTGTCAAACATGTAAATGAGACTCCATTATTATATTCAATTACCGATTATGTGACCAACTAAGTAATTAGAAAATGCACTCTACTCAATATATATATTTGTATCTTGTTGTCCACAATTAACAATTGACCAATAAGATAAACATAGTTAAATCAATACATAAGGATTCTGATCTTGCTAGGATCAATCCGAATTTGATCCCAAAAAATAATAGAAAGAAAAGAAACATCATGAGTATATGAACTAATACAACTTGAGATTAGATCTTTCTTTTTAAGATAAGATCAGTAAGCTCAAAATCTGCTCAATTTAATAAACTTTTTTTGTTCTTTTTGGTATGGTGTATATGAGTAATATTCTCTGTCAAATATTTCAATGAGCAAAATAAAGAAAATCAGTAGATTTGACAGGCCAAAATTCCAAATTAATCATATATGTAAAATTAACACAAAAATATAAGATGTGCATTTTTAAATAGTCAAGTCAGTAATGTATATGTGGTGTCCTTGAGAATACCATATTATAAAGCACATATGAAAAAGCAAATAGAATTGGAGCTAACCTGTAAGGTTCTTCCATAACATCTTCTATATGTGTTACATTCCTTGTTACTAATGCAATAGTATGACCATCCTGCAATTCATTCCCCCTTTGTCCTACCAAAATATTTATCATAATCTCCTCAAGTTTTAGGGTCTTGGTCAAAGAACAAAATGGTAAAAGAGCACCAAGACTCTAAGCTTCTGATCTCTTATTTTCTATCATCCACTTGATTCCAACAAAGTAATATGGAACATACCTATTTTAAGAAACGGAATTTCAATCAAGATGAAATAAATCATCATCAGATATTTTTTTAATATGTCTCAACATGCAAAGAATCAAATTTTACCTCGACTGCGTGATTCTGATAACAGTGATCTTGGCTATTGAATCTGTAATATGGAAAAAAAGCTTTAACTACACCATATAAGAATCGGTAATCATAAAGGATCACTCCAAGCAAATCAAATTGAATAGTAATAGCCTAGAAATTACTAAAAATAGAAGGCAAATGAAAATGTTTAAGATCACTCATAAAGACCTGACTATGGAAAACCAACATGGACCACCCATCAGATAATGTGAACTAAATTCTCACGTAATACAAAAAAGTCGGCTTTACATTCATCAACCTACAAAATTTGAAATTTCTTACTTGTACACAAAATCACGATAAAAATTATTCAAAAAGTAAAAGAATTTACATGTTTAATCAACATGACCCTCTCATGCATTCTATCCTCCCCACTATCCACAAATGCCTTAGCTCAACAATTCTCAACCTCCAATTTTTTTTAATACATCATGGAGATGGCTGTAGAACCGAGCGCCACAATTCGTCAGTATTATTATGTTACGTAGTAAATAAAACACACCCAAAAACCGTCAGATGATCATGAAACTTACAACGAAATTCTTCCACAACTGAGACTGGAGAAAATAGTTGATGTGTCTCCTCTACTGCCAAAAGTTAATGGAAGAACCAATAATTAACAAATAAAATCTATAAATAAAAAAGAGGCCCAAATTCACCATAGCGTACGAAATTGCTTCATTTAATTTAAGGGAATCAAAGGGCAAGTCTCGTTTTAGTTGATATCTCTTATTCGTCATTATATATATGTGCGGTTCTGTAATTAAAAGTCATATCTTTGGCAAGTCCCTATTGAAATCTAGTTCAGTACCTTTGTCGGCCAGCGAAATCCGTGAGTCGTCGTTCTCAGTAGAGGCTGCCCTTCATCGGCATTATGTCTCCTGTTTGCTTTAGGGACCAAGGTTGATTGAGAAGAGGGAAGATGAATTGGGAGGGGTCAGTCAATCCAAGAAAAAAGAAATAAATTTTGAAGCGTTTATTAAGAGTTTAAATGTTGAATCATTAGGGCTTTAGCGCATAGGTTTGAACAGTTAGAAGGAGTTGAAGCATCATAGTGTTTGAGAAGGGAGTCGAAGCGGTGGCGGTAGCAAGGGGGAAAACTGCACAAGAAAAAATTACAGAAGGGTAAATCCGTAAAAAAATGTTTCACAAACTCAAGCCACTTTTTAATATAGTATAGATATATAACCAATGTCCATCAAATCTCCCCAAGATCCTTTCTTCAAATCTCTTCGAGTAATTCTTCGCATAATTCTTTCTTCGTATCTCTTCCAATTATAATTTTACAGTAGTGCTAGCTGTACATAAAATTTATGATAAAGTAATTAATCAATTTTTTTTTACGTTTTATAAATGTTGTTGCTATTATTATTTTATTTATTCAATATTTTTATTGTATTTTTAAAAAAAATTAATAATAAATAATTCTATTCTAAGGACAATAAATAATAAATTCATGACATTTATTATTAACCAAATGTTTAGAAAATAATGCTTACAAATTGCGGAAAATCACCCTATAAACAACATTTGTTGGCATATTTGGAAGGATTTCCTTTAGAATCAAGTGATAAAATCTTCAATCCTCTACTCGATTTAACACTGGATACTGCAACATAAAATTAACCATGAGTGAAAACAGGCTTGAGAAGATACAATCCAACAGTAGAAAGCGAGTGTCCTTGACTTTTATTTATTGTTATGACAAAACACAATAGAATTGGAAATTGTCGCCTTGTAAAAATCACCGGCATTGTAGGATCAGAATTTGTCAATGTCATTCTTGAGATGAAGACTTTATTCCCAATATTCCTTCCGGATTTTATTTCAGCCTCGAGAATGTGGTTGCCAAGTTTGGTGACGATCAATCTTGTATCATTGCACAAACCGGATTTGTGATTCTTAGTAACACTATAGGCACTCCTTCTTTCAAGATCAGACAGTGATTTGGCATTCCGGAACACCTAACATAATTTAAAAATTCAACTGTAACCATTTGTCCATTACCTCCTTCTTGAAATTCAGAGGCACAAACACTGTCTTAGCTCAAGTATATTTTAGTATCACCCAAAATCATAGATAGAATCTTATCATTTATAGACTCTGTAACGCCCCGAACCCAATATATATTAATTATATCGAATTCGAAGTGTTATTGTGATCAAAAGTCCGAACTATAAAATTTTTGAAGGAATATAACGGAAATGAGAGATGATGAGTTTTTATGCAGCGGAAGAAATGAATAGAATAATTTTAATGTGTATCTCTCACACATATATGTGTACATAAAACATAGTATCAACAGTAATATTTTATTTAAGTGGGGAACTCCGTGTCGTCTCTATTACTGTCCTTGCTCCACGAAATCATAATCTGCAAGGGGTTAGGAAAATGGGGCGTGAGAATTGAATTCTCACATATGGGTGATTTGCAACATCATGGGATTGGTAAATCCGAAATATATTAAGTTATACTCATTGATAAAGTGTTTATTTTATTTAATCAGTTGACATATATAAGATTATAAAGTTTAAACGGCATTTAAGCATATTTCGCATAATATAATTGAAATAGCACAAGTTGGTTCACATTAGGGCAAAGCCCAAAGTCATATCACATATTATCACAACTGTCAAACCATAAACGTACAACCATTCCACTTCCATCATAGTTACTCTTTTCAACTCCAACCATCAACAGCCTTGATTCCGAGGGCGTCCAACGACAGCTGACCCCGGAGACCGGAAAAATAATCAACGACCTTGATTCCGAGGGCGTCCAACGACAGCTGACCCCGGAGGTCGGAAAAATAATCAACGACCTTGATTCCGAGGGCGTCCAACGACAGCTGACCCCGGAGGTCGGAAATCAATACCCAAATCACAACTCCGTACTTACTGATTTTCCATAAAAACTGATACAACAACTTCATTGAGAAAATACTTGACTGATAACTGAACTGATTCATGCTCACGTAAGGTGTTAATTCATGCAGTGGTGATCGATTCACAAAACAACAGGCTAATATATAACATATGTAGTTATATCACATAATCCAAATAGTTATATAGATAGGTGTTACAATTATGTTGGATTAGATACTTTTGATTTGATTTAGTCGAGTTCAGAAAATACCGGCACGACGTTATTAATAGCAGATCAATCAACGGATCATCACCCACCTGTTTACTCCGGGTCCCGTGAATAATGTACGTTTAGATGGTCGGAAACCTCGTGCGCGTTCCAACTAGTACCGAATCCTAGTAGGAAGATATTTAATTAAAAGTTGACCTTTGAAAACGTTTAGGAAAACTTGAGAGTTTGTGTTACGAGAATCGAGAGAGTTGTGGTCTTATAAACTCAAAAAGGACTTGCTTAAGGGTCACACCTTATTTTGGTAAATACACCACTTCTAGAAAGGTGAGTGTATTGAGGGAGTGTATTTACTAGTATACTTGTGGTATGACTATTTCGATTACTACAAAAACAATCTTTTGATAAGTACACCCCTTTTTAAGAGGAGGTGTATTAGGGGGTGTATTTACTAATTTCTGTGGTGTAACAGGGGGATGTATTTACTGAAAGTAGTGGTGTAACAGGGGGGTGTATTTACTGAATTTAGGGGTGTCCTTAATAAAGGCCCTTTAAGGAAGAAAATATAAGAATTCGTCTTGGAATTACTTAGAAAAATAAGAAATTACTTAGAAAAATATTAATAAAATTAAAGAAAAGGTTTTTCTTTCTTAAGAATTCTATTCCTCATTTTAAAAGGATTCTTTGAATATAAACATTCATATTTTATAAGTAAAACTTCTCTTATTAAACTTATTAAAGACTTTGGCTTTTCTAAGACAAATTATATTATAAACTAATATAGTTTATAAAAAGTATTTTTCTTTTCTAACTTTAGTAACACTTCTAAAATTGATTAGTGACACTTTCTAAACAAAAGAATAATACCATTTTCTACCTTTTTCATTTGTTTACTAAATTTTGAATATAAAACGACCTATATTTCCGTTCCTAATTTTCTAACAGTCGCACAAGGGGAAGACGAGTTTCCCTTTGTCTCCAAAACTCAACTAATATTACTAACAACTAATTTCATCACCATATCAACAGCTAACCAAACCAAACTAATTCAATAATATTAAACAACTAAATACAATAATACCAAACTACAATACCAACCATACTAAACCCACCAAACTAACAATACTAAATACCAAATTCAATAATACTAACCAACTAAACTAATAATACTAGACAGCTATTCCAATGACACTAAACAACATATTCAACAATACTAATCAACAAACCCAATACTACCAAGCCTAACAACTAACACTAAATAACAATTCAATAATATTAATACCAACAACATCAAAACTCCATCTACAAGCTCACAGGCTTCAAAACGATTATCTTAAAATTTACAACGACTCAACGGGGATTCGACTAAATTCCTAATCCAACTATTACGAGAAAGAGATAGAAGTTAGCAATCCTTACGAGTCCTAAATTCGGCAGCCTAGCGGCGTTCGATTGGTGGCTCGTCGGATAAGTTGAACAGCCTAACGGCGTAGTTCCGGTTCTTCCAAAATCGAACGAGCAGCGGTTCGTTCTTCAAACTTGACTGGAAAAGCACCGAGGATAGAAGTACCTCGATTACGCACGAAGAGGAATTGAAAACGTGAGTAAATTGTTTAATTGGAAAATGAATTGAAGAATTGATCAATTCGAAAATAAATAGAAATTGGGCTCACTTAAAAGGAGCAGAGGCGGACGGTGCTCGGCTGGTACGACGGCATCTACGGTGAAGCTTATAGGCGGCGTTTGGCGGAAGAGCGGCGGCAGAGGGCGGCTGGCTGGGAGCGGTGGCGCGGCTGTGCTCGGCCGACGAGAGAGGCATCGCGGCGCGGCGTGAAGGAGGGCACTGCGATGGTGGAGCGACGCGGCGGCGATCGACGGTCGTCCGGGCACGGCAGAGTGAAGGAGGGCTAGAGCACGGCGGTCGCGGCGGCCGAGAAGAGAGAGGCGACGGCCGTGAGGCGGCTCTGTGCGAATGGGAGCGGCGCAACGGAGGGTTGAGCACGGCGAGAGGCGATTCGCGGCGGCTCCGCGGAGGACAGAGGCGGGGCCGGCGATTGGGGGGATGAGCGATCGAGAGAGAGAGAGCGAGTGAAATTTTGGGGAAAGAAAAATGAAGAAGAAGATAAGAGTATGCGTTTTTATTTCTTGGAGGAGAGAGAAAGGGATAATTAATGAAAATGAATTTCTTAAAAGATTAATTATAAAGGAGGAATAAGTATGTGGTGGAAATTAATACTTAATTAATTTAATGCTAAAAGGAAAGTAATTTATGTGGCCAGAAATTAACCCCCTTTAATTCTGATATTTTCGATCTCAATTGATACGGTTTAGGGATCGTTTGGTTCACGAGTTTAATCTCGATTTGAGAATTAATACAGTTTTAAGATTCGAATAATATTTTATTGTATTTTAAT
Source organism: Ballota nigra (assembly GCA_947034835.1). Classification (NCBI taxonomy): domain Eukaryota; kingdom Viridiplantae; phylum Streptophyta; class Magnoliopsida; order Lamiales; family Lamiaceae; genus Ballota; species Ballota nigra. Next base: position 120,925,423 of record OX344721.1, on the reverse strand, counting down.
TATTCTCAATAAATTAAACGGATCGAAATCCTAATTTTTAATCTTTGAATATTTAATTTCTCGTAGTCCTTTATTCGCTTTGAAAGATTCGATTCTTTCGACGAATTTAGGAATTTGTAAAAAGGGTATATATTTAAATTATACAAAAGCACACAAAATAATAAAAATAAAAAGAAACAAAGATAAGAAAATAAAATAAAGGTTCTAGGAATATAAAAGGTATAAAACGGGACTGGGTATTACAGACTCCACATCTCGATGAGTATGTGCAAGTATTGCTCTATTCTCAAAGTATTTATGTGTCCTTAAATTATCAATCAAGGATGGATAAATACTTTCGATTATAGATGCAACTGGATCAACGACATCATAAATCAAATTATCTTTTGGAATTTCGATCTCAGCGACATCATCTTGCCTATTTCCAATTTTCCTATCACCAACTTCCAAAATCCACCTCTAAAAGTTAACAATATCATCATCATTTGAGGACGTATTGGGATAAGAACTTTATAATCTCATGTATTTTGTCAATCTTAAAACCTTAAAATTGAAAACAAATGAGATGTATTTAGTTTTTCAATAATTATTTTTTAAAAAAACATTTTTATCTACTAAAAGATGCATAAAATACCTTGCAATGATCCCACAAATATGAAGCATTGATAGTTGAGTGCACAATATCCTCTCGACTTCCTTTTGATATAATAGGAAGTATTTGTCTTAAATCTCCTCCACGCACAACAATTTTACCACCAAAAGGCATATCGCTCATGGTTCCATTTGGAGATCTAACGATATCCCTCAAGCTTCTATCCAAAACTTCAAAGCTAAATATGTTAATCATTGGTGCTTCATCCCATATAATAAGTTTTGTCGTCAATAATAGTTCCAACAAATGTATTCCTGACTTTATGTTACACGTGGAGGTCTCATTAATAGGGAAAATTGAGTTTTTTGTCCTCTAAGTTTGGTCAACTTTGTTTTTCATCCTCTAAATTTTGACTTTATTTTTTAGTCCGATAACTTTCAAAAAATTAACGTTTTCGTCCTAAAACATAAGTTATCGGACTAAAATGTTAATTTTAGGACTAAAAAATTATCGGTTTTAGGACGAAAATGTTAATTTTTTAAAAGTTATCGGACTAAAAAATAAAGTTAAAAGTTAGAGGACGAAAAACAAAATTGACCAAACTTAAAGGACAAAAAAACTAATTTTCCCCTCATTAATATTAAGCGGTATAGCAAATCTTGAATGAGCAGTATGTTCGCTGGGCATAAGTAGAGATGCTACTCCACTTGATGCAATATTAAGAACAATATTGCCTTCTGAACGTGTTGTTGCGGAGATCATACACCAAATGGATGTATTTCCAGTTCCACCATATCAGTATAAAAAGAAGACTCTTCTTTTTTGCAACCAAACAACTTCAAATATTTCACTAACCACAAGTTTTTGTTCTTGCATTAGAGTTGAACTTAACTTGTCATATTCTTCTCCTTGTTCAGACCGATTATAATTCAATTCTTGACGAATGAGTTTATTTACTAAATCATTCTCAAACTCAAAATCTGGTACTGGTATTGATGAAAATCTACTCAAAGTGTATCCGGTCATCTGCAGTAGCTTCTCAATTTCAATTAAAGTCAAGTTTTTCAATTCTATACTGTTAAGCTGTAAATCTAAAAGAAACATTAGAAAAAAAAAATTGTAAAATATTTAACAAACTAAATCAATTAATTTTTTTATATAATGTTATACCTGGAATATTCAATATTCTTCTTCTTTTATAGAGTATATCATCTGCCAGACACTCCCACGTCTTTTCGAATACGGTTTCTGGAGAGTTCATTGAAGATGTCATGAGAAGAATAACGAATAAGTTCCTTACACAATGAGCGCTTGCCAAATAACTTGTCTCTGCTATCCCATCAATGTACTCACGATCATCATCCAACAATTTCATTGAATAGCAAGCATCCTTAAAGGTATCATGCACAGTATCACCAATGGTTCATATCATCTCGTACGATGTTGATCCCTTACTATAAGGTAGTAAGAGATACTAATAATACTCTTCACCAGCACCCGGTGGAACGCTGTATAGTCTTCCCAAAGAAAATCTATTGTTCTTTCTCTTTTTCCACTGATTTTTTTTCTATCCCAAACATACATCTTTGAAAATTCCACATAAGTCAGCTTCTTTGCATCCTCATCATCGGTTTTATTTTTATCCATCCACACCAAGAACATTGTTTTAACTGGAGATTGTCTTTCGAGTACATCATCAACGTAATCTTCATCTCGAAAACAACTCTCTGTTGATTAGGAAGATGGAAATTCAATCTCATAACCGGTGGATAACTATAATGTATATCAAACTGAAGAGTTCTCCAAACTGCTTCACACGGAGATATGTATCTGCAGTTTAACAAATTTTCCACTTCGTCTTTTGATTTTGATTCACCTTTAGTGGTCTCTTCCTTCTCCACAGTAGCAGTAACTCTATCAGCTCCTTTATTGAACAACTTGAACAAATACTTGATGGATTTATGTCTATTTCACCACTCAACATTTATATGACCTTGATACCTTCGAAACAGTATTGGACTGTAAGGAACCACAAAATGATTATCCAAATGAACAATTCCTTTATCAACAACGACCCCTGCGTTTCTTCTTTTGTACAATGAGAAACTTTCGTCATCAATATATGTAAACTCATTATAACTATTTGGGAAGTTCTTTGAGCAAATGTTGTTGACCATGCAAGGAGAATTTGTTTTTGCCAATCCACAGGGTCCGTGAATCATGTAGTCACTTACCAAATCATACAAAAATGCATTATCATCTTTATCTAGTATTTCTACAGATATGATATGGTCAACATCCTCCAAATTTAGAATTTTGTTTTCACGGTTCAGAAACAAAAGAATATGAGCATGCGACAATCCTTTTTTTTGAAATTTCACTGCGTATAATACTGCAGATTGAAAATATTTGAATCAAGTTATATAAAAAAATAATTCAATAGAAATATAAAGTTATTTTATTCATGAAAGAAAAATATTATGGAACTAAAATTTTAAAAAATATAAAAAGACAAACTTACATGCATCAATTTTTCCAAATATTTGAAGTTTCTTAAATTCCTTCACAATAAGATCAAGTTTCATCTTAAACATTCTGCAGAGAATATTTGGCCTATCAACAAATTCAAGACCTTTCTTATCTAAGAATCTTGTAATTTCGGTCCATTTCGGTTTGCAAGTAATTGTGATAAATAAATTTGGGTAAGAAAAATACTTGCAAATTGCTAGTGTCATATATGTACAGTTGCGAAAATTTAGGCTTATTACCAGGTATTGACAAAAGACTCCCAATTTGATGGTAATTAGCACCATGCAATCTATATACATACGTAGCACTTCAATTATTGTTGAATTGTCAACCTTTCCACTTATAGATGTAAAGTTAAACATCATATTGTAAGCTCTAATCTTTTTTATGAAATATTTGTTCCTTTTATCTTCGCCCGATAGAAGATTGGTCAATGTAGAAGGAGAAGGTTTTAACATTAGAAGTTGTATTTTTCCATTTGAAAGAAAAATGGAAATTTTGGTGGATTCTCATTCAATCTTTTATTACTTCTCTCATCATACCACATATACGCATTGCAATAGACATAGACAAACGTAGCATCTCCAAAATCAACATACCCTATAAATATAATAAAAATGAATAAATCTTTTTTAAAAAAATCAAATATAAAAAGATATTTTAATAATAAAATATAAATTTTATATCATATTGACCACCGATATTCCTTCCTTTTGACCTTTCCTCAGCAACCATATCTCTCCATTTTTTTCTTAAAAAGTCATGACTATTTAGTTAATTATATTTATATTTGGACAAATAGATTTTTTTTATATAAATTAAAATAAAAAAGTGCAACATTAAAGATAAGAAAAACAATACCATGGCCAGTAGAGCTTTCTCCAGTTTGTTTTTTAAAAGAAAGATTGAATATTTTTCTCATATTCAAAATGTAATTATTGTGCTAATGATGATATAACACTCATAGATATCCGATTATTAGGCGTTCGGGTATTATGCTGAACATCAATAATTGGAGTATTTCCTCTATCTGATTTTTTTTTAAATTAGTGTAAAAAATAAATATATATTAACAATATTACTTAATTTATTATACTAAATAATTAAATTTAAACTTACAAACCTTGAGATGCAAAACATGTATTTGATGTGTATGTAAGAGGAGATATATTTATAGTGCCACCAGAACAAATATGAAATGATATCACTATTAAATAATAAAATTAGTATAATTATTTTTTCTCTTGTAATTTTAGCTAGTTTTCAAGAAATTCTTACAATTTGTCATATCAGAGAGTGGATTACGAACAATTGAATAAGATGATTCAGTTTCTGAAAAACAAAAAATTAAACAAAAATACATAAAAAAAAATTTGTAATATAAATTCATATAAATATAACCATTTTCGTAGTAAATGCATTATACAAAATAAGTGACAAAACCTATAGTAGTGTTTTTTCGTGTTTGTTAAAGTAGTTCATTAGTCAGACCTGATGTCATTGGATTTGTAGTAGCTTCTAATAGTGGATATTGATTTATGTACAAAAAAATAATAAGAGTTAAATATGTAAAAAAAAAATTAATAACACAAATAGAATATGTAAATAATATTACTAATTTAAAAGTAGAACACAAACCGTTTGTCAATATTGACGACGATGGCATGTCGTGCAATTCTTGTTGAAATATAAAATTATCTAATAATAAAAAAAAATTATATAGTTTTTAAAAAAGATTAAACCACATTTTAATAAGAATCTAGTATTAATTTGTATTTACATTATATCATTACATATTAAACACAAATAATATTGAAATATAATACACCATAAAAATATTAGAAATGGTGAGTATGTATAGAGTGAAACTGATTCATACATAAACATCTTTGCAATACCAATACTTTTTAGTGTAACTAACTAATACCGTTTAGTGCAACCAAATAATACCCTTGAGTAAGTCTCCTGTGTATCAGGTGCACCTTGCAAAAAATTGCATTTTTGAAAATTTATTCTTATTATTACTGAAAAGTAACCACCATTGTTACTGAAAAGTTATTCCTTGTTAAATGCACTTTTCAATAATAGGCTAATAGCAAGGGTAGAGGTGGAAGTAGGTCAGGTCAGGCCAGGCCTTACATTGAAAAGCCTAGGCCTACTTCACAAAGACATGGCCTAAGCCTGGCCTAATGACTATGATAGGCTTTTTTTTATAGGCTCGGTCTGACCCTTTTAACTAAACAGACCAGACCTACGAGCCTTTTAGAAGCCTATTAAAATTTAATTTATACTAAATTCAATATTTAAAAATTCAATTTTTTACATATTTTTAAAATAGTCTAAAATTATTTCTGTCTAATTTTACTATTGTCATGTCAAATCGAGGTTGTTAGCATCGACTAAAAAATATAAGCTGAAATTTTTAAAAAATTAAATATGAAAAATTATTGTTTTGAAATTATTTTCCATCCTTTCACGGTTCATATTTAATATGACTTGACAATTTTATACAATAAAATATATAAATAATATATAAAATAAATATTTAATAACAATATATATATATATAGTAAATCATTTTAAATAGACCGGTCTGTTAGGCTTTTAAGGCCTTTTACCAAGTCTGAGTCTAGCCTACTTAAGTAAATAAACCTTTTAATAAGCCTTGGCCCGACTCGTTTAATAAATAGGCTAGGTCAGGCTAAGCCCTTAGTAGGCTAGGCCGTAGGCCCCTGTCGGGTGGTCTGACCAATTTCTACCCCTAAGCAAGGTAACTATTAAGTAATAGTAGGGGTAATTTTTCAAAAATACACTTGAATTGCACGGTACATCTGGTGCATACAAGACTATTCAAATACCATTTAGTTAAACAAGTAATACTCTCTTATCATTCAACTAATGTCGTTCAACAAAAATAACTAATACCCTTCAGAACTACTACCCTTTAGTAAAACTAACTAATATCCTTAGTAAAAACAATTAATATTTTTTAAATGGTTAATGTATGAACTTTTTTTACTCTATACTTTGTCCAAATATATATATATATATATATATATAATTAAAAGATATGAACTAATATTTTGATTATTCTTCATTTTAGTTATTCATTCAATATTCATTTCCTAAATACACTAATAATAAATAAAATTTTGTATTAATTGCATTCACACTAAAATTTAAATTAATCTTAATGAAGCTTAATTTCTAAATTAATATCGATTATATAAATACGCAGTCATAAATCTTAATTAATAAGGTAGTCATATGGTGCATTTGAATAAGAATGTATACAAATTTTAGAAGCATATTAAACATATAAATCTTAATCAAACCTGTAGTCATATTTTAAGAGGTATATATTATTAGTTAATTTATTTACATTATCATGCCTAAAAATATTGTATATTCGATTAAGTTAAGATATATTTAGGACAATAATATTTATTAATTCTATAAAAAATGCAAACATATCTATATTCTTGGATTGATTGCATTCACATAAAAAAAATAAGATATACATGTACACATATTAATACATCCATCCAAAAATTAAAAAAATATGGGATACACACGTGTGTATATATATATATATATTAAATATTAAACCATGTTAAAACATATTTTGAAAAATCTTAATTAATAATATCTTAAGTTTATATGTGAAAATAATTAATTAAATGTATATATATATATATATATATATGCACACGATTTTTATTTTTAAAGATGTTGATGAGCGACCAGGCGAGCAACAATGATTGAAGAATTAAAAGAACTAAAACTAAAACCAAGAAAGAGGCGACCATGAGAGTACAAAGGAGAATGAAGCTGTTGGCGACCAAGAACGCACAGAGAAGAACAAAGCTGTTGGCGACCAGGAGCGTAGTCAGACATATCTCGGCGACCAACATAGCAAAGTATAAAGAATAAATTAATGTAAGGAGAAAAGACAAGTGGCGACCAGCAGGTCCATGATACCCCACAAGGATATACAAGCGAGCAGAAGGCCACCAGAGAAAGCAATTGAGTTATCTCAAAAGACCAAGTACAACATTGAGAACTCCAAGAGTCACTAGTCTAGATATGATCCAAGTGTCTTAACACTTGGCATAAATCTAATGGTTAATATCTTAGATGTTGTACAAGTGTCTCAATACATGGCAAAAATCCAATGGTTAAACCATTAGGATAATGACACATGGCTTTCTTGTGTATCTATAAATACCCCCTCATTTGTATGAAGAAGGAGGATTTTCTTCCCATAATTCAAAATATTACCAAAACTCTTGCAAATTTACTTCTTGCATATTACTTAATCAAATTTTATGATCTTAGATTTTGTTTGGTGATCTTAACAAAGAAAAACAGCCACTAACCATCATTGATTAGAAAAGATCATCAACAATTGGCGCTAGAAGGAGGGTCCGAACCTCCGTTTCATAAAAAATTCGAAGAAAGGTTGAAGATCTTCACCGGAATCTGCAAAATTCGGCCGGAATCCGGTAGGAAGCCATTAGAAGTCAAGTGTGCATATCATTCGAAACAAAGTTATCCACAAATACATCATTTTAAGAGTTTGAATGCATGCATGTATGAACTAGGGTTTTCTAACCACCACATTCATACATACAAGGCTAGTAACTCTTGAGAAGGGTGTTGAGAAGCAAGGTCACATCAATCCTCTATTTATCCCATACATTTTGGCAATCAAGATGATTAGGTCACAAGAAGAAAGACATTCGAGCGCATCCCCGAACCCTAGGTCAAGAACTAGGGTTTCTTCCACCGAAGGGCATGCCCGGACGGTAAGGGCAACCTCACAAAGGAATATTCAAGTCACCATCGATACAATTCCACCGGAAGTGGAAGCTCTTGCTCAAAACCCCGAAGAACTAGCAAAAACGATTGCTGTCCTTCAATCCTTACAAAATCGGCAAACAGCTGGGCCATCGAGAGCAACGGCGAGCAGGGGCGAGCAAGGGCGAACAGGCGAACAGAGAAGCAAGTTGAGAGAAGATGCGCGCCGTGATGAAGCCGACAGCGCGGAAGTCCGTAAAAACAAAGGAAAGGCTCCCATAAGTGAGCGCTTGGGAAATCGAGAGGAATTATCGCCGAGTCCGGCAAGTGAGTCGAGTAAAAGCACTTCTCGGACTAGTGCGTTGGAAAGGCTGGGAACAAGGCATGCAACCACGAGAGAACAATCTGGGAGAAATGATGCGCGACCACGCCCTGCTGCTCGCCCATCAGTGCATGATCGAGTCAGGAGATCAGCTTTTGGCCGACTGGGGCCAAATGGAGCCAGCAACATTGCAAGGAGGGCAACTCAAGAGAAATGCCCCATCGGGGAGGGACTGCATCATGAAGGGGTTATACCCAATCGTGATGAACAGCCTTCCGATGGGAGGACTCCCCCAAGCGAGTTGCAAGAGATGAAGAAAGCAATTGAAGAATTGCAGAAATAATTGGAATCTCAGAGAGGAGTCGGATCTACTATTCTCCCGTCTTCGCCATTATCTCCATTAATCCTCAATGCACCAATTCAGAAGAAGATACAATTCCCTGCCATCAGCTTATATGAAGGGACGTCGGACCCACGAATCCACATGACAAAGTATTCAGACTTCATGATCTCAGTGGGGGCAACCGACGCAACTCAATGTCGAAATTTCCCACTTACCCTCGGGGATGGTCCACACAGATGGTTTTCAGCAGTGGCTCCGGGTTCTATTACCTCCTTTGCCCAGTTAAGCAGGGAGTTCTTGTCTCACTTTTCAACAGCTGGGTCTTACTTAACCCACAGGCACCGGCTGGCAGACATTAAGCAAGGAGACGAAGAGTCGGACAAGCAATTTTTGGAAAGATTCGATAAAGTTCTGATGGAAGGCGAGATGGTAAGTGAAGACACAAAAATAGTTGCAGTAATGGCAGGGCTGAAAAAAGGAACCGAGTTGTGGAAAGAAATGCACTTGACGTGTCCAAAAACATACATGGAGTTCCGACACAAGGCTGGGATTCATGTATCGATGCAAGAGGCGTTGCAGAAAGAGCTGGGTGATAAGAACGATCCCAAGAAAGCTGGGAAGAAACCCATGGGGAGTGATTACAAGGCTCCGAAAAACATGAAAGCTTTCAACGAAGGAGCGGAAATGAAGGACAGGTTAAATCAGGTGCTGGCTACGTCAATAGAGGCGGTGTACAACAACGTCAAAGACAGAGACATGTTGTCGGAACCAAGAAAGATCCGACAAGAACGCGGAAAGTTGAATCCAAACAAATATTGTGCTTACCACCAGAACATCGGACATTTCACTAGTGAATGTCGTGATCTGTTGAAACAATTGTGGAGGTTTTATGAGGAAGGTAAACTGTCCGAATTCGTGAAGAGGGAACCCGGAAAGAGACCTAAGGAGGTCAATCTGCCTAGTTCGGATGACGAGGACAGTGACGACCAACCAACCAAAGCAACCAAGAAGGGAAAGAGAGTCTCAACAACACCAGCAGAGCCGATGCGGGAAGTTCTTATGCTCGAATCAAGTGGACACATTGGGGGATGTTCAGATGGAAGACCTCTGATGTCAAAAAGGAAGAGGAAAGCGGAGCTAAGGGCGGTAGCCCAAGTGAAAGAGGTAGGAGTCAACCAGGCCACCAAGAAGACGGGAGACCTAGTATTTTCAGAAAAAGATTTGGACGGTGTGCTCGCTCCGCATAATGACTCGCTGATCATATGTGCTAACATCATGGGGACCAGAGTCCACCGACTGCTTGTGGACACTGGATCATACACCAACATTCTGTTTAAAAGCACATTAGATCAAATAGGAGATTGTGAGGAATATGTGAAACAATGTAATCATAAGATAGTGGGATTCGGTGATGCTGTAACCGATCCCCTAGGAGTAGTTACGTTATCAGTCGAACTTGTATCGACCGAGAATCCTGACAGGAGGATGACTAGAATGCTAGAATTCTTAGTAGTAGATCAGCAATCTTCCTATAACGGATTTCTCGGTCGTCCTTTTATCAATGAATTTAAAGCGGCTGTTTCAACGTACTACTATTGTGTCAAGTTTCCGACATCAAAGGGATCAGGTACAGTTAAAGGCGATCAAAAAAGAGCTCGTGAATGCCTCTTGCAGATGCAGCCTAAAGACAACCAGGTGTCAATGGTGGACGAACAGCCGAGCAGGAGCGCTGGAGATGAACCTTCAGTACTCAACGATGTTATGGAATCCATCGATACAGAAATGATGGAGATAGACGAACAACAGGGTGACGAGCAGGAAATCCGCGGCGAGCATAAGGAACAAGAGATTGCATCTTGTTCAAACAAAGACGAAGACATCGAACCACGGATGGGAGCGGAGCCGATGATAGTTGAAGATGAACTCAACTTGGATGGACCCATCATCGATCCTCGATGGAAAGACCAAAAAAGAAGAGCAACACCGGTTGAAGAGTTGGAAGCAATCAGAGTTGACCCGAACCGAGAAGACTTAGAACTCTTCATCGGATCTGAGCTCCCAGAGCCTTACAGATCCAAGATGGAAGAATTCTTAAAGTCCAATCTTGATGTATTCGCATGGTCACATGCAGATATGGTAGGCATCAGCCCTGAGCATGCCAGTCATAAGCTGAATGTTGACCCAACTAGAAAACCGGTGAAGCAGAAGAGGAGGAAGTTTGGACCCGATAAATACGAAGCATTGGATGTGGAGGTAAAGAAGCTTTTAAGCAACGACCTTATCAAAGAGGCGCTATGTCCCAGATGGGTGGCAAATCCCGTATTAGTGAAAAAATCAAATGGTGCGTGGAGACTGTGTATTGACTTCACGGATTTGAATGCTGCGTGCCCAAAAGACAATTTCCCGTTGCCACACATAGACCAACTAGTGGACAACACGGCGGGACATGAACTCCTCACATTCATGGATGCATTTGCGGGCTACCATCAGATACCCATGCACCCGGACGACCAGGAGAGTACGGCTTTTTACACCAACAAAAACTTGTTATGTTGGAAGAGAATATCGTTCGGGTTAATCAATGCAGGTGCCACGTATCAGCGACTCGTCAACAAAATGTTCAATGAACACATTGGCAAAACAATGGAGGTATACGTGGACGACATAGTCGTGAAAAGCCCGAGAAAGGAAGACCATTTGGAACACTTAACACAAACGTTTGAGATACTCCGAGCATATAACATGAAGTTGAATCCTAAAAAAAGCAGCTTCGGAGTCCATTCAGGCAAGTTCCTCGGGCATCTTGTTAGCCAGCGAGGCATTGAAGCAAATCCATCAAAGGTGAAAGCTATTCTAGACATGCAGCCACCAAGATCCGTCAAGGAACTGCAGCGGCTTACAGGATGTCTGGCAGCTCTGAATAGATTCATATCAAGGTCTGGTGACAAATGTCGACCTTTCTTCGATGCTATAAAGAAAGGCGGATTCCAATGGACAGATCATTGTCAGCAGGCATTTGAACAGTTGAAAGAATATCTTGGCGATACCAAAATCTTATCCAAACCTGTCCCAGGAGAAAAACTATACCTCTACTTGGCAGCCTCAGAGGTGGCCATCAGCTCGGTTTTGGTTCGTGCAGAAGGAAAGTTTCACCTGCCCATATACTATGTAAGCCAGGCATTACATGAAGCCGAAGTCAAATATTCCCCGATGGAGAAACTGGCATACGCGTTGGTGATGAGCGTCAGAAAATTACGGCCATATTTTTTCGACCACCAGGTAGAAGTCCTGACAACTTTCCCGTTAAGGCAAGTCCTGCAGCGACCAGACACTGCTGGTCGCCTCCTCAAGTGGTCCCTCGAAATAAGCCAATTTGGGATATCATATGCACCTCGAACAGCGATCAAAGGACAAGCGTTGGCCGACTTTATAGTCGAACTAACCTTTCCTCAAGATCCGATGAGAGGCCATAATCATCCATGGCATATGTATGTCGACGGATCATCCACCAACATAGCATCAGGAGCCGGAATAGTGCTAATCAGCCCAGACAGATAAATTTTTACCTCAGCGGTGAAATTTGATTTTATGGCAACCAATAACGAGGCCGAATATGAGGCACTGATAGCCGGACTCCGTCTGGCATTAGCAGTCGGGGTAAGGAGGTTACAAATATACGGAGATTCGCAATTGATAGTTAACCAAGTCCGAGGAGAATATGAAGCTAGAGATGAAGGCATGGCACTATACCAGAAAATCGTAGCCCATCTAGCTTCCATGTTTGAACAAATATACATTGAACAGGTACCCAGGGAAAACAATGCCCAAGCAGATGCGTTGGCTCGCCTGGCCACCAGCACAGGTCCAGCAGAGTTGTCAGAAATCACCATCACAAAAATATGTCGTCCATCAACATTTGACTACAAAGTAAATCAAGTAAACGAAGAAGGCGAAGAAGATGATTGGAGGGCACCTATTGTCAAATACCTCCATGATGGTGAAGTATCGGGGGATCCTCAGGAAGCAGCCAAAATGGCCAGGCGAGCAGCAAGATTCACAATCATAGACGATCAGTTGTACAAAAGAGGATTCTCACTTCCGCTATTGAAATGCCTAACAAGAAGGCAAGGACAGGAAGTTTTGCAGGAAATTCATCAAGGCGTCTGCGGAAATCACGCTGGGGGGCGTGCATTGGCCTACAAGACAGTCAGACAAGGGTATTACTGGCCAACATTACTGCAAGATGCTATCAAAGTAGCAAGAACTTGTCACAGATGTCAAATATTTGCACCCAACATCCACAGGCCACCAACAGAAATGATAGCAGTTAATATTCCATGGCCATTTGCAAAATGGGGGATTGATATCATTGGACCTTTCCCAACTGGAAAAGGAAATGTGAAGTTCGCCGTGGTAGCTGTGGATTATTACACAAAATGGGCTGAAGCGGAGGCACTCGTGACAATCACACAAGAAAAGATGATAAGTTTTATATGGAAAAGCATCATATGTCGGTTTGGAGTCCCACAGGCAATCCTGACAGATAACGGACGACAATTCGAGGGCAAAAAAATAAGAAATTTTTGCGAAAAATGGGGAATTAAAAAGCATTTTTCAACCCCATACCACCCGCAGTCCAACGGCCAGGTGGAAGCAGTCAACAAAATAATCAAACATATATTGAAGATCCGGTTGGTGGATAAAAAAGGAAAGTGGTCAGAAGAACTACCAGAGGTGCTATGGGCATATCGAATATCCCACAGGACAAGTACGGGAGAGACCCCTTTCACCATGGCGTTCGGGATTGAAGCAGTGATACCTGTAGAATTGAAGGTCCCAACAGAACGAACAGCAACATTCAATGAACAAACAAACGACGAGACTTTAGCTGCAGAGATGGATTTGGTTGATGAAAAAAGAATTTCGGCGGAAATAAAGAACGCAGTATACAAGAGAAGGATCGCAAAGTATTACAATTCACAAGTAAAGGTCAGAGAATTCAAAATTGGAGACCTCGTGCTCAAAAAGATATTGGGAACGTCACCAGGAGTATTTGGACCAACTTGGGAGGGCCCATACAAGATAACTCAGAAATGGGACAACGGCACTTATGATCTAGAAGACATGAAAGGCAACCCGGCCCAATACTCCTGGAACGCAGCTTTGCTGAAGAAGTATTATCAGTAGACAGGAAGTTGCAAAGAAAATGTAGAATTTTAATTCAAAATTCCATGACGTTTCGTGTCTATCTGAAAACACAGTTGTAAATACTATGGAAAATATTCAGGATCTTGTATATTATGAATATATATGTTGTATTGCAAAAAATAGTTGTCAAAATTATTCGCTTGATAAAGTAAGTTGTTCGCTCAAGGCAGTCATGCAGGAGGCGAGCAACAATGCTAAAAGCGACCAAGACCCAAGACCAAATCTACACGAGAATAACAAGGCCCCAATTTATGGGCGACTAAGAGAGAAACATTCAATTCAAAGCCAAGTCCATGAAAGGATAGAGAGGCCCAGTTATTTAAGGCAAGTCTTTTTAAAAGACAATAAGCCCATGTAAGCCGATCAGGCGAGCATTAAGGCACAGAATGTTTATTCTAAAAAAGAAAAATGCGCGAACAAGAAAGAAACAAAAGAAATAGAAACAAAAATTCAAACTTTTCATTCATTATGAAAACAAGTTGTTACATCAAAAGGGAAGTGAAAGAGTACAAGCTAGCCTTAATACAAATTTAAAAAAAGAAACAAAAAGTACAAGATCTTCAGGCTGGAGGAGCTGGAGGCGCATCCGTGATCGCTGGAGCAGAAGGTGCTTCTTCAGTAGTGGCCGCCACAATCGTGGTCGCCACAGTGGAGGTGCTCGCTCCTTCAATTGGAGTCAAGGGAAGAGAGTGAAGGCCATCGAAGATGTCCGCCTCCTTACTCGGCTGCTCGCCGGAAGACTCGGGAGGAACAATTTCAACACCTTCCCCAAAAATGTTCAAGGGAACTCCCATCTCCCCAAGATCAGCCAAGGGAAGCTTAAACCCTTCACCAAGGGGATTGCTTTGAACATAATCAACAAAGTCCTTTTTTGCAGTGGCCAAAACGTCTAAGTTATGGTCCAAAGCGAACTTCACCGATCTTAAGCTCTCAGCATAAGCACAGACATATCCCAGGTTGGTGTTGTCCGCCACATCTTGAGCATAAAGCTCGTAGGCGACCATCCCGACATTCTCCTGTTTGAGGCGAGCAACCTCGGCTTGAAGCTCCTCTACTTGGGCGACCATGGCTGTCTTTTCAACCTCTAGCGCTCGTGCTCGCTCATCGGCCACTCCTAACTCAAGAGAGAGCTTCTCCGATTGATTCAGAGCAAATTGCTCGCTGGCCACGGAAGCGTCATACATTTGCTCCAAATTTGCTATCGCTTTGGAGTGTTCAGCTTTCTCCTGGGCGAGCTCCTCATCCTTCTTCTTTAGGGCGGCCGCCTTCTCCGCCTCAAAGCCTTCAATCTTGCGGCCAAGACTACGATTGGTCCTTTCCAACAGAATAATTTGATCAAGTAGTCTTTGGGCCGCCACAGCTTGATGACTGGCATTGTAGGCGACCAAGCGAGCATTATCGCTGGCAGTTTGATCCTGAATGATCTCCTCGGCAGTCCTAGTCCAAGCACGAGGAACCATCTCGGTCGCCCGGCGAACATGAGAGTCCGGTATGTCCAAGTATGGAGGGGGAGTTTTGACACAGCTAACACTGTGAAGCACTTCTGTTCGCCCAGGATGCTCTTCAGGTTTATACCTAGAAAGAAAGTAAAATACTAAGTAAAGTGAAAAAGATTTAAACAGGCGACCATCGGAGAAGAATTTGGGAACTTACTCCCTCAGCTTTACAGGATCATATCCCAAATACGTGCGATCATTTGATGCTCGTTTTTTCACCAATATAGCAGACACGGCCTGTTGCTCACTCACGACCTCAACGGAAGAAGGCCTTGGAGCCGGAGAGTTTGGATCTCGGCTGCTCGCCTCGATCATAGTTTTGGAGCGTTTGGATGATCGCTCGGTGACCTCCTTCTCGCCACGAGAACTCTCTCGGGGAGTCTTTTTCGAACCTTTTTCTTTTTCCTTCCCCCCACCACGGGAGGAAGTAGCAACCTTGGGGACTCCTTTGGACTGGCGACCAGGAGCGCCTGGCTTTTCCCCAGCCCGGAGACGCATGAGGGAGAGGGGTGGATCCTGTCTCTTTCTTGTAGGCGCTTCAGCGGCCATCTGTTTTACTCGAGCGGCCAACAAATGATAAGACTGTGGGATAGTTTGGATGGCAACGGTCACTCGCCGATCAGTTTTTAAAAATCAAGATAGAATTAGATGGGGCGACCAGGCGGACAAGCGAACAAAGAAATTAAGTAATTTACCTTCAGGGATGTCTGCTTGAGCCTCCAAGTGATGAGGACTCGTAAAGAGTTGAGCAATTTTCCGATGATTGGCTTTCAAGAGATAGTTTATGTCGCAAGTAGCAGGATCTCGCAACACGATCAAGGCCAAGGTGAAGAAAAACTCGTCACTCAATGCTGGTTGTCCCCACCTCGCAGCTCTGGGTCCTGCAAAACAACAAAGAGACAAATATTAAAATTAGTCCTCGACGCGGTCCCAAAAGAAAAACAAGGATGCCTACGTTTCATTTTCCCAAAACACTCGGGAGTTTTAATGCGCGCCTGGCCGCCAGAAAAATCCGCCGATGCTCGCCAATCTCCACCAATGAAGAAGAATTGGTTATGCCAACTCTTAACTTTGTTGGCGACCCCAGTGATGAGCTTCACCCCGGTCCTCGCCTTTACATAATACCAGCCGTCACCTTCTTCGCTACAGGCTGAGATAACTAAGGCATAATGGATCTCCGCCGTGCTAAGCTTGTTTTTATACCCTTCAAGGCCAAAAAGAGTCATCAACGCAAGCAAATTACTCCACCCGATGGGAGTAATTTGGGTAATTGCTAGATTGATGTCCTCCAAAAAGCGACCAATGAGGGGATGAAGCGGCAAAGGAAACCCCGTGTTAAGAATGTCAAGGTTGATCGCTGTACAGCCTGAAGGGGGGCGATCAGCAGTTTCTCCTTCCTTGGGGGCATAGAGAAAAATATCGTATGGGATTTTGTAGTAAGACCTGAAATCCTCCAAGTCGTCCTCAACAACCAGGCTCGAAATCCTGCTCGCTGCGTAAGTGTTGATATTCTTTTGAGCGGGCACGATTGCACGGGGGCGAACAGGGAAAGCACGAGAATAGCGAGCAGCATACTCCTCCCACTCATCTTGGCGAACAACGCCTTCAGGGATTTGAGATTCAGGAGCCACTCTGGAGGTGGGAAAGCCAATCTCCTCGAGGAACTCCCAAGTGACCGACAGTGGTGGTCGCTCCACTTCAGACTGGTCGCCCTCCGCATCAATCTCAGCGGCCACTTCCTCTGAATCTTCTCCCAAGTCAGAAGAAGTCGCTCCTCCAGTATCAGGGCGACCAGCAGAATTCTGGACCTCATCATCGCCAGAATTTTCAGAGGCGTGTTCTTCGACTGAGCGAATAACAGAGGACGCCTCCGAACCCGTCTCTTCGTCGAGCAGTAGCATCCTCGGATTTTGTGCCAGAGCTTGTCGAATCGATCGGCGAGGAGCAGGGGAAGCGTTTTCTTCCATGGAACGTTTCCCAGGATTCCGTTCAAAAATCTCGATTGAGGCACCCTCATTCGAAGAGGACATTGTGGGGAATAAAAGAGAGGAAAGGAAAATGAAAAGGTATAAAAATTTAGAGACGCCGGAAGACCGACGGCGGCGCTGGAGAATGAGTAGCGGCGGCGCAAAATTTTTCAATAAAACAGATTAAATATGAAATCGAAAGCAAAATCAAAGAAAGAAATAAGTTTGGAAAGTAGTAATCAAGGATTACCTGGAAATCGCACGTGAATTCGATCGGGAACTTGACAAGAATGAACGACGAAAAGCTCGAAGAGGCACTTTAATGGCGGAGGAGATGAAAAATTTCGAAAGAATGAAAGGAGGGAGAAGATGAAGTATTTATAAGGGTTAAAAACGGGGGCCAAAATAGAATTTACAAAAAATTCTATAGGCCCCTACCTGCAAAAATAGCATAGACGTGGGCGGCAATGATGTCACCTGCCGCCCACGACGCTTCGAGTCCCGAGACCATTGGGAATCCAACCGTCGCATATACGTCTAATACCTTCATGCTCGCCCAGATGACCGGATGCTCGCTTAAAAGTTCCCCACCTAACGAAAGTTAAAATCTGTTGCCCGCCTAATGGATACAAGAGGCATTCTATTAAAAGTTGTGTCTTGCTCCTTATTAGTCAAATACTTTCCTAATAAAGAACAAGTCAGGGGGCAATGTTGATGAGCGACCAGGCGAGCAACAATGATTGAAGAATTAAAAGAACTAAAACTAAAACCAAGAAAGAGGCGACCATGAGAGTACAAAGGAGAATGAAGCTGTTGGCGACCAAGAACGCACAGAGAAGAACAAAGCTGTTGGCGACCAGGAGCGTAGTCAGACATATCTCGGCGACCAACATAGCAAAGTATAAAGAATAAATTAATGTAAGGAGAAAAGACAAGTGGCGACCAGCAGGTCCATGATACCCCACAAGGATATACAAGCGAGCAGAAGGCCACCAGAGAAAGCAATTGAGTTATCTCAAAAGACCAAGTACAACATTGAGAACTCCAAGAGTCACTAGTCTAGATATGATCCAAGTGTCTTAACACTTGGCATAAATCTAATGGTTAATATCTTAGATGTTGTACAAGTGTCTCAATACATGGCAAGAATCCAATGGTTAAACCATTAGGATAATGACACATGGCTTTCTTGTGTATCTATAAATACCCCCTCATTTGTATGAAGAAGGAGGATTTTCTTCCCATAATTCAAAATATTACCAAAACTCTTGCAAATTTACTTCTTGCATATTACTTAATCAAATTTTATGATCTTAGATTTTGTTTGGTGATCTTAACAAAGAAAAACAGCCACTAACCATCATTGATTAGAAAAGATCATCAACAAAAGAGTGCTTAAAATTATGTTAACATGTGTAAGATATATTATTACTAAAATTTAGGGACTGAAGATACACACGTACAATTTTTCTAATGAGAGTAGTTCTAATGTGCACTTGAGTGCATGGTATGCATTTGAATTTTGAAAAAAAAAATTACAGTAAGCAGAAATCAACAATACCCAAGAAGTAATTAGTAATACCCCAAGAAGACATCAGTAATACCCCAACTGCAAAAAAATACACAATTTGATGTGTTTGTGTGTATTTTGAAAAAAATCAAAATTGAAGTCAAAATTGAGCTTAAAATCCAAGTGCATGTTACGCACTTGGATGCACCCTAAAATTTGTCTTCTAAAGAAGACCATGTCAAACATTATTTTGAAAATCTAATTTAAACATATTTCAACTTTCACCTTAGAATAATTATCAATACAATTTATTATTATTATATTACTGTTATATGTGTCATTGTATATCACAAAGATTTCACAAATTAAACTAACATGTGTAGATTAATAAATAATAAAATTATATTATTACATTAATAAACACATATAATATAAGATATCCATCATCCAAAAATTAAGGAATGCGGGATACACATATTAGACCATATCAAAAAAAAAAAAAATTAATGTCAATCAAATTTTATTAAATAAAACAAATAAATAAATATTTCAATATTTTAAATAAAGTAGTCAACTTTTCGTGAATAAATTGATAATATACTATTAAAGATTTCTATTTATGAAATTATGGTGTTGAAGACATGATTTGGTACGCGATTATAGATTTTATAATAAAAAAATTAATATTCAATTATGTGAATAATATTTTTATTACTATAATTTAATTAAAAAAATTAGTAATCTAATATTTACGAACATGATAAATCATCATAAAAAAAAATTAGTCAACTTCTCCTAATATAATCATTTTATATCTAATTATTCAAAAAATATAATAAATTTACACAATATAAGATAAGGTTGATTAAAACACATGTTTTATAAAGAGTCAAATATTCATAATATAACCTTAATTTCGATATTTTATGGACTAAATTATCGTATAAAATTAGTCAAATTTTCCTAATACAGTTAGTCTCTTAACAATGAATTTAAAATTGATGTAAATAAG
Source organism: Ballota nigra (assembly GCA_947034835.1). Lineage (NCBI taxonomy): Eukaryota > Viridiplantae > Streptophyta > Magnoliopsida > Lamiales > Lamiaceae > Ballota > Ballota nigra. The sequence continues at coordinate 120,905,644 of OX344721.1, read as the reverse complement.
TAAAATATATAATTAGTTTAAATTTATATATTGATTCTAATATAATTATTATTAAATTTAATTATTCAAAAAATATATAAAATATAGACAATATAAAAGATAAAGTTGATTAAAACACATGTTATATAAAGAGTCAAATGTTCCTAATATAAACATAATTTTGAATTTTCATGGACTAAATTATCATATAAAATTAATCAACTTTTCCTAATATGATTAATCTTTTACCAATAAATTTTAAAGTTGAGGTAAATAAGTAAAGTATATAATTAGTTTAAATTTATATATTGATTGGCTTATGACTTTATAATTAAATCACATGTTTTAGAAAGATCAATTTTCCCTAAAAATATTGAAGACCTTAAATTATTTTCGAATTTTTAAAAAAACATTAACAATTGTTAATCAGTTGAATTTATTAAAGGTGCAGATCTGCAAGGAAATAATCAATTTGCATACATACAAATAGACATCGGCTATGGAACTTTTTCTTATAATTAAGAGATCGCGTATCTCATATTTGATCCTCTCAAAAATGATGGGAGAATTAACAGAGCAGAAGGATGAGACAGGGGAAGAATGTTGTTGGGACATATTCACCCAAGAAATCCTCCCTCGTCTCCCCGGAAAAGACTTGCAAAAACTCAAAGGTGTGTCCAAAAATTGGTTCCGTATAATATCGAGCCCCTATTTTGTCCGGCTTCATCTCGACATATACAATCGAAGCCGAATCCGAGTGCTGATGCCATGGAGTGACGACACGATGATGATGATAGAGTACAACAACTATAATGATGAAGAAGAAACCACGCAAATAATTCCTTTTCCACCTACGATTCGCAAAACGAGACCCAAAATCCTGGGCTCCTGCGACGGTCTAGTGTGTTTGCTCTTTCATGAACCTTCTACGATTGGGGTGTGTAATCCCTCCACGTCTAAGTATTTCTGGATGCGTAAAGACATTTCACCCCTTGTCAATTTATCTTGGTTTGGTCAGCACCCCTCCTCTGGAGAATACGTTTTGGTTTTGGTGATAAGACTGTCCAATTTCCAATATGAAGTGGGAGTTTATAACTTCACTCCAAGTCACAACTTCAAATTGATTCACTCCACACCTTGTGAAGTTCCAGCCCCAGTCGTTGTGGCTACTTTGGGAGAGAAAGGTGTCCTCTTGCACGGAGTCCTACACTGGCCTACCCTATGGATTAATAACCCAAAAGGATCTCTCAGTCAGTCTCGCTACATAATTAGTGCATACCATCTCGACAATAACAAATACTTTGAGATTTCATCCCCCGCCCCCGTTCATCGTCGTTTTAAACTAGGAGTTAATGCAAAGGGATGTCTCTTTGCTATCTTTAAGGCTAATGTTGCCGAACCTGTGTTTGAGATGTGGATAATGAAAGAATACGGGGTTCAACAATCTTGGACCAAATATGCTAACATTCAGCTGGAATCCAACACTAATGGAGTGTTGTCTCCTTTGGGATTTTTCCCCAATGGTGATCTCATCTTGGATGTTGATCGTCTTAAGTTGATCAGGTACAGTTTCAGTGACAGAAAGGTTGTGCATCTTAAGCATCACAGCTTTGGTGATGCAATTATGTGTGCTGATAGTTTGGTGTCTCCTACTAGCTCGAATAGCTCGTGCTATTTATAGTTAGGATTCAAGACTTAATTCTCTTTAGATTATTGGCATGCTTTTAACAACTCATATTTTCCTTTGACATAGTTTATATATATATATGAAGGTAGATGTAGTCACATGATGAACTACATAAGTTTGTTTCTGTTCTTGTTCAATCATCTCATAATTTTATAAAACATTATTTCTCCATTTCCTTGTGATTATCCATAAGTTTGTCTTAATGCGAAGTGCATTCACCCTGGTGTAACATTAAATTTCAAGTTTTATATTTGTATATAAAAAATCATATGTGAGTATTTAAACAACTTATTTGCTAGTATTCAAATAACATAACGGGAGAGATCTCAGATTTAGCAGAGGAGGAGGAAGCACAAGGAAAGTGGGTGGGACGTTTTTACCCAACAAATCCTGCCCGGAAAAAACTGTTTGCCCGGAAATCAAGCCCTTATTATTTAATACTGAAAGAGATGCGGAGGTGAAAAGAGAGATACACAATCTCTTTTGATATTCAATTAAACAGGGGTGAAAGAGATACGTATTTAAACAGGCTTATTTGCTCTCTTTTTTCAGAAAAACACAATCTTATTTGGTATTCAATTAGAATAATGGCAGCGCGGAAAGATGTTTCCGAGCTCTCTGTTTTGAAAATCGAAACAGAGGAGGAAATTTGTTGGGATGTTTTTGCCGAAGAAATCCTCCCTCGGCTCCCCACCAAACACCTCCTAAAACTGAAAAGTGTACGCAGAATCAAAGCTGTTTCGAGTCCCTATTTTGTTGGGCTTCATCTCAACATGTATAATCAAAGCCAAATCCGAGTCCCCATACCACAGAATTCGGAGATGATGATGATAGAGTACCACGCAAATTCCTTATCCTCCACCGTATACTCAAAACAATTGTGGTGTATAATCCCTCCACGCGTAAGTATTTCAGTCTACAACTTCCTCCGGAAATTGATATTTACTTTATCTATTTTTTTGGTTTGGTCAACACCCCTCCACTGGAGAATACGTTTTGGTTTGGGGGAATGGGAGGAATTACAAATTTGGAGTTCATAAGTTGAGTCGCACATCCCACTTTAAACCCATTCACTCCACATCTTGTATTCATCGTCTCATTCCCATTGAGAAGAGAGGTACCCTCTTGCACGGAGCCCTGCACTGGCCTGCTCTCTATGTGAATATCAACGGTGATCAATATCGCTGCATAATTAGTGCATATCATCTCAACGACAACAAATACTTTGAGATTTCACCCCCGGCCCAGACTGCTTTCACACTAGGAGTTAATGCAGATGGGCATCTCTTTGGAATCTTGGAGCTTTCACCTCCACAAGTGTGTTGGTTTGAGATTTGGATAATGGAAGAACACGGGGTCAAACAATCTTGGACTAAATACGCTAACATTGAGAAATTCAATAGATTCAGAAAGCTGTCTCCTGTGGGATTTTTTCCTGATGGTGATCTCATCTTGGATGTTGATAATCACCACTTGATCAAGTACAACTTCAAGCACAGCACGGGCACGCTTCTTGTGGAACACAAGTTTTGTGAAACCGCTTTTATGTGTGCCGATAGTTTGGTGTCTCCAAATAACTTTATTTAATTGGATATATAGTTGAGTAACTGAGTTTTGCATATGGTGTAACTAGACTAGAGCGCCGTTTGTTTATATACCTCGTAATTTCATTGTTAGTCTTCTCTTATAAAGCATATATGCATGATCGAGCATTTTTGGTTCATGTTTTAGTTTATGGATCAACTGTGAGGAAATATCTGGTGTTGAGGTGTGTTTGAGATGTGGATAGTAAAATAATATGGGGTTGAACAGTCTTGGACCAAATCTACAAACATTCAGAGGTTCAACATAAACATAATGTTGTCTCCTGATCTCATTTTGAATGTTGATAATCTCAAATTGATTAGGTATAATTTCAATGATAGCAAGGCTCATGTGCTTCTTAAAATGAATCACACCAATTCTTAAAATTATGTATGCTGATAGTTTGGTGTCTCCAAGTATTGTCTTACAAGGATCGGAGAAGGAGTCGAATAGCTCTAGTTAGGATTCAAGACTTAATTCTCTTTAGATTTTTGTCATGCTTTTAACAACTCTTATTTCCTTTGACATAGCTTATTAAATTCCCTTCACTTTCAATCATATATGGTTGAGAAGCTGAGTTTTGCATGCTAAAGAGTCGTTTGGTAAGGGTGATGTCTTCTGTGTGAATCGGTTATACCATCTTGAGAATACTACGTGAGATCCAATAGGACAAAAACAAGAAAAAAAAATCTGCAAGTTATGCCACTAAAAAAGTCACCAGAATAGACAAGCTGTATTTAACTTATACATTATGAAGGTAGATGTAGTCACATGATGGACTATATAAGTTTGTTTTTGTTCTTATTTTCATCATCTCATAATTTTAAACACAATTCTCCATTTCCTTGTGATTATCCACGTTGTGCAAAGCATTTTGGGACACAATTCTCCATTTCCTTGTGATTATCCACGTTGTGCAAAGCATTTTGGGACACACTTCTCCATTTCCTTGTGATTATCCACGTTGTGCAAAGCATTTAGGACTGAATCCTGTAGTTTGGAGGTTATATTTGTAGGATGGAGTGGTATAGTTCAGGTGGTTAGAGCCACACTATCCATGACGTAGAGGACATAGATTCAAATTACAACTTTATCGATTAAAAAAATATCTTAATGCGAAATATTACTATCAATCTGATTATTTACTTATTCAAATATGATATAGAAAAACAAATTGACCATTGAGATTGGGCCTTCACGGAGGCCCAAACTCGGACCGTTAAGGTCATGTTTGTTTCACAGGATGGAATTAATAACTATGGATAGAATTATATAGGATTATATGTTGTAATTCTTAGGTAGTTGGTATGTTAAGTTTGATGGATTGATTGGTTTTTATATGATCTTGACAAATCGGAGTAATCACACCCACCCAACTCGAATTATTTGTCCCTCGATAGCGGGATTAAGTAGTCTCGGGCTAACCTTGAGTCCCGGGCAGTAAACACTAGATTAAGTAGAATAAATAATCAATCCGAGTTTATCCATTAAAGCGAGCCCAAAATAATTCCACATTGAAAACGTAGTTGAATATTCCATAAATTAGTTGAAACCGGGAACCCTTGAGATTGAAGTTGAGAAAAATCCGTTCCAGAATCATGGAAATCGGAAACCACTGAGTTCGAGGTTGAGTGAAAATCTGTCTTGGTTATTGACTGCCAATAAATTGCGTGCCTTTCGGAAAATCAAGTTTTATATTTGTAGATAAAAAATCGTTTATGAGCATTTAAACAGCTTATTTGCTAGTATTCAAATAAAATAATGGAATTATGGAAGGGATCTCAGAGGAGGAGGAAGCACAAGAAATTGAGAAGGAGACGTTTTTACCCAAGAAATCCTGCCTCGTCTGCCCAGTAAAAACCTCCAAACAGTTTGCAAAAACTGGTTCCGAATAATTTCGAGCCCCTATTTCGTTCAGCTTCATCTCAACACATATAATCAGATCCGAATCCGAGTCTTTGTGCCACAGAGTTCCGAGATGATGACGATGATAAAGTACAAGTACAATATTAACGGCTGCGATGAAAAAGAAGAAGAAACCAAGCTGCAAATCCCTTATCGGTCCCAAATTCTGGGATCCTGCGATGGCCTACTATGTTTGCTCCTCAAAGATTTTAGTGGACGGAATACAATTGGGGTCTATAACTATAATCCGTCCACGTGTAAGTATTTTAGGGCACAAATTGTCCCCAATACTATATCAATTTCTGTTGGTTCGGTCGCCACCCTCCTCTGGAGAATACGTTTTGTTTCTGGGGAATTTTTATCATCAAATGGGAGTTTATAAGTTCACAAGCGGATCCAATTTAAAATTGATTCACTCCATTTCTTGCTCCTTCGATTTGGATCCCGCCCCAAGCTATTTGGAGAGAGCTACCCTCTTCCACTCTGCCCTGCATTGGCCTACTACCAAATGGATTACACGCCAGCCTCTCACTCTCCTTCACCATGTAATTTCCGTATAATAATATACTCCGAGATTTCGCCCCCTCTCCAGTCTCTTTGCTATCTCCAAGCCTAGGAATGCAGAGTTTGAGATGTGGATAATGAAAGAATACGGGGATGAACAGTCTTGGACCAAATATGCCAACATTCAGGGGTTCAACATAAATATGATGCTGTCTCCTTTGGGATTTTCCCCCTCATTTTGAATGTTGATGATCTCAAATTGATCAGGTAATAGTCTCAGTGACAGCAAGATTCGTGTGCTTCTTGTAATGAATCACGACACTTATTATGCCTCGCGTAGATCTGAAGCAATTATGTGTACTGATAGTTTGGTGTCTCCAACTATTTTCCGACGAAGAGTAGGAGTTGAATAGCTAGCTATTCGGTCTTATAGACAGTATAATATTTTACTTATTTGCTTATATTTAGATTTCAATGCTAAGTTCTCGTAGATTTTTGTCATGCTTCAAATTTCCTTTTGACATAAGTTTTGTTCGATATATATTGATGCTTTGGGTGATCTCTTTGTTATACAGAGAATGTATCAATATATATATATAGTATTAGAGATCAGATGTATCTATTGATTACAAAAGTGTTTCCCTGACGAGTCAAAAACCAAGCATTTATTTGGTAATTTTGACAAACCTCACCAAGAATAGAACGCCCACTCTAAACAAAGTAAAGGAAATACTAAGAATGTGAATGTGTCAGTTTTTGGCCTCAATGAAAACTGCAAAAGATATGTAAAATGGTGCATATAAAAATTTCTCCCTCTCATATTGTGAAATAGTTTGTATGTTTATTACCTTTTCTCATTTCCTCTATTTCATTATCTGTGTAGTGACATTAATATGTTTGTTATTAGATATATAATCATGTTTTGTATATTGTGATTATTCTCTTGAGCATTTAATCAAATACACAGTGGGCATAGCATATTCTTCCTCACTACAAACTAATCACACCATGTTTTCAAGTATAGAAGCAACAAGGTTTGTTTCAAATATCATATCAAGCATTATTCATTATCATCAAATGCATCAATTCAATCGAAGTTCTAAAACATGGATATCCTATGCACAAGCATTCACTAGCATATCACATATCAAAGTTGAATCATAAATCATCATTTCAAACATTAAGCCACAGGAAGATATCAAAGTTTCAGTTGTTTCACTCCATCCATTTTTTAATGGAATTTTCACTATTCAATTAGTAGAATGGCATAAGCATAGATAAATCCCAATCTAATTAAAGTTAGGAATTGACAGCACCAATACCCTATCATTTACGCCTAAAGACAAGGCCTCTTAATTTCCCATCATACAATGGAAATTAAGCATCTATGGAGGAAGATAATAGAATTATGGATTAAGTGCAGGATAATACAATCCCGAACCACTTTTTACAAATTGGTACAAAATAATTGAACAGATGCACAAAAATAAATTGAACATAAGTATATATTTTTTTAACACTGTACTATCTTATAAATAGTGGTCTAGGATTGTACCATTTTGTGAACGCCCCTAGAATTATCTCCATCCATTGCAATCCCGGCACTCGATTCATCGGACACTCTAAACCATAGGCTGCTCAGGATCTACGTTGCAGCTAATTGCACTGGAGCATACCAGCCAACGCCCAAAATTACGTCCCCTTGCCTTGACCCAGGTCTGATCGAGCCTATGCAACCAGATTTTAAGGGGCCGTTTGGTTCAAGGGATGGGATTAATTAGATGGGATTGGATTAAATGAAATTGGATTAGATAGAACTAGTGTTTTGCCTACCCGTGCCTCGCACGGAAAGATTTTTTTTTCTTCAAAATTCTTATTATAACAATTGATAAAATTATTTATAAAAAAATTACAATTTGATTTATTTAAAAAATCTAATCTTTTTGCGAAAGTCATTCCCCATCACTAAAATTTTAGTATAATCATTAATTTTTCTTTTTTTATGTTTTATATTTTACAAATGTCAAAAAAATTCAATATAATGGTTTATCAAAAAAAAGTTAATACAATTTTTTCTACTTATTGGGTATGTTTGGTTCAAGCTGCATGGGGATTGGAAAATAACGTAAAATTTCAGCATTTGTATTTTACAGGAAGTTCAATGATTCATTAATATTCATCCGTTCTAATATTATTTCAATGTAAATAATGAGATTAATTTCTTATGCATCTTATAATTTGTCATCAAATTGATTTTAGTCTTGGTCGATTACTGATTTTTTTTTTTTGAAGTCGAGTTCTCTTAACAATTATTGTTCATCTTCTTCCATATCCATTCCTTAGATATATTATTCATCTTTTTCTTGATCCAAATCGTTCAAACCATTCCCCTAAACCTAGAATCCATTTTTCATTTCCAAATTCAAACTGAACCCAAATATAAAAAAAAATCGAAGAGTGATAGCGCGTTCATATAGTAATCTTAATTATGGGGGGAAAATTAGGATTATAGTTCATTTTCATAAAATATCGATGAAAGAAGACACTCAAAAGTTCATCAATATGCTGAGAAATTAAACTTTAATTATGAAGGACCAATTTTTTTAGCAAGATCTAGGTGGGAAGATGCTCTGGCGGCGGAGATCCATATTTTCAACTTATAAATTATATTTCTGAGATAAACAAAAACATAATTCATCTCTTATGCGTTTTTATATTCAATAAAACAAAATGCAATTATGTTAATATGAGAAATTAGATTAGGGATCCCCAAATCCAAGATCTTTCCCTCTCAATTCGATGGATGATTTATTGAACCTCAATTCTGACTTATAGAAAAATTAATCCCATCCTTCACATCTTCATTAACCCCTAGCCACTGTCAGGAGAGAACCCCACCGTAGGGGAAGACTCTCGTTTCAAGGCAAAAGACTATTCTGCTCTTACCCTCCACTTCGCACCACCAACGCCCGTAAAACTATTTTCTTCGAGCTTTAGTTTGAATTTGGTCGTGTTTTCTATATGGAATTGTAAAATACTGTGAAAATTGGATTTGTGATAAATAAATCTAATTTTAGGGGCTACAATTTGGTCTATTGTATCTGGGCATGAATTTTCAATTTTTGCTTTAAATTTACATTTTAAAGATACTAAATCTTAAATATACACTTGCATTTTTGTATTGATACATTAATATATATATATATATATATATATATATATATATATATATATATATATAATATTTCTTATAATAATTTTATAAATTCGGATTCATGTTTAAAAACCTCAAAACCAATGCCCACAATCCAAGTCCATCTATAAATATATACAAAATTAATAAAAAGTTAATATAGTACAAAGAAAAAAAATGACTATCACATTGACATTTAAAAAAAATGCATATCAACATAATATTTTGCATTGTTCTTACACATTTAACTTCAGTCCTTCTCTCTAATACACTCACAAAGATGTAAATCGTGTTTTTTACCAATGGATAATAGAATTGGGGGAGTGGATATGTTTTGTGCTGTATTAAATTTTTTATGAGATTAGTGGGTGGGTATTTTTAGGGCTGTGGTGTAAGAAATATATATTTAATAAAATTAAAATTTTATAGTACGTATATTTAGTAAAAATTATAAAACATAGGTGAATGATTTAGAAGTAGGTAAACTTAGTAAAATAGAGGTATAGATAATTGTGTCATATAATAAATTTGTCTATAAACAATTTCATATTTAATTTGATTAAAAATTAATAATTTGCATATTTGATTTTGAATAAAAAAAAAAAACAAAAACAAACTCATTTCTTAAAATCAAATACACAAACTTTTACCAATAAAAATAAAAGAATCAACAAATGAACTTAATTAAAAAAGATTCATCAAGTGTTTAACCATGGTACACAAACAATAAAAATATTCTTACTGCGACATCATTATATCTTTCAAAAATAAATTTATCATTTTTACACAATCCAACTGTTCTAAAAAAAAAATTATATCAAGATAGTGAGACAAATCATGCAACGATTTGTGTCACCAGTAAACATGGATTCATAATAATAAATAATATAGGAACATATCTTAAGTTGTGGCATACATCAATATAATCAAAGCTGATTTTGCTAAAAAAAAAAAAAAAAATCACTCGATACTGGTATATGCTAAAAAAATAAAAAAAATATATTAAATTTACAGTTTCAGTAAGAAATTAAGAAAAAATAGATATTCATCCAAATATATATAAACCTCACAAAACAACGTTTAAATTCAATATTATTGCATTCCACAAAGAGCTTAGTGATTTCACCAATATTCACTGGCTCACTTCTAAGTTTACTTGAACATAATCTTCAAAATGTTCATTTTGACAGCTTAAATATTTGGAGGAAAGCATAAATTGTCTATATATGGTTCAATATGATTGTTCATCATTGTTCAAATATAAAGTAATAAAAAATATAATATAATTGAAATAAATACTTTAAAATTTATATAAAAAATGAAAAGATTATGTTGTTGGTTTCTTTCGCACCAAATTTTAAATTCATCTACCTAATAAACATTCTCGTGCAAAGACACTTATCATATTTTGTATTGTTGAAGTAAAGAGGCAGGGAAGTAGGCATATTTGGTGGTTATACTGAATTGAATGATTGATGGGTGATTATTTTTAGAGATCTGGGTGTAACCATCAAATGTTGGATAAAAATATAATAATTTCAAAGTGCATATATTAGATAAGAACTATAAATTTATAAATAAGGTGGGTGAACTATATACAATAGTAGATGTACATAGTTGCACCCTATAATTTTTTAAATTGGTATCCAACCCAATGACCGACTAACTTGGGGGATCGAAGTCACACCCTCTAATGTATTTATTTATAAACTATTTGATTAAGAATTTGGTTCTTAATAAAAAAAACAAATTTGTTTATTTTCAAAATAGTTATATAATATTTTTAAACTTTTCAGAAAATCAAATTTATATTAACAACAATAATAATCACATATACAAAATTAAAATATCAAATAATTGAAGTAAAATATAAAAAATTAAATTCCTCATGTTTTAATAAAAATTACCAAACTTAGATCTCCATAGCCTGTCAGTGAGCTGTTTTGTAAACAATAACAACCGCATAAAATAATAAATTTTTCGATGTCCTAACAAAATATTATATCGTTCGTTCAAATTGAGAAATACAAATAAAATCAATATCAAGAATGAATTTTTTTAAAGACCGTACATTAAGGGTGACAAAATGAGGACTCTCCAACATAAAAATAAAGATCGTACTCTCCTTGTTACCAATTTAAGACAATAACTTTTAAAAGTAGCGAAGGTAGGCTATATCAGTCCAAATTAGGTCCAAATTCAATCCGAATTTAGGCAAAATCACACTGATAAACCATAAGTTTATCGGGCCAAATTCATGGTGATTTAGCCAAATTTTGTGACTTGTAAAAGTTATTCTCCTTAAATTATACGCCGGAGATTTAAAGTCCTAATTATGTGATCACCCTTAATTTATTGTCCTTAAAAAGTATTTCCTATAAATTACTCTACCTTGGTAGACAACAAACCAAACTCCCCTAAATAAAGTTAAAATTATTAATATACCCTCAACTTCATCCCTTTTAATACAAATATACAAAAAATTATTAAAACCTACATTATTCCATATGAGCAATCTAAAAAATGACGAATATAGTATATAATATTACCAAAAATATATTTCAGGTAGCACATAAAAAATATGACTAATAGAAAACCCTCTTTGTCTTTCTTTCAATGTCCTTGACCTTGGCTTCCAAATAAAAAATTGAGGAATTTCACCATATGCTAATTTAGATGCTTTTGCATACACCACGTTCAATTTAAACCAATCCAATTAAAAACATGCTAGCCTTGATATTTGGAGGATATTAGTTGTATCACTAAATGGTATTTGTTGAAAAATATTAGTTGTTTTACTAAAGTGCATTAGTGAAAAATAGTACTCCCTCAGTCCACCAAATTTTTACCCGCTTTTCTTTTTTGTCTGTCCATCAAATTTTAACTCATTCCTCTTTTGGAAATAAACTACACTCACAAATAAATAAATGGGTCTCATAATACCCACCACAATACTCTTACTTTATCCACTTTTTCAATAAAATATCAATTTTCATTAAAAACTGTGTCCAACAGTAAACGGGTAAAATTTTCGTGTACCCTCACTAAAAGGTTTTAGTTCAAACCAATTTCATGGTGAAAAATATTAGTTATTTCTACTAAATAGTATTAATTGTTTTCACTAAAATGTATTAGTTGATTTCATAGAAGAGTCGTAGTTTGTTTTCACTAAAGAATTTTAATTTAACTCACCGTATTCATGCATGTTTAAAAAAAAGTGTATTTCATTGATTAAAATTTATTTGTTGTAACTAAAATTTAAGCTTAAAAATTCAAACATGATATATTGCATAAATGAAGCTTTTTAAGTATATTAAATAAGTTAACTAATATACACACGTAGTTAATATAATAATAATTATTATTATTGCATTATGATTGACAATCTCAGAGTGTGGGTGATAATGTTATAAAATTTTATTTACATTCTTTGATAAATATATATAATATATGAGACAATAAAACCTACAAATTAATATATTAGCATACTTATTAAGTGATTCATGATTGTTATTTGAGTTTGTTCGAATTTGCATGGTTAATATGGAATGTTGGACTTGACTCATAAATGGTACCGAATTTCAGTGTATTTTATATTCACATTCCAAATATTCTCTCTCATTTGCTTAATCACCAACAGTCAACTAAATCATATAATGATGAACCTAAATTAGAGGAAAACAATGATTAAACAAAATTTAAATTAGTTGAAACATCTATTTTAATATGAATTGTGAAAAAGTAATAATATAATCAAATGATATAAAGAATATTATTGAAAATCTCAAACAAACAAAATGACAAATTAATCAATTGTACCACAATTTTTTAATATATAAATGTCATATAGATGCATTAAATTGACGGATGTTACAATATTTTGAGAATATTAGAAAAAACTCATACAAAAGATTATACACCATTCAATATTTATTGAAATCTAAAAAAAGAACACAATTAACAAAAAAAAAAAAAAAATCAATTAGCAAAAACTTAATGAAATTGTTTAAGTCTGTTTACATCATGCGCTTCGGACCATAATCTTCTAACATCAATGTATCTTATATACAATTTCATATTTATGAAATATCTCCAGAAACCTCGAAATTTCAAAATCACGTCTCGAAATTTTGAAATCAACTTCTCTTGATAAGCCTCTTCGCCAGTATTCAACAAAACATATTTGTAAATATATTCAAAGCACCGACTAAACAAAAATTCAAAGCAATAAAATACTAATCTAAAAAATACAGTAGTACAAATAATTATTATAATACATACCAGAAATTTATATCCACTAAAGTAAATCACTAACTATCCATTCCAATCTATAGAACCAAGAACAAAGCACAATGAACAATGAAGATTCGCAAATGCTAGTGAGAAGTATAAATAGGATAAATTATGTAACAGATACTTAAATTAAGTGGATGATCCAACGACGCAGATTACATCATACAAAATGGACGAACGCTATTAACAACAATTATTGGATAAATTAATGGATGATTGATTAGGGGACTTACCATATAACGCACAAAAGAAAAATGAATGGTGAGGATCAAGTCAATAAAGGTAGATCAACGTACCAAAAATTCTCCCGCCCAAATTATATAAGGAATAATAGGGTGTATTATATATTTATGATTATGATTAGTTGAGGAGGAATGTGTGTTTGGATTGAATGATTAAGTGGGTTTAAAGTGTAATATATCATTTTTAAAGCATGAGACTATGGAGTCCCATTAGAAATTATTTAATCCTTCATTTGATAGATTAGGTAGGTTTATGACTCGGACCCCAATTTTATATTGGGCCGTAAACCTGCAAACGAAACGCAATATTACATGGGATTGAGTGGGACAAAACTTTAGTCCCACCCAATCCACCAAACCAAACAACTCCTTATTGGTACTGGGGCGGTTTCAATATTACAAACCAAGGATCCCTAGGTACGGGAGATCTCCATGGTGCAATAAATTTCCGTTTCAACGACGGCACCGGTCACCCTCTATCGAAGTAGAGGCGCACAGGATGGGGAAATCCCGCCGGAGCTCGGCGGCTGCAGCCGCCTCAAAAACCTCGCGCTGTTCGGTAACAAACTAACCGGAAGCATTCCCGCGGAGATCGGCACGCTTGTGGCGTTAGAAACCCTACGCGCGGGCGGGAACCGGGATCTCGACGGAGAAATCCCCAATCAAATTGGGGATTGTCAGAATTTGCAGGAATTAGGGCTCGAGGACACCAAAATATCCGGCGCAATTCCTCCTTCAATTGGTAAGCTGCAAAAGCTCCAGGTTCTCTCACTTTACACAACGATGTTATCAGGGGAAAATCCATCGGAAATCGGAAACTGCACAGAGCTTGTAGATTTGTATCTCTATGAGAACAATTTGTCCGGCTCTCTTCCACGGGAGCTCGGAAATCTCCAGAATCTCGGGTGTGAGAGGGGAACGCGAGTTCTAACCTAGATGAATTCATTTATAATATTCCATATATGGGAAAGCACTTTGAGTGCGGACTTGCTTGATTGATCAAGCATATGATTTAGCTGATTTTATTTTATTATTATCTTTAAAATAAATTCCTTTTCGACACGAGATATTATTTGATTTGTACGGAAATTCAATTTCCAATTCCAATTCTTGTTTGGGGGTGCAAACTAAAATGAACCATCAAATTTTGGAGGTGAAAAGAATACTTTCCCTTAACTGATTCCAAATTGGGAACGTTGTTGAATATTCCAGGAAAGCATTGAGATTGAAGTTGAGAAAAATCCGTTATTGAATCATGGAAATCGGAAACCACTGGGTTTAAGGTTGATTGAAAATCTGTGTTGAAAATCGATTGCCAATAAATGATGTAACATTAGCCTTTCTGAATTTCAAGCTTTTACCCAAGAAATCCTGCCTCGTCTGCCCAGAAAAAAACCTCCAAACACTCAAAATTGTTTGCAAACTTGGTTCCAAATAATTTGGAGCCCTTATTTTGTTCAACTTCATCTCAACATATATTAATCAGAACCGAATCCGAGCCTTTGTGCCACAAAGTTCCGATGATAATGATGATAGAGTACAAGTACAATATTAACGGTTGTGATGAAGAAGAAGAAACCAAGCTGCAAATCTTTGAATCTCCTTCACCATGTAATTTGCGTATACCGTCCGGACAATAATAAATACTCGGAGATTTCGCCCCTTCTCCAGTCTCATTTTAAACTAGATGGGTGTCTCTTTGCAATCTTCAAGCCTATGAATGCAGAGTTTGAGATGTAGATAATGAAAGAATACGGGATTGAACAGTCTTAGACCAAAAACGCAAACATTCCAGGGTTATTGTGGATAATGAATCACGACACTTATTATGCCTCCCGTATGTCTGAAGTAATTATGTGTGCTTCTTAGTTACTAAATTATTATTTAGTTACCAAATAATAATCCCATCGAAATCCGGGAGTAAAGTGTGTATATATCACATAAAAAAAACAGATAAATATCGAATCTCACTGTATGATTCGTTCTTCGTATCTCTTCCAATTATATGGCAAATAAAATTTCTACATATATAACCAATGTCTATCAAATCTCCTAAGATTCTTTCTTCATATTCTCTCCTTATATAGAAAAACTTCTATATGTATAACCGATGTCTAATTATATATTGTCGGACTTGGGCCTCGCTTAATTCTCCAATCGGAGTGATATATAAAAGGGACCAGCTGATACACCTTCTATCATTGACCTATTATACTCTATTTAATTTTTTTTTTTAAACCTAAATCTTCTCTTCTTTTAATTTTTTCTTCCGCCTTCTCCTCACTTGATTGGAGAGATATATAAAAAGGACCAGCTATATCATAAATTGGTACACGTTCTATCATTATAAATGACCTATTATACTCTATTTATTTTTTAAAAAAAGAAAACCTAAATCTTCTCTTCTTTTATTTTTTTTCTTCCGCCTTCTCCTCACTTTTGCAGCAGGCTTCCGATCAACTGCGCCCCCAGGCCGCCGCACTCCTCCTCCACACTCAAATCTTGTTAAGAAAAGGTACAGAAAAACAGGTTATGTTCCTTTTCCAATTATTCTCTTCAAATTTTTAAATGATTGCTCTCCTTAGCTTATGAATAAAAAAAATTTGTTTTACATAAATTCCCTATAATTATGTTTATATTGAGTTTACAATAGCCTTTTTTGTTCACATAATTTCGAAAAAAGACAGGATCTAGTACCACTATATGAAGGAGGATCTAGGAATCAGATTTTGAAAAAAAAAATTAACTGTTTTATTATTACCAATATATAGTTGAAAGTTTTGTGTTTATTGATTTTTTTTCCTCATAATAGAATTGTGTGGAGTAAAGGTAAAAAGAAAAAGAAATAGAGACAAAAGACGTATAATAGTCAACAGTAAGCACATCTTTGAGATGTAGGACAATGATTGAAATAGATTAAACTGAGACTAATAAGTAAATGTTGAAATTACAATAATAGTATTACATCTTGCTTAGGATTGTATTACATTTTATTCTAAATAGTATACTCCAATTAACTCAAAATTTTTGGGATTGTATTACATTTCATAAAAAAGTGTTTGTCTTTATTTTAATATTACTTTCCAATATATAAAAGATCGACTGGGCACAATATATATACACGAAATAATTTCCTTCTAAAAATGGAAATCATATCCAATTGCTACAATAGAAATAATATATTCTACAATAAGGAAAATAATATATTATCAATATCAAATCTAGCGCTGATCTGCAATGAAATAATCAATATCACTGAAGCAGAACTTTTGTTAATATTTTATATTTTTGGTTCTGGACGTCTCAAATACTATATATTTTAAAGAAATCTCCTTTCCACCACCGATTCGCAAAAGGAGACCCCTAATCCTAAGCTCCTACCATGTTTGCTTTCCCAACGTTTGCCTGGACATCATACAATTGTGGTGTATAATCCATCTACAAGTAAGTATTTCTGAGTACTATATTATTATATTATATTATATTATTAATTAATTTATGTTGGTTTGTTTGCACTACATTGGATATATATCGAATTCCATGAATTGCGAAAAAATTGCTTTAATTTAAAAAAAAATGAATTTTTTAGCTATGTTTGAAAAGTTTAGTATGCAAAATATAGAAAAGAATTTTTTTTGGTTTATGAGTAATCTTGTTTATGGTATGAAATTGATATCATAATGTGCAATTACTGATACAACTACATGTATTCTCTAATACCATAACCTTTTACATTATAAGATGTTATGATATTAAATGTATGTGACAGTATCAGTGAATATATAAAATTGATTAAAGTTCATTGCAATGCGATCTAATTTATTCATGTCTCAGAATTGATCCTCTCAAAAGAGATGGGAGAATTAACAGAGCAGAAGGATGAAACAGGGGAGGAATGTTGTTGGGACGTTTTTACTCAAGAAATCCTCCCTCGTCTCCCCGTAAAAGACTTGCAAAAACTCAAAAGTGTGTCCAAAAGTTGGTTACGTATAATTTCGGGCCACTATTTTGTCCGGCTTCATCTCGACGTATACAATCGAAGCCGAATCCGAGTGCTGATGCCATGGAGTGACGACACGATGATGATGATAGAGTACAACAACTATAATGATGAAGAAGAAACCACGCAAATAATTCCTTTTCCACCTGCGGCTGCAAGACCCAAAATCATGGGCTCCTGCAATGGTCTAGTGTGTTTGCTCTTTCGTGAACCTAGTACAATTGTGGTGTGTAATCCCTCCACGGCTGAGTATTTCTGGATACGTAAAGACGTTTTACAACTTGCCAGTTTCTGTTGGTTTGGTCAGCACCCCTCCTCCGGAGAATATGTTTTGGTTTTGGGGATAAGACCATCCAAATTCCAATATGAAGTGAGAGTTTATAACTTCACTCGAAACCCTGACTTCAAATTGACTCACTCCACATCTTGTGAAGTTCCGGCCCCAGACCCTTTGGCTACTTATGGGGAGAAAGGTGTCCTTTTGCACGGAGCCCTACATTGGCCTGCCCGATGGATTAATAAGCAAAATAGATATCCCAGTCGGTCTCGCCATGTAATTAGTGCATACCATCTCGACAATAACAAATACTTTGAGATTTCATCCCCCGCCCCTGTTCGGCGTCGTTTTAAACTAGGAGTTAATGCACAGGGATGTCTCCTTGCTATCTTTAAGGCTAATGTTGTCGAACCTGTGTTTGAGATGTGGATAATGAAGGAATACGGGGTACAACAATCCTGGACCAAATATGCTAACATTCAGCTGGAATCCAACACTAACAGAGAGTTGTCTCCTTTGGGATTTTTCCCCAATGGTGATCTTATCTTGGACGTTGATTATGTCAAGTTGATCAGGTACAGTTTCGGTGATAGAAAGGTTGTGCATCTTAAGCATCACAGCTTTGGTGATGTAATTAAGTGTGCTGATAGTTTGGTATCTCCAACTATTTGTCCGACGAGGAGAAGGAGTTGAATAGCTATTCGGTCTTACAGACAGTAAAATATTTTACTTATTTGCTTATATTTAGATTTCAATGCCAAATTCTCGTAGATTTTTGTCATGCTTTAAATTTCCTTTTAACATAAGTTTTGTTCGATATATATTGAGGCGTGCATATCTTGGGTTGATCTCTTAGTTATACAAAGAATGTATCAATACTTGATTTGATTTAAATATATATATGAATATAAATAGTTATAAATAGTTCTTTCTTATAGACAGTAAAATATATTATTTATTTACGACAAATTTTAGGATGCATTCAAGTGCATAGCATGCACTTGGAATTTGATCTCAATTTGAAATTAATTTTGACCAAATAGTAAAAATTCGAGGGTCAGGCCCAACCCGACCAAAATCTGCGGGCCTGGCTACAAATCGGATCGCATGCGCTTCGTACCAATACCCCAAGTTATAACCACATATACACAAAGTTATAATTATCAATACCCCAAATTATATGACCAATACTGTAACGCCCCGAATCCGGATATATTAATTATATCGGATTCGAGGTGTCACTTGAGTCTAAAATCCGAACTATAAAATTTTTTGAAGAAGGATAACAAAATCGAAAGGCGAGTTTCATACAATGAGAAAATGGAGAGAGAGATTGTAATGTATTACACGCATTCATACATGTATATAAGTATAGGAAGTTTAGTATCTTCACGATATTACACACCGGGGTTGTAGTTACTGAAACATACGGGAAAATAGTATCGTCTTGCAGTGTAGTGGCGATTACATTTATTTAGAAATAAAGTATAATAGGTGTCATTGTGTGGATAAAAGTATTTTAATGGAACGGGGAAACTTCGCGTCCTTCTCGTTACTGTCCCTGCTCCCCGTACTTGAAATCTGCAAGGGGTTAGAAAGGTGGGGCGTGAGATTTGAATTCTCACGTATGGGTGATTGCAACGTCATGGGATTGGTAAATCCGAAGTATATTAAGAGGGGTGTATTCAATTGGGATTCTATCGGATTTTTTTGGACTTTAAAAAGTCTGTGGATTTAGAAAATCTATAGACTCCATGCAGAGTTTGACTGACTTTTTTTATTGATTTATTTGGATTTTCATAGACTTTACAGGATTGTGGAATACATTTTTTTTATTGATTTACATGGACTCCAGCGCTTGAACCATATGATGCAAATATATATGGGACACACTTGTATATAAAAAAAAAATTATCCAAATTATTTTTAAAAAAATACATTATTATTTCATCTTCATTTCCATCACCGTTATACCTCGCCCTCATTAGAAGTCTCAAGTTGTTAGAAGAGATTTTTTAGAGTAAAATTTATTTATATTTTTTGAAGAGTAGACTTGACAACGGGGCGGGTAATCCCCAAAGCAAACAGGGACGGGGAATTTTTTTGCCCCGTAGGCGGGGACCGGGATAGTATTCTCAGCCCGGGAGATCCCCGTCTCGTTCCCCGAGGGGAGCCGTATTATTTTTTATATAATTAATATATTTATATATAATTTTAATGTTAAACTAAATTACAAATAAATATTTCATAGTTTCCTACTCAATTAACTATTTATTAAACATTACATTTTTTTATTTAATGTAATGTTATTAGTTCCAAATTAAATTATTTTCACTTTAGTATATATGTTAATTAAATATATTAGAATTAGAGGTTCTTCAAATTGTTTAAATTAATTTTTTTTTAACACCAACTTAAAGTAATTGTTGTGTATATTTAAAGTTTTTAATTTATATATTTTTTTATATTTTAAAAATGAGATAAAAAAATAAGTAGGCGGGGAACGGAGAATCGCCGGTGAGACGGGGATGGGGGAAAAAAATTTCCCAATTATTTTGCAGGGACGGAGATGGGGAATGACCCCCCGTCCCCGCCCCGTTAACATCTCAATGGAAAAGAATCAAAGAAAGTCCATAGACTGTTGAATACCTAAAGATTTTTTAAGATTTTTCAAAATCCGTAGAAATCTCTTGTTATTAGAAGAGATTTTGAAGAATGAAATTTATTCATATTTTAGAAGGGAAATCTAAGAAAATCCGCGGAGTATTAAAATCCATAGACTGTTGAATACCTAAAAATTTTTTAAGACTTTTTAAAATCCGTATTGAATACCTCAAGATTTTTAAAGACTTTTGAAAATCTAGATTGAATACCCCCAGACTTTAAAAGTCTAAAAAAATCCTACAGACTCTATAACCAATACACCCCTCTAAGTTATACTCATTGATAAAGCATTTAATGCATTTAAGCAGTTGTCATATAAAATATGAATAACATATATCGCAAAAGTAATAAGCTCACGTAATAATTAATTGGGCATGACAGGTTTCACAATCACATAATTGACATATCACAAGTTGATTCACATTAAGGGGCAAAGCCAAAAATCATTTTCAGGTATCGGCCCAATCTGCCAAAATCATTTTCCACATATTGTACATCCCTTCCGAACCATTTTCGTATCACGTCTATACTCCTTCCACTCATCTTCCAACTTCCGTACTCATAAGAAAAAAGTAAGCAAATAAATCAACGGCCACATTCCCAGTGCGCACGTAGGCAGCTGACCGGGGACCAAATTTTCTGAAATCAACAACCTGTCCCGAGGGCGTCACAGACCGCTCCCCGGAGGTCGGATATCCCTTCATTAAACACTAATCTACCACATCTTTCCGCAAACCCGTCATTCTCAAATTGTAAATCATAATTAAGTTGGTCCATGCTCACGTAATGCCCATAATCATGCAATGGTGATTGATTTGAATGAAATAGTAGATATTTTGTATCATATATAATTATATCACATAATTCAAACAATTATATAATAGGGATACATTCATGTTTTATTAGTTGTTTTAGATTTATTTGGTCGAGTTCAGAGTATACCAGCACAACGTATTATAAGCATATCAATCAACATATCAATCACCCACCTGAACGTTCGGAGTCCCGAGAGTGGTGTACAGGTGGATGGTCGAGTATCTGGTGCGTATTCCCACTAGCACCGATTCCCAATATGAAGTCATTTGATTAAAAGTTGACCCTTGAAATATTTAGAAAAACTTGAGAGTTTGTACTACGTGAAACGAGTGGTCGATGTCTTATAAACTTTTAAAAGGACTTGCTTAAGGGTCACACCCAATTTTGGTAAATACACCACTTCTAAAAAGGGTGGGTGTATTTGGGGTGTACTTATCAATTCTCTTGTTTGTATGACTATTTCTATTTTTAAAATATTCTAATACTCTAAGACCTTTATAAAGCCTTTATAATTTCAAAAGTATACCTTTACTATTATTATATTTTTTTTTTTTAAGAAACAAAAAAAGTAAAGAATTCGTTAAAATAGTGCTAATATAATATAAGTCCTGATATTCTTCCCAAAATGTATATTTTATTTTGAAAAGGACTCTTGGATAGAAATTTTATGTTTTATAAAATAGAAAGAAATCTTTTCGTTTAAAACTTATTTTATTTGGAGAATTTTATACGATAAAAATACTTAGGATAGTGTAGTATTTATATATATATATATACTAGAGTGTATCCACGCGAATTTCGCGTACTGAAAAAATATATTATATTTATTTTCTGTAGACATTTAATATAAGAGTATTTTTGTTTAAAAAATTTCGAGGTATATACAATAAATTATGGGGTTTGTTTAGCTGTGACCCGTGCCCTTCACTAAACTCTATAGGTATATCCTACAAACTAAATAATTAAAAAAAAATCAAAATTCACATAAATTAATAACAATTATGGAATAATATTACTTAGACTAATAATTTAATAAAAATCAATTTCCATTTTAATATTGAATAATTTATAAATTAATCAACATTATTAGTTATTGGGAGTATACGGTAAGAAATTAATTTATATAAGAAACAATACAAAATTTGAAATAAACTTTAAAGTTACAATTACCTGTTCATCGATCAAAATGAGTTCCAAGTAGAACTTGTCTATGTTAAAATCATAAAAAAAAATTGTCCAACTTTTTCAATCCTAACTTTAACAGTCAATTTTTGGCTCTCACTCTTGATATTAGAAATCAGAGAAAATTGAGGTGTCATACTCTTAAAATCTAAAATGAGATTTAAATTACAACAATTAAACCATCATAATTATTCAAATAAAAATACATGGTATAATTAAATCTATTATTTTTGCACATGAAGAATATTTAAACTGAACGATGTAGAGCATAAATCAACAATCATTATTACATTCATAATGATATTAATATTTAAATCTAATCAAATTGTGAGCACTTAAAATGATGAATTTAATTATAAAATAAATATAATAATAACAATAGATATATAACTAACCAACAATTGTTGGGAGAAATCTCAGCAAAATAGTGGAACAAATGAAACTTTGATGTGAAAAAATGAAATACAATATGCTCTTATTTATAATAAAAAAAAAATGCATGCAATATTATATCTTATTCATAATAAGAATATATCACATAAGAATATTCTTTGGAATATATAACTATATACCTTTTATTTTAGGAAAAAATAATCGAACATTATATTATACTATATATACTAACTCAAACTTAGAAATGATAAATTTAGATTCATTCAATAAGTATATCATATTTAATTACATTAAGGTTTGGAAAAAATATGATTTATAATAAATTCTAAAAATAACTAAATAAGAAAATGGAAAAAATATCTATTTGCATTAATTATGCAGATATAAATTAATGGTTTAGATTTAATGATATAGAACGAAGGGTCGAGATTAAAAGTTTAACCAACTTTTAATGAGAGTGCAGGATTTCAAAATGGAGAGATTTGAGACATGCCACATCACCCTAAGAATAAGGTGGTGCTGACACATCATCTTGGAGAGGTTTGAGAATATATTATTATAAGATATATATATATATATATATATATATATATATATATATATATTCTTTATTAAATAGGAAAACTTGTTTTAAGGGGGTTTTTCCCATAATAATTAACTTGACTAAAAGTATTTCCTATAATACCTAGTATTACTTATTAAGTTGACTTGTGTTATTTTCAAAACAAAGAGTAGTAATATTTTCTAAAAACATTTTTCTTCTTATTTGTACTAATTTTAAAACGTAGGCAAGGGAGAAGATGAATCTCCATTTGTCTACGGGCTCGAAACAAGGTGTTAGACATTTGAGAATCATTACAACAATAACACCAACGCATTAGTTCAAAAATACTAATTGGTCAAGCCAATGCTACTATGCTATTAAAACAGTGATACTAAACAACTAAACGAATAATATCAGTCCACTAAGTTCATGTACTACTTCATTCTTAAAATAACAGCACTTGGAAAAAAATGTATCTAATGCTACTGAAGCAAAATCCAAAGTTCCAGGAGGCACGGGTGGAGGTTAATATTAAAATCCAAAAATTTTAATAGAGAAAAAAAATTTGCAGCCCACCCAATTCGAACCTGCAACCTCTCAAGGAATAAGCTAGCTACACTACCACTTGGAGACAATTAAGTAGTTGACATATTTTGTATAATATAATATATATTGTAAAATATTAAATACTACTTATAAAAAAATATAACCCTAACCTAGACAATTCAATTGTCAAATTCCACCACAGAAGCCGTGTGCGAGAAAGCAGAGCACAGCAGTAGGGGCGCTCAAATTTGCCCCATCTCCTCCAAGGTTCTCTCCGGCTCTCCGTTAAGGCTCGTTGCTGCAATTATTTTTGATAAGGTGTCAAGAATCATTTTCGACCCTCTTCTCCAACTTTCCACCAAAATTTGGGGTAATAATTTAACTAAGTTTATTCATAGATTTGTGCTTTAATTCTTGAAGTCTTTAAATATTTGTGCTTTAATGTTTTAATTAAGTTTCATTATTTGTGCTTTAATTAAGTTTCATATGCAATTAACAAAATCTGTGTTTTAATGTTTGAAATATTAAAATTTAGGGTAGTGAATGAAATTGTATGAATTGGGGAATTTAATTTTTGAAATCATACCTATGAAATTAGTGAATTGGGGAATTTAATTTTTGATATCATAACAATCGTAGAGTTGTAGTTATAAATGCATTTATTAATTTTGTTTATCTAATTATGTAATAGGTAATGGAAAATAAAAAAGGGAAGAACGCCAAAACAATTAAATCATTCTTCACCAACTTAAAACGGAAGGAACCTCTGACAAGTGAAGAGCCTCTTGCATCTAACAATGATAATGTAGCTCCAAATGTGCAACCTCCTCAAGTGCAAAGAGATGAGGTTAATCTTAGTTCTCTTGAATGTGATCCGTTTTTACGTAAGTCGATTTGTGATCAACCCGTTAATAAAAAAGATGAGATAAGGCGAGCCTATATTGAAATGGGAGCATTTCAACCAATTTTAGATGAATATGAGCCAACATATGATGGAAATCAAATGCGTCGTTTTCAAATGTCGTGGTATAAAGTATTTCCTTGGTTAGAGTACTCACCCTCAAATCATTCTGCATATTGTTTTTTGTGCTTCTTGTTTGATCAGTCGAACAATGGCGTATTTACTTCCGGCGGGTTCAATAGTTGGAAAAGAGTCAACAACGGGAAGAAGTGTTCATTTTTAAAACATGTGAGAGATCCCGATTCACAATACAACCGTGTTGTGTTTTATATGGAGTCTCTAAGGAATGCTTCTCAGCATATTGATAAAGTAATGAATCGGAAAAAACCAAAAGAGATCAAGAAAAATCGTTTGCGGGTCATGGCGACAATTAAAAGTCTTGAA
Organism: Ballota nigra; assembly: GCA_947034835.1. Lineage (NCBI taxonomy): Eukaryota > Viridiplantae > Streptophyta > Magnoliopsida > Lamiales > Lamiaceae > Ballota > Ballota nigra. Next base: position 120,880,490 of record OX344721.1, on the reverse strand, counting down.
TATCTTACTTTGCAAGGTTGTGCATTGAGAGGGCATGATGAGTCAGAGTCTTCCAAAAATCGAGGTAATCTCATTGAATTGATAAAACTTTTGGGAGAGATGAATATTGAAATAAATGACATTGTTTTAGAGAATGCTCCTTTTAATGCGAAGTATACATCACCGATGGTTCAAAAAGAGATTTTGAGCATCTTTGGTAGTCGGGTGAGAAACAAAATTCGTGCAGAAATTGGGGATTCAAAATTTTGCATTTTAGTTGATGAAGCTGGAGATATGTCTAACAGAGAGCAAATGGCTATTGTGTTGAAATTTGTTGGTGCTGATGGTCTTGTGAAAGAGCGGTTTTTCGACATTGTACATGTTTCAGACACCATTGCTGTAACATTGAAGAAAGAAATATGTCTTGTCTTAAGCCGCAATAATCTTTCGATATGCAATATGCGGGGTCAAGGTTATGATGGAGCGAGCAATATGGGTGGTGCATGGAATGGATTACAAGCTCTTTTTCTAAGAGATTGTCCTTATGCATATCATGTGCATTACTTCGCTCATCGATTGCAATTAGCTTTAGTTGCTGCTGGTGGACGAGTACGACAAATTTATTGTTTCTTTTCACATTTGAATAAGATTATGAATATCGTTGGTGCTTCTCCTAAGCGTCACAATGAACTACGAATTGCTCAAAGTATTGAAATGGCAGAAAAGGTAGATGCAGGTGTTCGTGAGACAGACAGAGGAGCTAATCAAATGGGGAGTCTACATCGTCCTGGAGAAACTCGTTGGAGTTCTCATTTTAATTCCATATGTAGCTTGATTGATATGTATGGTGCGGTGATTACTGTGCTTCAGCATATGTCAGATGAGGGTTCTTCTTATGATACAAGTGGTGAAGCTTATGGTTGTTGGCTGGTAATAAAGTCTTTTGATTTTGTATTCATCCTGCATTTGATGAATAAAATTTTGGGACTTTCAGATATGCTTTGTCGATCTTTGCAGCGAAAGTCTCTTGATATCTTGAATGCAATGGATCTTGTCTCAAGCACTAAAGATTTAATTCAAGTGTTGAAGAATGATGGTTTTGGTTGTCTTTTAGAACAGGTGGAGTCAGTTTGTAGAGAGCATGACATTGCGATTCCTAACATGAATGATTGCTATGAAATGGGTACAGGGCGTTCGTGTCAACAAGTGGATTTTATCACCTTTGAGCACCATTACCGAGTGGATATCTTTTACGAAGCAATCAATACTCAGATGTCGGAAATTGATAGTAGATTCAAAGATGAGACAGTGGAACTTCTTCAGCTTAGTGTTGCCTTGGATCCCAAAAACAACTTCAGGTTGTTTAATGAGGGTCAAATCTATGATCTCGCCGACAGATTTTATCCTGAAGATTTTACTGTTCAAGAAATGAGACGGCTGGGACTTGAATTGCAGCATTACAGAGCCAAAATACCTTCTCACCCAAGTTTTCAGAATTTGTCGACTATTTCTGAACTATCCCGAGCGTTAGTCGAGACAAACAAGGTAGAATCGTATCCTAATATAACAAGATTGATTCACCTTGTTTTTGTTGGGAAAATTGGGGTGCCCGGAATCTATTCGGGATGAATTTTAAATACGAATTTAAATACAATTATTACTAGCATGAATTAATCCTAATTAATTCAAATAATAATTCCAACAACTAATTATCATCATGCATGTTGAATTAATTTCACATATTTAATTAAGCGGAATAAACAATTAAATGTGCGATTAACGTACCTCTTGTAGAATTGGCCTTTGAATAAACGGGACAATCACGATCTCGCTTTATCAACCCAAAAACCTTCTCAAGTATTTCCCTTTCGCCTTACTTGATCACCGGTGGGAGATGCTTTCAAGTAATTTAATAAACTAAGGAAAAAGAAAAATATCTATGCTCTTGATTTTTCCAACACATGGAATTATGTACTTGGGGATGAAATAATCATCCCCTATTTATAATTAAAGTGGCCGAAAATATTGTGGTTAATGGGCTTGGAAAAAATCTTTTCTTAGACTCTAAGAAATCTTGAATATATCTCATATATTCTTTTCTCCAAAATAAATATTCCACAAAAATCTCACACTCTTAATTATAGGGTGTAAATTTTCGAAAACTATATGAAGAGATCCAAAGATTTGGATCTTCTTGAATATATGAGATATTCTTGTATTTCAAAAATACATATCTTCCATAATATCTTTCCAAGAAAATCAACAAAATCTTTTCTCTCCAATATAAGCAATTTTCGAAAATTACAAATAAAAATCAGCAAGATATTATCTTTTTATTTTAATCACCTTATCATTATTGGGCTACTTAATGGGCTACTTGAGGGGCCTTAAGGAGAATTAAGATTGGACCTCCTAATGGACTTCTGAATTTCAATATTGAGCCCAATATAATTCAATCCATTAATATTAATTATTACCACTAATAAATTAATATTGCACTATCCATCTTAATCCATATTACGATAATATGGGCTCCCGGTTATTATTTCCCGCGTTTAAGATTAACAAGTCCATTAATTAATTAAGCTTCTGAATAGCTCTAAATTAATTAACATATTTCACCTTGGAGTAAAGACAGCTCAACATTATTATTCGTACCGAAGAAACTAATTCTTCACTTGCAAGATTTGGTACAATAAAACTTCTGAGCCCACCAAGGGGACTAATCACACGAGCCGTACTCGCACGCGTTTCTCCGTATTAAATCTTAGCAACCGTCGTATGATTAATATTACTGCCCAAGACACAAAGTTCGAAGTCGCAATGATTCTCACCCAACATGAATCAAAGCAGTAACTACTAAGCACACACGGTCCTATTTAAGGGACGGAGATTAAGAAATCAACAACCACTGAGGTCTAATTCTTCACCTTTCAGAACAGAAGAATTTTTCCTCGCTGTAGGACCTCTTCAACACATACTAAATGTGCTAGTGCAATCTCTTAGTCAAGACAGACCAATCTGAGCCTTACACATCGACCTTTCACGGCGGATTGTTCAATTCCACCTAGGTCGTGAAAATATACGTTTAGTTACAAGTATACTGTTAATGTTGTCTTCCGTGATCGGGTATCACCACATTAACTACAATGTAACACGTACTATATATTGAACGGTTTGCAATAGAAATTCAACATTCAATCATAACTAAAGCAAATGCGATAAAAGAATTATTCTCATAAAACGAGTGTTTGATACACGAGTTATACAAAGTAAAAGCATACTTTCACGTATAACTCCAACAATCTTCCACTTATACTTAAAGTCTGCTTTTAGTATACATCACGCATGTCTTAGTGTAGTAGCTCTACGTGATATCTCATGTCAACCTACACTAACCTAATAATTCCTCCCACTTATACTTAAAGCAGATTGGCAATAGTCTTGACTCCCATTCCATCCACATGTCTCTCGAATGTATTCAGAGGCAGACCCTTTGTGAATGGATTTACTAGGTTGTCCCCGACGCATATCTTTGCCACCTCTTTATCTCCTCTCTTAACGATTTCTCGTATAAGATGGTGTTTTCTTTCAATGTGTTTGCTGGCCTTGTGGGCTCTCGGTTCCCTTGAATTTGCAACTGCCCCGGCATTGTCACAAAAGACAGTTATCTTGTCGGGCAAATTCGGAACTACATCCAAGTCCACTAAGAAGTACTTGAGCCAAACCGCTTCTTTCGCTACTTCACAAGCAACTACTTATTCGGCTTCCATGGTCGAATCTGCGATGCATTTCTGCAAATCGCTTCTCCATGTCATGGCTCCTTCTCCCATACAAAATACACTACCCGAGGTAGGTATTTTGGAGTCTATGTCTGATTGGAAATTTGAGTCCGTGTATCCCATGGGAATTAGATTGTCTGATTGTTAAATCAGCATTCCATACTAAGTTCTTTTCAGAAACTAAAGAACGCATTTAATTGCAATCTAATGTGCTTTCCCGGGGTTACTTTGATATCTTGCCATCATGCCCACGGCAAAGTAGATATCCGGTCTCGTACACAACATTGCATACATAAGACTTCCTACGTCCGAAACGTACGGAACGTCTTTCATGTCATCTATCTCCACTTGCGTCTTAGGGCATATTTCTTTAGATAGATGGATTCCGTGCCTAAAAGGTACAAAACCTTTCTTGGAATCTTGCATGCTGAAATGCTTCAAAACAGTGGCTTTGTATGAAACTTGCGATAAACCCAACATCCTCCTCTTGGATCTCGAGTGAACTTGATCCTAAGGATGTGACCGGCTTTCCCTAAGTCCTTCATATCAAACTAATTTGACAGCCATACCCTTACGTCTGACAATACCTTTACATTGTTTCCAATGAGCAGAATATCGTCTACGTATAATACTAAGAATACCACCGCAGTTCCGTCACACCTTTTATACACACAACTTTCGAACTTGTTTTGATCACAAACCCATAAGACTTAATAACTTGATCAAAACACTGGTTTCAAGTACGCGACGCTTGCTGAAGTCCATAAAATGGATCTCTTAAGCTTGCATACGAGGTGCTCTTGGCCTTTTTCAACGAAACCTTTGGGTTGTTGCATATAGATCCCATCAAGACTTCCGTTAAGGAAAGCTGTCTTGACATCCATTTGCCAGATCTCGTAATCTAAGTGCGCAGCGATCAACAAGAGAATACGGATGGACTTAAGCATAGCTACAGGCCACAGGCCACAAGCCTTGCTTTGAAGGTCTCTACCCTTCCGTCTGGTCCTCTTTTCCTCTTGTACACCCACTTGCATCCAATGGGCTCTACCCCATTAGGTGGATCAACCAACTCCCACACTTGATTATAATCCATCGAACCCACCTCGGTTTCCATTGTGGTTTGCCACACTTCCGCGTCTTTGTCTTGGATTGCCTCGTCGTACGTTCATGGGTCTGATTCATCGCCGGGAATCAAATCCGAAGATTCTCCAATTCCCATGAATCTCTCGGGTTGCCTTGCAATCCTCCCACTACGACGGGGTTCCGGTTGTGAAGGTATGACGTGTGGTATATCATCTTGTATACGTGGTATAGGAGTTTGCCCTCTTAACTCGTCTAAGGTAATCTCACTTCTGGGCTTTCTTTTGTTCATATAGTCTTCCTCCAAGAATTTAAAGTGCGAACTAATCACGGTCTTTTAATCCTTGAGACTATAGAACATACACCCTTTCGTTCCCATGGGATATCCTATAAACAACCTTAATTCCGAACATGGATCCAATTTACCGGCTTCCTTGTCTAGCACGTATGCCGGACAACCCCAAATCTGCAAGTTTCTTAGACTGGGCTTGCGCCCCGGTCCACAATTCCATTGGGGTTTTAGGAACCGATTTGGATGGCACCAAGTTTAGAATATAAGTCATTGTTTCCAAGGCGTTACCCCAAAACGACTTGGGTAAATCCGAATAACTCATCATGGATCTGACTATTTCTAAAAGAGTCTGGCTCCTTCGTTCCGCCACACCGTTCTATTGAGGGGTTCCCGATGTGGTCAACAGGGATACAATCCCTTCTTCCGATAGGTAGTTCAAGAATTCATTGCTAAGGTATTCGCCTCCACGAACAAATCGTAGAGACTTGATACTTCTTTCCCTATGCATCATAAGGTAGATGTATCCGTATCTTGAGTAATCATCAAATTACTCATACCTCTTCTTGCTATGATCGTCATTGAACCACACATATCGGTATGAACGAGTTCTAACACTTCCGTAGTTCTATTCCCCTTGGCTCCAAATGCCCTCTTGGTCATTTTACCCTCTAAACAGGATTCACAAGTTGGAAACGGTTCGACTTGGAATGATTCCAAGGATCCGTCTTTCACCAATCTCTCTATCCACTTTAGATTAATATGACCTAGTCTAAGATGTCATAGAAGTGTTTCGTTCATCTCCGAAGAACGCTTTCTTTTATTACTCGAAATAATCGATGTGTTATTAGATTCAATTTTGTGAGTGGTGTGCCCAAATAATGGTATAAAGATCATCCATTAAAGTTCCGGAACGGATAAACTCATCGTTTCAAGCAATAATAACATCCTTATTAAAAGAAACTGAGTATCTATTCAAACAGTTTAGAAACTGAAGGTTGAGTTCTTTCTAAACTAGGAACATAAGGAACGTCTCTCAAGACCATAACTCTATCTTCACAAGATAGGCGCACTTCTCCCACTGCTTCAGCTGCCACTCTCGTAGCATTGCCCGATGTGATGGGGATCTCACTTTCGTTAAGTCGTCGGGTTAGCTTAAACCCATGAAACAAATGTGATCAGTAGCTCTCGTATCCACTATCCACGAATAGACAGCATACGCCACTTCACAAGTTTCGACGACTAAGGTGTGTGAATTACCTAACTTTCCTAGCCTCTTAGGCTTGGAACAGGCAGGCCTCCATTGTCCTCTCTCACCGCAACTAAAACACTTCCCCTTCGATGCTTGCCTTTGCATTTGCCTTTCGCAACAATTGGATTTGCTTGGATCCGGCCTTTGGTTCTCTTCCTCTTTTTCCCTCCCTTGGGACCAAAAGAGGTAGACGAACCATTAGCCACCATAGCACTAGACTGGTGCTCCATTATCACCTCCACCGAAACTAAAGCTTGCAAGAGCTCGGGCAAACGACTTGTCCGTGCATTCATCTGACAGTTCAGATGAAACTACTCAAAGCTTCTCGGTAGGGAATGGTATATGAAATCAATCAAAATCCGCACCAAGTACTTCCAACTTGTTAAGGTATGCCATTATCTCGAGAACGTGCTCCCTCACGGGCGTTCCTTCCACCATTTCCAACTTGACCGAGTCATGTTTGGTGAACTGATTAGTCATGGGATTCTGATGTGAAAACATCTCTTCAAGGTGTTCCATGATTTCAACAGCGGATACAATGTCTTCATGAACGCGTCTCAAATCCTCAGACAGAAATGTCAAGATGATGCACTTCATTCATTGTCACGCTTCCGATCATAAACTGCCTCTTCCCATTGCTTGACTTATCATTAGGCTTGCCGGGTATATTAACATAAATAACCCAATTGTGTTTTCGTGCAGTAAGGACAAATTAAAAAAAAATTCCAATCGATATAATTCTCTCCAAAAAGTTTATTAACTTTAAGTATATTAAACAGTGGATTAAAAGGTTGCGACATGATGAAATGAGAATAAAACATACATTCATATCAATATCTAGAAAAATATGAAATTATCACATAATTCGATCACATCAATTATGTTGAAACCTTAAAACAATATAATCATGCATCAGCCAACATCTCGAAACAATTTAAATGCGCCACGAGGGGTGGTCTATACATTTAAACACATTCAAGCGGATTACAAACTTAAAAGTTACAAATCCTTAATTCAAAATTAATAGTTGGCTCCCACTTTGACCACATAGAAACTGACAGGGACTCCGAGGGGAGTAAGTTAATATCAATTTCCTATGCCTAAGTAATAACCATAATTAAATACAGGATTATTATTTCGCTTTGAGCAAGCCACTCGTGGTGAGGGTCAATACCGCCACTAGTAATAATCCACAATCATCCTTTCGGAATTTATTCATGTGAAATCCGTTCTTTTGGCCGATCCGAGGGGGAAATGTATTCCAAAAGAACTTCACAAATAAATAAATTATGGAGGTCAAATTAATCCAATTTTAATATCCGGAATAAAATTGCGATTATAAAACATACTTAGTAATTTTCGAAAGTAAGGTTTTTCTTGGACAATTAAATTCATGCAAACACATATTAACAAATAATAATAAGTGCACGAAATAAAACATCCATCAAAACAAAATTAAACACATTGGAGCACTCGAATCCAATTGTCACGGTTTAATTTCTTCACGTCTTGATGCGAAAAAATCGTCCTTGTTGCTTTCCGACGTTCGTCTCGACGTGCTCCCACTCGAACAGCAACACTTCTTCAAAAATAACATCGTTTGGGGTTCGGGACGACGTTTAAAATCACACGGAAAAAAAACACGAACCGAAAAAATTCCACGGCCTGAGATACAGCGCGCGTCGGCCCACAAAGTGGGCCCGCGCGCTTCCCGGCCCGAGAAGCGCTGGAAAAGCGCCCGAGGCGCGCCGAAGCGCAGCCCCGAGGCGCACCCGAGGCGCGCCCGAGGCGCAGCACAGAAGCGCGCCGAGGCGCTGCCCGGGGCGCCCGAGGCGCTGCAGCTGCCTGCCGAGGCGCGCGCGCGCCGTGCGCCCGTTGCGCATGGTGTGCGCCGTGCACCCCCGTGCGCCGTTTTTTCGCCGTTCGTCCTCGTTTTCTTCACCCCTTGCATGATTTTACCTCCATACACGCTCCACGCTTGTATGCGTCGTCCGGGTACGCCGTTTTTAATTCTTCGTTCTTCGTCACGATCCGGTTACAATTTATTTTTACAAAAAAAATAAATACTAGATCTAGACTAGTCTATTACAATGATCGAATCAAAATAAAAACAACTAATCTACTCGTGGATTTTCTCACGAGAAAAACGAATTCGAACGAATCGAATTAAAAACCAAATTAATTCACACGCATGAAATTAACAACATTAAAACCATGACAATTGGATACCTGCAAAAAAGATCTAACAATTCTACTATCCAATTTCAATTTAATATTTAACAATTTAAATTCCAATTTAAAATTCAGAGCCCGAAACCGTGGCTCTGATACCAGTTGTTGGGATAATTGGGGTGCCCGGAATCTATTCGGGATGAATTTTAAATACGAATTTAAATACAATTATTACTAGCATGAATTAATCCTAATTAATTCAAATAATAATTCCAACAACTAATTATCATCATGCATGTTGAATTAATTTCACATATTTAATTAAGCGGAATAAACAATTAAATATGCGATTAACATACCTCTTGTAGAATTGGCCTTTGAATAAACGGGACAATCACGATCTCGCTTTATCAACCCAAAAACCTTCTCAAGTATTTCCCTTTCGCCTTACTTGATCACCGGTGGGAGATGCTTTCAAGTAATTTAATAAACTAAGGAAAAAGAAAAATATCTATGCTCTTGATTTTTCCAACACATGGAATTATGTACTTGGGGATGAAATAATCATCCCCTATTTATAATTAAAGTGGCCGAAAATATTGTGGTTAATGGGCTTGGAAAAAATCTTTTCTTAGACTCTAAGAAATCTTGAATATATCTCATATATTCTTTTCTCCAAAATAAATATTCCACAAAAATCTCACACTCTTAATTATAGGGTGTAAATTTTCGAAAACTATATGAAGAGATCCAAAGATTTGGATCTTCTTGAATATATGAGATATTCTTGTATTTCAAAAATACATATCTTCCATAATATCTTTCCAAGAAAATCAACAAAATCTTTTCTCTCCAATATAAGCAATTTTCGAAAATTACAAATAAAAATCAGCAAGATATTATCTTTTTATTTTAATCACCTTATCATTATTGGGCTACTTAATGGGCTACTTGAGGGGCCTTAAGGAGAATTAAGATTGGACCTCCTAATGGACTTCTGAATTTCAATATTGAGCCCAATATAATTCAATCCATTAATATTAATTATTACCACTAATAAATTAATATTGCACTATCCATCTTAATCCATATTACGATAATATGGGCTCCCGGTTATTATTTCCCGCGTTTAAGATTAACAAGTCCATTAATTAATTAAGCTTCTGAATAGCTCTAAATTAATTAACATCTTTCATTGGAGTAAAGACAGCTCAACATTATTATTCGTACCGAAGAAACTAATTCTTCACTTGCAAGATTTGGTACAATAAAACTTTTGAGCCCACCAAGGGGACTAATCACACGAGCCGTACTCGCACGCGTTTCTCCGTATTAAATCTTAGCAACCGTCGTATGATTAATATTACTGCCCAAGACACAAAGTTCGAAGTCGCAATGATTCTCACCCAACATGAATCAAAGCAGTAACTACTAAGCACACACGGTCCTATTTAAGGGACGGAGATTAAGAAATCAACAACCACTGAGGTCTAATTCTTCACCTTTCAGAACAGAAGAATTTCTCCTCGCTGTAGGACCTCTTCAACACATACTAAATGTGCTAGTGCAATCTCTTAGTCAAGACAGACCAATCTGAGCCTTACACATCGACCTTTCACGGCGGATTGTTCAATTCCACCTAGGTCGTGAAAATGTACGTTTAGTTACAAGTATACTGTTAATGTTGTCTTCCGTGATCGGGTATCACCACATTAACTACAATGTAACACGTACTATATATTGAACGGTTTGCAATAGAAATTCAACATTCAATCATAACTAAAGCAAATGCGATAAAAGAATTATTCTCATAAAACGAGTGTTTGATACACGAGTTATACAAAGTAAAAGCATACTTTCACGTATAACTCCAACAGTTTTGACACTTCCTGTTACCACTGCAACGACTGAACGAGCATTTTCAGCTATGAAGCATGTCAAGAGTGTTCTTCGAAATAAAATGGAGAGTGAATGTCTATCAGATTCCTTGGTTGTTTATATTGAAAGAGAATTGTTTGATGACATTGATCATGATTCTATTATCGATGAATTCTATCGGATAAAGAATCGTAGTGTGCAACTTATGTAAAAAAAAATTGACTTTTATCTTTTGTACTGTATTTATATTATATTAGACTTGCAGCCCACCCTGTTTTATTTTCCTGGCTCCGCCCTTGCCAGGAGGGTTAAAACCCAACATCAATCAGTGAAGAAAAAGAAATAGGAATTCAACCGAAAGAAGAAAAATAAGAATTCAACAGAATCATTCCTCATCATCCGTTTCTTGTTACACGGTTCCACAGTAGTCCCAATAAAATCCAAAATTTACGAAAGGGAGAAAATGAAGGTAGAAACCTTACGTTCTCCTGGTTCGAGGTGATAAACGGGCGGCTTAACGGCGTCTCTCAGGCGGTTCACCGGGAAATTTGGACAGCCTAACAGCGTCTCTCAGTGATTCGCCGGGAAATTTGGACAGCCTAACGGCGTCCTGCGATTTCTCCAAAAATTTCGGCAATGGGGTTTCGGTTCGGCATCATCTCGGAGAAAAAAGAAAAGCGAATCGAGTTACGGTTTTGAAATCAAATTTATCCGAATTGAAATTTGAAGAAAAGAAAAAGGGTTCATCTTACTGGAAAGAAAAAGGGGGCGACGACGGCTTCCAGGCAGGGAGGAGGACTTCGACGGCGGTTGTTGGGTTTGAGGCGGCGGTGGCGTTGGCTACGGGGTGCGACAGAGAGAGGGAGAGCGGTGGTCTCTTCGCCGGAAATAGAGGAGAGAGAGAGAGCGCGTTGGCTCTGGTGGTGCGACGAAAAGAGGGAGGGCGACGGTCGGTTTCGGACGGCGGCGGTTCGCCGGAAATGAAGAGAAAGAGAAGAGAGAAGGTGGAGCGTTTTGTATAGAGAGAGAGTAGGGAGAGAGAGAGAGAGTCTTATGCATAAATTTGGACCCTTTCACTTAACAAATTAAATTCCCTTTTTAAGAAGCTTTCAAATCCGTATCCACCATTGGAATTTTTTTTTTTTTTTTGTTAATTAAAGAAAATTTAAAAAAAATAGAAAATGAAGGATATTTTTAGATTTCTAAGCTGGCCAAACGATCCCATCTCATTTTATTAGGCGGATGTTCAATTAAAAATTGGTTGAGAAATTTAAGAAGGCAATCCTCTCCTCTGATATTTTTTTGTACTTGACGGGAAAATAATTAAGCCTTGTTTAGCTTTAAGAATTAAAATTGAGAACAGTATCTTTTAATTAATTAATTATTTATTTCAATTTTGATTAACCATAAAATTATACAGATCGAAATCCCCGATTTTAATTTAATTCTCGTAGTTCCTTATTCGTTCGAAAGATTCGACTTCTTCCTACGAATTTTGGAATTTTTATAAGTAGGGTATAAATTTTAAATTACACAGTAATACACAAAATAATAAAATTAAAAGAAACAAAGATAAGAAAAAAATAAAATAAGGTTTCTAATAACGAAAAATGGTACAGAACGGGACGGGGTGTTACATCCTCACCCCCTTAACAGAATTTCGCCCCCGAAATTCATTTCTTAGGTACTACTTAAGCATTGAGGGTATTTGGCTAGGACCTCGTCTTCTCTTTCTCATGTTGCTTCTTCCTTCCCGTGTCGGCTCCATTGTACAAGGACCAATGGTATCTCTCGATTTCTCAACAAGTGCAACTTCCTTCCCAGAATAGTCACTGAGACTTCTTCGTAGGTCAGGTCACTGCTTAGACTCAATTCCATGTGGCTAATAACATGGTTTGGATCGTTCAGGTATTCCTGAGTGTAGATATGTGGAACACGTTATGCACTCGTGATAATTCTGGTAGTAGTGCTAAATGATAAGCCACATCCCCGATTATGTTCAGGATGTCAAATGGTCTGATGTTTCGCGACTATAGCTTACCTCTTTTCCCAAAATGGATTAGGCCTTTCATTGGTGCAATTCTGAGAAACACTTTCTCGCCAATTTCGAATTGTAAATCTCTTCTCCGAGTATCTGCATATGACTTCTGACGGTCCTGGGCCGTCTTGATTCTTTCTTTAATCTTTGCAACTATCTCGTCTGACCTTTCGACAAGTTCGGGTCCAAGAATCTTTCGAATCCCGACTTCGTCCCAAAAAACTGGTGATCTACACCTCTTCCCATATAGTGCTTCGTACGGTGCCATTTGTATCGTCGCTTGATAACTGTTGTTATAAGCGAACTCTACTAATGATAGGTGGTTTTCCCAACTTCCTTCGGGATCTAGAGCGCAAGCTCTCAGTATATCTTCGAGTGTTTGGATAGTTCTTTCCGATTGTCCGTCGGTCTGTGGGTGGTATGCAGTGCTGAATTTCAATTCAGTCCCCAAGGCTCGTTGCAAACTCCCCCAGAACTTTGAGGTAAAACGAGGGTCTCTATCGGACACTATCGAGACTGGCACACCGTGCAGTCTGACTATATTTGCTATGTACAGTTGGGCGAGCTTGTCCAACGTATACGTCATTCTAACAGGGATAAAGTGAGCAGACTTCGTAAGTCTATCTACGATAACCCAGATGGCATCGTGATTCTTCACCGTTTTCAAAAATCCGGTGATAAAATCCATAGTGATGTTCTCCCACTTCCACTCTGGCATCTCCAGAGGGTGTAACAATCCTAAAGGTCGTTGATGATCGGCTTTAACCCATTGGCAGGTTAAATAACTTTTGACGAATTGAGCTATCGTCCTCTTCATACCCCTTCACCAAAAGTTCTCTTTCAGTCCCCGGTACATCTTCGTCTCTCTGGGGTGAACGGTGTGAGGAGTGTTATGTGCCTCTCGTAGGATTTCGTTCCTCAATCCTTCATCCTTAGGCACACAGATTCTATTATCGAACATTAGAGCTCCATTGGTACTCAACACAAACCTCTGAATGGTTTCTTCTTCAGCGCGCTTATGTATTCCCTTCAAGAATTTATCGTTCTTCTGCGCTTCTAGGATCCTCTCTCGTAAGATCGGTTGTAGGGTGAATGCGTAAACCATGGAATCTGCACAACACTGTGTGGAAAATTCTAGGTTTAACCGAGAGAGTTCTCCCATTAGTGGAAAATGTGTGGTCGGAACGACGCTTAGTCTCGTATCTTCCTTTCTACTCAAAGCGTCTGCCACTGCGTTTGCCTTTCCAGGGTGATAGTGGATAGTGCAATCATAATCTTTTACCAATTCGAGCCATCTTCTCTGACGTATGTTCAATTCCTTCTGCGTGAAGAAGTATTTCAGGTTCTTATGGTCAGTGTAGATCTCACATTTTCCCCCATACAGGTAGTGCCTCCAAATCTTCAATGCGTGAACCACTGCAGCCAGTTCTAAGTCGTGTGTTGGGTAGTTCTGTTCGTGGTCCTTAAGGTGTCGGGACGCATAAGCCACCACTTTCTTATTTTGCATCAGAACACAACCCAAGCCTGACAAAGAAGCGTCTGTGTAAATGACGAATCCTTCTGATCCATCTGGGATGGTTAGCACAGGCGACGTGGTTAGCCTCTTCTTTAGCTCTTGGAAGCTTTCCTTACAAGTCGAATCCCAAACAAACTTCTCGATTTTCTTTGTTAGCTTTGTCAGTGCTTTCGCAATGCTGAAAAAGTCTTGTATGATATTAGTGATCGCCACTACAATCACAAATTAGCGACCGATTTCAAAAAGTGGTCGCTAATATTAGCTACCCGCTTTTTAACGACCGATTTTTTCGGTCAGAAATCGGTCGCTAATCACGTTTTGCGACCGAAAATCGGTCGCTAATTCCCTTTTTATGTAGTGAAAAGCATGTTTTTGTGCTCTTTCATTTATCTACTAATATAACTCTCAAATTTTTCATCATTTTAACTATTCACCTTGATTTTCCAGTTCCTTTGTTGAGTTATATGAAATTTGTTCTTTATTTTTTGTGTACGGGAGTTTGATAAATTGAGTTGTCATACCAAATAAGATTCAATATTTTTCTTTGTTACTTGTGAACCAAAAGTTGAACATTGTTGATGTTTCACAACATTGTTCTTTGTTTGCTCAATTGTTCCTAAATTAGTGTCTTTTGTGTAGGAATTGTTCCAAAGATATGGATCATGTTTTTTCCCTCATAGACTCTTTAGTTTATAGTAGAGGGTGTCGTTGGCCTTGTGGTGGTTAGAATTACAGTGTATAGTTTCAAGCTCAGTCACAAACATTTTTTACATGATCTTGAGGGGTTCTATTAGTTATGGGGATCATGTCACATGTGATGTAGGGTGTGATTTTTCCAACCCTAATTTGATCTTTATGGATAGAAAGGAATGAGACAGTGTTTGATGATTGATAAAAATATTTAGCATTGTGGGGATAAGGTTAAGTTCAGGGTTACGTGTTACATATGAAGTTATAAGGTATTTTTTTATCTAATTTTAATTAAAGACCCATCTTTTGTTATATAGTTTCTTTGTGCTACCTTGTAGATAACTCATTATTTTGTATTGATTTATTTATTCTCGATAAAAAAAAATTGGTTTCTTACCCAAAAAGTAGATGACTTAAAAGGTAGGAAGTTATTGCATCAGTTACTTGAAAATTTGATCATGCATTTTATGACACAATTAACATATGATGTAATATTCATAGGCAGTAGTTTACGTTCACATCATTTCCCACTCTTTGAATTTGTATTTTTATTACTTTTACCATTTAGTTCTGGAATTCATAATTTAAGTGCAATTTACTATAATATGTGGATTTTGCAATATTTTGTGATCGAGTCAAAATATTAGTAAAACGAAAGACATAACCCAATATTTCCCATCAGTATTTTGTGATTTTGCAAATTTCATTTTTGGCCAAGTCATCAAAATCGTCATTGAGTTATGTCTTTCTATTTCGTTTTCTGTGTGTTATTAATCTTTTGTATTCTTGTTCGCTAGGACTGAATTTAACAGGTACGATAGGAGTTGCAAAATACAAAGCGGGGCAAAATAACACAATCCGTAGTTAATTAAAATTCCAGAAACAGAATTCCTGAATTAATTCGTGCACTGAAACATAATTTGTGCACTGAATTAATTCTGCAATTCCAGAAATATAATTCGTGCACTGAATTAATAAAAAAACGTACCTGATTTTTATTTACTGGTAGCAAACCCTATATACTGCCTACTATCGAAGTCTTCTATGTGATCTGCGTGTTCAATGTAGGGATTTAAAAAATAATCGATGGGTAAGGGGTATTTTGGTAAGTTAACATCATATCCCCAAGATTTAATTAATTATCACATGATAATTGGTGTGATTTCATAAATAGGCGGTTACTAAAAAACTCGGGTTATCTCCGGGTCAAGGAATTAAATAAAAATCATCATACAAAGTAAACAGATAATAGTACTCCCTCCGTCCTTAAAAAGTATGCATCATTCTCTGCACGTCGTTTAATGCAATATGTCGGAGGATATTTAGGGGTATTGTGAGGTTCGTTTATAAATAAAGTGATTGTTTATAGTAACGTTTCTATGCATACTTACCATAAACAATCATTTTATTCATAAACGGACCTCATAAGACCCCTAAATATCCTCCGACATATTGCATTAATCCACGTGCAGAAAATGGTGCATACTTTTAAAGGACAGAGGGAGTATTAAATATGTAATCATTATCCAACCTAATCAATGTAAGTAAACGCAGCCCTAGGAGTTAATAGATACCACCGAAAAAATTTCTTATGCTACCCCTTATAATTATTATTATTATTATTATTATTATTATTTTTTGTCACTTCTACTCTCACATGCTTTTTAAGTCTCAATTTTTTTTTTCCTTCTATCAATTAATTAAAGTTTGGGCAAAAGCAAAACGAAAGTACATAAACAAAGTATATCAAAAGCAGAGGACATAAATATTAATGAAAAGAAAAGTGCACCACAACATGTAAAATTTAAAATATAAGGGACAAAATTATAAAAATATTAAAATACACGGGATAAAATAAGAGTACCACTATTCAAACCCCAAAATCCTCTAAATCTACCCCACCTACTAAACATACCCCATTAAAATTTAAAAATCAACATATATTACTAAACATACCCCATTTCATTCCTATAATATCCTTCCTCCATTAATATTACCACAATTCCATTAAATTTACATAATTTACTAAAAATTCTCACCATTCCATATTCTCATTAAAATATATATTTTTTTTTTCATATTCTTTGGTTTTAATCAAAATTTAAAAAAATATTAAAATTAAATATATTTTGATTTTTTTTATAAATAATTAACAAACTATTCTAAATAAGTATTTATAAAAAAAATATCAAAAAAATATCAAAACATAAAATAAATATAAAGATAATTTTAATAATCAATTAAATTGTATAATATATATAAATAAAATATTAAAAGTAAATTTGACAATTATTTTAAATAATTCAGAAAATAAAATAATTTAAAAAAAAGTCTAGTTAATTTTTTTTAAACCATTTAAACCTAAATAAAATTTGAAAAAATTAAATAATAAAAAATATAAAAAAATAAATAATCAATTAGAATGAAAATTTGAAAAATAAAATAACTACATAAATATAAGAAAAATATCTAAATCTAAACAAATTAAATTTAAAAAATAATAAAAAAAATAAAAAATATTCAAAAGGGAAAAGACTAAAGATGAATAAAATCAGAAAAATATTTTATAAATGTTAATTAAATTGTCGTAAATAATTAATTAAAATTTTATTTTTATTTAGCTTCAATTGAATTTTTAATATTTTTTTAAATAATTTTCTTAATTTAGTTAATTTTTTAAGATTTAATTGATTTTTTAAAACTATTTTTTAGTTTATTTTTTAAAAAAAAATTGGATTTGTTTTAATTAAATTATTTTGAAGATTTAGTTGATTTATTTTCTTTGTTTTCCAAATTTTTAAGGATTTTTTAATTTCATTTAATTTGATTTTAAATATTTAATACATTTTTAAACATTATTTTTAGGGTTTAAATTTTTTTTAAGAAAAACAATTGGTCAATTAAAAGTTAAAATGCTAATTTTGAAATTAAATGACTTAAATGACTAAAGTCAAAATCAACATAAATTTAGAGTATAATTCATTCCATATATATATAAGGATAACTTAGTCATTTTATTTATGTCTATTTTTATTTTTAAAATTATGGAGTTTGTTTAGACGAATTTGGGGTTTGAATAATGAGAATCATAAAATAAATATATTTTAACTAGATATATACTTCCTCCTCCAAATTTATTCTCACTCCCTTTTTTTTTTTCACTTAAATTTTTTTTTTTTTCCTTTTTAACAAGCACTCAATATGTTCGATAATAAATTTTATATATTCTATTTTTACTGTTATATAATATTCTTCACATTCCATTTTCTCAAAATATCATTTTATATTTAAATTAATACTTTTAAAATTAATTTTTCACTATTTTTTTTTTAAATGTGTCCAACTATATGTGAATTTTAACATGGAATGGAGGAGCATTATTTTATTATAAATTCACAAATAATTATTTTGTTCCTAAATAAATTCCTCTATATAAAAAAATAGAATTGGGGATGGATGAGTTCAATTTTTCCTATATTTAAATATGCGGTAACTTTCCCGTAAAAATAAATAAAAGAAGCGGTAACTTTAATAACACCGTCCCCCTCCCCGTTCCGGTAATTCCCAGCGCCACACATACTCACATAGTTGTCCTGCATCGCTCTGTCTCCCATAAACACATTATTCACATTTAAATCCAAACCCTATACCCTTCGAAACACTTTTTTACACTTCATAAAGTTCCTTTCTGCGCTGCTACTCTGTTTAAACTACTAGTATCTGATTCGTTCCTTCATTCCTTTCCTTTAAAAACACTGTCCCAGAAGAAAAAGATTCAAGAAAACGCTCAAGAACAGAAAAGGGGACAGATTTGAGCCAGGTAGTTCAATTTTAGTTTGTTTTTGCTAAGAGTTGTGATCTCGTTGAGCTTTCAGAAAATGGGTTCTCTGGCGATGAGTTAAAGATTGAAGTAATCCATATCTGCTCATTAGTTGATGATGAACTTTAGGGGTTTTGGTTTAGTGTCAGAAGGGCATATTAGTTGATGATAATATGCTTGATCTGGGCATTTCGTCTCTGAATCTCTATATTATCTCCGCTGGTAAAAGGGCTTTTTTGTCATATCTTTAGTTTCTTACTGTGTTGGTGGTCCTTTTTTTGCTGGGTTTTCTGCAGATAGTGTTGCCAAAATGGCGAGGAAGATGTTAATTGATGGGGAGCTGGACAAATCAAATGAAGAGGAGACTCATTATGACTTTGATTTGTTTGTAATTGGGGCAGGAAGTGGCGGAGTTCGTGCCTCGAGAATTTCTGCAGAGTATGGAGCTAAGGTACAAACACTTGAAGAATGTTATATGACTTTCTGTGTATACAATTTATGTAGGTTCTATATGTGGTAGAAGGGATAAATATCTTTGAAGTTGTGTCTCATTGTTTGATATATAACAACTCCGGTATTTTGCTCATTTGTTTGGTCATTCTAATAATGCCATGTTCGAGTAAGTAATCTGTCACTTATTCCTTTTTTTTTTTTTTAATGTTTCATTGGTACCAGGTTGGGATCTGCGAACTTCCATTTCATCCAATCAGCTCTGAAGTTATTGGAGGAGTTGGTGGAACGTAAGTGACCAAAATTATTATTTTATTAGATTTGTATGTGGAGTTTTCTTTTACATTTCACAGTGTTCCCGGGACATGTATCATAATTGAAGGTTTTATGATAAAAAGTATTTTTCTTATTACTTTATCAAGGATGATTTTCCAATAAGTAAGACATCATCTAACTCAAAGTTTTTTCAATCTGTTTCGGTGCTAATGATTTGTCCTTACTGTTGAGTAATTCTATTGAATGAAGGCTGTTTATAAAATAATAAATGAGAACATTTCTCGTGGAAGTTATAACCATACTGGAGTTGATATAAGAGTGTTAGTTGAGGAATGCTTGCCTACTATGGAGATGCATTAATAAAAAATTCATTCAATGTTTCAGGTGTGTCATTCGTGGCTGTGTTCCTAAAAAGATTTTGGTCTATGGTGCTTCATTAGGGAATGAATTGGAGGTGAGATTTCTGATTGATTAATGAATGATTCTTTCTGGTCATTGAGTGGTATGTTAGATAAGCCATTATTGTTTCAACTTTACTTAATCTTTTTATCGCTTCTTCTATCATCTATATCCAAGTATTTTTAGATGTAACAAAGCATACATTTTTGCTTCAAGAAATTGTCTTTATATTAATTACTTTTATTTCCAATGATTTCAAGAACTCATTCAATCCTAATGTGTTGATATTATCATAATGCATATTTATTGGTTAAATTAATACTCTTGGCCGTTGCAGGATGCACGGAATTATGGGTGGGAGTTGAATGAAAGAACTGATTTCAACTGGAAGAAACTTTTACATAAGAAGGTATGTGGAATGTATTGGATTCTCTTTGACACCAATAGATCTGTTTGTCATTAATATTTGCAAGCCAGTTGTGTTCACATTAGGCACCTTTACTTGATTACTTCCACTATCTTCAACTAATAGATACTCCCTCCGTCCCCTATTAACTTTCATACTTTCCTTTTTCGGACGTCCCACAATAACTTTCACACCCCAAATATGGAAATAAAACACTCTCACATTACCTACTTTAATTCAAAATACTCTTCATTCATTGGTTGAAAAAGTCAATAAAGCAGTTTTTCTTAAAATTTGTGCCACACCACCTATGAAAGTTAAGAGGGGACGGAGGGAGTACATCTTTGTTGAACACCTGGGTGTAATTTAATTAAGAAATAATAATGTAGACTTGCACTTACCATATAGACCGAGCAATCCAGGTCAATAATTACCCGTGGATCTGAATGTGCTATCTGGATTGCGAATTACGGGGGCATAGGTGAAATAGGTAACTATACTACTATGTCTAAAAAGAAAAAACTAAGACTGGTTTTGAATAAATGGCAAGATTCTCTGACGATTCAATTTTTACATAGAAGAATCTTGTTCAACTTCTTTACAGTTGTAACATTGAAATTTATTCTTGCCTTTTGTTATGATATTAATGAAGCATGGAAAGGATAGTAGATCTTTAGATTTTATCAGAAAATCCTGTCCTGAAGATCAAGGCTTTAGAAGCAGAGGGTTACATGAATGGATTATGATGCACATAAGTGGCTCCACAGATCTTTGAACAATCAGAAAATGATCAACAGTTTTCCATCATTATATTTTAGGTCTCAAGTTTCATTACATACATGTTTCTTTATATCTCGTCCGTAACTTGCAGACAGAAGAAATAGTCAGATTAAATGGGATTTACAAGCGTTTACTTGCAAATGCTGGAGTTAAGCTATTTCAAGGAGAGGGAAGAGTTATAGGTCCTAATGAAGTTGATGTGATTCAAGTGGATGGAACAAAGATAAGCTATTCTGCAAAACATATCCTGATTGCGACTGGAAGTCGTGCTCAGCTTCCGAATATCCCAGGCCAGGTCTGTGTACCCTTTGCTTAATATTGTGGACTTCGTACAAATCTTGTTAATCTCATTCATTTTCATGGAGTTAGTCTTAAGGCTTCATTTACTCAATTCTATTATTCCCCATTTGTAGACTAGTACTAATTTTCTTTTTATTATATTAAAACTTATTGAATTTTGGTACAATATTCACTGCAGGAATTAGGTATAACTTCAGATGAGGCACTTAGTTTGGAAGAGTTTCCTAAGCGAGTTGTCATACTTGGTGGAGGGTAACTATATCTTTTCAATTTGTTTTAACTCATTAACCTAGCAATTTAAGTGGCTGATAGTTTCTCTAAATGTAGGTATATTGCTGTTGAGTTTGCTTCAATATGGCGAGGGATGGGTGCAACAGTACATTTGTGTTTCAGAAGAGAACTTCCTTTAAGGTCGAAATAATCCCGACTTCATTACCTTGCTCTTGTTCTCTAGACATCTGATGTTGGAACTTCCTTTAACTCATCCATTTGCATACAAATAAAAATTTGTGCATGTTATGATGATGTTCTGAAATCATTTGTATTCCTTCATATTTTCTTTTCAAATCCCAGAGAATCTTGGCTTATTGTGAACCTATGTTTACAGTTAATGCATTTTCCTGTCTTATTTGTGAATGGCTTAGATTAGTCTCTTTTGAATTTTTGTTAGGAATATAAACTAGGGGGCCCTAAGTTAACTCACAACATGGTCAAAGGTCAAGGGTTGAGGTCAAGGGTTGACTACCACTTATATACACTTCCACACTTTCATGTGGACCCGATGTGGGATATCAAAACAATATGACTTGACACTGGGCATAAGGGGAACTACACTTGTAATGCAACAATAATACCAAGTCCTGATTTCTAAAAATCGTCATTGTTAGTAGTATATTATTTAGTACACACATTTAATGCCATTTTGTTTCTTATCTTACAGAGGTTTCGATGATGAGATGCGGGCGGTGGTTGCTAGAAACCTGGAAGGCAGGGGTGTAACCATGTATCCTAGGACAACATTAACTGAGGTTCCATATATTTATAGATTTAACTTTCCACTTCATGAGATTTACAAAACTAGTATGTTACTTATATTTGTATGGTTCAGTTCTTTTTGTTACTTTTGTAGATAGTGGCATATATATTTGTTTCATTATTTGATACAGATGATTGCTGATGCAGTTGGTTAAAACAGACGATGGAATAAAAGTTCGCACCGACCATGGTGAAGAAATAATGGCGGACGTCGTCCTCTTTGCCACTGGTAAGTTAAGGCATTGCTCACTAATATGTATTTGTTTCACTTTAATTTGAGTCATGTTACGAGTAATTCTTGCAGGTGTTTTTGTTACCCTGTGATCTTTGTTAATTTGGACCAATTTCTATGCCTTTATTGTATGCAACAGCTGTTCTTTTATGGCATCAACTGATCTTCTTTCAACTTTGATAAAATAAAAATTGCTCATTTGAGAAAGTTAGGAGATAAATTCTTGCAAAGTGTCGAACGTGATGCATATGTTCGCAGAGAACAGAACTGTTTTCTTATTTTCCGTTTGTAAGAGGCAACAGATGATACTCTTCTCATTGGTTACAGGCAGGGCCCCCAACACTAAAAGGTTAAATCTGGAATCTGTAGGAGTTGAGCTTGACAGTAAAACTGGAGCTGTGAAGGTGAGTTATAATCTCTTCAACATTATTGTAATATTTTCGCGTGTCATTGTTGGGAAAAAAAAAAAAGATCACATTAGCGGGTAAGAACTGCTGACGATTGACTAGCTGCTTATATTTTTTACATGATAATAGCTTACTTCGAATACTAGAGTATGATCTGCATAATTTAAAAGTTTTTTGGTCTCCAAAAAATTTACCTTTTTCGATTTTGTTTCAATATTTAAAAATTGTCCAATTTTGCCCCAACACTATGGAAAATTGAAAACGGTAGTGCTCTATGCAAACGGCAATTTTGGGGCCAAATTGGACAATTTTTTAAATATTGAAACTAAGTCGAAAAAGGTAAATTTTTTGGACCAAAATAAGATAGAAGACTAGTTATAGGACCAAAAAACTTTTTAACTCACGATCTGGACATCAGGGCATACCACACTGATTACTTTATCAACATATACATGCTTAATATTCATTTTTAGATGAACATGACAAATAAAGAAGTCGGATCCCAAAAGAGCCCCCTTTTTGTGTTTTTTGTGGATTTCATCAAGTGATAGATTAAACTATAGCTATTCATTTTAGTTCATATTTTAACCTTGTAAAATTTGTGATTTGTTGTTTCCATATTTGGTATTCCATGATTTGCTTATCCTTAGATCCCAGGTTGATGACTACTCTCGCACGAACGTTCCTAGCATATGGGCCGTAGGCGATGTTACAGACCGAATGAATCTTACTCCTGTTGCCTTGATGGAAGGAACCTGTTTTGCAGTAAATTCCCCACTCTAATTTCCATGTTTTTTTCCCAAAAAAATTCAGATACTAAATTCAATTTATTATCATTGATAGTAATGGTTGTTCTTTTATTTAATGTTGCAGAAAACTGTGTTTGGTGGACAGCCTACATCACCTGATTACAACGATATTCCTTATGCTGTGTTCTGGTATTACCATCTTTTCTTAGCAAACCTTTTATGGTTTTTTTCTTTTTTCTTTTTTCACATTCTTATCTTCTGGTCTATGAACACATTCTTATTTTGAAGATAAATTCTCTGATATTGAAACTTGGACCTTGTGTTACAGCATACCACCACTTTCTGTAGTTGGTCTCAGCGAGGAACAGGCTATAGACAGAGGAAATGGTGACGTTTTCGTTTTTACGTCATCATTTAATCCAATGAAGAACACCATTTCTGGGTATGCTTGTCTGAAGATTTCTGTATTCAACTCTTTACCCTACCCCTTTTACATTGTTGGCCAATTTGAATTCATTATGATCATAAAACGTGTTTACCACTGTCGTGTATTATGTTCGAATGGCTGCATTTATAAGTTTATATATTGTTGATCCAGACGACAAGAGAAGACGGTCATGAAGCTCGTTGTCGATGCTGAGACGGACAAAGTTCTTGGAGCATCCATGTGCGGGCCCGATGCGGCTGAGATCATGCAGGTATTTATCCAGTTCATCTTCTTTTTAAAGCATTGATACACTTTCTTTTAAAGCATTATAATTTGGATAAGTATACCATTTCCTGTAATTTTGTATGCAAGATTATCTAGACTTCTTTCACTAGTTAAAAGTTAAAACATACATCCAAATTCAAAAACATTTCAGAAACTTCATAACATATTCTATCTTCCTTGCATTTTATGTGTTCATCCACAACATCTTTTGTAATCAACAGTTGATTCACTAGAAATGCGATGTCTTTACAGGGCATTTCTATTGCAGTAAAATGTGGAGCAACCAAAGCACAATTCGACAGCACGGTGAGTTTCATCGACTCGTTTATAACAAATGTTACTATCGTATGATAATATCTGATTCAGGTTGTTTCATTCAAAAGTAATAGTTTTTACACTGTAAAGTGATAGTTGCAAACCAGTTGTACTATAAGACCAACTCGTCTCCGTGATATTGTGTCAGGTCGGAATCCATCCTTCCGCCGCGGAGGAGTTCGTGACGATGCGTTCTGTGACGAGGCGCGTTGAAGCTATTAAACCCAAGACCAGCCTATAGACAGACATAGTTGGAGAGAATCAATCTACCACAGATAATATTTTTGTAACACTGTCTTGCATGCGTCTATAATTTAACTTATATTTAGTCAAATCTTATGTAGAAAAATATTGAATATCTTCACTTTTTAAATATTTTCTACAGTACGACATTTATTGTACGTCATTTCTATTTTTTTTTTTTAAATGGACTTGTTAAAATTACTCCAAATGTTTTGGCACTATTTTAATATCAAGTCTTTGAAGAATATAAAATAGTAGGTTATTCACCAAAAATTCGAAACTATTTTATAGGAGTCATCCTCTGTGCAATATTGTACTGTATAATATCTTATTATACTATATTTTCAAACCTCTCCAAAATGATGTGTCAACACCACCTTATTCTTAGGGTGATGTGGCATGTCTAAAATCTCTCTATTTCAAAATACAGAATTCTCATTAAAAGTTATTTTAGGCATGGTTTAATTTTTACTAAGACTTAATCTACACCATATATTTTACACTTTTGATCTCAACCATACATTTCATTTTGTATTTTCTATAAATGTCAAATCTCTCTTTAGTTTCATTCTAATTCACAACCCTAATCCTCATCTCTTCTCTTCATTTTCTCATTTGTTGTGTACTATGTGAAGAAATGTGATTTTATTTTTTGTTCGTTTGTTTGAATTATTTCTGTAATTTTTTGTGTAGATCACCATCCCTCTTTTTTTGCAGGTAAACAAATTTATTATGCACATGGAGATGATTAGACACATATTATAAGAAAATTATATGTGCATCTTGAAGATAATTCGAACGTATTCAGAAATTATTTGTAAGTTTCTAAAGTATATTTATATTCATATCTTTACATTTATGTATTTTTAGAATCCACCATCAATATTTTTTTCTCTTTCAATAAGAAAATTCTCTCATCACACGTCTACGATTTTGATCTAACTATTATTCTTTCTCGAATAAGGTGTGCGTTATTGTTTTATATTTTTTCGTTTTGTATTGCAGGTAACCTAAAAGTGATGTAGAGACATTTTTTCATGTTCGAACGATATCTCTTCTTAGATATTTTTGGAAGTTATTTTTGTAAAATATTGATAGATGTAAAATTTTTGTAGGAGAAAAATAAAATATTTTGGAAAAGATATTGTTACCAAAATGATGTATAATACCAAAAATATTCTGCCATCAAATATAATAGATTGTAATAAAAAAAATTATTTTTGGATAAAATTATGTGGCCAAAATAGACTATTAAACTGAAAGATATAGATAGTTTTTCTATACTAGGTTATCGATTTTTCTTTAATATTTTTTAACATAAAAATATTAAAAAAAATATTGTAATTTATAAATAAGTAAAAAGATGTTATTTCTTATATAATTAATTTATATATTTTTTCTTAAAATATGTGGAATAATTTTTTTATGGATTGAAAATTATAGTGTTGGGAAAAAAAGGACATTAAATTTATTTACTAACAATTTCAGTATATAACTTTTAAAGTATCTTACTCTAAAATAAAATAAATCTGAGTATATTTTAATCAATGAAAACATAACATTTACCTAAAATATGGAATATTATTTTAAATATTATATTAGTGCAAGTTGATTTTTTTCACGGTTGATTTCTCTTCTAAAATATTTTTGGAAGTTATTTTTAAAAAATATTGATAGATGTGAAATTTGTAGGAGGGAATTGAAATATTTCATAACAGATATTGTTACCGAAATAGTGTATGATACTAAAAAAATCTTGACACCAAATATAATATCTTGCCTTCAATAATAAATTATAATACAAAAATTTATTTTTGGATATAATTGTGCCGCCAAAATAGATTATTAAACTGTAAAGTACATATACTCTTTTATAGTCTAGGATTTCAATTTTTCTTTTATATTGTTTTAACATACAAATATTAAAATACTTTTTTCGAACGATTTTTTTTCTTAGATATTTTTAGAATTTATTTTTGCAAAATATAGATAGATGTAAAAGTTGCAGAAGGGAATTGAAACTTTTCAGAAAAAAATATTGTCACCGAGATAACATATAATTCTCAAATAATATTATCACCAAATGAATACCCTATCTTCAATAATAGATTGTAACACAATTTTTTTATTTTGGATAAAATTCTACCTGCAAAATAGAATTTGAAACGATAAAATATAGATATTATTTTGTAGAGTAGGATTTCGATTTTTTTTAACAATTAATTTTTTTAACTTTTTTTATTTTCAAAATATCTATATGTAAATTGAATTAAAAAAAAAAAAAAGACTAAGATTAATACCTAAACGCTATTTTTATTGATGAATTATGTTATAAATACCAACACATTAATCAATTGTTCCCACACAAACATCTACACAATATTTAATTTAACTATGACATCATTTTTGTCAAATGTTACCTTTAGATTTGAAATGTGTGATTCTATCTGCAGATTTAAACTTTTGTGTTCGATTGTTATTGTATCTTCATACCATGGGGAAAAACTGGGCATGCAAGTATACAACAACTGCAATTTTAAGTAATATTTAATGTGAGTTTGAATATGAATTAGTTAATATTTTGTAAATGTTCTATTTATTCATGTTTAATATATTTTTTTTATTGTTCATTGAATTATAAGTACAATTTTAATATTATATCAAAATTACAAGATATTTAAAAAAAAAGTTAATGTCTATAATTTGAAATAATAATAATAGTTTTTTTTTCAATCCGCGAAATTCGCGGGGATACACACTTGTTTTAAAATATAGGGAAATAAAATTTCATCTCAAAATTCTCTTGGGTCAAAAGGTCGAGTGTTTGTGCATTTTTATTTTATCAATCATAAGTGAAATTTTATGTATTTAATAAAACATGAAAATGTTTCGTGGGTCATAAAGATAATGTTACTTGTATACCGTAATAGTAATGTTACTGATCAGTAATGTAATATTATATGTTTTATACTGTTTTATTGGTTAATATAATACTACATGAGAGACAAGTAATATTATACTCCCTCTGTCCCCTCTTAAACTTCATAGGTTGGGTGACACATATTTTAAGAAAAAACTATTTTATCGATTTTTTCAACCAATGAATGAAGAGTATTTTGAATTAAAATAGGTATTGTGAATGTGTTTTATTTCCATATTTGGGGTGTGAAATTTATTGTGAGACGTCCCCAATAGGAAAGTGTGAAGTTTAAGAGGGGACGGAGGGAGTATATATGATCCGATTAGATTTTGACCTAAATTTTTGTGATATTTTTGCTTCCTATTTTTTTAAGGCAAAGTGTTATATAAAAATAGTTCATGATAAGCTTATCATGAAACAATTTTAAAGTATCATTAATCTCATCGGGAGTATCATTAATCTCATCAGGGGTATCATTAGTCTGAGTTCAAGAATTTTTTTTTTTAATTTTCTTGAACTCAGACTAATAATACCCCTGACAGGTTTAATGATACTCCTAATGAGATTAATGATACTCTAAAACGATTTCATGTTAATCTTATTAGGAAGCATTTTCATATAAAACCTACTTTTTTAAAAAATTATTTTAGGATGCAATATTGCATACAAGTTTGTGTAGTATTTCAAGAGAGCTGGAAGTGGGTGTGAAAAAACAATTAGAAACATCAACATCATTTCCAAAAAAGTGAAGTATTGCCTCCTTTTTTAAAATTAGTTGATTATAATAACAGTGGGCCTTCTTAAGGGAAATGTAGCAACACATATTCAAATAAGAATAAATAAAATTCTCTATTTCCTATGATATTTAATTCTTATTTCACAAACTCTTCTCCATCGTATGAAATTAATATCATTACATGTATTCCCTGATACTATTAAACTTAATTTTACATTATAAAATGACATGGTATCAGTTAATTAATATTATAGCATTCGTTTCTTATTTTTATTCATTCATGTCTTGTTTTTATGCATAGCTGTTGAAAATAAAAACACGTAGAATACGAGATGGTCCAATTTCCGATACAAGACAGTGAGAAACCTTCCAATTTTTGTAGTACTAGTGAATTAGGTAGGAGTATATATCACTTACATTTCAAACCAAACCAAACAATTACGTAGGAAGGGGTCTTTCATTTTTTTACAAGAAAATCATGTAACGTGGCAAAGGTCTTTCTAGTTCAACTGTCTTTCACATTGACAAGGCAACTAAACACATTATTTTACACAAGACTACAAATTCTTGGGAGGGAGAGAAAAAGAGCAAAAGATGGACTCTCTTGTAACTAGGTTGCCTGAGGGATGCATGGCAGAAATTGTGTCATTTACTTCAGCATCAGATGCCTCGAGAGCATCATCGGTTTCGAAAGAGTTCAAATCTGCAGCAGAGAACGACCTCGTCTGGGGGAGATTTTTGCCGCTCGATTATCAAGAGATCATCTCGAAGGCAGTTTCTCCTGTCAAATTTGCCACCAAGAAAGACCTTTATATCAGACTAAGTGATTCCCCTGTTCTCATTCATGGAGGCAAAATGGTAACATTTATGTTTTATTTCACTTGTACGTACCACATGAAACTATGACATAAAATATCTATTCATCATCAATAAAATATTGCAAGGGATATTTTTGTTTTCCCCAGACATGCAAGCTAGCTATGAGAATTATCAAGCTCTACCCTCTTTGTGTTCATTACATAATTAATAATTATTCTAGCTTTAAAATTTTGTATTTCTAACTAAAAATATCAGTTAGGTGTATTCTTTTGCATGCGATGAACACATAAATAACGGGCGTATAATACGCCTGATGTAATACGTCGAATGTAAGATCTACCAAACCAATCAAGCTCATAAAGAAAAATCTACTCTGGAAAAGTCAAAAGGAGAGTTTTTGTTCAAAAATAATGAAATCAGCAATAATTTAGGTACATGTAATACAGAAACCACACACATATTGCTTAGTTTAACATCAATAATTCAAGAGTCAAGCTAATTTCTTCAAGTTAGGTATGCTATAGTGGACAAGAGAGCAATAATATCACTCACATCATAAAGCTTTTTACTTACTACCTTTGTTTAGTTAGTAGCCATCCATGCTTTTTAATTATTGGTGTTTTTCCGTAACTCATCCTTTAATTCAACACCTCAACACCACGGATACACGTCACTTGTATATTGATGACATCATTTCCCGGACATGTAAACAGAGCTTTTCGATTGATAAAAAGAGTGGAAGAAAGTGTTTTATGGTAGGAGCCAGGGAGCTTATGATTTCTTGGAAAGGCTGCTGGGAATATAAGCCACACGCTAAGTCCAGGTTTTTACCATACTCTTCTAGCTTGTTTCCAGATAAAATGATCCTTGATCCTTCACTCTACTTTCTGATTATATATTAATTTTTTTTTTCCAGATTTCCTGAAGTGGCAAATCTAATGTCCATTGGATGGATACACATTCAAGGCAAGATAAAAACTCAAATGTTGTCAAAGAACACTATGTATGTAGCTTGCCTGGTGTTTTGGCTAGAGAGGATGGATGGACTTAAATCATCACAAACTGTGATAAGATTTCTTAATGATCAATCAAAACCTAATATGAGCAATAATAAGCAGTTTGAGTGCAGAGAAACTGGGAAAATGGCGAAAATGAGAGGGGACGGATGGTTAGAGATAGAAATGGGGAAGTTTTACAGTGGCTGTGGCAACGATGGAGAGGTGGAGGTGTGGCTGACTGAGATCAACAACACTTATGACAAGTCTGGACTCATCGTTGAAGGCGTGGAGTTTCGACCTGTATAGAATGGACAAAAAGGAGATATCGGGCTATTAGTCTTTTTTTCATGATGTTATAAATTGCAATGTTTGTACCTGTCTTTGCCCTTTGTATATAAAAAGTGGTGCCTTCTTGGTCATTAAAAGGCCTAAGAACTTGAAATTTTCTGCTGTTACTAAAAGAATATGGTGCAAGAAAAAGTCAATTTCAAGATTAGCTATCACATACACAAGAAAAAAAATCCCTCAATTATCTCCAATTCATATCTTCACTTATGCAAAAGATTGACATAGCTACTAATAATTGATCAAGCAAGATGGAAGCCACATATCACAGAAATGCTAAAAGAGCAATCATGAGTGCAAAACCTGGATGTCGTTCTGTACACGTGTAATTATAGCATAGAAAGGCCTAAAAACAGGGAATCCTCTAGAAGTCCATTTGTCTCTATCAATGATGAGCATATTATTCATGCTTCATCAAACATGAGTTTTAAGTAATTTGAACATTTCTACTGAACTCATTGAACCACTGCAACTATCTTTCTTCTCAGACAGGTCTCCACTCACATTTTACACCATTGCTCTACAGGGGGGGAAGGCCAAGAACTCAATGAATACTGCTCTATCTATAATGCGGATAACGAAAAAACAATGCAAGAACCTCAAAATGATTTAACATCCTCATAAGTCATAATGAACGCCATTCCTGCTAAATTGCACTTTATGGTTTCTGAAGTCAAAGGTGATTGGGCTAAGTTGACTGAGCAAGTCCGCTCCAGCCACCATGTCACAATCTCCCAGTTTCATAATCCTCACAGGTGTAATGAGCTTACACTCTCCCAATTCCAACTCTAACTTGGAACACTTGGAATTACATTCTACTTTTCTTCCACCAGCACGGGATTGGTATATTCTACCTCACATCCAACTCTCTTGGCAGCTTTAGGATCAAGAAAACTGTGGGTGCTACCACTGCTCAGTAGTACGGTGAGTGATTGCTCCCCCACTTTCCCCGAAAGCTTGAGAGCATCAGGAGTTTGGTGACCAGCCATGGCAGTCAGGGAGATAAATGGTTCCTGATCACCATTGGTAGTCTCCTCCAGCACCAAATCATCTTCCAATTCAGCATCCTCCACCATGATTGCAAAGAGTTTTTTGCACTTGTGTCCAATACGAAAGGTCTCATCACAGTTAAAACAGAGGTTCTTCTTCTCCCTTAACTCCAACTCAGCTGGAGTCAATCTTCTGATAGGAGTCACCTTCTCTCCTTGGTAAGTAGATGGCCTACCCTTACTTCCCTCCTTAGGCCCTTTGTTCATCAACAGTAACATGTGCTCTTGCTTGATGGCCAACTGCATAGCCATCAACAAGCTTCCTGGGCTCAAAATGTCCACCATTAGACCTACTTCTTCCTTAAGCCCACTGATGAAGTAATCTTCAGTTAAGGATCTATATGCAGTTGCCATATATGCCTTAAGCTCCTCAAATTCCTTGATGTATTCTGTCACCGAGTTCACTTGCTCTAATTTGTTAAATCTCCCCACCAGATTACTCCCCTCAACATTTTGAAACCTATCCAACACCAACTCACAAAACTTTTCCCACATAATCATGTCCTCTCTTCCCTCAACATTGCCAAAATACCAATTATCAGCCACACCTTCCATGTACACACCAGCAATCATGATCTTCTCATAGTCACTCATAGGATTAAGCCGAAAGTAGAGATTGCATTTCCTAACCCATACTCTAGCATTATCTCCATTGAACTTAGGGAAATCAAACTCAGGTAGCCTATGGGAGACATTAAGTGGTTCAGCGAACTTACCGTTGAATTGAGTCGTCGTATTCGAGGATGGTGATGGTATTCCTACTTCAAGCTTCCCATAAGAAGGCCGCCCTGGGATGAAATTGCAAACTTCTGAACTCCCTACCAGAGGCAGCGCAGCGTCCTTCCATTTATCCAAATTCAGCTCCTTCAATGCCTCCACAATCTGAAGTTTAATACGATCCGAAATTCCAATTTCAGACTGTGACTTGAAGAGAGCCCTCTGCCCTTGCAGTATTTCTTCAAATTGATGCTCCAAAGCATCGATTCTAGCACCATAGTTTGAAGCCATGCGTCGCGCAGCACCGGAATTTGGCTGTGAGGCCACTCGTCACGATCCACAACGGTGTGGGTCGGAAAATGAACAGGAAATCGCCGGAGAAGAGAGAGAAGAGAATCTGCAACTGAAATACCATGCAAAGTCAGTTGCTGGGTTGTTACCAGCTGCTACAAACGACGCCGTAATACTTCCAACTCAGACTTGATAAAACGCTGAACAATAATGCGAAAATAGAGAACGTTGTGGAATGCTGAAGTGTTGCGATTGTAGAACTTTGTCGTTCCATCGTCTCGGCTTCTTTATCCTACTATTTTTCACAAATTACTGTATGCATTCATGTGCATAGGTAATAAATTGGACTTTAAAAAGTTAAAATTAATTTGAATTTGGACTCAAAATCTAAATACATATACTAGTGCACTAAAAAATCTCTCTTTATTTTTAAGTGAGATTTAAGTATGCGTGAAATCATGACTTTAAAATCATTCCATATAAATATTTTTATGAAGAGTAAAAGTATGAGTTCGTTTTGATCAAAGTTTAATAAATGATTAATATTGTATTATTTTAATATATTGTGTAATGTAAAGAGAAAAATGAGTGAGAAAAATTGAGGATGGGACATGTGAGTAAAGTTTGAGTGAGGAAAGGGTAATACTAATAGATTTATTAGTAAGTTTCTTGTGTATCAAATACACCATGTAACTTTAATTTAAATTGTATAAATTGAATTGTATTGAAAAAAGAAAATTGTAGATGTTCATAGTCATGCACTGAGTATGAAATGTGAAAATTGAATGAATAGAATGGGTCAAAAAGTTCTAATCCTATTCCCAAAACAATATTTGCCTAAAGTTTAGTTGTTGAAAAGTAAAGCTTCTTGGGTCGTGGCCCAGTAACTAGTCCGGTAATATTGACTAATTGGGCTTTTATAGAAGCCCAATTATACTGTGGCTCAATTTGCAATATCAACTGAATAAAATCACAATTAAAATAAGCCCTTTATATTATATGCACTTAATGCATTGAGCAATTAAAATGCATTTTTAAAAAATTATGTTTGTTATAATTGAAAAATAACCTTTATTTTTATTGAAAAGTCGATTTTTCAATAATAATATAAATGACTTTTTAAAAATGCACTTGAGTTGCACAATGCACCGAGTACATAAAAAACTTATTCTAAAATAAGATTGTGACTATTCACACCCGGATTTTCTCATTACACATATATGTACAATATATTTAACATGTGTACCATCATATAACCAGTAAAATTGGCATATTGAGTAAATACTCGGGTGTCAATAACAGACCCTTAAAATAAATTGTCCATATAAAGGTATTATTTACATCTTGTGTACCGTACAATACTAGCCAATAATATTAATTCTTACAAATAATAGTATAAATTTTTAAAACAATAGTATTAATATTTTACAAGTAATAGTATTAGTGGTGCATAATTCACAAAATACATGTGTCAACCTTAAAATAAATCTTCACCTAGTGAAAGTTTTGATTGTTTTGGCATTTAAATCTTGTTGGTTCTAGCTACTTGCGTATAGTATATGATCTTGTACGCATAAAAGCAAATTAAAAGATCGAAAAATATAACTCAACAATTAAAATTTTAATTTAACTTTTCTAATTTACTGAATTTGTTCTCAAAAAATTTCTTATTTATTGTTGTACCCGATCAAACAAGTTGGTAAAAAAATTTCATCTCAAATCAATATCAAGTTGACCAACCAATAGACAAATGCCCACAAGAATGTCCAATTGGACATGACAGAGTGCAATCCAAGTCCAACCCAATATTATACTCGGTCAAAGATAAGTCAACTTGAATATCCAACTTGGAAATTCGACATGGGTCTAGCGCAACTATGTGGCAAGTTGGTGTGCCGAACTAGACACCATCTTACAAGGCCTAACTCAATCACATGATAAGTCAACCCAAAGAATTCGTTTAGCCTGTTGCCAAGTTAACTTCGAGTTAGCCCAAATAAGAAGATGTCATCCCGCTAGCAAGATGGTTGGTCTCGCCAAGTATGATCAAGTCGGTCATCCAAGTCGGCTCGTCAATTTGGCTCGGTCTTAAGGCAGTGTGGCTCAACTAGTCCACAAAAGATAAGAATACAACAATTATGGCTCAATCAGAGAAGGCGGCGAGACAGTCCAATCAAGTTCCCTAGCTATAACGGCGACAACTCCTACTTGACGACCTGCTCGTCACGACGTCAGCTCCTACTTGACAACTACCTCATCACCGCGCCAACTCATGCTGAAATTGCCTATAATTATGTCCAACTTGTAATAGAGAAGGATGGGAAAATTGAATTCTGAAACTGGAATACAACTATTTTTCTCTTGTCTAGCAGTTCAAGTAGTTCTCAAACCACAAAATTTCCACACAATCAAACACATTAAATTATACACTTTATTTGTTAGTTAAGAACGAGCCACATTATTCGAACACGTAAATTGACTAGCAACATTTATATTTGAACATTTTTTCTTGGGAGGGTGGTGGTGGGTGTTCTCTTTCATCAAAATACATCAACTTCTGGGCCTGGCCCTGCCCACAAACATAAAAAGCTTGATACATGTTGACAAGGGAAACACGATCACATGTTTTGGTTAGTACATATAATACACGGTCGGATATCTTCAATTATTTCCACAAAATGTGCTGCTGTTGTTGTCGTGTTTTGCTGATTTTAACACATCAAATTTTGAAAAAAAAACACGTCGTGTTGTGACTATTAATGTCTATGTGTACTCAAATTGTGGCCGCAATCTTAACTAATGGATTAGAATATTATGTTAATATGTAGACTTAAATGGTAATTATAAGATATTTTTTAGATTGTGTTTGAACATGAGGATTGTTTTTTAAACTAAAAGGAATTTTATAAAGTAATAAAAATATAAGAATATGAGATATGAAGGAGGTCATCGTTTGAAGACTCTATCTATAATGAGAGTTTGAGATAAATTCAAACATCCTAATAAAAAAATAGCCAAAAAAATTGATATTTCTACAGACAGTATATAATTCGCAATCTCTAAGCAATTGTAATATAATTATACAAATTATTGAGAGGGAAACACTCTCTAATTCGACTCTCATTCTTTATTTATAAAAATAGAATAATAATTTTCACTGAAATCACCGCCCAAAGAAATTGATCAATGCACACCTCGCTTCCTAAAAACCCAACATCTCATTTGTCAATACCAAGATATCACAAGACAAATCGAACAGAAGGATTTTTATATTCAAATTGTGATATATTTTTTATTAGATGAAATCGATCATATCTCTATAAATAATAGCTTAAATTAAATAATATCGATGAAATCTACTAAACCCCTTACAAATCCAAACCAACACATGAATTTGCTTCTGTATTTTTCAGTTTCTTCTCAAATCTTTTAATCCAAACTCAAACTTAAAGAATTGTACTTCAATGTTCACCGTTTTATCATGTGAGGCGGTCTATTAATTGAGTAATCTCCACTTCAGTATTTTGGTTCTTTGTTTTTCTTTTTTTTAGAAAAATGAGTAATTTGGAGGCTATAAATCTATAAATCAATAAACACGATTCTAATTTAATACGAGTTTTTGTCGGTATTTTTTTTGGTTAGTAAAATTTATAGACTTCTATGCTCCAAGCAGTTCAATAAATATTTCTGAATTGTCAAGAGCTCCACTCTAGAGTCTAGGCTTTATTAAAGCATAGAATATGAATGATAACGAAAAACCAACAATAATAGACAAAAATCCTATAAATTTGGATCACATAAGTTTTATGATGAATTTTGTATATTGTTTAGCTTATAAAACAATATCACTGTCTCATAATTTTTCAAAAGTATACATATCTTTATGAATATTGATATTTCATACATAAAAAATGATATTCCATTTATTAAAAATATTATTTTAAATGAATCTAATTAACAGTAATAAAATATTTGACAGTGAAATGAAATGTCTAAATCGTTATGTAGAAACAACCCATTCTCATTTCTTGGACCATAAATCATAACTTCAAACAGTACAGTAATAATCGGACCAATATTTGGGCCTCAACTCACTTATCAATCTATATTTTCACTCGTGCTATTAAAATGTTCGACAGTGAAATGACACTATATAATCATTATCTAAATACAACCCATTTTCTGTTCTTGGACCAGAAATCATAACTTCAAACGGTCCTGGTCAGACCAATTATTGGGGCGCAACTAATTATCCAAGAGTGATTTATTTAAATTCGAGTTCTTAGTGCCCTGACTATTGATTTTCTACATGGGCTGTGAGTTCCAGTTTTATTTATATGATTTTAAACACAGTAAGTTTCGGCTTTATTTAATAAATATACACAGAGTGAAATTGATTTATATATATTATTGAAGGATAATAGTTGTTTGTACTAAAGAGTGTTATTTATTTTTACTAAAGGTATTAGTTGTTTTCATTGAAACGTCTTTGTTTATTTTCACTGAACAATTAAGACTCTTCTATTTAAACAAGTAATATTTACTGAAAATAACTGTTACAATAGGAAATATTCTCGCCTGACAGGAGGTCAGATTCCCGAAGATACACTGACCCGACAAGATCGAGGGTCTACATTAGACAAGAGCATTTAATGTACTATAGATCTACTGTTGATCGTTAGATTAATAATTGTAATAAATTCCTAAAATAAAGGGTTAAGACCAATTTATGGCCACTTTTGGGCCTTTAAGGGTGAACCTCTATAAATAGAAGGTCACCCCCTCATTGTAAGGGTTCACATTTTTCCCTCATTCATCATCTATAGAAAAGCTCCCATATTCGAGGGAAGAACGAAAGTTCTTCCCATATCGTCCGTGTTCGTTTTACATTGATTGTTTGTCAGGCATAAACGAAATAGCCACATACATATATTCGTACGAAAATGCTTGTCAACAATAACTAATACTAACCAATTTCACTTTATACTTTGTCTTATTTAATTTATACTCCCGTCGTCCATACAGAGCTAAGCTTTGACTTGAAATGAGACCTCTCGCTAGTGGACGGTGGGTTGTGGATCCCTTGAATTAGTCGGCTAATGAGCCGATACCGAGTGCCAAAAAAATTAAGAAAATGGATATATATTATGTAAATATTAAGAATATTGTGTCAAACCAAGTACAAAATAAATATAATTTTAAAATGTTATTTATGTATATTGAAAAATATAGATAAAGTTTATTATTTTTATCCTGGGAAACAATGTTATTTTTGTGGATGGACAAATAAGTCAATCAAAACTATTTTTTTATGGATGGAGAAAATATTATATTTGTTATAAGATTATTCACGGTGATGAGGCGGACATGAGAGCGTTAATGGTCATCCGTGCAGGAGGCATCATGTTGAACACTTACTGATGTAGTAAGGTGCTCGGTGATAGAGTAAGGTACTCCTTATGAGATTACATATATACATATTCACACACAATTAATGGTGCAAATTATACCAATAACGTTATATAAGTGAGCGGCAATGTGCCTCTTACCCTTCTTAAAGATCACAAATTTGAATCCCATGGAAGCACTATATCAATACTCGCCGTCATTAAATCTTTTCTTTTTTTTAATGCGATATGTCTTGCATCTTCGTCTCATAATTTTATAGTAAATATTCAATTATTTCTACACGATAGAAGTTTTTTGTTAATTTTCTTTCAAACAAAAATTTCCAATTTACCTTTAAAATTAAAAAAAAAAAAAAAAAAAAAAAAAAAAAAAAATTGTGATGGGGAAGAATTAAATTTGGGCCCGACTAATTATTTATACTCCTCCAAAAATTGGACATACACCTCTATCAAATTTTTTATTATTAAATTACGCATATATCCTTAGTAATTAAAAAAAAAATAGCAAATACTACATACACACTCCCTCCCCTCTTCATCTATTTTACGTACATATTTCTACATTTTTCATCATCTTTACACGGTCATGTACGTGAAAAACAAAACTACATAACAATTAGTTCATGTTTCAGCAAGAATCTGGAGAAAATGAGTGTGTTTTCAAAACACAAACGTATATTTTTCTTTGTTCCTTATTTCATGGGTTTATAAACCCTAGTTTTGAATGTTACATGTTGTTTATATTTTTGTGTACGAAATGTTGATATTTTGGACATATAACAAAGTTCGAAGCCATATGATTGTCATTCATGCGTTTTTTTCCCACAAATTTCCGTCAAGGAAATTTCAGATCTAGTGTGCTAAAAGTTTTGCAACATTTTAAAATATAACTTCCGAAAATTCACCAAATTTTGGAAAATAACTCCCGAAAACATGTCAAAGCTTCGGAACAAATTTGCCAAAATTTTTTTTTTTTTTTAAATTTGGACAAAAAAATTCGGAAGATAATGTCCGAAATGTTGGTACAATCTTGAAAAATCAGGTTTGAAACTTCTATCTTCAACAATGCTTGCATTCTATTTTTTATATGATGCATATTCTACTCAAACTCCACCAAATTATAATCAAATCAAATAAAATCCTATGACAACCTATCAAAATGAAAAAAAAAAAAAAAAAAACATTTTTACTGCCTCCTTTATCGCCATCAGTCGTCGTCTGATGCTCTGAGCGTTGTCGCTTCGTCGTACTGGTCGCCTGAAGTTTAATTAGTAGTAGTCGAATTTTGGAAAGATGGGGGAGTACATGTTTATTTTAAAATTTGTATCTAAAAAAAAAGAACAATTAATATTATAAAGGTAATATTGATTGTACATGGATTGCGTATTTACTAATGTCAATTAAAAGAGGTAGGTGAATGAAGATGGAAGTGCACCACCAATATTTGGAAGGTATTTAGTCGGGCCCATTAAAGTTCTCCAAACTTCTTTTCAATAGATTAGTCTTTGAAATTAAGTGTGTGATGTGTTTTTTTTTTACTCAGGCTAAATACCCCTCCAACTAATGGAGATACACCTCCGTCTAAATTCACCTACTCATTTTAATTGTTATTAGTAGATACACAATCCTTATACTATCATTATTGCCCTTTCATCGGAAAAACCTATACACCCCCCACCTCTTCCCAAATTTGAAGCTTGTCGTGAACTCCTCCGGGCGATTACTATTGTGAGTGCGCAAGGGCGACCATCAACCGTTATGGCTACCATGAGCGCACGATCTCGAGATTTTGGTGGTCAGGTGGAGGACGCCCACCAAGCAGAACCCGCGAATGCCTCCGTGATAGCGCGACTTCGACCGTGTAACGTGACCGGAGGACGACGGCCAAGTGGCGTTACCGTGCAAATGGCGAGCAAGCAACGAAAAAAGTTTCTGATCAGTAGTATTCAACAAACTGTTTCCAAAAAATTGTCCAGATTTCAGAAACTCGTTACCAAAAACTTAAATCATTCTAAATTTCGGCAATTGGTGTCCCGAAAATATGTACAATTTTCGAATAACCAGGTTCGAAAATTGGTTTGACGGAAATTTGAAAGAAAAAAAAAAGTGCAAATGACAACCATACAACTTTCAACGTCATTCAATGTTTAAAATATTAATATTTCGTACACAAATACACACAATATAAACAACTAACAACATTTAACATTTAAAACTAGGGTTTTATACATTTAATGAGAAAACCTATGAAATAAGGGACAAAAAAACATACATAGGAAGATCAAAATGCTCCCATTTCACCAGAATCTAGTTAAAAAAATATGAATTAATTGTTGTTACTCTGTCTGATCGTGTTATAATGGATGCAAGATCAATCTCTTTTTTTTTTCCTTCACACGTATATGGTTGAACGTCTTTTGAGTAAGAAAGAGATGGAGGTGTCTATTTTTTTTTTCCCATAAATGGTTAAAAGAAGCTAAGGTTAAAATCAAATGTAAACTGGCCCAAATATGCATTTAATTAATTATTCGTGTCGGTCAATTATGGGCCTTTGACAATAATTGACAAATTAATTAAGATTTAAGTATATACTTCCACAGAAGTTTTTGTCTTAATATTGTTGTCATTCATCTTTTCATGGATTCACACCACCCCCACCCGCCCCACCAAATCTTTACTAGCTAGAGAAAGAGTACTAAAGTAGTTTTCACTATTACTGTTACAAAAGTATTTTTCGTATTTCCATTTTTCCCTTGTCTGTATAAGTTAATACGAAAAAGTAGGTAGGAATTTTTTACAACCATGCATATATTATATCGGGTGAGACGACAGTACTCCAATTAAATATTTAAATCATATTTTCTTTTAAAATATAATTGAATGGGAGTCTATGGATCATATAACATAACTAAATAAATAAATGAAATATGTTACATATAAATTTTTGTCAATATATTATATGTGTAACGTGTGTATATATATGTGTGTATACTTTTAGGTATTAAAGATATAAATACATAATTGTAGGGATTTAAACCAAATCCGTCCTCTATCTTTTCCCCTTTATCAAAATGGTCCTCTATGTATTTGATTTATCAATTTAGTCCCGTATCTATTCAAGTTTCGCCAAAATGATCTTAATTGGCCTAAAAATATACAAAACATCACCATTTTGGTCCTATATTTATTATTTTCTTTGTCAATTTAGTCCCGTATCAATTCACATTTCTCCAATTAGGTCCTAATTGAACGCATAAAAACATAAAATGTCACATTTTTAGTAATGCGCACTAATGTTTTCGGTGGAAGCCTATGACATGGTTTTTTTTTTTCAATGTGGCACGCTAGGTGGCCATATTTGCCAAATAAAAAAAAAACTTGAAATAAAATACAAAAAATCAATCAGGACCATTTTTTACCAATTTAAGACCATTTTGGTGAAACTTGAAAAAATACAGAACTAAATTGATAAAGCAAATAGATAGAGGACCATTTAGATAAATGTGAAAAGATAGAGGATGGATTTGATTTAAATCCCCATAATTGTATTATAAAATGACATCCGGATGAAAAAACTTAAAAGTAACAAATGGAAAAAAAAAAATGTATGCATGACGAGCAGAAAAATAAGTTCACACGTGTGAGCATTTACGTAAGAGAATCTAATCAAACAAGTGTATGGGGATATGTGTATTCAATCAAGGAGGCATGTGCTCAATTTTTTCACTAGCTTAACCCCACTTGATGCCTATATATTGCTTTTGCTTTCTGCATGACCAATATATATAATACATAATTAATTCATATATTCAATATTGACCCTACTCTCCAATAGTACCGCGGCCGTCTATTTCACCTTTGTTCATCTCATTTTCTTTGTACAAGAATTAAATTAAATTAAACTTGACAAAAAATTACTAATAAATATAAAAGAATTTCATAACATTTAAAAGTCCGAACTTATAAATAGATATGTAATTAATTCATTTAATTATTTTCCTTCGCTCCCCTTCACTCATGAGCTTATAAATATATATCGAACTTGAAATATAAGTAAACCTAATCATTAACTCTTCATCATATATATCACTAGTACAAAAAAAAGGACTTAGAAAGCGGTTACTTTTTAGCTTAGAAAGCGGTTCTAACCGCTTTCTAAGAATCAGCTATCTAAGCTAAGAAAGCGGTTCGGAAACCGCTGTGCAAAATAACCTCTTAGATAGCGGTTATAAACCGCTGTGTTCTAGGAAAGCGGTTTCGAACCGCTATCCAAGATCCTTACTTAGAAAGCGGTTTTGAACCGCTATCCAAGTGCCTAACTTAGAAAGCGGTTTTGAACCGCTATCCAAGTGCCTAACTTAGAAAGCGGTTCTTAACCGCTATCTAAGTGACAAAACGTTTTTTTTTTTTTAATTTAATTCACTAGGAAAGCGGTTCTTAACCGCTTTCTTTGATTTATATTTTTTTTTTTATATTTTCTATTTTATTTTAATAAACCTGCTTATATACAAATAAATATATTTATCCATACCATCAAATATTAATCCATAACATCAAATAAATATAATTAATTATACCAAAAAATTCATAATAATATCATATCATCACAAATTAATATATAAGTTACATGCCATAAGTTATATAGTAATAATGTCTTGTAAAAAGAAAATTACATTAAGAACCTATTGTATAAATACCCCATCCAATCCATTTTCCATTTGTCAATTCTAGCTTTGTTGTAAAAAGGGATCCGAGGATTATGCACAAACTGCAAATTACATTTAAAATTTAATTAATTAATACGAATATGTTATAACAATCAATAATAATTTAAATAAATCGATAAATCAACTTACTTCATCAGGTATATTCGTTTGAGAAGTCAAGATTATATCTTCAATGTAGCAACACACAAAATGTCCACAATGATCACCATCTTGCTGCCTCGGAACCTATATATTGATTAGCAATTATAATCACGTACTATATATATACCTATGATTATTTTTAATTGAATTGAAAAATTTATAAAGTAAGTTTACCGAAATATTTTTCCACAACACTTTACTAATGGTTTTTGAGCTTTGACCCGGAAGACTACTCCGAAACATTCTCATTACACTATAAAAAATATTTAGAAAATAAAGCTCAGATTAGATCATATGCATACTTTTTAAAAGTAAAATAAATAATAATATGAGAATATTAAAAACTAACTTACCCGTCCATAAATGTAATGAGATTAGGACGATTTGTATACACTCCACCGTGAGCTGGATCCATAAAATACACATTAAGTTGATTCATGTCTATGGCCACCAGCACCCAATGTTTACTACAATATTATA
Organism: Ballota nigra; assembly: GCA_947034835.1. Classification (NCBI taxonomy): domain Eukaryota; kingdom Viridiplantae; phylum Streptophyta; class Magnoliopsida; order Lamiales; family Lamiaceae; genus Ballota; species Ballota nigra. Next base: position 120,837,059 of record OX344721.1, on the reverse strand, counting down.
TTAAGAATATTAAAAGATAATCATTTGTTTATATATAAAAAAAATATTTTATGAAATATTAATTGTACTCACCCCACATTTGTCGGCCAGAAAATGAGATGATTTTTCCCAGTATATTTCAACATATGGTTAACAATATCCCTCATTAATGGTGTCCTATTACCAAACATGCAACACACTTGTGGAGAGACGAATGAATACTTTGCACTTGCCCCGATATCTAGGGTGAAATATACCTCACCCAAATACCTTAAACAAACATACGCTAATTAATATTTAATAAGAAAATTAAACTATATATGAAGTAAATATTGAGAATTAGTTAACACATACCTGAGGTAAAGACTAATGGTAGTTGCACTCAACCACTTGTCGTGCATTACTTCATCCACATATTCCGGTAGGATGGTCTCTTCATAACCAACCTGGTGAAAGTAAGAAGTAATGGGAACCACAACTGGATCGTAGGTGGGGGACGAAACCATCAAGTGCTCCGTTGACATTGTAGTGACGTCGTGGGGTAAGTCACCGTGCACTGGATAACCTAATCGTCGTCTGCGAACATCAACAGTGGGTTCCCTTCGTCTCTCCCTCTCAATACCACTTGATCTTTGTGGAGCCTTTTGTGGAGTCGGCAGTATCTACAATCAATTTTTAATATAATTTAGAATAAATAAGATATTAAACTTTAATATCATGAATTTTACCTTCTTGGTGAGAGAGACCAAGTTCCTCGGCCATTCGAGAAAATGTCCGACCGCTGTTCCGACTGTGGTGGCATCATCTTCTGGTCTTGGCACTGGTGAATTCTCTTCTCCGATTTCAGGTACAATAAGTGTGACTCTCACACAACCAGAAGCCTGGGGACGACCGTGAATGATTCCACTAGAGCTGTCGTGCAACATTCCAGTTGCCACCAATCGAAGAGGATGCTCCACATAAAGGAAACATTCCACTGGCTGTTCGAAGAAGATATTAAGTTTAGAAAATTATACTAGTCTTTAATTAAAATAAATACGAGATACATCTGATACCTGAGAGACATTTTGAAGTGGATCGTCGAATTCGTTTCTAGCATCAGCGGAAAACATAGTCGGGGCACTATATTCACAACTAGCAACACTCGACGACATCCCTTGTCTCAATTGTCTTTGATTCATGATCTCCATCTGTTTAGTCAAGTCGGCAACCTGCACAGAAAGCTTTTCCACCATAGACATAGCCGCATTATAACCGGGTGTCATCTCTAATGTTTTCTTCGTGACGCCATATCCAAAAGCTCGTAAGCGTCCGGGATGCACCTGACGATCTATTGCCCGTGCAAACAGATCATCAGTCCCCACAGTGCGGATGTCGTCGGGCGTCATGCTCTGAGATATGCGCTCCTGAATAACAAAAAATATTATTAAATCATTTCAAATGAAGTAATTGTTTTTAATGTAAAGGATAAAATAATGGATGAATTACCGCTTCTTCAGAGATACGCTGAGATCTGATATCGGGAAAATTTCCATCTCGAGTCTTTCTTGTAGTTTGAAATAACTCGTAACGGGTAACAACAGGCGCACTCTCTCCAGCTTTCCTTTTTTCTTCTTTCTACGATAATGATAAACATATCCCCAATTATTAAAAGTGAATATATATTAAGAGTGAATGATCATAAAAAAAATTATAAGTTAGTATTTTTATCTCACCAAATCTTCCCTAATACGTGCATAACCTTTGGAAGATCCACGATATCGCGCTTCCATATTCTTAGCTTGTACGCTATTTCTATTGCTTTTTTCCTACAGTGTAATATAAATACAATAAACACTTAAAAAATTGTGCATTAATAGGAATAGATGAAATGACATTGATCAAGATTACCTTGAAATCATCAAGCATAGATCTACGCACGAATTCCTGCCAATATGGGGCCACCATAGGGGATTCCTCATAGTCCTTAGGCGGTTTAGGCGAGTACTGACCAGTCTTCGGGTCTCGTGAACTTCTCCTCAGAAAAGACCGAAAATTTTTTGCCGCATTCCCAGCTTGCATAAGTATTTGATGCTTCCTTGTGTGATCAAGGCCGGAGAATGTTTGCTGCATACACATTTAGTAATTTCACAAGCTTATACATAAAAATAAGTCATGCAACAATGAAAATATGCATATAACTAATTTACATACCACGAGCTCATCCCATAACGCTTCCTTGTAAGGACTCATTTCAGGCTTACGCCAGTCACTGCATGGTGGTACGATAGGGACCACTCTCCTGACTGCAGACCCAATGTAGTGCGCCAACTTTGCACTCTCAGGTCCAATCGGCTGCCCATACTCATTGAATGATAACTGCAATTCAATGATAACGTTAGCTCAACAAACAATTAATTAATATAATAAAAATTAAACTGTTCAGATGTAATAAAATTAATTACCTTCAGTAATTTTCCTTTGCTACGGTCTTTTTTCAATGAAGTCATCGTGACTATACCCCTCTTGCGCTTCTCTCCAGAGCTACTAGAGGTGTGAGCATCAGTGTTATCATGACCCAAGTCATCATGATCTCCCTCATCTCTATCATCTCCATCATCCCCATCATCTCTATCATAGGGAAAATAACCCCCATAATCTCCATCACCCCCATAATCTCCATCATCTCCATCATAGGGGGGTTGATCCATGATCCTGTGAAACAGAATAAAAAAATATTAAAAAAATAAACAGAAACAACATTTAATAAAGCAGAAAAAACAACATTTAATAAAGTATGTGGAAACAACATTTAATAAAGTCGTACATTTCTTTTTAGCACTGGTTTTTCTTTTTCGTTTTTTGGTTGACTTTTCTTGTTCATGACCATGAATGTTAACGAGATCCGGATTGTTATATTCATCCTCGTTTCTAAGATTTCTCTGGTATGTACGTGGATTTGCAAGATCATCAAAAGAGGGTACATAATGTGTGAAGTTCTGAAAAGGATCATCAATCATGTCAACATCTTCATCGACTTGGTCGTTGATCTGGTAACTATGATTAAATTTGTTTGACAGAAGCACAATTGACCATTTCTTGTTCACTGGGTCGGGGACATAGAAAATTTGTTGAGCTTGACTGGCCATTATGTAAGAGTCATCTCTGTATCCCACATTCTTCAAATCGACGCGTACAAACCCAGAACATTCAACTTGGACCCCATTTGGGATCCTCACCCAACTACAATCGAAAATTGGTTCTCGGTGACCAACATAGTCGAGTTCCCAAATATTGACAATCTGTCCAAAGTATGTGGTAATCGACTCATTCCATGCAGTTGCAGTAATAGACACCCCACTATTCTGCATTGTACTTGCGGCATCATGATCCCTGGTATAAAAAGTGTATCCGTTGATAAGATAACACTTGTATGAATACGCATGCCTATCAGGCAATCTGGATAGCCACTTAACTCTTTCTTTCACTGATTCTTTATTCTGTGACAACATATTTGCAACATAACCATTGAACCAGTCAACAAACGACCGATTATGCTCAGCTTCAATCCATGATCTATCTCTGGTGGGAAAGGACTCAGACAGTGCTTGCATGTGCAGGTCAATAAAAGGAAGCACATCGACCGTGTTGTGAAGTACGCACAAGTGCATCCGTGTTAGCTCCTCCATACTAACACATACAGGTTGACCACCGGTAATGCCTTCACCATCCATCCTATTAGTGTATCGGGTACTTGGAAGTCCAATTGCATCAACATTTGGAATAAATTCAGACCAGTACTCAACTGCTTCTTCTACTAAATAGCGTTCTGCAATGCATCCCTCCGGCCTGAACATATTCATCACATACCCTTTCAGCACTTTCATGTATCTCTCTACACCATACATCCATCGCATACGAGCAGGACCACACATTCTTGTCTCGTGTACCAAATGAACGGTTAGGTGAATCATTATATCAAAAAATGATGGAGGGAAATACATTTCAAGCTCACATAATGTCCCCACAATCTGTCTCTGAAAACCAAGCAATTTTTTAGGATCAATGACATTGCTACTCATTGCCTTGAAGAACCAACAAAGCTTTGTTATGGTTATGCGCACATTTTCAGGCAAGATAGAACGTATTGCAATGGGCAAGAAATTCTCCATAATGACATGATAGTCATGCGATTTCAGATTCGTCAATTTCACGCCATCATCTGAAACAAGTCTCTGTATGTTGGATGAATAACCCTCTGGTACTTTCACATCCTTTAGTGTTTGAAGAAACACTTTTCTCTCACTCTTGGACAAGGTGTGTGCAGCAGGAGGTAATTTCGGTGGTTTACCTTCTTCACACACAGGTGTCAATTCTGCTCTTATATCCATTCTTGCATTGTAACCATCCTTGGACTTGTTATCAGCTAGCAGAGTATTGAGCAAACTAGCACAAAAATTCTTCTCAACGAGCATTAGATCAATGAAGTGTCTAACATACAACTCTTTCCAATAGGGCAATTGAAAGAAAATTGATTCCTTCTTCCAGCCTCTAGTTGGGAGACTCTTTGCAAAGTGTTTTCCATATTGTGTGTTGACATTCTTCATCTCGTTCAATACATCTGTACCTGACAATAAACGTGGAGGTCCACGTTCCTCGATTGTGCCATCGAATGCATCAGCCATTCTTCTATACTCATGTGTTGGCTCCAACCACCTTCTGTGCCCCATATAAACAGTCTTCCTACAATGACATAAACGAATGTGATCTGTGTTCGTGGTACACCAAGGACATGCATCGGCTCCCTTCACACTATATCCAGATACATTCCCATAAGCGGGGAAGTCATTGATAGTTCCAAACAACATGGCCTTCAACTTGAAATTCTCCTTTCTATAAGCATCATACACATCGACACCCTCATCCCACAGGAGCTTCAAGTCCTCTATCAAATGAGCCAGATATACATCTATGTCGTTACCAGGTTGTTTGGGTCCTGATATCAATATAGACAACATCATGTAAGTGCGCTTCATGCACAAGTCCTGTGAAAGATTATAAACCATCAGAATCACTGGCCAAGTACTATGGTTGGTACTTTGCATACCAAACGGATTCATTCCGTCAGTTGAGAGTACAAGACGCAAATGTCGTGGTTCGTTCCCAAATTCTGGATGTCTGGCATCGAATGTCTTCCACTGGGGTGAATCAGCAGGGTGTCTTAGCATTCCATCCTTGATCCTATCATCATGATGCCAAGTCAAATTTCTGGCATCCACATCGCTACTATACATTCTTCTGAATCTTGGTATTATCGGGAAGTACCACATCACCTTCGCTGGAGATTTATTTTTCAGATATCTCTTCTTTCCACACTTGGGACATTCATCGAGGTCTTCATACTCCTTCCGAAACAAGATACAATCACCCGGGCAAGCATGGATTTTCTGATGTGTTAACCCAATGGACTTAAGCATTTGCTTAGCCTCATATGCTTTCGTAGGCAGTACATTTCCATCGGGCAATAGACCACTAACTGCTTCCAGCATGCTTGAGAAGCACGCATCGGTCAACTGGTGTGCTGCTTTTAGGTTGAACAATATCAACACAGCTGACACTTTTGTTGCCTTCTTACACCCGGGCCAAAGGGGTAATCCAGCGTCATCCCTTAATTTCTCTGACATATAAGGGTGATCTCGCAGATTTGTGTCATCCCCACTTGATGTATCAATATTCGGTACATCTCCAATACTATCCTCAACCACTGTATCTTCAAACCTAAAGTCAGTTCTTATGTTGCTTGAGCTACATTCATCTCTTCTCTCACCATGAAATGTCCAAATGGTATATGTTTTATCAATACCATGACACATCAAGTGGTCTAACAAACTTTCTCGACCACTAACAGTTTTTCCATTCATACATTTCCAACACGGACATAATATGTATCGATGGTCGGTGCAATGTCTAATTGCATGATTACAAAACTCTTCCACCCCATTCCTATACTCCTCTGATAATCTATCTGCTCGAACCCACTTCCGATCCATATAAAACTAGAGATGCCTATATACATTAATCGAAAAGCACACGAGTTGAGTCTATATATAATTAGCAATCCGACTCTATTTACAACTACTACTATTTTGTAAAATTTTATAACCTCTAGCTAGGCATGCTATAGATCAAAGCCTAACTAAGTCCCAAGACATTCTAAAATTCTAACATGCATTCTAACAATTTCATCTAAAATTAGTCATAAATCCTTCAATTAAGAATTATAACCCTAACAAGGACATGATAACAATCTTATTATGAGTTGAATGCTAATAATAAGTTAGCTTTAATGTAATTATCACAAGACAATTTAAATCAACTTGTGGTTATATAGTATCTCTTTTCTACCGTTTAGTCATGCATAACTAGAGTGAATCAAATTACGCAATCACACAATTTCAATAAATTTGGGGCCAAAAACCATTTCCATTAATTTCACCACCTCAATTAATGGAAGGCAAATTATATCACTAATAATTATTATTCATTTCCATTATCATCCTCATTCACAATCATACAACATGAGATGCATATATAAATAAATTACCGAAATCACGACTTAGAATCAATCGAACAATTTCTATATATACCTAATTATATTATATATTCATCAAATAAATTAGTATTTAAATAAATAAACACTAATTAACTAATTAACTAGTATATAAATAAATTAGTATATAAATAAATTAACTAGTATATATTCATCAAATAAATTAGTATATAAATTAACAATTTCTATATATACCTAATTATATTATATATTCATCAAATAAATTAGTATTTAAATAAACAAACACTAATTAACTAATTAACTAGTATATAAATAAATTAGTATATAAATAAATTAACTAGTATATATTCATCAAATTAATTAGTATATAAATTAACAATTTCTATATATACCTAATTATATTATATATTCATCAAATAAATTTCACAATTTAAATAAACAAACATTAATTAACTAATTAACTAGTATATAAATAAATTAGTATATACCTCAAATTAACTAGTATATATTCATCAAATTAATTAGTATATAAATTAACAATTTCTATATATACCTAATTATATATATTCATCAAATAAATTAGTATATAAATACACAAACACTAATTAGTATATATTCATGAAATTAACAGTACTAATTAACTAGTATATATATAAATTAAAAAATTAGGCATATAATTAACACTAATTACCTGTCGACGGCGGAGAGGCGGAGGGATACGGCGGCGGCGGAGAGGCGGCAGCTAGTGCGCGCGGCGCAAAGGGGTCTCGTCGGGAGAGGCGCGGCCTGGGACGGCGTCGCGAGCGCAGCGGGTAGGGTGCGCCGCAGGGGAGGGTGGCACTGCGGGCTACGAGGGCGGCGCAAGAGGGCTGGAGGGAGCGGTGGCGCGCGGCGGTTGGGCGGAGGAGGAGGGAAATTAATTTTTGGAGATCGATATACGCGTACTGGAATTAGGGATTTGGAAGGATTAATTTAAAATATTGGGTCAAACACTTGCATAGCGGTTCTGAACCGCTATGCAAGACTGCAACTTAGAGAGCGGTTCTTAACCGCTATCCTAGTTTCACTTGGATAGCGGTTTTGAACCGCTATAAAAGACGATCTTGGATAGCGGTTTTGAACCGCTATCTTGCAATTGAGTTCTTACATAGCGGTTTTCAACCGCTTTCTAAGGTTTTACCTAAGAAAGCGGTTTTAAACCGCTGTCTTACAATTTTTTTTTTTTTTTTATAAATTACTTTACAAAACCGCTCTCCAAGTGGGTTCTTGGAGAGCGGTTTTTATAATAGCTATCTAAGATTAGCTATCTAAGTTCGAATTTGTAGTAGTGATAATGAATATATATATATATATATATATATATATATATATATATATATATATATCACTACAAGAAAATTCATCTTTAATAATAGAGATCCTATCACCATTGATTTTCAAGCTAAAAGTTTTTAATGATAGAATCATAATCTTTAGTGACAGACTCAATCATTAAAAATTATTTTTCTGTCACTAAATTTTTTTAACTAGATAATCAATAGAGACAGAATTTTGTCATTAAAGGTCAACTTTTTTGTTGTGTACTCCATTGTCCTCCTATTTGCTTCTCGTAACTTTTGGGCACAAATATTATGATAAGTAATATAATATAAATATAGTACAAGTGATGTGATAGAGAGAGAAGAGAATAGATGATATTATATAAATAAAATATTATTAATGTGTAAGAAGAAGTAAAATTTGAAAATATAATATAATATTTTTATTTTTATAAAAGAAAACGGAAAATAAATAAAGGATCGGACAAAAATAAGAAAACGAGAAATAAATTGAGGGGCGGACGAGGGAGTATATATTAGTAATGAATCATGATCGATCTTTTGTGTTTTTCCAATGCAAATTAAGTCAAGTCTAAAGCTAAAAGTCTTAGAAACAAAAGTTGTTATCTTTCTGCTACAACGTTTTTTCCCGATCGACTTTATTTCTCTTATAACTTTCACAAACTTGACTTTATCGGGACAAATATTAAATATGTCATTTCAAGGTTATAGTCTAACAAAGGAGCCACCTCTTTTCTTTAATTATGTCTTGGTCAATGACTAAAAGGTTGGATGATAAAGCTAGTATAGACTAGGTTAGTGTATAGTAAATTGACGTACGGATTGGTTCCATTTTAATTTAACTGTTATTTTAGATAAATTATGTTTTAAAATATATTGCTTTTGATTTTCTAAAACACATGTTAGAGGTAGGGAATAGAAAGGGGATGATTTTTGAATGTTTGGTATTCCTCATCAAAATCCAAACTGCATTTCACCTCAATTCCTCAAAACAAATTTAGTTGATTCCATGTACAAATTTGACAAACTAAACGTAAATCAATGGTTATGATAATAATTCTCATATTCAACCAAGCAATACAATTTTAAAGAGCATATGCATTCCATTCTTCACTAATATTATCATCATTCTAATTGTCATTTCTTTCAACAAATCAAGAGACCCCTAAATGATAGGTTCATTTTAATAATATAAATAAAGATAATCATCCGTTCCACTATAAATTTCTCATAGATTTTCTTTCCAAAGAGATTAAAGAATATTAATATAAAATAGAGCATGCTTGATGATTTCACTAATCTTTTGAACAGGTTTCAATTAACAGAAAACGTGGAAGATGCTTGGAGATGGAGACCGGAAGAGGGTGGGATTTACACTACCAAAGGAACCTATCGTTGGCGTAGGAGTTAGGTGGAAGGGGTCGAAGAAGAACAAGGTGAAGAATATAAATTAGTGTGGAACAAGCTGGCGCCATTGAAAGTCAGGATACATGCTTGGAGGGTGCTGAAGGAAAGGTTACCAACGACGACGAAACTCCATAGTTACAATGTTCTACAATCCGGGGCAAATTCGAGGTGCGTTTTGTGTAATAATGAAGCTAAGACAGTTAGACATGTCTTTTTTTAATGTCCATTCTCTTACCAATTATGGATGAAATGTTGTGAGTGGATCGGGATGACGTCGGTTCTGGCATCGACTCCCTCGATTAACTTACTGCATTTCAGCTATTTTCTTGAGAAGAAAAAAGGTAGAGAGCTTGCAGTGTGTATCTGGGAATGTCTGACTTGGCTTATATGGAAAACTAGAAATGCGGTAATATTTAGAGGAGTGCAGCCTGTTGTGGAAGATGTACTTGTAGAGTTGAAAAATAGAGTCTGGAGTTGGTTAGGTGTTTCACAAGGTAATTTTAATTTGGGGAGTTACAATGAGTGGGTAAGGAGAGTTCAAAGTGTATTGTGAAACATGGTTGTAGAAAAACAATTGTAAGACGTTTCATGTGAAGTATTGGGTATTTCTGGTACCCATACTTCATTTTTAATAAATTATTTTTTACTGATAAAAAAAATATATAAAATAGAGCATAGTATAAATAATATGATTGTATAGAGAGAATAAAATATGTGATGTGATTGAATATAGATGATAAAATAAGGGGTGAGAATTAAAAAAAAAAAAGTAAGAGTAGTATTGAGGGGCAGAGGGAAGTATCAATCATAACATGTAAAAGGGTATATATTTAATCATTTTATACTATTAGTTATTAAAACCTATGTGAAACATAGGATAGGAGGGGAGTAATTAACTATATTAATTGTTTGTCAAAAGAAATATGACATCGGGAACGAAACCTCGTCTAGAAATTAAGGACATGTGATTTCATACTCGGCAGAAGTTCGGTAGATCACGAATTGGACATAGGGAATACTCAATATATATAATTAAATTAAAAAAAAAAAAAACAAGAGATTAGAAAGAATATCGAGTCATAAGTTTATCTTACATTTTGTGGGTGGGTGGGGAGGGGGTTTGTCTTTTATGTTTTTTTTTTTATTTAATGTTACTATTATGCATAAACAGTGTTATTATTTTAAAAAAATGTTATGCTTGATTTTTTTATAGTGACACTTTGTATATACAGCAATGATATTTTTAAGAAACATAATGTTCAAGTGAACTAAAATTCAAAAAAGTTTTTCTCAACTTGGAGAGTACTTATAATTGGGGGTGGCAAAATGAGCCCGGCCCGATCGGGCCGGCCCGCCTTTAAAGACAGACTGGGCCTAAATAATAGTGACCCGAAAAGAATCGGGCCTATTTGGCCCGATAGGCCCGGCGGGCTGATCGGGCTTGGGCCGGGGCGGAACTTTTGGTTGGCCCGATTTTTTTTTTTTTTTTTTTTACATATCAAGTGTAGTTTTGTCTAATATGTCGAGTGTACCTATTATCATGAAAAAAAATTCATGTGATGTTTAAAAGTGTTTGTTGAGTTAATATTACTATTTTCTTGTTGTAATAGTTTTTTTTAGAGATTAATATAAGTTATTTATTGAAAATGGATAGTCAAATCATATCATAAACTAATATTAATGGTCATTATAATTCATATCTTGACAAAAAAATAGGACTATAAGATTTGTTTAAAAATAAAATTATTTTATTAAATATAAATAATTTATTTGACAAAATTAATTTATTGAAAAGACGGGCCATTTTGGCCCGGTGCCCCGGTGGCCTGCCTAGGGCCAGGCTGGGCCTTTAAAATAGAGGCCCGGTTGCAACCGGGCCAAGCCCGGCCCGGCCTGCAAGATGAAGGTGGCCCGGTGGCCCGGCCCTTTTGCCATCACCACATGTATAGTAAAAATTAGAGTAGGTATCTTGTGAACTTGAATTTATGTGTTTTTTTTTTAATATCACTATTATGTATATACACTATTATTGTTAATTTGTTATGCATATTAATTGTCATTGTTTAAAAATATACTTGATTTTTATTAGACAACTATAGTGTATATGCACAAAAGTGATCGTGGATATATACAATAAAAAAATATGTATATATAACTGAGATATTTGAAGAAATCGAGTTCATGTGAATTCGGATTCACACAATTTTTTGTCTAAAAACTAAGAGTAAGACTCTTGTGCACCATACAACTTAAATCCAATTTTAAAAAATCACTCCTGCTATTATAGAAAGGTTACCTTTATTTTTATTGAAAAGTTACATCTGTTATGATTTAACAAGGGATAACTTTTTAATGATAATAGAATAAAAAAAATTTAAATGTACTTGAATTGTATGATGCACCCGATGCATTATGCATAGAATTGCAAGAAAAATTAAATGTCGGCACCTTGACATAATATGTAGCAACCACACATTGATGACATGCGACACTGATGGTACTAAATCCTCGGGTTATGTTAATAATGCAAGAACCAGAATGCTGTGCGTGAATGATGTTAATTAGGTCGCAGGGGCAAAATAGTCTTTTAAGTTTTGGTACATCAATAACAATTTTTAGTAAAACCCCAAGACTTTTTTTGTTTTTGACCTACTTCTTCCCCAACATTAATCAAATATGTAACAATTTTATATGTTTATATTGGCCTACCTTGTGTAATTTGATGCACGAGAAAAAAAAAAGCATAAACATGAATTTAGAAAATAATGTCACGACGAAAATGAATCGATAAAGTATGTGAACTATGTTGCCGAAACTTTGACTTTCATGCATACTTAGGTTACCAATATAATGGAAAATATTAAATAAAAGATATCAACAATATAAACAATAAAAAAGTGAGCCCACAACCCCTATCCAAAAGATTGGTGGATGAGGTAATATGTGGGATGTGTCTCTAAACATTATGCATGGTTGAGAGATATATGCTATATTATTGATTGTGTTAATTGGAAAGAATTTATTGTATGACGTCTTTAGCAATAATAGAAACTATCATCTTTGTAACTCTTAAGTTAGTTGAGCCATTTTTTTTTAATTGGCGAGTTCTTGTATACATCATGTATATCGTGCAATTCAAGTATATTTTTTTTATCAATTAGATTATTTTCATTAAAAATTATAAGTTAAAATAACTATATTTTCAGTGATAACAATCAATATTATTCGAAATTACACTTGCATAACATGGTACAAGTAGTGCACAGGAGATTTACTCTTTTAAAGTTTAATCTCACAATATTAACCCTAGAACTAGATATATGGGCAACATAAGTACACAAGATGGTCACATAGTATATATACATGCCTAGTGAAGCTACTCAAACCCTTTTTCCACCATCAACCCATGTGGTTTAATTTAAGACTCCCATTTTTTCTATTTCCATTTCATACTCCACTTTAATTTTTCAACATCTCCCAACCCTATTACTCACCAAAGCTCTTCAAATTTGGAGGCTCATTTGGTTAATGGATATTGATTTCTTGTGCAATATTGGGGGGTGGATTTTCTTGCTCACATGTTCATGGCTAAACCTATCTCAAAATCTCACGCTCTGCTCCCACTTGTTCTAGTACTACTCTTGCTCGTTTTCCCAAATCCGTTACATGTTTTGTCGGAACACACAACTCCCTCTCACAATTTTCCCACACAAAAATCACCATCATCACCATCATCATCATATTCATCTCACATGATGATGAACGATGAGAGAGAAACTACTCTCCACAACTCTCATGCCACAACCACATCTTTCAAGACTCCATCGAAGAAGAGAACCCGGCCCGATTCCTTCCGAGCCGCTGCCCATGAAGTCCCGAGCGGTCCGAATCCCGAATCAAACCGATGATTCGATCCGATTCGAATCTTGAATTTTTGCTACAACTCTTGTGAGTGTGATCGATTGTGCAAAAACAATGAAATATTCTAGGGTTTCGATCTGCCGAATGTTCGAATTATATTTGCAGGTATATATTAAATATCCAGGCTTTCGTTATATAAGAAGGATTAAATTCATGTTTTCCTATATTTTTAATTTTATGGTATCTATCTTTGTTTTACTTTAATTTCATGTTTGTGAATGTTTGTATAAACTATAAAGATTTTAATTATCATACCGCGTTGTTAAATAATAAACGATGTACATTTTATGTGAAATTTTGCAAATGGGATTTCTATCTCACCAATGTCAAGTTTCGAATTATTCGACAAATTCTTATATATATCATTTACGGCGTGAATTTTTTTAAATAATATTACTCATTTTATTGAATGGTATTACTAGTAAATCAATTGAATATACGGTAATATTTGTTTCATTGCATGGTATTATTTGAAAACAAATCGCACTGTTCAATTGATTCACACAAATGATATCCGATGATATTTTTTGTTGTTATTACTATTATTATTTTAATTATATAGATCCAAATAGTATTGGGTGTGATCTGTCCATATATATATAATTGAGTTGGCTATTTGAGGATCAATTCTTGCAGTGATTCAGTGATATGGAAAAAGAAAAGTGAGTTATTTTTCAGAAAGGTTGTCTGGATTTTTTCTTTTGTCATGTAAGAGGTGGGCCTCAACGTCTCAGGGGAGGGAAAAAGTGATTTGATATGATTTGATAATTATGAGAGTGTGGATTTAAATAATGGAGTAGATATATGTTTATATAGTGTATATATATGCATGTGAATCATGGAAAATGACATAAGCTAACGCCAAATTAAGCTATCTACATATGTTTATGATAGGAATGCAATAAATTAAGAAATGAACGCATGTGTGTCTGTTGAAATTTGTTTTTATTGTAATCAAATTAAACTTTGTTTGACCTTATTGGTTACTACTTCAATCATGTTTGAATGAGCATTCGCCGGGCCAAAATAAAAATATGATATAAATTTGATTAGGTTGATTTTTAAAATAGTGTTATCTTTGTTTCTCTATAATTATCAAGTCAAACATTAGCTGATCTAGATTTAATAAAAATGGAAATATTTTTATCAAGCTTATTTGTTATGCTAACGCTACTGATCAAATTTTTATAGTCTCGTGGTAACCATGTTTGCTTGAGCTTAAAAGAAAAGATTCCGTTATAGGGCCCAGTTTTTTTAAAGTCCTTTCGAAGATGTATATTACTGTGAAGAAAATATAGAAATGCTTATATAAATTTTCAATATATAATTATAAATTTATGACGAAAAGATTTATAGTGGCTTAAATATTTACGTATAATTTTTTTAATTATATAGGTATTTTCATTTTTTACCTACAAAAAATTTGTCTACGAAATTTTCGTAGATAAATTATTTATAAGTAAATTTTTGTACACAAATTGCTTATAAGTTAAGGAAAGAAGTAACCATATGATTAGAAAAGTATCTAGAAATTTCATTACATAAATTTATTACGTGGACAAATAACTTGTAGGTTGAAAAATGAGGTAATCACATGATTAGAAAATTATATAGACAAGTAGTAGAGAATTTTACTATAGAAATTTTTTATTGGAAAATATTGTAGCCAATAATTCTTTATTTTTTGTAGTGTTTACGTAAAAAAAAATATTTGTATTTTATATGCATTTTTGAAAAAATTAATTATTTTATTAATATATTAATTTTATAATTATATTGTATGATGAAAACATAAAATTGTTAGTTCACATATAACTTGCTACTCTGCTTGAGTTAAAACCGTGGTGTGGTTCTAATGACAAAAGTAACGTACATGGTTAATTTATTGAGTGTTATTTTGCGTTCTATATAAATATGACCTTTCTATCATCATTAAATATTTAAGGGACTGAATCAAGTAATACTAAATGAGTTAGTCTCATGTAAATTAGACTTCAAGTGAACTCTTTTTTTTTTTTTTAATTATTATTATTATTATTATTTAAGCAAAAATTTGTATAAGATCGTTTCATGGCATGAGACCACACAAATCAACACCTACTTCTTTCAAAGTGTTAATGAGTCCATGTCTTAATTATACTCATTCTCTCATGCTATGAGACGGTCTCATGCAAGACATATGCTATTATTTATTATCACTAAGCATATACGATATCATTTCACTGCCACAAAATATGCTTGTTTATAACTGTGATAATATATGTGCAATAACAGTGATAGTGTATATACACAACAGTGATTGTGTGTATATAACATTGATATTTGATGAAACCAAATTCATGTGCACTCGATTCCCACAAATTGTTGTCATACTAAATTCAATCTCGATTTGGAAAAAAAATTGATACTCAAAACTCGAGATTAGATCGAGCGCACTTCTTTAGAACTCAATCATGGTTCTATGGAAAATTTGATGAACATCTCAAGGTCGACTTGATAACTGATCAAATTGATCATACAATATTATTTGTGGATTTTCCTTTATTTGCTAGTTATATAATTAGCAAACTAAGGATCAAAAGATAAAACAACAACGTACCCTAGTAAACCCCAAGTTTGCCAGGGGGGTATTATTCATGAAATCGAGCTCGTTTAATTCAAAATTATTTTGATAATGATTTGAGTTAATTATAAATAACATGCTAACCAACTTGACTTATCTGCACCATAATCTCAATTTCTCGAGGTTTAAGATTTTTTTTTACAGGGAGGATTATTATTTTCGGTACTAAGAAATAAAAAAGGGTTTGGCAATAGTCATCGTTTGTCCCCGGTTTGGGCTTCAAAAAATTGATTCAGTTCACAGGCCTTTCAGATTCTAAGTCCTTTTAAATTGGGCTGAACGGTCAAGGCCCAACTAAAAAACAGGGCACAAAGTTAAATATTCAAATTTTGGCTAGAATTAGTAGTGTGGATCTATAATTGAACAAGGGACATGAAGAAAAAAGAAAAGAAAAAAAAAACTGCCCTTTTGTATATTAATTTTTTTTTTTAGAAAAATAAGTAAGTCAATATAAAAACAAGTGGCGGCATTCATGTGAAAGACAATTTCAATATTCAAGTCTAACACAAACAGTTAACCAACGTGGTCACGTCTCTTTTTTTTTTTTAAAAAAGTTAATTTCTTTTTAAGAGTATAATGTAATTAGTGTTTATTATTTGATTCAATTATGGATTAATTTATCATATATTATGATTTGAATCTATAATTTATTTAATTTTTGTTAGGAGATAATATGCAATTATGGAGAAAATAGGAACGATAAATAAAAAACACATTGATTAGTTGATCTTATTCATCCAAAACAGCTATATTCGGTGGCACTACGAAATAAGAAATTTTATTTATTTTTATGATACAAATTACAATGAATCATTGAGTTATTTATAAGAAAAAACTAAAGCATAGGCCCAAAAGTCCATTAAACTCAATTACTGCTTTAAAAGTCCCAAAAGATTAGGTGTAAAGGCGTAAAGTAGTAGATCAGACTCAATAACCCAACTATTGTTGCCTTGTTTTGTTTAGATTAAGATAGAATCGTATAGTATATATTCTCCCCATCAACGCAAGTATGAAAAGATTATTTCCCGAAATTGCCGAATAGAAAATGATTGTTTGATCAGTTTTTTTTTTTTTTTAATGATGTGTTTCTACACATTTTTGGGGATGTTATTTTAGACCGTTTCCAAAAAAAATAAGGACTTCACTCACTTATTTTATCAATGTTATGTTTTTTTTTTTATCTAGTCAGCATCTTAGCCCAAAATTTAAATTTTGGATCCGCTTAGTTAATCAAGCTTTTGTTAGGTATTACTTCAAAAAAAAAAATCTTTAGTTGTATATTGACCAAGGAAAGTATTGTTATTAACATATTATACACTAACCACTAGAGTCGAATCTAAAATCTGTAATTGCGATTGAGTTCCCATCAAAGTCTTGAGAAGCATGTAAGCATAATAATATTTCAGTTACCCCAAACTTCCAGTCCAATTTTCAGATTGAAGGAATTTTAGCGTTCGACTAATGAGCTTACAAAACCGCACACAATTTCTCTGACTAACATTCTCCCTTTTTCTCGATTCTGCAACAATGGCTGCTAAATTAGGTGTGTATTTTTTTCGAAATTTTCAAAGAAATGGAGTGGGTCTTTTTCATTTTTTTTTTTTTTTATTATTGCAAACGAACGGATTTGGGTTTCGAAATTTCAGAACAGCTGGGTTCGGTAATCTAGAATTCTAAATGGTTAATTTTTGTATTGGATTAGCAAGAACGACTTCAGATTTTTTTTTTTTTCCCAGTTATTACAGAATAATTTGCACTTTTGCAGGATTGTGATTCAAGAAAGTGACAACAGCATTATTAATTAATTCATAAATAAATAAATAAGGCATTAAATAAACAAAACTTCATTCTCTGTCTTGCTGGATGGGCAGCATTAATTCATAAATCAGGCGTCATGCATTCATGATTGTAACAACATTAATGATTACATTCACTTTAATTAGAAACAATTGAAGAAGAAAAAACAATACTCCACTTTAAATTAGAAACAATTGAAGAAGCAAAAACAATACTGATTCAATATGTTTAAAAATAATCAAAACTTAATTACCACTAATTAAATTTGTCATTGAAGAAGCAAATGGAGGCTAATTTTAGTTCCCTCCACCAATTCCAAATCCTGCACCGAAGCCGCTGCCACCACCAAAACCTCCTCCTCCACCCCCGCCGCCACCAAAGCCACCTCCTCCTCCACCTCCTATTCCTCCCCCAGCACCAAATCCCCCACCAGCTCCAAAACCTCCACCAACACCACCTCCCAAGCCTCCTCCTCCCCCACCACCTCCTCCCAAACCACCACCAGCTCCACCTCCCAAGCCACCACCGGCTCCGCCACCTGCACCGCCTCCCAAACCACCGCCAGCCCCACCTCCCAAACCACCACCGGCTCCGCCACCTGCTCCACCTCCCAAACCACCGCCAGCTCCACCACCTACACCGCCTCCTAAACCACCGCCAGCTCCGCCACCTACACCACCACCAGCTCCTCCACCTGCTCCTCCGCCAGCTCCGCCTCCTACACCACCACCTGCACCGCCACCAGCTCCGCCACCTACACCACCACCAGCTCCACCTCCTACACCACCACCGTGGCCAAGACTTCCTCCTTTACCAATTCCTCCTCCACCACCTGCACCGCCACCTAAGCCACCACCATGGCCAATGCCACCACCTAAACCACCGCCAGCACCCCCTCCAATACCTTTACCACCACCACCACCTAAACCTCCTCCTCCACCTCCACCTGCCCCACCTCCAGCACCTCCACCACCGCCAATGCCACCACCTGCACCCCCTCCAAGGCCTTTACCACCACCCAAACCACCTCCAAAGCCTTTTCCACCTAAACCACCACCTAAACCACCGCCTGCACCACCTCCTAGACCTCCTCCACCACCTGCACCACCACCTAAACCACCACCTGCACCACCTCCTAGACCTCCACCACCACCTGCACCACCACCTAAACCACCTCCTAGACCTCCTCCACCACCAGCACCACCACCTAAACCACCACCTGCACCACCTCCTAGACCTCCTCCACCACCTGCACCACCACCTAAACCACCACCTGCACCACCTCCTAGACCTCCTCCACCACCTAAACCACCACCTGCACCTCCTCCTAGACCTCCACCACCACCGAAGCCACCACCTACACCACCTCCAAGCCCTCCGCCGCCACCAAGACCGCCGCCGCCGCCCAAACCTCCACCAAAGCCACGCCTACCAAAAGGCTTATGCAAGAAAGGCCTATGCAAAAACCTCTCATCATTCACACCCCCATCAATATCACCAAAAACTACTCCCGCCCCCAAAACCAACAATACCAAACAAATGGAAAAACCCCTCATCATCATCCCTAACATGCATGCAAAACACACACACTTATACTAATACACTCCTCCTCCTCATAATCCCACACTATATATATACCCCAAAAAATAATGAGTTAGGTCCACGAATTATCACAACGCTCAACTGCCCCCCCTGCTACAAATTTAATGCAACGCGCAAGTGATTTATTTTCTCCAACTGTCTCACTGCTGCTTCTATCTCCACATTGGTCACAAATTATATATGCATAGGGAATCATCATCTTCTTTTTACACTTAATTGGTGTTTGACTTTGGCCTTCCTCCTCTTTGTATCTGGATCTAATTATCTTTCTTTCTTTCTAGTTTTATAAATTAATGCAATGTGCGATTTTTTTGAGAAATATATATATTACTTAATTCACGTGAAATACTAAAGTTGAATAATGAGTGATTGATTAAGATCATCTTATTCATTTTAGTGGTTATCTAGTGTTTTATTATTTATTTTTAAAACATTAAACGTGATATTAGTGAAATCATGTGTTCCATGTGGATAAAAGACATGAGAGTAAAAAGAAAAATCACATCGACATTCATTACAAGTACTCTACTAGAAAAAAAATTGTCTCTAAAATTTGTCAATATAACTACAATATTTTCAACAAAAAATTTCGTATTGATAATTGTCTACAAATTGCCTACAGTTTTTTCTAATGAAATACGCATCTTCAATCCCCACTTACAAACAAATTGACTACATAAATTTTGTAGGCATGCTAAATGTCTATAGTTGATATTTTGTAGACAAATGGCTTGTAAATAATTAATTATCTTGAAATTTCATTTATAGACAAATTGTTTATAGGTTGAGAAATGAGGATGCATAATTGATTAGACAATTAATTTATAGGCAAATCGATGGTAATTTTCACTATTAAAATTTTTATTGAAAAAATTTGTAAGCAATTCAAATTCCGTAAATAATTTTTTTATGTTCATATGTGATCTGTTAATTAATAATCCAATAGGATAGAATAACAAGTGAAATATGAAATATCAAAATATAATTACATATTAAAAACAGTGAAAGACGACCAGATAAAATACTAGAATGAAATAGAAGATTTGTACTTGTTGTGGATGGTTATAAAGTTGGTGAATTGATATTAATGAGTAATTAATGATTTTGGGTTGATAAAATACTTCCCCTAAATCATTTTGACTTGAACAAACATTGACCAAGTTTGTTAAAGTATTTACTTATTATATATTCAAATTTTAAAATTTATATTTGTTAACAAAGTTATATTTTAGTCTATTTGTAAATATAATGAAAATGTTGGGTAATTATGCACTAACATAAGAAAGATTAATACAATGAGATTTAGCACTAACGTAGAGCCGAAAAGCATTTTGCAAAAAAAAAAAATTGTACCACATAATTTTGATTTTTTCTTTAGTATTAAGATTTAAAATTATAACAGCTTGCAATTTTTTCTCTCATCTCATATGCGATAATTTTAAAGTCATTCGTTAATTAATTTATAATATATCTACTCAATTAAAAAATAAATTACCAATTTACTAGAATTAAGAAATATTTTTTCTTCTTAACATTGATTTTTGCTTACTTTAAATTTATAATCGAGCATGATATATATACACACTTGAGTAGATTAATTATAAACTGACGGAATGCATTAAAAGTGACGTGTGTGGCGACAATCTAAAAATATTCATTAGTTAATTTTAGTGTCAAAATGAGTTAGGGAGATAAAGTAAATATATTTAATAAATAGCTATGCACTTATATACTCTACTGCCTGAGTTTACAACAAATTATTAGACTAATGAATAAAAAAATATGGGTAAAAAAAATCTTCGTAATAGAAGAATTAATACACTAGCTTGAAACAACTAATATACTTTATTCAATACTCTTCAATTAGAATTTTATAAAGATCTAAAAAAACCAAATGATCTTTCGGGTAAAAAAGAATATACACTTAATAAATAAGTTATGATTAGTACACTTTTAAAGGAGAATAGATGAAATAGGAGTAATTACAATTGTAATTTTGTTACAATCACATATATGGCATATGTTGTACTGTATATATGTTCTAATACTACTGTTCTTAATGAATTTTAATTATTCCATGTTCTAATTTTATACCACAAAAATAATGAACTGCTTTATAGGGACTAGTCCATAAATTCTTGCATGTTCTCTAAATACAATTGGTTAGTTTTAAATATGAACCGCGCAATTTGTATTAATACTGTTCATACGCAATATATATTTGTGGTATGCAAGTTCTCATGAATAATAATTCATATTGCAAATTCTTTATATATGAATTAATATTAGTAAGGAATGATAAATTAATTTCTAAAGTTTGAATGAATATATATAAGAATTTATTTCTCTAACATTTGAGATGGAAATAACTAGATAAATTCAACCATGTGATAGAACGAAAATGATTTAAGGACTACATAATAATTCTACTAACTTAAAAAAAATTAGCACTAAATACTCAATATTACAAATTCAATTATTTTGTAGTGTTCCCAATAATTCATTTGTCACTTTGCTTTCCTACTCAATTGATTGTGCCATCATAAATGAATCAACCAAACTATGTCCAGATTTCCGGATAGTCATTATCTGTGTCTGTACTGAGCTTTCATCACCCACATATTTTTGAGTAATGTTAGAAATTCATTCCTAAAAGAGGGGTGTACCCCCACCTCTAGCCTAGGCCTCCACCGGCTGTCCGGGTCATTATCACGTTAAATTTTAGAAACTGAATTCCTAATTGTTTTTCTTATAAAAATAGTCACACTATGAGTTTTATATATACGTATCAATACAACGTTATTAATTATATTTAAAATTCTGAACATATAAAATTTATAATACTCCTACATCACACTACAAAAAAAAAACACTGTTTAACGACGGAATTAATTTGCGACGGAAAATCCGTCGCAAAACACTGTTTGCGACGGATTTTGCGATGGACACGTGTCTGTTCCTAAAACAGCCGTAGCTAATTTTTGCGACGGATTTTTGCCGTCCGTCGCAAATTAACGACGGATAAATCCGTCGCAAAATTGGCGGGTCAGACCCGGTGGGGTCGCACAAAATTTACGACGACAGTATTCCGTCGCAAATATTTATTAATATTTTTTTATTTTTTTCTGTTATAATTTGCGACGGGCTGTTTTCCGTCGCAAAATTACAATTTTGCGACGGAATTTGGCCGTCGCAAAATACCGAGCCTATACAAAAAAAAATGGCTCGCGTAGTTCAAGCCCGGGCACCCAGGGCGGGCGGGGTGGGCGCGGACCACTGGGCCACCGGCCCATAGCTTATAATAGGCGGCCCACTTTCTATATGTCTCTTATTAGGCCTTGAACAATTAATCCAAATTTGCGCCCAAGGGGAATTAATTTCTTTTCGTATCTAACTTGTTTATAAAAATAATTGCCCAACTGTTTTTTTTATTTCGTAAAATTATTTATTTCGACAATGCGTAATTTTATAATTCGTTCATTTGTACACAATTAATTATATATGTATCCAAATTGATTCATTTTTTTTTCCATAATTCACCAAATTAATTCATTTTCGTTTCTCACTTGTTTTTATAAATGTTGTGGCCATTTAATTTTTATTATTTTGGTAAAATTATTTATTTCGAATCCCGCTTAAATTTATAATTCGTTCATTTGTACGCAATTAATTGTATATGTATCCAAATTGACTCATTTTTTTCCATAATTCACCAAATTAATTCATTTTCGTTTCTCACTTGTTTTTATAAATGTTGTGGCCATTTATTTTTATTATTTTGGTAAAATTATTTATTTCGAACTAAAAGTAAATAAATTGTACTTCACAAAAAATTAAATAAAAGTAACATCAATTCAAACTAAGAAAAAAAATTGTATTTCACATTTATTAAAATTTGAATTTTTCTACTCGTCGGAATTAAATCCGGCTTCCTCTTCCTCCTCATCCTCGCTCAGGTTA
The DNA here is from genome assembly GCA_947034835.1 of Ballota nigra. Classification (NCBI taxonomy): domain Eukaryota; kingdom Viridiplantae; phylum Streptophyta; class Magnoliopsida; order Lamiales; family Lamiaceae; genus Ballota; species Ballota nigra. The sequence goes on along the minus strand of OX344721.1, from coordinate 120,813,880 downwards.
ACAATCGGCTGCTGGATCGGGGGCATCGGTGGCATCGACGGCGGGATCGGCGGCATCGGTGGCGCAGGCATGTGCGCTCGTGGCACATTAGAGGCGAACAACCGCCACCACTCCTGCATGGCGGCTGTATACTGCTGCATTTCGGTTGTATACTGCTGCATCTTAGCTTCGTTCGCCTCTCGCTGCTGCCTCTCATACTCTTCCTTGTCTCGCTGCTGACTCTGCATGTTCTTCATCTACTCCACCACCGTGGCAAGCTGCCTCTCGACCTCACTGGGATGAGAGTCGATGGAAGACTGAGAGGAGGATGAGCCCGAGCCACGAGGTCAAAAAAAGTTCTTTCCGAAGCTGCCCAATCCAGCGAACCACCCCTTTTTAGTCTTGACGTTCTTGAAGTACAATTCATTTTGAACGTCAACAGAAGGCTATGTGGGGGGCATCGACCCCGACCCCTCTACCGTTTCCTCAGACTGAGGCTGAGAGGCAAGGTCTTCGAGCATCTTTCTCTGCAAATTAATTATACAAAAAATTAAATAAATTGAACACAAAATATAAAATAATAATTTTAATATTAAAAATTGAAATAATACTATTAATATTGAAATAATACTTACGTGGATCTCGGTAGTACGACCTTAGGTAGACTTCCCAGTCTCCTCGACGAGTGGGAGGGCGAGCTGCAATCTCTCAAAATGAGAGGGCTCGCGTCCTTGCTCCACCGCCTAATTAGAAAAAAAAGATAGTAAAAATTAATACCACTCATAAAAATTAGGAAAAAATAATAATAATTCAAAAACTACAAAATTAAAGACGAAACTTACAAATCTCAACCCGTGCTCATAAATGGACCGAGAACCGGCCCAATGTCTCGTCATCCCTTCTCCATCAGGGTCACTACGCCGATTCGCCTTGTTTTTCACCGACTTCTCTTTGAATTCAGGGGAATCTCAGTACCGGAGGAATTGGTCCCAAATCGACCGCTTTTCACTGTCAGTCCCCATGTCGGTGGCCACTCCATGCTTGTACCACCTATCCCTCATTCTATAAAGGACGTCTCTGTATCTCTCGGCCGCATATTTTTCGAAATTCTTCCACACCTGGTCATCGTGCTCCGGTGCCCAGACACATTCTTTCTGCAATTACAATTTAAATGTAAATATCTGTTTATATATTGATATTAATAAACGGTGAATTAATAAATTAAATTAATACCTTAAACTCCTCGAAGTATGTCTATTTTCTTGCATCGGACACTAGCCCCCAACTGTAAGTGGTGGGCTCGAATCCACCGCTAAGGATGGACTTGGAAACTTGATTACTAGTCTCATGACCCGGAATCCAACTGTAAAAATTAAAACTTCAAAGTTAGTAGAATAATTAGGTTTTAATTAATAAAAACATTGAGTATAAAATATTAAAACTTACGTTGAACCATGTGGCTGAACAGACATCCGTGCTTGAACAACCGGATGTTGGTGGGAGGAGGATGAGCCGTTAGCAGTCTACTGTGAGGAGGAGGAGCCATCACCAGGCTGTTAAGAGGTCTCTGATAGAGACCTCAGCCTGAAAATAGGTGGAACCACGCGTCTCCTCCCTCCTCGCCCTCCTCGACTCGACTCCTCATCCCTCGGAGGCTAGACTGCCACTACCACTGCCTTGTCCGCTCATCTATAATAAAATTCACGAATATTATTCGAAATACTTATAATATTATTCAAAATATTAAATTAAAATCAATGAAATACTCATAACATAATATTCTAAATATAATATTATTTTCAAACCACTATCCTAACATAATATTATTCAAAATCAATGAAATACTCATAACATAATATTCAAACAACTAATATAATTCAAACTACTCAACTAAATTTGATCAACTTATAATATTATTCAATTCAATTCCACTAAATTAAAATCAAACGACTAATATAATTCAAACTACTCAACTAAACTAAAATCAATCAACTAATATTATTTAAAATTATTAAACTAAAATCAAGCAACTAATATAATTCAAACTAGCTACTCAACTAAATTCGATCAACTAAACAAAAATCAATAAACTAATATTATTTTGTAAATTATTAAACTTAAATCAAGCAACTAATATAATTCAAACTACTCAACTAAATTCGATCAACTAAACAAAAATCAATCAACTAATATTATTTAAAATCATTAAACTAAAATCAAGCAACTAATATAATTCAAACTAGCTAATCAACTAAATTCGATCAACTAAACAAAAATCAATCAACTAATATTATTTTGTAAAATTATTAAACTTAAATCAAGCAACTAATATAATTCAAACTACTCAACTAAATTTGTGATTAGGCGTGAAATTGTCATGATTCGTCGCTCGAAATGCCCTTGTTTTGATGGATTCATATAAGTATTTAGAGTCATTTGAGTATTATTTTCACAAACTAACAAATTTGTTTCTTTGATGCTTATAGATGGATAGAGGGCGAAAAGAGGAGTTCGTAGGACTTTGAATCGACTCAAACGGATACCCGGATGAGAAGATATGGAAGAAATACGAGAAGTATTAGTTCGAGCGAGCAAAAGTGTCATTGAAGTACTCAAGATGGAGGAGCTCGAGTACTTACTACTCAAGCACTCGAGTAGAGCACTCGAGCTGAGGCTGGTCGAGTAGTCATTACTCGGGCACTCGAGTAGAGCACTCGAGCTGAGGCTGGTCGAGTAGCCATTACTCGGGCACTCGAGTAAACTACTCGAGCTGCGGCCGGTCGAGTAGAACTACTCGAGCTAAGGGCCTCGAGTACTTTTCGGGTTCTGGACAATTTCAACACTCGAGCTTGCATTGCTCGAGCACTTTTTACTCGAGCTCTACTCGAGCTCGACGGGAATTTTGGCCCATGCAAGTCAGAGTTGGCCCGACGCTTATATATATCCATCCCAAGTTCGTTCTGGAGGATAACCACTTACCACCACGAGATTTAGAGTTCGTTTTTGGAGAGGAAGAGGAGAAGCAAGTTTACTATTACGTTTTTTAGGTTTTCATTACGAATTCGAATTACGATTTTACTTTTGAGTTTTGTTTCTTAATATTTTCGTTCTTGAACACGTTGAGACCTAATTCATTGAGTTAATTTAAGTTTATTCTTTCAATTAGTTAAACCCTAGTATGTTTGATCTCTTCTTCGTCTTAATTATCATGTTCTTTTTCGTTACTTATTTAATCATTATTATTTCCGTTAAACCTATGTCTAGCTAAAACCCTTGCATGCTTAGGGTAGGATGAACTCGTAGAAGTAGGTTGTGGGTACGTAATTAGGGTAACTTGTGACGTTAGGTTTTAATTCTCTTGGTTAATGAATTCTTAAAATTAATCTAGACTTCGCTTTTGAATTTCGTTCGAAAGGTGTTAGAGGGAGGACGACCGTATCACTCTTTAACAACGAGTAGACTAAACGAGAAGGTTTAGGAAGGGTTAATTCATCTACCAGTTTAGCGAAGGAGGACGACCGCATCACCTTAGTTAAATTAGGGTCTCATTAATTAAGCATAATCTATTAACTTGTTAGTAGATTAGTGAAGTCGAGTGTTAGGGTTTAGAATCTTGAGCTTTCACCTTGCATTCTTAGACTTAGGTTATTTCTTGTGCCTCACAGTTATTTTGATTATGTACCTGCTCCGTTAGTATACGTAGGGATTCCTATCCTAAGCATCATCATCACTTATTTGAAAACACCCCTCAGTTAATTCGTTTCTTTCGTTCTTTAGTTTTAATTAGTTCATTTTAGTTTAGAATTAATTCTTTAAAAATCCAAAAACATACACTCATATTAACTACGACGCGTAGATCTTCAGGGATCTATTCGCATACAGACTTTCCCTTGGGTTCGATAATACTTGGTCCCTATACTTGCCACTACTACAGTGAACCCGTACTCTTGCGGGGAAGCTACTAGTAGAAAGCTAGTATTTTCGGTTCAAGTCAATTCGATCAACTAAACAAAAACCAGTCAACTAATATTATTTAAAATCATTAAACTAAAATAAAAAAAACTAATATAATTCAAACTAGATACTCAACTAAATTCGATCAACTAAATTAAAATCAATCAACTAATATTATAAAAAATTATTAAACTAAAATCAAACAACAATATAATTCAAACAATTCACCTAAAATCAATTCTAAACTTAACAAATTTTAAACATGCTTTAAAATTAAATTTTGGTAAAAATGAAGAAAACTTACGGTTTATTTGTAGAAGATGACGAAACGAGCACTCGGTGGGGACGGATTGGCTCTACAGCGATGGCACCCGACTTCTTCTTCTTCTTCTTCTTCTTCTTCTTCTTCTTCTTCTTCTTCTTCTTCTTCTTCTTCTTCTTCTTCTTCTTCTTCTCCTCCTCCTCCTACTCCTTCTCCTCCTCCTTCTCCTTCTCCTTCTCCTTCTCCTTCTTCTCCTTCTTCTCCTCCTCCTCTCCTCCTCCTCCTCCTCCTCCTCCTCCTTCCTCTTCTTCTTCCTCCTCCTCCTCCTCCTCCTCCTCCCCCTCCTCCTTCTTCTCTTCTCCTCCTCCTCCTCCCCCTCCTCCTTCTTCTCTTCTCCTCCTCCTCCTCCTTCTTCTTCTTCTTCTCTCTATTTCTCTGTCTGCATCGCGGCTGCTTATATAAGGGGAATTTTTTTTGCGACGGACAGATGTTCGTCTCAAATTGCGGCCGGCAAACTCCAAAACGGCGTCATTTTTGCGTATTTGCGACGGCTAATCCGTCGCAAATTTGAAAATTAAAAATGTGCGACCGACAATCCGTCGCAAATCGGTCAAACGCGATGTTTCCCGAAAAGTCACGCAAAACCGGATCAGATTTGCGACGGCATGTCCGTCGCAAATCAGTCAACCACTGTTTCCCAAAAAGATGCGCAAAAAAAGATCAGATTTGCGACGGGCATGGCCGTCGCAAAATCGAAGTTAAAAATTGCGACGGACATGCCCGTCACAAATTGGTCAAATGAGCCGTTTCATGAACGGTCACTTTTAAACGGGTCGTTTTGCGACGGAAACGGCCGTCGCAAATTTCAACTTTGAAATTTGCAATGACTTATCCGTCGCAAATATAGCCGGTGTACAACGAAGGTGGTGGGCCCTAGATTTTGTGACGGACATGCCCGTCACAAAACACTAACTTTTGCGACGGCTATACAAAACCGTCGCAAACTCTCATTTTTTCCGACGGTTAACCAAAATCCGTCGCAAATACATGAAATTTGCGACGGAATGTTGGCCGTCGCAAATATTCCGTCGTAAAACCCCGTCTTTTTTGTAGTGTCAGTATTTATTGAATACAAATAAAATAATGTCAAAACAAAAATAATATTGGGAAAAAAATCTCCCACATTAAAATAATGACTTAATTCTAAAATGTTAAGCTTGTTTAATTTCAATACACATTAAATAAGGATATTAAATAATCTATATATACTTCTAATAAAAAAAATGTATAATTTACGACAAATAAAAAAGAAACTGTGGATGACAGGGTGAGGCGGAAGAGGAGTATTTAATGACTTTCATTAACTAATTAAAAATAGTACAGTAATATTAAATAAATTACAAAGTTTATGTAGAGTTGTCAAAATTTTGTTTGGGATAGTTACCAAATACCATGTTGTCCAATCAAGAAAATAATATAAAATTATTAAACAATTAGTCGATACAAATAAAAGAAAAAAAAAAGTATAAGCGAAATGATTTTGCACTCCTCAATCAGTTAAATTAAATATATTTATAAGTAATTACAGTCTATGGAGAATTTGATAATCATTTCAAACTACAAGATTGATTAAAATTCTGGACAAATTTCGAGTATTTTATTTTATTTTACTTTGTATCCCATTATATAAGTTTGTTACATAGTCAGAGATCAAACTAATTAATTAAGATTGTGATACCATGGAGTCAATATATGTTTTATTCTAATTGAATGAATTAGTACTTTGATTTTAATTGGGATTAATATTCTCAGAAAAGTATATATAGTACACCTTTTGAAACTATGCAGGCTGCATCGGATTATTTGGTACAGGTTGCATTCATGTACATTTATTGAATATTTGAAAAGCTACGATTATTTAGGGAATTAAGCGTCACATGCAAATATTTGACGCTCATTAATGCGTATGGGCTTATTTATTCGGAATTTCATTACATGGGTATTGCCGCCGTCGAACGCATTATATTGAATAAATAGCTTCCTTTCAGTTTGTGTGCTATTAAAAGATTCGTTAAAGCTATAAAAAAAATTACTCCCTCCGTCTCTTATTATCTGTTCCATTTTATCCATTCACACAAACCAATTTTCTCATTTATTAGGGTATCAAAAGACACTCATACCCTTATTTATTGTTCCTATTTATTGCAAAATATTGGTTACTTCTACTATTTATTAGGGGCATTGTTGGAAAATTGGTTAAAATATGCATTGGTATTGACAAAGTGACAATTAAAAAGGGACACCGGCCATTTTGGATAAAATGGGACAGTTATTAAGGGACGGAGGGAGTATATTTCAAGTTGGGAAAAACTCGGATAAGATGGTCTCACGGTGAGACGGTTTATAAATTATCACATATCCCTTACAAAATATGTATTAATGCATCAATGTCCAACTTATGTTCCGCTTTACAGTGAGACGGTCTCATGAGATCGGCTCATTATATTTGGGATTTAGAAGATTGTAATTAATATTCACAAATTGTGTACAGCGTATGTTCTCTTTAAATAGAGAATAGATACAAGGTTACAGGACTAAGTCTAAGGAGAATATTTACAAATATGGTAGAGATAATGAATCCCACAATATAAGGAAAACTGTTGCTATGATTGTGGGATGAGATCTTTTGACTTATTCCTAATATTATATTCTACTAGGTTCTATCCGTCTGTAACTTCCAACCCCAAAAAGATATAGCATTATAGAGCGATGAAAGAAAAATAGTGACAGTGTATAAACATTTGTTATGCATTCTACTCGTATAAAACAAGCATAAGTTTTTTTTATTGATATATTCACAAAATAAAATTTAAATACACTTGAGCAAACACGCATATATCACATGATTTGAGTAATTGTTCATATATGTTTATCTTTCTTTTGGTATTCACATTACTTTTCGTATTACAAAAATTTCTCATACACTCCATTTCCCTTAAACATCTTTTCTTAAACCCCTTACTTATATCATTATTAAAACAATTATATTTTATCCTTTCTTTCTCATCATATCTCCATGAACGATGTGAATCGTAAAATATTAAACATTTTTCCAATGTAGTAAAAAAATTCACAAAATATTTTCATACCTTGAAGCTTCTCAAGCTTGCTGTTGTAGATACATCTTCCCACTAATAACACTTTAAAATTTTTAATCTTATCACTGAGTTTAAAGTATTAACTATTTGTATAAAAAAAATTGAAAAAACATTTTATAAAAAAATCACTCTTGTCTTTTATAAAGAATATAGAAAACGTGTCATTTGGTCTGATGGTATGAACTCAAGCTCTGATACCATCTGTAACACTCCGAATCCAGAATGCAGGTCCTTGTGGCTTTAACACTCTAAACTCAGGTCATCACTTAGTAATTGTAAAATTTGAGCTTTTTTTTAAATAAAGTAATCAAACTTAAAGGATACTTTGCAGCAGAAGAATTTAAATATTTATTAAGACAAGGTTAGTTGCAAATTAAATTTGTTGTGACCATAATAATTAGAGGTCGGGAGCCGACCCCCAATGAGGCAAGAGGACCAGAGATGTTCCCCATCCCAGCTCGAGACCGGCCCTAAGACGATCTCCTACCACCGACAGTCTCGGCCGATCACATCAGCCGAGGTCGTCCTCACCAACTTCAGTCGAATCTGGGTGAGATCCGAACTCACGTACCTAAACCGACCTCCTGAGATCTACTAAAGGTCGTCCCGATCTCCATAGGACAAAGCACAAAGGCCGAACAAGATTGAGACAGGTCCTTGAGGATTTGGCTCAGAACCGACCTCCGACTCAAGCAAGAGGTCGGCGCCCGACCAATCTCTGGCCTCTATTTTTGCCAGAGTCGTCGTAGATCCATTGGGCACGTGACAAATTTCGACAGGATCGTCCCAAATATGGTAAAGAGTCACCTCCGTACCTGAAGACAGAAAGAATATTCCACACAAATTGAGAAATTGTTCAGAGAATTGTCCTTTAGGGACACGTGGCAACGCCGGAGTGGTCGAACACCTGAGAACAAGGACGGGCGGGCGCCCGCGCGCATTCAGGGATTGCAAGCATTAAATGCAACGGTTCCCCGAGAGGTCGTAAAAGACCAAAATACCCTCATATGAAAAACCTATAAATAGGATCTCTCTTTGTTTGTATAAGAAAAAGAAACTATTGATCAATAAAAAACACAACACACTCATTTAAGTCTAGGGAACAAATCCCCTGGCAATTCTTGGCTTATTTACTACACATTTATTTTCATCTTCATTATTCACTCATGATGAGTTATCAAGCATTAATGGAGCCATTCATTGCTCTATTCATTGATGTTTTTGCCTAAACCATCCACATTGCCATTATTTCTCAGCCCTAGTTTTTAGTCAAACAACAAAATCACAATATTTTTGCAAATTGCAATTTAATCTAAACTTTTGAATATTGGCAAACAAAACCTCAACTTAATATTTATTTGTTATTCGAACCAATAAATAAAATTTTTATTGTACAAAAATAATGTTTCACTTACCTCACAGACAATGAATAACTATTAGTATTAATATGTTTAGATTAGTTCGGGTGCCAACGCATAATTTATCATCATTTTTTGGGCTGATTAAAATCTACGTTTTGGTTAAAATTACACCCAAATGTTAAGTTAGAATTTTATTTACAAAGATTCAAAATTTTAGATTAGATTACAATTTTCGAAAAAAGTTGTGATTTTATAAAAAAAATTGAGAAAACATTTTATAAAAAATCACTCTTGTCTTTTATAGAGAATTTAGAAAATGTGGCATTTGGTCAGGGAGTTTGAACTCAAACTCTGATACCATTTGTAACGCCTCGAATCCAGAATGCAGGCCTTTGGGGTTTTTTAACACACTAAACTCAGGTTGTCACTTAATGATCGTAAAATTTGAGCTTATTTATTTTAAATAAAGTAACTAAACTTAAAACCTCTGTTACACAGTAGAATCTGCAAAAGGGAAAAAATGGACAAATTAATCAAACCGAATTTGACTAATTATTAATTCGAAATAAAGTAATTACAAAATAATTGAACAAATTCAGCAGCAATTTTAAACCCTGAATTTTAATGGTGCGGAAACAACCATTTCAAATAGGCTTCAGAAAGAGAAAAACAAGGTGTGAAGAATGAAGTGTGTTAAAGGATTTGATTGAAACATTTTATCAAACATGTGGTTGGCATAATCCATTACACAACACATCCTCACAGTTAAGCAGCATATATATAATTCATGACTAACAAATTCAAAGAACCTTGCATCTGAGGTTGTAGTATAATTTTTTTTTTTGGTAAATAATTCCAACTTTATTTCACAAAAAGAATGATATTACACACTGGTATAAGCAATACCAATTACACATTCTTCTTGCTACAATGATTCAGATCCGAGGAACAAACATAAGTTATACTCCAATAGATAGTCTAGGATTAGAGGACCAATCTGAAAAATTAATGTCTCAGTATCGCTTCTCCTTGTTTATAATCCAACTCCAAGTTCTTAAGGAATCTCCTCCACTACCTTTTTGCATGAGAATTTCGTATTCTTGAAAATTTCCTCATTCCTCCCTTTCCAGATTAGCCAAGTTGTACACTCCCAAATACAAATAGCCGCAATTTTCCCTCTCCTCCCTTTAAGAATTCTACAGAAGTGTAGGAAATTCAAAAGAGGATTCGAGGATAAGACTGAATTAATTCTCAGCCACTTCACCACCTCCATCCAAATAGAGTACGAATTAGTGCACTCAAAGAAGACGTGTTTTACCGTTTCCGGCTTCTCATTGCATAGAGCACAATTTATGCTATCGTTCGAGCCAATAATTCCTTTCCTCCTCAACTTCTTCCGTGTTGGCAATCTCCCCCAGAGAATTCTCCAAGCTTGAATAGACACTTTTCGGGGGATGAATTTGTTCCATAAGCTTTTAAAACCTCTCTCCCTTTCCGCATCACGACCTCCTCCATCTTCTTTCCTCCTCAGCCACTCGTAAACCTCTTTTGTTTTGAACGTTCCCTCCTTTGAACCTTTCCATTTCCAACTGTCTTTAGTTCCATGTTTGAGTCGAGTCCTGTCCAACAAAGATACAAGATTGTTAACAATAAGTGTCTCTCTGTCAAATAGATCCCGCCTTCACTCCCATTTCCATCTCCAAGATTCCCCATCCCACTCCCCCATTTCACCCACCAACCCCTCCTTTTGATTGCTTAAATAAAACAATCTCGAGAAGGCGTCTCTCAACCTAACCCCTTCCACTGCCCACTTTTCATCCCAAAAATACGTATTTCTCCCATCCCCCACTTTCTTTTCAACTCACTCAAAGAACCACTCATTTGTCCCCCCTCCCGCCGTCATAATAACCTCTCTCCACCACCCTCGAACTCTCTCCCCCTCCTCCCCTATTCGGAAAACTGCCCAACAACCCCCCACACCATCCTACACCAAACTTTGACTCCACCACCCTAGCCCATAAGCTTTCCCTCTCATTCAGAAATCTCCAAATCCACTTTCCTAAAATGACCCTATTAAAACACCCTAGCTCTCTCACTCCAAGCCCTCTCCCCCTTTTCTCTCGAGTTACAAATGGAATCCCACTTAACCCAAGCTATCTTTCTCGACTCCCCAGAGCCCCCCCAGAAAAAGTTCCTTTGTAAACTAGTAATTTCTCTCTTAATTAAATTTGGAATGTGAAACAAAGACAAGTAGTACGTCGGTATGGAATTCAAGACTGCGTTGAGCAAAGTTAATCTCCCTCCATAAAAGATATTACGGTTTTCCCACTTCTTCAGCCTGTTACGAATTTTTTTCACCACGTCTTCCCATAATTCAGCACAGTCTGATTAAAAGCTAACCTTAACCCCCAAGTATTTGAAAGGAAAATTTCCTTCTTCACACCCCAATTCTCTAGCCATACATCTCAAAACTCCACCAGGTACATGTATACCATATATAGCGCATTATTTAAGTTCACTTTCATACCTGAGGTGATCTCCCAAAGCTTCAACAGCTGTTTAAAAAACTGAACATTCTCCATCTTTGTCTCACCCAAAAAATTTGTATCGTCGGCGAACTGCAAGTGCGAGATTCGAACTTGATTTCTCCCCACTGTTGCTGGAGCAAAAATGCCTAAGTCCGTAGCTCTCTTCATCAAAATGGATAGGCCTTCTGCAAAGAAATCATACCAATAAATTACCTTTGCTACGGATCACTTAAGAGGAGGAAAGAGATCGTTGGTTTTTTTTATCGTCATAGAAGATTTGAGGAAGAAGATATGTGCAGTTGGCGTGAATTCCGAAAATAAAAGTTAGATAATTCTGAAAACTAATGAACGCCACGTTTTGTATTATCTGTATGTGGCATCCATAATTTGGGCCACATATTTGTTTAGATGGAGAACATGTATTTTGGGTTGGGCGATGTATTTATTAAGATGGAGGGCATGTATTTTGGGTTGGCATTAATAATTTGGGCCACAAAAAAGATAGTTTGGGCCACTAAAAAAATATAATAAAAAAATAGTTTGGGCAACTGAGAAAATATATTGGACCTGTGCACTACCGAGCACTGGCAGAAACTGGCCAATTTAGCAAAATAACCTCTTTTATATAGTAATAGATATATTATGACAAACTTATTTCAGTTTGGGTGCAAGGACGATAATATTGATATCCTAAATTTACAAATTGATAGAAATTTTATTAAAATGATAAAAATTTAACATGAAGTATTGGATAATATTATTACTGATTTTAATATATAAATTTAACTTAAAATCTCAACAAAATGTGAATTTTTTATCACCATCATATCAATAGCAAAACATATAAACAGACTAAATTAAGCGATAAATTGATTTTCATAATAATTTAATACAACAAACTCATCAAATTAGCAATTTTGGACGTAATTTGAATATATCCATAGCATGTTGTTCTATCTTGACCAATTGGTTGACCATGAAATGGGATGGTGCGAACTTATCCAACACTGTTGAGACGTGTGCCTTCATATGACATTACATTTGAGGAGGTAGAGTGATCAAACTTGTTCAAGTGCTTCAATTAAATTGTTAACCACCACTTGTGTCATGACATGAAAATACAAGTGTATAAATATCTTTATCTACGAGAAACTATATTTTGATGATCTTACACACTATAAGTATTTTCGTTTAACCTTTATTTACGAGGAACTATATTTCGATGATATCAAGACTTTTAAAACATAATAATCATTTTTGTTTTCTGAATTCAAATCTTCATAATTTGATAAAGAGTATGTATAGAGTGAAATTGGTTTATATATGAATCATTGAAGTTTGTTTTCACTGAAAAATATTAGTTATTTTTACTGAAGAGTATTACTGGTTTACACTGAAGAGTCTTAGTTCATTTCCACTGAACAACTAAGACTCTTTAGTGTAAATCAGTAATACTCTTCAGTAAATACAACTAATACTCTTTAATGAAAACAATTAATATCCTTCAGTGATTTATGTATAAACCAGTTTCACTCTATACTTTGTCTTTGATAAATATTCTACGAGAAACTATATTTCGATGATATTTTTGCGTGCAAAATATCCTAAAATTTGGCGTACTTTGAACTACAACTCACCAATATCAATATTGATAATGATATTTTACCGATATTATAATGAAGATAATTTTTTCCACCGAATATCCTTATGAGGTGCCCAAAAAACAAAAATTATTGGGGATATTTTCAAATATTTTCATCATTGTTTATGTGGTAAATCACATTATTTCTATTTCAAATTTATTCCACCAAATTATTTCAATTCAAAATTCTTGCATTTTTGTTAAAAATTAAATAAGTTTTTAATCTCAATTCTACATCTAATACATATTATCTAACCTGTTAAACTTTTTATAGTATTATATAAATTACATTTTATTACTCTTCGTTATTCACCTTCTAAGGTTATTGCCTTCTTATCGTATTTTGGATTTTAAGTGGTTTTTGAAAACCAAGGTTTTGTAATCCATGTGGTTTTTAAAATCTTTGTTCTTTTTAGGTTTTGAGTAGGGTAGGTTTTAACTTTATTATGTAAAAAGTAAATGAGTGTTGTATAGGTTATTTATAGGGTTGTAGGATTAGGATTTCAAAAACCTAATTTTAAAACCCAAACTAGAATGAGTTTTGGATTTCAAAATCCAAATCCAGATTTTTAAAACCCAAAAAGAACCTTGCCTAAGTTTTCATTTTCAAATGTAGATTTTTTCGTCTTCTACCTTCGGTCTTTCGATTGTTTTGTTAAAGTGTCGTTGATCAATCATCGTTCATAATGGATACGAAATCGTCCTCTTCTTCTTTCATAGTGTATCCCATTTATTTCCTTCCATCTCTTATTAGGTTCTTTGGTAATGACCTTCTCTCACTTTTCCTTGTACGGCTTCAATTGAACTATTGCACGAACTGTCATTGCCGCCACGACTTTTATCTCTTATTAGTCTCTTGTCGCTGTTGAAAAACAACATCAATCAAACCCACCATCGTCCGGCTCATGTCAACTTTTTTAGCTATCGTTTCATTTTGTTTTGCTTGATTTTTCAGTTAATTCTTCTTCCGGTCGGTAAGTCAAATAAGAAAAAAAATGATCTTCACTATCTGGCAAGTAATCAGGAACAATACTCACACGAGTTTCACACTTTTTTTATTTGTGGTGAAGGGTAGACTGCACATGACAAATCAATTTTAATTATTTGTTTAGGTTTTATCACCCCAAGTACTCAAATTTAGAATATATTCTTCCGGGACATGTCCATAAATTAGTTGTTGTTCATCTTATCTGGGACATGCCCCTAAATGGGTTTCGGGCATCTTCGGCCCAAGTTACAAGTTTGGGTGCTTTGAATTTAATTTTGTTCAGGACACAATTCTAGATATAGTTCTTTAATTTTATTTTTTTAATGTTTGTATATCTTGATGAGGTTTATTAATTGTTGTGATATTTCTATTATTGTTGATAACTTAACTAAAACCATGTACTCCCTCCAATTTATTTTTTTATTGTCCATTGAAAAAGGACACGAGTTTTAATAAAAAGAGTTGTTTATTAGTATTTGTGGGTATAAAGTAGATTTTCAAAAGGGGTGAGAGTTGTTTATTAGTATTTGTGGGTATAAAGTTGATAAAGTGGTGTCATGAGTGTAAATAAATGGTGTTTTTAAGGAGTAAGTTAAAAGGGATGGTGTTTGCTTTTTGCTATTTTGGGTAAATGGAAAACAAAAAAAACCTTCCTTTTATGTTAAACGGATAATAAAAAATGAATCGGAGGGAGTAATTAGTATCAGTTGTGCATGTTAGGACAACTTCGTACGAGTTCAGTTGAACCTGTTAGTCTGCTGAATTGGACTTAGGCCAATTTCTAGTTCACGGGTTAATGGGGAACTTAACTTGTACAATTAAAGATTAGAAGACATTTGAAAAAAGACGATCAACTGAGTCTAGAAGACCTAAAGTCAGATCACTCCGAGCAAAGACAACTTAGTTTCTAAGCTTAAGACACCAGAAGAATTCGTAGTCAGTTGATAAGTGAAGTGTCATCTGGAGAATAAAAAACAATAAAGAATGACAAAGGGAATATATGTTAAGTGTTAGAGTTTTAAAAAAGACAAGTTGAGAAGAAAAAGAAAACCTTTAAATAATATAACTCCTTTGTTATGACTTTAGAAGACTTCAAAAGTGTTCGTTAGACACATTTGAGCATAGTCCATAAGGAGAAGACAATGCACGTATAAAAGCTGACACTAAACATTGCACTATAGTCTCAACGGATATAAAGTACAAGAATAGGTGAGACTTTGCCAGAAATGATATGGAAAGTCTATGCATTATTCTCAAGGTCTAACTGCACCCAAAACTAGGAAGACTTTAAAATATCTCTCCAAAAGAAATATTTGAAATCTCTCTATAAATACAAATCACAACCTCATAGTAAGGTTACAGAAATTCTACCAAGTCTATAAGCATTCAAGCACTCAAGCGAATTTCCGTAGAACAATGTTATACATACAAAGAAGACTTCCTAGATTTATTCTTAATGGTGTAGATCTGTTTCCATAAGCTTAAGCAGATACATTCAAGCTTATAGAGATTTTTTTTCAATTCTACCTTGGGCTAACAATTGTAAAAAGAAATTCCACCTAGTTGGAAATCTACCCTACATCAAACTATATCTTCGATAGTTAAGTTAGTTTGATCGGTTTAATAAGTTGGGTTGGACTCAACTGAAAGATTATGTAAGTGTCCCTTGACACTTAAAATCAATATTCCTAAGGTACTGGAATTATCCTCGTTTTATCTGGGAAGAGCGGATGTAGAAGTTGGGTCTTCAAAGTTCAAACCAATATAAATATTTGTGTGTTTTACTTGCTTTTATATAAACTATCATATGTCTAATCATCTCACCTGCATAAACTCGTATGGATTTGATTCACATCAAATGATTAAAGGCGATTTGTACTTAACCATTTTCACAAAAAAATCATTTACACGAGTTAGAGCCCACACACTTCCGCTCTCAACCTAATATGATAGTTATCCAATTGATCAGTGATATCAGTAAGACAATTATCAGGTTAGGCTAAACACCTCACACCACTTAGTCTTATTTGAAGCAGTTTATATCCAAGTTTGCTTATCCTGTTAAGTCATAAAAAATTGTTTAAAAGTCTATTCACTTCTCCCTTCTAGATTTCTAACCCTCTTTTAAACTCGTTAGGTGACATACATTGATGATTTAAGTTAAATGAAAACTGTGTGCTAGAGAACTTGATAATTCAATTGATCTTGATTCAACATGGGCATTCTTGATTGGATTTTTTTTTCCCGTTATTCATTCTTTGGTGTTCTAATCCAGCAGATTTGGAATTTTGAATTTAGGTTTAATCTAAAAAAAAAAAATACATATGTTTATGATTTGGGGGTTTCCATGATATAATTGTAAACATATTAATTTTGCACCCAATTAAATGATGACACGTGTACGAATAAATATTAATATCAAAATAAATTTATTATTTTATTTTGGGGATTTAAATAAATTAATTCTCAAATTAAATAATTAAATTAATTAGTATTTAATATACACAGTCCAAACTTGCCAAACATACGAGTCTGCAGTAATTAATACGGTTGACTTAGTGCCCAAGAAAAAATCAAATCGTATCTTGCATGAAGAAGGAAAGAAATTAATGCAAATCAACTAAATCTGGAAATTGGCCTATAAAAGTCCATCAAATCGGCATCCACTAATCAGAAAGTGCCACGTGGCACCATGAAGAAGGAAATTTTTCATCCCATCACCCTATAAATAGGGGTCTTCATTCATTCATTTTACACACATTCAGACAGACAGAAGCACAAGGAATTCAGAAGGTCAAGAGCTTTTGAAGATTCAAAGCGTTCTTCGTCAAATTCAAAGCGTTCTTCGTGGGAAGCGATCAGAAACGGCATCCGATCCGAGATCAAGGTCCAGCACCCCTCTGATCCGGCGTTTCTCCTTGAAGATTCAAAGGCGTTCTTCGCAGCTTCAAAGCGTTCTTCACGCAAGTCTACCATAAACAGCCTCCGATCCGAGATCAAGGTCCAGCACCCCTCCGATCCGGCGTTTCTCCTTGAAGATTTGAAGAATCTTTAAAGGCGTTCTTCGCACAAACCTACCATAAAAGGCCTCCGATCCGAGATAAAGGTCCGGCACCTCTCCGGTCCGTCGTTTCTCCTCAAAGATTCAAGGGACGTTCTTCACCAAATTCAACGGCGTTCATCCCGCCTTCGAAGGCGTTCATCCCCCAAATTCCAAAAATAACGTTTAATCCAAAATAAGGCGTTTCGCCCTTGGATTAACGTTATAAATTCAAAGATCAACCTCAAACGAAGATCAAGGCGAGGATTTCACTCGAAGAACATCCAAGTCAAGGTCAACACCGAATAGAAGAATCAGATGATCAAATCTAGAGTTAGTCAATCCACACACAAGTTTTTCGGTTTAATCCGAATAAATATAAATTGTAATCTTTTTCGTGTTTATTATATTTAATAAATTCGAAATTTGCAGTTACAATAATGTTATGAACTAATATAGAGAATGTAAAGTCTTATTTAAATTAGTTGCATGCACGTGGATCTAAGTGATCCAGTCCTCTATATATATTTATATTTTGGTATGAAATGATATATACCAAAAATTTGCTACGGGACAATATACCTAATTTTTGGTAATGAAATAGTATGCATTTTTAACATAGTAAAATATCGGGGATACGAGATCATCATTACAACATCAATGTGATTATAGATATAACAAAAAATTGTTACGACATACATTATAGTTAGATATTTTTTATATATTGTACCATACTACATTACCATCGATCCCTAGCTGATCAGATCCATTGAAAATATGTAACGTCTTATTGTTTTAGGCACTTGAACTCTGCCACCTAAATGGGCAATATCGCCTTAATAAGAGCTCTGTCCCGTAAAATTAGATAAATTTATGAGACAGTTTCACACAATACATCTACATAGTTATAATATCCTTTTGAACTACGAGTCCATAAAAAGTAAAAAATGTTAGATGAGATTACCGAAAATTCTCAAGAGATTTGTTCTAGGCTTCTAGCTACCAAACAATTATGTTTGTTTGAACAAATTAACAACTACTCCTTAAAATGGTTTTATTCACCAAATAATAATACAAAATAACATAATATTCCGTCAATGCAAATATGAAGAAAACAAAATAAGAGAAATTTCGCCTAATTATTCAAATTATTGACAATTTTACCTTTGCCTAATTTGTCAAGACCTTTTCATCTCAGTTAAAGGGCCACGATAAAGGCCCAAAACTGATCGAGGCCCTTCCCTACCCCACATCCAAACAAGCCCATCTTTATCCTAAACTGTGACACCGACTCAGAGTCGGATTTGATTCAGTGTATGAAGAACGAAAGCAATCATACACTGATTCAAACACGAAATCCATAAATCTGTCTTCTTATAATCTCTTTTTGTATTTAATTTTTTAATTATGGAGCATCAAGCTATTGAAAATCATCAAGAAATGGAGGATGAGGAATTTCCAGAAGAATTCCAGTGTTTTGTGTGCCTGTAAGTATCGCTGAATCTCGTAAATTTTGTTTAAATAATTCAATAGCTACATCGTAGTGATTTGTGTTTGGGAGTGAAATAGCGTATGTCTGTGAATTGTGATTAATTAGGCTTTCCAGAAATCGAAGAAAAGAAGAGAGAAGTGTTGTATTATAGTACGGAAGTTGATGGATATATGTGAAATTGGGAAATGGATCAATGTCGGTGCAAGCTTTTCGTTATTAACGAATTATCGTGTAGGATTTATGTTTGTGCAAGTTTATAATTATCATTATCATGTAGGGTTTATGTTGGCACAAATTTTTTAGTTATCATTATCGTGTTGGATTTATGGATGTGCAAGTTTTTAATATCAGTGAATTATCATGTTGAGAAGTTTTGTTCTTGATTTTGCAGGGATATCATGTACAAACCTGTGGTTTTAGGTGAATTGGATTCAGAATATTGACTGCAGATTATATAGTTTTTTACTGTTGCTTTGAAATGAAACTACTAATCTTGTTTTATATTTTTCTTATTTCCAATTTTTTGCAGCATGTGGTCACATTTCTTGTTTTTGGTGTATACACAAAGCAATGGATATGGCCCATGTGTCACATTGTCCTGTCTGCCGCAACCCTTATTACCACTTTCCTAGAATCTGTGAATTGTTCCATTACTTACTTTTGAAGTTATATCCCCTGGCATACAAAAGAAGGGAGAAACAAGTTGCAGGTATGGTGTGTTAGAATACCTACAGTATAACTCTAGAATTAACTTGTATTGTTAATGATTTCTCGGGTATCAAATATATTGACTCATGAATATAGTGATATGTTGCTGCTTACTGAATCTACTGCTTCACTGTGTGTATGTTCATAGGATATACAATCGGAGTGGAGGAGTTGTAAAATATGTTGCATGTAATCTAGAACTAGCGAGCATCCTTTAATTTTATTTTTTGGATTTTGGTGCATTGTGTGTGTGGGGGTGGGGTAATGGTGGGGATACTAGAAGCTTGATTGAGAATATAATGTCATGAGATAATTTTTTGAGTGATGTAACATCTGATATTGCTCTGTTAATCATGATCCACATTACATGTTTAACTGTTTGATGAGCTAACTTTCAAATAAATGACTTTTATAATGCTGACTGGATAGGACGTATTATACTATCGTATTATACTATTATTATGGTGTACCCTATCAAAAGGATACCTTGTTTTATTTTAGTTGTCACCATTCAGAGCTTAACTTTGATATGCAAGTGCAAAGCCTCATATTGACGGCCTGAAGTCGGTCTATGTATTATATAGTTTCTTTGTAGCTAATTGCTTATTTCAAACTTCATCTTGTTATAGTTTTACTTGTCTACAATGTATTTAAACTTTATATGTACTCTCCCATTTTCCAACATAGGTAGCCCTTGAATCAACATTATATTTTCTACTTCTTTGGGATGTATATTTTCTCATTTCTCAAATACTATTAGCCTAAATACGAGCAAGTTGTTAAATACTCTATTTTGTGACTTTTGCAGAGGAAGAGAAAGAAAGAGGAGATAAATCTCCACAGTTTGATATGAGCGTCATTGATTCTCAGATAAGCAAGGTGACGAATGATCAAGACATTTCCTGTCCACCTTTTGGAGAGGTCTGCATGGGTTCTAATGCCACCACATGTGTAGGGGATCATTCTCTCATTCAAGACTCTTCACAAATTACTTCTCACCTAGATAATAAAACTATACTGTCATCAAGTTCTGAAAATACTAGCAAAAAAGCTGATTCTGAGGTCGAACTTACTAACAAGGTGCTTGTAACTGACTTGCAATGTGTTGTTTGCAAGCAACTCTTATGTCGTCCGGCAGTTCTCAATTGTGGTCATGGTAGGTTATTTTAAAAATTCCTGGAAAAATTGTACTTTTTTATACTTTATTTATTCATTGGTTCATCTTTCACGTTGCAGTTTTTTGTGAAGCTTGTATTCAAGAGCGTGACAATGTCTGTAAATGTCCATTGTGTCAAAGTCCACATCCAAAAGGATTCCCAAATGTCTGCTTAGTTCTTGATCAATTCTTAGAGGAGCATTTTGCCGAAGAATATACAGCAAGAAAAAAATCTTTGGCTAATTTTCAGAGCACCAATCCTTCAAGAAGTAAGTTACAGTTTGTGTACCTTGTGTATTGATACTAGTACGAGTTAAGTTCAAGTTTTTGAATTATATTACTGTTTCCTGAAGATGGAACATATGCGTACACTTATTCACAATAGTCCCTAGATTCAAGTTTCAATAAGTGTTTTTAAGAAAGTCTTTAAAAGTAATAGATGGTCAATTCCTTGTTTATAAAATGTTGTGTTATATGAGTCTCTCAATTCAAAATATTTTGGCCTAATTATTTAATACATAAGTATAATTTATTTTTATCTTTGTTGGGAACTTGCCTCAGCAAATTTATTTATATGTTTGTTCTTGATCAGCAGTGTATATATTACTTTGTGTTATGATATTCTGGATCCATAGCTCAAGTGAAATACATATCATGTGCTGATATATCGAGTTTTCTGTTCTGATTCTTCATTGTTGCATCATTTTTCATATGGTTCAACAGAAAAACAGGAGAAGGGTGTTCAATTTCCTTTGTTTTCTCGCAATGGGCTCAAGTTTCATCCAGGAGTTGGTTGTGATTATTGTGGGGTAACTCCATTTTCTCGAATTTTTCTTTTTCCTCGCACGCCAGCATTTATAATGATTTCACTAAATATATACTTTTATTTAAATCAAGTCATGGTTTCTTTTCCCAGATGTGCCCTATAATTGGACTAAGATACAAATGCAAAGATTGCGTGGAGAAAATAGGGTTCGACCTTTGTGAAGGTTGTTACAACAGTTCCTCCAAGCTTCCTGGGCGATTTAACCAGCAGCATACTAAAGAACACCAGTTCGAGGTTATGCCTTTTCCAGCTTTTTTCCGAGAGCTCCTTGGAGCTGAATATGATAATGGAACTGGTGGAAGAAGCTCGGATAATGATATTCACGTTATTTATTTGACAAATGATGACTCTGATGACGAGATGTCAGCACCTCTTGAATCGCCTACTGAAGAACTACCAGATCTTGAAAATACTACGGCCCCCCCTGATTCCTCGAACGATCAATTAGAAGATCAATCTAGGCATCTAGCTGATGAATCTGCTTCCTGAAAGCCTGTGTGGATATTATTCACTCAAGACATTAAACATTGAACTGCATGATTATGGCTTTATTGTTGGAATGAAGTCTTGGATATGAGCCTTTATATGATAATATTGATTACTGAGTTTCAGTTAAAGGCTTCTTCCTCTTATTAATATGTATTACTGTGTTAAATATTGATCTTGTATGTAAAACTGAAATGTTTTTTTTCATCAATTGCTCTTCCCTTGCCAAACCTGATCTTGTTTGTGCACTTGTTTAACCAATCTCTGCCATGTAGACTTTATTGTAGTTTAAAATGGCATGTAACATTTGATAGATATAAATTTGAGACGGTTAGAACTAATTAATTAATTAGGGAAAAGAATACAATTTGGGTATGTGGAAAAGATTCACAAAGTTGAATTAGACGCTACACCATTTTGGTAGGTTTTCTGGTTTCACGTGACCTTTCTTTTATTTTTTTAGTATTTAGTTTTTAATTTATTGTTATTATTGTGTATATAAAATGTCATTATTTTGAAAAGTATTTAGTTTTTAAATAATAATATTTTGTATATACAATGGTGAAATCGATAAGTTTGAGTTCATCGAAGTTTTACAACATCATTCCACACCTAATAAATTGTTAAACAATTAAACGTGTTAGCTATAGATTAACTCTCAGAATCAGCTCCCCAATATCGTTGCAAGTGTTGATAAAAAATTGAAGAACCTCGAGAGATTGATTCTATCTGCCATGCATTAAAAATAAAAAAATAAAATTTATTCGAATTTATTATAAAAATACATCATCCAAAAGTAATAATACAAATAATAAGGTTTGCTTACTTAAATCCAACTCCCACATTCACAATTTCTGCAATCTTCTCTAACTAGAAAAGTTGAACAAGAGAACCCCCAATCCCAATCCTACGATGGCTAGTGACACTAGAAAATGAAGAAACTTGTAGGTCGATTCGCTCGATTTATTCACGTTCATAGTCGAAATCATAACTGGATTCGTCGTTTCTGTAGAATTTTTCATATTCGGATCGACTTCACCAACATAAAACTCATCCAACATCAGCCTAGCTGCACTACCATGACCTACATCTTCAAATTCTTCGCTAGCATCCTTACCTATAAAGATCAAATTTGGAAGAGTATTTTCATTTTTCATGTATAAAGGTAACTAATGAACTCAGAAGTAAATATTGACTAAATTAGCGTATAATCCAAGAATATAAATCCATGATCATTGATACATAAAACAAGTTGTATAAAGACTAAAGTATCATACCGGCTTGTCCCAATAACACATCTTCACCACCAGGATGCTCATTTAGATAGTTTGTCACATTATAAACCTGTAATTTCATTTAAAATTAAAATAATATACGTGCGTAATTTAATTATATAAATAAGAACACCACAAAATTTCAACAATACCTCACAGTATTAACTTTAAAAACAAAATCTAACAAAGATTTATTAAAATAAGAAATCAATATTTGAGCAGGATCAAACTCAAAATTTCAACTAGCTCTAAAAAAGAAAAATCCTATTCTTTTAAAAGGAATTGTATCAATTTTAAATTTTATAATACTATGCATCTAAAATTATATACACAAAATGAAATATAATAAATTAAATATGAAAAAAGTATTATGTATAGTAATTATTACCGTGAACAACAATTTACTAATAACTTATAATGAAACAAATAATATTTTTAGTGAAAACAACTAATGCCCGTCAAATAATACCTTTCATATAAACAACTAATAATTTTCGAAATTGATATTTTAGATGCAGTTTATTAATACATTTAATCAAAACAACTAATATTCTTCAAACAAATTTTACTTTACCTTGCCGTTTATTATGACCCAACAATCTTCGGTGGTATTGTGAGCAGAAACATCTGAATAGGTGAGCAGCTTACTTTCAGCCCCCATTAATTTCTCTTTCTTTCTACAGACGCTTTGAAGACCAAGAAAGAGAAAGTCTCTCGTAAATTGATCAATTCCTGGCTGATTGTTGAGATATATACATAAATATATATCTATATATAGACAAGAATTTTTAATGCTACAAATTTAGGAATCGTCAATTATTTGATAAGTTTAATACCATGATTTGTCACATAGTATGTAGATTGTAGATGGATGTATCAATCGAGAGGGACATATGCATATGTTATACTTGTTCTTGTTTTTATCACCCGGTGGTTTTAGATATTCCGCACAAATATTAAAAGAAAAAATTATTATATGAGTGATACTCACGAAATTTATTATTATAAACATCAATTTACTAATACCTTATGTTAAAATAATTAATATCACTTTAACTAATACGTTTAGTGAAAATAACTACTCACTTCCTCCCCTATTAATTTTCATACGTAGGGTGATACACTTTTTAAGAAAATCTGCTTTATTGATTTTTTGGACCAATGAATGAAAAATATTTTAAAATAAAATAGACATTGTGAGAGCGTTTTATTTCCATATTTGGACGTCCCAAAAAGAAAAATGCGAAGATTATTAGGGAACGAAGGGAATAATATCTTTCGGAGCTAACACCTTTAGTAAAATTCACTGATATTTTTAATATAATTTACTAGTACCATTCGAATAAGTTTAAGCATGAATATCGTTCACATAATACCTACTCTATTTATATATAATTGAAATGTCAATGTCTCATATGTACTTAGTGCAGGGTGAATTCACTCAGCAGTTGAGAATGTTTACATTGAAAAGTGCAGACTGATTACACAATCATCCACACTTTTTAGTATAAACAACATCAACTGTTGAGTTAGTGCACATGCACTAGGTGCCCAAGATCTTATAAAAAATAATTAAATACTCCCTCCGTCCCGATATTATTCGCACACAAAAAAGGGCACACATTTTAAGAAAAGTTCACTTTTTGAATAAAGTAATGACATATGGGTAAATATGTGTATATTATTGTGAGTGTGCATGCAAATCAAAATTTTCTTTTTTAAAGTGTGCAAATAATTTTGGGACAGACAAAAAAGGAAAATGTGCAAATAATCATGGGACGGAGGGAGTACTATTTCCCAAAGAAATTATTTTTCTCCATATTTTATTGGTATTTATATCTTATATATTGTAATAAAATAATGAAAATGTATTATGTGAACAATATTCACGGTCAACATTGCTTGAAGGGTACCGGTAAATTATACCAAAAATATTAGTGAATTGCACTAAAGATATCAACTCCGAAGGATATTAACTGTCTTCACTAAAGATATTAGCTATAGTGATATTCATTATTTCACTAAAGATATTAGTTGTTTTAACATAAAATATTAGTAAATTGTTGTTCATAATAATAGTTACCGTGAATATCTTTCATATGATACTTTGCCTAAAATAATTATTTCCACTAGAAGATTTGCAAAATACAATATGATATTATTGAATTTTAAGGAATATTCTAAATTTTACACACAAGGTAAAATAATAAAAGTATGTACTATATAGTAAAATTGATTTATACATAAATTATTAAAATATATTACTAGTTATTTTAGTAAAGATTATAAATTATTTTTACTGAAAAGTTTTAATTTATTTTTAGTAAATAACTTATGCTTAAAAACGACTGATACAGTGATATGCTTAAAAACGACTGATTTGTTTAATCGCAGATCAGTTTCATACCAATTCAAATTATATTTGTCAAATTATTTAAGGAAAAAAACATTTTTTTTTGCCAAACATAGCCCAAAAAGCATATAGCCCAAAAAGCCAAGGCCCGATCGAACATCTAGTCCTTTGCCCTTCTCGCAAGAAATACATCAACAAAAAGATTCCTACTTCTTCTTTTCTACCTTGTAATCACTAATCATCTCTCATTCCGTTAGATCGAAACCCTAACTCTGAACAATGGCTACGGCAGCGACGATGGTGAGCTCCGCCGGCGGGCTACTGGCGATGCTGAACGAGAGCCACCCGGCTCTTAAGCTACACGCTCTGTCCAATCTCAATGCCTTCGTTGATTACTTCTGGCCGGAGATCTCAACCTCTGTCTCAATTCTGTATGCACTTTCTCTTCCTGTTCTTACCGATTTCAGAATGAGTGTTTTCTTGGCTAGATTTTCGTTGCTTTGGTTTAGGGTTTTTCTAGTTGGCAATTGGGGGTTTTGGTGGAGCCTTTTTTAAGAGAAATCTGGGAATTTGTTTAAAGTTGGGGATATTTAGTGACGTCTTGAGTAGTTTTTTAGGTGAGTATGTTGAAATTTGGTGGTTATAGAATACAATTTGCATCAACCAGCGGGAAATTGGGTGCGGGTATGGATCTTGAGTCTTGTGGGCTTTTCTTTAATTTATATTTTTAGAAGGGTACTGAAGACAATAGAGACATAAGGTGTGTTGACAAATCCTATTATAATGCGGTATCTAGGTTTTTATCCAATTGAAATGTTTTTCCTTGCTGAATTATACATTATATGTATATGTACCTTGGATGAAAACATGAAGCAGAATTAGATATTTATGCATGTATCTCAATTTGCCCGTTTTTGATTAGAAGCTTTGCATATGTTTATGTAGTTCCAGGGAAATATTCCTATTTAGTTTGAGTTTGTGGTGCTACTTGTTTTATGATCTAATTCAACTTTTTATTTCTTGTTGATTGCCTACAATTTCAAGATCTTTATCTTCATATGTCGTTGCAAGAAGTTCTTAATATCTATTCAACAAAGATATCTATTTACTTTCCTTGAAATTTCACGTGAGCAATTTTAATTGAGTCTGTTTAGTTGTATAATTGAATGGTATTGTATTCTTTCCATATGATTTCAGAGAGAGTTTATATGAAGATGAAGAGTTTGACCAGAGGCAACTAGCTGCCTTGCTTGTTTCAAAGGTAATTGTGTTTCGCCTTGTTTCAATGTGATTGATCCTGTGTTGTGTTTGATTTTTGTTGTTAAAGTGTTTCACCGTGCTTACTCCTAGTCTATCAAAAGCCGCTTTGTGTTGTTTCTATTATTAGATCCGCTATTGTTCATACCTTTTTCCTGCCTTGTCTATCTTGAAAGTTTTCTCCTGTTACATCCTTTGTATGATTAGCAAACTATTTATGTAATAAAGCAATGGTTAAAAGAACAATATGCACTTGATAATTTTGCTCAGCATGTAGCATGTAATGTAACACGTGATTTCAGCCTTTCTGTTCCATGTTTGTTGCAATATTGATCTGCGCCACTCCTAATATTTATCTGGAATTCAACCTTTTTTGGGGTCTAATTATAATCCCCAATTAAATCAGACTTGTAAGAGAAATAATTAGTTATTCTCTATCTGAATATCTTTTATCTCTTTGAAAATATATCGTGAATTATTTCATCAGGTTTTCTACTACCTGGTTGAACTTAATGACTCGCTATCATATGCTCTGGGAGCTGGTCCTCACTTTGATGTGTCCGAGGATTCAGACTATGTCCGTACTCTTCTTGGTAAGAGTTATTTTTCAGTCTTTCCTTTAATGATTTGTGACAATTGCTCCAATATGTCTTGCTGTTGTCATCAAAATGATAGTAATTCAAATATACGAGATATTTTCATTGTTTCCTATGACATAGAGTTTATAATAGTTTTTATTATCGTTTTGTGCCCCTCAGCTAAAGCAATTGATGAATATGCCGGTGTGAAGACTAAAGCAGCTGAGGAAAATGATGAATCTGCGGTGGTAGACCCTAGACTAGAGGCGATTGTTGAAAGAATGCTTGACAAGTATGTGAAGTTGCTCTTCATGTTATCAAGCGTAGTTATGTGGTTCCTTCTATGTTGCCTTTTCTTACCCTTTTTTACAGATGTATTGCAGATGCAAAATACCATCAAGCTATAGGAATGGCCATTGAATGCAGACGTTTAGATAAGCTCGAGGAAGCAGTTGTACGGAGTGATAATGTTCATGCAACTATAAATTATTGCATTGATGTGTGTCATTCCTTCGTCAATAGAAGAGAATACCGTCGCGAGGTGAACTCATTTATTCCATTTTGTAATCTTGCTTGCTAACCTTTTGCTACTTATTATCATATGCTTTGCTATAAGAAAAACTAATTGGAAATTATAAAAATAGCAAATATATCATCCTAAATGTAAATGACCTAAATTTACAATTGAAGGCTGTCTCTGTTGATATTAGATGATGGACCAATTCTATCAACACCTGTGAAAAAAACTAGAATCTTCAGGTTCAGATTTGAAGTATTTAGTGAACTGTAAGCCAAAAGCTTGGTTTGAGAGATTTATTGGAATGGATTCTGATGATGCTAATTTGGTATTACATCACAATCATTAGCGAGTATCTATTACTTGTCATTCTAATCCTTAAATTTTCTACAGATTCTCCGTCTACTTGTCAAAGTATACCAACAACTGCCATCTCCTGATTATTTGAGCATTTGCCAACGTCTAATGTTTTTGGATGAGCCTGAAGGTGTTGCAAGCATATTAGAGAAACTCTTACGATCAGAAAATTTAGATGATGCACTGTTGGCATTTCAAATATCTTTTGATCTGGTGGAAAATGAATACCAAGCCTTCCTTTTGAAAGTAAGAGATCTGCTTCCCAGTGCCAAGAAGCCACAGCCTTTACAGCCAACACAGTCGGAGCCTGCTCAGCCAGATTCTGAACAAACTGGAAATGTTGTCATATCGGAGGATGTTCAAATGGCAGATGGAACTCAGGCAGATGATAGTACAACAGTTTCTGACCCGCGTGAAGCTGTTTATGCTGAGAGGTTGATAAAAGCAAGAGGAATCTTATCAGGAGAGACTTTTATACAGTTGACTCTGCAATTCTTATACAGCCATAATAAGTGAGCCAACAGTTCTCCAACTTAATTCGTAGTATTAAATGTTAACTATAACGTAAGTCACGTCACATGCTGATTTATAGTGTCAGATATTCTAACAGAGTTGATTACTTATCTGCTTCAGATCGGATCTTCTCATTCTTAAGACCATAAAGCAGTCTGTTGAGATGAGAAATAGTGTTTGCCATAGTGCAACTATATATGCAAATGCTATCATGCATGCTGGAACAACTGTGGATACATTTCTGCGTGAGAATCTGGTATCTCACCGTCAACTTAGTTAATATCTTTCACTATATATTTTTGTTTGGTTTGTGTTCTTTTTACTAATACTTGGTTCTTTATTATCAGGACTGGCTGAGTAGGGCTACAAATTGGGCGAAGTTTAGTGCCACTGCAGGACTTGGTGTTATCCACAGAGGCCATCTGCAGCAAGGAAGATCACTCATGGCGCCTTACTTGCCACAAGGTGGGGCTGGTAGCGGTGGCAGTCCATATTCTGAAGGTGGAGCTTTATATGCTCTTGGTTTAATACATGCTAATCATGGGGAGGGAATCAAGCAATTTCTTCGAGAGAGCTTGCGTAATACTAATGTCGAGGTCAGTACTGTGCTTTCATGTGATATTGGCATTATTTTTATGGTCTTTGCATGTTTTTCACTTAAACCAGAAGCTAAATGCTGGGATGTTAACAACTTTGCAGGTCATTCAGCACGGTGCCTGCCTAGGTCTTGGTCTGGCAGCTTTAGGAACTGCTGATGATGATATCTTTGATGAGATAAAAAATGTTTTATACACAGACAGTGCGGTTGCTGGTGAAGCTGCTGGTATTAGTATGGGTTTGTTGATGGTTGGAACTGCTAGTGAGAAGGCTGCTGAAATGCTTGCTTATGCGCACGAGACACAGCATGAGAAGATTATTAGGTAATATCTTATTATATTACTCACTCTTGTCTCGTAAGAATTTGCACACTTTCCTTGTTTGAACGTTCCACACCAATTTGCACACTATCTAACAAAGAAACATTGAATTGCGTGCACACACTAAAAAATATACACATATTTACCCATATGCCACTACTTTACTCCTTTTCTTATTCCACGTGAAATCCCAAGGTGCAAACACCCCTGGGGCGGAGGGAGTATTATTTTTTGTTACTCATAATGATGATTTGATCATTATGATATAATAATGACAGGGGTTTGGCATTGGGTATCGCTCTTACTGTCTATGGGAGAGAGGAAGAAGCAGATACTCTAATTGAACAAATGACTAGGGATCAGGACCCTATATTGCGTTATGGAGGAATGTACGCTATTGCATTAGCATACCGGGGGACAGCTAACAATAAGGCTATACGTAAACTGCTGCACTTTGCTGTTTCAGACGTGAGCGATGATGTCAGACGGACTGCTGTTCTAGCACTGGGGTTTGTTTTGTATTCTGATCCTGAACAGGTTGGTGCCTTTTCTTCAAATTTTCTTGGGAGCTAATTTATTGATGGGTTTTCTTTGCCTATGCATCTATGCATACAATGTCTATGTACTTTATGATTACAGTATCTTTTTATTCAAAAGAGATTTTTGGTGTTGTAAGAATCTAAACTTACTCCAAATGCAGACTCCTCGAATTGTTTCTCTGCTCTCTGAGTCCTACAACCCACATGTTCGGTATGGTGCTGCCCTAGCTGTTGGAATATCTTGCGCAGGTACTGGTCTTAGTGAGGCCATATCATTGCTGACGCCTTTGACGTCAGATGTTGTTGACTTTGTTCGTCAAGGAGCTCTAATTGCAATGGCAATGGTGATGGTACAAATCAGTGAAGCCAGTGATTCTCGTGTTGGTGCATTCAGGTATTGCTTTGTAATATTTTCATTTCGCTGACACTTTAATATTTTTCTGCTTACACTTTTTTTTCCATAGGCGTCAATTGGAAAAAATAATCCTTGATAAACATGAAGACACAATGAGCAAGATGGGTGCTATATTAGCTTCAGGAATCCTTGATGCTGGTGGAAGAAATGTGACCATCAAGTTACTTTCAAAGACCAAGCACGATAAAATTACAGCGGTTGTTGGTTTGGCAGTGTTCAGTCAGTTTTGGTACTGGTACCCGCTTATATATTTTATTAGTCTGGCATTTTCACCTACTGCGTTCATTGGTTTGAACTATGACCTGAAAGTACCCAAGTTTGATTTTGTATCACAAGCAAAACCATCGTTATTTGAATACCCGAAGCCTACTACTGTACCTACCACAACTTCAAGTGTTAAGTTACCTACAGCGGTTTTATCTACGTCAGTTAGAGCCAAGGCCAGGGCTAGTAAAAAGGAAGCAGAGAAAGCAAATGCGGAGAAGGCAGAGCCTAGTTCTGGGAAGGGAAAAGCAACTGAGAAGGATAGTGATTCCATGCAGGTTAGTACTGCTTCTGTTTTCGTATAATACCATGATTTGTTTTAATTTTATGCCTTTTCTTTTCCCTTGAAAGTTTTTTCCTTCTCTTACCCCATATGGAAGTTATCATCTTTCTTGGCTGGTAGCATGGGGATTGACAAAATTGCTAATTTCGAGCGATCCTATGTATGTCTCCTGTTATCAGATTGAAATTGCAACGGAGAAGAAGGCTGAACCCGAGCCTTCATTTGAAACCTTGACTAACCCAGCGAGAGTTGTTCCTGCCCAAGAAAAATTCATCAAATTTCTCGAAGATGGTAGATATGTGCCAGTGAAATCAGCTCCATCGGGGTTTGTGCTGTTAAAAGATCTTACTCCGAGTGAACCTGAGGTGTTAGCTCTCACAGATGCACTTTCGTCCACGGCACCGAATACTACTGCATCAACCACCGGACAACAGGGCCCAGCCTCTGCAATGGCTGTTGATGAGGAACCAGCACCCCCACAATCATTTGAATATACATCATAGTTTAATTTATGGGTAAATGCTCTGTTTCTTTTGTAAGTTTGCTGAAAAGTCATGAAATATTTCGGAGCCAAAAGTATGATCATTCATCACTCTGCTGCCAAGTCTTGAAACTGTATCCTTTATTGAGCTTAGATGGTGGGTTCTATTCTCTTTCTTTGGCCTGCTACGATTTTTCTACGAAAGGAATGGAAACGGGCCATGAACGATCTGCCACACTCGCAACATGTATCGATTAACTTTCTTTTGGTTTTATTTCCTTAGGAGGCTTTTATCCACTTTGCTGTAATTTTATGATTATATTTTCTTCACACAATACATTTCTCATAGATTAGTTTCTCGATTTCACTCATGAATGCTTCAATTTGATGATTGTTAGTCGTGCAAGATGAAATCTTGATTTAATTACCTAGCACACACTAGTTACCGAATAAATCAGTGTATTTAATTGTGTGTAACATGCTATCATGTTGTAAATATAGTCAAATAACTGGTTGTTACGACCCCGGAAGAAAGCTAAGTAGTTATTGTGGTGAGACGAAACATAATCTGGAAATGTCATTATAACACTTAGAAAGTTATTTCGGGCAGATGGAAATTTGTGTTTACATCCAAGATTCAAACATTGATAAAAATGGAAAAGGGGACATAACTGAACAAGTGGGGTGATTTAAACAGTAATATGGAAAAGGATGCTCTGGCTCAAGATCAAACTCTCGTATCATGCATGTGTGTCTCTGTCTGTATGCTCAGGTCGGCACTGAAGAATGCTAAGGGTAGAATGGTAACTTGGTGAATCCTAGACATGATTTTTTTTGGGCCAATCAATCAGGTAAGATGTGTCATGTTGAATAGGAGTGAGTTAACATGATTGTGCGTTAACTCTTCCATACTCAAATCAGACAAGACAATAACAAACAGTGTAGGTTATGGAGGTTGAATCTTATATGAACTAGTTATAGGTAAAAGAAACTACTCACTCTTCCACGAAAATTTGCTTTATTCGGACGCAATACACTATTTTGCATACTAAAAAAATATATATATAAAAATATACACATATTTATTCACATTCTACTATTTTATTTGAATTTTTTTTCTTAATTTATGTGCACAATTAGGTGCGTAAATTTCTTTGAGATGGAAGGGGTACTATATTGAACTTGATAAGATACTCTCTCAACTCATTCTAACCGTCTTTCTAGAGTCGTTTTATCCTTCAATTTGTTTTCTGGGATAGTATGTATTAACTAAACAAAATTACCCAATGTGGATAAATGAAAGAGTAAAAATGTTCCATTATATGTATGTGTGTACTGTTATTTATTAACTTTCTTAATTAATTCGTTTGAATCATTCATAAACATCAGTTATAATGGATAAGAGGATGTGAAGTGTCATATGTGAAGTATGAAGTCTACTGAGCTTAATTCAATAAGGAGCTATGTTGATGAAGTGTTAGCCGTGGGAGTTAGTCTATTTGGGGTATCAGTAGAGTTATATCAGATGAGGTTCATCAGATGAGGTCTAACAGTGGAGTCCTAACAGTGGAGGTCTAGACCGGAAGTCATCTGATGTTAAGTGACCAAGTCAGCTGAGGTCAAGTCATCTGATATAAAGTACAAAGACGCGAAACACCAAGTTGAAGCTAACTGAAGGCGGTTCTAACTGAATCAACTGAAGCGGTTATTGGAGTTTGTTAGCCAGCTGGATAACTGCTTTACTTATGAGGTAGTTACAACTGAATCAAGTTAGAGATTCAGCTCAATCTCTGTATCTATAAAAGGGGATTTCTCAACTGAGAGAATAACTTAGAACTTGACATCATCTGTGAGCGCAAACACGAGAGATTGTGAGCGATTGTAACTTGTAACTTCCGTTTTCTTTCTTAGTGGAATACTCTATCCTCTCGGATCCCGTGGACGTAGGAGTTTTTCTCCGAACCACGTAAAATTCTGGTGTTCTTGTGTGACTTTCAATTCTGTTCTCATTGCATTTGATTCCGATTCCCGGAAACAAGTTTTCTTGTGAATCCGAAACCGTGATTAACAGAGGAAGTAATATTTATTGCCTCTAAAATCACTTGACACACAGCCTCAATTGCACAATGATATTCCTCCATGAATGGCGATCTCATTATATTGTAATTGTTGTTTATTTTTTTAACTTCAACTTATGATATTTCCGATGTGGGTTTTAATACTCTTAATAAAATATTTAACAATTTAAAATAATTTTATGATAAACTTATCTCGAAACATTCCATATAAAACCAACTCTTTTGTTTTTATTTAGTTTTTCCCTTTGATTCCAAAGGATAATTGGTGCATTGAGTGACAATGTTTTTCCAGCGTCAAGATGATATCACCTCGAGGGTATCTGATTTTCCATGTAAAAATTAAAGAGGTTATTTTTCACCCTTTCTCCCTGCCAAAGTTGGTGGTTTGCTGCAGTCATGCAAGGACGTATATGCCCTACTCTATTTCTGAATATGCAATGTAATTAATTAAATTTTGTCACCATATGATAGGTCAACCCAATCATTGCTGTTGAATGCATCAGTTTTAATTGTTTCTTGAAATTATTACATGATCTATCTCCATTATTGTTGTATATCGGAAGGTAGAGGTAGCCCCTTGCCATAATGACTTGGTCAAAGGCTTGTCTTTACATGTTGGAGAAACCCACACATCCAGATTACATTTGATATTAGTTTAAAAAGTATCACTTTTTGTTTTCAAGGTATCACCTTATTGACTCAATTTAAAGAGTTGTAGAAAAAAAATAACAAAGCCCGTTTAATTTTACTAGTCTTGTTTTTTGAAATGTTATTTTTTTCATATGTTGGAAAATATCATGAAGTGTTGTGCAGTCCATTTGTGAATAAATAATCATTTTGTTTGTAAATAATCCTCACAATTTTCCATAATACCCTCCAACATATGACTAAAAATAAAATGCAAAAAAACATGACTAGTAAAATTTGACCAAAAGAGTATTATTCATATAGATAAAAGTATTAATTTGTACGTTGTACGGTAAATATACAAACCATTTTCATTAAAAAAAATAACTACTTGGTTAAAAAATTGAGAGTTAAAATTGCACTTTTTACCGCAAAAAAACATCTATTTTTGTTTTTCGGCGTAGAACTTTGTCCCACGCAGTACTTACTCATATATTTATATAGCCTTCAAAGATGTGATCTTTATATTTCACTTACTCATATGTTTTAAGTGAAAAAACTCTTGACAACAAGTTTCATGGCCATGTTGTTTTACGTTGAACCAAATACAACTACATCTCTAGAAGGCTATTATCAGCAAGAGTTAATGAAGCCACACATTGAAGCAACTTGTGCTGATAATACCAATCAAATGCTACATTACATGATAAACAATCCACCACCTTCTTCTTCTTCCACCTTTTTCGACTCAAATTTGCATAACAAGTTGATGTTTTCAGATCCTTTTGGAGGTAAAATTCAAGAAGGGTTATTTAGTGGAGAAATGGGAGATGCAGGGGCGAAAACAGAGGAAAAATCGCCGTTCCAACGGGTCGAAAACGTTGAGAAGAGAGGGAAGAACAAGAGAAAGAGGGCAATGAGTAAGAAGAGTAGTGAGCAAGTTGAGAGCCAAAGAATGACTCACATTGCTGTTGAGAGAAATAGAAGGAAACAAATGAATGAGCATTTGAACATCTTAAGGTCCATCATGCCTCATTCTTATGTCCAAAGGGTAATTACTTAATTATAGCTTCAATATTCATTAAAAGTCAACACATATATACTACCTCTATTCCTGAAAATTGGTCTTTTTTTCCATATGGTTTAATGTAATGTGTCGGAGGGTATAACAGTATTTTCTAAGGTTCGTTTTTTTAATAAAATGATCGTTAATGGAAAGTTCGTTTCCCATACTTTCCATAAACGATCCTTTTATAAAAAAAAACGGGCCAATTTTCAGGAACTGAGGGAGTACCTTTCCGAATATAGTAACTTCTTGTTGTGATGATAGGGTGATCAAGCTTCCATAATTGGCGGCGCGATCGAGTTCGTGAGGGAGCTAGAGCAACTCCTCGAATTCCTCGAATCGGAGAAAAGACGACGGATCTATGGCGGTAATCGAACCGTTGATTTTCCCAATGATCAGATGAGGATCGCGGGATGTGAAAATGAAACAGCAGAGAGCAATTCTTGGCTTGCAAATGTGCAAGTTAAGGTTGTGGGTTGTGATGGCTTGATCAAGATTTTGTCAAGAAGAAAAGATGGTTTGTTGAGTCGAACAATTGCTGCAATTGAAGATTTGCAGCTTAAGATTGTTCACACGAGTGTTACCACAATTGAGCAGAGTGTTCTTTCTTCTTTCAATTTTAAGGTATGGTACTAAATTCAATATTTCTACTTAGATAAATATTTTGTGGGAGATATAGACCTTTTTTTTTTTCAAATAAAATTATAATTTTTTACGCAGCGCAATCAAATTAAAACTTTCAAAAGACAAATTTACTCCTGTCCGAATCTAGACATACTAATACGAGTCGTTCTCAGGTAGGTGATACATTAATTTCGAATAGAAGCAAATTTGTCTATGGGTTCAAATTACAAAAAATAAATAAATCGATGTTTTGTTTACCAAAATACAAAAGTATGTAATTTTATCTACAATTAAATCATATTTATTTATGAGTATTTATAGAGTGAAATTGGTTTATATATGAATTATTGAAGGGTATTAACTGTTTTCACTGAAGAGTATTAATTGTTTTTACTGAAGAGTATTACTGGTTTACACTGAAGAGTCTTAGTTCATTTTCACTGAACAACGACTCTTCAATGTAAATCAGTAATACTCTTCAGTAAATATAACTAATACTCTTAAGTGAAAATAACTAATACCCTTCAGTGATTCATGTATAAACCAATTTCACTCTATACTTTGTCTTTATTTATTTATTTATTATTGTGTTGAATTATGTGTGTGCAGATGAGGGGAGAAGCAAGGTTAACAGCTGAAGAAATAGCAGATTCTATTCAGCAAATATTAAGTTCCATTTATGCTAATAGTAGTATTGTTTCTTGAAATACTTAAATTGGTGTCAATATTTGCAGAAATTTTATCTTCATATTTTAGTTTAATTTGTTTTTCTTCGAATCTGTAATAACTGAATTAATTTCTAGTAATGTAACATGAGATCACCATTTAATTTCAGCAGATTCTTTTTTGCAGAATTTTTGTTCCAAGGCCTTCATATTTTCTGATTAAGCATGTTATCACTGTGTCTGTATATGTGTTTGTGACAAGTCGAGAAATGAGACAAAATATATAATGTAGGAGTAGTGTCAATTCACAATAATAATTTAAGCTTGACAAGGTCAAATCGTATACCCTCTTCCAATATCAAATTTGATGTCATGATATGAGTTGACTTATCACAAATAATTTTGTCACTATTTATTACTTTGATTGAGGCTAACAATCAATGTTTGTTGGTGTTGGCGACTTAATTTTCTCAAGTAAAAGTAGATACCACTCTTGATGAATTATTTTAGATGTATATTTATTTTGACTTTTATATGTATATAAGCTAATTATGCTTTAAAAAAAGAATTCATGTAAATTTAGTTTTGTTAAATATTACTATAACGTGCCTTTGTTGTCACGGTTATCCATATACTCTCAAATATCACTATTACTTTGATTGAGGCTAACAAGCAATGCAAATTTGGATATGAACTCTTAAGTTTCTACCATTTATAATTTGACATTCATTTTATTATATAATACTATAAACAAGAAAATATAAGTAATAAATTATAAATTCTAGCATGCACTCGAGTGCATGACATGCATTTGAATTTTAAGCTCAATTTTGATTTTTTCAATATTCACAATAATACGTTGAAATGTATTATTTTTGCAACTAAGATATTGCTGATTACTTTTTGATATATTAATGATTTTTTTTTAGGTATATTTTTCAAAATCCAAATACTTACCAAACATTCAAGTGCACTAGAAATTACTCCTATCAAATTAACATATGTATAATTAATTTAATTGTTTTTTTTTTTTTAGATTTAATGAGTTAGTTTTACATATCGTGGTAGAGCTGCAGATGACATGAAGAATCTAAGGTTGCAGTGGATTTTCGAATTCATGAAATTCAAATGACATGATTTTGATTGGTAAATGAATTTTTTTTATTTTGCATTAGGATTATACCTAAAACTTTGAAATACATCCATTTAAATATTTTATCCAAACAAATGGAGTAAATTTAGGTTATGAATTTAAAATTCAGAACTCAAATCTTTCCATCCAAATTGCAACCTAATATTTCACTTCAAAGAAAGAAATTCACATTTTCAATCCAAATGAGACGAGCGCAAATTAAATAAAAGTCAAAATAAAAAATTAACCCATAGTAAAAGAAAACTAAATTCCAAAAATTGAACCAAACCTCCCTCATAGTATCTTAGGTTTTGGTCCGAAATA
This sequence comes from Ballota nigra, assembly GCA_947034835.1. Taxonomy (NCBI): domain Eukaryota; kingdom Viridiplantae; phylum Streptophyta; class Magnoliopsida; order Lamiales; family Lamiaceae; genus Ballota; species Ballota nigra. The sequence continues at coordinate 120,776,036 of OX344721.1, read as the reverse complement.
CAAGAACGGTTTGGGCCATGATATATACCCTCCATACTTAATAAGTACACCTATATATACATCAAATTACCTATTATACCCTTTCTTCTCTAATTTTTCGTTTGATCTTTTTCTTCTCGTTTCCGCAAGGCGTCCCACAGCCCATCCAACCCATTCCCGTGCAGCAATTCAAACGCCGTCAAATATAGAATCCAAAATTTATCATGCTACTCATGGTTTTTTCTCTTGTGCGAACCATTGATGTGTTCTGAAAAAAAAATTGTCTTCTAAATTTGTGTTCGGAAAAGGGAAATTTTCAGTAGTTTTAACCAAAGGTCGTACAATATAAATTAATAAATTAATACAATGAGTTTTTTTTTTCTACCAGAATTCATGAACAAATATTCTGATTTTTTATTTGAATCGGAAAAGAAAAGTTATTCGTGCCTTTTTTTTCATTTATTGATAAACTCATAAATGGGTGCGGTTGATTTGTAAGAACGGTGTGGTTTCTTTGGGTTGCACCAGCGAGCAATGGGCGGCATCATTGGTGAAAAGAGTAAGGGAGAAGAAATTAAAGTAAAGGACATTTTTGTCCATTTATTTTTTAAATAAAATTTTAGTGGTGTATTTATTAATAATTGAATGTATTTAGTTGGACCCATACAGTAAATGCTATTACTTGTAGTCGTAGGCTTTAAACCCAACTACTTTTAACAAAAAGAAAGGCCCAACTAATTTTTACACAAAATTTATGAAAGGCTCAATCAGTTTTAAAATTGACGGGCTTTAAACCTTTAATTTTCGGGTGTGACTATATAGTATACCCCTCCATATTTATTTGATACACTTAATCTACCCACTTAAATTTACATAGTTATTAGATACATCATTCACAATATGCCTAAATTACCTCTCTCTAATATTATTCAAAATAGTCATACACCCACAAACCCTCCTCTTTTTAAATTTCATACGACTTCCTCTTGCCGCCACACTACACAAGCACCGCAGCATGCAACATCCCACGACTCAGCGGCGACATCGCGACCGCCACCACCACGCAGGCTCGCGACCGCCACCGCAATGCCCTCTTTCTCGCAACCGCTCCTACTTTGCCGACCGCCACCGTCGTCGACTGCCCTTACCCTATGAAGCATCGACCAAGGCCATGTTCTTCCGGCAATGCCCCGGCAATCATCCGTCATATTCTAAAGAAAAATAAAAAAAATTATAGTTCAACAACATTTATTCGAAAAACAACTCACATTTCGGCAAATAGATGTTGAAAAATGACTAATATATTGGCAAAAATATATTTTCGAAAACCTGACTAATTTTCGACAAATGTTTGTCAAAATACTAAATATTTTTCAACGAACCAGGTTCGAAAATTGGTGTCGTGATTTTTTTCAAAAAAAACGGGAATCACAATTTTGGTACACAATATACGAAATTTGTAGGCTAAAATACGAAAATCTTGGTACACAATACTCACCCCGTAAACAAAAAACAACATTCAAAGAAAAAACAAAATTGTACTTTATCAAAAAAAAATTCAAACAAATACACTTACACACATAGCGTAGGACTCCTGAGTGTACACCATCTTTGTAACAAAATAACGAACTAATTTTGCATCACCGCCGTAAAGATGATAAAATGGTGGACAATATGAATTTTCTCCTCTTTTCTTACTGGATCGATACTATTCTTTGTATTTGTGTTCTTGTGACTTTTGGTATTCTGGTGGGTATATCAATTATTCAGCTTTTTTTTTTTTTTTATTATAAGACACAAAAGTTATTCAAAAAATATATTATAATAAATAAAAAATAGGGTGGGGTATCAAATAAATATGGAGGGGTATATAGTACCAACCTTAATTTTCATAAAAAAAGACTCAATCAATTTCCGAAAGCCCAAATTCCTCTTTAGACCTACCGTAGATATAAATTAGAACTCATACCAAAACCCTAATTCCATCAGCACAGGGTAGTGAGTTCTTCCGCCTCCCCTGAGAGAGAGAGGGAAAATGAGAGAGAGATGGTTTCCAGATCGGGGATTTGCGCGAAGAGAGCGATGGTCGATGCCAGGAACCACATGCTCGGCCGCTTGTCCTCCATCATTGCGAAAGAGCTGTTGAATGGACAGAAAGTAGTGGTCGTCCGATGCGAAGAGATCTGCCTTTCCGGTGGTCTGATTTAAATTGTAATTAAGTTTTAAATTTTTTTCCCACCAATTTTAAGTTTTTTGCTGGTTGTCGTCGCGTAGACGCCACATTAGTGACAGATAAAGACACATATGTCTGTAAATTTTAATTACCAAAAAAATTAAATTAAAACTTTTGTAACAAGATTTAAAAGTTTAACTTAAAATGAAAGTTTAACAAAAGTCGTAATTTAAATTACAATTAAACTTACAAAATATCAAAGAAAGTGATAGTTTAAATAATTGACCAAAATACCAAAATCTTGTCTAGATGTAGAATTTTTGGGTATTAGCCTCATTAAAAGATATACATATGTACCTTGTGCATTATATTACAGTAACACAAGTGGTTAATAGTTCTCCACCGTCTCAAAGTTGTTTGCTGCATTATCAAAAATATTCGTTCCATATTCAAATGATACATTCATTTTGACAAAAAAACAACAATAACTTTTAATATTATATCCTCCATCAGACATAATTTCCTGTTACACAATAATATTACATCCCTTGTTACATTTGTTAGATGATTGATGTACACGTCTCTTATTAACAAATTCAAGGTAGCTATAATTTAAGATAAATCCCTTTATTCCCTATTTCAAATGTTACAAAATTATCCATTCAACTCTTATTATAATTGCAAAAGTTTTTTTTAAAGAAACTTATAATCGTTTAGAAAATTTATTTTCAAATAAAAAGGTTAGAGAAAATAAAATTAATCTATTTATCTCTTCCAAAAATCTATTTATCCTTAAAATTTTAAAAGTATGGTAAATTTGATAAATATATTAAAGAGTTAATAAATAAATTTTCCATAAATATAACAATCTTGAATTAGTTAATAAAACACGTGTTAATCATCTGACGACTGTAATAGCAGATGTAACAGAATATCCCGTCCGATCCTCCATACACTCTAACAAAAAATATCTACTTTATCACTTTAAATACTAATAAATAATTTATTTTTTCTTAAAACTTGCACGCAAACAATAATGTAGAAAACAACTATGGAACACAGAGAGTATTAATTTTTATAAATAATATTAGTTCTGTTATAAAAGTAATAGTAGAATAAAGTATTGTGTGAACACGTTTCAACATAGAACTTGTTTGAAGGGTATCAATTATTTCATTAAAATGTATTAGTTGTTTTCACTTAAAAAATATTAATTTTGAAAGATATTAGTTGTTTTCAATAAAATATGTTAATTGAAATTTATTAAGTTTTAGGGTTAATTTAAAAATAATTCATGAACTTTATGATTTTTATCAAGGGGCAATTACACATAGGTTCCTCCCTCTAGTGTTTATTAATATTTGGTTCACCACTTTCCAATAAATACATATAGGTTTATTTTGGTGGGACCCCCAAGACTTATTCTTCCTCACCCACCCAACCATCTGCGCAAACCCAACCCCTTCCCCCTTCCCTTGCTTTCTGTTTTTTTTATTTGACTACAGGCTGTCCCATCACTTTTTTTTTTCCTTTTTTTTCATTGATGACACTCTAATTCTTTTAAACAATTTACATTATAATATTTATTAATATTTTAAACAAATATTCCATTCTTATAATACTTTGAATAGACACATAATATTGATACTTTCAAATTTATATAAAAATATACAAGTATAATAATTTGACTTTGTTGGCTATGGATACGTTGTTCAATTTTATTGAACAAAAAAATTGAATAACTATTTTTCACAAATATTTTGAACAACAATTTTCAACAAATATTTGAACATATAATTTGAACAGATAAATTAATTTTTTACTATTAATTATGCAGCACACATGTTTCAACCATTACATTTTTAAAATTCAAAAAATTACATATTTGAATTTCAAATTAACAAATCCCTGACTAAAATTACATATTTATGCTTATATGCAAAAAAAGTGTTCAAAATTTTTATTGTGCGGAATCTTCATCTTTAATTTACAAGACTCTTCATTTCTTCTTACCCGAGTGCAATCAGTACCTAGCATGTGGATGATTAGAATGATTAAGTTCCCAAATACACAAAAATTGTACCACTACAAAAATCCAATTTAAATTCAAGCAGCCGAAGATAAAAATAAAAAACAGAGCACGAAATAACACATTTCAAGGGAAAAATAAAGAAACAGAGCATTCCTTCACACATATATCAAAATTCAACTACTGGGTATTGATTAGGCGTGAAATTGTCATGATTCGTCACTTGAAATACCCTAATTTTGGCCGATTTGTCGAGTATTTGGAGTCACTTGAGCATTATTTCTCTAAATTGATGAATTGGTTTCTTTGATGATCGTAGGTAAATCGAGGGCAAAGAACGGAGTTCGTAGGACTTTGAATCGTCTCAAACGGATGCCCGGATGAGAAGTTATCGAAGAAATACGATTGGTGTTAGTGTTGAAGAAGAAAAGTGTTATTTGGAGGAATTTTGGGGAGAATTCGAGTAAAGCACTCGAGCACTAGCGCTCGAGCACGTTGCTCGAGCGCCCAAAACATACAGAAGATTTCTAGCGCTCGAGCGTGTTGCTCGAGCGCCCCAATTTATGCAGAGAAGTTTCGCTATTCGAGTAGCTCGAGCCCGTGTGTCATTCGAGCTATACGCTTGAGCGCGACCGCTCGAGCAGGCCTGCTCGAGCGCCTTCTATTTTTGCATTTTCAAAGGCCTTTTTCGGCCCACGAGTTCACGATTCGGCCCGTGCATATATATATTCGTCTCAAGCACGTTTTTGAAGACACCACGCAGAAAACACGCATCACTTGATAGATTTAGATTTTTAGAGTTCGTTTTGGAGAGGAAGGAGAGAAGCAAGTTTACGTTTACGGTTTTTGAGGTTTTCATTACGAATTCGAATTACGATCTTACTTTTTAGTTTCTTTTCTTTATATTTCGTTATTGAACACGTTGAGACTTCTTTTATTGAGTTAATTTCAAGTTTATTCTTTTATTTCGGAAAACCTTAGTTTATGTGTCATCTCTTCTTCGTCTTATTTGTCATGTTTATGTTCGTTGCTTATTCAATTATTGTTATTTACGTTAAACCTATGTCTAGCTAAAACCCTTGCATGCTTGGGGTAGGATGAACTCGTAGAAGTAGGTTGTGGGTACGTAATTAGGGTAACTTGTGACGTTAGGTTTTAATTCTCTTGATTAATGAATTCTTAAAATTAATCTTAACTTTACTTTTGAATTTCGTACGAAAGTGTTAGAGAGAGGACGGCCGTATCACTCTTTAACAAGTAGTAGTCTTAACTAGAGGGTTTAGAAGGGTTTAATTCATCTACCAGTTTAGCAAAGGAGGACGACCGCATCACCCTAGTTAAATTAGAGTCTCATTAATTAAGCACAATCTATTAACTTGTTAGTGGATTAGTGAAGTCGAGTGTTAGGGTAAAGTATTAGGGTTTAGAATCTTGAGCTTTCACCTTGAATTCTTTTACTTAGGTTATTTCTTGCGTGTCACAGTTATTTTGATTATGTACCTGCTCCGTTAGTATACGTGGGGATTCCTATCCTAAGCATCACCATCTCTTACTTGAAAACAACCCTTAGTTAAATTGTCTTCTTTAGTTCTTTAGTTTAATTAGTTTATTTTAGTTTAAAATTAATTCTTCAAAAACCCAAAAACATTACACTCATATTAGCTACGACGCGTAGATCTTCGGGGATCTATTCGCATACACACTTTCCCTTGGGATCGATACTACTTGGTCCCTATACTCGCCCATACTACAGTGAACCCGTACTCTTGCGGGGAAGCTACTAGTAGAAGCTAGTATATTCGCTTCAAGTCAATGGCGCCGTTGCTGGGGATGGCGTTTTATGCTTTTTGAATAGGACTTGTCGATAGCTTAGTAGTTAGTAGTGGGTGTTTTAATTTTTTGTTTTTATTTTGATTTTCATTTCATTCGGCAGTTGCATTTTGATCCTTCTGCTAGTGTGTCAGGTATATGAAAACACGCTCACAAGGCAATACGAGCGAAGAGAGAATACCGTTGGACCCTGAGACGATAGCTAGAAGGAACCGAGCTTTCTTGAGAAGGATGAATACTGCCGGAGGGAAAGAACCGATGGACATCACTAATGAGTTGGAGGATGCCGAGAATGAGTTCAATCAGGCATTGAATCGGGTTGACGGCACTGATGGCAATACCAGCAAGAATCAAGATCTGTTAGGAGAGAGCCAGAGCCAAAACCCGGGTACTCAGAACCAAAATAGCCCAGCTCATAACATGGTCCAGAATCCTCATAACAACCCTGCTTACCCACATCCTAACTTACCACAAAACAACTTACCCAATCCACCCTACCCATACCCACCTTATCCTTACCCACCATACCCGTATCCTCCACCTCTAGTTTTCAATCAACTACCTGTTTACCAACCACCACCCCAACAAGTACCCGTACCTGCTGCTAATCCTCAACACGTTCCTCAGAACGTAGATCAACATATGGCTATTCGAGGGAGGTTTGCAGCGCAGCCATAGCGGTACTATGATGGAGTGGCATTGCCACATGTTGAGGCAAATAACTTCTCGATTTCCCCGGGAATTCTAAAGCTGCTTACCGAGAATCAGTTCAAGGGGGTGATCGGGAAGGAGAATCCTCATACACATCTGAGGAGTTTTCTAATGATAGCCTCCACATTCAATTATAACGGCATGTCTGAAGATGCCAAGAGGCTTAGACTGTTCCCATTCTCATTGACGGGAATAGCTAAAGAGTGGTACGATAATACGCTTCCACGGGAAGGTATTACCACTTGGGCCGAGCTCGAGCGTCTGTTCCTCGAGCGGTTCTACCCTCCATCCAGAACAATCAAAGCAAGGATTGAGATATCTTCCTTCCGCCAGAAGCAAGGAGAGGACCTACGTCAAGCGTGGGAGAGATACTCAAACATGCTGATAGAGTGCCCGCAGCACGGGTACAATGAGGGAGATGTGATGACATTCTTCTACAGTGGTGCCAACAAGGCCGGGCAAGACCATCTAGACGTCTGTGCTAGTGGATCATTCCTGAATCAAGGAATAGAGAGATGTAGAAAGATCGTGGACAATATTGTCACGAATGCCGGTGCTTGGAGTGTGGATGCAGACTTCCAAAGAGTGCATCAGGTTGAAGAGGGTGAAGGAACGAGAAGGCTGTTGATGGCCATGATGGAAAAGATTAACAACCTCGAGTTGGGGAAGAATTTGGTTGGAGAGCATGCAGCAGAGAATGAGAGAGTGGACCAGGCAAGTGGACAACAAGAGGTAGCCAATTACATGGGAGGTCCGTATTACAATCAGAATGGCTACCAAGGTGGAAATCAGTATGGAATACCTCTTTATGGCCAACCATTTGTACCTCAAGGCCCACAGTCACCTCAAAATCAATGGAGGAACACACAAGGGTATCAAGGAGGCCAGCAGCCTCCTCAAAACACATGGAGGAAGAACGAGAATTTCTCATATGCTAACCCGAAGGCGGGAGTTACAGTTCCTCCGGGTGTTGACCCAGGTTCAAAGCCTCCGGGTGGAGAAGGCGGTGCATCAACCGAGGAGATGTTGAGAGCTATTCTTCAGAAGGTGGAGGAAGGAAGTAAAAGGTTGTCATCCTTGGAGTACGATGTGAAAGAGTTGCATAAAAAGGGTGATCAACGTGATCAAGAGCTCCAGAAGATGAACGTTGAGTGGACGAGAACTCAACAAGAGAACAATCGGAGGTTCACTTCTATAGAATTTCAGATGGGGCAGATGGCAAAGTCATTGAATAGAGAACCTGGAAAATACCCTTCAATGCCTGAGGGTAATCCCAAGGAGCATTGTAAGGCTATCCAGCTTAGAAGTGGGACCAATTATGAAGGTCCTCAGATGCCTGCTAATTCTGAGACGCCCCAAGATAGAGAGGGGATTGAAAGTGAAGGGATTGAGAAGAAAGATGTGGATGAGTCTCATGCGAGAAAAGAGCTTGAAGAGGAAGGCATTGAGAAGGGTGAGAGAGTTCATAAGTGGAAGAAGGCAAAGGAAGCAAGGGAGAAAGTGAAAGAGACCGAGCAAGACGAATGGGGGGCACTGAAATCTGTGATACCCGTCCCATATCCACAACGCTTCATGAAAAAGAAGCTTGATGAGAAATTCGTTAAATTCCTTGATGTGTTTAAACAATTGCATATTAACATTCCTTTTTATGATGCTTTGGAACAGATGCCCAACTATGCAAAGTTTTTGAAGGACTTGATCGCGAAAAGACGGCGAGTGGATTAGCCGAAGTTGGTGCAGTTGAACCATGAGGTGAGTGAGTTAGTGCACAAGGCGCTTCCTCCAAAGCTGAAGGATCCCGGGAGCTTCGCCATTCTTTGTGATATCGGGAACGGGATCAAGAAGGAAGCGTTGTGCGACTTCGGAGCTAGCATTAATTTGATGCCCTTGTCGCTTTTCAAGAAGTTGGAAGGTGGTGAACTTCAACCCACAATGATGATGCTTCAACTTGCCGACTGGTCTATCACGAGACCTCAAGGTGTGGTTGAAGACGTCCTCGTGAGAGTTGGAGATCACATTTTTCCAGCTGACTTTGTGGTCCTAGAGATGGAGGAAGATGAGCACGTGCCCCTGATCTTGGGAAGACCGTTCTTAGCAATGGTGGGAATGGTGCTAGACGTGGCAAATGGGAAGATTACATTGAAGGTTGATGATCAAAAAGTGAAGATTTCCCTATATGAAGCCATGAAGCACCCGAAGGAGGATGATAGTTTGTATTGCATGGATGCAATTGATCCTCGTGTTGAAGACACACCTCCTATCCCCAACTCTTCTCATATTCATGAATTTTATAATCTTTCACTTGATAATTTAACCCATGAGCATTCTGTTCTTGATTATGTTGATAGGGATAAAAAGAAGAAATTGAAGGAAGAAGTGAAAAAGGTGGACGTGATCCAGTTGAAAGGAAAAGGAGGAGATAAGAAGAAAAAGTCCAAATTCAAGAAATTGTTTGGTAAGACTCCTCCAGATAAAGGTGAGAAGGAGTTGAGACCCATAACACTTGGGAATGAGAAGAAAGCAAAAGAGCTCATGATGGAGGGGCATCAAGGAAATACATGCAAGCACCACTCTTATGAGAGTAAGGGAGGTATTTTTTAGTATGATGTCCCATAAGCTCCTTTGAGCTCGGTCCGGCATGAGGACCTTAAAAATAGCGCTGAATGGGAGGCAACCCATTTTTAATTGCTTTCATTTGTTTTTGGTGCCTTATTATGTTATTAGGGTGTTGTTGAATCGTAAGTTTTAACCTCGTACGTGAGAGTTTATTTTGTAGGCTTGTCTCGATGGAGTACCCAAAAAGGGAGGAACTCAAGCAAGGGAGTATGCTACATTTGAGAGAAACTGAATTGTTTGGTTGAGGTAACCCACAACCCCAAACTTAGACCTCTTCGCAAGGTCGAAGTTCGGGGGGGTGGAGTTTTTTATGTTTCTTGTTACATTGCACCGGAGCACCCCTTATCTTTGAGTGTGTTTGGTTATTTGGTGTCTTGGGATGCTCCTCGGGGTGATTTTGATTTGAGTCGCTATTGCATATTTCATGCCTATCAATCATCTTATACTTGTTTATTGCTATCTTTGAGCATGATTTGATGAGTAGAGTAGATTTGAGTTAGGGACTCTTTTGTGTGAGTAGTGGAGTTAGAGTGGATTTGAGAAAGAACTTGTATGCTTGTGAAATTTTCTTTTGAGTATTTGTGTGATGAGAGTGAGAATTCACTAGGACTAGCATGGATGTGAAAGCCGAGAGACTTGAGCCTTATGAGATTTCGATATATGAATGAATCTCTTCGTTTGTGAGTGAATCATCACCTTAGAGGATGCTAGAACTTGTGTGTGCTCTTGCTTCTTGATTATGTCTAGTTTGATATGCCGAATAGGATCTTGGGCCATCTTTGATTTTATTGAGTCACTTAGCCAAAATTTTCCTTACCAATGACATTGAATCCCTTGTTAGCACCTTTGAGCCTAAAGCCGATTTTATTTGCTAGCACATATGAACACTATTCCAATTCCTAAGTCTTTTGGTCCCAATTTGAGTGGAGAATAAGAAAGTGTGAATGTGAAGGGAGTGAATTGAGTTGAAAAAAAAAGGAAAAGATTGTTGTTGATTGAATATGAGAAGAAGGTGTGATGAAGTCATGAGATGTGGGAAAAAGAGAAAAAAAAATTGAGAATGAGCAAAAGAGAAAAAATGAGCTCATGTGTTTGTGCGAAAAAGAAAAAAATGTGAAGTGATTGAAAAAAAAAGTGAAAGAGTGAGAAAGAAAAAATTGAAGTGTTGAGAGCATTGGAATTGAAAGTGTGTTGATTGAATATGTTTGAAGTAGTCTGTTCCTAATCTCGAAGTATCGAAGTCTGATTTTCTATTCTCCATTCACTTGAGTCACTTTACCATATTGTTATCCCACCTGTCCAAAGAGCCTACATTACAATCTTGAGAAAAGTCCTTTTTGATTCGGCATTGATTTCTAGAGTATGGTCGGAGTTAAGAGCGCTTACAAGCCTATGGCTGCCAATTTGAGTGATTGATTGATTGAGTGAGTCCCTTTATCATTGATATACACTTGTGAGGGAGCGAAACACATCGTAGAGTGCACATCCATGTTTGATCTTGGTGTTTCCTGTTATTATTGCATGAGTACGATGAAGGAAAGTGAGTGAGTATACGTGTGATTGATCTTTGAAGTTCGAGTTTATTTGCTTGCATGATTGATTCTTTGACTCATTCCTAACAATTTCACTTGACTTATTCTTTCGTTGCTTGGGGACAAGCAACATGGTAAGTTTGGGGGGGTTGATTAGGCGTGAAATTGTCATGATTCGTCACTTGAAATACCCTAATTTTGGCCGATTTTGTCGAGTATTTGGAGTCACTTGAGCATTATTTCTCTAAATTGATGAATTTGTTTCTTTGATGCTCGTAGGTGAATCGAGGGCGAAGAACGGAGTTCGTAGGACTTTGAATCGTCTCAAACGGATGCCCGGATGAGAAGATATCGAAGAAATACGATTGGTGTTAGTGTTGAAGAAGAAAAGTGCTATTTGGAGGAATTTTGGGGAGCATTCGAGTAAAGCACTCGAGCACTAGCGCTCGAGCGCCCAAAACATACAAAAGATTTCTAGCGCTCGAGCAGCTCGAGCGCCACCGCTCTAGCGTGTTGCTCGAGCGCCTCAATTTATGCAGAGAAGTTTCGCCATTCGAGCAGCTCGAGCGCGAGCGCTCAAGCCCGTGTGTCATTCGAGCTATACGCTCGAGCGCGACCGCTCGAGCAGGCCTGCTCGAGCGCCTTCTATTTTCGTGTTTTCAAAGGCGTTTTTCGGCCCACGAGTTCACGATTCGGCCCGTGCATATATATGTTCGTCTCAAGCACGTTTTTGAAGACACCACGCAGAAAACACGCATCACTTGATAGATTTAGATTTTTAGAGTTCGTTTTGGATAGGAAGAAGAGAAGCAAGTTTACGTTTACGGTTTTTGAGGTTTTCATTATGAATTCGAATTACGATCTTACTTTTTAGTTTCTTTTCTTTATATTTCGTTATTGAACACGTTGAGACTTCTTTTATTGAGTTAATTTCAAGTTTATTCTTTTATTTCGGAAAACCCTAGTTTATGTGTCATCTCTTCTTCGTCTTATTTGTCATGTTTATGTTCGTTGCTTATTCAATTGTTGTTATTTACGTTAAACCTATGTCTAGCTAAAACCCTTGCATGCTTGGGGTAGGATGAACTCGTAGAAGTAGGTTGTGGGTACGTAATTAGGGTAACTTGTGACGTTAGGTTTTAATTCTCTTGATTAATGAATTCTTAAAATTAATCTTAACTTTACTTTTGAATTTCGTACGAAAGTGTTAGAGAGAGGACGACCGTATCACTCTTTAACAACTAGTAGTCTTAACTAGAGGGTTTAGAAGGGGTTAATTCATCTACCAGTTTAGCGAAGGAGGACGACCGCATCACCCTAGTTAAATTAGGGTCTCATTAATTAAGCACAATCTATTAACTTGTTAGTGGATTAGTGAAGTCGAGTGTTAGGGTAAAGTATTAGGGTTTAGAATCTTGAGCTTTCACCTTGCATTCTTTTACTTAGGTTATTTCTTGTGTGTCACAGTTATTTTGATTATGTATCTGCTCCGTTAGTATACGTGGGGATTCCTATCCTAAGCATCACCATCTCTTACTTGAAAACAACCCTTAGTTAAATTGTCTTCTTTAGTTTAATTAATTTATTTTAGTTTAAAATTAATTCTTCAAAAACCCAAAAACATTACACTCATATTAGCTACGACACGTAGATCTTCAGGGATCTATTCGCATACACACTTTCCCTTGGGTTCGATACTACTTGGTCCCTATACTCGCCCATACTACAGTGAACCCGTACTCTTGCGGGGAAGCTACTAGTAGAAACTAGTATATTCGCTTCAAGTCAGGTATCACATTTGGGTGTAACAAAACCCCAATTTTCAGTAACAGTTATTTAAAAAAAAATGTTTAAGATGCGCCAAATTTCTATTTATCAAAAAACCCCCAATTTTAATTTAATTTGACCCAAAAAAAAAAATTCATACATATTGAACCTTTAACATACATACCTAAGTAAAAAAAATAGCAGAAACATGCATTAATTCGATTGGATTAAAACAGAGATCCATTGATGTTTGCACAAAGAAAAAAAAGGCTACCTGAATTTTTTTTTGACGGATTATGGTGGCGCATGAATAATTTTATGGACGGATTTGGAATGCATCAATCGTCGGCTTAAGAATTTCAAGGCGGCAATATCTCGGTCGCCGGCTTAGATTCTCGGTCGTTCTCATTCAGATCTAAGCGTTGCCCCCTTTGGAGAGAGGGAGGGTGGTGGCACAGCTGCGTGAGAGAGGGAGGGCAACGGCGGCACTGCTGCGTGAGAGAGGGAGGGCGGATAGCCACCGCCGTCGACCCGCATAGCCACCGCCATTTCGTGCAACCTCTGCCACCGCCATCGACCCGCATAGCCACCGCCGCTTGGTCGAAGCCTAGAGGGAAATAGACACGCCCCTCACCTTCTGTATTTGTGTGTTTAGAGAGAATGGGAGAGAAAGAGCCGGATATGAGAGAGAGAGAACGAGAAAGAAAGAAAGAGAGAGAGAGAGAGAGAGAGAGAGGGGGGGGGGGAGAGAGAGAGAGAGAGGAGAGGAGTAGGGTGCGTGGGTTTGGTTGGGGAGGGGGAAGGACGCAACTAGTATAGGTGATGGCATGATGGAGTGGGGTGGGGTTATTTTATTAATATTTTAGAACCTAGTTGCATTTTTTTAAATGGGAGGAACCAAATTGTTTTAATGGTGTTAATGGAGAATCAATTTGTAATAATCTCTTTTATCAATTACAATATAAATTTTTTCTCTTTGCAATTTAATGCACCAACTTTATAAGTTTTTGCAGTTTAAAACATATAATAATTTTTCGTCAACAACCCTGCCGAAAATGTCTCATAAATATCCACGTTGACGCCAACAAATAAAATTATTTTTTTCAAAATGAAAACATTGTCAATAAAATGCAATTTTAAGTTATATTTTTAAAATTAAAATGTACTTTAAGCATGTTATTCTCATTATAAAATTCATAATTTTATTTATTGACATCTATGTGTGCTCTATGTGGCATATTCGACAACCATGCAATTTAATTGTTGACGAAAAACTATCAGATGTTCCAAATTATAAAACTTATAAAGTCGGTGTATAAAATTGCAAAGAAAAAAGTTCATGTTGTATAAAAAATCGTGATTTTTTTGTGCAACTAACCCTAAGTTTTATAGTAAAAAAAATATTAATTATTCTACTTAAAAGTATTAGGTACAAACTAATTTCACACTAGGCATATTCTAGTATTAGTGGTGTAGTGTGCAAAAGTTCGTACATAAGAATTTGCCATTATCTATAACTAGTGCGTATCCCCGCGAATTTCGCGAAATAGAAAAAAATATTATTTTTATTTTAAAATTATATGTATAAATTTTTTTATTATAAATATCTTGTAATTTCGATATAACATTAAACGTCAATTCAAATTATTTAAAAAAATTCAAATCCCTCCTAAACATTTCATGTATACATGTAATTAAAAAATTAAAAATTAAAAATTAAAAAATAATTGCTAACTTTCAGTATCATAGTATTTATACATGGTAAAATATTGTATATCATGGCAAGATTTTTTGGAAATAATGTGTTATTTCAGTGACAATATCTTTTGGGTATTAAAATATTGTTAAAAAATGTTATAATCTATTATACATGGCATTCAGAGCCACCATCAAATATTAAATGTCGTTAAAAGAATTTGTTATTTAAATGTGTTACTCTTGTGTGAATCAATTTTACCATGAAATTAGTTTACAACTAATATTTTATAGTGAAACAACTAATATATTTTAATAAAACAACTAATAACTTTAACCTATTACTCTTTAATAAAATAATTAACACCTTTGGTGGCGTGTGACGTGTCTTTGGTGTCGGCTCTAATTGCCACACAAGCATAAGTGTCACTAAAAATTTACACCATGTATCGAATTGCAACAGTAAATTAGTTCGTGTATTAAATTGTAAACTTTAAAATTTCATGTTGTAATTGATAAAAACTATAAAGTTCGTGATTTTTATTTTTTTTTTGCAATTAACCCTTTTTATTATTAGGGTTAGAAAAAAACCAAATTTAAAATAATTAATCTATAATGAGTATTTGATTTTTGTCTAACATACAAATTATCACATTACAAAAATGTCCATAAAAAATAATTTAAAAATCTAAATCTCTACATACCGGTTATCATACATTATATTAGATTTTTCTAGGTAATAAATACATTATTTTTAAAAGAATTCATTAGACTTTGATGCAAGTCTTGGTGCATAAGTTGTTGGATGAATCAAAACACATCTATGGAGTTTGAATCGCAGGGAGAGAGTTAAGATTTTCAAATTTCATATTTGAAAATTGGTTTTTAACCCAAATTACCGTTCTATGATGCTAAAATATTTTGGTAGCTTTGTTGTCTTGATTTTTAATGTTTGCAATTTTTATTTTGGGAGTCATAAATTGTACTCTATTGATAATATTTGTAATTTGGAAGGGTATGTCTTATACCCTAAATGCAATATTACTTTCTTTCTGACCAAATCTTCCCTCTCTACTCTATATCTAATCCTTAACAATAATGTAGTATAATAATTTTACTCCCAAATAATTATCACCCTCTAATCTCATTCAAATTCATTATAGTCACCAACCATACTCACTACCTCACATTTCTACTCCAAATAAAAAAAAAACATTATTAACGTCTTTGCACAGTCGTATCTATTAAGAAAAGTGACTAAGAATTGTTAAAAATAAAATAAAAATAATGTTAAAGTGATTATATATATATATATATATTATCAAAAAAAATTGTTACTTTATGTTTGTACAATGATAAAAATGCTACTAGATGATTAGGCGTGAAATTGTTATGTTTTGGTGCCCGATTTACTCATGTTTTGAGTGTTGTCGATTAGTGTTTGGAGTCAAATGAGTATCATTTTTATAAACTTATTAATTTGTCTCTTTGGTTTTCATAGGTGAATGGAGGACGAAAAACGGAGTTCGTAGGACTTTGAATCGACTCAAACGGATGCCCGGATGAGAAGATATTGAAGAAATACGATTGGTATTAGTGCGGACGAGGAAAAGTATCACTTGGGAGGAGTTAGAAGTCACTCGAGTGACTAGGTCGAGCGCCCCCGCTCGAGCGCATTGCTCGAGCGTTTAAACGTACAGAACTATTCTTGCGCTCGAGCAGCTCGAGCGCCACCGCTCGAGCGAATTGCTCGAGCGCCCAAAACATACAGAGAGATTTCAGCGCTCGACCAGCTCGAGCGGAACCGCTCGAGCGATTGTGTCATTCGAGCTACACTGCTCGAGCGGGACCGCTCGAGCGTTTTGCTCGAGCGCCCATGGATTTTTGCCTCCGGATGCGTATTTTCGGCCCATTAACTCCCGTTTCGACCCGGTGCCTATATATACTTCTTCCAAACATGTTTTGAAGAACAACATCATACCCCGACTTTTAGAAATAATTTTAGACTTAGTTTTTGGAGAGGAAGGAGACGAGCAAGCTTTATTTACGTTTTGTTGAGGTTTTTCATACGAATTTTAGTTTCTTTTCAATTCGTAGTTTCTTTTAATTAGCTCGATTACTTTTAACGCTTTAAAACTTCGTTTTTGTTAATTAAATTTCAGTTCTTCGTATTTATTTTCTTTAAACCCTAGTTCATGTTTCGTATTTTCTTTCTTCAATTCATCATGTTTATGTTCGTCGTTTCTTCTATTGCTTTAATGTTTGTTAAAACCATGTCCGGCTAAAACCCTTGCATGCTTAGGGTAGGATGAACTCGTAGAAGTAGGATGTGGGTACGTAATTAGGGTAATTCGTGACGTTAGTTTTAATTCTCTTACTTAATGAATTCTTATAATTAATCTGAACTTTACCTTTAAATTTAGTACGAAAGTGTTAGAGAGAGGACGACCGCATCACTCAATAACAATTAGTAGTCTTAACGAGAAGGTTTAGGAAAGGTTAATTCATCTACCGGTTTAGCGAAGGAGGACGACCGCATCACCTTAGTTAAATTAGGGTCTCATTAATTGAGCACAATCTATTAACTTGTTAGTAGATTAGTGAAGTCGAGTGTTAGGGTAAAGTATTAGGGTTTAGAATCTTGAGCTTTCACCATGCATTCTTATACTTAGATTAATTCTTGTTTGTCACGATTACTTTGATTATGTACCTGCTCCGTTAGTATACGTAGGGATTCCTATCCTGAGCATCACCATCTCTTATTTGAATCCAACCCTTAGTTAATTCGTTTGCTTTAGTATTTTAGTAATTAGTTTAATTCAGTCTTTTAATTAATTCTTTCAAAAAAAACTCAAAAACATTATACTCATATTAACTACAACGCGTAGATCTTCAGGGATCTATTCGCATATACACCATCCCTTGGGTTCGATAATACTTGGTCCCTATACTTGCCCATACTACAGTGAACCCGTTCTCTTGCGGGGTAGCTACTAGTAGAAGCTAGTGTAGTTCGCTTCAAGTCACTAGACCATGTATAGAAAATTTAAGTTTTTCTTAAAATATTTTGGTAAAAAGTTTTTTTAATCATTTAGAAGATCATGTTGAAAGAAAAATTAGAACCAGTTAATTTGATAATCATTGAGCTTTTAGGAAGATGCAATAACGTTGGTTTTAAACATCGTCTGGTGAGGTTTATATTCTTTTGATGCACTTCTATTTTTTTTTTATTAAAATTGTAAATTTAATATGATTTTGTATTTTGGGTCTTTAAACATATATTAGTGTTGGGTATAAATCTTTTTTTTAGAAGAATTGAGTTTTAATATATTAACGTATGTTAGAATTAAAGAATTGTTCTTGATTTTATACTAGAATCCAAGTTTACCGGTAACACGAATTGTTATGTGTTTTATTTCATAAATTTTGGTTTAAATTTGTTAGAAGTGTTGGATTGCATGTAGAAATAATTTTTGTTGTTGTTATGAAGTATAATGGTATTGATGTTGCAATATGAATGATTTTCATTGTTTTGTGTTATAAGGTTGAATGCATGATGTTAATCTTTAATATTAAGTCACTTTGTTGATTCTTTTATTTGTATTGTACAATTTCAATTTCAACGTCAACATAATATTTTATTATTGTATCGAAAATTTATCAATTTATGTGGATATTAAGGTTTTTATAAACACTTTGCTTAATAGATATAAAAGTTTTATTTTTTTTGTCTTAAATGATTTTTTATTTTATTTATTAATATATGACTTGAAGCGAATATACCAACTTTTACTAGCCGATTCCCCGCAAACGTACGGGTTCACTGTAGTATAAGTAAGTATAATGACCAAGTATATCGAACCCAAAGGATGAAGTGTATGTGAATAGATCCCTGAAGATCTACACGTCGTAGCTAATATGAATTTATGTTTTTTTTGGAATAATTAATTATAACTAAAATAAACTAATTAAACTAAAGTACTGAAGACGAAGAATTAACTAAGGTTTGTATTCAAATGAGTGATGGTGATGCTCAGGATAGGAATCCCTACGTATACTGACGGAGCAGGTACATAATCAAAATAATTGTGACGCGCAAGAAATAACCTAAGTTTAAGATTGCAAGATGAAAGCTCAAGACTTAATACCCTAATATTTTATCCTAGCAATCGACTTCACTAATCCACTAACGAGTTAATAGATTGTGCTTAATTAACGAGACCTTAATTTAAACTAAGGTGATGCAGTCGTCCTCCTTAGATAAATCGGTAGATTAATTAACCCTTTCTAAACTCTTTCATTAAGTCTACTCGTTGTTAAAGAGTGATAAGATCGTCCTCTCTCTAACACTTTTCGAACGAAATTCAAGAATAAAGTTAAGAATAATTTTAAGAATTCATTAATTAAGAGAATTAAAACCCTAACGTCACGAATTACCCTAATTACGTACCCACAACCTACTTCTACGAGTTCATCCTACCCTAAGCATGCAAAGGTTTTAGCTAGACATGGTTTTGACAATAATAAAAGCAATAGAAGAAGTGACGAATATAAACATGATGATTAGAACAAATAAAAGATCAAACATCAACTAGGGTTTAAAGAAATACTTGCAAAGAACTGAAATTTAATTAATAAAAACGAAGTTTAAAGTGTTTAACGTAATCGAACTAATGAAAAGAAACTGAGAAACGAAAATAAACTAAGAATTCCTGCTAAAACCTCGATTAAACGTACAGTAAAGCTTGCTCCTCTCCTTCTCTAAAAAAACGAACTCTAAAAGTAATCTCGTATCAAGTGGTATGTGGTGGTATCTAAAAACGTGTTCGGAAGGGGTATAAATAGGCAACGGGTTGAATCGGACTTGCATGGGCCAAAATTCTCGTAAAGCTCGAGTAGTGCTCGAGTAGAAAGTACTCGAGCAAGTTTCACTCGAGTAGTCAAAACTTACAGAACCTAAAAAGTACTCGAGCTCCTTAGCTCGAGTAGTTCTACTCGACCGACCTCAGCTCGAGTGCACTGCTCGAGTGCTCGAGTAGTAGCTACTCGACCGGCCTCAGCTCGAGTGCTCTACTCGAGTGCTTGAGTAGTCAGTACTCGAGCTCCTCCAGCTTGAGTACTCCAGTGACACTTTTGCTCGCTCGAACTAATATTTCTCGTATTTCTTCCATATCTTCTCATCCGGGCATCCATTTGAGTCGATTCAAAGTCCTACAAACTCCTCTTTTCGCCCTCTTTCCATCTATAAGCATCAAAGAAATAAATTTATTAGTTTATGAAAATGATACTCAAATGACTCTAAATACTTATATAAATCAATCAAAACAAGGGCATTTCGAGCGACGAATCATGACAATTTCACGCCTAATCAACCCCCCAAACTTACCATATTGCTTGTCCTCAAGCAATGAAATAATAAGTCAAGTGAAATTGTTAGGAATGAGTCAAAGAATCAAATCATGTAAGCGAATGAACTCGGGCTTCAAAGATCAATCACAAGTATACTCACTCACCTTCCCTCATCATACTCATGCAACAACAACAAGAATCACCAAAAGCAAACATGGATGTGCACTCAACGATGTGTTTCACTCCCTCACAAGTGTATATCAATGATAAAAGGACTCACTCAAACAATCAATCACCCATATTGGCAGCCATAGGCTTGTAAGCACTCTCAACTCCGACCATACTCTAGAAATCAATGCCGAATAAAAAAGGACTTTTCTCAAGGTTGTAATGTAGGCTCTTTGGACAGGTGGGATAACAATATAGGTAAGTGACTAGAGTGAATGGAGAATAGAAAATCACACTTCGGTACTTCGAGATTAAGAACAGACTACTTCAACATATTCAATAAGCACACTTTCAATTCCAACACTCTCAACACTTCAATTTTTTTTTTCTTTCTCACTTTTTTTTTCACTTTTGTCAATCACTTTTTTTCTCTTTTTTTTTTCACAAACACTTGAGCTCATTTTTTTTCTTTTGCTCATTCTCAATTTTTTTTCTTTCCCACAACTCAAAACTTGATCACCCCCTTCTTTTATCACTTCTCAATCATCATAATTCCTTTTCTCACCTCAAATCAATCCCTTCACATTCACACTTTTTCTATTCTCCACTCAAATTTGGACAAAAAGGCTTAGGAACTGGAATAGTGTTCATATGTGCTAGCAAATGAAATAGACTTAAAGCTCAAAGGGGCTAACAAGGGACAAATGTCAATAGTAAGAAAAATTTAGGCTAAGTGACTCAATCAAAACAAAGATGGCCTAAGATCACATTGGGCATATCAAACTAGACACAATCAAGAAGCAAGAGCACACACAAGTTCTAGCATCCTCTAAGGTGACGATCCACTCATAAAGGCTCAAATTCTCACGGCTTCCACATCCATGCTAGTCCTAGTGAATTCTCACTCTCATCACACAAGCACTCAAAAAGAAAAATTCACAAGCATACTAGTTCTTTCTCAAATTAACTCTAGCTCAACCACTCACACAAGAAAATTCCTAACCCAACTTCACAATTCACCCTACTCATCAAATCATACTCAAAGATAGCAATCAACAAGCATAAAATGATTGATAGGCATGAAATATGTAGTAGCAAATCAAATCACTATCAACTCAAGGAGCATCTCAAGGCTCAAATAACCAAACTCAACTCAAAGAGACGTGTGCGCCTGTGTAATGTAACACTATAACTAAAAATAAAAAACTCCACCCCCCAAACTTCGACCTTGTGAAGAGGTCTAAGTTTGGGGTTTTGTGTTACCTCATCCAAACATTTCAGTTTCACTCAACAACACAACACTCTCCCTTGCTTGAGTTCCTCCCTTTTGAATAACTCCATGCCTCTACTCTCTCGAGACAAGCCTACTAAATAAAACTCTCAAGTACGAGGTTAAAACTTAAGATTCAACAACACCCTAATAACATAAAAATACTGAAAAACAAATAAAAATGGGTTGCCTCACATTCAGCGCCATTTTTAAGGTCCTAATGCCGGACCGAGCTCAAAGGAGCTTATGGGACATGATACTCAAATTTACCTCCCTTACTCTCATAAGAGTGGTGGTTGAATTCCTTTCCTTGATTCCCATTCATCATGAGCTCCTTTGCTTCCTTCTCCACCTCAAGTGGTGGGGGTCTCAACTTCTTCTCATCTTTTTCTGGAGGAGTCTTACTAAACAATTTCTTGAATTTTGACTTTTTCTTCTTAACTCTTCCTTTACCCTCTAACTGGATCACGTCCACCTTTTTCACCTCTTCATCCTTCAACTTCTTCCCTTTATCCCTATCAAAATAATCAAGATCATAATGCTCATGGGTTAAATTATCAAGTGAAGGACTAACGAAATCATGAATATGAGAAAGGTTAGAGATAAGAGGTGTGTCTTCAACACAAGGATCAATGGCATCCATGTAATAACAACCCTCATCCTCCTTTCGGGTGCTTCATGGCTTCATATAGGGAAATTTTCACTTCTTGATCATCAACTTTCAATGTGATCTTCCCATTTGTCACATCTAGTACCATCCCGGCTGTAGCTAAGAATGGTCTTCCCAAGATCAAAGGCACGTGTTCGTCTTCCTCCATGTCTAGGACCACGAAGTCGGCTGAAAAAATGTGATCTCCAACTTTCACGAGGACGTCTTCAACTGCACCTTGAGGTCGAGTAATAGACCGGTCGGCAAGTTGAAGCGTCATCATTGTCGGCTGAAGTTCTCCACCCTCCAACTTCTTGAATAGTGACAAAGGCATAAGATTGATGCTCGCCCCAAGGTCGCACAATGCTCCCTTCTTGATTCCATTCCCGATATCACATAAGATCGTGAAACTCCTGGGATCCTTTAACTTCGGGGGAAGCGCTTTGTGCACTAATGCACTCACCTCATGGTTCAGCTGCACCAACTTGGGCTCATCTACTCTCCATCTCTTCGCTATTAAGTCCTTCAGGAATTTGGCATAATTCGGCATCTGTTCCAAAGCATCGTAAAAAGGAATGTTAATATGCAATTTCTTAAAAACATCAAGGAATTTAACGAATTTCTCATCAAGCTTTTTCTTCATGAAGTGCTGTAGATACGGGACGGGTATCACATACTTGGGTACCCCCCATTCATCACGCTCGGACTCTTTCACTTTCTCCCTTGCTCCCTTTCCCTTCTTCCACTTTGGAACTCTCTTAATCTTCTCAATGCCTTCCTCTTCAGGCTCTTTGCTCTCTATCTCAATTTCTTCCTCAATTGTCTCACCTCTATCTTTCCTATGTTATTTTACCTCCATCTCAATCTATCTTTGGGGCGTCTCAGAATCAGCAGGCATTTGAGGACCATCATAGTTGGTCCCACTTCTAAGCTGGATCGCCTTGCAATGCCCTTTCGGGTTTCCCTCCGGCATAGAAGGATACTTACCCGACTCTCTATCCAATGATTTTACGATTTGGCTCATCTGAAACTCTATCAAAGTGAACCGCCTATTGTTCTCTTGCTGAATTCGATTCAGCTCTACATCTCTCTTCTGGAGTTCTTGATCGCGCTGATCACCTTTCTTATGCAACTCTTTAACATCATACTCCAAAGAGGACAATCTCTTGCTTCCTTCCTCCACCTTTTGAAGGATAGCTCTTAACATCTCCTCAGTCGAGGAACCGCCTTCTCCACCCGGGGGTTTCGAACCTGGATCAACACCTGGAGGAACTGTAATTTCGGCCTTCAGATTAGCATATGAGAAGTTCTCATTCTTCCTCCATTGGTTTTGTCGAGGCTGCTGGCCTCCTTGATACCCTTGTGTGTTCCTCCATTGATTTTGAGGCGGCTGTGGTCCTGGAAATACAAATGGTTAGCCATAAGAAGGCCTTCCAAACTGATTGTCACCTTGTGGATAGTTAGGCCTTCCCATATAGTTGGCCTCTTCTTGCTGACCCATGGGTGGGTCCACTTTCTCACTCACTGCTACATTCCCTCCAACCATATTATGTCTCATCTCAAGATTGCTGATCTTCTCCATCATTGCCATCAACAGCTTCCTCGTACCCTCATTCTCCTCCAACTTGCACGCTCTCTGAAATTCCGGATCCTCATTCCATGCCCCGGCATTCGTGACAATGTTGTCGACGATTTCTCTACATCTCGATATTCCTTGGTTCAGAAAAGCTCCACTGACACATGCATCGAGATGGGCTTGATCAGCCTTGCTGGCTCCACTATAGAAGAATGTCATGATATCTCCCTCATTGTACCCGTGCTGCGGGCACTCAATCAACATGTTTGAGTATCTCTTCCAAGCCTGACGTAAATCTTCTCTTTGCTTCTGGCGGAAGGAAGAGATCTCTATCCTTGCTTTAATCGTTCTCGATGGAGGGTAGAATTGCTCGAGGAACAGACGCTCGAGCTCGGCCCATGTGGTTACACCTCCCCGTGGGAGCGTGTTATCGTACAACTCCTTGGCTATTCCCGTCAAAGAGAATGGGAACAGCCTGAGCCTCTTGACATCTTCAAACATGCCGTTATAATTGAAAGTGGATGCAATCATTAGAAAACTCCTCAGATGGGTATGAGGATTCTCCTTTCCAACCTCCCCCTTGAATTGATTCTCGGTAAGCAGCTTAAGAATTCCTGGGGAAATCGAGAAGTTATTTGCCTCTACAGGGGGACAATGCCACTCCATCATAGTACCTTTGCGGTTGTGCCGTGAACCTTCCTCTAATAGTCATATTCTGATCTGCGTTCTGAGGATTCGCAGGTGGTACGGGTACTTGTTGGGGTAGTGGTGGTTGATAAGCTGGTGGTTGGTTGTAAACAGGAGGTGGATGATACGGGTAAGGTGGATATGGATAAGGTGGGTAGGGGTAGGGGTAAGACAAGTTGTTTTGTGGTAAGTTAGGATGTGGGTAAGCAGGGTTGTTCTGAGGATGTTGGACAAGATTATGAGCTGGATTGTTCACATGTTGTGTACCCGGGTTCTGGCTCTGACTGTCCCCTGACGGATCTTGGTTCATACTGGAATTACCTTCAGTGCCGTCAACCCGGTTAAATGTCTGATTAAACTCATTCTCGACATCATCCAACTCATTAGTAATGTCCATTGGTTCTTTTCCTCCGGCAACGTTCATCCTTCTTAAAAAGGCTCGGTTTCTTCTTGCTATTGTCTCAGGATCCAACGGCAATCTCTCTTCGCTCGTAGTGTCTTGCGAGCGTATTTTCATAAACCTGAAACACTAACAAAAGAATAAAAACGTAACTGCCGAATACGTACGAAATAAAATAGAAAAGTAAAGCACTCACTACTAACTACTAAGCTATCGACAAGTCCTATTCAAAAGACATACAACGCCATCCCCGGCAACGGCGCCATTGACTTGCAGCGAATATACCAACTTTTACTAGTCGATTCCCCGCAAGCGTACGGGTTCACTGTAGTATAAGTAAGTATAATGACCAAGTATATCGAACCCAAAGGATGAAGTGTATGCGAATAGATCCATGAAGATATACGCGTCGTAGCTAATATGAATGTATGTTTTTGGAATTTTTGGAAGAATTAATTATAACTAAAATAAACTAATTAAACTAAAGTACTGAAGAAGACGAATTAACTAAGGTTTGTATTCAAATGAGTGATGGTGATGCTCAGGATAGGAATCCCTACGTATACTGACGGAGCAGGTACATAATCAAAATAATTGTGACGTGCAAGAAATAACCTAAGTTTAAGATTGCAAGATGAAAGCTCAAGACTTAATTCCCTAATACTTTATCCTAGCAATCGACTTTACTAATCCACTAACGAGTTAATAGATTGTGCTCAATTAACGAGACCCTAATTTAAACTAAGGTGATGCGGTCGTCCTCCTTAGATAAACCGGTAGATAAATTAACCCTTTCTAAACCCTTTCATTAAGTCTACTCGTTGTTAAAGAGTCTTAAGATCGTCCTCTCTCTAACAATTTTTGAACGAAATTCAAGAATAAAGTTAAGACTAATTTTAAGAATTCATTAATTAAGAGAATTAAAACCCTAACGTCACGAATCACCCTAATTACGTACCCACAACCTACTTCTACGAGTTCATCCCACCCTAAGCATGCAAGGGTTTTAGCTAGACATGGTTTTGATAATAATAAAAGCAATAGAAGAAGTGACGAACATAAACATGATGATTAGAACAAATAAAAGATCAAACATCAACTAGGGTTTAAAGAAATATTTGCAAAGAACTGAAATTTAATTAATAAAAATGAAGTTTAAAGTGTTTAACGTAATCAAACTAATGAAAAGAAACTGAGAAACGAAAATAAACTAAGAATTCGTGCTAAAACCTCGATTAAACGTACAGTAAAGCTTGCTCCTCTCATTCTCTCCAAAAACGAACTCTAAAAGTAATCTCGTATCAAGTGGTATGTGGTGGTATCTAAAAACGTGTTCGGAAGGGGTATAAATAGGCAACGGATCGAATCGGACTTGCATGGGCCAAAATTCTAGAAAGTACTCGAGCAAGTTTCACTCGAGTAGTCAAAACTTACAGAACCCAAAAAGTACTCGAGCTCCTTAGCTCGAGTAGTTCTACTCGACCGGCCTCAGCTCGAGTAGTAGCTACTCGACTGGCCTCAGCTCGAGTGCTCTACTCGAGTGCTTGAGTAGTCAGTACTCGAGCTCCTCCAGCTTGAGTACTCCAGTGACACTTTTGCTCGCTCGAACTAATACTTTTCGTATTTCTTCCATATCTTCTCATTCGGACATCCGTTTGAGTCGATTCAAAGTCCTACTAACTCCTCTTTTCGCCCTTTTTCCATCTATAAGCATCAAAGAAACAAATTTATTAGTTTATGAAAATGATACTCAAATGACTCTAAATACTTATATAAATCAATCAAAACAAGGGCATTTCGAGCGACGAATCATGACAATTTCACGCCTAATCAATATAGTAAGTTGATATTTGAAAATTTTAAAAATGACATTGACTTTATTATTATGTAATCGTTTCTAAAATAAACAAGTTTGTTTTCATTTGTTTTATTAAAAATCTAATATTAAAACTATTTATTTTTACTCAAATTACATATGAACTAAATTTATTGCAGAGACACAACAATCTACCATCTAAATTAAAAATGAAATTAAGTTGTATTAATAAGAATATAAATGAACCCATATAGGGTAAATCATAAACACAATCATTTTACCATGAAATAATTTATTTTACCATGAAATTGAGACACAAATTCCGTCTGAATTTCGGAAAATTTTACCGAACACGAATTTCGGCAAAAAGTTTCAAAATTTAGACAATATTTCGGCTAAATTTTTTGAAATCTAGACAACATTTCGGCAGAAATTTTTGAACAATAGTAATCGCAGGTTATTTTCATCAAATATTGCATTAAACCGAAAAACAAGTTGCGAATCATACATAGTTGCGGGTAGCCCTTGCTTTTTCGTTCTTTATTTTCGAAATTATGTGTTGATTTTAGGTAGTGTATGGATATCAAAAGAATATTTTGGAATAAAGAGGTAGTGTATTTTTCCAAGAGGTAGGGTATTTAACCCAAAGGCTAGTGTAAATAACCTGGGCCATTAAAAATTGAATCAAACCTCCCTCATAGTCACAGAGTATCCTGGTTTTGGTCCAAAATACAAGAAATGTTATTACTCGTAGGCTTTAACAAAAGGCCAAGGTTATATACAGTCCTATCTTTTAGTAATACAATCCCACTAAAAAGTGTTCGGAAAAAAAAATTGAAAAATTTGTCAATTTTCGAAAAAGAAATTCGAAAATACAAAAAAGAAAAACACTAAACATATGAATTTTCGAAAAAAAATCCCGAATATTTTTTTTGAGTGGGGTGTATTCATAAAATATGGCACTGTATTTAACCTGGGCCTTAACAAAAAGAAAGGCCCAACAAGTTTTTACACTAGATTACCGACGGGCTTTAAAGCCCAATCGTAGATATAAATAATGGTATCACACCAAAACCCCAATTCCAAACAGCCGCCTCCCCTCCCCTGAGAGAGAGAGAGAGAGAGAAAGAGAGATAGAGAGAGATGGTCTCCGGATCAGGAATTTGCGCGAAGAGGGTGGTGGTGGATGCCAGAAATCACATGCTCGGCCGCTTGTCCTCCATCATAGCGAAAGAGCTCTTGAATGGCCAGAAAGTAGTGGTCGTCCGATGCGAAGAGATCTGCCTTTCCGGTGGTCTCGTTCGCCAGAAGATGAAGTACCTGAGGTTTCTTCGCAAGAGGATGAACACTAAGCCTTCTCACGGGCCAATTCATTTCCGTGCTCCTTCCAAGATTCTTTGGAGGACTATTCGTGGGTATGGCTTGCTTCTGTAAATGTGGTTATTAATTTGTTAAAATGTTCTCTTGGGTATCATAATTTTTTATGTACGAGATTGACAAAACGTTGGGTACTTAGCTTTTTGGTTTGATTTGGGTAGTTGTTGATTGAAACCTAGTTTCTTGCTTTAGGGACTAATGCATAATTTTTTTGTGTAAGTTTGGATTATCTTTATTTTATACTAGGTGATTGTTGTAAACTGTAATGTTTCTGTATGTTGCTTTATTTATGGATTGCCTAAAATCTATGTAAATTGCTAGTTGATTTTGAAAGCCAGTTAATGTATATAATATGAGAAGGTATTATGTGAATAATATGAGAAGATATTTTGTGTGAATAATTTGAGAAGGTATTTTTTGTGAATAAAATGGTGAAATTCGTTTTAAGGGTATTAGTAAATTATGCAGAAGGTAATAGAAATTGAAGGTATCAACTCCAAAGTGTATTAGTTGTTTTCACTAAAGTTATTAGTCCATTTCTCTAAATGTATTACTTGTTTTAATACAAGGTATTATCAAATTTTTGTTCATGGTAGTTGTCACTGTATAACACGTAATATTGTGACTTGTAGGAAAAATGTAAAGTGAGGTTGTCATAACATTATATTCCTGGTCTGGTCTTCGGTAATAACCTCCTTTCAACATTATTTGTCATAAAAAATGATACATTTATGAAATCAGTTTAATTATTTTCAAATACTATCCTTCTGTTGCAGCATGTTTACTTGCTTTCTGATCAGCAGATTTTGTTTGTGTATCCCCTTGTATCTATGACCTTTGTTTCATTGGTGTAAAGGATCCAATTATGTTTCTTCCCAAATTCAGCTTCTGTATTTTCCTGAAATAGAACGGGACTTAATTTTAAATATATCAATAAAACTAGTTGAATGTAAAGTTGTCTGAGATTGTTAATCCACTAATGCATGCAACACTTTTTGTTTCTTGTGCTTGAAGTGGTTGATTGTGTATATCTAATTTTTAATATCTTGTCCTAATAGGATGATCCCTCACAAGACCAAGAGAGGAGAAGCTGCTCTTGCACGTTTGAAGGTCTATGAGGGTATCCCCCCACCATATGACAAAATCAAGAGGATGGTTATTCCTGATGCACTCAAGTGAGTTTATTCTTGATCTTTGATTATCCAGTAATTATATGCATTGTTGCTTTATGTTTATACTATATGTTTTTCTGATGGTTAGGGTCTTGAGGCTCCAAGCTGGCCACAAATACTGTTTGTTGGGAAGACTATCATCTGAAGTCGGATGGAACCACTACGATACTATCCGGGTTAGTTTAAACTTCTACATATCAGTGTGATGTAGCAAGAACTGTCTAATGTTTTATTGATCTAACACGGAGGTATAATATTTGATTTAATGGATGCATACCTTTTCTTAAATATCCCAAGTTTAATATTTATTTTCTTCGCTTCAAATTTAATTAGTAGTGGGATTTTGTGATCCAACAATGATCATCAAGGTGCTATGTTGGTTCTTGAATTTTGCTTAGTGATCTATCCTGCTTGATCGAATAGGCCTCTGTTTAGCACTTTTAACAATAACTGCTTCTTAAATCTCACTGATATTTTGGTTCTGTTTTTTAGGAGCTCGAGAAGAAGAGGAAGGAGAGATCTAAGACAGCATATGAGAGGAAGAAGCAATTGACAAAGCTTAGAGTTAAAGCTGAGAAGGTCGCTGAGGAGAAACTAGGCTCACAGCTTGACATTATTGCCCCCATCAAGTACTAAATCATTATTATAGGTAGTTTTTTATCAACAATTTTGTTGGAGATACTTATCGGTTTGATGGATTAGATTCTGTTAAGCTTCTTTGTTTGTATCAAATGTTTGTTGGAGATTGTTCGTTACCTAAGAGCTTTAAGTCCTTTGCTTATATACTTTTTTTCATTTTTCCTCGGTTGAGACTTTTTCTTTTTATCTACTTCCTATCTTTGTCTAGCAAATTGTGCTTGCTTTATGTTTATGTTTATGTTTGTATGATGATTATTAGCAATTTAGCAATCCCCAGCAAATCAATGCAATGTGGCAATCATCATACTTGAATGGTTTGCAAGGTTTCTCATTTTGGATTGAAGTACTTTCATCGAGAATTTCATGAGTTCGTTTTGAAAACTAAGCTTCTATTAATTTTTGTATTACGGAATTAAAGTTAATGAGATGGTAATTTTTTTGTCAAAAGAGTAATAATTTGAATCTTTTTGTTTATATTAATATAGAATGTTACAGACGAACAGTTATAAAATTAAACAAGTCTTCAATATTGTAATGGATTTTTATTTCGTTTTTTTTTTTTTAATAACTTGTCTATGGACATAATTAGATGTATAACAGTATAAGTAGACTTTTTTCTTTATAGAGTGAAAAAAGTTCTTTCCGAATAAATTTGGAGGGTATTGGTTGTTGTTATTGTATATTTTTTTTTTTTCAAATTTTCATTGAAGATTTTTTATTCTAAGCATCATCTCAGTTTTGATATATTTCTAGTAATAGTTATTACTTGAAAAAAATATAAATGATCCTGTAATTTTATCCGAGATAATAAATAGTCATGTAATTTTTTAATTTATCAATTTTGGTCTTTTTGATACTTCTACAGTCCGCCAAAAAAGTTTATCTTATGCTCAACTGTTGTATTTATTTTTGACAAAAAATTAACAATACCTTTTAATATTATATTCTCCATAATTATAATAAGAAGCATTTACGTTATCACTTTAAAAATACTAATAAACAACTTTTTTTAAAATTTGTGCAAATAGTAATGTAGAAAATAACTATGAGACGGAGAGAGTATCAATTTTGGTCATTTACGTCGGAAAATGCCTTATTCTTTATATTGGTCACGCTAATGGTCGTCGATACTATCATTTGAACCGTCTCACATCTAGATAGAGAAACCCTCAATTAATATAATGTTTCAATTACACATATCCCAAGAATAACAACTTTAAAATCGTGAATTTCGCTCAATCGCGTGGTTAAATTCGAGCGATGTGTGGTGAGTTGTAGGTCAAGGCATATAATATTCTTTTCTCGTTGAGCTTGTCATTTCGATACATTTTTCGAGTCATTATGTTTTCTACAATTGAATTTTCGGTAACTTTTTCAGTCAAAATTTAAATTTCTGGCGAAAAGACGAAAATCGATAAAGTAAAAAATTACATGTCTATTTATGGACTCGGACAAAAATTATAATACCATTTATAATATTTTAATTAGATATCACTAATGAAAGTAACTAGAAATCATAAATTCAGATAGCTTATTTCAAATTGGTCAAAATGACAGACACAATTGCTACTAAAGTTCACAGTTTCAGAAAATTTTACCAAAAGAGTAAAAGGAAAATTGAGAAAAAAATGGCCTAACATGACATGAAGAGAATTGCCGAAATTCCTGCAGCTTTTTGACATGAACAATTCATATCCTTCTTCTTTGGGCAAATTTTTTATTTTGGGGTATATTTACAATTTGGTGGTGAAAATAGGGTGGGTGGGAGTGTGTTTACGAAATTAAAGGTAATCGCGCCTACCAGAGGCGATATAAGCTTTTGGACGTAGGGAATCGCGCCTACCAGAAGCGACTTTGGTGTATCAGGTAAACTCGCCTCTGGCAAAGGCGATTTCCGACGTGTCTCTAAACACGCCCCTACCAGAGGCGCGTCTGACAGTCCCACATGCGTTTGTCGTCTACTAAACTCGCGCCTACCAGAGGCGAGTTCCGACATGCTTTGTCGTTATCTGTTTGGCATTATCTGTTTGACGTAAGAATCCCTCCCCCTTTGGCGTTTTATGTTTGGCGTGGGATTCCTTCCTCCCCACTAATATATAACTCCTTCCTCCCCACTAATACTTCTTACTCCTTCCTACCTCACTCCTCTCCTCATTATACTTCTTCTTCGTACTCCTTCCTTCCTCTCTTCTTCTTCTTCAAATGAAGGCTAGTCCATAAGAAAAAAAAAATTTGTCCTCCAAAATACAAACTTGCAGTCTCACGTACTTGAGGAATTGATATTTTGCTATCTACCTGAGGAGTACAGACACTACAATTAAGTGGTAAATATTTCAAATTTTTTTGTATATTTTTAGAATTATTTTGCATGCAATTTTTTGAAATAGTGTATATATAGTATATATATAATGTCGATATATATATATATATATATATGTTAGAGAAATTACATGTTTTAGCATGTTACTTTTGATTTATTTTGATTTAAAATTGGTAGTAGTGTTGCTATTTCGATTTAAAATAACATTAATAAGGTCATAGTGTTGTTATTTTGATTTAAAATTGGTAGTAGTGTTGTTCTTTTGGTTTATTTTGATTTAAAATTCCATTAATAAGCTCATAGTGTGTTATTTATTTAATTGGGATTCAATTTATTTAATCAAATATATGTAGAATTTTATTTAATAAAAAATGATACACTTTTTTAATTTTTTGAATGTTTTGGTGATGCATAACTTTTATACATTTGAAGAATCGAAGAGTAAATTAGACATTTTATCAATCAAAGTTATTAAAGTAAAATTTGACTTTTTTTTAACGTGATGTTAATAACCATTATGTATACAATGTAAGTTTTATTTTTATAAAATTCTAGTGTTTTTAGTGTTTTAAAAAATCTAGATTTAATATATATAGTGTATTAAAAAACTCTAGATTACTTACTTAATGAAAATATTGATCATCATTTTAAAATTTAATTTTTGCAATCATAAGATAATTTTATTTAACTATAATAAGAGATTAAGAGATAAAATAAAATAAAATGAAATAAATGAAATTAAATAAAATATTAAAAACGAAATAAAAAATAAAAAAATAAAAAAAACAAAATTAAAATAAATAAAATAAACGAAATAAAATGAATTAAAAAAAATAAAATAAAATAATATAAAATGAATTAAAAGAAATAAAATAAAATAAAACTAATTAAAATAAAAAAACGAAATTAAAATAAAATAAAATAAAATGAATAAAATAAAATAAAGTAAAATAAACGAAATTACATAAAATAAAATAAACGAAATAAAATAAAATAAAACTAATTAAAATAAAAAAACGAAATAAAATAAAATAAAATAAACTAAATAAAATAAAATAAAACGAATTAATTTTATATTCTCAATGTATTTGAGAATTTTCTATTTAGAAAATTTTAATTTGTGAAAAATTAAGAAATGGAATTAAGAATATTAAATACTTTTTATTTGTTAAAAATTAAGAAATGGAATTAAGAATATTAAATGTAACAATAAGACTATATATATTCCTATCTTTTGTTAATACACCCATCAAAAAGTGTTCGGAATAAAATTTCAATACTGCAAAAAAAAAAAAAACACTAAAAATGTATGGAAATTAGGGTGTTGGGTTTGATTTACTATACTAGATGTAAACATAATTGAGGCCAATAATTAATTTAGTGCCTATAGATAAAATTTTTATAAGTGTTTTGTGTTGTTGAAGATATGTCAACCTCTCGCGACATTGGAATCATTGTGCGCTCTTGCGGAGCTGTTATTGGAAAAAGAAGAGTTGATCGTATGCTTGATTTCTACGATCTATTACGTGAGTTGTCTGAGGTTACGGGATTAGATTTGCGAGTGTATTCTTTGAATGTGTCTTGCATAATAAAAAATGGGAATGCCTCGTCTAGTTGTCCTATTAGGAACAACAACGACCTACGATACTTCTTCCATCCACAAGCTGGGCTCAATTCCGTTGAGCTATTAGTGGAGGTTGAAATGAAGGTGCAGTACCCAACATCCCATGGCCAGTGGGGGAACCAGTACTATCCTTCTGAATGGCCAGGTCATGGTGGTGCCAATATGGATAGACCTTCCGACATTGAATATCAAGCCCAACATTTAGGGTCTAGTCATGCCGGTGGTTCAGATCCTAATATTGGACCTTCTGGTATCACTGAGATGGCCCCTGTTGGGACCTCCATAGTTGATATAGCTGGTGGTATATATCCAGACTTTACTTGTAATTCTGAACCAAGCGATAATGGTTCTGAGGACGAGGGGTCGTCTGATGAGGATGGTACCACTGACAATCCTTGGATGCCAACTGTTGCTGTACCAAATTCCCTAATGCCAAGAGTGAGACCTCATCCAAATTTGGTTGGAGTGCCATTTTTTGATAGGTCATGTGATGATGTACCTGTCGATTCAGTAGGCGTTCGAAGTGGTGATCTAAGCTATGATGCGGATGATGGGGTTTTGAGGTTAGGGATGATTTTCAAAGACAAAGATGCTGTGATCAATGTCGTGAAGGATTATTCGGTCCGACATGCAAGGCGTGAGTATAGAGTCGAAGAGAGCAACTCGAAGACAATGAAGTTGGTGTGTGAGCAGAACTATGCCAGTGAAAATGATAATTGCTCGACATCGCAACGTTGTGAGTGGCATTTACGCGCATCGTACCGTAAAAGATACGATTATTGGGAAATCACTAGGTTGGGGCCGCCACATACCTGTTTGATGAATATTGACTCGCGCAATCATTCAAATCTCTGTAAAAACTTGCTTGCAGCTGACATGGAGAGTCTCATACAAGTTGATCCAGCATACGACGTCAAATATGTCGTGGAGCATGCAGATAAGAAATATAATTACACTATTTCATATCAAAAGGCATGGCAAGCGTTGAAACGTGCTAGGGAGAATGTGTTCGGAACTTGGGAGAGTTCATGTCAGTTTCTTTTGAACCAATAAAATAATTTTTTTTTAAGATAGTATAAATATAAACCAATTTCAATACACAATTATATTTCTCAGGTAGATAGCAAAATATCAATTCCTCAAGTACGTGAGACTGCAAGTTTGTATTTTGGAGGGCAAATTTTTTTTTTCTTATGGACTAGCCTTCATTTGAAGAAGAAGAAGAGAGGAAGGAAGGAGTACGAAGAAGAAGTATAATGAGGAGAGGAGTGAGGTAGGAAGGAGTAAGAAGTATTAGTGGGGAGGAAGGAGTTATATATTAGTGGGGAGGAAGGAATCCCACGCCAAACATAAAACGCCAAAGGGGGAGGGATTCTTACGCCAAACAGATAATGCCAAACAGATAACGACAAAGCATGTCGGAACTCGCCTCTGGTAGGCGCGAGTTTAGTAGACGACAAACGCATGTGGGACTGTCAGACGCGCCTCTGGTAGGGGCGTGTTTAGAGACACGTCGGAAATCGCCTTTGCCAGAGGCGAGTTTACCTGATACACCAAAGTCGCTTCCGGTAGGCGCGATTCCCTACGTCCAAAAGCTTATATCGCCTCTGGTAGGCGCGATTACCTTTAATTTCGTAAACACACTCCCACCCACCCTATTTTCACCACCAAATTGTAAATATACCCCAAAATAAAAAATTTGCCTCTTCTTTGCATAGAGGCGCCATTGATATATATCTATACTTTAATATAGACAAAACAATTTTAGTATACGTTGGCAATGTTTATTGGTTTCAATTTCAAAATCTCTACAACCTTATTAACTCTTCCTTTAGACTTTAATCTCCACCGTAAACTTATAAAAAACTGATCTGGATTGTTAAATTTTTTTTGCAAGACTGTATTTATTAAAGAAAGAATCATTCATTCTCTCTCTCTCCATCAAAGCGGTCTTTCCAGACCTCTCCCATCGCCACTCACGCCGCCTTCCCTTTGCCCTCTCCTCCCGCCTCTCTCTCGATCTGCCGCCGCCGCCCATCTCTCTATCGCTTCCGCCGCCCCCTCTCTCACGATCGATGCCGCCGCCGCCTCTCTCGATTGATGCCGCCGCTGCCTCTCGATCGATGTCGCTGCCACTGACTAGCACATGACCGCCGCCTCTTGATCGCCATTGATAAAATATTTTTGCCTCAACAAGACCTGGTATGATAAAGCTGTTGTGTTCTATTACGCAAAGATTCTCTGTTATCCAAGAATTTAGGTTCTAAAGGCTTTCACTGAGTGAAAATCTGATTACTTATCCAAGAGAAACATATTGCTTGATAAGATATAGTTTGCTATTTTTAATTTTCAACTTATTGATGTCAGAAGAAATTTCTTTGTATTTCTTGTCAGTGTAAGCTCTCATGACATATGTGTGATTGTGAAAGTTCATAAGTAGCTAGGTTGCTAAGGATAGACAGTTCCACAGTCTCTTAATTGAACCTTTTCATTTTCTCTTATAGTCTTAGAACCTATCGCCTATAATCGTATTCAAGAACATCTGATTGATATATTGTTTAAGAAATAGAATATCCCTTTTAAAGTCCCTTTGTACCGACTTATCATTTTTCTGCTGATCAACATTTAGGCTGTGTGCTATAATTTTTAGTTGAACCATTTATTTAAATTCCTGAAAGTGAAAGTGTTATATATGGTTCAGATTACTGTGGTAATTTTGTATTGATGCTATTTCTCATTATATAGCATGTTTGAATAATTTTATGTAATGGCAGATGTGAATCTTGTCATGGTCAAGCAGAGCGGCTTCTTGATCCAGTAAGTATAGAAATTTGAAATTACCCTATAATTTTAAATTATTTGATGAAATTAAAGTATGTTGGGATATTGATTCGTACACGAATATCATATTTTGTTTATCTAGGTTATTTTTATTTTAACACTTCATTTTTTTCTTTTCAAAACGCCCCTGCTGCTTCTGTTCTTTCTGCTGCGATTCTCTCTCTCCATTGCCGCTGGATTCATCTAATCATCTGGTATGCGATTTGATAATTTTTATTGAAACAATTCGTCATAGTATATTCTCTCTATTTTACACACTCTCAATCTCTTTACGATTCCTTAGTAAAAAAATTGTCGAAACCAAATCCTTGCCTCTGCCTCACGGTTGCGACGCCGCCGTTCTCCCTCAAGGTTATAGTTTTTTAAATTCACTCGACTGTAATCAGTTTTTACTATGTGTTTCGTATATAGATTGTAGGAAATCCCACTATGATTTAATTGAAAATTTGACATTGTCAAACAGATCCGAGTCTCTGATTTCTTGCCTCCATGTATATATTTTTCGAATTCATTTGTGATTTTTGGTCTTTTATAGAGTTTTATTTCTCTGTGCATGTTACTGGGATGAAATTGAAAGGAATGGTTTTTGTTATAGATAATTCAACTATTCTTTTCGTTTGCCAGTTTACTGAAGATTTGTTCAGTTTCTGAATAGATAATAGATCACTGCTTTATTGACGCATATTATGGTTTTTTGTTGTCCAAAGATGTTGGACTACTTTTGTCTCCATGCATAAAGGAATAAATATAGTGAAAATTTGATTGTTCGTCGCTGTAGTAAATAGTAAATAGGCTCCACTTTTGCTACGCACAGTAATGAATCCCATATGAAATGGAGTTTCCCCCTACAAAAACATTCTAATTATTTGATAAAACACCTCTTTAAGATTCTAAAACATGCACATTGAAAGTCTTCCATAAAAGGTCTCCACTAGCTTCTGAATTCTTCGACACATCAGAGCTGGTCATTCTTATGGAGGCAATATATTCATGTATCGATTGAGCTAATCAGGTACTACTTTCTCATATACCCCATTTAATTTAATTTCTAATTATAACACATTTCTCTGAATTTCACGTTCATATGTAGACAAATATGCAGATCAACAAATTTATCTATCAAATTGTGTGATAACTTGCTGAGATCTACTGTTTCAAGATGATTTTTTTAATTCGAGTTTCGTGTCTAATTATTTCCCAAAAAGTCCCTATATTAATTAGAGCATGTATTTATCAATACTTTTTTTTTTACAATTATGTCTATTAAGATTATTTGTGCATATTGTATGGCTGTTTTAGTTTTAAAATTCATTTCATTATGTTGGAATTTGAATTTTTTCCGCAATTATGTCTACTGGTGCCGCCGTACAATTATTTAAAGGAGAGATAGTCAAGTCCTAAAACATTATTTTTTTAGAGCTGTGATTGGTGCTAATATATGATAACCAGCTATTGTGAAAGATTCTTGAGATTTTGTTTGATTTTGTTTAGTTGAAGCTTTTATAGGTTTATCAGAAAAATGATGGTCATTAAATATTAACTTAACAATGCATCTAATCTATTTTTTTTTTTGGAGCTGCTGAATGAATACACCTTTTCGTATAAAGGAAATGAGTGAAGATATATATACGACCAAGGTTGCTACTTGAGGGATTTTACTTTTTCGTACTCTTTTAATTTTTAATTTTTTTTATCATTTATTCTAATCTTATACTCCCCCCATCTTAGTTTTGTTTAATCATTTGACTTTAATTTCCTGACTTTTAATGTGAGACTTAATTTGTAGTATTTAAATGAATAAAATAGTTTTTTGATGATGAAGTATTATTCAATTTAAGTTAATGAAACATATTAAAGATGTTTTTTTTATGTAATTATTAAATGAATTAGATGCAATTTAAAATTAAAAGTGTTTGAAGGGAGATGAATAGTGGAATGCAAAAATAAAACTGGGATTGAGGGAGTAGTATTGTTTTGTATTCTAAATTTTTTGCCTTCTATTTTAAAGAAGCACGCCAGAAATAATAAAACACTGCAAGAGACATTGGAGAAAGTTATTGCATCCAAGAACAATGAGTATAACAAGAAAAAGTCTGCTAATAGAGACTTATAGTAAGCCTCTTCATTATGTTGATTATCCTAATTACTATGTCATTTTGTTCATGTGGTTTTTCTAGAAAATGTTCTAATTTCATGATATCATGCACCAAGTATACATCATGAATGTATTTGAAAGAAAGTGAGATAGTCTCAATATATGAGAACATCCTAGAAAGGCATTAAAGATTATTTACGTTGTGCATAGGACACCATTGGATGTATACATTTGATTGTTAGAAGGTAAAAAAAAAAAAAAAAGGAAGGTCTAATATATTTTATAAGACACTTCATAAAAAGACTTGCTACCCTTTTATATACTAATATGAAGTTTTTTTTAAGAGAGATTGAATGACTGATATGTAGTGCCTTCTTCTTCATGTTGAATGATGTGTCGTGGTTTGAACATACTACCTCTAATTATGTGTTAATTCCACTTTCTTCTATTTTAAAAGAATACAACCTAATTTCTCTTATTTATTCTTATTAAAAGTCATGCAACATCTCCTATTTGTGGCATTCATCTTTTCTACGTCGATCTGAACCGTTCATTATTAATAGCATTGACATAGCATTGATCTCAAACCCGATCGTCTTTTCTACTCCACTTTTCACTTTCCATTCCTAATATTTCCATCTCTCTAATTTCTCTATTTCTGTTCTCAAACCTAATAGTCCTATGCAGCTTTGTCGACATAACATTGTTCATAATAGGTATGATATTGTCATTTTCTCCTTCTGTAGTCTACTCCTATTCATCTAATTATCTTTTTGTCGTCGATCATCTGACGGGCTCATTCCAGTCTTCATTCTCATTGTTGATCCATTTTTGTCCTACCAGGCATGTCTTGATTAACGGTGATTGATGACTTTATTATCTTTGAATTGTATTTCACGTTTTTATTTGTCTTGCTCTTTTTATGTGATTTTTTTTGTTTGCAGATGTTAGATTCGATATACACTTCGGTTGATTTGGAACGTTCCGATTAGTTCTATTTTCTTTCTTCATCGTCATAATGTAAAATATGAAACTTATGTTCAGTTTTCGTTGTAGATTTTCTCACGGCATATTGCGACTTGTTGTGACTGTTTCAGACCACGTGTTGGATCCGACCGAAAGAAAGTCGGAAAAGGCAACAAGGAACCCAGAGGCCGGGACCGACCTGACCGGCCTGAATCCGACCTCAGCGGGCTCCGACCACGAGTTTCCGGCCTCGAAAGCGAGGCCGGAAACCCGCTTGAGACCCTCGTCCACGTCCGTCCCAGCCACGTTCAAGTCCTGCCGTGGCCGGACCGGCCCGACCAAGATCAGTGAAGTCCAGCAGAGATCGCCCAGACACGACCGACCGGCTGGAGCAATCTCCGACCTCTCTGTCCGCCAGGAGGCCGGCCTCCGATCACTCAAGGCCCCCGGCCGGCAAAAGAGATCTGGAGCACGTGATAGAATCAGGCAAGATCCTCTCCCAAGAGGGAAAAGGGCCGCCTCCGTACCCAGAGACTCAGAGAATATTCCATCCAAATGAGGAAATTCGCCAGAGAATCGTCATTTTTGGACACGCGTCAACTCCCTAGTGGCCGGCCACCTGCAAGCCCTGACATACCAGAGCCCGCGCGTCCTCAGAGGCAGGAGACATTTAATGCACCTGTCCCCCGAGAGGCCGGAAATGACCAAAATACCCCTATAGTGAGAAAACTATAAATACCCCCACTTTTGTAATGTAAAAAAAGGTTCAATCTCTCTCAGTATAATCAATACACATACTCATTCAAGTCCAGGGACTCACAACCCCTGGCAATTCTTGGTGTTCTTAGTGTTCTTATGCATTTATTGCTTTTCTTCATTCTAGCATTTAAGAACCCAATCATTTGATGTTTTTACCAAAGCTTTTATAAATAGCCATTCAATCCCAGCAAAATATATTTGGTAAACAACACGACTCAATTAGATCCCCTGCTTCAAACAAATTATGGTATTTCTTAGAGTAAAGTTTGTAATTAATTTAGGTGGTGCTTTGTTCATGGTCTTCAATAAAAATTAAAATAAAATTTACTTTAGATGGCACTTTGCTCAAGTTCTTCGATTAATAATCGATTGAAAATTAGTTTTTGCTCTACGCTTCGGAATATGTTGGATTGAGAATTATTTTCGCGGTGGTTACATTATTAGTATTATATTTTAATTTAAATAAAATTGGAGAATGTTTTTATCAAAAAATTAATGATAAACTTATCATAAACTGTTTTCATATAAAACTTATTCCTTCCTGAACTTATTTTCACATGAAAGGTTAATTGTACCTTCTAAAACTCATTTTTACACATGTTAAATATACATTGTTGCCTCGATAGTTAAGATTTAAAATAAGTTTGTTTGGATTATGAAAGAAAATCATGGAAGTATGTAACAAATATTGTTTATAAAAAAAAAGACAAAGTATAGAGTAAAACTGGTTTATACATGAATCACTAAAGGGTATTAGTGATTTTCAGTATTATTTGTTTTTACTGAAGAGTATTACTGATTTACACTAAAGAGTCTTAGTTGTTCAGTGGAAATGAACTAAGACTCTTCAGTGTAAACCTATAATATTCTTCAGTAAAAACAACTAATACTTTTCAGTGAAAATAACTAATACCCTTCCGTGATCCATATATAAATCAATTTCACTCTATACATACTCTAAAAAAAAATTTGAAAGTTATAATTTTCTCTCATTTGTTTGATATCAAATCATTACTAGAAAATAATATATTATGTGAATGATATTATTGTAACTGATATTGCGAATAACAAATTATATTCCACAATAATAGTATTATGATACGTTATTAATATATTAAGTGGACTTGTTGTTAGCTCAAATGAGAAATAAATTGTTGTTCACAGTAAAAAAATATTATGAATAGTTACACGGTTGTCTAATGATAAAAGGAAAATCTTTAAAAATTTATTAATATTGTTTACAAATAATTTTTAGAAATTTGTAAATCTCAATTTTAAATTATTATTTTTCTTTATTTGACTGAGATAGTGTGCTAATAATTAAAAATAAAAAAATTACTGAAGTATTTAATTTTAAATACTATATAAAAAAATTTCAAACCTGCGTAACACGCAGGGCTAAGTACTAGTATGTATATATATATATATATATATATATATATATATATATATATACTCCCTCCGTCCCATCATTATTCGCACTTTTATTGTTTTCTCGTGTTTTAGCGAGCGAGTTTTTTATTAGTATTTAAAATGATAAAGTAATTTTTAAGTCATTTTATAATAGAGGAGAGATAAATCTATCAAACCATACCTTAAAAGTTATTTTATCATTTCAAATACTAATAAACAATTCACTCGCTAAAACACGAAAATAAAGTTAGTGTGCAAATAATGATGGGACGGAGGGAGTATATTATAACAAAAATTTATGCAATACCGTCTAATAACATAAAACAATATTAATTGATATCCACACCTATCAGACTCTTAATACGCTATGCCTAATTTACATCCATTTTACAAGATTTAATTATGTGTCGTCGTCACCACATTAATGATTAACATATAAGTTTGTACCACTGATTGAGTAATTTAGAGAATAAATGTATGATAATTATAAGTAATTAAATAGAATAAGAAATGATTCACAACACTATTTTTTCTTTTAAATAGCCATATTTAATTATCAATTTTTCTAGTTTATAATTATCATCATCAATCAAATCCTCCTGCGTCCCAAGTAACAAGTCCACCACCACCAACCTTCTTTGTCCATTTTTGTTTTATAATAAGAGTACCACATAAATAATGTAACCACCAATCATTCATTTAATATATCTATTTTCATTCTCATTTCTAAAACAACGCGTAACTAATTCTTTTGACATTTTAATGATTTTATTATTTGCATATAATTTTGGCTAATTTGTAAATGAGTGCAAAATTCACTTACAATTTAGTTTCATTAGTCCTATCTACACACAGAAATTATTTTAATCCAACTGTATTATAACATAGTTCAAATAATAGAAAAGTGACAACGAGAAATAATAATGGTAGATGCATAAAAATTAACGATGCAAGCACATTCAAACAATATAGTGATATACTTTCAAGTCAATCATTCTCTATCAAGATACATTTGCTATTTACTTCTTTCATCGTTCTTGTAATTAATGCAAGTATTTATAAATCAACTAAAATTATTATAAAAAATTGGCTTAATTGTAATTTAAAGCATATATTTTTTCAAAATTGTATTTTAAACCAAATTTTTGGATCTCGTTAAAAAAAACTTCAATTCAACTTTATTATTTTGACAATTAAGACTCATAGACAGATTTGTCTATGTCTATCGCTGACGTGGCGTCTATGTGACAACGACCCTAAAAAATATAAATTATTTGACAAAACTTTTTAAGGCTTAATTGCAATTTAAATCACAATTCTTTTCAATATTGCATTTTGAGCTAAACTTTTGGATCTTATTAAAAAAGTTAATTTTTTTTTTTGGCAATTAAGACTTACAAACAGGTTTGTAGAGGTCTGTCTACGTGGCAATAACCTAAAAAACTTAAATTATGTGGCAAAAAACTTAAATACATGACAAAATTTAAAATTGAATTCTCAAATTCCAAATCCCTGCATTCATAAGAACATAAATTATTGAATCCAAATATAAATAAAAGAAGTAAAGAAAAAATGAAATCAAGTTGTGTTAATAAGAATATAAATGAACCCATATAGGGTAAATCATAAACACAACTATTTTACCATGAAATAATTTGTTTTACCATGAAATTGAGACACAAATTCCATCTGAATTTCGGAAAATTTTACCGAACACGAATTTCGGCAAAAAGTTTCTAAATTTAGACAATATTTCGGCTAAATTTTTCGAAATCTAGACAACATTTCGGCAGAAATTTTGGAACAATAGTAATCGCAGGTTATTTTCATCAAATATTGCTTCAAATCGAAAAACAAGATGTGAATCATACATAATTATACATAGTTGCGGGTAGCCCTTGCTTTTTCGTTCTTTATTTTCGAAATTATGTGTTGATTTTAGGTAGCGTATGAATATCAAAAGAATATTTTGGAATAAAGAGGTAGTGTATTTTTCCAAGAGGTAGTGTC
This sequence comes from Ballota nigra, assembly GCA_947034835.1. Classification (NCBI taxonomy): domain Eukaryota; kingdom Viridiplantae; phylum Streptophyta; class Magnoliopsida; order Lamiales; family Lamiaceae; genus Ballota; species Ballota nigra. Next base: position 120,732,573 of record OX344721.1, on the reverse strand, counting down.
TTAATCTGGATAGGGTATTTAACCCAAAGGATAGTATAAATAACCTGGGCCATTAAAAATTGAACTAAACCTCCCTCATAGTCATAGAGTATCTTGGTTTTGGTCAAAAATATAAGAAATGTTATTACTTGTAGGCTTTAACAAAAGGCCAAGGTTATATACAGTCCTATCTTTTAGTCATACAACCCCACTAAAAAATGTTCGGAAATTTTTTTCGAAAAATTTGAAAATTTTCGGAAAAAATTCGAAAATGCAAAAAAGAAAAACATTAAACATATGAATTTTTCAAAAAAAAATTCCGAAAATTGTTACATTTTTCGAAAAAAAAAAATTCAAACTTTTTTTTTTGAGCGGGGTGTATTCATAAAACATGGGAATATATTTAACATTGGCCTTGACAAAAAGAAAGGCCCAACAAGTTTTTACACTAGATTACCGACGGGCTTTTAAGCCCAATCGTATATATAAATAATGGTATCACACCAAAACCCTAATTCCCCAATTCCAAACAGCCGCCTCCCCTCCCCTGAGAGAGAAAGAGAGAGAGAGAGATGGTCTCCGGATCAGGGATTTGCGCGAAGAGGGTAGTGGTGGATGCCAGAAATCACATGCTCGGCCGCTTGTCTTCCATCATAGCGAAAGAGCTCTTGAATGGCCAGAAAGTAGTGGTCGTCCGATGCGAAGAGATCTGCCTTTCCGGTGGTCTCGTTCGCCAGAAGATGAAGTACTTGAGGTTTCTTCGCAAGAGGATGAACACAAAGCCTTCTCACGGGCCAATTCATTTCCGTGCTCCTTCCAAGATTCTTTGGAGGACTATTCGTGGGTATGGTTTGCTTCTGTAAATGTGGTTTTTAATTTGTTCTCTTAGGTATCATAATTTTTTATGTACGAGATTGACAAAACGTTGGGTACTTTGCTTTTTGGTTTGATTTGGTAGTTGTTGATTGAAACCTAGTTTCTTGCTTTAGGGACTAATGCCTAATTTTTTTGTGTAAGTTTGGATTATCTTTATTTTATACTCGGTGATTGATGTTGTAAACTGTAATGTTTCTGTATGTTGCTTTATTTATGGATTGCCTAAAATCTATGTAAATTGCTAGTTGATTCTGAAGGCCAGTTAATGTTTATAATATGAGAAGGTATTATATGAATAATATGAGAAGATATTTTGTGTGAATAATTTGAGAAGGTATTTTGTGTGAATAATATGGTGAAATTCGTTTGAAGGGTATTAGTAAATTATTGAAGGTATCAACTCCAAAGTGTATTAGTTGTTTTCACTAAAGTTATTAGTTCATTTCACTAAATGTATTAGTTGTTTTAATATAATGTATTATCAAATTTTTGTTCATGGTAGTTGTCACTGTATAACACATAATATTGTGACTTATAGGAAAAATGTAAAGTGAGGTTGTCATAACGTTATATTCCTGGTTTGGTCTTTGGTAATAACCTCCTTTCAACATTACTTGTCATAAAAAATGAAACATTTATGAAATCAGTTTAATTATTTTCAGCATGTTTACTTGCTTTCTGATCAGCAGATTTTGTGTGTGTATCCCCTTGTATCTGACTTTTGTTTCATCGATGTAAAGGATCCAATTATGTTTCTTCCCAGATTCAGCTTTCGTATTTTCTGAAATAAAACTGGACTTAATTATTAATATTTCAATAAAGCCAGTTGAATATAAAGTTGTCTGAGATTGTTAATCCACTAATGCATATAATACTTTTTGTTTCTTGTGCTTGGAGTGGTTGATTGTGTTTATCTAATTTTTAATATCTTGTCCTAATAGGATGATCCCTCACAAGACCAAGAGAGGAGAAGCTGCTCTTGCGCGTTTGAAGGTCTATGAGGGTATCCCCCCACCATATGACAAAATCAAGAGGATGGTTATTCCTGATGCACTCAAGTGAGTTTATTCTTGATCTTTGATTATCCAGTAATTATATGCATTGTTGCTTTATCTTTATGCATTATGTTTTTCTGATGGTTAGGGTCTTGAGGCTCCAAGCTGGACACAAATACTGTTTGTTGGGAAGACTATCATCTGAAGTCGGATGGAACCACTACGATACTATCCGGGTTAGTTTAAACTTCTACATATCAGTGTGATGTAGTAAGAACTGTCTAATGTTTAATTGATCTATCACGGAGGTATAATATTTGATTTATTGGGTGCATGCCTTTTCTTAAATACCCCAAGTTTGTGTTAGGCAACAATTTTGTAATATTTATTTTCTTTGCTTCAAATATAATTTGTGGGATTTTGTGATCCTACAATGTTCATCAAGGTGCTATGTTGGTTCTTGATTTTTGCTTATTGATCTATCCTGCTTGATTGATTAGGCCCCTGTTATGTGATAAGTTTAACAATAACTGCCTCTTAAATCTCACTGTTATTTTGGTTCTGTTTTCTAGGAGCTCGAGAAGAAGAGGAAGGAGAGATCTCAGACAGCATACGAGAGGAAGAAGCAATTGACAAAGCTTAGAGTTAAAGCTGAGAAGGTTGCTGAGGAGAAGCTAGGCTCACAGCTTGACATTATTGCCCCCATCAAGTACTAAATCGTTATTATAGGTAGTTTTTGATCAACAATTTTGTTGGAGATACTTATCGGTTCGATGGATTAGATTCTGTTAAGCTCCTTTGTGTTTTTGTTTGTGTCAAATGTTTGTTGGAGATTGTTCTTTACCTAAGACAGATCTTGAAGTCCTTTTCTTATATACTACTATCTTTTTTTCCTTGGTTGAGACTTTTTATTTTTATCTACTTCCTATCTTTGTCTAGCAAATTGTGCTTGCTTTATGTTTATATGATGATTATTAGCAATTTAGCTTTCCCCAGCAAATCAATGCAATGTGGCAATCATCATACTTGAATGGTTTGCCAGGTTTTCATTTTGTTATGAGAACTAAACTTTTCTTAATTTTTATATTACAGAATTAAAGTAAAATGAGTTGGTAATTTTTTTCTCAAAAGAGTAATTTGAATCTTTTTATTTATATTAGTGTTTTACCCGTGCGACGCATGGTCTATGATACTTATTAAATATAAATAAACCAAATTATGTTATAATAATTAATTACCTTATATATATATATATACACACGCATTAACCTAAAATTTGTAATGTTTTAATATTAATTTTCGGAGGGAGTCATATTTAGTCGTCTCATACTTGGAATAGAGTCTCACTTTAGTATTTCAATCATGTTTACCTATATAGGAAATAAAACATTTTTTTTATAATATCTCTCAATAAATGAATTCAAAGAATATTCTACTTTGTTGAAAAATACTCCACCTGTCCCTTATTAATTTTCATATGTAGGGTGACACATTAATAAAAAAAATAAAAAAAAAACAAAAAAAAAATGTTTTATTGACTTTTTGAACTAATGAATGAAGACTATTTTAAATAAAGTAGACATTGTTGTAAATAAGTGCGTAAATAAAAAGATACGATTTGTTGACCCAGTTCGTCGGGAACGACTACGTTTGGGGGCGATCCAAGCCAGGAGTTCCACTAATATTCTTGTGTATGAGAGTACATAATTTATGAGTACATAGGGATATATATAATAGTAAAACCATAGTCTAATGGATAAAATCCAATATGTTTCTTGGCCCTTAAGTAATGTCCACACCAAATCTCCTAGATTTGGAATATTAAATCTTCTAGATTTATAACACTCCCCCTTGGACATTACGACATAACATAAATGTCTTGTCATAAAAACTTCACGTGTTAGGGATCGACCAAATAATGAGTAGGGAGGAATGTCATCGATCTTCTAGATCTAAATCTTCCAGATTTATTTCGAGGTTACCGCTCCCCCTGAAGACAACAACACTTTAAGTCTTTGCATCCCAATACCACGAACGTACTTTTCAAAAGTAGACGTAGGTAAGGACTTAGTAAACAGATCTGCTAGATTGTTACTAGATTGCACCTTTTGAATGGTAATCACGTCACTCTTCTGGAGTTCGTATGGGTAGAAAAACTTAGGTGAAATATGTTTCGTCAGGTTTCCCTTGACGTACCCATTACTCATTTGTGCGATGCAAGCAGCGTTGTCTTCAAATATAACGGTGGGAGGTGTATCGCCTTTGGCGATACCACACTAGTCACCAATGTGTTTTACCAAGGACCTTAACCAAACACATTCTCGTGCGGCTTCAAATAAAGTTATGATCTCTGAGTGGTTTGAAAACGTGGTAACCATGGATTGTTTAACCGATCTCCATGAGATTGCGGTTCCACCACAGAGAAAAACATAACCAGTCTGGGATACGACGTTGTGAGGATCAGACAAATAGTCAGCATCCGCATAACCTACTAAGGTTTTGTCTTGGTTCTTACGATAAAACAGTCCAAGATCTTGAGATCCTTGGAGGTATCGTAGAACGTGCTTAACACCATTCCAATGTCTCCTCGTAGGAGAAGCGCTATGCCTCGCAAGCAAGTTGACAGCAAATGCAATGTCCGGCCGGGTGCAATTTGCAAGATAGAGCAAAGCTCCAACAACGCTAAGATAAGGAACTTCTGGTCCCAGAATTTCTTCTGAATCTTCTCTTGGCCTGAATGGGTCCTTATCCACTTCGAGGGATCGGACGACCATCGGGGTGCTAAGTGGATGAGATTTATCCATGTGAAATCTCTCAAATACCTTCTTCACGTAGGTCGACTGATGAACAAGGACTCCTTCTGGGAGGTGCTCGATCTGCAAGCCGAGGCAGTACTTGGTTTTACCCAAGGACTTCATTTCAAATTCAGCTCTCAAGATTGAACTGACTTCTTCAATCTCTTTGCATGTTCCGATTATGTTCAGGTCATCAACATATATGGATATGATGCAAAAACCGTCTTGCGATTTCTTCGTGAATATGCACGGGAAAGCTTTATCGAATGTGTATCCCTTCTTCTGAAGGAATTCACTAAGTCGGTTGTACCACATAAGACCCGATTGCTCTAGGCCATACAACGACTTTCGCAGTTGTATGCTATACATGCTGCGGTTTTCACCATCCCTTAACTGAGGAATGTAAAATCCATCTGGGATTCTCATATAAATATCGGCATCAAGTGATCCGTATAAGTACGCGGTTACTACGTCCATTAATCTCATTTGGAGATTCAACTTAACTGCCAAAGATATCAAGTAGCGGAACGTTATTGAGTCCATGACGGGAGAATAGGTTTGATCGAAATTAATCCCGGGTCTCTGCGAAAACCCTTGTGCTACCAGCCTCGCTTTATACCTCTCCACAGTATTGTTCTCGTTTCGCTTTCGTACAAATACCCATTTATATCCTATAGGGATAGCGCGCGCGGGTGTACGAACGATAGAGCCAAATACTTGTCTTTAGTTAAGTGAGGCGAGCTCCGCATCAATTGCCTTTTTCCATTTAACCCAATCGTGGCGCTTCCGGCACTCTGCAATTATTTTGGGTTCAGGATCTAGATCATTTATAATGGAAAGAGCTATTGACGCTGCAAATGTATCGTTGACGACAGTAATATTTCTATTGTATGTTTCTCCCGTATATGTGAAGTTCACAGAGACTTCGACGTTTACGTCAACCAGACCTTCCTCATTTCCCATTGTATCTGGGCCTGGTCGTTCCACGGTCCTAGTGCATGGAATGTTTTGTGTACGTGCTTCATCACTAGGACTCTCGTCTCCTAGAGACTTGGGATTATCTAGACAGATCTCTTCTAGAGATTTTCCATTTGACTGACCAGATTTGCTAGCCTTTCATTTATGTGTGTTACTATCTCTTGAGGGTCCCTTACGCTTTTGGCGTGTGGGGGCATGAGTACTCATTTTGCTTGGGACCTCAACCCTTTGGGGAACATTTACTGCAGGTATATGCGATCTAGTCACACTTCTATGGTCAGTGAACGCGTCTGGCAGGTTATTTGCTAAGTTCTGCAGGTTATTTGCAAGTTAACGATCTTCTGAACTTCTAGTTCAGATTGATTAGTGCGCGGATCTAGATACTGAAGATTACTTACGTTCCACGTAAGTTCCCGGCATTCATTCAATTTTGAATTCAGATCTCCCCCTAATGCCGGGAAGTAATCTTCATCGAACGTGCAATAAGCAAACCGGGCCATTAATTGATCCCCGGACAAAGGCTCGAGGTATTTCACGATGGATGGAGAGTCGTATCCGACGTAAATACCGAGTTTCCTTTGTGGGCCCATAGAGGTTCGCTTGGGTATCGTAATTGGTACGTATACCGCACATCAAAAAATACGCAGATGGGAAATGATAGGTTCTTTCCCACGCACTAACTGTAGGGGGGAATGATCATTATATGCAGTTGGACGGATTTGGATTAAGTGCGATGAATGTAGGACTGCATGCCCCCAGCATGAGGTGAGTAGTTTAGAGTTCATAAGCAATGGTCTCGCGATAAATTTGATATGTTTTATTAGCGCCTCAGCAAGACCATTTTGGGTATGGACGTAGGGGACCGAATGCTCTACTTTAATTCCCAGGGCCATACAGTAATCTGTAAAGGCCTTCAAGCTAAACTCAACTACATTATCCATGCGAATCGATTTAATTGGATAATCCGGGAATTGAGCTCTAAGCTCGATAGTTTTCGCAATGAGCTTCGCAAAGGCTTGATTGCGGGTGGACAACAAACATGCAAATGTCCACCTAGTGGAGGCATCAATAAGGACCATGAAATAACGAAATGGTCCTGATGCTGGGTGAATCGGTCCATAAATGTCTCCTTGAATTCGCTCAAGAAAAACCGGAGACTCTAGTCCAACCATGGTGCGCGACGGGCACACAATCAACTTACCCTTAGAACATGCATCACATAAATATTCATCAACGGGAGGGATTCTATTATTCGAAATATTATGACCAGTTAAATTAGATAGAATCCTACGTATCATAGTTTGTCCCAGATGACCTAACCGCTGATGCCACAATTTAAAGGAATTTGGGTCATGGAATTTCATACTCATTGCTAGATAGGAACTAGACGGCCGGATGTAGGTATAGTACAAACCGGAGGAGAGGGATGGAAGTTTTTCTATAACTTGCTTACTGCTACCTCGAGTACAAGTCATCAAAAGGTATTCGTTATCGTTTTCAGTTTTAGTTTCAATATGATACCCATTTACCCGAATATCTCTAAAACTGAGTAGGGTACGCTTAGATTGCGGAAACAATAAAGCATTATCAATTATTAATTCGGTACCCATGGGGAGGACAATGGAAGCTCTTCCAGAGCCCACTATCAATGTACTATCATTCGCAATTGTACTTATACTCCCCTTACGATTAATCAAGTTATGAAAATACTTCTTATCCTTTAGGATCGTATGTGTGGTGGCGCTATCTAACAGACATAAATCACTATCGGCGTCCATCATGCAAGAGGAGATAGTCCAAACCTAATAGCTGATATGTTTACAAGCCATAAATGAAAACAACAATATCCGAATAAATACATGGACATCTATTAAGGTAAACACATCAAAGCTAATAAATTCATTCATAAATAAAATATCCGAAAGAAAGGATCCAAAACATAATGTGAAATTATTTTATTCAGAAAAATAAAATACTAGGAATAACTAAATACGTAAATCTACTCGTCATCTCCAAAATCCCTAAGCTCAATGCCCTTACGATCTGCGTTGTCTAGGTCAGAGTCTGCTTCGGGCAGACTGGCATGGTGAGATTCAACTCTAGGAGCCTTCCCCTTATCGTTCTTCTGCTGCTTTTGATAAGCCTCGACCAAATATTTGGGAGTGCGACACGTGCGAGACCAATGGCCCTTGCATCCGCATCTGTAGCAGGACTGTTCACCCTTATCTTGATTCTCAAATTTTCGGGTAGCGGAGTTCGTGTTAGGTGCAGCCTTCCCACGAACCTGAGCTTGATTGTCATTCAAGGCACCTGAACCACCGGATTTGTTACGACCTCGGCCTTGGCTACGAGTTCGTTTACTCCCTCTCCCCCTTCCACGCTTGCGACCTCTTGTACCACTTTGAGCTACAGCATGTGCTTCGGGCACCGCTGTCGAGCCAACCGGCCTTGCATTATGATTCTGCATAAGGAGTTGGTTGTGCTTTTCCGCTACTAGAAGTGAAGAAATTAGCTCAGAGTGTACAGTGTAGTTTTTAGCCCTATACTGCTGCTGGAGTACAAGGTTGCTTGCTTGGAAAGTCGACAAAGTCTTCTGGATTAAGTCGTCCTCAGTTACAGTTTTCTGACATAACTTTAACTGAGACACAATACGATGTAGGGTTGAGTTATACTCCGTTACAAACTTAAAGTCTTGGAAACGGAGGTTCAACCCATCGTATTGAGCTTGAAGGAGGAGTATATCATATTGTTGTTGGAAACGGTCCTTCAGGGACTTCCTTAACGTTCCAGGATCTCTTTCAGTGAGATACTCATTTTTCAGGTCCTGATTGAGATGATGCCTAAGGAAAATCAAAGCTTTCGCCTTCTGGGCGTCAGTTGATTTTGGATCATCGACAATCGTGCCGCTAAGGTTGTTCGAGGCTAGATGTATTTCGACATCTAGCGCCCATGTCAGGTAGTTACTACCATCAAGAGTAAGCTCAACAAAATCTCTTTTGGTAATATCAGATATTATTCACTACAATTAAAGTGACATGGGTAAGAGGATTGACAAAAAACATAGACAACGGGGAGACAAGAATTTATTTAGTTATTCTAAGGCACATATATGCACGTACTGGGCGCCGTCTACCCAAGGCATAAATTTACGGTCCGACAAATACCGGGCGCCGCCTACCCGGGCATAAAAAGCAGACTATAAATAAACTATGTGCGCAGGATTAAAGCATGTAGGATAATATCACATAAACATGCAATAGTAAATAATGGTGATAATTACATGAAAATAATTTGCAGAAAATATACGGTTTAATAGACAGAGGAAATAATCATAAGAATAATTATTTCGTATATATTAACGTAATTATTTCGTATATATTAACGCAATTTAACGAAATATTTTCAGGATTAAAGAATAAAATTATGCACAAGAAAACTTCGCGTTAGTCGTATACGGCGAGTAGGAAACGTCGCACGTAGGTTGGCAATGAAAAGGCTGCGAGTGCGACGGAAGAGGGCGCGCGGGCGCGCACGCGGTGACAGGCGGCACCAGGCGTACATCGGGCAGCGCTGGTGCGCGCGTCGTGCGGCGCTCGCGACGTGCAGCGCTGGGGCGCGCGCGACGTGCGGTGCTCGGCGCTCGCTCTGTGCGGTACTTCGGCGGCAGCGAGGATGCCGCGGAGGCGGCGGCGGAGAGGAGGCAGCACGGCGCTGCCGAGGGCGGCGCTTCAGGACTGTTTCGGGCAGCGCGACGGCGCGCGTCTCACGGCGGCGGCCGTGGGGCTTCAGGCGACGGCCGTCGATCGTTTTTTCGATCTCGATCCAAGAATTAAAACAATAAATTCAACACAATAACGCATATGATTAAATTAATATCGAATATAAGAATCAAATAAGATAATAATATACGAGCATATAAATCATGCCAAACATGGATTGAATAATTCAAGTGTTGGAGTTATACGTGAAAGTATGCTTTTACTTTGTATAACTCGTGTATCAAGCACTTGGTTATGAGAATAATTCTTTTATCGCATATGCTTTAGATATGATTGAATGTTGAATATTTATTGCAAACCGTTCAATATATAGTACATGTTACATTGTAGTTAATGTGGTGATACCCGATCACGGAAGACAACATTAACAGTTTACTTGTAACTAAACGTACAATTTCACGACCCAGGTGGAATTGAACAATCCGCCGTGAAAGGTCGATGTGTAAGGCTCATATTGGTCTGTCTTGACTAAGAGATTGCACTAGCACATTTAGTATGTGTTGAAGAGGACCTACAGCAAGGATAAATTCTTCTGTTCTGAAAGGTGAAGAATTAGACCTCAGTGGTTGTTGATTTCTTAATCTCCGTCACTTAAATAGGACCGTGTGTGCTTAATGGTTACTACTTTGATTCATGCTGGGTGAGAATCATTGTGACTTCGAACTTTGTGTCTTGGGCAGTAATATTAATCATACGACAGTTGCTAAGATTTAATACGGAGAAACGCGTGCGAGTACGGCTCGTGTGATTAGTCCCCTTGGTGGGCTCATAAGTTTTATTGTACCAAATCTTGCAAGTGAAGAATTAGTTTCTTCGGTACGAATAATAATGTTGAGCTGTCTTTACTCCAAGGTAAAATATATTAATTAATTTAGAGCTATTCAGAAGCTTGATTAATTAATGGGCTTGATAATCTTAAACGCGGGAAATAATAACCGGGAGCCCATATTATCGTAATATGGATTAAGATGGATAGTGCAATATTAATTTATTAGTGGTAATAATTAATATTAATGGGCTGAATTATATTGGGGCTCAATATTGAAATTCAGAAGTCCATTAGGAGGTCCAATCTTAATTCTCCTTAAAGGCCCCTCAAGTAGCCCATTAAGTAGCCCAATAATGATAAAGTGATTAAAATAAAAAGATAATATTATGCTGATTTTTTCATATTAATTTCGAAAATAGTGATTCAAGAAGAGATAAGATTTTGTTGATTTTCTTGGAAAGATATTATGGAAGATATGTATTCTTAGAATACAAGAATATCTCATATATTCAAGAAGATCCAAATCTTGGGATCTCTTATTGAAGTTTTCAAAAATTACAAGTCTTATTTAGGAGAGTGAGATTTTTGTGGAATATTTTATTATGGAGAAAAGAATATATGAGATATATTCAAGATTTCTTAGAGACTAAGAAAAGATTTTCTCCAGGCCCATAAAATATTAAAAATTTCGGTCACTTCTCTATAAATAGGGGATGATTATTTCATCCCCAAGTACATAATTCCATGTGTTGAAAAAATCAAGAGCATAGATATTTTTCTTTTCCCTTAGTTTATTAAATTACTTGAAAGCATCTCCCACCGGTGATCAAGTGAGGTGAAAGGAAAATACTTGAGAAGGTTTTTGGGTCGATAGAGCGAGATCGTGATTGTCCCGTTTATCCAAAGGCCAATTCTACAAGAGGTACGTTAATCACATATTTACTTGTTTATTCCGCCATAGTTTATATGTGAATTAATTCAACATGAATGATGAAAATTTGTTGTTGGAATTACTATTTGAATTAATTAGGATTAATTCATGCTAGTAATAATCGTATTTAAATTCGTATTTAAATTTCATCCCGAATAGATTCCGGGCACCCCTATTTTCCCAACAACTGGTATCAGAGCCACGGTTTCGGGCTCTGATCTTTAAATTGGAATTTAAATTGTTAAACATTAAATTGAAATTGGATAGTAGAATTGCTAGATCTTTTTTGCAGGTATCCAATTGTCATGGTTTTAATGTTGTTATATTTTTCATGCGTGTGAATTAATTGTTTTTAATTCGATTCGTTCGAATTCGTTTTTCTCGTGAGAAAATCCACGAGTAGATTAGTTGTTTTTATTTTGATTCGATCATTGTAATAGACTAGTCTAGATCTAGTTTTTATTTTTTTGAAAAATAAATTGTAACCGAATCGTGACGAAGAACGAAGAATTAAAGACGGCATACCCGGACGGCGCATGCGTGCGCGGCGCATGCATGGACGTAAAATCGTGCATGGGGTGAAGAAAACGAGAACGAACGTCGAAACCCGGTGCACCCAACGCGCGACGGGTGGCCGGCAGTGTGCATGAGCGCGCGCGCGCCTCGGGTGCGGCCTGCAGATCCTCGGCGCCTCGGGTGCGGCGCCTCAGCGCCTCGCTGCAGCTCCTCAGCGCGCCTCGGCACTCAGCGCCTCGGCTGCTCGACCGAGAGGCGCGCGGGCCCACTCCGTGGGCCGATGCGCGCCGTATCTCGGGCCGTGGAATTTTTCGGTTCGTCCCTTTTCTTTCGTGTGATTTTAAACATCGTCCCGAACCCCAAACGATGCTGTTTTGATGAAATGTTGTTGTTCGAGTGGGAGCATGTCGAGACGAACGTCGGAAAGCAACAAGAATGATTTTTCGCATCAAGACGCGAAGAAATTAAAACGTGACAATTGGATTTGAGTGCTCCAATGTGTTTAATTTTGTTTTGATGGATGTTTTATTTCGTGCACTTATTATTATTTGTTAATATGTGTTTGCATGAATTTAATTGTCCAAGAAAAACCTTACTTTCGAAAATTACTAAGTATGTCTATTTAATCGCAATTTTATTCTGGATATTAAAATTGGATTAATTTGGCCTCCATAATTTATTTATTTGTGAAGTTCTTTTGGAATACATTTCCCCCTCGGATCGGCCAAAAGAACGGATTTCACATGAATAAATTCCGAAAGGATGATTGTGGATTATTACTAGTGGCGGTATTGACCCTCATCACGAGTGGCTTGCTCAAAGCGAAATAATAATCCTGTATTTAATTATGGTTATTACTTAGGCATAGGAAATTGATATTAACTTACTCCCCTCGGAGTCCCTGTCAATTTCTATGTGGTCAAAGTGGGAGCCAACTATTAATTTTGAATTAAGGATTTGTAACTTTTAAGTTTGTGATCCGCTTGAATGTATTTAAATGTATAGACCACCCCTCGTGGCGCATTTAAATTGTTTCGAGATGTTGGCTGATGCATGATTATATTGTTTTAAGGTTTCAATATAATTGATGTGATCGAATTATGTGATAATTTCATATTTTTCTAGATATTGATATGAATGTATGTTTTATTCTCATTTCATCATGTCGCAACCTTTTAATCCACTGTTTAATATACTTAAAGTTAATAATTTTTTTTGGAGTGATTTATATCGATTGGAAATGTTTTTTTTTTAAATTTGTCCTTACTGCATGAAAACACAATTGGGTTATTTACGTTAATATACCCGACAAGCCTGATGATGAGTCAAGCAACGAGAAAAGGCAGTTTATGATTGGAAGCGTGACAATGAACAAATGAAGTGCATCATCTTGACATCTCTGTCTGAGGATTTGAGGCGCGTTCATGGAGACATTATATCCGCTGTTGAAATCATGGAACACCTTGAAGAGATGTTTTCACATCAGAATCCCATGACTAATCAGTTCACCAAACATGACTCGGTCAAGTTGGAAATGGTGGAAGGAACGCCCGTGAGGGAGCACGTTCTTGAGATAATGACATACCTTAACAAGTTGGAAGTACTTGATGTGGATTTGATGTACCTTCTCAGGTTGTTTTCATATACCATTCTCTACCGAGAAGCTTTGAGCAGTTTCATCTGAACTGTCAGATAAATGAACGGACAAGTCGTTTGCCCGAGCTCTTGCAAGCTTTAGTTTCGGTGGAGGTGATAATGGAGCACCAGTCTAGTGCTATGGTGGTTAATGGTCCGTCTACCTCTTTTGGTCCCAAGGGAGGGAAAAAGAGGAAGAGAACCAAAGGCCGGATCCAAGCAAATCCAATTGTTGCGAAAGGCAAATGCAAAGGCTAGCATCGAAGGGGAAGTGTTTTAGTTGCGGTGAGAGAGGACAATGGAGGTCTGCCTGTTCCAAGCCTAAGAGGCTAGGAAAGTTAGGTAATTCACACACCCTAGTCATCGAAACTTGTGAAGTGGCGTATGCTGTCTATTCGTGGATAGTGGATACGAGAGCTACTGATCACATTTGTTTCATGGGTTCAAGCTAACCCGACGACTTAACGGAAGTGAGATCCCCATCACATCAGGCAATGCTACGAGAGTGGCAGCTGAAGCAGTGGGAGAAGTGCGCCTATCTTTTGAAGATAGAGTTATGGTCTTGAGAGACGTTCTTCATGTTCCTAGTTTAGAAAGAACTCAACCTTCAGTTTCTGAACTGTTTTTTAATAGATACTCAGTTTCTTTTAATAAGGATGTTATTATTTCTTGAAACGATGAGTTTATCTATTCCGGAACTTCAATGGATGATCTTTATACCATTATTTGGGCACACCACTCATAAAATTGAATCTAATAACACGTCGATTATTTTGAGTAATAAAATGAAGCATTCTTCGAAAATGAACGAAACACTTCTATGGCATCTTAGATTAGGTCATATTAATCTAATGCGGATACAAAGGTTGGTGAAAAATGAATCCTTGGAGTCACTTCAAGTTGAGTCATTTCCAACTTGTGAATCCTGTTTAGAGGGTAAAATGACCTAGAGGGCATTTGGAGCCAAGGGGAATAGAGCCACCAAAGTGTTAGAACTCGTTCATACCGATATGTGTGGTTCAATGATGATCATAGCAAGAAGGGGTATGAGTAATTTGTCATTACTCGAGATATGGATACATCTACCTTATGTTGCATAGGGAAAGAAGTATCAAGTTTCTACGATTTGATCGTGGAGGCAAATACCTTAGCAATGAATTCTTGAACTACCTATCGGACGAAGGGATTGTATCCCCGTTGACCGCACCGGGAACCCCTCAATAGAACGGTATGGCGGAACGAAGGAAACGGACTCTTTTAGAAATAGTCAGATCCATGATGAGTTATTCGGATTTACCCAAGTCGTTTTGGGGTAATGCCTTGGAAACAGCGGCTTACATTCTAAACTTGATGCCATCCAAATCGGTTCCTAAAACCCTAATGGAATTGTGGACCGGGCGCGAGCCCAGTCTAAGACACTTGCGTATTTGGGGTTGTCTGGCATACGTGCTAGACGAGGAAGCCGGTAAGTTGGATCCACGTTCGGAATTAAGGCTATTTATAGGATACCCTGCGGGAACGAAAGGGAGTATGTTCTATAGTCCCAAGGATCAAAAGACCGTGATTAGTTCACACTTTAAATTCTTGGAGGAAGACTATATGAACAAAAGAAAGCCCAGAAGTGAGATTACCTTAGACGAGTTAAGAGGGCAAACTCCTATACCAAGTATACAAGATGATGTACCACACGTCACACCTTCACAACCGGAACCCCGTTGTAGTGGGAGGATTGCAAGGCAACCCGAGAGATTCATGGGAATTGGAGAATCTTCGGATTTGATTCCCGACAATGAAACAGACCCATGGACGTACGATGAGGCAATCCAAGACAAAGACGCGGAGGCGTGGCAAACCGCAATGGAAACCGAGATGGGTTCGATGGATCATAATCAAGTGTGGGAGTTGGTCGATCCACCCAATGGGGTAGAACCCATTGGATGTAAGTGGGTGTACAAGAGGAAAAGAGGACCGGACGGAAGGGTAGAGACCTTCAAAGCAAGGCTTGTGGCCTGTGGCCTGTAGCTATGCTTAAGTCCATCCGTATTCTCTTGTCGATCGCTGCGCACTTAGATTACGAGATCTGGCAAATGGATGTCAAGACAGCTTTCCTTAACGGAAGTCTTGACGGGATCTATATGCAAAAGCCCAAGGGTTTCATTGAAAAAGGCCAAGAGCACCTCGTATGCAAGCTTAAGAGATCCATTTATGGACTTAAGCAAGCATCGCGTACTTGGAACCAGTGTTTTGATCAAGTTATTAAGTCTTATGAGTTTGTGATCAAAACAAGTTCGAAAGTTGTGTGTATAAAAGGTGTGACGGAACTGCAGTGGTATTCTTAGTATTATACGTAGACGATATTCTGCTCATTGGAAACAATGTAAAGGTGTTGTCAGACGTAAGGGTATGGCTGTCAAAACATTTTGATATGAAGGACTTAGGGGAAGCCGGTCACATCCTTGGGATCAAGATCACTCGCGATCGCAAGAAGAGGATGTTGGGCTTATCGTAAGTTTCATACAAAGACACTGTTTTGAAGCGATACAACATACAAGATTCCAAGAAAGGTTTTGTACCTTTTAGGCACGGAATCCATCTATCTAAAGAAATATGCCCTAAGACGCAAGTGGAGATAGATGACATGAAAGACGTTCCGTACGTTTCGGACGTAGGAAGTCTTATGTATGCAATGTTGTGTACGAGACCGAATATCTGCTTTGCCGTGGGCATGATGGCAAGATATCAAAGTAACCCCGGGAAAGCACATTAGATTGCAATTAAATGCGTTCTTTAGTTTCTGAAAAGAACTTGGTATGGAATGTTGATTTAACAGTCAGACAGTCTAATTCCCGTGGGATACACGGACTCAAATTTCCAATCAGATATAGAATCCAGAATATCTACCTCGGGTAGTGTGTTTTGCATGGGAGAAGGAGCTATGACATGGAGAAGCGATTTGTAGAAATGCATCGCCGATTCGACCATGAAAGCCGAATAAGTAACTGCTTGTGAAGCAGCGAAAGAAGCGGTTTGGCTCAAGTACTTCTTAGTGGACTTGGACGTTGTTCCGAATTTGCCCATCATAATCACTGTCCATTGTGATAATGTCGGAGTAGTTGCAAATTCAAGGGAACCGAGAGCCCACAAGGCCAGCAAACACATTGAAAGAAAACACCATCTTATACGAGAAATCGTTAAGAGAGGAGATAAAGAGGTGGCAAAGACATGCGTCGGGGACAACCTAGTAAATCCATTCACAAAGGGTCTGCCTCTGAATACATTCGAGAGACATGTGGATGGAATGGGAATCAAGACTATTGCCAATCTGCTTTAAGTATAAGTGGGAGGAATTATTAGGTTAGTGTAGGTTGACATGAGATGTCACGTAGAGCTACTACACTAAGACATGTATGATGTATACTAAAAGCAGACTTTAAGTATAAGTGGGAGATTGTTGGAGTTATACGTGAAAGTATGCTTTTACTTTGTATAACTCGTGTATCAAACACTTGGTTATGAGAATAATTCTTTTATCGCATATGCTTTAGATATGATTGAATGTTGAATATTTATTGCAAACCGTTCAATATATAGTACATGTTACATTGTAGTTAATGTGGTGATACCCGATCACGGAAGACAACATTAACAGTTTACTTGTAACTAAACGTACAATTTCACGACCCAGGTGGAATTGAACAATCCGCCGTGAAAGGTCGATGTGTAAGGCTCAGATTGGTCTGTCTTGACTAAGAGATTGCACTAGCACATTTAGTATGTGTTGAAGAGGACCTACAGCGAGGATAAATTCTTCTGTTCTGAAATGTGAAGAATTAGACCTCAGTGGTTGTTGATTTCTTAATCTCCGTCACTTAAATAGGACCGTGTGTGCTTAATGGTTACTGCTTTGATTCATGTTGGGTGAGAATCATTGTGACTTCGAACTTTGTTCTTGGGCAGTAATATTAATCATACGACGGTTGCTAAGATTTAATACGGAGAAACGCGTGCGAGTACGGCTCGTGTGATTAGTTCCCTTGGTGGGCTCAGAAGTTTTATTGTACCAAATCTTGCAAGTGAAGAATTAGTTTCTTCGGTACGAATAATAATGTTGAGCTGTCTTTACTCCAAGGTGAAAGATGTTAATTAATTTAGAGCTATTCAGAAGCTTAATTAATTAATGGACTTGATAATCTTAAACGCGGGAAATAATAACCGGGAGCCCATATTATCGTAATATGGATTAAGATGGATAGTGCAATATTAATTTATTAGTGGTAATAATTAATATTAATGGGCTGAATTATATTGGGGCTCAATATTGAAATTCAGAAGTCCATTAGGAGGTCCAATCTTAATTCTCCTTAAAGGCCCCTCAAGTAGCCCATTAAGTAGCCCAATAATGATAAGGTGATTAAAATAAAAAGATAATATTATGCTGATTTTTTCATATTAATTTCGAAAATAGTGATTCAAGAAGAGATAAGATTTTGTTGATTTTCTTGGAAAGATATTATGGAAGATATGTATTCTTAGAATACAAGAATATCTCATATATTCAAGAAGATCCAAATCTTGGGATCTCTTATTGAAGTTTTCGAAAATTACAAGTCCTATTTAGGAGAGTGAGATTTTTGTGGAATATTTTATTATGGAGAAAAGAATATATGAGATATATTCAAGATTTCTTAGAGACTAAGAAAAGATTTTCTCCAGGCCCATAAAATATTAAAAATTTCGGTCACTTCTCTATAAATAGGGGATGATTATTTCATCCCCAAGTACATAATTCCATGTGTTGGAAAAATCAAGAGCATATATGTTTTTCTTTTCCCTTAGTTTATTAAATTACTTGAAAGCATCTCTCACCGGTGATCAAGTGAGGTGAAAGGGAAATACTTGAGAAGGTTTTTGGGTCGATAGAGCGAGATCGTGATTGTCCCGTTTATCCAAAGGTCAATTCTACAAGAGGTACGTTAATCACATATTTACTTGTTTATTCCGCCATAGTTTATATGTGAATTAATTCAACATGCATGATGAAAATTTGTTGTTGGAATTATTATTTGAATTAATTAGGATTAATTCATGCTAGTAATAATCGTATTTAAATTCGTATTTAAATTTCATCCCGAATAGATTTCGGGCACCCCTATTTTCCCAACATCAAGTACGGGAATTAATTCATGTGATTTAAAGGGGATTAATTCTGAGGCGTACCGTTTTATCTCGGGCAGAGACTCGTGCTGATAACGTGTTGTAAATAAGTGCGTAAATAAAAAAGACACGATTTGTTGACCCAGTTCGTCGGGAACGACTACGTCTGGGGGCGATCCAAGCCAGGAGTTCCACTGATATTCTTATGTATGAGAGTACATAATTTATGAGTACATAGGGATATATATAATAGTAAAACCTAGTCTAATGGATAAAGCCCAATATGTTTCTTGGCCCTTAAGTAATGTCCACACCAAATCTCCTAGATTTGGAATATTAAATCTTATAGATTTATAACAGATATTATGAGAGTGTTATATTTTCATAATTGGGTTGTGAAAATTATTGTGGAACGTAAAAAAAATGTGAAGATTATTAAGGGACGGGAATAGGTCTTGATTTTAAAGTCATTTTTATACAAATTTAAAAAAGAAAAACACATATAATTTTATTATCAAACTCATATCTCTTTTAACTACAAAATCAGAGTAAATTAATCTAAAATCAATAAAAAAATATTAATAATAACTCAAATCTAACCAATGTTTAGCTATAATGGATTTTAAGATTGATATATCCCTTTAGTCATACAAACGTTTTAGATAACCCAACCCAAGAGCAAAAGTTATGTCATCCAAATTAACATTACATAGATAATCAACACAATTTTTTATACATCTACATGACATGCATTTGGATTTTGAGTCTAATTTCATTTCAATTTTAACTTTTAAAAGTTCATTAAGTAAATTGAATTTTAAAAGTTAAATTGATTTAAAATTTGACTCAAAATTCAAGTACATTCTATGTACTTAAGTGCACACAAGAATCACTCGATAACTAAATTTCTAAAATAAAAAATAAAATAAAAGTATCGTATCCGGCTCCACACAAAATACACATACATAAAATTCTACCTCTCCTAATTCCTAAACAACGGTGCAAACAATAGGAATCTCCTCTTAATTTCTTGATTTCGATTCATAAAAATTAAATAGTTGACATACCTTTACACGTGTTTTCTAAAACAACGAAAGTTAGTATTACAATTTAATTTCTGAAAATATGACACTGAGATGCAATGACGATGCATTACAACAACTACCTCAAAATCTTTTACAAAAGATAAGATTCACATTTTAGAATTCTGGTAATGTGATTCATTGATTAGATCTGACTTAAATTAAGTTTTACTCACAAATCTATTAAAAGATTCGAAGAAACATTATATTTTTAAATCTTTTAAAAGAAACAATTGACCAATCCATATTTGCGGAGTCTCAATTTTTTTATAATAAGTAGATTCAACAAAATTTAATTTTAATTTTCACTTAATATGTTTCTCCACTATTTTGGACCTTCATTGCAAGTTTGCAACTACGATTATACCCTACTATAGACAATGTCTTCAAGGTTGGGCATAAATCAAATACATAAATAGAAAGGGTTTCTTCATGAATTTGGGAATAAATTCAACTTTGGGAGAATCTTAAACTTCGTTTGTGAAATTTTAAAAAATTATAATTATGGATATTACATAATTGAATCATAACAACATTGAACGCTAACCAATAATATACATATTGGATAGTGTGACCTTTTAAATTTTTTTTTTTTAAAGAAACTATGATTATATATATATATATATATATATATATATATATATATATGAAAATTATTATGTGTATGATGATTTAATAACTCTAGTTGAGTACACCTGCTATAAGAAAATTCATTTTATAACAATAAGCATAAAACAAATTGCTAACTATTTACTCTATTATTAACTGAAAATTTGCAGTTTATAAATAAATATACCTTTGAATCATTGAAACTATATTTCGATTAATCTATTCACATTCCAACTTCTACTGAGTTGTGTTTTCATATGTAGTAGTTGAAAAGCACCAAATAAATCCTGCATCTTAAAGTTTCTGTCTTTCCGAAAGAATTTGTCTCAATTTGCCTACCAAAGAATTATGGATTGTTGAATATATACATGTACTTAGAAAAAGAAAGGTTTAGTTTGAAGAAGGAAGAAACTTAAATTGATATATCAACTATTCTTCAAATTAATTCTACTCATCAGAAATTGTAATAATGTATTTAATGAAAAATAGGGTTCAATACTTATATTTACATAGAAAATGAATTCCAGAAGCCTTTTCAGTTTTTAATTCACAAACTAATGACATGCAATAAATTGTTATTAAATCAAATAATAAAGTAACTTTTCAGTTTTTTCCTACTAAATTTGGAAATAAAAATTATTAACATAAAATTGATTTCTATTTTTGGCAGAAGATTTTGTTATTATATGTATAGTTTAATATTGAATATTAAAGATGAACAGGTATCTTATAAAATGAAACAAGTCTACAATATAGTAGTTGGCCCTTTTTTCGTTTTTTTAGTAACTTGTCTATGGACATAGCTAGATGTATAAGTAAAGGTTTTTTTGTTTACGTTTATTGTGAATAAATTTGAAGGATATTGATTATTTTTATTGTAATTATATTTTTTTCTAATTTCCATCGGAGATTTTTTAATCCAAGCATCACCTAAGTTTTGAAATATTTCTAATAATAGTTATTACTTGGAAAAATTATAAATAATTATGTAATTTTATTTGAATTTATAAATAATCATATAATTTTTTTTTATTTTATCAATATTTTGGTCCTTTTAATACTTCTTCCGTTATTTATTACATTGCCAAAAAAGTTCATTCTATACTCTTATATTCATTTTTGGCATAAAAAAAACAATACCTTTTAATATTATATCCTCCATACATTCTTACCAAAAACTTATCACTTTAAAGAGTAGTTCTAGGGTGCATCCAAGTGCATACTATGCACTTGGATTTTACACCCCAATTTAAAATCAATTTTGGTCAAAATTTAAATTCGCGAGTCAGCCTAACCCAGCAAAAATTTGCGGGTCCAAATATCGGGTCGATCCACAAACAGGGGCGAAATCATGGTGATGTGATGATTCGTCGCCTGCATCTCTCGCAACTGAGAGCACGATCTTCTGGTTTCCTCCGATATTGTGTTTCGCTTGTGTTGCTGCCGGCGACGACGAAGAAGAAGGTGAAATCCTATTTTAAGGAGCGGTTCGTATATCATACCTTCTTTTGTGACTCTGATCCATCGGCCAATTGGTTCAGGTAAGGCACTTGTAGAAGCCCTACAACGTTGTTATACGTTCATCTTTAAAATAAATAAATATTCAAATGATACATTCATCTTTGACAAAAAAAAAAAAAAAAACAATACTCTTTAATATTATATCCTCCATCGGACATAATTTCCTGTTACACAATGATGTAACATCTCCTGTTACATTCGTTACATGATTGACACATGTCTTATTAACAAATTCAATATAACTATAATTTAAGGTAAAAATTCCTTTGTTCCATCTTTTAAATGTTACAAAATTGTATAATGCATTTGTAATTTTAAAAATAAACTAAATTAAAATTACAAATGCATTATATAATTTTGTAACATTTAAAAGAGGGAATAAAGGGATTTACGTGTCAATCATCTGATGGCTGCAATAAGAGATGTAACACCATTGTGTAATAGGATATCCCGTCCAATCCTCCATACACTCTAACAAAAAATATCTACTTTATCATTTTAAATATTAATAAATATTTTTTTTCTTAAAATTTGTACGCAAACAATAATGTAGAAAACAACTATGGAACACAAAGAGTATTAATTTTTATAAATAATATTAGTTCTGTTATAAAAGTAATAGTAGAGCAAAGTATTGTGTGAACAAGTTTCAACGTATAACTTGTTTGAAGGGTATCAATTGTTTCATTAAAATGTATTAGTTGTTTTCACTTAAAAAAATTTAATTTTGAAGGATATTAGTTGTTTTCAATAAAATATGTTAATTGAAATGTATTAAGTTTTAGGGTTTAATTTAAAAAAAAAATTCATGAATTTTATGAGTTTTATCAATTACAACATAAACTTTTTTTCTTTGCAATTTAATGCACCAACTTTATAAGTTTTGCAATTTAAAACATATGATAATTTTTCGTCAACAATTAAATGACTTTCCTGCCGAAAATGTCTCATAAATATCCACGTTGACGCCAACAAATTTTTTTTTTTTAAAAATAAAAACAATGTCAATAAAATGCAATTTTAAGTTATATTTTTTAAATTAAAATGTATTTTAAGCATGTTATTCTCATTATAAAAATTCATAATTTTATTTATTGACATCTATGTGTGCTACATATAAGTTTTGATCTCGACCATTTATCTCACAAAATTAAATCATGCATTTTATATATAGGTTTTATTAGTCTCTTATTAAGAGTATCGTACTCACCATCCCCTTTCTCTCAAATACGCCGCCTGTTTCTCTCTCCCACTGCAGCCATCATCGGCCGTCTCCACTATTGCAGTGGACATTGTCGTCACCAATATTGCTTACGCGCCGTCGTTGTTCTGAGTTGATCGATCATTGTGCCTAATCCAAACCCATCTCAGGTGACTTCTCCGCCTAGCCCAGTGATTCAAGTGGCAGCATCTATCGTGGACTCTGACGAGCGCGTCGAAAATGGATATGCAAAATAGGGATAAATCCAAGGTATGTAAACCCCAAACCGCCACCGCCTCTCATTTATTTTTTTCTCACTCCGTCATCCCTTTCCTGTCAGATTGTTTACAAACCGGCGCCGCCTCGCTACTCTACTCCTGCCGCCTCAAATCGCATCAGATACCATGGTCTTGAACCGATGGTACAATACTGATTTT
Source organism: Ballota nigra (assembly GCA_947034835.1). Classification (NCBI taxonomy): domain Eukaryota; kingdom Viridiplantae; phylum Streptophyta; class Magnoliopsida; order Lamiales; family Lamiaceae; genus Ballota; species Ballota nigra. The sequence continues at coordinate 120,709,316 of OX344721.1, read as the reverse complement.
TATAGTATTTTTTCTTGGTCTTAAATTTTTTTCTTCTTGCCTCCTTTTTTAGTTTTTGTCATCCTCCATTGAACAGTTTTGGCGCCGCCGCCATGTCCTCTAATATGTAAAAGAAATATTTTTTTCCACAGTACAACAATTTTTTTACTTAGATATTTTTGGAATTTATTTTTGCAATATATATATATATATATATATATATATATATATATATGCTAATTTTTGTAGGATGATATTGAAATATTTTGCAAAAGATATTGTCACGTAAAAGATGACAAGATTCTCAATATTATATCTCATCATGTATAATAGATTGTAACATTATTATTTTTTTGGACAAAATTTTACTATCCAAAAGATATCGTCACTGAAATATCATATTATTCCTAAAAAATCTTGCCATGAAATGCAATATCTTACCATGTATAATACAATAATAGATATTTTTGGAATAAATATTTTTGCAAAGTATATGCAAATTTTCTATGCGATATTGAAATATTTTGCAAAAAATATTATCACGTGAAAGATGGCAAGATTCACAAATAATCTTGCCACCCAATACCATATCTTACCATGGATAATAAATTAAAATATTAATTTTTTTTTTGGATAAAATTTTACTACCTAAAAGATATTGTCACTGAAATAATACATTATTTCCAAAAAATCTTGTCATGATATACAATATCTTACCATTTATAATACTATGATACTGAAAGTTAACATTTTTTTTAAATTTTTGATTTTTTTAATATTTCTTTTTCAAAATATATGTATATATGAAATGTTTAGGAGAGAATTAAAAATTTTCAAATAATTTGAATTGACGTTTAATATTATTTCGAAATTATAAGATATATAAAATAAAAAATATTTATATTTATAATTTAAAAATAAAAAAAATATTTTTTTCAGTCCGCGAAATTCGCGGAATACGCACTAATAATATAATATAATCAAGAAAATATAACTAATAAATCAACATATGTAATTGTTTTTATTAGATTTAACGAATTAGATTTACAAATGGTGGTAAAGTACTAGCTGATGACAAGACGAATCTAAGATTTTACTTCAATGAAAGAAATTCACATTTTCAATCCAAAAGAGAAAAGAGACAAACGCAAAATAAATAGAAGTCGAAATAAAAAAAAAATTAACATTTGTATTTAATTTGCGTTTGTAATTAAATACAAAAGAGAAAAGAGAATTTTTTTTTTAACGTTTGTAATTAAAAAGGACGCGGATATTCTCCCCCTTTTATAATTTGTTCACCCCCTTTTCAGTTAACTACTCTATTGTTCAGTTTACCACCCATAATTTTCCAAAATTGCCCATTCTCATTTTTCAGTTCTTGTTTGAATTTTGTAAATTCACCCCCTCATTTCATAGAAAGAGTACGCACGAATAAATTCCGATCGTTGTTCCGCCGCCGTGAGCCGCCGCGACCTTCCTCCATGACCCGCAGTCGTGACTCGCCATCAAAGAGGGGTGTCGTAACATCCATGGATAAATATTGATTTTTTTAATTTTTCAATTGTTCAATTCTAGGGTTTATGTGTGTGATTGTTGATATAAATTAGGGTTTATGTGTGTGATTATAACTTAATGGAGCATATAATGTTTGTTTTTGTGATGGAATACAACAACAATTACGAAATTTTTTTGAAAAAGACGAAGGGCTTTGTTTGACACTGGTTGTTCAAACATATGTCCAATGTTCGAACAAAAGTGTCAAACAATGCTCAATGTTTGGATTTTTTTTCCGAACAAAAGGCCATTGTTTGGGAAAAAAATTCAAACAATGTGTTCAAATAATTTTTACGAATTATGACAAATGTTTGACACAATTTTTTGAAAATAATGCAAATGTTTGAGAAATCAGAGCTGAACGCGAACCGAAATAAAAAAAATGATAAAAAAATGCGCGAGAACAATGTTAGAAGCCCTCAAGATCGTTGTGACTGTTTGCATTCTGGTAAACTTGATTTCAAGGGGGTGAACTGATCGAATTTGTCTAAATAAAATATTGGATAAGGGTACTTAAGTCTTTTCAAATGTGTTTTCAAATAAAGAAAAAAATTGGGGGGTGAACAAATTTAAAGGGGGGGGGGGGGGGGGGGGTGGTGGTGAATATCCGCGTCCAATTAAAAATTGAACCAAACCTCCCTCAGAATATGGTTAGAGTAGAGATATTTTCACCCCACAGTTTGATTGTTCACCCCCTAAATTTTTGTTCTAAATATTTTTTAGAACATTTGTCATTTGTTCAAAAAAATGACTAGAACATTATTCACCCCCCACAAAAATATCTAAATGTTCTAATCGCGTTTTGGAACAAATGACAAATATTTAAAAAGAAAAATCGAACAAAATTTTGGGGGTGAAGAATCAAATAGTGGGGTGAAAATATCCCTACTGATATGGTCATGTTATATTACTTGCTGACGGGCTTTAAGCCCAATCAATTTTGGCTCAATCAGTTTAAGGAAAGGATCAATCAGTTTTAAAATTGACGGGCTTTAAGTCTTAATTTTCATAAAAAAGATCCAATCAGTTTTCAACAGCCCAAAGTCCTCTTTAGACCTACGAACTCACACCAAAACTGATTGATCCTTACGCCTCCCCTGACTGAGAGAGAGAGAGAGAGATGGTTTCCGGATCGGGCATTTGCGCGAAGAGAGTGGTGGTGGATGCCAGAAACCACATGCTCGGCCGCTTGTCCTCCATCATAGCGAAAGAGCTCTTGAATGGCCAGAAAGTAGTGGTCGTCCGATGCGAAGAAATCTGCCTTTCCGGTGGTCTCGTTCGCCAGAAGATGAAGTACTTGAGGTTTCTTCGCAAGAGGATGAACACTAAGCCTTCTCACGGACCAATTCATTTCCGCGCACCTTCCAAGATTCTTTGGAGGACCATTCGTGGGTATGGTTTGCTTCTTTAGTATACTATCTTTTATTCTGTAAATGTGGTTTTTAATTTGTTAAAATGTTCTCTTAGGTATCATGTTTATTAAGCACCAGCTTTTAGGGATTGATAAAACGTTGATTATTTAGTTTTTTGGTTTGATTTGGGGACGTGTTGATTGAATGCTAATTTCTTGCTTTAGGGACTAATGTCTAATTTTTTGTTTAAGTTTGGATTATCTTTATTTTATACCCGGTGATTGTTGTAAACTGTAATGTTGCTGTATGTTGCTTTTTTTTTATGGATTGCCTAAAATCTATATAAATTGTTAGTTGATTCTGAAAATTAGTTAATTTATATGTAATGAGAATGTATTATGTGGATAATATTCACGGTGAAATTAGTTTGAAGGTTACTAGTAAATTACACAGAAGCTATTAGAAATTAAAGGTATCAACTCCAAAGTCTATTAGTGGTTTTCACTAAAGTTATTAGTTCATTTCACTAAATGTATTAGTTGTTTTAATATAAGGTATTATCAAATTTTTGGTCAGGGTAGTAGTCACTGTATAGCAATTAGCACATAATATTGTGTGTTATATGAATTAATGTAATGTGAGGTGGTCATAACGTTATATTTCTGGTCTGGTCTTTGGCAATATCCTCCTTTCAACATTATTTGTTATAAAAACTGAAATATTTATGAAATCAGTTTAATTTTTTTCATATACTATCCTTCTGTTGCAGTATGTTTACTTGCTTTCTGATCAGCAGATTTTGTGTGTGTGTCCCCTTGTATCTATGACTTGTTTCATCGATGTAAAGGATCCAATTATGTTTCTTCCCAGATTCAGCTTTCATATTTTCTGAAATAAAACTGGACTTAATTTTAAATATTTCAATAAAACTAGTTGAATATAAAGTTGTCTGAGATTGTTAATCCACTAATGCATATAATACTTTTTGTTTCTTGTGCTTGGAGTGGTTGATTGCATCTAACTAGTTTTTAATATCTTGTCCTAATAGGATGATCCCTCACAAGACCAAGAGAGGAGAAGCTGCTCTTGCGCGTTTGAAGGTCTATGAGGGTATCCCCCCACCATATGACAAAATCAAGAGGATGGTTATTCCTGATGCACTCAAGTGAGTTTATTCTTGATCTTTGATTATCCAGTAATTATATGCATTGTTGCTTTATCTTTATACTATATGTTTTTCTGATGGTTAGGGTCTTGAGGCTCCAAGCTGGCCACAAATACTGTTTGTTGGGAAGACTATCATCTGAAGTCGGATGGAACCACTACGATACTATTCGGGTTAGTTTAAACTTCTACATATCAGTGTGATGTAGTAAGAACTGTCTAATGTTTAATTGATCTAACACGGAGGTATAATATTTGATTTAATGGATGCATGCCTTTTCTTAAATACCCCAAGTTTGTGTTAGGCAACAGTTTTGTTCTATTTATTTTCTTTGCTTCAAATTTAATTAGAGGGATTTTGTGATCCAGAAGTTTTCATCCAGGTGCTATGTTGGTTCTTGATTTATGCTTATTGATCTATCCTGCTTAATTGATTAGGCCTCTGTTATGTGATAAGTTTTAACAATAACTGTTTCTTAAATCTCACTGTTATTTTGGTTCTGTTTTTTAGGAGCTCGAGAAGAAGAGGAAGGAGAGATCTCAGACAGCATATGAGAGGAAGAAGCAATTGACAAAGCTTAGAGTTAAAGCCGAGAAGGTTGCTGAGGAGAAGCTAGGCTCACAGCTTGACATTATTGCCCCCATCAAGTACTAAATCATTATTATAGGTAGTTTTTGATCAACAATTTTGTTGGAGATACTTATCGGTTTGATGGATTAGATTCTGTTAAGCTTCTTTGTGTTTTTGTTTGTGTCAAATGTTTGTTGGAGATTGTTCGTTACCTAAGACAGATCTTGAAGTCCTTTGCTTATATACTAGTATTATCTTTTTTCCTTGGTTGAGACTTTATTTTTATCTACTTCTTCCTATCTTTGTCTAGCAAATTGTGCTTGCTTTATGTTTATGTTTATATGATGATTATTAGCAATTTAGCATTCCTCAGCAAATCAATGCAATGTGGCAATCATCATATTTGAATGGTTTGCCAAGTTTTCATTTTGGATTTAAGTACTTTATCATCAAGAATTTCTCAAGTTTGTTTTGAAAACTAAACTTCTCTTAATTTTTATATTACGGAATTAAAGTTAAGTGAGTTGGTAATTTTTTTTCTCAAAAGAGTAATTTAAATCCTTTTATATATATTAATATAGAATATTAAAGATGAACAGGTATCTTATAAAATGAAACGAGTCTACAATATAGTAGTGGGTCCTTTTTTCGTTTTTTTATTAACTTGTCTTGTGGACATAACTAGATGTACAAGTAGAGTTTTTTTGTTTGGGCGAAGTATAGAGCGTAAAAGGTTCATTGCGAATAAATTTGGAGGCTATTGAAAAGTAGGGTTTGAAATATTTCTAATAATAGTATTACTTGGAAAAAATTATAAATGGTTCTGTAATTTTATCCGAGTTTATAAATAATCATATAATTTTTTATTTTATTAATTTTGGTCCTTTTAATATTCCTTCCGTCTCAAAGTTATTTGCTACCTTACCAAAAAAGTCCATTCTATACTCAATTGTTATATTCATTTTGGAAATTTTTTTTACTTTTTAATATTATATCCTCCATACATCCTAATCAAAAGCATTTATGTTATAATTTTAGCTATACTAATAAACAACTCTTTTAAAATTTGTGCAAATGGTAATGTAGAAATCAACTATGAGACGGAGGGAATATCAATTTTTTGGTCCTTTACAACAAAAAATTGTCTTATTTTTTTATATTGGTTACGAGTTAATGGTCGTCAATGCTATCATTTGAACCGTCTCACATCTAGATAGAGAAACCCTGATTTAATTTAATGTTTCAATTATACATATCCCAAGAATCGCGACTTTAAAATCGTGAATTTCGTTCATTCCCGTGGTTAAATATGAGCGATTTGTGGTGAGTTGTGGGTTAAGACATATATTATTCTCTTCTCGTAGAACTTGTCATTTTGATACATTTTTTGGCGAAAATTTACGATAACTTTCCAGTCAACATTTAAATTTCTAGCGGAAAAAACTAAAATTGATACCAAAAATCCAAAATTGATAAAATAAAAAGTTACATGACTATTTATGAATTCAAATAAAGTTATAAGACCATTTGTAATATTTTGATTAGAAATCTCTAATGAAAGTAACTAGAAATCATAAAATCAAATGGCTTATTTCAAATTAGTCAAAATTACAGACACAATTGTGACTAAAGTTTACAGTTTCAGAGAAATTTACTAAACTAGAAAAAGGAAAATTGAGAAAAAATGGCCTAACATGACATGAAGAGAATTGCCGAAATTCCTGTAGCTTTTTGACATGAATAATTCATATTCTTCCTCTTTACATAAAGGCGCGATTGAAATATATATATATATATATATATATATATATATATATATATATATATATATAATTTGCTTAACACCGTCTAATGACATAAAACGGTATAAATTGATACCAACATTTATCAAAATTTTAATGCGCTATACCCAATTTATATTTATTTTACAAGAATTAATGTTATGTGGCATCACCACATTAATGATGAACATATAAATTTGTACTACCAATAGAGTAATGTTTGCGTATAATAAGATTTTACTTAAAATAATTAGGTGACTCTTGATTTAGAAAATTCCCCTTAATGAGAATGTAAAAAATAATTATTTGATAATTATAAATAATTAAATAGAATAAGAAATAATTCACAATATTATTTTCTCTTTCAAAATAGGGTAGTTATTATCATATTTGATTATAAGTTTTTCTCCCTTATAGCCACAAGTGACAAGTCCACAACCACCAACCTTCTTTGTTAATTTTTTTTTTTTTAATAATAAGAGTACCACACAAATATGGTAACCACTAATCATTCATTTAACATACCTAAAACAGAAACTGAAATAAATTTTTATTCTCATTTCTATTTAAAAACTCGAAACAAACGTAACTAATTCTTTTGACTAATTTGTAAATGAGTGCAATATTCACTGACAATTTAGTTTCAACAGAAATTATTTAAAGCCAGCCTGGATTATAACATAGTTCAAAAAATAGAAATGTGACAACGAGAAACAATAATGGTAGATGCATGAAATTAACACATGCAAGCACATTCAAACTATATACTTTCAAGTCAATCGTACTCTATCAAGATACATTTGCTATTTACTTCTTTCATCATTCTTGTAATTAATGCGAATATTTATAAATCAACTAAAATTATTATTAAAAATTGGCTTAATTGCAATTTAAAATATATACTTTCTCAAATTGCATTTTAAGCTAAACTTTTGGATATTGTTAAAAAAGTTTCAATTTTTTTGGCAATTAAGACTTACAGACAGATTTGTAGAGGTATGTCATTAACGTAGCATCTACGTGGCAACAATCTAAAGTAACTTAAATTATGTGGCAAAAAACTTAAATACATGGCAAAACTTAAAATTGAATTATCAAATTCCATATTCTTGCATTAATAAAAACATATAAATTATTGAATCCAAATATAAATAAAAGAAGTAAATAAAGGATGAAATCAAGATACAAAGTTCTTGCATTAATAAGAACCTAAATGAACTCATATAGGGTAAACTCATAAACACAACCATTTTACCATAAAATAATTCGTTTTACCATGAAATTGACGCATAATTTTGAAATATTATTTGAAATTTGAGAATTTAATTTAAAATTTTGTCATGTATTTAAAGTTTTTTGTCATAATATTTAAGTTTATTGTGGACCGTAGTCACGTAAAAGCCATGTCAACAACGAACCTATGCAAATCTGCTTGTAAGTCTTAACTGAAAAAAATAAAAAAATAAATTGGAGTTTCTTTAACAAGATCCAAAAGTTTAACTTAAAATACAATTTTGGAAAAAGTCGTGATTTAAATTGCAATCAAGCCAAAAAAATTTTTGCCACCAATTTTAAGTTTTTTGTAGGCGTAGTCACGTAGACGCCATGTTAGTGACAGATCAAGACACATCTATCCATAAATTTTAGTTGCCAAAAAAAATTAAATTGAAACTTTTTTAACAAGATTTAAAAATTTAACTTTAAATATCAATTTGACAAAAATTATAATTTAAATTACAATTAAATCTTAAAAATATCAAAGAAAGTGATAGTTTAAATAATTGACCAAAATACCAAAATCTTGTCCGGCTGTAGAATTTTTGGGTATTAGCCTCATTAAAAGATATGCATATGTGCACAGGACAAGTGGCTAATAGTTCTCCTTCTGTCTCAAAGTTGTTTGCTAAATTTGTTGGATTTTAGAGGCACGAACACCATGTTCGGCGCAGTGGAAGAACACGATTCACCAACAACGAATCTGAAACATGGTTGTATAACATATAACATAAAGGATAAATAACGATATATAAATCCTTACAGCGATTTGTACGTGGAATCCTCAACTATGGTATCCACGTAACGGCTTTCTACCAACCCGCACCGATATGCCAGCGTTGAATCTCAAGACGAATTTGCTAGAAAAATTCTAACTAGAGATTTTATGGAGAAATTATATTTCTTGTGTGTTGTCGAAATTTCCATATGACACATATTTATAGGGATTACCTTAGCTTAATTTCTAAGCAAGATAATATGCTAGATCCGCATAATATAATCTCTACGGATTATGTCTCCCTAGATATGTTCCTACGAATAATATCTTGACCATATATTATTCTTGTATAATAATATTTCAAATATTATTATTGAAATTTCATATTTAATTAAATCCAATTTAATTAAATAATAATAATAATAATTAACTTTAAATATAATAATTATTATATTCTCCATAAATTAAATATTATATCAAATACAATATTTAATCAACCAACTATAATCGGTAAATTGCTATTACTTGTTGTGTGACCCTTAGGCCCTAGTATATCGAGCAATTAATCAAACTAACGGTCTTAATTGAACCCTAGACAATAAATCAGACATTCTCAATATACGAGGTACGTTGCGAGAAAATCTGCAACTACCTGTAATACTGTAGGCTATTGTGATATCTTCCTTTCATTTGCGAATACCCGATTAAGTCTTGAACATGATGAAGTGTCTATTCAAATAACTTAATCATATTATCTCCATTCACTAATTGATCAAGTATATCACACTTAGCCACACAGTCTAAGTTGATGTGCGTAGGCCGGCGACTTAGATCCAATTATGATGAGAATACGAGTATTCTCTCTAAATCCACATTGAGGAATGAATCCTATTCTTGGCTCAACTACCACGCACATGTACTTCGTGATGAACCCAATCCATGCCATATCTACCCTTGGAGGGTGAAAGCGTCGGTCATGGTCAAAGCCCATCACTCTGCACATGTCGTGCGTATTGACCTCAAGTCAGAGGAGTATCACATCGCTCCCACTAACCGAGACACACGTAGACACATTATGTGGAATTACATCAAACGGTTTCTCGGATGGGTATACCAATACCCTCTAAGGTATCTGTGCATTCATCATGAGATACCCAGTATCTCGTAGTAAGTGAGATCTTACTACACTCTCTAAGAGTATGATGCAGATCGCACACCAATCTCAATTGCATCATCAATATCCCATTCTTGATGATCCTTGATCGGGGCTATTTGAGAATCATACTTAAGTCATCTGAGTTCTCACTCACTCAATGACAGTAGTGATTCATGGGAACACAAATAAGAATAAATGCAAACAATCAAACATCATATTCAGATAAGTGTAACACCATACATTTAATATTAAATCAATAATAATATTAAACTAAATCTGAATATTATCTTAGTATTACGTCCTTTCGATGAATTGTCTCTAGGACACTAACACTAACAAAATTGTCAAAAATATTTGTTCCATAAAATTAAATGAGACATTCATTTTTTACAAAAAAAAAAACAACAATATTCTTTAATATTATATCAATCCTTGGACATAATTTCCTATTACACAATGATATTACATCTCCTATTACATTCGTTAGATGATTGACACATGTCTTATTAACAAATTCAAGGTAAATTCCTTTATTCCATCTTTTAAATGTTACAAAATTGTAAAATGCATTTGTAATTTTAAAAATAAACTAAATTAAAATTACAAATGCATTATATAATTTCGTAACACTTATAAGAGGGAATAAAAGGATTTACCTTAAAACACGTGTCAAATATATGATGGCTGTAATAGGAGATGTAACACCATTGTATAACATGATATCCCGTCCAATCCTCCATACAACATAGCAAAAAACATCTACATTATCACTTTAAATATTAATAAAAAATTATTTTCTTATAACTTGTACGCAATAGAAAACAACTATGGAACACAGAGAGTATTAATTTTTATAAATAATATTAGTTATGTTATAAAAGTAATAGTAGAGCAAAATATTGTGTGAACAAGTTTCAACGTAGAACTTGTTTGAAGGGTATTAATTGTTTCATTAAAATGTATTAATTGTTTTCACTAAAAAATATTAACTTTGAAGGATATTAGTTGTTCTCAATAAAATATGTTAATTGAAATGTATTATACTAAAAAATATTAGTTGTTCTACTTAAAAGTATTAAGTGCAAACTAATTTCACACTATGCATATTCTAGTATTAGTGGTATAGTATGCAAAAGTACACATAAGAATTTGCCATTATTTGTTGTATAAGAAAAAACAAATAATACAAAAAGCAAAAGACTGACGCTTGCCATGAAAAAAGGGCCCTTTAAAGGAAAAGCAGAAGCTTAAATATGGCAAACGACATTAATTTCCACAATTTACTCCAAAACGTAGCAACAAAAAAATAAAGGAATTTGGGATGTTAGCCCATCCTTTTGCCCATCTTTATAGTCATTCGTGCAATCATCTCATTCCCAACACGAGACTTGTGCGTGTGTGAGTAAATAAAGCCTTATCTCTCTCTCTCGCTCGTGTGTGTGCGCGTGAATTTTTATTTTAATTCTCAATATTTATTTTCTACATTTCATAAAATCCAATATAATATTTTCCTCTCTAATTATATTAAAATGTCAATCAAATGCTTGAAAGATAGGAAACCTATCAATTTAAAACTTAAAAGATTTTTCCTATCGATTCAGAGCCTGAATAATAGAATACTTTTAATTCAGGATCTGAAAGATAAAACCTATCAATTTAAAATTAAAAAATATTAAGACTATATTTTACATATTATAATTTATATTCTTATTTTATTGATATACATTATTATTTTTTAATTAATTCCTTTGTTTCTTATTTTTTCAATCACATGAAATTAATATATATATATATTTTTTGAAATATGATTTATAAAAATTATCGGATAATAAAAAATTATTAAAAAACAAACACGGTTTTAAAATGAGTAAGTCCTAAATTAATAGTTTTATCTTTTAGGTTTTGAATCAATAGTTTATAATCTCAGGACCTGAATCAATAGTAAAAAAATTTCAAGCATTAAATTGATAATTTTACTATTTTTTAGGCCCTGAATTGATAAAATTTCTTAAATTAAATATCATACATTTTACACTATCTCGGACTTTAATCATGCATTTTCTAAAAATATTCAAGATTTTGTCAGAAGAGAGAAACAAAAGGTAATAAACCAATCCATCAATATCCCATTACCGATTTATCAAATCGGTGGGGTCCAGCTACACAAATCAATAAATTATTGCTACAATCCTTCCCTTTCCTAATTTTCAATTATAATTAATTAAAAATATCCGCATCATTTACAAGAGATCCACCACCCCCCACACATATATATTCATCATCATTTTAGCATTCTTCACTAAATAATGCTGCAATATTGCATGTGATTAAACAAGCAAATTGCACTAATACTCTCCCTTCTTCCTCTACTCCCATAAATATATTTCAATAATATTCGTAAAAAAAATCGAGCTAATCCGATGTTGCGTTGGCAATGGTGCTGCGTGTACACACTTTTCTCTCTACTCTCACAATTTTCATCACCCACCGTTGGTACATTTCACTATATAGATCCAGCAATTCATCGGACGGTGTACGTTGATCCATCGGGTAGAGGCAATTTTCGTACAATTCAAGAAGCCGTCGATTCCGTCCCGGATCACAACACTAAATGGATTTGTATTCACGTCAAAAAAGGCGAATATAGGTTATAATTTATTTTATATATTTATTTAGATCGTGTTATTAATTCTGAAATTCACATTTTCGATTTTTGAAGGGAACAAGTTGTGATTCCTTACGAGAAGCAATTCATCTACCTAAAAGGCGAAGGAAAGCGGAAGACGTTTGTCACGTGGGACGCGCATGACTCCATTGCAACAAGTGCTACCTTCACTTCTCTTGCAGATAACATCATTGTCAAGTGCATTACATTTGTGGTAAGAATCTTTATCAAACGTGTAAATATTATATGTATGTATGTTATTTTATTTGTATGTAAGATTTTTTTTATGGAGGGTGACATCAGCATAAACTACTTCACCATGCTACTAAAGTGTTCCATGTGTAAATTAGGCTCATATAATTATCATATGTTTATGTCTATACTCTCTCTGATTTAAAATAATGGTCACTTTTGATGTTTTGGAATAGAATTAAAGAATATAATTTTTGAGAAATTTACCATTATATGAATGAGAAATAGCGTAAGAGCGGATGTATGAGGGCAACCCATATTTTCTAATTAATTAACTAGAAATTTTATAGATTTGTATGTCATATAAAGGAAAATTAGTGTAAAAAATTATTTTAGAAAAAAATTAAAAAATGGTTCATAAAAGGACTTTAATTACACATTGTTTCAAAATATTTGTACAGACACGTATTTTACACTTCAGTGCAAATGTTTTTGTGCGCTGTGCAATTGTTTTGAACCAATTTGTAAGTAGAGTGTCTTTTTTGCACCAAATGTAAATGCCCAATTATTTTAAAACAAAATCTAACCCCAATAAAAACTACAAATCTCTTGAAATTCTGTGATATTAGTGAATGTATGGAATAATATTAATGAATAAATGAAATTGTATAAATTTCATACTATGAACCTAAATTTTGTGTTAATTAATATTTTGGTGATGTTTGATATTCCGCAGAATACATACAATGCTCCTCCTAGTTATGTAAGCAAGAATCCAATGAGGGCCGCTTTGGCTGCCATGATTGGAGGAGATAAATCGTCGTTTTACAGATGTGGTTTCGTTGGGCTGCAAGACACATTATGGGACGTTCAAGGTAGACACTATTTCAAACTTTGCACCATTCAAGGAGCTGTTGATTTCATCTTTGGTGCAGGACAATCACTTTACGAGGTAATTATTCATTTATTTAATTTTAGTTAAAATTGAATATAATTTCTTTGTAATTTAATTCGGACTGTTGGAGTTATCGAAATATTAAGTTGATGATTTTTTTTTGTTTTAATTGTTAATTTCGTCCTTGGTGTACGCCGATCCCTTTATGAGCTAGTCAATTGTTAATGAGAATAAATAGTAACAATAAATATGCATAATAATAATAATTTACTTGCATAATTGTATTACTTGAAAAATTGACTTCACTTAAAATTTTGGTTCATAATTTTTTTTTCTTTACATAATATTTGTAAAGATAGAATACAAATCCTATTCAAATAAATTAACTTGGGGAGAGAGATACATTCATTTAGAACATAATTTCGTGATATCATTTAATGATTATTTTCTTTAATACGGATCCCCCGCATTCTGTACCTTCAATTCCTAGTAACTGATTATTTTTTGCTTTAATTGTTGATATTTTATTTAGGTACTGATTTTTATTACATGACACATCAAAACAGATTTATCCAAACATTTGGTTAAAGACAAAGTACAGGGTGAAACTGGTTTATATATGAATCACTGAAGAGTGGTTATTTTCATTGAAGAACATAGTTGTATTTACTGAAGAATATTACTGATTTACACTAAAGAGTCTTGTTTGTTGAATGAAAATGTACTAAATATCTTCATTGAAAACAATTAGTACTGTTCATTGAAAACGACTAATACCCTTCAGTAATTCATATATAAACCAATTTCACTCTATACATACTCTTGGTTAAAATATTTATTAAGGCGGTAATTTAGAGTGATGACAAAATAAAGATTATAATTTTTTGAACCCTTAATTAATTGAGGCTGAATCAACCTCAATCGGGCTAATTGGCTTTAATTATGGGCTGAATTTGGGTCCGGTTGAGTTTATTTGCCTTATGGTTCTCATTTTGCCAATTCTCTGAACAATTGATCTTGAATTTCTCAGGAGCTTAATGTTTTTTTTTTTATTTTTTTTTTGTAGAGATGCACTATATCAGTAGTTTCAAAAACTCTAAATGGTGCGCCAGGGTTCATTACAGCTCAAGGAAGATCAAGCGAGGAAGATACAAGCGGATTCGTGTTTAAAGATTGCAATATAGTTGGAAATGGTCCCACATATCTTGGAAGACCTTGGAGAGGTCATGCCAGAGTTATATTTTACAACACATCAATGTCCGGAATTGTTGTTCCTCAAGGATGGGATCCTTGGTATAGCTATGGTCAAGAGTAAGTTCTTCATATACACGCCTCTCCTATTATGCTTCATTGTATATTACCATATGTTTTAATATTTTGTACATTAATGCAAAACATTTAAGAACAATTGGATAATTTAAAATAAACCTACTAAGTCCTATCCAACTCCATAATTTAATTTTGAGTGCGACTTGACTTAATAACTTAGGCATACTCGAAAATTTATTTAATTTGAAGCTAATCCAATTTTTTTTTCTTTTGATGAATCTTGAAAAATGAAAAATTATTTATTTGTTATGTTCTCATATTCGTACCCATTTTTATTGTTTCATAAAATGTCACTTGGTTTTAAATCTTCCTTCGGAATTTTACACTTTAGATTCACCCACTTTAGATCTTTTTAATAATTTAAATACACTGTGAGCACTAATATGATTATAGTTTGACTGTATGCATTTGATTATAGTTGTTATTATTTATCTTTTAATTCTATTTTAATACATATACTAATTCACATTTATTAGTTAAATCCAATTTAATTTAGATGACAAACAATAATTTAGCATTAATTTTAAAATCCTTCTTAACAAAGATAATAAAATTTGAATTTGTATGTAATATAGATGTACTAAATTGGAGAAACTTAATTTCAGGGGTAAGTTGACATTTGCGGAGCATAATTGTCGTGGATTAGGTTCAGACACATCAAGAAGAGTGACGTGGGAAAAGAAGCTAAGTGATACAACGTTGAATCAGTTAACAAGTATGTCATTCATCGACGACCAAGGCACGTGGACTAGGAAAGCTTTCAACATTTTGGCTGCTTGATTTAATCCTACCTATTTTCTTGTTTATGTTATAAAACTATTAAGCTGTAGACATTATGCTTAACCGAAAGTACTTTGTCGGGGGTAAATTGTATAATTGTTTGGTATTGTTAATTTATATATCCAAATCGTTTTTTCAAAAATGTATTATCAGGGCTCAATTGTAAGATACTCTCTACCTCCTTCAATAAAATCTCCATGAAAAATTGCTGATTAAAGAGAGATCTAATATAACACAAGACTTAAATGCAATATTTCACAGATATATAGATCCGTGTATTGCGGTTTATTTTGATCCATATTCACTGTAAATTGATATTTCCTATTCATATATTAATATATTTTGTTCTTGAAGTTACACAGACGTGAGAACGATGTTATGAGAATAAAGAGAATAAAGTGAAGTGTGTGAATAAAAAAATTTAAGAGAAACTTATTTAACTTAATCAATCAAAAGATGCTCCACTATAGTGAGGAGGGTTGAATTCAACTTTAATTTATTTTCCCACGGACAAACATTTAAAGATACTAATTTTTAAAACAAGAAAAATAAAAGCCCAAGGGCAAACATGTGAAACATAAACGAAGGTAGATTGAGATAACATTAAGGTTTAATTAGATAGTAATTTTTTTTAATGAACATGTAACTTCTTAATTGCTTGTTAAATGTTTAAAATTAAATTAACTTAATTGCATGTTAATTAATAGCATCTTTATTTCAACTCTCTTTGACCAAAATCAAGATGTTACAAAATTACTTCTAAGAGGCTCTTTATATAAGTTATCTTCACCCTCTTCAATCGAATTAACTTACCCAAAAAAAAAAAATGTTGTCTAGTCAATGGTGTGCGTACACATTTCTTGCTCTCTTCGCAGCACTTTCAATATCTACCGTTGATGCTAAATCAAATCAAAAGAGTGCACAAGATTATCGGACCATCTGCGTTGATCAATCGGGGAGGAAAGGTTGTTACGAGACGATCCAAGCTGCCATTGATTCCGTCCCTTCTCACAACGAAAGATGGATTTGTATACACGTAACAAAAGGAGTATACAGGTGAAGAGAATATATATTAAACATTTTTTTTAGTAGGTTAAATTGTAAAAGTTTTTATGCCCCGTATCTATAGGGTAAACAATAGTATAACAATAAATTTTCATATCAACAAATAAATTTCCATAACCTTTTTCTATGACGAAAATAGACACTAACTTTTTCCCCCCTATGTATGCCATTTCCCACCACTAACAAGGCTACATTTTTGAAAATTAATATTTTACAGGCCTTATATTTTTTTTCCCTAATGTATGGCATTTACGAAAAATTTGCATCTGTTTGCTAATCTAAAAATTTATTGTTCTTATATAGGGGCACTTGGTTCAAATTCTTCAATAATGATAAAAATTTATTTTTCGTCTGTCCCCGTGATAAAAAACCAATATGTTGGGGGAAGGATTATTTCAATAATAGTTGTATTTCTAATGTTATGCTCCAATTTTGAAATAGAAGTGGACAACAAATAATTGTTGGTTAGGGAATACGAGAGTGTTTGAGGAGAATAATGATTTTAAGAGGGAGGGAGGGTCATTAAAATGAGGTAGTGATAACTTCTTTCGGAGCGGAGGTAATAATTTTGTTTTCATGGACAATTATAATTACACTAATTTTAAATCTAATTTTTATTACTATTAAAGAACTGCTAACCAAGCACCCACTCCATTATAGTTAAAACCTATTTTTTTTTTTTCCTTTTTATATAAACTATTTCTTCTTAAGTTTTCTTTAATTCATCAATTGTTACAGCGAACAAGTTAGTATTCCGAAAGATAAACCGTTCATTTACCTCAAAGGAGATGGACAAGAAATAACGCAAGTGGTGTGGCAATCTCATGACTCTACTATAACAAGTGCTACCTTCTCTACTCGAGCTGATTATACAATCGCCAAGGACATTAGTTTTATTGTAAGAAGATCAAACACAACCTATTTTAATAGCTTATATAGATTCCTATTTGGCTCAGTTATAAGCTCTTTGAAACAATTAATTAGTTGTTTATATGAGTTTATATGCTCTATGAATGTGTTTAGTATAAAAAGACGTTAAACAGTGTATAAGACCAAAAACAAGACAATTATAAGCTAAAGAAAATTAATAGGGATTTTCCCACCCAATGACCAAACCTCGGACCGGCCACCGCCGCATAACATTAATTTTTTTTATATTAAACTTAAAATTAATTTTTTTTTATTATAAACTATCAAAGAGTTTATAAATTGTGTTGGTCAAACACTTTAACAACTATTTGAAAATTACATATTTTAAGCTCTTGAAACAATTTATAAAATTATAAGAGTTCATAAGATGTTTTAAATAAACTTAGTCAAATCGACCCTTAAAATCATTCACAAGCTATGGTGAATTGGTCCCCTAAATTAATCACTACTTTTTAAGGCACAATTTAATGTAAATCAATTTCACCTGCAACAAGTTTGCATTATACATAATTTTTTGACAGTGTTAATTATTTTTAACAATATGGTGCAAATACTCGCTAATCTATATTAGGGTTATGATCTATATATTCAAAATTTGGTAATAGGTGTAGTACCTCTTGCAGAATAATTTCAACTATCCTGTTGAGGAAACTAATAATCCAACGATGGCAGCTGTAGCAGCCTTTGTACAAGGCGATAAGTCCGCATTTTACAATTGTGGTTTCTATGGATTTCAAGATACATTATGGGATGTTGAAGGTAGACATTATTTCAAAGGCTGCACCATTGAAGGAGCTATTGATTTCATCTTTGGTGCAGGCCAATCCCATTACGAGGTAACAATAAATTCACCTATCATTTCTTTGGGACTATAATTTTACAGGTTGGCAAAATGAGGAACATAACTTTTTAAATTGAAAATTTAAGGACCATAACTTTTAAAATTTTGCAAATAAAGGCCAATTTCAGCCTGAATTAAATCCAAATCGGCTCGATTTGGACCCGAATTCTAGCCCAAATTAGTCCAATTAGCCCGATTTGCATTGATTCTAGCTGGTTTGTCCTCAATTTGACATAAATTTAAAATTACTGTCCTCATTTTGCCAGCCCAAAAAGTTATAGTCCTCATTTTACTGCTACCTAAGCTACGGTCCTGAAAAAATAATTTTCCCACCTACATTCACAGTTTTGAAAACTTACTGTCACCCTTGAACCAAAAAAATAAATTATTTCCGTTGTTTTCGTAAGGCTAAGGCTATGTTTGAGTTTTGTTGATAATGGTGTACAGGAGTGTCATATATCAGTGATTGCAAGATATCTACAAATCCCTGGCTACGTAACGGCTCAGGGAAGAGAAGACGAAGAAGAAACGAACGGTTTCGTGTTTAAGAACTGCAAGTTAGATGGAAGTGGGAAGACATACTTGGGAAGGGCATGGAGAGATCATGCTAGAGTTGTGTTTTACAAAACATGGATGTCGGATGTTGTTGTTCCTCAAGGATGGGAGCCTTGGCACAGCCTCGGCAACGAGTAAGATTTCCATCACTTCTTTAAGCTCCTTCTTTTTAGTAGAATTTATTAAAATAATTTTTTGTTTTGTACTCCACTTAACTTTCAAAACCGGTTACTAACCTGGTTAAATGACTAAAAACTTGAATTTTGAAAGTGGAGTGTTTCGAAAGAAATAAATCAACAAACTTACAAACACGTCTACAAAATTTATAAATATGACTACAAAATTTTCAATAAAAAATTTCGCAGTGGGAATTGTCTAAAACTTTATTTATAGGAATTTTCGTAGCCAAATTGTTTGTAAGTAATTTTTTGTAGGTGAGTTGCTTGTAGGTAATTAATTATTTATGAATTTTATTTCGTAGGCAAACTAATTTTGTAGGCAAATTGTTTGAAGGTTGAGGAATGAAGATGCTTATGATTAAAATATTTTGTGGACAAGTCGTAAACAATTTCACTATAATTTTTTATATTTTGTTTTGGAAAATTTCGTAGGTAATTCTTTGTTAGTGATACAACTTAAAAAAAGTTTCGTTAAAAGTTTGACCTCTTTTTTCAGGGAGCAGTTGACATATTCAGAGAACAGTTGTAGAGGTCCAGGTTCGAACAAATCAAGGAGAGTGAGCTGGGAAAAGGAGTTGAGTTCCGAACAATTGACGCACTTTATAGACATTTCATTCATTGATAACGAAGGGTGGATAAATAAGCTGCCTTCTGATTTTTTTTGATCGACATTTACAATATTAATATATTATACTTTTCTTTTTATATAAAATAAGAAATTATTTTCATGATCAACGATTCCCCGTGCTCATTCATAAAATCACAACACGTGTACGAAAAACATTTTCTTGTTATATCCATGTACGATTTGATGTTTTTAAGAACCATTCTCTGAATTTAATTTTTGTAGATTCTATTGTAATTTTAATGGAAAATCAATCACCATAGCAGATCGTGGTTTCAAACATAAAATAAAAGTGATTTTTTTTTTCAATTAAAGAGATATAGTTAATTTTCATAAATATGAAAGAGTATCCACAAGTTATTAATAAAAAATATATGTTCTATTAAGGGGCGTAACTATTAATTTCCATACACACACTAAATCTTAAATTAACTTCTTCATTGCATGTTAAATGTTGCATTCCACTCTCTAAGACCAAAATCAAGGCGTTACAAAATTACTCCTAAGAGGCTCTATAAATAACTTACTTCATGATCTACTTTCAAGCCATCTTAAAACCATCTTCAATTAAACTAAAAGAAAGGAAAAAAATGTCGTCTACTAAATGGTGTGTGTGTACATTTCTTGCTCTCTTTGTAGCACATTCAATATCTACCATTGATGCTAAATCAAATGATAAGAGTGCCCAAAATTATCGGACCATCTGCGTCGATCAATCGGGCAGCAAAGGTTGTTTCAAGACGATCCAAGCTGCCATTGATTCCGTCCCTTCTAACAATGAAGGATGGATTTGTATACAAGTAAAAAACGGCGTATACAGGTGAATAGTATATCGAACATTCTTTTGATAGTATAGATTTGATCTTCAAGCTTAAGTTCCTTTTAAGGTTGTATCAACATTTTTCGTCAATTCTTGCAGAGAACAAGTTAAAATTCCGCAAGACAAACCGTTCATCTACCTAAAAGGAGATGGACAAAAAACAACGCAAGTAGTGTGGGATGATCATGACTCCATTACAACATGTGCTACATTTAGTACTCGAGCTGATTACACAATCGTGAAGGGCATTGGTTTTATTGTAAGAAGATGAAACATGCATTGTCTTATTCAATTAAGGGGGTTCTCACATCACATTAAAATACATTTTGATCCCATAACTTTAGCCTTTTTTTGAAAAGGTTAATGGTATTTTTTTTTATTTAGAGTATAACTCTTTAAAAAGTTCAATTCAGATCCCAAAGTCGTTAGAATTTGAAGTACGAAATCATTTTTGGCATATATGGTGTAAAATTGGACCAATAACTTTTTTTTTTTTTGCAAAAGGTCTAAAATAACATGCACAAAATGATGCCGTACTTTAAATTCTGACAAATTTGGGACTAAAGGAGCAATTGAAGAGTTATAAAATTAAATTGGAAAAATTAAGTTTTATGGGTCTCTTGTGAAAAAGGCAAAAGTATAGGACAAAAATGAATTTTAACTCCTTAAAAACATTCCCTTTTGAGCTGATTCTAAAAAGTAGTTTAAAATGACATTCATAAAAAACAATTTGTCCTCAAACACAAATCACTTTTAGTTCTTTGTCAACAAAATTATAATAATTCAAAAATCAATTTTCATAAAAGTACATGCACTAATCTATTAGGGCTATGATGTTGCAGAATTCATTCAACTATGCTCCAAATGCAACTAATAATCCAAGGAGGGTAGCTGTAGCTGCCTTGGTAATGGGCGATAAATCTTCATTTTTCCAATGTGGATTCTATGGAGTACAAGATACATTATGGGATGTTCGAGGTAGACATTATTTCAAAGAATGCACCATTGAAGGAGCTGTTGACTTCATCTGTGGTGCAGGCCAATCACATTACGAGGTAACAAAAATTTCCTTTATCCATCATCAAGAAAATTGACCTTTATTATATATAGTTTCTCCAGATAAAAGTCTTTAGTGATATAATGATATGATTTTTGTCATTATAGGTCAATTTTATTGTAATACGTCCCTTTATAAGGTTAGGTGGGATTAAAACCGTTTTCGTCCCGTAACTTTTTAATTTTTTCTTTTTGGTCCCATATTTATTTACTTTTTCGATTTAGTCCCACAATGCAAATTTACCGAAATCAGTCCCAAATGGCCAAAAAACACATGAAATGACGTAGTTTTGGTCATGTGCCGGTCACGTGCTACTATTTTCCGGCGGAGTAGGATAACCGAAATGGCATTTTCCGGCCACTTGGGACTGATTTGGGTAAATGTGAATTGTTGTGGGACCAATTCGAAAAAATAAATAAGTATGTGACAAAAAGAAAAAGTCAAAAAGTTACGGGACGAAAACAGTTTTAATCCCAGGTTAGGTTTATGTTTGAGCTTTCTTGATTGTCTTTTATAGGGGTGCCGTATATCAGTGGCTTGGGGAGCTCTAGGTCGAGGCACTGGCTATGTAACGGCGCAGGGAAGAGAGCACGAAGAAGAATCGAGCGGTTTCGTGTTTAACAACTGCACTTTAGATGGAAGTGGGAAGGCATACTTGGGGAGGGCATGGAGAGATCATGCTAGAGTTATTTTTTACAACACATATATGTCGGATGTTGTTGTTCCTCAAGGATGGGAGCCTTGGTACGGCGTCGGCCACGAGTAAGATCACGATCTGATCTTCTTCTTCTTCTCGAAATATATTCTTGTGTTAGACCGTCTCATAAATTGCATTTTGAAAAAGTAACTTCATTCTCGATGTAGGCAATTTTTTTTTTTTTTATTTCCTAAAATGGGTCATTGATTCGTTTTAACTGAAAAATTGAATATATTCTAATTAGATAACAAAATTTACTTTTGAAAAATGGGGTGTCCTAAACAACTAAAAAATGAAGTTTAAAAAATAATCCCTGAAATTTAACACAAAATTGAAATTTTACATCTTTTCAGGGAGCAGTTGATATTTACAGAAAGCAATTGCCGAGGGCCAGGTTCGGATATATCAAAGAGAGTGAGCTGGGCAAAGAAGTTGAATGCAGAACAAATGAAGCAGTTTACAAGCATTTCATTTATCGATAATGAAGGATGGATAAATAAGCTGCCTTCTGACTTTTTTTAAATACAATTAATCGTACTCTAATTTTGGTTGTAGTATATCCAATTTTAGTCGTGTAGTTTTTTTATTTTCGAAGCTTAATTCTCTTAGCATATATATATATATTTTTTACCGTAATTCTCTTAGTGTTATGTATTGGTTAATTTTGGTTGAAAATTTTAATTTTTGCCGAAAACACCGAATCAGTTTGGGGTTTTTATTTCTCCGCGGCTAAAGTGAATGAGCCAACATTGCATAAATTCCCAGATCACGTGCCATGTCATATAAATATAAATTATAAACTAAATTATGAAATATTATACAAAGATGTTACTAAATTCAAAAATAAAAGTATATATAGATTTTAAAAAATATATAAATAAAATAAAGGACACCGTCAATGCATGAATTGGATGGAGGATAGTGGTGGATTCAAAATTTATAATCTGAGGATACGAAAAATAATAAATACAAAAAAAAATATCTCAAATTTTTGGGATTAAAAATTATCTTTTTTCCATGTAAAAGTCATAGATTTATTTATTTATTTATTTTTAATTTGGGGCTACAAGTGTACCCGTGTCCCATTGTGAATCCGTCACTGATGGAAAATGATGGTAATGAGAAATAGTAAGGAATATGATTATCATTATTAGTATTATTATTTGTTTGGTAAATATAAATGTTTCATCATTAGTATATGTAGTGATATATATATATTTTTAATTGGGAAGGGTGACTCAAATTCATGATCTCTCGCTCATAAATAGTGGAGCTCTAAACACTTGAACTATATATACCATTTCTTTAATATGTTAATAATAGAAACTTACTATTAAAACTTTAAATCTACCCAAAAAAGTTAATGAGGATCTATATATAATTATGGATTCCATGTTTTTTAGATATCAAAGGAATCGTATTCTTCAATCACACACGAAATGAACTATGTAAGGTTTGATTATACAATTGTACCCCCAACTGAAACAGTTCATAGATGATATAGTTGATGAAAAATAGAATTATATCCAATTTTTTAAAAATAGTTTCTGATTTTTTCTGATCGACATTTATGAAAGCATTTTCTTGTTATTTTCATGTATGATTTGATGTTTTTAAGAACCGATTTTTTGTTATATTTCTTCATACTCAGACTTTAATTTATGTAGATTCTATTGTATTTTAATGAAATATTTATTCAATCACCATAGCAGATCGTGGTTTCAAAAATAAAATAGAAGTGAAATTAAATTTTCAATTGAAGATATATAGTTAATTTCCATATACATGAAAGAGTATCCATAAGTTATTAATAAAAATATGCATGTATTCCATAAGGTGCTTAATTATTACTCCTCCGTCCACAAAAAATTTACCCATTTACTGTTGGGCACAATTTTTTTAATGAAAATTGGTATTTTATTGAAAAAGTAGATAAAATAGGAGTATTGTGGTGGGTATTGTGGGATCCATTTATTTGTTCATGAGTGTAGTTTATTTCCAAAAGAAGAATGAGTAAAAATTTAGTGGACAGACCAAAAAAGAAAGCGGATAAAAATTTGGTGGACGGAGGGAGTACTTTACAATTTACATATACAAATGTAAAACTTAAATTAACTTCCTAATTGCATATTAAATGTTGCATTCCACTCTCTATGACCAAAATCTAGACGTTACAAAATTACTCCTAGGAGGCTCTATAAATAATCACTCTCTCTTCTACGTACCTTACTAATCCAAAAAAAATGTTGTCAACTCAATTGTGTGTTTGTGCATTTTTTGCTCTCTTTGCAGCACTTTCAATATCTACTATTGATGCTAAATCATATGCAGAGAGTGCACAAAATTATCGAACCATTTGCGTCGATCAATCGGGCAGCAAAGGTTGTTTAAAAACAATCCAAGCCGCCATTGATTCCGTCCCTTCTAACAACAAAGATTGGATTCGTATACAAGTAAAAAAGGGCGTATACAGGTGAACAATATATCGAACATTCTTTTGATCATATAAATTTCATTTTCAACCGTTATATCAATTTTTTTTCATCAATTCTCGCAGGGAACAAGTTAAAATTCCGAAAGATAAACCGTTCATATACCTCGAAGGAGATGGAGAAAAATTAACGCAATTGACGTGGGATGCTCATGAAAGACTTGCTACGTGCACATTTAGTACTCTATCTGATTACACAATCGTGAAGGGCATTGGTTTTATTGTAAGAAGTTGAAATTAACGTGCATTTTTTTTATCAATTAACTGATTAAGGGGGTGGGGTGCTCACATTAAAATCCATTTTGATCCAGTAACTTTAGTCTTTTCTGCAAAAGGTCTAAAGACATGGTAATTTTTTGATTTAGTGTGTAACTCTTTAATTTGTTCGATTCATGTTCCGAAGTAATTTAAATTTGAAGTACGAAGTTATTTTTAGCACGTGAGGCGTAAAATTGGTTCCAATAACTTTTGCATTTTTTTTGCAAACGGTCTAAAAACATGCACAAAATGACTTTGTACTTAAAATTCCGACAAATTAATTGGGATTTTTTTTCAGGACCATAATTTTAAGGGGTAGCAAAATGAGGACCATAACATTTTGAGCTGTCAAAATGAGGATAATAACTTTAAAATGTGGCAAATTGAGGACAGGCCAGCTTAATCAATGCAAATCATGCTAATTGGTTAGGCTAGAATTCGGGTCCAAATCGGGCTAATTTGGTCTTATTTCGGGCTAAACTTGACCTTTATTTGCAAATTTTTTAAAGTTATAGTCCCCATTTTGCCAACTTGAAAAGTTACGGTCCTCATTTTGCCAGCCCGAAAAGTTAATTATGATCCTTATTTTGTCACCCCTCTTAAATTACGGTCCTTAAAAAACAGTTTTCTCGAATTAATTGGGAATAAAACCGGAGCAACTGAAGAGTTATGAGATTAAATTAAAAAACATTTAACTTTTATTGGTCCTTTTGTGGATAAGGCAAAAGTACAGGACAAAAATGAATATTAACTCCTTAAAAACACACATTTTTGAGCTGATTTCAACAAAAAGTTTAAGAGTAGGTCTTACATGAGACAATGAGAATTGGTGTAACTAGGACATTGACTCATTAACACTTTGGTAGGGGTAGGTGTTAATTTGTGTTGTCTCATGCCATGAGACAGTCTCATACAAGTTTTTGCCAAAGTTTAATAATTCAAAAACCACTTTTCTTAAAAGTACTTGGGCTAATCTGTGTTAGGGTTATGATGTTGCAGAATTCATACAACCATCCTTTTAATCCAACTAAAAATCCAAGGATGCCGGCTGTAGCAGCCTTGGTAAAGGGCGATAAATGTGCATTTTTCCAATGTGGATTCTATGGAGTTCAAGATACATTGTGGGATGCTGAAGGCAGACATTATTTCAAAGAATGCACCATTGAAGGAGCTGTTGATTTCATCTTTGGTAATGGCCAATCGCATTACGAGGTAATAACAATTTCGTTTATCGAAAATTGACTTACGCACAGTGAAAGACATCATGTTATTATAGTTTCTCTAAATAAAAGTATTTAGTGATGAGAAACAATCTATATGTAATGACATGATCTCTTTCACTAAAAAGCACTCACATTGATGTCGCAACCACTACAAGAAAATATAAAATTGTTTACAAAAATTGTCAATATGCTTTCGAAATTTCCAACAAAAGACTTTGTTGTGGGGATTGCCTACGAAATTGCCTATAAAATCTTTTAATTATATAGACATTTCATTCCTTACCTATAAAGAATTTGCCTGCGGAATTTTTGTAGGCAAACTGCTTGTAGGTAATTTTAACTATCGAGGAATTTCATTTCGTAGGCAAATTACTTGTAGGTTGAGGAATGAAGGTGCGTACATGATTATATAATTTTGTAAGGAAGATATCGGCAATTCCACTAAAGAAATATTTTGTTAGAAAATTCCGTAGATAATTTTTTATTTTCTTGTAGTGATCTAAAGGACTGTCCAATAATTAGATGGATGAAGTCTGCAATTTAAACCGTTGTGATACTTTTTTAATTCTACTAACTATTTTAATTAGATAAAATATAAATAAAAGTCTTTAATGACAAGAACATTATATCTATAATGACAGGATATATGTTCATTTATATAGGTCAATTTTGTTGTAGTAAGTCCCACTACAAATTCATAAGGTTTCTATTTGACTTAGCTTTCTCGATTGTGTTGTACAGGGGTGTAAAATATCGGCGATTGGGGAAACTCTTGGAAAAATCACCGGCTACGTAACGGCGCAGGGAAGAGAGCGTGAAGAAGAATCGACCGGTTTCGTGTTTAAAAACTGCAATTTAGATGGAAATGGGAAGGCATACTTGGGAAGGGCATGGAGAGAGCATGCTAGAGTTCTTTTTTACAACACATATTTGGGTAAACCTATTGTTCCTAAAGGATGGGAGCCTTGGCACGGCCTCGGCCATGAGTAAGATTATGAACTTCTTCTTCACGCTCGGTTGTTATTTCGGGACTGTAACTTAAGGGTGGTGGCAAAATGGGGAACATAACTTTTTGGGCTAGCAAAATGAGGACCATATCAAGTTGGCAATAAGAGGACCGTAGCTTTTTAGATTGGCAATTTAAGGATCATAACTTTCAAAAGTTGCAAATTAAGGCAAAAATAAGCCCAAATGCAGGCAAAGTAGGCTCGATTTGGGCCCAAAATTCTAGCCCAAATTGGTTAAATTAGCCCGATTTGCATTGATTATGACTGATTTGTCCGCAATTTGCCAAATTTTAAAGTTATTGTCCTCATTTTGCATGCCCGATAAGTTATGGTCCTCATTTTGCTAATCCCTTAAGTTACGGTCCTAAAAAATAAATTTTCTCTATCCCGTAAGTTAGCCCACATTTTTAGTCTTTTGACCGGCTACTGCGAGTTACCAATTGGTTTTGAGCTAACGTGACATTACTCCTAAAATCGGTTATTGACACAGATTCCTTGTAACTGAAAAACTGAATATTTTTAAAATTAACAGGACAATTTAATTTTGAAAAAAGCGGTGTCCTGAAATAAAAAAAATGGACTTTAATAAATAATTCCTGAGATTTAAGACTAAATTGAATATTTGACATGTTTTTCAGGAATCAGTTGACATTTGCAGAGAACAATTGCCGTGGGCCAGGTTCAGACACATCTAAAAGAGTTGGCTGGGAAAAGAAGATGAGTGTTGAACAAGTGAAGCAGTTAACAAGCATTTCATTTATTGATAATGAAGGGTGGATAAATAAGCTGCCTTCTGACTTTTTTTTAGGATACAAATGATACTCTAATTCTGTAATTTTTTTTCCAGAATTTGAACTTTTGCTGGAAATATCAAATATATTTGGAGATTTTTATTTCTCGGGCCAAAAGACGATGTAGATTGCAAAAATTGCCACATCACGTGACATGTCATACTTAGAGTTTAAATTAGGAAAGTTTTTTTCTGTCCTATTACTTTACCTCTTTATTATTTTCGTCTACTTTCAAATTTTGATTTTAATCCTGTAACTTTACCTTTTTTTTTATTTGCGTCCTGCTAACTTTCAAATTTTGATTTTCTTCCTGTAACTTACATATTTTTTTATTTTGGTCCTACAACCTACTACACCTTATAGGACTAAAATAAAAAAGCTGTAAAGTTACATGACTAAAATCAAAATTTTAAAGTCAGCACGACGAATTTTTTTTATGTAAGTTATAGGACTAAAATCAAAATTTGAAAGTTAGTAGGACGAATATAAAAAAGAGGTAAAGTTATAAGACGAAAAAAATCAATTTTCCTTTAAATTACAAGTCGTTCTATAACTTTTTGACAAAATATATTTAGTACCAAAATTAAATTTTTATCAGATTTAGTTTCAAATTCCCTGATAAAGTCCAATTTTGATCCCAAATTGATCGGAAAAGTCAATACAACATCGTTTGAAATTCCAAAATTGGCGATTTATATTAAGGGTGTTGATGTGGTGTCCATACCTACTAATTATATTTGAATTTTTTTTTTTTTACTTTTAGAATTTTTTAATATACATAATGTGTAACAAAATTGTAAAAGAAAATAAAATATAAAATATAAGTAGCAGATGTAAACACCAAATTAGCACTCTTGCCGGAAATCACCAATTTCAGACTCTAAAGTGACTCGGTTTGTTTTTTATCGCCGATTTGGGACCAAAATTAAACACTCTCAGAGAAATTGAGACTAAATATGATAAAAAAAATAATTTTGGGTCCAGATTTATTTTGTCAGAAAGTTATGAAACACTTTGTAACTTAAACTTGTCATATTTATATATAATTTTAAAACCAAATTATGGACTCTTATACAAAAATGTTACTGCCTCCGTCCCACAGAAAAGTTTGCAGTACTTTGAGGGTGGAGATTGTGAGGAATATTTACATTCTGGGAGTATGCAAATTTTTGTGGAACAAATTAAAAAGAAAAATGTGCAAACTTTTTTGGGACGAAGGTAGTATTATAGAGCAACAACGAGTGCTCTAACCGCTGCGAATTGCCTCTTTCAGAAATGCACGACATAGAAATAGAAGATGACGATAACTGGAGTTCGATAGTTTTCGTGTGCACACAATTCTAATTTGGGGATAACAAAGATGATTTTGAATGGGACTAAATTTGATAAAACGAAACAAAAACCTGCAAGCTTAAATGGTGTAATAGCGGCAGCAGCAAAGGGAGGAAGGCCATGAACCACCGTCTCTTGTATAGTAAAATTACTTTTCATTTGCTCATTCACAACATAGACGAGCTACTGTTGCCATCATATTCCGTTCTTCAATCCTACTACGTCTCTCCAATCAATCCCGCCTCACAAATATCATAATTAAATTTAATGTTGTCAGGATCAAGAGCTTGATTATATACTCTTGAAAACTCAGTAGAGGATGAGTACGATCAGTAGGCTTTAATAACAGTAGACTCTTAAGATCAGTAGACCTTAAGAATCAGTAGCTAAGATGAAGAATAAATCAAAGAGAGAAAACAAGACTCAAAGATTTATAGTGGTTCGATCTAAAATGATCTACGTCCACTTGTGAGGCCCCTTTCACTATGTTGAAGAAGAACTACAAAGATACAATGATACACTCTTGAGTATAAGCTGAGATAACTAATCTAGCACTCAAATATCACATGAACTAACCAAGTGAAAAATCTGCCTTTTCTCTAGCTTTGAGCTAATATATATACAACCAAATGAGAATCCCTTGAGCAGTTACTTGTTGCAAGTCGTAGTATGCCACGCGCTCTTCATCTTGCAACTTGAATTAGTTGGAACCACCAAACGGTTAGTGAGTTATGACCTCTCCAAGTTGACACATGATAACACTGTAAGCTGTGACAGCTTGCATAACTACTTTTGTAACTGAATAATTGCAATGCTCTTGGCTTTTCCAGCTGTTAGAGGTCAAGAACAAATCTTCACACTTCACACTTCCATATGGTTTGGAAGATATCTA
This sequence comes from Ballota nigra, assembly GCA_947034835.1. NCBI lineage: Eukaryota > Viridiplantae > Streptophyta > Magnoliopsida > Lamiales > Lamiaceae > Ballota > Ballota nigra. The sequence continues at coordinate 120,679,142 of OX344721.1, read as the reverse complement.
CCAGATTTAGAGATAACACCTCTCAAATGTAAACCCATAAAATTGCCATAGCTCAAATTTATAGGACAATCGTTTTTTGACCTATTTTTTCTAAAAAAAAATTTCCCAAAAAGGTTGGCAAAACAATTGACAAATGGTTGACACGGTGCCAACCTTTTTGCCAACCTTGTTTTGGCAAAAAAACCATTTTTTAAAGTGTAAAAAACAATCGTCCTATAAATTTAAGGACAAATATGCCTTTTTTCCCTTTAAATTTAATGTACATCACTAATAAAAAAATTAATTTTTAATGGCAAGTACAACAATCCAATCATTATAACTTTTATAACAAAATTCTTTAATGACATGATATAGGACCGATATATTTCATGTTGATATGAAAAGAATATTGTCACTAAATGTTACAAACAAAATTGTGCAAACCCACAAAATTGCTCTTAAAGTTATAGGGCAAATTTTTTTTTCCTACTTTAAAAAAAATATTTTTGCCCCATAAAAGGGTTGGTAAAACAGTTGATAAAAGGTTGACACCCAAGTTGACATTTGCCAACCTTGTTCGGGCAAAAATTTTTTTTTTTAAAAGTAGGGCAAAAAAGAATTGCCCTATAAATTTTTGGACAAATATACTCTTTTTCCCCGTCAAAATTATATATAAACAAAATTTCAATTAAATATATACACTTACTTAATCCCATATGTATGAAAGAGTAATAACCATCCCAAAAATATAAAAGAGTAATATACATAAGTTATATAATGGCTTAATTATTAATTTGCCTATACAAACTATAAAACTTAAATCAGCTTCTTAATTGCATGTTAAATGTAACATCCCATTCTCTAGGGGGGAAAAATCAAGACATTACAAAATGGTCTACTTATCTTATTCATCCTCCATTTTTCATGCCATCTTAAAACCACCTTCTCCAATCAAACTAATCCTTAAAAAGAAAAATGGTCTCCACCAAATGGTGCTTGTACATTTCTTGCTCTCTTTGCAGCACTTTCAATATCAATATTTAATGCTAAATTACATCATAAGAGTTCACAAAATTGTCGGACCATCTACTATATGTCGTGATTGTTTTAATATAAATCTTTGGAAATAGAAATTACTAGCATTAGGTATCCAAATAAAAGAAAAAAGATTTATTAAAGAGGAATGCCTTTAATCCTTCCAGAAAAGTTAACGAAGAATGGATCTATGATTGAGATTTCATGGTTTTTATATATCAAATTAATAACTAGTTAAAGGACCGTATTCTTCAACAACACACTCCAAAATTGAAATAATTTATACTCCCTCGGTCCCGAAATTCTTGCACATCTCCATTTTTTGTTCGTCACAAATAGGGTTGTATTTATGCATTGTGTTTATTATTTTATTATATAAAATATGTTACTTGAGACATTAATCTTTAACATTGCAAGTAATATATTTTATTTAAAAAATAATAAATATAATGTATAAATACAACCCTATTTGTGACGAACGAAAAGTGAAGGTGTGCAAGTAATCCGGGACGGAGGGAGTACATGATATTTGCTGAAAAATAAAAATTATATCCAATTTGTTAAATATAGTTACAAAATTTAATAAAAAAAAAAAACATTTCAAAATTAATATAAATTTTGTATGTTACGTATCTTAATTTTATTTGTATGCAAACTTTTATTGTTTTGGCATCTGATTGTATGACATTAAATATTAAACAATGTTTATTAGTTAATTTTTCGTATCCCAAATTCAAAATTTTGGATCAACAACTGACCTACTTTTATTCCATTCTTATTTCTTGCAAAAACAAAAACCAAGCTTTAATGGTGTAATGGCAGCGGGAGGAGGGTGACGGACCGCCATAGAAGTGGTGCAACAATTTAAGAATTTTTTTTTTTTTTGTTTCACAAAAATAATTTAATAATTATTTAGAATTTGAGTTTTTTTTAAATTATATCGACTTAAATTGTGTGTTTTTTTTTTTGGAAATTGTATTAAAATTATCAACATATATAAACATTTTAGATAATTATTTTAATTTATAATAATAAAATGATACTTTTAAGAATACTCAGACTCTGTTTTTTTTTTCCAGTTTTTATTCTGTTAAATTTATATTAAAAAATATTTATTTGGATTTTATATTTAATAAAAATTATTTTTATGCGGCATGTCACGTTTTACCGTTGACTCCTCCATATCATCACTTTGGCCCGATGTGGAATTTCTAGTCAAATATTCAAATTATGTACAAAAGAATAAAATATGAAGTATGTGTTATTTTTTGGAAGAATTTCATATCAAGACCCAAATTTTAGGTTATGTTTTAATTTAAATATTTATTTTAAAAGTGTCTCAAATCAAGTCTTAATTTTTTTTTTTCCTGAATTTAAGACTTGTTTTGAATTCTTGTGTCTCAATTCAAGACCCAACAAACAATTATTTTTTAAATTAAAATCATTCAATATGAAAAAAAAAAAAAAACTAGAGACTTCCGTTATAAAAAAAAACTTTTTATTAATTTTAAAAAATATTAACCTTTTATCAATATAATGAATATTTCTAATTTTTTAATATCATCGTGTTAATTTAATTTAAAATTTTAATTCATTGTTTAAAAAAATTGATAACTAGCATTTTGAAATTTAAAAATAAAACTAACATTTTTCATATACGACTGGAAAAGATTATACGGGGAAAATGTTAGTTGTCATATTTTTTTATACTAGATTAATACATGGCGATAATAAATAAAAATTAGAAATATATATTATATTAATAAAAAAATTAATTTCTTATAATTAAAGTTTTTTATAATTTAAGACAAATGTCTCTAATATTTTTTTGAATGTCTCTAATATATTTTTTGTATTGAATAAATTTAATTGTTTGTTGGGTCTTAAATTGAGACACAAGAATTCAAAACAAGCCTTAAATTGAGAAAAATAAAATAAAAATTGAGACTTAATTTGAGACACTTTTAAAATGAGTACTAAATTGAGACATAACTTAAAATTTGGGTCTTGATATAAAATTCTTCCGTTATTATTATTAAAGATTGTTAGTTTTTTGTTTTTACTGTTTTAGTTCTTGAAGGTAGAGGTTGTTTTCACTAATTTTTTTAAATCAAAGGGTATGAAGGGTGTGAATTATTTCACTAAAATGTATTATTTGGTTTTACTAAAATGTATGAATAGTTCTATAAAAAATATTGTAAAATTATCTATGTATGAACAAATTTCACATTATACATTCTTTTTAATCTGATAATTCTATGGGGGAATTTAAGAAAAATAAACTTTTTAGGTCTAGATAATAAATTTACTTTCAATTGTTTATATTATTCCCTCTTTTATCTCCTCATAAAAAACCAAAACTTCAATCCTACTACGTCGATCAAGCCCGTCTCACAAAAAATTATAATTAAACTCAGTTTGCATCATTATAAGAAAATTGGGTTTTTATGATAATTATTTTATCATTATAGTTTTTATTAGTTAAAAATGACCGTGTTCAGTCATTAGCTTATATTGTTTCCTGCCAATAAAGATTTTTAGTCTGGAAATCAATTATAGCAGGATACATATGATAGATATATTTTTGCTAAATGTCAATTTTGTTGTAATTATGTGAACAAAATTAAATGTATATAGATTAAAAATAAATAAATTCACAGTTAAAGATATATAGTTAATTTCCCTATATATGAAAGAGTAATATCCATAAGTTATATAATGGCTTAATATTTAATTTACCTATACAAGCTATAAAACTAAAATCAACTTCTTAACTGCATGTTAAATGTTACATCCCATATTCTCTAGGACCAAATTACAAAATGGTCTACTTATCTTAACCATCCTCTACCTTCATGCCAATTTAAAACCACCCAATTCTATCAAACCAATCCTTAAAAAAAATGGTCTCCACTAAATGGGATTTGTATACATTTCTTGCTCTCTTTGTAGCCCCTTCAATATCAACGTTTGATTCTAAATTACATCATAAGAATGCACAAAATTATCGGACCATCAACGTTGATCAATCGGGGAGGAAAGGTTATTTCAGCACGATCCAAGCTGCCATTGATTCCGTCCCATCTAACAACATGGAATGGATTTGTATACAAGTAAAAAAGGGCATATACAGGTAAAGATTGAAACATAGGCGGCCCGATATTTTTCTTGCATATATATATATATATATATATATATATATATATATATATATATATATATATATATAATCACCATATACAAATATATATTGTATTTTATTTTGTTATTTTTAGCTAGTAGAGTTGGTGATTTAAGTATGCTTAATTTTTTTATTTTTCTAGGGTCTCAAGTTCAAATCTCTAGTAGTCTACTAAATTAATTTTTACTATTTCATGATCAATGTCTTACAAATTTCGTCTGCTCCTATTAAACCTTTTTGTCTTCTTTTTAAAATTAAAATGTGTTAGTACTTTAATTTTTTAATAAATGTGTATAGTATAATTTATTTCATTTTTCTATACGTGAAATTATTTTTTAATTGTTTAACGTTGAAAATATATAGTTCTACTATAACTTTTTTTATTTTTGGTAAATAAATCTTTTTTCTTAATTACTTTTTCCCTTTTTTTTTCTTAATTATTTGTACAATTTCAATATATAATTATATGTTTTAAAAAAATAGGCAATTTATTTAATTTTCTCTGAATATATAAATAACTTTTTTATTGTTTGTGTTATACTCTAATATAACAGATCTTATTTTTATACATTTTATTTATTTGATTAATAACTAATGAAATTGTCTTTATAGTAATTATTACAATATTTTTTATTTATTGTACCAATATGAAGTGCTTAAATTATTTTTGAACATGACCCAAAAATTATTGGACCAGTTCTGGATTGAAATGTATATCGAACATTCTTTTGACCGTACATAATTCGTTGTTTTATCAGTATTTTTCATCAATTCTTACAGGGAACAAGTTAGTATTATGAAAGATAAACCGTTCATTTACCTCAAAGGAGATGGACAACAAATAACGCGTGTTGTGTGGGATGCTCATGACACCATTACAAGTGCTACCTTTAGTACTCAAGCTGATTATACAATCATCAAGGACATTAGTTTTATGGTAAAAAGATGAAACTTGCATTGTGGTGATCAATTAAGGGGATTGTTGTTCACGTTAGATTCCATTTTAATCCCATAATTTTTTGTTTTCTCTGCAAAAGGTTCAAAGAATGATTTATTTTATTTTATTTTATTTTTATTTAGACGTTTCATAACTCCTTAATTGGTCTAATTTTGATCTCAAAGTCGTCAAATTTGAAGTGCAAAATTGTTTGGGGCATGTGTTTGGTATGTGAGGTGCAAAATTGGTTATATAACTTTTCCATTTTGTACAAATGATCAAAAACATGTCCAAAACGATGTCGTACTTTAATACGCGACGAATTTGAAATAAAATCGGATCAATTGAGGAGTTATATGCTATTAAAACTAAAATTTGGGTCTTGATATGAAATTCTTCCAAATTAGAAAACTATATCTTTTACAAAAAGATAGTCCAGTAGTTAGTGCTACAAAATACCCCACACCAGTACTCATGACTACAATATATATAATATATATATAAAATGTATATATATAACTCATACACGTGCACAAAAGTTATGCACCCATATACAAAATGTGCACCTACGCATAATATTTTGTAGTTGTGAGTCGTACTTTTATTTGTTGTGGAAAATACTACTCCCTCCGTTTCTATTTCGATTGTCTCCTTGCCTTGAATGTCGGGCTCAATCTTGACTGCCCCTTTCTATAAATAGATAAATTTTATTTACCAAAATGTCATCAAAAGCAACTTTATTCTCTTTTACTTACCATAATGCCACTAAAAACAATTTTATCACTATAAAATACTAATAAACAACTACCATTTTAAACCTTTTGCCAAAAGCAAAACGGACAATCGAAATGGAGACGAAGAGAGTAATAATCATATTTGTGTAGCTAAGGATAATTAATTCAAAGAATAAATAGAGGACAAAAATAACTTTTGGCTGATTTATATATGAGTACTATCACATCACACTCTTTGAACTTTTGAATCTTGTCTTGATCGATTAAGGGGGTGTTCACACGAAATGATCATACATCCACTGTCAACTTTCTCAAAAAAAAAAAAAAAAAAAAAAAAAAATTGAAGTCACTTTTCTTAAAAGAGTATGTATAAGGTGAAATTGGTTTATACTTAATCACTGAAGAGTATTAGTTGTTTACACTGAAGCGTATTAGTTGTTTTCACTGAAGAGTCTTAGTTTGTTTCCAGTAAATAACTTATACTCTTCAGTGAAAATAATTAATACTCTTCAGTATAAACAACTAATACTCTTTAGTAAAAACAACTAATACCCTTCAATAATTCATGTATAAACCATTTTCACTCTATATTTTGTCTTCTTAAAATTACCATCAGTTGCAAACATGCGCTAATCTATATTAGGTTATGATTTATATACTTCCCGTCTCACTCTTTTAATTTAACATTCTGCCAAAATGGATATTCTCTCATAGCTAACTTCTTTTTTTTTCCAATTTTTTTGTGCAAGAAAGAATTTTTTTTTTTTTTCAAAAGAGGGCAAAATTACCAAATTTAGGACAAATATGGCTTTTCCCCTTTTTTTTTTTTTTGGAAATTCTTATACACATGTGTCATCCCCAAGTATTAAATTTAAAGAAGGGCGGATGGAGTATTTAAGTGTTGTATATCTTGGACGCAGAATTCTTTCAACTATCCTCCAGATGCAACTAATAATCCAAGGAAGTCAGCTGTAGCAGCCTCCATACAAGGCGATAAATGTGCATTTTTCCAATGTGGATTCTTTGGATTTCAAGATACATTGTGGGATGTTGAAGGTAGGCATTATTTCAAAAGATGCACCATTGAAGGAGCTATTGATTTCATCTTTGGTGCAGGCCAATCCCATTACGAGGTAACAACAATTTTGTTTGTCGATCGTCCCTCTATATATAAGGGGGAATTTTTATTTTTTTTGGCAATACATTCTAGTCCACTTTTTCCTCCATCTTACAAACAAGTGTAAAACTAAGATTACATTACAAACATGTTCAAAAATTCGTTATACTATAGAACAATTTGTTGTGTTGTGATGAACTATTTTTTTTACACATGTTTGTATTTTGGCTTAAAAATCATGGACTAAATTGTAATTTTTCCTTTTTTTTTTAAGGTCCATTTTATTTAGTGGTAGCAATTTAAGGACTGTATATTAATTTTTGAAAATTAAATTTTTACCGGCCTGATTTGCATCAACCCATTTTTTAATGACCTACATTTGCCAAAATACAAAACATACCGTCCTTAAATTGCTAGCTCTTATAGTTACGGGCCTTAAAAAAACAACATTCTCCGCTACAAGGTTAGGGTTATGTAATTCGAGCTTTCTTGATTATCTTGTCGAATCTTGTACAGGAGTGTCGTATATCAGTGCTTGCGGGAGCTCTAGGATTACCTGGCTACGTAACGGCTCAGGCAAGACAACACGAAGACGAATCGAACGGATTCGTGTTTAAAAACTGTAATTTAGGTGGGAGTGGGAAGACATACTTGGGAAGGGCATGGAGGGATCATGCTAGAGTAGTGTTTTACAACACATTTATGTCGGATGTTGTTGTTCCTCAAGGATGGATGCCTTGGACAGGCATCAACCACGAGTAAGATTACGATCATTCTTAAAATTTAGGCAAAAGGTTTTTTTATTTAGTCCCGTAAGTTAACCTACTTATAAACCGGCTATTGCGAGTTACTAGCCAATTTTGAGTTGACATGACATTTATTTTTTCAATTCTCTTTTTAATTTTTGTCTTGTTGACTTCTAAAAAAGTGGTTACTTACCTCGCTATAGCATGTCAAATGACTAAAAAGTTAGATTCTAAAAATTAACGGGATGAAATTCAATTTAAGAAAGTGGAGTGTTCAAGAAGTTTTAGGAAAAAAGACAAAAGAATAAGACTACGTATAGAGTGATATTGGTTCATACATGAATCATCGAAGGGTATTAGTTGTTTTTACTGAAGAGTATTAGTTATTTTCACTGAAGGGTATTAGTTGTTTATAGTTTATTTTCAGTAAACAACTAATACTCTTTAGTGCAAATAACTAATACTCTTCAATGATTCATGTATGAACCATTTTCACTCTATACTTTGTCAAAGAATAAATTTACACAACGTTTTAAAAAAAATCCCAAGATTTAAGTCAAAAATTGAAGTGTTGGCAAATTTTTCAGGGACCAGTTGCAATTTTCAGAGTACAATTGTCGTGGTCCAGGTTCGGACACATCAAGAAGAGTGAGATGGGAAAAGAAGTTGAGTGTACAACAATTGCAGCAATTAACAAACAGTTCATTCATTGATAATGAAGGCTGGAAATATAACCTACCTTCTGATTTTTTCTCGATATATATTAATCACAAATAATTATGTAATTTGATTGTATTCAATTGTAGTCAGGTAACGTTTTAATTATTTTTTAATTTTAGTGCCAATTCTGGTTATTTTCGACGGAAATTTTGAATTTTCGTGGGAAATACCAAATCAATTTGGAGATTTTGTTTTTCTTAAGATTCTCAAGTGAATATTAAAAGGAAAAGGGTAGAAATTAGAGACAATCAATTCAATCAGCCTAGTCTAATCCAAATATACAGAGTAAAATGACAACAAATCGTAGAAAATGAAAAGATGTTTAGATTGTTATAGATTATCTTTATCACCACATAAAGAGATTATTTTAACAGAAATTTAATTTATGTATATTCCATTGAAGTTTTACCTGAAATTTTCAATAAACATATCAGATCTTCGTTCAAAAATCATTAAATAGCTTATTATATTCATAATCTGAGAAGTATACGCGGGAATTTAAGAAATGAAGTATACGCGGAAATTTAAGAAATAAAACTTCAGGTCTATATATACTAATAAAATTTGTTTCCAATTGTTTATTTTACCTTTTTCATTTTTGCCTCATTGCCCAGAACAAGCAAACCTTCAATCCCACTATCTAAGTATCTACATTTCTCGGTCAAGCCTAATTAAGCTCAATTTGCAAAGTAAGTGTAAGAATGTGAGAAGTGATATTTTAATAAGTTTTTATAATACTTAATTTAAAAGTATTATAAAAATTTGTAAAAGTATCACATTTCATTTATAAGACCCATGCATACAAGATACAATTTTTGTGTGTGTGTGTGTGTAATTTGCACATGAACGAGTCAAATAGTGAAAATAAATTTTCAGTTTGATAGTTTATTTTGTATGGAGTATCAATAAGTTATTAATAAAAATGTATGCTTTACATATACTAAATTACCTTCTTAATTGCATGTTAAATAATGCATTCCACTCTTTTGGACCAAAATCAAGACGTTACAAATTACTCCCCAAGAGGCTCTACAACTTTTCTTCATCCTCTACTTTCATGCCTTTTGCTCCTTAATCCATTTAAAAAAAATGTTTACTCAATGGTGTGTTTGTACATTTCTTGCTCTCTTTGCAGCAATTTCAATATCAACCATTGATGCTAATTCAAATCCTAAGAGTGCACACCATCATCATATGAGTCCACGGTGTCATCATCATCATAAGAATCCACAATGTTATCATCATCATCTTCCACAACATCATGATCATCATCCTAAGAGTCCACATCATGATCATCATCCTAAGAGTCCACAACATGGTCATCATCCTAATAAGAGTCCACAACATGGTCATCATCCTAATAAGAGTCCACAACATGATCATCATCCTAAGAGTCCACAACATGATCATCATCCTAAGAGTCCACAACATGATTATCATCATAAGAGTCCACAACATGGTCATCACCATAAGAGTCCACAACATGGTCATCATCATAAGAGTCCACAACATGGTCATCATCAAAAGGGTGGACGCCATCCTAAGAAGGCACACAAATATCAAACTGATATCTATGTTGATCCAATGGGGATATACGGTGGTTTCAGTACGATCAAAGCTGCCATTGATTCCGTCCCATCTAACAACAGAAGATGGGTTTGTATACACGTGACAAAAGGCGTATACAGGTGAATATTATTTTGATCGATTGACTATTGATCTTCTTAAGTTTCTTTTAGGGTTTTATCAACTTGTTTTGGCTTTTCATCAATTCTTATAGGGAACAAGTTAGTGTTCCGAGTGATAAACCGTTCATTTACCTCAAAGGAGACGGAGAGAAACTGACACAAGTTGTGTGGGATGCTCATGACTCCATTGAAACTAGTGCTACTTTTAGTACTCGAGCCGATTATACAATCGTCAAGGGCATTAGTTTTATTGTAAGAAGATGATACACACATTTTTTTGATCGATTAAGGAGGTGTTCACAAGTACTTTTTTTTTTATCGATTAAGGAGGTGTAATCACGAGTTATATTAGTATTAGTTTAAAGGTGTATTTACAAATTTTATTAACTTTTAAATTACTCTTTGAGGGTGTTTGCAAACTCATAAAAGGGGCATAGTCCTTTTTTAACAAGTTGACCTCTCGCATTTTTTGATTTTGAGAAGTGGTTCTCATTATTTCATAGAGATTGAAAACACCCCTAAGGAATAGCTTTTGAAAAAAGTGATTTGCCATAGAATTTGCAAACACCACTTAAAAGTTTTCACTAGTTTAAAAAATGATTTTTCATCAAACTCTTTCAACTCTTGAATAAAAAACACTTTGTTTCTTGCATGATTCTAAATCACTCAAGTGTTGTTACCTTGCACTTCATGCAGAATTCTTTCAACTATCCCGCTAATGCAACTCACAACCCTAGGAGGACAGCCTTAGCAACCTTGGTACAAGGTGATAAATGTGCGTTTTTCCAATGTGGATTCTACGGAGTTCAAGATACATTGTGGGATGTTCAAGGCAGACATTATTTCAAAGAATGCACCATTGAAGGAGCTATTGACTTCATTTTTGGTGCTGGCCAATCCCATTACGAGGTAAAAAAAAATTTGTATATTGATCGTCCCTCTATAAGGTTAGGTTAGGTTATGTTTGAGATTTCTTGATTACCTTGTCGAATCCTGCACAGGGGTGTCATATATCAGTGATTGCAGGAGACGCACAAGCCCTTGGCTTTGTAACGGCTCAGGGAAGAGAACGCGAAACAGAACCGAGTGGTTTCGTGTTTAAGAATTGTATTATAGATGGAAATGGGAAGACATACTTGGGAAGGGCATGGAGAGATTACGCTAGAGTTGTGTTTTACAACACATACATGTCTCAAATTGTTATTCCTCAAGGATGGGAGCCTTGGGCAGGCATCGGCCATGAGTAAGATTACGATCACCACCTTCTTCTAATTTAATTGTGTTAGACCGTTTCATGAATCACATATTAAACTAAAGACACAATTCTTGCTTGACTATAACAACAGTTAACAAAAACACAAACTCACTTTCAAATGACTCAAACTTCTTTGTCACTCATCACTCTTAAGATTTTAGGAAAAGGTTTTTTTGATTTTGTAAGTTTCTATTTTTGCTTCAGATTCATGATGTTAATTCCGTAAAAAAAAAGTAAAAATTCAAAGGTACTTTATTCTATTAAAAGAACTCCCCATTTTCCGGAATTGAATGTCACCGTGCTAATTTTTTAAAAAATGAACTTTTTAGTCTTTTGACCGGCAATAAGTTAACCAATTCGCTGTAACCGCTCAAAAGACTAAGAAGTTGATTTTGAAAATTAATAGACGAAATTCAATTCAGAAAAGTGGAGAATGCTAAAAGTAAAAATGAGCAAACATATTGGACTAATTTTTTTCCCTCATGAGATACAAGAGTTGAAATTTGACCTTTTCTTGAATAGGAACCAGTTGACGTTTGCAGAGAACGACTGTGTTGGTCCAGGTTCAAACAGATCAAGGAGAGTGCAATGGGCAAAGATGTTAAGTCCAGAACAATTGCAGCAGTTAACAAGCATTTCATTCATTGATCTGGAAGGGTGGATAAATAAGCTGCCTTCTGACTTTTTTTGATCGACACTTATAATAAACTATTATTTTTACAGGGGTGTTTTTTATATAAAAAAGAAGAAACTGTCCCCCTTTTTTTCTTTTCTTCTTTTAAATAAGTCCCCAGTCATGCAATCACAACACATGTATGAAAAAGTACTATCTTGTTTTGATGTTTTTAAAGAACACTGATTGGCAATTAGCATGAATCCTCTATTACACATTTTCTTGTGAGATCGTCTTACATGAATCAGTCAAAATTCATCAATTATTGAGGGAAAAAAAAGGCTAGGAACAATTAAACCCAAAAATATACTAAGTTACCTCTCATATGTTGATCAGTAGAAACAGACCCTGATCACCTCTTAACTTTAAAAATATCCGGACCACATAATACAATGAATCTGCAAAACCTACAGTAAAAAGATTTAGTTTCTCTTCAATTAAAAGCAAGATTTGAGAAATGTCTTCTCCAGAATAGAATCACCTGTGGTTCCTTCAAAATAAAAATTATGTGGATTTACGGATCCCAACCCGACCCATCTACTTGATATTATGGGTCGGAACACTCAGATAGAACTTAGTGTTCTTGAAATCTTCCAGCATTGGGTTGTACCCGTCTTTGGTTCTTGTCTTGGAGGGAAGCCCAAATTCTTCCATGAAAGCTGATGTATCAAGCTAAATTGGAACGAGACATATCAGCTAAAATACGAGAAAAGGATTCCTATTACAAGCATAATTAGAGGGTATGAGATAAGAAATTACTATAAGTGTCCGCCTCTTCTTTCCCTTTTTGGAAGATTTATGTTCATTCTTATTCAAACATCCAGTGCAATAGTGATCTAAACGTTCTAGAAGCCAAAAGTCCGTTGGAAAAAATATATCTGCATCACCCTGGGGAGGAAAATATCAAGGCATTAAATAATATAAAAGAAAAGAATAACTTAACAATTAGATAAAGTGACAACAGAAAGAATAACCTGGGCATCCAGATAATTATTATGATCCAAGTTAGTTCCATCCTTCTGCAAAGAACAAGGGCAGATTGATTACGTATGAACAAACTTTGTGGATTATTATATTAGTGAAGATATACTATTGATAAAAGGAAAATAAATAAGAGTCTTAATACATTAAGAAAAAAGTATCATATAGAATATAGCAAGAGAATTGCTTTTCCTTTTTTCTTACCTTGCTTGCAACCAGAGGAGCACGTTCCCCAGGAATTTTTACGTCAGGAAGGTAACTGAAATCCGATGCGATTAAAGACATCTTGGGTAAAGCACCATGTAGAACTTGCAGAAGTTTCTGTGGATTGTATTAGTAAATATGAGCATCTAAAAAGATCAAAAGAATTAGATAAAAATTAATTCAATAACGTCTTACTAAACAACCGGTTGGTAGCCAGCATCTTCGAGGCCTTGGGATAACTTTAGCCAAAACGCTTTTAGCAACTGAGCCTATCATGCTTCCATGAGTTTTACCATCTTCTGACAAATCCAAGACCTCCATGCAACTTTTGATTAATGGATCTTCTAGAGGCTTATACAGTTCAGACAGTTCTGACCTATTGAAGAGCTTAGGGATATATATTACGCAGAAAATAGTGAAGGGCCTCAATGCAAATGCAAAACACCTATGCAAAAAGACTAAAATTGGTTCAATGAGTATATGAACAATTCTAAGGCATAGGATTACCTGTCATGATTATTCTCAACCCACACTTCCATCCAAGATGACACTTGATTCTTAGAGTAGATAAGGTCGTGAGGAAGATTATCGAGCACCTACAAAAGTTTATAAAGTCGAGCGATAAATACAACTTAAATAAAATCTCGTTTGAGCTAACACATGGTGCATATGTATTCTTCATAAAGATTTCCATGTCAGTAATGTAGTATCTAAATCTAACCCACGTTGATTCCAGATTCTGATGACTAATCTTATACTATATATGGTAAAATCAGGAATATGAAAAGCTATATACCTCCAACATTATAACCCAACAAGGTTGTTGTTCGAGACCTGTTCCAATGCAAATTCAGATTAGGTTCCACTTTTTACTCTTTTATAATATAGTCTAAGCCAAAGTTAAGATATAAGTTTGATGAGTATGAAGAACTAACTGGTTACAAAAAAGGCTGCAGAAATTAAGACATCATACCCCATCCATTTGGATCAGCGGCATCACGACATTCTACCTTAAACTTCGCCAAGTGGCTTTTTACTTCTCCGACAGTTTCAAGTTGTTTTTGGGCCAGTGAAGAACTGATTTCGACTGAACTGCAATAAAAATCACACGATTATAATAATTATTTCTACATCGAAGTACCTTTAACACATTACCTGATTTTTAATACCAAACAAACATCTCAATGGTTTCAAATCCTATCTAAGATGCTTCATTAATGTCCGCAAAAAAAAAAAAACTATTTACTTGAAACCATTGAGATGTTTGTTTGGTATTAAAAATCAGGTTTTGGATGTACCAATCTAAATGCGGTTCTACTTCGGGGTTCTGAAATCCACTTTTATAACACAACCACTACAACGCCTATAAACCTACAACCACGATCAATTCTCTCCCCTTACACTTTAGTATATTTAAATCATAACCCCCATTATCCAATCATTACAATCTCACTCAATAACAATATAATAATATTACATTGTTTTGACATAAGGTTAAATCTCAGCCTACTCAAAATCCCAAACAGACACACACCATACTATTTATCAGGAGTTCAAAATCTACTAGATTTCAAAAGGTTTTTAAAAACAACTTAAAACCCAAAAGAAACATCAACTTAAGATTTTCAATTCAATATTCCAGCTTAACTCTAGGTCGAATGGGTTCTGAATTATATTTAAATAAAATAACTATATATAATGTAATAGTCAAGACTTCATCCCCCTGCAGTCATATTTTAGTCAAGCAAGCCCAACACCAGCCAAGTTTAAATTTTTTTTCAATGACAGTTCATATCAAAAGAATTTTAACACAGGGAAGGTGGACAAGAGCACGCATTAGCAAAATACATACGTGTAAGTCATACTATCGTAAATTCTTGTGGGAGCATTCAATTTTATGTAATCCATTACAGCCTTTGCACAAGTTCCAGATCCACCTCCAATCTCATATATCTGAAAAAGAAAATCAAAAGAAACATGTTCATGTTTTAGCTCAATAGACAATATAGTAAACTCTTGATCAACATAATCAAATGCTAGATATTAAAAAAAAAAAAAAGTGTGATCAGTTAGAATGAAAAGGCGAGACGTTTACTATTAGTCTTAACAAATATAAGTTATAAGAACTTAGTTTAGACACCTGCAAGCAAACAACTTTGATATTCTAATGAAGAAATAGGAGTATAGATGCAATGCTGGGGCGAAAGGGTCATTTGCATTCTTTTTGTCAGGTTAATAAGTAAATCAGATCAAGCGAAAACAATGCCAAGGATATGATATCAAAAACTCAAGAACTTACTTTCAATGGAACAGAGAGGTTAGTAGTTCGTAGAATTGCTTCAGCTATTCCATGGGCATACCAAGGCTGCATAGAAGATAAACATATAACCAGACAAGCAACAATTGGAAAAAAAAAAAAACATTCTGGCCAATATATGTTTAAAATTGTCAGGAAGCAATATGAATTTGAAAGTTGCTGCTAATCTTGCTAAAGCAAAGAATTTCAAACAGAATGTTATAGAGCACAGAAATACAGGGGTACTTTCACACAGGTTGTTCTCCACATCACATAACTTCAATCAAACGTGCAAGTTTAAATCATTGAAACTTCTCACCACAAGCTTCTCCAGTACTAATTACCTTAAAAAGCTCCACCGGAGTAAACCATGATGTATCACTTTGCTTGTAGATTGCATTGAGGTGTTTCATGTAGGCTTTCCGGCCTGAAAGTTTGTTTTGCACATTAAAACTCATACAATATCAATCAGCTGTTATGAATAGGCTCCAACCAATGTAATTTCTGAAGTATTTTAAGGTGAATTTATCTCCAAGTTCTGCATAAAAACACAGTACATAATTTAAAGTATCGCCATCCAGAAAGAAAAGGCAACCAAAAGTTCACAAACAAGACAGTTTTTACAGTCGATCTAGGACCTCAATTGGAAAGAAAGATAGGTGAATTCACAACTGAAAAATCCAGGAAAAGAAACGTTAACATCTTCTATGATATTGAAATTTCCATAGGCTCTCACTCCTGACAAGATAGACATTTCAGGGTGATTTTGCTGCTACCAATCATTGCACAAGTTCAGCTTTAGTAATTTCTCTTCAGACCATGTGATTTATGTTACAGAGATCAATTCAATTAGCTTTTCTTTTTAAAAAGTAGTAGCAACGCTCTACTTCAAAGAAGGTATTTCTAAATATGAATTTGTTAAGTCAGGGAAATTACTTATAAACAAGTAAGTATTCATGCATTTAAATGAAATAGCACACTAGAACAGCAAATGTTTGTACAAAGAAGAAGTTAACGACAATGGTGAACGGGCCTTCAATAGTCTTGATGCGTTAAGGGATGTCTGGAACGAGTTTGGAAAATCTGGATATTGGATTTCGAAATTCCAGATTATTCGTTCATTGGGAGATTTAAAACCTGGAAGTTGAACTGCAACACAAACCAACTCTAGTAATACTACTACCTACTAAACCATACTCTTTCATCGATTGACCATCTCCTGTTTATTTTTCCTATAACATTTATCCAATCATCAATCATTACATCCAAAATCTTCACTATATATGCAAAACTACATCCACCATCAATGTGACATCTTAACAATATCCTACTCTGCAAAATCCAAAAACAAGCACATAATTTAACTTTTATAAGGGTTTTCAATTCCAATGATCGCAAAATCAGGATATTCCAAGCCTATCCATTCCGAACAACCCCAATGTTCTAAAAACACTATTATTTTACAATATACAAGCATATTTAACATCAAATCATCTCAAACGAATATCTATAAAGCAGCCATAGAAAATCACAACACTATAAACTGTGCAATTAACCTCACTTGGTAACAAAAACTTCAACTCCATTGCAATGAAACAAACACGAAATTATTAACAAAAGTGAAAGACAAGAGGAGAAATTAACAACCTTGGAGCTGATTGAACTTAATGCTTCGATCAAGCACTCCAACAGATCCCCACCTTTGAGAAAAATACCCGTGCTCCGGATCATACAAAGCCGCATGAATAAAATCCCTAACCTTCATCCATTTCGCGTTGAACAAAATCAATTAATTAGTACATCCTTTTTGTTTCTGAAACAAACACACAAATACAGAGAGAAATAGAGAAATTACACGAATTGGAGATTCGCCCACAAATTTGGTGGAGAAGTACGCCGTAGAAAATGGATTCACTGTTAGTTGAAAATTGTTAGATAAATTCAGACACAAAATAACTTGTATACAGCAATATATAGATGTATAGAGAGAGACCTTTAGAAGAGAAGCGGAAAGAGGATATGTGCTTGGAGGAGGCAATGCGAGCGGCCATTTGTGTTGCTGGAAATCCTTTTCCAGTGAGCGATTTGAAGCATCCCCTGTTTTTCTCAGCTTCTTTCTTTCTATCTCTAATTCTTAGCAGGGTTTTGTTGGGTGTTTGCAAGCTAATTGACTAAAGCGCGACTTCATGAGATTTATCTGAAGTCGTTACTCGGTCTATTACTGTAGAGCACGACTTCAATGCATTCAGAAATAGGTCGATGATTATTTGTCTGTTTCTTTTTCCTTTTTTTTTTTATTGAAAAATGTGTCTCTCTTCGCCTTTAAAAGAAAAAAAGAAAACTCTCAGAATGGTGCAGCAATGATCATGAATATAATACGTTTTGTACGAGATCATCTGCAAATCTCCTAATTTTTAAATTAAATACATCCCGCAAAATTAACACATACTTATTTAGTCGTTTATTTCTTAATTATTTACACACTTTGATATATAAATATTACTCTCCTTGACCTCTAATGCATTTCATTTTTTTTTTCCGTGATGATCTACATTATCTTTCATACTTTTAAAATAAAAATACAACATCGTCACAATATCCATTTTACTTCAATCATTCATTCATTTTTTTTAAAAACGTTAATGATATACTTTTAAAATATGCACTCCCTGTAACGCCCCGAATCCAGAATATATTAATTATATCGGATTCGAAGTATTATTGTGATCAAAAGTCCGAACTATAAAATTTTTGAAGGAATATAACGGAAATGAGAGATGATGAGTTTTATGTAGCGGAAGAAATGAATAGAATAATTTTAATAAGTATCTCACACACATATATGTGTACATAAAGCGTAGTGTTAATAGTAACATTTTATTTAAGTGGGGAACTCCGTGTCGTCTCTATTACTGTCCTTGCTCCACGAAATCATAATCTGCAAGGGTTGTAAAAATGGGGCGTGAGATTTGAATTCTCACGTATGGGTGATTTGCAACGTTATGAGATTGGTAAATTCGAAGTATATTAAATTATACTCATTAATAAAATATATAATTTATTTAAGCAGTTGACATAATAATACAAACATCGTATATCATACAAATAACAAGTTCACATAATAATCAGTTGGGCACAACAGGTTTCACATCATATAATTGAAATATCACAAGTTGGTTCACGTTAAGGGGCAAAGCCCACAATCACTTTCACATATAGTAAATCTCTTCCAAAACAATATAAACAATTCCCCCGTGACCATGCACCTGATCTATTATCAAATATGGCCACGCACCACTTCCACAAACAAATCCCGTGACCATGCACCTGATCTATTATCAAACATGGCCACACACCACTTCCACAAACGAATCCCGTGACCATGCACCTGATCTATTATCAAACATGGCCACGCACCACTTCCACAAACGAATCCCGTGACCATGCACCTGATCTATTATCAAACATGGCCACGCACCACTTTCCTCTTCATTACTAAAACTGACAATTCGAACTGTACACGTAATTCATACTTAAATAGATTCATGCTCATAAAATGCTCTTATATCATGCAATAGTGACAGATTTAAATAAACAAAAGACATTTGTATCATATAGAAATATATCACGCAATTCAAACAGTTATATAATAGGGTTTACGTTTATGTTGGATTAATTGTTTTAGAATGATTTAGTCGAGTTCAGAGTATACCAGCACAACGTATTATGAGCAGATCAATCAACCGATCATCACCCACCTGATTGTTCTGAGTTCTGGGAATATTGTATATGCAGACGGTCGAGTCCTTCGTGCGTGTCCCGAAAAGTACAGAATCCTAATAAGGAGTATTCCGATTAAAAGATTGACTTTTGAATTTGAAAAGCTTAAGAGTGTGAAACTCGAGGATTGAGTAGATTGTTGCCTTTAGAAAACTATTGAAAACTAAGTTTTCAAAGGTTGATTTCTAATTGATAAGTACACCCCTTTTTAAGAGGAGGTGTAACAGGGGGGTGTATTTACTAAATTCAGTGGTGTCCTTAATAAAGGCTCTTTAAGGAAAAAATATAATTATTAAACTTGGAATTACTTAGAAAAATAAGATTATTACTTAGAAAAATTAATAAAATTAAAGAAAAGGTTTTTCTTTCTAAGATTTATATTTCCCATTTTTAAAAGAATTCTTGAATATAAAACTTCTCTCTTTTAAACTTATTAAAAGACTTGGACTTTTCTAAGAAAATTATATTATAAACTAAAATAGTTTATAAAAAGGGTATTCTTCTTTTCTAATATTAGTGATACTTCTAAAATAAAGGATTATATTAAAAGGCTTTATTTTGCGTTTCTAAAGTTCTAACAGGGGCACGGGGTTGTTGATAGGCGACCAACAGGAACATGATATTAACATAAAAAATATCAATCTAGTAAGATTAAGAAGTCATCAAAAGTGATAATATGGAAGAGGACGAGCAACAGGGACTGTACGTCCTAGGAGGCGAGCAGCAGGGACTAAGGTCCTAATGAAGGAGGCGAGCAACTGGTAATAGAAATCATTACGAGGTAGCGAACAACAAGAAAAAGAAGACCCAAAGTCTCAACAAGAGGCGAGCAAGCGAGCAGGCGAGCAACTTGGGTTATAAAGGTTTCCAACACCCAACGAAGACATACAGACGAGTAGCTAGCCACCAAGGAGAGCAGCTGAGTGGTTCCAAAGACCAAGTACAACATTGGGAACTCCAAGAGTCACTAACTTTAGAAATAGTCCATGTGTCTTAACACTTGACACCCATTCATTGGGCAATAGTTTAGATGTTGTACAAGTATCTTGACACTTGGCAAAAATCCTATGGCTAAGCCATCAAGATGGTGACACCTAGCCTCTTTGTATGTCTATAAATACCCCTTCATTTGCATGAAGGGGGAGGATTTTTCCTATAATAAGAAAAGTAGCTCAAGCTCTTGCCAATTTATTTCTTGCATTATATTTAACCAAATTCTATAATCTAAGATCTTGTTTGATGATCTTAATGAGGAAAAACAGCCACTAATAATCTTTGATTAAGAAAGGTCATCAACAATTGGCGCTATAAGAAGGGGTCGAACCTCCGTTTGTTGAAGATTTGAAGGAGTTTCTACAAAAACTCATCGGAAATTGCAATATTCCGGCAACAAGTCGCCGGAAACTGAGATTTGTAAGTAAGTTTGAGTATTTTTGGGTGGTAATACACAAGACCTACAAACTTGAATGCATGTATGTGAGAATAAGGGTTTGTAAACAACCAAATTCTCATACACAAGGCTAGTTGTTGGTTGGTCAAAACATCCACAAACACAAGATCGTCTTCAAAGAAACATTAAAATTTGGAAAATGGTGCGATCACAAGAACCACAAGAATCGAGTAATCACCCGTCAAACAAGTCACGAACGAGGGTATCGTCAACCGGAGGACATGCAAGAACGATACAAGCGATGTCCCGGCAAAATGTTCAAGTCACCATTGACACTCTTCCCCCGGAAGTAGAGGCATTGGCTCAAAATCCGGAGGAATTGGCCAAAACAATAGCCGTTCTGCAATCCTTGCACCGGAGACAGGAGGCTGCGGGACCATCCAAGGCCCGGGAGGCGAGCAACCGGGCAACAGGGCAAAGACTATCCAAGGCCCTAGAGGCAAGCAACCGGGCAACGGAGCAAAGAACAAAACAGCGATAAGATACAAGGATAGAAGAAGTCAACAGCGAACAAGTAAGAAGAACTAAGGGCAAAAGGCCAATAAGTGATCGACTTGGAAGTCGAGGAGAGTCCACTCCGGGGACAGGTGAGGAGTCGAGCAGCGAGGACACAAGGAGTATAAGCCACTATCACACAAGAAGGGCAAGTTATCACAGAACGCTTGGGGAGGATCAACTGAGAGGCGAGGAGCGAGCACCAAGACAAACACACCCTGTTGCTCGCCGCTCAGTACACGAAAGGCTGAGAAGATCAGCCTTTGGGCGATTAGGTCCCAATGGAGCTAGTAACATCGCTAGGCACGCCACTCAAGAGAAATGTCCCGTTAGCAAGGGACTGCGTCATGAAGAGGTCATTGAACCCAATCATGACGAACAGCCTTCTAGTGGAAAAACGTCTCCAGATGAGTGGCAAGCTTTGAAGAAAGCGGTGGAGGAGATGCAAAAACAGTTGGAGGAAAAGAAAGGCGACGGATCGACGATGTTGCCATCATCACCCCTGTCCCCGGATATCCTTAATGCGCCGGTACAAAAGAAAGTGCAATTCCCGGCCATTAATTTGTACGAAGGAAATTCAGACCCGAAAGTACACCTGTCCAAGTATACCGATTACATGATATCGGTAAAAGCATCTGATGCAACTCAATGTCGGAATTTTCCGTTAACTCTTGGTGACGGTCCTCATAGATGGTTCTCCGCACTAGCTCCGGGCTCCATCAGTTCATTCATGCAACTCGGTAAGGAATTTCTCTCACACTTCTCCACGGTCGGATCTTACCTTACGCAAAGACATAGGTTAGCAGATCTGAGGCAAGGAGACGAGGAGTCTGATAGAGCTTTCCTTGAGAGATTCGACAAAGTCTTACTGGAAGGAGAACCAGTAAGTGAAGACACTAAGATAGTGGCGGTTATGGCAGGGCTTAAGAAGGGGACAAATCTGTGGAAGGAAATGCACCTAGCTTTCCCTAAGACTTATTCCGAATTTAGGCACAAGGCTGGAGTATACATTTCGATGCAAGAAACTCTACAGAGAGAGCTGAGAGACAAAGCTGATACCAAGAATCTGGAAATAAGTCATGAGGGGAATACAAGGCCCCTAAGAACATGAAAGCTTTCAGTGAAGGGTCCGAACTGAAGGAGAAGTTGAACCATGTCCTATCCACATCAATTGAAGCTGTATACAACAACGTGAAGGATAAAGATATGATGTCTGAACCCCGTAAGATACGACAAGAACGAGGAAAGATGAACCCCAACAAATACTGTGCATACCATCAGACCATAGGTCACTTCACGAGTGAATGCCGAGATCTCTTGAAACAGTTATGGAGATTTTACGAAGAAGGAAAGTTATCAGAATTTGTGAAGAGACAGCCGGGAAAGAAACCAAGGGTGGCGATATCCTCCGACTCGGAAGATGATGAGAGCGATGAACAGCCAAGCAGGAGGGATAAAAAAAGGAAGAAAATGATGACAGCCCCAGCCGAACCCGTCCGAGAAATCTTAATGCTTGAACCATCCGGACCGGTAGGGGGCTGTTCTGATGGTAGGCCACCGATGTCTAAAAGAAAAAGGAAAGCAGAGTTGAGGGCGGTAGCTCAAGTCAGGGAAGTTGGGGTAAATCAAGCTACTAAAAAGACAGGCGAGTTGGTGTTTTCTGAGAAGGACTTAGACGGGATACTTACCCCACACAATGACTCACTAATCATTTATGCTAATATCATAGGGGCCCGAGTTCACCGTTTGCTTGTGGACACAGGCTCCTACACAAACATCTTGTTCAAAAGCACACTTGATCAAATAGATGATTGTGAGGGGTATATAAAGGAATGTGATCATAAGATAGTAGGATTCGGAGATGCTGTAACCGTTCCTTTAGGACTAGTTACGTTGTCGGTTGAACTTGTATCGACCGAGAATCCCGAAAGGAGACTGACTAAAATGGTAGAATTCTTAGTTGTAAATCAGCAGTCTGCCTACAACGGGTTTCTTGGTCGACCTTTCATAAATGAATTCAAAGCGGCCGTTTCGACGTACTACTATTGTCTTAAATTTCCAACTCCAAAAGGGTCAGGTACGGTTAAAGGTGATCAAAGGAGAGCCCGAGAATGCCTCCTGCAACTTCAACCCACTGACAACAGAATATCCATGATGGACGAGCAGCCGAGCAGCAGGAACGAAGGTGAACCCTCCATCCTAGATGAAATCATGGAGTCCGTCGACACTGAAGTGATGGAGGTGGACGACCAGCAGGGCGTGGACGAGCAGGAGGGCATGGGCGAGCAACAGGGAAGAGAGGCCGTACCCGAACTAAATCAGGTTGAAGACTTGGAGCCAAGACTGGGGGCAGAACCAATGATCAAGGATGAGATCAACTTTGAAGGGCCCATTATCGATCCTCGATGGAAAGACCAAAAAAGGAGAGCAACCCCGGTAGAGGAGTTGGAGGCAATAAGAGTTGACCAAAATCGAGAAGACTTGGAATTATTCATTGGATCTGAGCTCCCTGAGCCATACAGATCCAGAATGGAAGAGTTCCTCAAGTCCAATCTCGATGTATTCGCATGGTCACATGCTGATATGGTAGGCATCAGCCCTGAGCATGCCTGTCATAAGCTAAATATTTATCCAACTAAGAAACCAGTGAGATAAAAAAGAAGAAAATTTGGGCCCGACAAATATGAGGCATTGGACGTAGAAGTGAAGAAGTTACTCGATAATGATCTTATCAAAGAAGCATTATGTCCTAGATGGGTAGCAAACCCGGTGTTAGTGAAGAAATCAAATGGTACATGGAGGTTATGTATCGACTTCACTGATCTGAATGCCGCTTGTCCTAAGGATAACTTCCCACTACCTCACATCGACCAGCTGATGGACAACACGACGGGACACGAGCTCCTTACCTTCATGGACGCATTTGCCGGGTACCATCAAATACCAATGCACCCGGATGACCAGGAGCACACAGCATTCTACACCAATAAAAACTTATTATGTTGGAAAAGAATGCCGTTCGGACTAATCAACGCAGGGGCCACGTACCAAAGACTCGTTAACAAGATGTTTGATGAGCACATCGGCAAAACTATGGAAGTATACGTGGACGACATCGTCGTAAAAAGCCCGAGAAAGGAAGATCATTTGGAACACCTCGCACAAACATTTGGGATACTTCGAGCGTATAACATGAAGCTAAATCCAAAGAAAAGTAGCTTCGGGGTACACTCGGGAAAATTTCTTGGGCACCTGGTCAGTCAACGGGGTATTGAGGCGAATCCATCAAAAGTCAAAGCAATTATGGATATGCAACCGCCAAGGTCTGTTAAGGAAGTTCAAAGACTAACCGGATGTCTGGCGGCCCTAAACAGGTTCATTTCCAGATCTGGAGACAAGTGCCGACCCTTCTTTGACGCCATAAAAAAAGGACAGTTCCAGTGGACGAGTAATTGCCAACAAGCATTTGAACAATTGAAAGAATATCTGGGTAATACTAAGATTCTATCGAAACCCGTCTCTGGAGAAAAATTGTACCTGTATCTAGCCGCATCAGAGGTGGCCATCAGCTCGGTCCTAGTTCGAGCAGAAGGGAAATTTCACTTGCCAATCTACTACGTGAGTCAGGCCTTGCATGAAGCAGAGGTTAAGTATTCGCCCATGGAAAAGTTAGCCTATGCACTGGTGATGAGTGTGAGAAAGCTAAGGCCGTACTTCTTCGATCACCAGGTGGAGGTCTTAACAACTTTTCCATTAAGGCAAATCTTACAAAGGCCTGACACCGCTGGTCGCCTTCTCAAGTGGTCGCTCGAAGTAAGCCAATTTGGAATAACTTATGCACCTCGAACAGCGATCAAGGGACAAGCGTTAGCCGACTTTATTGTCGAATTAACATTCCCTCAAGATCCGACGAGAGGTCATAATCACCCATGGCACATGTATGTAGACGGATCATCAAATAACACAGCAGCAGGAGCCGGGATAGTGTTGATCAGTCCAGACGAACAAGTATTCACCTCAGCCGTAAGGTTTGAGTTCATGGCAACAAACAACGAGGCTGGGTACGAAGCATTGATAGCCGGGTTACGACTAGCTCTGGCTGTGGGGGTTCGAAGAGTTCAAATTTATGGAGATTCCCAGCTGATAGTCAATCAAGTCCGTGGGGAATACGAAGCCAAGGATGAGAACATGGCTTTATATCAAAAGATCGTTGCTCACCTAGCTTCACTTTTCGAGCAAATTTACATCGAGCAAGTGCCAAGAGATAACAATGCGCAAGCAGATGCACTTGCTCGTCTAGCTACTAGTACGGGACCAGCAAAACTTTCAGAAGTCATCATCACGAAAATTTCTAACCCGTCCACCAGTGACTACAAAATCAATCAGATCGAAGAAGAATTGACAGAGGATGACTGGAGGGCACCGATATATAGATACCTCAAAGATAACACAGTACCTGAAGATTCCCAAGAAGCAGCGAAGATAGCCAAGCGAGCAGCAAGGTTCACAATCATGGATAACCAACTCTACAAGAGAGGATTTTCACTGCCCCTATTAAAATGCCTAGCAAGGGTGTTGATAGGCGACCAGCAGGGACATAATATTAACATAAAAAAAATTATTAATCTAATAAGATTAAGAAGTCATAAAAAATAATAATGTGGAAGAAGACGAGCAACAGGGACTATATGCCCTAATAGGCGAGCAGCAGGGACTGTAGACCAAATGGAAGAGGACGAGCAACAGGGACAAGTATCCATGTGAAGGCGGCGAGCAACTGGTCATAAAGGCCATTACGAAGTAGTGAACAATAAGAGCAAGAAGACCCAAAGTATTCAACAAGAGGCGAGCAGGCGAGCAACTTGGATTATGAGGGTTTCCAACACCCAACAAAGACATACAGACGAGTAGCTGGGCACCAAGGAGAGTAGCTGAGTGGTTTCAAAGACCAAGTACAACATTGGGAATGTCAAGAGTCACTAACTTTAGAAATAGTCAATGTTTCTTTACACTTGGCACCCATTCATTGGGCAATAGATTAGTTGTTGTACAAAAGTCATAACACTTGGCAAAATCCCAATGGCTAAGCCATCAAGATGGTGACACCTAGCCTCTTTGTATGCTTATAAATACCCCTTCATTTGCATGAAGGGGAGAGGATTTTGCCCATAATAAAAAAGTTGCCAAACTCTTGCAAATTCATTTCTTGCACTATATTCAACTATATATCATGATCTTAGTATTTGTTTGATGATCTTAGCTTGAGAAAACAGCCACTAATCACCACCGATTAGAAAAGGTCATCAACAATTGGCGCTAGAGGAAGGGGACGAACCTCCGTTTCACAAAAAAGTTGAAGGAAGGTTGAAGAACTCCACCGGAATCTGCAAAATCCGGCCAGACTCCGGGAGGAAGCCATCGGAAATCAAATGTACACATTATTTGAAGCAAAATCATCCATTTATACGTTACTTTGAGAGTTTAAATGCATGTGTGTATGAACTAGGGTTTTCAAACCACCATATTCATACAAACAAAGCTAGTAACTCTTACGAAAGGTGTTTGTTGGAGATAAAATCACCCCATTCATTTGCTTACCACTTGTACTTCGGTAACCAAAATGGTTCGATCACAAGAAGAACGACATTTGAGCACGTCTCCAAGTCGTAGGTCAAAAACTAGGGTTTCGTCTACTGAAGGACATGCACGTACAGTAAAAGCAACTTCGCAAAGAAACGTCCAAGTTACCATTGATACAATCCCGCCGGAAATGGAAGCTCTTGCTCAAAATCCCGAAGAGCTAGCAAAAACGATTGCTGTTTTACAAGCATTGCAAAGGCGACAAATGGTCGGGCCATCAGGGACGCAGGCGGCGACCAACAGGGCGAGCGAGCAGCGAAGCGAAAGAAGAAAAGACGCACGAAATGACGAAGTTGACAGCGAAGAAATCCATAGGAATAAAGGGAAAGCTCCTTTAAGTGAAAGACTTGGAAGTATAGGAGAGTCCACTCCGGGGACAGGTGAGGAGTCGAGCAGCGGGGACACAAGGAGTATAAGCCACTATCGCACAAGAAGAGCAAGTTATCGCGGAACACATAGGGACGATCAACAGAGAGGCGAGGAGCGAGCACCGGGACAAACACACCCTGCTGCTCGCCGCTCAGTGCATGAAAGGCTAAGAAGATCAGCCTTTGGGCGATTAGGCCCCAATGGAGCCAGTAACATCGCTAGGCACGCCACTCAAGATAAACGTCCCGTTAGCAAGGGACTGCGTCATGAAGAGGTCATTGAACCCAATCATGATGAACAGCCTTCTAGCGGAAAAACGTCTCCAGATGAGTGGCAAGCTTTGAAGAAAGCGGTGGAGGAGATGCAAAAACAGTTGGAGGAAAAGAAAGGTGACGGATCGACGATGTTGCCATCATCACCCTTGTCCCCGGATATCCTTAATGCGCCGGTACAAAAGAAAGTACAATTCCCAGCCATTAATTTGTACGAAGGAAATTCAGACCCGAAAGTACACCTGTCCAAGTATACCGATTACATGATATCGGTTAAGGCATCCGATGCAACTCAATGTCGGAATTTTTCGTTGACTCTTGGTGACGGCCCTCACAGATGGTTTTCTGCACTAACTCCAGGCTCCATCAGTTCGTTCATGCAACTCAGCAAGGAATTTCTCTCGCACTTCTCCACGGTCGGGTCTTACCTTACGCAGAGACACAGGTTGGCAGACCTAAGGCAAGGAGACGAGGAGTCTGATAGAGCCTTCCTTGAGAGATTTGACAAAGTCCTACTGGAAGGAGAACCAGTAAGTGAGGATACTAAGATAGTGGCAGTTATGGCAGGGCTTAAGAAAGGAACAGACCTGTGGAAGGAAATGCACCTCGCTTTCCCTAAAACTTATTCCGAATTCAGGCACAAGGCTGGAGTGTACATTTCGATGCAAGAAACCCTACAGAGAGAGCTAGGAGACAAGGCTGATACCAAGAAATCGGGAAAGAAGTCAGGAGGGGAATACAAGGCCCCTAGGAACATGAAAGCTTTTAGTGAAGGGTCCGAATTGAAGGAGAAATTGAACCATGTCTTATCCACATCAATCGAGGCTGTGTACAACAACGTGAAAGATAAGGATATGCTGTCTGAACCCCGCAAGATACGACAAGAACGAGGAAAGATGAACCCCAACAAATTCTGTGCATACCATCAGACTATAGGTCACTTCACGAGCGAATGCCGAGATCTCTTGAAACAGTTATGGAGATTTTACGAAGAAGGAAAGTTGTCAGTGTTGGAGTTATAAGAATTTGTAAAGCGACAGCCAGGAAAGAAACCAAGGGTGACGATGTCCTCCGGCTCGGAAGATGACGAGAGCGACGAACAGCCGAGCAGGAGGGATCAAAAAAGGAAGAAAACGATGACAGCCCCAGCCGAACCCGTCCGAGAAATCTTAATGCTCGAGCCATCCGGACCGGTGGGGGGCTGTTCTGATGGTAGGCCTCTGATGTCCAAGAGAAAAAGGAAAGCAGAGCTGAGGGCGGTAGCTCAAGTCAGGGAAGTTGGGGTAAACCAAGCTACCAAAAAGACAGGCGAGTTGGTGTTTTCCGAGAAGGACTTAGACGACATACTTACCCCACACAATGACTCACTAATCATCTGTGCCAATATCATGGGAGCCCGAGTTCACCGTTTGCTTGTGGACACGGGCTCCTACACAAATATCTTGTTCAAAAGCACACTAGATCAAATAGATGATTGTGAGGGGTATGTAAAAGGATGTGATCATAAGATAGTGGGATTCGGAGACGCTGTAATCGTTCCTTTAGGCTTAGTAACGTTGTTAGTCGAACTTGTATCGACCGAGAATCCCGAAAGGAGACTGACTAGGATGGTTGAATTCTTAGTCGTAGATCAGCAGTCTGCCTACAACGGGTTTCTTGGTCGACCTTTTATAAATGAATTCAAAGTGGCTGTTTCAACGTACTACTATTGTCTTAAATTCCCAACTTCGAAAGGCCCGGGTACGGTCAAAGGTGATCAAAGAAAAGCCCGAGAATGCCTCCTGCAACTTCTGCCCACTGACAACAGAATATCCGTGATGGACGAGCAGCCGAGCAGCAGGGACGAAGGTGAACCATCCATCCTAGATGAAGTCATGGAGTCCGTCGACACTGAAATGATGGAGGTGGACGACCAGCAGGGCGTGGACGAGCAGGAGGGCATGGGCGAGCAACAGGGAAGAAAGGCCGTACCCGAACTAAATCAGGCTGAAGACTTGGAGCCAAGACTGGGGGCAGACCCAGTGATCAAGGATGAGATCAACTTTGAAGGGCCCATTATCGATCCTCGATGGAAAGACCAAAAAAGGAGAGCAACCCCGGTAGAGGAGTTGGAAGCAATAAGAATTGACCAAAATCGAGAAGACTTGGAATTATTCATTGGATCTGAGCTCCCTGAGCCATACAGATCCAGAATGGAAGAGTTTCTCAAGTCCAATCTCGATGTATTCGCATGGTCACATGCTGATATGGTAGGCATTAGCCCTGAGCATGCATGTCATAAGCTAAATATCTGTCCAACTAAGAAACCGGTGAGGCAAAAAAGGAGAAAATTTGGGCCCGACAAATATGAAGCATTGGACATAGAAGTGAAGAAGTTACTCGACAATGATCTTATCAAAGAAGCCTTATGTCCTAGATGGGTAGCAAACCCGGTGTTAGTGAAGAAATCAAATGGTACATGGAGGCTGTGTATCGACTTCACTGATTTGAATGCCGCTTGCCCTAAAGATAGCTTCCCATTGCCCCATATTGACCAGCTGGTGGACAACACGGCAGGACACGAGCTCCTTACCTTCATGGACGCATTTGCAGGGTATCATCAAATACCAATGCACCCAGATGACCAGCAACATACAGCGTTCTACACAAATAAAAATTTGTTATGTTGGAAAAGGATGCCGTTCGGGTTGATTAACGCAGGAGCCACGTACCAAAGACTCGTTAACAAAATGTTCGATGAGCACATCGGCAAAACAAGGGAAGTATACGTGGAGGACATAGTCGTAAAAAGCCCGAGAAAAGAAGATCATTTGGAACACCTCGCACAAACATTTGAGATACTTCGAGCGTATAACATGAAGCTAAATCCAAAGAAAAGTAGCTTCAGAGTACACTCGGGAAAATTTCTTGGGCACCTGGTCAGTCAACGGGGTATTGAGGCGAATCCATCAAAAGTCAAAGCAATTATGGATATGCAGCCGCCAAGGTCTGTTAAGGAAGTTCAACGACTAACCGGATGTCTAGCAGCCCTAAACAGGTTCATTTCCAGGTCCGGAGACAAATGCCGACCTTTCTTTGATGCCATTAAGAAAGGATAGTTCCAGTGGACGGATAATTGCCAACAAGCATTTGAGCAATTGAAAGAATATCTGAGTGATACTAAGATTCTATCAAAACCCGTCTCTGGAGAAAAACTGTACTTGTATCTAGCCGCATCAGAGGTGGCCATCAGCTCGGTCCTAGTTCGAGCAGAAGGGAAATTTCACTTACCAATTTACTACGTGAGTCAGGCCTTGCATGAAGCAGAGATTAAGTATTCACCCATGGAAAAGTTAGCCTACGCACTGGTGATGAGTGTGAGAAAACTAAGGCCGTACTTCTTCGATCATCAGGTGGAGGTCTTAACGACTTTTCCATTAAGGCAAATCTTACAAAGGCCTGACACAGCTGGTCGCCTCCTCAAATGGTCACTCGAAGTAAGCCAATTTGGAATAACTTATGCACCTCGAACAGCGATCAAGGGACAAGCGTTAGCCGACTTTATTGTCGAATTAACATTCCCTCAAGATCCGACGAGAGGTCATAATTACCCATGGCACATGTATGTAGACGGATCATCGAATAACACAGCAGCAGGAGCCGGGATAGTGTTGATCAGTCCAGACGAACAAGTATTCACCTCAGCCGTAAGGTTTGAGTTCATGGCAACAAACAACGAGGCTGAGTACGAAGCATTGATAGCCGGGTTACGGTTAGCTCTGGCTGTGGGGGTTCGAAAAGTACAAATTTATGGAGATTCCCAGCTGATAGTCAACCAAGTCCGTGGGGAATACGAAGCCAAGGATGAAAACATGGCCTTGTACCAAAAAATTGTTGCTCACTTGGCTTCGCTTTTCGAGCAAATTTACATCGAGCAAGTGCCAAGGGACAATAATGCGCAAGCAGATGCACTTGCCCGTTTGGCTACTAGTACAGGACAAGCAAAGCTTTCAGAAGTCACCATTACAAGAATTTCTAACCCGTCCACCGGTGACTATAAGATAAATCAGATTGAAGAAGAATTGACAGATGATGATTGGAGGACACCGATATATAGATACCTCAAAGATAACACAGTACCTGAAGATTCCCAAGAAGCAGCAAAGGTAGCCAAGCGAGCAGCAAGGTTCACAATCATGGATAACCAACTCTACAAGAGAGGATTTTCATTGCCCCTATTAAAATGCCTAGCAAGGGGGCAGGGTCAGGAAGTTCTGAAAGAAATACACGAAGGAGTATGCGGAAATCACGCAGGGGGGCGGGCACTGGCATACAAAACAGTAAGGCAAGGTTACTACTGGCCAACTCTGTTACAAGACGCAATCAGAATTGCAAAAACATGTCACAGGTGCCAGCTGTTCGCTCCCAACATCCATAAGCCGCCAACGGAGCTGATTTCGATAAATAGTCCATGGCCGTTCGCAAAGTGGGGAATAGACATCATAGGACCTTTCCCAACGGGAAAAGGGAATGTCAGATTTGCAGTGGTAGCCGTGGACTATTACACGAAATGGGCCGAAGCTGAAGCACTGGTAACAATAACACAAGAGAAAATGATCAATTTTATCTGGAAAAGTATAGTGTGCCGGTTCGGAGTTCCACAAGCAATAGTGACAGACAATGGAAAACAATTCGAAGGGAAGAAGATAAGAGATTTCTGCAAAAAGTGGGGTATCAAGAAGCTTTTTTCAACACCATATCATCCTCAGTCAAATGGACAAGTCGAAGCAGTTAACAAAATAATCAAGCATATCCTCAAAATCCGTCTGGTAGATAAGAAAGGCAAGTGGTCGGAAGAACTGCCCGAGGTACTTTGGGCATATAGGGTATCACATAGAACAAGCACTGGAGAAACACCATTTGCTATGGCATTCGGTACAGAAGCAGTCATACCTATAGAGCTCAAAATACCGACCGAGAGGGTAGCTGAGTTCAATGAACAGAAAAACAACAAGGCACTAGCTGCAGAGATGGATTTGATCGACGAAAAAAGAATCTCAGCGGAAATAAAAAACGAGATATACAAAAGAAGGATTGCAAGATACTACAACTCACAAGTAAAAGTCAGGGAATTTGAAGTCGGGGATCTGGTGCTCCGAAAAATCTTAGCAACACCTCCAGGTGTATTTGGACCGACTTGGGAGGGCCCATTCAAGATAACTCAAAAGTGGCACAACGGCACATATGATCTCGAAGACATGGAAGGCAACTCGGCCCAATACACCAGGAACGCGGCTTTGTTGAAGAAGTATTATCAATAATTAGGAAACCATTGTAAAGTTTTTTATAGACTATCATGTCGTGTATATTTTTGTAAGGTGTGAGATCGATGAAATCTTCACACTTTTTTGGCAAAAGTTGTATGTGGATAAATGATGGTTCAGTGAATTATGTACATAAAAAGCAAAGGTGTTAAAACCCAACTGTTCGCCAAACAGAAAAGCTGCTCGCCGAAGATACTATATGCATAAAAGCACAAGTACAGTGGAGACGAGCAGCAGGGTCCATGAGACCAAAAGGCCCACCTGCGAGCAACAAGGCATGAAAAGAAGCATGATAAAGGGTTAAGTTCTTAAAGAACAAAATAAACCCATACATAAACAACATGTATAAATTTGCAAAGAAAAGTATTTTACTTTCAACTTAAGAAAGAAATACTTAAGCAAAAAGTAAGTAAAGGGCAAATAAAAGGCGAACAATAAAATAAAAGTGCAATCCTCATTCATTAGCACCAAAAAATTACAGGAGATGAACATACAACCATCATCCTACTACATCAGCTAGACAAAAAAAAAAAACTAAGCCTAAGTCTCGGGAGCTGGCGGAGCAGGTGGCACCGAAGGATCTTGGGAAGAAGGAGGAGGTGGAACATCTTGCACAGTGACTCCAGGGACCTGCTGTTCGCCCACTGTTGCAGAAGAGCTTGTTTCACCAAGAGGATTAGGAAGAAGGGGACCCAAAGCTTCAAAGATATTCATGTCCCTGTCCGCCTCCACTCTCTCCCTGGGGGCCACAACACGGACATCGTCTTTGAAGATGTCTAAGTTAACCCCCATCCCTCCTAGGTCGGCTACCGGGATTTCAAAGCTGGGTGCTGGAGGGTTTTCAGTGACATAATCTGTGAAGTCCTTGATAGTCGAGGTCATCACGTCTAGACCGTTATCCAAAGCATATTTCACATTCCTCACACTATCAGCATATGCGCAGATGTAACCAAGATTGGTGTTATCAGTTACATCTTGCACATAAGTGGTGTAAGAAATGGCACGCTTGTTCTTCTTCTCCAATTGGTCGACGTGGACCTTCAACGACTCCACTCTTTCCACCAGACCCACCCGCTCGGTCTCCAGGACTTGCAAACGATCGGTGGCGACACCCAAATCCAGTCTAAGCTTCTCTGAAGCATTAGACGCTATCATCTCCCGGTCCTCAGCAGCCTTTACCTCTCGCGTCCATGTGAGCTTGGCTCTCTCGAAGTCGGCCTTCATCTTAGCCAACTCCTCATCTTTCTTCTTCAGCTCCTCATCCTTCTTCTTCAATTGAACAAGTTGAGCATCACGATCTGCTTCAACTTGCTCAATCCGTCGCCCTAAACCGCGATTTGTTCGCTCCAACTCGATGGCTTGATCCAAAACTCGTTGAGCTGAGATCGATTGATGGCTCGCGTTATAGCTCAATAAACGAGCGTTGTCGCTAAGGCTCTGGCTCTGAATGATCTCCTCGCCAGTCTTGGTCCACGAGCGGGGAACATATTCCATGGCTCTGCGGACGTGGGAGTCCTTAATCTCGTGAGGTGCCGGAGGGGACTTCACACAGCTAAACTGGTGAAGTACTTTTGAACGACCAGGATAGTCGTTTTTACGGTACCTGTTTGAAGAAGAAAGCTGTCAGAAAACTAAAAGGAATAAACAATTGAACTGAATAAGAAGATACTCACTTCCGCATTTTCACGGGGTCGTAGCCCAGGTACGAGTTGTCAGGGGATGAACTCCTGCCCTGACCGGCGATCATCGCACCGACAACTTGTTGCTCAGTCACCTCCTCCACCGGCGAGGAGCGAGCAGTAGATCTACCCACTTGGGAAGAGCCTTGCCCTTTTGTCCGCTTAGCACGGTCATCTCCCTTGCGAGGAGCAGTTTCCTTGGCAAGTCGTTTCTTGCCCCTCGTGTCTTGGGGAGGCGGCGAAGAGCGAGCAGGAGGGCGGGGAATGGGAGCAGGAGCCTGGGGAACTGGGGGAGGAGCCTGAGGAGCTTCTTCTTCCTCCTCGTCTGCTTCAGCTCTAAGTCTGATCAAGGAAGTACAAGGATCAAACTTTTTCTTCCTTGAGGGTTGATTGGCTGCCATTTGCTTAACCCGACGTGCGAGTAAATGATAGCTTTCGGGAATAGGAGGAACAACGACCGTTACCCTTTGAGCTGAAGACAACACAAAAATTATCAGTAAAACTGGCAAGTAGAACTTATCCTGGACGATCAGCAGGGCCTAGGCGACCAGCAAGACCTAGGCGACCAGCAAGACCTAGGCGACCAGAAGGGCCTAGGCGAACAACAGAGCAAGAGTGAATAATAGGAGATATGGGAAAAGTAATAAGTAATGCTTACCCTCAGGGACCTCTGCTTGTGCTTCCAAATGGTGAGCACTAGTGATAAACTGAGCGTGCTTGCGGAGATGTGCTTGAGAAAGATGTTCGACACTCCGATCTTTGGCGTCCCGAAGAGAAATCAACGCAAGGACGTACAGAAACTCTTCACTCAAATCCGGATGCCCCCACCTCAGGATACGCGGACCTGCAAAAAACAAAGGAAAAGATTAAAATTAGTTCACCTGAAAGTTCGATGAACTGAGATTTGAAACCTACGCCGAATTTCGCCAAAATGCGTAGGAGAGTCTATACGCCCCGGTCCTCCCGAAAAATCGGAGGACGCCCGCCAATCGCCGCCGATATAAAAGAATTGCCTGTGCCAACCCTTGACCTTGTTGGGCACTCCTTCAATTAGCTTAACGCCACTACGGGCTTTGAGGTAATACCAACCAAGCCCTTCTTCATGAACAGCCGAGGAGATAGTCAGTGCGTAGTGTATCTCCGTTGTGCTGATCTTATTCCGGTACCCCTCCAACCCGAAAAGGGTAATAAAAGACAGCAAAGTACTCCAACCGTTAGGAGTAATCTGAGTGATTGCCAGGCTTATATCCTTCAGGAACTGCCCGATCACAGGATGTAGAGGGAGAGGGAACCCCGAGTTAAGTATGTCGAGGTTGATAGCAGTGCAACTTGGGGGCGGGTCGTCAGCTCTCTCTTCTGGTTGGGGGGCGTACAAATGGATGTCATACGGAATACGATAGTGAGATCGTATCCGAACTAAATCCTCCTCTAGAACTGCACTGGCTACCTTACTCGCTGTATACGGTGATGGACGAGTTTCCATAATAGGTCGAGCGGGAGTAGGGAAAGCCTTGTAGTACTTATTCGCATAGTCGATCCAATCTTGTCTTCGGACTACGGCTTTAGGAATAAGAGATTCGGGCATTGGCCTTGAAACAGGAAAGTTTATCTCTCGTAGAAATTCCCATGTAACTCCCACCTGCTCGCCCCCTAATCCAGCTGCTCGCTGCTCGCCCCTTACTTGTCCGCTGCTCGCTTCCAAGTCTACTGGGATACTCATCTCCTCTATTTCAGCAGCAACTTCAGAAGAATCTTCACCCAAATCCGAGTTGGTCCCCTCCCGAGCCGAGGAGCGAGCAACGGGGCCTTGGACGTCCTGCTCGCCCGAACTTTCCACAGCATAAAAGGAGTCAACGGAGCGAGCAACGGAGCTCGCCTCAGAGCCCATCTCTTCGTCAACGAGCAAAGTTCTTAGGTTTTGACCAGTTGTTCGCCGGAGCGAGCGGCGAGGAGGAGGGACCGTCGGTTCGTCTTCCATGGGCCTTTTTCCCAGATCTCGCCCAACAAATTCAACAGATGGCGTATTGCTTGAGGATGGTGACGTCATCTTTGAAAATTTTTGAAAATTTTCGAAAATTCCTCGTACAAATCAAACGATGAAATCAGATGGAGGAGGGAGCAATTACGACGGCGACGCGACGGCGACACGGCGGCAACACGGCGGCGACGCGGCGGCGATACGGTGGCGGCGATGGCGGATAAGGAAAATGAAAAACGAAAATGGCGAAATTGAAAAGTAAAAACAAGCAATTACAAGAACAAACAAGAAAAATCAAAGGATTCACCTTTGATTTGGATAAAATCGGCTGTAGAATCGAAGAAAACAACGAAAAGAAAAACTCAAGAACTCTTCAATGGCGGTTTGCTTGTGAGAAATCGAAAAAAGAAATGAAATGGAAGAAGGGAGCTATTTATAGATATGGATTCGGGGGCGAGATTAAGAAAATCGAAAAGTTGAGGCCCCTAAATGCAATTTTAGGGGCACACGCGTGGACGGCCACGTCACGTCGCTTCGTGTTTCGTGCCTCGGGAAGCGAAACGACGTGACTCCAAGAGTCGCTCCCCACTGGTCGCCTCCCAAAATTCCCGCCTAAAAGAAATTCAAAACCCAGTTGCTCGCTCCGTACAAAATGGAAAAAGGTCGATTTCCCTGTTGCTCGCCTCCTACCGCAAAACGTATCTTACCTTATAGTTTGACATAAAGGAATAAAAATTCATCCTTATATGCCAAACTAGGGGGCATTGTTGATAGGCGACCAGCAGGGACATAATATTAACATAAAAAAAATTATTAATCTAATAAGATTAAGAAGTCATCAAAAGTAATAATGTGGAAGAAGACGAGCAACAGGGACTATATACCCTAAGAGGCGAGCAGCAGGGACTGTAGACCAAATGGAAGAGGACGAGCAACAGGGACAAGTATCCATGTGAAGGCGGCGAGCAACTGGTCATAAAGGCCATTACGAAGTAGTGAACAATAAGAGCAAGAAGACCCAAAGTATTCAACAAGAGGCGAGCAGGCGAGCAACTTGGATTATGAGGGTTTCCAACACCCAACAAAGACATACAGACGAGTAGCTGGGCACCAAGGAGAGTAGCTGAGTGGTTTCAAAGACCAAGTACAACATTGGGAATGTCAAGAGTCACTAACTTTAGAAATAGTCAATGTTTCTTTACACTTGGCACCCACTCATTGGGCAATAGATTAGTTGTTGTACAAAAGTCATAACACTTGGCAAAATCCCAATGGCTAAGCCATCAAGATGGTGACACCTAGCCTCTTTGTATGCTTATAAATACCCCTTCATTTGCATGAAGGGGAGAGGATTTTGCCCATAATAAAAAAGTTGCCAAACTCTTGCAAATTCATTTCTTGCACTATATTCAACTATATATCATGATCTTAGTATTTGTTTGATGATCTTAGCTTGAGAAAACAGCCACTAATCACCACCGATTAGAAAATGTCATCAACAAAGGGGGCAAGGCCAGGAAGTTCTGAAAGAAATACAAGAAGGAGTATGCGGAAATCACGCAGGGGGGCGGGCATTGGCATATAAAACAGTAAGACAAGGATACTACTGGCCAACCTTATTGCAAGACGCAATCAAAGTTGCGAAGACTTGTCACCGATGCCAGCTATTCGCCCCCAACATACATAGGCCCCCAACGGAACTGATTTCGGTAAATAGTCCATGGCCGTTCGCAAAGTGGGGAATAGACATCATAGGACCTTTCCCAACGGGAAAGGGGAATGTCAGATTTGCAGTGGTAGCTGTGGACTATTACACGAAATGGGCCGAAGCTGAAGCAATGGTAACGATAACACAAGAGAAAATGATCAATTTTATCTGGAAAAATATAGTTTGCCGGTTCGGAGTCCCACAAGCAATAGTGACAGACAATGGAAAACAATTCGAAGGAAAGAAGATAAGAGATTTCTGCAAAAAGTGGGGTATCAAGAAGCATTTTTCAACACCATATCATCCTCAGTCTAACAGTCAAGTCGAGGCAGTTAACAAGATAATCAAGCATGTCCTCAAAATCCGTCTGGTGGATAAGAAAGGCAAGTGGTCGGAAGAACTGCCCGAGGTGCTTTGGGCATATAGGATATCACATAGAACAAGCACTGGAGAAACACCGTTCGCTATGGCATTCGGTATAGAAGCAGTTATACCTATAGAGCTCAAAATACCAACTGAGAGGGTAGCCGAGTTCAATGAACAGGAAAACAACAAGGCACTAGCTGCAGAGATGGATTTGATCGACGAAAAAAGAATCTCAGCAGAAATAAAAAACGAGATATACAAAAGAAGGATTGCAAGGTACTACAACTCACAAGTAAAAGTCAGGGAATTTGAAGTCGGGGATCTGGTACTCCGAAAAATCCTAGCAGCACCTCCAGGTGTATTTGGACCGACTTGGGAGGGCCCATTCAAGATAACTCAAAAGTGGCACAACGGCACATATGATCTCGAAGACATGGAAGGCAACTCGGCCCAATACACCTGGAACGCGGCTTTGTTGAAGAAATGTTATCAATAATTAGGAAACCAATGTAAAGTTTTTATAGACTATCGTGTCGTTTATATTTTTGTAAGGTGAAAGATCGATGAAATCTTCACACTTTTTTGGGCAAAATTTGTAAGCAGATAAATGATTGTTCAATGAATTATGTACATAAGAAAGCAAAAGGTGTTAAAACCCAACTGTTCGCCAAACAGAAAAACTGCTCGCCGGAGACAAACAAGTATAAAAAATACAAGTCCAAGATGAGGCGAGCAGCAGGGTCCAGGAGACTCAGGAGCCCCACCTGATCGCCCCCTCACAGAGAGTTGCTCGCCAAAGATACTAAATGCATAAAGCACAAGTATGGTGGAGGCGAGCAACAGGGCACATGTCAACGCATAGTTGCTCGTCCCGAAGCTGAATGCACTTAAGTACAAACACAGCAAGTGGCGAGCAACAAGGCATAGAAAGAAGCATAATAAGGGGTTAAGTTCTTAAAGAACAAAATAGACCCATACATGAACAACATGTATAAATTTGCAAAGAAAAGTATTTTACTTTCAACTTAAGAAAGAAATACTTAAGCAAAAAGTAAATAAAGGGCAAATAAGAGGCGAACAATAAAATAAAAGTGCAATCCTCATTCATTAGCACCAAAAAATTACAGAAGATGAGCGTACAACCATCATCCTACTACATCAACTAAACAAAAAAGAAACGAAGCCTAAGTCTCGGGAGCTGGCGGAGCAGGTGGCACCGAAGGATCTTGGGAAGAAGGAGGAGGTGGAACATCTTGCACAGTTACCCCGGAGACCTGCTGCTCGCCTACTGCAGCAGAGGAGCTTGCTTCACCAAGAGGATTAGGGAAAAGGGGGCCCAGAGCTTCAAAAATAGTCATGTCCCTATCCGCCTCCACTCTTTCCCTCGGGGCCACAACACGGACGTCATCTTTGAAAATACCCAGATTAACCCCCATCTCTCCCAAATCAGCCACCGGGATTTCAAAACCAGGAGCCGGAGGGTTTTCAGTGACATAATCTGTGAAGTCCTTGATAGTCGAAGTCATCACATCCAAACCATTATCCAAAGCGTACTTCACATTCCTCACACTATCAGCATATGCGATGATGTAACCAAGATTGGTATTGTCGGTTACGTCTTGCACATAAGTGGTGTAAGAAATGGCACGCTTGTTCTTCTTCTCCAGCTGGTCGACGTGGACCTTCAAAGACTCCACTCTTTCCACCAGACCCACCCGCTCGGTCTCCAGGACTTGCAAACGATCAGAAGCGACACCCAAATCCAGTCTAAGCTTCTCTGAAGCATTAAATGCTATCATCTCCCGGTCCTCAGCAGTCTTTACCTCCCGCGTCCATGTGAGCTTGGCTCTCTCAAAGTCAGCCTTCATCTTAGCCAACTCTTCATCTTTCTTCTTCAGCTCCTCATACTTCTTCTTCAATTGAACAAGTTGAGCATCACGATCTGCTTCAACTTGCTCGATCTGTCGCCCCAGACCGCGATTTGTTCGCTCTAACTCGATGACTTGATCCAAGACTCGTTGAGCTGAGATTGATTGATGGCTCGCATTATAGCTCAATAAACGAGCGTTATCACTAAGGCTCTGGCTCTGAATGATTTCCTCGCCGGTCTTGGTCCACGAGCGGGGGACATACTCCATGGCTCTGCGGACGTGGGAGTCCTTAATCTCTTGGGGTGCCGGAGGGGACTTCACGCAGCTAAACTGGTGGAGTACCTTTGAGCGACCAGGATAGTCGTTTTTCCGGTACCTGTTCGAAGAAAAAAGTCGTTAGAAAACTAAGTCAAAGGAATAAACTATCAAATTGAATAGGAAGATACTCACTCCCTCATTTTTACGGGGTCGTAGCCCAAGTACGAGTTGTCAGGGGATGAGCTCCTGCCTGACCGGCGATCATCGCGCCAATAACTTGCTGCTCGGTCACCTCCTCCACCGGCGAGGAGCGAGCAGTAGATTTACCCACTTGGGAAGAACCCTGCCCTTTTGTTCGCTTAGCACGATCATCTCCCTTACGAGGGGCAGTTTCCTTGGCAAGTCTTTTCTTGCCCCTCGTGTCTTGGGGAGGCGGCGAGGAGCGAGCAGGAGGGCGGGGAACGGGAGCAGGAGCCTGAGGAACAGGGGGAGGAGCCTGAGGAGCTTCTTCTTCCTCCTCGTCTGCTTCAGCTCTAAGTCTGATCAAGAAAGTGCAAGGATCAAACTTCTTCTTCCTTGAAGGTTGATTGGCTGCCATTTGCTTAACCCGGCGCACAAGCAGGTGGTAACTCTCGGGAATAGGGGGAACAGCAATCGTTACCCTTTGAGCTAAAACAAAACAAAAAACACAAAGAATTAAAATAAGACATAATAACGGAGAGCAGCCGGGATCAGGCGAGCAATAGGGGTGGGGGCGAGCAACGGGTATAAGTCGAGCAGCAAGGAGAAAATCAAGAATTATGTAAAGTTACCTTCAGGGATTTCCGCCTGCGCTTCCAAGTGATGAGCACTAGTAGTAAGCTGAGCGTGCTTACGGCAGTGTGCTTGAGATAGATGTTCAACACTCCGATTTTTGGGGTCCCGCAGAGAAATCAGCGCAAGGACGTACAAAAACTCTTCGCTCAAATCCGGATGCCCCCACCTCAAGATACGCGGACCTGCAAAACAAGGAAAAAGATTAAAATTAGTTCACCTAAAAGTTTGATGAACTGAGAATTAAGACCTACGCCGAATTTCACCGAAATGCGTAGGAGAGTCTATACGTCCCGGTCCTCCCGAAAAATCGGAGGACGCCCGCCAATCGCCGCCAATATAAAGAAATTGCCTATGCCAACCTTTGACTTTATTAGGCACCCCTTCAATTAGCTTAACGCCGCTACAGGCTTTGATGTAATACCAACCAAGCCCATCTTCATTAACGGCCGAAGAGATGGTCAGTGCATAGTGTATCTCCGCCGTGCTGATCTTATTCCGATATCCCTCCAGCCCGAAAAGGGTGATAAAGGCCAACAGACTACTCCAACCGTTAGGAGTAATCTGGGTGATTGCCAGGTTTATATCCTTCAGGAATCGCCCGATCACTGGATGTAAGGGAAGTGGGAACCCCGTATTGAGTATGTCAAGGTTAATGGCAGTACATCCTGGAGGTGGGTCGTCAGCTCTCTCTCCTGGTTGAGGGGCGTATAAATGAATATCATACGGAATACGATAGCGAGACTGTATCCGAACTAAATCCTCCTCTAAAACCGCACTGGCTACCTTACTCGCTGTATATGTCGATGGACGAGTTTCCATAATGGGTCGAGCGGGAGTAGGAAAAGTCTTATGATACCTATTGGCGTAGTCAATCCAATCTTGCCTTCGGACTACAACTTTAGGAATAAGAGACTCGGACATTGGCCTTGAAACGGGAAAGTTTATCTCTCGGAGAAATTCCCATGTAACTCCCACTTGCTCGCCCCCTGATCCAGTTGCTCGCTGCTCGCTCCTTGCCTGATGCTCGCTGCTCGCTCCCGTGTCTTTGGGAAGACTCATTTCTTCTATTTCAGCAGCGACCTCAGCAGAATCTTCACCCAAATCCGAGGTAGTTCCTTCTCGAGCCGAGGAGCGAGCAACAGGGCCTTGGACGTCCTGCTCGCCCGAGCTTTCCACAGCATAGAAAGAGTCAACGGAGCGAGCAACAGAGCTCACCTCAGAGCCCGTCTCTTCGTCAACGAGCAAAGTCCTAGGGTTTCGCCCAGTTGCTCGCCGGAGCAAGCGGCGAGGAACAGGGACTGACGGTTCGTCTTCCATGGGTCTCTTTCCCGGATTTCTCCCAACAAACTCAACAGATGGCGTATTACTCGAAGAAGGTGATGTCATCTTTAGAAATTTTTGAAAAACCTTCGTACAAATCAAGGAGATTTGACAAAGAAGCGAAAGCCCAAGACGGCAGCACGGCGGTGATATGGCGGCGATACGACGGCGGCACGACGACGACACGGCGGCGGAACGGCGGCAATGCG
Organism: Ballota nigra; assembly: GCA_947034835.1. Lineage (NCBI taxonomy): Eukaryota > Viridiplantae > Streptophyta > Magnoliopsida > Lamiales > Lamiaceae > Ballota > Ballota nigra. The sequence goes on along the minus strand of OX344721.1, from coordinate 120,636,082 downwards.
TAAAACCAACGAAAATCGCCAAAGGAAAAGAAAGTCGAAAGAGAAATGCAAGGAATCAAAGAAAGAAAACAATAAAAACTAAAAATTCACCTTCGATTTGGACGAAATCGTTTGAAGAATTGAAGAAAAACAATAAAAAGAAAAGCTCAAGAACTCTTCAATGGCGGTTTGCTTGTGAGAAATCGAAAAAGAAAGAAAATGAAAGAAGGGAGCTACTTATAGATATGGATTCGGGGGCAAAATGGAGAAAATTGAAAAGTTGAGGCCCCTAGATGCAATTTTAGGGGCACACGCGTGGACAGCTACATCACGTCGCTTCGTGTTTCGTGCCTCGGGAAGCGAAACGACGCGAGTCCAAGAGTTGCTCCCCGCTGGTCGCTTTCCAAAGTTCCCGCCTAAAAGAAATTCAAAACCCAGTTGCTCGCTCCATACAAAATGGAAAAAGGCCGAGTTCCCTGTTGCTCGCCTCCCACTGCAAAACATATCTTACCTTATAGTTTGACATAAAAGGATCAAAATTCATCCTTATATGCCAAACTAGGGGGCATTGTTGATAGGCGACCAACAGGAACATGATATTAACATAAAAAATATCAATCTAGTAAGATTAAGAAGTCATCAAAAGTGATAATATGGAAGAGGACGAGCAACAGGGACTGTACGTCCTAGGAGGCGAGCAGCAGGGACTAAGGTCCTAATGAAGGAGGCGAGCAACTGGTAATAGAAATCATTACGAGGTAGCGAACAACAAGAACAAGAAGACCCAAAGTCTCAACAAGAGGCGAGCAAGCGAGCAGGCGAGCAACTTGGGTTATAAAGGTTTCCAACACCCAACGAAGACATACAGACGAGTGGCTAGCCACCAAGGAGAGCAGCTGAGTGGTTCCAAAGACCAAGTACAACATTGGGAACTCCAAGAGTCACTAACTTTAGAAATAGTCCATGTGTCTTAACACTTGACACCCATTCATTGGGCAATAGTTTAGATGTTGTACAAGTATCTTGACACTTGGAAAAAATCCTATGGCTAAGCCATCAAGATGGTGACACCTAGCCTCTTTGTATGCCTATAAATACCCCTTCATTTGCATGAAGGGGGAGGATTTTTCCTATAATAAGAAAAGTAGCTCAAGCTCTTGCCAATTTATTTCTTGCATTATATTTAACAAAATTCTATAATCTAAGATCTTGTTTGATGATCTTAATGAGGAAAAACAGCCACTAATCATCTTTGATTAAGAAAGGTCATCAACAGGGGTGAAGACGAATTTCCATTTGTCTATGGATTCAAAACAAAAGCGTTTAACCATTGAAGATCATCATCCAAATAATAATAACAATTCATCAAAACGAGGATACTAAAGGATTATGCTAATATCACCATAACACTAAAACAGTGACACTAAACATTCGCAAGAATAATACTAGTCCACTAAGTCATTGATACCATACATCTAAAACATTAATACATATCAACCGGTCAACTAAAAATCAATATACTAACTCATCTAATTCCAACAGTCCAACTCATGTTTGTGAAGGAATAAAAACAAGGAAAACAATATCCAAATCCTACTTCTAAAGAGTGATACAAAAGGACTAAACAACAATACTAAACAAGTCAACTATCAATACTAAACAAGTCAACTATCAATACTAAACCATCTAACCAACTAACAGTAAGTTTTTCATTTCTTTTCCTTGTCCCACGATTCGAACAAATTAATCAAAATAAACCAGAATTTACCCAAGAAGAAAAACGAAGGTAGAAACCTTACGATTCCGGTTCGAGGTGTTAAACGGGCGGCCTAACGGCGTCGATTGGGAAATCGATAATTCGTTCGAAGAATTGGGCAGCCTAACGGCGTCGTTCGGGAATTCGGAAAACGAATTTTAACAGCCTGACGGCGTCGATCGGGATTTCCAGAAATTTCGTCAGCATCAACCGGTTTAACGGTGTCAAATTGAACGGAAAATTAAACAAAAAGAAGGTCTCGGTTAAAAATTGAAATAATCTTCAAAGAGTGAAATTGAAAGGGGGCTTTTGAAATTACTCACTGGAAAGGGAGAATTAAAGAGGCAGCGGCGCTTTGGCGGTGGCGTCGCTGGGCTGAGGCGGCGACGGCTGTGTGGTTTGTGTGAGGCGAAGAGGACGGCGGTGAGCGGCGTCATGGAGGAGGCGCGACGGAGAGGCTCAGCGGCGGCGTTTCGAGGCTGGTGGCGCGATGCGACGGAGGGCGGCGTCGCGGTTGGCAGTGGTTGATCGGCGTCAGAGTGAGAGGGCAGCAGCTTTCAGCTCCGATTGAAGAATAGGGGAGGCGGCGCGGCTTCGACTGGGTTTCGGCGGTGCTCGTCACCGGAAGCAGGGGGCAACGGCGATTTGATTCACCGGAGAGGAAAAAGGGGGAGAGAGAGTTGGGCGGTGCTCGAGAGGCGCGACAGCGGCGCTGCTAGTGGGAGAGAAGGCGGACGGTGACGAACGGCGGCGTTTGGTCGCCAGTTCTAGGAGGAGGGAGCGGCGGTTCTGGTCGCTGGAAGAGAAAAAAGTCGTGAGGCGTTTTGGCTATGTAGAGAGAGAGAGAAGTGAAACTTGGGATGGAATTCTTATGCTGAAAGATAGAGACGAGAAATTCTTATTTATAGGAAATATATTTTAATTAGTTATGTTGGGTGACGAACAATTGAGTAATTAATAAACAGGAGATTATTACTTAAATAACAGGATAACAAATCAAAGGAGCTAGCTTAGATATGGTCCAAGTGTCCTAACACTTGGCACCCATCCAATGAGTAATAGTGTAGATGTTGTACAAGTGTCTTAACACTTGGCAAAGATCCAATGGCTAAGCCACCAAGATGGTGACACATGGCCACTTGGTATGTCTATAAATACTCCCTTCTTGTACATGAAAAAGGGGAACAATTCAAGAAAATAGCCCAACTCTTGCAAATTTATTTCTTAAGCTTTACTTATTCAAATTCTATGATTTTGATTCTTGTTTGATGATCTTCATTAGATGAAAAACAGCCATTAATCTTCTTAGTTAGAAAAGGTCATCAACAATTGGCGCTAGAAGGAGGGTGTTCGAACCTTCGATTATAGAAAAATTCGAAGAAAGTTTGAAGACTACTACCGGAATTTGCATAATCTCGCCGGAATCCGGGAAGAGGCTGCCGGAAAACAAAAGTGCACATTCTTAGGACAAAGATTTACAACACTTTAAGGGTTTTAATGCATGTGTGCATGAACTAGGGTTTTCAAACCTTCATAATCACACACAAGGCTAGTAACCCTTGGAAAATGTGTTTGCAAGAACAAGATTACCTCATCCATTTGCTCATTTACCCATATTTTGATAGTCAAAATGGTTAGATCGCAAGAAGAACGACATTTGAGTATATCTCCAAGTCGTAGACCGAGGACTAGGGTTTCGTCTACTGAAGGACATGCACGGACGGTGAGAGCAACTTCGCAGAGGAATATACAAGTCGCCATTGACACGATTCCACCGGAAGTTGAAGCTCTTGCCCAAAACCCCAAAGAACTAGCAAAAACGATCGCTGTCCTTCAATCATTACAAAATCGACAAGCAGCAGGACCGTCAAGAGCACCTGTGACGACCAGATGAGCAGGCGAGCAGGAGCGTACGGGCGAACAAAGAAGTAAACTGAGAGAAGATGCACGTCGGGATGAGGCCGACAGCGAGGAAGTTCGTAGAAATAAAGGAAAAGCTCCATTGAGCGAACGTCTAGGAAGCAGAGGAGAATCATCACCAAGTCGAGCAGATGAGTCAAGCAAAAGTACTTCCCGAACAAGTGCTTTGGAGAGATTAGGAACAAGGAATGTAAATAGGAGGGAGCCATCCCGAAGGCATGAGGAGCGATCACACCATCCTGCTCGCCCATCAGTGCATGACCGAATCCGGAGGTCAGCTTTTGGCCGACTAGGGCCAAATGGAGCTAGCAACGCTGCTAGGAAGACAACTCAGGAGAAACGTCCCGTTGGCAAGGGACTGCATCGTGAAGAGGTCACTGAACCCAATCACGATGAACAGCCTTCCGTTGGGAGAACTCCCCCAAATGAATTGCAGGAAATGAGAAAGGCGATCGAGGAATTACAGGACAGTTGGAATCTCAGAGAGGTGTTGGATCAACCGTTCTCCCATCTTCACCATTATCTTCGTCTATCCTCAGTGCACCGATCCAGAAGAAGATACAGTTCCCAGCCATCAATTTGTACGAGGGAACGTCGGACCCCCGCATTCATGCGACGAAATATTCGGATTTCATGATCTCAATGGGGGCGACCGACGCCACACAATGCCGAAATTTTCCACTCACCTTGGGAGATGGCCCACACAGATGGTTTTCAGCACTGGCTCCTGGCTCCATCAACTCTTTTGCCCAACTAAGCAAAGAGTTTTTGTCCCACTTCTCAACTGCCGGGTCCTACTTGACCCACAGACACCGTCTGGTAGATATTAGGCAGGGAGACGAGGAGTCTGACAAGCAATTTCTGGAAAGATTTGATAAAGTCTTGCTGGAGGGCGAGATGGTGAGTGAGGACACAAAGATAGTGGCAGTAATGGCTGGGTTAAAGAAAGGAACTGATTTGTGGAAGGAAATGCATCTGACTTGCCCGAAAACATACGCAGAATTCAGACACAAAGCAGGGATCCATGTGTCGATGCAGGAGGCCCTACACAGAGAGATGGGAGACAAAACTGATCCGAAAAAGTCTAGCAAGAAGTCGGGAGGAAGTGATTACAAAGCTCCGAAGAACATGAAGTCATTCAATGAGGGAGCTGAGTTGAAGGAAAAGTTGAGTCAAGTCCTTACTATGTCCGTGGACGCTGTGTACGACAACGTTAAAGACAGGGAGATGTTGTCAGAACCGCGGAAGATAAGGCAAGAGAGAGGTAAGCTGAACCCGAACAAATACTGTGCTTATCATCAGAACATCGACCACTTCACGAGCGAGTGCCGAGATCTATTGAAGCAGTTATGGAGGTTCTATGAGGAAGGAAAGCTGTCCGAATTCGTGAAAAGGGAACCAGGCAAAAGACCACGGGCACCAGTACAATCCAGTTCGGATGACGGAGACAGTGATGACCAACCAAGCAAAGTTGGTAAGAAAAGAAGGAAGGTCCCAGCAGCCCCGGCAAGGCATATCCCTGAAATTTTAATGTTGGAACCTACTGGGCCAGTAGGTGGTTGTTCTGATGGGAGGCCACCCGTGTCGAAAAGAAAAAGAAAAGCAGAACTGAGAGTAGTGGACCAGGTAATGGAAGTGGGTGTAAATCCATCGACCAAACGAACAGGGGACCTGACTTTCTCAGAGAAAGACTTAGACGGGATACTTACTCCCCACAACGACTCATTGGTCATTTGCGCCAATATTATGGGGACAAAAGTGCATCGTCTACTTGTCGACACTGGTTCCTACACGAATATCCTGTTCAAGAGCACGGTGGACCAGCTAGGAGATTGCGCTGAGTACATCAAAGACTGTGATCACAAGATTGTAGGTTTTGGAAATGCTGTAACCACCCCGCTAGGAATAGTTACGTTGGCAGTTGAGCTTGTATCAATCGAGGACCCGGAGAGGAAAATGAATAGAATGGTAGACTTCCTGGTTGTAGACCAACAGTCCACCTATAACGGGTTCCTCGGCCGTCCTTTCTTGCATGAATTTAAAGCAGCTGTTTCAACGTACTATTATTGTTTAAAATTCCCAACAAAGAAGGGTGCAGGTACAGTCAAAGGAGACCAAAAGAAAGCTCGTGCGTGTCTATTGCAAATACAGTTGCAGGATCACCAAGTCAACATGGCGAACAGGTGCTCAGACAAGGACGGAGATGATAGCGAGGCCATGACTTCCATTGATACCGAAATAATGGAAGTCGACGAGCAGTCGCGCAACGACGAGCAGTCATGCACAGACAAATAGCCACGCAGCGACGAGCAACTGTGCGCAGACGAACAGCTGCGCATTGACGAGCAGATGTGCGTAGGCGCACAGTTGGACGAGGACGAGCAGGAACGCGAAGACGAACAGTTTGCCCAAACAGGAGGTAGAGAAGCTGCTACTACCAGCAACGAGGAAGAACAAACAAGGGCAATGAATGTTGATACAAAGGACATAGAGCCACGACTGGGGGCAGAACCGATGGAGATCGAAGATGAGCCAAAGACAGAAGGGCCCATTATTGACCCCAGATGGAAAGGCCAGAAACGAAGGGCTACCCCAGTCGAAGAGTTGGAAACTGTAAAAGTCGACCCGAACCAAGAGGGCTTAGAACTCTTCATAGGGTCCGAGCTACCAGAGCCGTACAGGACCAACATGATTGAGTTTCTTAAAGCAAACCTCGATGTGTTCGCATGGTCGCATGCAGACATGGTGGGCATCAGCCCCGAACATGCCTGTCACAGACTCAACATCGACCCGAGGAAGAAGCCAGTCCATCAGAAGAGGAGAAAATTTGGACCCGACAAATACGAGGCGCTCGACGTGGAGGTTAAAAAGCTGCTGGATAACGACTTAATCAAACAAGCGTTATGCCCGCAATGGGTGGCAAATCCAGTATTGGTCAGGAAAGCGACTGGAGCATGGAGACTCTGCATCGATTTCACAGATCTTAACGCCGCTTGCCCAAAAGACAACTTCCCATTGCCTCACATTGACCAGCTAGTTGATAGCACCGCCGGACATGAGCTGCTAACGTTCATGGATGCATTCGCAGGATATCATCAAATTGCGATGCATCCCGATGATCAAGAGCACACAACGTTCTACACCAACAAAAACTTGCTATGCTGGAAGAGAATGCCATTCGGGCTAATCAACGCTGGAGCTACATATCAGAGGCTGGTTAACAAGATGTTTGATGATCACATCGGGAAGACGATGGAAGTATATGTGGACGACATTGTTGTCAAGAGCTCAAAAAAAGGAAGATCACTTACAGCACCTGGCTCAAACATTTGAGATACTTCGGACTTACAATATGAAGCTGAATCCCAAGAAAAGCAGTTTCGGAGTCCATTCTGGGAAATTCTTGGGACATCTGGTTAGTCGGCGAGAAATTGAAGCAAATCCAGTGAAAGTGAAAGCAATCATGGAGATGCAACCACCCAGATCGGTTAAAGAAGTCCAACGGCTAACCGGATGTCTAGCAGCTTTGAACAGATTCGTCTCAAGATCCGGAGATAAGTGTAGGCCGTTTTTCGAGGTCATCAAGAAAGGAAAGTTTCAATGGACAGACGCCTGTCAACGAGCGTTCGAACAACTGAAAGAATATCTCAGCGATACGAAAATTCTTGCTAAACCGATTTCAGGGGAAAAGTTATACTTGTACCTGGCAGCTTCAGAAGTGGCAATTAGCTCAGTGCTCGTTCGAGCGGAAGGAAAGTTCCACCTACCCATTTACTATGTAAGTCATGCCTTGCACGAAGCAGAGCTCAGATATTCACCAACAGAAAAGCTAGCATATGCGCTGGTAATGAGCGTCAGAAAACTTCGTCCATATTTTTTCGACCATCAGGTGGAAGTGTTAACAACGTTCCCGCTCAAGCAAATACTGCATAGACCCGATGCAGCTGGCCGCCTCCTAAAATGGTCATTGAAAATCAGCCAATTCGGGATTTCATATGCTCCTCGAACAGCGATCAAGGGGCAAGCCTTAGCAGACTTTATAGTCGAACTGACTTTCCCCCAAGATCCAACGAGAGGACATAGCCATCCCTGGCACATGTATGTTGATGGTTCGTCAACTAATACAACATCGGGAGCAGGTATAGTCTTGATAAGCCCGGATAGGCAAGTTTTTACTTCAGCAGTCCGGTTCGAGTTCATGGCGACAAATAATGAAGCAGAGTACGAAGCTGTGATCGCTGGATTGCGCCTAGCGTTAGCAGTTGGAGTAAGAAAGCTACGAATTTTCGGGGATTCACAATTGATTGTTAACCAAGTTCGAGGGGAGTACGAGGCAAAGGATGAGAACATGGCTTTGTATCAAAAGATTGTTGCTCACCTGGCCTCCTTGTTCGAACAAATATACATTGAACAGATACCAAGAGACAATAATGCTCAAGCAGATGCATTAGCCAGGCTAGCAACCAGCGCCGGACCAGCAGAATTGTCGGAAGTGACGCTAACAAGAATGTCCAAACCGTCAACCGAAGATTACAAAATCTATCAGGTCAACGAAGATTTCGAAGAAGATGACTGGAGGAGGCCAATCATTGAATATTTGCAAAACGATAAAAAACCAGACAACCCAATTGAAGCTAACAAGTTGGTTAAAAGAGCGGCAAGATACACCATGATGGACGGACAGTTGTACAAGAGAGGAATTTCGCTCCCACTTCTGAAATGTTTAGCTAGGGGGCAAGGACAAGCAGTACTGAAAGAGATCCATGAGGGTGTATGCGGAAATCATGCCGGAGGACGGGCCTTGGCACATAAAACAATAAGGCAAGGATATTACTGGCCAACTCTCCTCCAGGATGCGATCAAGAGTGCCCGAACTTGTCATAGATGTCAAATGTTTGCCCCAAACATTCACAAACCCCCACATGAACTGATTTCAGTCAATAGTCCATGGCCGTTTGCGAAATGGGGAATTGACCTCATTGGGCCTTTTCCCCCGGGACAAGGAAATGTTCGATTCGCGGTGGTGGCTGTTAACTACTACACGAAGTGGGCAGAAGCAGAAGCACTCGGGCGGATCACACAGGAGAAAATGATCAACTTTATATGGAAAAACATTGTTTATCGTTTCAGGGTCCCTCAGGCGATAGTGACGGACAACGGAAGACAGTTCGAAGGAAAAGAGATCAGAGATTTTTGCAAAAAATGGGGAATAAAGAAACATTTCTCGACACCATACCACCCCCAATCGAACGGTCAAGTAGAAGCAGTGAATAAAATAATCAAGCATATACTGAAAATTCGTTTGGTTGACAAGCAAGGAAAGTGGTCAGAAGAGCTACCAGAGGTGTTGTGGGCATACCGAGTATCCCACAGAACAAGCACATGCGAAACACCGTTCACAATGACATTCGGGACAGAAGCAGTAATACCGATTGAGCTAAAAGTCCCAACAAAACGAACAACTGCGTTCGACGAAGAAGCAAACAACTCCGCAATGGCAGCAGAGTTGGACTTGCTTGAAGAAAAAAGAATAACAGCAGAATTGAAAAATGCGATTTACAAAAGAAGAGCAGAAAAGTACTACAATTCTCAAGTAAAAGCAAGAGAATTCGAAATTGGGGACTTGGTACTTCGAAAAGTTTTAATACCACCAGGAGTATTCGGCCCGACTTGGGAGGGCCCATACAAGGTGACGAATAAGTGGCACAACGGCACATACGACCTTGAAGACATGGAAGGCAAGTCGTCCCAATACTCCTGGAATACAACTTTACTCAAGAAGTACTACCAATGAAGTCCTGTAAGTCTTAGAAAGTTTGTAAATAGATCCTTTGTAAATTTTTGAAATTTTTGCGCAAGTTTATAAGCGAGCAGATTTGCATTTATCTTACTAGGCGAGCAGAATTACATTTATCTTTTATCTTGCTTTCTTAGATTTTGAGTCTTCAAGTCTAAATTACTCAGTTGCTCGCCCAAAAATTTGCAAAATACAAGTCTGTTATAAGACGAACAGAAGAGCTTATTAAAAGCAAAAATAAGGCTAAGTCCATAACGGACCAATAGCCCACATTAATGCAAGGCCAAGTCCACAAACGACCAAAATGGCCCAAACAACTAAAGGTCAAGTTCTATAAGAACCAAGTGACCAACTTAAAATTTGACTAAGTGTTTACCTTAAGAAAAAAGGAACACTTAGAAACTAAATCATAAGCAAAAGAAAGAAGCGAGCAACTAAGTAAGACAAACAAAGAGGCATAAGCTTGTAGATGAACAAGAATTTTCATATCATTAAATCAAAAAGATTACAATAGGATTGTGAAATACAGAAATGTTGTACATCCTTTTGTAAATAAAAACTAGTCTTCAAGAGGGAGGTGGAGTAGGAGCCTCTGCAGTCCTGGTCGCCTGAACACCCGGCTGCTCGCCCTGGGAACTTGTGCCAGCCCCGTCTATTGGCGTCAAGGGAAGAGACGCCAACCCTTCGAAGACCTCATCAGTGGCCGCCGCGTTGGTCGTCGTCGGGGCAGGATCAGGCTGGCCGCCATAAGTGGGGGCAGCAATATCGACCTCCTCGCCGAAGACATACAAGGGGAAGCCAAGATCGGCAAGATCAGAGACGAACAAGGTAGAGCCAGGAGCAGGGGGTAATTCTTGACATATTCAATAAAATCCGCCTTCACCGCATCACAAATATCTTGGTTGTGATTATGGGCGAAGTGGACAGACCTCAAACATTCAGCAAATGCACAGATATACCCAAAATTGGTCTTGTCCAACACCTCCTGCTCGTGAACTTCGAAGTCGATCATGTCCTTGCGTTCCTCCTCCAACCTCTTGATATGCTCCTCAGCAGCGAGCAGCCGAGCAGATAAGTCTGCTCGCTCCTTTTCAGCTCTCTCAGCTCTCAAATCTGAGGACTTCACCTCCAACAGCATCTTCTCAGCCTTGTCCAAGGCGTTCTTCTCGCCAACTAAGGAGGCCTCCATCTTCCTCTCCATCAAAGCCAGCTCCTTAGCATGCTCGGCTTCGCACTCTTTGATGGCAGAGGCTCTTTCTTCATCCATCTTTTCTACGCGACGGCCCAAGTCGCGGTTTGTTCGCTCAAGATCCAGAACTTGATCGAGCAACACTTGAGCCTGGACCACTTGATGGCTAGCATTGTACGCCATCAGGCGAACATTGTCGCTCACAGTCTGACCCGCAACAAGGGTGTTGGCCGACTTGGTCCAAGCTCTCGGGACCATCTCAGCTGCTCGGCGAACAGGAGCATCAGGAATATCGCGGAAGCTGGGGGGGGGGGGGCATCCTTCACAACGACGAAGTGATGAAGTGCAGTTCCTCGGCCGGGATAACGCTCCGGTTTGTACCTAACCAAATGAAGAATAAGAGTAAAGACCAAAGTGACGACTAAGCTCAGGCGAACAACAAAACCTGAAGAGGGCGAACAACTTACTCTTTGATTCTTGTAGGATCCCAACCTAAGTAGGAGAGATCCTTGGGGTACACTGCAGTCTTGGTCGCCGCCACACTAGCGACCACCTGTTGTTCGTCCACCACTTCCAAAGAGGTGGATTTGGACGCAGGAGATCTGGGGGCAATATTGCTCGCCTCCCCCACAGTTTTTGATCGCTTCGAAGCACGATCATCGCCGCGAACATCATCGCCCCGCGGCGCCTTTTTCCTTTCCCTTTCCTTTTCCCTCTCCTTCTCCTTCCTTACATCCCACGGAGAGGAAGTAGATTTGGCCGCAGGCTTGCGGCGACCGGCTCCGGTGGCTGGGCGACCAGAAGGGTTCTCTCCTGCCCGAAGGCGCATGATGGCGAGGGGAGGATCCATTTTTCTTCTTGAAGCCTCAGCCATTTGCTTGACTCGTCCGGCTAGCAAATAGTATGATTCGGGCACAGCCGGGATAGCAACAGTGACTTGTTGATCTGACAAGAAAAAGATAAGTGTTAGGCGAGCAAGAATGATGGACGAGCAAAAGTGATTGGCGAGCAAAAATAAAAAGTTACCTTCTGGGACGGCGGCTTGGGCTTCAAGGTGGTGAGGACTCGTAATCAAACCAGCAAGTTTGCGACAATGAGCCTTCGAGAGATGGTGTATGTCGCGACTAGCAACGTCGCGAAGAGAGATGATGGCTAAGGTGAAGAGAAATTCGTCGCTAATATCGGGATGTCCCCACTTCAAGTTCCTTGGACCTGCAAAACAACGAAAAGGATTAAAATTAGTCCTACTTATGAATTAGCAAGACAAAATTAGCCCTACGTTTGATTTTTCCAAAGCCTTCAGGTGACATGATGCGCGCCTGCCCGCCAGCGAATCCCTCAGTTGCTCGCCAATCTCCACCAATAAAGAAGAATTGGCAATGCCAACCCTTAATCTTATTAGGAACACCCTCAACGAGTTTCAATCCAGTTTTCGCCTTGGCGTAATACCAGCCAGCACCATCCTCGGAAATGGTCAAGGCGTAAAGGATCTCCGCGGTTGTTATCTTATTCTTGTAGCCCTCAAGACCAAAGAGAGTCATGAAGGCTAGAAGACTACTCCAACCATTTGGAGTAATTTGAGTGATCGCCAGGTTCATGTCGGATAAGAAACGGCCGATGAGCGGATGAACGGGGAGCGGGAAACCCGTGTTTAATACATCCAAGTTGATCGCCGTGCAACCAGGTGGGGGGCGATCAGCAGTCTCTTCTTTCTTTGGCACATACATGAAAATATCATAAGGAATCTTGTATGTTGCACGAATGCTCGCCAGATCCTCCTCAATAACAACACTGGCAACTTTGCTCGCTGCATAATCCCCATCCTGAGCTTTCATGATTACCCTCGATGTGGGGGCAAAAGTTTTCGAGTAGCGAGCAGAATAGTCCGCCCACTCGTTGTCACGAACAACTCCTTCCGGGATCCGGGATTCTGGTGTAGTTTGAGAGATGGGGAAGTTGATTTCCCTTAGAAACTCCCAAGTAAGCGTAGGACCTCCTTGCTCGCCAACTCGCTGCTCGCCCTCGAGGTCGATTGAACCCTCTATCTCCGCGGCCACTTCTGCAGAGTCTTCGCCAAGGTCGGAGGACGTTTCAGGTTCGCGAGCAAGATGGTGAATCTCTTCTTGATCGCCAGAGCGATCAGCGGCGCACGTCTCTACCGAGCGAACAACGGAGCTCGCATCAGAGTCCGTGTCTTCGTCCACCAACAACGTGCGCGGGTTGTTCGCCAATGCTTGGCGAGCAGATCTACGCGGAGGAGATAAATTTGCGGGTCTTTTTTCCGGGTTTCGTCCGGGTCCGGATTGAGAAGAGCTCGAGGGGGAAAACTCCATTCAAAATAACGAAGCGGAAATTTGGCCAATTTTGGAAAGGTTTTAAATACAATGGGACCAATATCAAAATCACGGCGGCGATGCTACTACGAGACGGCGGCGCGATGGCGGTTCACGGCCGGAGTAGCAGTGATGATTAAAGAAAATACGGAAAAGAGGAAAAATTCACGAAAATTGAAGGAAGAAAGAGAGAATATGAGACAAATTACCTTCAGAGAACAAGAATCTAAAAGACGTAAGGAGATTCGAGCACAAGGATTGAACGACGAAAAGCTCCGAAATGTGTATCAATGGCGGATGGCTTGTGAATCTTCGAAAAGAAATAAATGAAGAAGGAACCGCCTATTTATAAGAGTAAAATGGGGCAAAAATGCAATATTTGCAAAATACTATAGGCCCCTATGGGCAAATTGGGGATCGCGCGTGACTGACGCGACGCCTCGCGTTCCGTGCCTCGGGAATCCAACTGTCGCGACACGAAGGGGCGTTCGTTGCTGGTCGCGCGCTTAAGTTCCTATTGCTCGTTTGCTCGCCCACGCGGATGCTCGTCCACATAATCAACTATACTCCCTTTCTGCTCGCCCATTGTTCGAAGATGAAATTGTAGCTTGGTCTCAGTTGATCAACCCATATTCAACATGAGGCCAAGCTAGGGGGCAATTGTTGGGTGACGAACAATTGAGTAATTAATAAACAGGAGATTATTACTTAAATAACAGGATAACAAATCAAAGAAGCTAGCAGTTTCGTAGAGTGAACAGCTTTGTAAAAGAGCTAGCAGATTTGTAGAGCGAACAGCTTTGTAGAAAAGCACTAACATGGTAAGCAAAATATAGTGGCGAACAGCCTTGCAAAGAACAGCTGTGCAAGCGACTCAAACCAAAATCAACTCAGGCGAACAACTTCGTAATGAAGCGAGCAACATTGTAAAACAATCCCAAGCGAGGAGCGAACAGCTCAGAACGCAAAGGATCATGACATCTAACGAAGACGTACAAGCGAGCAGCCGATCACCGTCGAGAGCATCTCAGAAGTGCCAAAGACCAAGTACAACATGGGGAATTCCAAGAGTCACTAGCTTAGATATGGTCCAAGTGTCCTAACACTTGGCACCCATCCAATGAGTAATAGTGTAGATGTTGTACAAGTGTCTTAACACTTGGCAAAGATCCAATGGCTAAGCCACCAAGATGGTGACACATGGCCACTTGGTATGTCTATAAATACTCCCTTCTTGTACATGAAAAAGGGGAACAATTCAAGAAAATAGCCCAACTCTTGCAAATTTATTTCTTAAGCTTTACTTATTCAAATTCTATGATTTTGATTCTTGTTTGATGATCTTCATTAGATGAAAAACAGCCATTAATCTTCTTAGTTAGAAAAGGTCATCAACAAGTTAATTAATTAAAAGGGAGGAAAATGATGTGTGGATGAGATAAATTCTCTAATTAATTTAATTAAAAAAGGATAGTAATTCATGTGGGTAGGGATTAACTCCCTTTAATTCGGATATTTTCGTTCCCACTTGATACGGTTTAGGGATCGTTTGGTTCACGAGTTTAATCCCAAATTGAAAATTAATACATTTTTAAAATTCGATTATTATTTTATTGTATTTTAATTATTCTCAATAAATTATACGGATCGAAAACCTAATTTTAAGCTTTGAATATTTAATTTATCGTAGTCCTTTATTCGTTTGAAGGATTCGATTTCTTTCTTCAAATTTAGGAATTTATAAAAGGGTATATATTTAAATTACACAATAGCACACAAAATAATAAAATAAAAAGAAACAAAGATAAAAAATATAAAATAAGGGTTCTAGGAATATAAAAGGTATAAAACGGGACGGGGTATTACATCCTCACCCCCTTAACAGAATTTCGTCCCCGAAATTCAACTTCTAGGTATTATTTGGCTAAACCCCATACCTTTATTTTAAGTAGTATCTAATTTTTCCTCCTGCTAGTCATAACCCATTTCTGCTTAGTGTCTACACGGGATGTTCAGGTCCTTTCAATCGGAGTTGTCCTCCACTGTTTTCTCCTCCTTCTAGGATAGCATTCACGTGGCCTGACCACTCCCCATCTTGGTGAGGTGGAACTCTGACTGGTGGCCCCGACCGATGGTTGTTGTGTGCAGGTGGCTGGTAAGTCTGGTAGTTATCCACTTGCTGCGGGTAGTACTGGATGTTGTTAATTGGTTGGCGATTGATATTTGATGGTTGAGTGCATTCTCTAACTTTGTGCCCTGGTTGGTTGCAACGGAAACAAGTTACTTTACCCTGGCTGCATCGTCCCCAGTGTCTCCTTCCACATGTTGAACAGTTTGGATCATTTTGAGAAGCATTATAGTTGTTTCCCCCAGGTGGTGGTACTGAATTTCTCTTAAAGTTTGGCTGCCAATTACGATTGACGGGGACAGTCGTCGGAGTCTGTTTGTACTCCAAGTTTTGACTGATCGAGACCAGCAATGCTCGATGGAAAACTTCTCCATAGTTTGGCACCTGAAGTCCAATTATAATTCCTGCTATCTCGGGCCTCAAACCCTGCTCGAATCTGCGAGCTTTTCTTTCATCGTCACCCACCAGATGTGGGGCATAACGAGACAGTTGGTTGAACCTTCTCTCGTATTCTATCACTGAGAGAGTTCCCTGTCGAAGGTTGACAAATTCCTGTTCTTTCCGATCCCTCAGGACTCGTGGAAAGTATCGATCCAATATAGCTTTCTTAAAGTCCTCCCAAGTAAGGACCTGTCTAGCTTCTTCGTCCATAGTTCGCTCATAAGACTCCCACCATTGGGCTGCATCCTCCATCAGTTGGAACTGGGCACAAGAGACTCTCTGTGCATCAGCTAGTGCCATGTGTCGGAAGATACGTTCCAATCCCGATATCCACTCCTCAACTTCAAAGGGATCTTCCTTCCCATTCAGCCTAGGTGGCTGCAGTCGTCGAAAACGTTCGACAAAGTCATTCGTCCTGGGCGCCATCTGAGGTATAGGCCCGTACAGTGGTGGAGGAGGTGGTGGAGCTTGTTGCTGAATGTAGTTCTGAAGAGAGATCAGTATTTCTCTCGCAATATCGTTTTCTGGCGCGGCCTGTTGAGGCGGCTCAGGTTCAGCCTGAGGGGGTGGGTCTTGTTCTATAGGATCTCTTGGTTCAGGAATGGGGTTAACGCGGGGTCGTCCACGTTTACGTCCGGGTGCCATTCTAAAGGTAGTTCTGATCGAAAATAATAATATTGTTACGATATGTATAGGTGCGAGAAAGTTATAAAAACATAACCGGATTAACCAAATCAACACAACGCTAGCACTGAAACACGTGCGGTACGTAATTCACCGCTTCGCATCGGGGCCCTCAATGGTACAGTGCTCACATTCGCACAGTATTCTAGGAACCAGTGATGTGTCATTAAGTGATAATCAAATAAAATATAACAGTTAATATATATAAAGCAAGTAAAATACATTGACAAGCAGTGAACACGTAATAAGTATATATATATCTAAAAAGTTTTGGTTCTACGGAGTCAGTCTCCTTATGTTACATCATAGAAAATAAAAGGCTTCTAAGTATAATTCTAACGCATCGTATCCTTGCATCAGTACGGACCACGAGCGACAAAAGGAGTGGGTTAAAGCTATGATGTTATGGTCTAAGTAAAACGGTCATACATCTGACTACTACTATATGTCAGGAAAGGGTGGCATATCTATGTTGTACGTATTTGTGACTACATCAAAAGGATAACTGCTTAAAAGGATTTGATCACTCTGACTGATCACTACTATCATACGGAAATCTCCATCGTCGACTTCTTCTAGGTATGTCTCCAAGTGAATTTGGGGCCGTTGAACTGGGTCTTCTATTCTCGTCCATTCGAGTAGTCTTACAGCGATAGGACGGAGAACAACTCAGTAACCCTTCTGGCAAAATGAATCACGGCTGTCAAACATGTCTCGTCTGGGGATATTGGAGTGACTCTTGCCTTTACACGCAGTCTCGTGAACTGGGTTATAAACACACTGATAGGTTCTAAGGTTAGCTAAGTGTCCTCTAATTATCGGGATATAACTATCTTAGGTGGATTCTTATATGGGAAGGAAATTCCTAGTCAAAATTTTAGTTATTCAGGAACATTATTTAAACAATTAAGGCACATAGTTCAAATAATCATATAACATCATTTATGAAGTTTATAAATTTACACAAATATATTTATTTCAATCATTCACCAATTATCTGCATTTCTAATAGTAATATGAACGACATTTCGTGGTTCTTTCTACACCTCGTAGGTGTTGTTTCGAGTTCGCGATCTTTTGATTGAAGTTTTGTTATGAAAGTCAAGTTGTCGCAATATCATAAACTTTTAGGCAATAAAATAAGAACATACCTTCGAGGAGCTTCTGACGGTAATAGGAGACACATTTCCCTTCAAGTGATTTAATTAGTGATTTATACTTACATGATAAGAAAAATTAATAAAGAAAAAGAATTTTGGTTTGATAAAAACAATGATTTGGGTTTTGGTCCGAAAGTTTTGAACCTAGGCTCTAATACCACCTGTAACGCCCCGAATCCAGAATATATTAATTATATCGGATTCGAAGTATTATTGTGATCAAAAGTCCGAACTATAAAATTTTTGAAGGAATATAACGGAAATGAGAGATGATGAGTTTTATGCAGCGGAAGAAATGAATAGAATAATTTTAATAAGTATCTCACACACATATATGTGTACATAAAGCGTAGTGTTAATAGTAACATTTTATTTAAGTGGGGAACTCCGTGTCGTCTCTATTATTGTCCTTGCTCCACGAAATCATAATCTGCAAGGGTTGTAAAAATGGGGCGTGAGATTTGAATTCTCACGTATGGGTGATTTGCAATGTTATGGGATTGGTAAATTCGAAGTATATTAAATTATACTCATTAATAAAATATATAATTTATTTAAGCAGTTGACATAATAATACAAACATCGTATATCATACAAATAACAAGTTCACATAAAAATCAGTTGGGCACAACAGGTTTCACATCATATAATTGAAATATCACAAGTTGGTTCACGTTAAGGGGCAAAGCCCACAATCACTTTCACATATAGTAAATCTCTTCCAAAACAATATAAACAATTCCCCGTGACCATGCACCTGATCTATTATCAAACATGGCCACGCACCACTTCCACAAACAAATCCCGTGACCATGCACCTGATCTATTATCAAACATGGCCACGCACCACTTCCACAAACGAATCCCGTGACCATGCACCTGATCTATTATCAAACATGGCCACGCACCACTTCCACAAACGAATCCCGTGACCATGCACCTGATCTATTATCAAACATGGTCACGCACCACTTTCCTCTTCATTACTAAAACTGGCAATTCGAACTGTACACGTAATTCATACTTAAATAGATTCATGCTCATAAAATGCTCTTATATCATGCAATAGTGACAGATTTAAATAAACAAAAGACATTTGTATCATATAGAAATATATCACGCAATTCAAACAGTTATATAATAGGGTTTACGTTTATGTTGGATTAATTGTTTTAGAATAATTTAGTCGAGTTCAGAGTATACCAGCACAACGTATTATGAGCAGATCAATCAACCGATCATCACCCACCTGATTGTTCTGAGTTATGGGAATATTGTATATGCAGACGGCCGAGTCCTTCGTACGTGTCCCGAAAAGTACAGAATCCTAATAAGGAGTATTCCGATTAAAAGATTGACTTTTGAATTTGAAAAGCTTAAGAGTGTGAAACTCGAGGATTGAGTAGATTGTTGCCTTTAGAAAACTATTGAAAACTAAGTTTTCAAAGGTTGATTTCTAATTGATAAGTACACCCCTTTTTAAGAGGAGGTGTAACAGGGGGGTGTATTTACTAAATTCAGTGATGTCCTTAATAAAGGCCCTTTAAGGAAAAAATATAATTATTAAACTTGGAATTACTTAAAAAAATAAGATTATTACTTAGAAAAATTAATAAAATTAAAGAAAAGGTTTTTCTTTCTAAGATTTATATTTCCCATTTTTAAAAGAATTCTTGAATATAAAACTTCTCTCTTTTAAACTTATTAAAAGACTTGGACTTTTCTAAGAAAATTATATTATAAACTAAAATAGTTTATAAAAAGGGTATTCTTCTTTTCTAATATTAGTGATACTTCTAAAATAAAGGATTATATTAAAAGGCTTTATTTTGCGTTTCTAAAGTTCTAACAGGGGTACGGGGTGAAGACGAATTTCCATTTGTCTATGGATTCAAAACAAAAGCGTTTAACCATTGAAGATCATCATCCAAATAATAATAACAATTCATCAAAACGAGGATACTAAAGGATTATGCTAATATCACCATAACACTAAAACAGTGACACTAAACATTCGCAAGAATAATACTAGTCCACTAAGTCATTGATACCATACATCTAAAACATTAATACATATCAACCGATCAACTAAAAATCAATATACTAACTCATCTAATTCCAACAGTCCAACTCATGTTTGTGAAGTAATAAAAACAAGGAAAACAATATCCAAATCCTACTTCTAAAGAGTGATACAAAAGGACTAAACAACAATACTAAACAAGTCAACTATCAATACTAAACCATCTAACCAACTAACAATAAGTTTTTCATTTCTTTTCCTTGTCCCACGATTCGAACAAATTAATCAAAATAAACCAGAATTTACCCAAGAAGAAAAACGAAGGTAGAAACCTTACGATTCCGGTTCGAGGTGTTAAACGGGCGGCCTAACGGCGTCGATTGGGAAATCGATAATTCGTTCGAAGAATTGGGCAGCCTAACGGCGTCGTTCGGGAATTCGGAAAACGAATTTTAACAGCCTGACGGCGTCGATCGGGATTTTCAGAAATTTCGGCAGCATCAACCGGTTTAACGGCGTCAAATTGAACGGAAAATTAAACGAAAAGAAGGTCTCGGTTAGAAATTGAAATAATCTTCAAAGAGTGAAATTGAAAGGGGTATTTTGAAATTACTCACTGGAAAGGGAGAATTAAAGAGGCGGCGGCGCTTCGGCGGTGGCGTCGCTGGGCTGAGGCGGCGACGGCTGTGTGGTTTGTGTGAGGCGAAGAGGACGGCGGTGAGCGGCGTCGTGGAGGAGGCGCGACGGAGAGGCTCAGTGGCGGCGCTTCGAGGCTGGTGGCGCGACGCGACGGAGGGCGGCGTCGCGGTTGGCAGTGGTCGATCGGCGTCAGAGTGAGAGGGCAGCAGCTTTCGGCTCCGATTGAAGAATAGGGGAGGCGGCGCGGCTTCGACTGGGTTTCGGCGGTACTCATCGCCGGAAGCAGGGGGCAACGGCGCAGCGGCGATTTGATTCGCCGGAGAGGAAAAAGGGGGAGAGAGAGCTGGGCGGTGCTCGAGAGGCGCGACGGCGGCGCTGCTGGTGGGAGAGAAGGCGGACGGTGACGAACAACGACGTTTGGTCGCCGATTCTAGGAGGAGGGACCGGCGGTTCTGGTCGCTGGAAGAGAAAAAAGTCGGGAGGCGTTTTGGCTATGTAGAGAGAGAGAGAAGTGAAACTTGGGATGGAATTCTTATGCTGAAAGATAGAGACGGGAAATTCTTATTTATAGGAAATATATTTTAATTAGTTAATTAATTAAAAGGGAGGAAAATGATGTGTGGATGAGATAAATTCTCTAATTAATTTAATTAAAAAAGGATAGTAATTCATGTGGGTAGGGATTAACTCCCTTTAATTCGGATATTTTCGTTCCCACTTGATACGGTTTAGGGATCGTTTGATTCACGAGTTTAATCCCAAATTGAAAATTAATATAGTTTTAAAATTCGATTATTATTTTATTGTATTTTAATTATTCTCAATAAATTATACGGATCGAAAACCTAATTTTAAGCTTTGAATATTTAATTTATCGTAGTCCTTTATTCGTTTGAAGGATTCGATTTCTGTCTTCGAATTTAGGAATTTATAAAAGGGTATATATTTAAATTACACAATAGCACACAAAATAATAAAATAAAAAGAAATAAAGATAAAAAATATAAAATAAGGGTTCTAGGAATATAAAAGGTATAAAACGGGACGGGGTATTACACTCCCTCTTATAAAATGTATTACTGAGGACATTTTAATAAAAGTATTATTTTTTTTTTTCAAGGATCCCTCTTTTTCAACCCACGCAGGGGTTCATCTAGGTGCAAGTGGGACTTCCCTGGAGCTTTTTTTTAGTTTAGTGCATTCTAAATTTTAATGAAGTATTAATACTAAATACTAGTATAATGTAACAAAATGCAATCGTTTTATGTTAGGGTTGCTTCATTGAAAAATAATTTAGCATTAAATTTCATCTCATATTGATTTTTTTTTTATCATAACATTATAATGGTGAATATTATATACACTTTTTTAATAAAATTAAATATTTTTATATGTAAAGTGATATTTTTATCTTTTTTTTTTTTTTTTTTTTTCTGGGGGTGTATTAGAAAATGTATTTAATTTGGGCCTTAAATTAAGAAGTCCAATGGGATTGGATTTGGCCCAATAGAAAAACTCTTATAGCAAAAAACGAATCTCTTGTCCCAGGACCCCCACCCCCTAGCCCGACAGGATTGGGTGGAGGAGGTAAATCATGGTGACTCAATGACCCATCCAACAGAAAAACTCTGCTAATCAAGACATTAGTGCAGTTTATAGAAAGGAGTGTTGGATTAAAACTAAGATTTTTTTTAGTGTAAATTAAACATTAGTTTACGATTATGAATGTATAAATTAGATTTCAAAAGATATAACCGATATTATCATTGAAAATAATAGAAATTTAATTTTAAATAATTCATATATGAATTAAAAATAATTGAAAATTCACTCAAAAATAACATTTTATTTTGACAAAGTATAGAATGAAAATGATTCATATATGAATCATTGAAGGGTATTAGTTGTTTTCACTAAAGAATATTAATTGTTTTCGTTGAAGAATATTAGTTGTTTACTGAAAACAAACTAAGTCTCTTTAGTGAAAATGACTAATATTTTCGGTAAAACAATTAATACTCTCTAGTGAATATTAATAATATACTTTAATAATTTATATATGAACCAATTTCACCCTATACCTATACATTTATTTTTTTGCAAATACCTCTTTTTAAAAGTAATATATATTTATATTCTCGAGTATTCACAATAACACAATACGAATATTAAAATGCCTTAAAATTATTTAATTTTTACCAAACAAATATACGTCGACCAAAGCTCCTATGAGTCCTATCAAAGCGATGTTGATGCATACACTCCGTCCCATACCTAATTAATACTATAATCATCGAGTGTTTCAAAACTCTTTTCGTACCCGATTATTGTCTCACCCAAATATAAATGGTTAGAAATTAGACAAAGTATAGAGTGAAACTGGTTTATACATAAATCATTTGAGAGTATTAGTTGTTTTCATTGAAAAATATTAGTTGTATTTACTGAAGAGTATTACTGATTTACACTAAAGAGTTTTAGTTGTTAAGTGAAAATAAACTAAGACTCTTCAGTATAAACAACTAATACTCTTCAATAAAAACAACTAATACTCTTCAGTGAAAACAACTAATACCCTTCAGTTATTCATATATAAACCAATTTCACTCTATACATACCCTACAAATTAATATATAGAACGTGATTATGTCCACAATATAATATGTAGAGAAAGATATATGCAAAAGTTGGTAAACACGTCCTTGCCAAATTAATGTGATTATTAATTTCCAAAATAAAACATCTAGTAGAAGCACGCAAAAGTTGGTAAGCACATTTCCTTGCCAAACTCTATTTATATCGAAGAACCATGTGAGTGAATTAAGCATCAGAGCAAATGTGATGAAGCATCATAGATCAAGTGCTGTTTTTTATTTTTATTTTCTGATAATTTTTTGTAATTTAATTTATTTTATCAATATTGTAGGTGCAATGCGCCAAGAAATAAGATGTCCGATACAATCTTTGTACCAGCTTGGTGATTCCATCTCCGACACCGGCAATACTATGCGGATTATTCCGATCGCCGTCTCCCACCTCCCATACGGTGAAACCTTTCCTGGATACCCTACTGGTCGTTGGTCTGATGGTCGACTTATCATAGATTATATAGGTATTACAAATTCTAGCATGCACTTTTGACTCCAATTTTTATTTTTTTAAAGTACATACTAACACATCAAATTTTATGTTTTTTTTTCTATTGAATATTATTGATTACATGGAGTATTACTGATTTTTTTTTTAATTTTTTTTTTCTAAAATTCAAATGCATATCATGCATTCAAGTGCACACTAGAACTACTACGTATCACAAATTCAAGCATTCACTTGAAATTTAAACTTAATTTTGACTTCAATTTTTACTATTTCAAAATACACACCGACACGTCAAACTGCATATTTTTTTTCGCAATTGAGTATTACTGATTACATCTTGGGGTATTATTGATTTTTTACTTGAAGTATTTTTTCTAAAATCCAAGTGCATATCATGCATTCAAATGTACACTATAACTACTATATATATATTTCACTAGTTAAAAGTTTTTAATACATAATTATTAAACAGTGTTTCCTCTCATTAAAGACTTTTGACAAAGTATAGGTGCAAAAATTTCATACATTAACCATTGAAAAGTATTACTCCTTCCGTCCCAGAGAAATTGCACATGAATTAATAAAGGTGATAAAGTAGTGGCATATGAGTGAATATGTGTATATTTATGTGAGTGTACACGCAAATCAATTTTTTTTTAAGTAGTGTTCAAATTGATATGAGACATCCAAATAAAGAAAGTGCGCAAATTTCGTTGGGACAGAGGTAGAAGTTCTTATCACTAAAGTGTATTAGTTGTTTTTATTAAAAAAAATATTAGTTATTTTCACACGCAATCAATAAAATAAACAACTCACGCCCTCCAGTAGAAATAAATAATATTTTTTAGTGAAAACAACCAATATTCTTTAATAATTCATGTATGAATCAATTTTACTCTATACATACTCAATTTTTTTAGTGGTGCGTGTACTTACAATGTTAAGTTTGAACTCGACTTGTTTCATTGAAATGTTGACAGCTATGGCGTTAGGGCTTCCATTGCTGAACCCTTACTTGGCCAAGAATGCTTCAAAACTCGATAATGGTGTCAACTTCGCGGTGGCTGGAAGTACGGCTCTCGACTCCTCGTTTTTCTTGGGCAAGGGGGTCGTAGCTCCTCTTCCTTCTCTCAATGTTCAGCTGGGTTGGTTTAACAAATATCTAAAGTCTGCATATTCTACGCCCACAGGTTTAATATATCTCTAATTCACAATTTTATCATTTTATTAGTAATTTGTTTCGGCAAAGTATTATATAAAAATAGTTCATGAAACAGTTTTAAAGTATCATTTATTTAAGTAGAAGTGTCATCAATTTGGGTTGGTGGTATTATAGTGTAATTGTTGTAAATTTTAACTCAGATTAATGATACTCCTGAAATTTTTTTTGATACTTTTGATCAAATATTCGATACTTTAAAATAATTTTATAATAAATTTATTATAAAGTATTTTTATATAAAACTTACATACTCGTTTGTTTCAGCTTACGAATATTTTATGTTGAGTTCGGTTATAAAACTATTAGGTTAAGTTGATATTAGTACACAGCCTTTTGACATGATCCCAGTTATACCACGGCCTTTAACTTAATTCTTTTTCAATAACATACACGACCTTTATTTATTGTTGCAATGTGATATAGGATCAGCATTTTCAGCACAAGTTTGTTGATCGAATGACATGGCGTTCAAAATTTTATTGGAATGCAAATCATGTATTAGATTGCAATATCTAATAAGGTCCCTTAATTAATTGAAAAGGACGTGCATGATATATAGAATCAAGATTATAAAGTTATAACAAAATAAGTGTATTAATATATAATTAACGTACCCTTATATTATGTGAGACATTATATAATTTCATAAATTATTTACAATCTCATGTTTCATTATGTAGTTGTGTTTAAAGGACAATAATTTTACGGATCTGTGAATATAGCACATTATGTTTAAAAATTCATAAATGTAGTACAATATTGCTCAAATAAACTCAAATCAAACTAAAATGTCACATGACTGTACAAATTTTAAAAACATAATATCTTACATTTATAGGCCCATAAATCTATAAATGTAGGACAATCATGCAACTCACGCGCGAGAGAGCCCGATTTTAACTAATTGTCCTATATTTATAAATTTTAAACATAATGTCATAAATTCACAAGCACTTTAGAATTGTTGTCCTTAAAACACATTTCTCTACCTTACATAAAAAAAAAAAAAAAAAAAAAAAAAAAACAAAAACAAAAACAAAAACAAAAAAACACCCTCCCACATGTATACAGGTTGAATGACAAATGCATGTGAAACACACCGTAGATTGAATGCAATAGATGGATTGTAAACATTTCACATGGAAATTTATCTATTGTTGCAAACTAGTATAATATATTCCTTTAAAATTAATACATATTATTGTTACAGAGCGTGCAGATAAGCTAAGTAGATCAATGGTGTTTGTGGGGGAAACTGGCTACAATGACATTGCACTTTCAATTTTGCAAGGACGATCCCTTCAACAACTCTACACCTACGTACCCTTGGTGGTACAAGTCATCATCAATACCGCAAGAGTACATTTTTTCCCATTTATTCCTTTAAAAATCATTTTATATCTATCAATTATTTCACACGTTCCTTTTTAAATGGAGTATGTTTTATATAAAAATGGTTTATAATAAATTTACTTTGAAATTGTTCCAAAGTATCAAATATTTTATCAGAAGTAGCAATAATTTCATCAGGAGTATTATTAATATGGATTCAAAATTTTTACAACAATTACAATATAATATGACATAAATTAATGATATTCTTGGTGAGATTATCTACCCCAGTCAAATATTCAATACTTTAACATAGTTTCGTGATAAGTTTATCATGAACTCTTTTTATATAATACTTTGTCTTTAAATTTGTCCCATACTCCAAAAAAAATATTTATAAACTTCTCAATCACAATATTCACATATTTATACAAAATATTTATTACCTTTACATAAAAAAAAATCGGAAAAATTGCACTTTTGGTCCCAAGAGAATGAACCAATTGCAAAATGGTCATTTTTAAAGCATTTTTAGTCCCATATGATTATTTTGTCAAATTTTTAACATAATTCATGTGTGAATTGCACTCTCCGTAAACTAAAGGCCCATAACATATATGTGTTACAGTACGTATGAGCATATATATATATTTTTTTTTCTTTAATTTATCGTCTTTTGTTTTTCAAAATTCATAATTAAATATTTTTAATTTTATTTGAACGTTTAATATTCAGTTTTTATTTGGTGTGAAAGAAATTATTTTTTTGTTTTTAAATTATATTGTTTCTCCTTCTTTTTTTCAAACTATAGACATATTATACATAAAATTAATAATTTTTCAGATTTTTATATATTTTTTAATTATTGGTTTAAATTCTTTTTATTTTTAAATTATATACTCTCTCACTTCCAATATTAACTTTCCAAACTTTTTGTTGTTTTGTATTAAAAAAATATTTTTTATTAATATATGGTGGAAGTGTTACAGTAATGATTAGTGTTGAAAAGTAAAAATTATAAGTGACAACATTTTCGATAATATTGTGTGAGCTTGAAGATTAAAGATCATATGTAATAGAGTGTTGTTTTTGTTATTTTTGGAATTTTATCCCCAAATTTTAAAGTAATTATTATTTGTTCAAAAATATTTTTTTTATTTTAAATTATATTTAAAAGTCAATTTTTGTCAAGGTTTTCATCCAAAACCTAACTAATGGGACCAAAACTGCAAAAAAAAGGACTAGTTCTGCACATAGGTACCAAACGTGTTTTGAGTCAATTCCCTTGGGACCAAAAACGTAATTAACCCTAAAAAATATCCAACTATTTCCTCTACTCTAGCAATAAAAGTTTATAAAATTAATTACTCTTTTGAAATAATTGTGGAATTTGAAGTTTCATACATAATTAAGGAACATATTTTTGCGTCAAATTTACTCTTCATCAATTTTTAGCTAATTAATTAGATAAAATAGAAAGAGTGTGAATTAGGGGAAACCGTGAATTTTTTTTTTTTATAAAACGGCGATTATTTTAAAATAAAATTTAACCTAAAAACGACCGTTATTCCGAAATAGGGGATAATATGTTATATATCAATATGTGAAATTGATGATTATTGTTGATTTTGGAAGGAGGTGATCAAATGGGGTGCTTCACAAGTTGTTGTTCCTGGAACTTTTCCCCTTGGGTGTTTTCCTTGGGCTCTAATTGCGTTGCCTAGCAATGATCCGACGTCGTATGATGAAATAGGGTGCTTGAAGAGCCTTAATAATTTGACAACTCTAATGAATAAACAACTGCAAGAAGCTTTGGATTTTCTCAGAAATGAATTTCCTAATGTGGTCATACTCTATGCTGACTACTATAATGTTTTTCAATCTATTCTACGTGAAGCAGCAACTCTAGGTTAGTGTAATTAACCATAGTAATGATTTTTTTTTTTAATTTCTAGAAATGATTTAACTACAATATGGACATTTTCGATTCGATTAATGCCCCACATATTAAAAAAAAAATGTCTAGTCAAGTTATATTAGCAATATTTATACAAACTTGCGGTATGATAATTTGGATAAAAAAAAATTTCAAAAAAGAGAACTATATATATTTTGACAATCTTGGTATATACATGAATATCAATTTCTATTTGTTTATGATAAAATTATTCATGATATTTTCGAAGAAATTAATTAAAGTATCTGTGTTTCATTTTCCTATTTAAGTTATAGCAACATGACAAAGTATAGAATGAAACTGATCCATTTATGAATTATTAAAGTGTATTATTTGTTTTCACTAAAGAGTATTAGTTGTTTTTATTGAAGGGTATTACTTATTTATACCAAAGAGTCTTAGTTGTTCAGTGAAAACAAACTCTTCTATGAAAACAACTAATACCCTTTCGGTGAAAATAACTAATACCCTTTAATGATTCATGTATGAACTAATTTCACACTATACATACTCAAGCAACATTTGTGCAAACTAGTTTGTATTGTGTAATTGATTTTCGAGTCAGTGAAGCGAGGAATACTAATTCATTCATTTCTTGATCGATGGGTTTTTTAGGATTTGATACCACGGTTTTGTTGAAACCTTGCTGTGGGGAAGGAAAATATAATCCTTTCAGCTTGAAGTTTTGTGGAAATTTAGGCGCTTCCTCTTGCCCTAATCCAAACATTTACATACATTGGGATGGAGTTCATTTAACACAAGATGCTCATCGTAGAATGTCTGAAATTCTCATCAAAGATTTGAGGATGAATTGCACTCAATAAAATCTTACATCTCAAATTCATTAAACCAAGATTTGAGGATCAATTGCACTCATCAATGATTTTGAATGAGAATTTGATATTTATCTAATAATAATAATAAAAGGTTTAGAGTAAAAATGGTTCATATATAAACGAAGGGTATCAGTTATTTTCACTGGAGAGTATTAATTGTTTTCACTGAAGTGTATTAATTATTTATTGAAAATAAACTAAATCTCTTAAGTGAAAACAATTAATACTCTTAAGTAAAAATAACTAATACTCTTGAGTGAAAACAACTAATACCCTTCAATTATTCATGCATGAACCAATTTCACTCTATACATACTCTTTAAAAAAAAAAAATTGAATTTCATTTTTTATTTAACTATGTACTTCCGTATGTTTTATTCCTTTGTTATGTTAACTAGACTATCATTTTTAAATAAGAGATTGTATAATGAATTAATTATATAAAAAAGTTTATATTAAATTTATTTTATCCATAAACCAATTAATATGTAGAAAATATATTGTATATATGTGAATATTATTATTATTATTTAATTAATCATACAATTTTTAATTATGTACTAAATTCACAACAAATACTAAAAGTCATAAAAATAATTTAAATATTTAAAAAAAACTTATATAGTCTCAATAAAAATTATTTAAATTTGATCAATCATATAGTTAAAGTCAATAAAAACACTTTAAAAATTATAATCAAATATTTTTGATATAATTTTTCTTTTTATATGTGCAATATATATGTATATATATATATATATATATATTAAATTAAAAGTATTCAAACGACAATTAATTTGATATATAATGTGTTGAAAATAGATTTAAAATTAAAAGCTTTAAGAATTTTGATATTATTGGTATAAAGTAAAATTAAAACAATATAGTAAAATTAATTCACTCTCTTTAATCAAAGGATGAAGAGATAGCATATAAGAGTCTGTGGAGTTCGTATGCACCAAGAAGAGTTCAAGCAATAGTGTGGAAAGTGTTGAAGCAAAGGTTGCCTACAAAAGTGAGTTTGCGCAGAAGAGGTATTGTTGGAATTGGAGATATAAACTGCCCTCTTTGTGGGGAAGAAGAGGAATCTATTGTCCATTTATTCTTGAGTTGTAAATTCGTCACTATGATTTGGAACTCTTGCTATAGATGGACTAGATTTCAGCTTGCACCTCATAAAGAGATAATTCCACATTTTCTCCAACACGGTGATTTTTTCAGGCAATCCAAACAAGTCACTGTTGCAGCAACTTTATGGACATCAATTGTTTGGACAATTTGGAGGAGTCGAAACGATTTGGTGTTCAAAGGAGAGGTGCCTAATATTCCAAAGAAGTTACAATAAATCAAAGCAATGTTGCTAGCTTGGTTAATTTCTAAAAAAAAAATGTTTTAAAGCAACCTAGTGGTGGTGAGTGGTTCTACTGTCCCAGGGAATGCATTTTGTAGAGTAACAAGCAATAAGCAATCTACTGTAATCTGATTTTTAAAACAGGGGAATGACTTGTGATTTCAACTGCTAGAGCTGTGATATTGTAAAGGGTTGAGTACCCCTTGTACTCTTTATTAATATATTTTATTTTCCTGGTAAAAAAAACTATTACACCACAAATCTAGCTAGTAGGCTTCACGTGTTCCAATAATAATATTTTTTTTTTCTCTCTTCACTTCTATTTTTATATATACTGGTTTTTTTACATGTGCATTGCACATTGTCTGCATAGTAGTTTAGAGTTGAGAAAAGGGTCAAATAAGCCCCTCAACTTATTAGTAGGGAACAAATAGGACCCTAATCTATATTTCTGTAAACTTAAATCCTTTATTTTGTAAAATGAGATCAAATAGACCCTTCATCTTCTCAAAAGCAAGCAATCAAACATTTACTGTTAAAATAAACTTAACGTTGTCGTGGGATTCACCATTCACTGAATCTTTTTACCACAATCAACCTCAAGTGTAAATTAAACATTTATTATCTAATCATTTATCTAGGGATGACAATGGAGCTGATCAGGACGGATATCTCAATATCCATGTTTGCCCTACGCCACCGCCCCGCCGCCCTGCTCCATGCGCTGCTGCGGGGCAGCATTTTATGATCCATGTTTGCCCCACGCGGGACAGATCTGATCCGCCCTGCTCCATCTCATTCAAGTTTATAAATTTTCAAAATCAATATATTAAAGAAAACCTGAAAATTATAAATTTGAAAAAACTAAACATTAAAACTTCACCATCAACAAATCATTAATCCATCCAAATCACCAAATCATATCCAGAATGAACAATAATAAAAATCATCAAATCCACCAAATCAATTATAAAATGAACACATGTGTTCAAAATAACAATAACTATTACTTATAAAAACTAAAGATCTAGCCCAAGTAGGGTAAGTTAAAACTGTAAGTAATAAGTAGGGTACTAAGGTTTCATAATATTATTATTATATTTAATTGAATATAAAATTAAATTTATATATATATATATATATTATATGTAATATTATACGGAACAGAACGGGGCGGGGCAGAGCAATAAATATTAAGACCATGTTTGGCAAATTATAATTTTTATTCTTATTTTATTTATATACTTTAATATTTTTTCGTTATTTTTTTATTTTTTTTTATTTTTTCAATCACGTGAAATTAATATATCTTTATATTTTTTGAATTATGATTTATAAAAATATTATCGAATAACAAGAAATTATTAGAGATCAAACACAGTCTTAAAATGAATGAGTCCTAAAATAATAATTTTATCTTTCAAGTCTTGAATCGATAGTTTTCAATTTATCAGGTCTTAAATCGATATGAAAAATCTTCTAGATCTTAAATTAATTGTTTTACAATCTTTCAGGCCCTGAATTGTTAAAACCCTTTTTTTTTTTAATTAATTGAAGCAAGATCTTCTATTTAAAAACTTAACAATAAGTTCACTATATATTACTAATATATTGTGCATGATTTTTTTTTTATGATGTTATTTTTCAATATTATTTGAAAAATGATCTTTCTTAATTTTAATATCAAAATTGTGATTAATAAGTAAAAATAAATAACAATACCGCCTAAACAATTTAACTAATGTTACATCTACAAATTACATGAAAATATTTAAATGCTATTTTAATCCATAAAATAATATCACTAAACAATTTAATAAATATTACACCTATAAAATAAGAAAATATATAAATTCCATTTTAATGCGGAAGATAAGTAAGTATGTGAAAATTAAGTAAAAGGATGATAATATTTAGAAAGATATATATTTTGTTTTGAATAGAATATGTAGTAATATTTAGGGAGGAAAAGTAGGGATTTTCTTTAAATTATAGTTAAGTTGGATCAACATTAGTTAAGTTAAGAGGACACGCTTGCCTTAATCTCATCTGCTTTTCTTTGTGCATGAATTTTAATTAAGGTTGTTATTGTGTGTAAAAAAGTAAATAAATAAAGTAATTAAAACGTGAGGAGTATTATTGTAAAGTAAAAATTCTATTTAGTAAGTTGGTAGAAATTAAGTAAAAAATCGATGGCAGTGAAGTAAATATGTGTCTTTAAGGGTGTAAATTAGTGTAATGAATGAGAAATCTTAATCTTAATATTAAGCTTATGTGGCAAGCCCACATCTCTCTATTTTAAAAATTCTCTCCTCTCATTCACTCAAATCATTGACTTTGAAAATTATTCTCAACCATTGAAAGTTAATCTCTAATCTAATCTTGATCGTTGATTCTATCACAATACCCTCTATATATATATATATATATATATATATATATATATATATATATATATTCTCACTCTCATACAAAAATCAATCACAATAAAATCTCTAAAAAAATCGTCATCCCTCTCTAACTATTGCTTCGAAATTCAAGCCATAAAATTCAGTTCGTTTCTTCTCAAAAGAATTCGTTCTATTATCTTATGAAAGTTGTAGGTTCATTGATAATTTTTTATTGATTCTCCCTTTCGCCTAAATCTTCATATTTTTATAGAAAAATGGTGAATTTATACATCATATTTTTCTTTTTGCAGGATACGAATTTATATATCTCAAGGTATTGTTTCTTTCGTATATTACATAATTTTTGCTTATTATTGATTATTGGATCATCATTCAAGTAAGTTTATCATGTATATTTTATTAATTCATCTTTTGTGTGAATCTTTTTTTTTTTTTTTTTGCAGGATACAAATCTATAGTTGTCAAGGTATTATATGATTTTTTTAATATTTTGATCGGCTTATTGTAAGAATTTAATTGCATCTTTTATTTAATTTTTTTACTAATGATTCTTTCATCAAAATCAGTTTTTTTATTTTGCAGGATATTCATGATTTTTTCGTCTTTTTTTTTTTTTTTACAGGATACAACTGTATACATGTCAAAATATTTACTATTTTATTTATATTGTGAATTCAAATTAGGACCTTTTTTTTTATTTCTTTTGATTGATTATTGTTTTTTTTTTAGATGAAAATCATTATCATTGTGTGAATGATTCTGATTATTTTTTTGAGGAGTGAAGATCAATAATGAAGATTTATTTTAATGTGAAGATGAAGTAGAAGATCAATGTTATGGTGAAGATGAAGAATGATTTATTATATGTTAAATATTGTACTTTATTAATATTGTCAATGTATGTTTTTTTTAATAATGTAATTTATTAATTACAGTTCTATGTATTAATTACCATTTTATAAATAAATAAAAATTATGTTTAAGTTTCCATGAATTACCTTTTATATTTTCATCTAATTAGAATTTGAAATACTATTTATATATATATATATATATATATATATATATATTCGAATATTTGTTGATTTTTATTTCAAATTTTCGAATATTTATATAGACACCAATTTAATTGGAACACTAATACAATCAATATATTCCTTTCGTAGTTTCATCTAATTAATAATTAAGATTTGTTGACTTTTTATTATATAGAACCCTTAAACCCTTAATTTTTTTTTTAAATTACAACAAATTAAATAATGACTTCTTCTTTTATGTGAATTGATAACCAAGATATCTTTTCATATGGTCGTGTGTAGTGTTACGAAAAAATTTGAACTTTTTTAAAACATGTGATTTAATTGTAAAGTCATATACCAATTAATATATAAATTTATCTAAATTATATATTTTACTTATTTATATCAATTTTATATTTAATTGTATCCAATTATCTTGCATCATTAAATATAAATTATTTATATTAGGTAAATTTGACTCCTTAATAAACATGTGCTTTAATTATGTTTAACTCATATTTTCGTATAAATGCATCATATTTTTTTGCATCATTACATATAGATTAATTATATAATTATATTAGAAAAAGTTGACTCTTTTAAAAAATTTGTTTCTAATATAACTTAACTCACATTTTCTTTATTGTATGTTAGGAATGGTAGACTAAATCTATTATACTGATTCAATCTCATCTATTTATCTAAATAAAATGTTATATTTATTAACATGATATCCTCTTATTTCAAATTACATCAAAATATATAAATTAATTATATTATGAGAATTTGACCCTTTTAAAAATGTGTTATAATATAACTTAACTAATTCATATTTTTCGATTTTCACTATTTATTAGGAATGGTATACTAAATCTATTATACAAATTCAAAATCATATATTTATTTTATTTAAATATTTTATTTATTTTGAAATAATTAAAATGGAATTCCTACAATTTTATGTGTAATTAATCTCTGCATGTTAGTTTAAATTTTGTCATATTTGTGATATATATATCATAATTGGACATAAAATTGTACGAATGACTATAATTTTGCCTCATTAGATTATAATAACTTGGAAACTTTAATATTAACATGATCAACCTAACCAAATTTGATTAAAATGTGTCATATCCTAATTAAGAAAATCTTGTGATTATATTAAACTAGTGTTAAACCCGCGAATTTCGCGGGCATCAAGAAAGTTTTTTTATATATTTTTTGTTCAGAACTCCAAAAAAAATATCTCCATGAGAAAATAGTTCTGATCAATATTAAAGACTTCAATGAGTGATATAAAAATACATCAAGAAATGTTATTAGAAATAGCAAAGCTCACCACACGGCAAATAAAAATTTAATATTGCATAATTTCAAAATAATGTGGCGAAAAGTAGGCAACAATCGAATCATTTTTTATAGTGAACCAAAACCAAAGTTTTGAATGAGACATGTGAAAAATATATCAAGAAATGTTGTTAGAAAAAATAAGTTCATCTCATGGTAAATGAAAATTAAAAAGTGCATGAAAGATGAAACACAATTATACTTCAG
The DNA here is from genome assembly GCA_947034835.1 of Ballota nigra. Classification (NCBI taxonomy): domain Eukaryota; kingdom Viridiplantae; phylum Streptophyta; class Magnoliopsida; order Lamiales; family Lamiaceae; genus Ballota; species Ballota nigra. Next base: position 120,601,249 of record OX344721.1, on the reverse strand, counting down.
TACCAAAATCTTGGACAATTCAAATTACATCAAGATCAATATCAAGCTATATATTTAACTCTGTACCTGAGCATTAATCAACTCACAACAATAGTGCAGTTACCCAAACGATAATATAATAAATTATACAAATAAGAGGAGTATGTAGATTATCCACAATCAATATAGTTAAATAAATAGAGATTAATAAAACATGGGAATATTAAAATAATCAATGTATACATTAAAACAATAAGAGACACATTTCATATTCTTTAATATATTGGCTCACCAATTTTTTATATTTTTTTACAGTGGAGTGAAATTAGATACGATCATATGTTGGGAAAATAGGGGTGCCCGGAATCTATTCGGGATGAACTTTAAATACGAATTTAAATACAATTATTACTAGCATGAATTAATCCTAATTAATTCAAATAATAATTCCAACAACTAATTATCATCATGCATGTTAAATTAATTTCACATATTTAACTAGGCGGAATTAAACAAGTAAATATGCGATTAACGTACCTCTCGTAGTATTGGCCTTTGGATATACGGGACACTTGTAATCTCGTTCTATCAACCCAAAGTCTTCTCAAGTATTTCCCTTTTCACCTCACTTGATCGCCGGTGGGAGACGCTTTCAAGCAATTTAATAAACTAAGGAAAAAGAAAAATATCTATGCTTCTTGATTTTTCCAACACATGAAATTATGTACTTGGGGATGAAATAATCATCCCCTATTTATAAGAGGAGGTGGACGAAAATTTGAGGTTATTTGGGCCTTGGAGAAAATCTTTTCTTAGACTCTAAGAAATCTTGAATATATCTCATATATTCTTTTCTCCAAAATAAAATATTCCACAAAAAAATCTCACTCTTCTAAATAAGCTTGTATTTTTCGAAAATAATGAATAAGAATCCAAGATTTGGATCTTCTTGAATATATGAGATAATCTTGTATTCCAAGAATACTTATCTTCCATAATATCTTTTCAAGAAAATCAACAAGATCTCTTCTTACTTCAAATAATCAATTTTCGAAAATTACATAAGAAAAATCAGCATTATATCTTCTTTTTATTTTAATCACCTTATCATTATTGGGCTACTTAATGGGCTACTTGAGGGGCCTTAAGGAGAATTAAGATTGGACCTTCTAATGGACTTCTGAATTTCAATATTGAGCCCCAATATAATTCAGCCCATTAATATTAATTATTACCACTAATAAATTAATATTGCACTATCCATCTTAATCCATATTACGATAATATGGGCTCCCGGTTATTATTTCCCGCGTTTAAGATTATCAAGTCCATTAATTAATTAAGCTTCTGAATAGCTCTAAATTAATTAACATCTTTCACCTTGGAGTAAAGACAGCTCAACATTATTATTCGTACCGAAGAAACTAATTCTTCACTTGCAAGATTTGGTACAATAAAACTTCTGAGCCCACCAAGGGGACTAATCACACGAGCCGTACTCGCACGCGTTTCTCCGTATTAAATCTTAGCAACCGTCGTATGATTAATATTACTGCCCAAGACACAAAGTTCGAAGTCACAATGATTCTCACCCAACATGAATCAAAGCAGTAACTATTAAGCACACACGGTCCTATTTAAGGGACGGAGATTAAGAAATCAACAACCACTGAGGTCTAATTCTTCACATTTCAGAACAGAAGAATTTATCCTCGCTGTAGGTCCTCTTCAACACATACTAAATGTGCTAGTGCAATCTCTTAGTCAAGACAGACCAATCTGAGCCTTACACATCGACCTTTCACGGCGGATTGTTCAATTCCACCTAGGTCGTGAATATGTACGTTTAGTTACAAGTATACTGTTAATGTTGTCTTCCGTGATCGGGTATCACCACATTAACTACAATGTAACATGTACTATATATTGAACGGTTTGCAATAGAAATTCAACATTCAATCATATCTAAAGCAAATGCGATAAAAGAATTATTCTCATAAAACGAGTGTTTGATACACGAGTTATACAAAGTAAAAGCATACTTTCACGTATAACTCCAACAATCTCCCACTTATACTTAAAGTCTGCTTTTAGTATACATCACGCATGTCTTAGTGTAGTAGCTCTCCGTGACATCTCATGTCAACCTACACTAACCTAATAATTCCTCCCACTTATACTTAAAGCAGATTGGCAATAGTCTTGACTCCCATTCCATCCACATGTCTCTCGAATGTATTCAGAGGCAGACCCTTTGTGAATGGATATACTAGGTTGTCCTCCGGCATTTATCTTTGCCACCTCTTTATCTCCTCTCTTAACGATTTCTCGTATAAGATGGTGTTTTTCTTTCAATGTGTTTGCTGGCCTTGTGGGCTCTCGGTTCCCTTGAATTTGCAACTGCTCCGGCACAATGATTGTGATGGGCAAATTCGGAACAACGTCCAAGTCCACTAAGAAGTACTTGAGCCAAACCGCTTCTTTCGCTGCTTCACAAGCAATTACTTATTCGGCTTTCATGGTCGAATCGGCGATGCATTTCTGCAAATCGCTTCTCCATGTCATGGCTCCTTCTCCCATGCAAAACACATTACCCGGGGTAGTTATTTTGGAATCTATATCTGATTGGAAATTTGAGTCCGTGTATCCCATGGGAATTAGATTGTCTGATTGTTAAATCAGCATTCCATACCAAGTTCTTTTCAGAAACTAAAGAACGCATTTAATTGCAATCTAATGTGCTTTCCCGGGGTTACTTTGATATCTTGCCATCATGCCCACGGCAAAGCAGATATCCGGTCTCGTACACAACGTTGCATACATAAGACTTCCTACGTCCGAAACGTACGGAACGTCTTTCATGTCATCTATCTCCACTTGCGTCTTAGGGCATATTTCTTTGGATAGATGGATTTCGTCCCTACAAGGTACAAAACCTTTCTTGGAATCTTGCACGCTGATATGCTTCAAAACAGTGGCTTTGTATGAAACTTGCGATAAGCCCAACATCTTCCTCTTGCGATCTCGAGTGAACTTGATCCCAAGGATGCGACCGGCTTTTCCCTAAGTCCTTCATATCAAACTGATTTGACAGCCATACCCTTACGTCTGACAATACCTTTATATTGTTTCCAATGAGCAGAATATCGTCTACGTATAATACTAAGAATACCACCGCAGTTCCGTCACATCTTTTGTACACACAACTTTCGAACTTGTTTTGATCACAAACCCATAAGACTTAATTAATTGATCAAAACACTGGTTCCAAGTACGCGATGCTTGCTTAAGTCCATAAATGGATCTCTTAAGCTTGCATACGAGGTGCTCTTGGCCTTTTTCAACGAAACCTTTGGGCTGTTGCATATAGATCCCATCAAGACTTCCGTTAAGGAAAGCTGTCTTGACATCCATTTGCCAGATCTCGTAATCTAAGTGCGCAGCGATCGACAAGAGAATACGGATAGACTTAAGCATAGCTACAGGCCACAGGCCACAAGCCTTGCTTTGAAGGTCTCTACCCTTCCGTCCGGTCCTCTTTTCCTCTTGTACACCCACTTGCATCCAATGGGCTCTACCCCATTAGGTGGATCAACCAACTCCCACACTTGATTATAATCCATCGAACCCACCTCGGTTTCCATTGCGGTTTGCCACACTTCCGCGTCTTTGTCTTGGATTGCCTCGTCGTACGTTCATGGGTCTGATTCATCGCCGGGAATCAAATCCGAAGAATCTCCAATTCCCATGAATCTCTCGGGTTGCCTTGCAATCCTCCCACTATGACGGGGTTCCGGTTGTGAAGGTATGACGTGTGGTCTATCATCTTGTATACTTGGTATAGGAGTTTGCCCTCTTAACTCGTCTAAGGTAATCTCACTTCTGGGCTTTCTTTTGTTCATATAGTCTTCCTCCAAGAATTTAAAGTGCGAACTAATCACGGTCTTTTAATCCTTGAGACTATAGAACGACAATTTCAGTTGGACAATCACACTTTACGTAGAATCCCCGAAGAAGTATCGTCGCACTCAAGATCAAAATTAACACTTTGCTTCGGTCCTTTGCTTCTTATTCCTCTTCAACTGCGCCTCATCACAAACATCCTCCTCAATAACATGAACAGATTCACGATCAACTTTCTGAATCAAAATATTAAATATAAATTAATGAATATATTATCGGAGTCCTGGTAAACAAATTGAGGAAAATGTATAGACAACAAATATCAAGGATAAACAATAGAGAAAAGTGATATAACATGCCCATCCTGATCCTGGCTAAGATCCACTTGAATAGCCTCACGAATAGAAGCATCGAGAAAGACTTCCTTATAAAAATAATAAAAATGATATCAATGACCGAGGAAGAATAGCACGCCAAACACCAATATTGAGATAAAATAATTTAAACAACCAAATGATACCTTATGCATTTGGTTCTTCTCCTCAAGCGTGTGTATCAAGCCTTCGTCGCAAGACAGTTTAAAAATAGTATACACATTATACTTGTTCACCAAGTTAAACTTGGAAACGAAGAATCAGAAAATAAATTTCCTCCCAACCAATTCCTCGAGCTCAGTAGGCACCTGGTCTGCAACATGTTTCTAAAAAAAAATTATGTATATAAAAATAACATAATAGATACTACTTATGCAACATGTCCCTTTTTTAAGGCATGAACACACTAAAAAATAAACACGAAAAATGATAAAATAAATAATAAAAAATCATAAAACCTCACCTCTTCCATATCACTTAAGACTTGCACATGAGTTTTACCAATAAATTTTACAACATCGCGATCAAACAACATTACAAATGCAGATCCAGTATTGTCAGTAATACAAATCACAACCTTGAACCTATGTCAATTTTTTTAAAAATTATTGAATAAAGATATATATACCTAGAACAACCAAAATAAAAACAAAATGTTAAAAAATTGATTACTTGGTATCCACATCTCTTGGATTATTATTACACTTCAAATAACTCCATTTGCCATCACCGAACACAACTTTCTTTGAGCAGATTTTGCAAGCATGGTAATACCAACCTGAATTTACGTCAATTTCATCCACAGTTGCGACAACAACAAAATACGTCTCCTGTTGCAAAACATAAAAATATTGAAAGATACATGAATAATTAAATTAAATTGATCACCAACAAACAAAGTATACCTCCGCAATACGATCAACACCAGATAAATAATTTATCTCAATATTATTATCAAATTTCTTGTATGCAGAAGATCGTCCCGACACACCACCACCTACTACAATGGGCGCAGGTATCTCCATAAGATTTTCACGGTGATTGAAAGGACATTTAAAAATGAAGATAATAATAAATAATATTCAAATCAAGAATAAGTAAAAGTAAAAATAAACAACGTACCGATCGACAAACTCTTTAACTTCAGTACAGTCACCATTAATAGTAATTCGGCTAGCATACATGGAGTTTGAAACCTACTTAACTGGGTATTATTAAAAAAAAGACAGAAAATAATCAAAATTTTAGCAATATTGTCGTAAAAAAGTAAAAATCGTACATATAAGATACATACCCCTATAACACGGCTGGATCTTTGCATATTCCAATAAAACAATAAGCGAAGAATTTGGATTCTCTCTATTATATGTCAAAAGAGACTAAAAAAAACCCTCCCACAAGGTACACGTCATTCTCACACGGCTGCAAAGAACATAAACGTCATGATATGATCAAACACAATACATATAGAAATGGGTCTTGCAAGATATATAAACAAAATTGGATCGAAAATAAATAATTAGTCGCGCCCGCAAAGAATGTAAGGATCCATTAAAATTAAATAACATTAGGTTGATAATGTTCCAAAAATTCTACTATTATTAGAAAATTAGATGCAAGATTGACAGGTTTTTTTTTTTTTTTTTTTAATATTAGGGAAAATGTAGCAAAATTTCTTGCAGCATATTTCTCAAGCACTAAAAACAATAAGACTAAATTTAAATGATATATTCATAATATTTAAGTTTAGGAATTTACCTTTTCATCCGTCCTTTTAAGTTTATTTAAATATAAAGATATTTAAGTATGCTACATAGATCATAAAATATGAAGGACCAAATTCAAAATTATCTAAATATGCCGCAAACTCGAAATAAGAAAGAGTATCCCCATACAAAAAAACCCATTCCAAATAATAAAATCATTTGAATGAAAAACCTGTACCATGCTAAAGAATGCCAATATTTCAAATTAGTATGTAATTATGGTAAAAGAAATATACAACGTTGTACGTCAACATTACAATTTAAAATGGACATAATACAACGCGTAAAGTATTCTACGGCAGTTTCCTCAACAAATTAGCCCTAGAAATGAGTCTTGCAAGATATATAAACAAAATTGGATCGGAAATAAATAATTAGTCGCGCCCGCAAAGAATGTAAGGATCCATTAAAATTAAATAACATTAGGTTGATAATGTTCCAAAAATTCTACTATTATTAGGAAATTAGATGCAAGATTGACCGGTTTTTTTTTTTTTTTTAATATTAGGGAAAATGTAGCAAAATTTCTTGCAACATATTTCTCAAGCACTAAAAACAATAAGACTAAATTTAAATGATATATTCATAATATTTAAGTTTAGGAATTTACCCTTTCATCCGTCCTTTTAAGTTTATTTAAATATAAAGATATTTAAGTATGCTACATACATCATAAAATATGAAGGACCAAATTCAAAATTATCTAAATATGCCGCAAACTCGAAATAAGAAAGAGTATCTCCATACAAAAAAACCCATTCCAAAAAATAAAATCATTTAAATGAAAAACCTGTACCATGCTAAAGAATGCCAATATTTCAAATTAGTATGTAATTGTGGTAAAAGAAATATACAACGTTGTACGTCAACATTACAATTTAAAATGAACATAATACAACGCGTAAAGTATTCGACGACTGCTTCCTCAACAGATTAGCCCTAGAAATGAGTCTTGCAAGATATATAAACAAAATTGGATCGGAAATAAATAATTAGTCGCGCCCGCAAAGAATGTAAGGATCCATTAAAATTAAATAACATTAGGTTTATAATGTTCTAAAAATTCTACTATTATTAGAAAATTAGATGCAAGATTGACGGTTCTTTTTTTTTTTTTTTAAATATTAGGGAAAATGTAGCAAAATTTCTTGCAACATATTTCTCAAGCACTAAAAACAATAAGACTAAATTTAAATGATCTATTCATAATATTTAAGTTTAGGAATTTACCCTTTCATCCGTCCTTGTAAGTTTATTTAAATATAAAGATATTTAAGTATGCTACATAGATCATAAAATATGAAGGACCAAATTCGAAATTATCTAAATATGCCGCAAACTCGAAATAAGAAAGAGTATCTCCATACAAAAAACCCCATACCAAAAAAGAAAATCATTTAAATGAAAAATCTGTACCACGCTAAAGAATGCCAATATTTCAAATTAGTACGTAATTATGGTAAAAGAAATATAGAACGTTGCACGTCAACATTACAATTTAAAATGGACATAATACAACACGTAAAGTATTCGACGGCAGTTTCCTCAACAGATTAGCCCTAGAAATGAGTCTTGCAAGATATATAAACAAAATTGGATCAGAAATAAATAATTAGTCGCCCCCGCAAAGAATGTAAGGATCCATTAAAATTAAATAACATTAGGTTGATAATGTTCCAAAAATTCTATTATTATTAGGAAATTAGATGCAAGATTGACAGGTTCTTTTTTTTTTTTTTTTTAATATTAGGAAAAATGTAGCAAAATTTCTTGCAACATATTTCTCAAGCACTAAAAATAATAAGACTAAATTTAAATGATCTATTCATAATATTTAAGTTTAGGAATTTACCCTTTCATCCGTCCTTTTAAGTTTATTTAAATATAAAGATATTTAAGTATGCTACATAGATCATAAAATATGAAGGACCAAATTCGAAATTATCTAAATATGCCGCAAACTCTAAATAAGAAAGAGTATCTCCATACAAAAAAACTCATTCCAAAAAATAAAATCATTTAAATGAAAAACCTGTACCATGCTAAAGAATGCCAATATTTCAAATTAGTATGTAATTATGGTAAAAGAAATATACAACGTTGTACGTCAACATTACAATTTAAAATGGACATAATACAATGCGTAAATTATTCGACGACAGTTTCCTCAACAGATTAGCCCTAGAAATGAGTCTTGCAAGATATATAAACAAAATTGGATCGGAAATAAATAATTAGTCGCGCCCGCAAAGAATGTATGGATCCATTAAAATTAAATAACATTAGGTTGATAATGTTCCAAAAATTCTACTATTATTAGGAAATTAGATGCAAGATTGACCGGTTCTTTTTTTTTTTTTTAATATTAGGGAAAATGTAGCAAAGTTTCTTGCAACATATTTCTCAAGCACTAAAAACAATAAGACTAAATTTAAATGATCTATTCATAATATTTAAGTTTAGGAATTTACCCTTTCATCCGTCCTTTTAAGTTTATTTAAATATAAAGATATTTAAGTATGCTACATAGATCATAAAATATGAAGAACCAAATTTGAAATTATCTAAATATGCTGCAAATTCGAAATAAGAAAGAGTATCTCCATACAAAAAAAAAAAAAAAAACGCGGCAACGCATAATGTATGAATTTATTAAATTAAGACACCATCTATTAGGATCTGGGATTTATTATATAGATATGACATAAGTAGATAATACATTCAAATTCCACGGCATACATGAAACACTGTCGAAGCTATATATTTTTTTAGAAGAAGGTCTAGCGTCATTCTCAAATGCTAGCGCCAACATCAAGAGAAACAATATCTTCATTGGAATAGAAGTTGAAATAGACCCTTGTTGCTTGACGAAGAGTACCTACTACTTTTTCAATTGTAAATTAGACGCGATCAATCGAATAAGAATAATGGAAAAAAATATAAGTATAATAAATGGCAAGTATACAACGTACAAAATAGAATGAATATTTTACAAACCTCCCATGATCCTGAAGATAATTGCATTATTAATGACCAAGGTCAACGGTGGAACACTCCGTCGAACAACGACATCAATAAAGCGATCACACCAATCATTAGTCAATACACAGGACATTTCACCACCGCTAATTATAGTGAAAAATAAGAATAAAAAATAAAAAACATGAAAAATATGAAAAAAAAGCTACCTTGAATCTTGAAGTTGTAATCTAATTGACTTAGAAGAAGGAGAACCAGGCAAAGATATAGTAAGAACACGATCAATATGCACCAAACGTGCAAAGATATCTGTAATGGACGATATACAAAAATGAGGATTATATTTGTTGGATTAATAAAAAAAATTGCAAACCTCGCAATATGAAATCATCACCATAATCCTGATCCAAAATTTGCCTAATGGTCACAAAATTAAAACTCGTGCCAATAATGTTGTATTCCAAAGGCTCGAATATTTGCATCGATGCAATAAACTCAAGACTATACATATGATTGGTAAATCTAATGGGCATTGAATTTGCAACAACCGACACGTTTTTTATAAAAAAAATCTTTGGATTCAATTAAAAATCTCTCGAACCTAGAAACCAATATACACGGAATAAGCCCATGAATCCTATGACCCTGCACATGGAATACAAAAATTCCAAATCAAGACAGTATCACTATTGTCAAATATACATTATAAAATACATAGGCAAATCGAAGAAAATAAATAAATATATGCAAATATATATTCGGTCAAATGTATATAATGTACCTCGGAATCCATCATCAATACAATCATCCCACCACGGCCTTTAATGACCCAAGAATGTAAAACTCTAATATGAATTAGCATCGTACATAAGTCACATAGACCAAGCAACAACACAGATGATATCATTATGTATTAGCAAAAAGCAAGAGAGATAAAGGGTTCAATGGAAATGAAAAAAACTTCCACTAAAAAGTAGATATATAAGCACTCATATATATATAAACTACCTTGGTAACACAATATTTTATCAATCAAGCATTTACACTTGATAAAATTCATGAGAGTAAAATTTGATCTAATTAGTGTACACTCAACAAAAATTAAGCGCATTCCATGTAAAAAATTAATGATATTTTGAAGAAAAAAAAAAGACTTTTGCAACAATACTTATGTTAAAAAAAAATATATATATATAATAAGACAACTAACATAGAAAATCATATCAAATAAGACATAACTATAATTTTAAAATATAATTGAAACCGATATAGGTAAATAGAACGAAGTCGTTGGTAAATTATTTTTTAATAACAAAAATTGAACACCTAAATTGGTTAACTAACGGCCAAACATTTATATGAATTGATCGCCATATACACTGGTACGTGAAAATTTGAAGGAACATAACCGAATAATAATAATTCTTGTAGAGCTTTTTCAAACATTTGAAATAATGTAGCATTGAATATTTTTTTTTTTTACTACAATAATTACTAAAAAGATATGATAAAAAAAATAGAGTAGACTAACAATATCAGAAAAATATTGGAAAAAATGTCCAATGTAATAAACCATTTTTTTATTTAAATATTGCAAAAAAAAAAAAAGTCTCAATTAACATGTAGATGCGTTGCAAAAATTTATAGCACACCAAAAAACAACAATTTATGTCTGCAAGAGGGAACCAAAAGGTTCAATATATATCCGAGAAATAAACGACACAAGGTATTTCAATATATGAAACAAAAATCACAACAACCCACCACCTAGAGCAAATGACGCGGTAAGGAAATAGTGAAATACTTCCTATCATACCCAAAAACCAAAAGCTCACCATGACCAAGACCTAAGGACCTAACCACATCAGACCCACATACGGGAAAAACGAACAATAAGGTTCTTATCATTCCTCCCAAAACGCCTGAACTCGTAATGGACAAAGTAAATACGTCCGGTATAAGTGTAACACAAAGGAATGGTCATAGAATCACATCCAAATAGAATGGATGCAGACGATGGAAGAGTCTGCACATAATTTTTTTTTAAACGTTAGAATACACATTCGTAAATGCTAATATTACATACAGGAGTATCTAAAGACAAACACCACATATGCCATAATAAAAAATATATAAACTCACCAAACGACTGCGTCACTCACTGGAATCATGACTTGGTCGGAGTTTTTCGAAAAATATTTTCCTACTCCCCCGCAAGAGTACGGGATCGTCGTAGTAGTGAAAGTAGACTTGGACCAAGTAGTTATCGAACCCAAAGGATTTAGGAGTGCAGTGGAGCCCCAAAGTTGTGCGTTGGCATGATACTATAGTGACGAGCAAGTTGGCATTTAAAAATTAAACTAAGCGAAAATTAAATCTAGAAAGCGATTAAACAATTAAACTAACTTTCAATTAAGAAAGTGCAAGAGAGAGAAATGCTTCGAGTGTCTTCACAATGTAGTCCATTAGTGTGTGTGACAAATTCACAACCTATCATTGTCTTTTTCTAGATGTTTGCTAAGAGCGATCACGGAAGTGTGTAGACCAATCCCTTTTGAGGCCTAGGTGAACAACGTGGACTAACTAGCAACTCCTAATTATGCCCCATAAACTCCTAAGATCGTGAATACCTAAAAACACGCGATACATCTCTAGAATTCCCCCTTCACTAAGTACCTGAATTATCAAATTAAGATACCTAATGTCTAATGATGGGGGATCTAGCAACCGACCACCCCCTCTCGGGCAACCGATTACTATTTAACTCAAATTAATTACCCAAAGTTTTCACCTAAATACCAATCATGCATATCCAACTCTCGTTGCAATACACAAAATTAAATACCTAAGCTAATCAAATCAACTAATTAATTGAGACATACAAAGCCCATCAATAGAAACATTCACATCAAGAAATAAGCATAATCAAAGCTATAAATCCATCAACACACTAATTTCATACATTGATTCAACACTCAAAGCAAAGAAAATTAGCTCATGGCTAATAAGCTAAAATAACAAATAAAAATGAAATTAACCATTAAAGCTTGAATTAAAAGAAAGATATCACCTCTTGTGATGAAATGGAAATACAAATCTTCAATAGCTTCAATCCTTGCTTGAAATGTAAAAACTACTAATAAAATATTAATCTAATCTATTCTAGAAATTAAAAGAAAAAAATGCAAAAGAAAAAAATAAAAGAAAACTATCTAGGGGATTAGGGTTCTTCTGTGTGATGGTTCCTGTGTTTTTCCTAAATCTGAGAAATGAAGTATATATAGTGTGGAAATAGGACTTGAGACGAATTTGCAATTAAATCCCTGAAAAATGATGAATTTTCGGATTTTTCAAAATTTTCGCTGAGTTGACTCGGTCAACTCGGTCAACTCGACCGAGTTGACCAACTCGACCGGACCTCTTGGTCGAGCACGGCAAAATTGGCTCGCAACTCTCTGTTAAAACCGACATTGACTCGCACGAGTCGGGTGACTCGGTCGAGTAGCTTGGTCGAGCTCGGTTTGGCTTGGAAACGGCGTCGTTGATGGTTTCTCAAATTCCGGCCAAGTCTGCCTTCTTTCCGGCGAGTTAACGGTGGCTCGAGGCGGTGGTGCGGCTTTGGGCGGCGGCGAGCTTCTGCAGTTTCCGGCGAGCTTCAATTCCGGTGCTGCTATGGAGCTTTCCAGCGAGCTCCTTATCAATTGAAAATGGCGTGAATGGCTGGCGTCGAGCTTCGAACTCCGGCGCTGCAAATTCCGGCAAGATAACAGCTATTCCTTTTTCCAATTTCATTTCCGGCGAACGGAGCTTTACAGATGTGTATACTTTCTCTTTCTGCGATTTGAAACGGGCAGCTGCTTCTTTCTTTCTCAATCTGCTGAAATGGACGTGGGTTTCTAATTTTTTCAAAGCCAAGTTGACCTTTTCCTCTTTTGGAAATTGTGGGCCCGCAATTATTTTGTTGTTTCATCCATTCAAGTGAGTCACGTGGCCTAGCTTCAGCAAATTCCTTTCTTTAATTATCAAATAGGCCTTTTCCTTGGGCGGTTCACTTGAGCTTCATGCCTCCAATCCTCTTTCCAATTAATTACAGCAAGTTAATTCCTTTGTGGGCCTCAACAATTGTTTTTCCATGGGCTTGTGAATTTAATTTCTCAAATTGGGCCGACCTTCTTTTGAATTTCATTGGGCCCAATTCGTTTCCTTCTCGGTTTTTCTCTTCACTCGACCTCAATAAATTAAAGGCTCGTGTTTACTTTCTAAAATTCTCCATTTTTCTGCAAAAATTAACACAAACACCCTTCTCGACAATTAAGCACAAATGATCAAATTAATGTAAATAAATGCAAGAAATCCAATTAAAATAGGCAAAAATACTACACGAATTTCGAGCAATTTTCACACTAATCAAATCACAAACAACAGACACTTGAAAATTTGCAGGCAACCTCTGAAGCTGCATAGAACACAAAGCGCAACTGAGGAGAGAAATTATCTTATAAATAGAGGAAGATAACAAATAAAACATATGCAAACCACAACCCATGTGATCGAAGGAGGAGGGCGAATTTTGCGAACTGGCAAGCGGGATGGATCCCCAAAAGTAAGTCCAAACATATCTAAAGAGGATATATATATATATATATATATATATATATATATATATATATATATATATATATATATATAATCACATACAAAAATACAACAACTTTTTTTATAATAAATGGACAAACAATAAAAATTAAAAAAAACAAAAAAGAGAACACATCCTTTTCATCCGATAAAAATACTGAACAACGATCCTTGTAATAGGGAGAAACACAAAACGTATCATTCCCGTCATACAAAACAGTGATAGATCCTATATCCTACAACATAATACCCTTCAAGAAATAGCTCCAATCACAAGTAAACTCGCAATCATCCTGGCCGAGATAACACCTACAATAGGCAGCTCTACCCGTTGAAGTCCTAATCATACAAGTCAGAGGAAAGATAACTTCAGAGTTAATACGTTCAGTCCCAAGCCAAAGCAACGTCGACAGCGAACCTAGCCTACAAAAAATTAGAAACTTGTTTACGCACACATGAAATAGCGGACCAAAACAAAAAATCGTCCATCAGGGTAAGAAAAAGATCTGTGAAAATTTTGGTACATAAATATACCTTGATAAATTCTAAAAATTTCCAGCGACGCAGACACGCAACGGAAGGAAAAAAGGGGGAGAAAGCAACCCAGACAATGTGGCAAGTGAGATGAATTGTATACATAAGATCAATTCACATATGAACACACAGAATTTGGAAAAAAATGGAAGAGGCGGATTCTGAAGATAAGTCTGTATCATTAGGATTTTTTCACAAAAGAAATTCGGCAAGTCAAAAAAAGGATCAAATTAGGAAACGTGCTAACGATGAGAGATATTATAAGTACTATTTCTGTAACGCCCCGAACCCAGAATATATTAATTATATCGGATTCGAAGTGTTATTGTGATCAAAAGTCCGAATTATAAAAATTTTGGAAGGAATAATACTGAATTGAGAGACAGAAGTTTATGTAGCGGATAAGTGGGAAGGAATATTAGAATGTAAGTGTGTTTGTATATATATATATATATATGGATAGAGGGTTCTATATCTTCAGAATAATACACACTGAGTTTGGATAATTTAAACACACGGAAAGAGTATCGTCTTGCATAACAGTAGCGATAACATTTATTCGGTAAATAGAAATAGTAGGCATCGTGGTATTAGTAATAATATTTTAAGCAAATGGGAGACTTTGTGTCTTCTGTGTCACTGTCCTTGCTCCCCATAATTGTAATCTGCAAGGGGTTAGGAAAAGGGGGCGTGAGAATTGAATTCTCACTTATGGGTGATTGCAACATCATGGGATTGGTAAATCCGAAATATATTAAGTTATACCTATTAATAAAAAGTTTATTTTATTTAAACAGTTGACGTATATAAAAGATTATAAAATTTAAACGGTACTTAAGCATATTTCACATGGTATACTTGAAATAACACAAGTTGATTCACATTAGGGCAAAGCCCAAAGTCATATCACGTATTATCACAAACTGACAAACCATAAACGTACGACAATTCCACTTCCAACAAAGTTACTCTTTTCAACTCCAACAAATCAACAAAGTTATCCTTTTCAACTCCAACCAAAACTTACTTCATCCAATCACACAAGCTCACATCATCCAACCTTATAACATCCCTCAAAATAAGCAAGTATCAATGGCCTTCTTCCCAGTGCGTCAAACGACAGCTGACCGGGGACCAGATCTACTTGATCAACAACCTTGATTCCGAGGGCGTCCCCGACAGCAGCCCCGGAGGTCGGATTTAAAACTCGATCCCGACTCCGTACATACTGACTCTCCACAAAACTGACTCAATAAACTTTACAAAGAATAAAACTTGACTGACAACTGAACTGATTCATGCTCATGTAAGGTGTTTACTCATGCAGTGGTGATCGATTCACAAAACAACAGGTAATATATAACATATATAGTTATATCACATAATCCAAACAGTTATATAGATAGGTGTTACATTTATGTTGGATTAGGTATTTTTGATTTGATTTAATCGAGTTCAGGAAATACCGGCACGACGTTATTATTAGCAGATCAATCAACAGATCATCACCCACCTGATTGTTCTGAGTTCCGGGAATATTGGGTAGGCAGACAATCGAGTCCTTCGTGCGTGTTCCGAAAGGTACCGAATCCTAATAAGGAGTATTTCGATTAAAAGATTGACTTTTGAATTTGAAAAGCTTAAGAGTGCGAAACTCGAGGATTGAGTAGGTCGTTGTCTTCAGAAAACTATTGAAAACTTAAAGTTTTCAAAGGTTGATTTCAAATTGGTAAGTACACCTCTTTTAAAGGGAAGGTGTATTAGGGGAGTGTATTTACTAAATTCAGTGTTGCAACAGGGGTGTATTTACTAAATTCAGTGTTGCAACAGGGGGTGTATTTACTGAAATTGGTGGTGTAACAGGGGGTGTATTTACTGAAATTGGTGGTGTGACAGGGGTGTATTTACTGAAATTGGTGGTGTGACAGGGGGTGTATTTACTGAATTGAGTGCTGTTCTCAGAAAGGCCTTTTAAGGGAAAAAAATCATTATTAAACTTGGAAAAATACTTAGAGAGAAAAAAAAATAAGATTATTATTTAATGAAATTAAAGAAAAGGTTATTCTTTCTTAAGAGTTCTAATTCTCGTTTTTAAACGAAAACTTGAATATAAAACTTTTCTTTTCTAAACTTATTAAAAGACTTTATTTTTTGCGTTTTCTAAACATTTATTCAAACGAGTTTCCCTTTGATTACGAAATTTATTCAAACGTGTTTTTAATCCTTGAAAAACATCAAAACAAGGATACTATAGGATTTTGCTAATATCATCATAATACTAAAAACAATGATATTAAACATTCATAAGAAAAATACTAGTCCTCTAAGTCATTACTACCATTCATCTAAAACAATAATATTTCAACATTCAACTACTAATACTAAATACTAAACTAAGAATCCAATCTCATGGTTTGGGAAAGAAATAAAACAAAGAAACAATCTATCCAAAAACTCACTTCTAAAGAGTGATACAAGTGAAACAAAACAATAATACTAAATAGGTTGATAACTAACACTAATTCATCTAACCACTAACAGTAAGTTTTCTTTCATTTCTTTTCTTGTTCTAAGCTTCTAACAATTTACAAAATAACCCAAAATCTACCCAAGATAAAAACGAAGATAGAAACCTTACGAGCTTCAGTTTGAGGCGTTAAACGGGCGGCCTAACGGCGTCGTTTCGAAACCCGGAAAATATTCACGAAAATTGGGCAGCCTTACGACGTTGTTTGGGAATTCGGAAAAACGATTTGGGCAGCCTAACGGCGTCGGTTTGAAATCCCAGAAATTTGGCGATAACAACCGGTTCAACGGCGTCAAAATCGATCGGAAATTAAATGAAAAGAACGGTTACGGGTGAAAATTGAAATTGAACTTCAAAGAGTGGAATTGAAAGAGGGCTTTTTGTATAGACTTACTGGAAGAGGAGAAATCAAGAGGTGGCGGCGGCGCTTCGGCTGAGGCGCGACGGGAGAGCGACGGCAGCAGGGGGAGGGGGAGCGCGACGGGAGCAGGGGAGTCGTAGCCTGGGTTTCGTCGCGTCTGGGCTGGTCCACGGTGGAGTGGTGACGGCGGTGGGAGGCTTCGCGGCTGAGCGGAGCTCCGGCGGCGCTTGTCGATCGAGCGGCGGCGTCGTTCGCCGTGGCTTCACGGTGGCGTGAAGAGGACAGCGGCAGAGGAAGGTGGCTCCAGCGGCGACGCGGCGTGCGGTGGGCGGTGCTAGGTTCGTCGGCCGGAGGAGGAGAAAGGAGGCGGAAGGAGGCGGAGGAAGGAGGAGGCCGAAGGAAGGAGGAGAGAATTTTTTTTTTTAGAGAGAGAAAATTTCTGCGTGAAATGAAAGAAATGAATGAGGAGAGATACAAATTTTCTTTTATACCCTCATTTTCCAAACTTATCTAATCCTAAATTCTTATCCAAAATTTTCGATATTTTCGTTCCCAAATGATACGGTTCAAGGATTGTTTGGTTCACGAGTATAATCCCGATTAAGAAAATAATACAGTTTTTAAACTCAAGTAATATTTTATTGTATTCTGATTTTTCTCAATAAATTAAACGGATCGAAATCCTTAATTTAATTTGAAAAATTAATTTCTCGTAGTCCTTTATTCGTTTGAAAGAATTCGTTTTATTTCTTCGAATTTAGGAAATTTATAAAAAAAAAGGGTATGTATATTTAAATACACAAATAGCACACAAAATAATTAAAATAAAAGAAACAAAGAAGAGAAAATAAAATAAAATAAAATAAAAATGTTTATAATTAAGAAAAGGGTATAGAACGGGACGGGGTATTACAATTTCCTAAATTGGCAAAATTTCAATATGAATCGAATTATAGATCTACATTAATTAAAAGTTTAATCACACTTTATAATATATGACTTTTTTCAAAAAAATTAGAAATCAAATATCGCCGATTATATTGCAACACACACAATAATCACCTAGTGAAACCAGAAACTTCTAAAATTTGTGGAAGTTTAAAATATCAAAGTTTCTAATTTTCGAAATTTAAAATTAGTAAAACGGCAAATAAAAAAAGATCAAATTAGAAGAAGTGCAAATTATCGGAATTATAAATTATTCAATTAGTAAATCTATAATTTCCCAAATCATTAGAATTTAAAATTAATTGGAATATGTGAAATTATATTAGATTTTGTTCCAATAAAATAATTCTAAGATTTCAGAAAAATTAGGAATCAATTAAAATATCTAATCTAATACGTATATAGCAATGGAAAAAATATAGGCAATTATACTGCAACACACATTATCATTCTTAATATGATTTTCAAAAAATTAAAGGTAATTTTTTTATACTCTCCCAGTCAATTGAATTACGTGAAGTTAGTTAATCATCCAAGTGAAACCAGAAACTTCAAAAATTGTGGAAGGTTAAAATACTGAAGTTAATAATTTTAGAATTTTAAAATTATTAAATCGGAAAACAAAAAGGGGCCAAATTAGGAAAAGTTAAAATTATCAGAGTTAAAAAAAATTCAAACCTTGTATTTAACAAATAATTAGAATTTAAAATTAATAGGAATATGTGAAATTATATTAGATTTGGTACGAATATGATAATGCTAAGATTTTCTCAAAATTAGGAAACAATAAAAATATCCCACACATATATAGTAATGGAAATAATATCGCCGAATATAGTGCAACACAAAACATAATTCCTAACATGATTTTAAAAAAATTAAAAATTCTAATATACCCTACCGGAGAATTTGAATACGTGAAATTAGATTAGAAAATGTTAAATAGATTTATTCCAAGATTTCGGCAATGGAAAAACAAATCGCCGATTATTAAGCAACACAAATATATTTTCACGTAATATGATTTCCGAATATGGAAGGTTTTGAATATTAATTGAATAATAACTCTCAAATAATTAAAAGATTAGTCAAAACCCAAGAATTTTTTAATGGCAAGCAATTAGGAAAACTAAAAAGGACCAAAATAAGAAACCAGTAATATTTCACTGAATTACTCATTTTTGGATATTAATTAATTGAATAATAAGTCTTGAATATCCGAGGAAAGTTTGAATATTGAAGACCACAATTTTCGGAAATAATAATTGAATATCCGAGGAAAGTTTGAATACTGAAGACCACAATTTTCGGAAATTTGGGAAAAAATTATCCATGGAAGGTTTTGAATGTTAATTGAATAATAACTCTTAAACAATTAAAAGAATACCAAATCGCAGGATTTATTACATGGCAAGAATTTAGGAAAGCCAAAAAAAGACCAAAATAAGAAATCTACTAATTTCATTGACTTTCTTATTCCTTGTTATTAATTGAATAATAACCCCTAAAATGATTAGTTAAATCGCCTAATTATTATGCAACACACACAATAATTACTAATATGATTTTCCACAAAAAATTCTATTATAAATTAAAATTAATTGTAATATGTGAAATTATATTAGATTTTGATCCAATAGAATAATTATAAGATTTTCGCAAACTTAGGAACCCACACATATATATCAATGGGAAAAATATATATAGTCTATTATATACCATCCAAATAAATTCATTAACCAATATAAAAAGTGAGAGGAATGAACACAAAAGTTCATTATTTCCGATTCCTAAAAATAGTAATTATGGAATAAAAAAATGACCAAATTAGGAAGAAGAAATTCGGCAAGAAAAAAAAGGAAAACATTAGGAATTGTCCAAAGTATAGGATTAAATAAAATTTCAAATTCCTGAAACAAAAAAAGATGAGGATGAACGTTGAATGCTTGATTGGAAAATAGATCAATCTTAATAAAGGAATTTAATCTTAGATTAATAATAAATAAGAAGAATTTAATTTAATACATCACTTTTGTTCGGAACAAAATTGAAAAAGAATAGTATCAATCAACATACAAATATCCACAAATGGGATTGAAGCTAAACTTTGGACAAAATGGAAAAATGAAGAAATCGAGCAAACTAAACTAAACCAATACTACATCTCTTGGATCGAATCAACCGGAAGATGTTGGGAAAATAGGGGTGCCCGGAATCTATTCGGGATGAAATTTAAATACGAATTTAAATACAATTATTACTAGCATGAATTAATCCTAATTAATTCAAATAATAATTCCAACAACAATTTTAATCATCATGCATGTTGAATTAATTCACATAAAATCTATGGCGGAATAAACAAGAAATTATGTGACTTACGTACCTCTCGTAGAACTGGCCTTTGAATAAAACGGGATAAACACGAACACGCTTTATCAACCCAAAAGCCTTCTCAAGTATTTCCCTTTCGCCTTACTTGATCACCGGTGGGAGATGCTTTCAAGTAATTTAAATAACTAAGGAAAAAGAAAAATATTGTTGCTGATTTTTTTTTCAACACTGTGAAACTGTAAACTTGAGATGAAATAATCATCCCCTACTTATAGGACAAGGGATTTTCGAAATTTTCATATATTTTAGAGGTGGAGAAAATCTTTTCTTAGCCTCTAAGAAATCTTGAATATATCCCATATATTCTTTTCTCCATAATAAAATATTCCACAAAAATCTCAACCTCCTCCTAATAAGCATATTTTCGAAAATATTAAAGAAAGAATCCAAGATTTGGATCTTCTTGAATATATGAGATAATCTTGTATTCCAAGAATACTTATCTTCCATAATATCTTTACAAGAAAATCAACAAGATCTTTTCTTTCTCCTAATATATCTTTTTCGAAATATCATGAAAAAATCAGCAAATATATTTTCTTTTATTTTAATCACCTTATCATTATTGGGCTACTTAATTGGGATACTTGAGGGGCCTTAAGGAGAATTAAGATTAGACCTCCTAATGGACTTCTGAATTTCAATATTGAGCCCCAATATAATTCAATCCATTAATATTAATTATTACCACTAATAAATTAATATTGCACTATCCATCTTAATCCATATTACGATAATATGGGCTCCCGGATATTTTTTCCCGCGTTTAAGATTATCAAGTCCATTAATTAATTAAGCTTCTGAATAGCTCTAAATTAATTAATATATTTCACCTTGGAGTAAAGACAGCTCAACATTATTATTCGTACCGAAGAAACTAATTCTTCACTTGCAAGATTTGGTACAATAAAACTTCTGAGCCCACCAAGAGGACTAATCACACGAGCCGTACTCGCACGCGTTTCTCCGTATTAAATCTTAGCAACCGTCGTATGATTAATATTACTGCCCAAGACACAAAGTTCGAAGTCACAATGATTCTCACCCAACATGAATCAAAGCAGTAACCATTAAGCACACACGGTCCTATTTAAGTGACGGAGATTAAGAAATCAACAACCACTGAGGTCTAATTCTTCACCTTTCAGAACAGAAGAATTTATCCTCGTTGTAGGTCCTCTTCAACACATACTAAATGTGCTAGTGCAATCTCTTAGTCAAGACAGACCAATCTGAGCCTTACACATCGACCTTTCACGGCGGATTGTTCAATTCCACCTAGGTCGTGAAAATATACGTTTAGTTACAAGTAAACTGTTAATGTTGTCTTCCGTGATCGGGTATCACCACATTAACTACATTGTAACATGTACTATATATTGAACGGTTTGCAATAGAAATTCAACATTCAATCATAACTAAAGCAAATGCGATAAAATAATTATTCTCATAAAACGAGTGTTTGATACACGAGTTATACAAAGTAAAAGCATACTTTCACGTATAACTCCAACCATCTCCCACTTATACTTAAAGTCTGCTTTTAGTATTCATCACGCATGTCTTAGTGTAGTAGCTCTCCGTGACATCTCATGTCAACCTACACTAACCTAATAATTCCTCCCACTTATACTTAAAGCAGATTGGCAATAGTCTTGACTCCCATTCCATCCACATGTCTCTCGAATGTATTCAGAGGCAGACCCTTTGTGAATGGATATACTAGGTTGTCCTCCGACATTTATCTTTGCCACCTCTTTATCTCCTCTCTTAACGATTTCTCGTATAAGATGGTGTTCTTCTTTCAATGTGTTTGCTGGCCTTGTGGGCTCTCGGTTCCCTTGAATTTGCAACTGCTCCGGCACAATGATTGTGATGAGCAAATTCGGAACAACGTCCAAGTCCACTAAGAAGTACTTGAGCCAAACCGCTTCTTTCGCTGCTTCGCAAGCAATTACTTATTCGGCTTTCATGGTCGAATCGGCGATGCATTTCTGCAAATCGCTTCTCCATGTCATGGCTCCTTCTCCCATGCAAAACACACTACCCGTGGTAGTTATTTTGGAATCTATATCTGATTGGAAATTTGAGTCCGTGTATCCCATGGGAATTAGATTGTCTGATTGTTAAATCAGCATTCCATACCAAGTTCTTTTCAGAAACTAAAGAACGCATTTAATTGCAATCTAATGTGCTTTCCCGGGGTTACTTTGATATCTTGCCATCATGCCCACGGCAAAGCAGATATCCGGTCTCGTACACAACGTTGCATACATAAGACTTCCTACGTCCGAAACGTACGGAACGTCTTTCATGTCATCTATCTCCACTTGCGTCTTAGGGCATATTTCTTTGGATAGATGGATTCCGTGCCTACAAGGTACAAAACCTTTCTTGGAATCTTGCACGCTGATATGCTTCAAAACAGTGGCTTTGTATGAAACTTGCGATAAGCCCAACATCTTCCTCTTGCGATCTCGAGTGAACTTGATCCCAAGGATGTGACCGGCTTTTCCCTAAGTCCTTCATATCAAACTGATTTGACAGCCATACCCTTACGTCTGACAATACCTTTACATTGTTTCCAATGAGCAGAATATCGTCTACGTATAATACTAAGAATACCACCGCAGTTCCGTCACATCTTTTGTACACACAACTTTCGAACTTGTTTTGATCACAAACCCATAAGACTTAATTAATTGATCAAAACACTGGTTCCAAGTACGCGATGCTTGCTTAAGTCCATAAATGGATCTCTTAAGCTTGCATACGAGGTGCTCTTGGCCTTTTTCAACGAAACCTTTGGGCTGTTGCATATGGATCCCATCAAGACTTCCGTTAAGGAAAGCTGTCTTGACATCCGTTTGCTAGATCTTGTAATCTAAGTGCGCAGCGATCGACAAGAGAATACGGATGGACTTAAGCATAGCTACAGGCCACATGCCACAAGCCTTGCTTTGAAGGTCTCTACCCTTCCGTCCGGTCCTCTTTTCCTCTTGTAAACCCACTTGCATCCAATGGGCTCTACCCCATTAGGTGGATCAACCAACTCCCACACTTGATTATAATCCATCGAACCCACCTCGGTTTCCATTGCGGTTTGCCACACTTCCGCGTCTTTGTCTTGGATTGCCTCGTCGTACGTTCATGGGTCTGATTCATCGTCGGGAATCAAATCCGAAGATTCTCCAATTCCCATGAATCTCTCGGGTTGCCTTGCAATCCTCCCACTACGACGGGGTTCCGGTTGTGAAGGTATGACGTGTGGTATATCATCTTGTATACTTGGTATAGGAGTTTGCCCTCTTAACTCGTCAAAGGTAATCTCACTTCTGGGCTTTCTTTTGTTCATATAGTCTTCCTCCAAGAATTTAAAGTGCGAACTAATCACGGTCCTTTAATCCTTGAGACTATAGAACATACACCCTTTCGTTCCCATGGGATATCCTATAAACAACCTTAATTCCGAACATGGATCCAATTTACCGGCTTCCTTGTCTAGCACGTATGCCGGACAACCCCAAATCTGCAAGTGTCTTAGACTGGGCTTGCGCCCCGGTCCACAATTCCATTGGGGTTTTAGGAACCGATTTGGATGGCACCAAGTTTAGAATGTAAGTCATTGTTTCCAAGGCGTTACCCCAAAACGACTTGGGTAAATCCGAATAACTCATCATGGATCTGACTATTTCTAAAAGAGTCTGGCTCCTTCGTTCCACCACACCGTTCTATTGAGGGGTTCCGGATGTGGTCAACAGGGATACAATCCCTTCTTCCGATAGGTAGTTCAAGAATTCATTGCTAAGGTATTCGCCTCCACGAACAAATCGTAGAGACTTGATACTTCTTTCCCTATGCATCATAAGGTAGATGTATCTGTATCTTGAGTAATCATCAAATTACTCATACCTCTTCTTGCTATGATCGTCATTGAACCACACATATCGGTATGAACGAGTTCTAACACTTCCGTAGTTCTATTCCCCTTGGCTCCAAATGCCCTCTTGGTCATTTTACCCTCTAAACAGGATTCACAAGTTGGAAACGGTTCGACTTGGAATGATTCCAAGGATCCGTCTTTCACCAATCTCTCTATCCACTTTAGATTAATATGACCTAGTCTAAGATGCCATAGAAGTGTTTCGTTCATCTCCGAAGAATGCTTTCTTTTATTACTCGAAATAATCGATGTGTTATTAGATTTAATTTTGTGAGTGGTGTGCCCAAAAATGGTATAAAGATCATCCATTGAAGTTCCGAAACAGATAAACTCATCGTTTCAAGCAATAATAACATCCTTATTAAAAGAAACTGAGTATCTATTCAAACAGTTTAGAAACTGAAGGTTGAGTTCTTTCTAAACTAGGAACATGAGGAACGTCTCTCAAGACCATAACTCTATCTTCACAAGATAGGCGCACTTCTCCCACTGCTTCAGCTGCCACTCTTGTAGCATTGCCCGATGTGATGGGGATCTCACTTCCGTTAAGTCGTCGGGTTAGCTTAAACCCATGAAACAAATGTGATCAGTAGCTCTCGTATCCACTATCCACGAATAGACAGCATACGCCACTTCACAAGTTTCAACGACTAAGGTGTGTGAATTACCTAACTTTCCTAGCCTCTTAGGCTTGGAACAGGCAGACCTCCATTGTCCTCTCTCACCGCAACTAAAACACTTCCCCTTTGATGCTAGCCTTTGCATTTGTCTTTCGCAACAATTGGGTTTGCTTGGATCCGGCCTTTGGTTCTCTTCCTCTCTTTCCCTCCCTTGGGACCAAAAGAGGTAGACGGACCATTAGCCACCATAGCACTAGACTGGTGCTCCATTTTCACCTCCACCGAAACTAAAGCTTGCAAGAGCTCGGGCAAACGATTTGTCCGTTCATTCATCTGACAGCTCAGATGAAACTACTCAAAGCTTCTCGGTAGAGAATGGTATATGAAAGCAATCAAAATCCGCACCAAGTACTTCCAACTTGTTAAGGTATGCCATTTTCTCGAGAACGTGCTCCCTCACGGGCGTTCCCTCCACCATTTCCAACTTGAACGAGTCATGTTTGGTGAACTGATTAGTCATGGGTTTGATGTGAAGATATCTCTTCAAGGTTTTCCATGATTTCAACAGCGGATACAATGTCTTCATGAACGCGCCTCACATCCTCAGACAGAGTTGTCAAGATGATGCACTTCATATTGTCACGCTGTCAATCATAAACTGCCTTTTTCCCATTGCTTGACTTATCATTAGGCTTGCCGGGTTTATTAACGTGAATAACCCAATTGTGTTTTCGTGCAGTAAGGACAAAAATTAAAAAAAACATTTCCAATCGATATAATTCTCTCCAAAAAGTTTATTAACTTTAAGTATATTAAACAGTGGATTAAAAGGTTGCGACATGATGAAATGAGAATAAACATACATTCATATTAATATCTAGAAAAATACGAAATTATCACATAATTCGATCACATCAATTATATTGAAACCTTAAAACAATATAATCATGCATCAGCCAACATCTCGAAACAATTTAAATGCGCCACGAGGGGTGGTCTATACATTTAAATACATTCAAGCGGATCACAAACTTAAAAGTTACAAATCCTTAATTCAAAATTAATAGTTGGCTCCCACTTTGACCACATAGAAATTGACAGGGACTCCGAGGGGAGTAAGTTAATATCAATTTCCTATGCCTAAGTAATAACCATAATTAAATACAGGATTATTATTTCGCTTTGAGCAAGCCACTCGTGGTGAGGGTCAATACCGCCACTAGTAATAATCCACAATCATCATTTCGGAATTTATTCATGTGAAATCCGTTCTTTTGGCCGATCCGAGGGGGAAATGTATTCCAAAAGAACTTCACAAATAAATAAATTATGGAGGCCAAAATAATCCAATTTTAATATCCGGAATAAAATTGCGATTATAAAAACATACTTAGTAATTTTCGAAAGTAAGGTTTTTCTTGGACAATTAAATTCATGCAAACACATATTAACAAATAATAATAAGTGCACGAAATAAAACATCCATCAAAACAAAATTAAACACATTGGAGCACTCAAATCCAATTGTCACGGTTTAATTTCTTCACGTCTTGATGCGAAAAATTGTCCTTGTTGCTTTCCGACGTTCGTCTCGACGTGCTCCCACTCGAACAGCAACACTTCTTCAAAAACAGCATCGTTTGGGGTTCGGGACGACGTTTAAAATCACACGAAAAAAAACACGAACTGAAAAAATTCCACGGCCTGAGATACAGCGTGCGTCGGCCCACGAAGTGGGCCCGCGCGCTTCCCGGTCCGAGAAGCGCTGAAACGCTGCCCGAGGCGCGCCGAAGCGTAGCCCCGAGGTGCACCCGAGGGCACCCGAGGCGCACCCGAGGCGCCCCGAGGCGCTGCAGCCCGCGCCCGAGGCGCGCCCACGCGTGCGCGCGGCGCCGTGCCCCCGTTGCGCACGGCGTGCGCTGTGCACCCCCGTGCGCCGTTTTTTTCACCGTTCGTCCTCGTTTTCTTCACCCCTTGCATGATTTTACGTCCATACACGCGCCACGCTTGTATGCGTCGTCCGGGTACGCCGTTTTTAATTCTTCGTTCTTCGTCACGATCCGGTTACAATTTATTTTTACAAAAAAATAAATACTAGATCAAGACTAGTCTATTACAATGATCGACTCAAAATAAAAACAACTAATCTACTCGTGGATTTTCTCACGAGAAAAATGAATTCGAACGAATCGAATTAAAAATAATTAATTCACACGCATGAAATTAACAACATTAAAACCATGACAATTGGATACCTGCAAAAAAGATCTAACAATTCTACTATCCAATTTCAATTTAATGTTCTAACAATTTAAATTCCAATTTAAAATTCAGAGCCCGAAACCGTGGCTCTGATACCAGTTGTTGGGAAAATAGGGGTGCCCGGAATATATTCGGGATGAAATTTAAATACGAATTTAAATACAATTATTACTAGCATGAATTAATCCTAATTAATTCAAATAATAATTCCAACAACAATTTTTATCATCATGCATGTTGAATTAATTCACATAAAATCTATGGCGGAATAAACAAGAAATTATGTGACTTACGTACCTCTCGTAGAACTGGCCTTTGAATAAAACGGGACAAACACGAACACGCTTTATCAACCCAAAAGCCTTCTCAAGTATTTCCCTTTTGCCTTACTTGATCACCGGTGGGAGATGCTTTCAAGTAATTTAAATAACTAAGGAAAAAAAAAATATTGTTGCTGATTTTTTTTTTCAACAATGTGAAACTGTAAACTTGAGATGAAATAATCATCCCCTACTTATAGGACAAAGGATTTTCGAAATTTTCATATATTTTAGAGGTGGAGAAAATCTTTTCTTAGCCTCTAAGAAATCTTGAATATATCCCATATATTCTTTTCTCCATAATAAAATATTCCACAAAAATCTCAACCTCCTCCTAATAAGCATATTTTCAAAAATATTAAAGAAAGAATCCAAGATTTGGATCTTCTTGAATATATGAGATAATCTTGTATTCCAAGAATACTTATCTTCCATAATATCTTTACAAGAAAATCAACAAGATCATTTCTTTCTCCTAATATATCTTTTTCGAAATATCATGAAAAAATCAGCAAATATATTTTATTTTATTTTAACCACCTTATCATTATTGGGCTACTTAATTGGGCTACTTGAGGGGCCTTAAGGAGAATTAAGATTGGACCTCCTAATGGACTTCTGAATTTCAATATTGAGCCCCAATATAATTCAATCCATTAATATTAATTATTACCACTAATAAATTAATATTGCACTATCCATCTTAATCCATATTACGATAATATGGGCTCCCGGTTATTTTTTCCCGCGTTTAAGATTATCAAGTCCATTAATTAATTAAGCTTCTGAATAGCTCTAAATTAATTAATATATTTCACCTTGGAGTAAAGACAGCTCAACATTATTATTCGTACCGAAGAAACTAATTCTTCACTTGCAAGATTTGGTACAATAAAACTTCTGAGCCCACCAAGGGGACTAATCACACGAGCCGTACTCGCACGCGTTTCTCCGTATTAAATCTTAGAAACCGTCGTATGATTAATATTACTGCCCAAGACACAAAGTTCGAAGTCGCAATGATTCTCACCCAACATGAATCAAAGCAGTAACCATTAAGCACACACGGTCCTATTTAAGTGACGGAGATTAAGAAATCAACAACCACTGAGGTCTAATTCTTCACCTTTCAGAACAGAAGAATTTATCCTCGCTGTAGGTCTTCTTCAACACATACTAAATGTGCTAGTGCAATCTCTTAGTCAAGACAGACCAATCTGAGCCTTACACATCGACCTTTCACGGCGGATTGTTCAATTCCACCTAGGTCGTGAAAATGTACGTTTAGTTACAAGTAAACTGTTAATGTTGTCTTCCGTGATCGAGTATCACCACATTAACTACATTGTAACATGTACTATATATTGAACGGTTTGCAATAGAAATTCAACATTCAATCATAACTAAAGCAAATGCGATAAAAGAATTATTCTCATAAAACGAGTGTTTGATACACGAGTTATACAAAGTAAAAGCATACTTTCACGTATAACTCCAACCATCTCCCACTTATACTTAAAGTCTGCTTTTAGTATACATCACGCATGTCTTAGTGTAGTAGCTCTCCGTGACATCTCATGTCAACCTACACTAACCTAATAATTCCTCCCACTTATACTTATAGCAGATTGGCAATAGTCTTGACTCCCATTCCATCCACATGTCTCTCGAATGTATTCAGAGGCAGACCCTTTGTGAATGGATATACTAGGTTGTCCTCCGACATTTATCTTTGCCACCTCTTTATCTCCTCTCTTAACGATTTCTCGTATAAGATGGTGTTTTTCTTTCAATGTGTTTGCTGGCCTTGTGGGCTCTCGGTTCCCTTGAATTTGCAACTGCTCCGGCACAATGATTGTGATGGGCAAATTCGGAACAACGTCCAAGCCCACTAAGAAGTACTTGAGCCAAACCGCTTCTTTCGCTGCTTCGCAAGCAATTACTTATTCGGCTTTCATGGTCGAATCGGCGATGCATTTCTGCAAATCGCTTCTCCATGTCATGGCTCCTTCTCCCATGCAAAACACACTACCCGTGGTAGTTATTTTGGAATCTATATCTGATTGGAAATTTGAGTCCGTGTATCCCATGGGAATTAGATTGTCTGATTGTTAAATCAGCATTCCATACCAAGTTCTTTTCAGAAACTAAAGAACGCATTTAATTGCAATCTAATGTGCTTTCCCGGGGTTACTTTGATATCTTGCCATCATGCCCACGGCAAAGCAGATATTCGGTCTCGTACACAACGTTGCATACATAAGACTTCCTACGTCCGAAACGTACGGAACGTCTTTCATGTCATCTATCTCCACTTGCGTCTTAGGGCATATTTCTTTGGATAGATGAATTCCGTGCCTACAAGGTACAAAACCTTTCTTGGAATCTTGCACGCTGATATGCTTCAAAACAGTGGCTTTGTATGAAACTTGCGATAAGCCCAACATCTTCCTCTTGCGATCTCGAGTGAACTTGATCCCAAGGATGTGACCGGCTTTTCCCTAAGTCCTTCATATCAAACTGATTTGACAGCCATACCCTTACGTCTGACAATACCTTTACATTGTTTCCAATGAGCAAAATATCGTCTACGTATAATACTAAGAATACCACCGCAGTTCCGTCACATCTTTTGTACACACAACTTTCGAACTTGTTTTGATCACAAACCCATAAGACTTAATTAATTGATCAAAACACTGGTTCCAAGTACGCGATGCTTGCTTAAGTCCATAAATGGATCTCTTAAGCTTGCATACGAGGTGCTCTTGACCTTTTTCAACGAAACCTTTGGGCTGTTGCATATGGATCCCATCAAGACTTCCGTTAAGGAAAGCTGTCTTGACATCCGTTTGCTAGATCTCGTAATCTAAGTGCGCAGCGATCGACAAGAGAATACGGATGGACTTAAGCATAGCTACAGGCCACAGGCCACAAGCCTTGCTTTGAAGGTCTCTACCCTTCCGTCCGGTCCTCTTTTCCTCTTGTAAACCCAATTGCATCCAATGGGCTCTACCCCATTAGGTGGATCAACCAACTCCCACACTTGATTATAATCCATCGAACCCACCTCGGTTTCCATTACGGTTTGCCACACTTCCGCGTCTTTGTCTTGGATTGCCTCGTCGTACGTTCATGGGTCTGATTCATCGCCGGGAATCAAATCCGAAGATTCTCCAATTCCCATGAATCTCTCGGGTTGCCTTGCAATCCTCCCACTACGACGGGGTTCCGGTTGTGAAGGTATGACGTGTGGTATATCATCTTGTATACTTGGTATAGGAGTTTGCCCTCTTAACTCGTCTAAGGTAATCTCACTTCTGGGCTTTCTTTTGTTCATATAGTCTTCCTCCAAGAATTTAAAGTGCGAACTAATCACGGTCCTTTAATCCTTGAGACTATAGAACATACACCCTTTCATTCCCATGGGATATCCTATAAACAACCTTAATTCCGAACATGGATCCAATTTACCGGCTTCCTTGTCTAGCACGTATGCCGGACAACCCCAAATCTGCAAGTGTCTTAGACTGGGCTTGCGCCCCGGTCCACAATTCCATTGGGGTTTTAGGAACCGATTTGGATGGCACCAAGTTTAGAATGTAAGTCATTGTTTCCAAGGCGTTACCCCAAAACGACTTGGGTAAATCCGAATAACTCATCATGGATCTGACTATTTCTAAAAGAGTCTGGCTCCTTCGTTCCGCCACACCGTTCTATTGAGGGGTTCCCGATGTGGTCAACAGGGATACAATCCCTTCTTCCGATAGGTAGTTCAAGAATTCATTGCTAAGGTATTCGCCTCCACGAACAAATCGTAGAGACTTGATACTTCTTTCCCTATGCATCATAAGGTAGATGTATTTGTATCTTGAGTAATCATCAAATTACTCATACCTCTTCTTGCTATGATCGTCATTGAACCATACATATCGGTATGAACGAGTTCTAACACTTCCGTAGTTCTATTCCCCTTGGCTCCAAATGCCCTCTTGGTCATTTTACCCTCTAAACAGGATTCACAAGTTGGAAACGGTTCGACTTGGAATGATTCCAAGGATCCGTCTTTCACCAATCTCTCTATCCACTTTAGATTAATATGACCTAGTCTAAGATGCCATAGAAGTGTTTCGTTCATCTCCGAAGAACGCTTTCTTTTATTACTCGAAATAATCGATGTGTTATTAGATTTAATTTTGTGAGTGGTGTGCCCAAAACTGGTATAAAGATCATCCATTGAAGTTTCGAAACAGATAAACTCATCTTTTCAAGCAATAATAACATCCTTATTAAAAGAAACTGAGTAGCTATTCAAACAGTTTAGAAACTGAAGGTTGAGTTCTTTCTAAACTAGGAACATGAGGAACGTCTCTCAAGACCATAACTCTATCTTCACAAGATAGGCGCACTTCTCCCACTGCTTCAGCTGCCACTCTTGTAGCATTGCCCGATGTGATGGGGATCTCACTTCCGTTAAGTCGTCGGGTTAGCTTAAACCCATGAAACAAATGTGATCAGTAGCTCTCGTATCCACTATCCACGAATAGACAGCATACGCCACTTCACAAGTTTCGACGACTAAGGTGTGTGAATTACCTAACTTTCCTAGCCTCTTAGGCTTGGAACAGGCAGACCTCCATTGTCCTCTCTCACCGCAACTAAAACACTTCCCCTTTGATGCTAGCCTTTGCATTTGTCTTTCGCAACAATTGGGTTTGCTTGGATCCGGCCTTTGGTTCTCTTCCTCTCTTTCCCTCCCTTGGGACCAAAAGAGGTAGACGGACCATTAGCCACCATAGCACTAGACTGGTGCTCCATTTTCACCTCCACCGAAACTAAAGCTTGCAAGAGCTCGGGCAAACGATTTGTCCGTTCATTCATCTGACAGCTCAGATGAAACTACTCAAAGCTTCTCGGTAGAGAATGGTATATGAAAGCAATCAAAATCCGCACCAAGTACTTCCAACTTGTTAAGGTATGCCATTTTCTCGAGAACGTGCTCCCTCACGGGCATTCCCTCCACCATTTCCAACTTGAACGAGTCATGTTTGGTGAACTGATTAGTCATGGGTTTGATGTGAAGATATCTCTTCAAGGTTTTCCATGATTTCAACAGCGGATACAATGTCTTCATGAACGCGCCTCACATCCTCAGACAGAGTTGTCAAGATGATGCACTTCATATTGTCACGCTGTCAATCATAAACTGTCTTTTTCCCATTGCTTGACTTATCATTAGGCTTGCCGGGTTTATTAACGTGAATAACCCAATTGTGTTTTCGTGCAGTAAGGACAAAAATAAAAAAAAACATTTCCAATCGATATAATTCTCTCCAAAAAGTTTATTAACTTTAAGTATATTAAACAGTGGATTAAAAGGTTGCGACATGATGAAATGAGAATAAACATACATTCATATTAATATCTAGAAAAATACGAAATTATCACATAATTCGATCACATCAATTATATTGAAACCTTAAAACAATATAATCATGCATCAGCCAACATCTCGAAACAATTTAAATGCGCCACGAGGGGTGGTCTATACATTTAAATACATTCAAGCGGATCACAAACTTAAAAGTTACAAATCCTTAATTCAAAATTAATAGTTGGCTCCCACTTTGACCACATAGAAATTGACAGGGACTCCGATGGGAGTAAGTTAATATCAATTTCCTATGCCTAAGTAATAACCATAATTAAATACAGGATTATTATTTCGCTTTGAGCAAGCCACTCGTGGTGAGGGTCAATACCGCCACTAGTAATAATCCACAATCATCATTTCGGGATTTATTCATGTGAAATCCGTTCTTTTGGCCGATCCGAGGGGGAAATGTATTCCAAAAGAACTTCACAAATAAATAAATTATGGAGGCCAAAATAATCCAATTTTAATATCCGTAATAAAATTGCGATTATAAAAACATACTTAGTAATTTTCGAAAGTAAGGTTTTTCTTGGACAATTAAATTCATGCAAACACATATTAACAAATAATAATAAGTGCACGAAATAAAACATCCATCAAAACAAAATTAAACACATTGGATCACTCAAATCCAATTGTCACGGTTTAATTTCTTCACGTCTTGATGCGAAAAATTGTCCTTGTTGCTTTCCGACGTTCGTCTCGACGTGCTCCCACTCGAACAGCAACATTTCTTCAAAAACAGCATCGTTTGGGGTTCGGGACGACATTTAAAATCACACGAAAAAAAACACGAACCGAAAAAATTCCACGGCCTGAGATACAGCGTGCGTCGGCCCACGAAGTGGGCCCGCGCGCTTCCCGGTCCGAGAAGCGCTGAAACGCTGCCCGAGGCGCGCCGAAGCACAGCCCCGAGGTGCACCCGAGGCGCACCCGAGGCGCACCCGAGGCGCCCCGAGGCGCTGCAGCCCGCGCCCGAGGCGCGCCCATGCGTGCGCGCGGCGCCGTGCCCCCGTTGCGCACGGCGTGCGCTGTGCACCCCCGTGCGCCGTTTTTTTCGCCGTTCGTCCTCGTTTTCTTCACCCCTTGCATGATTTTACGTCCATACACGCGCCACGCTTGTATGCGTCGTCCGGGTACGCCGTTTTTAATTCTTCGTTCTTCGTCACGATCCGGTTACAATTTATTTTTACAAAAAAATAAATACTAGATCTAGACTAGTCTATTACAATGATCGAATCAAAATAAAAACAACTAATCTACTCGTGGATTTTCTCACGAGAAAAACGAATTTGAACGAATCGAATCAAAAACAATTAATTCACACGCATGAAATTAACAACATTAAAACCATGACAATTGGATACCTGCAAAAAAGATCTAACAATTCTACTATCCAATTTCAATTTAATGTTCTAACAATTTAAATTCCAATTTAAAATTCAGAGCCCGAAACCGTGGCTCTGATACCAGTTGTTGGGAAAATAGGGGTGCCCGGAATATATTCGGGATGAAATTTAAATACGAATTTAAATACAATTATTACTAGCATGAATTAATCCTAATTAATTCAAATAATAATTCCAACAACAATTTTTATCATCATGCATGTTGAATTAATTCACATAAAATCTATGGCGGAATAAACAAGAAATTATGTGACTTACGTACCTCTCGTAGAACTGGCCTTTGAATAAAACGGGACAAACACGAACACGTTTTATCAACCCAAAAGCCTTCTCAAGTATTTCCCTTTCGCCTTACTTGATCACCGGTGGGAGATGCTTTCAAGTAATTTAAATAACTAAGGAAAAAGAAAAATATTGTTGCTGATTTTTTTTTTCAACACTGTGAAACTGTAAACTTGAGATGAAATAATCATCCCCTACTTATAGGACAAAGGATTTTCGAAATTCTCATATATTTTAGAGGTGGAGAAAATCTTTTTTTAGCCTCTAAGAAATCTTGAATATATCCCATATATTCTTTTCTCCATAATAAAATATTCCACAAAAATCTCAACCTCCTCCTAATAAGCATATTTTCAAAAATATTAAAGAAAGAATCCAAGATTTGGATCTTCTTGAATATATGAGATAATCTTGTATTCCAAGAATACTTATCTTCCATAATATCTTTACAAGAAAATCAACAAGATCTTTTCTTTCTCCTAATATATCTTTTTCGAAATATCATGAAAAAATCAGCAAATATATTTTCTTTTATTTTAATCACCTTATCATTATTGGGCTACTTAATTGGGCTACTTGAGGGGCCTTAAGGAGAATTAAGATTGGACCTCCTAATGGACTTCTGAATTTCAATATTGAGCCCCAATATAATTCAATCCATTAATATTAATTATTACCACTAATAAATTAATATTGCACTATCCATCTTAATCCATATTACGATAATATGGGCTCCCGGTTATTTTTTCCCGCGTTTAAGATTATCAAGTCCATTAATTAATTAAGCTTCTGAATAGCTCTAAATTAATTAATATATTTCACCTTGGAGTAAAGACAGCTCAACATTATTATTCGTACCGAAGAAACTAATTCTTCACTTGCAAGATTTGGTACAATAAAACTTCTGAGCCCACCAAGGGGACTAATCACACGAGCCGTACTCGCACGCGTTTCTCCGTATTAAATCTTAGCAACCGTCGTATGATTAATATTACTGCCCAAGACACAAAGTTCGAAGTCGCAATGATTCTCACCCAACATGAATCAAAGCAGTAACCATTAAGCACACACGGTCCTATTTAAGTGACGGAGATTAAGAAATCAACAACCACTGAGGTCTAATTCTTCACCTTTCAGAACAGAAGAATTTATCCTCGCTGTAGGTCCTCTTCAACACATACTAAATGTGCTAGTGCAATCTCTTAGTCAAGACAGACCAATCTGAGCCTTACACATCGACCTTTCACGGCGGATTGTTCAATTCCACCTAGGTCGTGAAAATGTACGTTTAGTTACAAGTAAACTGTTAATGTTGTCTTCCGTGATCGAGTATCACCACATTAACTACATTGTAACATGTACTATATATTGAACGGTTTGCAATAGAAATTCAACATTCAATCATAACTAAAGCAAATGCGATAAAAGAATTATTCTCATAAAACGAGTGTTTGATACACGAGTTATACAAAGTAAAAGCATACTTTCACGTATAACTCCAACCATCTCCCACTTATACTTAAAGTCTGCTTTTAGTATACATCACGCATGTCTTAGTGTAGTAGCTCTCCGTGACATCTCATGTCAACCTACACTAACCTAATAATTCCTCCCACTTATACTTAAAGCAGATTGGCAATAGTCTTGACTCCCATTCCATCCACATGTCTCTCGAATGTATTCAGAGGCAGACCCTTTGTGAATGGATATACTAGGTTGTCCTCCGACATTTATCTTTGCCACCTCTTTATCTCCTCTCTTAACGATTTCTCGTATAAGATGGTGTTTTTCTTTCAATGTGTTTGCTGGCCTTGTGGGCTCTCGGTTCCCTTGAATTTGCAACTGCTCCGGCACAATGATTGTGATGGGTAAATTTGGAACAACGTCCAAGTCCACTAAGAAGTACTTGAGCCAAACCGCTTCTTTCGCTGCTTCGCAAGCAATTACTTATTCGGCTTTCATGGTCGAATCGGCGATGCATTTCTGCAAATCGCTTCTCCATGTCATGGCTCCTTCTCCCATGCAAAACTCACTACCCGTGGTAGTTATTTTGGAATCTATATCTGATTGGAAATTTGAGTCCGTGTATCCCATGGGAATTAGATTGTCTGATTGTTAAATCAGCATTCCATACCAAGTTCTTTTCAGAAACTAAAGAACGCATTTAATTGCAATCTAATGTGCTTTCCCGGGGTTACTTTGATATCTTGCCATCATGCCCACGGCAAAGCAGATATTCGGTCTCGTACACAACGTTGCATACATAAGACTTCCTACGTCCGAAACGTACGGAACGTCTTTCATGTCATCTATCTCCACTTGCGTCTTAGGGCATATTTCTTTGGATAGATGGATTCCGTGCCTACAAGGTACAAAACCTTTCTTGGAATCTTGCACGCTGATATGCTTCAAAACAGTGGCTTTGTATGAAACTTGCGATAAGCCCAACATCTTCCTCTTGCGATCTCGAGTGAACTTGATCCCAAGGATGTGACCGGCTTTTCCCTAAGTCCTTCATATCAAACTGATTTGACAGCCATACCCTTACGTCTGACAATACCTTTACATTGTTTCCAATGAGCAGAATATCGTCTACGTATAATACTAAGAATACCACCGCAGTTCCGTCACATCTTTTGTACACACAACTTTCGAACTTGTTTTGATCACAAACCCATAAGACTTAATTAATTGATCAAAACACTGGTTCCAAGTACGCGATGCTTGCTTAAGTCCATAAATGGATCTCTTAAGCTTGCATACGAGGTGCTCTTGGCCTTTTTCAACGAAACCTTTGGGCTGTTGCATATGGATCCCATCAAGACTTCCGTTAAGGAAAGCTGTCTTGACATCCGTTTGCTAGATCTCGTAATCTAAGTGCGCAGCGATCGACAAGAGAATATGGATGGACTTAAGCATAGCTACAGGCCACAGGCCACAAGCCTTGCTTTGAAGGTCTCTACCCTTCCGTCCGGTCCTCTTTTCCTCTTGTAAACCCACTTGCATCCAATGGGCTCTACCCCATTAGGTGGATCAACCAACTCCCACACTTGATTATAATCCATCGAACCCACCTCGGTTTCCATTGCGGTTTGCCACACTTCCGCGTCTTTGTCTTGGATTGCCTCGTCGTACGTTCATGGGTCTGATTCATCGCCGGGAATCAAATCCGAAGATTCTCCAATTCCCATGAATCTCTCGGGTTGCCTTGCAATCCTCCCACTACGACGGGGTTCCGGTTGTGAAGGTATGACGTGTGGTATATCATCTTGTATACTTGGTATAGGAGTTTGCCCTCTTAACTCGTCTAAGGTAATCTCACTT
This sequence comes from Ballota nigra, assembly GCA_947034835.1. Taxonomy (NCBI): domain Eukaryota; kingdom Viridiplantae; phylum Streptophyta; class Magnoliopsida; order Lamiales; family Lamiaceae; genus Ballota; species Ballota nigra. The sequence continues at coordinate 120,563,252 of OX344721.1, read as the reverse complement.
CTGGGCTTTCTTTTGTTCATATAGTCTTCCTCCAAGAATTTAAAGTGCGAACTAATCACGGTCCTTTAATCCTTGAGACTATAGAACATACACCCTTTCGTTCCCATGGGATATCCTATAAACAACCTTAATTCCGAACATGGATCCAATTTACCGGCTTCCTTGTCTAGCACGTATGCCGGACAACCCCAAATCTGCAAGTGTCTTAGACTGGGCTTGCGCCCCGGTCCACAATTCCATTGGGGTTTTAGGAACCAATTTGGATGGCACCAAGTTTAGAATGTAAGTCATTGTTTCCAAGGCGTTACCCCAAAACGACTTGGGTAAATCCGAATAACTCATCATGGATCTGACTATTTCTAAAAGAGTCTGGCTCCTTCGTTCCGCCACACCGTTCTATTGAGGGGTTCCCGATGTGGTCAACAGGGATACAATCCCTTCTTCCGATAGGTAGTTCAAGAATTCATTGCTAAGGTATTCGCCTCCACGAACAAATCGTAGAGACTTGATACTTCTTTCCCTATGCATCATAAGGTAGATGTATCTGTATCTTGAGTAATCATCAAATTACTCATACCTCTTCTTGCTATGATCGTCATTGAACCACACATATCGGTATGAACGAGTTCTAACACTTCCGTAGTTCTATTCCCCTTGGCTCCAAATGCCCTCTTGGTCATTTTACCCTCTAAACAGGATTCACAAGTTGGAAACGGTTCGACTTGGAATGATTCCAAGGATCCGTCTTTCACCAATCTCTCTATCCACTTTAGATTAATATGACCTAGTCTAAGATGCCATAGAAGTGTTTCGTTCATCTCCGAAGAACGCTTTCTTTTATTACTCAAAATAATCGATGTGTTATTAGATTTAATTTTATGAGTGGTGTGCCCAAAAATGGTATAAAGATCATCCATTGAAGTTCTGAAACAGATAAACTCATCGTTTCAAGCAATAATAACATCCTTATTAAAAGAAACTGAGTATCTATTCAAACAGTTTAGAAACTGAAGGTTGAGTTCTTTCTAAACTAGGAACATGAGGAACATCTCTCAAGACCATAACTCTATCTTCACAAGATAGGCGCACTTCTCCCACTGCTTCAGCTGCCACTCTTGTAGCATTGCCCGATGTGATGGGGATCTCACTTCCGTTAAGTCGTCGGGTTAGCTTAAACCCATGAAACAAATGTGATCAGTAGCTCTCGTATCCACTATCCACGAATAGACAGCATACGCCACTTCACAAGTTTCGACGACTAAGGTGTGTGAATTACCTAACTTTCCTAGCCTCTTAGGCTTGGAACAGGCAGACCTCCATTGTCCTCTCTCACCGCAACTAAAACACTTCCCCTTTGATGCTAGCCTTTGCATTTGTCTTTCGCAACAATTGGGTTTGCTTGGATCCGGCCTTTGGTTCTCTTCCTCTCTTTCCCTCCCTTGGGACCAAAAGAGGTAGACGGACCATTAGCCACCATAGCACTAGACTGGTGCTCCATTTTCACCTCCACCGAAACTAAAGCTTGCAAGAGCTCGGGCAAACGATTTGTCCGTTCATTCATCTGACAGCTCAGATGAAACTACTCAAAGCTTCTCGGTAGAGAATGGTATATGAAAGCAATCAAAATCCGCACCAAGTACTTCCAACTTGTTAAAGTATGCCATTTTATCGAGAACGTGCTCCCTCACGGGCGTTCCCTCCACCATTTCCAACTTGAACGAGTCATGTTTGGTGAACTGATTAGTCATGGGTTTGATGTGAAGATATCTCTTCAAGGTTTTCCATGATTTCAACAGCGGATACAATGTCTTCATGAACGCGCCTCACATCCTCAGACAGAGTTGTCAAGATGATGCACTTCATATTGTCACGCTGTCAATCATAAACTGCCTTTTTCCCATTGCTTGACTTATCATTAGGCTTGCCGGGTTTATTAACGTGAATAACCCAATTGTGTTTTCGTGCAGTAAGGACAAAAATTAAAAAAAACATTTCCAATCGATATAATTCTCTCCAAAAAGTTTATTAACTTTAAGTATATTAAACAGTGGATTAAAAGGTTGCGACATGATGAAATGAGAATAAACATACATTCATATTAATATCTAGAAAAATACGAAATTATCACATAATTCGATCACATCAATTATATTGAAACCTTAAAACAATATAATCATGCATCAGCCAACATCTCGAAACAATTTAAATGCGCCACGAGGGGTGGTCTATACATTTAAATACATTCAAGCGGATCACAAACTTAAAAGTTACAAATCCTTAATTCAAAATTAATAGTTGGCTCCCACTTTGACCACATAGAAATTGACAGGGACTCCGAGGGGAGTAAGTTAATATCAATTTCCTATGCCTAAGTAATAACCATAATTAAATAAAGGATTATTATTTCGCTTTGAGCAAGCCACTCGTGGTGAGGGTCAATACCGCCACTAGTAATAATCCACAATCATCATTTCGGAATTTATTCATGTGAAATCCGTTCTTTTGGCCGATCCGAGGGGGAAATGTATTCCAAAAGAACTTCACAAATACATAAATTATGGAGGCCAAAATAATCCAATTTTAATATCCGGAATAAAATTGCGATTATAAAAACATACTTAGTAATTTTCGAAAGTAAGGTTTTTCTTGGACAATTAAATTCATGCAAACACATATTAACAAATAATAATAAGTGCACGAAATAAAACATCCATCAAAACAAAATTAAATACATTGGAGCACTCAAATCCAATTGTCACGGTTTAATTTCTTCACGTCTTGATGCGAAAAATTGTCCTTGTTGCTTTCCGACGTTCGTCTCGACGTGCTCCCACTCGAACAGCAACACTTCTTCAAAAACAGCATCGTTTGGGGTTCGGGACGACGTTTAAAATCACACGAAAAAAAACACGAACCGAAAAAATTTCACGGCCTGAGATACAGCGGGCGTCGGCCCACGAAGTGGGCCCGCGCGCTTCCCGGTCCGAGAAGCGCTGAAACGCTGCCCCGAGGTGCACCCGAGGTGCACCCGAGGTGCACCCGAGGTGCACCCGAGGCGCCCCGAGGCGCTGCAGACCGCGCCCGAGGCGCGCCCACTCGTGCGCGCGGCGCCGTGCCCCCGTTGCGCACGACGTGCGCCGTGCACCCCCGTGCGCCGTTTTTTTCGCCGTTCGTCCTCGTTTTCTTCACCCCTTGCATGATTTTACGTCCATACACGTGCCACGCTTGTATGCGTCGTCCGGGTACGCCGTTTTTAATTCTTCGTTCTTCGTCACGATCCGGTTACAATTTATTTTTACAAAAAAATAAATACTAGATCTAGACTAGTCTATTACAATGATCGAATCAAAATAAAAACAACTAATCTACTCGTGGATTTTCTCACGAGAAAAACGAATTCGAACGAATCGAATTAAAAACAATTAATTCACACGCATGAAATTAACAACATTAAAATCATGACAATTGGATACCTGCAAAAAAGATCTAACAATTCTACTATCCAATTTCAATTTAATGTTCTAACAATTTAAATTCCAATTTAAAATTCAGAGCCCGAAACCGTGGCTCTGATACCAGTTGTTGGGAAAATAGGGGTGCCCGGAATATATTCGGGATGAAATTTAAATACGAATTTAAATACAATTATTACTAGCATGAATTAATCCTAATTAATTCAAATAATAATTCCAACAACAATTTTTATCATCATGCATGTTGAATTAATTCACATAAAATCTATGGCGGAATAAACAAGAAATTATGTGACTTACGTACCTCTCGTAGAACTGGCCTTTGAATAAAACGGGACAAACACGAACACGCTTTATCAACCCAAAAGCCTTCTCAAGTATTTCCCTTTCGCCTTACTTGATCACCGGTGGGAGATGCTTTCAAGTAATTTAAATAACTAAGGAAAAAAAAAAATATTGTTGCTGATTTTTTTTTTCAACACTGTGAAACTGTAAACTTGAGATGAAATAATCATCCCCTACTTATAGGACAAGGGATTTTCGAAATTTTCATATATTTTAGAGGTGGGGAAAATCTTTTCTTAGCCTCTAAGAAATTTTGAATATATCCCATATATTCTTTTCTCCATGATAAAATATTCCACAAAAATCTCAACCTCCTCCTAATAAGCATATTTTCAAAAATATTAAAGAAAGAATCCAAGATTTGGATCTTCTTGAATATATGAGATAATCTTGTATTCCAAGAATACTTATCTTCCATAATATCTTTACAAGAAAATCAACAAGATCTTTTCTTTCTCCTAATATATCTTTTTCGAAATATCATGAAAAAAATCAGCAAATATATTTTCTTTTATTTTAATCACCTTATCATTATTGGGCTACTTAATTGGGCTACTTGAGGGGCCTTAAGGAGAATTAAGATTGGACCTCCTAATGGACTTCTGAATTTCAATATTGAGCCCCAATATAATTCAATCCATTAATATTAATTATTACCACTAATAAATTAATATTGCACTATCCATCTTAATCCATATTACGATAATATGGGCTCCCGGTTATTTTTTCCCGCGTTTAAGATTATCAAGTCCATTAATTAATTAAGCTTCTGAATAGCTCTAAATTAATTAATATATTTCACCTTGGAGTAAAGACAGCTCAACATTATTATTCGTACCGAAGAAACTAATTCTTCACTTGCAAGATTTGGTACAATAAAACTTCTGAGCCCACCAAGGGGACTAATCACACGAGCCGTACTCACACGCGTTTCTCCGTATTAAATCTTAGCAACCGTCGTATGATTAATATTACTGCCCAAGACACAAAGTTCGAAGTCGCAATGATTCTCACCCAACATGAATCAAAGCAGTAACCATTATGCACACACGGTCCTATTTAAGTGACGGAGATTAAGAAATCAACAACCACTGAGGTCTAATTCTTCACCTTTCAGAACAGAAGAATTTATCCTCGCTGTAGGTCCTCTTCAACACATACTAATTGTGCTTGTGCAATCTCTTAGTCAAGACAGACCAATCTAAGCCTTACACATCGACCTTTCACGGCGGATTGTTCAATTCCACCTAGGTCGTGAAAATGTACGTTTAGTTACAAGTAAACTGTTAATGTTGTCTTCCGTGATCGGGTATCACCACATTAACTACATTGTAACATGTACTATTTATTGAACGGTTTGCAATAGAAATTCAACATTCAATCATAACTAAAGCAAATGCGATAAAAGAATTATTCTCATAAAACGAGTGTTTGATACACGAGTTATACAAAGTAAAAGCATACTTTCACGTATAACTCCAACAGAAGAATCCACAATCAAGTGCTCGACATCGACCGCAACGATAGCAAAGCAAGGAGACGAAACACCACAAAGATGACAAACGGAGGATAATCGATTATCCAAATCCAAAGTACCTACAAAGACGACAACAAACGAACGTGAGAAAAATAACAATTTCGAAACAATACGACAAAAGATGAGAGACAAACGATGAGAGAATAAAAATTCGAAACAATGCGACAAAAGATGAGAGACAAATGATGAGAGAATAAAAAATTTAGAGATAGGTTCATAGATTTTATAGATAAAATATATGATCAATGAACGGACACGATCGATATGAGAAAAAATTAAGGGACAAGATCATTTTGCAATAAATGATCGAATGAGAGAGGGCCATTCTTGAAAAGAAGGCATCCAAGCCATGCCACATAGGCAAGGAGGGGTTTGGCTATATAAAGGTTATGATTAATAGAATATTTTCAGTTGCATTAGAAAAATCGGTGAATGCCATATTTAACAACAAATAAAATAGATCATTCAATATTTTAAAAAATGTCGAATTTTTTATTAAATATATATTTTTATTGTAACAATACCTCAAATCGTACTCCCTCCGTCCCAATTTTATTTTTCCGTTTGACTGTGCGCGGAGTTTAATGCGAAAGTTGAATTTTAGTATTTAAATTAATAAAGTAGTATTGAGAATGATATGAATGATGAATAAATTGGTATTTAAATGAATAAAATATTATTGGGAATGATGAATGATGAGTAAAATATTATTTAAATGAATAAAGTAGTTTCCATTTTAGGGATGAAAAAACAAAATTGAGACGAACTATTTTGGCAAATAGGAAAACAAAAGTGGGACGGAGGGAGTATGATATAACACACAAGGGTATCAAGGAGGCCAGCAACCTCCTCAAAACACATGGAGGAAAAATAATAATTTTTCTTATGCTAACCCAAAAGCTGGTGTTACTGTTCCTGCAGGTGTTGATCCTGGGTCTAAGCCTCCTGGTGGAGAAGGCGGTGCATCAACCGAGGAGATGTTGAGAGCGATCCTTCAGAAGGTGGAGGAAGGGAGCAAGCGGTTGTCATCCTTGGAGTACGATGTGAAGGAGTTGCATAAGAAGGGGGATCAACGTGATCAAGAGCTCCAGAAGATGAATGTTGAGTGGACTAGAACTCAACAAGAGAACAATCGAAGGTTCACTTCTTTAGAGCTCCAGATGAGCCAAATTGCAAAGTTAGTGAATAGAATGCCGGAGGGGAACTCAAAAGAGCAGTGCAAGGCGATCCAGCTGAGAAGTGGAACTAACTATGAAGGTCCTCAGATGCCTGCTGATTCTGAGACGCCCCAAGAAGAGATTGAGCCTAAAGGAGATGAAGTTGAGAAGGGGATTGAAAGTGAAGGGATTGAGAAGCATAGAGATATGGATGAGACCCAGAAGGGCAAGGAAAGTGAGGAGATTGAGAGAGTTCCTAAGTGGAAGAAAGCAAAGGAAGCAAGGGAGAAAGTGAAAGAAACAGAAAGAGATGAATGGGGGGTACCCAAATCTGTTATACCCGTCCCATATCCACAGCGCTTCATGAAAAAGAAGCTTGATGAAAAATTTGCAAAATTTATTGATGTTTTTAAACAATTGCATATTAATATTCCTTTTTATGATGCTTTGGAACAGATGCCGCACTATGCGAAGTTTTTGAAAGACTTGATCGCGAAAAGACGGCGAGTGGATGAGCCAAAGTTGGTGCAGCTGAACCACGAGGTGAGTGCATTAGTGCACAAAGCGCTTCCACCGAAGCTGAAGGATCCTGGGAGCTTCGCCATTCTTTGTGACATTGGGAACGGGATCAAGAAAGGAGCACTATGTGATTTAGGGGCAAGCATCAATCTCATGCCGTTGTCGCTTTTCAAGAAGTTGGAAGGTGGTGAACTTCAACCCACAATGATGACGCTTCAACTAGCCGATCGGTCTATTACTAGACCTCAAGGTGTGGTTGAAGACGTCCTAGTGAGAGTTGGAGATCACATTTTTCCAGCCGACTTTGTAGTGCTAGAGATGGAGGAAGATGAGCACGTTCCATTGATCTTGGGAAGACCGTTCTTAGCTACGGCGGGGATGGTGCTAGACGTGGCGAATGGGAAGATCACGTTGAAGGTTGATGATCAAGAAGTGAAGATCTCCCTATATGAAGCCATGAAACACCCGAGGGAGGATGAGAGCTTGTATTGCATGGATGCAATTGATCCTCGTGTTGAAGACACGCCTTCTATCCCTAATCCTTCTGATATTCATGATTTTGTTAGTCCTTCACTTGATTATTTAACCCATGAGCATTATGATCTTGATTATGTTGATAGGGATAAAGTGAAGAAGTTGAAGGATGAAGAGGTGAAGAAAGTGGACGTGGTCCAGTTAGAAGAGAAAGGAGGAGTTAAGAAGAAAAAGTCCAAACTCAAGAAATTGTTTAGTAAGACTCCTCCAGATAGAGGCAAGAAGGAGTTGAGACCCATAACACTTGGGAATGAGAAGAAAGCAGAAGGGCTCATGATGGTGGGGCATCAAGGAAAGGAGTTCAAACACCACTCTTATGAGAGTAAGGGAGGTAAATTTGAGTATGATGTCCCATAAGCTCCTTTGAGCTTGGTCCGGCATGAGGACCTTAAAAATAGCGCTGAATGGGAGGCAACCCATTTTTATTTGCTTTCATTTATTTTTAGTGTCTTTTTATATTATTAGGGAGTATTTTGAGTCGTATGTTTAACCTCATATTTGAGTGAGTTGCTTGTAGGCTTGTCTCGAAAGGAGTAAAGGTATCATGGAGTTATTCAGATTGAAGGAACCAACTTGAGACAAGGAAGTGTGCAAAGCTAGTGAGAGAAACGGGATTATTTGGTTGAGGTAACCCACAACCCCAAACTTAGACCTCTAGCAAGGTCGAAGTTTGGGGGGGTGGAGATTTTTATGTTTCTTGTTACATTGCACATGCATGCACGCCCTTATCTTTGAGTTGAGTTTGATTGATTATTGATTGTTGAGATACTCCTTGGGGTGATTTTGAGTTGACTCGCTATTGCATATTTTATGCCTATCAATCATCTTATGCTTGTTGATTGCTATCTTTGAGTATGATTTGATGAGTATAGTGAGTAGTAAGGGTGAGTTAGAAATTCTTTTGTGTGAGTGTTTGAGTTTGAGCTGATTTGAGAAAGAACTTGTATGCTTGTGAATTTTTCTTTTGAGTACTTGTGTGATGAGAGTGAGAATGCACTAGGACTAGCATGGATGTGAAAGCCGTGAGCTTTTGAGCCTTATGAGATTTTAATGCATGATTTAATCTCTTCGTTTGTGAGTGAATCATCACCTTAGAGGATGCTAGAACTTGTGTGTGCTCTTGCTTTTTGATTGTATCTAGTTTGATATGCCGAATGTGATCTTAGGCCATCTTTGTTTTTATTGAGTCACTTAGCCAAAAAATTTCCTTACCAATGACATTGAATCCCTTGTTAGCCCCTTGAGCCTAAAGCCTATTTTATTTGCTAGCACATATGAACACTATTCCAATTCCTAAGCCCTTTTTGTCCAAATTTGAGTGGAGAATAGGAAAAGTGTGAATGTGAAGGGAGTGAATTGAGTTGAAAAAGGAAAATGTTGTTTGTTGAGTGAATATGAGAAGAAGGTGTGATGAAGTTTTGAGATGTGGGAAAAAGAGAAAGAAAATTGAGAATGAGCAAAAAGAAAAAAAATGAGCTCATGTGTTTGTGCGAAAAAGAGAAAAAAAGTGAAGTGATTGAAAAAAAAAGTGAAAAGAGAAAGAAAAAAATTGAAGTGTTGAGAGAAGTGGAATTGAAAGAGTGTTGATTGAATATGTTTGAAGTAGTCTGTTCCTAATCTCGAAGTTCCGAAGTCTGATTTTCTATTCTCCATTCACTTGAGTCACTTTACCATATTGTTATCCCACCTGTCCAAAGAGCCTACATTACAACCTTGAGAAAAGTCCTTTTTGATTCGGCATTGATTTCTAGAGTATGGTCGGAGTTGAGAGTGCTTACAAGCCTATGGCTGCCGATATGTGTGATTGATTGTTGAGTGAGTCCTTTATCATTGATATACACTTGTGAGGGAGTGAAACACATCGTTGAGTGCACATCCATGTTTGATCTTGTGTTTCTTGTAATTGTTGCATGAGTATGATAAAAGAAAGTGAGTGAGTATACGTGTGATTGATCTTTGAAGCTCGAGTTCATTTGCTTGCATGATTTGATTCGTTGACTCATTCCTAACAATTTCACTTGACTTATTATTTCATTGCTTGGGGACAAGCAATATGGTAAGTTTGGGGGGGTTGATTAGGCGTGAAATTGTCATGATTCGTAACTAGAAACGCCCTAGTTTTGGTCGAGTTTATAGAGTATTTAGAGTCAATTGAGCATTATTTCTATACATTGATAAATTTGTCTCTTTGATGCTCATAGGTGAATAGAGGACGAAAAACGGAGTTCGTAGGACTTTGAATCGACTCAAACGGATGCCCGGATGAGAAGATATTGAAGAAATACGATTGGTATTAGTGCGGACGAGGAAAAGTATCACTTGGGAGGAGTTAGAAGTCACTCGAGTGACTAGGTCGAGCGCCCCCGCTCGAGCGCATTGCTCGAGCGCCTAAACGTACATAAACTTTCTTGCGCTCGAGCAGCTCGAGCGCCACCGCTCGAGCACCCAAAACATGCAGAATGATTTCATCGCTCGACCAGCTCGAGCGGAACCGCTCGAGCGATTATGTCATTCGAGCTACACAGCTCGAGCGGGACCGCTCGAGCGATTTGCTCGAGCGCCCATGGATTTTCGCCTCCGGATGCGTATTTTCGGCCCATTAACTCCCGTTTCGACCCGAGCCTATATATACCTCTTCCAAACACGTTTTGAAATATCCCCGACTTTTAGAAATAATTTTAGACTTAGTTTTTGGAGAGGAAGGAGACGAGCAAGCTTTATTTTACGTTTTGTTGAGGTTTTGTATACGAATTCTTAGTTTCTTTTAATTAGCTCAATTACTTTTAACGCTTTAAACTTCGTTTTTATCAATTCAATTTCAGTTCTTCGTATTTATTTTCTTTTAAAACCCTAGTTCATGTTTCTTATTTTCTTCGTTCAATTCGTTATGTTTATGTGCGTTGTTTCTTAGTTTGCTTTTATGTTTGTTACAACCATGTCCGGCTAAAACCCTTGCATGCTTAGGTTAGGATGAACTCGTAGAAGTAGGATGTGGGTACATAATTAGGGTAGTTTGTGACGTTAGTTTTAATTCTCTTAGTTAATGAATTCTTATAATTAATCTGAACTTTACCTTTGAATTTAGTACGAAAGTGTTAGAGAGAGGACGACCGCATCACTCAATAACAACTAGTAGTCTTAACGAGAAGGTTTAGGAAAGGTTAATTCATCTACCGGTTTAGCGAAGGAGGACGACCGCATCACCTTAGTTAAATTAGGGTCTCATTAATTGAGCACAATCTATTAACTTGTTAGTAGATTAGTGAAGTCGAGTGTTAGGGTAAAGTATTAGGGTTTAGAATCTTGAGCTTTCACCTTGCATTCTTTTACTTAGGTTAATTCTTGTTTGTCACGATTACTTTGATTATGTACCTGCTCCGTTAGTATACGTAGGGATTCCTATCCTAAGCATCACCATCTCTCATTAGAAAACAACCCGTAGTTAATTCGTTCTTTTTCATTCTTTAGTTAATTAGTTTATTTTAGTCTTTTAATTAATCTTTCAAAAATCCAAAAACAATACACTCATATTAACTACGACGCGTAGATCTTCAGGGATCTATTCGCATATACACCATCTCTTGGGTTCGATAATACTTGGTCCCTATACTTGCCCATACTACAGTGAACCCGTACTCTTGCGGGGTAGCTACTAGTAGAAGCTAGTGTAGTCGCTTCAAGTCATAATGCAATGCATCAAGTATAATGATAGGTAGGTGGAAGAGAGTTATGACATGGAACTCTTTTTAAATATACTCATTCCTATGAGTACATGGCAGTCTACAAATTAAATGGCATTTTAATTTTTTAGATCATGATTTTCAACCTATATTTGTTATCATGGAAAACTAATATTTACCATTAAGAGATTATAATTTATATATTTACTGTGTATTTAACTTATTTTTAAGACGTGCAATTCTTGATATGATACATATGAAAAAAAAAAATATATATGCTTGATGCCTCAAATGAAGCTACAAATACATAGATTAAGTTAGTTATTCATATTTTACTATGAGTTTTTTCTAAAGTGACATTGTTGAATTGCTTTAGGAAAAAAAATTATTACCTCTTAATAAACATTTGTAGCAATCAGTAGATAATTCTTTTAGCATATATAATAACTATCATTCAAAAATTGTGTTTGGCGTTGTTTACACCAAAATGTATAAGATAATGTGCTCGAGGCTTCTCAAAAAATAAGAAAGATATATATCAGTATTATTTCAAACGGAATTTCACTTATAATGGTGCTTATTTGCATAATATTTTCCACCTCTATAATGAATAAGAATCTATATAACAAATTCTTGTAAGAACAAAATTTCATAATTTGAACTATTATTTTGTAAATTCAACTTATGATGGTGCTTATTTGTCTAATATATTCCACCTCCATAGTAAATAAGAATATATATAACATACTCATGTAAAAATAATTTTTCATAATTTAAGCTGTTATTTGTAATTAACTTTTTATTCTCCTTTTAACAAAATAGTAGTTTAAGAAAAAAAGTGTAAAGTGAGCATTTTTAAAGGAAGAATCCAATTGCTTTCATTTTAGTGGCACCTTTTTGTTTGACAACATTTTAATGTTGAATTGTGTTAATTATTAATGACAGTTGTATGAAATTCTTATGTTCTAATTTCTTTAAGATATATTCATTCCTGGTCTACAAAACAAATGACATGTAAAATTTTAGATCTTAATTTTCAACTTATATTTATTATCATGAAAAACTAATGATTTATAATTAAAAGTTTATAATTTATATATTCATGTATGTTTAAGTTATTTTTATGACGTGAGATTCTTACTATATGAGTTTTTTCTAAAGTGACATTGTTGAAAACAACTAATACCTTCAGTGAAAACTACTAATACCCTTCAATGATTCATATATGAGCCATTTTCACTCTATACTTTGTCTCTTTATTAAACATTAATTAATCTATTTAGTTTTTTAAATACAAAATTTCTCTCAATATTTAGAACTAGGTGTCTTGATTCTAATGGTAAACCATCCAAGTATACAACATAAAATTTAATTTTTTCTTTAATTGTAACTAATTTTGAGATGGTTTTTTATAATGAACTTAAATATTTCAATTTTATTAATGTTTGCATAAGTTATAACTTATAATATATTGTTTCAAAATATTACGTTATTAAACCATATGGTATTTAAAATTCAATAAAATTCAATAATTATTTAAAAAATTAAAAAATTGGTAAAACATTACAAAACAATCACTTTAAACTCTTACTTTCCTCTTTAAAACTTGAACTTCGAAATTGAGAAGCTATTACAGATGAATGCATTCACTTTGAGTAGATTTGCATCAAAGCCAGTACCAGATTTTGAGTTTGAGAGTGATGAAGTAAATAAACTCATTCGTCAAGAATTGCTTTTGAGTTTGAGAGTGATGAAGTAAATAAACTCATTCGTCAAGAATTGCTTTACGATCGGACTATACAAGGAGAAGAATACGACAAGTTAAGTTAAACTCTAACACAAGAACAAAAACTTGTGGTGAACGAAATACTTGAAGTTGTTTGCTTGCAAGAAGGAAGAGCCTTCTTTTTATATGAATATGGTGAAACTGGAAAGAAATTATTTGGAGAACAATTTCTACAACAATACGAATAGAAGGTCATGTTGTTCTTAATGTTGCATCAAGTGGAATTACATCTCTACTTCTGACGAGAGGACGTACTGCTCATTCAAGATTTGTCATACTCATATTGATGAGATCTCCACGTGTAACATAAAGCCGGGGACACTTTGTTTGAACTATTATTGAAGACAAAGTTTATTATATGGGATGAGTCTCCAATGATTAAGAGATTTATCTTTGTAGCTTTAGATTGAAGCTTGAAGGATATTGTTAGATCTTCAGATGGAACCATGAACAATATGTCTTTTGGTGGTAAAATTGTTGTGCTTGGAGGATTTCAGACATATACTTCATGTTATACCAAAAGAAAGTCGACATGATATTGTGCACTCAACTATCAATGCTTCATATTTGTGGGATCATTGCAAGGAGATTTATACAACTTTTATTAAATAATAATATTTTTTTAAAGAATTAATTATTGAAAAACTAAATACATTTTTTTTCAATTTTAAGGTTTTAAGATTGACGAAGAACAAGAGATTTTAAATTTCTGATCCCAATACGTTCTCAAATGAGGATAATATAGTTAAGTTCTTGAGGTGGATTTTGGAAGTTGGTAATGGGAAAATTGGAAATAGACAAGATGATTTAACTAAGATTGAGATTTCTTTAGATAATTTGATTTATAATATCGGCGATCCAATTGCATCTATAATAGAAAGTATTTATCTGTCCTTAATTGATAATTAAAGTACACATAAATACTTTAAGGATAGAGCAGTACTTGCACCTACGCATTGAGATGTGGAGTGTATAAATGATAAGATTCTACCTATGATTCCATATGATACTAAAGTATTCTTAAGCTCAGATATTGTTTGTGCCTTTGGATTTCGAGAAGGACGTAATAGGCAGAAGGTTACATTTGAATTTTTAAATACTGTTTGGTGTTCCGGAATGCCTAATCACTATCTGATCTTGAAAGAAGGTGCCTATAGTGTTACTAAGAAATATTGATCACAAATTTGGTTTGTGCATTGGGACAAGATTGATCGTCACCAAACTTGGCAACCACATTTTTAGGCTAAAATAATATCTGGAAGGAATATTAGAAATAAAGTGTTCATCCCAAGAATGACATTGGCAAATTCTAATCCTACAATGCCGATGAATTTGACAAGACAATAATCTTGAACTCTACTATGTTTTGTCATAACAATAAATAAAAGTTAAGGGCAATCACTTTCTACTGTTGGATTGTATCTTCCCAAGCCTATTTTCATTCATGGTCAACTTTATGTTGTAGTATTCAGTGTTAGATTGAGCAGAGGATTGAAGATTTTGTCACTTGATTCTATAGGAAATCCATCCAAATATGCAACAAATGTTGTTTATAGGGAAGTTTTCCGCAATTTGTAAGCATTATTTTTTAAACATTTGGTTAATAATAAATAGGAAAAATTAAATTTTTAGGACACTATCTTATAGCAATTTGCAAAATGAGGACACTTTCTTCACGGGCTGGCAATTTTAGGACACTTTCTTTTAAATTTTGCAATTTCAGGACACTTTCTTTTAAATTTTGCAAATTTAGTTCAATTGATACTAATTTTGGGCCAAACGCAAATTTGGAGCCCTAATCCCAACTCTTCCCGCAAATAAAAAAAATCAATTTTGCAAAATTCCAATTTCACTAATTTTGGTTGAAAAATTCCCATAGGATCAAAATTATTAAAAAAAAGGTGAGACGGAAGTTCTATTGGAATGGAAAATGCAATTACATTTTTTAATTTCTCAAAATTATTTACATACCAGCCAAGAATGGTGAAAGCAACGGGGAGAACAAGCAAGGGCTTGAATCCTAATCCCAGAGCGCAAAGTATGATAAGCAGATTCTTAATTGTCTAGATTTTTTAGATTTTAAATTCGTCAAATATTTTAATAATGTGGAAGGATTTTAGTGATATGACGTCTACGAAGCAGTCAAGCTGGAGGATCAAGCCCGTTTGGCCCGTAATTAGTATCAGTTGACCTAAATTTGCAAAACTTAAAAGAAAGAGTTCTGAAATTGTCAGCCCGTAAAGAAAGTGTCCTGAAATTGTAAAATTTAAAATAAAGTGTCCTAAAATTGTCAGCCCATAAAAAAGTGTCTTCATTTTGCAAATTGCTATAAGATAGTGTCCTAAAAATTTAATTTTCCCATAATAAATATCATGAATTTATATTTTATTGTTCTTGGAATAGAATTATTTATTAATAACTGGAGTAATATTTTTAAAAATATATTAAAAATAATGAATAAATAAAATAATAATAATAATAGCAACATTTATAAAATTTTAAAAAAATTGATTAATAACTTTACTATAATTTTTTTAAACAACTCCGCGAGTATCGCGGGTTTAGCACTAGTGTTTTTATCTATGGAATGAGCATAAATTTTATGGATGAACATAAAATGAATAAGTGCATACTATTTGTGGCTGGAGGGAGTATAATGTAATTATAGTAACTTTTAAATAGTACTCCTTTTTAAAAATGAATGTCATTCAAAATGAAAATATACATATTAAGAATAAATTTAAATTCCTATTATATCCTTAATTAATATATATATATTTTATTAAAATAACACATTTATCTAAGTATTTTAATAACATTAAGAGCAATATAGAAAAAAGAAGTGCAACCAATACACATTGAAAAGAGCTAAATGTTGTATAAAAGTCAAATCGACACATTAGGAAAGAGTAATTTGCTACTCCATCTACCTTTTTTTTATTAGTCCTATCTATTTAAATTGATGTCCTTTTTTTTATCTCTACTCTACCAATACCAATACCAATACAAGTTTGCTCTATTTATTTTCAACTATACCGCTAATAAATAGTAGTACTAAGTGAGTTATATTAATATATAAGGGTGTAAATGTATGTCTTTTGGTATCCTAATAATGAAAAAATTGGTTTGTGTGAATGAATAAAATATGGCAAATGAGCATGGACGAGCGAACATAAAGGGAAAAAAATTAACCAAATAAAAATTATATTAATTATGCAGTTCAATTATCACAATCCAAAATGGCGGATTTTGTCATTGAATGCCACAATATAGTTATTGTATCGTATAATTATAGTCACTTTTAAATAGTAACTAGTTTTTAACCCGTGCGATGCACGGGACTCTTGTAAATTTTCATTTAATCAAACATGAATATTACCCCTATTTTATTTTAAATATCGATGAATCACATGCATTATTAATCTTACTGTGGATA
This sequence comes from Ballota nigra, assembly GCA_947034835.1. Lineage (NCBI taxonomy): Eukaryota > Viridiplantae > Streptophyta > Magnoliopsida > Lamiales > Lamiaceae > Ballota > Ballota nigra. Next base: position 120,546,785 of record OX344721.1, on the reverse strand, counting down.
TATGTCATACTTATTCTATTCATAAAAAATCATGAAGGAGAATATTATTGTAGAGATTAGAAACTTAACTAATAGTATTCTAAAATTGGTAAACAAAAGAGTATTAGAAATTAAAAGTATTAAGTTCCATTTATTTGTCTATAATTTTTTAAAATTAATATGCAGTTGTTCATAATTTGAAACAATGAAATTGCATATTTGATAGTTGTACCTGAAATTTGCCCAGCCCCTTTATCTGTAAGAGTATGTTAATGAATCTATAAATATAGATGAACAGTAAAACTCAGAGAAGAGAGAGATACACACACATGAAGGCCATATGTTTGAAATAAGTCAAAGTTATTTCATATATCAAAGTGTATGAGCTGATAATTTGGCTTACATTAATGACGGATAACCTTTTATACCACTGTTAAAAAAAAAAAGTTTTTGTAACTCTTATTGTAAACTTATTTCAGATGTCGATAATAATTTAAAAGACTAATATGTATATTTTAAATATGCAATATGCTTCAATGCATAAGTATAAACAAAACAGTTACTAACCATAACATATTCTTTTGCAAGCTCCAACAAATTACAAAGTCATATCTAATCATGTATTTACAAAGTATCCCCATTTTCAATTTCATTACAAATATCTCATTAATACACAAAGCTTCTTGTTTGCATAATTTGAAGCTAACCAAGTTCAGTGTTGGAAAGTGTTGCATTTTCTCATGCAAATCTGCCTTCCATTAATTTCTTCAGGCGTCTCTCTTTGGTTGACAAATATATCTCAAAACTAACTACCTAGGAAATCCATGACATAAAAAAGGAATGCAAAAAATACAAACAATGTAATGCTAATCGAAATATTTTCGAGGAAAAAAGATAGAGTGTGCTAAAAGACACATGAAATTGATCAATAGAATAACCTTAGCATTCAGTGTCTCTAGCACAGATCCTGGAACAGGATCGGGACAAAACTCATAGAGAAGTTGCAGTGTACTCACCCACGGTTTGGTTTTGTCTTTTGCTAAACTATCTGCATCCATACCAAGTAAATTAGATAGACATCTTACCTAGGGAGTGCAGTTAGCATTATATGTCATGAGAAGGATTGATAATTAATCATGAGTCCATAAAGGATCTTAGTCGTTCATTGTCTGAAAGATGAATAAGGTTGATATACTAACACAATAAATTGGTGCTATGATCGAATCACAAAAAAATTGAGTCATGCAATTAAACTTGAATGAATACTTTAATATTTGAAGCCATAAAGAATATTCAGGCATCTGTAAATTAAACATGAGATTGAGGAATGGGGTAAATCTTGGACTCCACAATTAATTGGATCTGATCATGGCCATATCATGCATTCCATCATTCAATTAAATATGTAAATTTAATTAGTTAATGTTAATGCACGTGGAAGTACATACAAAAGCAGTCTTAATTATGTTGTAACGTTTACCTTTTAATTTCTTTGAATCATGACAAACTAAGAGTCTAATATAAGTTCTAATTATCTAACATGTAACAATTTGGCCATATTTTAACAGCAACAATATGCAAAACTCCGGCGTGATCAAAAGCAAAAGAGTTTATAGCAGCAACTCAGAAATTATAATCAATTGAAAATTCTGTAGTTTAATTTTCCAGCATATAAGAACAACAATCCTCTTCAAATTGCAAATGAGACGACTCAATTTTGTTTTTACACAAACCCTTAAACAATGAATGTAATCGCGAGGCAGAAATTCCAAGTAACATCATAATCTTATAGTTAATCGAGAAAAACGCAGAAATATGTCATATTTAAAGTTTGCTCAAATAATAGGTATATTATATGTAAAACATCGTATGTATGCTGCTTGATTCTCGCTGACAAAGAGTCAACAACAAACTGTCTCAATTAGAACAAATTGATATTGATAGGAAAACAACTTAAATTGTTTACCCTCGTCTTAACAAATTGAATGGTCGGGCAAGTCGCCATCAAGCTACAATAAACAATTTTATTTTTCACAAAGGTATGTCCTATCCTCAGCACTTAATCTTCTTGTTAAAAAAAAAAACTATTATCACAAATAAAATTACACTTGCTTCACTTACCTGTAATGCCGGACGCTAGTGTCTATTTCATGAAGACTTACAGTGGCAGCCCTCACAGAGTCACAGAGATGACCGCAGCACGGTAGTGACAGTCTGGCACGTAGTCCTCAAGTCGAGGTGGCGACTACACTGTTCCTTTTCCTAGTGCTGATTAAATTTATGAAAGTGCAACTTCACCCCTCTCAATATTCCGGTATACCCTCTAAATGCCCCATGCCAGAATGCAAATCCAACTATGTGTATAGTAATATAAATTCATTAGAACAAAAAATATACCCGAAGTCTAAAGTGAAATATGCACCATTATACAAGACATGTATCAGTTGCGTGAGTAACAAAAATGTACATGTGCTTATATGTACAATGAAAGAAATAGGTACAAAGCATTAAGTAATAAAAGGACATGTACTCTCTTATCTCGTCATTGAATTTTTTACCCTATATAAGTGTCCCTACCTTGTCGGTATTAGTTGGATCACCACCTTGTATCATAAAACTCTTAATATTTGTATGAAATATAGTTACATCTCAATAGCCAGTTACACACAGTGGCAAAAAGTTCTGTAATGCAAATTATTAGTTTAAGTAGAATAACATTTTATGTAAAATAAGGTTTGTTGTCTCGAGTGAATAAGCAATCCAAATGAATCTAATCAAACATGAGCACATATATCTAGTAAATGGTAAAGCACTGGAAGAAATGATAACATGGTGTCTAAGCATCATAAGTTTTCTAAAACACTTAAGAGAGCATGTTTACACTTTTAGTAACACAGGGAGTATGAACCATTTTCTGTATATTCACTTACAACTCTATCCAGGAGTTCTCAAATAAATAACACCTAAATCATAATGCTACACTTATGGTAAATGAGCTAGTTCATGCTATTAGAACACAGCAAGTAGGAAGGCTCTAAATTATGTCCTCAAGCTTGGGCTTTTTTGGAAGCTGAGTTATTTTATTAAATGAAAGTTAGAAAAGTATACTTCGAATTTTGGTTTCAACAGTAAACATACAGCGAAACAATTGTTACATAATTCAATAAACGGGCAAAGGTAAACCTAGTATAAGATTAAATTGTAAACTCCTGGGGCTTGTTTGCTTTGATGGATAGGATTGATTAAAAATTATCTTCGCTCATGGGACAATTAATCCAACCTCATCCATGTGTCAATTATCCCTATGAGCACTAATTTGGGGCTGTTGTCACGTGAATCAAACAAAAGATTGAATGAGATTAAAATATCAAACCATTCTAATGCAAGAAAGCAAACAACCTTTAGTTTTCAAAATTTGTAGCTTATGAGCATAATAGTAGCTTGCATACCATGAATCTTTCAATTCTACTAATTCATCAGTTGAAAGCTAAATCTAGGTAACAAACCCAAACCCCATCTTAAGTCATGTATTATCTATACGATTCAAGAAGATTGCACTATTCGATCGAAACAGGAAAAATCACCTGTTAAACGACAATCGGGCGCTGTACATCTCAAAGTTAGCAATCGACTGGCATCTAGCGTCACCTGGAAGGTGGTGGAGCGCAACACGACTTTGAGAATCTGAGAATTCAAAAAAATTCACGAACAAATTAATGAATTCATAACTTAAAATATATTGATTGATAAAAAGAAGAAGAGGAAATTAGAAATCAAAAACAGGGAAAGATTGAGAGGCGGTGGGAGGAGAATGGCCGGAGTCGGGTGTGGAAGAGGAACAATCGGAGAAAAGCGGGAGCGATGAAACATTTCTAAGGGCTAGGCAAGTGGTACAATTTAAAAATGCAACAATGGTAAACACATATAGATAAAGAGCGTACCTGATCATCTGATGGAGAAACAAGGACAGACTGCTAAGAGAAACTGTGGGATATATGTCCGACAATTGAAGATGTGGCAAGGAAAAAGAATTGGTAAACTGATCGGACGTACGTAGATTGGTAAGGTGTTGGGAGAGGGAGAGAATGAGATGATTTCACTGCGTTGTTGGGAGAGTAATGGACGGCGCCATTTGTCGATCCAGAAATTATGGAGCATAGGGTGTGAACCAGGATGTTGGTGCAAATAGTCACCGAAGAAGCGACGAACTGAGAAGGACGAATATTTGAAGAAGGCATAGATCAGGAAGGTGATGCGACGTCCAGAAAAAATTTAGTCAATGAAATGCAAGAATATAGGCAAGGAGAAAATTGAGCAAAATAAAAGATGACAGGGGTATAGTGGTCCAAAAATGATTTACCATTCCAAGCCACTTTTAAATATATTATAGATTTGCTAGAAAGACAAAAAGGATAAAAAAACAAAACAATATATTAACTATGTCGTTAAATGTACCACTTTCAAATTTAAAACTGCAGATTTTGTAATTGAATGCAATCAATTAACTTGGTCATCTATTAAAAATTGGAAATCTATCCCAACTATAGTTAATTATTAATTGCATGCAGGTATTTTAATTTCATGCACACAATAACTAGGATATTCAACTCTATATATATAGTTCGAAAACCTGCACACAAAAATCACAACACACGAAGACAAACATTACAAATAGTTCAATGGAAGCAATTATTCAAAACTATGTTAGATTTCTATTTTTTATGTCCTTGTATTTTTCTTCTCTAGATAATGCATTTTGCTACACTACAGAAGGCCATTATAAGCATTTTGATGAAATCAATTTGCCAACTAATTCTAGTAACATTGATAGAAATTCTCGCATTTTCAATGTATTGGCCTTCGGTGCTAAAGGTGACGGAGTTACCAACGATGCTCAGGTAAAATTTCTACAGATATAATTTTATATGTGCATGTATAAATGTATAACTGTGAGCGAGATATATATTTTTTTCTTTTTTGAAAGGGCGAGGGATGTTTTGTTAGAACTAACTCGGATAGTTTGTGAATTCACTTCGCAAAGAATAATTTTAAAATGATCGTATTCCGGTTGTACTTATTCTTTTTATTATTTTAAGTGAAATATTAAATAAAATCCTACTAATGGGGTTTCCATGTAAATTAAATTCTTGCATTTCTCACTCGCCATTATTTTTCAGAATTCTTATATAGCCGTATCGTATCTTCATTAATTTAAGCAATCTAATTAATGATTTATTGTATTTTTATAAATGCAGGCATTTCTAAGAACATGGACCGCTGCATGCAAAACAGGCGGGGTGATGTTGATCCCGACAAAGCGTATCTTTCTTGTCCAACCAGTAAAGTTTGAAGGAAATAATTGTCAACCTAACGTTGTTGTACAAGTAAACTTCTTGCCCAACTGATTAATTATATAAGTATCTAATTTTCATATAGATCTATAGATATATTAAAAAAAAATTAATTTGATACTTGGTATCCAGTATAAGAATAGATTAATTCGGGTCACCCATAATTTGGACCCGTTTCAAATCAAAACATATTGCCTTAATTACTAGAGTACTATTTTACTACCATGTTTTTAATTAACATAGATTGATCGGGTTTAATACTATATTTATTAACAAAATATAATCCACATAATTATTACTTATAATTTGGTCACTTTTAAGTTTCATAGCAGTCAGAAATATTGTGTTTGGGGGACCCAAATAATATTTATTAAATGGATGTTGAATATATTTTAATATATATATATATATATATATTTAAATTTATTATAAGGTACTACTATATATAATAGTTTATGTATTATATATTACATTTTTAAATATAAATGTGCAAACTCTTGAAAATAATTAAACATTTTAGTAAAATAATTTGTTGCACGAAGGATATATATATATATTCTATATTTTCGAACACAACAGTCAAAGAAAAAAATTATACTCATACCGACCCATTTTACATGTTTCTTTAGAAAATACTTTTAACAAAAAATAATTGATTAATATCATTTTTCTTAATTTTAGGATAATTAAATATTATTTTCAAATTTTACCCTTCTACGAATTGTTTGTTATTATATGAATTAATTACCATGCAGGTAAATAAAAGGCCAAAATTAATAATCACATCCTATATAAATACATATTGCTATATAAAGTCTTACATAATTCATGTGAAACATTTAATTAAAAGACAAATAAAATGGGTAGTAATATAATTGGTTCAACAATTTAAAAAATATATATTTTTATAAATTTACACCCCATTGTTGGAGCACAAAAAAAGATTAATGACTATAATTTTGAGGAGTAATTTTGTAAATCTTTATACATAAAATAAATAAACAATTAATTGAATTGTGTGCATATGTAACATTGTATTTACTATTATTATTATTAGTAGTAAATCATCATCATCATTATATTTTAAATTCATTTTGCAGGTAAGTGGAAATATTCTTGCTCCAAATAAAAAGGACTTTGCTAATGTCGATGCACAGTGGATTCTATTCGAGGGGGTTGGTAGAGGTCTACAAATAAAAGGTCACGGCATAATCGACGGTCGTGGAGTCTCATGGTGGGGATCCAGCAATAGTCCCCATGTAAGTTCCACACTCATAAAAAATTTATTTACAATTTTATTTTACTTTATATATATTGTAGATTAAAAGTTTATCTAACCCACTGAAGATCTATATTTTTATATAAACACAAAAATATTGTGAAACCGTTTCACATAATATACTTTTTAAAATTAAAAAAATTTAAAAAAATTTAATAAAAGGAGTATCATGTTTATTAAATAAAAATATAAAGAAATGGATTATTGTAAAAATATATGAAAGTTAAATGAATATTATTTTCCTACTATAATTTCAAAATTTCTCATTTTACATGATTTATAAGCAACGTATGTTGTAAATCAATTTCACTATGAAATTTGTTTGTCTTTTGTGTATATTATTTAAAATAGTAGTTATTTTATTAGAAAAATAAATTTTGTACTAATAGTAAATATTGAAATCAACTAATACTATTTTAAGTTGTATATTTAAATTGGTGTAAAAAAGACTAACTTTGATTTATGTTTGCAGGCTTTGGGTATTGTTAAAAGCGCAAACGTGGTAGTAACAGGAATAAGGATCGTAAACAGCCCTCGTATGCATATTTATATTGGCGATAGTCAGCTAATTAAAATAGTCGACTTGACTATTAATTCTCCTGGAAATAGCCCAAATACAGATGGGATCCACATCTCAAATGTCCAGCACGCGAACATTATTAGTTCAAATATTGCTTGTGGTAATTACTTTGAGTTTACTATTGTACATCCAAATAATAAACCCTTAATTTATATATGATTGTGTGTATTTCTAAATTATGCATAGCTGACTCAATTAGTTTTAATTAATATGAGTATATTTAAGTGATAAATTGATAATCTTAATTTGTTGATATTGAATTAAAGTCATTTTCTACATATATAGTTACTTTTAAAAGTAATTTTATGTGTCCCTCTGAATTACTCTTTTTTTAATTTCCAAAATTATACACATAAATAAATTAATTAAAACAAACATTGTTCACATAATACTATTGTGAAATGTTCGTATTTTACAGGAGACGACTGCATCTCAATTCAAGATGGGTGCTCAGATGTGAAGATATACGATGTACATTGTGGGCCTGGGCATGGATACAGCATTGGTGGGCTTGCCCCAAATGGACAAACAGCCTATGTTTCAGATATCTCTATTCTTAAATCTAGAATACATGATGCCCAGAATGGAGTCAGAATCAAAACATGGCCGGTATGTATTTTTTCTTTTTCATCCTCTATTAGTGCAGTAATACTTTTTAATTATTTCAAACATATTTTTTATTTGTTTAATTTAGATAAATCTCAGAGAGTAGGTCTCTTGTGGATAGGGTCCACATAAACTCATTTTTTTAAGTATCAACCTTTAAGTATACAAAGTGTCATTGTTTATGACATGAAATATCATTAAACAATTAATAATTTTTTTGTATGCTATATAAGTATACTTTATATACTCCCTCCGTCCCGGAGGAACTTGCTCACTTTCCTTTTTAGTCCGTCCCAAAGGAACTTGCACACCCTTTAAAATGAAATATTGATTTGCGTGCACACTCACAAAAATATATACATATTTACCCATATGCCACTACTTTATTCAAAAAGTGCATTTTTCTTAAAAAGTGTGCCCCCGGAGGTGTGCAAGTTCCTCCGGGACGGAGGTAGTACTAAACAATGATACTTTGAAGAAACGAGTTTAAATAAACCTGACTTTATAGAGATTTGTGAATCTTAAAAGAAATTTGATAATTAATTTTGGCTTTCTAAAAATTACTCCCTTAGTTTCATAGTTATTATTCTTTTAAGGATTTACAAAAATAAAAGAAAAAACTAAAACTTTAATTTACTCAAATATATCCTTAATTAATATTTATTTCTCTTATTTTCTCACTCCTCTCTTGTATGTCTTTTCCTTCCTTTCTTTGCATATTAATACTACTTACTAGTGTCTTTTCTATTTAATTAAAAAATTAAAAAAAATATTAATTGAGAAATTCTTAAAAATTGGAAGAAAAGGGATGAAATTGATTATAAAAGTCAAATAATTTGAGGTGAAAATTAAAATTAAAAGGGCATTTATTGCAAAGGTAATAAAATTATATTTCAGAGAATCAAAATGATTAAATGATTTATTCTTTTAATGATTGACTTATAAATAATACTAGGAGAGATATTGATTGTTAAGGCGATGATTGTAAATTGTTGTACTTTTTGTAAGGGTGTTTTTCATACTGATCATGTTGTCATTGATTTAATAATAAAATCTTCTTCTTTTTTTTATTAAAAAAATGCGCAGGGCGGGTCTGGGTCAGTTCACGGCATCGTATTCTCGGGGATTACAATGACGAAGGTTGCAAAGCCAATTGTTATAGACCAAAACTATTGTGGAGGTCACCAGCAGTGTCGCACAACCAATAGGAAAGCAGTGGCCATATACAACATATCGTATACGGATATACAGGGGACTTATACGTATAATCCGGTTTCTATCGTGTGCACCCAATTTCTTCCGTGCAAAGATTTAATATTCACCAACATTGGTATAACGCCAGCGGGAAAGCCGGCAGCGCCTACTTGTGTTAATTCTCATGCAAAATTGATTGGAAGAATTACCCCTTCATTGAAAAATTGTTTGTAGCTGACCCTCATATCTCCCCTGCCCAAGGGTATATATATTGTAGTACTACAACTTGTTTTTTACAATGTTGAAGGGTATTTATGTAACTTGGACCCTTATTGTAGTACTTGTTTATTCTATAATTATTTCTCTATCTAAATTGCAATATGAAATTTAAAGTAAAATTTCATTATAATTCATAACTTGGACCCTTATTGTCACTCCAAAATATGCATATGATATACATGCAATAAAACATAGATTTGATATAGGATGCAATGTAATAAATTGCATGATCTAATTAGAGTCTGAAAATGGTAAAAATAACAAGGTCCTCCATTTTTATTTATTTTAATAGAGGGTCCTTCAAATTAAATAAAGTCTTATTAAACCAATTAGTGTATGTTACAATATTAGTCATAAGAATAAATATTGAAGAATTCTACCAAAAATTAAAGGTATAATGCATTAAAAGGCCCCTAAACTAACGACTTCTATTTCAAAAGGCCCTAAACTATTTTTTATTTTAAAATGTCCTTAAACTATTCATTATTGTTTCATGAGGTCCCTGATAATGAAAATCACGAATTTTGTTGAGTTGGTTTAATGTATTTTATAAGAAAATCATGATGAATCATAATGTTGTTAAAATTGAATTCCGACAAAAATGTGTTATAATACCAAAAAAATAAAAATAGTAAAAAAAAGGTCTTATGAAACAAAAATTATATACTTTAAGGGCTTTTTAAAACAAAAAAAAAATAAACAAAAAAAATTGTTTGAGGGCCTTTTGAATTGAAAGTTGATAGTTTAGGAGTTTTTTTAAAACAAAATATAGTTCAAAGACCTTTCTAAACAAAAGTTGATAATTTAGAGGTGTTTTGATACATTATACCAAAATTAAATTAAAACTAAATTAAGCCTAGTACTAATCCTAGTATTTCAATGTACCTAGTAATTGTAACACCCATAAAATTCTACAATTAATTATTTCACATACACATTAAAATATTCATTTGTATCAACAAAGAGATTTCATAAATTAGAAAAAATTATAAATTATTATCTTTTATAAAGGATATATCTATGTTCTATATATATATATATATGCGTACATGCGTACCCACGCACATAATAATTAATATGCAATAATAAAGAGATTTTTTTTTTCTAAAAAAATGTGTCCTCCAATTTTTATTTGTTTTTAAATAGACGGTCCTTCAAATTAAATAAAGTTTTATTAAACTAATTAGTGTATGTTGCAATACCAGTGTGTACCCCCGAAAATTTCGCGTACTGGAAAAAAATTTGTAATTATTATTTCATATTATATATATTAATTTATTTCAAATATCTTGTAATTTTAATATAATATTAAAATTTTAATTATAATTCAACGAATAATAAAAAAATACTCCATCCGTCCATGAAATATAGTCTTGTTGTTTTATGCACGGTTATTAAGAAAGTTGATATAATATGTAAAAAGTAATAATATTGTGTCACATCAAGTACAAAATAAATTATTTTTAAAATATTATGTGTGTATGTTGAAAAGTGTAGATAAAGTTTATTATTTCCATTTTAGGCAACAAGACTATTTTTCGTGGATAGCCAAATAAGGCAACCAGGACTATATTTCATGGACGGATGGAGTATTAAATATGAATAAATAGAAAATTTGAAAAATATTAACTAATTCACAGATTCAATCTCAAATTAGTATAACACAGTATTACTTAAAATTACATATGTTGTATAGTTGCATGCTCAGTTTTCCCCAATGGTATGAAGATGCAATAACATCGAACGCAAACGTTAAAGTTTAAAGATAAAATCACACATTTCAGATTTAAGAGTAACATATAACAAAAATGATGTCATCATAAAAAAAATATTGGGTAGATGTTTGTGTGGGAATAATTGATTAATAGTATTTATAATACACAATTCAACAATAAGAATTGATGTTTAAGCGCCAACTTTAGTTCTTTTATTTAAATTCAATTTTTTTTCTAGACATTTTACATATACAGATATTTTGCAAAAATAAAAAGTTAGAAAATCGAAATTGTTTAAAAAAAATCAAAATCCTACTCTACAAAATAATATCTATATTTTACAGTTTCAAATTCTATTTTGAAGGTGGAATTTTATAAAAAAAAAAGTGTTATAATTTATTATTGATAGTAAGATATTATATTTGGTGACAATATTTTTTTAGAATCATATGTTATTTCAGTGATAATATCTTTTCCGAAATATTTCAACCCCCTCCTACAAATTTCACATCTATCAATATTTTATAAAAATAAATTCAAAAAATTATCTAAGAAAAGAAATCATTCAACCGTGAAACAAGATCGGTTTGAATTAATTTAATATTTAAAATAATATTCCATATTATACGTAAATATTTTATTTTTATTGATTAAAATATATTCAAATTTATTGTATTTTAAAGTTATAATACTTAAATGAGGTTTTCGCCTTTCCTGACATCAGGAACCAATAATAATTTGTTACATCATTTTTCTTCGCCTTGGGCAATCTAGCTTCGTAATAATTAAATAATTATTGTAACGCCCCGAATCCAAAACACATTAAATATCTCAGATTTGAGGTGTCACTTGTAACTAAAATCCGAACTATAAAATTTTTGATATAAAAAGGGATAACAAAAATCAGAGATGAGTTTTATGCAGCGGAAGAAATGAGTAGAATAATTTTAATAAGTATCTCACGCATGTATATCTATGAATATAAAATTTAGTATTAACAGTAACATTTTATTTAAGCGGGGAACTCCGTGTCATCTCTATTACTGTCCTTGCTCCACGAAATCATAACCTGCAAGGGTTGTAAAAAGGGGGCGTGAGATTTGAATTATCACGTATGGGTGATTTGCAACGTCATGGGATTGGTAAATCCGAAATATATTAAAATTATACTCATTAAGAAAGTATATAATTTATTTAAGCAGTTGACATATAAATAGGAGTAACATATATCACAGAAGTAACAAGTTCACGTAATAATTAATTGGGCACGGCAGGTTCCACATTCACATAATTGATATATTACAAGTTGGTTCACATTAAGGAGCAAAGCCCACAATCATTTTCACATATAGTAAATCTCTTCCAGAACACCATAAATAATATCAGCGGCCATGAATCTGATCTACTATCACTCATGGCCGTACGTGTCATTCCACAAAAATAGTTATCAGTGACCATGAATCTGACTTATTGTCACTCATGGCCATACGCGTCATTCCGCAAGAATAATTACCAGTTTTCCTTTTCCTCACAAAAACTATCATTTCAAAACATGAGGAGAATACACATAATTCATACTTAAAAGATTCATGCTCACAAAATGTCCTTATTACCATGCAGTCATAATCAATTTATATAATTAGATAAACACAACAATTCATATAAGGTATATATATAATAATATCGTATAGCTCACACACTTATATAATAGGGTGTACATTTATGTTGGATTAGTTGTTTTAGATTGATTTAGTCGAGTTCAGAGTATACCAGCATAACGTATTATAAGCAGATCAATCAACATATCATCACCCACCTGATTGCTCCGGGTCCCGTGAATAATGTACAAATAGATGGTCGGAAACCTCGTGTGCGTTCCAACTAGTACCGAATCCTAGTAGGAAAATATTTAATTAAAAGTTGACCTTTGGAATCATTTAGGAAAACTTGAGAGTTTGTGTTACGAGAATCGAGGAGATTGTTGCCTTTAGAAAACTATCGAAAACTAAGGTTTTCAAAGGTTGATTTCTATTTGATAAGTACACCCCTTTTTAAGAGGAGGTGTATTAGGGGGGTGTATTTACTAAAAGCAGTGGTGTAACAGGGGGGTGTATCAGGGTGTGTTTTTACTAAAAGCAGTGGTGTAACAGGGGGGTGTATTTACTGAAAGCAGTGGTGTAACAGGGGGGTGTATTTACTGAATTCAGGGATGTCCTTAACAAAGGCCCTTTAAGGAAGAAAATATAAGAATTCATATTTTATAAAAACCTCTTATTAAAACTTATTAAAGATTTTGGCTTTTCTAAGGCAAATTATAAAAAGTACTTTTTTTTTCTAATATTAATATTACTTCTAAAGTTGAATAGTGTTACTTTCAAAACAATAGAATAATACTATTTTCATTTGTTACTAATTTTGGATATAAACATCTTTATCTTTTCTATCCTTTCCCAAAACTCTAATTCGGATGAGACGGGCGTCGCTACGATGCGGATGAGGCGGCGGCGGCGTCTGGCGGAACGGGCGTCGCGACGGCGGTGCGAGAGGCGAGACGGCGGCGTCGGAAGAGGGAGGCGATGGCTTCGGCAGCGCTAGGAGGCGAGACGCGGCGGCGTTCGGTGCTGGAAGAGAGGGGCGGCGCTGAGCGAAGGACAGAGGTGAGGCGGCGCTTCGTCTGGAGACGGTGGTGGCGTCGTGCCGTCGCTACGCGACGGGAAAGAGGCGAGAGGCTGGAGGCTGGAGGCGCTAGCACGGCGGCGTTGCCGTGAAGGAGATAGGGAGCCGAGAGATGCGTTTTCGGAAAAAGGGAGAAGGGAAAGAGAGAGAAAATTGGGAACTGATTTTTTGTTTCAAAGAAGGAAAAAGACGTGGTCCTCTTTCATTTATAGAAGAATTATATTTTGATTAATTAATTAATTTTAAACTTAGGAAAATAACATGTGGATGAGATTAATCTATTTTAATTCTTGATATTTTCAATCCCACTTGATACGGTTTAGGGATCGTTTGGTTCACGAGTTTAATCCCAATTTGAAAATTAATACAGTTTTAGAACTCAATTAATATTTTAAAGTATTTTAATTACTCTCAATAATTTATTCGGATCGAAATCCTAATTTTTAATCTTTTAATATTTAATTTCTCGTAATCCCTTATCCGTTTGAAATATTCGATTTCTTTCTTCGAACTTGGGAATTTGAAATAGGGTATATATTTAAATTACACGTTAACACACAAAATAATAAAATTAAAAGAAACAAGGATAATAATAATATAAAATTATATAATTAAGGTTTCTATGAAATTAAAAGGTACAAAACGGGACGGGGTATTACAATTATTCTTATTTTTTTATAATCATAAAATTACAAAAATAACCTTTTACCCATTTACATAAATATAAATTTTTACTAATTTAGGAAATTAACATTCTATCTTATTTTTACTAGTAACAGGTCTACCCGTGCTTCGCACGGAATTCAATTTTTTTTTCAATTTTTATTCTAAATTATATATATATATATATATATATATATATATATATATATTTTGAATGATTTTAAAATGAACCTTTTTTTTCTTTAACAAAAATAACTAAAATTAATAGTTACAGAAAAATCATTTATATTAAAAAAATAAATGAAATAACATCATTCATTTTTTTTATTATAAATAAAATTACTAATACATTTACAGGTTTGCTTTAATTTTTTTTAACACAATAACATTAAAAGAAAAAGAAATTTATTATATTTTCATTTAAAAAGTAGTCTTTTTGATAAGATTCAAATTATATATGCCAAATAAAGCAAATATAATGCACAAATTATTCTATACTGTTAAAAAGTGAAAATTTGAAGATTTATCTTATCATTTTTTTTATTAAATAATAATTGATAAAGAGTTTATTGAAAAATATCGTGCAATAAAACATAAATAAATATTGTTTGAAAGATGTTGCGTCTTCCGTCTTGTGATTACTTTGATATTTGTCTAATTAAGACATTCCATAAGTATTTTAATGTCACATAAAAAGAAATAATTATGTACCACAAAAAAATAATAATAAATATAATTATCATTATTTTATTCAACTCTACACTCACATAACATTTTTTTTCTTAAACAACGTGACATTTTCAAGTGTGAAAGGAACGGTGAGACGAAGGGAGTATTTTTCAAATAAAATCTACTAAAATATATAAACAAAAAGAGATTACATAAAAGAAATGATTGATACATGAAATATTAAAGGATGTTAATTGTTTTGACAAAAAAGTATTGATTTTTTTTCCCTAAATGATATTTCTTGTTTTCCTGAATAGTATCAATTGTATAATGAAAAGAGACAAACACCCTTCAATAAAAAAAATTAATACTCTTCAATATGAATAACTAATACTATTTAGAGAAAACAAATAATACCTTATGTTGACAGGCATTTTCGTACGGATAAATGTATGTGGCTATTTGGATTATGCCCGGCAAACAATAAATGTAAAACGAACACGAACGATGGGGGAAGAACTTTCGTTCTTCCCTCGAATGAGAGCTTTTTGTATATATGAGAAATGAGAGGAAATGTCGATCTTTTACAATGAGGGGGTGACCCCCTATTTATAGAGGTTCACCCCCAAAGGCCCAAAAGTGGCCCTAAATTCGTCTCAACCCTTTATTTTAGGGATTTATTACAATATTAATATAAAGATCAACAGTAGACCTATAATACATTAAATACTCTTTTCTGACGTAGACTCTCGATCTTGTCGGGTCAGTGTATCTTTGGGAATTTGACCTCCTGTTAGGCGAGGATATTTTCCTGCTGTAACAATTGCCCCCAAGATTGGGCTCTGATTGCGGCCAGAGTTCGATCTTGATCTGTGCTTCAAATAGGTTTTGCCCCCGAGCCTGAAAACAAGATAGCTCGGATGCCCCGGAGGAATCTTCGACAACAGGGTCCGTGATGGGCGAATCTTCCGTGTAACCTTCGAATAGTCAAACCTCAAACAAATCGGTCGGGTTAGGTGGGGTACGATCTTCCGTCGTGCCCCCGAGTCGGGTACCATGACGTTCAATTAATAAAGAGTTTTTGCTGCTGGCCGGCATTGATTTTAGTAATAGGGCGGTAAGGACCGCGATGATAAATTAATGAAGTGCTTAGGCCGCTTGCGGGTAGCGACTTCACGGACAACAGATTGACTTAACAATCAATTAAAAGATAAATCAACGGATTAATGAGTGAAGTGCTTTAGCCGATTGACGGGCAGCGACTTCACGATGATGGGATTGAGTTAACAACCGCTTAAAAGATTAACCAACAGGTTAATGAGTGAAGTGCTTTAGCCGATAGACGGGCAGCGACTTCACGAAGATGGGATTGAGTTAACAACCGCTTAAAAGATTAACCAACAGGTTAATGGGTGAAGTGCTTTAGCCGATAGACGGGCAGCGACTTCACGATGATGGGATTAAGTTAACAACCGCTTAAAAGATTAACCAACATGTTAATGAGTGAAGTGCTTTAGCCGATAGACGGGCAGCGACTTCACGAAGATGGGATTGAGTTAACAACCGCTTAAAAGATTAACCAACAGGTTAATGAGTGAAGTGCTTTAGCCGATAGACGGGCAGCGACTTCACGAAGATGGGATTGAGTTAACAACCGCTTAAAAGATTAACCAACAGGTTAATGAGTGAAGTGCTTTAGCCGATAGACGGTCAGCGACTTCACGAAGATGGGATTGAATTAACAACCGCTTAAAAGATTAATCAAAACGTCTAGGACGCGATATATTACGGCCACAAGTGGGCGAAAGCGACGCGGGTCAGTCGATGCCGGTGAAGGCGGACTGGTCGATGCCGTTAACATGGATAAACCAAAGCAGAGAATAGATTAGTTAACGCCGGTGAAGACGAACTAAACAACACCTCGCCCATTAAGGCGGAAAGTCAACGCTTAAAATGCGGACTGGATCCAAGCCGAGAGGCGGATTAGTTGACGCCGGTGAAGGCGAACTTATCAAGGCCGAGTGACGGATCGTCTTGAGAGGCAGATTAGTTGACACCGGTGAAGGCGAACTAATCAATATGTCAACGCATAAAAGGCGGACTAATCAACGCCGAGAAGGCGGATTAACTCGAGAAAGAGATTAGTTGATGCCGGTGAAGGCGAACTAATCAATACGTCAACGCCTGAAAGGCGGACTAATCAACGCCTAAAAGACGGATTACTTCGCCACTCCAGGCGGATTACCTCGCCACTCCAGGCGGACCGTCAACGCCTAACAGGCGGACTAATCAACGCCTAAAAGGCGGATTACTTCGCCACTCCAGACGGATTACCTCGCCACTCCAGGCGGACCGTCAACGCCTAACAGGCGGACTAATCAACGCCTAAAAGGCGGATTACTTCGCCACTCCAGGCGGATTACCTCGCCACTCCAGGCGGACCGTCAACGCCTAACAGGCGGACTAATCAACGCCTAAAAGGCGGATTACTTCGCCACTCCAGGCGGACCGTCAACGCCTAACAGGCGGACTAATCAACGCCTAGAAGGCGGATTACTTCGCAACTCCAGGCGGACTGTCGACGCCTAAAAGGCGGATAAACTCGAGTGGATTAGTTGACGCCTGTGAAGGCGAACTAATCAATACGTCAACGCCTGAAACGGCGGACTAATCGACGTCGAGAAGATGGATTACTTCGCCAATTTAGGCGGAATGTCGACGCCTAAAAGGTGGATAAACTCGAGTGGATTAGTTGACGCATGTGAAGGCGAACTAATCAATACGTCAACGCCTGAAACGGCGGACTAATCGACATCGAGAAGACGGATTACTTCGCCAATTTAGGCGGAATGTCGACGCCTAAAAGGCGGATAAACTCGAGTGGATTAGTTGATGCCTGTGAAGGCGAACTAATCAACACGTCAACGCCTGAAACGGCGGACTAATCGACGTCGAGAAGATGGATTACTTCGCCAATCTAGGCGGAATGTCGACGCCTAAAAGGCGGATAAACTCGAGTGGATTAGTTGACGTCTGTGAAGGCGAACTAATCAATACGTCAACGCCTGAAACGGCGGACTAATCGACGTCGAGAAGACGGATTACTTCGCCAATCTAGGCGGAATATCGACGCCTAAAAGACGGATAAACTCGAGTGGATTAGTTGACGCCTGTGAAGGCGAACTAATCAATACGTCAACGCCTGAAACGGCGGACTAATCGACGCCGAGAAGACGGATTACTTCGCCAATCTAGGCGGAATATCGACGCCTAAAAGGCGGATAAACTCGAGTGGATTAGTTGACACCTGTGAAGGCGAACTAATCAATACGTCAACGCCTGAAACGGCGGACTAATCGACGTCGAGAAGACGGATTACTTCGCCAATCTAGGCGGAATATCGATGCCTAAAAGGCGGATAAACTCGAGTGGATTAGTTGACGCCTGTGAAGGCGAACTAATCAATACGTCAACGCCTGAAACGGCGGACTAATCGACGTCGAGAAGACGGATTACTTCGCCAATTTAGGCGGAATGTCGACGCCTAAAAGACGGATAAACTCGAGTGGATTAGTTGACGCCTGTGAAGGCGAACTAATCAATACGTCAACGCCTGAAACGGCGGACTAATCGACGTCGAGAAGATGGATTACTTCGCCAATCTAGGCGGAATGTCGACGCCTAAAAGGCGGATAAACTCGAGTGGATTAGTTGACGTCTGTGAAGGCGAACTAATCAATACGTCAACGCCTAAAACGGCGGACTAATCGACGTCGAGAAGACGGATTACTTCGCCAATCTAGGCGGAATGTCGACGCCTAAAAGGCGGATAAATGTTTGTAGTCGAAAGGTGTGACCATGTTTTAAATATTGAGTTATTTATTCGGTGAGCAACCTCAATAATTTTTTGAAATTATATTCGAAGTTTCAAATAGCAGATTGTATTTAATAATATTCGGTGTCGAATAATTTATTTTTGATATCACAAAATGAGCATAGGATGTGTATATCCATGCCCCCGCTTTTAATATACATGACAACTTACGAGTTGCGATATATATTAAAAGGAAATATCAAATGAAAACTGCATTTCAAAAATTGCCCCCGATTTTAATTTTCGAAATATGAGTATATGCCCCCGCTTTTACTATATATGAAATTTGCGAGTTGCGATATATATTAAAAGGAAATTATCGGAATAAACCTGATTCGAGTGGGCAAAGGACTGCCCGTAGAATTTTCCGTTGATGAAGAGATCCCGGATACTCGTCTCCAAAGCTGCTGGTTTTTTTTTTTTTTTAGCAGCCCAATTAAGCCCGGGCCCCATCCTTTCATTTTAAAAGGGAGGCCCTGCAGCTTAATTGACTAATGCCATGATTTAATATGGGCCCAGCAGATAAACCTGGCCCCATAAATAAAACAAGAAAGGGCCCAATAATACAAAGCTGGCCCAAGATGAACAATATTGAGCCCAGACTAAATAAAACTCTGGCCGACTCTCCAGGCGAAGACCCGCGAGCTGAATTTGGGGGAGGTGTTGTTTAGTTCGTCTTCACCGGCGTTAACTAATCTATTCTCTGCTTTGGTTTATCCATGTTAACGGCATCGACCAGTCCGCCTTCACCGGCATCGACTGACCCGCGTCGCTTTCGCCCACTTGTGGCCGTAATATATCGCGTCCTAGACGTTTTGATTAATCTTTTAAGCGGTTGTTAATTCAATCTCATCTTCGTGAAGTCGTTGCCCGTCTATCGGCTAAAGCACTTCACTCATTAACCAACAGGTTAATGAGTGAAGCGTTTTAGCCGATAGACAGGCAGCGACTTCACGAAGATGGGATTGAATTAACAACCGCTTAAATTGTTGACAGGCATTTTCGTACGGATAAATGTATGTGGCTATTTGGATTATGCCCGGCAAACAATAAATGTAAAACGAACACGAACGATGGGGGAAGAACTTTCGTTCTTCCTTCGAATGAGAGCTTTTTGTATATATGAGAAATGAGAGAAAATGTCGATCTTTTACAATGAGGGGGTGACCCCCTATTTATAGAGGTTCACCCCCAAAGGCCCAAAAGTGGCCCTAAATTCGTCTCAACCCTTTATTTTAGGGATTTATTACAATATTAATATAAAGATCAACAGTAGACCTATAATACATTAAATACTCTTTTCTGACGTAAACTCTCGATCTTGTCGGGTCAGTGTATCTTTGGGAATTTGACCTCCTGTCAGGCGATGATATTTTCCTGCTGTAACACCTTAAAATAATGTATGTATGAACTAATTTCACTTTGTACATACTCATAAATTACTGATTAAACAACCTTTGTTATATTCGTAACATAATCAATTAAATTGTTTACAAATTAAACAATGGCAAAACAATATGTGTGATACTTTTAATAATATATATTTATATATATATATATGTATTATATATTATCATTGACGTGCAGTACACCAGGTCCGAAAATACGTGGTATAACTGCAACGAACATAGGGAATTGGTTTCATAAGCTGAAAACCTTAGAAGTGAAAGATAAATTTAGCACACAGGTATTTGTCCACATATTCCAATAATAAAAAAATATTGTATTGTTCACCCAAAAAAGCTTTGTTCTACATATAATTAGCAAAATAACAGAGCATAAAAAATCACCCACACATACTTGTTAATTTCAAAATTTCATTGTACAAAGAAGAAATAGAAGATGACGGAAGATACAAAAAGAAATCTGCATTTCACATCTATATAATTCCCGTTCTCAGTATGATTTTGTCAAAATTGTCTTATTTTTGCCCAAGAAAAGTACCAGAACAACATTGAAATAATACCAAAATAAATACATTTGTAGCATAAAAAATAGGTATGTTCAATTTTAGGGCTTCGTTAACAAATTCACAGCCCTTAATTTTTTTTATTTAAGATATAAATTCTGAAGTTTACAAAATTTACCGATCGATCTTTGTATCTGATACTTTTTGGTGATTTACGATTGATTTTAGATGAAAACATTTCGTTGGTTTCCAGATTTTTCAATGCATGTCCGAACACTAAATCGGCCGATCAATCCAATAAAAAATATTCTTCAACACGGTATCCACTACTTGCTAAGGATCTTTGAATTTTCAACAACATAATTTCTTTGGAGGATTAAAGAGCCCCAAAATATCAAAGACTAAAAATGAAGGTAAAAATATCAATATATTTTTTGAATTCAATAACATTGTCTCGGGCACTTCACAATATATAAAAATTTCTGATTAGTGTTGTTTTGTGTTTGTATGCCTAAATTTGTATGTGTTCTTTCAATAATGTATATTAAGAAAACATTGATATTTTTTTTTTATGTATAAGTGATAGAAATTTGTTGGTCCCACTAGATAGATTAATTGCGGAAGCCTTTAAAGCAAAATGTCTTTAGCAAAAATCTTTTCTAATAGCACAAATAATAAACAACAGGTATTAAGGAAAGCAATAAATAACACCGTATTTATAGTGGTTCGGATCTGAATATCCTACGTCCACTCTCCCTTGATCAAAGGGATCTCTCTATCCAACCAACAAACTCACTACTTACTGGAATTTCCGAAGTACCAGCACCTTCTTACAATCTCTTTAGATCTAACTTCGATCTAAAGACAAACTTACTCCAACCTTGTCTAACAAGATGAACAGGTTGAGTATATAAACTCCTTACGAGTTGGATGAGTAATTAAGAACAAAGTGAGTGCAAATGCGTAGTAATCAAGAAGCTTAGTATGTTATGTGCGCGTGTAGAGTCTCTAGAGCTTTTTCTTGAACTGCACTCTTGTATATATAGAGGGGATTAGGGCTAGCCGTTGGAGGGCTAATCCAATCAGATCCTCTATATAAGGAAAGCCTCAATCAATCAATTCCCTAATTGATTGATTGGGTTGGTGGGATCCTTAGATTGATTATCTTCAAATACTTTCCAATCCTGATCTTGTTGACTTGATTTGAATCACCAACGGTCAATAGCTTCCTCTGCCTAACTCTGATTCTCTCCAGAGAAGGCAAGACCAGACACCAGGCAACCTCGGTGTCTTCTGGTCCTCATCTGGTGAACAACCAGAATACTCAGTAGGATAAGGGGATCAAACTGAGCATCTTTTGTTCCACCAGACTCGTCTGGTTCGGACTCGTCTGGTCTGGGGAAGGTCCTCTGCCTCTGGTCAGTCTCATCTGGTGAAGTCTTCTGGAGGAGTCCTCTGGAGGGGTCTTCTGGTGACTCTTCTGGTGAAGTCTTCTGGTCTGGCAGTTCCCCCTAGACTAAGTCCTAATCTAGATCATCATCTGGCTAACAGGTCCAGATGGTCCTATTACATCTTCTGGTTTGTTTTAACTCATCAAAACTAACAATTTTTATCCTAACAATTTCCCCCTTTTTGATGGAGTTAAAACACTACCAGAACTGATCAAGAATACTAAACTTAAGCAAGAAAAACATATAAAAGATAAGACCTTAGAATAGATCTTATCAGGCAAACAATTAAGACAACAAGAGGTTGTCTTTTGAACAGGGAAGATATGAGATTTTCATTGATAATAAGGACAAAGAAGAATACAGATTACAATGCATTTCTGGTCCTATTCTAAGCATATCTTCTGTTGTCTTTGGGCACCAGAAACCAGTCAAGAAACCTGTCTTGAATGGCCTTCAACTCTGCAGAAGATGATGGGGTGAAGTTTGCCAACACCTTGGTCTTGTACAGTTTCTTCAGCTCAGCCCAATCAACCTGGTCTCCTGCCATTGGAGTGTTGAGAAAATGGAACTCAGGAGCAGTGACTTCCAGATTGAATTCAATAGTTGAATCCATCAACTGCTTGTACAGATCTGCATCATATGCCTGCATCCAAGAATGGAAGGTCCTGTTGATGAGAGCATCATCCTCTGGTGGAGGTCTCTGGATGTAATGTTGAATGAACCAGAGAGTCTTGGCTTCTCTCCATTTTTCTATCAAAGGCACAAGAACAGTTGAGTCAAAAGACCCTTCTGTCCTGAGAGGGAGGATGTTCATGACTTCAACAGGCCCTTTTCTCTTCTGGCTGGATCCACTAGCACCAGGGGTGATGCCAGCTTCTCTGCTCTTCTTATTTTGCCTTCTAACATATCGGAGCCTCTGCTCTTCATCTATATTTTTCCTTATCCTTGCTTGCCTCTCTTCAGGCGACTCTTCCTTGAATCTCTTCTCTGCTTCTTCAACCACAGATTCAAGGAAGCTCTTCTTTACTTTTCTTATCTTCCTCTTTGCAGGTCCAGAGATGGAAATTGGATCCTGCTCTGCTTCAGACTCCTCTTCTGCAGCAAGCTGCTTAGCCATGGAAAGGGATTTGAGCTCTTCCTTCTTCTTCTTCTGCAACTCAGCCTGGGCCAATGTATTCTCCAGCAGGTCCAGACGAGCTCCATGGCTGAAGAGAGTTTCATTTGTGGTCTTTGCCAGATCAGTTCTGGCCTTCTCTTCCCCCTTTTTAACTTCATCAAGGAGGGGCTCCTCTACCTGCCTTATGAGATCAGGCAAGGCAGTGTTGGAGGAAGAGTGAAGATCACGCAGCTGCTTGGCCTCCTCCAGGTAAGCTTTAGACTCTGCAACAAGTCTCTCTTGCTTCTCCAACATCTCCTGGAGGGAGTCTTTCAGCTGTGCAGTTTGAATCATCTGGCTGGCCATCTCCACTTTGAGCACAGAGACAGGTCTCAACTGCTCCAGCACGTGCTCTTGTAGCTGCTTCTGGCTGTGCATGACATCTAGCTTGACAAATAAGCCATTATCCTTAAAAGAAGCTTTTACCTCTGCCAGAGAAGACTTTAACTGCTTCAGAAAGATTCTCCTCTCATGCTTGATCTGGTGCTCTATCATAGCAGGGGCCATATGTTGAATAGCTTTTGAAAAGCGCCCAATCTGCATGATTTGCTCATTGAAGAAAACTTTCATCTTCTGGAGCACAGCAGGAGACATCTCAAAGTCTTCCTCATCTGAATATAGCTCTGGAGGAAAGACAAAATGAGGACCAAACTTGTAAGTGGGGCCCTCTGGAGTGAGTATTACTCCTCTCTGGATGAGCAGGGTGCGAATCAAGACTTTAGCAGCACCAGGAGTCTCCAGCTCTGCTGGGTTTTGAATATTTAGCCTCTGCTTCAGCTCAATCTCCCAAGCAGTGAAGTCGGAGGGACCCATTTCCTCAAGCAACAACATTAGGTCCTCCACATCTTCAAGTCTGGCCTTGCTCCAGACTTTGGCATCAGTAAGGTCTGCCAGAAGTGGTAAGTGCTCCAGAAGAACTGGGAAATGCTCTCTTAGCCAGAGCTGAGCACTCACACTCATACTCTGCCTGATGGGACCCATTTCTGCAGATGAGAAAGTGAAGGGTTTGGGCCCAGAGGCAGAGGAGGAAGGTGCTAAGTCCGCAGGCTCAAGTGAAGCTTCCTCATCTTCACTATCATTGCTGGTTAAACAGGTAGGAGAAGGGGGAGGGCCAACGAATCCCAGAGCCATAGAAATGGTTGGGTCCTGGTCTGTATGGGTTTGGGGAGGGTTAGGGTTTTGTGAAGTAGAGGGTTTAGGAATGGGTTGCTCTGCACCAGAAGATGATGGAACATCTGGTACAGAAGGTGTAGGAGGGATTTGGGAGGTGGAAGTGTTTAGAGGGGGGATTTCTGCACCAGAAGAGGTTGAAGGTTCCTCTGGTACAGAAGGTGGGGGAGAGGGGTTTGTGTTTAGAGGTATATGGGAAGATGGGGGAGAAGGTGTTTGGGTATGAATGGTAGAGGGATTATATACTGGGGTATCTGGTATAATCTGCTCTGGTGGAACAATAGGAGTACCAGAGGCAGATGGGTTTTGGGGAATATTATCTGGGGGAGAGGTAGAGGGGGAGACAAGATTAATGGGGGAAAAAGATGGAAGGGAAGGGTTTACCTCTGCTGGGTCAACACCAGCAGGTACAGCAGACTCTGGAGCAACCTCCATCATCTGGGAGGCATCCTCAATTGCCTTTTCCAAGGCCTCTCCAAGATCAGATCCAGAGTCAGGATCCTGAAGAAGGGCTCTCTTGGCCTTGGATTTCCTCACAAGAGGCTCAATCTCTTCCTCTTCTTCCTCCTCTGACGGCTCATCCACCAGGAGGGATTTCTTGGGAGCTCTTCTGCCAGTCCTTGGCATCTTGGCAGATTTCTTCTTGGCCTCCTCTGGCCTCTTTCTCTTTGAAGCTCCTGCCTTCTTGGCAACCTCACTCTTCTTCTTCAGTACATCAAGAAGAGGGATCTGGTCCTCCTCAGAGGAACCAGAGAGCAATGGTTGAGGAACCAGTTACTTCAGCAGCTTTCCTCTGGGTCTTCTGTTGCTGCTGCTGCTGCTTCTGCCCCTTAGCAGGTGAGGGAATGGCTTGGAGGGGAGGTGCAGGGATGGCTTGCTCACCATCAGAATCAGGATGGCCATGAAGGGAACCATCCTTGGAGAACATAATCTTGGACTTATGAAAGCCCTTACACCAGGATTGTCTCCATTTCTTCTCTGGAAGAATCGAATCCAGAATTAGGGTGAGTTTTGTGCCCAAAGATACATTAGCATTGAACACAAATTGTTGCTCTCCTGGCAACTGGGGGCATTCTTCCTTCTGGATTTTCACCTTGTTCTTCCTCAGCACCCCCCAGAAGAACTCAGCCCAGTTACATTGAACACCATCCAGAATGGCCCTCATAACACAGAGCCTGCCAACGAAGATGGCATCTGTGCTATGGCTCCCACACATGAGAATCTTTACCACAATGTCAAATAACACCTTATACTTCTGCCTAAGATGCTTGTCCAAGAAGCCCTTAGTAATATTCTGGCATGAATTTCTGGCAAACATCTTGAAGGATTCCAACGCCTCTCCTTCTCTGTACTTCAGTGGGTCCACACCTTCCGCAGAAAGGTTACCAAAAAGACCACAGAAGTCTGCCTTTGAGAAAACAACGTCCTCCGAATCAATCTTGGATGAAATATAGTCTTCATGGATCTTCATCCGGATA
Organism: Ballota nigra; assembly: GCA_947034835.1. Taxonomy (NCBI): domain Eukaryota; kingdom Viridiplantae; phylum Streptophyta; class Magnoliopsida; order Lamiales; family Lamiaceae; genus Ballota; species Ballota nigra. Next base: position 120,520,756 of record OX344721.1, on the reverse strand, counting down.
AGAAACTGAGCAGCATAACCATCCAAGGTACGCAGATCCTTGGGAACCTTTGAGATCAACTCCTCCAGCCCAAAACGTCGGAGAAGTTCCAAAATCTCCAAAGCGGCCGGATTCTTAGTGGAATAGAAGTCCACCACCATTTCTGTCTTGAGTTTCTTGCAGACATAGTCTGGATCGAAATTGCACTTGGGTGCCATTACTGTGAAAGAGAGAAAAAGAGAAAGAGAGAAAATGCTTTGCAGAGAGAGGTTAGGGTTTGAAAGTATGGAAACGTGAAAGGACAGATTGAAAGGAAAATTGATTTAAATAGGGTAATACGCGTGGCTTGATTATTAAATGAAATGTGAACGCGTGTAATATCAAATTTAATTGAGGAAACAAAATCAATTTTATCATTGATTGACATTTTGCACAGTGATTAAATCCGATGGCCATGATGAAAGGCGAGATGCAGATTTAATCTGGTGCGTTGGCATAGTCATTGGGACGGGGCATAAAGGGGTTTTGTGGCAGTCAAGAGAAAAAGTGAAATGATTGCCTAGGCCCTATACCCTAGTCTTAAATACACTCCGAAGTTGAAACGTTTTTAGTGTACTTACCAATGTGAAAGGTGTATCCCAATGATCAGAGGCCAGAGAAGTAAAACCATACCTGTCACCTGATATTGTAACCAGATGATACCACAGCCAGTCTGGTGCTACATCTCCTCTGATGAAACTCATCTGGTTCAGGTCAGAGAAGACTTTGGATATTGTTGAATCTGGCTCAGCACTTCACCTGGGACAAGTGTCACCTGGTGTATACCTCATCTGGAGATATACCTTCTCTGATATGTCTAATCTGCAGGTATGTTAGTTTAAGAAAATAAATGTATGAAGTAAAGTAGTAAACAAAGGATACTTCTCTGTTGTTCCCCCTAAAACAAATCCGTCTCTGGATCCAACAAACCTAACTCAAAAGCTAACTCTCTGAACCTGGTCTCAGCCAAAGGCTTGGTTAAGATATCTGCTCTCTGTTTCTCTGTTGCAAACTTTTCCATCCTTATATCTCCCTTCTCAACATGATCTCTGATAAAATGATGCCTTATATCAACATGTTTGCACCTGGTATGAAGAACTGGATTCTGGGTAATTGCAATGGCACTATTACTATCACAGAATATAGGAATATCCTTGGCTCTAATCTGGTAATCCCTAAGCTGTTGACTAATCCAAAGTAGTTGAGAACAACAGCTCCCTGCAGCCATGTACTCTGCTTCTGTTGTTGATGTAGCAACTGAAGTCTGTTTCTTAGAAAACCAGGATACCAATTTATTCCCTAAAAATTGGCATGTTCCACTTGTAGATTTCCTATCTATTCTGCATCCACCATAGTCTGAATCTGAATAACCACTCAATTCCAAATTATCATCTGCAGGATACCATAAGCCTAAATTCACTGTTCCCTTAAGATATTTCAAAATCTTCCTTGCTGCTTCCAAGTGACTTTTCTTGGGGTTAGCTTGAAGTCTGGCACAAACTCCAACAGCAAAGGTAATATCTGGTCTGCTTGCAGTCAGGTACAGAAGAGAACCAATAAGTGCTCTGTACTGAGTCTGGTCCACACTCTCTCCAGACTCATCTGGATCCATGTTGAAATTTATCATCATAGGGATCTTGGCTGCTTTGCTAGATCCTACTCCAAATTTCTCTAACATGTTTCTGGTGTACTTTGCCTAATTAATAAAAATTCCCTTCTCTGATTGCTTAACCTGCAAACCTAAAAAGTAATTCATTTCACCCATCATGGACATCTCAAACTGACTCTGCATGAGTTCACCAAACTTCTCACACATCTTCTTGTTAGGGGATCCAAATATAATGTCATCAACATATATTTGGACCAGAAGGATGTCCTTTCCTTCTTCTTTCCTAAACAAGGTCCTATCAATCTTACCCTTAGTAAAACCATTGTCCAGAAGAAATTGAGATAGAGTGTCATACCATGCTCTGGGTGCCTGCTTCAGCCCATAAAGAGCTTTCTTAAGCTTAAACACCTTGTCACCTTGTTCAAAACCAGGAGGTTGTTCCACATACACTTCCTCAATGAGAATCCCATTAAGAAAGGCAGATTTCACATCCATCTGGTATACTTTGAACTTCATGTGAGCAGCATATGCTAAGAACAATCTGATAGCTTCTAGTCTGGCAACAGGAGCAAATGTCTCATCATAGTCTATTCCTTCAGACTGAGAATAGCCCTGAGCCACTAGCCTTGCCTTGTTCCTAGTAATGACATCATTCTCATCTTTCTTATTCTTGAAAACCCACTTAGTGCCTATCACCTTTTGATGTCTTGGTCTGTCTACCAGCTCCCAAACATCCTGTCTGGTGAATTGATTCAACTCCTCTTGCATTGCAATAATCCAATTTGAATCTTTCAGTGCCTCCTTGATGTTCTTAGGCTCAATCAAGGACACATAGCAACTAAATAAGGCAGCTAAGTTAAGAGTTCTCCTAGTCTGGACACCCTTAGTTGGATCTCCAAGGATTAGGTCATTGGGGTGATCAACCAGGGTCCTCCTTCCCGTGGTCTTGCCTGGTTGATCATCTTCTGCAGTACCTTGGTGATTATCTCCACCTGCAGAAGAGCTTCCCCCTACAGGAGTTCCAACCTCTTCTGGTTCTGCTCCTTGTGAAGGCTGCTGCTTCAGAGAACCAGGAGATGGGTCATCATCTGAATCTGAATCTGAATCAAGAACAGGTGGATTGACTTTGATAACTCTTGGTGTAGTTTGATTCTGGGTCTCATCTGAAGACTTAGATTCCACCTTGAACTCAAAAGTAGATTCATCAAAAACAACATGAGGTGTTTCCTCCACACAAAGTGAATTCTTATTAAAAACTCTAAAAGCTTTACTGGTGCTGGAATATCCTAAAAATATTCCATCAGCCACTTTAGCATCAAAGGTTCTTAATTTAGATTTCCCATTGTCATGGATGAAACACTTACATCCAAAAACATGAAAATATGAAACAGATGGGGTTTTACCTTTCCATACCTCATATGGAGTCTTATTATGTCTCTGGGCAATCAGGCATCTGTTCTGAGTGTAGCAAGCTGTATTGATGGCCTCTGCCCAAAATCTCTGTGGAGTGCTGTATTCTGCCAGAAGTGTTCTTGCAGCTTCTTTGAGGGTCCTATTCCTCCTTTCAGCAACTCCATTTTGTTGGGGTGTTCTGGCAGCAGATGTCTCATGAAAAATCCCATGATCCTTGCAGTAATCTGCAATGTGTGAATTCAAAAACTCTGTTCCTTTGTCACTTCTGATTCTGACTATGCTCTGGTTTTGCTCATTCTGAATCTGCTTGAAGAACTCTGGCAGCTTAGTCATAGTTTCATTTTTCTTAAACAAGAACACTACCCAAGTGTATCTTGAAAAGTCATCTACTATTACTAAGGTGTACTTCCTTCCACTGAAACTGAGAGGAGAAACAGGTCCAAACAGGTCCATGTGAAGTAGTTGAAGTACTCTGGTTGTGGTTGTGCTCTGGACATCCTTAAAGGAAGTCTTGGGTTGTTTACCCTTCTGGCATGAACCACAAACCTGATCCTTCTTAAACACTTCATTAGGAAGACCTCGAATGAGACCCTTTCTGGCAATCTTATTCAGTGTTTTGAAGTTAAGATGACACAATCTCTTGTGCCAAATCCAGCTATTCTCTGCAGATCCTTTTGCAACTAGGCAAGCATTTCTTGGGCGACTGTTAAAATCTGCAAGATAAATGTTACCCTTCCTCAAGCCTATTAGCAAAATATCATTATAATCAGAAGAGAAAACGGTGCATGAATCACTAGAAAACTTCACTGAGTATCCTTTATCACAGAATTGGGATACTGAAAGCAGATTATGCTTGAGTCCTTCTACGTAGTAGACTTCATCTACAGATACTCCATTGAAGGTCAACTTTCCAACTCCTCTGGTGACGCCATAGTTGTTGTCACCAAACATCACTCTTGGTCCATTCAGTGGCTTGAAATCTTGGAGATTATCTTTCTGGAAGGTCATGTGCTTGGAACATCCACTATCAATGTACCAGACATGGTTGCTTGAAAATCCTTTCTCCAATAGACTCTTATCTACCTGCAGAGAAATCAATTAGGTCCCCTACTAGTGCTGGGTCCTGATTGGTTAGTTGCAGGTTTTGTAGGAATCCATAGATAAAGATCATCCCTTGATGGAAGAGGAGATCTTATCTTCCTTCCAAATCTATCTACCAGTACATGTCCTCTTACAATGACATATTGAGCTACTGGTCTGATAAGGACACATTTCCTATAAACAGGTCTGGTGTACCTTTTCTCAAATCTGGCCTTTGGAATGGTCTGCCTCAAAGACATGGTCTTAAAGGTCTGGTTGTAAGGGTACATCCTAGAAGAACCATCTCTGGTGTCATAACTACCCAGATCAGTTGGTTTTCTATAGATGGGTCTGGAAGACCTCCTCTGGTTCTGATAATTAGACTTGCTCTGGTGATTATAGTTCCTTTGAGTATACCTATTCTGGAATTGATTCCTCTGAGAAAATTGTCTCTGGGGTACCTGGTTCTGTTGAACATTGTTCCTTCTCTGGTAGTTGTTACTTTGATTGGTATTCCCCTTTCTTGAGTGTTTCCTTTGAGGTCCCCTAATCTGTTTAGGTTCCCTTTGAGGATTTCTCTGGGGTCCTCCAATTTGAGTAATTTCTACTCCTTGGGACTCATTGTTCACAGAACCATCAATCTTTAATGATTCCCCTTGTTGACACTTATTCTCTAGCATTTTCTCTTCCAGAACAGTCAACTCTTCTGGACCATTTGTTATGTGATTAACAGAGTGATTCCTTTTCCAATCAGGATTGTGAACCACCTTGTAGCCATTACCAGATAAGTCTTTATCATTCCAGATTTCTACCAATTTACCAGCTCTTACAGACTTGTCTTTATTATAAAGGTATTTATGAGTTTTAGTGGTAATTCCAGAATATCCTAAACCACTCTTATCACAAATGCGCTGAGACGACTCTGATATGATAGATACAACAGATGGTATCTTAGGAGCTTCTCTGGGCATAGGTATCTCCTCTATGTTGTGAGCAACTTGTTTTCCCTTGATAAGAGTCTGGTATTTGGCTCTGAGTTCATTGATCTCATCTTCTTGAGAGGTCCTTTCTTTCATGAGTTGATCTACCAGAGTATCTCTTTCTGTGATCTTATCCTGAAGTTCAGAGACTTCTTTGGAAGGATCTTTCATGAGTTCTCTGGTGGATTTGTGCTCATGAGAGAGAGATTGAACTTCAGCTCTGAGCCTACCATTCTCTTTCTCAAGTTTTTGACACAGTTGGACACAATTTTGGAGATCTGATAGCATTTGTTGCATATCAGACTCTCTGGAGTTACCAGATGAATTAGAGGATTCAGTACATTTGGAATTGGATAACACTAGAGTAGTTTCATTTACCTCAGTGATGTCTGCCATGAGACACACATCATCATCTGATCCAAAGTCAGAAGAAGAAGAACTGGAACTAGTATCCTCCTCTTCTGCTTCTGCCAGCAATGCCCTCTTATCTGCATATCTCCTATCTCTCTTGATTCTTTTCTCTTCTCTTTCCCTAGGAGTAAGCTGAGGACAATCATAACTGTAGTGACCAGTCTTGTTACATGTGTAGCAGGCATTGTCTCCTCTGGGACTAGGACTTGGCTCTCTCCTCCTCTGGTTGTAGTCTGATCTGGCTGGACTACTCTCTCTCCTCTGGTAGTCAGGTCTGCCAGAGCTACCATCCCTCCTCTGATAATCTGATCTCCTAGAGCTACCAGGGTTGTCATCTCTCCTCCTCTCTGGAGTTCTGAATCTGGTCTCCCTTGAGTCTCCAGATGTCTTCTCCTTCTCTGCAGGTTTGAAAGAACTCTTCCTGTCTCTGGTAGACTCCTTCCAATGCCTTTTGTACCTGCCATACTTTGAACTCATTTTATCTAATTTACGAGTTAGGAGTGCTACCTGCTCCTTGAGGCTCAAGTCATCTGCAGTAGACTCCTTTGGCTTTACATCAGGCTTGAGAGTTGAAGAGAATGCAACTCCTTTCTGGCCAGAAGAGGAAACCTCTTCTGTTTGATCCTCCTCTTGAAGATCATATTCATAAGCTTTGAGATCAGACAACAGAAGATGATGATCCAGAGTATTGAGATCCTTGTTGTCCTTGATCACAGTAACTTTGATTCTCCACCTGCTAGTTAGTGAACGTAAAATTTTACTATTAATTTCCTTTTCAGAGTAGGTCTTACCTAAGGCACTAGCCTTGTTTAGGAGGTTTGTGAGGCGCATGTCCAGCTGGTCTATGGTCTCGTCTGGTTTCATTTTGAACGTATCAAACGAGTGTTGAACAGCCTGGAGCTTGTTATCTTTAATCTTCTCTGTTCCCTCGCAGAGAATTGCAAGTTTGTCCCACATCTCCTTTGCAGTGACACAGGTTCTGACCTTCTCTATAACCTCCTTGGTGAGAGTGTTGATAATCTCGGTTCTTGCCACCTGGTCCAGGTTATGTAGCTTTCTCTCATCGTTGTCAAGTTCTTTTTTTTTTTTTAGGATTCGTTGTCTGGGAACTCTATCCTCTGCAGCGTCGCTAGTTTCTTCTCTGGACTCTGACCTGCCACTATCAATAGGAGTCCAGTAATATTTAATGGGGCCACTCTCTACCACATCTAACATGCGGTGGTGGATAGCTCCCAGATGATTACTCATCATGAAGCTCCAGTGGCTATAGTCCTCAAATGAGAACTCTGGCAATTTGCGACTCTTATAAGAAGATTTTGCAGACATTTTAAATAAAATTTGGGAAATAATAAGAACTTTAACAAAAACACTTTAAGAGCAATGGATCTGCCCGGTGACCACCAAAAGCTTTACAAAGCAGTGGTCGTTGGACACACTGCTCTGATACCACTTGTTGGTCCCACTAGATAGATTAATTGCGGAAGCCTTTAAAGCCAAAATGTCTTTAGCAAAAATCTTTTCTAATAGCACAAATAATAAACAACAGGTATTAAGGAAAGCAATAAATAACACCGTATTTATAGTGGTTCGGATCTGAATATCCTACGTCCACTCTCCCTTGATCAAAGGGGTCTCACTATCCAACCAACAAACTCACTACTTACTGGAATTTCCGAAGTACCAGCACCTTCTTACAATCTCTTTAGATCTAACTTCGATCTAAAGACAAACTTACTCCAACCTTGTCTAACAAGATGAACAGGTTGAGTATATAAACTCCTTACGAGTTGGATGAGTAATTAAGAACAAAGTGAGTGCAAATGCGTAGTAATCAAGAAGCTTAGTATACTATGTGCGCGTGTAGAGTCTCTAGAGCTTTTTCTTGAACTGCACTCTTGTATATATAGAGGGGATTAGGGCTAGCCGTTGGAGGGCTAATCCAATCAGATCCTCTATATAAGGAAAGCCTCAATCAATCAATTCCCTAATTGATTGATTGGGTTGGTGGGATCCTTGGATTGATTATCTTCAAATACTTTCCAATCCTGATCTTGTTGACTTGATTTGAATCACCAACGGTCAATAGCTTCCTCTGCCTAACTCTGATTCTCTCCAGAGAAGGCAAGACCAGACACCAGGCAACCTCGGTGTCTTCTGGTCCTCATCTGGTGAACAACCAGAATACTCAGTAGGATAAGGGGATCAAACTGAGCATCTTTTGTTCCACCAGACTCGTCTGGTTCGGACTCGTCTGGTCTGGGGAAGGTCCTCTGCCTCTGGTCAGTCTCATCTGGTGAAGTCTTCTGGAGGGGTCTTCTGGTGACTCTTCTGGTGAAGTCTTCTGGTCTGGCAGTTCCCCCTAGACTAAGTCCTAATCTAGATCATCATCTGGCTAACAGGTCCAGATGGTCCTATTACATCTTCTGGTTTGTTTTAACTCATCAAAACTAACAATTTTTATCCTAACAAAATTAAATCAGGATTCTATTAGAATGAATTTTGTGAAAGAACTGAACTTAAATCATTCCTAGATGAATTGTATATATGTCAGTAGATATATCTATAAATAAATGAAGTTAAGTTAATATTGTCATTCAGTGATACACTTGATTATGGTAAATACAATTCGAAATATAAACTTATGCAACACATTTATTTGTTGCAACTGAATTATATTGTAGTAAACTATAGACAATAAATTTCAATCTTTCTTCATTCTTTTTATAAAGTTGTAAGAAAATAGTTCGGATGTAACGAACGAAGACCTTGGTGTTAACGGTCACATATTTAATATTTTACACCAGCCTTGAAAAAGTACTACTGGATTACAATTTACTATTCAAACTATACAAAATTTTATTATTCTAAAACTGATAACCTATTTTTTAGCGGTAGAACTTTTATTTTACAAAACAATTGATTGCTCTAAATTTAAGATAGTGACTTTTATGTTTGATATATTTAGTTGAAGTAATTTGAATTTATCAAAATTAATATATCACTTTTGTACACAGAAAACTAACAAATGAATTGTATTGGAATATTCAAGACAATAATTTTTTTTTTATATAGATATGAGTTATTGTCTAATGAATAGGGGTTAAATCGAACAAAAAAAGTGAGATTGGTGACTTTGATAAAAATGATAAGGAAGGAACAATAAAAATTGTTTCAAATTTATTTAGTTAAACATATATTTTACTGTTTTTAGGTTAATGTTAAATTTATATAAATGTATATATAAATGTTTGAGCATTTATATAAAACTATATATGAAGTAAACATAAAATTTCAAAGGGAAATGAAACCTTATCACAATGAAACTCATAGCTTAAACGGGGAAACTCATTAACACAAACTGGGATATGCTATATGGCATGATTTGGGCTAAATTTGATCAGATTTTTTTTTATTATGCCTCGATTTGCCCCGAATGCGGAATAAATTCGAGCCCATTTGGGTTTATTACGACTGATTGTGCCTAAATTTGTGACTCTTAAAAACTATAGCCTTAAATTGCCAGCACGAAAAGTAATAGTCCTCATTTTCTTCGCCTAAAAAATTATGGTCCTCTCTTTGTCACCCCCAAAGGTACGATCCTTAAAAGTTATTTTTTAAAAATATTTTATATTAATAAATGAACAAACAAAAAAGATGAGTGAGTTAAAAAGTGGGTGAACTTATTAAAATGGAGTTGTAAAATAGCTACATTATATTAAAAAAATTATCTATAAAAAATATCGTGTATAATTTGATTAATAATTTTTCATATTTGATTTTTGATATATAAAACAAACAATGTTTTTTTTTTTTTGACATTTAAATAATAATAAATTTAATATTATTTATAAGCAAAAATTAATTTAATAATATAATCGTAAAAATAAACAGATGAAATTTTAAAAAAAAATTGATTAAGACAATTTAACAAAAATAAGTATCTCTAGTCATGGGGAAAAAATATTTTAAGGACTGTAACTTAGTGGGTGGCAAAATGAGGAACATAACTTTTGAGATTGTAATTATAGACAATAATTTTAAAAAGTAGCAAATTGAGGTTAGACCATCCCAAATAAATCCAAATCGGACTATGCTACATGACCCGATTAGGCTGAATTCGATATGAAAATTTGGGCTAATTGACACGCTTTGGCCTGACTGGGGGCTTAATTCGGGCCCGATTTGGTTTATTAGGCTAATTTTACCTAAATTCGCAACTCTTAGAAATTACAATCCTTAAATTGTCAACCCCAAAGCTATGATCCTTGAAAGTCCTTAAAGAAATATTTTCAAGATATTAACTTTCACCTTGAGGATTGAGTGCTAGACATTAACTCTTCGAGGTGTTTTGTAGTTGGAGGAATGGGAAAAATGAGGACAAAAACTCTCCGGGCAGGAAAAATGAGGATTGTAACTCTCCGAACTGACAATTTAAGGATATTAACTTTTAAAATAAGTGAATTTTGGGTTAATTAGGGCTCATTGTGCCTAAAGTTGCAACTCTTAGAAATTACAGTCCTTAAATTGTCAACCCTAAAGTTACAGTCTTAAAAAAAATATTTTGAAAACATTAACTTTCACCATGAGGATTGAGTGATAGACATTAACTCTTCGAGGTGTTATTTAGTTGGGGGAAGGGGTAAAATTAGGATAAAAACTCTTCGGGCTGAAAAAATGTGAATCGTAACTCTCTAAACTGATAATTTAAGGACATTAAATTTTAAAAGTAGTGATTTTTTGGTGTTTATTAGGGCTAATTGTGCCTAAATTTGCAACTCTTAGAAATTTGAGTTCTTAAATTGTCAACCCCAAAGTTAAATATTAACTTTCAACTTGAGGATTGAGTGATAGATATTAACTCTTAATTCAAGCCAAATCACACTTATAAGCGTGAATTTCAAGCCAAGTCAGGCCAATTAGTCCATCTTGCTTTAATTCAGGCTAATTTGGCATCAAATCTTGACTTTTAAAAGTTAATGTCCTTAAATTATTCAACCAAAGATTTAAAGTTCTAATTTTCCTATTACTCCTAGTTGTGGTCCTTACGAAAATTATTCTTGCTCTGACATTAAATACCATTATACTTCTTTAAAAAAATAGTTTTTTATTTGACATTTTTATGGGGGAAAATCACAATTTAGTGTTATTTTTCAAATCCAAAATTATCGATGAAGATAAAATAGAATCATGAAATTAAGTTAGGGAAATGGCAGAATAACGAATAAATTCATATACAGCTTGGCTTGTGGTCGCCGGGAAATAGCCGGACGAAGGACTACACTAATTTGGATTGAAAATATGATATTTTTGTTGAATTTCAAAATTAAAAAATTAACGGTGAATATGTCACAAAAACATGAATTTGATTTGAAGAAATTTTTTAAGGAGCAAGACGAAACTATTAGGCGTAGCAAAAAAATATGCACGTAACTTGAGGTTGACTTTTAAGGACAATAATTTTGCAGGTCTATAAAAGTATATTATTATATTTTAAAATTTGTGAGTGTTACCTACGTTGAACAATCGTCCTACATTTGCAGATTTAAGAACCATATGTCCTATATCCACATGTTCGTAAAATTATTATCCTAAAATTTCAAAGCCCCTTAATTATGGGCCTTAAAATAGGACTTACAAATTTTATAAAATCAATAAGTAATTCACTTGTACACACATGCAAAATACACTTCAAGCCTTACAAAATTTTCAATGAATTATTATCTTTAATCAAATATATAAATTGATGACATCTTATTGAGTCCTTATATACTTCAACAAAAAAAAAAAAAGTTAAAATAAACAGTAATGCAATTTTAAATAATAAGTAACAAAAATAAATTAAATAACTATATATTTTTTCCTCGAAATATTGCATACAAAAGAAAGATTGGCTTTTTCCTTTTTCTTTTTGTGAAATGCTAGTAGCAAAGATAAGTTTTAGTTTGTTCATATTTTAAACTATCTTACAAATTAGAAAGTAGATGAAATTAATTAATTTATTTTCAAGTTTTGATAGCTATGATTAATATTTATTTTGTAATATATTATATACATCCTACACACACACGCATATAGTTACATACATATTCATCTTAAATGACCATTTGCACGAAATTCATTTTCATTACTATTTTTTAAATATAATTATATACTTTTTATGTTTTACAATTTATTTCACACAATGGTTTAAATTTTTTCATTCCTTATTTCTAATTATATGTAAGTATAACATGAAGAAATATTTATTTTATTATAAAATAGATATTTATAAAGAATAACGAATTATTTTATAATTCGTACCATCAACTCATCTTAATCAAATAGTGTGTTTGATGAATCTTAAATATAATCAAAATCTGTACAATTTAAAAGTATTTATATAATGGATTACTATCGAAAATATTTGAACATGTCTTTTTTATAATTATATTTGTAAGATGTTGGAGTAGAGAATTATTAGAGAATGGTATACATTGAAAAACAGAGGATGCCAAGTCAATCAATATTTACCAAAGAGTATGTATAGAGTGAAATTGATTCATACATGATTCATTGAAAGGTATTAATTGTTTTCACTAAAGAGTATCAATTGTCTTCACTGAAGAGTATCAATTGTCTTCACTAAAGAGTCTTAGTTTATTTTCAATAAACATCTAATACTCTTAAGTGAATACAACTGATGCCTTCAGTACAAACAACTAATACTCTTTATTGAAAACAATCAATACCATTAAATTTAAATTGAAATACTAAATATTTAGATATAATATAAAATACAACACAACCACAGTAAAAAAAAACTTACCAATCTAACTTTTAACAAAATTTGATTTACTAATCAAGCGGAAAAACAAATCTGAATTACCTTCAATATCTACACACGATATCTATAATAATTCACGACGAACATCCAAAATGATGAAAATATAAACATATATACCAAAACATTAGGCATAATTAACTTTGAAAAAAGAAAGAAAAAAACAACAACTTATTACCTGCAAGAAACAACAAATTGGAACAATTTCTTGATTGAATACTACTGAATGTTAAAAGTAGAATGTAATACTTACCACCGAAAGAAAACCTAATTAATTTGAAAACCGACACACAAGTACACTTATTAATTTTTTAATAACAATGTAATAGTCTTTTATGAACGGAGAATTTATTTAATTAAGAAGAGATTTTTTAGAAGTATTTTAAGGATAAATTAGGAAAAATGATGGAAAATAAATAAATAATTAATTTGACCCAAATTTAACACTAAAAAAGTGACAATTAATACGAAACCGACGAATATAATTTAAATGAAATAGAGTTGAATCTAACATAGCTTAATATATGATAATCCATTTCCTTTTTGGATTTAATTATCAAGGAAAGATAACGCCGGATTTGTTTGTATCCTTGTAGCAGCATTGTATAAATAAAGTATAGTTGTACAATGTATCAGCATGCTTCGTGCTATACACGCCATCATCAAAAGAGAAAAAAAATATAATCTTTAAGAGATTATTTCAATGGATTTTGAATGATTTAAAAAATATCAAATTTTGAAATCTAAGTGTGTATTTTTTTTAATTATTGGATTTTGAAATATGTATTTGTTTTTATTTTTTTATAGTGTTGTTTGATTTAATTTTATAATGTAAGAACTATATTATTATTATACTATTTGTTGAGTATGATTGTAATGATTATAAGAGTGTGCTTGTAATGATTAAATAATTGTTATTATTTTAAAAAATAAGAGAGAATGTAAATTGGTATTGAATGGAGCGAAAGTAGAATAATAATTAATGTAAAACTAATTTATGAGTTTTATAGGTTATTTATAGGATTAATTGCAAAAAAATATACGACCTTTTGAGTGTTTATCAATTATAACATAACTATATGAAATTTAAATTTGATACATGACTTAATTAATTGATGCAAAATGATACACCTGACCAAATTCCGGCAACACTTACACTTATGTGGCAGTCGGAGCAACATGTCACACGCCACGTTGACGCCAAATCTCATATATATATGTTTTTAAAATAAAATAAAAAAACTATTTAAAATAAATCATAAACTCATTGCAGCTTCATTAAAAACACAAAAATAATCTCTTGATGAATCTAGTGGATTATTTCATTTGCACTTTCAATGGCAAAACCTTGTTCATCTGTGGCTCTATCAACAAATGTTGCATAACCCAAATGAAATTAAACAATATTGTTGCAACTTCCTAATATTAATAGTTCAACATTAGAGTAAGTACTCTTGCAGAATCCATTCCATTAACAAAATTGCAAAAAAAAAAAAAAAAAATCATTTCTCATACCTATTTTGTGGCCTAATTAAATTGCAAAAACCATACCTATTCCGAAGCCAATTTTCCACACCTAACTCAAAACCCAATTTATAAACTCATTTCCATATCTTAATTTGCTGAATCATCAACCATTTCTGAGCTTATCTACATTTTGACAAATCCTCACTGCACTGATGAATTATAGTTCCGACAACTCATATTTTTCTTGTAAAAAAAAAAATGAAGAATAAACCAATAATGAACAAATGAACAATGGACACACCTATATATAGGTAAAACAATTGTAACGGTCGCACATTGCAAGGTAAAATGCAAAGGCAATAAACTAATCTCATCAATCATATTAAAAACAATGTAAATGCACCAATTAAAATAATTGCATAACAAATAGATAAAATGATCCAACGGTCACTATGAGAAAGATCAAAACACATCAACGGCCAAAATAAAATGGAGCCAAAACTAAAAATGGAAAACATGTTGCTATTATATATTTATGATGTTAAATTAATATATTCATTCCTAAAGAAACCTAATTGAATCTTAAAAACCCTGAATTCCCAATTCTCAATTCTAAGCTTTGCTCAATCGCTCGAGGCTCAAGCTTCATGTTTCTCCATAACCATTCCTTCGCCAGCGTCCTCTGCCTTTGATGGAGCAGTCGCCTCTTTCTTCTCTCATGAAAAAGAAAGACCTTCCATTCATGATGATACGGAAACTTGATTTAAGGTTGTAGCGGCTAGAAGTAATAAAGTATATGTTTTTTATTTAAGGTTGTAGCGCACTGAGGCAAATTAAGTTTTAATGTTTATTGTTTAGTTGAAATAATTTTAGTTCTTTGATGAGCTATAAAACATACTGTAACTGCAAATTTCAAATTTATTAATTATAATAAACACGAAAAATATTACAATTTATATTTATTCGGATCGAATCGAAAAATTTATGCGGGTTGACTAACTCTGAATTTGATCCTCTGATTCTTCTCTTCGATGTTGACCTTGACTTGGATGTTCTTCGGGAGAAATCCTCTCCTTGATCTTCGTTTGGGATTGATCTTTGAATTTATAACGTTAATCCAAGGGCGAAACGCCTTATTTTGGATTAAACATTATTTTTTGGATTTGGGGGATGAACGCCTTTGAATTTGATGAAGAACGTCCTTTGAATCTTCGAGGAGAAACGCCGGATCGGAGGGGTGCTGGACCTTTATCTCAGATCGGAAGCCGTTTGTGGTAGACTTGCGCGAAGAACGTCTTGAAGTCGCGGAGAACGCCTTTGAATCTTCAAGGAGAAACGCCGGATCGGAGGGGTGCTGGACCTTTATCTCGGATCGGAGGTCGTTTCTGATCGCTTTCCACGAAGAACGCTTTGAAGTCGCGGAGAACGCCTTTGAATCTTCAAGGAGAAACGCCGGATCGGAGGGGTGCTGGACCTTTATCTCGGATCGGCGGCCGTTTCTGATCGCTTTCCACGAAGAACGCTTTGAAGTCTCGGAGAACGCCTTTGAATCTTTAAGGAGAAACGCCGGATCGGAGGGGTGCTGGACCTTTATCTCGGATCGGAGGCCGTTTCTGATCGCTTTCCACGAAGAACGCTTTGACTTTGACGAAGAACGCTTTGAATCTTCAAAAGCTCTCGAACTTCTGAATTCCTTGTGCTTCTGCCTGTCTGGATGTGTGTTGAATGAATGAATGAAGACCCCTATTTATAGGGTGAGGAGATGAGAACTTTCATCTTTCATGGTGCCACGTGGCGCTTTTTGATTGGCCGACGCGATTTGATGGGATTTTATTGACCAATTTCCAGATTTAGTTGATTTGATTTGATTTTCATTAATTCATTTCCTTCTTCATGCAAGATATGATTTGATCTTTCTTGGGCACTAAGTCAACTGTATTAATTACTGCAGACTCGTATTTTTGGCCAGTTTTTACCGTGTATATTAAATACCAATTAATTTAATTATTTAATTTGAGAATTAATTTATTTAAATCCCCAAAATAAAACAATAAATTTATTTTGATATTAATATTTATTTGTACACGCGTCAATATTTAATTGTGTGCAAAATTAATTTGCTTACAAATGCCCCCTCATGCTTTGTTCACGGTCATTTGTGACTTGGAGTGAACGGAGCACGAAAATCTTTACGCCCTCATTTGCTTTTGGACTTTTGAATCATGACTGAACTTAGAAGATGTCTAAGCTGCCTACGTACCTCTTTGGTCTAAGAGGATCAAGTCATAACGTAGTTCAAGGGGAATTTGATTTAATTTGGGGGTGCCATAAACAGTTTATACTCGTGTAGGCTAGGAGTGACATACAGTTTAAGCTCGTGCGTCAAGGAGATTTGATTTGAATTTGTTTGATAGTTTATACTCGTATCAGGGAGATATACTTTGAACTTGTTTGATAGTTTAGACTCGTATCAAGGAGTCTCATAATTTCATTTGGATTTGTTTGATAGTTTTTTGCTCGTACCAAGGAGCATTACAACTTTGCAGACAGTTTAGTCTCTTATCAAGGAGATTTAATTTGACTTGGGGAGACTTCAGTTTGATCTTTAGCTTGAGAGCTTCAGACAGTTGTCTTTCGCCAAGGAAACTTGATTTGGCTTTGAGATAGTTTTCGCTCGTATCAAGGAGCTTCATTTGATTTGGATTTTGGAGAGACTTCAATGTGATCTCCGGCTTGAGAGCTTCATACAGTTTTATCTCTTATCAAGGAGAATTTGATTTGGCTTTGAGATATTTTTTGCTCATATCAAGGAGCTTTACAGACAGTTTATGCTCTTGTCAATGAGCATTTATTTGACTTTGGAGAACTTCAGAAAGTCTCTTCAAGCACTATATCTCCTTGCTCGACTAATTGCATGACTTTTTCCTTGAAGATAAAATATTCTTCAATTGAGTGGCCCACTAAGCGGTGGTACTTGCAGTATTTTGGATTGCCAGTGCGTCCAGCTTCCTCCGGTCGTTTCATCTTAGGTAACTCAATGAGCTTCGCATCCATCAAGTCATCGAATATCCCCGAGACGTCAGAGTCTACGAAAGGATATTGTTTTTGTTTTAGCTCTTTCAGAGTCAACCCGCTTTGCCCCCTATCACAAGGAAGGTCCGTTATGTATTCCTTACTTGAAGAATTGTCATATATCATGTCGCGGTACTTTTGACTTGGTGGTTCTTCAACTCCACTTCCGGCGATGCTTAGCTCCATGTCATGAGCTCTTGTAGCCAGATCTTCGAAGGTCTTTGGTTGGATACCTTGGAGAATATATCGGATATCCCATTGCATGTCTTGGATACACATCTCGATTGCGGAAGTCTCAGACAGTCGATCCTTGCAATTCAGACTTAGGTTTCTCCATCGATTAATATAATCGATGACGGGTTCTTCTTTCCACTGACGTGAGTTTGTCAACTCAATCATGCTAACCGTTCTTCTCGTGCTGTAGAAACGGTTTAGAAACTCTTGTTCCATCTGATCCCAACTGTCGATGGAGTTAGCCTCCAAGTCGATGTACCAATCGAACGCGTTCCCTTTCAAGGATCGGACAAATTGTTTGGCAAGATGGTCTCCATAAGTTCCGGCATTGTTGCACGTTTCGACGAAGTGGGGCCACGTGCTGCTTCGGATTTCCCTTACCATCGAACTGTTGGAACTTTGGAGGTTGGTAACCGGTTGGCATTCTCAAGCTATCAATCCTCTTTGTGTAAGGCTTGGTGTAGCTGAAGGTTGATTTGGAGGTGTCATCAATCTTTCCTTTTACCGTCTCCAAGATGAGCTCCTTGAGTTGGTCAAGTTGGATCCCTCCATTCGATGAGATTTGTAGCTCCTTGGCAGTTGCCTCGGTTTCACTGACTTGGCGTTTAGTTGAGGTATCTTCATCACCGTGCTCCTCAACTTGCTTCCCTTTGACGTGGCTTGCATCGTCGCCATCCACCTTATTCATCAGATTGGCTATCTGGATATCCTGAATTTTCACGTGCTCTGTAAGCCCCGCAATGGCCTTGATCAGGCTGTCAAGCTTTTCATCAATAGTTGAGGCATCCGTCATCATGGCTGGCGCTATGCTTGAGTCTGAAGATGAGCCCGATGATGAGTGTGGGGTAGAGCATGCAGAGTTGACTTCCTCATCTTCGCCGGTGTAGGGAGGCTTGTTCATAACTATCCCGGATGAGGGGATTCCTTCCGAAGAGGTGTGTGTCGATGTCTTCTTCGACATGCTTCTTATGATGACGTTGGCGTTAGGAGCCGTTGAGGTTTTGGTCCTTGGAAAAATGATCTTGCGTGGAGGAGTCATTCCAACGATCCTACGCTTGCTTGAGGAGAGAAGAGATGAGAGGTAGAGTAAGTCCCACCGGGCGTGCCAAATTTGTAACTGCAAATTTCGAATTTATTAATTATAATAAACACGAAAAAGATTACAATTTATATTTATTCGGATCGAACCGAAAAATTTATGCGGGTTGACTAACTCTGAATTTGATCCTCTGATTCTTCTCTTCGGTGTTGACCTTGACTTGGATGTTCTTCGGGAGAAATCCTCTCCTTGATCTTCGTTTGGGATTGATCTTTGAATTTATAACGTTAATCCAAGGGCGAAACGCCTTATTTTGGATTAAACATTATTTTTTGGATTTGGGGGATGAACGCATTTGAATTTGATGAAGAACGTCCTTTGAATCTTCGAGGAGAAATGCCGGATCGGAGGGGTGCTGGACCTTTATCTCAGATCGGAAGCCGTTTGTGGTAGACTTGCGCGAAGAACGTCTTGAAGTCGCGGAGAACGCCTTTGAATCTTCAAGGAGAAATGCCGGATCGGAGGGGTGCTGGACCTTTATCTCGGATCGGAGACCGTTTCTGATTGCTTTCCACGAAGAACGCTTTGAAGTCGCGGAGAACGCCTTTGAATCTTCAAGGAGAAACGCCGGATCGGAGGGGTGCTGGACCTTTATCTCGGATCGGAGGCCGTTTCTGATCGCTTTCCACGAAGAACGCTTTGAAGTCGCGGAGAACGCCTTTGAATCTTCAAGGAGAAACGCCGGATCGGAGGGGTGCTGGACCTTTATCTCGGATCGAAGGCCGTTTCTGATCGCTTTCCACGAAGAACGTTTTGACTTTGACGAAGAACGCTTTGAATCTTCAAAAGCTCTCGAACTTCTGAATTCCTTGTGCTTCTGCCTGTCTGGATGTGTGTTGAATGAATGAATGAAGACCTCTATTTATAGGGTGAGGAGATGAGAACTTTCATCTTTCATGGTGCCACGTGGCGCTTTTTTATTGGCCGACGCGATTTGATGGGATTTTATTGACCAATTTCCAGATTTAGTTGATTTGATTTGATTTTCATTAATTCATTTCCTTCTTCATGCAAGATATGATTTGATCTTTCTTGGGCACTAAGTCAACTGTATTAATTACTGCAGACTCGTATTTTTGGCCAGTTTTTACCGTGTATATTAAATACCAATTAATTTAATTATTTAATTTGAGAATTAATTTATTTAAATCCCCAAAATAAAACAATAAATTTATTTTGATATTAATATTTATTTGTACACGCGTCAATATTTAATTGTGTGCAAAATTAATTTGCTTACAAATGATTTGTAAGCACCGAAATTTTATTAAATTTAACGGTGTCATATTTAATGTAAATCCGAATTTTGGAGATAAGAATATAGAATAATATCTCCAAGATTTTTTATTATATTTTCCTTATTCTCAGATTTGGGAATATCTCTTATATTTCAGAATATCCCTTTCTTGTTCTCCAAGTCACCGATCTCTTATAAATAGGAGACTCGGAATATAGTTTCAGTAGCTCTGATGGAATAAGTCTCAATGACCCCATCAACTCCCTACACTAAGTTTTTAGATCAAAATTCGGTATACGTCGTTGAGACTCCGGTACCACAAATCAAATCCGGAATACGTCGTTGAGATCCCGGTATCACAAATCAATCAAATTCATGTCTTTGGAGAGAGGAATCAAGAGATCAACGAGAGTTGTAACCCATAATTCCTAATGAAATACATGTTCACCTCTTTTTCTCGCCTTCTATATATATTTCTTTGCAGGTGTTGAAATAATTAGGTTTACAAATTTGGCACGCCCAGTGGGACTTACTCTACCTCCCATCAACTCCCTACACTAAGTTTTTAGATCAAAATTCGGTATACGTCGTTGAGACTCCGGTACCACAAATCAAATCCGGAATACGTCGTTGAGATCCCGGTATCACAAATCAATCAAATTCATGTCCTTGGAGAGAGGAATCAAGAGATCAACGAGAGTTGTAACCCATAATTCCTAATGAAATACATGTTCACCTCTTTTTCTCGCCTTCTATATATATTTCTTTGCAGGTGTTGAAATAATTAGGTTTACACATACCTCTCCAACTTCAATGTATTTCTAGAAATTGAGGTTTTGGTTTTCTAAGTTCTATCTTGTTTGGGTTGGGCTACATAATGCTTATTTTAATTTCTTAAAATTTTGTTTCCAATTATTATTTCTGATCATGCTCTCGTGAGCAAAATCAAATTCTGATGGCTCCTAAAATCTGAATTATTTGTTGGATGGCAACATAATGCGAGGGGGCTTGGTAAATAAAACCATTTGGAGGATGCACATACATTATTTGTGGAAATGTCGCTTAGAGAGTTTGTATCCTTTACAACTATGATCATGAGTTCCTCAGTTTCTCTCAATTTGATTGCAATTTATGTTCTAGTTCTTCACATTCTGGGTCTTGAAATTATAGTTTACTGGACTAGAGAAGGCTTACTACCAATCCCACAAAGTTCTTCACACTCCAAATATAAACAAAATAAAACACTCTTATAGTATGTTTTATTTCAAAATATTTTTCATTCATCGGTTTAAAAAATCAATAAAACAAATTTTTTTTTTTTTAAATGTATTACCCCACATATAAAAATTAATAGGGCACATAGGGAGTTATTTTTTAGTTAGACTATTACTTATCTTGTACTCCCTCCGTCCCAATTTTGTTTTCTCATTTGCCAAAAAGGTCCGTCCCAATTTTATTTTCTCATTCTTAAAATGGAAACTACTGTATTCATTTAAATAATATTTTATTCATCATTCACCATTCTCAATACTACTTTATTCATTTGAATACTACTTTATTCATCATTCATCATTCCCAACACTATTTTATTCATTTAAATACTAAAATTCAACTCTCGCATTAAACTCCGCGCACAGTCAAATGGAAAAATAAAATTGGGACGGAGGGAGTACCTTCTTAGCAGGTAAGAAAAATGTTACATTTCCAAAGCAATTTTACGATATAACAATTTAATAAATTAAATTTCAAAACGGTGTAAATATAGATGAAAAGAAATAGACCTATATACTTGGTCACCTCGACCTCTCGAAAGAAAAAGGCCGCAAGCTTACACATTTTTTTGCAAGAGAGAAAAGAGATGGAAGGATGACTTAACAGATAAGACAAATAGATTAATCAAGAAATGCAATTAAAAAAATGTTAGCATATTTCTCGAAAGATATGTTCCGTTCTTGCATATGTAAGTTTTTACAATGTTGCAAAACTCAGTCAATTGATGTGGCATTAATGAGATCACTGGGATAATAGTTAAACAATTTAAACAAAAACATAATGAGGACAAAGAAGAAAGCCCAAAAATGAGTTATTTAATGGGTCATTTGGTTTGAGGTATTGTTTAGAATTGTCTTATATTAAATTTAAGACATAATTCAATCTTACAATTTAAACATACATTCACACTCAAATAATCTCTTCAGCCTAATCCAATCTCTTCAGCCTAATCTCTTCTAATTCAATCCTATCTAATCCAATCATGTCCCGTGAACCAAATGACCCTTAAATGATTCATACCAGGACAGCCAATTGAAAACAGAATGGGGATGATTTTTAACTCATTTACGAAATACTCCCTCCGTCTCATACTTGTTTGCTACATCCATTTTTTGACAAAAAAATAACAATACATTTTAATATTATATTTTCCATACACTTCTAACCAAAAACATATATTATATCACTTTATCAGTTTAAATATTATTCTCTCTTAACCAGGTGGCTTAGCCCACCTGGCCACTAGGTTCCTCACTCTAATGTTTTTTTTTTTTTTTTTTTGGAACGGGTGTCAATATATGTAAAATTAATGATTATTGTTGATCTTGGAAGGAGGTGATCAAATGGGGTGCTTCACAAGTTGTTGTTCCTGGAACTTTTCCCCTTGGGTGTTTTCCTTGGGCTCTAATTGCGTTGCCTAGCAATGATCCGACGTCGTATGATGATATAGGGTGCTTGAAGAGCCTTAATAATTTGACAACTCTAATGAATAAACAACTGCAAGAAGCTTTGGATTTTCTCAGAAATGAATTTCCAAATGTGGTCATACTCTATGCAGACTACTATAATGTTTTTCAATCTATTCTACGTGAAGCAGCAACTCTAGGTTAGTGTAATTATATAGTCATAGTAACGAAATTATTTTTTATTTTAATTTCTAGAAATGATTTAATTTACAATATGACATTTTCGATTATTAATGCCTCATATATTTAAAAAAAAATCTAGTCAAGTTATATTAGCAAAATTATTACAAACTTAACGTTATGACAATTTGTATAAATATTTTCAAAAAGAAAAAAACTATATATGTACACACATTTTGACAATCTTCGAATATGAATATCAATTTCTCTTTATTTATGATGAAATTATTCACGATATTTTAGAAGAAATTAGAGTATTGATTTTTTTATTTTTTTACTATTTAAGTTATAGCAACAATTGTGTGGATTGGTTGTACCGTATAATTGGTTTTCGAGTAATTAATATTTAGTGAAGCGAGGAGTACTAATTTTTATTTATTGATGTGTTTTTTAGGATTTGATACCACGGTTTTATTGAAACCTTGCTGTGGGGAGGGAAAATTTAATCTTTTCAGCTTGAAGTTTTGTGGAAATTTAGGCGCTTACTTTTGCCCTAATCCAAAAATTTATGTACATTGGGATGAATTTCATTTAACACAAGAGGTTCATCGGCGAATGTCTGAAATTCTCATCAAAGACTTGAGGATGAATTGCACTCAATAAATCTTATATCTCAAATCCAATAAATCAAGATTTGATTGCACTCATCAATGATTTTGAATGAGAATTTTATATTTATTTAATAAAAAAAACTTGTATTTCTTTTTTTATTCATATTAGTAGAAGTACGTTTTATTCCTTTGTTATGTTAACTAAGTAATACACCCGTGCGATGCACATGAAAACTTATTTTGGTAGAGCAAATACTATTGATGAATTTTTTAAAAAAAATACATTAAATTTATGTTTTTTTTTTCATGATTCATTTCACATATATGTACATAAATTAAAATGTAGTTCTTTAAATTTATATATATATATATATATATATATATATATTATATATAAAAAAAACAATAGTCTCGTACATGACATGGGTTCCCATACACACACAATTAATATATATTCGAAGACTTGTATTAAAGTAGACTTTTCCTCCATCTCAATTTTATTTTCTTGTTTGACTTTACACTGAGTTTAATGTGAGAATTGAAATATAATATTTAAATAAATAAAATAGTATTGAGGTAAAGTAATACTCTCTCCTCTCTATTTTTTATTATCCACTTTTTATAAAAGGAAGGTTTTTTCCCCCTTGCCCAAAATAGTAAAAAGCAAACACTACCCTTTTTAACTTACCTCTTAAAAACATCACTTATTTATACTCATGTCACTACTTTATCAACTTTATACCCACAAATATCTTCCATAAAGTTGGAAAGACCCTCTTGCCCCTTTTAAAAATCTATTTTATACCCACAAATACTAATAAACAACTATTTTTTTAAAATTTGTGTCATTTCTTATGGGCAATAAAAAATGAATCGGAGGGAGTATTTAAATGAATAAAGTAATTTTGAAAATGGTGAATGGTGAATAAATTAATATTTAAATGAATAAAGTAGTTGAATTGTAGGGTGAAGTTTAAAAAGTGAATGTACCTTATTTCTATTTTGGGATGTGAAAACAAAATTTGAACGCACCTTTTTAACAAATAAAAAAATAAAATTGGAACAAATGAAGTACTTAAATGAGGCTTTTTGATAAAAGACATTGTCTTCAATTTTGATTTCCAGGGTGTCAATTGATTTTGGAGTATATAATATGACACGTGTTCATACATAAATTTTGTTGTTGTAATTTTAGTAGAATAGTGCACGCCTAGTAAAAATAATTAATATTTTTTGGTAAAACAATTCATACTCTTTAATGAGACAATTTGTATCCTCCAAGATTAATATTTTTTAGTAAAAAAATTAATATATTTTAGTCAAATAATTCAAACCCTTTAAAATGGTATATGAACCTATTTGATTCTATGCTTTGTACTACTCAGTTATAAACATTTGATCAGTAATAAACTAATAGGTTAACTATATATCAAATAAATAAATAAGTGAACAAAGAAAAAAAAATATCAATGAACTAAATGAAGTGTGATATATTTGTATTCCAAAATTTATGATCATAGTTGTAACACTTAGCGAGAAGTAATTTCAATTAATTTTATATTTTAAACATATACATGCATAACTTTTTCTTAAAGCACTTATCTTTAATTTTAGTTATTCGTAAATTGATTATAAAAATGTAAAAGACGAAACATATGGTAACTCAAACTTTTGGATTTATTACCATTTGGAAACAATTCATAATCTAAGCACACAAATATATATAAGATAAAAAATCAGATGATTACTTATAAAAAATGAATAGCTTTCTTGGGAATATGAAATCATGTGAATATTTTTCTCCAAATATTATTATTAAATATACATATCATTATTATACACATTTAATATCACTATTTAAAAATGAAAATTGTTTAATTCCTAAACAATGATAATGCATATATGTAACAGTAATAATGTATATGTATAATAGTGATGCCTGAAAAAATCGAACTCAAGTAGGTTCATTAAAGTTTTTCTCTACAAAAAAACCCAGAAGAATATAGAAAAACTTACTCTTAAAAAATGTATAGAAAAATCATTCAATAAATCAAATATGTGCCGATAACATATAATGTCCAAAACTACAAACCAACCGTGAAATCAAGTCATATCCATTTTTCAAAGACAATGCGAGATACCATTATTGTATACCAAACCAATGAACATAATCCGCATTAGTGTATAGCATATATTTCTTCCAATTCCCAGGCTTCGTCAATAAGTTGGTTTACTGATGTCAACTTCATTGACAAAAATTGTAACATCATTAAAAAAACAAAAAGCACTAATTAGTCCCCAAAATATGTATTAAGAGCTCGTCTTCAGACAATAATCAATAAACAAATGTTCAAAATTCATGAAACTGGGGTTAAAGAGGTTAGACATGAAACAAATGTTCAACATTCACGTTACATCACCATCCCCTATCAATTCTCAGAAAAATGAAAAGAGAAAACAGAGTTCTCTAATTTTTGTGTATTAAACAAAATGTGAACCATTTAAGAAATGAAAAGAAGAAAAAAGAGTCCTTTAATTCTTTGTCAGGAAAAGCGAGAGAAGCAAAGCCAAAACAAATAAGGTCTTAGATGGACAAATTGATACCACTTACTGTAATCTCGTTTCTGAGTATTCTACAAAAAATAGAAGTATCAATACTGAATGTATATGTAGACTAAATAAGTATACGATCATAATAAGATTATATTTGATTCGAACATACCAAATGACTTGAAAATGGTAATGTCCAGCATTTATCAAAAACACCTCATTATAAAAGAAATTATAATCATCGCTTACTGATTCATCAGCTCTTCACTATTGATATTTTCGATCAAAACAAAGCACCATGATCCAAACTTTGAACACCAATTTTTTTTTTTTTTTTTGAAAGCAACTTTGAACACCAATTAAAATGACTAAAAAGTGCATACAAGAGGAGAGAAGAAGCGCAAACCGACCTCTGCATTTTCTTCCTTATTGAATCCAATAGAGAAAACAGCTCTTGATCCTATTGTCGGCAATCCGCATCCAATCCGCAAACTTCAAATTCAAATCCAATGGAAACACACATCAGAATCAGAATATGAACAATAATCCTATGGAGTGGAAGCTAATTTATCAAAAGAACTCATCATCATACCTTAATAGGATCATCAATAAAAAAAACAAAATTAGAGCATCGGATATCTTTCCTAAGAGAGAAGGAAAATGCAATCCTCGCTTCGGAATGGAGGAAGCAAAGGCGGATACATATCAAGTGGATCGGTCAGGGGGCAATAATAATAATAATAGTCAGAGGTTTGGTTGGAAGGTAGAGATGATGGGGCGTTTGTTACAACAAATTAAAAGCACGCAGAACAGAGCAAAAAGGAATCAACAGATGAAGAAGAAAACGCTTCGCGAGAATTGAGTGAGGTCCACATGAAATAAACACTACTCTCTAGAGAGAGAGAGAGAGAGAGAGAGGGAGGGGGGTCAGATTTCTGGAAACACGCTTCTCTGTTCAATATTCAATACTCATTCATTCAGTTCATCCTTGAACTTTAATATAGGATCTAATTTAATGGTAATGACTTTCATCCTTGAATATAATTTGTAAAAGAAATTCTCTAACACAAAGATCATTTCATCTCATAACTAAGTGAATTCCAAAAAATAACTAATAGATAACATTGAAATCAGAGAGTAATGTTGATAAGAATCCAACACGAAATCAGAATTCAGACTAAACACCCAGGTCATTTGCAGCTATAGAATCCAGGAGAATTCAGGAAAAATAAGAAAGCTCAGGAAAATCATAAAATTATTGTACATATCATTTTCAGTCACAAACTTTAGCATATCAAATTCAGTCAAGTTCCAGGGAAACAAAAAATATGACATACAACACCAAGAGATGTCCAAGATGAATAGTAAAAAAAAAATGTACTTAACTATCACACAAGAAAAGTTATATTTTCTTCACGAAAGCACTAAACTGAAACAACAGAAGATCAATTTTCAATACTTTATAAAAGATTCAATTAGCAAATTACTACTCATCCCAATATTCAGTTGAAGAACAAAAAATACAAAAAGGAAAAAATGCATTTTCTGAATCTAAACACCTTATCAGCATCATCTAGATGAAATCTTATAGACGCTAATGGACAGATTTAGCTTTTCACTTCGTTTGTGCCTGAAACGTAAACAATTTCATATAACCTGTTCATCCCAGTTTCATTCACCGAAAATCAAATTTACATTGCAGTCAAAATTTCGCTTATAAGAATTACGAAACAACACTCCAATAATAGAATTTCATGAAATTGACATATATAATCTAGAAAAATACCAGAAGAGGGACAGAAAGAGCATAGTCTTTGCGGGGAATGGTAGTGTGTAGGGCATAGCTGACGGCGGATCGACGACATAGGCAACGTGTATCACGAATGTCTCTTTGGCGTGGCGGCACCAGAATCAAGCTCGCGCTACCTGTAAAATGCGAGGATTGATCAGAAAAAATCAAAGAGGGTGCGAGAAGATCCAAAACAGGAGAAAAAAATAATATGACAGAATTCAGAAAAATCTGACAAGAGTTTAAGCGATTGATGGCTTACATTTTCGGAAACATAGAATTAGCAGAGAGAGAACTGATTTAGGCGTGCGCAAAGAGCTATTGCATTACATATGTCTCACAATACCAATATTTTATTATTTCTGGAATTTAGGCGGGAACTTGCCAGAGAAGTCACTATCCTGTTTATATATATATAGATAGATAGATAGATATATATTTGATGAACCTCAATAAGATCTCCAGTCGAATACTATAATTTGCAAGGCAAGAATACTTACAATTCAGTAATTTATTGGGGAGAATAATTACTGATTGTCATCACAAATAATAGTTTAAGCAAGTTTACAAGCATAAAATACATTGAATAAATTGCTGTTACAGAGAGTTCATTCATCTGCATATCATCACCATCATCACAATAATGTGCTTCAAAAATCCATCATTTTCAAGATAGAGACTGCAATTTCTTTTCATAAAGCTTGGCCCTTCTCAAGGCATCCAATGCCTCACCTTGCTTGCCTGAACGTTTCAAATTCACCGCCTTAACTTTCTCCGACTTTATCCGCTCCAACAGAAGCGCTCTCTCCGTATCGACATCTTCATTCACTTGTGTTGATTCCGGTTTTTCTATACCCTCAGATTTAGTTGGGCCATCTCCCAACCCGATTACTTGCAGAGCAGCTAAAAGCTGAGGATCAAGAAAATCCTCAACATGAACATCGTCTGCTGGTCCAGACGAACCAGGCAGGGGATCAAATTCCTGCAATTGGGATTCTATCTCTTTTGCCAATTCAGTTTCAGCATCAGCTTCTGTAGTTCTGCCTTCCCTTCTTAGCTTAAGTGCTTGACGTTTGTGACCCAATGACTTTTGCTGCAGTTTAAACCTTTCACGACTAGACAATGGTGGTTTGGAGACCGAACTTGGACTTGCCTCCTTTTCAACAGACGAAGTTGAAGCAGCATCACCGGAGTTAGCAGTCGTCTGAGACGTCTCCTCCATTTGCTTCTCCAACAGCTTTGCCTTCCGAAGCTCCTCCTTGGCTTCAGCCATTTTCCCATCTCGCTTAAATGCAATCGCCTTCCTCTTGTGAGCCAACACTTCTTGTTTATAACTTGGTTGAGAAACAGTTGCTTTGGGCGGTGTCTGCACATCTTGTGGCTTCTCATTCTCGTGAGCTCTCTCTTCGGGTTTCTCAAGTCTAATCTTGTCTTTGGCTGAACCTTCGGCTCTGTTATCGTGTGGGTCTACCTGGAGGGACGATTTTGTAATTTGTGGAGCATAGTTTGATTGTGTCAGTTGAGACACAGTTGCTATGGGCATCTGCACATCTTGTGGCTTCTCATTCTCGTGAGCTTTCTCCACAGGTTTCTCAAGTCTAATCTTATCTTTGGCTTTGTTATCATGAGGGCCCACCTGGAGGGACGGTTTTGTAATTTGTGGAGCATCGTTTGATCGTGCAGGTTCTTCAAATTCCTCCAATTGTGCCTCCAATGATCGTGCCATTTGCAGTACTTCGTCAGCCTCCTCAGCCTCTCCTTGGCGTCTCAGAGTAAGAGCTTTTCGTTTCAACGTTAAAAGCTCCCTCTGAATCTCACTCTTGCTTTTCTTAGACGTCCCAGCTTCAACAGGCCGAATAATAGAAGAATTGCTTGCATAACTTTGCGATTCTTTCAAACTCGTCTGAGCTTCTGCCTTATCTCCATCCTCCCATCCCAAGTTCTTCAAAAGTGACAGATAAGCTGGATCCTGCATATCTTGATCCGTCACTTCCTCTTCATCTCCATTATCCTGAACAGAATACGTACTGTTACTCTGCCTGCTGCTAACACTAGGCTGTATGATAGAGGGAGCTTTGTTCATATCTTCAAGCTGCTCCTCAAGAATCTTCGCTTTTCTCAATTCTTCATCCGATTCATCTATTTTGCCTTCCCTTCTGAGAGCTAAAGCCTTCTTTTTCAGAGCAATGAGCTCTTTTTGAATCACCAGTTTACTCTTTGGTGCTTCTTTTACAGATTCCAAGACTGGGATTTTCTTTTGTACATCAGATTCTGTGTCATGAACATCAGAACTCTCGAGTTCTGCTTCGAGTAGTTTAGCCTTCTTTAGTAAAGCAAGTGCTTCTGATGTATTCCCCGCCCTTTTTTGATTCAGAGCTTCTCTTTTCAAAGACTGAATCTCAGTTACATAGGATTCTCTCTTAGCCTGGTTATCAACTTCCTCGGACTGTGTACTATCTTCTTCTTCTTCCCAACCTAATGATTTCAAAGCGGAAGATATTTCCGGATCATCCATGTCCTCATCTGTTATATCGAAATTACCAATATCCTCACCCATATTAATAAGGCGATTGAAATCAAAATCAAGATTAGTTTTATTTCTTCCCGAAATGTCATCATGTGCATCTGCGTCCATACTGCGTATTAGTGAAGAAAGTTCATCGTCAGACTCGTCAGATTCACCCAAAAGTTCCTCTTCCTCTATTTTTCTCTCAAGAACTTTTGCTTTCTTCAGTTCTTCCTTTGCCTCGACGAGGTTTCCAGCACGTTTCAGCTCGAGAGCCTTTTTCTTATGAGCAAGAACCGCAGATTTATCAGTGGTTACAGCACGCTTCTCTTTATTAGGCTTTTGAGAAACTTCCCTCAAAAGTGAAGAAAGCTCACCCTCCAAAGACAAGGTTGCAGGCTTTTTTTCAGCAGCATGGAGATCTAAATCAGACCATCCCAATTCTTTGAGTTCAGCAGAAAGATCATCAGGTTCTTTACCCTTCTGAGGCGGGGAGTTAGTTTTTCGACTAGATGCCTTAAGTTCATCTTTGATCTGTTGAGTATCATCAACGTTACTGGATGATACTGATAAAGCCCTTTTACGGTTTTTTCTCAAAGATAACTCCAAAGCTCCAGCTTGCCTCTCGAGCTCTTTCCCTCTTTTGAAGGCTTTTAAGGCTTCTTCAGATTTTCCTTGGGCTTTCAAAGTTTTATATTTCTGTTTTTCAGCCACAGCTTGCTGACGCAAGTCTTCAGGGGTAGCAGATCCAACTTCTGTCGACATGTCAGTCGGCTGATCAAGAGAGAGACTTCTAACTGTATATCCACCTTCAACCTGAGTAGACTCCTCAGAAATGTTTGAACTTGATGCACTAGCTTTTTGCGTAGAGACCTCGTTACCAAGAAGTTGACTTAAAATCTCATCCTCCCTTTTTGAAGCATGCTTGGAGCCACCTGCAAAGATATAATACAGCAAAATTATATTATCAAGCAAAAAAATCAGAAATTGCAACAAATTATTGACTGCTCAAGTCTTATGCAGCACCCATAATTGACAAGAAATTGACCAGTACACTCTTTGTAATAATGGATGTTTTAACAAGAATAATTCCAAATAGCAACACAGTTCGTAAGAAAACCAATCAGCAATTCCAAGGTGTTTTATCTGATAAAAGAAAATGACTTCTCGTAGTCTGTTAGACACAATTTGT
The DNA here is from genome assembly GCA_947034835.1 of Ballota nigra. Lineage (NCBI taxonomy): Eukaryota > Viridiplantae > Streptophyta > Magnoliopsida > Lamiales > Lamiaceae > Ballota > Ballota nigra. Next base: position 120,489,810 of record OX344721.1, on the reverse strand, counting down.
AGCATTACAGAAATCTAATCCAACAGCATGCACAATCTTGGACAAGCAATTCAGTTAGTTAGTTAGTTAATCAGTATTAATTCATGAAAACACAATTCTATGTTGTGCCATGTTGAATAAAGTCACTCCACACAAAATTAGAATGTGTATTTTTATTCATAATGGAAAACTAAGGTTTGAGCTGTGATTTCCAGCTACTTATACGAGTGATAGCTATGACGGTGGAGTTGATTGTAACCGCCTAACTGCCTAACAAACTATTAGTAACTTCCTAGTTTCTGGAAGAGTCTAGATACATAAACAGGAAAGCAAATCAGAGAGTGTGTTGTGTTTAACATGCCAAATGGGGCCAAATTTCATAGTGAACATTAATCTTTCAAGTTTAGTGATGTAACAAACAAATTGACAACAGATACCTCTAATGGGGAGCTAATGGCGATACAAGTAAATTGAAGACTTGAAATGAGAACAAACCAAATATAAAACTTAGAACAAGATCTTGAAGTACCGTTAACACCTCTATTTTTGTGTCCATATCGCATTTCAAAACGAGCAGCCTCTTCTAGCTTTTTGCAGGGTTCACAGATACGCACAGGTGAATCACCTTGTCCACGTAACACCATCCTCTGCTGGGTACAGCTGCCACAGAAAATTCCTCCACACCTGCGGCAATGGTGCTGGATATCCATGTCGAACATCAAAAGTTAACAATGAGAAGAGCCCCAATATTTTCCATAAGATATGGCAAAAACTTCAATAATCCACTAATGTAATTCCAAGTGAAATTGAGCATATTCTTACAGTATATTCTTTTTCTAGTCTTTTCAACAAATATGTTGAACCGTATATTGTTTCAAATATCTTGACATGAGTTAGAACAGTAACCCAACAAACACCATAGCAATTAAAGATAGTCAGCAAGCAAGTAATACATACAAAATGGCTATTAATTGAATTATACTAAAATAATCAGCTACCAGTTATTAACACCTCAAAATTTCTAGCAGGCTAACACTTGTACATTTTTCATCTTGCTTTCGCCTTACTTCTTTCACAGGGTATAACTTCATTTGAGAGCCAAGAAGCGAAAAAAAAAAAGGCCAAATAAAATGAGGCATGTTCTCTGCAAAGTGTGCAAAGGATTCCAACTATAATTTGATTCTAAAGTAAGATAATGGTCATCAGTAAGAAGTATCTTAGACTTTCTTTTGCTTAAATGGCTTAGTATTTAGTACTTCCTCTCATCTTCAAACTTTAACATTGCCTTACACATCTCGAAGTACTGACTACATTACCAAGCAATATACTCAAATCAGATGTGTCTTACCCATCTCAAAGTCATGCAACAGGAAATAAGTACTTACGAAATGAAGCTCAAGCCATTCAAAGTAGAGTGCAAACGATTAAGAACAGAAAATTGTCTTATCAATACCTGAAATCTGACATTAATAGACCAAGGATCATCTAGAGCATATTATTACAAAAATGTTGACTTGCCCTATTCTTCTGCAGTGTGATAACTCAACAGCGGGATTAAGATCAATTTCATTGGAGATACATAGATGGAGATGACCCAAGCACAATATGAAATATGTCGTCATATCCCTTAATTGTTAGAGAACTTTACTGCTTAAATCTATTAAACTGCTTTTCATAAGTCTATTAAACTGCAATTCCCCTCTCTCTTGATTAACTCGTTTTCCTCCAGAACTACCAATGTAATTACACCATACCATCACTCTTTATTAACAAAATTAAACCCTTTACATTATTATTATTATTCTATATATCCAGGTATGGTAAAACATAGCAAAATTAACACAAAAGTGTCATAGCTTCAATCATCAAACTTCACCAATCAAAATTATTATTATTGTCTCAGTGGAAACAAAAGAACACCAATCACTACTTCGTTTGCAGTATTTCTATTTCATCAAAACCCTCAATTCTTAATCACAGAAACCTTGAGAAACACTCAGTGACCGATCATGATTTGGGGGTCTCTAGAGAAAGAAAAAAGAATCAAGATCTGAATCAATGGGATTATCAAAAAGGCGAGTGAATTAACCTACCTTACGATTGATAAAAGTGAACTGTGAAGAACATCCTTGACAATGCGAGGCATCGACCACCCAATTATTTCCCCTCAGTGATGGCTTCGGCGGCAACCCAATTTTCTCCAGCATCTTCTCTTCTTTCCTTATTCTCTGAGCTTATGCAGTAATCAAAATTAACAGATTCAATTGAACGAGAAACGTTGAAAGAATAGGTCTCTCTCTCCCTCTCTCTCTATGAAGATTCACACGGTGAGGACTACCCTGATCAGATACGGCGTTGCCGTGTTAGTCAATTGCAATTACGGTAATATTTCTTGGGAAAAGGTACGTATAGGACCTGGACCCTAAATTATTGTCGTAAACCCTTTATCTATTTTGTAGCAGCAAATAAGCCCTTAATCTTTTGAAAATGGAACAAATAGGCCCTTCTGTCAATGAAAACTAGCAGACGTTTTCTTCCTCAGGCAAACACTTCTATTGAAACATAAATTGGTAAACAACCCAGCAATTCATTCAACGAAACTCATCTGCAATTCATTTCAAATAAACAAAAGAATTGAATTCACCCCTCACAGATTACAGAAGAAGGATACAAGAAATGGAAAAATATGCCCACACCCAAAAAGGAACACAAATCTCATGTATTGAACTCACATTAACACTGTTAATTTCTTCATCGTGAAGCGGCGGTGACAGAGCGGCGTCGGTGGTGGGGAGAGAGCGAGAAGAGAGAGAAGTGCCTGTTTGTTTGTTTCATTTTAAAAAGATTAGGGGCTTACTTGCATTACAAAATAGATAAAGGGCTTTAGGACAATAGTTGAAGGTCCTATACCTTTTCCCAATATTTCAATAAAAAAATAAAAAAAATCAGTAATATAATATTTTATTACAAAAAAAAAAGTCTTGTTTATATTTTTTAAGAGTCCCACTTTTCAAACTCCAAAATCCTCTAAACATGCCACATTATTTTAAAGAAAAAAATAAACATATATAAATTGACTAAGTAATCCTTATATAAATATTGATAAATTATCTTCTAAGTTTTGTTGATTTTGATTTAATTTTTTAAATTATTTAATTTTAAAATTAGTACATTAAATTAAAATTGATCATTTTTTTCTTTTAAATATTTAAAAAATCTAAAAGATTATAATTAAATCTGAAAAATATTTACAAAAATCGAAGAAATATTTAAATAATTAATAAAATTATATGAAATTTAGAAATTCAATTAGAAAAATTCTTTAAAATTTGAAAAGTTAATTTTTTTTAAAAATAAATTAATATATCTTCCAAATAATTCAATCAAAAATAAAATTCGCTTTAATTTTTTTTGAGAAAACTAACTAAATTAAAAAAAAAAACTTCAAAACAAAATAAAAATTAATTAATTTTTAAGTTAATTATTTACGATGATTGAATTGACTCTTATAAAATATTTTTCTAATTTTATTTGGCTTTAACCTTTTTCTTTTGAAATTTTTTATTTGATTTTTTTTGAAGATTTATTTTATTTTCTTAATTATTTACAAATTTATCTACTTTTTTTTATTTTTCAAATTTATATTATTAATTAATTTTTCAATTTAAGATATTTTTTTAAAACATTATTTTTATTTTATTTAAATATTTTTTAAGAATTTTATTTTATTAATTAAATTTTGTAATTTATATATTTTTAAAATTTGGTTGATTATTTTATAATATATTCAAAATATATTTAATTTATTATGATACTTTTTTCAAATTTCAATTGAAAGTTAAAGAAAATAAAAATGAATTTTTTTTAGAAGAGAGACAATTATGAAAATATGAAATAGGTAGGTGTTATTTTTTTAATTTGATAAGGTATGGATATTATAGGAATAAAATGGGAATGTTTAGTAATACAAGTTAATCTTTAAATTTTATTGGGTTATGTTTAGTAAATGGAGTGAGTATAGTGGATTTTGGGATTCGAGTAGTGGGACTCTTTTTTAATTGATCCTAATATTTCATAGAGTAACTCTCTTCATGGTGCACTCACTCAACACTTGAGATTGTTTATACTGAAAAGTATGATTTAATTATCTATAATACCTTTAAAAGTGACAAACCAGTGTAAATCATTTTTGGACAATATTGCCCCTGTCTTTTTTTAATATGTGTAATTTTACCCTTTTCCCCAACGCATACATTCATTTTTATCTCAGTTCTATCCCTCTCCCTGATTTCCATGTCCTCGCCCTTTAAGCTTCCGATCTTCTTCGACCTCCACTGATCTCAACATTCGTTGCTCTTGTCGAGCAATGAATCAAACTAACGTGAAAAGAAATTCCCCCAATCTTCTGAGTCTGCACCCATCTGGATGGTTCTTCACTGTCACAAGCAATCCATAAATTTAACGCGGACTGGAGAGACCATGAACGTCGATTTGGACGGTTCTTCATTCGCACAAATAATCCATCAATTAAACGTGAATTGGACTATCTACTAATGTTTGCGTTTTACTGAACACGATGACCACAGACGTCCGAGAGGATGAGGCAAATGAAAGGTTTGACGATCGACGATGATGTGACTCAAGCGGTTGCATTATCGGTTCGGACTGATCTGGACTCAAGCAGTTGCATCATCGCCGAGCGGTGGGGGTGCGGAGCTCGCATTTAACGACAACGACAAATGGCCCAGTAAGTGATTATATTACTCATTTTATGTCATTGTATTTGGTTTAATGCACTGTGGTTTCGATTAGTTAAGACATTTATGATTTTCTGTTTTATCTGGAGTTAAGCAGCAGATATTATCTGTTAATATGAGTCCGTTGATGCTTCGACTTTTCTTCTCGACCTTTTTTTTAATTGTTGTTATTAAAGTTTTCGTTACGCAGATCTCCTGTTATTTTGCACACTGCCAGTAACTCGAGACATCAGAAAACCGTGCAGAAGAGAAATTACATCATTGTGTCGATTGAGTTATTTGGAAAATCTTGATTGCTGAGAAATTGCTACTCAATGATTAGTAAGTACTTTATTACTTTCTTGATTGCAACAATGTAAAACAAAATAGGATTTACATTTGTAGGAATTAATTTTATTTTTTTTATTCTTATTAACATCAGGTTTGAAATGATGACAAAAGAGGCAAATGAGGGACCACCGGTACAGGTTTCTTGCTTCGTATTTATTTACTATTTCATCTTCCGATGGAAATTTGCAGTGGTTCAGCAACCCTTTGTCTTATTACTCAATTATCAGTCTAAAAAGCTAATGTTTTCATTTGTCTTTTAAATTAAATAAGACCTTTGTCATTTGGCCAGGTGTTATATTGGTTTTACAGCAGTTTGATCACATTTTTTTGTCTGCAGCCGAGCTAAGTTCTTCTCCCTAAAATAGATATGGTAAGGGATTAGTTGTCATATATGGTTTGTAATTGCTCTAAGAAATCTTAGCATGTGTAATTTCTCTTTTCAATAATGATTTTTTGCAGTGTTTAACTATTAAATCCTCTCGACTTCTTTTGTTATCATGGCAAATGATTCAATTGCAAACCACCTCTTTTACTTGTATAAATTTGTTAAGATGTTTATGTAACTTCCTTCATATCATTGTATTCTGGATCTTAAACATATAAATTTCCCTCATTTTGGTCCTGCAATTCATTATTCGCATCTCAGAAATTTTTTGGTATAATTTCAATAAGATCAAGAAGGCATATCATGATCCATGATTATATATAATATATGACCAATTCATTTTCTTAAGGCCCAGTTTTGAATCTTCCTTCAAAATCTAGAAGGCATATAAATCCGGTTAATTTTATTTTCAATAATTGTGTCCTCGATCAAGTCAAAACTTGTGCTTCTTAGTCCTAAAAATTATCGGAGTTAATAGATCAAGTTTGTGGTCAAGTTTTTGGTTTAACATCTCTAAGTTATTATCTAAAGATCAGTTTTAGTTTAGATTACAATGCAAGTAGTGTTAAAGGTATGCACATGAATAATGTACTCCCTCCATTCCTATATAAGTTTCTTGTTTTTTTTTTTTTTTATAAAAATATATTATTTATTAATATATAGTGGGACACATGTTGACTTTGTATAAAGTAATGGGGAATTATGAAAAAGTAAAGGGTAATTGTTCAAAAAGTATTTGTTTAATAATATATGAAGTGTTGTTTTTGTTTTTTTTATGGAATAAGAAACTTATAGTGGGACATCCAAAAAAGGAAAATAGGAAACTTATAGTGGGGCGGTGAGAGTAATATCTTTAGTTCTTCATTCAATCGTCGATGAACCAGTATTGGTTTTCTCATGTTGATTTAGGTATTTGATCCTTTATCTCTCCGTATCTTCAACAACTTGATTGTGATTTTGTGAATGGAAGCAAATGGGGATGGTCGTCTTTAGGAAAATGACGCTTCCAAGTTTAAATTAATGTGTGATCTCAAATATGTTTGTTCTCTGAACCATATTGTGGAAATCAGAAAGTGGTTAAGCCATGGAAGTGTGTCCTGATGTTCTATAGGAAAAGTGAGTTAATTTTTATGGAGATATTTTGTGTTTAGTATCTTTGCTTTTCAATTCAAATTCTACAATTAGGTTGTCATTTGGTGTTGTTTATTTCTTGCAATTAGGTTCTCAATTCGAATTCTGTAATTAAGGTTTCAGTTCGACTCGACTTATTTTGATCCTCGATTAATATTGTAGATATCGTCAATCAATCGATCTACTGGTCGTGGTTTTCTTAACGCGATTCAGGTTCCATAAAAAAAACAAGACTACTATTTTAGAGCATCCTTCAAACCAGGTGATTTTTTTTTTTAACATAATTTTCACCTTTTACATTGGCATCTTGTCTTATTTGGGTTTGACCGTGTTGGTTCTATAAAAGTATAAGAGAGTTATGCTTGGAAAAGCATAAAAAAATTTGCCCCATTTTATGTTTTTGAGAAGCTTCTCTGCTGTAGTTTGTTAGAAGTATTTTGTATTTAACTTATGATAGGAATCATTTTTTTTTCAACTTTGGTCTTTGTCTGCATTATTTAAACAACTTGATTTCATTTGTTTTAAATGCAAAAACTACGTGCTAAATATTGAGTTTATTCCGCAGCTTGCCTCACGTAAACATAAGCACATGCATGACTTAGACTTTTGACTGTGCCATGTTAATTCCCTTTGGCTGTGAGTCAATATAATATATTCTCATATGCAAGTTAATGTGCCCAATTCTCTGAAAATGCTTTGAGTTTCAAAAAATGCAGCTGTGAAAGCAATTTTTTTTTTATCCACTTGGTTCACTAATATTATGCTACAATTAGATGCCTAGGCACTTAGGTATTGAATATTGAGGAAGAAATATGATGAATACAATCTTTGACACAATGTTCATTCTAGCATCCTTAACATATTAAATGAGATTACTAACATTGACAAAAGAATTGGAAACTCTTGTCCTACAGCTATTTTTATTTTCTGAAGACCACGGCATAATTTAAGGATGGGTATTGAGTTTGTTGAAAATCTTCTCTGCTGTTGAAGTAAAAAAAAAAAAAAACTCTGTTATTTCTTACTTATTAAAGTTTTAAATGTTAAATTTATATTTGGAACTCTTACAACAATAAGTTATCACTGTCCATGGGTCATGACTTGTACTTACTTTTAATAGGCGATCATTTTCTTATTAGGAAATAAATAAGTCAGTTGCTGCTTTTCACATTGATGAATTGATTAAAAAAGGCTAATTGTTTGCTATTGCATGTTTTTTTTTTCATATAATATTACATATGTAACTTTTGACAGTTGCATGCAGTTTCTCTCACGGCTTGAGATCCTCAAAAGTAGTTTCAGTAATTTATTTATTGTAACTATATTTAGTTGGTCCACCGTGTTCATCAACATTACCAAGTTTAGATGGGAAATTAGTGGTGATGCACTTCTATAAAGTCCTGTAAACTTATTACTCGGCTAAAAAAGAGTCCCCATCCCATGGGATATTTATTTAAAATTTTAAATTTCATCAAACTTTTTTTTTCCAACTTTATAAGTTACAACGTAATATTTTCCCAAATGTTCTTTTTGATGAGCCTAAATTTTCATAATAGTAGGAAATTATTATCTTATACGACAATTTGATAGGATATAGTAGTTCTATTTGTGAATTGATCTTGTTTTTTTTTTTTTTATATATATATAATAATAATTTGGTAATTATAATCTAAACATTTGATGGTAAATTGCTTGAGTTGTATGGTGTATTTTTTAGAAAAATAAAAAAATTTCCTAGGTTGAGCATATCCAATTATTCTCTAACCTGAACAACCAAAAAAATTGTAAGCACGCTAAAATAGATTACCTTACTCTATAGATGACACTACTTCAGTAACAACAAAAATAAGTTCAGTGTATTGACGACACAACTTGTGACAAAGAACAATGAATAGGTGTGCATCAAAATTGAGATATTGGTGCAAGGAATTTTCCAACTCCAGAAATAATTAAACATGTCAATTTTTGTTCCAAACTTATTGATAACGTGCAACGCACGTGTTAAGAGACTAGTATTAAAAAGTATGATTAGATTATACTGGTTTTTCAATATAATCAATCTACAGTTTTTAGTGTAAACAACCTCAACTTATGAATGAATGCATCGTGCACCTGATAAATATAAGAGTGTACGTATATCGCTTTACTCAGACTTAGTTATTGTAGGATTATAATTACACAATAAATTTAATATAAAAATATATTTATGTACGTATTGTATTCCTATTAATTTTTTTAATTTCAAATAGACAATATTATTTTCTTTTGTTGAAGGTATATTATTTAAAGAAACTATAATACAGTGTTGTAAAATTTCTAAAAAAATAAAGTATAATAAATATTATATTTATTTATAAGAGATATTCTTAATATTATTTGTATTTTTCTATATAATAACTAGGGATGTTAAACGGACGGGCCCTAACTTATTAGTGTCAGCACTATAGGGCTGCGACCTAAAAGGTCTCGGATTCTATTGGTTCTTTTTTATCAGTCCACCAACACTCAGAACCTAACTCTAATCATAGCGGTCCACGGGCTAAGCGGGTCACTAATGGGCTCTAGGAAAAAATATAAAAAAAATTAACTTTTAATATAATTGTGTACACCACGTGCTGGCGACCTAACGGTTAGCGTGCATAATTGTATATAGATATCTTCTCAATGTTCTCATACAGAAATATGCAAAACAAGCACAAGTTAAAATTACGTATATTTAAGATGATAATTAGATTTAGATCTACTCATTATTAACTATTTATATACATAACACAATAAAACTACTCAATAGTATATTCATAAGTTCGAATACGCGGTAAATTTCATTAAAAATATATTAATAAATTAAAAAATGTTTAATGCTTACTAAAATTTGAGAATGTTTGGGCGCAGACAATTTGAGAGCGTCAGGGCTGCGGTGGCGGAAATTAGTGAGCGTGTGAGTGGCGTCCGGCGACGATATGAGGGCAATGGCTGATGATGAGTTGAGAGAATGAGAGTGTTGGCAGTGGGATGGGAAGGGTGAAGACGTAAAGTAAACTCTAATTGGAAAGGAACTAATGAATGAAGTTTGTTCTTTCTTTCTGTCTTTTACACAAAGTTAAGTTGTTAAGGTAAGAAATTAATTTTATAAAAAAAAGACTTCAGGCGGGCTAGCCAGTTTAACCCACTGGCTAATCAGTTCAAGCCAAAAGAAGCACAATTTTTAAACAGTCCACTACATGTTCAAACGTAACCCTTTACGGTTCAGGACTGGCCCGCCAGCTCGCGACCCGTTTAACATCCCTAATAATAACTATAAGTTCATATTAAATACACAATAGAAAAAAAAAGTATAATGACTGTTGATTTCAAAACACGTCTTTAAAAGGAAATTATCGTTTTGTTGGCGAATGTTAGCAATTGCCACACACCAAAATCTTTAAATTGTTAAATACATATATATTCAATTTAATACTAAATGCAACACGAATCCAACAAAAAGTACAAAATACAATTCAAAGTTGGTTTAGAATCAACTTTATTTTTTATTGAACAATAGTTTCAGAAAGCATTTACAAAGTACTATTCTTCTTCTCCTGCCTTATAACTTATAATAGTATTAATTCGGATAATGAAGAAATTTACGTGATCACGTCTAAAACCACATCTCATTAAATAAGGGAATGAATCATCTGAACACACCTTTCATAAAATTTACTTATGCAGTGGAAGAATAGACATAAGACCACGCAACACTCATATACTAAATTCTCAAAATTCGAACCATTTGACCAATTTATAGCAAACAAAGTGTCAAGATATTGTAGATAGACTACTGATATATTATAGTTATGAGTTTCAATTTGTAGCCCACTTGCACCAAACGTCAAAATTTAAGAGAACAATAAGTGAAACATTTATTAATAATTATAAATACTCCCTCCGTCCAATATTAGTAGGCCTACTTTTTGGGCAGTTATTTTTTATCATAAGTTGGAGGGTATTATGAGGTATTGTGAGGTTCATTTATCAATAAAGTTATTGTTTATGGAAAATATAAGTATCATATTTTTCATAAACAATAATTTTATTAATAAATAAACCTCACAATACCTCATAATACCCTCCAACTTATGACAAAAAATAACAGTCCAAAAAGTAGGCCTACTAATATTGGACAGAGGGAGTAATACCTAAAATGAAAAATAAATCATGTATGATATCAAGAAATAAAACACCTCACGTCACAAGTCCTCCGCTGCCTGTATCTAATTCAATTCTTCTAGCTACTCTCATCCATATCTTCTTTGGCGAAATCAAGTGATTCTGATGCTACGCTGTTATTATTATTGCTCTCTAATTTCATTGATGGTATTCAGCAACCATCTACCATCAAGGATGTTGACAACAAAGAGACTCAAATCTCATTTCACGTTTGGTCTAAGAAATATGATCTACAATCTGGTCCACATATCTATAAATATATATGTTACAGTAGTGATCCAAAAAAAATGTTAATTTACATCCTCTAAACTATATTACAGAAGAACGAAATATAGGAAACCCTCAAAAGCATTAAAAATTCAGTGATGATAATGATGAGAATGGATGGATTGAAGGATATAAATATGATACAAAATAAACCGTTCCTAAATTGTAGCATTAATCCAATGGTTTACAATTAATCTAATAAAACAAAGGACATGATTAACTTGTATCAATAGACAAATATATTGTTGATTGCTCATTTGTAGTTAAAAGACATACCATAATAGTTAGACAAATAATGGACGGTGATGATCAAGTCATGAAATATTGATCAACGGCCGAAAAGTTTTCCCGCTCAAATCTAAAAAAGGTATAAATATTTGTATTATCTATACTAGTGATCGTCCTACCCGTGCTTCGCACGGACGGAATTTGTTACAATTTTTTTAACTATAATAATAACTCAATTATATTTATAAATCTAAATAATTACAATTTTTAAATATATATATATATATATATATATATATATATATAACTAAACTTTTTTTTTATCTAGATCAATGATAATTCTGATAAAAAAAAATTATACTTCCAATTAAACATGTATATTATGTCTTAAGTTTCACATATTGCCTAAAATATTTGTTTGAGCATCATCCTTATTTGCCTGACTAAAAAATATATATATCTTAAAAATCCATGTAATGTGAATATTGATAAAATTAAAAGTTTACTGTGAATATTTTAATGAAAAATATTAACTTTATACATTTTTAATATATGAGTAAAATATATATTGTTACACGCAAATAATAACTATAGTATACATATGGTGAATAATGTTTTCACTAATCAATTTAGACTATTTACACTAAAAAAAAAAAGTAAATTTTGATTAAACCAAAAAGTGTATTAGAATAAATTGAATTTTTTACAATAAAAAACTAAATTCAGTGTAAATTTTTAAATATAATATAACTATATTTAACAGTGTAACTAACTTATACTCCCTCCGTCACTAAAAATTGGTCCTCTTTTTTTGCACATGGTTTAATGCGATATGTCGGAGGTATTACGAGGTTTTCAGAGGTCCATTTTTTAATTAAATGATCGTTTATGGAAAGTATGTGAAACGAACTTTCCATTAGCAATCATTTTATTCGAAAAAGAACATCAGAAAATCCTATAATATACTCAGACATATCACATTAAACCACGTGCAAACAAACAGGACCAATTTTCAGGAACGGAGGTAGTAATTTTTAGTGTAAACAACCTTGATTGTTGAGTGAGAGCACAATGCATTTGATGCATAATGAGTCCGACCGTTTATCAGCCAATATCCATTTTCGGAAAAATACCAAAATACTTAATGTAGAAATATTGTATTTGAATTGCACGGTAGATATTTTTTTCAAACTTTTTACTATAACACTTAATATAATAAAATTTTATTAATAAAAAAATTATAATTTTTTTTTTAAAATTGTATCTAAATTTTGTTTGGAAGTCATTTTCATAACTAAAGTTTTAATATAATCATTAATATTTTTGTATATTTTACAAATGTAAAAAAAAAATTCAATCAATGATTGATCACAATTTTTTTTAATAGAAACTTCTCTAATTATAGGGTATGTTTGGTTTAAGTTGCAGGAGGTTGGAAAATTCACGAATAGTGAAAAGATAATAGTAGAGTAGGTTTGAGAAGAATATAGTGGAAAAGTAGGAGATGAAAATATTATTACATTATAAAAAATAAAAGTGTGGGTTATTGAGAAAAGAAAAGGTATGAGAGAGAATGTAAGAGAGTATAGGTGTTATATGTTAAGATTTTGATGAATTTTCGAATCTAGCTTTGTATAACCTCGAAACAAACATAATTTGACTAATGTAATCTTCAAGTTGGATCTTAAAGGCTTAAACCAAACGCATCATGAACAAATATTTATTTCATTATAAAATACATATTTATAAAGAATAACATATTATTTTATAGTTCTTACAATCTACTCATCTTAATCAAACAACATGTCTGATGTATATTGAACTTGTTTAGTCCCTATTAAACTTATGTTGTTGGACACACTTTTTAAGAAAATTATTCAAAAGTGGAATTTTAAGAGTTTTATATAAATATATAATGATATTGTGAGAGAGTGCTATTTTCATTTTAAGGGTGTGAAGATTATTGTGAGACAAACGAAAAAAAAAGTATGAAGTTCATTGTGGGAGGAAGGAAGTATATATAATTTGAACCAGTACAATTATTTACAGTATAATATTGGATAGCCACTGAAGGTATTAGAATATGCATCTCCTAATCAATAAATAGTAATACCAATAGAACAAATCAGAAGATGAGTTTTCACTACGTCTCATTTCACACTTGCCTTATTTGAACATCTCACAGCTGTTTTCACACTTCTAAAAATGAAATATTTTTTTCTCACAAAATTCAATAAAGTAAAAAATACTACTTCCTCCGTCCCGGAGTAAGTTTTTCACTTTCTTTTTTAGACCTTCCCCTAATAAGTTTTTCATTCTATAAATGATAAAAATAACACTCCACTACATATAATCTTTAACCTTCAAACTACACAATATTACAAAAAATGTCACCCATTTCATTCACTTTTCAGTACTATTCATTACTTTACCGCAAAAGACAACATGTGGGTCCATCATATATTAATAGACAAATACACATTCTTAAACAAAACAACAAAAGATCATAAGAAGTTTACTCCGGGACGGATGGAGTATTATTTTATTCAATTTTACACTCACATACTCTATTTTTTCTTAAAAAATGTGTCATCCTCTACTATGAAATTAGTTCAGAAATTGAAGGAGTACTAATAAAGTTACTATAATAATAAGAATAATATTTTTTCTAAGCATGTAACTTAGAGAGGGTTGAGTTTCAAGGATAATAATTTTTTCGAACTTGCGTATGTAGACCATTATATTTAAGATTATAATACATTTAAAATATTAGGAGTATGCACATTAGCAAGAACATCGAATTTCGAATCACACTTGTAAACATTATTGAAACTGAAATACTTAAGTGACTTCATTTCATTTATCTGCATCATGTAATCATTTATACATATATCATAATAAAGTATTGGTGCAAGGATAACTATGCCTTATAAATATTCATGATCATACATTTGTGATTTGAAATCGAGATAAATACAATCAACAAATAGTAGCAATATGATCATTAGTAGTAGTAATAGAGGTGTGAGACTAAGTATATTTGGTGGTTGTATTGAAATTAAATAGATTGGTAATGAATAGTTCTAGATATGTGGATGTAAGTATTATATGTTAGACAAATTTATAATTTATATAGTGGTCATTACTTGGTAAATATTACTATGAATTAAGATAGTGAATGTAGAAATAGGTGAGTTGAGTAAAATATTGTGTTAAGATAATTGTAATTTACAATAGATAATCTATGAACAGCTTTGTATTTAAATTGATTAAGAATTAAAAATTTCTAAATTTATTTTTTAATTAAAAATAAAAATAAACATGTTTATTTTTAAAAATAGTTACATAAAAATAACAAACATACGAACATAATTATATAACATATGATTTAAGACAAATATAACAAAAATAAGTACCTCGGATCTTAATAAAAATCACAAAACTTAAATCCCTGTAACTCAAGAGTGAATTGTTTCTAATCATTAACATCTACATAAAATAATAAAATTTTGATACAATAACAAAATATTATATCATAATTGAAATTTAACAATACAAATAAACTAATCAACTAAAGAACTTAATTGAAAAGATCAATATCAAGTTCTCAACCTTGGTATATAATTATGAAAATCATTTTTGCTCCGACATCATTATACATCAATATCATGATGCTTTTTAAAAATAATTTTATCATATTTATGCAATCCGACATCTAATAAACTTTCACCAAACTTTAGTGAGACCACTCATGCGACGATCCATAATAAATTGAGAAGAAATATATAGTTATGACATACTTCAATAGAATAAACTCATTCTATTAAAAGAATATCACCTAACACTGGTATGTGCTAAAACTACCCACACTCATAACCTCCCTTCAACTCAACCTAACATAAATTATATTTAGTTCTCATTCATCCACTTAACCTACCACTAAACTTAATTATAGTTTTTTTATACTCACATCCACAACCCAACCCAACCCAACCTAAAATAATAATAATTATTTTATTATTTTTTAATTATATATATTTGATAATCAATTTTTATCATATTTTAAATGTATAAAAATACATAAATTATTTAATATTCTAAATTTATAATTATATTAAGAAAAATAATTTAAAATACAATTAAGATAAGATACAACAACAAAATTATGAGAAAATAGAGGATATGAGATTATATATAGAAATATGACAATACTGGTGTCTACTTATAGAGAATTGAAAAATACAAATTTTAATATTTTTTAAATAACTTATTATTCACAATATTTATAATATACATTTGATCGATATTAAATTTAATTACCCAATCAAATAATGCCACATGGCACAAATCGATTGGACAGCCTTGCAATGTGTAGAGGTTGCGATTGCAACGCTTGACACGGTGGGTTGCAACTCTCAATTTATTTTTCCTTTATTTTTTATCTTCTTCTTTGTTGCAGGGTCATGACACTACCGATGAGGGTAGTCGAATAAAAAAAATGTTGAAAGACATATTAAAATTTACATTTTCAGTAACCAATTAAAAAATAGATATTCATCCAAAGAAATATATATCATATCAAATGACGTTTCAATTTAGCATTGTTGCATTTCAAAAAAAGCTCACTAATTATACTAATAATTTTCTTTCAACATAAACTTCAAAATGATCCATTTGACTTTCAACTGAATTATTTGGAGGAAAACTTTAATTTCCTATACATGATCTAATAACAATTTTCATTGTTGTTCATTAATAAATTAATAAAAAATATAATATAATACTAAAAAAAAATTATTGCATTAAGATAAAAAAATATAATCAAATTACCTCGCTTTGTTGATTTCTTTCACGCACAATTTAAATTTATATATCTGATAGACAAATTCTTGCACAATGACGTTAATCGAGTTTTTCATATTATATTAGAGAGGTAAAGAAAGTGGGTATAATTGGAGTTGTACTGAAATTAAATAAGATTACTGGTAGAGATGTCAGCGTAAGTATTATATGTCGAATAAAATTAAAATTTTAAAATAGGTATATTTAGTAAAAATTATAAATGAAGAGTGTGCACTCAATAAAATAACAGGTGTAGAAAATTGTGATATTATAACTTTGTGATGAATTGAAATTTGATCCAAAGACTAACTAATCCGGGGACAAAAGTTGTGCACTATAAGAGGCAACTGCACTTTTGGTCCCACAAGACACGATCTCGTTTCAAATTGGTCTCTAGCATTTTAGATATGGTTCCATAACTTATTTTTCATACACAAATGATCCTTTTAGTTTTCAAAATTGAAACATTAGTCCCATGCGGATTCACATCGTTTAAAAACTAACGCAAAACGTCATGTGCCAAGCACATGTCTGTCAAACAATAAAATAATAAAAATGATAAAATGTTACAAAATAATTATTTAAAAGTTCTAACATTAAAAACCATAAATTTGAAAAGGAATTTGAAGTCCCAGTAATAATTTATAAAAAATAAATTAAGTCACATAAGAATTTAAATTCTTAAAGAAATTAAAAACCATAAACTTAAAATATCATAAAGAAAAGAAAAATATGCCCTGACCAACCACGATTCACCTCCCCAATTCCCAAACCTCATTTTTTCAAATAATGCAGACCATGACCAATAATCTTCACACACGGAAATTGAAGTGCCGCCGCAATACCCAAAACCACTTAAATCATAATTGAATTGAAATTTGTACCAAAAACATAATATGTATCGTTTCAGGAATCGTCGGTAAAAATTGAACAAACACAAAAATTAAATCCTTCAACAAAGTGATAGATGTGATCAACAAACCAAAGTCCAACAACACAAAACCAAATATTTTTTAAGGATTATAACTTAGTGGGTGACAAAATGGGGAACATAACTTTTGAGATTGTAAGTAAGGATAATAATTTTTTAAAGTCGCAAAATTAAGGTCACACCATCAAAAATAAACCCAAATTTGAATATGCTATGATCCGATTTGGCTGAATTCTATCTGGAATTTCAGCTAATTGACCCAATTTGGCCTGACTGGGGGATGGATTTGGTCTCAATTTAGATTTATTAGGGTTGATTGTGTCTAAATTCGCAACTCTTAAAATTATTGCCCATAAATTGTTAGCCCCAAAGTCACAGTCCTTAATAAATATTTTCAGAATATTAACTCTCACCTTGAGGATTGAGTGATAGACATTAACTCTTCAGGCTAATATTTATTTTGTTGGGGGAAGAGTCAAAATGAGGATTGTAAGTCTTCGAGTCGAAAAAATGAGGATCATAATTCCTCCAAATATGCCATTCCGAGGACTAAAATCTCAATTGAAAAAAGTTTTTAGTTTGCTACTACGAATTTCATGTCAGCGAACATATATTTACCAAACAATATCCTCGTGTAAAAATCATGAAAAAAATGTTGTACATTACTTATGAACACAGTCTTTGGAACCCTGTACACAAAATTAAGGATCTTTAGTTCATAGTTCTAGATTGTTTTCACTAAACAACTAATAGTTTTCAGTGAAAACAACTAATACCCTTCAATAAAAATAACTAACACTCTTTAGTGAAAACAACTAATATCCTTCAATGATTCACGTATGAACCATTTTCTTGAACACTATATAATATTGTAATTTTTTTATATTAGATAAGAATACTTAAATATATAAAATATTAATTGATATTGATATTCTTGAACACTATATAATATGATAGCAATTAATGATCAAACCAGTTTATATATTATTATATTGTAAAACACTCCAAATGTGAAGTGTGAATAACAAAAAAAAAAAAAATAGAGTATGTCTCCTGAGATCCTTATTCATAGTACGAAAGTTATACTGTTACATTCAATAGCTGATATTATTACATACATTCACTAATATAACATTTTATACTATGAAATTTGTTGGGATATGTTTTAGTTTTGATGATTTTCCAAAACAACATGTAATAGGTTTGAAAGCAGTCAGGATAGTATCTTTTATTTCAGGTCAGGCTAGATTAGCTTTCAGTAGAATAGGCTGTTCAGTTGAGGGGGAACTCAGTGAGGGGGAACTCAGCAACACAGCCTGAAGATATCAAGATGACATCTCAAGAAGAACTGACTGAAGACAATGAAGAAAGACCTGAACCTGAAGAGAAGCCTGAAGGAAGTCCCACTGAGTGTAAGTCAGGCTGATCTAAGCCAAGTCTGGTGGACCACTCAGTGAAGAGCCTGATCAGGTGGATCAGTGCTGCACCAAGTAGGCCCTGAAGGAGTCAGGCTACTGTGGTCAGGGAAGTTTGTCATTCAGCCTTATGACAAACTTCCTGGAAAGATCTTCAAATAGTCCCTGAAGGACAACTACACTGAGGACGAGTCAGTCCAACTGAAGATCATCATGTCAGTGAAGGAGAAAGCTACCTAAAGTCAGTGGGTCTTAGTCAAACCCACTGAGTCAAAGATCCGTGAATCCAGGCCACGTGGACCAATCAGCACGAGGCAGCAACTCTGACACTGACAAAGGCCGCATTCCAAGAAAAGTGGTTGAAACCATTTAATGCTGGATTCAAATGTATTTCCTCTCCAACGGATACATTTGAATCCCCATTATAAATACAAGCTCATAGCTTCATTGTAAGTGTGTGTGAAAGAAGAAAATAAACACCTACAAGCTGTGAGGGTGTGTTAGTTGTTAGGGAGTCATAAGGAAGTGTTACACACCCACGACACTGACCTTTAGGGTTATCACTTATATTTATTGAGTGTCAAGCTTGTAACTCATAGCTTAGAGAGGTTTTCCCAATCCTAGCTTAAGGCTAACACATTGTAAGGGAAAACCTCACCTAGTTGGAGAAACCAAACTGAAACCAAAACCCTCTAGTTAGGTTTGTTGGGAGTAAGTCAGTGAGTGAGAAGGGGCAACCCAGGGAGTGGCGTGAGTCCAGTTGTAAGTGCACCTTGGCACGTTAAAAACAAGAATCCCATTGAGTGGATTTCCTGTTAAATCAGGCCGTGGATGTAAGAGCTTGAGTCTCTGAACCACGTTAAACTGAGCGTTTGTTTTCATTAAAGTATTTACTAAAGTGTTGTGAAAATCTGCTCACTGAGAGCATTGTTTAAAAGAAAACTTTAGTTAAGCAATCAGGTCAGGGAGATTCCTCTCACTGACCAAATCAGGCTAGGCACTCGAGAGTTCAGTCTCTCGAGTCACTGCCTTGTTGAGAGCCTGAGCTTTCAAGTCTCATCTCTGACTTGATAGCTCTGACTCTCAGCAACGCAGTGACTTGAGTTTTCCGTCACTGAACTCAGTCAGGGTGCAAGCTGTGATTTGATAACGCACTCGAGAGTTCAACATCTCAAGCCACTGTCCTTGCTCAGAGCATGAGTCTCCAAGCCTTCTCACTGACTTGGTAACTCAGCCTCTGAGCAGAGCAGTGACTTGAGTATTTCTCACTCATGCTGAACTCCCTGAGGAAAAGGTTTAAAAAAAAAAAATTTGTTCTGTGCTCCTGAATTCCCATTTTGCCCTTTGAAAACGGGACCATCAATTATATGATATTAGTGGTTATATGTAATGATATTAATGAATATATGTAATTGTGTAAATTTTATACTATGTAATTGGGTAAATTTTATACTATGCATATTTTAACTTAAATATCAATGATGAATAACTAAATAATTTTCACTTATAATAACTTATAGCTAAATAAAAGTATAAATAATTTTATTAATTAGTATACTCAATAATATTATCATTTAGATGTTTCAATACCCTAGATCTAATTCCAAACACTGATAAAAATTGACATTTTAGGATATTTTAATTTCAAATTCACCTAACATTGCCCTTATATGATATTGTGATATCAAATTTAATTACCGGTGGAAATTGTCCGATCAAATTTATATAGAGTATGCATAGAGTGAAGTTGGTTCATACATGAATCATTGAAGGGTATTAGTTGTTTTTACTAAAGAGTATTAATTATTTTCACTGAAGGATATTAGTTTGTTTTCACTAAGCAACTAATATATTTTAGTGAACACAACTAACACTTCTCAGTGAAAACAACTAATACTCTTTAGTGAAATCAACTAATACCTTTCAATAGTTCTTATATGAACCATTTTCACTATATATTTTGGCATTGATATAAAATAAAGCAAAAGTGGTAGTGCAAAATTTACAGAAACTATTTAAATGTTCTAATTTAGTACGGATTTGAATATAACTGCACGTTGTTTCAATTTTTTTAACACAATAAAAACTTCAGTATAATGTTTTTTTTATATAAACTTGAATGTTGCAATTATCGAAGTTATAAACTTCAAAATTTTCAAAAACCTTGATTGCACAAATATATACTTAATTGCATGCAAGGATGACCATAGAGTACAAACCTAATTTTAAGGTGTTTACTATAAACCAAAACAAAATTTAAGGGATTAGCATTAACTATAATTAATGTGGAATTTATAATATAACAATTATACATAAAATTAGATATTTATGTGGTCCATAAATTAAAATTAAATCAAAACAAAAAAGTTAAGAGATGCGTATCTCATGAGTTATTTATAAATATAATTGTTTAAATTAAAATTTAGGTGATCAACTATGATTTGCAATATTGATGGAAAATAATCAATTATCTAACTAAGAAATGTCATTATACCATTATAATATAATTTCTTAGATTAAGTTTTAAATGATAGTTTTTTATTGAGATTTGCATAATTGATGGAAAATAATTGAGACCTTAAATGTAAACAAGTAAAAAAAAATTAAATACATTATTTTAATAAATATATAAAATAAATGTAATCACACAAATTAAATAAATATCTATAGCATATCAACATGCTTCTACTAAAAATTTATACTCCCCTCCACATGATTAAACGCACAGTGCTTAATTTCAAAAGATATCCTCAATTATTAATTGATTATAAATTGTATATTTACATAGACGGCATATATTATTTGGAACTATAACAAAATTCGATAGAATGAATACTCCTTAAATATTAACTTTAATTATAATTTACATTGAGATTCATAAAGTATAATTTGAATTTTGATTTCATTACAATTAATGTCATTAGTATAAAGATAAACAACACTCAATATATTTGATTTCATATAATTTAATTTTAATTTTAATTTTGATTTAGTTAGAAAACAAACTGTATTATAAGGATTTTTTTTCAGAATAAAATACTCATTCAAACATTCACATTTATAAAGAATAAAGACGATTCAATCTATATACTTGGAAACAAAAATTGGATTTGAAATAAATTAAATATTGGATTGAAATAATAGATCATTAACCATATCTAAAATATTTAGGAATAAATCTAACCAAAAAAATAAATAAAATCCTAAACTAATAAAACTTGCCAACAAACGTGGATCTAACTATCTAAATTTTAGGATAGAGAGAAAAATTAAACTAATTTTAGTATATTAAATAATTAGAAAATAAAAGTTGAAATCTAATCCTAAAATCTTCCTCTTCATCCCCAAAATTTATCTCTCATCGTTTTCAACATCACTGTCTCCATTATCTTTACTTTAAGTTCTTAATTTTAATCTTCAATTTCTTACAAACTTCTCTTTCATCATCTTCCTTGCATATCTTTGATTATCCCCTCCATCAATTTTGATTCTGCAAAATTAAATTAGAGGATTGCAAAATCAACAATTGAAAAAATTTCAGATTGCAAAAATGTAAAATTGGGACAACATTTTCGGTAATGCGAGTTCGCCGCCTCTCAATTTGCTGGCGCCGCCGATTTTATGCCACAACGACCATGTGTTTTCACAAAGGAATCCCTTCATTCCAATTTTGTTATGCTCCAATCGGTAACAGAAATCAACCACACTGGTTATGTATTTGATCGTTTGTTATTCTTTTGCATAAAACGACTTCATCTTCTTTTAACTACAATAAAATACACTGTGTATACGACACAACACAAAAACACTATGGTTCAAGGTGATCACAAATCAACAAAAACATGCTTACATATATAGAGAAAAATAAGTAACGGTTCCTAATTTCTAGAAGTAATCCAATGGACAACAATGAATCAAAACAAATCAAAGAACATAATTTAGCTGCACTAAAAAATCTTCCATATCAAACAAAGAAACAGATCGAATGGATATAAAGTGTAACTGAAATTTAGATCAACGGTAAAAAATAAATGGCGCCAAAACTATTTTCGGAAATCATTCTGCTATTATATATTTACTAGTGATTTTTTTACCCGTGCTTCGCACGGAAGACATTTTTACAATTTTTTACTATAATAGTTAATAAGATTAAATTCTACTGCTAAAAAATTTCAATTCGTTTTTTTTTAACTTATAACTAAACTCAGAATAATTTTTTTAACAAAATCATTAATATTATAACAATTTTTAACTATATGTATATAAAAACCATTGTTTCATCAAAATAAATTCTCTTAAATTTTTTACATAATAAAAAAATATTTGACCAATTTGCTTTTTTTTTATATTAAATTAATAATACTTTCAACATACATGTAATTTTTAAGTGACACAAAATAAAATAATTAATAGTATATTAATGACATACAAAAGATATGTGATACATTCTTTACAAACATCCCATTATTTTTGTTACTAAAAACTTTTACAAATTAGTGTGAATTTAAAAATGAGTATGACTATATAAACTCCCGAAATTCCTAAACATACCCTAAAATATTTTAAACTAAAATGCACATATATTAAATGACAATATTACCATCAACTGACAGTATTCGTTAACCCCTTCAATGAAATCTTAACAGATTTATGTACACATTATACCCAAATATTTGGTCTTCAATCCTCATGCCCTTTTACTTAAAAAATCATATTTGAATGCGTCAATTGCTCTAGAAATACCTAAAAGCAAGGTTAATGGTAAAGTAATAGTCTGTTGCACATTTGTGATTGTCATGTTGCTGCTTCTGTTCTGGCAAAAATTACTTACTTTATTTTTCCTCTTTTCTCTGGCTGCAAAAGCCCTTATCAAAACGATGTCTGCACATTTAATTATTAATTGGAACATTAACATAATTTTTTTTGGTTTAATTAAAAAAAATGAGTCCTTGATTTTAATGTTAAAAAATGTGAATTAGAATGGAAAGGGGTGTAATTTTTAGTTTAATTATACAAAGAGAGGATATAATTGTTAAAATGAGATTTGTTCAATAAATTTTTTATAATTTAATTCTTTTATTCAATCCATATCAGCATACTCTTTTTTTTATACATCTTAAAAATAATTTTACCATTTTTTAAGCAACACATCATTTCTAATATATTTATACCAAACTTTAGCAAGACGATGCATGAGATGTTCGTGTCACCAATAAACCTGATTACATAATAAACCGAGAATAATTTTTTCAGTTCTGGCCTACTCAATAATAATAAAATCCAATTTTTCTCCAAAATATTTTACACCCACATATCTAAAAAAATATCAATCTCACTATACAATATTTAAATTCAGTATTATTGCATTTCACATAAAAATCAACGATTTCGCCAACATTCGCAGATTCAATTTTTTTGTTCAATATCATATTCAAAATGATCAATTTTATTTCAATAGCAATATTTGGAAAAAGACTTAATTATTTACACATGATCCAATGGAATTTTACATCATTTTTAAAAAAATGTAATAAAAAATAATATAATACAAAGAACAAAAGACTATCACATTAATATTATAGGGTAAAGTAAGTTTTTAGTCCTTTAACTTTACCCAACTTTGGTTTCAATCCTCTTAACTTTTTCACTTTGAAATTAGTCATTGAAGTATAAATTTATGACAAAGTATTATATGAAAATAGTTCATGATAAGCTTATCACAAAATAGTTTTAAAGTATATCATTAATTTCATCGAGAGTATCATTAATCTCATCAGGGGTATCATTAGTCTGAGTTCAAGAAAATTTAAAATAATTACAATATAATACCACTGATCTAGATTAGTGATACCCCTGACAGGTTTAATGATACTCCTGATGAGATTAATGATACTCTAAGACTATTTCATGTTAAGCTTATTATGAAGCGTTTTCATATAAAACCTACTCTAAATTTATTTGATTTTGTTCCATCTTACCTGCTATCGCATGTAACTTTTAGATTATAGGTGATGCAAAAAATTTCAATTAATTATTTAAAAAAAAAATATATATATATACATTAAAACTGAAAAAAAAAATCTTCAATTTTTTTATTGATGCTTACAAAAACCCCTAAAAAACAATCAACTAAATATTAAAAAAAATTAATTTTTGAAAATTAAAATTTGATAAATATTAAAATAAATTAACTGATTTTAAAAATAAATTTAAGAACAATTAAATTATAAAGACAAAGTATTATATGAGAATAGTTCATGATAAACTCATCATGAAACAATTTTAAAGTATCAATTACTTAATCAATAATCTCATCAGGAGCATCATTATTCTGGTTTAGTGGTATTATATTTTAATTATTGTAAATTTTGTTGAATCCAGATTAATGATACTCCTGATGAACTTTTTGATATCCCTGGTCAAATATTCGATATTTTGAGACGGACTATCTTTTGAACCATTTTGTAATTATTCCATAATAATAAAATAAATGTTATTTTTAAACTTATAAAAATATCAACTTTATATTAATAACAGCAACAAACACACAAACAAAATAAAATAATAAAAATGTACATATGGTTACAATAAAAAATCACCACACTCAACTCATCATAATCAGTCATTCATTTGTTTCTAAACCTTAACATCCACATAAAATATAAATTTTCTTACAATAACAAAATATTATACTCTCCCTATCCACAAAATTTATACCTCATCACTGTTGAGCACAAGATTTAATGAAATTAGTATTTTATTGAAAAGGTAGATAAAGTAGGGGTATTGTAAGGGGTATTATGGGATCCATTTTTTTTTTTGTGAGTGGTGTTTATTTTCAAAAAGAGAATGAATATAATTTGGTGTGCAATCCATAAAAGAAAGTGGGTAAAAATGGTGGACGGGGGGAGTATTTTTCTTGAAATTGGGTAACACAGATAAAAGAACCAACAATGTGACTTAATTTAAAAATTAAATATGAAGTACTCAGCCTAGGTATATAAAAATTAAAATCATATGTGCTCAGACATCAATACCATTATACTTCTTAAAAATAATTTTATCATTTTTACACTATCAACCTTTTTTTTAACAAATTTATCATTTCAGGATTCTATTTTTCACTTGATTGGCACGCTGACCAACTTAGTAAGATTTAATTTGTACTCAGTGGTGTTTCTTTAGTGCTTCAGAATTGACTTCAGCCTAAATGACTTGAGTTGAGTTCCCACTCAAATGAATACCTATAAAATAAAGATCTATCTTATATTGACCAAGTCAGTGACATCAATCATTTCAAAGTTTTGAGATTCAATTCAAAACAAACATTGTCCAACATCCAATTCTTATTCCTATGTCTAATAGATACTTTTGTACAAAAATGTTAATCATTTTTTTTAATTCTGCTAAGTTTGACCAAAAGTTAACTTATTAATTATCTAATTAATTTTGAAAATATATAATTAGTAATACATAAATAGGGTATAATTGTCAACGGAAGTGTTGCTTGTTATACTGGAAAAATCTATGATAATCAATTTACATAAAATAAAACAGATCATTCAATATTAAATTTTTATTGGAATTTATTAAACACATATTCTTATTGTAACAATTCAAATCATAATATGAGTATGCATAGAATGAAACTTGTTCATACATAAACTGTGCAATATCTTTAAATAGAACAATTCATACTCTTTAGTTTAATCAACTAATGTCATTTAAAATCATTAATACTCTTCGTACACTTCAAGTTATACTCTATAAAAATAACTTGTACCCTTTGATACTAATATCCTACTAATACCCTTTAAGTTCACTCTATACTTTGCCATTTATGCATGAAGTAGGATGAAACAATTTGTTACCTAAATTTTATGGGATGTGGAGGGTGAAATATAATTCAAATCCCGATTATCTCAATTGATTTAAATAATTTTTTTTAGATAAAATACAAATAAAAATCTTCTAAAAATGGGAAATTTTAAAATCTACGTGAAGAAAATTTGTTCAGTAATTTAATGGGATGTGCATGGGCAGTGATATATGATTTTTTTAATTATTTAAATTAAATTAAGAAGAATTGTTTCTTTCGCCAATTTACATAAGATTACACAATTATTTCTGCCTACCAAAATATGAGAAAATATATTTTTTCCAAATTAATCTAACCAAACTGCACATATGCCAAAGCCAACATTTGAAAATAAAATTAATATTCTACATCATAAACTAATTAATTTTAGATGAACCACAATTACTCGATAATTATCGTAACATTTTGAAAATATATAATTAAAATTTACTGCTTATGTTAGGAGATGATATTAATGGAATAAACTTCATAATAAATTAGCATACAAATTTTATAGGTAAGAAATAAAACATTTATAGATACAAAGAAAAAAAAATAGAAAACACTTCAATTTTTTTAATTAAAATTCTAAAACAATCACACACAAAATAATATAAGATTTCATCAATAAACTTTGTCAAATCTTCAAACATCATTTTTTTTTTCAAATATATAAGATCAACCTAACCCCAACACAACCTTATTAAGAGATGCAATATTTACTTTTTTTTTTTTAAATAAAACCATTTTATCAATTTTAACTATACCCCTTAAACATCTCAATATTAAATCATATGTTATTACTTTCATACACTAATCTACTTTGTATTCAATGTTTTCTCTCATAAAGTACACATTAAAATCAAATCGACATTGAAATTTGAAAACTAAAAGAAATAAGAAAAACCAAATATTAAATGCATTTAGCATAAATAATCTCTCATTTCAATTCAACAAATTAAAACTCAACTATGAACTCATCAATATATAATACGGATTATTTCTGACATGCTTTTTCATTCTCAATTGTTTTCAAAGTCAATTTCTCATCTACTTTAATCATAAAATTTTGAAATTTTACACTGGAAATATTTTACTTTACCAACTAAAGAATTTTCAGTGAAGCTTCAAATCAATCAATCTCAATAAACGCAAAATTCAATTTGTATCCCCTTGCACCAATTCTTCAATCCAAACAAGAATGTCTGCCCCAATTCAAGCATGAGAAGTTAGGAGGAAAAAGTTTGTCTCGCCAATTCATTTACAACCTTATTTTTATTTTTTGGAACATGGTAAAAACCCCACACCGAGGTCATCTCCACTTCCTTCAAAATATCCTCTAGAACTACACCTTTTGGACCCACAAATTGTTTAAATCTTTCAAGTTCACATTTAAGTACAATAATTTATGGGGTTTGGTAAAATAAGGATTGTATATTTTCAAGTTGGTAAATTAAGGACAATAAATTTTAAAAGTGGCAAATTGAAGCAAAATCAAACTACATCGGGTTAATTGGCCTGATTTGACTTGGCTTCGGGCTAAATTTGGGTTGATTCGGATTGATTTGGCCTCAAGTTGTAACTTTTAGGAGTTATGACCCTAAAATTGACAGCTCAAAAAGGTATGGTCCTTATTTTACCACTCCCACTAATTTATTATCCTTAAAAAAAAACTACCCCAATAAAAACTAACAATTTGAAGTAAACATAATTTTTTTAAAGGTGATGACATCAACCAAAATTAACAATTTTTTTATAAAGATTTTACTATTATTGGCATGAGTGAAGTAGCAACGCATATTTATATATACACATAATGAAAATATAATAAAATTTTGAAACTTAAAGGAAGAAATTGATGGGGTTCGCATATTTTAGTTTCACTGTCTGTGCACCGTTGTTCGATGTAAAAAATACAAATTTGTGATTTATAATAAGATAAATAAATTCATTGTAGCGCACTTTTGGTGAAAGTTTAGATCTTTGAAATAAGAATGAAAGTGTGTCTAAAATATCACATAAATACTAAAACAAAATATTAAAAATTTGAGATAAAAAATTGAGTTTTCCCCTTTGATAAGTAAATTTAAGCCTTGTGTTTTGAACAAAGAAATGCAAGATATTTACCCAAAAAATATGTAGAGGTCGTTCATATATTCCAGAAGATGCAAAACGATAGAAATAATCTTCTATTTGTAACTAACACTTTGTATGGAATTATTTTAAATATCTAAACAACTTAATAAGGTTTTTGTGATTTTTAAATATTATCTCCTATCGTTGAAATCACAAAAGTATGGTTACATTCTATCCACACAAATATATAATATTTTTCCTTGAAAATAAAATAAACTATTTCAAGAAAAAATAGTTTACAATATAAGATTTGAACCAATTACAATTTATATTGAATGCCTTAACATTTTTGGACCTTTTTAGAGGTTGGTGGATCTAATTATGAGGTTTTCACACCATTAATAAAAGAAACCATCAATTGTACTAATTTCGTTTGCATATCCAAATAATATATATGAATACATGTTTTAAGAATCACCTCAATTCTTATATTTTAGATTTTTTTATCTCTGGGTCATAGTGGAAAAAAACTAAGTAATTATATGTTATAATCTATAAAGATGATAAAATACTTATGGCTTTATTCATTCAATAATTATTCACAACATACGTATTGCCATCAAATAAAAATTTAGAATATAATAATTCCAAGAAGTTGACTAGTGGTGTAGACCGGGGACTTAAAAGTGTGCTCCTCTATAAGTCTTGGTTCGAAATCTTCAAGTTGCTTTTAACTCCTGATGGGACAGTCCATACAAAGCAAAATTATTTTGGCTTTAAGTGGGTCCTCCCGGTAGTGGATGGTGGAATGTGGGTCCCCTAAATTAGTCGATTTTTGGATCAAATACCGAGTCATAAAAAATAAGAACATAATAGAACAATATTGTAAGATAACAAATTTGAATTTTTTTAATAATAAATATTTATATTTTCATATACTAACACTATGACATTGTTTAGAAAATGAAAAAGGTAGAATAGATATGTTTTCTTATAAGGTATGAATTCAAGAATGTGGTTTTGCTTATAAGGTGGTATAATTGAAAACATAGATGAACAAAAAATGAATTATCAATAATTAAGTGGCATATGTACAAATATGATTGTATATTGGAATTCAAATATATATATGTGTGTGTGTAATGGATGATGGATTGACAGTAATTATTTTTTATATGACCTAACTATACTATGATATTTAAGTTATATTTTCTTTTAAAATTATTAAGATTAAGTTTGGGCTTCATAAACTCGTGGATCGTATAATATGCTTAAATAGTTACACCATCTACATATCATTTCAACTTTTTCCATACATATTAAGTCATCTACTTTTTGTCAATTAAGGATAGCCGAAATTTTTTAATTAATTAAATATATCTCTAAAAATTTCTTATTTCATTTTTATTAAGAATTACAAATTTCAATATTTTTATAATCAATTTAATTCTCAGTTGAAATATTTGGAGGATAAATAAACTACCTACAAATGGTCAGTTAGAATTTCTCATCACTTGATTATACAATTACTTGCATAATTAAAATTGAGCTATACCATTTAAGAATTTACCTAAAGCAAGCCATCAAATAGAAAAGTGATAGTTTTCTTCTAATAGTAAAAATTTAATCATTGTTATAAAAATTAAACTTAATCTCATTCAGTGGTAAATAACACGAATCACTGTAAATTAGTAGTGTTACGATTCCATTCCATAAATTTATTAAGGGCTTTTTTTTTTAATGAGTACACACAAACAAAATGTGTTTAAATATGTTAAGTGGAGTTAAATTGCAAATAAGTTGACTTTTTTTTTGTTTTTTGAAAATGAGTTGATTTGATGAACAATGTATATGAGTTAGATAAGATAAAGAAAATTCATCTTCCAAATTTTTATTTTTCGATTTTGGGTTGTCCATCACATCTATTTTAAAAATATTAATTTACTTAAAAAAATTGTATTCGATACTTTAAAATATTTTCATGATAAACTCATGAACCATTTTCATGTAAAACTTACTCATTTTTATTCAGCAGTGATATTTCATATAATAAAAAAAAAAATCCAACGGTTTGCTATATTTTATAAAGAAATGATAAAAAAAAAACTTGAATTAGATTATTAACTTAATAATTACTTATATTGAATTAATACTTTAGTGAACCATAGTTATCAAATCATCAATGTATATTTTACTTTTAATAATAATTAAAAAATAGTTAAACACAATTTAATATAATGGGTGAGAACCTAAACAGCTTCCATAATTTTAGGAGTCATGGATGAAATTAGCTTCATCTTTTGCGGAGGCCAATTATTAAAATTCATATCTAAGTTAAGTAAAAGAAATAATTAAGGTAAATAAATTAAAAATTGAAACGAAATTGACTATTGAATTTAATATCTAGTTTAAGAAAAGAATGAGATACAGTGTTTAAATTTAGAATTGAAAACTACCGCTGCGCTTCATATTTTTTTTTAATGTTTAACTCATATCAGTGTTATCAAAAATAAATTTAGATCCTTCAATTTTATCAATGAATAAATAAAAAGCAAAGTGAATTTTGAAAATTAATTTAAAATTCAACTCAAAATTCAATTGCATGTTCAACACTTGAGTGCACATAAGAGTCATCCAAAATAAAATTCATATGAACAATCCACATCCTAATCACATATGTATCAGCTGTTGATCGGTTTTCTAATGACCAATCCAACCAATTTATTTTTTTAATTAATTTTAAATTGTATGTTTAACCAATAAATACATTTTCTATAGTTAACAATTATTCTCTATTTATATAAACCTATTTTATACAAAAGATACATTTACGTTTACCATATATACACACCCATATTTTTAACAGAAGCTTAAAATTATGAATTTGTTTTTCATTTTTACTCTTTACCTTCTTCCATGTCATTTACCACATCTTATATATATTTCTTCAAATTATTTTGCTAATAGATGTTGGATTTGGTTGTTTATTGCTTCTCTCTGGATTTGGTCTATCACTCCCTTACTATTCACTTTTGCAAAATAAAAAAAGTAACACCGCACACAATCCGATAATTACAATTAAATTTTAAAGTTTGGACGCACAATTTATAGAATTGCATCAGAAAGGAAAGATGTTATCAATTATTTGAAAAAGTACAAAACATGCACGTGTATATATAAATTTTTATAACCTTAATCTTCAAAACTTGTACAAATTCTCTTCAATTTTCAATAAATATTTAAATCCTTCATGAATTTCTTGGAGAATCTTCAGATCACCGTGAATATCTTGTATCTTCAAATCTTTGATAAATATCTTCAAATATCTTTAAGCTATGATAAATCTTCAAAAATATACAAACCTTATTGATAATAACGTATGAATTCAAAACTTCAAATCTACAAAATTCAATACATTAAGATATTGAATCGAATGCATGAAACAAATTTACATCCACATAAAAATATTACACATGAATTCCCTAATATAAATATAAAATCTGATAAGAAGGCACAATGAGAAATGAAGAAACACACGAAGATGTACGAATGATGGTGATGAGTATAAATAGGAGCAAAATATAATGGTTGCTAAAATTAAGCAAATGATCCAACGAATCATATTACATCTAAAAAAATGAACGGTCGGTATTAGGCACAATTAATGAGAAACTAATTGGATGATTCATTTATAGAGTTGCCATATATTAGAAAAAAGAAAATAAACGGTGATGATCGAGTCAATGAAAGTTGATCAACGGCCTATAAAATCTCCCGCCCAAACTAAATATGGAAAAATAGCTTGTATTATATATTTATGATGATAATATATATATATATATATATATATATATATATATATATATATATATAAAATAGAAGTGAGGAGAGAGAAAAAATTATCATTATTGAAGCAAGTGAAGTCTACTTACTTTGTGGTGTAATGGTGAATCTCACTTTCCATTAAAGGGGGTGGATTAACTTTACCATTTTTTTTTAATCAATAGTTTCAAAATTCTTTAAGTTATTAATTTTAAATCTATTTTCAACACACTATTTATCAAATTAATTATCTTTTGGACATTTTTATTTAATATATACTGCACACATAAAAAGAAAAGTAATATTTAAAGTATTTTTTTTATTTCTTTAAAGTGTTTTTTATTGACTGTAACTATACATGATGAATTGAATTTAAATAATTTTTCTTTAGACTACATAAGTTTTGTTAAATATTAAAATCATTTTGTGAATTTTAGTATTTGTTGTGAATTTAGTACATAATTGAAAATTATATGATTAATTAAATAATTATAATGCTCACATATATTCGATATAATTTTTGCATATTAATTGGATTATATATTAAATAAATTTAATTTAAAAAAATATAACTTTTTATATAAGTTATTATATGATTTCGCATTTATAATTTATAATATTCAATCCGTGCATAGCAAGGGAGAAATACTAGTTATATAAAAATAGAAGTGAGGAGAGAGAAAAAAATTGTATTTATTGGAGCAAGTGAAGTGCACTTGCTTTATGGTGCAATAGTGAATCTCACTCTCCACTAAAGAGAGTGAATTAACTTTACCAATTTTTTTTCCTTTTAACTTTGCACCAATAATTTTAAAATTCTTCAACTTTTTAATTTTAAATCTATTTTCAACACTCAATGTATCAAACTAAATTATCTTTTGAACATTTTTAATTTAACGTATATATTTCACAAATAAAAAATTATATTTAAAACATTAAATTTATTATTAAGTGTTTTCTATTGACTTTAACTATATAATTGATTGAATTTAAATAATTTTTATTTAGACTATATAAGTTTCTTAAATATTAAAATAATTTATGAATTTTAATATTTGTTGTGAATTTAGTATACTGTTAAATAATTATAATACTCACATATATACAATATAATCTTTACATATTAATTAATCTATGGATAAAATAAATTTAATTTAATTTTTTTTTATAAACGTACGTTATACAATCTCGCATTTAAAATTTATAATAATCTATCCATGCATCGCACGGGAGAAATACTGTTGGAAATTGGTTTTGTAAAGGTGTCATACCTATATTTTTAGAGTACCAAAAATATGAAAAAGTCCATTATCTTTTTGGATCCAATCGGATTGGGTGACCCGTAGGGAATTGGGTCGGCCCATTTCGGTTGACCCATTTAGAATTGGGTCGGCCCACAAACATGTTTAATACACCTACGATTTTGATTAATACACTCCAGAGAATCTGGAATATTCCGTCTTGCTTCCCATGACTGAGAAACTGCGTTTCTCTCCACGACAGAACGTGGGTGATCCATGATCACCACGTACTCCACTCCAGCAGCCCTCAAATGGGTCGGATTTCCGCCTATATATACCCCCTTCGTCCAGTTTTTCCAGAATCACTTACGAACCCAGAAATTCCTGAAATCCTGTCTCTGCATAAAATCTCGTTTAGATCATAAATTCCGATTTAGTTCGCCGGAAATTCATACTCGGTAGTGCTACCGGTGTGAATAGACAAACCGTTTTACCTTTGGGGATCCGTACGCATTATACCGTAAGCACTGTACGGGCGTATTCGATCTTGCGGGAATAGGTTTCGCCTAGACTCGGTTTTTTCACGAATTCGTTTTGTGCTTACTCTTCTCCTGATTTCAGTGTTTCGATATTTTCACACCCCTTTCGATAACAAATACTAATATAGTTATAAATTATAGAAAAGTACACCAATCTTACTACTTATAAACTTGCCTTTCGTATTACATCTTCAAATTGAAACAATTATGAATTCTTTGGGCTTCAAATACAATTGCATTTCACTATTTGAGATTTTTTGAAGTACATTAGTTGTTTTCACTGAAAGAGTATTAGTTTTTACAAATATTTGGATCTTTTGATGTTTTCTTTTTACACGAATTTTGAATTATTGTAGAGTATTAATTATTTTCACTAAAAAATATTTGTTGATTTCACTGAAGGGTATTAATTATTTTAACTAAAGAGTATTAGTTGTTTACTTAAAAATAAACTAAAAGCCTTCGGTGTAAACAATTAATATTTTTTTTTTAGTAAAAATAGCTAATACCCTTTAATGATTCATTTCATACGCTGTCTTATTTGTGTAGCCCGAATCTCATAAATGGTTTTGTATATGGCGTAAAAATAAATAAGAATTTGTTGGGGTGGTTATAACAAAAAAATATTTTGCAACACCTCATATAACTGCCTTTCCCTCCCTACTTATAAACACGTATGACGTATCCTCCTAGTGTTCAATTAGATTTCTCTGTTTTCAAGAATGGCAAAAAGAAAGAGAGCCGAGGAACTAAAGAAAGAGGTGAAAACGGCGATGGAAAGACAGTTGGAGATCCTTATGAAGGATGATCGCAATATGGAGCTTATTGATAATGGCATTCAAATTCTGGGTTCCCTAAAGAAATTAATGGAGCTCAAACACAATGATGAACAAACGGGTACGTCGGAAGGCCTTATGAAGGACGTCGATGAGGTTGGACCGAAATCCCTCCTTCTACATCATTTCGTTTTCTTTCTTTTTGGGCAAACTAGTATGTGTAAATTAAATTGATGATACTTTGTAGGGTAAATTGCAATTTTGATCCTATGAGAATAGATGGTCTTTCGACGTTTTTGGTCACATAGTTTTATTGTATATATGCAGAATATGATTCTTGTATGCAAGAGTTGGATTCTTGAGTTAATTCTTGTAATTTGAAATTTGTAGACATTTGAGTTTGAAAAGAATAGGGACTATATATATGGAGAGCAAGATAGCAGAGAGGAAGTTGCTCGACAAACTTACATGTGGGGACGCGGACACAAGCATCGTAAAAGAGCTGGAGTTGCTGATTAGTGAATCCCCAGCTGCCCTGCCTCTTTTTGGCGAGTCTGGTTGGCCCCTCCTGAAACTATTGAATCGGGACACGATTCAGAGGTCATATTCAGATGCGCCTCTGCAAGGTCTTTTGGCATCAATACTCGTAAAAATCATCAACCATAACGGTGACACTAGTAGCAGGATTGTGCACGAGTTAACGGACCCTGCCCTGCCTTTTCTCGTTGCGTGCATGGGAAGCCAGAGTATTTGCTGCGGGCGCCTTGAATCAATTGGCGTTCGAGCATTCTAATAGGAGAGTCGGGCGCCATCAAGGCTCTGATCGAGCTTGTTCTTACCCGAAGCTTCTGAGGCCCTTTTGAGTTTATGTAAAACCGTGGTTGAGAAAGGAGAACGAGCTGTGGCTGACGGGGCCGTTGGCTTGATCAGAGGGCAATATGTTGGAGATTCTTGAGGTGCTTAGCGGGCGTGGAAACGCGGTCCAAGTGATGGAAGACGAGGGTATGCTGCAGTGCTTGTTTGAGATACTTGCGGAGAATGTTGAGGACAAGCGCGCCCAATGTTGCGTCGCCTTAATCGACACCATGTGTGAGGGCGACGCAACCAAGATAAACGGCGTGGAGGATGGCCGTCGGACACTCGAAAGTGTAAGGAATAGTGGGACTACAATTGCTAAGATGAAAGCATACCATCTTCTTGAGAGGCTGGATTTTGAGAGCAAGTAAAAAACTTGGGCCATGTTTTGATTCTTGAATACTTGCTGTGTTTTTTTGGGAGTTTTGACCATATGTGCAATTTTTTCCATGTGATTCTTGAATACAAATTAGCCGTTGGATTTTATGCGTTTGTTTCAAATTCTAAAATGGAAGCGTACTTGAATATTCATAGCTTTTCTGTGGAGTGTAAAAGTTGAATGAAACTCTAGAAATAAACATTTGTGTAATTTGTTGTATGACTCGTCCCACTGTCTCATAGTATGAGATCTTACACAAGACCTATTCTTTAATTAATAATTCAATCTAAAAAGTCTTATAATATCAATGAATATATGTAATAGTATCAATGAATAAATCTAATGATATTAATTTCATACTATGAAACTTCTTCCCAGTAGAATTTGTGTAGAAATAAAAGACGGTGATCATAAAGAGAAAAATAAAAGATCAGACCATCCATGAGACGTCCATGAGCCTGTATATCAATTTTTTTGGTAGATTAGAAAAAACTAATACAACAAATAAAATATAGACCAGGTTAAATATAGTCCTATATTTTTTAAATACACACCACCCAAAAATATGTTCTGAATTTTTTCTAAAAAATGTTACAATTTTTGAATTTTTTTTCAGAAAATTAATATGTTTAGTGTGTTTTATTTTTCATTTTTGAAATTTTTTCGTATTAACAAAAGATAGGAGGTATATAACTTTGGCCATAAAATATATATATATTTTTTGATCGGACCAATCAAACCGTTCATGAGCCCGCATACCAATTTGTCCCAAGTCCATTAGGTCCACAGACCTCATGGGCTAGAAAGACCCTAATTTTTGTTTTGAGTCAGCATTTTTATAACCCAACGCATAGTTACCTTCGAATTGGTTGTGTTGCTCCGTCGGATTAAGATCAAAGTATAGACTCTACTAACACCACATCACAAAAACTACCTCTAATTAAAATTTAACCTATAATGAAATCGTTTATGTAATTTCTAAATATATCTTACTTACATATAAAGCAGAGTTTTCTTCTGCGGATGTGGACACACTCATTTTCTTCTATTTCAAATTCTTTTCTTCTCCGTAAAAGTAGGTTAAATTAAATTAATACAGTTTTTGTTACGGTTTCTTCTCAATTCATCCTATCTTCTATTTCTGAATCTTCTACCTTATACATACGTGGCACGCCTACACTTTTTCTATCCTTTTTAATCGTTTATTAATTTTGAGAGTTTCTTTTGTCAGTTAATTTTTTTGGGTAAATTATCATCCGCGTAATTTTTGGAAACTACCCTAATAATTATCCTCTTCCATATGTATATAATGTTTCTCTCCTCCAAACCGATCCAGCGGCACTTCTGCCATTAGTTCAGCCATTTCCTTCTTCTAATTGTTGCAGATTGTCTCAATATTCAACAATGCGATGATCATTTGTCTTCTACATCACTTTAATGGTTATTCTCTGATATGCCTTGCACGATACACATTTACATGGTAGATCAATGTGTTGGATGACTGAAAGATTTGTCGTCCATAAATATATTTTCATCATAAATAAATTAAATTCCCACATTTATAGGATAATTTTTGGGAAGACTTCAAAGTTATATTAATTTCCTATATTATAGGATATATATTAGGATAAAAAAATTATCGTATTTTGTATTTATACCGTCACATTTGAACAACTTTGAAAAATCCGACTTTTAACATCTTATTGAAAAATCCAATTTGTTATTATTTTTTTGGTTTTACTTTTTGTCATTTTGTAGTTAAAATGTTAATGATGAGTTGCTGGATCCTAAAAACACTCCATCAAAGTTAATGATTGAATTGTCATTCCATCTATACATATGCATTACTGCTTGCAAAGAAACAGTCTACAATTTTTTTTTAAAAGAATAATAAACGTTCTAATTTTTAAATAGTAAAAAGTTTGATATATCTATAATATATAATACATCCTACATAGCTATATTTAGGTTTTGGCGGGAGATTATTTCAACCGTAGGATGATTTTTATTTTTTGATCTCGGCCGTTTGTTTGTATCCATTTGGAAGCGTTCTCTGGTTTTAATTTGCTGCAATCAAGGAGCGGTTATGCTTTGGCCTCCTTTTATATACAGTCCATCCTGTAGACTTCTTCGATAAGAGATTCCATTTATTTTTTAGTTTCGTTCGTACTTTTTTGGTTTTTTCTTTCCTATTGGAATGGTTTTTGATTGTTGTGAATTCCATTTGTAGGCTGTGTTCGTCATTGGGAAATCGTCGCGGTGTGAATCTCTGGTGGCTAGGATTTGTTGCCTGCCGCGAATCGTATAGCTTCAAGCGAAGATTGTTGAATCGTATGGTTTCAAGCGTACTGTTGCCTGCCGCGCATTTGTGATGATTTGTGTGCTGGTTGATCGTGGATGGACATTAGTTGTTTTTGGATTGTCACGGTGTCGTTTTCGTTAGAGGTGGTGCTATGTTTTCTTTTTCCGCTGATTGTAAATTTTTTATTCTAATTTTGATTTGGATATAGGGATAATAGTTTTTCCGGGGGTCTTCAACAAATATTCTATTGATTGTTATGATCTCTTCGAAATGGTGTACTTCCTGATTATTTCTTATATTATCTGTGTACGTTGGAATCATGTGTGTTCTATTGACTATAGTTGTTAAGTTTTGCCAATTGATATTAGTATTTATAAATAATAATATTATAGTATAGGTAACAATTGAATAATTAATAAATATTGTACTGTAGATATAAATTAATGTGTTATTTATTTTTGAGTTGCTGGGGTAAAATTGGGTCGACATAGCAAAAAAATTTCGATCGACGTTTATGTGCAACTTGTGCATGATTTGGTATGAAGTTTGACTGATAATGATTCTTTGGTATTGTGTTGACAATAGTTTTGTTTGGTAGTTTACATGGGTGTTGATAAGAATAATTAATAATATTAAGTAAAAATATTATAGCATGGTAATAATTAATATTATAATGTAAGTTTAATTTAATGTTTTAATCTATATAATCTATTGACTAATTCTGTTGTGTATACCCATATAAGGGGTATGGAAGTTTAGATTATTTTGGTGTTGTAGTGCGTGGATTATTTGTATATATATATGAAGTGCCCTCTGGTAATTGTTAGATCTTATCAAATTTTCTCTTTTTTTCGAGTTATATGATATGTATTTATTGTACAGTTTCTAATAAACTTTGAGATACTTTAGGCACTGATTTTCTTTCTTAATTATGTGCGCGGTTATATCTGCTATTTTGCTTATTTATTCTATTTTGTGGGGCTGTTATTTATCTTATTTGCCTATCATTGTGGTGGTTGTTTGAAACTTTTTTAATCAGTTTCAAATAATTGTATGTTATTTATTGACAATAAATTGTGGATTATGGATGTGGGTCAATTGAGAGGAGTTGTTATTTTTTAAACTGCTTTTAGTCATTAGAGAGGTATATTGAATTACTTTGTGTGATTTTCCATTTTCCACTACTGCGTTAGAATTCATATTGATTAGTTTTCAGGGTCTCCTATAATTATGGTATTGGATTAACTCCCATCTCATGATGCTTTAAAATTTTCTTAAGTATTCCAATTAACCTTCCACCTCCTGTGAGGTATTTTAATTAAATATTCCAGTATTTTGAATAAAACCAATTTATTGGTTCAGTAGATAATTATATAATAACAGGAGGTGTATTAAACTATTTTGTGTGCTTTTGATTTTCTATTTTCCACTGCTGCGTGATCTATGGAATTCATATTGATTAGTTTTCAGTGTCTCCTATAATTGTGGTATTGGATTAACTTCCCATCTCATGGTGTAAATTTTTCCTAACTATTCCAATTAAACTTCCCACCTCCTTTAAGATATTTTAATTAAATATTCCAATATTTTTTAATAAAACCAATTTATTGCTTCAGTAGGTAATTACTATAATAATAAAGAGGTATATCAAATGTTGTCATCTTTGCCGTTATTTTTTGGTTCAACGTATAGCGTATTATTCGGCCTTAATTAGCTGCACACAAAAAGTAATGGTTCATTATTGTCTTTACCTTTCCTATTTTAGGTTTAATTGAATAGAGGGGATATAGACGGGTACCGTTACTGGTTTGTGGGGTGCGTGGTGTGTTGTGTAGTGTGAACGTGTGTGTATATATAGTAGAGAGGAATCTTAGTAGAGAAATAAGAGAATCAAGTAATTTGATAATTTTTATATCATAATATATACTTCAGTTCAATATTAGTAGTTCTGTTTTTTGGCATTTATTTTTTGTCATAAGTTGGAGGTTAGTATGAGGTATTGTGAAGTTCATTTATCAATAAAGTTATTATTTTTGGAAAATATAAGTATCATATTTTTCATAAATAATCATTTTATTCATAAATAAACCTTACAATATCTCATGATATATTCCAACTTATGACAAAAGATAACAATCCAAAAAACAGGACTACTAATATTAGACGGAAATAGTATTAAATATATGTAATTATATTGTCATATCGACTCAACTGCTTTACTAACTGTTAGATCCGACCAAAAGTGCTAACGATTTTCGATTGATGTCCGCTTCCATTTTTAAAACATAGGTTAGTAATGATTTTTCAAAAAATAATTATATTGTTACAACTAAATTCGTGATATAATGCATTCATATTTTATTATTTTGTTCAATTGAATTAATTTTTGCAGATTAATGATTAATTTGTTCAATTAATTAATGTAGAGCATTTTTTTTTTGGTTATTGTAGTAATATATCTAATAACCATTTATTCGGAAATTTATACTGATTTGTTAAATTGTTAATAAACAAATTAATCATATTTTAGGAATATCTCATATAATTGTGCTATTTGTTATATTGTATAAAAATTATTAAGGTTGTATTTGGATGAGTAATTTGAAATGCAAAAGATTTGAAAAAAAAAGAATGAATTTGAGAATCCATGGATTTCAAATGACATGATTTTGCTTACAATTTGATTTAAGATCAAAGTTAAATTAACCCTCAATCCCTTTTAGTTCTTCATCCCCTAACATACGGTAAATCTGACAACTCTGGAGTTAGTCTTCCCTATGTCTATCTCCATTCTCCTCCCCCTTCCTTGCAAATCTCGAGTTTAAGATATTGGACCGAGGTAAATGTTAGAGATATGCAATATTGAAGGTAAAAATCTTAAAAATAATAGAAAAACATTTGTCGATTTATGGATAGATTGAAATTGTAATTGTTCAAGAGAAAATAATCTAATCCATGTCTGTTGATGTAGGGTGTCGGCGTCAAAGGGTGGAGCGGCGCGGTCAGATGGTGAAGATAAAAAATGAGGATGAACAATGGTATTAGGGTTGAATTTGATAGTTGCAGAATAATTTTTGGGATATTTTGGATTTGATAATCGAAGAACAAAGTTATTTTATTGTTTAATTAAGAAAGTGTTTAGTTTTTATTTTCCTAGCGATATTTTAAATTTTTTAGTTTTTTTTTTTAAATGTATTATACACTCTTGAATTATATATATATATAATTAAATATATTTTTAAATTAAATATGACTAACCATTTTTATATTTATATGTATTTTAAATTTATTTATACTTTTATAATATTAAATTGTAATTTAAATTTTATTTATTATTTTATAAATAATTAATGATGTGGGTGCATACTGAGATGATAATAATATTTTATTTTTACACGTCATCCTCGGGCAAGAGACAAACTGCCCAAAATTTAAATTGCAAACAAATATGAAAGTGATGATTTTTTTTTGCCAAAATTCAAAAGTTTAGTTTATATTGCAATTCACGGAAAAATGGTGATTTTATTTGCAATTAAGCCAAAATCTTTCAAATACTGAAGTTTATTATCACAAACCTACATTTTTTGCTGTATTTTACGTACATTCATATTGTAACAGAAAATATAATATAGATAGATGTATATGAATCGTTAATAAATATATGAGCAATTATTAGGCCTCCTTGAGTAATTGATTTCCATTTTACACAAATTATGGGACTATGTTACAAAATTATAGGATAATGACAATCATAATTAATATATGTGTCGTTTCTAAGTACATGAAGAATTGTTGTTACTTCTCGATCAATTGATTTTTCATTCCACACAAATTACTAGAACAATTGCACACTTATGGTATAAAGGCAAATCATGGGTGTAATTGAATTATTTATACGTACATTACATTCTATTGTTATTTATAATTTAATAAAATTTACTGAATAATAACTTTAAAATATTTTATACGAATCGTGATTTTTTTGGGGTAATACTACGTTTATGCATATAATCACTAAATCTCATGCACTCTTTATTAAAAGACAAAGTATAAAGCCGGGTGTAAAATTTTTGGAGAAGAATCATATTTTATATTTGAAGTATTTCGGAACAAAAGAATTTTCATTATTTATTATGAATACAAGTTTATTGGTGGCACAAATCAACGCAAATTTCGTCTCATTTAAATTTGTTAAATTGTTGTATTGCATGAAAATGATTGAAAATTTTAAGAAGTATAATGATATTCATGTCGGAGCAAGAATAATTTTTGTAAGGACCGTAATTTAGGGATGATAGGAAAATTAGGATTTCAAACCTTTGGGCAGACAATTTAAGGACATTATTAACTTTTAAAAGTCGAGATTTGAGGCCAAATTAGTCTGAATCAAAGAAAATTGGACTAATTGGCCCGACTTGACTTGAAATTCGCACTTATTGGCGTGATTTAACCTGAATTCGAGTTGATTTTTT
This sequence comes from Ballota nigra, assembly GCA_947034835.1. Classification (NCBI taxonomy): domain Eukaryota; kingdom Viridiplantae; phylum Streptophyta; class Magnoliopsida; order Lamiales; family Lamiaceae; genus Ballota; species Ballota nigra. The sequence goes on along the minus strand of OX344721.1, from coordinate 120,447,019 downwards.
ACCAAATTCTATCTGAATTGGGCTGATGTGGCAAAGATTAACTATTTTTAAAAATTATTGTCCTTAAATTGTCTACTCCGAAAGCTACGATCCTCATTTTTTTAGCCCGAAGATTTATTGTTCTCATTTTGCCCCTTCCCCCAACTAAGTAAATATCACTTCGAAGAGTTAATATCTATCACTCAATCCTCGGGTGTGTTAATATTTTAAAAATATTTTTTTATAACTAACCGTAACTTTGGGGCTAACAATTTAATGACTGAAATTTCTAAGAGTTACGAATTTAGGCACAATTAGCCCTAATAAACCTAAATTGAGCCGGAAATCGCCCCACTCAGGCCAAACTGTGTCAGTTAACCCAAAATTTAGATTGGATTAAAGCCCAAATCGAGTCATGTAGCATAGTCTGGTTTGAGTTTATTTGATGGTTTAAATTTTGCCATTAATTTTATTATTATTTAAATATTTTAAAAATAAATTACATTTCTTTTGTTTTATATATCAGAAAAGAAATATGAAAATTATTAATTATTAATCAAATTAAATCAAATACTATATTTATTATATTTTTTAATAGAATGTAGCTATCTTCCCACACCATTTTAATAAGTTCACATACTTCTTAACTCATTAAAATGTAGCTATCTTCCTTTTACTGAAATCTTGAAATGTTGTCAATTTTTTGCAGTGAACAAGTCTTGGTGCATACATTGATGGAAGAAATCAAAGCACTTCTATGGCGTTTGGATCACGGGGAGAGAGTTGAAATGTCTGAATTTCATATTTGAAGATTAGGTTTTCAACCCAAAGTATTATTCTAGGATTTTAAAGTATTTTGGGAGCTTTGTTGACTTTGTTTTAATATATGCAATTTTCATTTTGGGCGTAATAAATTGTGCTTTGTTGTAAATCTTTGTGTTAAAAAATTTAATATATCAAAATACCATGCTTTATAAAAACATATAAAGATTCTTTTAAACAAATAGTCAATCAATCTAAAAATTTACCAAGATTAATTGAAATTATAGAATTCTTAATAATAATATTGAAATGGATCGATTTGAATCGATTTTTACAAAATTGGGATGATGGTTTCTCAAACAACCAGTATCACCCTTTTTGCAATATTCTGTAGAGAGAATACATAATCTGTAGTGAATGTACTGATGTTTAGGGTCATAACTCTACTTATGATAATAAGTAATCATTTTCTTTTAATTTGGTAACTCGACAAATTAAAAATCCCTAATGATATCTACACATAAAGCTCATGATCATTTAATACTCATATAAGCCCATAACTTAAACCTTAGTGGATTACTTTAATTGGGCTTCCTTAAGACAACTATGAACATTTCATATGTCACGTGGAACCACAAATATTGAATATTTCCAACACTTTGTCCTTTAGAAAGGTGTGTGTTATTCCCAGATATAATGTTATCTATCTTTTATAAAAATAAAAAACAATAAAAAAATACAATAATAAGTAGTTATAATATTTATTTATTAATTTTTTTTATAAATGACTATATTAAAGTTTTTTTTTTCAGAACAAAAGTTTTTCCGTATTCAGCACAATACCATCTATAGTTGTTCATTGTCTAATATATCTTACATACTTATTCTCTTTAAAGTTTCTCTAATCCTTAATTTTATACAATATTGTCATCGATTCGAAATATAATAAACGAATCTCATAAAACACCGTGCTACACATATACCATCCTTAACTTCTAGCCACAAATTGAGCTTTTTTCAAATATGTGCAGTCGACAGTAGAAGAAAAGAGCATAAATGGTTTGGCAATTAGGAGTTATAGGAACATGGTGATTAGACAAATTATCTTTTGAGACAATTAATCATTAGTCCTTTTCCATTAAAAAAAAAATAAAGTACAGGCTTTAGAGGAATATTGAGAGACCAATTTTTTTGCCACCATATTGTTCAAACTCTTTGTCAAAAATATTTTATTCCTTGAGTTGACTAACTTTTCTCCACCAAAAAATACTATATCCAGATTTTATAGAAAAATTCTCTGTAGTATTCGACCTCCATAAATGCAAATCATCACGGTCAGTTCCACAAATGGGAGTTCATGTGAACAATAGCTTCTATTTAAAAAAGAAAACAAATATCTCATTTTTAAAAGATCTTCATTTCAGATGTCTGATGGGAGTAAAAATGATCAACTAATGAATCACTTGATGCGCTTGATTTGAGTCGACCATCATCTTGGTAAATATTGTTTGTGTGTCTGTTTTTTATTAATATAAAATAATTTTTTTAAAATATTTTTAAGGATCGTAACTTTGGGGGTGACAAAGAGAGGACCATGATTTTTTGGGCGGACAAAATGAGGACTGTTACTTTTCGTGCTGACAATTTAAGGACTTTAATTTTTAAGTATCGCTAATTTAGACACAATCGACCATAATACACCCAAATAGGACGGACAAAATGAGGACTGCAATTTTTATTTGAAAAATACTTCCTTTGTCTCACTCTTTCTTTCACAATTGAAAGTGTTACGTTGTTTAAGAAAAAGTGTGTTATGTGAGTGTAGACTTAAATAAAATAATAATCATTTTATACTTTATTTATTTTTTGTGATGCAGAATTATTTCTTTTAATGAGGCATGAAAATATTTGTGGAATGTCTTAATTAGGCAAATATCAAAGTAATCATGAGACAAAAAAAATAATCTTCCAAACACCATTTATTTATGTTTTATTGCTCGGTATTTTTCAATAAACTCTTTATCAACTTAAATTTATTTAATAAAAAATTGATCTAATAAATTCTCAATTTTTCAATTTTACCAATAAAGAATAATTTGTGCATTATGTTTGCCTTATTTGGCATATATAATTTAAATCTTATAAATGAAAAACTTTTTAAATGAAAACTTAACAAAATTCATTTTTTTAAATCTTATTGTGTTAAAAAATCAAAGCAACCCTGTAAATATTTTAATAACTTTATTTATAATAAAAAAATGAATGATAATATTTCATTTTATTTTTGAGAATATAAATGATTTTTCTATAACTATTAACTTTAGTTATTTTTGTTAAAGAAAAAGAGAGGTTCATTTTAAAATTATTCAAAAAAGAATATATAATATAGAATAAAAATTTAAAAAAAAAATGACTTCCGTGCGAAGCACGGGTAAAGCCCGTTACTAGTATTTATTAAAGGAGAATGTTGGCTCATATTCTAGAACAGGATTTGGTGATTATTTCTAATATAATTCAATTTAATATGGTTAATTATTTGGAATATTACTAACAAATTAATTACAGTAATTTTTATAACACAACGGTGAGCAAATAAATTTAATTGTAAACTTTAAATTACATATGTAAAAGAATTTTAAATAACAAATATGATAACTATTCCATATATTTATTGCCATTTTTTGTAATTTTGTCAACTCATGGAAATTTACATTCTCGAGAAGTTTTTTTTATATATATATATATTAGATAAATGGTGACTCAAACCTATAACCTCATGACATAAATAGTTGGGTTCTAACTACAGGAGCTATTCCACCTCATCACATCCTCTAAATAGTTGACTTTCATTAAAAAATAAAAATTATATTCCCTCCGTCTCATACTTATTTCCTATTTTATTGTTTATAGGTTTTAAGAAAAGAGTTGTTTATTACTCCCTCCATTCCAATTTTTTTTTTTCTCATTTGCCAAAAAAGTCCGTCCAATTTTAAAGTGATTCACCTTTTTAAACTTCAACCCTATAATTTAACTATTTTATTCATTTAAATACTTCTCCCTCCGTCCATGAAATATAATCATGTTGCTTTGGATTCTAACTACAAGATCTATTCCACCTCATCACATCCTCTAAATAGTTGACTTTCATTAAAAAAAAAAAATTATATTATCTCCGTCCCATACTTATTTCCTACTTTATTGTTTGTAGGTTTTAAGAAAATAGTTGTTTATTACTCCCTCCATCCAAGTTTTGTCATTTGCCAAAAAAGTCTGTCACAATTTTAGGGGGGTGTATTGGTTGTGGAGTCTATTGGAATTTTTTTGACTTTTAAAGTTTGGGGGTATTCAATTCGGATTTTAAAAAGTCTTTAAAAATCTTGAGGTATTCAATACGGATTTTAAAAAGTCTTAAAAAATATTTAGGTATTCAACATTCTATGGATTTTAATAATCTATGGATTTTATTTGATTCTTTTCCAAAACTATAAATATATTTCACTCTCCAAAATCTCTTCTAATCCCAAGAGATTTCTACGTATTCTATTATTCTAACAAAATCTCGACCCTCCTCCCACGGCATACAACACAGCCCACACACAGGATCGTAGTGCCGGCGTCGCCTTCCTCCCTTCGCAGTGCCGACGTCGTCTTTAGAGGAGTCGCGCCGTCGCCTTCAGCCCTTCACAGCGGTGTCATCGACGAAGCGCCGCACCCAACGCCCGCGACTCCCAACCGCTGTCAACGCTAGCCTTATTGAGCACTGCCACTCTGCTAACTGTTTGGTTCGATCTACTCTTCCAATTTTTTTTTTTTGCAATTGTATGAAATCACAAGGTTGTTGTGATTATTTACATCGTGTTTGTTTAGGCTGCTGTGCTTTTTGATTGATTTTGTCTGTTAATGTTTCTCGTTTCACGTTCAAAATTTCAATTAATTAATAAACTAACTATATTATCATAACAGTATATAGGAAATTTTAATTCCAGATACTGGCGTGCTTAATTTGTGTGTGTTCCTATAATCAGTTCTCTGAGATTGATGAGAGCTAGTAGTTCATGTTCTACTTTTTCTGATAGAGGCAAATGTGCCTATGGGGGTATTACCCTATAGAATATTTAAATTTTGATCTAAAATTTAGGAGAAATGGCTAGGAAGAACAAGTCTATAAGTTAAAAGAGTATTAGTTAAATTACTTGATCATTGGGAATGATATAATTTATGTTATTCTGTTAGTTATTATATTTCCGCATTAGAATGGTATATGTATATGGGTTTTGATTTTAATGGGATAATTGATTGAGGGGATTAAAAAAGATTGAATCTTGATAGTGAAAGAAACAAGTTAAAATCCTCTGTTTTCTCTCTGTGTGTGTTTTAGTGCGTGTTTCTTGAATTTCAAGAATGGTGGAAGTTTCAAGATGTTTATTTATCTACTTTTGAAAGTACAAGCTTCTGCAGTATAAGTATATAATTGAGAATTAGGACAACTCCCTTTTTCTCTCAATTCCCATTTCCCATTTTTGTAAACTACTACTTGTTTTCTTTTATAAAGATGACATGTGAGAATTACAATATTCATCATTCTTTTAATTTTATGACGTTTTCAATCTCAATTCTCCTCAGATATGAATATATTCAATCTGTTCCCTTCATAAAGATATAGATTAATTTACGGCCAAAGTCTTATATACATTTGGTGTATTAAGGTGCTTGATTTTATGTTAATTAACTCTTAATTTGAAACTTTCAATTTTTAGTTTGTTCATTTTGTAGTGTGAGATATGTATAAACTATTAATGTATTAACTAATATATACTATATACGTATATATCAGAATTAGTTATTTTGTGTTTGTTAATATAGTAATATTATCATGGGGGATTCACAACAAGATACAAAAAAGAAGGCATCCTATGAACAATGGACTAAGGAACAAAGCGACTTATTGTTAGAACTCATGGTTGATGCTGCAGCTCGGGGATGGCGTGATAATAGTGGTATTTTTACCAAAGCAACGGTGGAAGAAAGAATACTTCCTGTTCTTAATGAAAGACTCGGGTGTAATAAGACATATAACAATTACCAAAGTCGTCTCAAATGGTTTAAAACCCATTGGTTATTGACTTGAAGCGATTTTACTAACTTCTACTAGTCGCTCACCCGCAAGCGGACGGGTTCACTGTAGTATAAGTACGTATAATGACCAAGTAGTATCGAACCCAAGGGATGGTGTATATGCGAATAGATCCCTGAAGATCTACGCGTTGTAGTTAATATGAGTGTATGTTTTTTTTGGATTTGAAAATTAAAAGAATTAAGTCTAGACTAAATTACTCTACGAATGCAAAAGGAAAATTAAACTAAATATCTAAGGTGTGTATGCAAGTATGAGATGGTGATGCTCAGGATAGGAATCCCTACGTATACTAACGGAGCAGGTACATAATCAAAGTAATTGTGACAAACAAGAATTAATCTAAGTCTAAGAATGTAAGGTGAAAGCTCAAGATTCTAAACCCTAATACTTTACCCTAACACTCAACTTCACGAATCTACTAACGAGTTACTAGATTGTGCTTAATTAATGAGACCCTAATTTAACTAAGGTGATGCGGTCGTCCTCCTTCGCTAAACCGGTAGATGAATTAACCTTTCCTAAACCCTCTCGTTAAGTCTACTCGTTGTTAAAGAGTGATACGGTCGTCCTCTCTCTAACACCTTTCGAACAAAATTCAAGAGCGAAGTCTAGATTAATTTTAAGAATTCATTAACCAAGATAATTAAAACCTAACGTCACGATTTACCCTAATTACGTACCCACAACCTACTTCTACGAGTTCATCCTACCCTGAGCATGCAAGGGTTTTAGCTAGACATGACGTTAACAAACACAAAAGCAATAGAAGAAACAACGAACATAAACATAATGAATTGAAGAACGAAAATATGAAACATGAACTAGGGTTTAAAGAAATAAATATTAAGAACTGAAATTTAATTACTTAAAACGAAGTTTCAAAGTGTTTAACGAAATCAAACTAATGAAAAGGAACTAAGAAACGAAAAAAAACTAAGAATTCGTATGCAAAACCTCAACAAAACGTAAATAGAGCTTGTTCCTCTTCTTCCTCTCCAAAAACTAAGTCTAAAATTATTTCTAATGTTCGGGGTTTTTTCAAAACGTGTTTGGAAGAGGTATATATAGGCACGGGTCGAAACGGGAGTTAATGGGCCAAAAATACGCATCCGGAGGCAAAAATCCGAAGTTGCTCGAGCAAAACGCTCGAGCGGTCCCGCTCGAGTAGTGTAGCTCGAATGACACAATCGCTCGAGCGGTTCCGCTCGAGCCGGTCGTGCGCTGAAATTGCACTGTATGTTTTGGGCACTCGAGCAATTCGCTCGAGCGGTGGCGCTCGAGCGCAAGAAAAGTTCTGTAAGCTTAGGCGCTCGAGCAATGCGCTCGAGCGGTGGCGCTCGACCTAGTCACTCGAGTGACTTCCAACTCATCCAACTAATACTTTTCCTCGTCCGCACTAATACCAATCGTATTTCTTCAATATCTTCTCATCCGGGCATCCGTTTGAGTCGATTCAAAGTTCTACGAACTCCGTTTTTCGTCCTCTATTCACCTATTAGCATCAAAGAGACAAATTCATCAATGTGTCGAAATAATGCTCAATTGACTCTAAATACTCGATAAACTCGACCAAGATTGGGGTATTTCAAGCTACGAATCATGACAATTTCACGCCTAATCAGTTATCTTATTCAAACCTTATGAGGTTTAGCTCTGGTTTTGGGTATGACCAAACTACTAAAAAGTTTACAGCTACAGATGAAATATGGGATGCATACTTAGAGGTGAGTTTCTTAAGCATCATATTACAATAATATTATAAAATAATTTTATTTTGGGAATACAGTGAATTAATAAAAAAATCTTTGTTTATGTTAGGCTCACTCAAAAGACGCGAACTTGCGCTATGGGGAATGTCTTGATTATGAGGACTTGGAAATTACTGTTGTTGGTGAACGAATCTAATCGTTAGGATTAGTGGCTGTTTTAATCCGTTTTTACATCACCAATTAATAACGTGTGATTGATTACCACCGTAAATGGTAAATCGGGGTATGAATTTATCGAATTTGTAAATTCGGTAGTCGAAATTGGACTTATTTCATATATGTGTAGGTTTGGGTGAATTTGTGTGTTTTGGGAGTGATTATAAAATTTGAACTTGTATTTTACAGCTGGAGAACAACTATTTATAGAGACTAGCAATTTAAGGTGTCCAAGACTCTTGGTCTCCCTAGCCTGCATGCTTGACATGTGTCCCTTTGATCTTATCTAAGCTGAATCTTAGTTACAAAGTCTTCTTTGGTCTTATCTCGGACTCATTGTTGTTCGCCTATGTCGGTTTGAATGATCTTGATGACCCTTCAACTGAAAGTTGTTCGCCTCTTGAGGGTGTACTTTGGAAGTTGTTCGCCTTATGGCTTTAGGATCTTTGTCCTTTGTTCAATTGTACACACTTCTTTGGCTGTTTGTTATATCATAGTTTGACCAAGTTGTCCGTCATTGATGACTTCACAGTTGGCTCATTCTTGGTCTCGGGCCTAAATTCCTGTTCGCCCATTAGTTGTTCGTCGGGGAGTTGTTCGTCATTTTATACACCTCTAAAATTGGTAGATGTACCCCAACTTTGATTTTCTTTGTTGATCACCCTTAATTTGAGGAGGGTTTTTCATAATCCTTGATGTAGCTTTAATCCTTGTTCGCCATTTATTGACTTATGTTCGCCTATCAACAATTGCCCCCTATCCTGGCTATATGTTGCCCCAGACGAGCAATTTTGTGGCGAGCAACTATAGTTAGGATATCAAAATGATGAGGGTTGGGGCGAACATCATTGGCTTGGGCGAGCAACATACGGTTTGCCGTTTCGTCTTCCCAAGGTCTGGGAGTTGTACGAAGATGACGTGGGCGGCATGGCTGTGCGCCGCCCACGCGCCCCTATAATTACATATAGGTCCCTCAACTTGTGGGTTAACTTGGAGTTAACCCCGTTTTCTCTCAATTTGGCCCCGGGGCTTTTGGGAAATTTCGTCTGAGACCCCGCTTTTGCTTGGGGTATAAATAGTGGGAAAACTGAAATTTTTCCCACTTTTCCCCCTCTTGCAACAGTGCTCCGGCGAATCCTTCCTTCCTCCGGCGATTTCGAGCTTTCCGGCGTCCGTTCCACAGTATTTGGCCTCAAATTTCGACTCCCAGGTAGTTACTCTTATTCTCCTATCTTCTTCTTTACTTTTTCTCTCGAAAACGCCATCGCCGCCGTGTGGGTTCGAGCTCCACCGTCTTCTCCGGGATAGCGCCGCCGTCTGCAACTCTTTCTACCACCGTTTGGATTTTTCTTCCTCTTCTATGTCTTCGCAATCGAGCAATAAAACTGAGGAGACCCTAGATCCCCTTTTTCCCGTTGCGGTCCCCATCGATCAACCTCCCTTCGAGATTTCTTCGGCGTCGGATCTTCACGTGGATTCAGTTGTTCGCTCTGTGGAGGACACCGGTGCGGGCCCATCTGGGAGAGAATTAATAGTTGCGGCGAACAACAATTTGGACGTAAGCTCTTCGTCTTCTGCCGAATCTAGAGATCCAAACCTTAACGAACTCACTCGCGAGTTCCTGGAGAGTATTAACTTCCCATCCCCAAGGATGCGGGAAAATGAGATCCCAGCTGGGGTTGCTCGACTATTTGAATGGCGAGCATATGCTGAAAGGTATGCGAGCAGCTTTCCCCATCCCCAGAGGGAAATAATGGATAAGGTGAAAACTGAGTACCAGGCGAGCAAGATAAAAAGCGTTGTTCGCGAAGATGAACTGGACTCTATCCGGAAGGACTACAAAATCCCATACGATATTCACCTGTGGGCTCCCCGGAGAAAGGAAAGAGCTGATCGCCCACCCCCCGGATGTACGGCGATCAACCTTCACACCTTGATTGCCGGATTAAAGCTGCCTCTTCCACCCGTTGTTGGTCGATTCCTGGAGGCGACCAACTTGGCCATCACCCAAATTACTCCAATTGGGTGGATGAACCTTCTAGGCTCTATGTGCCTGTTCGCCCTAGAGGGGTATGTTGATCGGATCACTGCGGAAGAGATCAACTACTTGATGACAATTACAAGCTGCCCCTTGGGAGAAGAAGGCTATCACTATCTCAAGGCAAGAACTGGGCTGAAAATGGTGGAAGAGGTGCCGAACAAGGTTCGTGACTGGAAGCAACACTTCTTCTGGATTGGGGGTGATTGGCGAGCATCTTCCGGTCCACACGGCGGCCCTAGACGAATAAATTCTCCAGCAGCCTATGGAAAACTGAAACGTAAGTTTGTTTCTTGCTCGCCTTTGGGCTAAGTAGTTCTAATTTAACTTTTCTTGTTTGTTCGCAGGCCCTCGTCTACCCAAGTGGAATTCGAAAGAGGAGGAGTTGAGCTCCGAGTTCTTGTTTACTTCGTGCTTGGTCGGCCTCCGCAATAAAGCAGATAGAACTATTGACTACCTCTGCCGATCAAGGTGTCAAAAAGCTGCTCGCCTTTTGACTTACCCACACCACCTGGAGGCTCAAGCTGAGGTGCCCCCAGGTATGAAAATTTCTAACTCCTTGCTCAAGTCTTGTTCGTCGTTAACTTGTTTAACTTGCTCGTCTAATTCTAACTTCTCTCTTTTCTCTTTTTTTTTTTTTTTTTTAGCCGAACAAGTTACAGTTGCCATTCCTCCCTCATACACCCTCCTAGAGCAAAGGGTTCTCGCAATGGGGCCGCCAAAGGGGAAGAAAATGAGAGGTGACCCCCCTCAAGCGGTGCTCGCCATGTCGAACAAGCCTGAGGGGGCTAGAGTTCCGAGACAGGCTGCTCCTCCAATCCAAATCCGGTCCCCTCCCGTTTCCCCTCCTCATGGGGGGAAACGTTTAAAGAAAGCTGATGGGACTCCCTTGTCCCACGATGTCCCTGGCAAGGGGAAGGAGAAAGTGGGTCACAGCCATCCTCGTCTAGAGGGAGATGCTGTTCGTCGCTCTATTGAGCCTGTGGAAAGAACAGGCAAGGCGAGCAAGGATTCTACCTCTGGTCGCGGACCTGAGGATCTCACCCATCTGGGTTGGGATGAGCGAAAATTCAAGGAGTAAGCCTACATTAGCTTCTGCCGAACAAGTTTCATCATCATATTTTATTATTCTTCTAAGTATCTTTTTATTTCTTGTTCGCAGATATCGTGCTGACGAATATCCTGGTCGAGCAAGTGTCGTACATCAGTACGCTTGCTCGAAAACTCCCGTTAACATAAGGGAGATTCCTGGCGAGCATGTTCGCAAGGCGACGGAGTTGGTCGCCCGAGCCTGGACGCGTCCCCTGGACAAAGCCATCCTCCAACAGGGGCAAATGGACAATCTCCATCTTTCAATGATGCTCGTCGCCAACGGCCTCGTTACTGCCCAGAGGGCAATTGCCCAAGTTGCCGAGCAAGAAGAGTCTGCTCGCATTTATGCGAATACTGCTCGGCAGCTTACTGAAGAAAAGGATGGCCTGGTCGGCCAATACGAGGCCAAAATTGCTCGCCTCAACAACCAGATCAATGTTTACATTGATGCCGAGCACAAGCGCCTTGAAGAGATTCAAGTCTTGTCCAAAGAGCTGAAGGACAAAGAGGCCCTGCTCGGGGACAAGGAGGTTCTGCTCGGTGAGGGGGAGAAGAAATTGACCGCGGCTGAACAAAGAATTGTTGAGCTTGAGGCGGAGAATGCTCGTCTCCGGGAGGCAGAAGCCAACCTCTTCACCCGCGAGCAACTTGAAGAGGAGGTTCAAGCTCGCACCGGCCCCATCTCCAACCTTGGATACATTTGTGCCTACGCGGACAGCATCCGCACGGCTGATGCCTATGATTACAAGGACATGGTGGAGGAGATGAGCAAGGATTTAAACGAGTTCCTTGAGAACTATCCTCCGCCGAACAACGTTAAAATCCAGTTGGCGGACTTGGCTGTGCTAGGGGTTAAATTGGATAAACTTGACCCCAGTATCACCATCACTCATCCTCCACCAATTGTTGATGACGGCGAGCAGGAAGAGGAGCCGGCTGCCGCGGGCGAGCAAAATGCCGAAGAGATTGAGCGGAAGGCTGCGGAGGACTTGGCCCAAGATTTAATTGTTGACCCTCCTGCTGAGCAAACTCAAGATCCTCCACCAGCCGAGCAGCAATAGGCCTTAGACTTAGCTTTTTTCTTTTCTTCTTCTTTGTAATAGTTGTTCGCTCCTTTTGTAGTACTTGACTTCTTGAATCATTGTACTATTTTTGAGGCTCAATGCCTTTGATTAATGGATGTCTTTCTTTTGTTCGCTCATTTTCTTATATATGTTAATTGCCTTTACATTTCTGTCAATGCCTTTACAATTATAACATATAGTGTTGGGCTTTTGTTCGAATTGAACTTGCCTTTAGTGGAATCAGGGTTCAGCCTTAGGTTCTGTTCATTTTAAAAAACGAACAACCTTTAAGTGGCTTTGGTCCTTAGGTTCTGTTCATTTGTAAAACGAACAACCTTTGAATGGACTTGTACCTCGAGCTTTTGGACTTTTCCTTTTTTGACGAACAACTATTATATTTACATTGCAAAGTAATTACAAGTGTTGTAAGACTGCCCATCACTATCATATACAATATGACAAACAACTTTGAACATAAACTAAAAACTTGCTCGCTTATAAATTTTTGCCGAGTAACTCTATTCAAGACGCAACACCAGACTATACAAATGTGGCGAGCAACTTTTTTAATATACTTAACCAAATTTTCAAAAAATTATGCAAGTTTTTGATCCTTGATCCATTCCATTTGCTTGATTCACCCTTTTGCTTGATTTACTTCATTCGCCAAACTTGCCCCCAAGATAATTGTTCGCCCATTTATTGATAGTACTTCTTGAGATGTACGGCATTCCAGGAGTATGAGGCCGGCTTGCCTTCCATATCTTCGAGATCGTATACGCCATTTACGAATTTTTCCGTTATACGATATGGGCCCTCCCAAGCTGGTCCCAGTACTCCTGAAGATTGGGCGAGCAGTTTTCTTAGAACCAAATCTCCAACTCTGAATTCCCGGACTTTTACACGGGAATTATAATAACGCTCCGCTCGTTGCTTGTATGTTGCATTTTTTAACTCAGCATTTAATCTTTTTTCTTCGAGTAAATCCATTTCAGCACTTAGAGCAGAATTATTTGCTTGTTCATCAAAGTTAGTCGTCCTAATCGTACTGGTCCTTAACTCAATAGGTATTACTGCTTCTGTTCCGAAAGCCATAGCAAAGGGTGTTTCTCCGGTGCTAGACCTGAGAGAAACTCTGTATGCCCACAAGACTTCCGGGAGTTCGATAGACCAACCACTTTTGCTCTCCGCCAGTCTTACTTTTAATGTATGCTTGATTATCTTGTTCACAGCTTCAACTTGTCCGTTTGACTGGGGATGATAAGGTGTGGAGTAATGTTTTTTGATCCCCCACTTCGCAAAGAATTCTCTCAACTCTTGTCCATCAAACTGTGGACCATTGTCTGTCACAATTGCCTGTGGAACTCCGAAACGACAGACAATGTTCTTCCAAATAAAGTTGATCATCTTCTGCTGCGTGATGTTCACCATGGCCTCTGCTTCTGCCCATTTAGTGTAATAATCGACTGCCACAACGGCAAATCGAACATTTCCTACTCCAGCCGGGAAAGGACCAATGATGTCCATCCCCCATTTTGCAAAAGGCCATGGGCTGTATACTGACACGAGTTCCTGGGCCGGGGTATGAATATTCGGGGCAAAAATCTGGCATTGGTGGCAAGTCTTTGCTTTTTTGATTGCATCTTGGCGTAAAGTTGGCCAGTAATAGCCTTGTCTGATAGTTTTGTACGCCAAGGCTTGCCCCCCAGTGTGATTTCCACATACTCCGGCGTGAATTTCTTCGAGTACCGCTTGCTCTTGCCCCCTAGGCAAACACTTGAGAAGTGGGACTGATATTCCCCTTTTGAAGAGTTGCTCGCCCACCAGAGTATATCTGGCGGCTCGCTTTACTATCTTGGCAGCTTCAAAAGGATTGTTTGGTTTTTCCCCACTTTTCAAGTATTTGACTATACTTGTTCTCCAGTCTTCTTCACTGGTTTGATCGTCGAGTTGGTTGACATTATAGCTTACTGTTGATGGATCTTTCATCTTTGTAACTATAATATCTGCCAACTCTACGGGGCCTTCACTTGTTGCTAGTCGAGCAAGCGCATCTGCTTGAGTGTTGCTCGTCCTTGGAATTTGCTGTATGAAAACTTGCTGCAACATGGACATTAGGTGAGCAACAATCCGTTGATACTCGATCATGTGATCATCCTTTGCCTCGTATTCGCCTCGGACTTGGTTCACGATCAATTGTGAATCGCCAAATATTTGCAAGTGTCTGACACCAACTGCGAGAGATAGGTGGAGACCAGCAATAAGAGCTTCATACTCAGCTTCGTTGTTGGTTGCCATGAAACCAAATCTGATTGCCGAGGTGAATACTTGTCTATCTGGGCTGATTAAAACTACTCCTGCCCCCGAGGCTATATTGGTTGATGATCCGTCCACATAGAGATGCCAAGGATGATCAAGTCCTCTCGTCGGATCTGGAGGGAAAGTTAGTTCGACTATAAAGTCGGCTAATGCTTGCCCTTTGATCGCTGTTCGAGGAGCATAGGTCACCCCGAATTGGCTAATCTCCAGTGACCATCTTAAGAGACGACCTGCAGTGTCGGGGCGATGGAGAATTTGCCTGAGCGGGAAAGTTGTTAGAACTTCGACTTGATGGTCAAAGAAGTATGGTCGTAACTTTCTCACGCTCATAACCAAAGCATACGCCAGCTTTTCGGTTGGAGCATATTTGATCTCTGCTTCATGCAAAGCCTGGCTGACGTAATATATAGGTTGGTGGAATTTGCCGTCTTCGCGCACCAAGACAGAGCTGATGGCAACTTCTGATGCGGCTAAGTATAGAAAGAGCTTTTCTCCTGGGATTGGTTTTGATAGGATTTTGACATCTCCCAGGTAGTCTTTAAGTTGATCGAAGGCCGCTTGGCAGTTGTTAGTCCATGCAAACTTTCCCTTTTTGACGGCCTCGAAGAATGGACGGCACTTGTCCCCCGACCTGGATATGAACCGGTTCAATGCTGCTAGGCACCCGGTGAGTCTTTGCACTTCTTTCACCGAACGTGGTGGTTGCATATCCATGATGGCTTTAACTTTTGAAGGGTTGGCCTCAATTCCCCGCTAGCTAACAAGATGACCCAAGAATTTTCCTGAGTGAACTCCAAAGCTGCTTTTCTTTGGATTCAACTTCATGTTATAGTGTCGAAGAATTTCGAACACTTGAGTCAGATGTTGAAGATGGTCTTCCTTCTTGGGACTTTTGACCACGATATCGTCTACATAGACTTCAACCGTGTCTCCAATTTGTTGATCAAACATCTTGTTCACCAGTCTTTGATATGTTGCTCCAGCATTTATGAGGCCAAACGGCATTCTCTTCCAGCACAGCAAGTTTTTGTTAGTATAAAAAGCTGTGCTTTCTTGATCGTCAGGATGCATTGGGATTTGATGATACCCTGCAAAAACATCCATGAATGTTAGCATTTCGTGACCCGCAGTGCTGTCCACCAATTGATCGATGTGCGGGAGAGGAAAGTTGTCCTTCGGGCATGCTGCATTCAGATCTGTAAAGTCTATGCATAGCCTCCAGGTTCCGTTCGATTTTCTCACCAGCACAGGGTTTGCTACCCATTGTGGACAAAGTGCTTGTCGAATGAGATCATTGTCTAACAGCTTTTTAACTTCTTCATTCAACGCTTGATATTTGTCTGGGCCGTACTTCCTTCGCTTTTGATGGACGGGCTTTCTTGCTTGATTTATGTTCAGCTTATGACAAGCATGTTTCGGGTCTATCCCCACCATATCTGCGTGAGACCAAGCGAAGACATCTAGATTCTTGGTGAGGAACTCTTTCATTCGGGATCTGTAAGGCTCTGGGAGCTCAGATCCTATGAATAATTCAAGATCTTCGTTGTCGGGATTAACTTTGAACGCCTCCAGCTCTTCAACTGGAGTTGCTCGTCGTTTTTGTCCCTTCCAACGGGGATCAAGTATGGGTTCCTCAGGGTTGAAATCATTTTTGATGTCCATGGGCTCTGCCCCCAGGCGGGGTTCTAGATCATCAGTTGGCTCCGTCCCATTGTTGTTCGTTTGTACTTGGCCCTCCAAGTCCCCCTCTGAGGGTTGTTCATCATCACCCCTTTGTTGTTCGTCAGATGGAGGTTCCTCGCGGGTGGTAACGAGTTGCTCGTCCAACACTTGCTCGTCCAAGTGTTGTTCGTCCGTATCCATGTGGTCTTCCATGTCCATCATATTGTTCAGTATTGATGGTTCGTTGACGGGATAACTTGTTGCTTCCATCATGGATATTTGTACAAATTTTGCTCGTAGCTGTTGAATGCATTCTCGTGCTCTCCGTTGGTCTCCTTTAATTGTGCCTGTTCCACTAGCTGTTGGAAATTTCAAACAATAATGGTAAGTGGAACACGCAGCTTTGAATTCATTGAGAAAAGGTCGGCCAAGAAACCCATTATAGGTCGACTCCTAGTCTACAACCAAGAAATCTACCATTCTTGTTATATTTCTTTCGGGTTCATTGGCCGTTACAAGTTGTACAACTAATGTTACAATTCCCAACGGTGTTGTCACAGCATTCCCGAAGCCTATGATTCTATGTGTTGTATTCCGAACATAACCCGAATAATCTCCCAGATTATCGAGGGTCTTCTTGAATAAGATGTTGGTGTAGGCTCCGGTGTCCACCAACAGTCTGTGGACTCTGGTCCCCATAATCTTTGCGCAGATTACGAGCGAATCATTGTGTGGAGTTAAGACGCCTTCAAGGTCTTTTTCGGTGAAGGTCAATTCCGCCGTTTGCATGATGGACGGCTTAACTCCCATTTCTTGTACTTGGCCAATCGCTCGTAGCTCCGCTTTCCTCTTCCGATTAGAGTCGGGTGGTTGTCCATCAAAACACCCTCCCGCGGGACCTGCGGGTTCCATCATGAAAAGATCTTCTAAAGGTTGAGCTGGAATACTGGGAACTGGTCGCCCGGGTCTGTTGTTTCTCTGAGGTTGACCATCCTCTTCGTCTTCCGAGTTGTTCTCCCGGGTTCTCTTCCCAGGTTGCTTTTTAACGAAATCGGAGAGCTTTCCCTCCTCATAAAATCGCCAGAGTTGCTTAAGCAAATCTCTACACTCACTTGTAAAATGCCCCACACTTTGATGGTAGGCACAATACTTGTTTGGGTTGAGTTTGCCAGTATCCTGACGGATTTTACGTGGTGGGGAAAGCAACTCTTTCTCCTTTACGCTTTCATACACAGTATCAACTGATACTGTCAATACTTGGTTCAATTTTTCCTTCAAATCCGATCATTCGGTGAATGCTTTCATATTTTTTGGGACCCTGTAGCTTGTCCCGACGGGCTTTTTGTTATTCTCCTTAGGATCAGTTTTGTTCTCCCCTAAATTTGTTTGTAGGGCCTCGTGCATGGAAACGAAAATGCCAGCTTGGTTTCTGAACTCGGCATAAGTCTTTGGGCACTTCAGACGTACCTCCTTCCATAACTTTGACCCTTTTTTCAATCCGGCCATCACAGCGACGATCTTTGTATCTTCGCTCACCGGTTCTCCTTCTAGCAAAACTTTATCGAATCTTTCCATAAACGCCCGGTCAGTTTCATCATCATTTTGCCTCAAATCTGACAGCCGGTATTTTTGGGAAAGATACGACCCCGCCGTTGAAAAGTGAGAAAGAAATTCTCGACTTAGTTGGACGAACGAGTGGATTGATGCCGGCGGCATTGATGAAAACCACTTGTGAACCCGATCGCCCAATGTTAACGGAAAATTCCGGCATTGGGTGGCATCGCTGGCCCCCACGGAGACCATGTAGTCCGTATACTTCGTTAAGTGGACCCGGGGGTCGGCGATGCCTTCATATTGAATGCTAGCCGGAAATTGAATCTTTTTCTGTATCGGGGCCTTCAAAATGTGAGCTGCCAAAGGTGAGGATGGCATGCTGGTCGTTCCCATCCCCCTCTGTTGGTCTAGTTGCCCCTGCATGTTCTCCACAGCCCTCCTTAGGCTTGATAATTCATCAAGAGGTGCCCCCGAACTTGGAGGCTGTTCGGCGAGCAAAGGCATTAACCTTTCTGCTCGTCGCAGTCCCTCGCTTGGAGTGGGCACTTCCTGGGCTTGCCTCCTAATGTTGTTCGCCGCATTCGGCCCTAGGCGCCTGAAGGCTGACTGGGAGAGTCTTTCATGGACTGATGGGCGAGGCTGTTCAAAAGTTGCTCGCCCATCTTCTGCTCCCCGGCGAGCAGCTTCCCGTTGGGGTTGGCTAAGCCTGTCTTGGGCACTGGAACGTGTTGTTCCATGGCTAGACACAGTTGTTCGTCCGCGACCAGACTCAGCCTGTACTTCTCTTTGGTCGACCACCTTGGCCTTTCCCTTATTTCGTCTGACTTGGGCACTATCAACCTCTCGCTGTTCGCCCCTGGTAGTCCTGGGCCTAACAACCTCTTGGGACTTGTCCCTTGGCCTTGCTTGTATTGGCCTGACCTGCTCTTGTTGTCTCTGGAGGGCCTGGAGAGCAGCTATGGTTTTAGCCAACTCGTTGGGGTTGTTCGCCAAAGCCTCCATCTCAGGGGGGAGGTTATGTGTTATGGCTGTATGCTGTGACCTGTTCGCATGTCTCGGGTCACGGTCCTGATGGTCGGCCGACGTGGCCCGGGTTTGAGATGGTCTTTTCGACAACCGTGATCCTTGGGTCTCTTTAGATTGAGGCATTTCAATTTAAATTACTTCTTAATTTATAAATTGAAGAACACCAAGAACACCAAGAACACTTTTGTTTATATCTTCAAATATTTCTTGAGATTTCTTATGGATCTTCAAGTTTTCAACTTGAAGTTCTTGAGTAATCACACTAAACCGAAGGTTCGAACCCTTCTTCTAGCGCCAAATTGTTGGTGAACGAATCTAATCGTTAGGATTAGTGGCTGTTTTAATCCGTTTTTACGTCACCAATCAATAACGTGTGATTGATTACCACCGTAAATGGTAAATCGGGGTATGAATTTATCGAATTTGTAAATTCGGTAGTCGAAATTGGACTTATTTCATATATGTGTAGGTTTGGGTGAATTTGTGTGTTTTGGGAGTGATTATAAAATTTGAACTTGTATTTTACAGCTGGAGAACAACTATTTATAGAGACTAGCAAGCATGAGGTGTCCAAGACTCTTGGTCTCCCTAGCCTGCATGCTTGACATGTGTCCCTTTGATCTTATCTAAGCTGAATCTTAGTTACAAAGTCTTCTTTGGTCTTATCTCGGACTCATTGTTGTTCGCCTATGTCGGTTTGAATGATCTTGATGACCCTTCAACTGAAAGTTGTTCGCCTCTTGAGGGTGTACTTTGGAAGTTGTTCGCCTTATGGCTTTAGGATCTTTGTCCTTTGTTCACTTGTACACACTTCTTTGGCTGTTTGTTATATCATAGTTTGACCAAGTTGTTCGTCATTGATGACTTCACAGTTGGCTCATTCTTGGTCTCGGGCCTAAATTCCTGTTCGCCCATTAGTTGTTCGTCGGGGAGTTGTTCGTCATTTTATACACCTCTAAAATTGGTAGATGTACCCCAACTTTGATTTTCTTTGTTGATCACCCTTAATTTGAGGAGGGTTTTTCATAATCCTTGATGTAGCTTTAATCCTTGTTCGCCATTTATTGACTTATGTTCGCCTATCAACACTGTAGGAAATGGTGTTATTGTAGGGAAAAGCTCAATTGGGTTGGGTAGTGCTACTGATGCAAGGACATTAGGAGATGATGAAAATAAAGATGCACGCATAGAAGATTTAAATTATAATGCTGAAAATGAGATGTTTGTAGGACTATCTCAAAATGATTCACCATTTGGTTCCACACCACCTTCAGGGTTTCCTGAGGTGTCCGAGGTCTCCACTCAAAGAAGAAGTCAACCCAAAAGAAGTAGAGCTCAGTATGAAGCAAATTCTAATTCCACTGAAAATATCCCTCAGAATGGTCTCATGGAAGAGATTAAAAAACTAACAAGCACTTTTGAGGGAGTTCATAACCTCTTAGAGAAAAGAGATATAATACTAGAGAAAAGAGAAAGAGAAAGAGCTTATACAACTTGGGATGCTATCAAAGAGATCCCAAATTTGAATGAAGACATTCGCCTCAAGGCATTTGACTTGCTTGACACCAAGTAAAAAAAAATGGTTTTTTGAAGATGACTATTGAGGAAAGAGCTAATTGGATAGCTTACAAGATTAGAGGATAGTTATTATTTTAGTCATTGTTGATGACCTTTTCTAATCAATGGTGATTAGTGGCTGTTTTCTCAAGTTAAGATCATCAAACAAATACTAAGATCTTGGAATTTAGTTGAATGAAGTGCAAGAAATTAATTTGCAAGAGTTAAGCTACTTTTTTTATTTATGGAAAAAATCCCCCTTTCTTCATGCAAATGAAGAAGTATTTATAGATGTACAAAGTGGCTAGGTGTCACCATCTTGATGGCTTAGCCATTGGATCTTTGCCAAGTATTAGGACACTTGTACAATATCTAAACTATTGCTCATTGGATGGATGTCAAGTGTTAAGACACTTGGATCATATCTAAGCTTAGTGACTCTTGGAGTTCCCAATGTTGTACTTGGTCTTCATGACCACTCAGCTGCTTTCCTTGGTGACTAGTTGCTCGCTAGTATATCTTCGTTGGGTGCTACGGATCTCTTGCTCGCCTCGTGTTTGGGCTTAATGCATGGTTGTTCGCGTGGTTGCAAGGTTGTTCGCCTTTCGTCTTTACCTCTTGCTTTGATTATTCATTTCTTTTGTCCTTTGCATTTCTGGTCGCGTAAAATGTACCAGATCGTACTCCTGGTCGCCAGAGGGGTTGATTCTCTTTAACTCTGATGGTCGCCTGTCTTCTAACCGCGGCTTATTAACTTCTTAATTCTTGATCACCGTTTTTCGCCTGGTCGCCTATTAATATTGCCCCCTGACTTGTTCTTTGTTAGGGAAATTATTGCCTAATGAAGGACAAGGCATAATTTTGATATATTAATAAGTGTATATGTGGAGCGAGCAACAAGTTTTTAAATTTTCTCGAGCAGGAAGACTGGCGAACATTAGGTCATCGGAGCAAACATTGGTGTTCCTCGCGTGTGGGTGACAGTTGGGTTCCCGAGGTCCTCGGAAACCGGAACGTCGTGGGCGGCGATGACATTATCCTCCCGCCCACGCGTATTCTTCTTTGCAAGTAGGGGCCTAGAAAACTTTTCAAAAATTCAATTTTGACCCCCGTTTTTGAACCTTATAAATACACCTTTCATTCCCCCCTTTTTATTTTTTGGATTTTCTCTCTCTCATCCGCCATTAAAGCTTTGTTTCAAGCTTTTCATCTTCGATTTCCGCAAGATTTTCGGTTGATTTCGTACATAATCCCCAGGTAATTTGTTGTTCTTAACTCTAATCCTTGCTTTTATTTCGTTTATTTCTTCCAATTTCATTGTTTTTCCACCTTTTATTCAAAAATCCGCCACCCCCGCCGTTCGAACGCCGCCGTGCTTGTTTATCTCCGCCGTACTCTTGATCTTCATCTTTTTCTTTAAAATTCCTAGCTATTCTCCTTATTTTGTTGAGAAATTTCCTCCAAATGACCTCTTCGAGTGATACTGCCTCGATTGAGATTATCGAGCGTAATCCCGGGAAACGTCCCATGGAAGAAACCTCTTCCCCTGCTCCTCGCCGATCTGTTCGCCAAGCGTTTGCTCGGAATCCAAGGACTTTATTGGTGGACGAGGAAACGGGTTCCGAGGCATCCTCTGTTGTTCGCTTCCTCGAAGTTCATGCCTCGGAACATTCTGGCGAGGAGGAAGTCCAGAACTCTGCTGGTCGCCCTGATGCAGAGGATGTCACCTCCTCTGACTTAGGGGAGGATTCGGAGGAAGTGGCCGCTGAGATTGATGTAGAGAGCGATCATCAAGAAGTTGCGCGACCAAGATTGGCCGTGACTTGGGAGTTCCTTGAAGAAATAGGTTTTCCTATTTCCAAGGTAACTCCTGAGTCTCAAATCCCTGAAGGCATTGCTCGCCCAAACGTATGGGAGGATTACGCTGCACGCTTTTCTGAGACCTTCCCTGTTCGCGCTCGAGAGTTTATGTCCGCCGAGGTTAATGCTTATACTGCGAGCAAGATTTCGAGTTTAGTCGTGGAGGACGTCTTAGATAGTATCAGGTCTCAGTACAAGATCCCTTACGATATATTTCTGTATGCCCCCAAGGAAGGAGAAACTGCTGATCGCCCACCACCGGGTTGTAGAGCGATCAACCTAGACATACTTAACACTGGGTTCCCCTTGCCTCTACATCCCATCATTGGTCGCTTCTTGGAAGACATCAACTTGGCGATTACCCAAATTACTCCCAATGGGTGGAGCAATCTGCTCGCCCTGATGACCCTCTTCGGCCTTGAAGGATACAAAAATAAACTCAGTACGGCTGAGATTTTATATGCCTGGGTTGTCTCGGCTTGCAGCGAGGAGGGGGTAGGCTGGTATTACGTCAAAGCGAGGACGGGGGTAAAACTTATCGAAGGAGTCCCCAATAAAGTTAGGAGTTGGCATAACCAATTCTTATTTATTGGCGGCGATTGGCGAGCATCAGTGGGCTTTACTGGCGGCCAAGCGCGCATTAATTCTCCTGAGCGATTTGGCATAATCAAACGTATGCCTTTCTTCTTCTTTCCTAGGACCGCGTTGGGGACTAATTTTAATTTTTTCTTTCTTTTTGTTTTGCAGGTCCAAAAGTGTTGAAGTGGGGAGATTCAGGCCTTAGTGAAGAGTTCTTGTACACATTGGATGTAATCGTACTTCGAAACCCGAGTGATCGCGACATCTTGCATCTTTCAAAGGCCCATTGTCGAAAGATCGCCCAACTTTTCACGAGTCCCCATCACTTAGAGGCTCAAGCAGAGATCCCTGAAGGTAATCACTATCAGCGACTTTACACTATTGCTCGCTTGATCACCCGCCTTGGCTAACCCTTTTGTTCGACTTTTTCTTTTTAAACAGATCAAAGGGTAACCGTTGCTGTGCCAGCTATTCCACGATCTTACCACCAGCTCGCTGCAAGAGTTAAACAGATGGCTGTCGAGGAGCCAACTAGGAAGAGGCAGGATCCGCCTTTGTCACTTATGCGCCTACGGGCTGGAGGGGATCAAGGTGCTCGCCCACGAACATCCAAGGGAGGCTCCAAAGGAGCCCCCAAGACAGCCTCTTCTTCACAAGTGGTGGAGAAGGAAAAGGCGAAAAAGAAGGCTCCGTGGGACGATTCATCTCGAGGAGGGGGAGGGCGCCGAGCGAGCATCGAAGCGCTCTAAAACTACCGCAGAGGCGGGCAGTCGTGCTCCTCGCTCCCCTGCTTCCAAGCATGCCTTGGTTGAGGTTGTAAGTGAGCAGCAGACCGTTGCTGCCATTATGAACAAGAAATCGCGATCATCCAGTGATCGCTCGTATTTGGGGTATGACCCCGTAAAATTGAGGGAGTAAGTCTTCAAACCCTAACTCTGATGATCGCTCCTCCGTTATATATTTTTCTTATGATTTTTCTTTCTTTTCCAGGTACAAGCCTGAGGAGCACCCTGGGCGGGCAGAAGTGCTCCATCAGCTCAGCTGCGTAAAAACTCCTCCTCCATATCTAGACATCGCGGACTCCCATGTCCGGCGAGCAACCGAGATGGTTCCTCGTTCTTGGACCAAGACCTGTGAAGATATTGTTCAGGGACAGACCACAAGCGATAATGCTCGCTTGATCGCGTACAATGCCAGCCATCAGGCTGTGATGGCCCAGAGGCTCCTGGATCAAATCGTACTCCTGGAGAGGACGAATCGCAGCCTTGGTCGCAAGATCGACGGCTTTGAGGCGGAGAAGGCTGCCACCCTGAAGAAAAAAGATGAAGAGCTTGCACAAGAGAAAGCTGAACATGCCAAGGCGATGGCGAACTTGGAACAAATGTTCAATGCTTCTGTGGCCAGTGAGCAATTTGCCTTGAATCAATCAGAAAAGCTATCTCTTGAGCTGGGGGTGGCCGATGAGCGAGCAAAGGCGCTAGAGGTTGAGAAAACTGCCATGGTCGCCCAAATAGAGGAGCTACAAGCAGAGGTTGCTCGCCTCCGACAAGAGAAAGTTGGCATGGTCGCTTATGACCTCTATGCTCAGGATGTGGCTGACAACACCAACCTGGGATATGTCTGTGCTTACGCTGAGAGCTTAAGATCAGTGAAGTTCGCTTTGGACCATAACTTAGACGTTTTGGCCACTGCAAAAAAGGACTTCATTGATTATGTTAAGGACAATCCCCTTGGTGATGGGTTCAAGCTTCCCTTGGCTGATCTTGGGGAGATGGGAGTTCCCTTGGATATTTTTGGGGAAGGTGTTGAAATTATTCCTCCCCAGTCCTCCGGCGAGCAGCCGAGCAGAGAGGCGGATATTTTTTATGGCCTTCACTCTCTCCCCTTGACTCCCATTGATGGGGCGAGCACTTCCGCTGTGGCGGCCACGGCCGCAGCTGCCACCATTGAAGAAGCATCTCCAGCTCCGGTGACCACGGATGCGTCTCCAGCCCCTCCAGCCTGAAGACCTTGTATTTTTTGTTTCTTTTAGATCTGTATTAAGGCTAGCTTGTACTCTTCACTTTCCTTTTGGTGTAACAACTTGCTTCCTTAATGAATGAAAAAATTGAACGAATTCACTTTCTTTTCTTTGTTTCTATTTCTTTTGTTTCTCGCTTGTTCGCGCATTTTCCTTTTTTAGAATAAATATTTTGTGCCTTAATGCTCGCCTGATCGGCTTAGATGGGCTATTAGTGTCTTTTAAAAAGACTTAGCCTTAGATAATTGGGCCTTGTGGTCTCTTCGTGGACTTGGCCTGGCATTTTGTTTGCATTCAGCTCTGTTGCTCGCCCCCTGCATGGTGATTTTGAAGCGAGCAACTTTGCTTTGTGGAGCGAACAACTTAGCAAGTAACAAAAGTTCTATATATACACACCCATAAAATTATGAAAGTTTCAACGTATTTACAACTCTATACATATGATGCAAAAACAAAATTAATTTTTACATACGCCAAACAAGACTTGTCTATTGATAATACTTTTTTAACAAAGCTGCATTCCAGGAGTATTGGGCCGAATTGCCTTCCATGTCTTCTAAGTCATAAGTGCCATTGTCCCATTTCTGAGTTATTCTGTACGGGCCCTCCCAAGTCGGTCCGAATACTCCTGGTGGTGGTCCCAAAACCTTTTTTAGCACAAGATCTCCAACCTTGAAATCCCTGACCTTTACTTGTGAATTGTAATACTTTGCGATTCTTCTTTTGTATATTGCATTTTTCATTTCTGTCGAGATTCTTTTTTCCTCAATCAAGTCCATTTCCGTAGCTAGAGCTTGATCATTTGTCTGCTCGTCGAACATTGTTGTTCGTTCTGTTGAGACCTTCAATTCTATAGGTATCACTGCTTCGATACCGAATGCCATTGTGAATGGGGTCTCGCCTGTACTCGTTCTGTGGGATACTCGATACGCCCATAACACTTCTGGTAGCTCCTCCGACCATTTTCCTTTCTTATCAATCAACCGGATTTTCAGTATGTGTTTGATTATCTTGTTAACCGCTTCGACCTGGCTGTTAGACTGGGGATGATATAGAGTTGAAAAATGTTTCTTTATTCCCCACTTCTCACAGAAGCTCCTTATTTTCTTGCCTTCGAACTGTCGTCCGTTGTCAGTTATAATTGCCTGTGGTACTCCAAACCAACATACGACGCTCTTCCATATGAAACTGATCATTTTCTCTTGAGTAATTGTCACAAGTGCCTCTGCTTCGGCCCATTTTGTGTAGTAATCCACGGCCACTACTGCGAACTTTACATTCCCCTTCCCTATAGGGAAAGGTTCTATTATGTCGATTCCCCATTTCGCGAATGGCCATGGACTATTGACTGCTATCATCTCGGTCGGTGGTTTGTTGATATTGGGGGCGAATATCTGACATTTGTGACAGGTTTTCGCAACCTTGATAGCGTCTTTTAGCAATGTAGGCCAATAGTACCCTTGCCTTACTGTCTTGTAAGCTAATGCGCGCCCCCAGCGTGGTTTCCGCAAACGCCTTGATGGATTTCTCGCAAAACCTCTTGGCCTTGTTCTTTTGTCAGACATTTCAAGAGTGGGAGTGAGAATCCTCTTTTGTACAATTGTCCATCCATCATGGTGTACCTTGCCGCTCGTTTGACTATCTTGCTAGCCTCAAACGGGTTATCCGGTTTTTCATCATTTCGTAGATATTTAATGATCGGCGTTCTCCAATCATCTTCACCCATTTCTGCATCAACTTGATATACTTTGTAATCCTCGGTTGATGGGTTGGATATCTTTGTTAATGTGACTTCAGACAACTCCGCCGGTCCGGTGTTAGTTGCCAATCGAGCGAGCGCGTCTGCTTGTGCATTGTTGTCTCTTGGTACCTGTTCGATGTATATTTGCTCGAACATGGAAGCCAGGTGAGCAACAATTTTTTGATACAAAGCCATGTTTTCATCCTTTGCTTCGTAATCTCCCCGAACTTGGTTGACAATTAGTTGAGAATCTCCGAAAATCTGCAACTTTCTTACTCCCACCGCTAATGCTAGCCGTAATCCAGCGATCAACGCCTCATATTCGGCTTTATTGTTTGTTGCCATGAATTCGAAACGAACAGCCGAAGTGAAGGCTTGTCTGTCAGGACTTATCAGGACTATTCCTGCCCCCGAGGCTGTGTTTGTGGATGATCCGTCAACGTACATGTGTCAGGGATGACTATGTCCTCTCGTCAGATCTCGGGGAAAAGTTAGCTCGACTATAAAGTCGGCTAATGCTTGCCCCTTGATCGCTGTTCGAGGAGCATATGAAATCCCGAACTGGCTGATTTCTAAGGACCACTTCAGGAGGCGACCGGCTGCGTCAGGTCTATGCAGTATTTGTCTGAACGGGATCGTTGTTAGCACTTCCACCTGGTGGTCGAAAAAATATGGGCGGAGCTTTCTGACGCTCATCACTAGCGCGTATGCCAACTTTTCTGTTGGCGAGTACCTGAGTTCGGCTTCATGTAAAGCTTGGCTTACGTAGTAAATGGGCAGGTGGAACTTTCCTTCTGCTCGAACAAGTACCGAGCTAATTGCCACCTCTGAAGCCGCCAAGTACAAGTACAGTTTCTCTCCTGGAATTGGTTTAGCAAGAATCTTTGTGTCGCCGAGATATTCCTTCAATTGCTCGAACGCTTGTTGGCAGTCGTCCGTCCATTGAAACTTCCCTTTCTTAATTGCTTCGAAGAATGGCCTACATTTGTCTCCGGATCTAGAGATGAACCTATTCAACGCTGCTAGGCATCCGGTCAACCGTTGAACTTCTTTTACTGACCGAGGCGGTTGCATCTCCATAATTGCTTTAACTTTAACTGGATTCACTTCAATCCCCCGTTGACTGACCAGATGTCCCAGGAATTTCCCGGAATGGACTCCGAAACTGCTCTTTTTGGGATTTAGTTTCATGTTATAGGTCCGGAGTATTCCAAATGTTTGGGCCAGATGTTGTAAGTGGTCCTCCTTCCTCGGGCTTTTGACAACAATGTCATCCACATACACTTCCATTGTCTTGCCGATGTGTTCATCAAACATCTTGTTGACCAGCCTCTGGTAAGTAGCTCCGGCGTTGATCAATCCGAACGGCATCCTTTTCCAGCACAACAAATTTTTGTTAGTATAAAATGTTGTGTGCTCCTGGTCGTCCGGGTGCATCGCAATCTGGTGATATCCCGCAAACGCATCCATGAACGTGAGGAGCTCGTGTCCCGCTGTGCTATCAACCAGTTGGTCGATATGTGGTAATGGGAAGTTATCCTTCGGGCAAGCGGCATTCAAGTCGGTGAAATTGATACATAATCTCCATGCTCCGCTTGCTTTTTTGACCAACACCGGGTTCGCCACCCATTGCGGGCATAAGGCCTGTCTGATCAAGTCGTTATCCAACAATTTCTTGACTTCCACATCGAGTGCTTCATACTTGTCGGGCCCGAACTTTCTCCTCTTCTGTTGGATCGGCTTTTTCTTTGGGTCGATGTTGAGTTTGTGGCAGGCATGCTCGGAGCTGATACCTACCATGTCTGCATGCGACCATGCGAACACATCGAGATTTGCTTTAAGGAACTTCGTCATTTCAGATATGTACGGCTCCGGGAGCTCAGATCCTATGAAGAGTTCTAAGCTCTCTTGGTTCGGGTCGACCTTTATTGCCTCTAACTCTTCGACCGGGGTAGCTCTTCGCTTCTGGCCTTTCCAACGAGGGTCAATGATAGGTCCTTCCATGCATATTTCGCCCTTAATTTCCATTGGTTCCGCATCCAGTCGCGGTTCAATGTCCTCTGTCTCTATGCTAACTGTTGTTGTATGTTCTGCTCTGTTGCCAGTTGTTGCAGTTTCTTTGTCTTCCATATGGCTCAACTGCTCGTTCTTGTTCATTTGCTCGCCACCACTCTGATGTTCATCTTTACACCGCTGTTCGCCTCTGCACTGCTGCTCATCTACCTCCATCATCTCCGTGTCGATAGAATCCATGGTTACGTTGGGAGTGGACGGCTTCTCTTCATCATAGCTGCTGAGTTGTTTGTCTACCATGTTGACTCTGTGATCTCTGGGTTGAAGTTGTAAGAGGCACTCACGAGCTTTCCTCTGGTCGCCCTTAATTGTGCCTGCACCTTTTGTCGTGGGAAATTTCACACAATAATAGTACGTCGAAACTGAGGCCTTAAATTCATGCAAAAAAGGACGGCCGAGGAACCCATTGTAGGTGGACTGTTGATCTACAACCAGGAAGTCTACCATCCTACTCAGCCTCCTCTCAGGGTCCTCGACCGATACAAGTTCAACTGCTAGCGTAATCATTCCTAATGGGACGGTCACAACATTTCCGAATCCCACTATTCTATGATTGCAATCCTTGATGTATTCAGCGCATTCTCCTAGCTGGTCCACCGTGCTTTTGAATAGAATATTTGTGTAAGAGCCGGTGTCAACGAGGAGACGATGTACTCTCGTTCCCATGATGTTAGCGCAAATGACTAAAGAGTCGTTGTGGGGGGTGAGCACTCCGTCTAAGTCCTTTTCTGAAAAGGTAAGGTTCCCAGTTCGTTTGGTTGATGGATTTGCACCGACCTCCATCACTTGCGCTACTGCTCTCAACTCCGCTTTCTTTTTCCTTTTTGACATGGGGGGTCCCCCATCAGAACAACCGCCCACCGGCCCACATGGTCCCAACATTAGGATTTCCGGGATTGGTCTTGCCGGGGCTGTAGGGACTTTTCTTCCTTTCTTGCCTGTCCTGCTCGGTTGCTCGTCGCTATTATCATCATCTGAGCTGGACGGTGCTACTGCTCTCGGCCTCTTGCCAGGTTCCCTTTTCACGAACTCAGATAACCTTCCTTCTTCATAGAATTTCCACAATTGCCTCAACAAATCTCGGCATCCACTGGTGAAATGGCCGATACTCTGATGATATGCGCAGTATTTGTTCGGGTTCAATTTTCCTTTTTCTTGCCTTATCTTTCGTGGCTCTGATAACATCTCCTTGTCCTTGACATTATTGTACACAGCGTCCACCGACATCGTAAAGACTTGATTCAACTTTTCTTTTAACTGCGCTCCTTCGTTGAATGACTTCATGTTCTTTGGTGCTTTGTAGTCATTTCCTCCAGTCTTCTTGCCAAATTTCTTCGGGTCGGTTTTATCTCTCATTTCTCTGTGCAGAGCCTCTTGCATCGATACGTGGATCCCTGCCTTGTGTCTGAATTCCGCGTACGTTTTTGGACAGGTTAAATGCATTTCCTTCCACAGCTCGGTTCCTTTCTTTAGCCCGGCCATTATTGCAACTATCTTTGTGTCCTCACTCACCATTTCACCTTCCAGCAGAATTTTATCAAATCTCTCCAGAAATTGTTTGTCTGACTCCTCGTCTCCTTGCTTGATGTCTGCCAGCCGGTGCCTGTGGGTCAAGTAAGACCCAGCTGTTGAGAAATGAGACAGGAACTCCTTGCTCAGTTGGGCGAAGGAGTTGATGGAACCAGGAGCCAGTGCTGAAAACCATCTATGCGGGCCATCCCCAAGGGTGAGTGGGAAATTTCGACATTGAGTGGCGTCGGTTGCCCCCACTGAGATCATGAAGTCTGAATATTTCGTCACGTGAATTCGTGGGTCCGACGTTCCTTCATACAAATTGATGGCTGGGAATTGTATCTTCTTCTGGATCGGTGCATTGAGGATTGACGGAGATAGCGGTGAGGACGGGAGAAAAGTTGATCTGACACCTCCCTGGGATTCTAACTGTTTTTGCAACTCTTCAATCGTTTTTTTCATCTCCTGTAGTTCGCTTGGGGGAGTTCTTCCATCGGAAGGCTGTTCATCGTGATTGGGTATGACCTCCTCACGATGCAGTCCCTCTCCGACGGGACGTTTCTCCTGGGTTGCCCTCCTAGCAACGTTACTAGCTCCATTTGGCCCTAGCCGGCCGAAAGCTGATCTCCTGATCCGGTCATGTACAGATGGGCGAGTAGCAGGGCGTGGTCGCGCATCATTTCTCCCAGATTGTTCTCTCGTGGTTGTATACCTTGTTCCCAGCCTCTCCAATGCACTGGTCTGAGAAGAGCTTTTGCTCGACTCACTTGCCTGACTCGGCGATGATTCTTCTCGATTCCCCAAACGCTCACTTATGGGAGCTTTTCCTTTATTTCTATAGACTTCAGCGCTGTCAGCCTCATCACGGCGTACATCTTCTCTCATTTTACTTCGCTGCTCGCCTGTTCGCCCCTGCTCGCCTGCTGCTCGATTGGTTGTTGCTGTTGCCCTCGACAGCCCAGCCGCTTGTCGATTTTGCAACGACTGAAGGACAGCGATCATTTTTGCTAGTTCTTCGGGGTTTTGAGCAAGAGCTTCAACTTCTGGTGGAATTGTGTCAATGGTAACTTGGACATTCCTTTGCGAAGTTGCTCTCACCGTCCGGGCATGTCCTTCGGTGGAAGAAACCCTAGTTCTTGACCTAGGATTCGGGGATGCGCTCGAATGTCGTTCTTCTTGCGATCTAATCATCTTGGTTGTTAAAATATATACGATAAACAGGGATTTTGGGGTGATCTTGCTTCTAACAAACACCCTTTTCAAGAGTTACTAGCCTTGTATGTATGAATATGGTGGTTTGAAAACCCTAGTTCATACATGCATGCATTCAAACTCTTAAAATGATGTGTTTATGGATAACTTTGCTCCGAGTGGTGTGTACACTTGATTTCCGGTGGCTTCTTCCCGGATTCCGGCCAACTTTTGCAGATTCCGTCGAAGATCTTCAAACTTTCTTCGATTTATACAAATCGGAGGTTCAAACCACCCTTCTTCTAGCGCCAATTGTTGATGACATTTTTCTAATCAATGGTGATTAGTGGCTGTTTTCTCAAGTTAAGATCATCAAACAAATACTAAGATCTTGGAATTTAGTTGAATGAAGTGCAAGAAATTAATTTGCAAGAGTTAAGCTACCATTTTTATTTATGGAAAAAATCCCCCTTTCTTCATGCAAATGAAGAAGTATTTATAGATGTACAAAGTGGCTAGGTGTCACCATCTTGATGGCTTAGCCATTGGATCTTTGCCAAGTGTTAGGACACTTGTACAACATCTAAACTATTGCTCATTGGATGGATGCCAAGTGTTAAGACACTTGGATCATATCTAAGCTTAGTGACTCTTGGAGTTCCCAATGTTGTACTTGGTCTTCATGACCACTCAGCTGCTTTCCTTGGTGACTAGTTGCTCGCTAGTATATCTTCGTTGGGTGCTACGGACCTCTTGCTCGCCTCGTGTTTGGGCTTAATGCATGGTTGTTCGCGTGGTTGCAAGGTTGCTCGCCTTTCGTCTTTACCTCTTGCTTTGATTATTCATTTCTTTTGTCCTTTGCTTTTCTGGTCGCGTAAAATGTACCAGATCGTACTCCTGGTCGCCAGAGGGGTTGATTCTCTTTAACTCTGATGGTCGCCTGTCTTCTAACCGCGGCTTATTAACTTCTTAATTCTTGATCACTGTTGCTCGCCTGGTCGCCTATTAACAGTCATGTATTAGATATCATGCTATATTTTGTTGGGGATCTTTTTAAGACTTTTTTTTTACCACTATTTTGTTGAGGATCTTTTTAAGACTTTCTTTTGATCACATATTTGAAATGAATGAATTCCGTATTTCTATTATTATTTGAGTCATATGTTGCTTTAAGTTGTATGCATTTGAATATATGAATTCTTGAATTTGTGCTTGAACCGATATATTTGTTTAACTCATAGTGTGTGGTTTAATTAATTTTTATTTATCATGTTCCCATTTTTATTATGTTCAGCATGGAAAATCGTGAAATATTGGAAGAAGAAATAGAAGAAAAAGAATAAATGGAAGAAGAAACAGATGAAGATTTGGAAATGGAACTTTACGAAAAGGTTAGGCTCTTGATGTTGGCAATTAAAGCAGCGATAGTTTTATTAGGAAAAATTACAATGATGTCTCGGCGTATTGAACCTTCTTTAAAGCGACGTCCAATTACTAGAATTGGATATCATTTTGTACGTAATATGATCAAAGGAGATCCATAAAGTTTTCGACAGTTGTATAGGATGTATCCGGATGTGTTTCTAAAGTTATGCACTATCATTAGAGAGAAAACTCATCTAGAAGATACAAGATACATATGTGTTGAAGAAATGGTGGCAACATTCTTGATCATTGTAGGACACAATGATCGATATGGTAATGTTCGCCAAAGGTTTGATCGCTCGCATTTTGCTACTAGTCGAAACTTCAACAAAACCTTAAAGACATTTAACACTATAGCACCAGAAATGATGGTTAAGCCGTCTACATGGATGCCCGCTAAAATTCAGGAAAGTACAAGGTTTAACCCTTTTTTTAAGGTATGAATTCTCTTGGTAATAATATATATATATATATATATATATATCAAATGTTGTAGTTTTTTTTTATCAAATGTTCACTTTATTTTAGGATTGCATCGGAGCTATAGATGGAACTCATATCCCGGCAACGGTAACAGGTCGAGATGTAAGCAGTTATCGTAATCGTCATGGTATTCAATCGCAAAATGTTTTGGCATCTTGCAACTTTGATTTGCAGTTCATATATGTGCTTAGTGGGTGGGAAGGTTCGGCACATGACTCAAAACTTTTAAATGATGCACTATCAAGAAGAAATGGGCTTCAAGTCCCTCAAGGTACCATATTTTTTTTTATTGTGTTTATATTTTTTAAATAGTGAAAAGCTAACTAATTAAATAAATTGTATTTTTAGGTAAATATTTTCTCGTAGATTGTGGATTTGCTAATCGACGTCAATTTTTAGCTCCATTACGTGGTGTTCGATATCATCTAAAAGATTTTGGTGGTCAAGGTCGTCACCCCAGAAATGCAAGTGAGTTATTCAATCTTCGTCATGCATCATTAAGAAATGTGGTTGAGAGAATTTTTGGCATTTTCAAATCGCGATTCACAATTTTCAAAACCGCACCTCCGTTCACATTTCAAACACAAGCAGAGTTAGTATTGGCTTGTGCTGGATTACACAACTTTCTTCGGAAAGAATGTCGCTCTGATGAATTTCCAGCCGAATATGAAGAAGATCAAGATTCACCACATCTCGACATGGAAGAGGAAAATTTGGAATTGCTTTCTCAAAGCCAACTACAACAAAGAAAGGAAGCTAATGCATGGAGAACGAGTATTGCTAATGCTATGTGGGAAATGAGGCCGAGGTATAACGGTGATGGAAATGAAGATGATGTGAATGAAGATGAAAATAATAATGATGAATAATAATGTATTTTTTATTTGACTAATATATTTTTGGTATTTTTTTTCTAAATAATTTGGATAAATTTTTTTTTATACAAGTGTGTTTTATATATATCTGCATCAATAGTTTCAGGTCCGGAGTCTATGGAAATCCATATAAATCAATAAAAAAATATTTTAAAATCCTATAAAGTCTATGAAAATCCATGTAAATCAATAAAAAAAGTCAGTCAAACTCTATATGGAGTCTATGGATTTTCTAAATCCATAGACTTTATAAAGTCCAAAAAAATCCAATAAAATCTCAATTGAATACACCCCCCTTTAAAGTGAACTCCAACCCTATAATTTAACTATTTTATTCATTTAAATATTATCATTTACCAATTCCAAGAATACTTTACTCATTTAAATACTACCCTTCAACTCTCGCATTAAACTCCATGTAAAGTCAAATGAGAGAACACAATTGAAACAGATGGAGTAGTATTTAAGGAGATAAAGTAATAAAGTAGATATTTTTTGTTAGGAGTGTATGGAGAATATAATATTAAAAAGTATTATTGTTTGTTGCAAAAAATAAATGTAGCAAACAAGTATGACATGAATCTTTTTTACAATGTGACAAACAAGTATAAGACTGAGTGAGAACTGCTTATGCATCAAATACCTCTATTTTCAATTACAAATTTCATTAATGTAGATATCAGTTTTCCTAAGACTTACTTTAAAAAGTTATTATTATGTCTAACAGTCTTAACTAATATTACTTATATGTGTCATTATCACATTTACAATTAACATATAAATTTGTACCCACAAATGAACATGTGATATTTTCGATAATCGAAATATGTCATTTAAAATAAAAATGACAGACATTATCTAACATCTAGCATTTATAATATGTAGTACATAATATCAATAATTTAAATCTAATTGCTCATATACAAATTCGTAAATCATACAAATTATATTGAATTTAAATATCTAAACAATTTTTTTTAATAAAAATTATATAAATCAAATTGTTCAGGTACAAATTAGTGAAACCATACAAATTAGAGTATGTATAGAGTAAAATTGGTTCATACAAGAATCACTGAAGGGTATTAGTTGTTTTCACTAAAGAGTATTAATTGTTTTTACTAAAAAGTCTTAGTTTATTTTTAGTAAACAGTTAATACTTTTCAGTGAAAACAACTTATAACCTTAAGTGAAAATAACTAATACTGTTTAGAAAAAACAACTAATAACCTTTAATAATTCATGTGTGAGCATTTTCATTTTATATTAAATTAGATACCAAAACAATTTCAAAAATATTACTCCCCCTGTCCCATGATTTTGTTGCACACTTTCCTTATTCGTCCGTCCCAAAATTATTTGCACACTTCAAAAAAGGAAACATTGATATACGTCCACACTCACAATAATATATAGTAGATTTATGGGATATTTCCTTATATATAGGGATTTAATAGAGATTTCTTAAAATCAAATTAGATTTTGGGTTATTATATATACTAGTATATCACCCGTGCGTTCG
The DNA here is from genome assembly GCA_947034835.1 of Ballota nigra. Taxonomy (NCBI): domain Eukaryota; kingdom Viridiplantae; phylum Streptophyta; class Magnoliopsida; order Lamiales; family Lamiaceae; genus Ballota; species Ballota nigra. The sequence continues at coordinate 120,411,623 of OX344721.1, read as the reverse complement.
CACGATTTGTGAGTACAAATTAATTATAATGTTAGTTTTTGTTACAGTTATCTCAATTGAAAAAAAAAATTGTATGTTCATTATTTGTGTTAAATCAAGTAGAATGATTAGTTTATCTATAATTCTATATATTTTTTCTTTATACACCCTATATGTTTTTGATTTTTCATTTTAGAAATTTCGGTATATACATCACATTTTTTTTCCTTTTGATGCAATGCTCAATGTTTGATTTTTTTTTTTTCCAAATTAAGCACATACAAATATTTTGTTCTCGAAATGTGGAAAACGTCTACTTTGTCAAGTAAGTCAAACTTGAAAGATATTATGTTTGTCTACAAATTTTGAAATACTTACTTATAAATCTTATTGATTGCTTTTTTCTATTATCTTCATCTTCGTCACATACTCGCAAATCAAGATTTTCAAATCTTCTCTCTTGGTGGACACGTGTAGTTGCCCATGGCTGAAAACTATTTGTCTAATTTTATAAGACATAGTTTTGTGTGGTAGATTTATTAGATCAGTTGTGAGATTTATTAAAAGAAAACATGGTTTATCAACCTAAACGCTTATCCGTCTTTATTTTTTTCCTTTTGATTTGTGTATGATTTTTTTTTCAATCTCATGTGAAAAACTTTTTAAGAGAGTAACATTTTGTTTCATCAGATTCATTTTTATTTATTTCAGTCTATATATTATATAACACAAAAATAAACTTATTCATCATCTTTTATATATGTACCAATTATAACAAATATCATTAAACCCTAAAATTATATAGTAATTATTACAATGGTAATATTTACTTTAATATTAATTACGTATGTGTGTACATGTGTGTGTGTATATATATATATATAAATTACTGAACGATTCATACAATTTTTAACATGTGTTTTAATATATATATTTTTTTAAATATTTTGATAATGTAAATAGTTAAAATAGTAAAGGTTTTTTCAAATTTAAGTATTAGCTAGATTCATTTTTTTATATATATATTTGTGTTTCCTATTTTAGCAACATATTTTTATATGAAAAAATTAGTTACTATTTTCGTATATACACGTGCACTCGCGTATACACATGCTATACAAAGTATGTATTTAATTTGTTACAATTTTTTAACATATTGTTATAATATATTGCTAAAAACCCCACATATAATCCAATGTGATTGGCTTTTAGTTACTATTTTTTGTATATACACATACCCTCGCATGCGTGAGCGCGCACACACACACATATATAATTTGTTATAATTTTTTAAAATATTGTTAAAATGTATATATTGCTAAAATCTTACATATAACCTCCAAGGATTAGTCTAGTGGTGAGGGCTTGAGATTTAGGAGTTTGCTCCTCTCTAAATTTCAAGTTTGAAACCCACAAGGTGTTATCAGTTCCTGAAATGTACCAATTAATATAGAGTTTTGCTCTGACTTGAAGCGGGTCCCCTGCTAATGGACGACATGTTAAGGATTCGAGTTTTGTTCTGACTTGAAATGAGTTTCTCACTAATGGACGATGAATTATGGTTCATTGGGCTGGATACCGAGTCATAAAAAAATCTTACATATATAAATATAAATAAATTGATTTATATTTTAAATCACATCAAAATGTATTATATAACCCATTCAAATTATGCTTATTCAATTATCTTTTATATAAATCCCTACCAATTAAAACAAAAATATTTAGATTGTAAAATTATATATTATTATAATAAAAATATGATGCTCCAATTCAAATCACATTTTTTTAGCCATAATTTTTTTAATTAGAATGAAAAATTATGAAAATGAAATATAGGTATATATCTATACACATGATTTTTTTTAATTAATTAAAATAGTAAAAGAAGATTAAAAGTTTTATATATAAAAAGTTTTTATTAAAATATCACATTTATTTTGCTAATACTATGTTCATTCGTAAGTTTTATATCTCCAAATAAAAAGTTTTTATTAAAATATCACATTTATTTTGCTAATACATATGTTCATTCGTATTTATTATATTTATTAATGAGTAATTTATTAAATATTATAACAAATATAGTAATAGTTTTTTGATGTCCAAGTTTTGTTTTTATTAATAGTATAAGTTTTTGTTATTATATATGTATAGGTGTATGTATGACGCAATCTAGTGCAGACGTGTTTTAAAATGAAGTTACGCGTATGGATATTACATGGATATTACGTGTTTTGGGATTTTTTTTTTTCTCAATAAACTTATTACTTTAAGCAATCTTTATGGCTTTACTGATAAATCTTGGGATGCTTTTTATTGCCAATGATTTGGCAGAGTATGATAAAGTTGTGATAGTTTTTCTTGATTAACTGTTGTATAAAATGTGGGTAATGGATTTAAAGATATATTAGGCACACCGAAAAATTGTACTATTTTTAAAGGTATTAATTCCTCTAACTCAATTGTAAATGGTTCACAAGGATTTGACCTTCCATCCAGGATACAAAACCTATTTCACAGGAATTCAATAGTTACACTCTATCAAATTTCAAAAGTAGAAATCGCAAGTATTTTCAAAAATAATAATTTGAAAATATTTAGAAGGAAGAAAAATAGAACACAATAGAAGAGAGGCTATTATTTATAAGCACTCAAAGAGATTTGTTCCAAGAATTGTGTCGGTTAGTAAAATAGGGCTTTCATAATTTTCTGGAAAGAAACTGAACTCCTTTCATTCAAACCGAACCGTTTCGTACGCAAAGGTTTGAATCACTGAGGCGTAATTCTATTCAAATTCAAACCGGAAACGTCACGGCCATTTAATATCCAAAAGGAACATCACTGATTAATTTTGCTTTCGAAAGGCTGGTAACTGCCTTCCTCTCTTTTCTTTAAATTAATATTCTATCTTATTTTTTTCCTTATTTAATACTCCCTCCGACCCGGTCTAAGCGTCCCATTTTTTTGGTTGAATGGTTTAAGAAAGTGTATTTGTTTATTAATATATGGTGGAAAAATAATGAATAGTGTTGAAAAGTGGATTGAATGAGTGACATTTTTGGTAATATTGTGTGAATTTGAAGGTTAAAGTTTATATGTAGTAGAGTGTTGCTTTTTCCATTAATGGAACACTTAGTGTGGGACAACAAAAAAAGGAAAGTGGGACACTTAGAGTGGGACGGAGGGAGTAGTAAATAAATAAATATTAAATATTTATATTATATAAAAATATATATATTCAAGTATTGTATTTATCTAGAAAAAATACTTAATTATATTATGTAAATATACAACAATCCCCCACTTATTTACAAATATAATATGAAAATAATAATACACTTGCTTTACACAATGAATAGTCATTAAGTGGACTAAGCCTTTAACTTATAGTTGAACATGAAACCAATGGAATCAAGTTCTCGTTGAATATGATTTTTTGCTTCTTTGTTCTTGGCAGCACCAATTCATAACGGGTCTTGTGCTTATTCTGGTCTCGCAAGTACTCAAGGATCTTACGGATATAATCCCTTGGAAGCGGCCTCTGTTACTTCTCTACTTGCATAGGTAGACTTATCATGAATGTCCACAACGCATCCCACAGAGCTATAAGTCTATTAAGGATTTATAATCCAACCTTAGCTTGTTGTGGTAATAAAAGTGCATAGGTCAGATATAGAGCTTTCGAAATAATATCACCCCCACTATTTCCAGGTTATGCACTTTGAAATGTATTCAAATTTTCATTTCATCGATGTCTAATATTGAATTGTCTTTTCTAACTCTAGTTAAGGTGCCAATTTTTCACTTGTACCTTAAGATGGAATTGGTTTCAATCAAGACATCATATTCAATCAGTAATAGCCCCATTATCTCTCACGACCTTTTTTTTATCTTATCTTCTGATAAAGGTTTTTGTTAACGGATCCGCAAGCATTTGTTTTGTTGGGAGATACTCAAGTATGATTTTTCCTCTTTTTTTTCCTTTTTTTTTTTATCATACTTCTAACATGATTGTATCTCATAGCAATATGTTTACTATGATATGATACTCTCTCATTATTTGCATTGTAAATAGTAGTTTGATTGTCACAATACAAAGTTGTGGGACCTTTTTTAGGTTCTATAAAAAGAATTTTTCTTAGGAACCTTCTAAACCGCACAAGTTCTTTTCCAGCATTAATTGGACAAAGCTATATACTCAGATTCCATAGAAGATAAAGCAACACAGTTCTGTTTCTTTGATGTCCAAGAAACTATCCCACCACTAATAGTGAATAAAAGTGCAAGAACAATGTAAAATTATATCTTTTAATAATCTATATATCTATTTGTGAATCACCCCCATCTTCTCAAAAGCCTCTATTTTGAAATCAGTAATATAATATTTTACTAAAAGAAAAAAAGTCCCACTTTTTATTTTTTTAATTGATCCTAATATTTCATAGAGTAACTCTCTTCATGGTGCGCTCACTCAACACTTGAAATTGTTTATACTGAAAAGTATAATTTCATTATGTTAAAAAGTATGATTAGATTACACTGCTTTTTCAATATAATCAACCTACATTTTTTAGTGTAAACAACCTCAACTTATTAATGAATGCATCGTGCACCTGATACATATACGAGTATGCATATTTCATATGATCGTTTTACTCAGACTTAGTTATTGTAGGATTATGATTACACAATAAATTTAATATAAAAATATATTTATGTACGTTTAGTATTTCTATTAATTTTTTAATTTCAAATAGACAATATTATTTTCTTTTGTTGAAGGTATATTATTTAAAGAAAATAGGGGCACTTAATATTTACTACAATCCTAAAAACATAAATGCCAATTACAACAGAAAAAATCCCATGACACAATTTATAACATTTTGGTGGTCCCCATTATTAACCAAAACCACACACTCATACAATTTGGTAGGCCTATGCTCAAAATCATATTCTTACAAAATTTGACACAAATAATGACCGACTGACACATTTTTTTCACGTTTCCCGATGTAAAATTCTGACCATAAATATTTGTTATTTTCGGGTGTATTTTAATTTTGAACATAAACATAAATTTTATGAACACAAGTGTAAAATATTTTGAACATAGAATATTAATATTTGAGAATCCAAACATAAATAAAAACTAAAAAACATCTCGATTATTAATTTGAGAATTACATCTAAACAAATTTTCAAAGTATTACATATGAAAAAAATAGGCACATACTGCCCAAAAAAAATTATGAACAGACCTAAAAAAATGTGCACAAACGCACAAAAAATATGAACAAAAGCAAACAATTGCTAAAATATTATGAACATAAAGTCTTTTTCGTATTTGAGCCTCCAAAAATCTTCATTCTACCTTGGATGCCTGAAATGCCTGAAATAAAAAAACAACCACCTTCATGATCAAAACATAAAACATGCATCATCATTAATTTTCATATGCATTCAAACAATTTCCTTAGCATACACACGCAGATGAATGCATAACCAACCCAGCTACCTGACTTGATTTAGTTGATACATATGCTTACATTTTTTTCTATTGAACCTAGCTACCAGACTGGATTTATTATATTTTATTATGAGTTTACCAAACTGGAAGTGTATTTCAGTACGAATTTTGAAATTTCAATGTACACTATACAAAATCCTGTTTTGAAGAAATTAAAAAGGTGCATTAAAATCTAAATTACCTTAAATTAGAAAGTATAGACAACGATTTTCAATTAAGAAGGAGCAGCAATTTAATGAATTTTGTCTGCAGTTATAAAGGAAAATCCCCCCTCCCCCGTCTTAATCCGCCAAGAACCACTGTTGAAAATTAACAAAAATAAAATGAAACCTCGCAAATCAAGACAGAATTCTCACTGGTGATCTGAATATCGCTGGCGGAGACGAACCCACTTTGTTCAGAGTCATCTCCAGGCGGCATCGAACGGTGGTGCGTTAAGCAGGACAGGTGCACAGATCGGAGACGCTGGTGCACAAATAGGGAAGGATTTCGCCGGATCTTTTTGGGGCTTTCGTTGGTGGGGCAAGAGAGATCTAGGGTTTCTCAGCCCTCATCTGCACCGAAAACGAGCGACGACGGGTGAGCATGGTGGGTGACGGTCGTCGCTTGTTATCCAGATCGTACCGTTACCGTCGCTTTTCTCTTGATCGCGCCGCCTCTCAAAATATTCGCAGGTGCCGCCGCCGTGCATTTCTGGTGCGCCGATGATAAAAAAAGAGAGAGGAGAGGGGAGATGGGTGGGTGGATTTGTTTTTTAATTTTGAGGAGTGAGAAAAAGAGAGAGGACGTGTATTTCTGAAAAGAGAGAGAGAGAGAGGAGAGAGCAACCGTGTGGAGAGATGGGGGATAAAATTCTGTGAATTTTGAAATGAAGAGAGAGAGATCTAAGAGAGAGAGAGAGAGAGAATACGTTGGAGAGAGAGATATGTAGGGCCTCTTTTTTAAAATACATGTTACTAGTCAAATGTATGGATTTGTGCTATGGGGAAAGTCATGTTTTAAAGTGCATTTAAGGTTCTCAAAATGTAGTATCCTGTGTATTTCTCAAGAAAATATAATACTGTGTTGTAAAATTTCTATAAAATAAAGTATAATAAATATTATATATATTTATAAGAAATATTCTTAATATTATTTGTATTTTTCTATATAGTAACTAGGGATGTTAAACATACGGGCCCTAACTTATTAAGGTCAGCCCTACAGGGCTGCGGCCTGACTTGAAGCGACTACACTAGCTTCTACTAGTAGCTACCCCGCAAGAGAACGGGTTCACTGTAGTATGGGCAAGTATAGGGACCAAGTATTATCGAACCCAAGGGACAGTGTATATGCGAATAGATCCCTGTAGATCTACGCGTCGTAGTTAATATGAGTGTGATGCTTTTTTGGGTTTTTATAAAGATTAATTAAGCTAACTAAATTATCCTACGAATGCAAAAGGAAAATTAAACTAAGTATCTAAGGTGTATATGCAAGTATGAGATGGTGATGCTCAGGATAGGAATCCCTACGTATACTAACGGAGCAGGTACATAATCAAAGTAATCGTGACAAACGAGAATTAACCTAAGTAAAAGATCGTAGAATGAAAGCTCAAGATTTCTCACCCTAATACTTTATCCTAGCAATCGACTTCACAAATCCACTAACAAGTTAATAGATAGCGCTTAATTAATAAGACCCTAATTTAACTAAGGTGATGCGGTCGTCCTCCTTCGCTAAACCGGTAGATGAATTAACCTTTCCTAAACCCTCTCGTTAAGACTACTAATTGTTATTGAGTGATGCGGTCGTCCTCTCTCTAACACTTTCGTACGAAATTCAAAGGTAGAGTTAAGATTAATTATATGAATTCATTAATTAAGAGAATTAAAACTAACGTCACCAATTACCTTAATTACGTACCCACATCCTACTTCTACGAGTTCATCCTAACCCAAGCATGCAAGGGTTTTAGCCGGACATGGTTGTAACAAAAATAAAAGCAAACGAAGAAACAACGAACATAAACATTATAAATTGAACGAAGAAAATACGAAACATGAACTAGGGTTTAAAAAGAAAATAAATACTAAGAACTGAAATTTGAATTAATAAAACGAAGTTTAAAACGTTTAAAGTAATCAAGCTAATGAAAAGAAACTAAGAAACGAAAAGAAAACTAAGAATTCGTATGAAAAACCTCAACAACGTAAAAGTAAAGCTTGCTCGTTCTTCTCCTCTTCCTCTCTCTAAAAATTAAGTCTAAAGTGATTTCTAAAAGTTGGGGGTCCTTCAAAACGTGTTTGGAAGAGGTATATATAGGCACCGGGTCGAAACGGGAGTTAATGGGCCGAAAATACGCATCCGGAGGCGAAAATACGTGCGCGCTCGAGCAAAATGCTCGAGCGGTGGCGCTCGAGTGATTCGCTCGAGCGCCAAAACTGTTCTGTAAGTTTTTGGCCGCTCGAGTGATTCGCTCGAGCGCCGGCGCTCGAGCAAATCGCTCGAGCGCTGGCTGCTGTGCACTCGTTCGTAAAATCTTCATATCTCCTCAACCGGGAGTCCGTTTTGGCCGATTCAAAGTCCTACGAACTCCTCTTTTCGCCCTCTATCCATCTATGAAAACCAAAGAGACAAATTAATAATTTTATAAAAATGATACTCATTTGACTCCAAGCACTCATCGAAAACACTCAAAACATGAGTAAATCGGGCACCAAAACATAACAATTTCACGCCTAATCAACCCCCCCAAACTTACCATGTTGCTTGTCCTCAAGCAACGAAATAATAAGTCAAGTGAAATTGTTAGGAATGAATCAAGAATCAAATCATGCAAGTAATTGAACTCAAGCTTCGAAGATCAATCACAAGTATACTCACTCACTTTCTTTTATCGTACTCATGCAACAATAACAAGAAACACCAAGATCAAACATGGATGTGCACTCAACGATGTGTTTCACTCCCTTACAAGTGTATAACAGTGTTTAAGGGACTAACTCAATCAATCAATCACACATATTGGCAGCCATAGGCTTGTAAGCACTCTCACCTCCGACCATACTCTAGAAATCAATGCCGAATCAAAAAGGACTTTTCTCAAGGTTGTAATGTAGGCTCTTTGGACGGGTGGGATAACAATATGGGGTAAGTGACTCAAGTGAATGGAGAATAGAAAAATCAACTTTGGCACTTTGAGATTAGGAACAGAATCACTTCAACATTTGCAATCAATACACTTTAATTCCACTACTCTCAACACTTCAATTTTTTTCTTTCTCACTCTTTCACTTTTTTTTTCAATCACTTTTTTTTTTCTCTTTTTTTTTTCGCACTAACACATGAGCTCATTTTTTTCTTTTGCTCATTCTCAATTTTTTTTTCTTTCCCACAACTCAAATCTCATCACTCCTTCTTCTCATATTCACTCAACAAAAAACCTTTTCCTTTTTCAACTCAATTCACTCCCTTCATATTCACACTTTCCTATTCTCCACTCAAATTGGGACAAAAATGCTTAGGAATTGGAATAGTGTTCATATGTGCTAGCAAATAAAATAGGGTCTAGGCTCAAAGGGGCTAACAAGGGATCAATGTCATTGGTAAGGAAAATTTTGGCTAAGTGACTCAATTAAATCAAAGATGGCCTAAGATCACATTCGACATATCAAACTAGACACAATCTAGAAGCAAGAGCACATGCAAGTTCTAGCATCCTCTAAGGTAACGATCCACTCACAAACGAAGAGATTAATTAATGCATTTAAAATCTCATAAGGCTCAAAAGCTCACGGCTTTCACATCCATGCTAGTCCTAGTGAATTCTCACTCTCATCACACAAGTACTCAAAAGAAAAATTCATAAGCATACAAGTTCTTTCTCAAATCAGTTCAAATTCAAACACTCACACAAGAAAACTCCTAACTCAGCCTCACAATTCACCCTACTCATCAAATCATACTCAAAGATAGCAATCAACAAGCATAAGGTGATTGATAGGCATAAAATGTTGAGTAACAAAACAAATTAATAATAGCCCAAGGAGCATCTCAAGGCACCAAATGACTAACTCAACTCAAAGATAAAGGGGTGCTCCGGTGCAATGTAACAAGAAAACATATAAAAAAAACTCCACCCCCCCCAAACTTCGACCTTGCTAGAGGTCTAAGTTTGGGGTTGTGGGTTACCTCAACCGAACAATTCAGTTTCTCTCAATAGCTTTGCACACTCCTTTGTCTCAAGTTGGAACCTTCAATCTGAATAACTCCATGATACCTTTACTCCTTTAGAGACAAGCCTACAAGCAACTTACTCAAATACGAGGTTAAACATACGACTCAAAATATTCCCTAATAATATAAAAAGACACTAAAAATAAATGAAAGCAAATAAAAATGGGTTGCCTCCCATTCAGCGCTATTTTTAAGGTCCTCATGCCGGACCAAGCTCAAAGGAGCTTATGGGACATCATACTCAAATTTACCTCCCTTACTCTCATAAGAGTGGTGTTTGAACTTCTTTCCTTGATGCCCCACCATCATGAGTTCCTTTGCTCTCTTCTCATCCCCAAGTGTTATGGGTCTCAACTCCTTCTTGCCTCTATCTGGAGGAGTCTTACTAAACAATTTCTTGAATTTGGATTTTTTCTTCTTAACTCCTCCTTTCCCTTCTAACTGGACCACGTCCACTTTCTTCACCTCTTCATCCTTCAACTTCTTCACTTCATCCCTACCAAAATAATCAAGATCATAACGCTCATGGGTTAAATTATCAATTGAAGGACTAGCAAAATCATGAATATGAGAAGGATTAGGGAGAGAATGCGTGTCTTCAACACGAGGATCAATTGCATCCATACAATACAAGCTCTCATCCTCCTTCGGGTGCTTCATGGCTTCATATAGGGAGATCTTCACTTCTTGATCATCAACCTTCAACGTGATCTTCCCATTCGCCACGTCTAGCACCATCCCCGCCGTAGCTAAGAACGGTCTTCCCAAGATCAGGGGCACGTGCTCATCTTCCTCCATCTCAAGCACTACAAAGTCGGCTGGAAAAATGTGCTCTCCAACTCTCACGAGGACGTCTTCAACAACACCTTGAGGTCGAGTAATAGACCGATCGGTAAGTTGAAGCGTCATCATTGTGGGTTGAAGTTCAACACCTTCCAACTTCTTGAAAAGCGACAACGGCATGAGATTGATGCTCGCCCCGAGGTCGCACAACGCTCCCTTCTTGATCCCATTCCCGATATCACATAGGATCGTGAAACTCCCGGGATCTTTCAGCTTCGGTGGCAGCGCCTTGTGCACTAATGCACTCACCTCGTGGTTCAGCTGCACCAACTTCGGCTCATCCACTCGCCGCCTTTTCGCAATCAAGTCCTTCAGAAACTTTGCATAATGCGGCATCTGTTCCAAAGCATCATAAAAGGGAATATTAATATGCAATTGTTTAAAAACATCAAGAAATTTTGCAAATTTTTCATCAAGCTTCTTTTTCATGAAGCGCTGTGGATATGGGACGGGTATCACAGATTTGGGTACCCCCCATTCATCTCTTTCTGTTTCTTTCACTTTCTCCCTTGCTTCCTTTGCCTTCTTCCACTTAGGAACTCTCTCACCCTCCTTACTTTCCTTTCCCTTCTCAACTTCATCTCCTTTAGGCTCAATCTCTTCTTGGGGCGTCTCAAAATCAGCAGGCATCTGAGGACCTTCGTAGTTGGTTCCACTTCTTAGCTGGATCGCCTTGCACTGCTCTTTCGGGTTCCCCTCCGGCATTCTATTCACTGAATTTGCAATCTGGCTCATCTGGAGCTCTAAAGAAGTGAACCTTCGATTGTTCTCTTGTTGAGTTCTAGTCCACTCAACATTCATCTTCTGGAGCTCTTGATCTCGATGATCGCCCTTCTTATGCAGCTCCTTCACATCGTACTCAAAGGATGACAACCGCTTGCTCCCTTCCTCCACCTTCTGAAGGATCGCTCTCAACATCTCCTCGGTTGATGCACCGCCTTCTCCACCAGGAGGTTTAGACCCCGGATCAACACCTGCAGGAACAGTAACACCAGCTTTTGGGTTAGCATAAGAAAAATTATCATTTTTCCTCCATGTGTTTTGAGGAGGCTGCTGGCCTCCTTGATACCCTTGTGTGTTCCTCCATTGATTTTGAGGCAGCTGTGGGCCTGGAAGTACAAATGGTTGGCCATAAGAAGGCTTTCCATACTGATTACCACCTTGGTAGCCATTCTGATTGTAATACGGACCTCCCATGTAATTGGCTACCTCTTGCTGTCCACTTGGCTGGTCTACTCTCTCATTCTCCACTGCATGCTCTCCACCCAAACTCTTCCCCAACTCAAGGTTGTTGATCTTTTCCATCATGGCCATCAGCAGCCTTCTCGTTCCTTCTCCCTCTTCCACCTGATGCACTCTTTGCAAATCTGCATCCACTCCCCAAGCACCGGCATTCGTGACAATGTTGTCAACGATCTCTCTACACCTCTCTATGCCTTGATTGAGGAATGCTCCACCCGCACAAGCGTCTAAATGGTCTTGCCCCGTCTTGTTGGCACCACTATAGAAGAACGCCATAATGTCTCCCTCATTGTACCCGTGCTGCGGGCACTCAATCAGCATGTTTGAGTATCTCTCCCACGCTTGGCGTAGGTCCTCTCCTTGCTTCTGGCGGAAGGAAGAGATCTCAATCCTAGCCTTGATCGTCCTAGATGGAGGGTAGAATCGCTCGAGGAACAGACGCTCGAGCTCGGCCCAAGTGGTAATACCTCCCCGTGGGAGCGTATTATCGTACCACTCCTTGGCTATTCCCGTCAATGAGAATGGGAACAGCCTTAGCCTCTTGGCATCTTCAGACATGCCATTGTAATTAAATGTTGAGGCTATCATGAGAAAACTCCTCAGATGTGTATGAGGATTCTCCTTCCCGATCACCCCCTTGAACTGGTTCTCGGTAAGCAACTTTAGAATTCCCGGGGAAATCGAGAAGTTATTCGCCTCCACAGGAGGCAAAGCCACTCCATCATAGTACCGTTGTGGCTGCGCTGCAAACCTCCCTCGAATAGCCATATTGTGATCTACGTTCTGAGGAACGTGTTGAGGATTAGCAGCAGGTACGGGTACTTGTTGGGGTGGTGGTTGGTAAACAGGTGGTTGGTTGTAGACAGGAGGTGGATGATATGGATATGGTGGGTAAGGATAAGGTGGGTATGGGTAATGTTGGTATGCTGGGTTGTGAAAAGGGTTATTTGGGTTTTGTGGGTAAGCAGGGTTGTTATGAGGATTATGGATAAGGTTCTGAGCTGGATTCCCTACGTTTTGTGTATCCGGGTTTAGGCTCTGGCTATCCCCTAGTGGAATTTGATTCTGGCTACCACTAACTCCAATGCCTTCAACTCGGTCTACTGCCTGATTGAAATCGTTGGCAGCATCGTCCAACTCATTATTGATATCCATTGGTTCCTTTCCTAAGTCGTCAGCGTTCATCCTTCTCAAGAAGGCTCGGTTCCTTCTGGCTATTGTCTCAGGGTCCAACGGTATTCTCTCTTCGCTCGTATTGCCTTGTGAGCGAGTTTTCATAAACCTGAAACACTAGTAGAAGAATCAAAACGCAACTGCCCAAGGAATGGAAATAAAAGTAAAAACAGAAAAATGAATCACCCACTACTAACTACTAAGCTATCTACAAGTCCTATTCAAAAAGCATACAACGCCATCCCCGGCAACGGCGCCATTGACTTGAAGCGACTACACTAGCTTCTACTAGTAGCTACCCCGCAAGAGAACGGGTTCACTGTAGTATGGGCAAGTATAGGGACCAAGTATTATCGAACCCAAGGGACAGTGTATATGCGAATAGATCCCTGTAGATCTACGCGTCGTAGTTAATATGAGTGTGATGCTTTTTTGGGTTTTTATAAAGATTAATTAAGCTAACTAAATTATCCTACGAATGCAAAAGGAAAATTAAACTAAGTATCTAAGGTGTATATGCAAGTATGAGATGGTGATGCTCAGGATAGGAATCCCTACGTATACTAACGGAGCAGGTACATAATCAAAGTAATCGTGACAAACGAGAATTAACCTAAGTAAAAGATCGTAGAATGAAAGCTCAAGATTTCTCACCCTAATACTTTATCCTAGCAATCGACTTCACAAATCCACTAACAAGTTAATAGATAGCGCTTAATTAATAAGACCCTAATTTAACTAAGGTGATGCGGTCGTCCTCCTTCGCTAAACCGGTAGATGAATTAACCTTTCCTAAACCCTCTCGTTAAGACTACTAATTGTTATTGAGTGATGCGGTCGTCCTCTCTCTAACACTTTCGTACGAAATTCAAAGGTAGAGTTAAGATTAATTATATGAATTCATTAATTAAGAGAATTAAAACTAACGTCACCAATTACCTTAATTACGTACCCACATCCTACTTCTACGAGTTCATCCTAACCCAAGCATGCAAGGGTTTTAGCCGGACATGGTTGTAACAAAAATAAAAGCAAACGAAGAAACAACGAACATAAACATTATAAATTGAACGAAGAAAATACGAAACATGAACTAGGGTTTAAAAAGAAAATAAATACTAAGAACTGAAATTTGAATTAATAAAACGAAGTTTAAAACGTTTAAAGTAATCAAGCTAATGAAAAGAAACTAAGAAACGAAAAGAAAACTAAGAATTCGTATGAAAAACCTCAACAACGTAAAAGTAAAGCTTGCTCGTTCTTCTCCTCTTCCTCTCTCTAAAAATTAAGTCTAAAGTGATTTCTAAAAGTTGGGGGTCCTTCAAAACGTGTTTGGAAGAGGTATATATAGGCACCGGGTCGAAACGGGAGTTAATGGGCCGAAAATACGCATCCGGAGGCGAAAATACGTGCGCGCTCGAGCAAAATGCTCGAGCGGTGGCGCTCGAGTGATTCGCTCGAGCGCCAAAACTGTTCTGTAAGTTTTTGGCCGCTCGAGTGATTCGCTCGAGCGCCGGCGCTCGAGCAAATCGCTCGAGCGCTGGCTGCTGTGCACTCGTTCGTAAAATCTTCATATCTCCTCAACCGGGAGTCCGTTTTGGCCGATTCAAAGTCCTACGAACTCCTCTTTTCGCCCTCTATCCATCTATGAAAACCAAAGAGACAAATTAATAATTTTATAAAAATGATACTCATTTGACTCCAAGCACTCATCGAAAACACTCAAAACATGAGTAAATCGGGCACCAAAACATAACAATTTCACGCCTAATCACGGCCTAAACGGTCTCAGATTTTATTGGTTTTTTTATCGGTCCACTAACACTCGAAACATAACCCTAACTATAGCGGTCCATGGGCCACTAATGGACTCTAGGAAAAAATATATAAAAAAAAACTTTTAATATAATTGTGTACACCACGTGCTGGCGACTAACGGTTAACGTGCATAATGTATATAGATACCTTCTTAATGTTCTCATACAGAAATATGCAAAACAAGCACAAGTTAAAATTACTTATATTTAAGATGATAATTAGATTTAAATCTACTCCTTATTAACTATCTATATACATAATACAAAAAAACTACTCAATAGTGTATTCATAAGTTCGAATACGCGGTAAATTTCATTAAAAATATATTGATAGATTGAAAAATGTTTAATGCTTACAAAAATTTGAGAATGTTTGGGAGGCGACAATTTGAGAGCGTCAGGGCTGCGGTGGTGGAAATTAGTGAGCGTATGGGTGGCGGCCGGCGACGATATGAGGGCAATGACCGACGATGAGTTGAGAGAATGAGAGTGTTGGCGGTGGGATGGGAAGGGTGAAGACTTGAAGTAAACTCTAATTGGAAATAAACTAATGAATGAAGTTTGTTCTTTCTTTTTATGTCTTTTACACAAAGTTAAGCTGTTAAGGTAAGAAATTAATTATAAAAAAAAAGACTTCCGGCCAGCCCGAAAAACCGGCGGGCTAATCAGTTCGAGGTAAAAAAAGCCCGATTTTTAAACAGTCCACTACATGTTTAAACGTAACCCTGTACGGTTCAGGACTGGCCCGCCAGCCCGCGGCCCGTTTAACATCCCTAATGATAACTATAAATTCATATTAAATACACAATAGAAAAAAAATGTAAAATGACTGTTGATTTCAAAACACGTCTTTAAAAAGAAAATATCGTTTGTTGGTGAATGTTAGCAACTGCCACCCACCAAAATCTTTAAATTGTTAAATTACAATGGTTGTCAATATATATATATATATATATATATATATATATATATATATATATATATATATATATATATTCCTATTCAATTTAATACTAAATGCAATAAAATCCACCAAGTAACCATAGTAAAATGCAACACGAATCCAACAAAAAGTACAAAATACAATTCAAAGTTGGTTTAGAATCAACATTATTTTTTATTGAACAACAGTTTCAGAAAGCATTTACAATGTACTATTCTTCTTCTCCCGCCTTATAACTTACAACGACTCTTTTGATTACATTAGTTAATTATCTTGTATTTCAAGATTGCTTATCTTTCAAAATTAATGAGATTATTTATCTGGGAAACAAAGATTATAAATGGGAAAATGAGCGTTATCTTGAACCAACAAAATCCCACCAAACAGTTTGAAGATCCAATAACTAAACTATATTGGGCTAATCTTAGATACCAAAAGGCACCTAAGTAGATTTAGGAAATGGGTATTTTCTTTTTCAATTTGTAGTTTTTTCTCGAGTGCCATTATCTCTGTCAAGTTTAGATATTCTTTGACAGTGCTTACAAAAATTGATCTTTTATACATCTCAAATAGTGAGTTGACATAAATGCATGAAAGATACTTAGCTGATTGTCAACTTTTTGATATGTATCATCACATGAGATCATTTGTCCCCAAGATAATTAAATGAAAAATACAATATCAAATAAGAAATCTCATGCAATCAATAATTTATTTTTCTATTTCCCTTTGACCTTTGTTGAGTGTATTTAAAAGGTGTTTACCTTTCTTTAAAAAAAAAAAAAAATTTAAATTAAAGAGTTCAGTTTGGGCTTTGTAAACTGTAATAAAACTTGGTGCTGTCCATTAAGTACGAATTGTCTACATGGGCTAATGTACATGAGCCTCTTCTAAGTTTGGAGTTTTAATTTCTATATTTACAAGTGATTGTGTTTTAGAATAATAATTTTATTTTATTTATTTAAAATATAGAAGTGGATAGTATTTAAGAATAAAATGGCTTTTCAAAATTTAAATGTTGAAAATATTTCCTAAAATTCATTTCTTTTACCATAATTAAGTTAATTTTTTTTGGTCGGGAAATTAAGTTACAATTTTAGGTTGGTTTATAGTTGTCTTTCATAATCACCTTAAAATTTATTGTTTAATCAATTAAAAACAATGCAATTTTTTTTTTAAAGAATACTTTTAAGCACTCAATTAAGTTTGCAAGCACGCACAAGATGTCTATACAGATTACAAAATAAATAAATAAATGGTACATAATGTAAAGTTGGAACATATTTTTAACTCTACAAATTAAGATGATTCTTTCTTGACCTTGTTGACTCATTAATGCACTCACATTTCAAGACAGGCTCGAGCTTAATAAGACAATTTATCACTTTCTTCAACAATGTTCTATTTCCTTCCATTTCTTTTGTTTTTTCTAGGATCTTTGAAATTCGTATTACTATATACTGTGAATTTATAACCTTACTGTTTTTATCTTTTTCTTTTTTTAAAGAACAGGTCATTG
The DNA here is from genome assembly GCA_947034835.1 of Ballota nigra. Classification (NCBI taxonomy): domain Eukaryota; kingdom Viridiplantae; phylum Streptophyta; class Magnoliopsida; order Lamiales; family Lamiaceae; genus Ballota; species Ballota nigra. The sequence continues at coordinate 120,394,353 of OX344721.1, read as the reverse complement.
ATTGTGTAACTTTAAGGTTAAAATAAATATATAAACTTTTGTTTATGAATTCATTTCATGGCGTTTTTCAAGAAGGCACATTTATAGTTAACTAAATTACTATCCCATTTTAAAAATCTCGTATATATTATGTACTCTTAATCATTAAAAATGTAAGCTTGTATGAGTGAATTTAAAAAAGGAATTAAAGAACAAATCTTATAATTTGTACAAAACGTCACTCTCATAATCAAGGACGGAGCTAAGAAAAAAAATATAGGGTGGACTAAAAATCTAATATAAATACAATACAAAAACTAAAAGTTAATATTTTTTCAATATAAATTGTTGTGCATCAATGGTTAAAGTTTTTTTTTTCTCTAAGGTCACTAGTTCGATTTCTGGCTAGGCTAAATATTTTTTATTTTTTTACATATTAAAAAAAAAAAAAGATTTCACCAAAAGTTGGTTGGCTAGAGCCCAGCGAACTAGAAGATCCATCCTTTTGGTGTTTTACAACTAATCACAAGTTTTATGAATACTGAAAATTATGATCAAATATTCCACTATATATTTATACATGCAGTTAGTTTAATTAACAACAAAATCACGTAATTTAATAGTGGTGGTGATATATTAGTTAATTAACTGCACAAATATTGAGGGAAAATCATTGGTATGAGGAGAGTTGTTAGTTTCAACTTTCAATTAAGTTTGTAAGTACGATTCCATGGAAATTTCGATGCGAATAGAAAGAAGGGAAAACATTGCGTGCATGTTCTTAGCCGCATTTAACGCTTCTTAGCCTGCAAATATTCTTCAGAAACATCCATTTTCTTTCTTTTAATTTGACTTTCAAAACTTCAGATTTCAAGAATCCATGACGACAAAGATTATTGTTCATCTCCAATATTTTAATATTGTTACTAGTTTGATTTGAATCGTGCAATCATACAATATACACGCCAGTCGTGTCTTATCAATTTTATCTGAAATATGATATTAACATTAACTAAAAATATACATGATAATATAAATAAAATGTGATATTATATTTAATTGAAACAGTATACAAATTTCATTATTATTTCTTTCCTTTATGTTCTAATCTCTTGTTATATTTTATTAGCAATAAGCCAATAATGTTTACTGATAATATTTATTTATAAAATGATACTCCCTCCGTCCTCTCTTAACTTTTATAGGTGGGGTGACACAAATTTTAAGTAAAACTGTTTTATTGACTTTTTCAACCAATGAATGAAGAATATTTTGAATTTAAGTAAGTATTGTGAGAGTGTTTTATTTCCATATTTGGAGTGTGGAAGTTATTGTGGGACGTCCAAAAAAAAAAATATGAAAGTTATTAGGGAACGGAGGGAGTAGTATAATATTTCATGTATGGCATGCATCGATAAAAGGAGATGTGATTGTGACAAGTCAAGCTGGCTATATCATGGTTCTCAATCTTATCTTACAAATTATTAATAAATGTAATACTTCAACGCAATCGTTGCACGAGATATTTTGAATAGAAAATTTCAAATTGTTATATTTTTTTATGGGAAAAATATCACTTTTGGTACTCAAAGTTGACCTTTTTTTGTTTTTGTACCCAACTTTCAGCGAGTCTCAATATTAGTCACTAAAGTTTAAAACCCCTGTCACTTTGGGTCCTGCCGTTAGTTGACTGGTTATTGACTAACGGGACCAACGATTTCAGCGCGAAAATAAAGTAAGTTTAGGGTTTTCACCCCCAAAATCAGCGCCCCATTTTCCCCCTCTTCTTCCCCAACCTTAATTCAACTAATTTCTCTTTGATTTCTCATCAATTAATAATTCTGGTGTGAGGGTAACATAGAGTGCAGTATATTGAGCGTGAAATTTCAGCGATTGAAGTGATTCGAGCAATAGGAAAAAGAGAGAAGCTTGGGTCTGCACTTCGATATGGTAAGCATTCGACAAATGCCTCTCGCGCGATGGACTCACCCCTGAGCTATAGATGGTTGCATTACGCAGGCAGAGGTTGGGATTCCTGGCTAGAAATCGATCATCGAGATCTTTCAACAGCCCGGTTACCGGCCTCCTCCCCGAAAAATCATTATAAGAGAGGTCTAATATTGTCAAGCTTTTCATCAACCCAAGTTCACTTGAAATTAGGCCACCAAGCCTATTCCTTGACACATTGAGCACATTCAAATTCTGCAAAATGGAAATCCTTCCCATGATCGAATCTTCTAGAACGTTTCGACTGAGATCGACAAACGTTAAATGTGAGCAACGAGCAATGGATGCCGGAATTTCCCCCGTCAACCCGTTGCCGTTCAAATTGAGCATCGAAAGCTTCTTTAGGCCGAGAACCGAGCCCAGAATTTCACCGGAGAAGTTGTTCATATCAAGCGACAGGATTTCAAAATTCCCTAAATTTTCGATTGATTCCGGGATTTTTCCTGTGATCCAATTGTTGGACAGGGCAAAATTCCCTAGCATGCCCCCAAAAATATTCTCCGGCAGCTCGCCGGAAAGGTAATTGTCGTTGAGCTCAAGCATGTCCAACGACGGCAACCGGAAAAATCCCGCCGGAATACTGCCGTTCAAGAAATTCCTCCTCATTCGAACTCGGACGCTGGTTTTGGGGGTGAAAACCCTAAATTTACCTTATTTTCGCGCTGAAATCTTTGGTCCCGTTAGTCAATAACGGGTCAACTAACGGCAGGACCCAAAGTGAAAGGGGTTTTAAACTTCAGTGACTAATATTGAGACTCGCTGAAGGTCGGATACCAAAAACAAAAAAGGTAAACTTTGGGTACCAAAAGTGATATTTTCCTTTTTTTATTAATCAAAACGTAATAGTTCAAATAATGAATAATATCAATCCATATAATAAAAAATATTAGTTGTGTATTCTAAAAATAGTAATAATATATTAATATTGTTCAACATACAAACTAACTTTTTTTGTCTCATATGATTAGGTACTTCACATTATATAATCCAATTTTTTTTTTTTTTTTTTTTTTTATGAATGAGTCATACTTTAATCAAAATTAAATTAAAATTACATCAATTGCACGGTGCATGGAAGTTTTCTAATGTGAAGCATATGAAAGGGGTGAAAAGCATTAAATTTGAGGATACAACCCTTTTTGGACACTAACTCAGGAGAGTGAGGAAACTTGATTTCATTACTTACATAAATTACCAATTAAATAACAAACTATACATAACTATTAATGAGATAATTCATAAGAAAATTAATATGCATCAAGAACACAGAATGGGCAATGATCTGCCACTTCTTGGACACAAGACATTAACTCTAACAACATTTGCAGACAATGAAGATTTGAGCTTAGTTTTCAGAATAACCAGAGCATCAGCAGCTACACAATCTGGAAAATTAATATTTCCAGCTAACTTCATTAACACTTTAGATGACAGCTTATCATAATTCAAAACTGAACACATTTTCATCTTCTCTTCTTCACTTACAAATCCATGAACCTGTCATAAAAAAAACGTGCAGGTTAATATAACTGAAATGTGCAAATAAATATAAATAGCACATGCAAGCTATATTTGACTAAAAACGTGCAGACTAATATAACTGAAACATGTTAACTAATTACCTTAAAAAACATGTCAATTGCCTCATAAACTTTGTCACAAGACCCTCTAGCAGAAGCTGGCACAGCAAGAGCTAATGAAAGAAACTTGCAAAATCCGAGGTGTGGATCAGGGGCAACTTCGGAAAGATACATGTCCATCAAAATTCCGACCTTCTTTAAACGTGGAACGCACACCAATTCTCGTCGAAAAATCTTCAACAGCCTTAAAACCAAATCCACATCATATGCACAAGTGGTCTTCTTAGGACAAGGGACCATCAAATCATCCAATGTGGCTTCGTCCAATCTCCGACCCACCATTCTCTCCACCTTCTTCGTCCAAGATTTCTCGATTTTCAAAGAGGCACACTTTTGAAGAACGTCGCATAACCTTCTGAATGGATACTTCAAACCTCCATCTATAGAGGCTATTACGCTCCGGATGATTTTGCACTTCTTTTGTGATGACAAAATGGCGGAGAATCTGAACCGTTGATAATGAGTAAGGAAAGAGCAAATCACGGCGTGATCGAGGTTCCGTGCAATCATAGCACCCAACACTTTCTCAAACATATCAACGGTCAGGAATTCAAGATCGTGCAACCAGTTTATCGTAAAACTGGTGCTTGAATCATCAGAAAAATGCGTGGTGCTAGAATCCGAGCTAGAAAAGGCGCGAGGGGTGGTGGCATTTGACATGGAAAGCATGTCAACTACGGCATTCAAGATTTGTTGAAGTAAATACGAAGAACTCAATTCCTGGCTCTGTTTTAGGCAATGGAGAAGGTCGGGCCAGGACAGGAAGGAAATGTTTTGGGAGAATTTCTTCGTCACGTCTTCATTAATTTCCAAGAATTTAGCGGCAGAATGTAGCAGAAGTGCATTAGAAGGGGTTGTGTCCATGATTTCGTCTCGATTGTAGCAGAATCTAAGGATTAATTCAAACCCCTCTGCTCCACCTGGGAAATCATGGAGAATGAGTTTTGGATTCCTTGTGTGAATTAATGTTGATTTAGTGAGTTTACCAGAAAATGATGCGAGAAGATCCTGTGGTTGAAATAGACTTATGTTAGAAAAAGGAAAATGTCAAGACAATGAAAAAAGGATATTATTGGAAAGGGTTTACCAAAGAGACACAGAAAATTTGTTGGCCATTGACATCTATTTGAAGGTCAGGCAACATGTTTGAGCTGGAAATATGGAGAGTTTTTTTGGAGATTATTTGAAGATAAAGATGAATGATTGTGGAGAAGTGCTGGGGACTTGGTAATTTGAAATTTGGTTAGTTATAGAGTAGGGGAATTGCTTGTTAGTATGTGGACAATGCGAGGGAATAGAGAAAGAAGCATCCAACTTATTATAATTAATAATAATTACAAATATATTTTAAAAATATAAAATAGGTGGAACAAATGAGGTGGGTCGAGAGGTTTGGAGAATCTATTGGTGAAGTGAGTGGGGCTTTGGAAGATGGACCATTCTTTGAGAAGATGGTGCTAGACGGGGGTGGTTGACTATGATGGTGTTGGGAAGGAAAATAATTTCAAGCAAAACTAGTCAATATATGAATCTTTAATGAAAAAAATTGGTATTGAACAACACAAATTAACATCCATCTCTATTAAAGTGTTAATGAGTCAATACTATACTTATACTTATACTAATTTTCATTGTTTCATGTCATGTAACGTTCCGAATATGTTTTATGAACATAATAAAAGAAAGCTTAGTACATTTTAAATAAAAGAGTTGCTCCCCTCCAATAAAATTCAACTTATTAGTTTTTACACGGGTTTCAAGGGAGTAAGTATATTGTATGTAAAAACTGTTGTAAGTATATTATAATTATGGACATTACTTATAGAATTAGATATTTAATGGATCGAGATGTCTAATGGGCTTTTAAATTATATCCCACCAGTATAAATATATAATTGATTATTGTTTTTTTTTTTTTGACGGAATTGATTATTGTATTATATACACAATAAAATACACTAAAAAATATAGTGAAAAATTCTCTGGTTTGGTACGCCCTCAAACGTAGTCATTATTGACGAATTGGATAAACAATTGTGTTCTTGTTCGCGTTCTTTAATTTATTGGACAAAGTAAAATGGAAAGTATGAGTAATTTTATTGGACATGAGAGTATATTTTTGGAATAGATTGCTAAAAGAAAATTTGTGACGTATTTCACTTAAAATAAGATGTTGAGTATTTTTATTATTTTCTAAGTATAATTTTCAATTATCATTTTATTGGAGTACAAATAAATTCCTTATATTTTTTATATTATACTTTTTCTCTTTTGTATAATTTTATAGTCATGTACATCTTTTTTTTTTTTTTTATGAATTGGTCCTTATTATGGAATTACTCAAAATTAATTGAGAATTTGTTGGGTGTTACATATGGACCATATTTTATAAAAGCATTCATTTATTATATATGGACCATATTAATTTATACACTTATAATTTGTAGGGTTAAAATTTGCATTTAACCAATCTTACTAATATTGTCCGTTTCATGGGCCATTCTTTTGTAAAGGCCACGGTTATTTGCACTAGCCCTTTTGTTAAATACACTACCTTCGACCTTTTTTTCCAAAAATTTAAAATATTTCCGAATTTTTCTTTCAATCACACTATGTTCGAGAAATATTGCCGAAAAAGTGAAAAAAGTTCGAAAAAAAATTCCGAACACGAGTAGTGTATTCATCCTAATAGTGTATTTAACACAAAGGCTAGTGCAAATAACCTGTGCCTTTTGTAAATCATGGCTTGGTCCAAAAGGCTTTTCTTTAGGCCAAGGTTATATACAGTCCTATCTTTCGTGAATACACTCCACAAAATTTTGACAATAATCGGAAAAAAAATTTGAAAATGCAAAACAAAAAAAACACTAAACATATAAATTTTCGAATTTTTTTTCGAAAATTGTTAAACATTTTTTTTTGTGGGGTGTATTCACAAAACATGAGACTGTATTTAACCTGGGCCCTTTAATAGACTTAGGGGCATATTGGTTTGAGGGATTGTCTGGATTTGTCTTTATAATCCTAGGTAATCTCGTGTCTGGTTTGAAAGATTGTATAGGACCATGACCCTGGATTAGACCCGTCAAAGTGGGTTGGGCCCGTTGGGCCGGCCCGCCCCGCCATCCTTAAAATGAGGGTTGTGTTAGAGATTTCTTAGCCCGTTTGGAAGCGGGCCTAAATGGGATGGCCCGTTTGGGTCGCGGGCTTTTGCGGGTTGGGGGCGGGTTGGGGCGAGCCGGCCCGCCTTAAAAAAAGTTTTTAAAAAAAATAATTATATTTTTTTGTACACTGTCAAGTAGTATAATATCATTTTTAGGGTTATTTTGTAATATTTATATTCATAGATGATGAATTTGAATTGTATGAGTTTATTTTTATAAATTATTATTGTAATATATTGTGAACTTCAATTTGCAGAAAATTATTTTTCTAATTAAAGATAATAAATTTAATTTTAATATTTTTATAATGATAGTTATCAAGATAAATTGTTTGATTATATTTGATTTTGATGAATTTTATATATTAGAGCTTTTAAATTATATATTTTAATTTTTAAAAAAATAAAAAATATATTAAAAAATTAAAGGTGGGCCAGCCCGCCAAAACCCGCAGCCCGCCAATAAGTGGGTTGGGTTGAGATTTTGCAGCCCGCCAAAAGGCAGGCTTTTGCGGGTTTTAGCTCGCCCCGCCCCGCTGACCCGTTTTGACAGCTCTACCCTGGATGGACTAGAACGATTATCTCGTGTACAATTTGATCCAGAAAGTTTGGTTTAGAACCAAATTTTCTGGTTCTAATCTATCAGTTTTCCGATAATAGTTCTAATTCAATCCTACCTAATCCAATCATATCCCGTAAAGCAAACGGCCCCTTCTGAACGATATGATAGGGTAAATCATTTCGTTATTTTCCAAAGGGACAGGTTATTAGCATCAGTTTCTTTGGTAAATACACTACCCAGATGAAAACATTACCATTATTTCCAACTCCAATCTCATTTTTTCTCACTGGAAGACACCCCCTCCTCCTTCCCGTCAACAGTCAACACCCACCCCTCCTTCACCCTAACCCAAACCGCAACAAACCCCCACCCCCCGCGCGCGCCCCACTCCGGTCAATACCTGGTTTTTTTTTTTTTCTCTTTCTATTTGTGTTGTTCCATTTATCTTAAAGATCTGTACATTTTTTAATTTTTCTTCTGTTTTCATTTTCTTTTTCCGATAGTTTGTAGGTGTGTTCGAAAATAAATTCCGAAACTTGTGATCTTTTCGAAATCTGGTGGTTTTTTTCCCCAAACTTAGTTATTTCTTCGAAAAAGATATTCGTTGCGTGGACATTGGTGGAGTCTAGAGCTCACTCTGCTCCCGAACCGTAATCCAAAGTCTCCGATATCAAACACCCCTGAATCATTTTCCAAACCAAATTCTATCTTTTAAATTGTAATATGCCAACACTCTGGCCCAAAAAGCAGTACCGATTCATTGCTACTCGAATATTCTCAACTCTAAGAACTAGCTTTCCCCAAGTCCCTCCAGAAATCCGTTCATCTAATAAAAAGATTACTGAATTGATCCGAAGTGGTCGACTCGAGGATGCCAGGGCATTTTTCAATAACTTGTCCTTGAGAAACACCGTCACTTGGAATTCGATGCTCAGCGGGTATGTTAAATTCAGAGAAATCGCGAAAGCTCGGAAATTTTTCGATGAAATCCCTGTGAAGGATACTGTGTCGTGGAATTTGATGATTTCGTGTTACGTTTCATGTCGCGGGAGGAGGCACGTGGAGGAAGGCAGATACCTGTTTGATAAAATGCCTGAAAGAGATGTTATTTCTTGGAACACAATGATTAGTGGTTACGCCAAGAATGGAAGGATGGATGATGCTTTGAGGTTGTTCCATAGTTTCCCCGAGAAGAATGTGGTTACTTGGAATGCGATGATCACAGGGTTTCTTGATAATGGCGACGTGAAGACAGCTTCTGAGCTTTTCAAAATAATGCCTGAGCGAGATGCAGCTTCTCTCAGTGCCCTTGTATCTGGCCTGATTCAAAACGGTGTCCTTGACGAAGCTGAAAATGTCTTATTTGAATTTGAGAGAATGAGAGATAAGGAAGGTGACCTGATTCATGCTTATAATACTTTGATTGTTGGATATGGTCAGAAGGGGAGGGTTGGAGATGCTCGACGCCTTTTTGATCGGATACCCTTGCGTAGTGATGATGCAAGTGGCCGAAAATTGAGGTTTGAAAGAAATGTTGTTTCATGGAATTCGATAATTATGGCCTATGTGAAAGCTGGAGATATGCTCTCTGCAAGAGAGCTGTTCGATCAGATGGGGGATCGAGATAATGTTACTTGGAACACAATGATTAGTGGTTATGTTAATGTATCTGATACGAAGTCTGCTGTGAAGCTTTTCTCCGAAATGAAAACACCGGATGCTTTGTCATGGAATTCAATAATCTCAGGGTTTGCACAGGCCGGGAAGATGGACCTTGCATTAGATCATTTCCAGAGGATGCCTCAGAAAACTCGGGTTTCCTGGAATACAATAATAGCTGGACATGAAAAGAATGGAGGTTTCAAAGAAGCAATTGAACTGTTTGTCCATATGCAAGCGCAAGGAGAGAAACCCGATAGACATACTCTGTCCTCAATTCTTAGCATTTGTGCTGAATCTGCAGATCAGCATCTGGGAATGCAAATTCATCAAATGGTATCAAAGATAGTTATACCAGATGTCCCTTTAAACAACTCCCTCATCACAATGTATGCAAGATGTGGGGTGATACACGAGGCTAGGGCCATTTTCAATGAAATGAAATTTCAAAAGGATGTGATCTCTTGGAATGCCATGATAGGAGGATATGCATCCCATGGGTACGCAATGGAAGCCCTTGACCTTTTTGAATCAATGAAGCGGTTTAAAGTGAAACCAACGTATATCACATTCATATCAGTTTTGAGCGCATGTGCCCACGGTGGTCTAGTCGAAGAAGGCAAATCATATTTCAAATCCATGATTCTTGATTTTGGAATTGAACCTAGAGTTGAACATTTTGCCTCACTTGTGGATGTGGTTGGTAGATATGGTCAGGTTGAGGAAGCCATGGAGATTGTTAGTCGAATGCCAGTTGAACCGGATAAGGCTGTTTGGGGAGCATTAATGGGTGCTTGTAGAGTGCACAACAATGTGGAGCTAGCTAGAGTTGCAGCTGAAGCATTGATGAAGCTAGAACCAGAAAGCTCTGGGCCTTACATTTTGTTGTACAATATGTATGCTGATTGTGAAAGATGGAAAGATGCAGACGAAATTAGGATGATGATGGAGAGGAATAGCATCAAGAAGGAGCGAGGTTATAGTCGGGTGGACTCTAGTTACTCGTAACATTTGTTCTCCATTTGGTACCAGAGGATTCTCAAGGCTCACAACTGGTACACGGATAGGTTGTCGCCCCCAGATATCTAAACCTTATTTACCACCTATAGCTCCCGTGACCTACATGTGGCGACCTCTGCAGCAGATCTCTACTAATGTGGAAGGGCTAAGCACGGATGGAGAAAAAAACATTAATTACAGCACTATAGTCCGCCAGCTCTGGGTGTAGATACATGCTGCTGCTTTTGAAGAAGCATATGGTGCTTTGAGTTCTGCCTGTGATAAAAATGTTGGTAGTAAAAGCTTTTAAGTTTTTGTTTGTAGTCTTTAGAAATACTGTTGACCTTTGTTTTTTCACATATAGTTGCATTGATTTCTTTTAAGGTTTTTTCTCTCTTTTTATTTTTTTGGGTGGGGCTGGGGGGGTTCTAAAAGACACGTGAATGATTGCCTTTTGATTTTTGAAGCTTATGTTGATGGCTCTTTTTTATTTCAGACAGATATGACCCATTCAGCTCATTGTGTATCTCGGGATGGTCAGCTTGCAAAATTGGAATTGGTAGGATCAAAAGTATTTCAGTTGCTGCAGAAAACTTTGCTTCCTGCTAATCTGTGAGAGCCTCAATGCTTTACATTTTTTCTAACAAATTTGAAAATCTGTTCTAATGATGACTTTTTTCGTAGTGTTTGACTCATAATAGTTAATGTAGTTGTCAGTCATTCATAATTGTGTAGATGGGTATCATCAGCATCACTAATTTAGTGTAAGGATGTTGTGAAAGATGTAGCTCAGAATTTGATGACCAACACATTCAAATACCTAAATCTTCGTTGAAATCATACTTCGTGAAGTTACCATCTGGTAAATGGGAGCTTCAGAAGCCTGAGGATGAAGCTCTCCATGGCCGATTGGCTTTGTTACAACTGGTTTTGTTAGAGGAAAGCGAGTATTATATGATTGGGTTTTTTTTTTCCATGGTTTCATTCTGTCTTTCATTAAACCAAAAATATTATTTTTGTTTGCCACAGCAAGGCAATAGCTGGGGCTCTTTGTGAGGCAAGCTTACTTTGGCAGCTTAGGGAGATACAGTGGAAGGCATTTCCCGGAAAGAGATCTATGTTTTGGTCAGAAATTTGAGATCCACATCCTATAGACTTGCTCTTGCTACCATTGTGCTTGAACAACAGGAAGAAGATGTTGATTTCATGTAATCCGTTGTCAGTACAGCCCTTGCCCATGCCTCGCTTACATCGATTATGAGCCTTAGTGAAGTGCAAGGTGTGGATCACATATACAATCCTTTCTTAGATATTTAGCTGAATTCTCATTATTATTTAGAAGTCATAGTTAACTACCCAAAAAATTGTAAATATATTATATTTAAACTTCCAATTTTATTAGGTAAGCAATTGATACAATTTAAGGGGTGCTTGGTATTTGGTAGAGAATAGGTTGGAAAGATTATACTGATAGCATAGAGTAACTTTCATTTCTCTCATTTTGTTGAGGTATTGTCCATTTCTCTAAAGTGGGGGTATGAAAGTTATTTTAGAAGTATGAAGGGTAGGGATGTAATCAAACCAAGCCGTTCGCAAGCTATTCGGGACTCGGCTCGAAAAATATTCGTTCGAGTTCGTTTGTTAAGTTTCACGAGCCGAGCTCGAGCCCGATTTCGAGCTCGATTATTTTATCGAGCCGAGCTCGAGCCTGGCAGTATTCGGCTCGAAAGTTCGCGAATAGGCTCGTTTACTGAGCTCGCGAGCAAGCTCGCGAACATGCTCGTTTACTGAGCTTTCGAATAGGCTCGTGAGCAGGCTCGTTTGATTAATTTTTTCTTTTTATATAAATGTTTTAAAAAATATATCCATAAGAATGTAATGTAGAGACAAATTTATTATGATATTAGTATCATTATGTGTTATTAGGGACAAATTTATTATTATGGAGTATGGACTATTATGTTTTTAAGTAGACATAGTTTAGATGTGTTATTTTTGTATATTTTTTTAAAATTTTAATTAGCTTTTCGAGCCGAATTATTCGAACTCAAGCTAGAATTATGCTTGATTAATTTGAAAACGAGCTTTTTTCGAGCCGAGCTCGAGCTAAGCTCGTTTACTTGGTTAACGAATATTTCACTAGTCGAGATCGAGCTATTTGCGAGCCTAAAAATTTGCAAACGAGCCGAGCTCGAGCCTATAAAAATCCAAACGAGCCGAGCTCGAGCTTGATGGTATTCGGCTCGGCTCGGCTCGTTTACATCCCTAAAATGAAGTGTCATACCACATGACCACTTTGGCTACATTTTCTCTCCTGTACTCCTTTTGGGTTTTCTTTTGTGTCTTGAGCACCCTTACATATCTTATTTCTGCATGTTACAAGAAAATCACAAGGCTTTATAAATGTGGAAGTTTACATAATTGTTCTTTTGAAGCTTTGACGAATTCATCGAGGGGGCACTTAATTCAAGTTCTTCGAGTTTATTAAAATTGGTTAGTGATTAATTTATTTAGGTGGAGAGACAGTGAATTTGTCATTTTTTTTTCTCTCATTAACCATTATAAAATTTTCTAAACTCAATTTTATTTTCATTCCTATTGAAGAATTTTTAACTGAGGTCCCCCCTCCGGTCTGGCATAGTTCTGCACCAATGTAGTGGCATCTGAAAAGAGTTGGTATAAGCTAACATCATCGTCGTAATTTATGTATCGGCTTTGTTTATTTTCCTTGCTCTTGTTACTGATTTAAGCAAAAATGCATCAATAACTCTATTACATAATCCAATAAAAATATTAACAAAATAGTAGTTTTCAAAAACTAAGCACCAATTTAAAAAACATAAACACAAAACACCACTTCTCAAATCTTTTATGCAAAATACAGATCAACTCAAGTATTTTATGTGTTAATTTAAATTATTTAATATAAATGTTACAATATTATATTATATTATAATATAAATTATTAAATATTAATCTAGTGTATATTAATATAATATATATATATATATATAATTATTGTTATTAAAAGTATTTCGATTCGGTTTGGTTTGTATGATTTTTAATTCGTAAGAACCGTAAATCGAATCGAAATAAAAAAATTAAATTTTATAATCGCAAATCAAATCGTAAACCAAAAATCGAACTAAAATTTATATTTCGATTTGATTTGGTCGATTTTTATTATTGGAACCGCACACCCATTAATGCCCAATTTAGTTGTAGTCGAAGCACGTGCAACAACTATGTTTTTAGGCCAAGGAAAAAATCATGAAGCAAATTTGAAGAGAACAATAACATGGCCATGGGAGTGAAACTGACAATAAATATTATTCTCTTGAAAGGAAATTAGCATAATATTGTTTTTATATATGAAAATAAGATAGGGCAAAGAGTATAGAGTAAAAATGGTTCATAAATAAACTATTTGAAGGGTATTAATTTTTTTTCGCTTAAAAATATTAGTTGTTTTCACTGAAGGGTGTGATATTATTTAAAAAGGCTATATTGTTATTATTATCTTGTAAAGTAGTTTGATGAATTAAGAAAATATTGAGTTTTATACCTTTTGACTGTTATTAATCGTTCTTCTTTAGTATTCATAAGTTCAATCAATGAAATTAAACATTAATCGCGTTTACGTCTATCTGTATATTTAATGAATTTATAAGTGTATCGTACTCCTGTTGTATCATGATTCATGAATGATGGGTTCCATTGTTACACACAACATCCACACCTCAGGGGTGTCATCTATAAACACCGCAATTGCTGGATAGAAACCTGGGCCACATTTTAATAATGAGCTTCTCAAAAGATAACAAAATATTTGAATATGGGTAGTTTACTCATATATCATGATCTTATTTTGATATGTGAAATAATATTTAAAATTATTTAACAATATATAATTATAATATTTAAAATTATTTAACAATATATTAGTTTGGTTCTTATAATATCATCCATGGAGCAATAACAAGGTAGAACTAAAGAATTGATATTGATTGAGAATGGGATCAAAGAGTATGTCCCATGATCCAACATATATAACCATGACAAATTACAACAACGCATTAATAAGGAAACGACTCGTTAATTTCTTTAAGCATTATAATTAAACCACACAATAATACTTCCTCCATTTTCGAGTAAGCTTTTCATAATTTTTTATTAATTAATTTTAAAAGTGTATTTATTTATTACTCCCTCCGTCCACCAAATTTTTACCCACTTTCCATTTTGGGTTGTCCACCAAATTTTTACTCATTCCCTTTTTGGAAATAAACACCACTCACAAACAAATAAATGGGTCCCACAATATCCACCACAATACTCTTACTTTATCTACTTTTTCAATAAAATACTAATTTCCATTAAAAACCGTACCCAATAGTAAATTGATAGAAATTTCATGGACGGAGGGAGTAATATATGGTGGGTCACATGTTGACTTTTGGGGTAAAATAATGACTAGTGTTGAAAAATAAATATAATGAATGACATTTTTTATAATATTGTGTGAATTTAAAGATTAAATATTATGTGTAGTAAAGTGTTTTTGTCATTTGTGGAATGAGAAACTAATTGTTGGACGGTCCGAAAAAGAAAGTTGAAAGCTTACTTCGGAAAGGAGGGAGTAATATCTACGTTTTGGATAAATTGACTTTTTAGATTTTAAATTTATTTCTAATTATTTATCGTTTTGGATAAATTGACTTTTTAGACTCTAAATTTATTTCTAATTATTTATCATTAAAATTTCCCCCCATTTTTTCCTAATTAGCCACACCTGAAAGATCTCTTAATAATATTTAATTAAGAAAAAAATCCCAATTCATTTCATCTTTTCAATTCTTCAATTATTTTTCATATACTACAAATTACACCATTTTAATTGATTGAAGATAAAATTGTCTAAGTTTTTAAGTCTCTTAATCTCTTTGTATATCACTACAAAACATTTAATCTGAAGCAGATGTAGTATAATCTAAGGATAATAATATAATTTTTTTGGGAGGTTTAATCTAGTTTTTCGTTTTTAGTGGAGGGCAAAAATCAAACAAACAAAAACAAATCGTGTACATAATTAGAATAAAAATAGAATTTTTTTTTTTCAAAAATAAAAAATGAAAGAAAGGAAGGAAATCTTTATGAGTATGATATTAATCTTTTTGCCTGGATTCAGCCTCTATTCATGCATGTTGCCTCATTATTTACCACTTTAAATAGAACCTAGATTAAATATGAATTTGGTAATTAATTTTCAAAAATAGTTCCGAATTACCTTTCCTAAAAAGAATTATATTCCACAATAATTAACTTTACAGTAATTAAATGGATATTATGAACACTCCATTTTAACACTTGCCATATCCCAATTGAAACCACTATATAACATGGATTTTTGTTATAAGAATCACCCCGCCACCAAATTAAATAATGGCTTTTCCCAACAAATTATATCCTTTTCTCCTACTATCAATCCTCCTAGTTTGTAGGGTTGATGCTTCCATTAGAAAGATAACCATAAATATATTGAATGATCTACCCAAGAATTCAATCCCCTTAGTGCATCATTGTTACGCCAAATTGAGAGGCACCGGTCGTGATTTTGGAAAACTTGAACTTAATCCAGGCCAAAGTTTTAATTGGGAGTTTGATTCTGATGATGCCAAACCCCTTGTTTATCAATGCCAATTTAATTGGATAACCAAGAGGGATATGATCAACGCCTTTATTTCAAAATGGGTGGATCACCACATTTATAGTTATGTGGTCAAGGAAGATGGCATTTATGTTAACTATGATACAAGTGATCATGAAGCCAATTTGACCAAAATTAGTGCCAATTGGTGATTGAAGGTACTCATGTGTAGTACTTAATTTGAGCAATATTGTTATTTTCTTTAGTGAAAAGTTAAATTTACTATTGTATTTTTGACTGATTTTCAGAGTTTTTATATTTATTAATTATTCATGTTCACTTGCAGTTTTATTTGTGTCGTCAGGCAAGATGGTGTCTATGTTAACTACGATCAAGAAGATCATGAAGCACATTCCACGAAATTTATAAATTGGTGTACCCATTGTTTGGAGGGACCGCAATTTTTTGTGCCTTCAAAATATAAAGATTGACACTATATTTATATTTATTATATAACTGCATATATAATTAATTATTTATTTAAGTTTGTCGATTAAGTTTGATTTATTTATTTTAATTAATTTAATTCTAGATTCATCCCGATTTTGAGTAAGAATTCCTGATCTTTAGCAATCCGGTCTTTTTTTTAGTCAATTTAATTAATTAGTTAAATGTTAACTGCAAATGTATCCCCAAATTCTTTTCACACATCACTAACTTTTCTTATATGTATCATTTCGAAAATAATTTTTAAAAAATAAAACGAGATAAAGAAATTTCATTACTTTATTTCTTTATTATCTAGAACAGAGTCAAATTAACTTGTGAGGAAAGCAAGTTATGCCAACTTCAGTTGATTTCGATCTGATTGCACATATATATGACTCAAAATATAAAATTGAGCTACCTTTCTTCCTTAGGTTTATTTTTTATTTTTACATTTTTTTAAAAGACTGCCATGTTAAAAATGTTTTACTAATATCTAACAAAAAAATGTATTAGTAAAAATAGGTCGAAATGCCCATTTTGGATAAGACACGAACTTCTTAACTCGCTATTGTTAATTTTTTTTTAAAGAATCAAAATTTAGATTGTCTCGGAACCAAATACCGAATAAATAAATAAATAATAGATAGCCTTGAAAAAAGTATTTTTACACTAGCATTAAAAAAAACATGATTTGGGTGATTATGACAATAAATATTTGATCTTGACCTTTTTTTTTTTTTTCTCTTTTTGTAATTCTTTTACTATGACTCGGTTTCAGCTGAAGTCGTACAATAATTTTATTCCATGATAATGTTGATCAGTAGGGACCATGAAAACAAATAAAAGGGGTCCTGTCTCTGTATTTGGTTCTCCAAAGGGTCAAATTTCAAACAAAAAACAAAAAATATACTCCAGTATTATGTGCTCCACATGTAATTAATGTCTAATATTTGACCTTGTGAAAAATGCACTAAACTCAATATTATAGACAAAACTCAAATAGGTATCATCTTCTAGTATCATGATACATTAATCGCACACACTGATTGGATGGTTAAAAACGTGTGTGTATATATATGTACATTCTAGACTGTTTAATCTTTTCACAAAAAAATTAAGAAAGTTATTGAAATTTCAAAAAAAATATATATATAACAAATTATTGAGAAAGACAAAAGAATATGTTATTTAATAAAAAGGTTCAATCAAATTGTTTTTCATATTATGTAGTGAATAATTGAAAAAAAAAAACAGCGGAAAAATATTAACTCGTGTGTAATGTCATGTATCATCACATATGACCAAAAATATCAGTTGTACTTTTTTTGAAATATTAATATTATTCAATGGTACAAACTAATAGTTTTATTTGTGTATTGTGACACTATTTATCTTAAGTGTTAAACTTCGTCACTGTAGATGAAGAGTCCTATAAAAAAGTTATCTCCCCAATTCGGCGAGGTACCCAACAAGAACGTTGAGGTAGGAGCCTTTTCGGCAAAGGGTCATGGGCGAGCAAGGCCGTCCCTCAGTGAGCTAGCAGCAAAGGACTTGACGAACATATGGACAAGTCCCACCTCGCCTCAGACGACTACCGAGTAAAGAAGATAGATGACTCTGACAAGCTCTGCCCTAATTAAAGAGAGGAAGCTAATTGGAAGGACAATAGTTAGTGAACGAAACCATACATAATATGGAAGGATATCTCCCTTTGTGCAGAAAATCTCTTGTCAGCAGACAACTGGCAGGTTGTACTTAGTCTAGACTGATCCGGTGCAATCTCTTCAAGGATACAAATACATGCATTTTATTGCGAGTAAATTGCACTTTTGGTCCCAGCAACCATGCCCCTCCCCGATTTTGGTCCCATGATTTCACTTTTGGTCCCAATATCTCAATTTTCTTGCAATTTTGGTCCCAACGTTAGTCAACCGTTAGCAGTTTTGGTCCCAACAACATTGAAGTCAGTTTTGGCGCGACAATTGGCGCCAAATTGAGCTATAACCCGAAAATTGGAGGGAATAAGCCTTTTCAACACACTATATATGCATGACTTGTAGGGAATAAGTCAATTTCACACCAAACACACCAAAAAAAAAAAAAAAAACACATGTCTTCATCCTCATCTTCCATTCCCAAAACTCATCAAACTCAACACAACCTAATATGCTATTGTGGAAAACAGCCTCATACATACATATCGAAGAAGGAAAAAAGCAAAGGTAGTGTTGGTGATCAATTTTTATCGGGTGGATTAGTGACTGTTTAAGTTCGGTTTAAAGATCATCAATCAATTACGTGTGATTGGTTACCACCGTAAATGGTAAATCGAGGGTTCGGGTTATGAACTTGTAAACGTGAAAGTCGAAATCGTAATAATTTCGTATGTGTGTATGTTTAGGTGTGTTAGTGTGTGTTTTGAGAGTGTTTATGAATTTGAACTTGTATTTCTTAAGCTGGAGAACAACTATTTATAGAGACTAGCAAGCATGAGGTGTTCCTGACTCTTGGTCTCCCTAGCCTGCATGCTTGACATGTGTCATTTGACTCTAGTTTGACCTTATCTAAGCTAAATCTTAGTTACAAAGTCTTCTTTGTTCTTATCTCGGACTTCATTGTTGTTCGTCCATGTCGGTTTAAATCGATCCAGGATGGTTCTTTCATAGAAGTTGTTCGCCGTTTGGGTGTATGGCTCAGAAGTTGTTCGCCTTTGTGTCTTGCACAGATTGGCTTTGGGATCTTGGTCCTTTGTTCGTCAGCATACACCTCTTAGGCTGATAACTGTAATATTTTTACCAATGTTGTTCGTCATTATTGACTTGGTGGTGGGTCCATATTTGGTCTTTAAATCTGTTCGTCCAGCACTTGTTCGTCGGTATAGTTGTTTGTCACTTTATACACTCCTTAGATTAGTTTATGCACCCCGACTTGATTTTCTTTATTGATTTGATTTGGTGTTGATTTCTCGTAATCCTTCTTATTGTTAGGATATAGATTAGATGTTTTGAAGATGTTAAAACAAGAACTTATAATAGGACTAGCTGAATCTGTTAGGCAGCTACAGATTAGTCTAGAATAGGTCTTTGGTTAAGGGGGAAGAAATCTGTGCAGACCAGATGAGCAGACCAGATGAGAGGTGACCAGATGAGAGGTGACCAGATGAGAGGTGACCAGATGAGAGGTCCAGACCAGAGCAGATGAGGTCCAAAGGAGTCTGACCAGATGAGCTCTGACCAGAGGAGTCTGCCAGATGAGCTCTGACCAGAGGAGTCTGCCAGATGAGCTCTGACCAGAGGAGTCTACCAGAGGAGTCTGACCAGAGGAGTCTGCCAGAAGACCTCGCCAGAAGAGGACCAGAGCAGAGGCAGAAGACTTTCCCCAGACCAGACTAGTTCAGACCAGATGAGGGAGACAGATTAGTTCACCCACTTAGAGGCTGCGTGTAATCTGGAGACAAGGAGATTTTGGAGATCATGATGGAGAAGAAAGCAATCAGAAGAGTCAACTGATGGAGGATCTGATTGATTGATTGCTTGATTGAAAGTCAACTAATCAATCATATAATCAATCTTTGATTGATTATATTCCTCCAATTATGGTTGTTTGAATCTCTAGCTTCCAACGGCTAGTTAATTCTCACAACTATAAATAGGAGTGTTTTTGGATGAGTTCATATACAAGAGTCGCGCGAGCACACAAAGCACACGAACTCTTCCACTCACTCACCTTGTTCATTCAAGTTCATATACTCTTTTAGGAGTTTTAGTTGGAACTTATAATCAACCTGTTCACCATATTGAAAGGTTGTTGTAAGCAAGTTGTACGAAGGAGCTGGTACTTCCCAAATTCCAGTGGTTCGTGAGTAAGTTGGTTGGAGAGTGAGAAAGACCCCTTTGGAGAAAGGGAGAGTGGACGTAGGACAAGTTGGTCCGAACCACTATAAATCTGGTGTTCTCTACTTTATGCTTTTTTAGATTTCTGCATTATCTTTTAGCACTTTATTCTAAGGGTTTTCATTAAAAATAAACTCAAAACGCTTTCCGCTGGATAACCTTTTTGGGACCAACAAGTGGTATCAAAGCAGTGTGTCCTACAGACCACTGTTTTGAAATTATTTTGGTGGTCACCAGGGCAGATCCATTTTTTTGAAAACCCAAATATTTGTTGTGCTAACAATTTCTTGCAGAAATGGGTTCGAAGAGAAGCAATAGAAGATACACTAGGAGTTACTCCAAAAGAAGCTTAGCAGATGAGGAAGAAGAGGTATCCACTTCCGGTTCATCATCTAATTTTGGACCAGACGAAGAGATATGTCTAGTGACAGACGAGGTATGTAATCGAACTTCCTCTTCTTTTTCATCTTCTTCTTATTCTGGACAATCAGAGGAGTCTGATATGCAGAAAATGCTATCAGATCTCCAAAAATCTATACAACTTTGACAAAAATTGGAAGATGAGAACTCAAAGCTAAAAGCAGAAAATCAGAAGCTTTCACAATGTTTTGGCAACTCAGCTAATCTACCAGCTGAACAAAATCATACACTAGTTGAAGAGTCTTCTGACTTGACAACCAGGTGTATTGAACAAGTTAAGTTGATAGAAAGGTTAGTTGTTGAAAACATTGAGAAAGACAATGAATATAACCTGCTAAAAGCTAAGTTTGATGAACTCTTCCATCAAAACAAAATTGTAAGAGAAAGTGAGGACAAGCTCAAGATGAGATTGGAGCAGCTGACTACAGCAAACAATGTTGTGTCACACATAGCTGCCTCATCTCAAAGAGAGCATGATAAAACAGGCCTTGGTTATTCCAAACCTGAATCCTCACATGTTCAGAAAGAAGAACAGCCTAGAAATTTTATTGATAAGGGCAAGAGGTCAGCTGACCAGGCAACTCAGCCCAATGGGCAGATGAGTACTGAAACTCAAAAACCCAAAAAGCGGAGGAGGAATTTTAAAAGACCTCAGCCAGACCAGCAGAGTAGAAGACATAATGGATCTTCTCAAAAGAGGCAGAACCAGATGACTCCTACTCACCTGCAGAGGACTTTCAAGTCATCTGCCAGACCAGCTGGAACCTTTGATGGTTCTAGTAAAACTTATCCTTATCAAAAGAATTTCAAGACTGTTGCATTAAGACAAGTTATTCCTTCTACTGGACAAGCTCATAAGAGAAGAAGAGCCTCTAGAAGAAATAACCATGTCAAAGCTCCTTATGTTCAGTGTGTTTTTGTGGATATATATGGAAGAAAGATAAGATCACCTGATTCAAAAAGGGATGATCTATTCTTGTGGCTTCCTAAATATTGTGCTAACCCCCCTGGACCCAAAAGGGTACCAAAAACTTGATTGCCTGCAGATACACAAGAAGACCAGCTGATGTTTTGCCCCAATATCAGCTAAGCATACTTTGAGGGGGAAGATCAGTTGACCCAGCCTGCTAGAATCTCTATTTAAGATATTTCAAGTTTTCTTGTCTTGTTTTATTTCAGTTCTTTCAGTTTTAACATCATCAAAAAGGGGAAAATTGTTAGGATATAGATTAGATGTTTTGAAGATGTTAAAACAAGAACTTGTAATAGGACTAGCTGAACATGTTAGTCAGCTACAGATTAGTCTAGAATAGGTCTTTGGTTAAGGGGGAAGAAATCTGTGCAGACCAGATGAGCAGACCAGATGAGAGGTGACCAAATGAGAGGTGACCAGATGAGAGGTGACCAGATGAGGTGTCCAGACCAGAGCAGATGAGGTCCAGAGGAGTCTGACCAGATGAGCTCTGACCAGAGGAGTCTGCCAGATGAGCTCTGACCAGAGGAGTCTACCAGAGGAGTCTGACCAGAGGACTCTGACCAGAGGAGTCTGCCAGAAGACCTCACCAGAAGAGGACCAGAGCAGAGGCAGAAGACTTTCCCCAGACCAGACTAGTTCAGACCAGATGAGGGAGACATATTAGTTCACCCACTTAGAGGCTGCGTGTAATCTGGAGACAAGGAGATTTTGGAGATCATGATGGAGAAGAAAGCAATCAGAAGAGTCAACTGATGGAGGATCTGATTGATTGATTGATTGAAAGTCAACTAATCAATCATATAATCAATCTTTGATTGATTATATTCCTCCAATTATGGTTGTTTGAATCTCTAGCTTCCAACGGCTAGTTAATTCTCACAACTATAAATAGGAGTGTTTTTGGATGAGTTCATATACAAGAGTCGCGCGAGCACACAAAGCACACGAACTCTTCCACTCACTCACCTTGTTCATTCAAGTTCATATACTCTTTTAGGAGTTTTAGTTGGAACTTATAATCAACCTGTTCACCATATTGAAAGGTTGTTGTAAGCAAGTTGTACGAAGGAGCTGGTACTTCCCAAATTCCAGTGGTTCGTGAGTAAGTTGGTTGGAGAGTGAGAAAGACCCCTTTGGAGAAAGGGAGAGTGGACGTAGGACAAGTTGGTCCGAACCACTATAAATCTGGTGTTCTCTACTTTATGCTTTTTTAGATTTCTGCATTATCTTTTAGCACTTTATTCTAAGGGTTTTCATTAAAAATAAACTCAAAACGCTTTCCGCTGGATAACCTTTTTGGGACCAACACTTATGGCTTTAATCCTTGTTCGCCCATCATTGATTTATGTTCGTCTGTCAACAATTGCCCCCTATCCTGGCTATACGTTGCCTCAGACGAGCAACTTTGTGGCGAGCAACTATAGTTAGGATATTATACTGGTGAGGATATGGACAAACATCTTTGACCTGGGCGAGCAACTAACGGTTTGTCGTTCCGTCTCCCCAAGGTCTGGGGGTTGTACGAAGATGACGTGGGCGGCATGATTGTGCGCCGCCCACGCGCGAGCAATCCCGAGGCCACGCGCCTCTATATTTGCATGTAGGTCCTTCAATTTTCACACTTGCTCGAATTTTACCCCGTTTTTTGGCAGCTTGGTCCCATTTTTTGGGGTAATTACGGGTTTCACCCCATTTTTGCTTGGAGTATATATATGAAATAAACTGAAATTTTTCCCACTTTTTCTATTTCTGCTACAGTGCTCCGGCGATTTCATCTTTCTCCGGCGATCTCGAGCTCTCCGGCGTCCGTTTCTCTTGCATTTGGCCTCAAATTCCATTTCCAAGGTAGTTATTTTCTTATCTCTTCTTCTTTCTCTCTTTTTCTTCCACATTCCTCCATTGCCGCCGTGTGGGACCTTGTGCCACCATCTTCTCCGGTGAAGCGCCGCCGTCTGCAACTTCATCCGCCGCCATCTGGATTTTTCCCTTTTCTCTACCTTCCTATGTCTTCGCATTCGAGCAACAAATCTGAGGAAGCTCTTGATCCACTTTTCCCAATCGCGGCCCCCGTCGATCGACCTCCCTTCGAGATTTCCTCGGCGTCAGATCCTCACGTTGATTCGGTGGTTCGTTCAGTTGAGGATACCGGTGCTCGCCCATCTGGAAGGGAAATAGTGGTCGCGGCGAGCAGAAATTCAGAAGAAGGTTCTTCATCCAGTGCCGAATCTGAAGATCCCTTATTTGACGAGTTGACTCGCGAATTTCTGGAAGGAATAGGGTTCCCATCACCAAGAATGTTGGAAAATGAAATTCCAGTTGGAGTTGCTCGGCCCTTTGAATGGCGAGCATATGCTGAGGAACACGCGAATAACTTTGCTCGCCCACAAAGAGAAGTGTTGGATTTGGTGAAGTCCGAATTCCTGGCGAGCAAGATTAAAAGTGTTGTTCGCGAATATGAGTTGGACTCGATCCGGGAGACTTACAAGATTCCTTATGACATCCACATGTGGGCCCCCAAAAGAAAAGAGAGAGCTGATCGCCCACCCCCAGGATGCACTGCGATCAACATTCATACTTTGATCGCTGGATTGAGACTGCCTCTTCCACCCATTGTTGGTCGTTTCCTAGAGGCGACCAACCTTGCAATTACTCAAATTACTCCGATTGGGTGGATGAACCTGCTGGGGACAATGTGTTTGTTCGCACTGGAGGGGTATGTTGATCGTATATCTGCAGAAGAGATCAACTACCTTATGACGATCACAAGATGTCCCCCTGGAGAGGAAGGTTACTTCTACCTCAAGGCCAGGACAGGATTGAAGATGGTGGAAGGAGTGCCGAACAAAATCCGTGACTGGAAGCAGCACTTCTTTTTCATTGGGGGTGATTGGCGAGCATCTTCTGGTCCACACGGTGGTGATGGACGAATAAATTCCCCAGCCTCTTATGGGAAATTTAAACGTAAGATTATTTTCTTGCTCGTCCTCGAACTGTATTGTTCTAATTTAACTTTTCTTGTTTGTTCGCAGGCCCTCGTTTGCCCAAGTGGAACTCGGAGGAAGAAGAGATTGGCTCAGAGTTCCCATTTTACCTCCTGCTTGGTTGACCTTCGCAATAAAGCGGAAAGGACCACCGAGTATTTGCGTGAGGGAAAGTGCTTGAGAGCTGCTCGTTTGTTTCCTTACCCTCATCACTTGGAAGCACAAGCTGAGGTGCCTCCAGGTATGAAAAATTTCTAACTCATAATACTAATTTTACTCGTCATTATTCTCTGATCTTGCTCGTCTAAATTGAATTTAACTAACTTATTTTTCTTCTTTTTTCTCTTTTTTTTTTATTTAGCCGAGCAAGTCACCGTTGCCGTCCCTCCCAGTTTTGCTCTCCTAGAACAAAGGGTTTTCAAGATGGCGCCTCTGAAGGGGCGGAAGAGGAGAGGTGACCCACCCACCAAGATCTTGGGGATGACGAATAAGGCTGAGGGAGCCAAAGTCCCGCGACCAGCTGCTCTCCCTAGTCCTGCTCAGCCATCTTCTCCGATTTCTTCTCCTCGCGTGGGGAAGCGTTTGAAGAAAGCTGATGGGACTCCATTGGCTCACGAAGTCCCCGTTGGTGGCAAGGGGAAAGGGAAGGTGGGACACAGCCATGCTCGCCCTGAAGGGGAGGCTGTTCGCCGTTCCACTGAGCCTGCCGAAAAAGCAGGCAAAGCGGGCAAGGATTCCATTTCTGGCCGCGGCCCCGAGGACCTCACCCATCTGGGTTGGGATGATCGGAAATTCAAAGAGTAAGTCTATCCCTGCCTTTGCCGAGCAAGATTCATTTCATTTTTTTTCTAAGTATCCTTTTCTTTCTTGTTCGCAGATATCGTGCCGACGATCATCCCGGTCGAGCAAGTGTTGTACATCAGTACGCTTGCTCGAAGACTTCCGTTAACATAAGGGAGATTCCTGGCGAACATGTTCGCAGGGCGACGGAGTTGGTCGCCCGAGCTTGGACGCGTCCCTTGGACAAAGCCATCCTCCAACAAGGGCTAGTGGACAACTTCCACCTCTCTATGATGCTCCACGCCAATGGCCTCGTTACGGCCCAAAGGGTAATGACCCAAGTTGCCGAGCAAGAAGAGTATGCTCGTCATTATGCCAGCACTGCTCGGTAACTCACAGAAGAGAAGGACGGCCTCGTCAGCCAATATGAGGCCAAGATTGCCCGTCTCAATAATCATATCAATGTTTACATTGATGCTGAGCAAAAACGTCTTGAAGAAATTCAAGGTTTGTCCAAAGAGCTGAAGGACAAGGAGGCCCTGCTCGGAGAGGGGGAGAAAAAGTTGTCCGCAGCAGAACAAGAGAACGCCGAGTTGAAAGCAGAAATTGCTCGTCTTCGGGAGGCGGAAGCCAACCTCTTCACGCGCGAGCAACTTGAAGAGGAAGTTCAGGCTCGGAATGGCCCCATTTCCAACCTTGGATATATCTGTGCCTATGCGGACAGCATCCGCACGGCTGATGCTTATGACTTCAAGGATCTGGTGGAGGAAATAGGCAAAGATTTGTCCGAGTTTATTGAACATTATCCGCCGCCGAACAATATTGAAATCCAGCTGGCGGACTTGGCTGTATTAGGGGTTAAACTCGATAAGCTTGACCCCAGCATTGCTGTCACTCATCCTCCACTTCCGGTTGACGAGGGCGAGCAAGAAGAAGAGGTGGTTGTTGCTGACGAACAAAATGCTAAAGAGGCGGAGGATAAGGCAGCTGAAGACATGGCCCTAGATATGATTGTTGATCCTCCCGCCGATCAGCAATAGTTCTTAGGACTTAGCTTTTTCCTTTTCTTCTTCTTTGCAATAGTTGTTCGTTCCTTTTGTAGTAAATGACTTCTTGAATCATTGTACTATTTTTTAAGCTTAATGCCTTTTGATTAATGGAATGTCTTTCTCATGTTCGCTCATTTTCTTGTATATGTTAATTGCCTTTACATTTGTGTCAATGCCTTTGCAATTATAACATATAGTGTTGGGCTTTTGTTCGAATTGAACTTTGCCTTTAGTGGAATCAGGGTTCAGCCTTAGGTTCTGTTCATTTTTAAAAAATGAACAACCTTTAAGTGGCTTTGGTCTTTAGGTCCTGTCCATTTTAAAAAATGAACAACCTTAAATCGGACATGTACCTCGAGCTTTGGACTTTTCCTCATGACGAACAACTACTATATTTACATAATGAAAAATTTACAAGTGGTGTAAGACTGCTCGTCACTAACAAATATAATCTGACGAACGAATTTGAACATTGACTAAAACATGCTCGCTTATAATATTTTTGCCGAGCAACTCTTTCTACAAATAAAAGATGAAACAGCACTAAACTATACAATGTGCCGAACAACTTTACATTCTATACTTAGCAAAGATTTCAAAAAATTAGGCAAGTTTTTGGTTCATCTTACTTTATTCACTGGCCCCCCAAGACATTTGTTCGCCCAATTAAGAACTTGTTCGTCTCATTGATAGTACTTCTTCAGATGTACAACATTCCAGGAGTATTGGGCCGGCTTGCCTTCCATATCTTCGATATTGTATACACCATTAACGAATTTTTCCGTTATACGATACGGGCCCTCCCAAGTTGGTCCCAATACACCTGGAGGTTGGGCGAGCAACTTTCTTAGAACCATATCTCCAACTCTGAATTCCCTGATTTTAACATGAGAATTATAATAGCGTTCTGCTCGTTGCTTGTAGGTAGCGTTTCTTAGCTCGACATTCAGTCTTTTTTCTTCGAGCAAATCCATTTCAGTAGCTAGAGCAGAGTTGTTCGCCTGCTCATCAAAGTTGGTCGTCCGGTACGTGTTGGTCTTTAACTCGATTGGTATTACAGCCTCCGTTCCGAAAGCCATTGCAAAATGTGTTTCTCCGGTGCTTGACCTGTGAGAAACTCTGTATGCCCACAGGACTTCTAGAAGCTCTGTAGACCAACTGCTTTTGCTCTCCGCTAGCCGTACTTTTAACGTATGCTTAATGATTTTGTTTACGGCTTCGACTTGTCCATTCGACTGGGGATGATAGGGCGTAGAATAATGTTTCTTGATCCCCCACTTCGTACATAAATCTCTCAACTCTTTTCCATCAAACTGCGGACCATTGCCTGTCACGATGGTTTGTGGAACTCCAAAACGACAGACAATGTTCTTCCAAATGAAGTTGATCATTTTCTGCTGCGTGATTTTTAACATGGCCTCTGCTTCTGCCCATTTTGTATAATAGTCGACTGCCACAACGGCGAATCGAACTCCTCCAACTCCTGCTGGGAAAGGACCAATAATGTCCATCCCCCATCTAGTAAATGGCCACGGGCTATAAACTGATACGAGCTGCTGGGCCGGGGTATGAATGTTTGGGGCAAAAATTTGACATTGATGGCAAGTCTTCGCTTTCTTGATTGCGTCTTGACGTAAAGTTGGCCAATAATAGCCTTGTCTGATAGTTTTGTATGCCAAAGCTTGCCCCCCAGTATGATTTTCGCATACTCCAGCATGTATTTCTTCGAGTATTGCTCGTCCTTGCCCCCTAGGCAAACATTTGAGAAGTGGGATTGATATTTTCCTTTTGTAAAGCTGCTCGCCTACCAGAGTATATCTGGCGGCTTGCTTAATTAGCTTGGCAGCTTCAAAAGAGTTGTTTGGTTTTTCTCCACTTTTCAAATATTTGACTATATTTGTTCTCCAGTCTTCTTCTTCACTTGCTTGTTCATCAAGTTGATTGACATTATAATTTCTTGTTGATGGATCATTCATCTTTGTAATTATAATGTCTGCCAACTCTGCTGGTCCCTCACTAGTTGCTAGTCGGGCCAACGCATCTGCTTGGGTGTTGATTGTCCTTGGAATTTGTTCAATGAAGACTTGTTCTAACAAGGACATCAGGTAAGCAACAATTCGCTGATACTCGATCATGTGATCGTCTTTCGCCTCGTATTCACCTCGGACTTGGTTCACAATCAATTGTGAGTCGCTGAATATTTGTAACCGTCTAACACCTACTGCAAGAGATAGGTGGAGGCCAGCAATAAGAGCTTCATACTCAGCTTCGTTGTTGGTTGCCATGAAACCAAACTTGATTGCCGAGGTGAATACTTGTCTGTCGGGACTGATTAGAACCACTCCTGCCCCCGAGGCTGTGTTGGTCGAAGATCCGTCAACGTAAAGATGCCAGGGGTGATCAAGTCCTCTCGTCGGATCTGGTGGGAAGGTTAGTTCGACTATAAAGTCGGCTAACGCTTGCCCTTTGATCGCAGTTCGAGGAGCATAAGTTACCCCGAATTGGCTAATCTCTAGTGACCATTTTAATAGGCGACCAGCTGTGTCGGGGCGATGGAGAATTTGTCTGAGTGGGAAAGTTGTCAGTACTTCAACTTGATGATAAAAAAAGTATGGTCGTAACTTTCTCACACTCATAACAAGTGCGTACGCCAGTTTCTCAGTTGGAGAATATTTGATCTCCGCATCGTGTAAAGCTTGACTGACGTAGTAGATAGGTTGATGAAATTTGCCATCTTCTCGTACCAGAACGGAGCTGATAGCCACATCTGATGCTGCTAAGTATAAATATAGCTTCTCTCCTGGGATAGCTTTTGATAGGATTTTTACATCTCCCAGGTAATCTTTGAGTTGGTCGAACGCCTTTTGACAGTTGTTAGTCCATGTGAACTGTCCTTTCTTGATGGCTTCAAAGAATGGACGGCATTTGTCCCCCGATCTGGATATGAACCGATTCAATGCTGCTAGGCATCCCGTAAGCCTTTGCACTTCTTTTATTGAACGCGGAGGTTGCATATCCACAATCGCTTTAACTTTTGCTGGATTGGCTTCAATCCCTCGTTGACTAACAAGATGGCCCAGGAATTTTCCTAAATGAACTCCGAAACTGCTCTTCTTTGGATTCAGCTTCATGTTGTAGTGTCGAAGGATTTCGAACACCTGGGTCAAATGTTGAAGATGGTCTTCCCTTCAGGGGCTTTTGACTACGATATCATCCACATAGACTTCTACCGTATCACCGATTTGTTCGTCGAACATCTTGTTCACCAACCTCAGGTATGTTGCTCCGGCGTTGATGAGGCCGAAGGGCATTCTTTTCCAACACAACAAGTTTTTATTTGTATAAAATGCTGTGTTCTCTTGATCGTCTGGATGCATTGGAATTTGATGGTACCCGGCAAAGGCATCCATGAATGTTAGCATTTCGTGACCTGCAGTGCTGTCCACCAACTGTCAATGTGAGGGAGTGGAAAATTGTCCTTCGGGCATGCAGCATTCAGATCTGTAAAGTCTATGCATAGCCTCCAGGTCCCGTTTGGTTTCCTCACAAGGACTGGGTTTGCTACCCATTGTGGACAAAGTGCTTGTCGAATTAGGTCGTTGTCTAACAACTTCTTTACTTCTTCGTTCAAAGCTTGATACTTGTCTGGGCCATACTTTCTTCATTTTTGATGGATAGGCCTTTTTGCTTGACTGATATTGAGCTTGTGACAAGCATGTTTTGGATCTATCCCCACCATGTCAGCATGAGACCAAGCAAAAACATCTAGATTTTTGCTGAGGAACTCTTTCATTCGGGATCTGTAAGGCTCAGGGAGCTCAGATCCTATGTACAATTCAAGATCCGGGTTTTCAGGATTAACTTTGAACGCCTCCAGCTCTTCAACTGGAGTTGCTCGTCGTTTTTGTCCTTTCCACCGAGGATCAAGTATTAGTCCCTCAGAGTTGAAATCATTTTCGATGTTCATCGGCTCTGCCCCCAGGCGGGAATCTAGATCATCTGTTGGCCCTGATTCGTTGTTGTTAGTCAACACCTGGCCCTCCGAGCCATTATATGAATGTTGCTCGTCACCACCCCTTTGTTGTTCGTCGGGATGATGTTCCTCCTGGGTGGTGAGGAGTTGTTCGTCCAACACCTGCTCGTCATGATGTTGTTCGTCAGTATCCATGTGGTCTTCCTCTATGTCCATCATGTTCTCCAGTATTGATGGTTCATTAATAGGACAGCTAGTTGTGGCTTCCATCATGGATACTGATACATGTTTGGCCTGCAACTGTAAGAGACATTCCCTGGCCTTTCTTTGATCTCGTTTGATAGTACCTACTCCACTTGCTGTTGGAAATTTCAAACAATAATGGTAAGTGGAACATGTAGCTTTGAATTCATTTAAAAATGGTCGACCAAGAAACCCGTTATAAGTTGAATCCTGGTCTACAACCAAGAAGTCAACCATTCTCGTAATATTTTTCTCGGGTTCGTTGGCCATTACAAGTTGTACTGCTAAAGTAACTATTCCCAATGGGTCCGTTATAGCATTTCCAAAGCCTATTATTCTGTGAGTCGTATCCCGAATATAGCCCGAATAATCTCCAAGATGATCGAGCGTCTTTTTGAATAGGATGTTGGTGTAGGCTCCGGTGTCCACCAACAATCTGTGGACTCGTGTTCCCATAATTTTTGCGCATATTACGAGCGAATCGTTGTGTGGAGTTAGGATTCCTTCCAAGTCATTTTCGGTAAAGGTCAGTTCCGCTGTCTGCATGATAGATGGTTTGACCCCCATTTCTTGGACTTGATCGATCGCTCGTAATTCAGCCTTTCTTTTTCGATTGGAGATTGGTGGTCGTCCATCAGAACATCCTCCTGCGGGACCTGCAGGTTCCATCATATACAAATCTTCCAATGGACGAGTAGGAATGGCAGGAACTGGTCATGCCGGTTTATTGTTCTTCTGGGGTTGATCATCTTCGTCCTCAGAGTTGTTCTCCTGGACTCTCTTCCCGGGTTGTCTTTTGACAAAGTCGGAGAGCTTTCCGTCCTCGTAGAAACGCCATAGCTGTCTGAGCAAATCTCTACATTCACTTGTAAAGTGCCCCACACTTTGATGGTAGGCACAATATTTGTTAGGGTTGAGTTTACCAGTGTCTTGGCGAATTTTCCGGGGAGGGGAGAGCAACTTCTTATCCTTCACATTTTCATAAACAGTATCGACTGACACTGTTAGCACTTGATTTAACTTTTCTTTGAGTTTTGTCCCTTCAGTGAATGCCTTCATGTTTTTAGGGACTCGATAGCTTGTTGCACCAGGTATCTTGTTGTTCTCCTTGGGATCAGTTTTGCTCTCTCCCAAGTTTGATTGCAAAGCCTCATGCATGGAAACGAATATGCCGGCTTGATTCCTGAATTCGGCATAACTTCTTGGGCACTTCAGACGTACCTATTTCCATAGCTTTGATCCTTTCTTCAACCCGGCCATAACGGCAACGATTTTCGTGTCCTCACTGACGGGTTCACCTTCTAACAACACTTTGTCGAACCTTTCCATGAATGCCCGATCTGACTCATCGTCATTTTGTTTTAGGTTCGACAATCGATGTTTCTGGGACAAGTATGATCCCGCCGTGGAGAAATGGAAAAGGAATTCTCGACTCAGTTGAGTGAAAGAGTGGATAGATGCTGGTGGCATCGCCGAAAACCACTTGTGCACCCGATCCCCCAAAGTTAAGGGGAAATTTCGGCATTGGGTGGCGTCGCTGGCTCCCACTGAGACCATATAATCTGAGTACTTTGTAAGATGAACTCTGGGATCAGCAACACCGTCATACTGTATGCTTGCCGGGAACTGGACCTTCTTCTGAATCGGGGCTTTCAGAATGACAGGTGATAAAGGTGAGGATGGCAAACTGGTCGTCCCCACACCTCTTTGCTGGTCCAACTGTCCCTGCATGTTTTCCACTGCCCTTCTTAAACTTGATAGCTCATCCAAAGATGCCCCCTGACTTGGAGGCTGTTCGGCGAGCAAAGGTACCAACCTTTCTGCTCGTCGCAGTCCCTCACTTGGAGTGGGCAACTCCTGGAGCTGTTTTCTAGGGTTGCTCGCCGCATTTGGCCCTAGACGCCTGAAGGCAGATTGAGAGAGTCTCTCATGAACTGACGGGCGTGGTTGCTCCAATGTTGCTCGCCCGTGTTCAGCTTCCCGGCGAGCAACTTTCTCCTGTTGCTGGGGTTGGCCAAGTCTGTCCTGGGCACTGG
Source organism: Ballota nigra (assembly GCA_947034835.1). NCBI lineage: Eukaryota > Viridiplantae > Streptophyta > Magnoliopsida > Lamiales > Lamiaceae > Ballota > Ballota nigra. Next base: position 120,361,857 of record OX344721.1, on the reverse strand, counting down.
AACGGGTTGTTCGCCCGCGAGCAGATTCAGCCTGGCCCTCTCTTGGTTCAACCATCTTTGCTTTGCCCTTATCCCGCCTGACCTGGGCACTGTTCACCTCGTGTTGTTCGCCCCTGGTCGATCTAGCCCCAACAACTTCCACAGGTCTGTCCTTAGGCCTCACTAGTGAAGGCCTATTCTGATCTTGCTGTCTCTGTAAAGCTTGGAGAGCAGCAATGGTTTTGGCTAATTCGTTAGGGTTGTTCGTCAGGGCCTCCATTTCAGGTGGGAGGTTATGGGTTATGGCCGTGTGTTGTGATCTATTCACATGTCTAGGATCACAATCTTGGTGGTCGGCCGACGAGGCTCGGGTGGGAGATGCTCTCCTTGACAAACGTGATGCTTGGGTTTTCTTGGATTGAGGCATTCCGAATTAATTTATCTTAATTCTTATGATGATGAACACCAAGAACACTTTTGTTTGAATCTTCAAGTATTTCTTGAGATTTTCTTTAAATCTTCAAGTTTTCAACTTGAAGTTCTTGAGTAATCACACTAATCGGAGGTTCGGACCCTCCTTCTAGCGCCAAAATTGTTGGTGATCAATTTTTATCGGGTGGATTAGTGACTGTTTAAGTTCGGTTTAAAGATCATCAATCAATTACGTGTGATTGGTTACCACCGTAAATGGTAAATCGAGGGTTCAGGTTATGAACTTGTAAACGTGAAAGTCGAAATCGTAATAATTTCGTATGTGTGTATGTTTAGGTGTGTTAGTATGTGTTTTGAGAGTGTTTATGAATTTGAACTTGTATTTCTTAAGCTGGAGAACAACTATTTATAGAGACTAGCAAGCATGAGGTGTTCCTGACTCTTGGTCTCCCTAGCCTGCATGCTTGACATGTGTCATTTGACTCTAGTTTGACCTTATCTAAGCTAAATCTTAGTTACAAAGTCTTCTTTGTTCTTATCTCGGACTTCATTGTTGTTCGTCCATGTCGGTTTAAATCGATCCAGGATGGTTCTTTCATAGAATTTGTTCGCCGTTTGGGTGTATGGCTCAGAAGTTGTTCGCCTTTGTATCTTGCACAGATTGGCTTTGGGATCTTGGTCCTTTGTTCGTCAGCATACACCTCTTAGGCTGATAACTGTAATATTTTTACCAATGTTGTTCGTCATTATTGACTTGGTGGTGGGTCCATATTTGGTCTTTAAACCTGTTCGTCCAGCACTTGTTCGTCGGTATAGTTGTTCGTCACTTTATACACTCCTTAGATTAGTTTATGCACCCCGGCTTGATTTTCTTTATTGATTTGATTTGGTGTTGATTTCTCGTAATCCTTCTTATGGCTTTAATCCTTGTTTGCCCATCATTGATTTATGTTCGCCTGTCAACAGGTAGGTTGTTTCATACCTGTCCCGATTCCATAAGTGGTGATGGATGTCGTTTTTTCATGTGGGCCGATAAAATGGAAATTGCCGGGCAAGGACAGTTTCCCGGTTTGATGAGGAGAATTGACTCACTCATGTCTGAGAATCAAGATCTTGTGAACAAAGAAAAAAAAGCAAGAGAGCTTGTACAAATATTGGAGGACGAAACTGCTGTACAAGCTGCACAAATTCTCTACCATGAAGAACAAATTGCAAAGCTACAAAAGAGGCGAAAGATGCTGCTCATGACACTAATATTCTGCATTATACCTATGATGTTCAAGTTTTTTGGTTTAATTTAGACATTAAACCTGCTTGTAATATGCTGTTTATTTTCCTTATGTAGTGCTACTATGTATCTAACATTGTAACATCTATCAATACAATGCAATTTTCAATGTCATCCTCTATATTACAACTAATACCAAAGTTTCATGTAAACAATAACACATAAAAACACCAAATATAGATAGTCAACACCAATTATCCAATAACAAAAATAACTAACATGTTCTCCAATATTACCCAAAACAGAGTCTCAAACACTAATTATCCAACAATAAAAAACATAGTCTGCCACTCTTCATAAATAACAAACACAGTTTCAAATACCAAACACTCAAACTCAAACACATGTCACTATTTTTTCTTCCCTTTAACCTTTTTCAAGTTAGCAGCTTCTACTAAGCTAGACATTGTCACAGACTTCTTACCTCCTGAAATTATAACCCTCATTTCATCATTGTTCACTGTTGAACCACCACTGCCTCCTACATTCACATTACACCCAATGAATGTGTTTGGACTGAAAGACATTGTGTTAGATGATGGAGCTGCACTACTTGTGGCTGCACCAGTAGTCATAATTCCTGATCCAATGAAATTGTGGGGATTAAATACACTTGGTGCAGATGTCCTGGGTTGTCCTCCTTCTTGGTTCACTTCATTGCCAATCATTGTCTTTTGTACCTGTATTTTAAAGTAGTTAAATCACAATTTATTAAACAATGAAATTGTAGCAAGTAGACATTAAGAAAATATAAATATTATTACCTTGTTATGGCTTCCATTATTTTTTGATGATGCAGAATTTGATAATGCAGTTGTTTTCCTTTTCTTTCCCTAAAAAAGAACTCATTAAACAAAAACTTGAAGTATCAAAATCAAGGGTATTATATAAAATACAAATATACCATTATTCTCCTCCCTGCCCTAGTGGTTGGCCTTAAAGGTCTTACATCTGCATTCTCATTCTCCATCTGGTCTGGCATCATTTCCTATCATACAACACCAAAATAAGATTACCATCAAATAGATATATATTCTAGTAATAATACAACTACTTACAGTATCTTGGTTCACTTCTTGGGTCTCAATTGGAGGAATGTCTTGTGTTTGTGTCATCTCTTCAGGTTGTTCACCAGTTGGGATATTGTCTTCTGTTTCTGCCATCTCTGCAATGAAATCTTCTGCAAGCTTCTTCCATTTACACATGTTTTCAGTGTGACCTTTTTCTTTACAAAACTTGCAAGTGCTTTGTCTCTTCTGTTTTGGCATTACCTGCACACCTCTCTTCTTTTTACCACTTCCACCTTCATCTGCTCCCATTCTTCTCCTCATTGTGGGCCTACCACTCTTTTTCCTACCAAAGTTTGTTCTAATGGTGGTATATATCCTGTTTTTGCCCACAACTCTTCTCCATTCATGGGGCTGATTGAATATTGATAAACAGCAGTGTATGTGTTTACACTATAACATTCATGGACATAATCCTCAATGTCATCGCCTTTTGCTAGAATTGCACTAGCAGCATGCTTGCAAGGTATCCCGGATAACTCCCATTTTCTGCAATCACAAGTGTTGGCTCTCAAATCCACAGCAAATCTTGATCCATCAGCCATTGATATCTCATATCTGTGCTGACTTGACTTCAGTGGGATACACTCTTTAGAAGCATCAATTTCTTTGTAAAGAAGACCTCTAATCCTTCCACAAACTTTTCTTCCTTCCCATTTTCTCTCACAATCATCCCTTTCTTCCTCAGTCTTGTCATCATATACTCCCTCATCCACTCTAACATAGTCAGAATTGGCTTACTTCTAGCATCTATGATGGCAGCATTAATTATCTCACACATATTGTTCACCAAAGTGTCACATTTTGCACAAGTGGTGAAATGTGACCTTGACCATTGAGAAGCAGGTCTGTCTTGTAGCCATTTCAAGCACCTCTCATCTATAGCTCCAATTTTTTTCATTGCATTGTCAAAAGCAGATACAGTTGTAGCTTTGGCTGCACTCCATAATGCCTTTTTGAATGCATCTCCTTTAAAGCCAGCCAACTTCATATTCCCATGCAGGTGTCTAACACAGTATCTATTATCCACTCCAGGTAGCACATTCTCAAAAGCTGGTATCAAACCCTTTTGCTTGTCTGACATAAAGATGTAACCATCTTCCCTCCCTACAATCACATCCTCCTTTAGCAAAGTTAAAAACCATTCCCAATTCTCCTTAGTTTCTGACCCAACTACTGCATATGCCAATGGAAAAGGGTCATTATTTGGGTCCATTGCAACTGCAGTAAGCATCACTCCTGAAGCAAACCCTTTCAAATGGAAGCCATCAACACCAATCCATGGCCTGCATCCTGCTTTGAATCCCAACTTTAGTGCATTCAAGCAAATATACAACCTAGAGAATTTGTTGCCATTGTGTGTTTGCTCTACATTAAGTATTACTGTTGAGCCAGGATTCTTGTCTCTTAATGTGTTGCAGTAATCCCACAACTTGGTGTACTGAGCTGTCACATCACCCTCAATTGCTTTTAATGCCTTCTGTTTTGCCCTGTAGGCCTGATGATCAGAGATGAAACACCCAAGTTTAATAGTTGAAGTATTTTTGAAAGCTCTAACACCTTTCTTTGGTTCTGCCCTGAATTCTTCTTCAAACTTTTTTGCTAACCATCCAGACTTTACATTCTTTACATGAATAGTCCTAGCACATGTGTGATCTGCAAGGTACTCCATAATTTGGAATTGTTCTGCACCTGCAATCTTCACTGCATTAATATGCCAATCACAACCTGGTGCTTTACATCTTGCATAAATTCTTCTTGTATCATTTTTGGTAATCTTCAAGTTCCTCCCTGTCTTCACACTGTGGTTTGTGATTGCTTCCTTGAATAAGTTCTTGCTAGAGAAAATTTGTTCAAGGAAGAAATATGGTTTCTCCAATTGTGAATGCTTGAAAACAAGCCCTGTGTTAGAAACATTTTCTTCATCACCAGACTCTTCAACACTATCAAAATCAGACTCATTATCTTGGTGCATTTCATCTTCTTCACTAGATGATTCAGAACCTGATTGAAAAAGACCACCCCACTCTGCTTCACTATCAATATTTTCCTTAAATATAATATAATCCAGCTCCTCATCCTTACTATCTTCTTTCTCATAATTTGAGTCCTCCTCATCACTAGAACCTCCTTCTGCCTCATCATCTTCACTTAAAAGCTCTTTCTTCAATTTTTGTATTTGCTCCCTCATCCCACAATCTGAAATGTCTTCTTGATCAATCTCATGCTCCTGAAGCACCTCTACCTCTTTCTGTACCTGAAGCTCAGTCTGTTCCTCTCCCTCCACCTCAATCTCATGCAGCACCTCAACCTCTTCATGCACCTCAAACTCTGTTTGTATCTCACCCTCAATCTGTTCCTCTCCCTCCACCTCAATCTCATGAAGCACCTCAACCTCTTCATGCACCTCATCCTCAATCTGTTCCTCCACCTCAATCTCTTTCTGTACCCCAACCCCATTCAAAGAAACCCCTTCTGCCTCATCAAACACAGCCTCTCCTAAAATTTCTTCACCATCATTTGTTATATCTGTTTGTTCACCAACCAACCACAATTTAAACAACCTCTCATCTACACCAAGATTCATACACCTCTCAATGTCAAATATTCCTTCCACCTCCTCTAGTTTTCCCTCTTTGGTCAGCCCATAATACCTCTTATCCCCAAGATACCCCAGCTGCTCACATAACTTATCTATATAGCTAATATCTGCTCTTGTTCTAAGTACATAATCAAAAGAACTCAATGTACCTCCATTGTACTTAAGAACTCCATTCTCATCTTCAGTAATAGTTCCCCCATGTTGCAATTGCAGTGTAAAGTATTGGAGGAATGCTACGGGAGCTACAAATAACAAAATAAATAATCAACAAAAATCGACCAAATACCTTAACATTCGACCAAATACAAAAAATTGACCTTGACCACCAAAGTTCTTCACATTTACACAAAAATCAAGTTACCCACTTCTAAAATCAACAAATAACCTTATAACGAGTCATTATCCTTCACATTTAAACAAAAATCGAACAAATGACATGAGTTGGAATAGGAACAGGAACAGGAACTTACGGTAGTCAATTGCTGGGTATTTGGTGAAACGCTTGGGACGTAACATTGAGACCGTGCTTTCGTCAAAAAATTGCAGAAATCGCGTGAAAATTTGGCAAAATCGCGTGAAATTTGCAGAAATCGTCGAAATCTAGGATGAATTCGATTAGGGTTTCCGTTGTGGTGTTTTGGGGGAAAAGATGCGAAGTGTTCGTTTTTTGGGGGAAAAACCCGACTAACGGGCACGTAAACGGCACATGGCATGCGCCGTTAGACGTTAGTTAAGCCTGGGATCACATTTACAAATTTTGACATTGTTGGGACCAAAATTGCAAGAAAATTGAGATATTGAGATCAAAAGTGAAATCATGGGACCAAAATCGGGGAGGGGCGTGGTTGCTGGGACCAAAAGTGCAATTTACTCATTTTATTGCCAAAGATGTTAGGGTAATATTAAGTGTATTCAATGTATTATAAATATGGCCTCAAAGACTCAATAAAGCTTATATAAAAAAATAAAAATAAAAACTCAACAATTTTCTCTTACTTTTATAGTCGATCTTCTTGCATTCAACAACATTTAAGTTTCAGCAATTGTCATTGCTATAATTATTTGGGCTTTTATTGTTTTATCTGATTCCATTAGTCACATGAACACACAATCAATCCACCGAATATATATCGGGTAAAAATATCATGGACTAATATTTTTCTTCATATAGGCTAATATATCTCATTATATATTTCAGTTTTTTTTTAGTTAAATTCTAGTAAAAAAAATGAGTCAAAATTACCTATGTTTAACACTATAAAGAATAAACTGATCATAATGCGAGAATAATGTTTTTCTTGGCCAATAACTTAGGGAATTGTATATTTTTTTATTTTGGCAAAAGAAGGTCATTAATTTTTTTTTGCTGCAAATGTAGGCATGTAAAAAAAATCCGCACATTTAGGTCTATCGGTGAGGAAAAAAAGTCTACATTTGCCAAAAAGATATAAAAAAAATTGCCTACATTTTCCAAAAAAAAAAGGACAAAAATGTCCTACATTTATCAAACTAAAATATTATTATCCTTAAAATACAACATCAGCCTAAAAAAGTTTTTTTTTTTTTTTTTTCTTAATAATGCAGATAGATCAATATAGGTACTACTATATTAGTAAATGGGCTGAAAAAATGTTAATTTACATAAAAACTGGACTATATATATAGATAGATAGATGCTTGTTTGATAGGCAATATATGAATTGAATATTCATATACACACATGCATATAGGCATCTATAACGTGATAAATGATCCAAAGAGCAAGCTTCTAAATAATCTCTATAGTGCATCTATAGTAAACTCCATTAATCAATTATGGGGGTAAAATAAACCCCAAATACATGCATCTTAACTTCCGCACTCAATTGGTAACATTTGTGCCAAATAATATTCTTCAAATTATATAACTTGGAAATTCCAATACTCTTAGAACTCCCTCACACAATTAATAAAAAGTAACCATCTTTTTCAAGAATTTAACACCATGCATAAAATCAACTCTAAAAAAAAAAAGTTCATGAATCTGGGACTAATAGTGCATCCCATATCATGTCCATATCCAAAGAAGGCAATCTGCTTAACTGGATTCCATCCCCTTCCGAGCTTTTCATCATCTGGTCTTCTAATGTTTTTTGATCCGCTTCTGATGATGACGATGATGATAAATCTAGATCTTTCTTTTGTGTCGTCATTGCTTTTAACTTGGCTTCCAGAAGGGCCACGGTGTTGTTGTTCATCGTATTATTTGCCTTTATTTTGTGCTTTTGGTCCGGGAAATTGAGCTGCGCGTAGTCGCCACGGAGGACGTAAGCAGCCGTGTCGTAGGCGGAGGCGGCCTCCTCCGCGGTGTCGAATGTTCCCAGCCATACACGTGTCCGGTTTCTTGGGAGTCGAATCTCGGCCACCCATTTGCCCCAGTGTCTCTGCCTCACGCCCCGGAAGAGCTTCCCTTGTGATGAGGGTTTTTGGGTTTGGGGTTTTTTGGTTGAGAATTTCATGGGTTGGGTTTTGGTGGTGCTTAGCCAGTAATTTGAGTGATAGTTTGGTGTGTTTTGGTGATCAAATTGGGGCATGGAGAAAAAAGGGCTTTGATCAAATGGGTGAAAAGACTCATCTGCCCTTGTTGGAATGGATGGATCTTGTGAAAACAAGGCTATGTTGGGGAAAGATTCAAGAAAATTTAATGGGCCTCCAACATGATGATGAACATTGTTGGAGAAGGAATTTGCATGAAATTTTCTTGCAATGTTTTCTTTGGAAAAATCTGATAATTGAATATTCAGCATGGCATCGGGATGAACCTCGTTTATAGGAGAATTGGATTCTGGACTCAAGAACAAATTGAGATCGCCTAGAATATTGTTGGGATGATGATGATGATCAAATGATAATCTTGACCCTTCAATTTCCATGAAGGGTTCCATTTTAGGAAGTTTATTGTCCATGTATAAGAATGTGAAGTAGAGGTGGGAGAGAGAAAGCAAGAGGAAAGAAAGAAATGATGCAAATTGAAGCCACAATGGTATATATAGTTAATATGTTGACACTAAAGTTTTTGGAAGAATTATTTAAATATTTTATAATTAAAAGAGACTCGACATAAGAGGCTCTATATATATTATTAGGTATTCAGTTATTCGGAAATTCGTGCCCTCCAATCTCAAAATTGACACACCAATCAAGTCATCACACGTGTCCTCTTGTCTTTCCTGGTTTTTGGGATTATTATCAAATGTACATATTCTTCCATGATAGTGACAACAAAACGCTAGATTTACTTTTATTGATGGTTTTTTTTAATCAACATCATCATGTGATTTAACTATTAGCCACATGATCCCATTAATGAGCCCTTTAATTTACTTTTTTCCTTATGAAAGAGTTGTTAGTTAAAATAACATACCCTCTCTCTCTCTAACTAACTTTAATTGCTAATTAAGAGAGAGAAAGGGTGTTAAACTAATCATCTACTAATTGTAGTTATTAGGTTTTTTATCCTTAATCAAGACTGTGGTCCATTCAATGATTGGCTCTGGTTACATGTATTAGAAAAAAGCCCACAAGAAATTTAGTTAACATTATCATCAAACATCATTATGAGACAAGAAAAGTGCCTAAAATAAACTATTTTATTTGCTTAATTCGTAGGGGTATGAGGAAATCATGGGTGTCCTTTCTAATCAAATAGTAAAGAATTAGGACAAAGTCTTGAACAAGGTATTCATAATTTGGCTTTTCTTCGGGCAGGATCTCTACGTGTCCTTTCAGATGTGGTTAGAGACACTTTTCCAACTCACACAAATTAAACAACAAAAAAGAAGGGTTTAATTTGTAGCAAAAATTTCGATCCACATATATAGAGCAGAAAATTAAATTTTCACCTCCAAATTTGGGCCACAAATTATTAGAATAATAAATGTACATCGACGTAGCAGCATTCCTTCTATAGTCCATATTCACTTTCTTGATCTAAAATGTAGAGTCCTCCAAGGGGGATGAATGAGCATCTTATTGTGTTGTGTATATTTATATGTTTGAGGGGCAGTTTTGTAATTTCAATTGATGATAAAAGACCCTATAGGTAAATATTTAGAACCACTTGCACTGTGCACACCAGTTATATGATTAATATCATTCAATTAAACAAGTAAATCATTTAACTGGTGTGCACAGTGCAAGTGGTTCTAAATATTACTCCCTCCATCATCCCAGAACACATTGCGCAGTTGACTTTTCACAAAGAAAATGAATGTGAGTTAACTTATAGTATGTAAATCGATAAAAAAAAATTTTTATGAGAGTATATTGTTCACGACAAGTGCATAAAATAAAAAGAAAAATATTTTATTGTGTAATTATTAATGAAATGAGGTGCAATTTAGAGATATTTGAAGTAGTGTGAATAGTAAACTGTGCAATTTGTTCTGAGACGGGGGGAGTAATATTCAGTGAAAGTAATATCATTAGAAAAGAATATATAAATCATGGCCTCATAGGGTAGAATTACCATAGTGTCCAACTTGGAGGTGATATGAGGAACAGACAAGAGACAAAGATTCCAATCACCCTAGGTCACTTTTGTCAGTTTATCAAGTTATTCTAACATTAAACCCTAATGGTGCAGTTGTTATATACCTTAGCTGGTTATTTAAAGGGAAGTAGCACATGGTGTTGCCTAAGCTAATTAATCCTGTTTTAACCTACCTATAATTAATATTGAAGCCCAAGTTGCTCATTAAATTAAAGTTGCTTTCACCTTTATTTTTCCTTCCATCTATATCATATGCTACTTTATTCTCTGCCTTATATTTGGACTTTAAAGACAATATGTCACAATGGAATAAACAAAGATCCTTGTTTTGTAAGTACCAATTACCATATTACCACTTCACTAATTTAGTTTCCAAACAAGGTTTAGACATGATCTCAAGGTAGATATTTTTTTTACATGAGAAATCCAGTAAATTAAATAACAATTTAAGAAATATGACTATTCAAAATATCGAAGGAGAGAGGGATAGTGCTAACACCCTAGGAAGTGTGTGTCTGCAAGAAATTAGGGGGAAATTTTATTTTAGGTTTGTAACTTTTTTGGTAGCAATGGTAGAACATTATGTTTTGGATAGACATACTTAGGTCTATATATTTTAACTTTCATACATTAGATCAAATTTGTCTAGAGCACCCTAATTCGGACTAATTTTTCACGTGTTTGGCCCAATTTGGGATCATTTGTCATGTGTTTAGATGTGCCAAAATTTTAAATTTTGCAAGATCGAATGTATAAAATATTGTCAGCACATCAATATATTATCCTACAATTAATTAATTACGTATTCCCACATCATAAAACATAATTATTCCCAATGAAACTAGCTATGGTTTTATATTAAATTAGGATCGTTTGTGTCTATCTCTTTCGTACGATATTTAAAGTGTTCAAATTCAACGCATAGTGTATCTTATACAATATGAAAGGAAGAAAGAAAGAAAGAAAGATGAACAAATGATGCATGAAGTCTAAGTGTAGAAAATGACAATAGGCCCGGAATATGCTGCAGTTATAAAGTGCTCATTTTGCTTCACTTTTCCAAAATTCTCAGATGGCAAGATAACGACTTTGACATCTTCGCCAAATTAATGAACAGTAAAATTCTTTACTTCTATAAGTTGTTGCACCTTTGAATATTCATGGTACACAAAAATTAATAAAACATATATATAAAAGTTTGCTCTTTGACTAACGTGTTATTCTGATTCTGCAACATTCATAAGATTAAACTTTCAAACATTGAAATTCTTGATGTGATATATGGTTTCTTTTTAAATAAACCACCTTAAACCATGCTTATATAATCTAGCCTCTCTTCTTTCTTTTTTTCTTTTTTAAAGAGAATATAGTCATATAAATTTCAAGTTTGAAGCAGTACTCTTATATATTCTAATTATTTTATGCTTCATTTCGTAACTCATTCATTAGTATACATCACTATATATATAAATAAAATAGCATCAATGTATATAGAATGGAATGTCAGATATATATAACACCATTTTTTGCATTAAAAAAAAAAACCGACATATAGAACTAGTGGATGAAATAAATTAATACTCTAAATGATCTCAATTAAACTTGCCGATTTAATTAAAGTTCAATTTTGCAATTATATGAAATTTCCGGCACATCTAATTTACTTGCTAAATAAGGGCCCTCTTTCTTTTGGTAATTTTTTATTATTGAGGTAAAATATCTAGTTAACTGCATCTTTAAAAAAAAAAAAAATTGAATAATTCGTCGAGTAGGCATCAAAATTAATAAAAATAAAGCTCTAAAGTTACTTTAAGCTCTACTTCAAATACCATGTTTTTTCCTCAACCATATAAATAAATAAATATATAAGATTATATACATAATTTACTTATTACCCATCAATATAATGGAAACAAACTAATACTCTTCAATATAAACAATTTATATTTTTCAGTGAAAATAACTAATTAATACTCTTTAGGGGAATAATTTTTTTTTACGCCAGTAGGTTAGGGGGGGTAGCAAAAGAAGGACCACAGGTCTTCGGGCTGGCAATTTAAGGACACCAGATTTATAATGTTGCAATTTGAGGCCAAATTGGCCCGAATTGACTCTAATTGGAGCTAATTCGGGCCAACCTGGCCTCAATTTGCAAAATTTTAAACCTATGGTCCTTAAATTGTCAGCCCCAAAACCTTCCGTCCTTTTGCTACCCCCTAAGTTGTGGTCTTAAAAAATTAATCCCAAATTAGATCTAATTGGACCCAAATTCCACGTACTCGGCACATGACACCCAATATTTGGCTAGTTTATACTCGTGGAGCCCGTCCGATACCACTTTAAGAATAAATATATTTATTTATAAATATATATTTAAAACAAAATTGTAAAAATAACTATTTTGAGACATGACCCCGATTTCGGGCTATTTTATACACGTGCTTGGAACATGACCCTCCATCGGCTAAAACCAAGCATGTTGCTTATGTGTAGTTCACGTTATTCTACCTCAGCACCATTGACGGTCAAAAACTTGGGGTTGGACGGTCGAGGTGAGGGCCGGGGTGGGTAGGGACTACGGTCTAAACTTTGGGTGAAAAATGATTGGGGCGTGGGGTTGGTATGAGGAAGAAGAATTTATTTTTTTGTATTAATTTTTTAAAAATATATACTTATATTTAGAAAGGTAATAGTTATGTCTCAAATTGGTGTTGGACGGGTGCAATGTGTATAAAATATCTCGAAATCAGGGGTTAATTAGTGCTTATTCGGAATCCGTTGATAATCTGTCGGTATTTTTTACTAACGGGATACTATTTCGTTGGCATATTTAGCAACGAGCAGAATAACAATTAATGAAAAATATTCGTTGTAAATGCGTTATTAAATGCAAATTCATTTATTAGCAACATAATTTTTCCGTTGTTAAAACGTGAAAATCTTGTAATGAAAGGTAGGAAAAGAAGGACGGTAGGTCTTGGGGCTGGCAATTTAAGGACCATAGGTCTAAAATTTTGCAAATTGAGGTCAGGTTGGCCCGAATTAGCTCCAATTAGAGTCAATTCGGGCCAATTTGGCCTCAAATTGCAACATTTTAAATCTGATGTCCTTAAATTGTCAGCCCGAAGACCTGTAGTCCTTCTTTTGCTACCCCCCCTAGGCCCTAACCTACTGGCCTTAAAAAAAATTATTCCCTACGCTTTAGTAAAAACAACTAGTACTCTTCAATGGTTAATGTATGAACCATTTTTACTCTATATTTTGTCATATATAAAATGATAGATGTCCAGTTCTAGATAATTTTGATATTATTTTGTATGCTATGAGTTCTTGACCAAGGCTTCTATTACGGCATAATATACTATGTGTTTCGACCAATTCTAATATTAGTACGATCACTATTATTTTAAATTGGACTATGGCTCTGTCACTTGAGGTGAGTATAGGACCTCGATGTGGATATTAAAATTGTGTTTGATAATCTAATTCGATTTTTGGTAATTATTTGATTGAAAGGAAACCTTCTTATGCGTCTAGTTCATAGAAATGTCAATATTATTATTATGACACATTGTTTTACTAAAGAATCTCCTTCTTTTTCAAAAAAAAAAAAATTGTTGTTGGGTGGAGTTTTGATAGCTTTACCTCTTAGTTTTAAAATTTATCGACAGATCCTTAATTACGTTATCCAAGACTAGAGGGCAACTTCATTATATTATAAAACCTACTCGTAACCACTTTAGCCCTTCTTAATTAAATAAATTACTCCTATATTGTTTTAATTTTTACTCTAAGTCAATGTCACGTTCTTTATATTTCCGAGAAGGAATAAAACCCATAATACTCCTATATTTTACGCAATTCCAGCGTTCACTTTGAAAATATATAATGAAATGAATAAGATTAAACGTCTTCCAATTAAGCCCCGCTCAGGATAAGAATAAATATGCAAATAAAAGGGGATTTTTTTTTCCATATATAATTAATAAAAAGAAAAGTTGAAAAGTGAGCAATGCATCCTTTTGGAATCTCTCTTGTCCAAATTATTCTTACTTTTATTGCACTCCACTTGCTCCTTGCTTTCTAGCAAAAAAACATACACACGATTTTTATCTTGAGAAGGTCGAGAATCTATCTTGGTGTTCTCACAACCATTCGAAAAAGAATCAAATGCAATATCAATCTGATCATATCATGCGAAAAAAGGACTATTTCAATAGTTTTTGTCAAAATCGATCGCCCGCAAATTTTTTGATTTTAAGATATATATAAATCGAGGACCTTAATTAAGACTACGTAAAATTCTACTTGGGGTGCATAATACGTCGTTAATTAATTTATAAAATACTCGTAAATTATTATATCTGAGTCAATTAGTTAACTTAGTTCAAAAATGAAAACATAGTTCAAGAATTAATATAAGGGGATAATATTTCTCGATAGCGTAGATCTTGTGTGAGACTGTCTCATGTCGTAAGAATGTAGAATAAAGTGTAAATTGGGCATGACGCATTAACATTTTTAATATGGGTGAGTGTTAATTTGTGTTGTCTCATGTCATGAGACGGTCACACGCAAGTTTTTGCCTTATCATTTATGTAGGGATCGAGATTATGTTTAATTAATGACAACAATATTATGAATCTGTGAATGTAAAATATTATATATGTTTAAAAAAATTAAATATAGGACAATCGAGCCAGAATAAGTCCAATTCGACTGAAGTATCACGTGAGTTGCCAATTGTGCAATTCACGCGCGATTGAACCCGATTTTGGCTAATTCAGCTCAACTTTGTTTTGTATTTACAAATTTTAAAATATAGTGATTTGCATTCACATACACATAAAATTATTGTTCTTGCGACCCTAAAAAAAATTCCCATTAATATAATGTTATTAATTTTGTCCACATTAGCAGCATTAGTTTTGTGAATTATTTAAAGGAAGTACGCATGTACATAAATTGCAAAATACTTAGATAACCAGCAAACTCTGAGTAAAGAAAATTATCATTTCCTGCAAAGCTCAGTTGTACTTGCCCCCTACCCTCATCAACACCATCATGTCTTCCACCAATTAATAACCTAATTATGATTAAGACATACTGCACTTTTTCATTATTCTAATAAATCAAGATTAGAGCTGTTTAATTAATATTATCGTTTCAGTTAAGACAACTAAACATTGAGAAGAAAAATTGTGGTCCAAATTAGTCGCCAAATGTCAAAACAAAAGTTAGGTACAGGTGGAAAAAAAATGCCAGGAAATTGTTGTTTTTATTCATTTTTCTAACAAATGGGGTATAATTTCAAAATAACGACTATTAATCGCTAGATGACCACTAATGAATTTCCATTTATATATACTATTCCTGTGTTCGAAAAATAGTCCTGTTTTTTTTCACGTGGTATAATGCGATATATCGGAAGATATTACGAGGTTTTCTGAGGTCCGTTTTTTAATAAAAGGATCACTTATGGAAAGTATGTGAAACGAATTTTCCATTAACGATCAGTTTATTAAGATGCGAATCTCAGAAAATCATGTAATACTCTCTGATATATCGCATTAAACAACGTGAAAAAAACAGGACTATTATAAATTTTTGTATGAGGCGGTAATATATAAAACGAGTATTTTATTTATTAATGTGTTACTTAATTACTCATTTTTCTTGATTAATTTTGTCTAGCTATCTCACATGAAAATCTCTTTATCATGCATTTTATGGTCATACAAAAAAGTGCTTAAACATCAACATATAATATACCTTTTTTTATTTAATTAACTATTTTATATATTAATTTAGTCCAACCATGCCTAGGCCCTAGCTTGTTCAAAATGACAGCATACTATATTTATTAATGTAGCAGCCATTCCAATCCCAACAGCTCCATTAGCTAGAAATGTCCTTTTCTTTGTATTACTAAATACTAACTTTCATTCTACAATTATGTTTTTTTTAATCTCGCATGCTAAAACCTAAATAAATTAATATGCATAACTCTAATCCATCCATTTAATATTATATTACAACAATAAATATATTATAAAGAAGCGTTGACTATACCCATTATAGGAGATGGTAACGCTGCAACCACTCACCGATCGAAGAGGTTCATTTTTAGGGCTATTAAGGATGATGATTAAAATAAGAAAAGTGGACACAAACAAAAATATTTAATTAATTGTCCTCAAATTAAATGGGATGGTCCCAAAATGATGACACGAACATCACTAAATAAAAATAAAATAAAAATTAGAACCCTAAGTTGAAACTCTATGTTGTAGAGTGATTTGTTGATCAAACAAACTTACTTAAATATATATAGAACGCAACAAAAATTGGGAAGAATTATGGGGTGATTTGTTGGGAGGTATAGAGATTGTAAGGAATGAGAAATTAGTGTTTACTCTATGGGCAAGATTAGGGGTGGAGCAAATACCGAAAATACCGGTATACCACATTTACCATACCAAAAAACACCGAATTTATCAAAAATTTCGGTATACCGTAATTTTCGGTACGGTATCGGTATGAATATTTAGAAAATTCCGGTATTTGGTATCATACCGAAATACCAAAATATTTTCGGTATACCCAAGGATGAAAATATCGATCGCAAGTAATATCGCAACCTTAAATTTACGGATATATCAATGGATATATCGATATCACCATTTTTTTTGAAAAAAAGACGGAAACTTTATTAAAATTCTGGAAATTTTACATGAAATTTTAGGGAGTATTATAATATGATATTATGCATATGTTCCATTTAAAAATACATGTTTAAAGTAGGCATATAGATAATAAACTATATAAACACTGTTCAACGTAAAAAAAAATCGAAAATATAATACTTAATACTATACAATACAATAAAAGATATAAATTCATAATATATTACAATATAAGATATAATGCATAATATAATACAAGATTATGAATATTACATGATACAGTACACTTAGTACCAAAATGATGAC
Organism: Ballota nigra; assembly: GCA_947034835.1. Taxonomy (NCBI): domain Eukaryota; kingdom Viridiplantae; phylum Streptophyta; class Magnoliopsida; order Lamiales; family Lamiaceae; genus Ballota; species Ballota nigra. Next base: position 120,344,966 of record OX344721.1, on the reverse strand, counting down.
CTATGAGGTTCAAATACAGAGTATGTAATGTCATCTTTGTCCAAATAAAATTGACACCAACTCATTATATTGGAGTAATCCTAGATAAAGGGTATTAGTTGATGACTTATTAGTTGTTTTTACTAAATAATATTAGTTTTAGAGGGTATTAGTTGTATTCACTGATGGGTACGATGAACATTATTTATTTAACTAAAGCGTATCAGTTGGTTACTTACACTAAAGAGTATTAATTGATTACACTAAAAAGTATTGTAAAGTGATTCATATATGAGCCAATTTCACTCTATACATACTCACTTTAATGCTAAATCAACTTAGAAAAATAATAAATATATAAACACATAAAATAATAAACATAAAAAAATAAACACAAAAAAATCGCGATATTTTTATATATCCGCGATATTTTGCGATATATCTGCGATATTTCCCGATACTCATTCATTTTTGTACTACAAGTGAACCGATATCGATATCGATAACTTGCGATATATCGCGATATATTCGCGATACGCTGTAAAAAATACATTGCACCCCAATATCCGTATCCCAATCACCACAAAAATAAGTGGATTTAAAGAGGGTTTTGGAGAGGGTTTTAAAGAGGGAATTGAAGATAGAGAGGGTATTGAAGAGGGAAATGTTTTCTCTCCAAAATGCTCGTCGTCAATCTGTACACGAGGAAAAAAAGAATCCCTCGAAAAATAGAGAGGGTTTTAAAGAGGAATTTCGTATGGGACCGGACGAGGGAAAATTTTCCTCGACAACAGTTTCCTCGGCTAAGCCCTCGGGGAGGGCGAGGGAATAAACCCTCGGAAACTGAGCACGAGGGAAAAATCCCTCGGCTAAGCTAACGTGACATGCGGGCATTAGGCGAGGGTAATTCCCTCGCATACTTCCCTCGTGTAATGTGCACCCGAAAAAAAAAAATTCGTGGGTTTAGAACCCACGACCTCAAGCACAACCCCTCCCCCGTGGATCCGCTAGGCTAGCACCCACCCACTCTAAGCTGAAATTGGGCAAAATTCGCCCCCCTCGAGTTTTGAACACGCGACCTCCATGTATGCAGAGACCTTGCGTGTTTCGCCATGCCGCTTGGACAAAGCTATTTACTTGTTATATTTTAGGGTGTAATATATATGTTTAATATATTTTCTGTTATATATTTTAAATATAATACTACTTTATATTAATTGTTTGTTATACTTTATATGATAATTATTATTACATATAAAATTAAACTATCACTTGTATATATTATTTTCATTATTGATCGTTTTTAATTTAAAAATCAATATAACTTTAAAATAAATATTTTTTTAATTATTTTTCACTATTTACTATCATGTGTACACTAATACACATATATTGATTGTTTTTGTTTTTAAAAATAAATATTTTTTTAATTTATTTTTACTATTTACTAATATGTGTACACATATACACATATATTGATCGTTATTTTATTTAAAAATTAATAAAATTAAAAAAAGTACTTTTCAAATTCATTTTCACTATTTACTATTATGTGTACACTAATACACTAATACATATATATTTATTTTCACTATTTACTAATATGTGTACACATATAGAGTTTGTTTTTTTTTTAAATTAATAAAATTTTAAAATAAATATTTTTTAAATTGTTTTTCACTAAAATCAATAATAATAATAACAAACCAACATATATAGTTACAATTATATCCAGACATATAAATTAAAATATCCACACATGCTCAAATATTCAGACAATTAAATCTAGATAAACAGTAAAATCTTAAACCAATATATATAGTTCCAAAACACGATCAAATATTCATGACATCCTAACTCTCATCATCATCATCATCATCATCATCATCATCATCATCATCATCATCATCATCATCATCACCACCTCCTCTTTCATTTCCAGAATAATTACCCCTCGGAGGGTAACCAGAATATGCACCTCTTTCAAGTAGGTCTACAAATCCAGTTGGAGATATGGAATTACGACAAGACGGGGAAGGACCAGAAGCTGGAGGACGAGCAGGAGAGGCCTGAGGATAAGGAGCGGCGGGAAAACCACTAGGAGGAACAACACTAGAAGGACCGGTGGGAGGATAAGGGGTGTAACCAGGGGCGGGAGGATAAGAAGGATAAGCTGAGTAAGGAGGATATGAAGTAGCTGGTTGGGAAAACCCACTAGGTAGGTTTCCCTGATGGCCTTGCATCTACGCCATCATCTGGTTGTGCACTTCCTGATGCAAGTTTTCGTTATACTGTCTCTGTTGCTCTGCCAGCATTCTTTCATATCTCGTGCGCTCTTCAGCCAACAAACGATCAACATCTCTTTAGTCATAGCCGCCAATGTGTGTGCCAGATGATGTCCCGTTTGGGCCAGATTGTATGCGCATCGTCTTCATTTGACCGAGACCCCTAACTTTTCCGTGTTCTGGCCTCACTGTCTCAGCATACGCTTGACTCAATTGGTTCAAGCGCTCATCTTCGTCAGTTGGAGGCGGTAATTGCGAGACTCGTTCCTCCACGGAGCCCTAGACATACAAAAATTGTGTAAATGAAAAAGTATACAAACGTGTTATTTATATTTATAATGTTAATGTAAAACACTTACAATTATTCCAGCAATTCCCCCATACGTGTACTCCCCTTCCCCACAGTTGTGGAAATATTGCACAATTTTCCATTCAGTTGGGAGCTGGTTATATTTCTTCTCATGTATTCCAAAAAATTCGGGTTATGTATAATCAAGTAATTAAAATCTCCCTATGTTGTAGTGCAGGATTACTTACTTACGTATTCCTCAGTCCATTGTGCAACTCCTTTTGCCCCTCCTTTATGTTTTGAAAGGCCTCTTCCTCCGACCGCAGATAAGCGGTTTGCCCTACACTGGTTGCTTTTTCTAATGACTTTGGACAATTGCCAGTACTCGAGTAGTGCAGTCCAGAATATCGGCTCCCACGGTGGGTTTTTTCCTTCATGTCGATGGATCCTCTTCCAAAGACTGAGGAGATCCGTGAATCGTTCTCTAGACCTCTGGATGAACAGCTTTTTAATTACCACAGTATATTCCATCGTCGGATCCCAGTAGGTCTCCCTCTGAAGAAAATATATACAATCACGTTATTTTAATTAAGTAAAAATGTAGACATACATATAATACTACCTACTTAACAAAATTTACAATTACCTGGAATGTCTCCCACCACTCTTTCCTCCTTCCTTCTGACACCAACTTATATGTGAACCCGCTAATCTCCATTCGACGGGACATGATGTTCCGAATCAACCTTGAAACAACATTTGAGGGCATCAATCTGTAGAAACGTTGTTTCACATTGATATATATTTTAATAAAATTAAATAAAAAAGAAAAAATTATATTTAACATACACATTATGATACGTATAAATGCGTAGCCGGTTTGGACGAGGTGCATGGTTGGCGAGCTCTTCCGCAGTTTCCGGAACGACAGGGTCATCCTCAACCATTTCTGGTACTTCATCCTAATTCTGCAAATCAGGAACCGATACTCTTCCGGTTTGTGAGGAGGATCCCCAAAAGCTGCGTCGACCCGTATTTATTTCCGATGTTTCCATCTGTATTTAACAATTACAGTTATAACATGTGTACAAGATATTTTATATAACAACTAAAAAGAGTTGTACCGGTTCTCTCTCTTGGTCCGACTCTGGTGTACGAGAGGACGATCGTCGTCCACCGAACAAGTTACGGATACGGCTACCTCCAACCATCTGTATACATAGCACATTAATACATTAATTAACAATGTAAAATTAAAACATGTATAGATAAGAATTAAAACAAACAAATTCATCGATACATCAATTAAAACAAACAAACACAACAAATACAAAATCCATCAATTAATTAAAATAAGCAAACACATCAGTACATCAAGCGTACACAATATATAACAATATCAATTCATCAATTCATCTATCTTCTTCATCTTCTTCATCTTCTTCTTCATCATCATCTTCTTCATCTTCTTCTTCATCATCATCTTCTTCATCTTCTTCTTCATCATCATCTTCTTCATCTTCTTCTTCTTCATCATCTTCTTCATCTTCTTCATCATTTTCAACATCTTCTTCACCTTCTTCCTCTTCTTCATTCTCTACCTCAATTAGTGCAGCGTCAAAATCAGCCAAAACGACAGGATCATCATCTATTTGCACATTCATCTGAGATATTATACCATCCTCTTGAAATGGGAGAAGCTCTGGTTCACTCTTTCTATCGACTTCCACTAAGGATCGCGCCTTGGTGGTGCAAACTACCCACCACTCTCGACCCGATTGGACAGATGCACCGGGATACTCGCAATAGTAAACCTGAGTAGCTTGACTTGCAAGCACGAATGGATCATAACGACCGTACCGTCCTCTTGGATTAATGTCCACCAGTTTATACTCAGGATGTATTCTTGTTCCCCTCGGCACAGTAGGATCAAACCACTGACATTTGAACAGAACAACTTTTTTTTCAGTAAGTCCAGGGTATTCCAAAACCACTACTTCCTCGAGTATCCTATAGAAATTATTTTCATTGGAATCATAGTTTGTTCCTTTAATGCAAATTCCACTGTTCATGGTTGCTTTAGAGGCATCATAATCTCGTGTGTGAAATTTGAAACCATTCACGTAATGTCCAGGGTACGTGGTGACAATACTGCTAGGACCGCCGGTGAGAGCACGTATAAACTGGTCCTGAATACGATTTCTCTCCACCTATATTTTAAAATTTTACGATATATATTCCATTATATATAAAAACTAATAATAACAAGTTACTTATACATATCACTTACAAGTTGTTCAAACCACGATGCAAATTCCATTTGAAGCACATCGTCTTTTTCAGCACCTAATAGATTTGGTTGAACAAGCAGTAGTTGCTCAAAAAACACACTACATATGATTGAGGCACAAATTAGAAGATAAATAACAACTTAAGTTTCCACTAAGAGGTAGGTTAACTTACGCAATATACGGTTGCACCTCATTGCAATACATGTGAGCAACTTGCTATTTAAGTCTACAATCCATCTTTTACCCTTCTTTCCAAGATGTGTACCAGGAGGCACAAATAGCGAAAGATTACCTTCAACTGCTTCGGGTACTTCACGACCGCTGAAATTGCGAGGTACATTGTGTCGCCTCGTCAGCACATGGTCCTTAAAATAATGAGAACAAAACATTGATGCTTCTTTTGTTAAATAAGCATTTGCAATTGAAGCTTCCACATGCGCCTTGTTACCCACACTTAACTTTAAATTGTGAAGATACCTAATTCAAGGTCCACAGATGAGCTATTGTAATTCTCGAACGAGATTATATTAAAAATAAACAGGTAAATTAATAGATTACCTGTCAAATGGGTACATCCATCTGTATTGTACTGGACCAGCGATCTTTGCCTCATATGCAAGATGGACAGGTAGATGCTCTATTGAATTAAAGAAGTTGGGTGAAAATATTCGTTCCAACTTGCACAAGATGTCTGGGGTGTCATGGTCCAACCTAGTCATGTTTTCCACTGTAATGGTCCTAGATGTTAACTCCTTGAAAAACAAACTAATTTCAGTGATAGCTTTCCAAATGTTGGTCGGCAATAATTCACGGAAAGCAATTGGAAGCAGTCTCTGCATAAACACGTGACAATCATGACTCTTCATTCCAAACATCTTCAATTTGCTCCAGTCTATGCAACGAGACATATTGGACACATAATCATCAGGGAATTTCAACTCATCTACCCACTTGCAAACAATATCTCTCTGTCTCTTATCAAGTGAATAAGCAGCTTTGGGGTACTTTCATGTATCTGGACATCTCTGCAACGAGGGTCGACGACAGTATTCATTGAGCTCATCCCTAGATTTATTTGTGTCCTTCGTTTTCCCTTCCACATTCATCACCGTGTTTAAGAGATTATCAAACACATTTTTTCGATGTGCATCACATCCAAATTGTGTCGGATCAACAGCGCACTCCAGTACGGTAAATCCCAGAAAATGCTCTTCTTCTTCCAAACCCCATCTAGAACTTTGTTGTGAGCATCAACACCCTCTTCCGTAACTTTCATAAATCCAATCCAATTAATTTCCTCAAGGATCGAAACACTTGTACGGAAGGGCGGTGGATCATCATCAATTGTTTTGTTCTTTCTGAATACAGTCTTGTTCCTTCGATACAGATGATATCTGGGTAAAAACTTACGATGGTTGTCAAACCACGACTGCTTTCGACTGAGCCTCAAAGTGAAAGCATATGTGTATTCTGCACAATATGGACAAGCAAGCCTTCCAGATGTGTTCCATCAAGACAACATCGAGTAGGCTGGAAAGTCACTTATGGTCCAGATTAGTGCAGCTCGCATCAAAAAAAATTGCTTTGTAGCAATATCGTACGTTACCACTCCATATTCCCATAAAATTATCAAATCACAGATCAATGGTTGTAAAAATACATCCAATTTATCCTTTGGATTTTTTGGACCAGGCACTAGAACCGTAAGAAACATGAATTGATCCTTCATGCACATCCATGGCAGTAGATTGTACGGCGTCAGTATCACCAGCCATGAGGAGTATTGTTTCCCCGACTGCCCAAACGGCTGAAAACCATCGGTGCTCAAGTCCAACCTCACGTTCCGAAATTCTGATGTAAATTCAGGATACGACTGGTCCAAGTGTTTCCAAGCCTGCGAGTCTGCAGGGTGACGCATAACACCGGACTGATCATTATTAGAGCAACTTGCATGCCATGTCATGTTGGTCCCAAAAATGTTATCCAGCGGAAAGCGTTTTGAAGTATTTTTAAGAAAACCTTTTAAAAGATAGTGCTAAAAAAATAAATGCAGAAATCTAAAAAGCATAAAGTAGAGAACACCGGATTTATAGTGGTTCGGACCAACTTGTCCTACGTCCACTCTCCCTTTCTCCAAAGGGGACTTACTCTCCAACCAACGTACTCACGAATCACTGGAATTTGGAAGTACCAGCTCCTTCATACAACTGCTTACAACAACCTTTCTATATAGATGAACAGGTTGAGTAAAGCTCCAACTAGAACTCCTAAAGAGTATATATAGTACTTGAAAGAACAAGGTGAGTGGGTGGAAGAGTTCGAGTGTCTTTGTGTGCTCTCGCGCGACTCTTGTCTCAAATGAACTCATCCAAGCACTCATATTTATAGTTGTAGGAATTAACTAGCCGTTGGAAGCTAGCAATTCAAACAACCATAATTGGAGGAATATAATCAATCAAAGATTGATTATATGATTGATTAGTTGACTTTCAATCAAGCAATCAATCAATCAGATCCTCCATCAGTTGACTCTCCAGATTGCTTCTTCTCTATCAATGATCTCCAAAATCTCCTTGTCTCCAGATTACACGCAGCCTCCATGTGGGTGAACTAATCCGTCTCCCTCATCTGGTCAGCACTCGTCTGGTCTGGGGTCTTCTGGTCTGGTCTGGTCTGGTAACACTTCTGCTCTGAACCTCATCTGGGAGAGGTCTTCTGGTCAGACTCCTCTGGTCAGGCTCCTCTGGTCAGACTCCTCTGGTCAGGCTCCTCTGGCAAACTCCTCTGGTCAGACTCCTCTGGTCAGACTCCTCTGGTCAGACTCCTCTGGCAGACTCCTCTGGTCAGACTCCTCTGGTCAGGCTCCTCTAGACCTCATCTGCTCTGGTGACTCTTCTGCTCTAGTCTGGACACCTCATCTGGTCACCTCATCTGGTCTGCACAGATTTCTTCCTCCTTAACCAAAGACCTATTCTAGACTAATCTGTAGCTGACTAACAGGTTCAGCTAGTCCTATTACAAGTTCTTGTTTTAACATCTTCAAAACATCTAATCTATATCCTAACATGTCATATCCTTCACAGTTGCATTAGACTGATGCAATCTTTGCAGTCTAGGGATGATGGAAAAGTAGAACATCTCCTTGAAAGGACTCTTCTTTTTCAGTCGACCATTCACATCGTATCTAGCGGGTTTGAACCGTGGCCGACCGCAAAACTTACAATATTCAAGATCGTTGTATGCACCCCAATATAACATACAATTCTCTGCACAACAGTCGATCCTCTCCACAGGAAGCCCCATCTCACCCATCAACTGTTTGCTATCGGAAAACTTTATGGGCACCAAATTATCCGGAGGACAGATCTCACGAACCAAGTCAACGATTTGATTATAACCCCTTTCAGATAGTCTGTTTTCAGTTTTAATGTTCAGCATACGGGCATTGAATGACAGTTGCGAGTGTGATTCACAGCCAGGATACAAATCCCGATCCACAGCACGAAGCATATCTTAAAACTGTGCAGCATATTGATTAGGGGGTTCCTCAACAGGCGGCCCATCATCCACATTTCTGAAGTGGGGACCGGAAGTTAAATCTGTGATCATATCGTGGTAAGAGCTAGATCCTGCTGTCTCATCAACCATCCCGTGAGAAGCCGACGCCTGATCAATGTATTGATGTGGAATTTGACCCCAATTTTCCTCACCGTGAAAAACTCAATTGTAATAATTTGGCATTAAACCATTTCTATACAAATGAGCTTTCACATCATCGGGGTACTGAAACGTCTTATTCCTACATTTAAATTTGTTGCAGGGACACCTAATTGACTTGAAGCGAATATACTAACTTCTACTAGTCGTTACCCCGCAAGCGAACGAGTTCACTGTAGCAAGAGTAAGTATAACGGCCAAGTATATCGAACCCACGAGATGGAGTCTATGCGAACAGATCCCTGAAGATCTACGCGTCGTAGCTAATATGAGTGTAATATTTTTTTGGGTTTTTTGAAAGATTAATGAAAAGACTAAAATAAACTAATTATACTAACGAACGAAGAAACGAATTACTAAGGGTTGTTTTCAAATGTGAGATGGTGATGCTCAGGATAGGAATCCCTACGTATACTAACGGAGCGGGTACATAATCAAAATAACTGTGACGCGCAAGAAATAACCTAAGTAAAAGAATGCAAGGTGAAAGCTCAAGATTCTAAATCCTAATACTTTACCCTAACACTCGACTTCACTAATCCACTAGCAAGTTAATAGATTGTGCTTAATTAATGAGACCCTAATTTAACTACGGTGATGCGGTCGTCCTCCTTCGCTAAACTGGTAGATGAATTAACCCTTCCTAAACCCTCTAGTTAAGTCTACTCGTTGTTAAAGAGTGATACGGTCGTCCTCTCTCTAACACCTTTCGAACGAAATTCAAAAGTAAAGTCTAGATTAATTTTAAGAATTCATTAACCAAGAGAATTAAAACCTAACGTCACAAGTTACACTAATTACGTACCCACAACCTACTTCTACGAGTTCATCCTTCCCCAAGCATGCAAGGGTTTTAGCTAGACATAGGTTTAACATAAATAATAGCAATTAAATAAGTAACAAATATGAACATGATAGTTAAGACGAAAAAGGAATCAAACATAAACTAGGGTTTAACGAAATTAAGAATAACTGAAATTAACTCGAAAAAATAAGTCTCAACGTGTTCAAGAACGAAAATATAACGAAAAGAAACTAAAAAGTAAGATCGTAATTTGAATTCGTAATGGAAACCTCAAAAACGTAATCGTAAACTTGCTTCTCTTCTTCCTCTCCAAAAACGAACTCTAAAACTCTAAAACTATCTCGTGAAGTGTCGTATCCTCTAAAAACATGCTTGAGACGAATATATATATGCACGGGCCGAATCGTGAACTCATGGGCCGAAAAACGCCTTTGAAAACGTGAAAATTGAAGGCGCTCGAGCAGGCCTGCTCGAGCGGTCGCGCTCGAGCATGGAGCTCGAATGAAACAAGTGCTCGAGCGCTCGCACTCGAGCTGCTCGAATGGTGGAATTCTTCTGCATGTTTTAGGGTGCTCGAGCAACACGCTCGAGCGGTGGTGCTCGAGCTGCTCGAATGCTCAAACTTTTCTGTATGTTTTGGGCGCTCGAGCAACGTGCTCGAGTGCTTTACTCGAATGCTCCCAAAATTCCTCCAAATAGCACTTTTCTTCTTCAACACTAACACCAATCGTATTTCTTCGATATCTTCTCATCCGGGCATCCGTTTGAGACGATTCAAAGTCCTACGAACTCCGTTCTTCGCCTTCGATTCACCTACGAGCATCAAAGAGACAAATTCATCAATGTAGAGAAATAATGCTCAATTGACTCCAAATACTCGACAAAATCGGCCAAAATTAGGGTATTTCAAGTGACGAATCATGACAATTTCACGCCTAATCAACCCCCGCAAACTTACCATGTTGCTTGTCCTCAAGCAACGAAATAACAAGTCAAGTGAAATTGTTAGGAATGAGTCAAAGAATCAATCAGGCAAGCAAATGAACTCGAGCTTCAAATATCAATCACACGTATACTCACTCACTTTCCTTCGTCATACTCATGCAACAATAACAAGAAAAACCAATATCAAGCATGGATGTGCACTCAACGATGTGTTTCGCTCCCTCACAAGTGTATATCAATGATCAAGGGACTCACTCAAACAATCAATCACTCAAATTGGCATCCATGGGCTTGTAAGTGCTCTTAACTTCGACCATACTCTAGAAATCAATGCCGAATCAAAAAGGACTTTCTCAAGGTTGTAATGTAGGCTCTTTGGACAGGTGGGATAACAATATGGTAAAGTGACTAAAGTGAATGGAGAATAGAAGATCAAACTTCGGTACTTCGAGATAAGGAACAGTCTACTTCAAACATATTCAATCAACAAACTTTCAATTCCAATTCTCTCAACACTTCAATTTTTTTTTCTTTCTCACTCTTTCACTTTTTTTTCAATCACTTCACTTTTTTTTTTTTTTTTGCACAAACACATGAGCTCATTTTTTCTTTTGTTCATTCTCAATTTTTTTTTCTTTTTCCCACATCTCATAACTTCATCACTCCTTATTCTCATATTCACTCAACGAACAACCTTTTCCTTTTTCAACTCAATTCACTCCCTTCACATTCACACTTTCCTATTCTCCACTCAAATTGGGACAAAAAGGCTTAGGAATTGGAATAGTGTTCATATGTGCTAGCAAATATAATAGGCTTTAGGCTCAAAGGGGCTAACAAGGGATTCAATGTCATTGGTAAGGAAAATTTTGGCTAAGTGACTCAATAAAATCAAAGATGGCCTAAGAACTTATTCGGCATATCAAACTAGATACAATCAAGAAACAAGAGCACACACAAGTTCTAGCATCCTCTAAGGTGATGATTCACTCACAAACGAAGAGATTCATTCATATATCAAAATCTCATAAGGCTCAAGTCTCTCGGCTTTCACATCCATGCTAGTCCTAGTGAATTCTCACTCTCATCACACAAGCACTCAAAAGGAAAACTCGTAAGTATATTAGTTCTCTCTCAAATCCACTCTAACTCAACTACTCACACAAAACAATTCTTAACTCAACCTCACAATTCTACTCTACTCATCAAACATGCTCAAGAATAACAACTAATAAGTAGAAGGGGTCAATAAGCACAAAATAAATCAGATATGTCACTGAATTCAACAATCAAGCACAACCCAAAATTCTGAATACAATTCATCACAAGCCCTCAATCAATTCAAATCACTCAAACAATTAAGCTCACACAAGCAAAAAGAAGAAAAGGAAATAAAATAAAGAAAAAGAAAAACAAAAGAGCAGAAACTGGGGGGACTCCCCGTGACCCTCAAGCATCAGGAGGCGGTGGTGGGCGATAGCTAGGGTGGTCTGATCCTAAATGGGAGACAAAGAGTGCCTCCATCCATCTCCTCAAATCTGAAACCTCGGATCGAACCTCCTGAAATTCCCCTCGTACACTCATCGCTTCCGTGTACCACTGGTTTTGGGTAGTACGAAGATCCGTGACTTCGGTTCGCAGGTCCCGAATGTCGGTCCTCATACCATCCCACTCACTCTGGGTCGGGTACCACGGCTCCGGAGTAGCTACGTGAGGTGGCTCCATCTCCATCTCCATCTCGTGCGGGCCTTCACCCGCTGCTTCTTCCTCCTCAGTCGGTCCCGCTTCGTACTCTTGTTCCTCCTCTTCTTGCAAATCCGCTACTCCACTTGCTCCCGCTCCGCTTGTGCCGGCACCACTCGTTCCTTCGCTTCGATTCCTCTTCACCGGCCTCACCTCTCGAAGTCCTCGGCTGTCAACCTCCGCCGTATACTTACCACTAATGGCGAGGTGCTGCTCTCCATTCATGTCTATGTTGTGCTTCTTCTTCCCAACCAGAGTCACGAGCTTTTTGTTCGGCAACTGGAAGAGGTTGTCATCCTTGAATCTGATGCAGTAGCTGCCAAGCCAATATTCGAACATGAGAGTGTTGTTCATCTGTTCGAACACTAAGTCCATGCCTGGCAAAGGACCCGAACAAGGCTCAAAACCAAGGCTCTTCATGAAAACCGAAATTAGCCCTCCTCCTCGAACCTTCGAAGTCCTAGAGCCGAGTTTGAAGGGGGCCTCGTAGTGGTGCTCTAGGAAGTCTCTCCCAAAATCATGATCCTTGGTGTACAAGAGACACCAGATCCCATAGAGCTGCTTGCTCATCACGGTTCCCATCTCAGAGCGGGCGTAGATCGTGTTTCCAAGGATTCGCTCCAAGTACCTAATGACTGGATTTCTTATCGCTGATGCTCGTGCATACTGGCCTCTATAATCCCCCGACATTCCTCCCGTGATGTCCTTCCAAAAGCCATTTGCATTGTACGACTTCGACACACGGTTCGGCCGAGGTAACGCTGGGAGCCCAAATGCGAGGTTGACAGACCCAACCTCACAGTATTGTCAGTCATTTTGATACTTGAATTTGAACGAGTTCTCGCCCGTCTTCTCGACAGTAGCGAGAAACTGTTCAACTAAGTCTGCGTTTGTTTCCATATAGAGCAGCATGTCAAAGAATTCCGCCATATTGTTCCTCACGAAGATTCTCCTTATCTCTTCTTCTATTCCCAACTCTCTCATGAAGCTGACACTTGGTCTCCGAGTCTTTTCTACCTTTCCCGTGATCAAGCTCCATCTATAGGCGATGTACCTCCAACTACCTTGGTAGTCCAGGTTGTTCCACCTTGAGGGCAACAAACTCTTTCTTCTCAGATCATTCGTGAGTTCCTCCAACTCGGTCATGCTCAATATTCTATCCTCGTTCTTCTTCGGTGCCATAGTACCTGAGACAACATAGAGCAATTCAAATTCATTCATATCATTCACTTCCACACATCTCAAGTAGTACTCTCAATTCCCATTTCTCACAATCTCAACTTGAGTTAACTCACTCAATTCAAATCACATGCCTTCATCTCAAAGTTCTCAAGTAAATTCCAAACAATTCATCATTTACAACTCAACAATGCCTATAATCGAGTCTATCATGAAGTAACATTACCCCAAAATTGTGTAATTTACATGCTCAAGACTCAATTCCTACCTATTCATGCTCAATCAATCTCAATTCACAACAATTTCATCTCAAAATGCAAAACCCATATCATTTCCTCAAATTCCTACTTTCTCACTCTAGAAATTCACTCATTCTACACATTCAATCATTAAATTGAAAGTAAAATTAGCAAACCCATAGCATATTGTCCACATTCATTAACAAGGAATCAAGAATCAATGAATACTTGCAAAATCCCCAAAATTTTCGAACTCAAGAACCCTAGTTCTTCAATTCATGCCTAAATCATGCTTCAAACAATGAATTGAAAGACAAAAGTTAGAAAGCACATACCTTTCTTGAGGAAATACGTGAAATTCGTGAAGAAATCGAATGAAATTAGGAATAATTCGTTGGAATCGTTCGTACTCGCTCAAATCAGCCCAAATTCGCCCCTCCAAGTGTATGTAAATGTGTGAAAACGTGTGAAAGGGGTATTTATAGAGTGGGCAAAACCTGGGCCGAAACCCGCGACCCGCTCGAGCGGTCGCGCTCGAGCATGTAGCTCGAATGGCGCAAGTGCTCGAGCGTGCGGATTCTTCTGCACAATTTTGGGCGCTCGAGTAACACGCTCGAGCGGTGGCGCTCGAGCTGCTCGAGCGCATCCAAAATTCAACTTCCAAATCCGACGCTCAAGACTCAAAATTTCCCAACGAACCACACTCGAACAACCAAAACACTTTTTCAAAGCATGAACTAACCTGAGAACTCCTCGATTTAAGCCAGGTCGCTCATTCGACCGAGGAGTTGGGGTCTCTTCCAAACGTGCAAATCACCAATCCAATTCACGCCGAACTTAAGTGACCACACTCAATTCGATCCATCCTCACTCAAACATCGATATTTTCGAAAAATTTGACCAATTTTTCATTAGAATTTCGTGTACGAACCCGAAGTACGAATACACACCTCCCCAAGCTTTGTTCTTGCTACGCAATAACAAAGTTTGAAAAGAATGAGTACGTACGACTAAGTACACCAAATCCTTATGAACTCGACTCACTATCAATGCAAAGTAACGAACGAAAAGAAACATCACCCCCCCAAACTTCGACTTCGCAAAGAGGTCTATGTTTGGGGTTCGGTTTACCTCAACTCCAAAAATCTAATGCTTTTCTACTCGAAACGTGTTCAACTTCATGACTTTCTTCCTTAAGCTCTCTTGCTCCGATCAATCTCCACTAAGCAAGCCTACACCAAATAAACTCTAACACACGAGGTTAACACTTACGATTCACAAAAACTACTAAAAACACGAAAATACATAAAAACAAGTAAAAATGGGTTACCTCCCATTAAGCGCTAGTTTTACGGTCCTAATGTCGGACCGAGCTCGAAGGAGCTCACGGGACTTGAGAATCTAAAATACCTCCCTTATTCTCATAAGAGAAGTTAAAGAATTTCTTCATTCGATGCCCGTTCACCATGAATCTCTGTCCATCATCCTTCTCGACTTCAAGGAATCCACTCTTGTGCACTCCCCTCACAATATACGGCCCATTCCACTTGGACTTAAGCTTTCCACCAAACAGCTTCATCCTCGAATTGAATACGAGGACTTGATCACCCACTTTGAACTCCTTTTTCCGCAATCGTGCATCATGCCACTTCTTGGTCTTCTCCTTGAAAATTCGGGCATTCTCGTAGGCACTGTCTCGAAACTCCTCCAACTCATGCAATTGGAGTAATCTGTTCTCACCAACCAAGGCACTATCAAAATTCAGCTTCTTTATCGCCCAATATGCCTTATGTTCCAACTCCACGGGCAAGTGACATGCCTTTCCAAAAACCAATTGATATGGTGACATACCAAGAGGAGTTTTGAAAGTTGTCCTATATGCTCAAAGTGCATCATCAAGCTTCATAGCCCAATCTTTCCTACTAATGCTCACCGTCTTCTCAAGGATCTCCTTAATTTGATGGTTTGAAACCTCTGCAAGTCCGTTAGATTGAGGATGATAAGTAGTAGAGATTCGATGACTTACCTCGTATTTTGACAGCAGCTTTTCCATCCATTTGTTCACGAAATGACTTCCCCCATCACTAACCAAAGCTCTTGGAACTCCGTATCTTGCAAAGATGTTCTTCCTCAAGAACTCGATAACCACCCGGGAATCATTCGCTCGAGTCGGGACAGCTTCAATCCACTTCGAGACGTAATCAACGCATACGAGAATGTACAAGAATCCATTGCTAGGAGGAAATGGACCCATGAAATCCATCCCCCATACGTCGAATATCTCGACTTCCATGAACACGTGCATCGGCATCTCGTCCCTCTTAGTAATGGAGCCAAAACGTTGGCACTTCTCACACCTCTTAACCCATTCCATGCAATCTCTCAAAAGTGTTGGCCAATAAAAACCAGATTGAAGCACCTTCCTTCCGGTCTTTTCTCCACCCCAATGTCCTCCACATGGCAAGGCGTGGCAATGCCTTATGATATTACTCCACTCTTCTTCGGGCACACACTTCTCAACACATGATCAATCCCTCTTTTGAACAAGTAGGGATCATCCCAAATAAACTCCCGAACTTTCTTCAAAAATGCCTTCCTATGCACCGAGTCTATCTCAACGGGCAACTCTTCACTTGCTAAATAATTAGCATAATCTGCAAACCAAGGCGTCTTCCCTTCAACTCGATACACAGGGATGTCTCCTAAGCCAAAGAGCTTCTCATCCGGAAATTCATCGTTCACCTCTCGATCCTCCACGGTGTTTTCCTTGGTGAGCTCCAATCTCGAAAGGTGATCTGCTATCACATTCTCGCATCCCTTCTTGTCTCGAATCTCTACATCAAACTTCTGGAGTAGCAAAATCCATCGAATGAGACGGGGTTTTGCATCCTTCTTACTCATAAGATACCGAATCGCTGCGTGGTCCGTATATACAATTGTTTTCGTCCCTACTAGGTAGGGTCAAAATTTATCAAAGGCATACACGACCGCCAACAGCTCCTTTTCGGTCGTAGTGTAATTCACTTGAGCAGAATTCAGCATCTTCGAGGCATAGTAAATAGCGTAAAAACGCTTCTCACGAATTTGCCCCAAAGCAACCCCCATCGCATAATCACTAGCATCACACATCATCACGAACGGGCTAGACCAATCCGGTATCACAAGTATTGGGGCATTCACCAACGCTTCTTTCAACCTATTAAAAGCTACTAAACACTCATTAGTAAACTCAAAAGAGACTTCTTTTTCAAGAAGCCGCAAAAGTAGTTTAGCTATTTGTGAAAAGTCTTTGATAAAGCGTCTATAAAAACCCACGTGTCCTAAAAACGACCGAATTCCCTTCTCGGTCGAAGGTGGTGGAAGCTTCTCAATAGAAATCACTTTCGCCTTGTCAACTTGGATACCTTTCGAGGACACATGATGTCCAAGAACAATACCCTCTCTCACCATGAAGTGGCACTTCTCCCAATTAAGCACTAAGTCCGTCTCTTCACACCTGCTCAACACAACTTCAAGATTGATTAGACATTTATCAAATAACTCCCCGTAGACGGAGAAGTCGTCCATGAAAACCTCCATAATCCTCTCAATCAAACCATGAAAAATTGCCATCATACACCTTTGAAAGGTGGCGGGTGCATTACACAACTCAAATGGCATCCTCCTAAAAGCAAAAGTCCCATAGTAGCAGGTGAAGGTGGTTTTCTCTTGATCCTCAGGGGCTATCATGATCTGATTATACCCCGAGTACCCATCTAAGAAACAGTAATACTCAAAACCACCTAATCTATCAATCATTTGATCAAGGAACGGTAGAGGAAAGTGATCCTTACACGTTGCCTTGTTCAACTCCCTATAATCTACACACACACGCCAACCTGTCACTAATCTAGTTGCTACCAATTCATTAGACTCCGTCTTAATCACAGTGGTACCCCCCTTCTTAGCAACTACGTGTAACGGACTCACCCATGGACTATCAGAAATAGCAAAAATCATGTTGCTATCTAACAATTTCAAAACTTCCTTATGAATCACTTCTTGAATTACCGGATTAACTCTACGCTGATTTTGCACTATCGGTTTCCTACCCTCTTCTAATCTAATCCTATGCATGCAAATCGAAGGGCTAATTCCCTTAATATCCGCGATAGACCATCCTATAGCAGATTTGTGCTTACGAAGCACCACTAAAAGTCTCTCTAGCTGATCATCAGATAAAAGGGCAGATACAATTACCGGATATTTGTCGGTCTCATCCGAGTAAGCGTACTTGAGGTGGTCGGGAAGTGGCTTCAACTCCTTTTTCGCCTCCAATGGTGGTGCTTTATCGAACATCTTCTCAAAGGTTGACTCCTCGGCTTCCAAGTCGTCCTCATCCTCTACTTTCTTCATCTCCAAGAACTTGACATCTTCATTGTCTTCCAAGCTATCAAAATAATCAAGATCATAAGAATCATAAGATAGATCGTCAAGGATAGGATAATCAAACTGATGCACATAGAAAGAGCAAGGGTCTAAAAGTGTGTCTTCAACACAAGTGTCTGTGATGTCAATGAAGTGGCAACTCTCATCTCCCATGGGGTATTTCATAGCTTCGTAAATAGCTATCTTCACTTCTTGATCATCAACTTTGATTGTGATCTTTCCATTCGCTACGTCAAGCACCATCCCGGCAGTAGCTAGAAACGGCCTCCCTAAAATCAGCGGCACATGCTCATCCTCTTCCATCTCGAGTACAACGAAGTCGGCGGGAAAAACGTGATTCTCCACCGTCACTAGAACATCCTCCACTACTCCTTGAGGTCTCGTGATGGACCTATCAGCAAGCTGGAGCGTCATCATCGTGGGTTGAAGTTCGCCCACCTCTAACTTCTTGAACAACGAAAGAGGCATCAAATTAATGCTCGCCCCGAGATCACACAAAGCTCCTTTCTTGATTCCGTTCCCGATATCGCAAAGAATGGTGAAGCTCCCGGGATCCTTCATCTTGGGAGGAAGCGCATTGTGCACCATCGCACTCACCTCGTGGTTCAAGTGCACCAACTCAGGTCCGTCTACTCTCCATCTCTTCGCTATCAAGTCCTTCAGGAACTTGGCATAGTTAGGCATCTGTTCCAAAGCATCATAAAAAGGAATTTTAATATGTAGCTTTTTAAAAACATCAAGGAATTTAGCAAACTTTTCATCAAGCTTCTTTTTCATGAAGCGTTGTGGATATGGAACGGGTATCACAGATTTGGGTACCCCCCATTCATCTTTCTCCGTCTCTTTTGCATTCTTCCTTGCTTCCTTTGCCTTCTTCCACTTTGGAATTCTCTCGATCTCCTCTATCTCCTCTTCAGGCTCTTTGCTCTCATGAGACTCATCCACATTTTTCCTCTTCTCCATCCCTTCACTTTCAATCCCCTTCTCAACTCCTACCTCCTCAATCTCATCTCTAACTGCCTCAGGCTCTTTTCCTTCTATCTCAACCTCTCCTCTGGGCGTCTCAGAATCAGCAGGCATCTCAGGACCATCATACTTGGTCCCACTTCTCAACTCAGTAGCCTTGCAATGTTCCTTTGGGTTATCCTCGGGCATTGAAGGATACTTGCCAGGCTCTCTCGGCTGAGACTTTGCAATTTGACTAATTTGATACTCGATAGAATTGAACCTTCGGTTTGTTGGAGTTATACATGAAAGTATGCTTTTACTTTGTATAACTCGTGTATCAAACACTCGTTTTATGAGAATAAATCTTTTATCACATTTGCTTTAGTTATGATTGAATGTTGAATTTCTATTGCAAACCGTTCAATATATAGTACATGTTACATTGTAGTTAATGTGGTGATACCCGATCACGGAAGACAACATTAACAGTTTACTTGTAACTAAACGTACATTTTCACGACCTAGGTGGAATTGAACAATCCACCGTGAAAGGTCGATGTGTAAGGCTCAGATTGGTCTGTCTTGACTAAGAGATTGCACTAGCACATTTAGTATGTGTTGAAGAGGACCTACAGCGAGGATAAATTCTTCTGTTCTGAAATGTGAAGAATTAGACCTCAGTGGTTGTTGATTTCTTAATCTCCGTCACTTAAATAGGACCGTGTGTGCTTAATGGTTACTGCTTTGATTCATGTCGGGTGAGAATCATTGTGACTTCGAACCTTGTGTCTTGGGCAGTAATATTAATCATACGACGGTTGCTAAGATTTAATACGGAGAAACGCGTGCGAGTACGGCTCGTGTGATTAGTCCCCTTGGTGGGCTCAGAAGTTTTATTGTACCAAATCTTGCAAGTGAAGAATTAGTTTCTTCGGTACGAATAATAATGTTGAGCTGTCTTTACTCCAAGGTGAAAGATGTTAATTAATTTAGAGCTATTCAAAAGCTTAATTAATTAATGGACTTGATAATCTTAAATGCGGGAAATAATAACCGGGAGCCCATATTATCGTAATATGGATTAAGATGGATAGTGCAATATTAATTTATTAGTGGTAATAATTAATATTAATGGGCTGAATTATATTGGGGCTCAATATTGAAATTCAGAAGTCCATTAGGAGGTCCAATCTTAATTCTCCTTAAAGGCCCCTCAAGTAGCCCATTAAGTAGCCCAATAATGATAAGGTGATTAAAATAAAAAGAAAATAATAGTGCTGATTTTTTCTATAATTTTTGAAAATTGTAATATTAGGAAAGAAGAGATTTTGTTGATTTTTTTGGAAAGATATTATGGAAGATAAGTATTCTTGGAATACAAGATTATCTCATATATTCAAGAAGATCCAAATCTTAGATTCTTGGCCTATTATTTTTTAAAATTACATGATTAAATAGGAGAGTGAGATTTTTGTGGAATATTTTATTATGGAGAAAAGAATATATGAGATATATTCAAGATTTCTTGGAAGCGAAGAAAAAGATTTTCTCTCCCCTAAAATATATGCAAATTTCGAAATTCTCTCTCCTATAAGTAGGGGATGATTATTTCATCTCCAGTTTACAGTTTCACAGTGTTGAAAAAAAAATCAGCAACTATATTTTTCTTTTTCCTTAGTTATTTAAATTACTTGAAAGCATCTCCCACCGGTGATCGAGTAAGGCGAAAGGGAAATACTTGAGAAGGCTTTTGGGTTGATAAAGCGTGATCGTGATTGTCCCGTTTATTCAAAGGCCAAGTTCTACAAGAGGTACGTAGGTCACATATTTTCTTGTTAATTCCGCCATAGATTATATGTGAATTAATTCAACATGCATGATGTTAAATTGGTTGTTGGAATTATTATTTGAATTAATTAGGATTAATTCATGCTAGTAATAATTGTATTTAAATTCATATTTAAATTTCATCCCGAATAGATTCCGGGCACCCTATTTTCCCAACACGGTTGTTCTCTTGCTGAACTCGATTTCACTCTATGTCTCTCTTTTGGAGTTCTTGATCTCGATGATCGCCCTTCTTATGCAACTCCTTCACATCGTACTCCAAAGAGGACAATCGCTTGCTACCTTCCTCCACCTTCTGAAGGATAGCTCTCAACATCTCCTCGGTTGATGCACCGCCTTCTCCACCAGGAGGTTTAGAACTCGGATCAACACCTGGGGGAACTGTAATACCAGCCTTTGGATTAGCATATGAGAAATTCTCATTCTTCCTCCATGTGTTTTGAGGAGGCTGCTGGCCTCCTTGATACCCTTGTGTGTTCCTCCATTGATTTTGAGCTGGCTGTGGGCCTGGAGGTACAAATGGTTGGCCATAAGGAGGCCTTTCATACTGATTTCCACCTTGTGGATACCCGTCTTGTGGATAGTTAGGTCTTCCCATATAGTTGGTCTCTTCTTGCTGACTCGTGAGTGGTTCCACTTTCTCACTCCCCGCTACATTCCCTCCAACCAGATTCTGCCCCATCTCAAGGTTGCTGATCTTCTCCATCATTGCCATCAACAGCTTCCTAGTACCCTCATTCTCCTCCAACTTGCAAACTCTCTGAAACTCAGGATCCTCGTTCCATACACCTGCATTCGTGACAATGTTGTCCACGATCTTTCTACATCTCGCTATCCCTTGGTTCAGAAAAGCTCCACTCGCACATGCATCTAAATGGGCTTGGCCAGCCTTGCTGGCTCCACTATAGAAGAATGTCATAATATCTCCCTCGTTGTACCCGTGCTGCGGGCACTCGATCAACATATTTGAGTATCTCTCCCACGCTTGGCGTAAATCCTCTCCTGACTTCTGGCGAAAGGAAGAGATCTCAATTCTCGCTTTAATCATTCTCGATGGAGGGTAGAATCGCTCGAGGAACAGACGCTCGAGCTCGGCCCATGTGGTTACACCTCCACGTGGGAGCGTGTTGTCATACCACTCTTTAGTTATTCCCGTCAGTGAGAATGGGAACAGCCTAAGCCTCTTGGCATCTTCAGACATGCCATTATAATTGAATGTGGAGGCTATCATGAGGAAACTCCTCAGGTGAGTATGAGGGTTCTCCTTCCCAACTTCCCCTTTGAACTGGTTCTCGGTAAGCAGCTTAAGAATTCCAGGGGAAATCGAGAAATTATTTGCCTCAACAGGAGGCAATGCCACTCCATCATAGTACCGTTGTTGCTGTGCTGCAAACCTCCCTCGAATAGCCATATTTTGATCTGCGTTCTGAGGAACGTGTTGAGGATTAGCAGCTGGTACGGGTACTTGTTGGGGTGGTGGTTGGTAAACAGGTGGTTGATTGAAAACTGGAGGTGGAGGATACGGGTATGGTGGGTAAGGATAAGGTGGGTATGGGTAGGGTGGATAAGGTAAGTTATTTTGTGGTAAGTTAGGATGTGGGTAAGCAGGGTTGTTATGAGGATTCTGGACCATGTTATGAGCTGGGCTATTTTGGTTCTGAGTACCCGGGTTTTGGCTCTGGCTTTCTCCTAACGGATCTTGATTCTTGCTGGTATTGCCATCAGTGTCGTCAACCCGGTTCAATGCCTGATTGAACTCATTCTCGACATAGTCCAACTCATTAGTGATGTCCATCGGTTCTTTCCCTCCAGTAGCGTTCATCCTTCGTAAGAAGGCTCGGTTTCTTCTTGCTATTGTCTCAGGATCTGACGGTAACCTCTCTTCGCTCGTATTGCCTTGCGAGCGTGTTCTCATAAACCTGAAACACTAACAGAAGAATCAAAACGCAACTGCCGAATATGTACGAGATAAAAAAAACAGAAAAGAAAAATCACTCACTACTAACTACTAAGCTATCGACAAGTCATATTCAAAAAGCATACAATGCCATCCCCAGCAACGGCGCCATTGACTTGAAGCGAATATATTAACTTCTACTAGTCGCTACCCCACAAGCGAACGGGTTCACTGTAGCAAGAGTAAGTATAACGGCCAAGTATATCAAACCCACGAGATGGAGTGTATGCGAACAGATCCCTGAAGATCTACGCGTCGTAGCTAATATGAGTGTAATGTTTTTTTGGGTTTTTTGAAAGATTAATGAAAAGACTAAAATAAACTAATTATACTAACGAACGAAGAAACGAATTACTAAGGGTTGTTTTCAAATGTGAGATGGTGATGCTCAGGATAGGAATCCCTACGTATACTAACGGAGTGGGTACATAATCAAAATAACTGTGACGCGCAAGAAATAACCTAAGTAAAAGAATGCAAGGGTGAAAGCTCAAGATTCTAAATCCTAATACTTTACCCTAACACTCGACTTCACTAATCCACTAACAAGTTAATAGATTGTGCTTAATTAATGAGACCCTAATTTAACTAAGGTGATGTGGTCGTCCTCCTTCGCTAAACTGGTAGATGAATTAACCCTTCCTAAACCCTCTAGTTAAGTCTACTCATTGTTAAAGAGTGATACGGTCGTCCTCTCTCTAACACCTTTCGAACGAAATTCAAAAGTAAAGTCTAGATTAATTTTAAGAATTCATTAACCAAGAGAATTAAAACCTAACGTCACAAGTTACCCTAATTACGTACCCACAACCTACTTCTACGAGTTCATCCTACCCCAAGAATGCAAGGGTTTTAGCTAGACATAGGTTTAACGTAAATAATAGCAATTAAATCAGTAACGAACATGAACATGATAGTTAAGACAAAAAAGGAATCAAACATAAACTAGGGTTTAACGAAATTAAGAATAACTGAAATTAACTCGAAAAAATAAGTCTCAACGTGTTCAAGAACGAAAATATAATGAAAAGAAACTAAAAAGTAAGATCGTAATTTGAATTCGTAATGGAAACCTCAAAAACATAATCGTAAACTTGCTTCTCTTCTTCCTCTCCAAAAACGAACTCTAAAACTCTAAAACTATCTCGTGAAGTGTCGTATCCTCCAAAAACGTGCTTGAGACGAATATATATATGCACGGGCCGAATCGTGAACTCATGGGCCGAAAAACGCCTTTGAAAACGTGAAAATTGAAGGCGCTCGAGCAGGCCTGCTCGAGCGGTCGCGCTCGAGCATTGAGCTCGAATGAAACAAGTGCTCGAGCGCTCGCGCTCGAGCTGCTCGAATGGTGGAATTCTTCTGCATGTTTTAGAGCGCTCGAGCTGCTCGAATGCTCAAACTTTTCTGTATGTTTTGAGCGCTCGAGCAACGTGCTCGAGCGCTAGTGCTCGAGTGCTTTACTCGAATGCTCCCAAAATTCCTCCAAATAGCACTTTTCTTCTTCAACACTAACATCAATCGTATTTCTTCGATATCTTCTCATCCGGGCATCCGTTTTCAAAGTCCTACAAACTCCGTTCTTCGCCTTCGATTCACCTACGAGCATCAAAGAGACAAATTCATCAATGTAGAGAAATAATGCTCAATTGACTCCAAATACTCTACAAAATCGGCCAAAATTAGGGTATTTCAAGTGACGAATCATGACAATTTCACACCTAATCACTAATATTTCCTCGATTCATCCAATTCGGGTTACTAGTGGCGAAGTCTACGAATGAATCGAGGCCACTAATTAAATCGGGAGATATCATGCCATTAATCGATCTTGGACCATACATCCAACGTAAACGATTTGAATAATCCATATCAATCTGTTTCATATTAATGAATTAATACTCAAAACCCTACAATTAATAATTTGTATTCTCCTATTAATTTATTACTAGTAACTGAACCCGTGCGATGCACGACTATAATTGTACAATTTTTCTATATTAAAGTGTATTTTTAATAAATTAAGTGTAAAAAATATTATGATTTGTTTATAAGAGACAATGTTAATATTATTTGCATGTCACAACATAATATCTATTTCGCAATCAGGACATTTGCAATAGACGTGAGTTCACATTGCACACGTAAATTAGAAAAAAAATAAAGGACTACAGATTTCGAAACACCTCTCTGAAAACCATATTTTTTGTAGTTTTGGACGAACGTTCGTCATCGTGGCAATACCAAAATCTTCAAACCACTGCGATTGGTGACTCTCGAAATAGCCACGTACAATTGACCGTAACTGAAAACTGGTTTCTTCAAGAATATTCCAACTTTAGCTAGCGATTGTCCCTGACTCTTATTTATTTACATGACATATGATACAATTAATGGGAACTGTCTCTTCTAAAACTTGAACGGAAGTCTCGGATCGGATGGAGTCAGGGAAAGTCTAGGGATCAACACCATCTCACCAGAATTGCTTACGGTTATGACCTTACCTTCCAAAACTCAGTCGCCAAGTCTCGTTAGGACCAATCTTGTTCCGCTGCACAGTCCTCTTGAATGATCTATATTCCTGAGCAAAATAACTGGAGTCCCAACTTTCAAATTCAACTCATGATTGGGCACATCGAAACACTTTAAGGTATTCAAGAACTCCGGCATATGTAAATCCGCGAGTATATCAACATTCGTACCAGACTTGCATGCACTATCATAACTCAAATACTTTTTTGCCTCGTTTTCATTCATTTTGATCATGTAATCATTAATGGAATCCACAACTTCAAGAGTGGGTGCAAGTATGGCCCTATCCTTCAAATAATTCAGGTCGTCCACAATATTCTTGAAGTCCGGGTATGTGTTGTGCACAATCGTACCAATAGAATTCTTATTATCTTTCAGCAAAAGGTCATTCGGCACTTCTATATCCACACCATCATCGTTCTCATCTCCAACAGTACCATCTCCTATTGCCGCCATCCATTGCGAGAATAATTTCAATTCTCCATGTTCGTCAGCTGAATTTAAGTTCTGAAGTCTCATATTTTTTGTCAATCTCGAAACAGTACACACGTTCCACAGGCAGGAAGAGTTGATCGTGGCATGCACGATGTCCTGTCTATGTCCCTTTGGAATGATCGGTAACCTCCGAAAACAACCGTCTTCCCACTGAAAGGCAATTTCGAAGACGATCGATGAGTGAGTTGCATTATGTCCTGAAGAGTATTATCCAATGCTTCAATACAATATCTGTGCACTATTGGAGCCTCATCCCATATTATAAGGCTGCATCTTACCAACAATTCTGCCAATTGACTCCCTTGTTTGATGTTGCACGTTGAGTCCTCCGTAATGTTTATTGGGATTGCAAACCTTGAATGGGTAGTCCTTCCGCCAGGGAGCAGAAGTGATGCTATGCCACTCGAAGCTACGATCAGAACAATCTTACCATTCGATCTGAGAGTTGCGGACAAAGTTCTCCACATGAATGTCTTGTCTGTTCCGCTGTATCCGTAAACAAAGAACACACCACCTTTGTTGGTATCAACATAACTTTTTATCGAGTCATAACCAAGATGAGATGTTGTCTGTATAGAATATCATCGGAAAGCAATATCTGACACTTTTCCCAGACCAACTCTGGGAGGCTCAAGTTTCCAGATAAGAGTAGTGTTACAGAAAGGGTTCGCATTGACTGCGCAGATGCTCATTGACTTGCTTCTTGTATTCCATCAATGTATTCTTTGTCGTCGTCCAACAAATCCCTAACGTAGCAAGCATCCCGGTAGGTTTCGTACTTGACATTGTTGTATACCTTGAATTCATCATAACTTGTTAGCCCACAAATAATATTCAGTAATATACTGAAATAATATGCCTCTCCCGAACCAGGAGGAACATAGCAAATGTGACCAATTGCGAATTCCTTCTGCCTCTTCACCCATTTTCTCTTATCTCTTTTCCAAACAAAATGTTGCGGAAATTCTGCATAAGTAACTTTTTCTTCTTTAGGAATTTTCTTGTTCACCTCAAACCAAGCTAAAAATATATTGTTTCTTACAGTTGGCTTTTCCATTACGGAGTCCAATGATTCAGAATCTAAAAATAATATAATCTGCTCATCCTATAGATGGAAACTGAGCCGCTCAATCGGAGGGTACCGATACTTAATGTCAAAGCCAAATATTCTCCAAGCTGCCTCGCAAGGTAAAATATATCTGCAGTCATAGTACATCTGCACCTCATCCACTTCTTTCCCGGTACCATCTTCTCGTGTGCTTTTGTAGAACGATGCAGTTACCCGATCATGACCTTTATTCACATATTTGAACAGGTATTTGATCGAGCGTGGCTGATTGCACCACTCGACGTTTATATGGGCTCCGTACTTCAAGAGAAGATAATGATTTTGCGGGACCACATATCTATTGTCGAGGTCGACATTATTTTTCAAAATTGTTCGTTCATTATTCCTGCGTCTGTAAACTGGATATCCATCTTCATCGATGGTTGTATCAGAGACATAATTTGTAGGAAAATGCTTAGTGCAAACCCCCTCTGACATGCAGGGGGTTTTTCTCGAGCCTCACCGCAGGGTCCATGCATCATATAGTCACGCACTGCAGCAAAATAGTCTGGATCCTTTTCTTCATCCGGGATTTCAGCAGAAATGATACGATCAATATCAGAACTTGACGGATCATTGTTATTATTTTCAAGAAATAAGAGTATATGGGCATGCGGGAGACCACACTTTTGAAATTCAATGGTGTATACCACTACAATCAAATTCATTCATAATGATAATTATTATAGTAATTGTACATTGATAATATATATACAGTGATATAATTTTTTAAATATACTTAATGGGTCCAAAATGTTATTTAATCGTAAAGTACCTGCTTTGACTTGTCCAAAAAGTTTGTGTTTTAAAAAATTGTCGATCATCGCATCCAACTTGATCTTGAATATTCGAGAAACTATGTCTGGATGATCATCGAGCTTGAGTCCTCTTTCATCAATGAAACGTACGATCTTTGACCACTTTGGATTGCATGTAAACGTTGTGAACAAATTAGGATACCCTGCCCATCTACATATCGCCATTGCGTCCTGGTAATTTTGAACCATGAATCTGGCTCCTCCTATGAATGAAGATGACAGTATAACACGTTTTCCTTGGGTACGGGAATCGGTCTCACCGTTCATCAATGCATCCTCAAGTCCTTTGTACATTTCACACCGTAATTCTTTCTGATGCGTTTTGATGTACTTCAATATTCCCGTCTCTACCATTATGTAAGCATCCACAATGAACTGTTGGAATAGCCTTTTCGAAAATAATATGGTAGGTGGTTCATTTTGTCTATCTTGCAAGCGATATGCAAAGAATTCCCTGACGCTTACCCTCTGTCGGCCTCCCGGTCTCTCCATTCTCTTTGCAGAATAAGGTATGTCTTCTCTATATCCATCTTCTCCGTAAGGAAAAAGTAGTGGATATTGCAGTCCAAGGTAAGATGCGTTAAGTTCATTTATGCGTTGAGGAGTTCCAGCCAGAGTCTCCACTATAATGTCGCGATCGCCCTCGGCTTGGTCAAGATCATCCGGGATAATTGCCGCAACTTCAGATATCGTAGGCAAATTATACCTTCGTGCATCAATTCCCCTTCTACCTATGAGCTTTAACTTAATTCCCGTCTAGCCATCTTGTAATCTTTGACCAATCATCCTGAAATTCTTCACAAGTACATTATTCTCATCCAACATGTTTTTCAAGTCTGCGACTATCTCTGCATGAAGACTGTTGATATCTTTGTTTTTCTTTCACCTATTTCTTTCTTCAATGTGAAAATTTCATTCAATGAAATCTTCCCACAACATGACTGTTATACGGTTACCCCTATATTTTTTAAAATAATTTTCAAATATAAGAACACATTATATATATATATATACTTACTTATGTTTAGATGACTATCACTTACTCCGTTTCCTCCAAAATTAACTCCATCATCCTTGTCTTCGTCAGTTTGCCTTTAACGGACTTAAGTGACACTTTACTACTGTCTACAATAACTCCAATAATATCTAAAAAATAAAATATTTTAAATAAGTTTAATGCTAAAAGTTAAATATTGTACAAAAAAAATTAATTAAACCCCGCGATTTTTCGAAAATAAACTACAAATAAAAATTAAAAAGAAAGATCAACATTAATATTACCAATATGCCGGGTCTCATCTATTGATGTTGCATAAAGCAAATCAATATAGTTCTTGAAGTTGTATATATTGCGCAAGAAATTTGGATTGAAGAACTCTGTAACACGTGTGGTGGATATAAATAAAATCTTTTTTTTTATTCGAGGTAGTCTTATATGTATTGTTATCTCCTATGACAACAAAGTTACGAATGATGTATAATCGACCCTCGCTTATTTTTTTTTTGTTCACTTCAACCTCTTTGTTCCTTATTGTTGCATGAGTTCGTTCACCCTTTATTCAGAAAAGTCAATAATATTAGTAATAGAAGTAATTTTTTTTAATATTATCATATTAAATATTAAACTAAATATACTCCACTGTCATGAAAGACATATTCAAGATTCATTATCTTATTTTTATGATCATATGCCGGTGCAACATAGGCCCGAACACATCGCAACTTCATGCACCATCCCATTTTTTTTGGATCAATATACTTGATTAGAGAAAAATTTGAAGGCATTTTTATAATTCACCTGAAATAATTTTTCAATCCACCAAAGTATTAGAATTAGAAAATACATTTTCCAAAAAGTTATAATTAGTTTACGCATGCATAAATCATTTATCATGGTATTGAACATAGAAAACGTCCACGGTTGTATTAGAAGCAAGCATAGTTCTTTGTATTTTGGTTAGATTAAGGTATTGGGTTAACACGAATCGGCACATTGGCGATAGGATAACATGATATTAAGCAAGCATATTCAACCATTGACCACAAATATTAATAATTCACCGATAATTGTACTAATGAAAAACTATGATGTAATCAAAACCTCAAATTGTCGTTGTTGCATGATGGGGAAAGTATGAGGAATTTTTTTGGTGATATTTTGAGTTTGCAAATCCTCTATTTATAATGTAGGTAGAATCAATTTATAAATACATATATTTATATTTTTAGATATATATATATATATATATATTTTTTTTTTTTTTTTTTTTTTTTACACGAATGAGTTTAGATATCTTGATATTATTATAACCTTTTATTATCAAATCTTTTGATTTCAAATTGATAATATGTATATTACGTAATATACTATATAAATATATTGACCTATTTTTAATAAATTTATCATAATATATATTTCAAAGATATATTCAACATATTTTTGTAAATAATTATTTGTCAATATTTATAATATATATTTTAAAGATGTATACCAAAGATTTAATTAAAGATGTATACCAAAGATTTAATACTCAATTTAGTAATAATTTTGGCGGGAAAATTTAATGGTTTCCAAATGTAGGCCGGTTAGCGTTATTATATATATATAGATTATATTATAATTAATTAGTTAATATTTTCTAAAAATTTCGGCAGAGTTTCGTTTTGTTTTTTCGTATTTCCCAGTTAATCAAATTCCTATGTGCATCCATTTCCGACTTATAATCAATTAATCGGAACACACATATTCTACAACAAACAATATCAATATACCCCTCCTTCAACTTCAACATGTATATTATCTAAATTAAATT
Source organism: Ballota nigra (assembly GCA_947034835.1). NCBI lineage: Eukaryota > Viridiplantae > Streptophyta > Magnoliopsida > Lamiales > Lamiaceae > Ballota > Ballota nigra. The sequence continues at coordinate 120,314,550 of OX344721.1, read as the reverse complement.
ATACTAAATAATTATTTATATTAACTGCACAAATATATATATATATATATATATATTAATTTATAATTAATAATCAACAAATTAAATATATGACTAACATATATATTTGAGTAATACGCACACACATATAAATAAACATGAAAAATATATATTATGCAATTAAGCATGCAAATATTCTCGTCAACGTTTAGAGCAAATTACGACTAGGAGTGGATTATTTTTCGAATTCGGCAATGTGGTAGACTCCTCCCCAGCTCTTTTCTTCCTCCTTCTCCCCAGCTCTTTTCTTCCTCCTTCTGCCCAAGCTCTTGCTTGCATGATATGAAATGAGAGTAGGTGTATGAAATTTAATTCAAATTCGGCGAGGGTTTTTAAGAGGAAAAAACCCTCTTCATCCCTTAAGCATTTTCTGACCGGTCAAAAAGCTGCATGCATGCAACTGGCCGAGGGAAGAAGGCCCTCGTGCAACGGTATCCGAGGCCAGACGAGGGAAACAGACCCTCGTGGTGTCAGGCGGGGATGTCAGACGAGGGAAATAACCCTCGAGATAGGACAGCAGCAGGTAGCCGAGGGAATAGGACCCTCATGGTGTCAGCGGTGGTGTTAGCCGAGGGAATAGGATCCTCGTGGTGTCAGCGGTGGTGTCAGCCGAGGGAATGGAACCCTCGTGATGTTTGAAAAAAGATTTCCCTCGTCAAAACAACCGGGAATTTATCGTGGAACAAGTTTTCCCTCGTGTAAACCCTCGTCTAAGACGACAAAACCCTTTCCCTCGTCCAAACCCTCGATAGTTTTAATCTCTCGTCTAGTCCCTCTTGAAAATTGAGGGTTTGAATTTCCTCTCTAAATTCCCTCTTTATATCACAGTTTTTTTGTAGTGAATCTCAAAATTTGCGATATATCGCGATATTTTCATCCTTGGGTATACCGAAAATATTTCGGTAATTCGGTATATACCGTATTATTAAAATTTAATATTTAAATTATTTTTATATTAAATAATTAGTTAAATATTTCGGTATGAACCAGTATTTCGGTATGAATCGGTATTTCAGTATAGATCGATATTTCGGTATGGACCGGTATATACCGAAATATCGGTAAGGTACGGCATACCAAATATTCGGTACGATATGCGTATTTGGCATACCAAAATTTCGATATACCGAATTTGATATACCGAAATTTTCGGTACGGTACGGTATGGCCAGTACGGTACAGTATGCCACCCCTAGGCAAGATTACTTTCAATTTTGCACTTAAATAGTCCAAAAGTATGAGTGGTATGAGTTTCATTTCATTATTCAAATACATAAATTAAATTATTTTCCTGCTTTACTCTCTTTTTAAAAAATAATTAATTATTTTAATTATTTTCCTTTAAAAAAAATTAATTATTTTTATTTAGAGAAGATCTAAGTGAACAGTGTAATGTTCCATTCTGAGAAAAGAAATGGTCAAATTTGATTTCATTATTAAAAAAATTTGAATAAATCAAATAAAATCAATGGTTATGACTTATGATCATAACTTTATCGTTACCATCCAAACAACACAATTACATAAAACGCATCCATTTCATTTCTCCCTATTATTGTTATTTTTATTTTTATTCTCACTCCTTATAAAAACCAAATATCCCCTAAAAAGGAGAAACTAGATATAGTGGCAATAGTATTAATAGGTTAGGAATCAAAGGGGCGCAGCCTTGGATTTTAATTTTTTTCTATTATATATATATATATATATATATATATATATATATATATATATATATATATATATATATATATGTAAAAAAAATATTTACACCATTAAATTTACATGAGTTTGTCCCCTTTGTATTTGAAAATATATATAACATTATAATCAGTGATGTAAAAATTGGGTTAGACTCTCCCTAAATGATTCCAGCAAAATCGGTGGCCCTAAACGTTTTCAAGTTTAGGCATATAGCCTAGTCGTACCTAGGCGGCCCTAGGATGTTTGATTAAAAAAAAATCAATTTCTCTAAACGAAAAAAAAGCCCTATTATCAATTTCTGATTTTTAATTACACTCTTGATTATAATATAAAGATTTGTATTCCCTTTGAGGTAAAATCATGGATCCGTTATAAACAAAAAAAAATAAAAAATTCTCACCCGATATCATGATATATTTCTAAATATTTCCAACAAGGTAATGTCCACAAATAATAATTCATGCACAACACTTGGACATTATGCCACTATGTGCATAAATCAGACGACGAAAAGAGAATGCGACATAGAATGCGACATAGACTTATTCATGTGTTGCACTAGCCACTTTATTAAAAACCTTCCACTAAGAAGACTACGCAAAAAACCAGGTGACTTAGTCCATCTGACCATTGGGTTCCTTATTTTAGTGAGTGGTACGGGTTCAATTCTTTTGGGAACGAATTAAAAGAGTTATAAGGTGGCTTGGAAAATTCTTGGAATATTTGGAAGTTTGGTGAACTAAGTTCTAACCACTAACAACTAACATTTACCGATTAAAAAAATCACATGGAAAATAAGAAAAACTTAGCCATGGGAAAAATAAGTATATACTACAAGAAAATAAAGAATTGTCTTCAAAAAATTTCCGATAAAAAAAGTTCGTAGTAAGAATTACCTACGATTTGCCTACAAAATTTTCTAAATATAAAAGCTTCTACATTTCTCAATCTAGAAACAATTTGCCTATGTAATTAATTTGCACACAAAATAAAATTCCTAGGTATATAACCTACAAGTCATTTGCCTACAAAATTTTACCTAAAACACAATTCCGTAGGCAAATTTTTTTGTAGGTGGAGAAGGAAGATGTCTGTACAATTATAATTTTTTTGTATGCAATTCGTAGATAATCCCTAGTAAGAATTTTTTTGTTAGAAATTTGGTAGCCATATTGACAATTTTAATGTTTTCTTATAGTGATAGGAGAAGGTATTATGTGAATTGATGATATTCACGATAACTATTATTATGAACAACAAATTATGACACACATAACTAATATTATGACCATATATTAATGAAGTTGATCCGTTAGTTAATTCGAATGGGAAATGAATTATTGTTCACTATAATAGCTACTATGAATAGTATCATATAATAATACTTTATATGATAATGTTGTTAGTGGTCTTCATGACGTAGTTTTCATATTACTTCATATATGGCCTTTTGGACCAATTTTGCTCTCCTCGGAGACAACAGTCTTCTAAACCTTCACATTCAAGTGCTGTGAATAAATTTAAAAAAAAAAAAAAAGGAAGAATAAATGAACAAGTCTGCTAAATTCTCATCAAACTTTGGTGAATGAAAAAATTAAATGCTAGATGTTTCATAAGTTTCTCTTGGCATACTGATTGGTCATTTGTGCAACATGGGTTATATTGACGAGGGGAAATTTATACTTTTGTTATGTTATTACACGGCTACAAATGTATTATATCAATGATCTTACTGTTTCATAAAATTTCATATAAAGTAATAACATCTGTGTGTTTTGAAGTAGTGAGCATAATTTGTTTAGCAGATATCCATCCATAAAATATCAATGCCACCATAGGAATAGGCTTCAAAAATGAAGTTTTCATATCGTCATCAAATTTCCATACAACATAACAAAAATAAATATTTTATTTAAAACATGGTTTTGTATGCACCAGGTGCATCATGCAATTCAAGTGCATTTTTAGAAGTTACTTTTATTATTATTGAAAAGTCGTTCCTCCTACTATAACTAAATAATTACCTCTATTAAATGGCAATGGGGTGATTTTTTCAGCACTGTGACTTGTGCAACAGGAGACTTACTCCTTATTTATATATAAAACAAATGTAAAACAGAAAATTAAAATTAAATAAAGTAACACGCTCTAATTCAAAAGTGCGACTTGTTCAGGCGTGGATATAGTGCCACAATGCGCATTAACATCTTTATTTTTTATTTTTAAATGATTAAGTAAATTAATTTACGTTTTGGAGTATTTTTCACATGGCCAATGCCCAATACAGTTAATGAATAGCATAAACTAAATAATTATAGTATTACACATTATTTATGATTGAGCCTGAATAACTTCAGTAACTGATGTAAATTCTAAGCTGATTTTACATTGGGTATTTATCTTTTAATTCAAAATTTATAATGACATGATTCAATTTGTTTGACAAAAAACCTGCGGCAACCACAAACACTTTGGTCCAAACTTAATCAAATCACATCCTAACTCAATGGATTGTCCCACTAGTGTTTAGCTTGTTTATACTAGAGTGATTTTCACGGTGCAATCTGAACCCGAGATTTACTCCAAAGCATAAAGATTGTATGAAAATGTCATAAGAAACTTGAGTTTTTAAAGTACCAAAAACCTCGGCATAAGATAGTTTCATGCAAGACGCTCTGCACACAACTTGCAAGAAGATGACCTAAATTAATCACTTCAAGGTACACTCACTCCGCAGCACAAAGCTTGTATGAAAATGTAGTAAGAAGCTTGAGGTTTTAAAGTACCAAAAACCTTGGCATAAGATAGTTTCATGCAAGACTCTCTCTCACACAGACACACACAACTCACAAGAAAATGACCTAAGTTAATCACTTCAAGGTACAATCATGTCCTAACCAAATTCTATCATATGGAGACATCATGTTCTTACTTATTAAACATGTTTTATCATCAATCAAGGTCAGATATTATATAAATATCAAGAATTCCAGCTGTAATAATACATCCAACTCCAACATGGACATCTTTGATAAATTCATCTCATGAAACAGGACACAATAAACTCAGAAGAATTCGAGAGAAAGATCATAAGCATCAGATACAATTGAATCTAGATATCAGAAAACCAATCATATTAAACTTAGCATTTTGGCACTTTTAAGTCTTATTGGAAAGGGCGAAAGGAATAGAAATTATTGTTACATTAGACACAAATAATTTATAAAGGATGAAAAGAGCTCGATTGCATATTACGAAACGCGTCAACCAAAGGAGCCCTATTTCTTAGTGCTTTTACCTCCAGCATCACCGCCCCCTGATCCTTGCGCTGCCTTCTTTGCCGTTTTTTCTTGAAGAGCCTTTGCATCCCTATTTAATCACACGTTCGAACATTAAAAACAAAAACAACAAATCCCTTTGAGCTTGTTTAATATATTTATTAGTAAATGGTGGTAAGAAACAAGATGATGAACAATAAAAATCATATCTTGATGTGGTTGGGAAAGCCCCAAAGAACAAATGATGGATGTAACCATTGGTTCCAAATTTCTGAATCCGTTATCACTACAAACTCCTATATAAATACCTGACTAAATACAAATGACAAATAATCTTGCATAAAAAAATACTGGAAATTGCACTTTCTGAAACAACGAAAGTGAAAATCCAGAAATGCATAACAAAAATCACTAGTCAATTGTGCTTAAACACAAAGGATAAGAAAAATCAGAGTCTCAGATGCAGAAGACAAAGTTTCGGGATGAGATTATGAAGAGAAATTTGGTTTCCGATTGCAGACATGCAAGACGTAGTATTTGGTTGATGAATAAAGGGCTCCATAAGGCAAAATCACCAAAATGAATCAAAAGAAGCATAGATTATTTATAAACAGTAGATCGCGAGACACGTGGAACTCCAAGTCAATGATGTTTCTCATAATCTCCAACAAGACAAATCGAAAACTTAAGTGTAGCCTTAGTGATTTATGATTACAATCGAATCTCAGAGCCGTTCCGAAGGTTTCCAAAGCCTATCGAACGAGCTAATATGGAAAACAAGGTTAATGTTACCAAATTTCTGCGAAACAAAATTGATCAATGAAAAGATCTCACCCACTCCTACAAAATTCATTCCTTTTTTCCAATCTTTTCTTCTCTACTATTCAACTTCAGAAACCACCCCCACACCCACCCCCCAAATTGAAAGATCCTAAAGGACCATATTCAACAAATCCAACTCAGATTGACTAGAAACAAAAGCTAATTAAACCAAGAACATTGCAATTTGCAAATACCCAGGTATATGAAACAAAAACAAACTAAATCTTGAAAATACAGAAAACCCAAGAAAGATCAAATTAAGGGTACCTTTCACGGCGCTGTTCTGGGGTCAAGCCATCATCTTTATTCTTTCCTTTGGCATTCCGAGCGGCGGCCCTTTCTCTATCTTTTTCTCTTTGATTTCCACGTTTATTCCAGTCAAGAAATACCCACAATCATAAGTGAAAAAAACAGAGAAAACAAACATATGAGCACCATTATTGATTGGGTTCGCCGTTGAAATTCAAACCCACCAACAAAAATCAAGAATTTTGAAATATAAATACAATCAAGTACAGTTAAAGATCTAAATCGAGCAACGATCATTCAAATCTATGCAGAAATTAAAGCATGATCATTGAATACAGAGAAACGAAGCGAAAATTGGAGGATATGAGTCATGGTGAAACGACGCCGAATCTACCAAGAAAGTCTGCGGAGAGGAGAGACGAGGAAACCAAACAATTGCTACTTGAGGGTTCCCCTTTGCCCAAAATATATACGTACAGATTATATATTTATTGCAACTTGTATATTTTGGAGTTGACTTTTTCTTTAAAACAAAATTATTGCTGCAGTATTTATAAATTTTGAAATAAATTACAAAAGTAAAATTATGAGCACCGTCACAAGAACAATAAAAAAATTATGCGAATTAAGAATTTTTCGGCTTTATTAATTGGACCAATCTACAACTGTATGTTTGGGCCTCACTAGTTGGACCAATCAATTAGATCATGGGTTCTACTATATACCCCTCCATATTTATTAGATACCCCCACTCTATTTTTTATTTATTATAATATATTATATAAATGATTTTTATATTCTTATAATTAAAAAAAATAGATACACCCACTAGAATACCAAAAGACACAAGATAGTACACAAACACAAGAAAAGAATCGGTGAAGATACGGGAAGAGAAGAGAAAATGCATCTTGTCCACCATTTTATCATATTTACAATGGTGATGTAACCTTAGTTTCTTGTTCCATTACAATGCTGAAGCAAGCATGTGCAGGTAATTGAGTAAAACAATACGCAATCAGGATTACTTTGTAGCGGACACCATCAAATCACCTCATCCTAAGCCTCACCATTTGACCAGTATTTGAGTAAAGCATATAACAGAGATTTAATTCTTCAAGTGCAATTGCTATATTTTTCTGGAAAAAAATCCCGATTCTAATTTTTCGAACCTGGTTTTTCGAAAAATGGTTAAGATTTCGGCAAAAACTTGTCGAAATATGGGTAGGATTTCGACAAAATCTTGTCGAAGTATAGATTTTCGAAAATATTTTGCCGAAATATTTGTCATTTTTCGACAAGTCTTTTCCGAAACCCTAACCTTTTTACGAAAAACCAGGTTCGAAAATTTTAAACCAAATTTTTTTTTTGAAATCATTGTTTGCGAAATCTCGTCGTTGTCGGTGTTTTGCCGTCGTGAGTCATGGGTCAACGCTTCATCTCATCGTGCAGAAGCGCTTGGTTCATGTCGACGTACAGAAGGACAAAAAAATAACAATAGGGAAGAGTTTAATTTGATTTTGTGGGGCATTGTCGGCGGCTCGTTGTTGGTGGTGGCTCATCGGTTTGTTGACGCAAAAATGGATATCAATAGCAGTGTAAATATTATGACAGGAAAAAGTTTGTGGGGGTGTATCAACTCTTTGAACAAATAAGCAAGAGATGTATTAGGAGTAAGGGTAATATAATGTAGATTTATTAATGGGGGTATATTTAATATTTATTTAAAATAGGGTGGGTAATTAAGTGAGTGGGGGTATCTAATAAACATTGAGGGGTATATAGTCCAACCCTTAGATTATTTAGAGAATCATTAAAATATGGCTCAGGTTATTTGCACAAGCTTTTAGTTAAATACTTTACCCAAATTAACACACTACCTCTCAGAGAAATACACAACCCTCTTTGTTCCTAAGACATTTTTTTGATACTAACATACACTATCCAAAATATTTCACATAAAGCAAATTCCAGGAAAAAAGAAACGAAAAAACGTGGGTTCGTCGTCTGAGTTTCGCCGCTGCACCTTGACAATTTCTAAACAAAAAATCACAAAAATTAAGTTTTCAAAAATAAAACATGAAAAATTAGGAAAAAAAATTGCCAAAAAAATTCTAACAGAAGAGTTCGGCTATTTTTTTCGAAAACTGAACAAATATTTGGTTATTTTTTTAACATGGCATTAAAAATCACCGAATCTGAATCGAACATAAATTTCGGAAATTTTTTTCCAAAATTTTACGTCAACGTCAACAAATCGGTATTGAAAAATGATGTCGCAATTTTTCAAAAATTTAACACTCAATATGATCAACCAACAACAACATTATCACACACATTCAATTTAACACCTACAAACAACAAAGAGATGCATAAAAAAATATCCTAAATACAACAAACATCATCATATTCAAGATTTTAAAAGCCTAACTTTAAAAAAAATATGAACACTTAAATATATATGATTAGGGCTTGGAGTATTCACCATCTTGAGTACATAGGCGTAAAACAAATCATACGACACGCATCTTTTCGTCCATGGTTCATCAAATTTATGGAGTTCAAAGTTTCCTTCGTTTTTGTTGAATTTTTTTGTTACTTCGACCAAGTAGTGTTGAAAAACTGAGGGAGTGTTATACTAATTTTGGAGGGAAAGCAGTGAAGGGCATAATTGATATTTCTTATATATGAGTTCATATTTAATATGATAGGGTAGTGTATTTAACCAAGAGGCTAGTGCAAATAAATATGGCCTTAAAATATACTAAAATATATTCTGAAAGTGAATTTAAAGAGTAGATGAAATATGTATTTAATAATATTAATTGTTGGTGATCAAATTTAATCGGGATGATTAGTGACTGTTTTAGTTCGATTTATCATTTACGGTGATAATCAATCACACGTTCTTGTTTGGTGATCCAATCGTAAATACGAGAGTCGAATCCGTATTTATTTCGTATGTGTGCACGTTTAGGTGTGTTTTGGGAGTATTTTTGAATTTTAACCTTCGATTTATCATTTACGGTGATAAATCAATCACACGTTCTTGTTTGGTGATCCTAAACCGAACTAAAACAGTCACTAATCCTCCCGATTAAATTTGATCACCAACATTAATTAATTGAATGCCAAAGAAATGGGACACCCTAAATGGAAAAATGTAAAGCTTTACTTGGGATGAAGGGATTATATATTACCAAATTAACCTTAAATATTAGTTTTGAACACTAAAAGAAAATATAAAATTATCTATAGATATTGGCTATAAACTTAAAATTTTCAACAAAAAATTTCGTAGTGGGATTGTCTATAAAACATTTGTATTCCTTGTCTACAAAGAATTTGTATACGGAATTTTCGTAGGCAAATTATTTGTGGGTAAATTAATTTCGCAGGCAAATTGCTTGTAGGTTTATGAATGAAGAGCCCTACAGAAAATTTTGTAGACAAATCGTAGGCAATTTCACCATGAAAAAAAAATTGAAAAATTTCGTAGGCAATTCTTTATTTTCTTATAGTGAGATTTGAATCCGAGGTAAAAAAAATTTACTATTTAAATCCCCTTAAATTAAGCATATCCTCTATTATACTAATAGGGAGTTGGTCTTGCTTATTTGTCATTATAAGGTTGATTTTGCATACATGTCGTCATGTGGTTGATTCTGCATACGTGGCATATGCTTATGTGTCATTTATGTCCTATGTGACATGCTTGTGAAAATCATACGTGTCAATATTATGCTTATGTGTCATTATTGTTGATAGGCGAACAGCAGGGATACAAGATTAGAAGATAAAAATATTAAAATAATAAGATTAAGAAATCAAGAATGAAAATAAAATAATTAAAGAGGACGACCAGCAGGGACTTCGCACCCTAGGTGGCGAGCAGCTGGGCCTGAAGACCAAGAGCAAGTAGGCGAGCAGCTGGTCATAGAGGCTAGGAGACGAGCAGCTGGTCTTGAGAAGCAGAAAGAGGTGGCGAACAGCCAGACCAAGAAGACACAAAAACCCAACCAGAGGCGAGCAGGCGAGCAAGAGGGCACCTCGGAAGATCATCAGAAATCTCAATAATTAGGCATTACATTAGAAACAAACAAGTGTCTTAACACTTGTTATTGTGTAAAGATGTAATAGCTTAGGAGATGACAAGTGTCTTAACACTTGTCACAATGTAAATGAAGATGATTAAGGAGGTGACACCTCCTACTTGCTTGTATCTCTATAAATACCCTTCATGGGATAATAAGAAAGGGGGTTACTAATTTAAAAACAAGACAAACTCTTGCACATTTATTTCTCAATTCCTTCTTAGAAAAATTCAACTTTAATCCTACATTGATCCTTGTTTGGTGATCTTTCTTAGTGTAAACAGCCACTAATTATCAACATTGATCAAAGGTCATCAACAATTGGCGCTAGAAGAAGGGTCCGAACCTCCGTCGGTTGAAGATTTGAAGAATTCTTGTGAGAAGTCGCCGAAAACTGCATAATTCCGGCAATAAGTCGCCGGAAACTGGAATTTGGAAGCATATTTGAGTATTGCAAGTGGTGTTACATAAGACCTACAAGCTTGAATGCATGCATGTGTGGATAGGGGTTTATAAACAACCAAATCCCTACATGCAAGGCTAGTGGTTTCTAGGTCAAAACACCCACAAGCACAAAATCTTCATCAAAGGAACATCAAAATCCGGAAAATGGTGCGATCACAAGAACCGCAAGAATCGAGCACTCACCCGTCGAACAAGTCACGAACAAGGGTATCGTCGACGGGTGACCACGCATGAACGGTGCGGGCAACATCCCGGCGAAACGTACAAGTGACAATTGATACTTTACCCCCGGAAGTGGAGGCTTTGGCCCAAAACCCGGAAGAATTGGCCAAAACAATCACCGTCTTGCAATCTATACAACGGTAACAGGAGGCTGCCGGACCGTCAAGAGCCCGGGAGGCGAGCAACCGGGCAGCAGGACACAAACCTTCCAAAGCCCCGGAGGCGAGCAACAGGGCAACTGAAAGAAGAACTAAACAACGAGAAGATGCGAGAATAGATGAGGTTGACAGTGGACAGGCAAGGAGGGCTAAGGGTAAAACACCAATAAGCGAGCGGCTAGGAAGTCGAGGAGTCGAGCAGCAGGGACACAAAGAGTATGAGCCACTCCCATACGAGAAGAGCAAGCCATTACGGGGCACGTAGAGAGGAGGTTCATCAAAGAAGCGAGGAGCGAGCACACAAGCAAGCATACCCTGCTGCTCGCCCCTCAGTGCATGAGAGGTTGAGAAGGTCAGCCTTCGGGCGTTTGGGTCTCAACGGAGCTAGCAACATCGCTAGGCACGTCACGCAGGAGAAACGTCCCGTTAGCAAGGGACTGCGTCATGAAGAGGTCATCGAACCCGACCATGACGAACAGCCTTCTAATGGAAGAACGTCTCCGGGCGAGTGGCAAGCTCTGAAGAAGGCGGTGGAAGAAATGCAGAAACAGTTGGAGGCCCAAACAGGCGTTGGATCAACAATACTGCCATCATCACCCTTGTCCCCGGCTATTCTGAATGCACCAGTGCAAAAGAAAGTACAATTTCCGGCCATTAATTTGTATGAAGGAAATTCAGATCCGAAAGTGCACTTATCCAAATACATCGATTATATGATATTCGTAAAAGTATCTGACGCAACACGGTGTCGCAATTTCCCGTTAACTCTTGGTGATGGTCCCCATAGATGGTTTTCCGCACTCGCTCCAGGCTCCATCAGTTCGTTCATGCAACTCAGCAAGGAATTTCTATCACATTTTTCCACGGTCGGATCCTACCTCACCCAAAGACACAGACTTGCAGATTTGAAGCAAGGAGAAGAAGAATCTGATAGGGCTTTCCTTGAGAGGTTTGATAAAGTCTTGTTAGAAGGGGAAATGGTGAGTGAAGACACCAAGATAGTGGCAGTCATGGCAGGACTCAGGAAGGGGACAGACTTGTAGAAGGAAATGCACTTGGCCTTCCCAAAAACATATTCCGAATTCAGGCACAAGGCGGGAGTATACATTTCAATGCTAGAGACTCTCCAAAAAGAGCTGGGAGATAAGGCCGACAACAAAAAATCAGGAAAAAAGTCCGGTGGGGACTACAAAGCTCCCAAGAACTTGAAAGCTTTCAATGAAGGTTCCGAGTTGAAAGAGAAGTTAAACCATGTCCTATCTACGTCAATAGAAGCAGTGTATAACAACGTTAAGGATAAAGACATGATGTCGGAACCAAGGAAAATACGACAAGAGCGGGGGAAGATGAACCCCAACAAATACTGCGCATATCATCAAACCATAGGTCACTTCACGAGTGAATGTAGAGACCTCCTAAAGCAGCTATAGAGGTTCTATGAAGAGGGAAGGTTGTCAGAATTCGTGAAAAGGCAGCCAGGCAAAAGGCCAAGAGTCTCAATTCCATCCAGCTCGGAAGAGGATGAAGGCGACGAGCAGGATGGACAAAAAAGGTAAAAAACCGTTTACGGCACCGGCGGAACCCGTCCGAGAGATCTTAATGCTCGAGCCATCCGGACCAGTAGGGGGCTGTTCGGACGGAAGGCCATCGGTATCCAAAAGAAAAAGAAAGGCGGACTTGAGGGCGGTAGCTCAAGTCAGAGAAGTTGGAGTAAACCAAGCAACCAAGAAGACGGGGGATCTGATATTCTCCGAAAAAGACCTAGACGGGATACTCACTCCACACAATGACTCACTAATCGTCTGTGCTAATATCATGGGAGCCCGAGTTCATCGTTTGCTTGTGGACACCGGCTCCTATACAAACATCTTGTTCAAAAGCACATTAGATCAGATAGGTGATTGTGAAAAATATATAAAGGAATGTGATCATAAGATAGTAGGGTTCGGAGATGTTGTAACCGTTCCCTTAGGTTTAGTAACGTTGCCAGTCGAACTTGTATCGACCGAGAATCCCGAAAGGAGACTGACTAGAATGATAGAGTTTTTAGTTGTAAATCAACAGTCTGCCTACAACGGGTTTCTCGGCCGACCTTTTATGAATGAATTCAAAGCGGCTGTTTCAATGTACTATTATTGTCTTAAATTGCCAACCGGCTGTTTCAACGTACTATTAAGGGTCCAGGTACAGTTAAGGGTGATCAGAAGAAAGCTCGAGAGTGCCTCCTGCAACTCCAACCGAAAGATAACTGTGTATCTGTCATGGACGAGCAGCCGAGCAGCGGGGCTGAGGATGAACCTTCCGTGTTGGACGAAATTATGGAGTCCATCGACACAGAGATGATGGAGGTGGACGACCAGCAGGGCGAGGACGAGCAGGAGGGCTCCGGCGAGCAGTAGGGAAGAGAGGCTGTGCCGAGACTAAATCAAGTTGAAGATCTAGAGCCAAGACTAGGGGCAGAGCCAATGATCAAGGATGAAATTAACTTGGAAGGTCCGATAATCGATCCTCGGTGGAAAAATCAGAAGAGGAGGGCGACCCCGGTGGAAGAGTTGGAGGCAATAAGAGTTGACCCGAATCGAGAAGACTTGGAATTATTCATTGGGTCTGAGCTCCCAGAGCCATACAGATCCAGAATGGAAGAGTTCCTCAAGTCCAATCTCGATGTATTCGCATGGTCACATGCTGATATGGTAGGCATTAGCCCCGAGCATGCCTGCTATAAGCTAAACATTGATCCAACTAAAAAACCGGTGAAACAGAAGAGACGGAAATTCGGGCCTGACAAATATGAAGCACTGGATGTGGAAGTAAAGAAGCTGCTCGACAATGATCTCATCAAAGAAGCTTTATGTCCCAGATGGGTAGCAAATCCAGTGTTGGTGAAAAAGTCAAATGGCACGTGGAGGTTGTGTATTGATTTCACAGACCTGAATGCTGCATGTCCCAAAGACAACTTCCCGTTACCACATATTGATCAACTAGTGGATAACACCGCAGGACATGAACTTCTTACCTTCATGGATGCATTTGCCGGATACCACCAGATACCGATGCACCCAGACGACCAGGAAAGCACGGCGTTCTACACCAACAAGAACCTACTGTGTTGGAAGAGGATGCCGTTCGGGTTGATCAATGCAGGGGCCACGTACCAAAGACTTGTAAATAAAATATTCGATGAACACATTGGGAAAACAATGGAAGTATACGTGGACGACATAGTCGTAAAAAGCCCGAGGAAGGAGGATCATTTGGAACATCTCGCACAAGCATTCGAGATACTCCGAGCATATAACATGAAGTTAAACCCGAAGAAAAGCAGCTTTGGAGTACACTCGGGAAAATTCCTTGGGCACCTGGTCAGTCAATGAGGCATTGAAGCAAATCCATCGAAAGTCAAAGCAATTATGGACATGCAACCACTAAGGTCCGTCAGGGAGGTCCAACGACTAACCGGATGTTTAGCAGCCCTAAACAGGTTCATTTCCAGGTCCGGAGACAAATGTTTACCTTTCTTTGACGCCATTAAGAAAGGACAGTTCCAATGGACGGACAATTGTCAGCAAGCGTTTGAGCAGCTGAAGGAGTATCTGAGTGATACTAAAATCCTATCAAAACCTGTCTCCGGAGAAAAACTGTACTTGTATCTAGCCGCATCAGAGGTGGCCATCAGCTCAGTCTTGGTTCGAGCAGAAGGAAAATTTCACTTGCCAATCTACTATGTGAGTCAGGCTTTGCATGAAGCAGAAATTAAATATTCACCTATGGAAAAGTTAGCCTATGCACTGGTGATGAGCGTAAGAAAGCTACGCCCATACTTCTTTGATCACCAAGTGGAGGTCTTAACAACTTTCCCACTAAGACAAATCTTGCAAAGGCCTGTCACTGCTGGTCGCCTCCTCAAGTGGTCCCTCGAAATAAGCCAATTCGGAATATCTTATTCACCTCGAACAGCGATCAAAGGACAAGCGTTAGCCGACTTCATAGTCGAATTAACTTTCCCTCAAGATCCGACGAGATGTCATAATCATCCATGGCACATGTACGTGGACGGATCATCAAATAATATAGCAACAGGAGCCGGGATAGTACTGATCAGTCCAGATAAACAAGTATTCACCTCATCTGTCAGGTTCGAGTTCATGGCAACAAACAACGAAGCTGAGTACGAAGCATTGATAGCCGGGTTACGACTAGCTCTGGCTGTAGGAGTTCGAAGGGTTCAAATTTATGGAAATTCCCAGCTGATAGTCAACCAAGTCTGTGGGGAATACGAAGCCAAGGATGAGAACATGGCCTTGTACCAGAAAATCGTTGCTCACCTGGCTTCGCTTTTCGAGCAAATTTACATCGAACAAGTGCCAAGAGACAACAACGCCCAAGAAGATGCGCTTGCTCGCTTAGCTACTAGTACGGGACCAGCGAAACTTTCAGAAGTCACGATAACAAGGATCCCTAATCCATCCACCAATGACTACAAGATCAACCAAGTTGAAGAAGAGTTGACAAAAGAGGATTGGAGAACACCAATATACAAATATCTCAAGAATAATGAGACAACCGAAGACCCACAAGAAGCAGCCAAGTTGGTAAAACGAGCAGCAAGATTTACGATCATGGAAGGTCAACTTTACAAGAGAGAATTTTCACTTCCCCTACTAAAATTTCTGGCAAGGGGGCAAGGCCAAGAAGTACTGAAAGAAATCCACGAAGGAGTTTGTGGAAATCACGCAGGAGGACGAGCACTGGCATACAAAACAGTAAGGCAAGGTTACTACTGGCCAACTCTGTTACAAGACGCAATCAGAATTGCAAAAACATGCCACAGGTGCCAGCTGTTCGCTCCCAACATCCATAAGCCACCAACAGAGCTGATCTCAGTAAATAGTCCATGGCCATTTGCAAAGTGGGGGATAGACATCATAGGACCTTTCCCAACGGGAAAGGGGAATGTAAGATTTGCAGTAGTGGCCGTGGACTATTACACAAAATGGGCTGAAGCTGAAGCACTAGTAACAATAACACAAGAAAAAATGATCAAATTCATCTGGAAGAGTATAGTGTGTCGATTTGGAGTTCCTCAAGCAATAGTAACCGATAATGGAAGACAGTTCGAAGGAAAAAAGATAAGAGATTTCTGCAAAAAATGGGGAATCAAGAAGCATTTTTCAACACCATATCATCCTCAGTCTAACGGCCAAGTCGAGGCAGTTAATAAGATAATCAAGCACATCCTCAAAATCCGTCTGGTGGATAAGAAGGGCAAGTGGTCAGAAGAACTATCCGAAGTACTTTGGGCATATAGGATATCACATAGAACGAGCACGGGAGAAACACCGTTTGCTATGGCATTCGGTACAGAAGCAATTATACCTATAGAGCTCAAAGTACCGACTGAAAGGATAACCGAGTTCAATGAACAAGAAAACAACAAAGCACTAGCTGCAGAAATGGATCTGATCGACGAAAAAAGAATCTCGGCAGAAATAAAAAACGAGATATACAAAAAAAAATTGCAAGGTACTACAACTCGCAAGTAAAAATCAGGGAATTTGAAGTTGGGGATCTGGTACTCCGAAAAATCCTAGCAACACCTCCAGGAGTATTTGGACCGACTTGGGAGGGCCCATTCAGGGTAACCCACAAGTGGTACAACGGCACGTATGATCTTGAAGACATGGAAGACAAGTCGGCCCAATACACCTGGAACGCAGCTTTATTGAAGAAATATTACCAGTAGTTAAGGAAGCCAATGTAAAGTTTGTGATAATGACCATCATTTATGTTATTGTAAGACGAAAAGATTGATAAAAAATTTCGAACTTTTTTGGCAAAATTTGTAAATAGATAGATGATTGTTCAGCGTATTATATACATAAGGAAACAAAAGGTATTAAAATCCAACTTTTCGCCAAGAAGGAAAGTTGCTCGCCGGAAACAAACAAGTATAAAAAATACAAGTCCAAAAGGAGGCGAGCAGCAGGGTCCATGAGACTCGGGAGCCCACCTAATTGCCCCATCACACGGAGTTGCTCGCCCAAGATACTAAATGCATAAAGCACAAGTATAGTGGAGGCGAGCAGCAGGGCACATGCTAACACATAGTTACTCGTCCCGAAGCTAAATGCACTTAAGCACAAATATAGCAAGTGACGAGCAACAGGGCATAAAAAGAAGTATGACAAAAGCCAAGTTCTTCAAAAGAACCAAATAGGCTCATACATACTTAATATACATACATTTGCAAAGGAAAAGTATTTAAACCTTCAATCAAGGAAAGAAATACTTAAGCAAAAGTAAATAAAAGGCATATGAAAGGCGAACAAATAAGATAAGAATATTTCATTAAAGGTGAAATGTCAAGTACAAAGGCAAAAAGGGATGTACAATCGTCATCCTACTACATCAACTAGGGAAACAGAAAAATAAAGAAGTCTAAGACTCGGAAGCCGGAGGAGCAGGTGGTGCTTGAGGATCTTGGGGAGGAGGAGGAACATCTTGCACAATAACCCCAGAGACCTGCTGCTCGCCTACAGCAGCAGAGGAGCTCGTCTCGCTGAGAGGATTCGGGAGAAGGGGGCCCAAAGCTTCGAAGATGGTCATATCCCTGTCCGCCTCCACTCTCTCCTTGGGGGCCACAATGCGAACATCGTCCTTGAAGACACCCAAGTTGACCCACATCTCTCCTAAATCAGCCACCGGGATCTCAAAGCCAGGAGCCGGAGGGTTGTCAGTAACATAATCCGTGAAGTCCTTAATGGTCGAAGTCATCACGTCCAGGCCATTATCCAAGGCGTACTTCACGTTCCTCACACTCTCAGCATATGCACAGATGTAACCGAGATTGGTATTATCGGTTACATCTTGCACATACGTAGTGTAAGAGATGGCGCGTTTGTTCTTCTTTTCCAGCTGGTCGACGTGGACCTTCAAGGACTCCACTATTTCCACCAGACCCACCCGCTCTGTCTCCAGGACCTGCAAACGGTCCGTGGCAACGCCCAAATCTAGTTTAAGCTTCTCTGAGGCGTTGGACGCTACCATTTCCCGATCCTCGGTAGCTTTTACCTCCCGCGTCCAAGTAAGTTTGGCTCTCTCGAAGTCAGTCTTCAACTTAGCCAATTCCTCATCCTTTTTCTTCAATTGAGCAAGCTGAGCATCACGTTCCGTTTCAACTTGCTCGATCCTCCGCCCCAAGCCACGGTTCGTTCGCTCAAGCTCGATAGCCTGGTCCAGGACTCGCTGAGCAGTGATAGATTGATGGCTCGCATTGTAGCTTAATAGACGGGCATTGTCGCTGAGGCTTTGGCTCTGGAGGATCTCCTCGCCTGTCTTGGTCCACGAGCGGGGAACGTACTCCATGGCTCTTCGGACGTGGGAGTCCTTAATCTCATGAGGTGCCGGAGGGGACTTCACACAACTGAATTGATGAAGTACCTTTGCACGACCAGGGTAATCGTTCTTCCGGTACCTATACAAGGAAAAAGCCGTTAGAAAACAAAGTCAAAGGGGCGAACATCGAATGGAGAGGGAAAATACTTACTCCCTCGTCTTTACTGGGTCATAGCCCAAGTATGTGTTGTCAGGAGACGCGCCCCTACCCTGACCAGCGATTATGGCGCCAACGACCTGTTGCTCGGTCACCTCCTCCACAGGCGAGGAGCGAGTAACAGTTTTGGTCACCTGAGAGGAACCTTGCCCTTTGGCCCGTTTGGCCCGATCATCTTCCTTACGAGGAGCGGTCTCCTTCGTAAGTCTCTTCTTACCCCTCGTATCCTTTGGGGGAGGTGAGGAGCGCACTGGGGGGCGAGGAGCAGGGGCAGGAGCCTGGGGAACTTCTTCTTCCTCGTCTGCTTCGGCTCTCAGCTTGATCAAGGAGGTACAAGGATCAAATTTCTTCTTCCTTGAAGGTTGATTAGCTGCCATTTGCTTGACCCGGCGTGCGAGTAAATGGTAACTTTCGGGAATCTGGGGGACAGCAACCGTTACCCTTTGAGCTGAAAACAACACAAAAATTATCAGTAATAGACAACCAACAGGTCATAGGAGACCAACAGGGCCTAGGCGACCAGCAGGTCATAAGCGACCAACAGGGCAAGAACGAATAATAGGAAAAACTGAAAAATTAACAGGTGAAACTTACCCTCGGGGACTTCTGCTTGTGCCTCCAAATGATGGGCACTGGTAATGAGTTGGGCTAGCTTACGACAGTGAGCTTGCGAGAGATGGTCGATGCTTCGGTCCTTAACGTCCCGTAGGGAAATCAACGCAAGGACGTATAAAAACTCTTCGCTCAAATCCGGATGCCCCCACTTCAGGATGCGCGGACCTGCAAAACAAAGGAAAAAAGATTAAAATTAGTTCACCTAAGGTATGATGAACTAGAGAATAAAACCTACGCCGAATTTCTCCAAAATGTGTAGGAGAGTTTATACGCCCCGGTCCTCCTGAAAAATCAGAGGACGCCCGCCAGTCACCGCCGATGAAGAAAAATTGTCTGTGCCAACTTTTAACCTTGTTAGGCACTCCTTCAATCAGCTTTACACCACTGCGAGCCTTAAGATAATACCACCCAAGACCCTCTTCGTGGACAGCCGAGGAGATCGTCATTGCATAATGAATCTCCACCGTGCTGATCTTGTTTTTATAGCCTTCCAGTCCAAAGAGTGTGATAAAGGCCAACAGGGTACTCCATCCATTCGGGGTGATCTGGGTGATCGCCAGATTTATATCTTCCAAAAACCGCCCGATCACTGGATGCAAAGATAGAGGGAGTCCCGCGTTGAGAATATCTAGATTGACGGCAGTGCACCCCGGAGGTGGATTATCAGCTCTCTTTCCTGACTGGGGGGGCGTACAGGTGGATATCGTACGGAATACGGTAGCGAGACCGTATCCGAACTAAATCTTCCTCCGTAACCACACTGGTTATTCTGCTCGCTGTGTATGTTGATGGAAGAGCCTCCATAATAGGTCGAGCAGGAACAGAGAATGTGTTGTGATACTTGTTGGCGTAATCGATCCAATCTTGCCTTCGGACTACGGCTTTAGGAACGAGAGACTCGGGGGTTGGCCTTGAAACAGGAAAATTTATCTCCCGGAGAAATTCCCATGTAACTTCCACCTGCTCGCTCCCTGATCCGGCTACTTGTTCGCTCCTGGCCGGCAGCTCGCTGCTCGCTCCCGTATCCCCATGGAGGCTCATCTCTTCTATTTCAGCAGCGACCTCAGTGGAATCTTCGCCTAAATCCGAGAAAGTTCCTTCACGAGCCGAGGAGCGAGCAACAGGGCCTTGGACGTCCTGCTCGCCCGAGCTTTCCACAGCATAGAAGGAGTCAATGGAGCGAGCAACAGAGCTCGCCTCGGAACCCGTGTCCTCGTCGATAAGCAAAGTTCTAGGGTTCTGACCGGCTGCTCGCCGGAGCGAGCGGCGAGGAGCAGGGACTGACGGTTCATCTTCCATATGTCTCTTCCCCGTATTTCGTTCAACAAATTCAACGGAGAGTGTATTGCTTGAGGAGGGGGACGTCATTTTAAGGGATTTTTTGGAGAATCAAACGAGTAAAAATCGCAAGGGTAGTATTGATGATGGCGTAGTTTAAAATCGAAAAAATAATAATAAGAAATCGCGATGGCACGGCGGCGGTGCGGCGGCGATACGGGAAACCAACAAAAATTGGAAAGGAAAATACGAAATCAAGAACGCAATGTGATACCAAGATAAAGAAACTAAGAAATTTACCTTTTGAACCAAAGAAATCGACTGGAGATTCGAAGAAAAGAAAGGAAAAAGCTCAAGAACTCTTCAATGGGGTTTTTTGCATGAGCGAAATCGAAAAAGAAAAAAAAGGAGAAAGAAAGAGCTATTTATAGATATGGATTCGGGGGTGAAATTAAGAAAAGCGAAAAAATAAAGCCCCTAGTTGCAATTTAGGGACGCACGCGTGGGCAGCCACGTCGCTTCGTATTTCGTGCATCGGGAAACGGAACGACGCAAGCCCAAGGGTCGTTCCCCACTAGTCGCCTCCGAAGATTCCCGCCCTAGAAATTCAAAAACCCACTGCTCGCTCCCTATGAAAATGAGAAAGCCAAAGCCCTTGTTGCTCGCCTCCTTCCACAAAACATAGCCTATCTTATAGTTTAACAAAAAAGGATAAAATCTATCCTTATATGCTAAACTAGGGGGCATTGTTGATAGGCGAACAACAGGGATACAAGATTAGAAGATAAAAATATTAAAATAATAAGATTAAGAAATCAAGAATGAAAATAAAATAATTAAAGAGGACGACCAGCAGGGACTTCGCACTCTAGGTGGCGAGCAGCTGGGCCTGAAGACCAAGAGCAAGTAGGCGAGCAGCTGGTCATAGAGGCTAGGAGGCGAGCAGCTGGTCTTGAGAAGCAGAAAGAGGTGGCGAACAACCAGACCAAGAAGACACAAAAACCCAACCAGAGGCGAGCAGGCGAGCAAGAGGGCACCCCGGAAGATCATCAGAAATCTCAATAATTAGGCATTACATTAGAAACAAACAAGTGTCTTAACACTTGTTATTGTGTAAAGATGTAATAGCTTAGGAGATGACAAGTGTCTTAACACTTGTCACAATGTAAATGAAGATGATTAAGGAGGTGACACCTCCTACTTGCTTGTATCTCTATAAATGCCCTTCATGGGATAATAAGAAATGGGGTTACTAATTTAAAAACAAGTCAAACTCTTGCACATTTATTTCTCAATTCATTCTTAGAAAAATTCAACTTTAATCCTACATTGATCCTTGTTTGGTGATCTTTCTTAGTGTAAACAGCCACTAATTATCAACATTGATCAAAGGTCATCAACAATTATATAATAAAGAGTCTAACTTAAAAAATTATGCAAATTCATGGATTCGAACACAGGACCACTTGAGTACAACTTATAATTTTAACCAACTAAGCTAAACTATGAATACATACAAATTTGAAATATCTATTGTATATAACTTGAGGCTATAAAAATATACTAAATTGAATTGATCAATTATATTTAAAACTCTAATTATATGAAACTTTAATGTTTAATTATTTTATTTTTATTGTCTCACTATATTTAAGAATTTTCAATTTAGAAATTCCTAATTTGTTAAAATAAATTAAAAATGGAATTAAATATATTAAATAATTTTGAATTTTTTATTGATTAAATGATTGATTGAATTTTTTTAAAATAAAAAAATTAACATTTAACTGATAAATTTTTATTGTCTTGAAAACACAGTGCACCAAAATTTAATTTTTTTTTAATCTCAAAACAAATTTAATATATCATTATATTGACTTAAATGTGTTTAACATGTGACATTATTTTGAATATATTTATTATATAATATAACTACATTAATTTTATAGTGAATAAATTTATAATGTTATTGTATATGTAATGCATAATGTATAATCAATTTTTTTACGAATATCCCGCGTAATACGCGGGACACTCATCTAGTTTAATTAAAGAAAAAGACTGTATTATAACATTTAAAGTATTAAGTTTAACAAATATATTTAAAGTATCAATAATTAGATAGATATTTACACAAAACCTACTCTTTTCCAATACAATTTTCAATACATTATCAATCATATATCACCCACCTTTTAAATTATTATTATATACTCAACTCTATCTCCTAATTTTTAACTTTACGCACTTTGTTTTCCCCATTTTACGCACAATTTTCAATACATAATCAATACCCTATCATATTCTACAAAATTCATACTTTCAAACATATAATTCGTCCATCCTCTAATACTCTTAACTTTGTAGGTACACTTTTAAATAATAATGTGTAATTAATAAAATATTGAGGGTGATGTGTAAAATTCTAATATTAAAGTAATGAAATTGGTTGTAATGAGTATAAAAAGTAATGACATTTTGTGTAAATATGTGAATATTGTGAAGGTAAAGTTAAGTAGAAATTTTCATTTATATAGTGTGCAGAGTGTTTGGGGATTGACGATTAAGGAAAATGCGCAAAATATTTGGAGATGTAGAAAGTACAAAATTCTAATGCAATTTTTCAATTAATGCAACTTCATTTAATATTTAATTTTGTTAAAAAAATACACCTTAATTGTATGATGCACAAGTGACTTTCTATATTTATTCTCATCAAACATATGGATTTGAAATCTATTACACACACATTCCATAAACCAACTACCCTTAAATTGATAGTATTAGTTGTTCCTTCTTAATTTATTCCCACTATTAAAAATAAATTCACTTGTCTTATTTATTCATCTACCAAAAGTATGTTAAAAAAACAATCACTTTATCTTCACCCTTCAACCAATTCATCACTTAATTACTCGAATTGTTATTTGATTTTACCCACAATAATTATTTTATTTATAAATGAACCATAAAAAAAAGAGTAAAAAAAAACGAGCATTCTCTACTTGTAGATATAAGAAATACTTCCTCTAACCACTAAAAGTATGCACATTTCTATGCACATGTTTAATGCTGGATGCGGGGTCCATTTATGAATAAAAGTGATTGTTTATGGAACATATGTTATGCATACATACCATAAACAATCACTTTATTCATAAACAGACCTCACAAAAATTCAAAATACCCTCCAAAATATCGCAATAAACAACGTGCAAAAAAGAGTGCATACTTTTAGTGTATGGAGTGTTGATAGCCGAACATCAATCCTTGCGGGGTGAACTAAGATTAAGCACTTTAACAGAAAAATCAAGAATAGGGTGCGTTAATCAATCTGGGGAGTGTACAAAGTGACGAACAACTACTTCGATGAACAACTGATATGCGAGCATGTTTTGAGATCCGAGACCAGACTTGCCCATTTAACCAAGTCCCAGGTGACGAACAACCTTGACAAAAAGAGGTGTATGAAGATGAACAAGGAACCAAGATTCCAAAGTTCATCCCAACACGAAGTCCAAGCGAACAACTTCCAAGTCACATCCACAAAAGACGAACAACTTTTGTTGAAAGACCATACTGGATCAATTAAGCCGGCCTGGACGAACAACAATGAAGTCCGAGATAAGACCAAAGAAGACTTTGTAACTAAGATTCAACTTAGATAAGGTCAAACAAGGTCAGATGACACTTGTCTAGCATGCAAGTTAGGAAGTCTAAGAGTTTTGGACACCTCATGTTTGCTAGTCTCTATAAATAGTTGTTCTCCAGCTAAGAAATACAAGTTCAAATATACAAATACTCCAAAAAATACACACAAACACACTTAAACGTGCACACATACGAAATTAATGCGATTTCGGCTTTCGTATTTACGATTTCATAACCCGGATCTTCGATTTACCATTTACGGTGGTAATCAATCACACGTTATTGATTGGTGATCTTAAACCGAACTAAAACAGTCATTAATCCTTCCAATTAAATTTGATCACTAACATGGAGTATTAGTTATTTGACTATAAAGTGATGGTTGTGAACTAATATAAAGTTATTTTCATATATTTATTGTAACAAACAAGCTACTCTCTCCATCCTCTAATAAATTTCACACTTTCATTTTCAAGACATTTCACAATAAATTACACACCTAAAAAAATAAATATATAACACTTTCCTCACTTTATTTAAAAAAAAAAATCATTTGTTGTTAATAAAGTCAATTAAATAGTGTGTTTTTTTAAATGTTGCACTCCCTTTTATTAAATTTATTATGGGATAGAAAAAGTACTATATTTTTTAAAGAGTAAGTTTTTAATGTACCAAATGCACCGTTTAATTTAAGTGTATTTATAAATTACATTTTCTTTGTTGAGTAGCCACAGTTGTTGGTAAAAAATACTCCCTCTGTCCCACTTAAATTTGCACACTACCTTTATTTTTGTGTTTTTGCGAGTAAATTGTTTATTAGTATTTAAAATGATAAAGTGACTTTTAAGGTAAGGTTTGATAAATCTATATCTCCTCTATTATAAAGTGACTTATTAATTACTTTATTATTTTAAATACTAATAAAAAACTCATTCGTTAAAATACGTAAAAACAGTAAACGTGAAAATTAAAGTGGAACGGAGAGAGTAATTTATATGGTACTCCCTCCGTCCACGAGTAAGTTTCCCACTTCTTTTTGTTGAATGGTTTAAGAAAGTGTATTTGTTTATTAATATATGGTGGGCCACATGTTGACTTTTGGGATAAAGTAATGAATAGTGTTGAAAAGTAAATTGAATGAGTGACATTTTTGGTAATATTGTGTGAGTTTGAAGGTTAAAGTTTATAGGATTAAGTGCAGGATAATACAATTCCAAACCACTTTTTACAAATTGGTACACCATAATTGAACAGACGCACAAAAAAAAGTTGAACATACGTATATATTTTTTGAACATTGTACTATCTTGTAAATAGTGGTGTTCAATTGTATTATTTTGTGAACGCCCCAAGTTTATAAATAGTAGAGTGTTGCTTTTAACATTTATGGAATGGGAAACTTACTTGTGGACGGCCCGAAAAGGAAAGTGGGAAGTTTACTCATGGACGGAGGGAGTATAAATTTACACTTAAATTGCACAATGAGTCATTTGATACCGGGAGAGTCGTCCTTTTCAAATTGTTTTAAACCGCACCATGGAAGAATATTTTGAAAGAAATGCTAAAAATGGAGTGAAATTCTTTTGAAATTTGAAGTTTACGTCGGACAAAAATGGGTAATGCTGAATTGTCACCTCACCAGAAGCCAGCCTCGAACGTCGAGTTTCAGGCAAAGACCAGACCAGACCACCATTAATTCCCATTTAATCCCCCTTCCAAAAAGCAAAACAACCAAATCAAAAGAGGAAAAGAAACCAGCAATAAAGCCCGGAAAAGAACCACAAATTAGAAAAAAAATAAACAGGCCAAAAAGAAAGAGCGAGAAACTCCATCCTTGATTTTGATTCCCTCCCCTCTCTCTCTCTTCCTTTACCATCCCCCACACTCCTACAGTCAGCCATGGCCGCGGCGGTGTTCAGAGTGGTTGCTCTCCTTTTCCTGCTGTACGGCGGCGCCACCTTTTCGGGGGCGGCGACGTGGTGTGTGACGCGGAGCGACGCGAGTGACCAGGCTCTGCAAACGGCCCTCGATTATGCATGCGGGGCGGGCGCGGATTGTGCTCCGATTCAGCCTTCGGGTCTCTGTTTTCTGCCAAACACGGTGCAAGCACACGCTGCCTACGCTTTCAACAGTTATTATCAGCGCAGGGGAAATGCACCTGATTCCTGCTCCTTTGGTGGCACTTCCACCATCGCCAAAACTGACCCAAGTCTCTCTCTCTCTCACACACACACGATTTCTGCATGTTTCATTTTATTTTATTTTTTTATTTTATTTTTGGGTTTGTTGTTTATTGATTTGACTGGGAAGAATGTGCATGTTTAGGGGGGGATTTTGTGGGCAGCTTTAGTTTTTTCTTTTTAAAAAATAATAATTATTTGGGGTTTTTTCTTGATTTTTAAAATGTTGCTATTTGCTCTGTTTTTCAGGTTATGGATCTTGTGTCTACCCATCATCTCCAAGGTAATTATCTCTTTGCCCTAGTTTATTCCGCTTTTACAGAAAGTTGGTTTTGTACCTTGAATTTAGCACCAAACATGGCCCTATGGTTTTTAGTTGTGATGATTACCCTTGTTATGTTTTATAGATTGTGTGAGTTTTGGTTCTTCAGCTTCTTTATAAATGGTTTGCACATATGGCCTGAATTTGTGATAATGCCTAACAAATTGTCAATCATGAGTTAAATCCCACTTGAATTCTCAGAACAGAAAATATGTCGAGAATTCAAGGTGTTTCCATTTTTGTTTGATTGAATGTTTGTTTTGTGCATATTTTGATTCACTGATACTATGGTTTAGGGTTTCTTATTTTGTTCTGAACCACGTAGATTCTTGTGATATTGACTTACATTTAGTAATTAATTGAACTCAAAACTAGATTTTTTAGGACCCACATTATTAATAAACGACAACGGGTAGAGGGAAGTCGTGCAGCCTTTAATACCGGTTGTCGCTACTCGAATTTGGATCCTAGTTCCAAATTCAGTTTTATGTTACTTCCCTTAAGTAGCTTTTAAAGTTATTGATGGAGACCAACAGCTAAGTTTGAGGATATATTTACGTCATTGTTAAAAGTTGTGTTTTGTATCCAAGTCACAAATTTCGTTTAAAAGCAAAACAAAAAAGATATGTCATTTGAAAAATCAAATGAAGGAGATTGAAATTGCTTCTTCTTACTTCTTGGATTCATTTATAAGCTTGTATTTCAACTCTCAAGACTAAGCTGCTTACAAACTACTTGAAAGAAGTCGGTCTTTTACTTTAAATTAAACTTGATAACTTCACAATTGAAATAATTAAATAACTTGCGGGAACTTGTTTGTAGAGAAGGAAAACAAATGTAGCTGAGTCCATATGTCGGAAATGAGCATAGACCCTTTAGGAAGTTGATAAAATTGGTCGTGTTTGCATTGAACACCTTCCATCATAATTACTCAATTATAATTTATACCAAACTTTATGTTCTTGAATTATACATCTTACTCCTGTAATAAAATTTCCATATATTGATCAGATGTTAAAGAGTGTACTTACAAATAAAAATAATCTCTAACAAAACTCTTTTGCCCAAATTTGAACCTTAAAAGACATGCAGACTGGCCTCAAATTCCCTGTCCACTTATCATGTTTCATTTTGTATCCCACGATTCAAATTCACAACATGCGTATGTTTACAGCATCCATATTTAATGCCATATATTACAACCATATAGTGGAACATGAAAAATGAAACGTAGAATTTACGTAGAATTTGAAATCATGCATACTAGTCAACTTCAGAATGATTAAGTGGCAGAAGAAGAAAAAAGTTACTGTTACCCATCTTTCTTCTTCCAAGATCGTACACTATGGTTTAGGAAATAAGTAAATTAATTAAAATGTTAATTCGCCAACAAATATTAAAAATATTTCGTCAGGCGAATTCCCACTAAATCTTTAAATATGATTTTTGGATGAATTTGCGAGGATGTATAGTGAATCCAGTATACAGTTAACTCCCAGAACCCCTTGTGAGGTTCTTATGGAACCAATACCCTATGTGCACTTTCCATGTCCATTTGAACATATACTGAGTATTCTACACCGGGTGTATTTCTTCTAATGTAGCGTCAATAAATTTTCAATATTGTACTTAAATAAATATGCTTATATACATATATACGTGGTATACACCTGGTTGTAGGAATTAAAGGCACATCTAAGTAGCATATTGAATAAAAAATGCTGTTGTCAACCTACCAGGATAATCCCCTCTCCTTGTTTTTATTTAAACACATAGTAGGGCAGGCATTTTTAAATACTTAAATGGTTTTTGCCTTATTCAGCGCAAGGTTTTTGTATATCTATACAGAAAGATACAACACTTCAAATAACTTGAAGCCAATAAAACAAATGAGTTACAATTTTTTTATTAAACTTAATGTTATACATAACATTAGTCATAATCTTGGTTTCATCCACTTTCAGTAACAATCTTTTCACTTACTATTGTAAACGAGGTAATAATTTGTCAAATGATGCTCTTGATGCTACTAATTTATTTCTAACTAGATGTTTTAATTTATCAGGTAGATATACTATTTTTGTGCTGTTGTATTATTTGGTTGAGAAGGCATATGATGTAGTTAATGGGGACATATTGTGGCCAGAATTGGAAAAGATGAGTAAAAGTAGCACACAACACACACACACAACACACACACACACACACACACACACATATATATATGGGTTATATAAAATTTGTATAAAGATGTTACAACACGTGTAAAGACGCAGGTGGGTGTATCGGGTGGGAATACAGTATACCATATGCCTGCATCTAGGATTAACTCTAAGCACTTACCTTTTTCCCTTAATAACATTAATTGTAGAGCATCTAAATGTATTTTATTTGCTAATAGTATTATTTTAAGTTGATGATCATGTCTAAAACTTGGGGTGAGAATATATATTATGCCACTTTGTAATAATAGAAGTAGCAATATGATAAATGTGACCATTGATGAGTTCACAATAAAAGCATCTAGGAGTAGAAAGAGGGGGGTGGCCAAATAGATGAGAACTCCATAGAAATGCAATTAAGATGGTTCAAAACGTGTGCAAGGGAGACTTTTAGGTTGCTTCAGTATGGTGCCTAGAAAGTAGATATTGTTCACTAGAATTAAAAGGGGATGAAGGAGACCTAAAAAGTTGTAAAGAAACTAATAGAAACTTTGTGATTACAGAAGAAAACTCGAAGGAATTGCATATCCTGAAGAAATATAGTTCTTTGAACTTGGAATAAATAAATAACAAAACCTTGGAATAATGCGACGATGATGATGAAGGAACTAAATTTCATTATTCTATAAAATTAATGTCCTGAACTATGCTTACTTAATGATGTTTTATGTTTTCCTTAATTTTACGCCTTTTGAGCTCGTATAAGTAGGATAAAGCTATATTGCATTTAAGTTGCACGCAACGTGCACATAAAGTTGTCAGAAACTTCCTTTTGTTCTTATTCGTCCCTTTTTTGTTACCATGAATACGCTCTCATTAATGATCATTATGTTGGAGATATACTTGATAAAATGGAGGATAAAACGAAAGAGTCGAATCTATGCTGAAGTGTCTGACGAAGTTTCTCGTTTTCTTGGTTCCTATGGCTTATGAGAGGCACATCAATATACTAAATGAAGTTGTTCTTGATTCTGCAGCACTGCAGGAGGGGCACCTGGAAGTACAACGACAGCAGCACCAGGTACAATCTTGACACCACCACCACCAGGCACTTTGGGACCTCTGTACGGAGGTGGTGGTGGATTATCACCTACAGGCACGGGACCAGATATCCCCGACGGCCCCGGTGGCTCTCAAATCCTGTCACCCATGATTTACTTGTGCATTTTCTTGTTCATCATTCAAACAATGCTGTTATAGTAGTCTAATTGTATGCAAAGTAGGTCACCACACAGTTTTGTGTTAGAAATGTGGAGCTTGTTTCAGTCTATTTGACTCTTAGGAAGACGTACGATCATTCGTGTGTCTCTCATTTGTCTTCGACGGTTGGCAAGTTCAATATATTTGCTCAGTTGAAGGTTGGTGATGCTGCTAATACCTGAATTTTTGTTGGCTCTTAAATTAATTCTTTTCAAATTTTGATTTGTGTTTCATCTTGTTATTATACCCCAAATGTATATTGATGATAGGCAAGGTCTTGTATGTTTTAGCAGCTCAGTGCAATTCAAATGCAATTTTTTAAAATAGTTGATATTGTTTAAAAATGCACTTGAGTTGAACACAGAGTCTTACTCTTGATGACATTGTTACTATACTGGTAGGTTAGATTGATTGTAATATTACTATACACGAAGGACATGTTTGGTAGGTTAGATAAGGGCCAATTGGAAAAATTGTTATGTTGCACAGGTGCCGGGGTGAGAAGATAGAATATGTATAGAGTGAAATTGATTTATATATGAATTATTGAAAGGTATTAGTTGTTTTCACTGAAGAGTATTAGTTGTTTTTACTAAAGAGTATTACTGGTACACTGAAGAGTCTTGATTTATTTTCATTGAACAACTAAGACACTTTAGTGTAAATCAGTAATACTCTTCAGTAAATTCAACTAATACTCTTCAATGAAAATAACTAATACCCTTCAATGATTCATGTATAAACCAATTTCACTCTATACTTTGTCGAGAAGATAAGGGTTATGATATGATTTTTTTTTAAATTTTAAAACGCGATTCAACAAGAATATATATATTTTATCATGTATAATAATATTTGAAACATTCATTCAAATACCATCGTCAACTTGGGGTAAAAACAAAAAAAAAGTGTTTTATATAAAATGCACAAAATCCCTCATAGGACAAAGTTTTATACGAAAACAATTTAAGATAAATTTATTATAAAATTATTTTAAAGTATCAAATATTTGATTAGAAGTATAAAAAATTGGGGTCAGTGATATTATGTTGTAATTCATGTCATGACCCTAACTTTGATACTCCTTATTGAATTATAAATACTCCTGATTTAATATTCGATACTTTAAAATAGTTTTATTATCATGAATCATTTTCATATAAAATCTATTCTTTAATAAATGTATAAAATCCCCTATGTTTTATAAAAGTACTAGATTAGTGCCCCACGTTTTACGCGGTTGTTCACAAAATTAATTTAAAATTTTGTATTTTATTGACGCATCATCACATTATTAATTCAATCTATTTTAATACACAAATATATTGTACGCTGATTTTTTTAAAAATTAATTACATATGCATTATATACACTTAAATAAATTTGATCATCGTAAAATAATATAATTATATTATATAATAAACATATTTAAATAATATGTATGCATAAAAATATTGGTTAAGTTTTTAGTAACCCACGACTTTTAGGCTCAATCTCAATTTAAATACAATTTTCAATATTTTTATTAAAATTCATGTACTTTTTTTTTTCAGTTTGATATACGCTTTTAAATTATGATATATTTTTCTCAACTATGCACCATCATTTTTTTTTCTTACTAAAAGTGCAAGTCATATATTTGATTGAAAAATTAAACATTGGTGAATTTCTATAACATTATTGAAAGTTGTTATTAAATTAAGATTAAGCTTAATGATCGTGAATTAATATTGAATTAACCCTATATTTTTAATACTTATATTTTAAGGATTTTTTTTTTCAAATATGTTAAATCTCTAAATTATATAAATAATATATTATACACGTAAAAAATATTATATATATATACATGTCATTTAAATTATATAATATTAAATAAACTAATAAGCATTTCATAATTAAAAGAACGTTAGTAATATAAATTTATTAGTGGGTTATAATACGACTTTTCTATTTAAAAATAAATAAAATATATATGTGTGCAAAATTCAAATCCATGTAATTGCATTTCTTTTAATTAGAGACAACATTACTACACAAACATAATGTCACATGTTAAACACAATAAAATCAATAGAAATTGACATATCAAATTTGACTTAAGATATACAAAATCAAATAATTATAATTTTGGTTTATTATTTTTCTAGACAATAAAAATTTATCTATTAAATGATAAAATTTCAAATAGTTAAATTTAAACAAAAATTAATTAATCACTTAATCGATAGAATAAATTAAAATTATGTAATATTCTTAATTCCATTAATTAATTTTTTACAAATAAAAAATTTCTAAATAGGATATTCTCAAATACATTGAGAATATAAAAATAAGTTAATTAAACATTGACATTTCACATAATTAGTTTTTTTTTTAATTTATTAATCAATTTAGTAATAATACTGTAGAATTAAATATATTTAAGTTACTTGTTTGAATTATTAATACAATAAGATTTTTATATATAATATATCCTCAAATGTAGTTAAATAAATGTAAATTCGTACGTAATTTTTTATATGCTCAAGTTAAAACAATAAATATTTAAATTTCATAAAAACTCGTCGTATGACTAAACTGGTAAACATTATAACAATTGATCATGAAGTGTAGGGTTCAAATCCATTTGCATGCCCATTTTTTTATTATTATTAGATTCCTTATTATATAAAGCTACATAGATGACACGTAAACATTCAACACATAATTAGTTAATACAAAAGGATAATATAAAATAAATTTATTTTGCTTTTAATGCAGAATGAATAAGTTAATTGAATATTAAATTTCACATAATTAGACTTGTTAAAGTCTAAAGTAATCAATTCATCAATATAATAATTATATTTAATTCTTTTATTTGAAATGTTCACAAATTTGAGATTCATAAGTAAATAGATTTATAGACTTAAGTTAAATAATTGTTCAAAATATATAAAGATTAATGAATTGGTTTAGTGGCAAGGAACTTGAAACCTACATACACAATAGATGCAAGGTTCAAACTTTTGTTATTACAATTTTTTTTCTAAATTGAACTTAATATGCCACGTGGATGCCACATATATAACATAAACCACTAGGATAATAACACATCATCTAAAAAAAATCATCTTCCGTCGTATCAAATCCATTAGTATTATAGGGGATGCACAAAATTCTATTCCGTTAGATTTTGCCAGAGAACTTCACTCACTTGTCTTTCTGAGATTCGACATTACAATACCCTCCATGTTTCATAAAATAAGCTCACACCCTCCCACCACACTATCTCATCAAGTATGCGCAAAACCTCCATGTTTTATAAAATATGCACAAAGACTTGAGAGCGTTTGCAAGTTCTTCAAATAGTTTAAGTCTTTTATTCAATAATATATTATTTTGATTAATTAATAAATTATATTTAAATTTATACAAATAATTAAAGAAATTATTATTTTTAGACTTTGATGTAGTTTTAATTTTAATGAATCCATCTTTTGTTTGATATAAATATTGGTTTTTTTTTTTTTTTGTGCATGTGTTTTTCATCGATTGCTACAATTTTTTTTTAAAAGTTTAATAAAACCACCTTTAGTATTTTTCATTATTTTTTATTAATTATTGTAGTATTTGTGCATGTTTATGGAACACGAGGGATTTTGTGCATATTTTATAGAACACAAGGAGTTTTGTGCTTACTATATGAAACACGGTGAGATTTTAAGTTTGTATAAATTTGAGCGAATTTCCAAACTCCGTTAAAAACTAGTGGAAAGAAATTTTGTGTATATTTTAGCAAAAAACACGGGGGTTTTATGGATTTAATTGAAACATAGTACTAGGATTTTGTGCATTTTATTTAAAACATAGGTTTTTTTTTCTTTTTACCCCATCAACTTGATACATAATGTCAAATAGCATTCATATTATTCTCATTTGGATTATTATTACTATATAGAGAGTTCCCTTGAAAAATCAGAAAATTTCTATAAAATGCCATAGAAAAATTGCGACTTTGCATCGTTGGAATGGAGAGAAAGCATAATATAAACTTCTTGTTTTGTATGGGAGATGGGGTGGTAAATCAAGTGTTTAGTATTTATTCATGGGTCATAAAGTAAAATGCCCATTCTTGTAACATAAAAAGATTTTTGCCCACAAATTTTCATTGAAAAGTTTTATACCCATTTTAGAAAAAAAAAAAAGGTACATACACATTCTTAATAAAAAAAATTTCTCCCACTATGGCCCACACCCCATCTCCATCCTTACTACCTTGCCAATCTGCCACTCTTTACCCCCCCCCAACCCCCCAAAATAAACTAACCCATCAAAACCAAACAAGCACGCCCTCCCCTCGCCCCCCCCCCCCCCCCCCCCCCCACCCCCAACCAAAATTAGTTCTTATCGTTTTTAATATATTAATATAATAATTTTATTTTTGTTATTAAATAGTATATTATGTAGTATTCCTTTCGTCCCATATTTATTTGCATATTACATTTTTATGTGTTTTAGCGAGCGAGTTGTTTATTATTATCTGATATGATAAATTCATTTTTAAGAATGAGTATGATATATCTATCTCTCCTCTATTATATGTCTCCTTAAAAATTATTTTATCATTTTAAATACTAATAGAAAAATCCGCTCACTAAAACACTAGAAAATAATCAACGTGCAAGTAATCTTGAGACGGAGAGTAGAAACTATCATAGAAACTACGAAAAAAATATTATAATATTCAAATAAATTAGCATGAATTTCATTGTCTTCCATTTTTTTCGTGACCAATTAATTTGGGATGAAATTTATTGGAAAGATTGACGTCCAGATACTTGTAAATGAAATTAATTGAAAGACAATGAATGTTTATTAATTGAGGGACATATTTGTTCTATTTCATTAGTTGAGTGTTTATTTGTTCAATTTTAGAGTTTAGGGGGAGTGTAATTGTACAAAAATTTAGATTGGTGAGTCAATAGTTTAAGGCCTAAATTGTGTTTTGTCCTTAAATTACAGTAAATGATAAATACATACTAGAATATCATTAATAAATGATAAATAATTAGAACTAACACAAGGAATTTAAAATTATATGACATACTTAATTAAAACTAGTATAACATAGCATAGTCATATCCAGTGCACGCATCAGCTGATGCACTAGTAGTGAATACAAACGCTCATAAATAAGACTATTAGCAAGAGCAAAGTACGAGTTTGAAGACTATTGAACAATAATAACAACATTGATTAGTGGTTCACAAATTTTCATTTGGGCAATTGCGTTTATTGTGTCCAATTTCTCCGCATATTGAACACTTTCTAACTGCACGTCTTCGTGGAGCTTCATGTTGGTTGGATGCATTAGTCGATTCATGGCTCAAACCTGTAGGTTGAGTACAATTGGATCGATTGTGGCCTGGCTGCTGGCACGAAGAACAAACATGCAATTTCCGTCTAGAGATCGACGTTTCTAATCCGGATGGCCTTCTGTTTTGTCGTGGTCGACCGGCTTGTCTAGGTTGCATAGGCGGATAACATCTTGCGGAGTTGACCCATTCCGGATTGACCCAGTGGTCTGGGTGAGGCACCGGCATAATCTTACCTCCCCACATCCCTCTAACACTCTCGGTACTGTAATAATGACTTACAAAATGACTAATCGAGTAATTACAGAACCTGTAAGGTAAAAACCACATCAATGCACAACACACAGTCTATATATAATAATGAATAAAAGTTCATACAAAAACCTATATACTCACCTAATAGCTGCAGCAGCATGAACGCACGGCATCAACAACCCTTGGAACTCTCCACAATCACA
Source organism: Ballota nigra (assembly GCA_947034835.1). Taxonomy (NCBI): domain Eukaryota; kingdom Viridiplantae; phylum Streptophyta; class Magnoliopsida; order Lamiales; family Lamiaceae; genus Ballota; species Ballota nigra. The sequence continues at coordinate 120,278,681 of OX344721.1, read as the reverse complement.
CGTTTTATGTGCTAAATCGACAACGAAGAATGCTGAAACAATTGAAACCTTGTATTGGTTATCTCCCAAGCTCGTGACAACCAAATTGCTTGCTTGCATCTTGATATCGACCATTTTTTTGGAAACTTTCTGACAAAGAATTTGGGAATGAGCCAACGCTGCATCATGTCGTTTTGTAAACCAAGACTCAATAATTGTTCTCGAGCATTCAAGCATAGACACAATAGGAAGCCTCCGAGCCCAAAGTAGTTTTTTGTTCCAAGTCTCAGCGGCATTAGACGTCATGAATTCATAACGTCTGACTGGACAACATACTCGAGCCCATTTTTTAGGATCTAAATTCATGAGCTTACACATTAAACGCCCACTTGGATCTGCACCCTCTAATGTTTCCATGCACCTACAAAGAAAAATATGGCCAATTTCACAACACGTACCTATATATCACAAGATTATCAATGTATATGTATAAGTAAATTAAAAATATACCTGAGGTATTCTGAACGTCGATGAGTGTATGCAGCTTGGTAAAATTGTTGAACCACGTGTTGACCGAAGGAAACATACTTTTGCTGCAGGTGATGGTAGCATAGACCGTGTTCGGCTTCCGGATACACAGTGGCAACAGAGTGAATGATACTTGCGTGTTGATCGGAAACAATCAACAATTGTGGGGGAACACCATAAGCTTGTCGTAAGCAACTAAGAAACCATGTCCATGATTCGTTACACTCAACATCACCAACACCTGTAGCCAAAGGGAAGACCTGTCCGTTACCATCCTGTGTAACAGCTACGAAAAGCATCCCACAATACTTGCCTTTCAAGTGGGTCCCGTCAATGACAATCACTGGCCTTCCATATTTCTTAAAGCCATCAATGGATGCTCCCAATGCAAAAAATGCATACTTAAATACATCTCCATCATCTGTTAATAAACGAGTATATGATCCATCATTGGCCAACCTCAACTGGTACATGTATCCGGGCAACTTACCAAATGATGATGCATTATCTCCATATAATGCGGCAACAGCATGTCCTTTGACCACTCGTGCAAGCTCGTAGTTGATTAAGAGTCCATGATCTTCCCTTAGCTCATCCTGGATAAATTTTGGGTTATGGTTCAGAGTGGACCCCAAAAACTTCTTAGCAAATATCCTGCCGAGAATTTTAGCTTTCATGGAAGTGGGGGCAGGGGTATCTGGATCAAGGATACAAGTATGTGGAATTACCAATTTTACCACTTTCCACACATCATGCTTGCATGTTGCGTGAAATTTGAATTGACATGTTGAGTGCTTACACATTAAATACCATCTACCCCTGTCCGCCTTCTCGACCCGATAATTAACCTTATTTTCCAAATGGTATGCTACGACGGCATCTTCCATCTCACTCTTACTACAAAAGGTTTTGTTCATGGTTAGCTGACCAAGTGTCGAGTCTGAAGTAAAATGTTGTGCAGGGTGATCAGGACTTGATGAAGGAACCTCAGGAGAAAGACGCCATGCACTTGTCTTGGGTTGAGATGGGTTTAGCATATTCCAAGTTTCACAAAAGGAGTGGAATTCTCTGAGACACTCCTCATGTAACGGTTCTTCATCTAACGGATCATCTTCATCATCAAAAGTGGTGTTGCGATCTTCATGATCCCTAATATTAGACCCAAACTGAGAAGTGTGATCTTCTAAAGCAGAACCGGTAAAATAATCATTTGCAATTGGACTAATGGGAGCGTGAGACATTGTACTAGGACCGACACCGTTGGTATACACACGAGTATTTTGTGGTGGCATATGCACGAAATCTCTCTTCATTCTCTCATACTCATATTCTGTAGTCTTATTATGATTTTTTATTTTCTTCAATGACACATACACAACGAGATCTTGATTCTTGTACTTGTGTAAAAATTGTGCAACATCATCATCTGTACCCAACCTCCAACGAATAAGTTTTCCCTGCGATTCACAAAGGGCTTCTACACGATAACCCCATTCATTCATATCAGCTTGCACTGATCCATGTATTTTTTCCATCATATTAGCATATGTATCCGGAGGGTTCACCCAAACAAGGATGTGATCCATTTCACCATTTGTATATTCAAAACCTTCCCAATAACCTCCGTGATAAACCACCATAAATCTTGTATTCTCATCCATCTACAATTAAATTATCAAAAAAATAAATCATGAGATTTAAATCATGCTATTATCAACTAAATACATAAATTATACTACACATATAAAAAAAATAGAGAACAACATACTAATTTAATTATTAGAGTGTTCAAACATTTACACTATATTTTTCAATATATGATTTAACAATGAACCAAACTCTCTTCAATAAAGTAGAATATACCAATATATTCTCAACCAGGGCCGATCCTATAAATTTCACGATTTGAGTCGAAATCTAAAATAAGACCCTTAAAATTATTTTATCATATGAATTAAAACACACAATTTTTTACCCCAAAAAATTACCACTTGATTTAAAGACAATATTCGGACATCTAAAATTATTTTCTAATTAGAATTTAAGGTCAATATAGCTCTAAAAAAAGTCTATAAAATAAAAATACGAATAACATAATATTCATAATATACAATATTCAAGCAATCTTATACTTATTAATAGGAGAATCAAAACAACTATATGTACCTATTATTTTAACACTAAAAGTAAAAAATTGTTCAAAAAACAAAAGTAAAATTTATTAATTATGAGCATGCATAAACTAATTATAAATTTTATATACAAATAAATACAAAAAATTGATGTTAAATTCTTAAGTAATAGTTAAAAAAAAATACATTTCATTTCAATAAATTACATTCATTATATATGTTAACATACCTGAATCAGCTTGCTAAAATTATGGAAAATGTATGCTTCCGGAACTTGGGGAAATTGTGGAGAATTTGGACATCAGTAACTCATGGAAAATGTATGCATGTAAAACTTGGGGATATTGAGGAGAGTTGAGTGATGGAAATTTTGAAACTAGAAGAGCAACAACCGTGGGATTTTGGAAAATAAGCAGCAGTAATATTTGGTTGGTAGGAGTTAATTTGGTTGGTTGAGATGGTTAATTTTTTATAGGAAAGAGGAAAAAAAAAAAAAGGAAAAAAAAAAAGAGTGGAGACAAAAACACCTAAAATTTTATCACTTAAAAAAGAAATATTTTATATCTTTTTTCTGCACTGCTACATTGGGCAAAAAAAAATTGTTTAGAGTATTGGGCTAAAAACCACCATAAGAATAAATTTGGTGGATTAGTCAAAATTAAAAAACTTTTTAAAAATTAAATTTCTAACCCAAAAATTTTACGTGAGAAGCGAAAATATTTCATTAATACGTGTTCAACTTCTAATTTTTTTGAAATAAAATATTGAAGGAGGAATATATAGTGCAAAATGCATGAAAATGGAAGTGTTGATATTCATCATGAAAATGGAAGTGTTGATATTCATCATGGACGTGTTGATATTTCCGTTAGGAGTACAGGTATAGCCCATGAAATGTAATGCTGAGTTGTAATGCTGGGTTGTTTTCCTTAAAAAAAAAAAAAAAAGATATTCATCATGTAAGAGGCAGCTGCCTACAACTTCCACTGCATAGTAGGCACGTACTACAAGATTGAATGGGCAAGAAACTTTATTGTTTAGACTGTTGGGCAAAAAACTTTTTTTTTTTATTACAGTGGGCAATTTCACCCTTTATCTCTTTATTCATTGCATTTCGTTTTAAATTATAGTTAAAAAAAAAACATTAAAGTTATTGCAAAAATGATTGGCTGGATATGTGACATGACGAATTGGGTGCGAATCTCCATCCTAATTCTGACGCATAAAATATTTGATATTGCACTACATAGTACATAGTAGTGATATTCAAAGATTATTGTTTGTTAACATGATACGAAACACTATTTTGCAAAGGAGACTGTCAATTTATGCTTATATATGAGAAATATGAAACAAAACCAAAAATTAGAATTAGAACAAAATTTATTTCGGCCTCTCATAACCAAAACTTCCAGTCAAACAGAAATAAAATCACCCCTCAAAACAAAACCTTGAGATCTAAAGAAAATGCTGATATATAACCAATTACGAATTCCATCTAATATACATTAATCTACACAAACACTTAATTTGATCTAATCTAAATGACAAGAATCTACTGCTTTACATCAACCATCTCTCCTATTATTACCATTCAGTTTTTCAGTTTCCCAAAGTTGTATTATTACCTTTGGTTCAACTGGACATCTCTCAGGTTGCCGTACAATGTAAATCTGATCACCGGCTTTATTGTACATGTCCTGATTCCGCTGCCACGTCCAGAGAGCGTGTGTCTCATTCTTCACCTGCAAATAAAAATAAACGGGAAGAAAGTCGTGAGATCTTGTTTCATAGCTCCACTCGTAAATAACAGAAAAGAAAGAAATGGGGAGACCTCCAGGATTCCATGGCCAAAGCTCGCTTCCCTGTACGCGCTGTATTCAGGTTGTGTATCCCAACAGAAGTTACCGGCAGCTGGACCTGATGTAAAATTGCGTGCACAGAAACCGCCCATGAACGAATCGGGCGTGCTCGATGGCTCTGGACAGTTACCAGGTTCATCGGCATGAGTGATCGCCATCTTCTCTCGGTTACCACCATCGCCAACTGCTAAGTACACGGGACCACAGGGGTCCAGTGTGTAGTTGTACACTCGATTCGACCTCTCATACGCATGAACCTGAATATATTCGTGATTCTCATTATTCCATTCATTAGTGAAAAATTGGTCTTGTGTGAAACAGTTTTGTCGTACAGCTAGTTTGCAACTATAACAGTACTAGTATAACAACTAATACTTTTGAATGAAACAACTAACACATTTTAATGAAACAACTAATATTATTTAAGAATGCACAAGAAATGCAAACTAATTGCACAATAACACTTATTTACACAAGACTTTGCTGTCAGTGAAATCGGAGACAGAAATAGCAAAATCATAGGGTACTTAGCCATGTTGCTTATTTTGAATGACAACTAATACTTTTGAATGACAAAACTAACACGTTTTAATGAAACAACCAATACTATTTAGGATGCACAAGAATGCACAAGAAACGCAAACTAATAATTTTGAATGACAAAACTAACACGTTTTAATGAAACAACTAATACTATTTAAGAATGCACAAGAAATGCAAACTAATTGCACAATAAAACTGATTTACATAAAAGTTTGCCGTCAGTGAAATCGGAGACAGAAATAGCAAAATCTTGTTTATTTTTGGGAGATTGAAACTTACATGTCCATTAAAGACTATGTCCACACCATACTGGTACAGTAAATCTTCCATGGCTACCTTCATACATTCAGCTTCTCTGTAGTGTGATTTGTAAGTGGTGTACCAGGGTGGGTGCCACGTAGCTACTAACCATGGAGTCACGCTTCGGTCAACACTAGCTAGATCCTTCTGCAACCATTTGTACTGAGCATCTGTGAAGAAGAAAGAGTTTAAAGCAACCATACGATAATCAGACAATGAGAACAATGTTATTCTGCATTCAATGTAATAATTGAAGGGCTCTTTCTACCTGATCTATTATAAGCAGCATAACCACCTAGGACTACAAAATGGATACCCCCCGCATTAAACGAATAGTAGAATTGAGAAGAGGAACCACTTTCTTTATAAGGGAATGCAAATCGAGAACTGTAGGATGCGAAAGTTCGGTTTTGAACTTGTTCTTCTATTTCGTGGTTCCCTTGCACCATCATTATTGGAACTTTTGAGATCAGTGGTTGCATATATCTGAAAAGATTATACAGCATAAGTCATGGTTTCCTTTACAAAAAGCTTATGCATAGAAGCAAGTTAAAGGAAACAAAGAAAGTTCACAAATTTATAATGCATCAACCACAAGAAAACCTGAATAAATTGGACCTAGAACAAGATACTCAATGCTTAACATAATCATGTACTAATAAAAGCTAAAACATTTACAATTTTGTCAAGATTATCAGACAACTTGCTCAGAATTATCATCATTTTTAAACCGTACAAAACAATAAAAGTGGACATACCTTCCCCAATAATCCCAGCGAGGCTGATAAGTCTCGTGTATAGGAGTATCTGAAAACGAACAAGAGTAACAATCTGAACCAGTACCATTCGTAAGATATAAGTTTGCATAGCATACATCTCCCACCAATAAAATTAGATCAGGCTTGTTGCTTATCAAATGTTCAATCGTCGAAGTGGAGTTGTAGGTGAGGCCTAGGTCTCCTAAAACAGCTATTCTACTCGGATAACTTTTCGCCGAAGAAACGGGCATTGTCTTGAAATAATAGATGTCACTCATTGCCGGTATAGAAGGATCTCCACACCTATAGTAGTATAATGTATAGGGCTCCAATCCTGCAAAACAAGAAGCAGACTCCAGTATGTATCTCAACTAGTATTATAAATAATGAATATGACATATATCATCTAAATTATTTCTCTTTGTTAACATATATGGAATACCAAATATTCTTTTAGCATACCTGTAAGACGGACATGATGAATAATTCCCGACGTGTAATTCTTTAGTCCTTTGAATGGATAAAGTTGGTTATATATGAGAGATTTCCCACTAGCTCTGTGAAGCATGGGGTATCTTAACTTTCCATAATGAACCACACTAGCAACAGATTTTGGGTTCAACGGATTTATATTGTCACCAATTTGAAAATCCCCTGCATAAAAAATCGTCATTATCATCTTCCACAAAACCAATCACAGAATAAGCAGTTTTGGCCTACAATACATCATAATATAAGAAAGTAGCAAATAATCCTCCCTTACAACCACGCTTTCATTGTACTCATGTTTCGACAAATTCAAGAAATGTATTGCAAGGACCTATCTATTCAACTAAACTAGATTGTAGGCCACATTTGGCTAAAGATTTTATCAAGGAAATAATGAAATGCGACCAAATTCGACGAAAAAAGCAGCCTATAAATCGACTTTATCACAGTCCACAAAACCAATCAAAGAGTAAGCAGATTTGGTCTACAATACATCATATTATAAGCAAGGTAACCAAAACCTACCTATTCAACTAATACTAGATTGTAGGATATATTCAACTAAAGATTTTATCAAGAAAATAATGAAATGCGGCCAAATTCGGCTATGTCCAAAAATTGACTCTATCACAGCCCACAAAACCAATCAGAAAATAAGCTGCTTTGGCCTAAAAATACATCATATTATAAGCAAGGTGACCAAAACCCACCAATTCAACTAAAACTAGATTGTAGGACAAATTCAGCTAAAGATTTTACCATAAAAATAATGAAATGCAAAAGAAGCAGGCCATAAAATTGACTCTATCACAGCTCACAAAAACAGTCAGAAAATAAGCTGTTTTGTCCTACAAATACATCACATTATAAGCAAGGTAACCAAAACCCACCTAATCAACTAAAACTAGATTGTATTTCAGCATTTGTCCTCACTCCACCCCACAAAATATATAAAGCAAATAGGAAAAGGCAACCAAATTCAGCTAAATAAACAAGAAATTCAAACCTGTAATCCAAGAAATCCACACAGAATCATAAGTTGAGGAAAGGGAAACTGAAATTTGCTCAGGTTGAAAACCAGTAACATTCCTTTGCACTCTAGGATCAGTATCAGGCAAATCTATTGCATGTCCCCTAAAACTCTGATCCAAAGTAGCAGTAACAGGATCAAACGGCCCATCAAGGGTTGTTGGAATTTGACCATAAGTTAGAAATAAATTCATAAAAAGAAACATAAATGCTGCCCTCACAGCATTCACAAAGTGCAGGCCCATTTCCTCAAATTCAACACTAAACCCGAATTCGAAAAGGGGGAGAAAGTGGTAAAAGCTTCGAAGCAAGAAAAGGGAAGAAACTTCTTTATCAGCGAGTCAAAGAAATTTCTCCCCAATTAAATTAAAATACAAAATAAATTTCCCTCAATGCTACCATATCAATCAAGAACTCGTGGGGTTTCGCCTGCAAGACATTTCGAGTTAATTTAGATTAAGATGGTCGAAAAGATGAAAGAGAGAGAGAAGGAAGAGAGAGAGAGAAGTTTTGAGTGGAAAAGGGGGACAGGTAACAATGGGAGAAAGAAACAATTGCCCATTAATCTTTATACACATATACATACACCTGTATATACACAAAACATATGTGTGTTTGTCAAGAAAGTGAGAAAAAGATTCGATTTTTGAAAATGGAAAGGAGGGATGGCGTGAAAGAGAAAAGAACAACGGTTATGTCAGTTATAGAAAAATGGCAAAAAAGCATCGTAATCACAAGAGAGACCACATTCACAAACCTCGATTCCTTCGAGTATACAACATGCCCTGCTTTATTCCCTTTTAATTAATGATACTTTATATTTCGAAGTCGATATTTTCTGATATTAATGATTCTATATTCCTATTAATAATTAATTTAACTGAAGCTATTAATTATTATTCCATACTAATATTTCACCATTCCATTAAGTGTAAATATTTCTAATTTAAATAGGCACTCTTCAATCAATAAATAAATAAATAAAGAATGAATCTCATGTGCGCTAGGTATCGTGTAATTCAAATATTTTTTTATAAATTATGTTTACTATTATTAAAAAATTGTCACTGTTATTATTAAAAAAAAATTCTTATTAAATGCATTTTTTCAATAATAACAGTGATAATTTTACAGTAATAATAAAGGTAATTTTTAAAAAATATATTTGAGTTTGAATCAATGATAAAATTTATTTAATTTAAATTCACTTTGTTATTTCATACAAAATTTTATTAATTAATTGTTTTTCCTTAATGTTTTTATTTTTATCACTATTAATTTTGTTTTTCCTTATCCTTATTCCTTAGAGCTTTGGATCACTAAAATGGATGAGTTTTATACCTTATTCGAAAGGAATATCCTTGCTTACATTATTGACGAGTTTCCAAATGGAATATTCGTCCTAGGGATTTTGTTTCTTCGGAAGCTAGAGATAAGAAGAGTTTATAGCAATAAGAATAAACTAAAGGATGGTTACCGCTTGAGTTTAAACTTTTTGCATCCCAATAATCATTTCTTAAAATTCAATCTAGGGCCCATCAGCTGAGAAGCATCCCATTTTTCTTAATTAATTCGCAGATTTTGATAAGCGATTATAATTTCATTGAATTATGTTGAAAAAAAAGAACTATTGAGTGTTTTACATTTGAATTTATTTATCTAAACTAATCACCTAAAATCTATAATCTAAAGGTGGTTGGAGTATGTTACTATTTAATTCTAGTTTTTCATTAATATATAATATTCAAAAAAAAATTATTTACTCTAATTCATTATAGATTGTCCCAAAAAAAATGGACACGAGTTTTAATGAAAAAAATTATTTATTAATATTTGTGGGTATAAAGTTAATTTTTTAGTAAAGATAAAAAAAAGTTCTTTCAATTTTTAAGGGGTAAACATAAAATGATAGAGTTTCTTTTTTGCTAAATTGGAAAAGATGAAAAAAAATTATTTCATAGAAAAAAGAATAATATAAAATTAATCGAAGGGAATATCAAACGCTCATTATGTACTTATAAATTTAGTAACACTTATCACTTTCTATCACTTTCATTAGTAAGTAATTCTTCTCACCATCACTAAATTAAATCGTTTTCTCAAAAGATATATTTTTCTCGATCACACCTTAGAAATGGTGCCTCAGCTTTTTGCGCTTCCTTAATCAAATGATCAATGGAGAGGAGGCATGGGCTCCACGGAACATTAATTCATTTTTTGCCACGGTTATTTGCACTAACCTTACACTTCTTATTTTTTTTGAAAAATTGAAATTTTTTCAGAAAAAAATTCGGTAATAAACATAAAATTCGAATTTTTTTTCCAAAATATTGTGAATTTAATTGTGTTTGGAAAAATATTCGAAAACTAGAAACAATATCAAAAATAATCTTCGAACTATTCATTCGAGTAGTTTCTTTAGCAAAGAAGCTAGTGCAAATAACTTGGGCCCGTTTTTTCTTACCTTTGATTGCATAGGTTTGTTGGGCTTTTTCATTGGGCTTCACGAAAATCTTGAATTGATTTTTATCTTGACTCCTTTCATCTCAATTTTCCTTCGATCAACTTCAATAAAAATAGGGGCAAATTATTTTTTAGCTATATGTTGTATATCGAAAATGTCCTAACCATTTGAGAAAATTCCTTTTTAGCCATTTTAAGGGTATAAGGACATTTTTACCCCCAATCTAAAAATATAATTCCCAACTCGTCCCCTGCCCTAAGCTGCCCGAATGGCTAGAAAAGAAATTGTGCAGACTAATTCTTTTTTTCATTTCCCCCCGTCAATTTTTCCACAATTTCATTATAATCCTTTGGTTATATCATGTTTCCAGATTTCATAAAAAAAACAGAGGTTAGGTATTATGATTTTCCAAAATTTCAAACTAGTTACCTTGGGTTTTGTTTGCAATTCAATTGTGTACTGCCCATTATGGCTTTCCAAAATTTCTAATTGGTTACCATGAATTTCATTTGTAATTCAAATGTCGCGGCTAGCGGCATCAATTATTCAACGGTTTTCCAGTGGCCCACCATCTCCGCAGCGCCTCGTTCGACCTTGAATCAGACTCCGACAACATGTACTCTTCCATTATTGATTGCTCACATGAATTTTGGGGTTCCCAAACTCATATTACGAGGGGACACAAAAAAAAACAAAAAACAAAAACAAACTCAGGTTAAAAAAATTGGCAGCCTCCTTCTGACGTCAATGGTTGCCTCAAGTGCAGGTGCGTTCTGTTTTCATTTGCCCTAATTTTCTCCAATCGCTCAAGAAACATATTTCCGTCAAATTTGATTGGCCTAGCTACTACTACTAGAATTCTTAGAATTTGATTGGCGTAGATGCAAATTGATATTGCTATTGTTATTTTTTTTTTTTTTTAACGAGAAATAGCAGTAAACTTGTCTTGAAGTTGTATTATTAGATTAGCTTTTATGGGAATCTGATTGACACTAGTATCTCAGGAATTAAGATTTTTGTGAATGATATTATTAGTTAGCTTTTAGAGTGCTCTTTTGTGTAACCCATTTCTTCTTCAAAGAGGCGTTGTTAGAGTCCGACGCGGCTAGCCCGACTCTCATTCTCTCATTTTTTTTGTCATTGCTTTGCTATTGGACATTTATGAACATGTTGTGCACGCCAGGTATTCGATATATTGCCTAAAAGAGTTATTGGTTGTTGATGATCATATGGTTTATTGTTATGCTGTGTTGGCATTAGGAATTGAGAAACTAGAGTTTCTACTTCAATATATGCTCTGTAACATAGGAACTACTACTTTTCCATCTCCTTACTCATTGAATTTGTGTAATCTTGTATTGATATTCGAAAATTGGAAGTGTTGGTTTGATTTGTTAAAAATTGGGAGCATTAGGAGGTGTTTGATTTTATTTCTTATAGTATTATCTTTCTCTTTTTTTGCAGAGAATGCATATACTGGGAGCATTGGAAGATCTCAACGACATGGGAGAGGCACCATGTTCCGTCCTTTGTTTCATATATTTGTATGTCTATTTATTTGCATACATAATGCAATTTGTCACTTCCTTTGTTTCTGTCTGATTAGTCTTATACTGAGAAAGATCTCATATTGTAGGTCTGACTCCAGACTATTACGTTGGGAAGTTTTGTCTATACAATCGAGAAGGTTTGCGATGATTCTGGGGGAAGACCCAACTTGTAGCAGGCAAGTATTTTTCATTATACTCTATAACCATTTTTTAGGAAATTGACTCTCAGCCAGCTTTCGACACACTTCACTTGATGCACAAGGATATTTTCAATTTATGTATTATTCTTTGCTTATAAAAAAATGATTGACATCAAATTCTTCAGCTAATATTATATACTCTCACACACACAAATGTATGGTGATATAATTTTTTTATACATACACACACTTGCATATGATCCTTCTAAACGTGAATCACATGTTCGTCATTATTGGGGCATATAGTGAATATATTCTGGAGTTGGTCTTATGTAAAATAGTTTTACAGTGTAATTTATGTGCAAATCAATTTACTAATGAAACAACTAATAGCTTCTAATGAAACGATTATTATTGTGTAAAAGTACTGGTTTACATAAGATTTTATGCCTATATGTCGATAACTTTTTCAAAACTTTTTGTAGGTCAGTCAGTGGAAACAACATCTCTGATCACTTGGCATACTTTGGTGTTCAAATGGGATTGATGAATCGATCTCGTGCATAATTGTGAAGGATCAACGTGTTGCTGCCTATAGCAGAACTGACACAGAATTTTTGGGTGACTTCACGAATTTTCTGTACTGATTGGGAATGAATTAGGAGGCATGCCATACATCACTGGAAAGCCCTAGAAGTCTATTTTCCAACAAAAAAAATGGTGGTAAAAAATGATAAGTCTACAAGAAGTTATGACCATTTGACTGAAGGTCTGTCAGGATGCATGCACTCTCGGAAATTCAATAGGTTCACCCAACCTTTGTTATTTCTAATGGTTCTTTTCATCTAACAACCTTGGTCGATGTTTTTAATTAAGTATTTATCTTTCCTAAGTCTTTATATTTATTTTCAAGACAATTATTGCTTAATTTCACATTTATTACTTTTGACTCATCTTGGAGGGATGTTCCAAGTTTGCTTATAAAAGACTCATATTTGAGCTTTTAAGCTTGTAAGAAGATTGTATCTTCTTTTATCTTGCTCTAACTCTTGGTTGATTCCTTTGAGTGACGAGTTCCTTCAACCTCTTTGGTGGATTCCTTAGAGTGAGAAGCCCCTTTTGAGTGTTCTGTGTGTTACCTCATATTTCTCCTATATTTTTCGGTGTCAAGAACAGATGTTGATGAGAATCTAATATTTTTTAGGGATCCATCGTATATTAAATGACATCTAATATATGATCAATAGTATATTAAATGCCATCTAATATATGATCAATTGTATATTAAATGACATCATTAAATAACGTGTGTTACACATTAATGAAACATAAGATCAAAACAGCCAAAATTTAGCAAATCATCAAAACTAGCAGTCTGGGATTTTTTTATATGTGCAATTAATATTCATGGCTTTTACAAGTCATACAAGTACATAGTTATATCTTTACATTGTTTCCTTGAAAAATTAGTGGTAATTGGCTACATCACTGCTTTAACTAATTTAAAAGGGAGTTTTTCAATAAAAAATATATTACAAATGGAGCCTTGTCTTTATACATCTAGACAAGGAAATGGTGGTGATAAATTGACAAACGAGATTAGTAAATTTGTTTCATTGTTTTATTCTGAGTATTGATTTCAAAATAAGTGATTTTGAGGCAAAAAAAAAAAGAGTATTGAAGTAATTCTACCTTCATGAAATGAGTAATAAAAAAAAGAATCCTAGCAAAAAGAATTCATCACATAAATTGACAGCAGTGCGTATTTATATAGTTATTGGACCAAAATAAAACTCTACAAATTTAACATACAAGAGAATATTCAAGTTTAAACTTCATTCATGAATTATAAATATGCAAGAGCATATTAAAATTAATTTTCTTTGAATATCGGTAAAAAAATTTAAGATTTAGCTTTATCAATTTAAGTAAACATGCACATGTTGCATTCCATCTCGTTCCACCTTATTCCACATGTACTCCAGCTCTAATGCGTTAATTCCACACGTGTTTTAGTTTAGTGACTATTCAATGTTCCACTAGTTCAAATGTGTAACATAACAAGGAGATTATAGTTAGAGGTTGTTTTGTTAGGTCTCACTTACTAAATTGTTTAATTCTACCTTCATGAAATGAGTAATAAAAAAAAAAGAATCCTAGCAAAAAGAATTCATCACATAAATTGACAGCAGTGCGTATTTATATAGTTATTGGACCAAAATAAAACTCTACAAATTTAACATACAAGAGAATATTCAAGTTTAAACTTCATTCATGAATTATAAATATGCAAGAGCATATTAAAATTAATTTTCTTTGATTAACGGTAAAGAAATTTAAGATTTAGCTTTATCAATTTAAGTAAACATGCACATGTTGCATTCCATCTCGTTCCACCTTATTCCACATGTACTCCAGCTCTAATGCGTTAATTCCACACGTGTTTTAGTTTAGTGACTATTCAATGTTCCACTAGTTCAAATGTGTAACATAACAAGGAGATTATAGTTAGAGGTTGTTTTGCTAGGTCTCACTTACTAAATTGTTTAATTCTACCTCGTTCCACCTTGTTCCACGTGTACACCACCTCTAATGCGTCTATTCCACATATATTTGATACTCAAAACGTGTCACAACCCGATTTTTGTAAGGCTTTTAAAAACTATTCTAATTTGACAATTAATTTTATTTTATAAAATTTAGCAACATAAATATATAAATAATGATGTACTCAAAGGCAAGAACTAAATCCGTAGTTAAAAATTAAACTCACAACCATGAAATCACTAGGTACGCAATTGGAAAATTAGTGGTGGAATCTAGGTGGAACGTAGTGGAAGGTATTATTTCAGTGAAAATGTGTACTTTATTTCACATCAAAATAAATTTTGTGTTGAAATAGATACATGATTCAAATTAAGAAACAACTAATATGAAATTTACATATTAGTGGGTGAATTAAGGTAGAATGTAGTGGAAAATATTATTCCATTAAAACTGTGTACTTTATCTCACACCAACATTTATTCATTGTTGAAATAGATGCATGATTTAGATTAAGAAATAACTAAGATTACATGGAATAAAGATTTTGAAGGAGAATGTGCTAATTAAGGTAGGAATGTGCTAATAAATGATAGAAGATTCAATTTATCAAACATATATAATCTTAGACACACTGTGTAAATTATCCCATTATTTTTAATATAGTGGTGGAACAGGGGTTTTAGACGTGGAGTATGTGTGGAATAAGGTGAAACTTGCGATTACATTTGAGGATAAGTGAAAATGGGTTCTTAAAATTAAATGATAAGTGGTACTTACATGAGGATGATAGGTGGTTCTTAATATTTTCGTATGAAATCTTAGTTGTTTCTTAATTTGAAGCATGTATCTATTTCAACACCAAATTTCATTTTAATGTGAAATAAAGTACACTTTCACTGAAATAATACCTTCCACTACTAATTTTCCACCACTAATTTTCCACCACTAATTTTCCAATTACATACCTAGTGATTTCACGGTTGAGAGTTTAATTTTTAACTATAGATTTAGTTATTGACTTTTGAATACATGATTATGTATATATTTCTGTTGCTAAATTTCATAAAATAAAATAAATTGTCAAATTATAGTAGTTTTTAAAAGTCTTACAAAAATCGGGATTTGACATGTTTTGAGTACAAAAAATATGTGGAATAGACCCATTAGAGGTGGTGTACATGTGGAACGAGGTAGAATTAAACAATTTAATAAGTGAGACCTAGAAAAACAACCTCTAACTATAATCTCCTTGTTATGTTACACATTTGAACTAGTGGAACATTGAATGGTCACTAAACTAAAACACATGTGGAATGAACGCGTTGGAGTTGGAGTTGGAGTTGGAGTACATGTGGAATAAGGTGGAACGAGGTAGAATTAAACAATTTAGTAAGTGAGACCTAGCAAAACAACCTCTAAATATAATTTTCTTGTTATGTTATACATTTGAATTAGTGAAACATTGAACAGCCACTAAACTAAATCACGTGTGGAATGGACGCGTTAGAGCTGGAGTATATGTGGAATGAGATGAAATTTAATATTTTAGCAAGTTAAACTTAGCAAAACAACCTCTAACCATTAATACCTAATTTCTACACATTCGAATGAGGTGGAAGATTGAACGATTTAGAGTATTAAAGCATCATGTGTAATGGACGCATCTGAGATGGAGTACATGTGGAATGAAACAACACCAAATGTTTCTTCCCCTCACACCCACCCTTGATAGCTCACACACTTCTCCCCCTCTCTAAAAAAAACATGCAACGCAATGAGTAATTTGATGTGTAGTGGAAAGAAGGAATAAAAAAAATCAGATATAAATAAATAGCAAACAAGAATGAGATGAAAGGGGTAATTATTATCTAGACCAAACGTAAATAATAATTCATATCAATGTGATAAAAAGATAAATAACACATACAATTTTTACCTACAAATTCTCTCAATGTGAGGAGTAAAACTTGTGGATTGTAAGCACAAAAACTCCACTATAATCAATAAAAAGTTTTGAAAAAAACATCGCTTGGTTATTCCATGGTGTTTTTCTTTTTTGTCAATTAATAGAACATCTTCCTTTTGAGGACTTCTTAAAAGTCAAGAATTGTGCTTGAATTGCACTTTATTTACCTTAATTATTTCATTCCACTAATATATGAATTGATTACAACATGGTTCTTTAATAGTGGAAATGCATTTCTCCACAATAAAATAAGTTAAGAATACAACGGAGTGTACATATTTCCCTTTAAAATAAGTTAAGCGTACAATGTAGAAGATATTTCCCTTCAAATTTCTTATTTTTGACAACGTGAAAAAGGTGCATATATGAGTAAGTAGGTTTTACACATTAGCTCAATCACTCTGCTCCTGGGTTAACAAATATATAATATTGTCTATCGTAATGTGTTTTTGGCTTGAACCACCTATCTTAATTTTAGAACCCTTTTCCACCTATCGTCAAGTGTAATCGCACTCTCCACCATATTCCACATGTACTCCACGTCCAAAATCTTCGTACCACCACTATATTACAAAAATTAGGATAATTACCACCGTGCGTTGAAGCAAGAGTTTTTTCTTTCTCTCTCTAGCTGAGTACACACATATCTATTTCAACACCAAATACAATTTTTGCATAGTTACGTTCAATTCAAATTAGAGGACCTCCACACAAAAATATTAGCTCTATCACACTAGTGTCTTTGGGTTGGATCACCTAACATTTAATTTTAAGAACCCTTATCCACCTATCTCCAAATGTAATCGCATGTTCCACCCTATTTCACACATACTTCATGTTTAAAATCTCATTTCCACCACTATAATAAAAAGAATCAAGATAATGAATTTCGTGTGTCGAAGCAAGATTTTTTTTAATTCTCTCTATTGAGTACACCACATATTTATTTCATGAGCTTTTGTTATAATTTTTGCACTTGACTACTTAATTTCATTAACTTAGCATTGAAAATGGTTAATTTTAACACAATAAAAACAATATTGACTTTCTATTATGATGATAATGACTTAATGATGAACTTTGACAAATAAAAATAGATATAAACACAAGAGAAGTTTGAAAGTCGAACTCTTGACAGATTTCCGAGTAGTCTGTCACACTTTAGTAATTTGATCATAACTCTTCACTCAAAATTCCAAATTGTCTCATTCAAAATTCCACAGAAAGTAGACTCTCGTGGCTTTCCAACTATGTATTCCACGAATCCTAATTATTCTCCAATCAAAACAGTTAATTTCGTGAAGTTGACCCATGTGCACTGTCTATCTCAAAAACTGCATAAGTCCTAAAAGTTTTAACATGTAAGAAAACTACTCTGCAAAATCTGCCATTAATTGGTACTTAATACCACCAGATTTTGCAACCAAGTTGACTCTGATTTCCCTCACTCTCACCTTAAATTTACCACCAAGTTGACTCTGATTTCCCTCACTCTCACCTTTTGGTTTCACCTCCGGCTCACCACTTTCCTCCTCTTTAACATCTGGAAATGCAAGGGGGTTTCCAAACATCGCAATCTCTCTAGTAAGCTTATCAGTTGAAGCCTTGATAGACATTCCAGTACAATGAAAATCAAACGGCAAGAGAACATTCGCTCCCCTCAGTCTATGATATGCAGCTGCAAATTCGAGTTTTGAAACGGAAAACGCATGGCCCAAGTGGAGGTACCCGTTCATATAAGGGAATGGAAAGTTACCAAAGAACTTCTCCCAGGTTTGGGAGGAGTGTCCTTTGCATCAGCCTGAAACACATCACCATTTGACCACCATTTCCGGACCTGTGACTCAATTCCCAAAAGCTTGTCTCTTCGAGCAAAGCTTTTTCCAGTGACTTTTGTCATTTCTTCTCCGGATAGCCCACAAAAGCTACAATTACAGAGAGTAGGAGAATATCAAATTCAGGGGCTCTTAAATAGATACACAATTAGCACACACATAAAACATCAGTCCAGAACATAGACCTTCTAAAATTAAGCAGATGCAATTTCCTAATATCAATACAAAATAACAATAAACCATATGATCATCAACAACCAATAACTCTCTCTGGCAATATGTCGAGTACTTGGACTGCACAAGATTTCAGAAATGCACAATAGCAAACTAACGATGAAAAAAAAATTATTACCTCAACTATATAAATAGGATTCAGATAGACATATAACAGACCATGAACTTGGGGTGTGTGAGTCATCGGAGGAGAATGAATTACAGGCCAGAATGCGGTGTGTGCGTCGTTGGATAATTTTTTTATCCTAACCAAGTTATCAACGAGAGAGTAGTGTGCAGAATAACAACCTAGGAATATGGAAACAATATCAAATCTTTCATTTATGCCCGAACGAAGCTATCAACGAGAGCCTCTAAAAGTTTAATCCTAGTTACTCCATGGCCATTGACAAGAAGTTCATGGGCAGCTTTAAAGTTTTTCATTCTGCCAAAATAATTAACAAAATAGGAAAATACCTCATCATCGGGCTGGAGGGCCTCAACTTGGCCCATTTAAGAAAATCAAGTGTCATACGGCCCGCATCAGGGGAAATATTGAGTGGCGAGGATGAGAGTAGGGCTAACTGTGACATGAGCGAAGGAAAATCGAGCCTTTTGGAGAAAGGGTTTCTGCATCTGGGTTTTTTAAAGCAACTCAACTATGGATTTATCCACTTGTTCTTCTCCGGTTTCTTCTGCATTTTCATTTACAAAGATGAGAAATTTCTAAGAAATCAATTGAAAGGGACTGCTATAATGCTTATGAAGAGAGATTCTCGAAGGTAAAACGGCGGTAGCGGCGGCGGCGATCCTGAAAGAGTTAACAAAGAAGCTAGCTAGGGCAAGAACAAATTTGAAAATTTCTAATAAGAAACCCAAACAAAGTTGGAGAAGATGAAATGAATTTGATCACTCGAGCAAGCAAGAGAGAGAAAAACAAATTCCCAATTTATCAATTTTTCGGTCAATTTGGAGTCAATTTCGGGCAGGGGCGAATTTGATGAAAATTTATTAGTTTAAGGGCAATTGGGTCTTTTTATGTGCAAAATGACTATAAAAGAAATTTTTCAAATGGTTAGGGCATATTTGTTATATTACATATACACCCAGGACATTTTTAATAATTTCCTCATAAAAATAAGTAGGAATACTTATTTTGTTCTAAAAGTCTCATTCTACAAAATAAATAAAATACTACATCTTTCAATAACCAAGAACAATTAATTAATCTAATGTAAAAATACAAAAAATCCTATCAAATTAAGCAAATAAAATAACATGAATTTCAAGAAATTTTCACACTAATCAGTGATGGTCTATTATTGTGTTTATATACCTAAATGAATTTTTTTTTCCTTTCTATTGAATTCAACTGTTCACATGCCCATCAATCCGCTCGCTTCATTGCCCACCCCTATACAAACCCTAAAAGCTAGTCTGGTTTTCCAGATTTAAGGATTTTTTTTGTAAAATTATAAAGAATGGTGAGAGAGTACGAATGAATATGAAAATGGATGGAACCATGCTCATTTATCAGAAATGGGTAAAGAATTGTGAATTCCTTAGTTTTTTTTTTAAATCAATGTACCAACACACTTTAACCTTGATTCTCATATTTTATCCCCAAATTCTCCAATCGATCACCCCCTTAATGAATCAACACCATAAAACTAATATTAAATACAAAAAAATTTCAAATTAAACACCATTTTTTTATTTAATGATAATTAAACATCAATTTCACCTAATCAAGGATAGAGAAAAAAGAGTTTGCAAAAATACAACAATTAAATTTATCAATATGCAAAAAATGGTGGATACTGTTTATGAGATAAGAATTCTAATCTCGTATAGGAGGCAACTAGAGAGTTGGTTGTTGAGTAAACATCATGAGACATAGTTGAGGAAAATGGTAGTATAAGTTGGGAAGAGATGAGAAGGGTAAACTCCATCTTTTACATGTTACTGTAGAAGCCCGGTTACATTATCGGAGGTAGAACAAGATACATCATGTAAAAAACTACAATAATTTCTACCACTTTTTAGTATTTTTTTATTATTATTAATTTTTTTTTTTTTTGAAAGGAACCACTTTTTAGTATTGATCGAAGTATTAACTCGAATTGTACATACTCTTTATACAACCTACCAAACGAGCGTATAAGAATAGAATTGATATTTCTTGTCTTGATCTTAATGCACCCTACCAAAAACACGACTTATATTTTATATATACGTATACATCACACATGTGTAGGGGTCGTTTGAAGATAAGAAAGTGTATGTGAAATGTGATATATAGTGAGATAATATTGTAGGACCCCAAAATAAAGTAGATATATAATTGTTTGGTATGTTGTAGTTCACAACGAGTTTAGTGAGGTTTAAAAGTTTAGAGGAGATGGATGAATAGAATTTTGAATATTTTTTTGTGACTTTTAAGTATGGTGCAAGTCAATCAACTCAATTTGATAACCAACCTACTAATTGTTAAAGTTAGTTAATTAGTTGGACGACTATCAAATCAAGCTTAGTACGGACGAATGTAGACTCTAACTCGTGTAATAAAACCCTTTTTGAAAAATGATTAAGTAAAAACGGATTTGATCACTTCTAATTGTGAAACATAATCAAGTGAGTATGTATATAATGAAGCAGACGAGTTTGACAATTAGAAAATATAAAGCAAGTAAAACACAAGAAGATTTATCAATTATAGTAGTTTGAAGACTCGGTTTGTACGCCCACTATTCTCAAACAAAGCAGGGGTAGTTCCAATATGGTAGGAATCTAGATTTAGAGTGTCAAGTGGTACTTTCTTACAATCTTTCAGTTTAGTTCAACTCAAACTTACTCAATCTATCAACCTAATCTAACTCTTGAAATAGGTTTAGTGTAGGGGTTTCCAACTAGGTAGGACTTCTTACAATGTTTAGCCTTAAGTAACGATTGAAGAAATTTCTCTGACTTTGAATATGTGTGTAAGCTTTTTGGAAACAGATCTAAGAACACTAAATTGAAACCTAGAAAATTCTAAAGGCTTGATGATTTTTGCGTGTAGAACAATATTATTTGTAATTCGCTTGAATGCTTGTTTGCTTGAAATCTTAGTAGAATTTCTACAACCTTATTATGAGGTTATGATATGTATTTATAAGGAGATTCCAAATAAATCCGTTGGAGATATTAATTGAAATCTTCATAGTTTTGGGTGCAATAAGATTTTGGATTATGCGCATACATTTTTTTTTTAACTATTTGAGGTAACATATTGATTGTTCCTTGTATTTTATATTTGTTGTAATTGTTGCGCTATGAACTTCAGATGTGATGTTTTATCGTAAAATATTTTTTTGTCTTCTCAACTTCTCTTTACTAGCTTCTGACACTTAACGTATATTTATTTTGTCTTTCTTGATTGTTTCTATATTGTCTAAAGGATACACCTTATTAGTTGATCATTAGGTCTTCTGTTGATATCAACCGAGCTTGCAGTTAGGCTTTGAAACTACAAGTTGCTAGTCTTTAGCTGGTCTTCTTCTCTTTTTCAGTTGTACAAGTTAGGTTTTCCCCAAACTTGTGAACTAGAAATAAAATTTAAGTCTATATATATCTCAGTCGACCAACAAATTTAAAAGGTGAACTACGAAGTTGTTCCTATACATACTATGTTGCTTTCAATTACATGACTAAAATTATCAATACTAATACAAAATTTTCGACAAATGTATTAAAAAATTACATGACTTTCAATAAATTTGTTTAGAAAAAGATGTAACTCATGAGTAAAGGTTAAAAATACTATATTATCGATTGTGTCCAACTACCTGCCCTCCTCAATGTTCACTCCATGCAACCCCTAATATGTAAAACATAATTAGTTTTCCCCAAAAAATTTATAATAAAAAAAAAACTCTAATGAAATTAAAAAAAAAAATCTAGTTTTGACAACAATTTAGTGTAGGCAAAGACAGAGATGATCATCTTTGTTACACCCGACAAATATTACCCGACTATTCGGGTAACGGGCTCAACCCATCAGACCGAAGTGGCGCGCGGGCGGGGAAATTAGAAGCGTCGGGCTCAACCGAGTAGACGGGTAGAGCACCG
The DNA here is from genome assembly GCA_947034835.1 of Ballota nigra. Taxonomy (NCBI): domain Eukaryota; kingdom Viridiplantae; phylum Streptophyta; class Magnoliopsida; order Lamiales; family Lamiaceae; genus Ballota; species Ballota nigra. The sequence goes on along the minus strand of OX344721.1, from coordinate 120,256,236 downwards.
AGCCTACCCGACGAAGTCCCCGATGACTTATCGAGAAACATACTTATTATGTAGACCAAATGTCGATCGGCCAGCGGCGAGCTCTGGGGCGATCTCTACCCGCTTCCCGTGAAAGGATCCCCGGGTTACTCGCCACCCACACGGTACCCGGTTACCCGTTTGTCCGATCCCGGGCTTCGCCAGCTGTGAGAGAGTGTCCAGTACCATCAGTTCAGGGGATGTGACAGGGTTAGAGTAGGTAGTTGGGTCAAGTCCCATTAGTAAAGGGGCAGCAGCGCCAGGTGGCATCTTCCCATTGGTCCGTAGAGGGGGCTATAGTCACTCATTACCTCCCAGCTAGGAATAGGAGGGGATTTTTATAAAGATTAATTAAAACTAAAATAAACTAACTAAACTAAAATACTAAAGCAGACGAATTAACTAAGGGTTGGATTCAAATAAGAGATGGTGATGCTTAGGATAGGAATCCCTACGTATACTAACGGAGCAGGTACATAATCAAAATAACTGTGACAAACGAGAATTAACCTAAGTCTAAGAATGCAAGGTGAAAGCTCAAGATTCCAAACCCTAATACTTTACCCTAACACTCGACTTCACAAATCTACTAACAAGTTATTAGATTGTGCTTAATTAATGAGACCCTAATTTAACTAAGGTGATGCGGTCGTCCTCCTTCGCTAAACCGGTATATGAATTAACCTTTCCTAAACCCTCTCGTTAAGTCTACTCGTTGTTAAAGAGTGATACAGTCGTCCTCTCTCTAACACCTTTCGAACGAAACTCAAGAGTGAAATCTAGATTAATTTTAAGAATTCATTAATTAAGAGAATTAAAACCTAACGTCACAAGTTATTCTAATTACATACCCACAACCTACTTCTACGAGTTCATCCTACCCTAAGCATGCAAGGGTTTTAGCTAGACATAGTTTGAACGTAAACAATAGAAATTAAACAAGTGACGAACATGAACATGATAACGAAAACGAAGAAAAGAACGAACATAAACTGAGGTTTTTAATATGTAAAAGATTAAACTGAAATTAATTAACAAAAACTAGGTCTCAACGTATTTAAGAACAAAAGTTATTAAGAATCGAAGCTAAAACGTGAAATCGTAAAGTAAATTCGTAAGCAAAAACCTCAAAACCGTAAATCTATAGCTCGCTCGTCTCTTCTCTTCCTCCTCGCTCTAAAAACTCTATGAAACGTGATGTCTAAAAGTTGGGGATCCTTCAAAACGTGTTTGGACGAGGTATATATAGGCACGGGTCGAAACGGGAGTTAATGGGCCGAAAATACGCATCCGGAGGCAAAAGTATATGGGCGCTCGAGCAAAACGCTCGAGCGGTCCCGCTCGAGCTGTGTAGCTCGAATGATGCATTCGCTCGAGCGGTCGCGCTCGAGCTGCTCGAGCGCTGAATCTTCTCTGTATGTTTTGGGCGCTCGAGCAATTCGCTCGAGCGGTGGCGCTCGAGCTGCTCGAGCGCAAGAATTGTTCTGTACGTTTGCGCGCTCGAGTAAGGCGCTCGAGTGGTGGCGCTCGAGCAATGCGCTCGAGTGATCTCTAATCCTTCCAAATGATACTTTTCCTCGTCCGCACTAATACCAATCGTATTTCTTCAATATCTTCTCATCCGGGCATCCGTTTGAGTCGATTCAAAGTCCTACGAACTCCGTTTTTCGTCCTTTATTCACCTATGAGCATCAAAGAGACAAATTTATCAATGTATAGAAATAATGCTCATTTGACTCTAAATACTCTATAAACTCGACCAAAACTAGGGCATTTCTAGCTACGAATCATGACAATTTCACGCCTAATCAACCCCCCCAAACTTACCATATTGCTTGTCCCCAAGCAATGAAATAATAAGTCAAGTGAAATTGTTAGGAATGAGTAGGAAAACTCAATCATGCAAGCTAATGAACTCAAGCTTCAAAAGTCAATCACCCGTATACTCACTCACTTTCCTTCATCATACTCATGCAACAATAACAAGAAACACCAAGATCAAGCATGGATGTGCACTCAACGATGTGTTTAACTCCCTCACAAGTGTATAACAATGATAAAGGGACTCACTCAATCAATCAATCATACAAATTGGCAGCCATAGGCTTGTAAATGCTCTCAACTTCGACCATACTCTAGAAATCAATGCCGAATCAAAAATGACTTTCAAAAGGTTGTAATGTAGGCTCTTTGGACAGGTGAGATAACAATATGGTAAAGTGACTCAAGTGAATGGAGAATAGAAATTCAAAACTTCGTTACTTCGAGATTAAGAACGAACTACTTCAAACGTATTCAATCACTACACTTTCGCTTTCAATTCTCTCAACACTTCAATTTTTTATCTTTCTTACTCCTTCACTTTTTCAATCACTTCATCATTTTTTTTTTCTTTTTCGCACAAACACATGAGCTCATTTTTTTTTCTTTTGCTCATTCTCAAATTTTTTTGTTCTTTTTCCCACATCTCAAAACTTCATCACACCTTCTTCTCATATTTACTCAACAAACAACCTTTTCCTTTTTTCAACTCAATTCACTTCCTTCACATTCACACTTTCCTATTCTCCACTCAAATTTGGACAAAAAGGCTTAGGAATTGGAATAGTGTTCATATGTGTTAGCAAATAAAATAGGCTTTAGGCTCAAAGGGGCTAACAAGGGATCAATGTCATTGGTAAGGAAAATTTTGGCTAAGTGACTTAATCAAATCAAAGATGGCCTAAGATCCTATTCGGCATATCAAACTAGACACACTCTAGAAGCAAGAGCACATGCAAGTTCTAGCATCCTCTAAGGTGACGATCCACTCACAAACGAAGAGATTAAATCATGCATTTAAATCTCGTAAGGCTCAACTCTAACGGCTTTCACATCCATGCTAGTCCTAGTTAATTCTCACTCTCATCACACAAGCACTCAAAAGAAAACTCATAAGCATACGGGTTCTCTCCCTAATCAGCTCAAACTCACATACTTACACAAAGGAATTTTCAACTCACTTTCACAACTCAACTCTCCTCACTAAGTCATACTCGAGAATCAATAATAAGCAATCTAGAAGAGTTAGTAAGCATGAAATCATCAATCATCAATCAAAGCAAGTCGAAACAAATCCCTTAACAGTTAAAAGACTTCCAATACAATCCCCAAAACAAGCACTCCACGCAATCACTACAATTCATACTCAGGAACAGAAATAAATAAGAAAAGAAAGGAAAAAGAAGAGGAAAGAAAAAGGAAAAGAAAATTGGGGGCATCCCAGGTCTCTCAAGCGTCTGGAGGTGGTGGTGGCCGGTAGCTAGGGTGATCGGATCCTAAGTGGGAGACAAAGAGTGCCTCCATCCAGCGTTTCAAATCTGAAACCTCCGATCGAACTCCTTGAAACTCCCCTCTCATGCTAGAAGCTTCCGCGTACCACTGATTTTGAGTGGTGCGAAGCTCCGTGACATCTGCCCTTAGGCCCTGAATGTCGGTTCGCATTCCGTACCACTCCATCTGGTTCGGGTACCACGGCTCTGGAGTCGGTGCATCGGGCATCCCAAACTCCATCTCTTGAGGTCCCTGACCTCCTTCACCCACATCAGCTTCTTCCTCATCTGCCATGTTTCCTCCTTCTTCGTACTCTTGTTCTTCCTCCTCTTGCAGATCCGCTGCTCCACTCGATCCGGCACCACTCGTGCCTTCTCCTCTGCTCCTCTTGACAGGCCTAACGTCCCGGAGTCCTTTGCCATCGATCTCTGATGTGTACTTAGCACCTATAGCGAGGTGCTGCTCTCCGTTCATCCCGACGTTATCCTTCTTCATCCCGACCAGCGTTACGAGCTTCTTGTTCGGCAGCGGGAACAGGCCATCATCATTGTATCTGATGCAGTATTTGCCCATCCAGTGCTCAAACATCCAAGTGTTGTTCATCTGCTCGAATCCCAAATCCATGCCCTTGCAAGGTCCCGAACACGGCTCGAATCCGAGGTGCTTCATCAAAACTGAAATCAGCCCTCCTCCTCGGATCTTCGAGGTTCTCGTTCCAAGCTTGAACGGAGCCTCGAAATGGTGCTCTAGGAAGTCCCTTCCAAAGTCATGGTCCTTTTTATGCAAAAGGCACCAGATTCCGTACAGCTGCTTGCTCGTCACCGTCCCCGTCTCAGATCTGGCATAAATCGTGTTCCCCAGTATCCGTTCCAAATATCTGATCACCGGGTTTCGGATAGCCGATGCCCTCGCATACTGCCCCTTGTAGTCCCCAACCAAGCCGCCCGTTATTTCATTCCAAAATGCATTAGCGTTGTACGCTTTTAGCTCACGGTTGGGACGAGATAGGGCTGGGAGCCCGAATGCGAGGTTGACAACCCCCACCTCGTGGTATTGCCACTCGTTCTGGTATTTGAATTTGAAGGTGTCGGTGCCCGTCTTTTCCACTGTGGCCATAAATTGTTCCACCAGATCGGCGTTAGTTTCCATGGTTAGCAGCATGTCGAAGAACTCAGCCATGTTGTTCCTGGTGAATATCCTTCGTATTTCCTCCTCAATCCCCAGGTCCTTCATGAAGTTTACCACGGGTCTCCGGGTTTTCTCAACCTTCCCGGTTATGAGGCTCCATCTGTAAGCCACGTACTTCCAGTCATCGTGATAGTCTAACCCTCCCCATCTCGAGGGCAATAAGTTCTTCTGTCTAAGCTGTTCCGTGAGCACTCTCACTTCTTCGTCGCTCAGGAGTTTGTGTTTAGGAGCCATTGTACCTAATCATGACATAGCAAGGATTTAAGCAACATTCCTTAAGTTCACAACAGTTCATCATTCATTCAAACTCAAGCAATTCCAAGTAATGCATCTCAATTCGATTTAACTCACTATTCATGCTTTTCTCAAGTTCAAAGCAATACTCATTTCAAAGCATTCAATCAAGTTCAAAGCAATTCACACAATTAAACCATGTTCTTCGTTCAAAGTTCTCAAGCCTTCAACACTTAATTCCTCCATTTCAACCCAAAATTGCCCACATTTTAGTCTATCATGAAGTAACATTACACAAACTATGTAATTTACATGCTCAAGACTCAATTTATACTCATTCATGCTCAATTCCTTCTCTATTCACAAAAAAATTCCTCTCAACATGCAAAACCCATTTCCTTTTCTCAAATTCCTACTTCTCACTCTAGAAATTCACCTCCTCTACTCATTCAATTCCAAAATTGAAAGTAAAACAAGCAAACCCATAGCATATTATCAACATTCATCACTCAAGGAATCAAGAATCAATAAGTTTCGCAAAAATCCCCAAAAATTTCGAACTACTCATGAACCCTAGTTCATATGCATCAACTCATGCCTAATTCAACCATAAACTACGAATTGAATCACAAAAGTTAGAGATTACGTACCTTGTTCGAAGATTTAAGGAAGAGTGTGAAGAAATTCGAGTGAATACGTGAGCAACTAAGCAAAATTCGTGAGAAGTGCTCCAAATCGCCCCCAAATCGCCCCAAATAGTGTGTGAAAGTGTGTGTAAATGTGTGAAAAGAGTATTTATAGAGGGGGAAATCCGATGGGTCAACCCGCGACCCGCTCGAGCGATTCGCTCGAGCGGTCGCGCTCGAGCGATTCGCTCGAGCGTCTAAAACACTCTGTAAGATTTGGGCGCTCGAGCAATACGCTCGAGCGGTGGCGCTCGAGCTGCTCGAGCGCGAGAATGGTTCTGTATGTTTTAAGCGCTCGAGCAATGCGCTCGAGCGGTGGCGCTCGAGCTGCTCGAGCGCGCCAAAATTTCAACCTCGTTTTTTATTGTTCAATACCCGAAATTTCCACCCTAACCAAGCTCGACAACTTATCACATTCAACCCAAAACACGAACTAACCTGAGAACTCCTCGATTTAAGCCAGGTCGCTCATTCGACCGAGGAGTTGGGGTCTCTTCCATACGTGCAAATCACCAATCCACTTCAAGTCGAACTTAGCACTCGCACTCAATTCGACTCAACGACCCTCAAGCATTGATGTTTTCGAAAAAATTTGACCAATTTTTCATAGAATTTCTTGTACGAATCCGAAGTACGAATACACACCCCCCCCAAACTTTGTTCTTGCTATGCGATGACAAAGTTTGAAACGAATGAGTACGTAAGAGTAAGTACACAAAATTCGTATGAACTCGACTTCTACCAATGCAGACTAATGAACGAAAAGAAACATCACCCCCCCAAACTTCGACTTCGCAAAGAGGTCGACGTTTGGGGTTCGGTTACCTCTAACTTCAAGAATTGAATGCTTTCCTATTCGAAACGTGCTCAACTTCATGACTTTCCGTCTTAAGCTCTCTCTCTCAGAACTTCACTCCACGAAGCAAGCCTACATCAAAATTCTCAACCAACGAGGTTAACACTTACGATTCCCAAACTACTAAAAATAAACAAAACACAAAAAAAAGCAAGTAAAAATGGGTTGCCTCCCATTAAGCGCTAGTTTTAAGGTCCTAATGCCGGACCGAGCTCAAAGGAGCTTATGGGACATCATACTCAAATTTACCTCCCTTACTCTCATAAGAGTGGTGTTTGAACTCCTTTCCTTTATGCCCCACCATCATGAGCCCTTTTGCTTTTTTCTCATCCCCAAGTGTTATGGGTCTCAACTCCTTCTTGCCTCTATCTGGAGGAGTCTTACTAAACAATTTCTTGAATTTTGACTCCTTCTTCTTAACTCCTCCTTTCCCTTCTAACGGGACCACATCCACTTTCTTTACCTCTTCATCCTTCAACTTCCTCACTTTATCCCTATCAACATAATCAAGAACATAATGCTCATGGGTTAAATAATCAAGTGAAGGACTAACAAAATCATGAATATCAGAAGGATTAGGGATAGAAGGCGTGTCTTCAACACGAGGATCAATTGCATCCATGCAATACAAGCTCTCATCCTCCCTCGGGTGTTTCATGGCTTCATATAGGGAGATCTTCACTTCTTGATCATCTACCTTCAACGTAATCTTCCCATTTGCCACGTCTAGCACCATCCCCGCCGTAGCTAAGAACGGTCTTCCCAAGATCAGGGGTACGTGCTCATCTTCCTCCATCTCTAGCACTACAAAGTCAGCTGGAAAAATGTGATCTCCAACTCTCACTAGAACGTCTTCAACCACACCTTGAGGTCGAGTAATAGACCGATCGGCAAGTTGAAGCGTCATCATTGTGGGTTGAAGTTCAACACCTTCCAACTTATTGAAAAGCGACAGTGGCATCAAATTAATGCTCGCCCCGAGGTCGCACAACGCTCCCTTCTTGATCCCGTTCCCAATATCACATAGGATCGTGAAACTCCCGGGATCCTTCAGCTTTGGTGGAAGTGCCTTGTGCACTAATGCACTCACCTCGTGGTTCAGCTGCACCAACTTTGGCTCATCCACTCGCCGTCTTTTTGCAATCAAGTCCTTCAGGAACTTGGCGTAGTTCGGCATCTGTTCCAAAGCATCATAAAAAGGTATATTAATATGTAACTTTTTAAAAACATCAAGGAATTTAGAAAACTTCTCATCAAGCTTCTTTTTCATGAAGCGCTGTGGATATGGGACAGGTATCACCGATTTGGGTACCCCCATTCATCTTTCTCCGTTTCTTTCACTTTCTCCCTTGCTTCCTTTGCCTTTTTCCACTTTGGAATTCTCTCTATCTCCTCATCAGGCACTTTGCTCTTCTGGGTCTCATCCATATCTTGACTCTTATCATCAATTTTCATCTTAACTCCTTCCTTCTCAACCTCAACTCCATCACTTTGAGACTCTATCCCTTCTGTCTCAACTTCTTCTTTGAGCGTCTCAGAATCAGCAGGCATCTCGGGACCATCATATTTGGTCCCACTTCTCAACTCAATAGCCTTGCAATGTTCCTTTGGGTTATCCTCGGGCATTGATGGATACTTGCCAGGCTCTCTTGGCTGAGACTTTGCGATCTGACTAATTTGGTACTCGATGGAATTGAATCTTCTGTTGTTCTCTTGCTGAACTCGATTCCACTCGATGTCTCTCTTCTGGAGTTCTTGATCTCGATGATCGCCTTTCTTATGCAACTCCTTCACATCGTACTCCAAAGAGGACAATCGCTTGCTACCTTCCTCCACTTTCTGAAGGATCGCTCTCAACATCTCCTCGGTTGATGCACCGCCCTCTCCACCAGGAGGTTTAGACCCCGGATCAACACCTGCAGGCACAGTAATACCAGCTTTTGGGTTAGCATAAGAAAAATTCTCATTTTTCCTCCATGTGTTTTGAGGAGGCTGCTGGCCTCCTTGATACCCTAGTGTGTTCCTCCATTGATTTTGAAGCGGCTGTGGGCCTGGAGGTACAAATGGTTGACCATAAGAAGGTCTTCCATACTGGTTTCCACCTTGTGGATACCCCCCTTGTGGGTAATTAGGCCTTCCCATATAGTTGACCTCTTCTTGCTGACTCGTGGGTGGTTCCACTTTCTCACTTGCTGCTCCATTCCCACCAACCAAGTTCTGCCCCATCTCGAGGTTGCTGATCTTCTCCATCATAGCCATCAACAGCTTCCTCGTACCTTCATTCTCCTCCAGCTTGCATACCCTCTGAAATTCTGGATCCTCGTTCCATGCACCAGCATTCGTGACAATATTGTCCACGATCTCTCTACACCTCGCTACCCCTTGGTTCAGAAAAGCTCCAATTGCACATGCATCTAGGTGGGCTTGGCCATCCTTGCTGGCTCCACTGTAGAAGAAAGCCATAATATCTCCCTCGTTGTACCCGTGCTGCGGGCACTCGATCAACATATTCGAGTATCTCTCCCACGCCTGGCGTAAATCCTCTCCAGACTTCTGGCGAAAGGAAGAGATCTCAATTCTCGCTTTAATTGTTCTCGATGGAGGGTAGAATCGCTCGAGGAACAGACGCTCGAGCTCGGCCCATGTGTTAACACCTCCCCGTGGGAGCGTGTTATCATACCATTCCTTGGCTATTCCCGTAAGAGAGAATGGGAACAGCCTGAGCCTTTTGGCATCTTCAGACATGCCATTGTAATTGAAAGTAGATGCTATCATTAGGAAACTCCTCAAGTGAGTGTGAGGGTTCTCCTTCCCAACCTCCCCCTTGAATTGATTCTCAGTAAGCAGCTTGAGAATTCCTGGGGAGATTGAAAAGTTATTCGCCTCCACAGGTGGTAAGGCCACTCCATCGTAATACCTCTGCGGTTGTGCCGCGAACCTGCCCCGAATTGCCATATTCTGATCTGCGTTCTGGGGCGCAGGCTGAGGAGCGACAGGTGGTGCTGGTATGTTTTGAACTGGAGGTTGTTGGTATACAAGTGGTTGGTTATAGACAGGAGGTGGAGGATACGGGTATGGTGGATAAGGGTATGGTGGGTATGGGTAATGTTGGTATGCTGGGTTGTGAAAATGGTTATTTGGGTTTTGTGGGTAAGCAGGGTTGTTCAGAGGATTTGGGATAAGATTCTGAGCTGGATTGTTTACATTTTGTGCACCCGGGTTCTGGCTACTACTATCTACGAACTGGTCTTGATTCTGACCACCACTCCCTCCAGAGCCATCAACCCGGTCTACTGCCTGATTGAACTCGTTAGCAGCATTGTCCAACTCATTATTGAGGTCCATTGGTCCCTTCCCTAAGTCGGCTGCGTTCATTCTTCTCAAGAAAGCTCTGTTCCTTCTAGCTATTGTCTCAGGATCCAACGGTATTCTCTCTTCGCTCGTATTCCCTTGTGAGCGTGTTCTCATAAACCTGACACACACTAGCAGATGGATCAAAACGCAACTGCCGAATAAATGAAAATAAAAATAAGAAATAAAAACAGAAAATAAGCACCCACTACTAACTACTAAGCTATCGACAAGTCCTATTCAAAGAGCATATAACGCCATCCCCGGCAACGGCGCCATTGACTTGAAGCGACTACACTAGCTTCTACTAGTAGCTACCCCGCAAGAGTACGGGTTCACTGTAGTATGGGCAAGTATAGGGACCAAGTATATCGTACCCACGGGACAGTGTATATGCGAATAGATCCCTGAAGATCTACGCGTCGTAGTTAATATGAATGTATTGTTTTTGGATTTTTATAAAGATTAATTAAAACTAAAATAAACTAACTAAACTAAAATACTAAAGCAGACGAATTAACTAAGGGTTGGATTCAAATAAGAGATGGTGATGCTTAGGATAGGAATCCCTACGTATACTAACGGAGCAGGTACATAATCAAAATAACTGTGACAAACGAGAATTAACCTAAGTCTAAGAATGCAAGGTGAAAGCTCAAGATTCCAAACCCTAATACTTTACCCTAACACTCGACTTCACAAATCTACTAACAAGTTATTAGATTGTGCTTAATTAATGAGACCCTAATTTAACTAAGGTGATGCGGTCGTCCTCCTTCGCTAAACCGGTATATGAATTAACCTTTCCTAAACCCTCTCGTTAAGTCTACTCGTTGTTAAAGAGTGATACGGTCGTCCTCTCTCTAACACCTTTCGAACGAAACTCAAGAGTGAAATCTAGATTAATTTTAAGAATTCATTAATTAAGAGAATTAAAACCTAACGTCACAAGTTATTCTAATTACATACCCACAACCTACTTCTACGAGTTCATCCTACCCTAAGCATGCAAGGGTTTTAGCTAGACATAGTTTGAACGTAAACAATAGAAATTAAACAAGTGACGAACATGAACATGATAACGAAAACGAAGAAAAGAACGAACATAAACTGAGGTTTTTAATATGTAAAAGATTAAACTGAAATTAATTAACAAAAACTAGGTCTCAACGTATTAAAGAACAAAAGTTATTAAGAATCGAAGCTAAAACGTGAAATCGTAAAGTAAATTCGTAAGCAAAAACCTCAAAACCGTAAATCTATAGTTCGCTCGTCTCTTCTCTTCCTCCTCGCTCTAAAAACTCTATGAAACGTGATGTCTAAAAGTTGGGGATCCTTCAAAACGTGTTTGGACGAGGTATATATAGGCACGGGTCGAAACGGGAGTTAATGGGCCGAAAATACGCATCCGGAGGCAAAAGTATATGGGCGCTCGAGCAAAACGCTCGAGCGGTCCCGCTCGAGCTGTGTAGCTCGAATGATGCATTCGCTCGAGCGGTCGCGCTCGAGCTGCTCGAGCGCTGAATCTTCTCTGTATGTTTTGGGCGCTCGAGCAATTCGCTCGAGCGGTGGCGCTCGAGCGCAAGAATTGTTCTGTACGTTTGCGCGCTCGAGTAAGGCGCTCGAGCGGTGGCGCTCGAGCAATGCGCTCGAGTGATCTCTAATCCTTCCAAATGATACTTTTCCTCGTCCGCACTAATACCAATCGTATTTCTTCAATATCTTCTCATCCGGGCATCCGTTTGAGTCGATTCAAAGTCCTACGAACTCCGTTTTTCGTCCTCTATTCACCTATGAGCATCAAAGAGACAAATTTATCAATGTATAGAAATAATGCTCATTTGACTCTAAATACTCTATAAACTCGACCAAAACTAGGGCGTTTCTAGCTACGAATCATGACAATTTCACGCCTAATCAGAGGGGCCCACAGGCTTACCAACCCAAGGTGGGGAAACCCACCATGTACACTATAAATAGGGCCTTAAATACTCAAATGTAACACACAACTCATTTATTGCAAATCTACTCTTGAGAGCTCATTTACTCTTGCATTTACTACTTTCAGTTGTCATAAATACTAAAATTCTACCCGCTAGGAACCCGACGGCGAGATCCTCACGAAATCGCTGTCAACAATCTTCAATATATGAGTAAGTCTATTATATTATATACTTAATGTATCGTGCATCTCAAGTGCATTTTTAAACAATCATCCTTAATTTTATTGAAAAATCACCCTTATTTTTACTAAACATTATAGTCAACTACAATTTAACAACCTAAATTGTTTAGTGTAAACAAGGTTGATCTCTAAGTAAAAAGAAAGATGATTGATTAAAAATGTACTTGAGTTGCAAAGTATACTTAATGTATATAACATTAAGACATTTTATATGTGCTATTGAACAACTTTTTTTTTTTTTTAAATTTAAGCTTTGTAATCAACGAAGTCAGTGATAATAGACAAAAATTTGTGTGAGAACATCTCATGGTATGAAATACCACAAATTAATATTTACCTTTGTCAAAGTATTAATGTGTCATGTCCAATTTATATTCCGTCTCATTGTCTCATGATATGAAACAGTCTCATACAAAATAACCCATAATAATATGTTAAATTATGTGTGTAATAAAATTATTCATTGAACGAGTCAATATTGAATTGACATGTCGCAACCCAATTATCAGCTCCCATAGTCCCATTCATAAAAATCAGGGGAATATGAAAAAATGTCACTTTCAAATTTTCATTTAAAAAAATGTCAATCTAACAAAAAAAAAATTACAAAATGTTTCGTGTGATCTTTGTGCAACCCACAACCTTCGAGCAACTCTTTTCGGCGGTATTTTTGTAAAAAAAAAAAAATTGGGTGACATTTTTTTCGAAAGCAATATGTTGAGTGTCATTTTTTTCATATATCCCTAAAAACAACTCAAAATAAAGTATATCATGAATTACAACCTCCATCCATAAAAAATGATCCTATTTTTTTTACAAAAAATTTAATGCGATATATCGAAGGGTATTATAGGATGCTATGAGGTCCGGTTAAAACGATTATTTATGAAAAGTATGTATGCATTCTTTCTATAAATATTATTTTATTCGTAAATAGATCTTACAATACATCATAATATCCTCCGGCTTATTGAATTAAACTCCGTGAAAAAAATAGGACCATTATTTATGGACATGGAGAGTAATTTATCAAAAAAATTATTTGGATTTTATAAGTATTTTTTAATTTTGGTAAAATAAACCTTACAAATACAAGTATTGTGGTAGCATATTTAATTTAAAATAAATATAAATACTAGGAATATAGTCGTGTAAATATTCTTCACACGCCTCAAACTTGGATTTGATTGGAGGATACACGTCCTCACGAGTCATACTTTCTCACGTGCCATATTTTAGATCTAAACTTATTCTTCTTTTTTCTTTTTCTATATCTTTTTTCCTTAAAAAAGAGCAGAAAAATAAGAAAAAAATAAACGAAAAAACCAGAAGCGTTAGAAATCTCTGGAGATAGCAAATTTCTGCGCCCTTTGAGAAATTAAGGCGAAGATTTTCTGGTTGAATTTCAGCGAGGGAGAGAGAGAGAGTGAGAGGAGTGTGAAGATGAATATATTTAGACTAGCAGGGGATATGACCCATTTGGCGAGTGTTCTTGTTCTGCTCCTCAAGATTCACACTATTAAATCTTGTGCTGGTATGCATTTTCAGCATTTTATTTTCTGGGTTTTGCTTTCTTAAGATCCACATTATATTTTATTTTTATAGCTGCAAGACACCTTTATATATGTACTAGGATATGGCTGAGTTGTGGTTGGCATTTTTTCGTTTTCATTTGTATAATTGATGAAGTGGCTACTGTTTTTGGGTATGCAAATGTATATACTTGTCTATGTGCCCAGCCTAGCAGTCAATGTGAAAATTTTTAGTTGCGAATTATGGATAATTGGGTATTGTGATATTTGAAATTATTTGGGAATGGGGTTTTATGATGTATTTGTAGTGTTTAAGGGTTTTGGGACTTAAAAGGTGGGGGTTTGATGCTTTTTGGTGGAGCTTCGTTGCTTTGCAACATAGTTAGGGGATGACTCTGAGCTGAGTTAGATGTTAATGAAGTGCATTCAAGTGTTTTAGGCTGGTTTTATTATTGGTAGCTAGTATATGTCAAGCTTGTTGAATTGATTGAAGGTGATGTGGGGTCCTAGTGAGGCAGAGGGAGCTGGTGGCAATGGACTTGTTATTCCTTTTTTTTCATTTAATTTTTTAGAGGGTTATGAGGGAGAAATTTACTGGCCTTTTTGGCGTTTGATGGTGCCAATTGGCTGGTAATTCTTGTGTCCTATTGTTTGTGGGGGTAAGCTGATTTAGTTCATTGTTTGATATGCAATGTGCTACCAAGATATAGTTGATGGGTTTTAGTGTATTTAACCCTTGAGGGCAAACTGCAGTCTGTACTTTTACTCTTAAAAAATGGCTTTTATGGTTGTTGTACTGGTATCACAATAACTGTAGCAATTTGTATCAAGTTGCGACTTAGGTGAGCCCTTTAAGAGCCAATCCCTCTACTTTATGTATGTGATAGACATTTATGAGGGAGAACCATTCTTTAATTAACCATTTTCATTTTGTGTAGCTGACTTTTCCAGTGATATCATTCAAGCACCTAATATGCACAATTAATCACTCATTTATGCTCCCTTTTCTTCTTCTCTTTGGTTAAATTATGATCATGCATGAAGTCCCACCAAATTTCTATTGGTTATTCGTCATTTTCTACACTGCTGACTATCTAGGTTATGCAGGTGTTTCTCTGAAGACCCAGGAGCTTTATGCTATTGTTTTTGCCGCTCGCTATTTGGATTTATTTTCATACTATATCTCGCTCTATAATACATTAATGAAAATAATATTTTTGGTAAGCTCTTTCTCAATTGTCTGGTACATGAGACGGCACAAGATAGTACGCAGATCCTATGACAAAGACCAGGACACATTTCGTCACTATGTCCTTATTATACCATGTTTGCTACTAGCCCTGATCATAAATGAGAAGTTTACCTTCAAAGAGGTACCTTTATTCCATGAGATAACTACTTTGTGCTTTAATATTTTTTTATTTTTGTGAATTTAATATCTTTGCTTCATATGATTGACCAGGTTATGTGGGCCTTTTCCTTGTACCTGGAAGCTGTTGCCATTCTTCCTCAGCTGGTCTTGTTGCAGAGAACAAGAAATATCGACAACTTGACCGGGCAATATGTTTTTCTTCTTGGGTAATTGATTATCCTTTGTTCTCACGCTATAATGTTACATTAGTAATCATTAGTCTATCTGAATTGAACTACCAGCTGTCAATATGATGAGTCATTGGTCAAGTTGCATTTAGGTTGTCTGTCTCTGTTAAATTTTGTTGTGGTTTTAGAAATCAATTTTTTCCCACAAACTTATTTGCAAGTTTAGTAGATACTGAATCTTATGTTTAATTGAGGCTTATGAAATCCTGTTCTCAATTTTGGAAGTCAATTTTCTTTGTTTGCTCATGTACTTTCACGTCGGGCTCACCTATGCTTCAGATAAGATATGTTATGTGTTCTGGTGTGCTTTTTGTGATTTTCTAATATGACCTGAATATTATAAGAGAATTTCATTGTATACGGAGGGAGTAGTATGTGTGCCAGTTTCAAGTGTGGCTGTTTCATAGAAAAGAATTTACAGACATTGAAGTATAAATTACTCTGCTGGTATTACATTATCATCCATAAGTTATTGTGAAAACTACAAAATTTATGTAGTTTTCCCTCAATTAGTTATCCGTTCTATCCTCTATTCCAATTGGTTTTCCAATTAAATATCCCAGAGGCACCAATACACACTAAGGTGTATATTAATGGTGCCATTTCAAATTCACATGTTTATATATAATTATTCCATCTAAGAAAACACAAAAGAATTAATACCACAGCACTTGGGATCACAAACTCTTTTTTTCTTTTTTCTTTTTGTTACCTTTTGCAAGTATTGCTAACATGTTACATGAATAAAAACATCAAGTTCTAACAGGTTTGTGCTGAGCTGGCACTCTTTCTGGCAAGCAAGCATTAACTAAGTGCAGTGTTATATCCATCTATATTTATAGATGTAAGGATAACAGAAAGAAGATGGAAGATAATAATTAATGCTACTGAGGATTTGATGAGTAGAGAGTAATAATTGGTTTATGACAGTAACTGATTACCTGGAACGACTTTGATTTTTCATCTTTGTTTTTAAAGGTGCTATAGTCATCAAATTCTTCCACTATAGTTTTTGTGCATCTCAGTATCAGAATCAGTGTGTGATCTTAGATTGAAGGATATCTTCTGTCAATGATGAACATCTTGTTTGTTATCTCGAAATAGAAGTTTCTGGATGCTTTAGTAATTAGAATTTTGGAGGTTTTGCTGATCAAGTTTGAGAACTGAATAAATGACAATCTACTTCCTGCCTGCATAATGATTTTGGGGTTTATCCCTCTTGCTTTCATTGCACACTCGGTTTAAATCTCCTGCTAAAATGTTTTTGATAAGTGAGTTCCAATTTTCTGCCACTATATATGATATTGCTACAGAATTGATATTGAAGCACCAGTATTTTTTTTAATCCTTGCTAATGACTATGCTGATGTTTGGTAAGCAAATTACACTAGTTCTGGTAAATCTCCTTATACCTTTCTTTCTTCTTGCAGAGCATATCGAGGATTATACATTTTGAACTGGATTTACCGCTACTTCACTCAACCACACTATGTCCATTGGATATGTATAGTCTCTTTCTCTCTATCTCTCCACACTCACACACACAGACATTTTTAAGCCAAAGCTAGAAAGAGGGAAAAAAACAAAATTCAACTTCATTCCCTTGAAAAGTTGATACCAAATTTACACACAAGTTCTGTCCTTGCAGCTTGGATCGCCGGGCTTGTTCAGACATTGCTATATGCTGATTTCTTCTATTATTACTTTCAAAGGTGAGTTACCTTGATATATTATATCCCTTACTTTAGCTTAAATTTCTTCTCCACCTATCAGTCATTTATATTCTGATTCCCTGTTTCAGCTGGAAGAATAATGTAAGGCTTGAATTACCTGCTTGAGCTCGTGTTGTGCCATATTATATTCTGAGGCCAAGAATTTAAAGAAGCACAGAAGATACACATAGGTCTCTTTCTCAAAGATAGTCTGGGATATAGTTTTTTCCATTGCCTATCTTTTGGATGGATTTGGACTAGAGATGAGCATGATTCTTATCAAATATAGCCTCCGGTTAATGTTTTAAGTGCAAGATTGAACTAGGGAGGTACAGTTGATATTTTATATTTAATGTTAAGAGAAATAGTTATGCAGCAAGATTGATTATTGGTTTTGCAGCAAAACTTATGTGCAGTTTTCCGGTATTCATATATAAATTAACTAACATTTTCAGTTCATTTTCAGTTCGGTTTTCATTGATTATTAAGTAATCATAGCATATGAATGTTCTCTTTTAATTGAAGGAAATCGTGTTTTCCTTTTATTCTCATCGATGAATTAGCGTTTTAAACCAACAATATATAAAATCTTCTTTTTTATGGGTCATTTGCTAATATTTTTGAAATTGGAACAAATCACTTCTGATGAATTCTGAGTGGCCATTTTTCCCTGCTACGTACGATTCTTAGAGCGATTTTTTCATTAATCACTTTTTATTGTTCTCAATTGAGATTGTTTAGCCTTACAAAAAAAAAAAAAAAAAAATAGAGATTGTTTAGGTCTAATTGTAAATAAATTACCTAAATACCTCGACAAGATAAAATTAGAGAAATTTTAAAGGTATATTTTAACGACTTCATATTAAAATCATCTAAATTTGAAAGATAACATGTTAAAAGGATTAATTTCATATAAATTCACTACCTTTATACTTAGTAACAATTTAATCACGAACTTTTGGATTTTTGTAAAAAAAAACACAACCTTTGACACTGTTGTAGTTTGATACACGTTTTTTTCTTCCGGCCGGCAACCGATGATGTGGCTCGCCGGAGCGTGTGTCATCTTGCCACGTAGGGTTACACATGTTTATTTTATTTACTTTATAAATTCACATCACAAGTAACACTTACAATTTAAATAACACATTTCTACTTAAAATTAAAATAGCAACCAAATAAATTAAACAACCACCAACATAAATTATATGTAATATTTCTCTTTACGCTCTTAGTTTTTTATATTTGTTTGGTTTGCTATTTTAATTTTAAGTAGAAAAATATTATTTAAATGGTAAGTGTTACTTGTGATGTGAATTTAAAAAATAAATAAAATAAACATGTGTAACCCTACGTGGCAAGATGACACACGCTCCGGCGAGTCACATCATCGGTTGCCGGCCGGAAGAAAAAAAATGTGTATCAAATTGCAACAATGTCAAAGGTTGGGTTTTTTTACAAAAATTTAAAAGTTCGTGATTAAATTGATACTAAGCATAAATGTTGTGAATTTATATAAAATTAACCCTTAAAAAAACCTTAGCTGAAAAATAAATCAAATCAATTTTGTTTAAAACGGCTTATTAAATTTCATTACGAAAGGCAGCCAATGCTTCTTAGAAGCTCGACAGGAATATTTTAATCTTAAGCCAAAAAAAAGAGGATTTTTTTAATGGTTTCTCTCCTTAATTATTCAATTAAATTTGATTATCTAAGTTGAAACATAGTCAACGTAGTATTGAGCAACCTTTAGTATCAAAACAATTAGTTTTCGATTTCTAAAACTGCAAAAATTAAGATAAAAACACATCACCGAAAGATAAAAGAGGAATCAATATTTTAGCATCAAACAGAATCAATATGTCCGCAACGACAAAATAGTACTTTTCATCACATAACGAAAATTGTCTGCTTTAGAAGAAAAGGAAACATTTCTCTTCTTAATCCTTTTTCTTTTCTATAAATGAAGACCCTGAAGATGAAAAATGTAGAAAACTTGGGTGGAAGGAAGATCAAAGAACGCCAAAGAAGGGATTATTAATGGCACTGTTCAACTCACTCCCTGCTGAGTGAAGCACCGGAATATCAACTTTCTCTCTTGGTAGATACAAAAATTCACCCCCTTCAATTTTCTCGAATCCACAAAGTTCCAGAAACTCAATGCCTCCTTTCAGTTTTCCAACTCGATCCTGTCAAAAATCATAATCAAACTATTATTACCAACACAACTACATATCCAAGGATCAGAGCAAACTGAATTTGTGTGTAACTAAGAAGGAAGTATTAGCTGGGCAATTTGCAAGGCGGTAAAATAATTCAAAAACTTAGCTCTCAAGAAAGAATATGTGTTTGGCTTTTCCTTTTATATCCCAACCATGTGAAAGAGAAATATGACGAGAAAAATTTAGCAGGTTGCACCTGAAAAGTAGCATTTGTGAGTCTAATTTTGCGGAATTTCTCCTCGTTTGGATTTGTTGCAACATTCTTAGCGAAGGTCAAAAGCGTGTTGAAAGCTGTCTTCACCTTGGCGTCATCTTCCTGGATAATAAAGAAAATGACCATTTTTGATAAAAATAGGAGGAGATAATGCCAGTCTGAGCATGGTTATTCAGGAGGCATCCACAATGTCAAAAATAATTACGTAGCTCAGTAAGTTTGAATACAATCTACCATTTAAAACTAGACAACCACGCTTTTGCCCAATACATAAAATTATGCGTAATATTAACCATCACAATTTAAATAAGCCAATAATTCTTCTGCTACCATTAACATATTTAAGGTCACAAAACAAACTTATTACTGATGTAACTCATATATTTACAACTATAACAAAATGTAGTTAATACCTTGTGAGTCTGTTTAAGTGTTCTCAGGCACTCCCTCATTTGTTCTGCCTTTGTAGCCGGGCGGATAGGTAGGGAGCTCTGCCATTTGATTTTCGAGAAGAGTAATTCAGCATAGCATAAAAAGATAACTGAAAATGGCAGAGCACAACATAACCATCAAGAAAGTGACACCTTTTTTTCCTCCACGGGTGGTGGAGCAGAAGGTTTTGCAGCAGCTGGATCTTCTGGGGCCAACCCAAGTTTCCTACGTCTTTCTGCCTGTCATACTCAGTGAATTGTTTCTATTCAGACCCATGGAATCGATTTGCGTGAAAAAGAACCAAAAAAGAACATAAAGTACGGGCACTTCCTGCAACATCAACGTTAAATCAAAACATCGAAAAGATAGCAGAGAATATCAAAAGGACCTTATCTTCCTCCAACTTTTGACGAATTTTCTCCCGAGCTCTTTTTTCTTCCTCCTTTTCTGCTTTCCGCAAGGCCAGTATACTGTTTGAGTGAAACCCACTCTCATTGAGAACATCCATGAATAATTCCAGAAATATAAATTGCAATAACAAGTGGTGGCAAACCGTTTTCTCTCATTGTCTTCCTCGATGCGTTTTGCTTCAAGCAGTTCCCTCCCGATTCGAATTCTTTCCTGCCATAACGATTGATGCCATTATGAAAACTATGTCAAAGGGATGCATGAAAATACAGATGTGCCATAATTGCAAATTAGGACATGACAGAAAATTCTTAACATCATCACTGGATCACAGATTTCATCAATTAATTAGAAGAAAAACCGGATAAACACACAGATATAGAAGACAAAACAAGCTGATGTCTACCTTCTCTCTCTCTCTTTCCATTCGTTTTTCTTCCTCTTCTTTCTTTTTCCGAGCTCGCTCTCTGAAAGAATTCAGAACAAAGCAAGCAAAACTAATAAATAGATCTACTACATACAAAATTCTAACATGCTATGGCAGCATCATCTGGTGTACGGAACACAATTAAGAAACTATGGGTGATGAAAAAATATTCGAATGAAGCCCAATTTTTTTTTTCAAAGAATCTATGACCCCACCAACAAGTTCAGAGTTGGTAAACACAGGGGGGAAATAATTGGGAATATATGTCAGGTTCATAGGCAACTATAATATTATTCCAGCAAATGCCACTTTACGACTAGCCCACTGTCTTGCTGCATTATTGAATGGCAGGAAGCTGATAGTGCCAGAATGCCTATATGAACAAGCAATAAGTATAGAAATTTGACCATCAAGAGAAGATGGGAAGAAACCATCACAAATCCAAGTTTACCTTAATTCTTGTTGCTTCTGCTTAATCTCTTCTGGTGTGAGAGATGAAATAGGAGCTGCAGGTTTCTTGGAACTGATAGGCACCTAAGTAAGAGCAGGACAGATGAAAGTGAGAGATGCTCTGACCATCCAAAAAATAAGATATTGTACAGTACAGTGAGCACATATATTTACAAAAGGCAAATACATAGATTTCAGAAAAAGTCAAGTAATGAGAACAACTCCAAATTGTCAACTTTGACGGAAATGGTATATGAGAATGCAATCCAAGTTCTGACCAATGTTCTCAAAAGCGCGAGCCCAGTTGCCTAGGCACAAAAACACGTCACTGAAAGGAGCACCTTGGATGTGCGAAAACCCAAAAAGGTGCAGCGACTTCAGTGGGCACATAAAAGTATGCAGCCCGTGCGCTATTTGCACAGTGAAATTTCAAATTCTTGGCCTTTTTCTGCTTATTTATGGATTTGGACCAAAACTTATTTGTGACACCCATGCACCATTGTTAAGCCCATCCAGTTATTACATAAAATTTGGGGGGAAATGAAGAAAGTGTACTTCTCCTCTCTTCACCACTAGCTCTGAGATTCACTCTGCCTGTGTGCTGCAGCTATCCTATCAGTCCAAAACTTATGAAACTTTTAGCAATGGGGAGTCTGAGGATGACCTCTAGGGACTAGATGATTATCACAAACTTGGTTATAGTGTGAGCGTTTTACATGTTTGAAAAACCTAGATTGAGGATTCTTAAAGATTACTTTATTTGTCTCTAGTTTTTGTTATATGTTTTAACTTATGACATTCTGGATGCCAGTGATCTAATATTGTGTTATCATGTCTTGGTCGCATGAGAATAGTATACCTAATACTTTCAAAATGGTGGACCCCGCTTCAATCAGGCATGCACTTTTTTGTATCATGGGCCTCGGAGATTATGCATTCAACTCACTGAGCAAAGTGAGAGTGATTTCTTGTTGCAATAAGTCATATAATCTTAATTGCAAAACAGGGGCAGTGGGGGATGAGGGTGAGACCTATATTAAATATTAAGCGATATAAGTTGTCAATAATGCATGCACGGTAAAATCATACCAGTGGCATTTGGTCAATGTCTGGGTCATTTTCATGTTCGACTATCCAATTTGCAGCAGCCTCGAGACTTGCATTTCCTGGAAGAATAACCAAAAGTGCACTCAATAATTTTAGATTTTTTTTTCCTTTTGAAAGCTTCAGCAAAACAAGCATCCAACACATCAACAATCTCATTGGTTAAGCAGTTCAATAAACCAAGGTTATCTTAATACTTATACCCTGACTTCCTATCACGTGCAACTCACAACTACTATAAGTCAAAATTCTCACATGATAATAGACTATATATTAAGATTTAATTCAATATCTGAAAAATAAAATTTAAGCAAATGGGAACATAAAGACCAACTGATTCATTCCAAAAGATGAAAAGTAAAAATTCATTTTTCAATAACTCAAGTACCGATCTTGATCCACATTTCATAGAACCACAAAACAGGTACTACAGTTCCAAGTTCCAAAAATAATTATAAACATTTAACATAATTGAAATAGATCTATGATGTATCAACTGGCAGTTTCCAAAGAAACATCATTACAAAGGGGTCCAAGAATATATATTGATAGATAGAAACTAATGTCAAATTGTTTAAATTTGAATGCAGTGAAGTTGTTTGTTCAATCATAGCCAAACTATGTTGAGCAATCTTAATTTTGTCATTTTGTGGATATTTTGCTTCGCACCCTTTTCTATATAAAGCAGCACATATTAATGATTAATCCATTTAATGATTATGTAGTTCGCTTTTCTCAAAAGCTGACATTTTTCACAAAGGGTCCACCTCATTGCACCAAGAAAGTGGTGGACGGTAGACCAGAAACATCCTTCTCAGTCGCCTGAATGCATTAATGCCCAGAACGGACACAGAGCCACAGAGGGTCTCAAAAGGTTCTGAACCCAGCTAACCAAGTGTTTCAGTGCCTTGATCCACGCTACAGGCTTAAATGATGGAGAGCAGTGCATCACAAGGACAGCATAATCTATGCTCAACTCAGAATAACTGCCAGCTGATGTGCAGAAATTGTTGACAAAGAACTAGAAACACTTTTAGGATAACCATGCACCATGTGTATCAGAAATTCAGAATACCACATCAGATAATGAAACAGAAATCAACATCTATTCGGATGTTTCCCAATTAGGTATAGTCAGTAACATAGTTTGTAATTAATAAATTATTCCACGTCCATGCTAATTTCTCAGTACAGCTGTGTGTTAAACAAGCATGCTATCTGGGACTACTTATACACATCCAAGCAGGCATATGGAGGGGAAAAACAATGAAAAGACAGCGAAACATGAAAATAAGATCATCCAATAGTGATGTCCATAATTCAAATTAATCGTAAAACATTAGGAAATAAGGGAACATCAGTGCATCACAAGACATAAATTTGTCCCAAAGAAAGAACATACCAGAAAAATGAAGAGCGCGAGTTGCCCTTTCTTTGGAAAACCCCATTTCCTCAAGTTCTGTTAATAGCTGCTGACTGACTTCAGGAACAATCATTTCTGAACAGAACAAATCATCAGGCAGCTGGACTAAGATGATGAGATTAAGAGTTGACGACAATGCACAACATGGATAGGAGATATATGTTCAGCTTCAAATGCATAAGTGAAACATGTACAAATTCAATTCTCTTAAGTTACGTTTTGCAAAGTTCAGATATCATTTTAGAAAAAATCAAACCAACCATGTAAATGAATGAATTCCAGATTACAAAGAATGATGACAAAATTTGAGATTATAAATACGGGGAACATGCCTGCCCCCAATCCAAAAGAAAAAATGGCAGTGCTTGTCTAACACGTTCGTCTCATATCAAATAAATCTCAGTTACATTACTAACTATAAATAATTAGTTTTTAACCAATGTATCAGCTAACACAGAAGGCTGAACTCTTAAAAATTATAAAATTAAAATGCTGGACTTAAGTATTAAAGAGGTGTTGGATAACCAGTACATGAACAAGCTATGAGACAGACGAACACATAAATCATGACTACCTTCTTGTTTACTGCTACTGCCATCGCCAGCGTCCTCCATTTCCACATCATCCTTGGGCTTTGGAGCCTCCAAGCTTATTGGTTTTGCAGCCTCTGAAGTCTTGTCCACAAATCCAGTGTGCCCTGTCCTCTTTGTGTGTAAATCACTCTCCTGAGTTCAGCAAAAATACGAATTAGAGGTTCCAATGCCACATCAACGTGCATTTAAAAAAAAAAAAAAATTGTTAATAAAAAAAGCAGATGCCTGATACATAAAGACTGGAATATTCACTTTCCCATGTCAAATTATTAAGTCAAACGGGAGTGCAATGAACTGTAATTCAGTGACCATGCATCTACAGAGGTTTAGCCATAGGGCTGGGGGGAGTAGGAGAAATATTTAACTGTTTTCATTTCCCAGACAGGAAAAATCCAACTTGTCACTTGAGTTAAATCTTTTGCACACAACTCATGAAGAACGGTATATGTCCTCTAAATTGTCCCCATTGCTTGGGAAAATACGACCAATTAACCATAAATTTAAGCTTGAACTCTGCAAAGACAATTCTTGTAGCATATCAACACTACAAAATAAACTTCAATCTAAGCAAGAGTGGTGACGCCCCATTATACCAAACTATTATCCCTATTACATTGGCAAGCATCAAAATTGTGGCACTATAACACCATTTCTAACAATTTTGCAAAAGAAATCCTACGTGATTATATATATCAACAAATAAGTATGAATAAATGGGATATATTTCACATGTGGATTAACAAAGTATCAATCATCACATTCGCAAAATTAAATGATCATAGCAGAAAATTTCTCGAGAGCACTACTTAAACACCTACTAAGTCTCTCTACGAACGAATCAATTATATCAAGACACAGTTAAAGAATGTACGGTTTTGGAGCGACACGGCTTGCCACACTCGGAGCAGACTAAATTGAGCACGGCCTCGGTGGATTCGACGAAATTGGAGTGTTTGGTTAGCTCGGCGTGTTCTTGTGCCTCCTCCACTGACTTCAGAAGCGTTCCGCAGTCTCCGCATTTCAATGAAAGCCCCGCCATATCTGATTTATGCCCCGAGAGTCACAATCACTTGATCGCGTGGTTATACAATTTGGGTGTTTGTATCTAGGGTTTCAGACGAAATTTTGTGTTGAAATTACAAGAAAATGCCAGATGGAGACTAATTGATTGACTGATAAAGAACCGGTTGGTTTCCTCCTTCCTCAAGAAAAATAAATTGGCGAAGCCAGTAGATCCGTGTTCGCTCATCCCACTTTATTTTACACATTCTTACCTTCTGTAATTTTTTTTTTTTTTTTTTTAAAGAGGTAGTAGTAAATTTAATGATTAAGGAATGTTAAACAAAAAAAAGTATGTGCTAGCTCCTCTAATCAAAAAAAGAAATATAAATATAAATATTTTTTATTTTAAATATCTCATAATTTCTATAAAATATTAAATTGTAATTATAATTCGACGAATAATAAAAAAAATAAACATGAATAAATTTAAAATCTGAAAAATTCTAACTAATTCACACATCCATTTGAAATTATTATAACACAGTATTACTTAAAATTACAAGTTTCTGAAAATTTCTTTGTATACTACATTTGTTATATGTCTTCCATTAGAATCAAGACAGAGAATTACAATCTTCTTTTAACTCTCGAGACTGCAACATATAATTGTTCATGTGTAAAAATTGGTTTGAGAAGGTACACACCAATAGTGGACAAAGATTGGTCTTGACTTTTATTTATAATCATTGCAAAACACGGAAGAACTGGGAACTCGAAATTCTAAAATGATCGTTTATAGAAAATATGTGAAACAGTCTTTTTATTAGAAAACGAATCTAAGAAAACCCCATAATACGCTCCGACATATCGTATTAAACCACATGCATAAAAAAACAGGATTATTTTTCAGGGACGGAGGGAGTATATTGTAAATATACTCCTTCCTCTCAACCACAACATTCTCATATGTAGACATAAGATTTTTAGGAATAAAAGCATATTATCAATGTATATTCATCAAATAGCAAAACCATATTTATTTTTAAAGGGTGAAATGCATAATTTGTAAAACTTAACCTATATATCTAACAATACCATCACCATGCCGAGATTTCCCCTATGGTATAAAGAAGCAACAAAAAATAAAACGTAAAAGTTTAACTCTAAGATAGATTAACACATTTTTGATAGAAAAGTTGACATTTGTAAAAAAGAGATATCATAATTAAAATGGAATAGTGTGTAGATGTTTTGTGCGAGAACAATTGATTAATATGTTGGTATTTATAATGGAAAAATTCAATGATAAGAATTACATTTAAACGTCAATTCAATTTTTTTTTCCAGTTCCCTCCTAAACATTTCACATATACATGTATTTTGAAAAAATTAATTAATTAAAAAGTTGATTTTTTTTTTAAATCAGTCTAACAAGAATCAAATTAAATAATTTGATACACAATTCAATTCCATCTAATAAGCGATCAAGTTTGAAAAATAAGATAAAAGAAATCATAATAGATAAATAAATTATACACCCTCCGACTCAGATTTATTTTCTTGTTTGACTTTACACAGAGTTTAATATGAGAGTTGAATTGTAGTATTTAAAAGAATAAAATAGTTTTTTGTGAAGTTAAGTTTAAAAAGGTAAACATACTTTATTTCTATTTTGAAAAATGAAAAAATAAAATTGGGATGTACCTCTTTGGTAAATGGAAAAATAAATTTGGGACGAAAAGAGTTGATGACAAAAAAATTTATGGGAATAATATGTTATTTCAGTGACAAATCTCTTTTGAGTAATAAAATTTTGTCAAAAAAAAAAAATTGTTACAATCAATATATATATTTTGCAAAATATTTCAATATCCTCCCACAAAATTAACATATATATATTTTGCAAGAATAAATTCCGAAAATATCCAAGTAAAAAAATATCTATATTTACAGTTTCAATGTTATATGGGTAGTAGAATTTTGTCTAAAGAAAAATCATACGCTCAAACACTTAGATCTCTTTCTCCATGGGGAACTATAAACCTGTCGCTTCACGACCGTTGCGGAAAAAAAAATGGATGCAATTTTTCAGTTAGAAAGCAACAAAGCAGAGATATATGCACATGCAGAGATATACATCTTATACATGCGAGACTGCCGCATCGCATGTACAGCGGAGCTCCTCTCGTCAGCCAAAAGAAGCAGGAGGAGGAGCTGAAACGGTAGATGAAGTATCTGGCAGAAATGTAGAGAACTCATCAAGAAGGTCTGGATGATCATCAAAAAGTGCTGCAACCTGCAATTAGATAACATTTAACAAAACACAACTGAAGAATATTTTATTACAGGACATTAGGAGAAACGCTGACCTCTTTGCACACCTCCGTTAGACCCTTGTGTTCCATTCGATACATATATAAAATGTCCAGGAAAGATTTATAAACACGATCATCATTTTGAAAGCGTTTCTGTAGATTAAAAAAGTCACAGACATAATGTTACACTATTGAACCTTTCTCGTGAAATAAACAAAAATCTTTTTTTATCTGATAAAAACTCCACCTTTATCTTATTGACAAAGATAACAGCCTCTTCAAACCCAACTGTCCATTTGGCTGGAGCTTCTTCCTCCTTGGAGAGGGTAATTTCTTTGGACAACCCCATTTCCTCAAATTCTGTTAATAGCTGCTGACTGACTTCAGGAACAATCGTTTCTGAACAGAAGAAATCATCAGGCAGCTGGACTAAGACGATGAGATTAAGAGTTGACGACAATGCTTTTGAACAATTACTAGCCCACATGGATAGGAGATATATGTTCAGCTTCAAATGCATAAGTGATATTTCCAAATTCAATTTTCTAAGTTACGTTTTGCAAAGTTCAGACATCATTTTAGAAAAAATCAAACCAACCATGTAATCGAATGAATTCCAGATTTCAAAGAATGGTGATAAATTTGAGTTTATAAATACCGGGAACTTGCCTGCTCCCCATCCAAAAGTAAAATGGCAGTGCTTGTCTAACACATTCTTCTCATATCAAATAAATCTCAGTTACATTACCAACTATAAATAATTAGTTTTTAACCAATGTATCAGCACAGAAGGCTGAACTCTTAAAAATTATAAAATTAAAATGCTGGACTTAAGTATTAAAGAGGTGTTGGATAACCAGCACATGAACAAGCTATGAGACAGACGAACACATAAATCATGACTACCTTCTTGTTTACTGCTACTGCCATCGCCAGCGTCCTCCATTTCCACATCATCCTTGGGCTTTGGAGCCTCCAAGCTTATTGGTTTTGCAGCCTCTGAAGTCTTGTCCACAAATCCAGTGTGCCCTGTCCTCTTTGTGTGTAAATCACTCTCCTGAGTTCAGCAAAAATACGAATTAGAGGTTCCAATGCCACATCAACGTGCATTTAAAAAAAAAAAAAAGAATTGTTAATAAAAAAAAGCAGATGCCTGATACATAAAGACTGTAATATTCACCTTTCCGTGTCAAATT
Organism: Ballota nigra; assembly: GCA_947034835.1. NCBI lineage: Eukaryota > Viridiplantae > Streptophyta > Magnoliopsida > Lamiales > Lamiaceae > Ballota > Ballota nigra. The sequence goes on along the minus strand of OX344721.1, from coordinate 120,227,777 downwards.
ATTAAGTCGAACAGGAATGCATTGAACTGTAATTCAGTGACCATGCATCTACAGAGTTTTAGCCATAGGGGTGGGGGGAGTAGGAGAAATATTGAACTGTTTTCATTTCCCAGACAGGAAATACAACCTGTCACTTGAGTTAAATCTTTTGCACACAACTCATGAAGAACGGTATATGTCCTCTAAATTGTCCCCATTGCTTGGAAAAATACGACTCATTAACCATTAATTTAAGCTTGAACTCTGCAAAGACAAATCTTGTAGCATATCAATCACTACAAAATAAACTTCAATCTACGCAAGAGCAGTGACGCCCTATTACATTGGCAAGCATCAAAACTGTGGCACTATAACACCATTCCTAACAATTTTGCAAATGAAATCCTCCGTGATTATATTTATCAACAAATAAGTATATGAATAAATGGATATATTTCACATATGATTAACAAAGTATCAATTATCATTCTCAAACAAACTATCATTGCAGAAAATTTCTCGAGAACACTACTTAAACACCTACCAAGTCTCTCACACACTCTCTCTACGAACGAATCAATATCAAGATACAGTTAAAGAATGTACGGTTTTGGAGCGACACGGCTTGCCACACTCGGAGCAGACTAAATTGAGCACGGCCTCCGTGGATTCAACGAAATTGGAGTGTTTGGTTAGCTCGGCGTGTTCTCGTGCCTCCTCCACCGACTTCAGAAGCGTTCCGCAGTCTCCGCATTTCAATGAAAGCCCCGCCATATCTGATTTTTGCCCCGAGAGACACTATCACTTGATCGCGTGGTTATACAAATTGGGGTGTTTGTATCTAGGGTTCAGACGAAATTTTGTGTTAAAATTACAAGAAAATGCCAGATGGAGACTAATTGATTGCCTGATCAAAAACCGGTTGGTTTCCCGCTTCCTCGAGAGAAATAAATTGGCGAATCATCCCACTTTATTTTTCACATTCTTACCTTTTTTTATTAAGAGGTAATAGTAAATTTATTGATTAATGAATTTTAAACAAAATAGGTACTCCCTCCCTCCAACCCTTTTACTCTTCGCATTTTTTTTTTTTTACGTTCTACAGTAATTTTTACCCCAATATATAAAATTAAAATACTTTTATAATAGTTACTGTATTGCAAAATATTTTTTATTCATTGATTCAAAAAATTAATAAATTTTTTTTTTTTAAAGTGAGTTCACCCACCTCTAAAAATTAAGAGGGCGAAAGGAGCATGAGCTAGCTCCTCTAATCAGAAAAAGGATAAAAAAAAAGTGTCTGTGCCCTCCTATCGTCTAATTATTTTCATTAGTTACTTATTGAATATTTGATCGTCTTAAAACATTATATTTTCTTTTAATGTTTTTATAGTTGGTTGATATTGTATTTTTATTTTTAGTACGCTCAAACGCACTTTTAAGACGATCAACTCATTAAAAGAAAATTAACATCAACCAATTGTTAAAACATCACCAACACCGCAACTAAAAGAAAATTGCAAGATGATTAAAAAAAATCATGCTTAGAGAAACTCAATGGAAGGGAGCAATTTACCAGAGAAAAAGTTGCATAGTAACTTCCAAAATCATTTTTTTTTTAAAAAGGAAAGATTAAATGCATTGTCATGAAAATCTCATATTTTCCAATCTCTTGCGCCGAAGAAACGCTTCCCACGCAGAGTGAAGACGCGACGAACGCCATCAAATGGGGGAGAAATCGCACAACGATTAATCCAAAAAGAAAAAAAGAAGAGAAAATTCGATGAGATATTTTCTTCCTTAATAGCCGTAGTGAGTTTTTTATACAATTATACATTAAACTTTATTATATACAAACCACTATGTAATTACAATTACAATGTAATATTTATACTTTAAAATATACGACTAGGTCTATTAAGCTACACTTGTTTTGCGATTTAGGTTTGTAAATTAAAGTCATGAATTTACATCCATATAATATAAAATCCTTAATAAATAGTAGGCAAAATATTATATGAAAATAGTTCATGATAAACTTATCATGAAACAATTTTAAAGTATCATTAATTTCATCGGGAGTTCATTAATTTCATCGGGAGTTCATTAGTCTGAGTTCAAGAAAATTGGTTTCAATACCTGACAGTTCTAATGATACTCCTGATGAGATTAATGATATATTGATTTTCTAAAACTATTTCATGTTAAGCTTATTATGAAGCGTTTTCATATAAAAACTACTCTAAATAGTAAAAGTATGTATTTAATTTGAGATTTTGGTAAAAATAAAATTTTGCTTTATGTCAAATTATGAATAAGAATAAAGTGGGAATGAGAAAGTATGAATGATAGAAAAGTAATATGTGAGAAATAAAGTGAATTATATTGAGAAAAATAATAATAATTTAAAATTATATCAAGTATATTGTATTGGAAAAAGTAATAATAAGTTTTATAAATATTTATAGGTGAGGATGAAAAATGAGATGTGAAAATTAAATTTTAAATCTCTAATTCGAATAAGATCGAAAAATCATAATTTTGTCCGGATGAATTCCAAAACAAACACAATTTTGTGCACTAAATACATTATGCAACCTAAAAATAAGGGATTATATATTTGTAAGTCCCGTAACTTTGCACTATTTTGAATTTGGTCCACATGAATTACACGTTTTGATTTTGGTCCCGTAAGTTTGAGATTATTTTGATTTTGGTCCTTTTAAAACTTATAGGATCAAAATCAAAACGTGTAATCCAAATTCTTTTAGAAAAAATTCAAACTTACAGGACCAATATCAAAAAAATCAAGGTAAAAGGACTAAAATCAAAATAATCTCAAACTTACGGGACCAAAATCAAAACGTGTAATTCATGTGGACCAAATTCAAAACAGTGCAAAGTTACGGGACTTACAAATATATAATCCCTAAAAATAATGTTTAAAATACACATGAATTGCAGGTATACAAAAGTAAGTAATAATAATATACCTACCAAACCGTATTCGATACACTCGCCCACTAATTTTCAATGAATTACACGCACACAAAGGCATACACCCCACTCAAAGATATAGATTTTGTTAGGCAGTTGTTACAGCAGGAAATATCCTCGCCTGACAGAAGGTCAGATTCCTAAAGATACACTGACCCGACAAGATCGAGAGTCTACATCAGAAAAGAGTATTTAATGTATTATAGGTCTACTGTTGATCTTTATATTAATAATTGTAATAAATCCCTAAATAGAGGGTTGAGACGAATTTAGGGTCACTTTTGGGCCTTTGGGGGTGAACCTCTATAAATAGGGGGTCACCCCCTCATTGTAAGGGGATTCACTTTTCTCTCATTTCTCATATATCCAAGAAGCTCTCATATTCGTTTCGTTCTTCCCCAACCGTTCGTGTTCGTTTATATTTATTGTTTGTCGGGCATAACCCAAATAGCCACATAAATCTACCCGTACGAAAATGCCTGTCAACAATTTGGCGCTAGAAGAAGGGTAATTCGGGTTCGTCTCAAGGGATGAACACGAAGATCTTCTCCACAAAACCAAGGGAAAATCCCACAGATAATCGATTCATCAAACCAAAAAATCTTACATTCAATAAATGAAAACCCATTTCCTTTGTACAGAGGAAAGACACGCAGGCAACCGAAGCAAAAAATATTCAAGAAAACAATTTCATCTATCCCTACAGCAAACTCACATATTCCAAACAAAATTCCAGAACCAAGACTCATTTCCTTTGTAAAGGAAGAAAGCAACGCAAGAAAGCAGAAAAAAAAAAAGAAAAAAGAAAGAATTCTGCTGTCATTTCCGGCGGTGCTGCTGCCATTTCCGGCGACGGGGTTCGCAGGGTTTTCCGGCGTCGTCGCGGCCCGAGCTCAGCCGCCGCACCATCACCCCCGTGAAACCACTTTGAATCCGTGTGAGAAAATTTCCAAGCAAAATAGCTGTTTTCTGCTTTGAATCACTCTTTCTCTCTTTGTCTCGGTTGTTGCGCCGCTTTACACAGCTTTCAGTTTGCTTTTGGCACGTTTTTCAACACACATTGAAAAGTCAATGATTCCGGCCTCGATACGCGCACCGCCGAAGTCGATACCCGTCTACCCGTGGAGGCCCGGCAGCCTCCAACCGTCGATCACCGCCCGGCGGCCACCGGCTGGCGTTCGCTGCCCGGACATGGTACCTACCTGATCGCCAGCCGCCTGAGAGGTGGCCTCAGCCGCCATCCCAGATTTCTGCCCGCAACTTTTTCTACCCGATCGTCGCCTCTCACGAGGGTCCAACGGCCTCCTCTCCGCCCAGCGCCATCTCTCCACCCCGCACGGCAGTCTGGCCGCCTCCCGTCGCCTTCCCGATTCCCGGCACGGGCTGCCCGCGTCCGTCACAGCCTGCCTGCGCACCCAGGTCGCTGCCCGCGCCCCCGCTCCGCCGCCTGGGGGATCCGCCTGCCCGCTGTCCGGGATGCCATCCGCCGCCACTCTCGGGGCCTCCCCGCGTCGCCGTCGAGAGGTTTGGCCCGGAGTTTCCTCCCGCTGCTCCAAGCAACCCGCAATCGTCGCGCCTACCCGCACCGCCTGCTCGCCGTCCCAGGCTCCTCCGCACCGATCCGTGGCCTCCCTGGCCGAATCACGGGCTCCCCAAGCCGCTGCCCGGCATGGGCTTCCCCGCGCTTCTCGACGCCGCTGCCCGTCGAAAGCTTCCCAAGCCATCGGCAGGCCCCGCCTCCCCGCTGCCCGCCGTCGCACGCGGCCTCCTCGTAGCCTGCCCGCTGTCCCCACCGTGGCCGCCCACGGCTTACCCGAGTCGTCGCCGGGCCCAACTGCCCTCGCCGCCACTCACGGCCGCGGCCCTCCGCCGTCTCCGCTCTCTGCTCGCCGCCGCCAGTGGCTCCTCCCCGTCGACCAGCCGGCCCGCGCGGCCACCTCGAGCCGTCAGTTTCTCTCGCCGCACCGTCTACCCGCGACCCGGCATCCGCCATCGCCTCGCCACCGCCTCGACTCGATCCCGCAGCCCGACCTCTGGGAACCGCCGGCGGCCAGCTTCTCCGCACGCGCGGCCTTCCTTCGCGGTGCCACCCCGCAACTCGCGCGTCGCGGCGTGCCCAGCTCCAATTCGCGAATCGTCCAGAGGAGTTTGGGGCAAGTTTATGATTTAGTCTGGGCCAAATCTGGTATTCACTCCTTTGGACCCTATTTCTAATTATATTGGTGGGCCGTGTTCATGTAAATTGTTGGGCCTCCCTTTCTTTTGAATGGAAGGAGGGGCCCAAGGCTTAATTAAGATTCAAAAAAAAAAAACGGACAGCCGCTTCTGAGACGGGCATCCAGAGCCTCTTCGACAACGAAAAATCTACGGGCAGTCCTTTGCCCACTCGAATCAGGTTTATTTCGACAATTTCCTTTTAATATATATTACTGCTCGCAAATTTCATATAAATTAAAAGCGGGGGCATATACTTGTATTTCGAAAATTCAAAGCGGATGCAATTTTTGAAATACAAATTTCATTTGATATTTCCTTTTAATATATATCCTAACTCGTAAGTTTTCATATACATTAAAAGCGGGGGCAGGGATATACACATCCTATGCTCATTTTGTGACATCAAAAACAAATTATTTGACGCTGAATTCAACTAAATACAGTCGGTTATTTGAAACTTCGAATATAATTTCAAAAAATTATTGAGGTTGCTCACCGAATAAATAACTCAATATTTAAAATATGGTCACACCTTTCGACTACAGACATTTGTCCGCCTTCATAGGCGTTGATCAATCCGCCTTTTAGGCGTCGACATTTCGCCTAGATTGGCGAAGTAATCCGTCTTCTCGACGTCGATTAGTCCGCCTCTCAGGCGTTGACGTACTGATTAGTTCACCTTCACCGGCGTCAACTAATCTACTCGAGCTAATCCGCCTTTTAGGCGTCGACATTCCGCCTAGATTGGCGAAGTAATCCGTCTTCTCGACGTCGATTAGTCTGCCTCTCAGGCGTTGACGTACTGATTAGTTCGCCTTCACCGGCATCAACTAATCTACTCGAGCTAATCCGCCTTTTAGGCGTCGACATTCCTCCTAGATTGGCGAAGTAATCCGTCTTCTCGACGTCGATTAGTCCGCCCTTTTAGGCGTTGACGTGTCGATTAGTTTGCCTTCACCGGCGTCAACTAATCCACTTCTCGAGTTAATCCGCCTTCTCGGCGTCGACATTCCGCCTAGATTGGCGAAGTAATCCGCCCGATCGGCGTTGATTAATCCACCTTCTCGGCGTCGACATTCCGCCTAGATTGGCGAAGTAATCCACCCGATCGGCGTTGATTAATCCGCCTTCTCGGCGTCGACATTCCGCCTAGATTGGCGAAGTAATCCGCCCGATCGGCGTTGATTAATCCGCCTTTTAGGCGTCGACATTCCGCCTAGATTGGTGAAGTAATCCGTCTTCTCGACGTCGATTAGTCCGCCCTTTCAGGCGTTGACGTACTGATTAGTTCGCCTTCACCGGCGTCAACTAATCTACTCGAGCTAATCCGCCTTTTAGGCGTCGACATTCCGCCTAGATTGGCGAAGTAATCCGTCTTCTCGACGTCGATTAGTCCGCCTCTCAGGCGTTGACGTACTGATTAGTTCGCCTTCACCGGCATCAACTAATCTACTCGAGCTAATCCGCCTTTTAGGCGTCGACATTCCTCCTAGATTGGCGAAGTAATCCGTCTTCTCGACGTCGATTAGTCCGCCCTTTCAGGCGTTGACGTGTCGATTAGTTCGCCTTCACCGGCGTCAACTAATCCACTTCTCGAGTTAATCCGCCTTCTCGGCGTCGACATTCCGCCTAGATTGGCGAAGTAATCCGCCCGATCGGCGTTGATTAATCCACATTCTCGGCGTCGACATTCCGCCTAGATTGGCGAAGTAATCCGCCCGATCGGCGTTGATTAATCCGTCTTCTCGGCGTCGACATTCCGCCTAGATTGGCGAAGTAATCCGCCCGATCGGCGTTGATTAATCCGCCTTTTAGGCGTCGACATTCCGCCTAGATTGGTGAAGTAATCCGTCTTCTCGACGTCGATTAGTCCGCCCTTTCAGGCGTTGACGTATCGATTAGTTCATCTTCACCGGCGTCGACTAATCTACTCGAGCTAATCCGCCTTTTAGGCGTCGACATTCCGCCTAGATTGGCGAAGTAATCCGCCCGATCGGCGTTGATTAATCCGCCTTTTAGGCGTCGACATTCCGCCTAGATTGGCGAAGTAATCCGTCTTCTCGACGTCGATTAGTCCGCCCTCTCAGGCGTTGACGTACTGATTAGTTCGCCTTCACCGGCGTCAACTAATCTACTCGAGCTAATCCGCCTTTTAGGCGTCGACCTTCCGCCTAGATTGGCGAAGTAATCCGCCCGATCGGCGTTGATTAATCCACCTTTTAGGCGTCGACATTCCGCCTAGATTGGCGAAGTAATCCGTCTTCTCGACGTCGATTAGTCCGCCCTCTCAGGCGTTGACGTACTGATTAGTTCGCCTTCACCGGCGTCAACTAATCTACTCGAGCTAATCCGCCTTTTAGGCGTCGACATTCCGCCTAGATTGGCGAAGTAATCCGCCCGATCGGCGTTGATTAATCCGCCTTCTCGGCGTCGACATTCCGCCTAGATTGGCGAAGTAATCCGCCCGATCGGTATTGATTAATCCGCCTTTTAGGCATCGACATTCCGCCTAGATTAGCGAAGTAATTCGCCCGATCGGCGTTGATTAATCCGCCTTTTAGGCGTCGACATTCCGCCTAGATTGGCGAAGTAATCCGTCTTCTCGACGTCGATTAGTCCGCCCTCTCAGGCGTTGACGTACTGATTAGTTCGTCTTCACCGGCGTCAACTAATCTACTCGAGCTAATCCGCCTTCTCGGCGTCGACATTCCGTCTAGAGTAGCGAAGTAATCCGTCTCCTCGACGTTGATTAGTCCGCCTTTCAGGTGTAGACGTATTGATTAGTTCGTCTTCACAGGCGCCAACTAATCTACTCGAGTTAATCCGCCTTTTAGGCGTCGACGATCCGTCTAGAGTGGCGAAGTAATCCGTCTCCTCGACGTTGATTAGTCCGCCCTTTCAGGCGTAGACGTATTGATTAGTTCGCCTTCACAGGCGTCAACTAATCTACTCGAGTTAACCCGCCTCTTAGGCGTCGACAATCCGCCTGGAGTGGCGAAGTAATCCGTCTCCTCGACGTTGATTAGTCCGCCTTTCGGCATTGACGTATTGATTAGTTCGCCTTCACCGGCATCAACTAATCTCTTTCTCGAGTTAATCCGTCTTCTCGGCGTTGATTAGTCCGCCTTTTATGCGTTGACATATTGATTAGTTCGCCTTCACCGGCGTCAACTAATCTGCCTCTCAAGACGATCCGTCATTCGGGCTTGATAAGTTCGCCTTCACCGGCGTCAACTAATCCGCCTCTCGGCGTGGATCCAGTCCGCATGTTAAGCGTTGACTTTCTGCCTTAATGGGCGAGGTATTGTTTGGTTCGTCCTCACCGGCGTTAACTAATCTATTCTCTGCATCGTGATGTCGCTGCCCGTCAATCGGCTAAAAGCACTTCACTCATTAACCTGTTGGTTAATCTTTTAAGCGGTTGTTAAATCAATCCCATCTTCGTGAAGTCGCTGCCCGATCATCGGCTAAAGCACTTCACTCATTAACCTGTTGGTTAATCTTTTAAGCGGTTGTTAAATCAATCCCATCTTCGTGAAGTCGCTGCCCGATCATCGGCTAAAGCACTTCACTCATTAACCTGTTGGTTAATCTTTTAAGCGGTTGTTAAATCAATCCCATATTCGTGAAGTCGCTGCCCGTCAATCGGCTAAAGCACTTCACTCATTAACCTGTTGGTTAATCTTTTAAGCGGTTGTTAACTCAATCCCATCATCGTGAAGTCGCTGCCCGTCAATCGGCTAAAGCACTTCACTCTTTAACCTGTTGGTTAATCTTTTAAGCGGTTGTTAAATCAATCCCATCATCGTGAAGTCGCTGCCCGATCATCGGCTAAAGCACTTCACTCATTAACCTGTTGGTTAATCTTTTAAGCGGTTGTTAAATCAATCCCATCTTCGTGAAGTCGCTGCCCGATCATCGGCTAAAGCACTTCACTCATTAACCTGTTGGTTAATCTTTTAAGCGGTTGTTAAATCAATCCCATCTTCGTGAAGTCGCTGCCCGATCATCGGCTAAAGCACTTCACTCATTAACCTGTTGGTTAATCTTTTAAGCGGTTGTTAAATCAATCCCATATTCGTGAAGTCGCTGCCCGTCAATCGGCTAAAGCACTTCACTCATTAACCTGTTGGTTAATCTTTTAAGCGGTTGTTAACTCAATCCCATCATCGTGAAGTCGCTGCCCGTCAATCGGCTAAAGCACTTCACTCATTAACCTGTTGGTTAATCTTTTAAGCGGTTGTTAATTCAATCTCATCATCGTGAAGTTGCTGCCCGTCTATCGGCTAAGGCACTCCACTCATTAATCTGTTGATTTATCTTTTAATTGATTATTAAGTCAATCTGTTGTCCGTGAAGTCGCTACCCGCAAAAGGCCTAAGCACTTCATTAATTTATCATCGCGGTCCTTACCGCCCTATTACTAAAATCAATGTCGGTCAGCGGCAAGAACTCTTTATTAATTGAACGCCACGGTTCTCGACTCGGGGGCACGACGGAAGATCGTACCCCACCTAACCCGACCAATTTCAAAAAGGTTTGACTATTCGAAGGTTACACGGAAGATTCGCCCATCACGGACCCTGTTGTCGAAGACTCCTCCGGGGCATCCGAGCTATCCTGTTTTCAGGCTCGGGGGCAAAACCTATTTGAAGCACAGATCAAGATCGAACTCTGGCCCCAATCAGAGCCCAATCTTGGGGGCAATTGTTACAGCAGGAAATATCCTCGCCTGACAGAAGGTCAGATTCCTAAAGATACACTGACCCGACAAGATCGAGAGTCTACATCAGAAAAGAGTATTTAATGTATTATAGGTCTACTGTTGATCTTTATATTAATAATTGTAATAAATCCCTAAATAGAGGGTTGAGACGAATTTAGGGTCACTTTTGGGCCTTTGGGGGTGAACCTCTATAAATAGGGGGTCACCCCCTCATTGTAAGGGGATTCACTTTTCTCTCATTTCTCATATATCCAAGAAGCTCTCATATTCGTGGGAAGAACGAAAGTTCTTCCCCAACCGTTCGTGTTCGTTTATATTTATTGTTTGTCGGGCATAACCCAAATAGCCACATAAATCTACCCGTACGAAAATGCCTGTCAACAGCAGTGTTTACTTTATAAGTCAAGATAGTGTATAAAAGATTATATTAGTAGGGCAACCCAAGTTAACTTTAGTTACCAACTGTTTACCTGGTGTGTTTTATATAAAAGTTAAATTAATATATTCTTGTTTACTTTTATAGTTATGGGTAGATAATAAATTAAATTACCAGTATACCCCTGAGATTTTATTCTTCCATCAGTTCAATTGTTATTTCCAAAACGTAATTCGCCGAAACCGACCTACGCCATTGAATCACTTGTCATCTTCTTGTCAGTCCTGCTTCCATTGCAATATCAAAATTTTCGTCCTTTCCCAATTCTTCACCAAAATTAACTATTAGAAACTGAAATTCGAAATTAAAAGTGAGGATGTAATTGGAAATTATTCAAAAAAAAAAAAATTCAAGTTCCCATTTTCTGATTTTGTTTACTTCCTAAAATCTGCACAGAGAAAGAAAAGGGAGCTCTTCTTACAATACCAACTAATCAAAAAACAGGGGATGGTTCTGTACTCATTAATTGTACACTGATTTCATTCACCCATACCTTATTCAGCGAGAACCACCATTAATTCATTAAGTGAGAACCACCACTCCGCGAACATCAGTAATGTTAGGGGGATTTAAACACACCAACGCGATGAGTTCATTGTCGATCTGTACTCGCGTAGATTTTCGCTTCCCCCATTCCTCCGAGAACAAACGGGGCGATGTGGGTAATGATCTGGAGTTTTGTTTCACAGGGCTTTAATCGGTCAAAGTTGGGGACATTTCAGTAATTTTTGACCCAATGTAAACTCCAGCATAAATTTATCCGCCCAAACCGGACGGATTGAAAAAGGCGTTTTATGGGGGGTTTGTCCCGGGTCGCCCGGTTAACCCGCCCTAGTAATCTTGTCAAGTAAACACTTGATAAAGTCCTACTATTCTTGTAAATGAACTTTATCATACCAAGTAAACACAGCCTTAAGAGTTATGGGTTCCAACAGTACCGCACGAATGCACATGCAGATATTGGATTATTCCAATTTTTGCTGAGACAAATTAAAAACGTGTTTTGGATCTAAAACACAAACACACGCTTCTTGGGGCAGCGAGAGAGAACTGCACAGGAGAAGCACATCAAACGGGACAAAATCGAACAACGATAAACTGCTGCACTTTCCTTTCTTGATTTCCCCCATTTTCTCTAAGATCAAAAACCTTTTAGCTATGAGGGCAAGATACGGGCCATCTAAACCCTAGATTCCCTTCAAGAAATTAGCCGTACTACGATGGTGAAGAGGAATTGTGCTTATGGCTATCGCTTTTCTTCGTTGAAATCGAAAAGATTTATCGGTTTAAATTCTGCAATCGTGACTTGTGAATGGAGTCGTCCAAGAAGCCAATTGTGAAGGTACAAGAGGAGAAGGGGGTATTAAAGGGGGATCAATCGGAGAAGGTTATAGAATGGGAGGATTACGAACAGGAGCTCGCTCGTTTGTGTAGTTTGACCTCCGCACTTGAAGAAGCGAAGAGTAAGAAACTGGTTCTTGAAGAGAAGCTTCAGTCGTTGATACAAGTAATTCTGCTGTTTCTGTTGTTATATGTATTGAATTGGATGTTATTGTTATCTCTGTATGTGTGATCTTGAATTAGTTGTATATGTGTGTATGTATATGCTTTTTATTGGATAAGTAATTGGGAAGTAGAAGTATTTGTTGAAATGCAGATACAATTTCCTAGAAAATAATTCAAGAAAGGAATTAGGACATAAAATTCTGGGAACCATTATTTTCATACTTAACAATTCAATCCTCATGCAATTTTATTTGCTGCTTTCTGTCTAGGCAGTGAACTGAAGCTGATGGTTATACTTTTGGGACTGGTGGCTGAACAGATTAAAAAATTCCAGGATACATCAGAACTGTATCTTTCAAAAACTTGTTGTTTTCCGCGAGGGAAATCTGAAAGGGAACACAACATTTAACTCTTATCTGTTTGTGTATCATGTATTTACTAGAAATGCAATCGCTATTTCCCGATTGGACACCTCTTCTCAATTATAGATTTATATCCTCTAGTAAAGTTTGACTTTCAGAGCTTCACAATACTGCATCTTTGTATCATTTTCTTTGTGATTCTTAATCAGTTATAGGGAATAATCGACAAAAATCTAATATATATAAAATGCATGCCTGAATTTATAGTATCTATAATGAGTTTTCATTAAAGATCTAAACAAGTTTCCTACATTATGGTTTGTTTAATATTCTATTTTCCGTCCATATTATTTGCTATATGTACATGGTTTAATATAATTAATGATGTCATCTTGATTTGTTGCAAATGTCCTGGTGACATAGATATGTACCACTTGTTTTAGCTAATTGATGGAAGGGCTTTTAATATCATGATGGATTAGAAGAACACTTGATATTACTTTAGATATCATGTTTTTTTTTTACTTATATATTATTGAATGAATGACATTGTTTTTCCAGATATTATTTGGCTTTATTTCTAACCCTTTGATTAAATCTATTGATCGACACGATGGGCAGATAGAAGCTGAGTCATTAAGTTGGGCAAATGAGCTTGATCAGAAGCGTGAGAAATTGGAGTATCGTAAGTTGGTGATGGGAAACATGTCTATGAATTCCAAGGTTGTAAGAGAGAAAGTAAGAAAGCAGGAGGAACAACTTAGTGCTGAAATAAGATCTCTATTGATTGGTGGAAGTTCTCTTTCTGTGGCCAATAAGCGCATGCAGGTAATATTTGATTGTACTAGTTACTTATATACCTATTTTGCTTGGTCTTACAGTTTTGAAAGGATTATCATTTGTGCCTCAAGCCTTCTGCTGTTTTAGTCCGACTTTTGTTTGAACCTTTATTCTAAGTTGGAGACTGAGCATGCTGTTAACTATGCTAGTTTTCATCTACATAACTGCAGTACAGATAATGGCCAGTGACAGACCCAGATCAAATGATAGTAGATCCCTGAATAAATGTGCTATTATATTGGTTGAAGTTTGGACTGTGATAAAAACTTGCCTGTTTACGTAGTTTTAGTAACCAGCTGCCTTTTTGTCTGTCCTCCAGCCTATCACCTTTCCTTTTCCAACTGGGGGCCTGAAAAAATCTGTAAATGTAGTTCCTGAAGAAATTTTTCTCCAAAACAGACTCGAATGCTGTATAAGACAATAAGGGTATGTTCTTTTTGGGTTTTAAAAGCCTGGATTTGGATTTTGCATTTTAAAACTCATTCTAGTTTGGGCTTTAAAATTAGATTTTTGAAATCCTAATCCTACAGTCCTATAAATAGCCTATACAACATCCTTTTACTTTTACATCATAAAGTTAAAACCTACCCTACTCAAAACCCAAAAAGAACACGGGTTTTAAAATCCTATGGATTTCAAAAACCACTGGTTTTCAAAAATTGGTTTTTAAAAGTCACTTAAAATCCAAAAAGAACATCACCTAAACATTGTATACACATACCAACAAGATATCGTATGAGCACTTTGCTTGTGGCCTAGTCAGTTTATTGATGGATTCCCCCCACCCCCAGCCTGAAAATTGTGACTGCTGTTATTGCATGGAAACAATAGAAAGATTGATATTCTGTAGAGGCTGGTAGAAGACAAGATGATAAAAACTCTTGAGGTAAGAGGGGAATGTGGACCTATATAGGGCTGTACAAAGACTAATGGTATAAACCCTCTTGACTTGAATTTAATTTCTTTTCACATTTTTCCTTTTAGTTCTAGCATCCATATTTCTGAGTGAAGTTTTGTGCTAATTGCTGTAGGCCTTATGGGCACGCCAAGAATTTTCTTGCTTTCTGCTCAGTGCTCTGTTTTTCAATATGTATACATTCTTTGATTTTATTTGTGTCTAAGATGACGTAGCAGATCTTTCTTGATTTCTTACTTACACTTTTATTAAAATCCCCTTTTTGTGGAATAGACTAGGTTGGTTTGGTTATGTGATTACTTATCTGAAATGTAATGTGTTCAATGCAGGAATCAAGCAGGTCTTTTGCTGGAGAAAAAGGTCGCAGTCGTTTGAAAAACTTGCAGAGATTGTTGAGAATGAGGCAACAATACATGGTATCACAGGTTTACTTGCTTTATCCAGTAAAGGTTGTGAACATAAAAGCCCCTGAGCTAGAACTTGAATCATATCGTAGCAGTATAAAATCAGGTGAATTAATCTTACATTCAATGTGTTTTCACTTTCATTCTATATTTTGATTAGATTTAAGTTAATTAGTCTCTTGCATGAGGCCACAAAGAAATGAGATTGTGTGCCATGTATGTTCTGAAGTTGAAAGATTTTTTCATTCAAAATTTTGATTGAAAGAAAGCTGTGCCAAATCAAGAAATGAGCTAATCAGTCTGGGTTGGTTTAAATCATAGTTTGATATGTTTTTATAACTTTTTTTTTACCTTGTGTGTAACCTTGTCCAACTTATAAAGTAACGAGACACCCCTTCAAAATCAGACTTCAGCGAGTCACTGGACAAATTCCCTGATATGTTGCACAACTAACAATTCAATGATTTTATTAACATCATGCCTTTGACACATTCCTTTTATCGAGATATTTCTGTTGTCAATGATAAGTTCATTTCTTCTTCGTCGGTTTATCAAGCTGAATAATGAAGTGCCCTTTCAAATGTATAATCATTAACTAACTACTTTTAATTGTAACTTTTTCGTGCCCATATCTTAAGAACAAATTTCTGACTGTCTTCTTGTTTAATTTTGACATCTGTGATGTCCAATACTTCTGTGTCCTGGGTCATGTGTCCAAGTCCTAGCAACAAAGCTTCTTGGTTGGGTATGATGCCTAGTGAAGAAGAATACTTTTTGTAGTTGCAATTGCTTGTCTCTGTGTTTCACGTTGCAAAGGTGTATAGGGTTTGTAGCCAGATGCTGGCTGCTGGGATCATATACCTTCGTTAAAATACAGTAAAAAGTGCATGTAGTATTTGTGTATTTATACATACATACATAGAGTATAGAGCATCAGAGATGGAACCACTTGTGGTTACTTTAAAGCAATGGCAATAGTAAGACCAAGATGTAGCTAAGATATATAAGTACCTTTGAAATTGTCACTGTGGTTTATGCTACCAGAAGAAATTGTCTTATGTCTGCAGATGAATTCATAGCATCTCTAGTTTGTTTGCATGCCAGTTTGTTTTGGTCCATGAGTGTGTGTCTACGTCATTTTTGTATACTGCCTTTTGTTTTCTTTACCTGCAGCATCCTTTTCTCCATAAAACTCTTAAAAAGAGCACCTGTAAGCTAATGCTGGTGTTACTTTTTCCATCTAATTGCTTTGTAATTAGAGGTATTTTTAGCATTATTTATTTCACAATATAAGTATCGCTATTTGCAGAACGAGCTCAGGTATGACCAAATGTTTGTAAATATTGTAAGCATATGCTTATATTGCAAGGAAGATTTGTTACTTTAGTTTTATGATTAACTTCTTATACTACTACTCAATGCTTTTATGATATCCCACATTGGGTCCACATGTAAGTGTGGAAGGGTATATTGGTGGGAGTCTTTAATTGACATTTGGCCATAGTTTTGGGTTAAGTTATAGTTCCCAAGCTTATATTCATAACATTTAAGAGGTGGCATACATGGCTTATTATTACAATTGTACAACACTTTTTTAGCTGATGGTATACAATGTCATATCATAGTTGATGCAGTCACAGAGTTGCTTGAAATTATTTCTTAATCTGGTTTATGTGTATCATTCTGAATATTTGTGTGATTTTTTGCTTCTTGATTCAATTTCAGGTGTTCCTGATTCATCAAAACCTGTTGACCATAGCACATTGACAATCTCAGGCCTGTACCTTAATATGGTTCCTTTTACGAAAATGAGTTTCTTCACTGACAAGAAGGAGGTTCAGCGATCTTCAACTGCCCTGGGATATGTAGCTCATGTGTGTGCTGTTTCTATAACTTTATCGTCTTGAGTTTCGATTTGGATTTGCTTGAAATTCTGGTCTAAATTTAAAATACATTGAGTGGTATAATTTATGTGTCTTCAGAGATGAAATAGCGAGCTTAGTATTTTGACTTTATGCATCAATATTGCGTAGTAAATCTGCTAGTTCACTAATTATTAAGATGATCTTTTCCGGGGGGGAAAAAACTACGATGATATTTCTTAATCGAAATGGTTGGTTCACTGCAGGCTGTGTCACTTATTGCTTCTTATTTGCAAGTTCCTTTGCGTTATCCACTGCGCTTAGGAGGTTCTCGATCATATATACGCGACTATTCTCCTTCAGTTGAACATTCAGCACCCAGTACTTCTTTGGATTCCGTAAATTCGACGTGCATGAAGCCTGTCGAATTTCCCCTTTTTGTCGAAGGCCAAGACTCAACTAGAGCAGCTTATGCTATGTTCTTGCTAAACAAGGTGCGCTAAATTTCTGGATTGCTGTGAGTTATATGATACCTGATGAATTTTAAGATATTTGGTGAATAGTAGATTGCCTTTTAATAATGAAACTTGGGCATGTGTGTCATGATTGTCAATTTAAGATTCTAAACCTTTTGATTTAGATCTTCACTTTTGTAATTTTTCACCTGACAATAGGCATTATAATGTTAGCAAATCCAACTAACATAAATCCTTCATATATGCTGTGTCTGTTAAGAAATTTATGTGGAATCAAATTATCTTTTGCTCTAAATTGATCATAACTGAGTTGGAATTCTGATGTAAAAACAGGGATTTTTTTCATTGATCAAACTGAGAAAGCTATTTGAGAATAAAATCATAAAAATTTCATGATGGCATGACAACCAAGTGACAATGGCGTGTAATGTTTACTAGTGTAGTTTCTGCGTCTAGTTGTATTAATTGAGCATATTGTTCTGCAATTTTTAGAACAGAAAGATGGCCTCTTATGACTTATTTACAAATATGATTGCAGGATTTAGAGCAGCTCTTGAATTTTATTGGCGTCAAGAGCTTAGGACCACGTCATATATTAGCAAATTTAAAGGAGCTTACAAGGACTATTCTTTCCCCTGAGTACATAGATATGTGATGTTTATTGCTTGAATTTACTGTAAGTTTCTGTATATGGATTACTTGTATTCTTGAAGGGTGCTTGTTTTTTTTTGGTGGAGCACCTTAACATCTTCGTCGATTTTCCAGAAAGATGCCAATTATAAGTAATGTACTATATTTGGTTTGATTTGCATATCTTTAGCTTAATCAATTATTTCAATGATAGTGGAAATAGACCACTTGGATCATATATTTTTGAGCCATTTTTCCTATCACAATCCAATGTATTTGATGTTTGGATTCGTGTTGATGAATGCAGAAAAGTTGCCTTTCATGATGAACGACGGGTAAATTTATTATATCGACTATTGCTTCGTAGGCATGGCCCTGAGACAGGTGACAAATAAATTGGCAGATATCCATTTTTTGATGAAGGATGAAATGATGAGCTTAATTAGGTATGATGATAGTTATTAAGGTTAGATCCTACCTGTATATTAAAGAAGAAAAACATGATTAGTGTTTTCATGTTCCTTTACATACATTCGTTAACATGTGCATCTTCATCGGCGGACAGAAAGAGAAAATACAGGAAATAGATTTTCTATTTGGTAGTTATAAGAGCACATAGATATCAGTTTAAAAAGTACATACCTAAGTATTAATTGTTCATCGTATCTGATTATCAAGTATATGTATATTATAGCTATGGTATGGACCTACATAAAAGTGGAAAGTTCAATTTTTTTTAAATGATTAGGTCAAATAATTTGTGAAGAGTCTTTGTTGTGCTGCACAATCACATTATGCATGTTGGCCCATACTCATACCTTATATCACAATCTCATTGCCATTTAGTGGTTAAACTTATATCATTGTCATTTATTGATAGAATAGACATTCCATGATGGCGTGATAAAGTTATTTGACTTCCAAAAATATAGTAACGTGATCATAATTCAGAACCAACTTGTTCCTAGTTTATACTTTTTTATCCATATATTGTAGAAAAAAATTTGTATGCATTGGATGCATCGAGCAACTCAAGTACAATTTTGAACAATATTGATTGTTTTTTATTGATAAGTGCAGTAGTTTTCACTAAAAAGTGCTTGAGTGCAATTTTGAACAGTATTGGATGTTGTTTTATTGAAAAGTGCAATTGCTTTCAGTAAAAACACTCGATATTATTTAAAACTGCACCTGAGTTGCACGGTGCACCTGCTTGTTTATAATATAATGTTGTAAATTATTTTCTTTTTGTTATACTATTAATAATTTATTATCACTGAGTAACAATTAGGAGAGAAGGCCTGACATAAATTGAGAAACGCAATATTGTCAAGTTAAGTCTAAGCATGTCATGAATGCAATAAAATGTTTAAGATTCAATCACTGTGTGTTATGATTCCGAATTTCTGATGACTTGAGATTAAGAGTTGATGTAAATAATTAAAGTTAATAATATAATGTGATAGTATTCCAAATTTCATTAAATGTATCTGCATGCTGTACTATTTTATCATTATTATAAAATTATTGAGAATTAAGAGACAAGAGGAAGAGTGGAGTAGAGAAGGCAATGGCATGTGCATTTCTATGCATGTCAATATCAATATAAATTGGGTTAGCAATATGCCCCTTTCCTTTGGATCTTGCTCATTATGTGTTTTATTACTTTTATTGGGCTTAGCATTTTCATAAATAAATTAAAATTATCCGCACTATAATTTGTATCAATGTGAATAGTCATCTTGATCGCTCGTTCGATACATCGTTAGTAAACCACGTGTTGACATCTTACAAGCTTTCACCTTCGATCACCTTGGTCAAAAGTGCACGTGAGACACCTTTGACCAAGTCGATCCGACTCGACCTTGTAAGATCATTTCATAAATCAACTTACATTTTATGTGGGCAATACTCATAAGAGCATGTAATTTTTAAGTAGCTTATGTAATTTTTAAGTAGCTTATAAGTTGCTTAAGTGTTTGACTAATAAAACTTATTAAATCTTTGATAGTTTCTAATGAATATTTTTAAATTTCAAATTTATATAAAATAATTATTTTTTTATTTTTATGTTAAGGTAAAGGTGGATAAATTCGGGGAAGGGGTGGGTGGTTAAGGGTGCAGTTGACTAGGAACACAAGTAGTAAACTTTCAACTTATTTTTTTACCGCTTATAAGTGGTAAGGAATTTATTTTATAATTTTATAAGTTGTTAAACATATTATTTTGTCTTTCACCTTGAAAGTGTTTATAAACTCTTAAACAATTTGCAAGCTATTTTAAAAGAGTTTATAAGCTCAGTCAAATGGAATCTAAGTCAACAAATAATATTATTTTGTATAAACAAATAATATTGTTGACTTGAAACCATTGATGATTTGTAATTCAAGTGAGATATTCTATTCCTGATTTTTTACCGTTTGCTTCGTTTTTAATGGATTGGATTTGCAGAATTAGTACTTAGTAGTATTTATCTTAGAGGATCCATACCAATCGAAGTGCATTTTTAAAATGTTGTATGTGTTATCATTGAATAGTCACATTTGTTTATACTGAAAGACATCCATTTTTAAATTACAACAAGAGTGAGTTTTCAGTAAAAACATGAGTGACACATTTGATTTATACGGTGCACAAAAAACTTACTCATTCCACAATTATATATACACAAGTTTTGCTATGAAACTTGTTCATGATATGAAATTGATATATTTACACGCATTTGCTGCCTAATATAATTTCATGCATCCACTAATACCATTACATTTATAAACTTATATTATAAAATAAAATGTTATTGCATTAGTGAATACATGTAATAATATCAATTTCATACCACAAACTAGTTATATATATGTTGTAATATCACAGGAAAGTGACTCTTATATCTATGTCGTAATTTGAATTACTCTCTCTCCGTCCCATATATATTTTCATACTTGCGTTATTTGAACTGTCAACAACTACTTTCACAAAAGTCAATAAAACAACTTTACTTTATTAAATATACTTACACTAGTACAAAAAGGGACTAAGAGAGCGGTTAAATTTAAAGTAAGAAAGCGGTTATAAACGCTTTTCAAGAAACAGCTATCTAAGGCTAAAAGAGCGGTTTAGAAACCGTTGTGCAAAAAAAGCACTAAGACAGCGGTTATGAACCGCTGTCCAAGACAATCCACTTAGACAGCGGTTATAAACCGTTATCCAAGAGTAAACACTAAGACAGCGGTTTGAAACCGCTATCCTACTTTTAACTAAAACAGTGGTTTCCAAACCGCTCTCTAACATCTTTTTTTTATAATATTGCTTGGAGAGCGGTTTTTGACAGATTTTTTTCAATATTATATATATATATATATATATATTTTAATAAACCAGCTAATATATAAAAAATTAAAAAATTTGTAATATCAAATAAATATAATAAAATATACCAAAAACATGAAATATTATATTTGATCACAAATTAATATATAATTTACATGCTATCAAAGTTATAATAATGTTTTACAAGAATCGATTGTAAAGATACTCAATCCAATCCAATCCAACTTCCATTTCTCCATTCAAGCGTTGTTGTAAAAAGGGATCCGAGGCCTATGAACAAACTACAAATTACATAGAAAATTTAATTAAATAATAAATATTTTTTATTCAATCAATAATATTTAAAATAAATCGATAATCGACTTACTTCTTCAGGAATGGTCGTATGAGAGGTCAAGATTATATCTTCAATGTAGCAATACACAAAATGTCCACAGTGATTGCCATCTTGCTGCCTCGGAACCTATTGATTAACAATTACAATCACGTACTATAACTATGATTATTTTCTATTGATTTTATAATTTTCTAAAGTAACTTACCTTAATGTTTTTCCACAGCACTTTACTAATAATATTGGTGGTATCTGATTTTTTACCTGGAAGGCTACTCCGATACATTCCCATCACACTATATAATTATTTTGAAAAATAAATATAGATTAGATATTCATAATCTTAAAAGTAAAACAAATCATAATATGAGAATATTAAAAATTAACTTACGTACCCTTCCATAAATGCCATAAGATCGGGACGACGTGTATACACCCCATCCTTAGCTGGATCCATATAATACACAGTAAGATCCTCCATTTTTATGGCCAACATCACCTAATGATCACTACATTATATTAACAATATTAAAACTAATCGCTTGTTCGTATAAATAAATTTTTTTATGAAATATTTATTATACTTACCCCACATTTGTTGGCCAAAAAATGAGATGGTCTCTCCCTCTATATTTCAACATATGATGAACAATGTCGGTCATTGACTGTGTCCTATCACCAAACATGCAACACACTTGGGGGCAGATGAAGGAATATTTTGCACTTGCAACGACATCTACGGTTAAATATACCTCACCCAAATACCTTTAACCAACATACGTTGATATTAATATTTAATAAGAAAGTTAAACTATAAATGAAGTAAATGTTGAGAATTAAGTAAACACACCTGAGGTAAAATGTCATGGTACTTGCACTCAACCACTTTGTTGATGACCTTTTCTAATCGATGATGATTAGTGGCTGTTTTTACTTCATAAGATCATCAAACAAGAATTTAAATCATAGATTATACTCAAGAATGAAATTTGCAAGAGTTTGGTTTCTTTTCTATTATGGAAAAATCCTCCCCCCTTCATGCAAATGAAGGGGTATTTATAGACATACAAAGAGGCTAGGTGTCACCATCTTGATGGCTTAGCCATAGGATTTTTGCCAAGTGTCAAGATACTTGTACAACATCTAAACTATTGCCCAATGAATGGGTGCCAAGTGTTAAGACACATGGACTATTTCTAAAGTTAGTGACTCTTGGAATTCCCAATGTTGTACTTGGTCTTTGAACCACTCAGCTGCTCTCCTTTGTGGCCAGCTACTCGTCTGTATGTCTTCGTTGGGTGTTGGAAACCTTTATAACCCAAGTTGCTCGCCTGCTCGCTTGCTCGCCTCTTGTTGAGACTTTGAGTCTTCTTGTTCTTGTTGTTCACTTCCTCGTAATGGTCTCTATGACCAGTTGCTCGCCTCCTTCATTAGGACCTTAGTCCCTTCTGCTCGCCTCCTAGGGCATACAGTCCCTGTTGCTCGCCTCCTAGGGCATATAGTCCCTGTTGCTCGTCCTCTTCCATATTATCACTTTTGATGAAATATTAATCTTATTAGATTAATATTTTTTATGTTAATGTCATGTCCCTGCTGGTCGCCTATCAACAATGCCCCCCTAGTTTGGCATATAAGGATGAATTTTTATCCTTTTATGTCAAACTATAAGGTAAGATATGCTTTGCAGTGAGAGGCGAGCAACAGGGAACTCGGCCTTTTTCCATTTTGCATGGAGCGAGCAACTGGGTTTTGAATTTCTTTTAGGCGGGAACTTTAGGAAGCGACCAGCGGGGAGCGACTCTTGGACTCGCGTCGTTTCGCTTCCCGAGGCACGAAACACGAAGCGATGTGATGTGGCTGTCCACGCGTGTGCCCCTAAAATTGCATCTAGGGGCTTCAACTTTTCAATTTTCTCCATTTTGCCCCCGAATCCATATCTATAAGTAGCTCCCTTCTTTCATTTTCTTTCTTTTTCGATTTCTTACAAGCAAACCGCCATTGAAGAGTTCTTGAACTTTTCTTTTTGTTGTTTTTCTTCGATTCTTCAAACGATTTCGTCCAAATCGAAGGTGAATTTTTAGTTTTTATTGTTTTCTTTCTTTGATTCCTTGCATTTCTCTTTCGATTTTCTTTTCCTTTGGCAATTTTCGCCGGTTTTACACATTGCCGCCGTTCCGCCGCCGTGTCGTCGTCGTGCCACCGTCGTATCGCCGCCGTACCGTTGCCATATCGCCGCCGTGCTACCGTCTTGATCTTTCGCTTCTTTGTCAAATTTCCTTACTTGATTTGTACGAAGGTTTTTCGAAAATTTCTAAAGATGACGTCACCTTCTTCGAGTAATACGCCATCTGTTGAGTTTGTTGGGAGAAATCCGGGAAAGAGACCCATGGAAGACGAACCATCGGTCCCTGTTTCTCGCCGCTCGCTCCGGCGAGCAACTGGGCGAAACCCTAGGACTCTGCTCGTTGACGAAGAGACGGGCTCTGAGGCGAGCTCCGTTGCTCGCTCCATTGACTCTTTCTATGATGTGGAAAGTTCGGCCGAGCAGGACGTCCAAGGCCCCGTTGCTCGCTCCTCGGCTCGAGAGGGGACTAACTCGGATTTGGGTGAAGATTCTTCCGAGGTCGCTGCTGAAATAGAAGGGATGAGTCTTCCTGAAGAAACAGGAGCGAGCAGCGAGCACCAGGCAAGGAGCGAGAAGCAAGCAACTGGATCAGGGGGCGAGCAAGTGGGAGTTACATGGGAATTTCTCCGAGAGATAAATTTTCCCGTTTCAAGGCCAATGCCTGGGTCTCTTATCCCTAAAGCTGTAGTCCGAAGGCAGGATTGGGTTGACTACGCCAATAAGTATCATAAGACTTTCCCCACTCCCGCTCGACCTATTATGGAAACTCGTCCATCGCCATACACAGCGAGTAAGGTAGTCAGCGCGGTTCTAGAGGAGGATTTAGTTCGGATACGGTCTCGCTATCGTATTCCGTACGATATCCATTTGTATGCCCCCCAACCAGGAGAGAGAGCTGATGACCCACCTCCAGGCTGCACTGCTATCAACCTTGACATACTCAACACGAGGTTTCCCCTCCCTCTACATCCAGTGATCGGGCGATTCCTGAAAGACATAAACCTGGCAATCACCCAGATTACTCCAAACGGTTGGAGTAGTCTGTTGGCCTTTATAACCCTTTTCGGGTTGGAGGGATATCGGAATAAGATCAGCACGGCGGAGATACACTACGCACTGACCATCTCTTCGGCCGTTAATGAAGATGGGCTTGGTTGGTATTACATCAAAGCCCGTAGCGGCGTTAATTTAATTGAAGGGGTGCCTAATAAAGTCAAAGGTTGGCATAGGCAATTTCTTTATATCGGCGGCGATTGGCGGGCGTCCTTCGATTTTTCGGGAGGACCGGGACGTATAGACTCTCCTACGCATTTTGGCGAAATTCGGCGTAGGTCTTAATTCTTAGTTCATCAAACTTTTAGGTGAACTAATTTTAATCTTTTTTCTTGTTTTTGCAGGTCCGCGTATCTTGAGGTGGGGGCATCCGGATTTGAGCGAAGAGTTTTTATACGTCCTTGCACTGATCTCTCTGCGGGACGCTAAAGATCGGAGTGTTGAGCATCTCTCTCAAGCACACTGCCGCAGGCACGCTCAGCTTACCACTAGTGCTCATCACTTGGAAGCACAGGCGGAGACTCCTGAAGGTAACTTCACACAATCCTTAATTTTCTTTATTGCTTAATTTATACCCGTTGCTCGCCCCCACCCCTGCTGCTCGCCTGATCCCGGCTGCTCGCCGTTATCATGTTTGTTATTCTAATTCTTTGTGTTTTTGTTTTGTTTTAGCTCAAAGGGTGACGGTTGTTGTTCCTCCTATTCCCGAGAGTTACCACATGCTCGTGCGCCGGGTAAAGCAAATGGCAGCCAATCAACCTTCAAGAAAGAAGAAGTTTGATCCTTGCACTTCCTTGATCAGGCTTAGAGCCGAAGCAGATGAGGAGGAAGAAGAAGCTCCTCAGGCTCCTCCCCCTGTTCCTCAGGCTCCTGCTCCCGTTCCCCGCCTTCCTGCTCGCTCATCGCCGCCTCCCCAAGACACGAGGGGCAAGAAAAGACTTGCCAAGGAAACTGCCCCTCGCAAGGGAGATGACCGTGCTAAGCGAACAAAAGGGCAGGGTTCTTCCCAAGTGGGTAAAACTGCTCGCTTCTCGGCTCTGGAGGAGGTGACTGAACAACAGGTTGTTGGTGCTATGATTGCTGGTCAAGGCAGGAGCTCATCCCCTGACAACTCGTACTTGGGCTATGACCCCGTAAAAATGAGGGAGTGAGTATCTTCCTATTCAGTTTGATTGTTCATTCCTCTAACGGCTTTTTTCTTCGAACAGGTACCGAAAAAACGACTATCCTGGTCGCTCAAAAGTGCTTCACCAGTTTAGCTGTGTGAAGTCTCCTCCGGCACCCCAAGAGATTAAGGACTCCCATGTCCGCAGAGCCATGGAGTATGTCCCCCGCTCGTGGACCAAGACCGGTGAGGAAATCATTCAGAGCCAGAGCCTTAGTGACAACGCTCGTTTATTGAGCTATAATGCAAGCCATCAATCAATCTCAGCTCAACGAGTCTTGGATCAAGCCATCGAGTTAGAGCGAACAAATCGCGGTCTGGGGCGACGGATCGAGCAAGTTGAAGCAGATCGTGATGCTCAACTTGTTCAATTGAAGAAGAAGGATGAGGAGCTGAAGAAGAAAGATGAAGAATTGGCTAAGATGAAAGCTGACTTTGAGAGAGCCAAGCTCACATGGACGCGGGAGGTAAAGGCTGCTGAGGACCGAGAGATGATAGCGTCTAATGCTTCAGAGAAGCTTAGACTGGATTTGGGTGTCGCTACTGATCGTTTGCAAGTCCTAGAGACCGAGCGGGTGGGTCTGGTGGAAAGAGTGGAGTGTTTGAAGGTCCACGTCGACCAGCTGGAAAAGAAGAACAAGCGTGCCATTTCTTACACCACTTATGTGCAAGACGTAACCGACAATACCAATCTTGGTTACATCATCGCATATGCTGATAGTGTGAGGAATGTGAAGTACGCTTTGGATAACGGTCTTGACGTGATGACCTCGACCATCAAAGACTTCACGGACTACATCACTGAAAACCCTCCGGCTCCTGGTTTTGAAATCCCGGTGGCTGATTTGGGAGAGATGGGGGTTAATCTGAGTGTTTTCAAAGATGACGTCCGTGTTGTGGCCCCCAGGGAAAGAGTGGAGGCGGATAGGGACATGACTATTTTTGAAGCTCTGGGCCCCCTTCTCCCGAATCCTCTTGGTGAAGCAAGCTCCTCTGCTGCAGTAGGCGAGCAGCAGGTCTCCGGGGTAACTGTGCAAGATGTTCCACCTCTTCCTTCTTCCCAAGATCCTTCGGTGCCACCTGCTCCGCCAGCTCCCGAGACTTAGGCTTCGTTTCTTTTTTGTTTAGTTGATGTAGTAGGATGATGGTTGTACGCTCATCTTCTGTAATTTTTTGGTGCTAATGAATGAGGATTGCACTTTTATTTTATTGTTCGCCTCTTATTTGCCCTTTACTTACTTTTTGTTTAAGTATTTCTTTCTTAAGTCGAAAGTAGAATACTTTTCTTTGCAAATTTATACATGTTGTTCATGTATGGGTCTATTTTGTTCTTTAAGAACTTAACCCCTTATCATGCTTCTTTCTATGCCTTGTTGCTCGCCACTTGCTGTGTTTTGTGCTTAAGTGCATTCAGCTTCGGGACGAGCAACTATGTGTTGACATGTGCCCTGTTGCTCGCCTCCACCATACTTGTGCTTTATGCACTTAGTAACTTTGGCGAGCAACTCTCTGTGAGGGGGCGATCAGGTGGGGCTTCTGAGTCTCGTGGACCCTGCTGCTCGCCTCATCCTTGACTTGTATTTTTTATACTTGTTTGTCTCCGACGAGCAGTTTTTCTGTTTGGCGAACAGTTGGGTTTTAACACCTTTTGCTTTCTTATGTACATAATTCATTGAACAATCATTTATCTACTTACAAATTTTGCCCAAAAAAGTGTGAAGATTTCATCGATCTTACACCTTACAAAAATATAAACGACACGATAGTCTATAAAAAACTTTACATTGGTTTCCTAATTATTGATAATATTTCTTCAACAATGCCGCGTTCCAGGTGTATTGGGCCGAGTTGCCTTCCATATCTTCGAGATCATATGTGTCGTTGTGCCACTTTTGAGTTATCTTGAATGGGCCCTCCCAAGTCGGTCCAAATACACCTGGAGGTGTTGCTAGGATTTTTCGGAGTACCAGATCCCCGACTTCAAATTCCCTGATTTTTACTTGCGAGTTGTAGTACCTTGCAATCCTTCTTTTGTATATCTCATTCTTTATTTCTGCTGAGATTCTTTTTTCGTCAATCAGATCCATTTCTGCAGCTAGTGCCTTGTTGTTTTCCTGTTCATTGAACTCGGCTACCCTCTCAGTTGGTATTTTGAGCTCTATAGGTATAACTGCTTCTGTACCGAATGCCATAGCGAACGGTGTTTCTCCAGTGCTTGTTCTATGTGATACTCTATATGCCCAAAGTACCTCGGGCAGTTCTTCCGACCACTTGCCTTTCTTATCCACCAGACGGATTTTGAGGATATGCTTGATTATCTTGTTAACTGCCTCGACTTGTCCGTTAGACTGTGGATGATATGGTGTTGAAAAAAGCTTCTTGATACCCCACTTTTTGCAGAAATCTCTTATCTTTTTTCCTTCGAATTGCCTTCCATTGTCTGTCACTATTGCTTGTGGAACTCCGAACCGGCACACTATACTTTTCCAGATAAAATTGATCATTTTCTCTTGTGTTATCGTTACTAGTGCTTCAGCTTCGGCCCATTTCGTGTAATAGTCCACGGCTACTACTGCAAATCTGACATTCCCCTTTCCCGTTGGGAAAGGTCCTATGATGTCTATCCCCCACTTTGCGAACGGCCATGGGCTATTTACCGAAATCAGCTCCGTTGGGGGCTTATGTATGTTGGGGGCGAATAGTTGGCATCGGTGACAAGTCTTTGCAACCTTGATTGCGTCTTGTAATAAAGTTGGCCAGTAGTACCCTTGCCTTACTGTTTTGTATGCCAGTGCCCGCCCCCCTGCGTGATTTCCGCATACTCCTTCGTGTATTTCTTTCAGAACTTCCTGGCCTTGCCCCCTTGCTAGGCATTTTAATAGGGGCAATGAAAACCCTCTCTTGTAGAGTTGGTTATCCATGATTGCGAACCTTGCTGCTCGCTTGGCTACCTTTGCTGCTTCTTGGGAATCTTCAGGTACTGTGTTATCTTTGAGGTATCTATATATCGGTGTCCTCCAATCATCCTCTGTCAATTCTTCTTCGATCTGATTGATCTTATAGTCACCGGTAGATGGGTTAGAAATTCTTGTGATGGTGACTTCTGAAAGCTTTGCTGGTCCCGTGCTAGTAGCCAAACGAGCAAGTGCATCTGCCTGGGCGTTGTTATCTCTTGGTACTTGTTCGATGTAAATTTGCTCGAAAAGCGAAGCCAGGTGAGCAACAATTTTTTGGTACAAGGCCATGTTTTCATCCTTGGCTTCGTATTCCCCATGGACTTGATTGACTATCAGCTGGGAATCTCCGTAAATTTGGACTCTTCGAACCCCCACAGCCAATGCCAGACGTAGACCAGCTATCAGTGCCTCGTACTCCGCCTCGTTGTTTGTTGCCATGAACTCAAATCTTTCGGCTGAAGTGAATACTTGTTCGTCTGGACTGATCAACACTATCCCGGCTCCTGCTGCTGTGTTATTTGATGATCCGTCTACGTACATGTGCCATGGGTGATTATGACCTCTCTTCGGATCTTGAGGGAATGTTAATTCGACAATGAAGTCGGCTAACGCTTGTCCCTTGATCGCTGTTCGAGGTGCATAAGATATCCCAAATTGGTTTACTTCGAGCGACCACTTGAGGAGGCGACCAGCGGTGTCAGGCCTTTGTAAGATTTGCCTTAATGGAAAAGTTGTTAAAACCTCCACCTGATGATCGAAGAAGTATGGCCTTAGCTTTCTCACACTCATCACCAGTGCATAAGCTAACTTTTCCATGGGCGAATACTTAATTTCTGCCTCATGCAAGGCCTGACTCACGTAGTAGATTGGCAAGTGAAATTTCCCTTCTACTCGAACTAAGACCGAGCTGATGGCCACCTCTGATTCGGCTAGATACAGGTACAGTTTTTCTCCAGAGACGGGTTTCGATAGAATCTTGGTATCACTCAGATATTCTTTCAACTGCTCAAATGCTTGTTGGCAATTATTCGTCCACTGGAACTGTCCTTTTTTGATGGCGTCAAAGAAGGGTCGACACTTGTCTCCAGATCTGGAAATGAATCTGTTCAGAGCCGCCAGACATCCGGTTAGTCGTTGAACTTCCTTAACAGACCTTGGCGGTTGCATATCCATAATTGCTTTGACTTTTGATGGATTTGCCTCAATACCCCGTTGACTGACCAGGTGCCCAAGAAATTTTCCCGAGTGTACCCCGAAGCTACTTTTCTTTGGATTTAGCTTCATGTTATACGCTCGAAGTATCTCAAATGTTTGTGCGAGGTGTTCCAAATGATCTTCTTTTCTCGGGCTTTTCACGACGATGTCGTCCACGTACACTTCCATAGTTTTGCCGATGTGCTCATCAAACATCTTGTTAACGAGTCTTTGGTACGTGGCCCCTGCGTTGATTAGTCCGAACGGCATTCTTTTCCAACATAATAAGTTTTTATTGGTGTAAAATGTTGTGTGCTCCTGGTCATCCGGGTGCATTGGTATTTGATGGTACCCGGCAAATGCGTCCATGAAGGTAAGGAGCTCGTGTCCTGCCGTGTTGTCCACCAGCTGGTCAATATGAGGCAATGGGAAGTTATCTTTAGGGCAAGCGGCATTCAAATCAGTGAAGTCGATACATAGCCTCCATGTACCATTTGATTTCTTCACTAACACCGGGTTTGCTACCCATCTAGGACATAAGGCTTCTTTGATAAGATCATTATCAAGTAACTTCTTCACTTCTATGTCCAATGCTTCATATTTATCGGGTCCAAACTTTCTTCTCTTTTGCCTCACCGGTTTCTTAGTTGGACAAATATTTAGCTTATGACAGGCATGCTCAGGGCTGATGCCTACCATATCAGCGTGTGACCATGCGAATACATCGAGATTGGTCTTGAGGAACTCTTTCATTCTGGATCTGTATGGCTCAGGGAGCTCAGATCCAATGAATAATTCCAAGTCTTCTCGATTCCGGTCAACTCTTATTGCCTCCAACTCCTCTACCGGGGTTGCTCTCCTTTTTTGGTCTTTCCATCGAGGATCGATAATGGGTCCTTCAAGGTTGACCTCATCCTTGATCATTGGTTCTGCCCCTAGCCTTGGCTCTAAATCTTCAACTTGATTTAGTTCGGGTACGGCCTCCCTTCCCTGTTGCTCGACAATGCCCTCCTGCTCGTCCACGCCCTGCTGGTCGTCCACCTCCATCATTTTTGTGTCGACGGACTCCATGATTTCATCTAGGATGGGGGGTTTACCTTCGTCCCTGCTGCTCGGCTGCTCGTCCATCATGAATATTCTGTTGTCAGTGGGTTGAAGTTGCAGGAGGCATTCTCGGGCTTTCCTTTGATCACCTTTAACCGTACCTGACCCTTTTGGAGTTGGAAATTTAAGACAGTAGTAGTACGTCGAAACGGCCGCTTTGAATTCATTTATGAAAGGTCGACCAAGAAACCCGTTGTAGGCAGACTGCTGATTTACAACTAAGAATTCTACCATTCTAGTCAGTCTCCTTTCGGGATTCTCGGTCGATACAAGTTCAACCGACAACGTAACTAGTCCTAAAGGAACGGTTACAACATCTCCGAATCCTACTATCTTATGATCACATTCCTTTATATACCCCTCACAATCATCTATTTGATCAAGTGTGCTTTTGAACAAGATGTTTGTGTAGGAGCCTGTGTCCACAAGCAAACGGTGAACTCG
Source organism: Ballota nigra (assembly GCA_947034835.1). Taxonomy (NCBI): domain Eukaryota; kingdom Viridiplantae; phylum Streptophyta; class Magnoliopsida; order Lamiales; family Lamiaceae; genus Ballota; species Ballota nigra. The sequence goes on along the minus strand of OX344721.1, from coordinate 120,196,723 downwards.
GGCCCCCATGATATTAGCACAGATGATTAGTGAGTCATTGTGTGGGGTAAGTATCCCGTCTAAGTCCTTCTCTGAAAACACCAACTCGCCTGTCTTTTTAGTAGCTTGGTTTACCCCAACTTCTCTAACTTGAGCTACCGCCCTCAATTCTGCTTTCCTTTTTCTTTTAGACATCGGTGGCCTACCATCAGAACAGCCTCCTACCGGTCCGGATGGTTCAAGCATTAAGATCTCTCGGACGAGTTCGGCTGGGGCTGTCATCGTTTTCTTCCTTTTTTGATCCCTCCTGCTTGGCTGTTCGTCGCTCTCATCATCTTCCGAGTCGGAGGATATCGCCACCCTTGGTTTCTTTTCCGGCTGTCTCTTCACAAATTCTAATAACTTTCCTTCTTCGTAAAATCTCTATAACTGTTTCAAGAGATCTCGGCATTCACTCGTGAAGTGACCTATGGTCTGATGGTATGCACAATATTTGTTGGGGTTCATCTTTCCTCGTTCTTGCCGTATCTTACGGGGTTCAGACAGCATATCTTTATCCTTCACGTTGTTGTATACAACTTCAATTGATGTGGATAGGACATGGTTCAACTTCTCCTTCAGTTCAGACCCTTCACTGAAAACTTTCATGTTCTTAGGGGCCTTGTATTCCCCTCCTGACTTCTTTCCAGATTTCTTAGTATCAGCTTTGTCTCCCAGCTCTCTCTGTAGAGTTTCTTGCATCGAAATGTATACTCCAGCCTTGTGCCTGAATTCGGAATAAGTTTTAGGGAAAGCTAGGTGCATTTCCTTCCACAGATCTGTCCCCTTCTTAAGCCCTGCCATAACTGCCACTATCTTGGTATCTTCACTTACTGGTTTCCCTTCCAGTAGGACTTTGTCGAATCTTTCAAGGAAGGCTCTATCAGACTCCTCGTCTCCTTACCTCAGATCCGCCAACCTATGTCTCTGCGTAAGGTAAGATCCGACAGTGGAGAAGTGCGATAGAAATTCCTTGCTGAGTTGTATGAACGAACTGATGGAGCCCGGAGCTAGTGCGGAGAACCATCTGTGAGGACCGTCACCAAGAGTTAACGGAAAATTCCGACATTGAGTTGCATCAGATGCTTTTACCGATATCATGTAATCGATATACTTGGACAGGTGTACTTTCGGGTCTGAATTTCCTTCGTACAAATTAATGGCCGGGAATTGCACTTTCTTTTGTACCGGCGCATTAAGGATATCCGGGGACAGGGGTGATGATTGTTGATAGGCGAACATCATCTAAATATGGAGCGAACAATTATTGAAGTCTAAAACAAAGAAAATCACTATTTGGGCGCATTAACCAACCTGGGAGGTGTATGAAGTGACGAACAACTCTCCCGACGAACAACTAATGGGCGAACAGGTATTAAGGCCCGGGACCAAGAATGAGCCAACTGTGAAGTCATCCATGACGAACAACTTGGTCAAAATATAATACAATAAATAGCCAAGGAGGTGTGTACAAGTGAACAAAGGACAAAGATCCCAAAGCCAAGCTGAACAAAGCCATAAGGCGAGCAACTTCCAAAGTACAACCTCAAGAGGCGAACAACTTTCAGTTGGAGAATCAATAAGATCAATTAAGCCGACCTAGGCGAACAACAATGAGTCCGAGATAAGACCAAAGAAAACTTTGTAACTAAGGTTCAGCTTAGATAAGATCAAAGGGACACATGTCAAGCATGCAGACTAGGGAGACCAAGAGTCTTAGACACCTCATGCTTGCTAGTCTCTATAAATAGTTGCTCTCCAACTTATCCATGTAATTTTTCGAATTTCAGACTAAAAATACACACAAATACACCCAAACTTACACATATACGAAATAATTTAAATTCCGATCTTCGTTTTACCCGAATTCGTTAAACCCAAGACTCGTTTTACCATTTACGGTGGTAATCAATCACACGTTATTGATTGGTGACGTAAAAACGGATTAAAACAGCCACTAATCCTCTCGATTAGATTCGTTCACCAACAATTTGGCGCTAGAAGGAGGGTATCGAACCTCCGGTTTAGTGTGATTACTCAAGAACTTCAAGTTGAAGACTTGAAGATTCAAAGGAAATCTCAAGAAATATTTGGAGATACAAACAAGAGTGTTCTTGGTGTTCTTGGTGTTCTTCAATTTAAAAATTAAGAAATAATTTAAATTGAAATGCCTCAATCTAAAGAGACCCAAGGATCACGTTTGTCGAAGAGAGCATCTCAGACCCGAGCCACGTCGGCCGACCACCAGGACCGTGACCCAAGACATGCGAACAGGTCACAGCATACAGCCATAACACATAACCTTCCCCCTGAGATGGAGGCTTTGGCGAACAACCCCAACGAGTTGGCTAAAACCATAGCTGCTCTCCAGGCCCTCCAGAGGCAACAAGAGCAGGTTAGGCCAACACAAGCAAGGCCAAGGGACAAGTCCCTAGAGGTTGTTAGGCCCAAGACTACCAGGGGCGAGCAACGAGAAGTTGATAGTGCTCAAGTCAGACGAAATAAGGGAAAGGCCAAGGTGGTCGACCAAAGAGAAGTACAGACTGAGTCTGGTCGCGGACGAACAACTATGTCTAGCCATGGAACAACACGTTCCAGTGCCCAGGACAGACTTAGCCAACCCCATCAACGAGAAGCTGCTCGCCGGGGAGCAGAAGATGGGCGAGCAACTTTTGATCAGCCTCGCCCATCAGTCCATGAAAGACTCTCCCAGTCAGCCTTTAGGCGCCTTGGGCCAAATGCGGCGAACAACATTAGGAGGCAAGCCCAAGAAGTGCCCACTCCAAGCGAGGGACTGCGACGAGCAGAAAGGTTAATGCCTTTGCTCGCCGAACAGCCTCCAAGTCAGGGGGCACCTCTTGATGAATTATCAAGCCTAAGGAGGGCTGTAGAGAACATGCAGGGGCAACTAGACCAACAGAGGGGGATGGGAACGACTAGCATGCCATCCTCACCTTTGGCAGCTCACATTTTGAAGGCCCCGATACAGAAAAAGATTCAATTTCCGGCTAGCATTCAATATGAAGGCATCGCCGACCCCCGGGTCCACTTAACGAAGTATACGGACTACATGGTCTCCGTGGGGGCCAGCGATGCCACCCAATGCCGGAATTTTCCCTTAACATTGGGCGATCGGGTTCACAAGTGGTTTTCATCAATGCCACCGGCATCAATCCACTCGTTCGTCCAACTAAGTCGAGAATTTCTTTCTCACTTTTCAACGGCGGGGTCGTATCTTTCCCAAAAACACCGGCTATCAGATTTGAGACAAAATGATGATGAAACTGACCGGGCGTTTATGGAAAGATTCGATAAAGTTTTGCTAGAGGGAGAACCGGTGAGCGAAGATACAAAGATCGTCGCTGTGATGGCCGGATTGAAAAAAGGGTCGAAGTTATGGAAGGAGGTACGTCTGAAGTGCCCAAAGACTTATGCCGAGTTCAGAAACCAAGCTGGTATTTTCGTTTCCATGCACGAGGCCCTACAAACAAATTTAGGGGAGAACAAAGCTGATCCTAAGGAGAATAACAAAAAGCCCGTCGGGACAAGCTACAGGGTCCCGAAAAACATGAAAGCATTCACTGAAGGATCGGATTTGAAAGAAAAATTGAACCAAGTATTGACAGTATCAGTTGATACTGTGTATGAGAGCGTAAAGGAGAAAGAGTTGCTCTCCCCACCACGTAAAATCCGCCAGGATACTGGCAAACTCAACCCGAACAAGTATTGTGCCTACCATCAAAGTGTGGGGCATTTTACAAGTGAGTGTAGAGATTTGCTCAAACAACTCTGGCGATTTTATGAGGAGGGGAAGCTCTCTGATTTCGTTAAAAGGCAACCTGGGAAAAGAGCTCGGGAAAACAACTCAGAAGACGAAGAGGATGGTCAACCTCAGAGAAACAACAAACCCGGGCGACCAGTTCCCAGTATGCCAGCTCAACCTTTAGAAGATCTGTTCATGATGGAACCCGCAGGTCCCGCGGGAGGGTGTTTTGATGGACAACCACCCGACTCAAACCGGAAGAGGAAAGCGGAGCTACGAGCGATTGGCCAAGTACAAGAGATGGGAGTTAAGCCGTCTATCATGCAAACGGCAGAATTAACTTTCACCGAAAAAGACCTTGAAGGCGTCTTAACTCCGCACAATGATTCGCTCGTAATCTGTGCAAAGATTATGGGGACCAGAGTCCACAGACTGTTGGTGGACACCGGAGCCTACACCAACATCTTATTCAAGAAGACCCTCGATAATCTGGGAGATTATTCGGGTTACGTTCGGAATACAACCCATAGAATCATAGGCTTCGGGAATGCTGTGACAACACCGTTGGGAATTGTAACATTAGCAGTACAACTTGTAACGGCTAATGAACCCGAAAGAAATATAACAAGAATGGTAGATTTCTTGGTTGTAGACCAGGAGTCGACCTATAACGGGTTTCTTGGCCGACCTTTTCTCAATGAATTCAAAGCTGCGTGTTCCACTTACCATTATTGTTTGAAATTTCCAACAGCTAGTGGAACAGGTACAATTAAAGGAGACCAACGGAGAGCACGAGAATGCATTCAACAGCTACGAGCAAAATTTGTACAAATATCCATGATGGAAGCAACAAGTTATCCCGTCAACGAACCACCAATACTGAACAATATGATGGACATGGAAGACCACATGGATACGGACGAACAACACTTGGACGAGCAAGTGTTGGACGAGCAACTCGTTACCACTCGCGAGGAACCTCCATCTGACGAACAACAAAGGGGTGATGACGAACAACCTTCAGTGGAGGGCTTGGAGGGCCAGGTACAAACGAATAACAATGGGACGGAGCCAACTGATGATCTTGAACCCCGCCTGGGGGCAGAGCCGATGGACATCGAAAATGATTCCAACCCTGAGGAACCCATACTTGATCCCCGTTGGAAGGGACAAAAACGACGAGCAACTCCAGTCGAAGAGCTGGAGGCGTTCAAAGTTAATCCCAACAACGAGGATCTTGAATTATTCATAGGATCTGAGCTCCCAGAGCCTTACAGATCCCGAATGAAAGAGTTCCTCACCAAGAATCTAGATGTCTTTGCTTGGTCTCACGCAGATATGGTGGGGATAGATCCAAAACATGCTTGCCACAAGCTAAACGTAAATCAGGCAAGAAGGCCCGTCCATCAAAAACGAAGGAAGTACGGCCCGGACAAATACCAAGCCTTGAATGAAGAAGTTAAAAAGTTGCTAGACAATGATCTTATTCGACAAGCACTCTGTCCACAATGGGTAGCAAACCCCGTACTCGTGAGGAAACCAAACGGGACCTGGAGGCTGTGCATAGACTTTACAGATCTGAATGCAGCATGCCCGAAGGACAACTTTCCTCTCCCGCACATCGATCAATTGGTGGACAGCACTGCGGGTCACGAAATGCTAACATTCATGGATGCTTTTGCAGGATATCACCAAATCCCCATGCATCCTGACGATCAAGAAAGCACAGCTTTCTATACTAACAAAAATTTGCTGTGCTGGAAGAGAATGCTATTTGGCCTCATAAATGCTGGAGCAACATATCAAAGACTGGTGAACAAGATGTTTGATCAACAAATTGGAGACACGGTTGAAGTCTATGTAGACGATATCGTAGTCAAAAGTCCCAAGAAGGAAGACCATCTTCGACATCTGACTCAAGTGTTCGAGATTCTTCGACACTATAACATGAAGTTGAATCCAAAGAAAAGCAGCTTTGGAGTCCACTCAGGGAAATTCTTGGGTCATCTTGTTAGCCAGCGGGGAATTGAGGCCAACCCTTCAAAAGTTAAAGCCATCCTGGATATGCAACCACCACGTTCGGTAAAAGAAGTGCAAAGACTCACCGGGTGCCTAGCAGCATTAAACCGGTTCATATCCAGGTCGGGGGACAAGTGTCGTCCATTCTTTGAGGCCGTCAAAAAAGGGAGGTTTGCATGGACTAACAACTGCCAAGCGGCTTTCGATCAACTTAAAGACTACCTGGGAGATGTCAAAATCCTATCAAAACCAATCCCAGGAGAAAAACTCTTTCTATACTTAGCCGCATCAGAAGTTGCCATCAGTTCTGTTTTGGTGCGGGAGGACGGCAAGTTCCATCAACCAATCTATTACGTCAGCCAAGCTTTACACGAAGCAGAGATCAAATATGCCCCAACCGAAAAGCTGGCGTATGCTTTGGTTATGAGCGTGAGAAAGTTACGACCATACTTCTTTGACCATCAAGTCGAAGTTCTAACAACTTTCCCGCTCAGGCAAATTCTCCATCGCCCCGACACTGCAGGTCGTCTCTTAAGATGGTCACTGGAGATTAGCCAATTCGGGGTGACCTATGCTCCTCGAACAGCGATCAAAGGGCAAGCATTAGCCGACTTTATAGTCGAATTAACTTTCCCACCAGATCCGACGAGAGGACTTGATCATCCTTGGCATCTCTATGTGGATGGATCATCAACCAACATAGCCTCGGGGGCAGGAGTAGTATTAATAAGTCCAGACAGACAAGTATTCACCTCGGCGATCAGATTTGGTTTCATGGCAACCAACAACGAAGCTGAGTATGAAGCTCTTATCGCTGGTCTCCACCTATCCCTCGCAGTTGGTGTCAGACACTTGCAAATATTCAGCGACTCACAATTAATCGTAAGCCAAGTCCGAGGTGAATACGAAGCAAAAGATGATCACATGATCGAATATCAACGGATTGTTGCTCACCTGATGTCCATGTTGCAGCAAGTTTTCATACAGCAAATTCCAAGGACGAGCAACACTCAAGCAGACGCGCTTGCCCGACTAGCAACAAGTGAAGGCCCCGTAGAGTTGGCAGATATTATAGTTACAAAGATGAAAGATCCATCAACAGTAAGTTATAAAGTCAATCAACTCGACGGTCAAACCAGTGAAGAAGAAGATTGGAGAACAAGTATAGTCAAATACTTGAAAAATGGGGAAAAACCAAACAACCCTTTTGAAGCTGCCAAGCTAATAAAACGAGCCGCCAGATATACTCTGGTGGGCGAACAGCTCTTCAAAAGGGGAATATCAATCCCACTTCTCAAGTGTTTGCCTAGGGGGCAAGGGCAAGCAGTACTTGAAGAGATACATGCTGGAGTATGTGGAAATCATACTGGGGGGCAAGCTTTGGCATACAAGACAATCAGACAAGGCTATTATTGGCCGACCTTACGTCAAGATGCAATCAAAAAAGCCAAAACTTGCCATCAATGTCAGATTTTTGCCCCAGGCATCCACACCCCGGCTCAGGAACTTGTGTCAGTATACAGCCCATGGCCTTTTGCAAGATGGGGGATGGACATCATTGGTCCTTTCCCGGCTGGAGTTGGAAATGTTCGATTCGCCGTCGTGGCAGTCGATTATTACACAAAATGGGCGGAAGCAGAGGCCATGATGAATATAACACAGCAGAAGATGATCAACTTTATTTGGAAGAACATTGTCTGTCGTTTTGGAGTTCCACAAGCAATCGTGACAGACAATGGTCCACAATTTGATGGACAAGAGTTAAGAGAATTCTGTACGAAGTGGGGAATCAAGAAACATTACTCCACACCTTATCACCCCCAGTCGAATGGACAAGTTGAAGCTGTAAATAAAATCATAAAGCATACATTAAAAGTGCGACTGGCGGAGAGTAAAAGCAGTTGGTCTACAGAACTTCCGGAAGTCTTATGGGCATACAGAGTTTCTCCCAGGTCAAGCACCGGAGAAACACCCTTTGCAATGGCTTTCGGGACAGAGGCTGTAATACCAATTGAGTTAAAGGCCACTACATTTAGGACGACCAACTTTAATGAACAGGCGAACAACTCTGCTCTAAATGCTGAATTGGATTTGCTCGAAGAAAAAAGGTTGAATGCCGAGCTAAAAAATGCCACATACAAGCAGCGAGCAGAACGTTACTATAATTCCCATGTAAAAGTTAGGGAATTCAGAGTTGGAGATTTGGTTCTAAGAAAGTTGCTCGCCCAACCTCCAGGTGTATTGGGACCAACTTGGGAGGGCCCATATCGAATTACAGAAAAATACGTCAATGGCGTATACGATATTGAGGACCTGGAAGGCAAGCCGGCCCAATACTCCTGGAATGCTGTACATCTAAAGAAGTACTATCAATAAAGTTGAGCGAACAAATGTCTTGGGGGGCAAGGGATGCGTATGAGCTGAAGGAAGGCTAAGGAAGGCTAAAAACTTGCCAAATTTTTTAAATTTTCCTAGGAATGGATTCAAAAGTTGCTCGGCACATTGTATAGTCTGGTGTTAGTTCTTTTGATTTTATAGATAGAGTTACTCGGCAAAAACATTATAAGCGAGCAAGTTTTAGTTTGTGTTTAAAGCTGTTCGTCAGATTGTATATAATAGTGATGGACAGTCTTACAACACTTGTAATTATTTTGCGATGTAAATATAATAGTTGTTCGTCAAAAGAGGAAAAGTCCAAAAGCTCGAGGTACAAGTCCATTCAAAGGTTGTTCGTTTTACAAATGAACAGAACCTAAGGACCAAAGCCACTTAAAGGTTGTTCGTTTTTTAAAATGAACAGAACCTAAGGCTAAACCCTGATTCCACTAAAGGCAAAGTTCAATTCGAACAAAAGCCCAACACTATATGTTATAATTGTAAAGGCATTGACAGAAATGTAAAGGCAATTAACATATATAAGAAAATGAGCGAATATAAGAAAGACGTTCCATTAATCAAAGGCATTAAGCCTAAAAAATAGTACAAGCTGGAAGCAGCCATTACAAGTACTACCAAAAAGAGCGAACAACTATTACAAAGAAGAAAAGAAAAAAGCTAAGTCCTAAGACTACTGCTGTTCGGCGGGAGGAAGATCTTGAGGTTGCTCGGCAGGAGGGTCGACAATCATGTCTCGAGCAAGGTCTTCAGCTGCCTTATCCTCCGCCTCTTTAGCAATTTGCTCGTCCGCGGCAGCCGGCTCATCTCCTTGCTCGCCATCATCAACAATTGGTGGAGGATGAGTGATGGTGATACTGGGGTCGAGTTTATCCAGTTTAACCCCAAGCACAGCCAGATCCGCCAACTGGATTGTAACGTTGTTCGGCGGAGGATAGTTCTCAAGGAACTCGTTCAAATCCTTGCTCATCTCCTCCACCATCTCTTTGTAATCATAGGCATCGGCCGTACGGATGCTGTCCGCGTAGGCACAAATGTATCCAAGGTTGGAGATGGGGCCGGTACGAGCTTGAACCTCCTCTTCAAGTTGCTCGCGGGTGAAGAGGTTGGCTTCTGCCTCCCGGAGACGAGCATTCTCCGCCTCAAGCTCAACAATTCTTTGTTCGGCCGCCGTCAATTTCTTCTCCCCCTCACCAAGCAAAGCCTCCTTGTCCCCAAGCAGGGCCTCTTTACCCTTTAGCTCTTTGGACATGGCCTGAATCTCTTCAAGGCGCTTGTGCTCAGCATCAATGTAAACATTGATCTGGTTGTTAAGGCGAGCAATCTTGGCCTCGTATTGGCTCACCAGGCCATCCTTTTCTTCAGTAAGCTGCCGAGCAGTATTCGCATATTGGCGAGCAGACTTTTCTTGCTCGGCAACTTGGGTGATTGCCCTCTGAGCAGTAACAAGGCCATTGGCGACGAGCATCATCGAGAGATGGAGATTGTCCATTTGCCCCTGCTGAAGGATGGCCTTGTCCAGAGGACGCGTCCAGGCCCGGGCGACCAACTCCGTCGCCTTGCGAACATGTTCGCCAGGAATCTCCCTTATGTTTACGGGAGTCTTCGAGCAAGCATACTGGTGTACAACACTTGCTCGGCCGGGATAATCATCGGCACGGTATCTGCAAACAAAAAGCAATTGATACTTAGAAAAATACAAAAATGGATGAAAGTTGTTCGGCAAGAGAGGATAGATACTTACTCGGCAAACTTCCGATCATCCCATCCTAGGAATGTAAGATCTTCTGGGCCACGGAGTGAGCCTACATCTTTGCTCGCTTTTCCCGACTTTTCCGTGGGCTCCCCAGAAGAACGCCTTATAACATCCTCCTCGTGGCGAGCATAACTTTCGCCCACCTTTTCTTTCCCCTTACCGGGGACATCTCCGGCCAGTGGGGTCCCATCTGCCTTCTTAAGGCGCTTACCACCACGAGGTGGGGAGACGGGAGGAGACCGAATTTGAACTGGGGGGGCAGCCGGTCTTGGAACTTTGGCCCCCTCAGGCTTGTTCGACATGGCGAGCACAGCTTGGGGAGGATCACCTCTTCTTTTCTTCCCTCTTGGTGGCCCCATTTCAAGGACCCTTTGCTCGAGAAGGGCGTAGCTTGGAGGGACGGCAACTGTTACTTGCTCGGCTAAAAAAAAAAAAAAAAAAAATATTAGGCGAGCAAGTTAAACAAAACATTGACGAACAAAACATTTAAACCGGAAGTTAGAAATTTTCATACCTGGGGGCACCTCAGCTTGAGCCTCCAGGTGGTGAGGATAGGTCAAGAGGCGAGCAGCTTTTTGACACCTTGATCGGCAAAGATAGTCAATAGTTCTATCTGCTCGGTTACGAAGGCCGACCAGGCACGATGTAAACAGAAACTCGGAGCTCAACTCTTCTTCCGAATTCCACTTGGGTAGACGAGGGCCTGCGAACAAACAAAAAAAGTTAAATTAGAACAACTGTCCAAAGGCGAGCAAGAATTGAACTTACGTTTCAGTTTTCCATAGGCTGCTGGAGAATTTATTCGTCCAGGGCCGCCGTGTGGACCAGAAGATGCTCGCCAATCACCCCCAATCCAGAAGAAGTGCTGTTTCCAATCACGAATCTTGTTCGGCACCTCTTCCACCATTTTCAACCCAGTCCTGGCCTTGAGGTAGTGATAGCCATCTTCTCCTCGGGGGCAACTTGTGATTGTCATCAGGTAGTTGATCTCTTCCGCAGTGATCCGATCAACGTACCCCTCCAAAGCGAACAGACACATAGAGCCTAAAAGGTTCATCCACCCAATTGGGGTAATTTGAGTGATAGCCAAGTTGGTCGCCTCTAGGAATCGACCAACAACAGGTGGAAGAGGTAACTTCAGCCCAGCAATCAAGGTGTGGATGTTGATCGTCGTGCACCCTGGAGGTGGGCGATCAGCTCTTTCCTTCCTCTGAGGTGCCCACATATGAATATCATATGGGATCTTATAGTCCTTCCGGATAGTATCCAGTTCATCTTCGCGAACAACACTCTTGATCTTGCTCGCCTGGTAATCAGTCTTCACCTTGTCCATTATTTGTCTTTGTGGACGAGGAAAGCTGTTCGCATACCTTTCAGCATATGCTCGCCATTCGAATAGGCGAGCAACCCCAGCCGGGATCTCACTTTCCCGCATCCTTGGGGATGGAAAATTGATACCCTCCAGAAACTCGTGAGTGAGCTCGTTAAGATCTGGATCTTCAGATTCGGCGGAAGACGAAGAACCTTCGTCCCGATTGTTGTTCGCCACAACTGTTAATTCTCTCCCAGATGGGCCCACACCGGTGTCCTCCACAGAGCGAACCACTGAATCCACGTGAAGATCCGACGCCGAGGAAATCTCGAAGGGAGGTTGGTCGACGGGGATCGCGACTGGAAAGAGTGGGTCTAAAGTCTCCTCAGTCTTGTTGCTCGAGTGCGAAGACATAGAAGAGGAAGAAAAATCCAGGCGGCGGTAGAAAGAGTTGCAGACGGCGGCGCTATCCCGGAGGAGACGATGGCGCTCGAACCCACACGGCGGCGATGGCGTTTTCGAGAGAAAAAGTAAAGAAAAGAAAAGAAATAAGAGGATAACTACCTTGTTTCGAGGATGGGAAGCCAAACACTGGAAGAATAGATGCCGGAGAAGCTTGGAATCGCCGGAGGAAGAAAGGATTCGCCGGAGCACTGTTGCAAGAGGGGAAAAAGTGGGAAAAATTTCAGTTTTCCCACTATTTATACCCCAAACAAAAACGGGGTCCAGGGCATAATTTTCCGAAAGTTCTGGGGCTCAACTGGAAGAAGGCGGGGAAAATTCCGAGCTAAGCTAGAAGATGAAGGACCTATAAACAATTATAGGGGCGCGTGGCCTTGGGGGCTGCTCGCGCGTGTGCGGCGCGCAATCATTGCGCTGGCGTCATCTTCGTGATCTCCCCAGATCATGGGAAGACGAAACGGTTATTCCAACATTGCTCGTCACAGAGATGCTGTTCGTCCAAATCTTGGCCAAGACGATATCCTAACTACAGTTGCTCGCCACAAAATTATTCGTCTGATGCAACATCTAGTCAGGATAGGGGGCAATTGTTGATAGGCGAACATCATCTAAATATGGAGCGAACAATTATTGAAGTCTAAAACAAAGAAAATCACTATTTGGGCGCATTAACCAACCTGGGAGGTGTATGAAGTGACGAACAACTCTCCCGACGAACAACTAATGGGCGAACAGGTATTAAGGCCCGGGACCAAGAATGAGCCAACTGTGAAGTCATCCATGACGAACAACTTGGTCAAAATATAATACAATAAATAGCCAAGGAGGTGTGTACAAGTGAACAAAGGACAAAGATCCCAAAGCCAAGCTGAACAAAGCCATAAGGCGAGCAACTTCCAAAGTACAACCTCAAGAGGCGAACAACTTTCAGTTGGAGAATCAATAAGATCAATTAAGCCGACCTAGGCGAACAACAATGAGTCCGAGATAAGACCAAAGAAAACTTTGTAACTAAGGTTCAGCTTAGATAAGATCAAAGGGACACATGTCAAGCATGCAGACTAGGGAGACCAAGAGTCTTAGACACCTCATGCTTGCTAGTCTCTATAAATAGTTGCTCTCCAACTTATCCATGTAATTTTTCGAATTTCAGACTAAAAATACACACAAATACACCCAAACTTACACATATACGAAATAATTTAAATTCCGATCTTCGTTTTACCCGAATTCGTTAAACCCAAGACTCGTTTTACCATTTACGGTGGTAATCAATCACACGTTATTGATTGGTGACGTAAAAACGGATTAAAACAGCCACTAATCCTCTCGATTAGATTCGTTCACCAACAATGATGGCAACATCGTCGATCCGTCGCCCTTCTTTTCCTCCAACTGTTTTTGCATCTCCTCCACCGCTTTCTTCAAAGCTTGCCACTCATCTGGAGACGTTTTTCCACTAGAAGGCTGTTCGTCATGATTGGGTTCAATGACCTCTTCATGATGCAGTCCCTTGCTAACGGGACGTTTCTCTTGAGTGGCGTGCCTAGCGATGTTACTGGCTCCATTGGGACCTAATCGCCCAAAGGCTGATCTTCTCAGTCTTTCGTGTACTGAGCGGCGAGCAACATGGTGTGTTTGTCCTGGTGCTCGCTCCTCGCCTCTCAGTTGATCCTCCCTATGCGTTCCGTGATAACTTGCCCTTCTTGTGTGATAGTGGCTTATACTCCTTGTGTCCTCGCTGCTCGACTCCTCACCTGTCCCCGGAGTGGACTCTCCTCGACTTCCAAGTCGATCACTTATTGGCCTTTTGCCCTTAGTTCTTCTTACTTGTTCGTTGTTGACTTCTTCTATCCTTGTATCTTCTCGTTGTTTTGTTCTTTGCTCCGTTGCCCGGTTGCTCGCCTCCGGGGCTTTGGATGGTCTGTGCCCTACTGCCCGGTTGCTCGCCTCCCGGGCCTTTGATGGACCTGCGACTTCCTGTCGCCGTTGCAAGGATTGCAGAACGGCTATTGTTTTGGCCAACTCCTCCGGATTTTGAGCCAATGCTTCTACTTCTGGGGGAAGAGTGTCAATGGTGACTTGGACATTTTGTCGGGACATCGCTCGTACCGTTCTTGCATGTCCTCCGGTTGACGATACCCTCGTTCGTGACTTGTTTGACGGGTGATTGCTCGATTCTTGTGGTTCTTGCGATCGTACCATTTTTCAAATTTTAATGTTTCTTTGAAGACAATCTTGTGTTTGTGGATGTTTTGACCAATCAACAACTAGCCTTGTATATGAGAATTTGGTTGTTTACAAACCCTTATTCTCACATACATGCATTCAAGTTTGTAGGTCTTGTGTATTACCACCCAAAAACACTTAAACTTACAAATCTCAGTTTCCGGCGACTTGTTGCCGGAATATTGCAATTTCCGATGAGTTTTTGTAGAAACTCCTTCAAATCTTCAACAAACGGAGGTTCCACCCTTCTTCTAGCGCCAATTGTTGATGACCTTTTCTAATCGATGATGATTAGTGGCTGTTTTTACTTCATAATATCATCAAACAAGAATTTAAATCATAGATTATACTCAAGAATGAAATTTGCAAGAGTTTGGTTTCTTTTCTATTATGGAAAAATCCTCCCCCCTTCATGCAAATGAAGGGGTATTTATAGACATACAAAGAGGCTAGGTGTCACCATCTTGATGGCTTAGCCATAGGATTTTTGCCAAGTGTCAAGATACTTGTACAACATCTAAACTATTGCCCAATGAATGGGTGCCAAGTGTTAAGACACATGGACTATTTCTAAAGTTAGTGACTCTTGGAATTCCCAATGTTGTACTTGGTCTTTGAACCACTCAGCTGCTCTCCTTTGTGGCCAGCTACTCGTCTGTATGTCTTCGTTGGGTGTTGGAAACCTTTATAACCCAAGTTGCTCGCCTGCTCGCTTGCTCGCCTCTTGTTGAGACTTTGAGTCTTCTTGTTCTTGTTGTTCGCTTCCTCGTAATGGTCTCTATGACCAGTTGCTCGCCTCCTTCATTAGGACCTTAGTCCCTTCTGCTCGCCTCCTAGGGCATACAGTCCCTGTTGCTCGCCTCCTAGGGCATATAGTCCCTGTTGCTCGTCCTCTTCCATATTATCACTTTTGATGAAATATTAATCTTATTAGATTAATATTTTTTATGTTAATGTTATGTCCCTGCTGGTCGCCTATCAACACACTTGTCTTCCAAGACTTCTTCGACATAATCTCGTTGGATGAACTCCTCATATCCAACATGGTGAAAGTAAGCATTAATGGGCACTGTGATTGGATTGAAGCTGGAAGACGTTACCATGTAATGCACCGTACTCATTACAGTGACATCGTGGGGTACGTCTCCGAACAGGGGATAGCCTAATCGCCGTCTGCGCACACCAACAGTGGGTTCCCTTGGTCTCTCCCTCTGTGTAGGCTTTTGTGGAGTCGGGAGTATCTACAATCAATATTTGTAATATTATTTAAAATAAATCGACTTATTAATTACTTTAATAACATGTATTTTACCTTTTTGGTGAGAGAAGCCAAGTTTTGCGGCCATTCGAGGAAGTGCCCGACTGCGTTTCCGACTGTGGTGGCCACATCTTCTGGTTTTGGCAACGGTGAAGTCTCTTGTCCAATTTCAGGTACAGTGAGGGTGACTTTCACAAAACCAGGAGTGATTAGGCGACCATGGATCACTCTACTGGAGCTATCGAACAACATTCCAGTGGCCACCAACCGAAGAGGATGATCCAAATAAAGGTAACAAAGAGTCGCCTGTTCGAAGAGTATATTCAGTTAGAAAATTTATACTAGTATTTAATTAAAACAAATACGAGATACATCTGATACCTTGGAGACGTTTTGAAGTGCATCATGGAAGTCGTCTGAAGCACTGTTTCTAGCAGCACTCTCTCTAGCCTCAGCGGAAAACATAGGAGCACTGTTTTCACAGCTAGCACCACTAGACGACATCCCGTATCTCATTTGGTAGTTTCTCATCATCTTCATTTGTTTAGCTAAATCGGCAACCTGGGAAGAAAGTTGTTCCACCATTGATATAGCCGCAACACCAGGTGCCATACTCAATGAAGTCTTCGTGACGCCAAATCCAAGTCCCCGTATGCGTCCGGGATGCTCCTGACAATTTATTGCCCGTGCAAACAGACCATCAGTCCCCACAGTGCGGGTCTCGTCAGGCGTCATGCTCTGAGATATGCGCTCCTAAATAACAAAAAAATATTATTAAATCATTTCAAATGAAATAATAGTTTTTAATTTTAAAGATAAAATAATGGATGAATTACCGCTTCTTCCATGATACGCTGTGCTTTGCAATCGGGAACATTCCCATCTCGAGTCTTTCTTGTAGTCTGAAATAACTCGTAACGGGTAACAACAGGTGCACTCTCTCCAGCTTTCTTTTTTTCTTCTTTCTACGAAAATGATAAACATATCAAAAATCATTAAAAGTGAATATATATTAAGAGTGAATGATCATAAAAAAAAATTAAAAATAAGCATTTTTATCTCACCAAATCTTCCCTAATGCGTGCATAACCTCTGGAAGATCCAAAGATATCGCGCCTCCATATTCTTAGCTTGTATGCTATTTCTGTTACTTTTTTCCTACAGTGTAATATAAATACGATAAATACTGAAAAAAAAATAGATGAAATAACATTAATCAATTTTACCTTGAAATCATCAAGCATAGATCTACACACAAACTCCTGCCAATATGGAGCCACCATAGGGGATTCCGCATAGTCTTTAGGCGGCGTAGACGAATACGAACCAGTCTTCGGGTCTCGTGCCTTATTCCTCAGAAAAGTCCGAATTTTTTTGACCTTATTTCCAGCTTGTTTAAGTATATCATGATTCTTTGTGTGATCAAGACCGATGAATGTAGCCTGCATATACATATAGAATATAACAATTTATATTTAGTAATTTCACATGTAAAAATAAATTATACAACAATTTTAATATGCACTACAATTAATTAACATACCACGAGCTCATCCCATACCGCTTCCTTGAAAGGAGTCATCTCAGGCTTACGCCAGTCATTGCATGGCAGCACGATAGGGACCACTTTCCTGACTGCAGCCCCAAGGAAGTACGCCAATTTCGCACTCTCTGGTCCTATCGGCTGCCCAAACTCATTGAATGATAACTGCAATTCAATGATATCATTAGGTCAATTAATATAATAAAAATTAAACTATTCAATTGTATTAAAATTACCTTTAGTAATTTTTCTTTGCTACGGTCTTTCTTCAATGAAGTCATCGTGACTATGCCCCTCTTGCGCTTCTCTCTAGAGCTGCTAGAGGTGGGAGCATCAGTGTTATCCTGTCTCACGTCATCATCTCCATCATCTATATCATCTCTATCATATGGAAAATAACCTGGATCATCTCCATCATAGGGCAAATAATCCATGATCCTGCGAAATAAAATAAAAAATATGAAATAAATAAAAAGAAACAACATTTAATAAAGCAGAAAAAATAACATTCAATAAAGTCATACATTTCTTTTTAGCACTGGGTTTTCTTTTTCGTTTTTTGGTTGACTTTTCTTGTTCGTGACCATGAATGTTAACAAGATCCGGATTGATATACTCATCCTCACTTCTAAGTTTTCTCTGGTACGGACGGAGACTTGCAGAATTATCGAAAGAGGGTACAGAATGAGTGAAGTTCTGAAAAGGATCATCAATCATGTCAACATCTTCATCGACGTGGTCACTGATCTGGTAACTATGGTTAAATTTGTTTGACAGAAGCACAATTGACCATTTCTTGTTAACTGGATCGGGGACATAGAAAATTTGTTGAGCTTGATGTTGATAGGCGAACATAAGTTAATAAATGGCGAATAAGGATTAAAGCTACATCAAGGATTATGAAGAGCCAACCTCAAATCAAGGGTGATCAACAAAGAAAATCAAGTTGGGGTGCATCTACCAATCTGAGAGGTGTATAAAGTGACGAACAACTCCCCCGACGAACAACTAATAGGCGAACAGGTTTTAAGACCCGAGACCAAGGATGAGCCAATCGTGGAGTCACTAATGACGAACAACTTGGTCAAAATATGATACAACAATCAGCCAAAGAGGCGTGCACATGGACAAAGGACTAAGATCCCAAAGCCAAGCTGAACGAAGCCATAAGGCGAACAACTTCCAAAGTACAACCTCAAGAGGCGAACAACTTTCAGTTGAAGAGTCATCAAGATCAGTCATGCCGACCTAGGCGAACAACAATGAGTCCGAGATAAGGCCCAAAAGAAGACTTTGCAACTAAGATTCAGCTTAGATAAGGTCAAACTAAGGTCAAAGGACACATGTCAGGCATGCAAGCTAGGGAGACCAAGAGTCAGTAGCACCTCATGCTTGTCAGCCTCTATAAATAGTTGTTCTCCAGCTTATTTATATAATTTTCGAATTTCAGACAAAAATACACACATAAACACACCCTAACCTACACATACACGAAATAAGTCCAACTTTAAATTCGATAAATTTACACCCCGATTTACCATTTACGGTGGTATTCAATCACACGATATTGATTGGTGACGTAAAAACGGATTAAAACAGCCACTAATCCTTGCGATTAGATTCGTTCACCAACAATTTGGCGCTAGAAGAAGGGTTCGAACCTTCGGTTAGTATAATTACTCAAGAACTTCCAGTTGAAAACTTGAAGATTCAAAGAAAACCTCAAGAATTACTTGAAGATTCAAGCAAAGGTGTTCTTGGTGTTCTTCAATTTTAAAATTAAAGAACAGTCTAATCCAAATGCCTCAATCAAAGGAAACCCAAGCATCACGTTTGTCAAGGAGAGTATCTCCCACCCGAGCCTCGTCGGCCGACCACCAGGATCGAAATCCTAGACATGTGAATAGATCACAGCACACGGCCATAACTCATAATTTCCCGCCTGAAATGGAGGCCCTGGCGAACAACCCTAATGAACTGGCCAAAACCATTGCTGCTCTCCAGGCTCTTCAGAGACAGCAAGAACAGAATAAGCCTTCACAGGCAAGGCCTAAAGATAGACCCTTGGAGGTTGTTAGGGCCAGATCAACAAGGGGCGAGCAACACGAGGTAAACAGCGCCCAGATCAGACGGGACAAGGGCAAGGCTAAGATGGACGAGCCAAGGGAGGGCCAAGCAGAGTCTGTTCGCGGGCGAACAACAATGTCGAGTCACGGAACAACACGCTCCAGTGCCCAGGACAGACTTGGCCAACCCCAACAACAAGAGAAAGTTGCTCGCCAGGAAGAGGGACATGGGCGAGCAATATTTGAACAGCCACGCCCTTCGGTCCATGAAAGACTTTCTCAATCTGCCTTTAGGCGTTTGGGACCTAATGCGGCGAGCAACCCTAAAAAGAAGCTCCAGGATTTGCCTTCTCCAAGTGAGGGACTGCGACGAACAGAAAGGTTTGTACCTTTGTTCGCCGAACAGCCTCCAAGTCAGGGGGCATATCTGGATGAGCTATCAAGCTTAAGGAGGGCGATAGAAAATATGCAAGGACAATTGGACCAACAAAGAGGTGTAGGGACGACCAGCTTGCCATCTTCACCATTATCAACCTACATTCTGAAAGCCCCGATTCAAAAGAAAGTCTAATTCCCTGCAAGCATTCAATATGACGGCCTTGCTGATCCCAGAGTTCATCTAACAAAATACTCGGACTATATGGTCTCGGTGGGAGCTAGCGATGCCACTCAATGCCGAAACTTCCCGTTAACCTTAGGGGATCGGGTGCACAGCATTGCCACCAGCATCCATCCATTCATTCACTCAGCTGAGCCGGGAGTTCCTATCTCATTTCTCAACGGCGGGATCATATTTGTCCCAGAAACACCGGTTGTCAGACCTAAAACAAAATGATGACGAGTCAGATCGAGCATTCATGGAAAGATTTGACAAAGTGCTATTGGAGGGTGAGCCCGTCAGCGAAGACACAAAAATTGTTGCTATTATGGCAGGACTGAAAAAAGGGTCAAAGCTATGGAAAGAGGTACATCTGAAGTGCCCCAGAAGCTACGCCGAGTTCAGAAATCAGGCCGGCATATTCGTTTCTATGCATGAAGCCCTACAGTCAAACTTGGGGGAGAACAAAGCCGACCCAAGGAGAACAACAAAAAACCTGGTGCAACAAGCTATCGAGTCCCTAAAAACATGAAGACATTCACTGAAGGGACGGAACTCAAAGAAAAGTTGAATCAGGTGCTAACAGTGTCAGTCGATACTGTTTATGAGAATGTGAAGGACAAGGAGTTGCTCTCCCCTCCCCGGAAAATTCGCCAAGACACTGGCAAACTCAATCCTAACAAGTATTGTGCCTACCATCAAAGCGTGGGGCACTTTACAAGTGAATGTAGAGATTTGCTCAGACAGCTCTGGCGTTTCTACGAGGACGGAAAGCTCTCCGATTTTGTCAAAAGACAACCCGGGAAGAGAATCCGGGAGAACAACTCTGAGGACGAAGATGATCAACCTCAGAACAATAAACTGGCGCGACCAGTTCCTGCCGTCCCTACTCGTCCGTTGGAAGATTTATACATAATGGAACCTGCAGGTCCCGCAGGAGGATGTTCTGATGGACGAGCGCCAATCTCCAACCGGAAAAGAAAGGCTGAATTACGAGCGATCGGCCAAGTCCAGGAAATGGGAGTCAAACCATCTATCATGCAGATATCAGAACTGACCTTCACCGAAAAGGACTTAGAAGGAATTTTGACTCCGCATAACAATTCGCTCGTAATCTGTGCAAAGATTATGGGAACACGAGTCCACAGATTGTTGGTGGACACCGGAGCCTATACCAACATCTTGTTCAAAAGCACACTCGATAAACTGGGAGACTTTTCAGCCCATATCCGGGACTCAAATCATCGAATCCTAGGCTTCGGAAATGCAGTAACCGTCCCGTTGGGAGAAATTTCTTTACTTGTACAACTTGTAACGATCGAGGAACCCGAAAAGAATATTACTAGAATGGTTGATTTCTTGGTCGTAGATCAGGAATCAACTTACAACGGATTCCTTGGTCGACCTTTTTTGAATGAATTTAAAGCTGCCTGTTCAACTTACCATTATTGCTTAAAGTTCCCAACAACAAGTGGAGCAGGCACAGTTAAAGGAGATCAAAGAAAGGCTCGGGAATGCCTCTTACAACTACAAGCAAAACATGCGCAAGTATCCATGATGGAGCCCACAACCAGCTATCCAGTTGATGAACCATCAATATTGGAGAACATGATGGACATGGACGACCACATGGATACTGACGAACAACATCACGACGAACAGATGTTGGACGAACAACTCCTCACCACCCATAAGATACATCATCCTGACGAACAATAAAGGGGAGGTGACGAGCAACATTCAAATGATGACCAGGAAGGCCAGATGCTGACTACCAACAACAAATCAGGGCCAACAGAAGATCTAGATCCCCGCCTGGGGGCAGAACCAATGAACATCGAAAATGATTTTAACTCTGAGGGACCATTACTGGATCCCCGGTGGAAAGGACAAAAACGACGAGCAACTCCAGTTGAAGAGCTGGAGACGTTCAAAGTTAATCCTGAAAACCCGGATCTCGAATTATACATAGGATCTGAGCTCCCTAAGCCTTACAGATCCCGAATGAAAGAGTTCCTCAGCAAAAATCTAGATGTTTTTGCTTGGTCTCATGCAGACATGGTGGGGATAGATCCGAAACATGCTTGCCACAAGCTAAACATTAACCATGCAAAGAGGCCCGTCCATCAGAAATGATGGAAATATGGCCCAGACAAGTATCAAGCTCTGAATGAAGAAGTTAAAAAGCTGTTAGACAACGATCTGATCCTTCAAACACTTTGTCCACAATGGGTAGCAAACCCCGTGCTGGTGAGGAAGCCAAACGGAACCTGGAGGCTATGCATAGACTTTACAGATCTGAATGCAGCATGCCCGAAGGATAACTTTCCTCTCCCACACATCGATCAATTGGTGGACAACACTGCGGGTCACGAAATGCTAACATTCATGGATGCTTTTGCAGGGTATCATCAAATCCCAATGCATTCTGACGATCAAGAAAGCACAGCTTTTTACACTAATTAAAACTTGCTGTGCTGGAAGAGAATGCCCTTCGGCCTCATCAACGCCGGGGCAACTTATCAAAGGCTGGTGAACAAAATGTTCGACCAGCAAATTGGAGATACAGTAGAGGTCTACGTTGATGACATCGTAGTCAAAAGTCCCCGTAAGGGAGACCATCTCCAACACTTGACCCAAGTGTTCGAAATTCTTCGACACTACAACATGAAGCTGAATCCAAAGAAGAGCAGCTTTGGAGTTCATTCAGGCAAGTTCTTGGGTCATCTTGTTAGTCAACGGGGAATTGAGGCTAATCCAACAAAAGCCATAGTGGATATGCAACCACCACGTTCAATAAAAGAAGTGCAAAGACTCACAGGATGTCTAGCAGCACTGAACCGGTTCATATCCAGATCGGGGGACAAATGCCGTCCATTCTTCGAAGCCATCAAAAAAGGACAGTTCACGTGGACTAACAACTGTCAAAAGGCGTTCGACCAACTCAAGGACTACCTAGAAGATGTAAAAATCCTATCAAAACCCGTCCCAGGAGAAAAACTATATTTATACTTGGCAGCGTCGGAAGTGGCCATCAGTTCCGTTCTGGTACGGGAGGACGGCAAATTCCATCAACCTATCTACTACGTCAGCCAAGCTTTGCATGAGGCAGAGATCAAATACTCCCCAACCGAAAAGCTGGCGTATGCACTAGTTATGAGTGTGAGGAAGTTACGACCATACTTTTTTTATCATCAAGTTGAAGTGCTAACAACTTTCCCACTCAGACAAATTCTCCATCGCCCCGACACAGCTGGTCGTCTATTAAAATGGTCACTAGAGATTAGCCAATTCGGGGTTACTTATGCTCCTCGAACAGCGATCAAAGGGCAAGCGTTGGCCGACTTTATAGTCGAACTAACCTTCCCACCAGATCCGACGAGAGGACTTGATCACCCCTGGCATCTTTATGTTGACGGATCTTCGACTAACATAGCCTCGGGGGCAGGAGTAGTTCTCATCAGTCCAAGCAGACAAGTATTCACTTCGGCAATCAGATTTGGCTTTATGGCAACCAACAACGAAGCCGAGTATGAAGCTCTCATTGCTGGTCTCCATCTATCCCTTGCAGTAGGTGTCAGACGATTGCAAATATTCGGCGATTCACAATTGATTGTGAACCAAGTCCGAGATGAATACGAGGCAAAGGATGGCCATATGATCGAATATCAACGGATTGTTGCTCACCTGATGTCCTTGTTAGATCAAGTATTCATTGAACAAATCCCAAGGACGAGCAACACTCAAGCAGATGCACTGGCCCGACTAGCAACAAGCGAAGGACCTGCAGAGTTGGCAGACATTATAATTACGAAAATGAATGACCCATCAACAACAAGTTATAATGTCAACCAACTAAGTGATCAAGCCAGTGAAGAAGAAGACTGGAGAACAAGTATAGTCAAATACTTGAAAAGTGGGGAAAAACCAAACAACTCTTTTGAAGCTGCCAAGCTAATAAAGCAAGCCGCCAGATATACTCTGGTAGGCGAGCAACTTTACAAAAGAGGAATATCACTCCCACTTCTCAAATGTTTGCCTAGGGGGCAAGGACGAGCAATACTCGAAGAAATACATGCCGGAGTATGTGGAAATCACACTGGGGGGCAAGCCTTGGCATACAAAACTATCAGACAAGGCTATTACTGGCCAACTTTACGCCAAGATGCAATAAAAAAAGCAAAGACTTGCTACCAATGCCAAATTTTTGCACCAAACATTCATACCCCGGCTCAACAGCTCATATCGGTTTATAGCCCATGGCCTTTTGCTAGATGGGGAATGGATATTATTGGTCCCTTCCCAGCAGGAGTTGGAGGAGTTCGATTTGCCGTTGTGGCAGTCGATTATTACACAAAATGGGCAGAAGCAGAGGCCATGTTGAAGATCACGCAACAGAAAATGATCAACTTCATTTGGAAGAACATTGTCTGTCGTTTTGGAATTCCGCAAACCATCGTGATAGACAATGGTCCACAGTTTGATGGAAAAGAGTTGAGAGATTTCTGTACAAAATGGGGGATCAAGAAACATTACTCTACGCCCTATCATCCCCAGTCAAATGGACAAGTCGAAGCTGTAAACAAAATCATTAAGCATACGTTAAAAGTACGGCTAGCGGAGAGCAAAAACAGTTGGTCAACAGAGCTTCCGGAAGTCTTATGGGCATACAGAGTTTCTCCCAGGTCAAGCACCGGAGAAACACCCTTTACAATGGCTTTCGGAACAGAAGCTGTGATACCCATCGAGTTAAAGACCAATACATTCCGGACTACCAACTTTGATGAGCAGGCGAACAACTCTGCTTTAGCTGCGGAAATGGATTTGCTCAAAGAAAAAAGATTGAATGCCGAGCTAAAAAATGCTACATATAAGCAGCGGGCAGAACGCTATTATAATTCCCATGTTAAACCTAGGGAATTCAGAGTTGGAGATTTGGTTCTAAGAAAGTTGCTCGCCCAACCTCCAGGTGTATTGGGACCAACTTGGGAGGGCCCGTATCGTATAACAGAAAAATTCGTTAATGGCGTATACGATATCGAAGATATGGAAGGCAAGCCGGCCCAATACTCCTGGAACGCCATACATCTAAAGAAGTATTATCAATAAGGCGAACAAGTTCTTAGTTGGACGAACAACTGTCTTGGGAGGCAGAGAAACCAAGTAAGGCATGCCAAAAACTTGCCCAATTTTTTGAAATTTTGCTATGTATAGAATTTAAAGTTGTTCGGCACATTGTATAGTTTAGTGCTGTTTCATCTTTTTTAAATTTTAGATAAGGTTGCTCGGCAAAAATCTTATAAGCGAGCATGTTTTGATTAGTGTTCAAAGTTGTTCGTCGACTTGTATATGTTAGTGACGAGCAACCTTACAACATTTGTAAATTTTATATTATGTAAATATGATAGTTGTTCGTCAAGAAGGAAAAGTCCAAAAGCTCGAGGTACAAGTCCATTTAAAGGTTGTTTGTTTTTTAAATGAACAGAACCTAAGGACCAAAGCCACTTAAAGGTTGTTCATTTTTTAAAATGAACAGAACCTAAGGCTGAACCCTGATTCCACTAAAGGCAAAGTTCAATTCGAACAAAAGCCCAACACTATATGTTATAATTGCAAAGGCATTGACAAAAATGTAAAGGCAATTAACATATAAAGAAAATGAGCGAACATGAGAAAGACATTCCATTAATCAAAAGGCATTGAGCCTCAAAAATAGTACAATGATTCAAGAAGTCAAGTACTACAAAAAGGAACGAACAACTATTACAGAGAAGAAGAAAAGGAAAAAGCAAAGTCCTAAGAACTATTGTTGCTCGGCAGGGGGAGGATCTTGAGCCTGCTCGGCGGGAGGTTCGACAATCATATCTCGAGCCAAGTCTTCGGCAGCCTTATCCTCAGCCTCTTTAGCACTCTGCTCGATAGCGGCGGCCACCTCTTCCTCTTGTTCGCCTTCATCAACTGGAGGAGGAGGATGAGTGATGGAAATACTGGGGTCAAGTTTGTCAAGTTTAACCCCTAGCACAGCCAAATCCGCTAACTGAATTTCA
Source organism: Ballota nigra (assembly GCA_947034835.1). Taxonomy (NCBI): domain Eukaryota; kingdom Viridiplantae; phylum Streptophyta; class Magnoliopsida; order Lamiales; family Lamiaceae; genus Ballota; species Ballota nigra. The sequence goes on along the minus strand of OX344721.1, from coordinate 120,171,258 downwards.
ATATTGTTCGGCGGTGGATAGTTCTCCATGAATTCATTCAAGTCCTTGCTCATTTCCTCCACCAGATCCTTGAAGTCATAAGCATCGGCCGTGCGAATACTGTCCGCATAGGCGCAGATATATCCAAGGTTGGAAATGGGAGCAGTTCGAGCCTGAACTTCCTCTTCAAGTTGCTCGCGCGTAAAGAGGTTGGCTTCCGTCTCCCGAAGACGAGCAATCTCTGCTTTCAGTTCGGCGTTTTCTTGTTCAGCTGCGGACAACTTTTTCTCCCCCTCGCCGAGCAAGGCCTCCTTATCCTTGAGTAGGGCCTCCTTGCCCTTCAGCTCTTTGGACAGGCCTTGAATTTCTTCAAGGCGCTTGTGCTCAGCATCAATATAAACATTGATCTGGTTGTTGAGGCGAGCAATCTTAGCCTCGTATTGGCCGACCAGGCCATCCTTCTCTTCAGTAAGCTGCCGAGCAGTGCTGGCATAATGGCGAGCAGACTCTTCTTGCTCGGCAACTTGGGCAATGGCCTTTTGGGCTGTGACGAGGCCGTTGGCAACGAGCATCATTGAGAGGTGGAGATTGTCCACCAGCCCCTGTTGAAGGATGGCTTTGTCCAAGGGACACGTCCAGGCTCGGGCGACCAACTCCGTCGCCTTGCGAACATGCTCGCCAGGGATCTCCCTTATGTTAACGGGAGTCTTCGAGCAAGCGTACTGATGTACAACACTTGCTCGACCAGGATAATCGTCAGCACGATATCTGCGAACAAGAAAGGAAAGGATACTTAAAAAAAAAAAATAGAAGATGATGATGGAACTTGCTCGGCAGAAGCTAATGTGGACTTACTCCTTAAATTTTCACTCATCCCAACCCAGATGGGTGAGATCCTCAGGCCCGCGGCCAGAGGTAGAATCCTTGCTCGCTTTTCCTGTTCTTTCTACAGGCTCAATAGAGCGACGAACAGCATCCCCCTCTTGGCGAGCATGACTGTGGCCCACCTTCTCCTTCCCTTTGCCACCATCGGCAACATCTTGGGCCAGCGGAGTCCCGTCCGCCTTCTTTAAGCGTTTCCCCCCTTGAGGAGGAGAAATCGGGGGAACTGGCCGAGCATGGCCGGAGGGTGCCGCAGACCGAGGAACTTTGGCTCCTTCAGCCTTGTTCGTCATTCCCAGTACTTTGGAAGGCGGATCACCCTTCCTTTTTCGGCCTTTCGGAGGCGCCATCTCAAAAACTCTATGTTCGAGGAGAGCAAAACAAGGTGGAACAGCAACAGTGACTTGCTCGACTAAAAAAAAAATTAAAAAAAAATGAGTTAGACGAGCAAGTTATAGAAGTCAAATGATGAGAAAAATTGGTTTTTGGAGTTAGAAATTTTTTATATACCAGGGGGCACTTCAATCTGTGCTTCCAAGTGATGGGGATAAGTAAGCAAACGAGCAGCTCTTTGACGCTTCTCGTCGCTTAGGTATTGGATGGTCCTGTCCGCTCTGTTGCGCAAGCCGACCAAACAAGAGGTGAACAGAAATTCGTCCCCGATCTCTTCTCCTTCCGAGTTCCACTTTAGCAATCGAGGACCTGCGAGCAAACAATAAAAGTTAAATTAGAACAACACATTTCGAAGGCGAGCAAAGATAAACTTACGCTTAATTATTCCGTAAGCTGCGGGAGAGTTTATTCGCCCAATGCCACCATGTGGACCAGAAGATGCTCGCCAATCACCCCCTATGAAGAAAAAGTGTTGTTTCCAATCTCTGATCTTGTTCGGCACCCCTTCTACCATCTTAAGTCCAGTCCTGGCCTTGAGGTAGTAATAGCCTTCTTCACCAATGGGACATCTGGTGATCGTCATGAGATAGTTGATTTCCTCCGCAGTAAGGCGATCAACATATCCCTCTAGGGCAAATAAACCCATGGCACCGAGCAGATTCATCCACCCTATTGGTGTGATCTGTGTAATAGCAAGATTGGTCGCCTCGAGGAAGCGCCCAACAACTGGGGGTAAAGGCAACTTTAGACCAGCGATCAGGGTGTCAATGTTGATCGCGGTGCATCCGGGAGGTGGGCGATCAGCTCTCTCTCTCTCTTCCGGGGAGCCCACATGTGAATATCATAAGGAATCTTGTAGGTCTCCCGGATTGAGTCCAACTCATCCTCGCGAACAACACTCTTGATCTTACTCGCCTGAAAGTCAGTTTTTATTAAGTCCATTATTTGTCTATGTGGGCTAGCAAAACTGTTCGCATACTCCTCAACATATGCTCGCCATTCGAAGGGTCGAGCAACTCCTACTGGGATTTCATTCTCCAACATTTTGGGGGATGGGAATTCAATACTCTTTAAGAACTCGGGAGTGAGTTCGTCAAAAAACGGATCTTCCTCGGATTCAGAGCCGGACGAGGAACTTTCCTCCGACCTGCTCGCGATAGCAACCAACTCCCTCCCGGATCTCACTGACGGGCGAGCACCAGTATCTTCCACCGATCGAACAACCGAGTCCACGTGGGGGTTCGATGCCGAGGAAATCTCAAAAGGAGGTTGATCTTGATGTGCCACAACGGGAAAGAGGGGATCAAGGGTTTCCTCAGATTTGTTGCTCGAATGTGAAGACATGGAAGAAAGATAGAAGAACGCAGACGGCGGTGACACCACTTGCAGACGGCGGCGATTCCCAAAGAAGACGATGACGCAAATTTCCACACGGCGGCGATGGGAATTTTCGAGGACAAAAAGAAAAAAGGAGGAGAGACAAGAGGGTAACTACCTTGCTTCGGAGATTTGAGGCCAAACACTGGAAGAACAGACGCCGGAGAAGCTTGGAATCGCCGGAGAAGGAAGAATCACCGGAGCACTGTAGCAAGAGAGGAAGAAGTGGGAAATATTTGTTTCCCCCTTCTATTTATACCCCAAGCAAAAAACGGGGCACAAAGCGTAATTTCCAACAAAATACGGGCCAAATTGAAAGAAAACGGGGTAATTTCCGAGCAAGTATAAAAATCGAAGGGCCTACATGCAAATATAGGGGCGCGTGGCCTCGGGATTGCTCGCGCGTAGGCGGCGCACAGCCATGCCGCCCACGTCATCTTCGTACAACCCCCAGACCTTGGGGAGACGAAACGACAGACTATATGTTGCTCGCCCAAGCCAATGATGTTCGCCCCAACCCTCATCATTTTGATATCCTAACTATAGTTGCTCGCCACAAAGTTGCTCGTCTGGGGCAACATATAGCCAGGATAGGGGGCAATTGTTGATAGGCGAACATAAGTTAATAAATGGCGAACAAGGATTAAAGCTACATCAAGGATTATGAAGAGCCAACCTCAAATCAAGGGTGATCAACAAAGAAAATCAAGTTGGGGTGCATCTACCAATCTGAGAGGTGTATAAAGTGACGAACAACTCCCCCGACGAACAACTAATAGGCGAACAGGTTTTAAGACCCGAGACCAAGGATGAGCCAATCGTGGAGTCACCAATGACGAACAACTTGGTCAAAATATGATACAACAATCAGCCAAAGAGGTGTGCACATGAACAAAGGACTAAGATCCCAAAGCCAAGCTGAACGAAGTCATAAGGCGAACAACTTCCAAAGTACAACCTCAAGAGGCGAACAACTTTCAGTTGAAGAGTTATCAAGATCAGTCATGCCGACCTAGGCGAACAACAATGAGTCCGAGATAAGGCCCAAAAGAAGACTTTGCAACTAAGATTCAGCTTAGATAAGGTCAAACTAAGGTCAAAGGACACATGTCAGGCATGCAAGCTAGGGAGACCAAGAGTCAGTAGCACCTCATGCTTGTCAGCCTCTATAAATAGTTGTTCTCCAGCTTATTTATATAATTTTTGAATTTCAGACAAAAATACACACATAAACACACCCTAACCTACACATACACGAAATAAGTCCAACTTTAAATTCGATAAATTTACACCCCGATTTACCATTTACGGTGGTATTCAATCACACGATATTGATTGGTGACGTAAAAACGGATTAAAACAGCCACTAATCCTTGCGATTAGATTCGTTCACCAACACTTGACTGGCCATTATGTAAGAGTCATTTATGTATCCCACATTCTTCAAATCAACGCGTACGAACCCAGAAGATTCAACTTGGACCCTATTTAGGATCCTCACCCAACTACAATCGAAAATTGGCTCACGGTGACCAACATAGTCGAGTTCCCAAATGTTGACAATCTGTCCAAAGTAAGTGGTATTCGACTGATTCCATGCAGTTGCAGTAATAGACACCCCACTACTCTACATTGTACTTGTGGCATCATGATCTCTGGTATAAAACGTGTATCCATTAATAAGGTAACACTTGTATGAATACACATGCCTATCAGGCAATCTGGATAACCACTTAACTCTTTCTTTCACTGATTCTTTATTCTCTGACAACATATTTGCAACATAATCATTGAACCAGTCAACAAATGTGCGATTGTGCTCAGCTTCAACCCATGATCTAGCTCTGGTGGGAAATGACTCAGAAAGTTCCTGCATGTGCACGTCAATAAAAGGAAGCACGTCGACCGTATTGTGAAGTACACACAAGTGCATCTGTGTTAGCTCATCCATACTAACGTATACAGGTTGGCCACCGGTAATGCCTTCACCATCCATCCTATTGGTGTATCGGGTACTTGGAAGTCTAATTGCATCGACATTCGGAATAAATTCAGACCAGTACTCGACTGCTTCTTCTACTAAATAACGTTCTGCAATGCATCCTTCCGGCCTGAACATATTCATCACATACCCTTTCAACACTTTCATATATCTCTCTACACCGTACATCCATCGCATACGAGCAGGACCACACATCCTTGTCTCGTGTACCAAATGAACGGTTAGGTGAATCATTATATCAAAAAATAAAGGAGAAAAATACATTTCAAGCTCACAAAGCGTCCCCACAATCAGTCTCTGAAAACCAAGCAATTTTCTAGGATCAATAACCTTGCCACTCATTGCCTTGAAGAACCAACAAAGCTTTGTTATGGTTATGCGCACATTTTCAGGCAAGATAGAACGTATTGCAATGGGCAAGAAATTCTCCATGATGACATGATAGTCATGCGATTTCAGATTCATCAACTTCATGTCATCATCTGAAACAAGTCTCTGTATGTTGGAGGAATAACCCTCTGGTACTTTCACATCCTTTAGTGTTTGAAGAAGAATTTTTCTCTCACTCTTGGACAAGGTGTGTGCAGCAGGAGGTAATTTCGGTGGTTTTCCTTCTTCATACACAGGTGCCAGTTCTGCTCTTATACCCATATCAACCATATCCATTCTTGCATTGTACCCATCCTTGGACTTGTTATCAGTCAGCAGAGTATTGAGCAAACTAGCACAAACATTCTTCTCAACGTGCATTAGGTCAATGAAGTGTCTAACATACAACTCTTTCCAATAGGGCAATTGAAAGAAAATTGATTCCTTCTTCCAGCCTCTAGTTGGGAGACTCTTTGCAAAGTATTTTCCGTATTGTGTGTTGACATTCTTCATCTCGTTCAGAACATTTGTACCTGACAATAAACGTGGTGCTCCACGTTCCTCGATTGTACCATCGAATGCATCGGCCATTCTTCTGTACTCATGTGTTGGCTCCAACCATCTTATATGCCCCATATAAACAGTCTTCCTACAATGACATAAACGAATGTGATCTGTGTTCGTGGTACAACAAGGACATGCATCGGCCCCCTTCACACTATATCCAGATACATTCCCATAAGCGGGGAAGTCATTGATAGTTCCAAACAACATGGCCTTCAACTTGAAATTCTCTTTTATATAAGCATCATACACATCGACGCCCTCATCCCACTCAAAGGAGCCAGATATACAACTATGTCGTTACCAGGTTGTTTGGGTCTGATATCAATATAGACAACATCATGTAAGTGCGCTTCATGCACAACTCCGGTGAAAGATTATAAACCATCAGAATTACTGGCCATGTACTGTGGTTGGTACTTTGGATACCGAACGGATTCATTCCGTCAGTTGAGAGTGCAAGACGCAAGTGTCGTGGCTCGTCACCAAATTCTGGATGTCTGGCATCAAATGTCTTCTACTGGGGTGAATCAGCAGGGTGTCTTAGCATTCCATCATCGATCCTATCATCATGATGCCAAGTCAAATTTCTAGCATCCACATCGCTACTATACATTCTCCTGAATCTTGGTATTATTGGGAAGTACCACATCACCTTCGTTGGAGATTTATTTTTCAAATACCTCTTCTTCCCACACTTGGGGCATTCATCGAGGTCTCCATACTCCTTCCGAAATAAGACACAATCACCCGGGCAAGCATGAATTTTCTGATGTGTTAACCCGATGGACTTAAGCATTTGCTTAGCCTCATATGCTTTCGTAGGCAGTACATTTCCATCGGGCAATAGACCACTAATTGCTTCCAGCATACTTGAGAAGCACACATCGGATAACTCGTGTGCTGCTTTTAGGTTGAACAATATCAACACAGCTGACACTTTTGTTGCCTTCTTACACCCGGGCCAAAGGGGTAAACCTGCGTCATCCCTTAATTTTTCTGACATATAAGGGTGATCTCGCAGATTTGTGTCATCCCCACAAGATGTATCAACATTCGGTACATCTCCGAAACTATCCTCATCCACTGTATCTTCAAACCTAAAATCAGTTCTTATGTTGCTTGAGCTACATCCATCTCTTCTCTCACCATGAAATGTCCAAACGGTATATGTTTTATCAATACCGTGACACATCAAGTGGTCAAACAAACTTTCTCGACCACTAACAGTTTTTCCATTCATACATTTCCAACACGGACATATAATGTATCGATGGTCGGTGCAGTGTCTAATTGCATGATTACAAAACTCTTCCACCCCATTCCTATACTCATCTGATAATCTATCTGCCCGAACCCACTTTCGATCCATATAGAACTAGAGATGCCTATATAGATTAACCGAAAAGCACACGTGTTGAGTCTAACATATTAATCCTAACATGCACCCTAAAACAATTTCATCTAAAATTTCAACATATAAATCCTAATATGCATTCTAACAATTTCATCTAAAAATATTCCTCAAGCCTTCAATATTTCTCATCTATAAACCTTTTGAAATAAATTCTAACATTTTAATACTAATTAACATGCACCCTAAAACAATTTCATCTAAAATTTCAACATATGAATCCTAACATGCATTCTAACAATTTCATATAAAAATATTCCTAAAGCCTTCAATATTTCCCATCTATAAACCTCTTGAAATAAATTCTAACATTTTAATAATAATTAACATGCACCCTAAAATAATTTCATCTAAAATTCTAACATATGAATCATATAACATGCATTCTAAAAATTTCATTTAAAATTATTCCTAAAGCCTTCAATATTTCCCATCTATAAATCTCTTGAAACAAATTCTAACATTTTAATACTAATTAACATGCACACTAAAACAATTTCATCTAAAATTCTAACATATATCCTAACATGCATTCTAACAATTCCATTTAAATTATTCCTAAAGCCTTCAATATTTCTCATCTATAAACCTCTTGAAATAAAGTCTAACATTTTAATACTAATTAACATATATACATCTTAAATTCTAAAAAATTATAATATGTCCATCTAAAATTCTAACAAATTTCATCTAAAATAATTTTAACATATTAAACCTAACTTGCAACAATTTCATCTAAAATTAATTCAAAAGCCTTCAATTAACCAATGTTTCAACAATAACATACATATATATATATATATATACATATTCATATATATATATATATATATATATATATATATACATATATATACATATTCATATACATTACATTTTCATATATATACATATTCATATATATACTCATATATATACATACATATATATTTTAATACATTTTAAATACATATTATATACATACCTGGAGGAGGCGGCAGAGAGGGCGGTGGTGGAGGGGCGGCGGCGGTGCAATGTCGCGTCGGGGGAAGCCGAGCGGCAGACTAGCAGCGGCGGAGAGAGCGGCGGTGGCTGGGCGGCGGAGAGAGCGGCGGTGGCTGGGCGGCGTCACGGCGGTGGGGTGGGGGAGGAAGCTCGTTCGCGGCGGTGGGGGTGGGGGGACCAGCGAGGTCTGTGTGGTGGGGGAGGAAAAATTACGCGTCTGTTTAGGTTTATTTCGTGGTCAAATGAGGGTAAATGGGGTCAAACTCTTAGAGAACCGTTAAAAACCGCTATGCAAGTAAATATCTAAAAGAGCGGTTAAAAACCGTTTTCCAAGTTCCACTTGAAAAGCGGTTTAAAACCGCTCTGTAAGTCCTCTCTTAGACAGCGGTTTTTAACCGCTTTCTTGCACCTCCAATCTTACACAGCGGTTTTTAACCGCTCTCTTAGACTAAACCTAGGACAACGGTTAATAACCGCTGTCTTAGCCTTTTTTTTAAATATAATTATGTAAAACCGCTCTCCATGCTTTGTTTTGGAGAGCGGTTTTTTTAATAGTTCTCCAAGTACAGTTCTCCAAGTCCAAATGTGTAGTAGTGTTATCTGTCCATTAAAAGTATGTTCACTTAAGTTATTTGTCCGTCCACAAAAAATATGCACTTTTCTTTTATGAAAAATATCTCTTTATATTACACTCACTAACAATTACTTTATTCATAAGTAGATCCAATAATATTTTCATTTTATCTATTTTATCTTAAAATTCTGTCTTTTACAGAGGAACTAATATTTAACCCACCACTAACATACTCATTTTTAAGTAAAAATGTGTATTTATTACCATATTCCGGGAAGGAGGGCGTATATAATATTTGAATAAATTTTAGTGTTTCATATTTTTATATTTGACGGAAATGATCACATGTCCACCGGTGGACATAATATTATATACCCATCGCGAATGTATTAACGATATATAAGCAGGGGGCCCACTATTATTTTAATTAATTATTTATATCTACTTATGTGTCATTAACACATTCACAGTGGATATGTAATATTATGACCACCGGTAGGCGTGTGATTATTTCCGTTATATTCGAAAAAATTTCAGTGGGTCATATTTTGCCAAAATCTTGAGAAGTGCGGATCATACGAGGCCAAACCGTTCGAGACCGGCCATGTATCATATAGTATCAAGTTCTCAACGCGTCACACGTGCAAGCCACGTGACAAGAACTATTCCACCTGGCAACCACTTCATTGTTCGTTTCGTTCCCCCCTTCTCCCCCTCTCACGCATACAGAGACACGCAGATGATACATACAGATGAGCCTTATGAGTGCGACGCTTCTACGTGATTGTCCACATTCACGCTGATCAAATCAAAGGTTTTTGGTTCTCCAATTCTTATTAACTAATTTGACTTCAATCGCCCCAAACAATCCATCGATCCAGTTGCAGTTATCGAGAATTGCTCAAATTATGGTGAAGAAACGGGTCCCGGACTGGCTCAACAGCTCCATGTGGTCCACTCCTCAACCCCCGCCCTCGCCGCCTTCGAACGACGCCGCTAAGCCGCCACTCGCTCCAATTGTCGAACCACCGCCGCCGGTGCCCCCGCTGGAACCTCCGAGGACTTCATTTCACGCTACGAGTACCGCGAAAACGGAAATCAAGGATCCGTTGAGTGGCAATTATGGTAGTAATAGTAGTGTTTGCCACAGCGATGAGGAAAACGGAAATTCTTCAGCCAACTCTACGGCATCAGCCGTCGGTGCGGCTGCGTCTGTGGTTCCGGTCACGGCGCCTCCTGCTGCTGAAATTATCTCTAAGCAGGCTCAGCTTTTACAAGAGGTTTTCAAAATTTCTCTCTGTCTCTTACACACGGACTCACATGCTTCATTCTTCAAGTGATACATTTCGTATGAACAATGCAACCTAGAGTAGAAACTTAAACCATGCCATAATTGGCCTTACATAGCTCTCTTTTTGCATAGGGTTGCCCTTTGATGTAGAAGTGGCTGACTACTGAATTGGAACCCCATAATTTTGTTTATAGTTGTCCTCTATGGCTCTATCCATCTAGCAATTGGCAATATTTGTTTTCATCAATTTCTATGTGGGCTGAACTCACAAATGGGTAAAGTTATGTGCAAATTGTGTGCTGTCCCAAGCATATGGCTGCATTTGATATGCCAATACGGCAATACCAGTCCTCATTGATTATGGCACATGCTTAGTCAGGTTGGATTGGGGGGAGTATTCCTTTCCCTATCATCTCTACAAAAGTATTGGATTTGCATTAGAATTCAGTAGATGTTTTCTGACGCTCAAGTTGTTGGTGGAGATATTAAGATGTTGGCCTGACAAGGAGACACTGAGGATTCATGACCATGACCTGAGGATCTACCATTACTTATTTCTATAAAACGGCATTCCTGCCAAGTATTCACCTTATGTCAAGAGATCTCTGTCCAAATATTTTTCTATATTTGAACACTGACTGTAGGGATTAGCACTGATATTCTTCTATGCCTTCGGGGTGCAAGTGAATATACCTTTCTTGATATATTGGTTAGCCAACTTATCTTAAGTATATTGGACATGTTATGGAGACTCAGCCTCTCTTCATTTCCTTGCAAATCACAATGTATATCGAGCAAATGTTGTATTAATGAGTGACACACGTCATGACTTGACAACACAGGAGGTCTTGTCCTTCCTGAAAAAGTGTAGGAAGCAACACAGTGTTTAGTGGTGCTATAACTCTGCTCTTTCTTTTCCTTATATTTCTGTTATTATTCTCATCCTTTTCAAGTTTTGGTAGCTTCCATGCATTTTTTTGGTGAACGTGTGTTTGTTAATTTGTGTCTTCATAACTTCAGCTGTCAAGGAAAGTTATGAATATGGGTGAATTGAGGAGGTTAGCTTCAGAAGGCTTGCCTGATGGATCTGGAATTCGTGCAGTTGTTTGGAAGGTATGATCTGTAAGTTAAAATGCTCTTGATCTCTTTACTGTGGGAAGATGACGTTGTTTCATGTTTGAAGTTTATTCTGATAATTTATTGATATTCGTGTATGCCTAGTTTTTCTTTGGGGGAATGGGAGCGGTCTATAGTTGGAATTTCATCGAAAGGTTTTTATCTGGTGCTTAAGTATTGTTTTCACCAATTACTACGAGTTGAGCATTCAAGATAAGGGCATTTGTGCCATTTATTATTATTAAATAATTAAACAATGCACTTGTTTAAGTTCACATTACGTTTCATGATGTGAGACATATAATTCGCACCGGAAAAAAAATACAAAATATGACGACTACACAGTGTTTCACTGTGATACATAGTGGTTATAATATTTGAAGTTTATGTTCAAACAGATAGCTTTTTTTGGGACCAGGAATTTTAAGCTTGGGTACCCTTTTTTTCACCTGGGGAAAAGGGGAGGGGTTAAGCTTGGCTACCTTTTTTTGTCACCTGGGGGGGAGGGTTAAGCTTGGGTACCTTAGCCAAGTAGTGAAAGAATGGTAACATCATGATATTTCCGAATTTAAATGAACTTTTTGTAATGGTGAGATATAGTATACATTTAATAGGATTTTGTTTGCATCATTTCAGTGCAAACATTTGAAAGAAACTTTACTTCAAAGATGGGAAAGAAACACTCTATATGTCTGCAGTCTTACTTAATAGTCAATCCAATTATTAACCAGGTGGCTTAGCCCACCTGGCCACCGGGTTCCTCACTCTAGTGAGTGACCTGGGTTCGATTCCCTTTGGGAACGAATTGGGAGGGAGTTATAAGGTAGGCTTGGAGATTTCTAGGAGTGTATGGAGACTTGGTGAACTAATCTAACTACTAACAACTAACATTTACCGATCAAAAAAAAAAAAATAGTCAATCCAATTATTAATCCCATAATGTGTATCATAGAGATTCTTATGATTCGTCTATTCTTCATTGACGATCCCTGTTTTCTGCTGCATGTTATGCATGCTTAATAAGATTGATCAATAGAGGAGGTTTTTAAGTTAGGAAAATATCAAGGCTTCTTGTTGAAGTTGGACAAATGTAGCATTCTCCTTTTCTTTACAAAAATTATAATAACAAGTTTGTGAGCAAGGACAAAAGTAGAAGAAAGTTTGATTCTTCTTCTTTCTTTTTCTATGTTTAAATGGTAAAAACTTGTGTGAGATGGTCTCATGGTGAGACAGTTCACAAACTAACAAAAATTAATGCCCATCCTTCCAAAGTGTTAAAGCATCATTCCCAAATTATACTCCGTCTCACGCAAGACCTACTCTTTTTATGGTTACGCTTGAATTAGAACTTGGATATAGCTGGAATATGACTTTACCTCGGAACTTTTTCCAGCTATTGTTGGGGTATCTGCCTGCTGATCGCTCTCTTTGGCCGTCAGAGTTGGCCAAGAAACGGTCTCAATATAAGCATTTCAAGGAGGAGTTGATGATCAATCCGGTAAGTTCCTAATTTTTGTTGGCTATTATCATAACATGCTAATTTTTTACTCCTTGTAGCGACCGTTAAGCTGAAAAAATTAAAGAAATCAGGGGATATCGCCCATATAACTCATTAATTACAGATGAAAATAAGAGACGAGCAAATCATGAGAAAATGCAAACAAAAAGGCTGGCTGATATTTTGGTTTCTGAATCGCATAACAAATTATGAAACTTTGTAGTTTTATCTTCTTTGGTTGGGTGAAATTCCTGTACTAGATTATGGAGGATGAATTGAATATATAATTCTGGTTGCTAATGAATTCCGTTAGGAATTTGATACTTTGAGAGTTTGAGTATATGATGCCATTTGAACTTGGACTCTGAAAAGACGCTAGACGTTTGAATGAATCCTTTAACACCACCTAGATCTCAAGCCATTCAAGCCTTCAATTCTTGTTGTTACCTCTAAGAAATCTTGCTGCTGGTGAATGTTGTGATAATCTGTGTGGCAGAACCTACATGTGATTATTTGATGCCTTCTCTCTCGAGTCTTACGCTAAATAATGCAGCCTTGCTGTTTAGTCTACTAATAACAGAATGCCACCACAATGGGTCAGAATTAATGTCTTGGAATTTTGTTAACAATTGAAACTAGTCATCAATGACATGTTGTTTTGTGCTGGTGAATTGCTCTAACACATCTTTAAGTTTTTTTGGCATTTTCTGAATGTTTCCATGGCTAGTCAGTCAGATATTACGAGGAGGCTGGAAAAGGCAAGTCTTGAGAAAAATGAACTAGATGATGGCAGTCAGGGTTTCCTCTCAAGATCAGAGATAAGTCATGAAGAGCACCCCTTAAGTCTTGGGAAGAGTAGTATATGGAATCAATTCTTTCAGGTACTTGCTATTTCTTTCTATACATATACTCAATGTGTGCAGATAGATATGCTATGCCACTAAGGCCCAGTGTTCAGTGATGCCCATTATATATTGAACTTAAAGTTGTTGCTCTCGCTTAATACTGTGACTGCAATGCAGTCACCTATGTCAAGATCCATCCTTGATCATTTGACTCAATCTATACTGTCCAGGATGCCGAGATCATTGAACAAATTGACAGAGATGTCAAACGTACTCATCCAGACTTGCACTTTTTCTCAGGGGACTCGACTTTTGCTAAATCCAACCAAGTGGGTCCAACTTCCACTCTCTCTCTCGTTGTTGGTGTTGCATATTTGTGATGTATTTCACTTTCCCATTATCTTGCTTTCAGGAGGCTTTGAGGAATATATTAATTGTGTTTGCAAAACTGAATCCGGGAATAAGATATGTTCAAGGGATGAATGAAATGTTAGCACCTATATTCTATGTGTTCAGAAGTGACCCTAATGAAGAAAATGCGGTAAGTTGTGTTTGTTGGTCTCTATTTCCTGTTACAGTGAAGTGTTGGTGAATAACATAGTAATTCTTCCTGTTTAAGTTCATCGAAATTTCTGGCTTTTTTTAAAAGGCAAATAATCTCCCTAGATCTCTCATGCTACTTGGTATCAACAGATTTCAACAGAAAAATTCGGGGTCTTTCCATTTAAGAGGATAAGGTTTGAGCATTATCTATAGATATCCACTGATCGAATGACTCACCTATTTACAACCTTGCTCTTTCCCCTAAACACCAAGCACCATATTATAAATTTTCCAAAAAGACTGAAAACTGAAACTCCAGCCCAACTTTAACTGATCAATTAAATACTCCTATTTCCAAATATAATAAATATCAACTTATTGACCTTGAGTATCGCTTCTCCCACTTTTTCCTTAGGAGTAGCTGGCCCACTCTTACTTTCACAAGCTAATATTGGGGCTGGGTTACTGGATCGCTCCCCTACTTCCATTTGAAGTATAAAACACCCCTATTCTCTGCAAGCTATATTTGGGCTCATAGGGCCTCTCTGTCTTGATAAAACTTTTCTGTTGAGTTTTTACCTTTTATGTTAAGCTTGTAGCTGTCTATTGGGCAATGCCCATGTGAACTAAGGTATTTTCCTTTTGCAAGTTCTGCAGGCTTCTGCTGAAGCAGATACGTTCTTCTGTTTTGTGGAGTTGATAAGTGGATTTCGGGATAATTTTGTTCAACAGCTCGATAACAGTGTTGTGGGAATTCGTGCGACCATTACAAGATTATCCCAGCTTCTAAAAGAGCACGATGAAGAACTTTGGCGTCATCTTGAGATGACAACAAAAGTAAGAAACTATGTATTGTTCCTGTTTACTCTCTGCATCTTGTATGCTCTTGTTGCAACACTGAACGTTGTGAACTACATGTGAGAATTTTTTTAAAATGGCTATTCAATGTTGGTACCCGATGATTTCCTTATCAAGGCAAACCATATACTCAAGTGTATTGCTTTGTGACTTTGTATACAATGGGAGCTGTCATGCTACTAGGACAAAATCATCAAAGGCTTTATTGGACAACTAAAACATTTGAAGACTAGCTGTTATTATTTTTGGTATTTAGTAAATGAGACTTGAAATTTCCAATTATTGAATCCAATTTGAGTGTTATGTGAATGGGTATTGTATTCATTGAGAAAAAAAGAAGAAGATGGGGTGGCTAATGGTAAGAATTCCTTGTGGAAAATGAAGTTGTATTGCATATCTACTATCTTAATTGAGACATAACACCTATGAAGTGTTGTTCTATTAATTAATTTTTAATATACTGGTACCAAGAGAGTGGCGATCATCATGTGGAAGGAATCCTTAGCAATTGAAATTACTTGAGAAACTAAGTACTTGTTTACACAACCAATTAGGTATTAGTAGCAATAGGTGAATTAACAATTAGATAGAAGGCAATCAAGCAGCACTAGGCAACAAAAACTTCCATAATCCCTGCCCAAACCGCTGAGTTCGTATATATTTGCTACATCATCTTATTGACGAGAAGTGGAAGAACCAAATTTCAAATCAATGTTGATGATGATTGGTGATTATGATAATGATGAAAAGTTGACCTTAGACGATTTGCTGCTGTGATTACTTTGCTCCAGTTTCAAAAATACAATAAATTTGTTTCCACTGCCTTTAAATTTGTATTGTATGCCTTGAACATGGTAAACTTCTGAGTATCATCTTCTGAGTATCATCTTAGAATTTCTGAGGTTGATAATCAACTTTAAATTTTGTTGATCGTTTCTAATTTGATGAAATTATTTATATTCTTGCTTTATTGGGAAATCCATGCATTTCTTTTGCATGAATTTGCATGCCCCTCACCCGCTGCTCAAGTGTTAAGCCCCAAGGTTCCCTGAAATTGATGCACTCTAGCCGCTGCAGTAATTTGGTTACTTAGATTGTAACTCAATTCTAGAGGTTCTAACATAGATCGCTGTCCTGTGGGCTATGGTTGTATTTGCAGGTCAATCCCCAGTTTTATGCATTCAGGTGGATCACACTCCTCTTGACCCAAGAGTTCAATTTTCCAGAAAGTCTCTTAATTTGGGACACGCTTTTGAGTGACCCTGATGGTCCTCAGGTAAGTCATTTTTATTATCTCATCTTTGAATTTCTAGGTAAGGAAATATTGCATGCGTACAGAATGTAGCATTTACGTGTACTTTTTCTTCTCTTGTTCTTTAGCTTATCCTGGTACATTACAAGCATCATCATAAGAGAACTCTAATAGTAGTTTTCATCACATACTTCCTTGATTATAATGTTGCATCAAGAGTTCGCTTTTGTGACAACCTTTATCTATTCACGGATGGTACTGCAGCTAATTGCATTACCTTATATGGTGCTTGAGGCCAATACTACAGATCATTGAGTTCTCTTCATTAAAGAATAAATGCACCTTTTTAAAATTGTCATAGTTGTGCTGTGATGGGGAAATCCATATCAACGCGTGATCTAAACAATTCAATAACTACAGAAACTACAGAAACTCCCACCTCCAAATCCATGTTTTGCTTTTTTATACACCCCCCCTATTTCCAGTTATCCATGCTTAATGCTAAAAAATATATGGATTGCAGGAAACACTGCTCCGAGTATGTTGTGCAATGCTAATCATCGTGCGGAAGCGTTTACTTGCTGGTGACTTCACATCCAATCTAAAGTTACTCCAACACTACCCGGCAACAAACATCAGCCACCTCCTCTATGTTGCCAATAAGTTGCGAGGTCACTGAGTTTTTCGACAATTCCCCATGTTATTTTTGGCTGAGATTTTGTTTTCTGTATAAAAAGGTTTAGGATGTAAATGTAATTTGATTGTCGTCCCTTTCTTGGATTTATTTGTTCTTTGTACTTTCATTTTGTAGGGTCTTTAGCTACCGTTGAGATCTTTCTCTTTATAGCGTTATAAGTTGATTTCTGATTTTGTAGCTTGTTTCCATATGAACAAGTTATTTTACTATAAATGTGCATATCTTAGCATACTATAAATTGAACTTCTAGGAAGCATTTTTCACTTGGAAATGACACCACAAACTATTACTTTGGCTTAATTGCGTATAAATCACACCTCGTTTTCATAAATTGAAATTTAATTTCAACCTTTTAATTTTTTAAATAAAACTCTATATTTACAAATTTTGACAATCCGAGTTCATAATTGAGCATATACCTGAAAGGTGTAATCGAAATGTCAAGAGACTGGAGTTTGAAAGGTGTTATAGGAATTGTAGAGAATACAATATGAGCCAGTTGACCCCTTCAATTTACAAATTGAGTTTGTATTGGGTACAATTTATTTAATTCAACTACATTAATTGATACTCTATCTCCTCCTCCATTCTCTCTTTATCTCTCTTCCCTCTCTCTTTTAAAACGTCCCTCTCTCCATAATCTCTCTCTCTCTCATTTGCTGTCGTCGCTGAGGAGAAGACGGTGACTCGCTCTCTCTTTCAAGTATGGAGACGGAGGAGGGCATCGTCGCCGCCGCTGAGGGGAGATGTCGAGAAATAGCCGCCGTGATTCACCACCACCACCACCGTTCCCCACCGCTGAAGGGTGTCGTCGAGCAATGGCCACCGCTGGATCTAGGGTTTTGTTTCGATGACGGCGGATCTAGAGTTTTCGTGGCTTGTTGGGGCTTCGATCCGGAATCGAGACAAAGAAGGGGGTGAGAGGATCTATGGGGTAGAGGTGGAGAAGGAGGGCGCCGCCGCCGCTGCTGAGGAGAAGACCGCCACCACCATCATCGGAAAATTCTACCCAGGTAATTTCAATTTCTCCTTCTTTTCGCTTAATTTCCTCGATTTCTCCTCCAATTTCACTTCTCACGATTTCCCCCCAATTTTTTCACAACAGCATGTCCCTGATGTTGTCTATTTTCCCAGGCGATTGAACGGGGTATTGAAGCTTCGGGTTGTGCTTTTTTTTTTTTAGTTTAGATAGGTAATAGTCTTACTTCAATCCAAAATTTTCCTTGATATGATGGATTAAATCCTTGAGATTCGTATCTGAGGCCTTGAATTTGTTGTTTTCCTTCCATTTGAGGCTCTCCTTCCTTGTATAGTATATTGAATAATATATTTGTTTGTTATATAGTATATTGAATATAACTATGGTATACATAATAACATTTAGTGCACTGAATATAACTATAGTATACATAATAAATGTTACTCCCTCCGTCCACGAGTAAGTTTTCCATTTCTTTTTGTTGAATGATTTAAGAAAGTGTATTTGTTTATTAATATATGGTGGACCACATGTTGACTTTTGAGATAAAGTAATGAATATTGTTAAAAAGTAAAGTGAATGGTGGCATTTTTGGTAATATTGTGTGAGTTTGAAGGTTAAAGTTTATATATAATAGAGTGTTGTTATTTCCATTTATGGAATGAGAAACTTACTCGTGGACGGCCCGAAAAGGAAAGTGAGAAGTTTACTCATGGACGGAGGGAGTATAATATATTGGACATAACTATAGTATAATGAAAAATAGTATAGTATATTAAATATAACTACAGTATAAAGAATAACGGTGTAATATATTAAAAATAACGATGGTGTAGTATACTCAACATATCAATGGTATATAAAGTTACACTATAGTACACTAAAAAATAGTGTAGTATAAAAAATTGATAAAGTTGTTGCAGTTATCAAATCAATGTTAGTGAATAGTGTACCACCAGTGAACTGTTCACGAAATTACATCACACTACAATGTAGTGCTTGAAAAATTAAAATGCAATTATAAATTCTAGGTAATAAAACTCTCTATAGTGTACCTATAGGTAACCACCCAAATTATTTAATAGGAATGCGACAAAAATTTATTTTGCTCTTCGCCTTTGAATATGTTGAATGATTGATTGTCTACATGATAATTACACTACTCGTGTTGTACTCGAGTTTTAGAAAAACTAGATAAAATAAGAGACTG
Source organism: Ballota nigra (assembly GCA_947034835.1). Lineage (NCBI taxonomy): Eukaryota > Viridiplantae > Streptophyta > Magnoliopsida > Lamiales > Lamiaceae > Ballota > Ballota nigra. The sequence continues at coordinate 120,152,431 of OX344721.1, read as the reverse complement.
TAGGTTGTGGCTAGGGGAGAGCAGAATTCGGTTAAAACTAAAAAACCGAGTCGAATTGAACCGAAATATCAATTCGGTTCAGTATCGATTTTAAATTTTAGAAATTCTGGCTTTCGGTTTCGGTCATCTAGGTAAAAGTACCAAAATAACCGTAATCGAAACGAGAGTATCTATTACCTAGACAATATTTATTTTGGTTTGTGTTGTTTATTAATGTTTATTTTGGTTTTGTTGCATTGTTGTTGAATAGACTATGAATGAATTATGAATTTATGAGTATTTTTATATTTCAATGTGGCTGTATCTTTTTTGTTATCTTGGATTTTTTATTGTGTATTATTTGTTTTGGTTGCAATCTATTACTCCATCCGTCCCCTCGTGACACAAATTTTAAGAAAAACTGTTTGTGTTAAAGTTATTAGGTGATGGAGGGAGTAATATATATGAGCTTGGACTTTTAGCAAGTTATAAGTATAAGAAAATATGACCCAATTTAAAAGTCCACTATATTTCGATTTTTCGGTTATTTACGAAACCGAACCAAAATTTTCGATTTCGGTTTGGTTAGTTTTATATATAATTTGGTTTATTTCGGTTATGGAACCAAACCGAGTCATGCTCTGCCCTAGTTGTGGCATGGGGGAATGATTGAGGAGGATAATTATAAGAAAATAGAAAGATAATCAAACGGGATTGTAAGTACCTTACAATATTTAGGAGGAAAAATAATGTTATGGTCTAGTGGCCGATAATTTAATTTTTTTAAAATATTATTTGGTCATTTTTATAAGAATTGAGACTTTGAATTTCATTAAATTGTGTTGTTGTCTAATGATTTAGTAAATTAGATTTTATTAATTTGAAATTTATATTTTAAAATGTAAAAGGTTCATATGGTGTTTTTTTTTTATTTTTTTGCCCCTTAAATTATGTGCTTCGATTAACCAGGTGACTTAGTCCACCTGGCCACTGGATTTCTCACTTTAATTGGAAACGAATTAAGGGAGTTATAAGGTGGTTTGGATAATTCTTAAAGTATTTGAGGGGTTTGGTGAACTACATTCTAACTACTAACAACTAACATTTATCGATAAAAACAAAATTATGTGTTTTGATAAAACATGTGTGAAAAAAATATCAACTTACATTTATTTTATTGTATTACGAAGGACTTTGGATATTTAGAATAAATCTATGTAATATTTAAGTTTGATTGATTCAATTATTTAGATTCTCGATGAATTAGTGTTTTATGCTATTTTTTTTATCATAAAAAACCTAAATTTAGTTCATAAATATTTCTCACTTTGAAAAAATTAAGGATTTGGTTGCGCTGGCCTGTTGGCACGCCGATCCAATTAAAACTAACTGAGTTTGATTGAATCGACCACAAAATCAATCTCGAAATTTCACTATACTAAAAAAATACTAGTACTTTACTTTTAGAACAAGTCTTGTATATGTTATACATGAGGTGTCAATACTTTTGCAAATTTTTATAGTGTTAATATTTTAAAAATATTACATCTCATGTATGAAATCATATCATATAACTTTTTGAATATGAGACAATGAAAATGAGTTTAACTAGGACATTGACCCATTAACACTTTGATAGGGGTAAATGTTAATTTGTGTGGTCTCATACACATTTTTTTATAATTTTATTATCCTAATATCCATGTTTTTCAATCTTAGGATTCGTGATACATCTCTATCGAGTGCTAAGGCAAATTTTTTTATATAGTGTAAATGTGAAATTTGATTGCAAAAATAGGGGTCCTGGAAATTTGTTTACGAAAATAGGGTTGATCGCGCCGGGGAGAGGCGATCAACTGGGTAGATCGCGCTCCCCAGGCGCGATGCATAAAGGGCCCCCTTTTCTACCGTGGATCGCGCCTGAGAGAGGCGGTCAAAAGGGGTAGATCGCGCTCCCCAGGCGCGATCAACACAAACAATGGCCACGTCGTGGATCGCCTCTGGCAAGGGCGATCCTCGACCAACTCTGACACTTCACATGGCAAGATTCCCCAGCCCACGCTCCTCTGCTGCTCACTGCCCCACGCCAGCTGCTCCCTGCCCCACGCCAGCCCACGCCAAGAATGCAATTTTGGCAGTTTCTGTATTGGAATGTGCATATAACTCTTGCCATCAGTACTCTTCCTTCTCTACTTCTCACTTCTGTTCTTCTTCCTCTACTATATGCTCCTCCTCTACTTCTCACTTCTGTTTTTCTTCCTCCTTTATTTTCATCCGAAAATTTTAGTATTTTCATTTCATAATTTTAGTATTCCTCCTTTCATCATTACTTCTTCCTCCTCATAACAGCACCTTTGCACCAAAAAATTTAGTACTCCTTCCAAAATTCATCCATCATTTTAGTATTCCTTCTCCCTCCTTTATTCTGTCCGAATTTTAGCCAAAAATAAAAACACAAGGGCTGCTTCCAAAATACAAACCAATCCCCACAAAAATGTAAGTATTTTGATATTTTTAAATTTTTTGCAGTTTTTTATTTTATTTTAATTTTTTTTTTCTCAATTTGCAGTCTCACATATACACAAAAATAAAAGTTAGTTGGTATTTTGCTATCTACCTGAGGAGTACAGACACTACTATCAAAAGGTAAATTCTTAAAAAAAAATTAATAATATTTTTTGAATTATTTTGCATGCATATATTATCTATTTTTTTAAATAACGGTGCAAAGGAAATATGCTACTAGATGAAAAATCCTTAGTATATATATGTAAATTGAAGTTATTGTACACATAGTATTTATTCTTGGTTCTAAAGAAACAAACAATGTTATTAAATATTTTAATGAATTTGGAGTCAAAGTTGTTATATTTGATTGCTTATGGGTATTGACACATGTATATATGTAATTATATAAACACATATTATATAATATTGTATATATTTTCATGTTTATAAGAAGAGGGGTGATTTTTTTAATTAAACCTTTTGTTTGGGGTAACTAGAATATTTGCAATTTAGTGAGTGGGTCAATAAAATATGTTTACAGTGATAAAATAATTTAAGATAATAAAAATAAACGTTAGTAGTTTAATTTTTATAAATTCTTTTTTAATAATTAAAAATATAAGAAATATATAAATTAATTCTATAATATTTTTAAATACGTATATATGTGCGCAATACTTATTTAATACACATATTCTATATATTTTAATATGTCTACAATTTTTATTAATGAAAATTTATATTATGCCAATTTAAATATTTTTCCATTTAGTGTGAGAATTAAAATTGAATTTATAATATTTTAAAGGATCATGCTATTTATATATGTTTTGACAGTTGGTTGAAGAATAATATTGTTGGTAATTAATGAATAGGGAATTTTCCATACTTAATACTAATATATATGTATTATATATACACGCATCAACATAAAGAATCTTCAAATGAATTTTTGTTGGTTTGTAACCCTTATTTTATGATTGCATAATTATTCTTTTAACATATAAACAATAATTCATTTGAAATTGCAAAATACACCACATATATATAGTTGTTTTAATAATTGGCAAAGTATTATATAAAAATAATTCATGATAAACTTATTACGAAACAATATTAAAATATTAAATAAATTTATTATTATATAATATTATAAATTATGAATTTTTTTTTGCATAAATTAAAAAAAATTACAATGTATGTATATAAATTTTTAACATAAAGTTTTAGTATGTAAATTTAAAAAAAAATATATATATATATATATATATATATATATATATATTAACCGTGCATCGCACGGGAGAAGTTCTAGTTGCTTAGTAATAGTAGATATTTTTTTAAGAAATATTAATGTATATCACTACTTTAAGAAAATATCTAATTAAATAACCATCTTATTTTCATCACACCCGTCTCATAAATTAAACCGTCTCACATGAAAATTTATCAATTCTACTAGTAAATCCTTAATTCCTTAATAAAAAAATTATGTCCAGTAAATTTTTTAATTCCGTAGGCAGATCATTAATTTCTTGTAGTGTACAATCATTATACTTATAAAACTAGGAAACAAACCAGTAATTAAGGAAAGATTGTCACGAGTGCGGGTGCATGAGCGATAAGATACGGGTGCAGGGATACGGAAATTTAAAAAAAAAATGATACGATTTGGCAAGAATACGTCTATTTATATTTATTTTATTATATATAGTACATGTAATAAAATAAAAAAATAGATTTTTTTATCTAAATATGCAACCATTAAATATATTTATGTATATAGTATAATTAGACATTAAAATTTATAAGTGTGTTGTGTTGTTGAAGATATGCCAATCTCTCGCGATATTGGAATCCTTGTGCGCTCTTGTGGAGCTGTTATTGGAACAAGAAGAGTTGACCGTATGCTTGATTTCTATGGTATATTACGTGTGTTGTCTGAGATTACGGGGTTAGATTTGCGAGTGTATTCTTTGAATGTGTCTTGCATAATAAATAATGGGAATGCCTCCTCTAGTTGTCCTATTAGGAACAACAACGACCTTCGATTTTTCTTCCATCCACAAGCGGGGCTCAATTCAGTTGAGCTATTAGTGGAGGTTGAAATGAAGGTGCAGTACCCAGCATCCCATGGTCAGTGGGAGAACCAATACTATCCTTCTGAAGGGTCAGGTCGTGGCGGTGCCAATATGGATAGACCTTCAAACATTGCATACGAGGCCCTGCAAGTGAACCATAATGAGTGGGGTGCTTGGGAAGATGAACCCTACCAACGTTTAGGGTCTAGTCATGCCGGTGGTTCAGATCCTAATATTGGACCTTCTGGTATCACTAAGATAATGGCCCCTATCGGCACCTCCATAGCTGATATAGAAGGTGATCTATATCCAGACTTTACTTGTAATTCTGAACCAAGCGATAATGGTTCTGAGGATGAGGGGCCCTCTGATGAGGATGATACCACTAACAATCCTTGGATGCCAAGTGTTGCTGTACCAAATTCTCTAATGCCAAGAGTGAGACCTCATCCAAATTTGGTTGGAGTGCCATTTTTTGATAGGTCATGTGATGATGTACCTGTTGATTCAGTAGGCGTTCCAAGTGGTAATCTGGGCTACGATGCAGATGATGGAGTTTTGAGGTTAGGAATGATCTTCAAAGACAAAGAGACTGCGATCAATGTCGTGAAGAATTACTCGGTCCAACATGCAAGACGTGAGTACAGAGTCGAAGAGAGCAACTCGAAGTCAATGAAGTTGGTGTGCAAGCAGAACTATGCAAGTGAAAATGACAATTGCTCGACATTGCAACACTGTGAGTGGCATTTGCGCGCCTCATACCGTAAAAGATTTGGTCATTGGGAAATCACTAGGTTGGGACTGCCACATACCTGTCTGATGGATATTGACTCACGCAGTCATTCAAATCTATGTAAAAACTTGCTTGCAGCTGACTTGGAGAGTCTCATACAAGTTGAACCAGCATACGACGTTAAATGTGTCGTGGAGCATGCAGATAAGAAATATAATTACATTATTTCATATCAAAAGGCATGGCAAGCGTTGAAACGTGCTAGAGAGAATGTGTTCGGAACTTGGGGAGTTCATGTCAGTATTTGCCCAAGTATATGAGGGCCTTGCAGAAATACAATCTCGGGACCATTGTGGAGTGGAAGCACAAGGCAACGATTGAGTGGAATGTGCACACGTTGGGCTATGTCTTCTGGGCATTCAAACCATGCATTGAAGCATTCATGCATTGTCGGAAAATACTTTGTGTAGATGGTACTCACCTTTACACTAAGTATAAACACAAATTGTTGATTGCTAATGTTGATGACCTTTTTCGATTGAATATGATTAGTGGCTGTTTTACTTCATGAAGATCATCAAACAAGATCAATGATTATGGGATTTGATTAAGTAATGCTCAAGAAATAATTTTGCAATAGTTTGGACTTGTATTCAATTGTTCTCCCCTTTTTCATGAAAATGAATGGGGTATTTATAGACATACAAAGAGGACATGTGTCACCATCTTGGTGGCTTAACCATTGGATATTTGCCAAGTGTTAGGACACTTGTACAACATCTACACTATTGCTCATTGGATGGATGCCAAGTGTTAAGACACTTGGACCATATCTAGGCTAGTGACTCTTGGAGTTCTCAATGTTATACTTGGTCTTTGGCACTGCTGAGATGCTCTCGACGGTGACCAATTGCTCGCTTGTACGTCTTCATTAGATGTCATGGTCCTTTGCATTCCGAGCTGTTCGCTCCTTGCTTGGGATTGTTTTACAATGTTGCTCGCTCCATTACGAATCTGTTCGCCCAAATTGATCTTGGCTTGAGTTGCTTGCACAGCTGTTCTTTGCAAGGCTGCTCGCCTAAATATCTTGCTTACCATACTAGAGCAGTTCTGCAAAGCTATTCGCTTTACAAAGCTGCTAGCTCCACAAAGCTGTTAGCTTCTTTCCTTTATTATCCTGTTATCAAACTTAATGATAACTGTTTCGTTTATTAATCACTCCATTGTTCGCCCATCAACAATTGCCCCTTAGCTTGGTCTCATGTTGGGCATGGATTGATCAATTGGGACCAAGCTATAATTTCTTTGAAAATTGGGCGAGCAAGAATGAAACATGGATGTCTACATGGGCGAGCATCTGAGCAGTTGGGCGAACAGACGAGCATGAGAGCTCACGCGCGCGACCAGTGGCGAACGCCTTTTCGTGTCGCGACGGTTGGATTCCCAAGGCACGGGATGCGAGGCGTCGCGTCAGTCACGCGCGACCCCCAATTTGCCCATAGGGGCCTACAGAATTTTGGGGAAATTGCATTTTCGCCCCAGCCTCATCCTTATAAATAGGCGTCGACTTCTTCTTCTTTCTTCTTTCTTCTTTCTGAATTTCTTAAATTTTCTCCATTGATAAACGCTTCGAAGCTTTCTTTCTTTGCGATTCTTGTACTGAATCTCCTCTTGTGTCACTTTGATCTTCGTTTTCAAAGGTAATTCGTCTTGTATTTCCTTTAAATTTCGATTCCGTATACTTTTTCTTTTTCTTTCGTATTTCTCGTAACTTCGACTGTAATTCCGGCTGTGAACCGCTGTCGCGCCGCCATTCTGTTGATTTCGTCGCCATCATAACTCCTCCGTCGGCGTCATTATCCGTATACTACCCCATAACTAGCCAAATTCCTCCATCACTTATTTTAAATGGAGTTTTCCCCCTCAAGTTCCTCCCAATCCGGACCCGGGCGAAACCCGGAAAAACGACCCGTAAATATAGCCTCTCCGCGCAGATCTGTTCGCCAAGCGTTGGCGAACAATCCGCGCACGTTATTGGTGGATGAAGGCACGGACTCAGATGCGAGCTCCGTTGTTCGCTCGGTAGAGATGTGCGTCGTTGATCGCTCTGGCGATCAAGAAGAGATTCACCATCTTGCTCGCGAATCCGAAACGTCTTCCGACCTTGGCGAAGATTCTGCAGAAGTGGCCGCAGAGATAGAGGGTTCGATTGATCTTGAGGGCGATCAAGCTGACACTGCTGGCGAGCAGCGAGTTGGCGAGCAGGGAGGTCATTCGCTCACTTGGGAGTTTTTAAGGAAAATCAATTTTCCCATCTCTCAAACTACACCAGAATCTCAAATCCCGGAAGGAATTGTTCATGACAACGAGTGGGCGGACTATTCTGCTCGCTATTCGAAGACTTTTGCCCCCACATCGAGGGTAATTATGAAGGCTCAGGATGGGGACTATGCAGCGAGCAAGGTTGCTAGTGTATGTGTGGAGAGTGATCTGGCGAGCATCCGTGAAACATACAAAATCCCCTACGATATTTTCATGTATGTGCCGAAGAAAGGAGAGACTGCTGATCGCCCCCCTCCTGGCTGTACGGCGATTAACTTGGATGTGTTAAACACGGGTTTTCCACTCCCCGTTCATCCGCTCATTGGCCGCTTCTTATCTGACATGAATCTGGCGATCACTCAAATCACCCCAAATGGTTGGAGTACTCTTCAGGCCTTCATGACTCTTTTTGGTCTTGAGGGCTATAAGAATAAGATAACAACCGCGGAGATCCTTTACGCCTTGACCATTTCCGAGGACGGTGCTGGCTGGTATTACGCTAAGGCGAAGACCGGATTGAAACTCGTCGAAGGTGTTCCCAATAAGATTAAGGGTTGGCATTGCCAATTCTTCTTTATTGGTGGAGATTGGCGAGCAACTGAGGGATTCGCTGGCGGGCAGGCGCGCATCATGTCGCCTGAAGGCTTTGGAAAAATCAAACGTAGGGCTAATTTTGTCTTGCTAATTCATAAGTAGGATTAATTTTAATCCTTTTCGTTGTTTTGCAGGTCCGAGAAATTTGAAGTGGGGGCATCCTGATATCAGCGATGAATACCTCTTCACGTTAGCCATCATTTCTCTTCGCGACGCTGCTAGTCGCGACATAGATCATCTCTTAAAGGCTCATTGTCGCAAACTTGCTGGATTGATTACGAGTCCCCATCATCTCGAAGCTCAGGCTGCTATCCCCGAAGGTAACTTTCTTGCTCGCCTATCTTTCTTGCTCGCCTATTTTTCTTGCTCGCCTAACCCTTGTCTTTTTCTTGATAGATCAACGAGTCACCGTTGCTATCCCGGCTGTGCCTGAATCATATTATCTGCTCGCCAGACGAGTAAAACAGATGGCCGAAGCTTCAAGGAGGAAGATGGACCCTCCCCTTGCCATCATGCGCCTCCGGGCAGGGGAGAACCCCACTGGTCGTCCAGCCGCCGGAGCTGGTCGCCGCAAGCCTGCGGCCAAAACTACCTCCTCTCCGCGGGATGTAAGGAAGGAGAAGAAGAGGGAAAGGGAGAGGGAGAAGAAAAAAGCGCCGCGGGGCGATGATGTTCGCGGCACTCATGGAGATGATCGCGCCTCAAAGCGGTCAAAGAGTGTTGGAGAAGCGAGCAACATTGCTCCAAGATCCCCTGTTTCGAAATCCACCTCGCTGGAAGTAGTGGACGAACAACAAGTGGTCGCCAATTTGGTGACGACTAAGAAAGGGGACAATCCCAAAGATACTTCCTACTTGGGCTGGGATCCCATTAAAATCAAAGAGTGAGTCCCTCGTCCCCGACTTGTTTGTTGTTTACTGCCTAACACCATGTTGCTCGCTTACTAACATTTTATTTTTGTTCGTTAGGTATAACCCAACACTTTACCCTGGCCGAGGGGCAACACTCCACCATCTTTCCGTTGTTAAAAATGCCCCATCTTCGCTTCGCGACATCCCTGATCTTCCTGTTCATCGGGCAGCTGAAATGGTCCCAAGGGCCTGGACAAAATCGGCGAACACTCTTGTTTCTAACCAATCTGCTAGCGATAATGCTCGCCTGATGGCGTACAATGCTAGCCATCAGTTGGTTCAGTCTCAAATGCTGCTCGATCAAATCATGGAGCTCGAGCGAACAAACCGCGATCTGGGCCGTCGCGTGGAGAAGATGGACGAAGAAAAAGTCTCCTCCATCAAAGAGTGCAAGGCCGAGCATGCTAAGGAGCTGGCCTTGATGGAGAGTAAGATGAAGGCCTCCTTGGCCGGCGAGCAGAGTGCCTTGGACAAGGCTCAAAAGATGATGTTGGAGGTTCAAACTTCAGATCTGAGAGCCGAAAGGGCTGAAAAGGAGCGAGCAGACTTAGCTGCTCGCCTGCTAGTTGCCGAGGAGCACATCAAAAGATTGGAGGAGGAGCGCAAGAACATGATCGACTATGAAGTCCATGAGCAGGAAGTGTTGGATAAGACCAACTTTGGGTACATCTGTGCATTTGCTGAATGTTTGAGGTCTGTTCACTTCGCCCACGACCACAATCAAGATATTCGTGGCGCGGTAAAGGCGGACTTCATCGAATATGTCAAGAATTACCCCCCTGCTCCTGGCTCCACCTTGTTCGTCTCTGATCTAGCCGAATTGGGTTTTCCCCTAGAGGTTTTTGGCGAAGAGGTTGATATTGCCGCTCCTACCTATGGCGGCCAGCCTGACCCTGCTCCAGCGACGACCAGCGCGGCGGCCACTGATGAGGTCTTTGAAGGGTTGGCGTCTCTTCCTCTAACTCCATTAGATGGGGCTGGCACAAGTGCCCCATGTTGGTGAACGAATCTAATCGGGAGGATTAGTGGCTGTTTTAATCCGTTTTTACGTCACCAATCAATAACGTGTGATTGATTACCACCGTAAATGGTAAAACGAGTCTTGGGTTAACGAATTCGGGTAAAACGAAGATCGGAATTTAAATTATTTCGTATATGTGTAAGTTTGGGTGTATTTGTGTGTATTTTTAATCTGAAATTCGAAAAATTACATGGATAAGCTGGAGAGCAACTATTTATAGAGACTAGCAAGCATGAGGTGTCTAAGACTCTTGGTCTCCCTAGTCTGCATGCTTGACATGTGTCCCTTTGATCTTATCTAAGCTGAACCTTAGTTACAAAGTTTTCTTTGGTCTTATCTCGGACTCATTGTTGTTCGCCTAGGTCGGCTTAATTGATCTTATTGATTCTCCAACTGAAAGTTGTTCGCCTCTTGAGGTTGTACTTTGGAAGTTGCTCGCCTTATGGCTTTGTTCAGCTTGGCTTTGGGATCTTTGTCCTTTGTTCACTTGTACACACCTCCTTGGCTATTTATTGTATTATATTTTGACCAAGTTGTTCGTCATGGATGACTTCACAGTTGGCTCATTCTTGGTCCCGGGCCTTAATACCTGTTCGCCCATTAGTTGTTCGTCGGGAGAGTTGTTCGTCACTTCATACACCTCCCAGGTTGGTTAATGCGCCCAAATAGTGATTTTATTTGTTTTAGACTTTAATAATTGTTCGCTCCATATTTAGATGATGTTCGCCTATCAACAATTGCCCCCTATCCTGACTAGATGTTGCATCAGACGAATAATTTTGTGGCGAGCAACTGTAGTTAGGATATCGTCTTGGCCAAGATTTGGACGAACAGCATCTCTGTGACGAGCAATGTTGGAATAACCGTTTCGTCTTCCCATGATCTGGGGAGATCACGAAGATGACGCCAGCGCAATGATTGCGCGCCGCACACGCGCGAGCAGCCCCCAAGGCCACGCGCCCCTATAATTGTTTATAGGTCCTTCATCTTCTAGCTTAGCTCGGAATTTACCCCGCCTTCTTCCAGTTGAGCCCCAGAACTTTCGGAAAATTATGCCCTGGACCCCGTTTTTGTTTGGGGTATAAATAGTGGGAAAACTGAAATTTTTCCCACTTTTCCCCCTCTTGCAACAGTGCTCCGGCGAATCCTTCCTTCCTCCGGCGATTCCAAGCTTCTCCGGCATCTATTCTTCCAGTGTTTGGCTTCCCATCCTCGAAACAAGGTAGTTATCCTCTTATTTCTTTTCTTTTCTTTACTTTTTTCTCTCGAAAACGCCATCGCCGCCGTGTGGGTTCGAGCGCCATCGTCTCCTCCGGGATAGTGCCGCCGTCTGCAACTCTTTCTACCGCCGCCTGGATTTTTCTTCCTCTTCTATGTCTTCGCACTCGAGCAACAAGACTGAGGAGACTTTAGACCCACTCTTTCCAGTCGCGATCCCCGTCGACCAACCTCCCTTCGAGATTTCCTCGGCGTCGGATCTTCACGTGGATTCAGTGGTTCGCTCTGTGGAGGACACCGGTGTGGGCCCATCTGGGAGAGAATTAACAGTTGTGGCGAACAACAATCGGGACGAAGGTTCTTCGTCTTCCGCTGAATCTGAAGATCCAGATCTTAACGAGCTCACTCACGAGTTTCTGGAGGGTATCAATTTTCCATCCCCAAGGATGCGGGAAAGTGAGATCCCGGCTGGGGTTGCTCGCCTATTCGAATGGCGAGCATATACTGAAAGGTATGCGAACAGCTTTCCTCGTCCACAAAGACAAATAATGGACAAGGTGAAGACTGATTACCAGGCGAGCAAGATCAAGAGTGTTGTTCGCGAAGATGAACTGGATACTATCCGGAAGGACTATAAGATCCCATATGATATTCATATGTGGACACCTCAGAGGAAGGAAAGAGCTGATCGCCCACCTCCAGGGTGCACGGCGATCAACATCCACACCTTGATTGCTGGGCTGAAGTTACCTCTTCCACCTGTTGTTGGTCGATTCCTAGAGGCGACCAACTTGGCTATCACTCAAATTACCCCAATTGGGTGGATGAACCTTTTAGGCTCTATGTGCCTGTTCGCTTTGGAGGGGTACGTTGATCGGATCACTGCGGAAGAGATCAACTACCTGATGACAATCACAAGTTGCCCCCGAGGAGAAGATGGCTATCACTACCTCAAGGCCAGGACTGGGTTGAAAATGGTGGAAGAGGTGCCGAACAAGATTCGTGATTGGAAACAGCACTTCTTCTGGATTGGGGGTGATTGGCGAGCATCTTCTGGTCCACACGGCGGCCCTGGACGAATAAATTCTCCAGCAGCCTATGGAAAACTGAAACGTAAGTTCAATTCTTGCTCGCCTTTGGACAGTTGTTCTAATTTAACTTTTTTTGTTTGTTCGCAGGCCCTCGTCTACCCAAGTGGAATTCGGAAGAAGAGTTGAGCTCCGAGTTTCTGTTTACATCGTGCCTGGTCGGCCTCCGTAACCGAGCAGATAGAACTATTGACTATCTTTGCCGATCAAGGTGTCAAAAAGCTGCTCGCCTCTTGACCTATCCTCACCACCTGGAGGCTCAAGCTGAGGTGCCCCCAGGTATGAAAATTTCTAACTTCCGGTTTAAATGTTTTGTTCGTCAATGTTTTGTTTAACTTGCTCGCCTAATATTTTTTTTTTTTTTTTTTTTTTTAGCCGAGCAAGTAACAGTTGCCGTCCCTCCAAGCTACGCCATTCTCGAGCAAAGGGTCCTTGAAATGGGGCCACCAAGAGGGAAGAAAAGAAGAGGTGATCCTCCCCAAGCTGTGCTCGCCATGTCGAACAAGCCTGAGGGGGCCAAAGTTCCAAGACCGGCTGCCCCCCCAGTTCAAATTCGGTCTCCTCCCGTCTCCCCACCTCGTGGTGGTAAGCGCCTTAAGAAGGCAGATGGGACCCCACTGGCCGGAGATGTCCCCGGTAAGGGGAAAGAAAAGGTGGGCGAAAGTTATGCTCGCCACGAGGAGGATGTTATAAGGCGTTCTTCTGGGGAGCCCACGGAAAAGTCGGGAAAAGCGAGCAAAGATGTAGGCTCACTCCGTGGCCCAGAAGATCTTACATTCCTAGGATGGGATGATCGGAAGTTTGCCGAGTAAGTATCTATCCTCTCTTGCCGAACAACTTTCATCCATTTTTGTATTTTTCTAAGTATCAATTGCTTTTTGTTTGCAGATACCGTGCCGATGATTATCCCGGCCGAGCAAGTGTTGTACACCAGTATGCTTGCTCGAAGACTCCCGTAAACATAAGGGAGATTCCTGGCGAACATGTTCGCAAGGCGACGGAGTTGGTCGCCCGGGCCTGGATGCGTCCTCTGGACAAGGCCATCCTTCAGCAGGGGCAAATGGACAATCTCCATCTCTCGATGATGCTCGTCGCCAACGGCCTTGTTACTGCTCAGAGGGCAATCACCCAAGTTGCCGAGCAAGAAAAGTCTGCTCGCCAATATGCGAATACTGCTCGGCAGCTTACTGAAGAAAAGGATGGCCTGGTGAGCCAATACGAGGCCAAGATTGCTCGCCTTAACAACCAGATCAATGTTTACATTGATGCTGAGCACAAGCGCCTTGAAGAGATTCAGGCCATGTCCAAAGAGCTAAAGGGTAAAGAGGCCCTGCTTGGGGACAAGGAGGCTTTGCTTGGTGAGGGGGAGAAGAAATTGACGGCGGCCGAACAAAGAATTGTTGAGCTTGAGGCGGAGAATGCTCGTCTCCGGGAGGCAGAAGCCAACCTCTTCACCCGCGAGCAACTTGAAGAGGAGGTTCAAGCTCGTACCGGCCCCATCTCCAACCTTGGATACATTTGTGCCTACGCGGACAGCATCCGTACGGCCGATGCCTATGATTACAAAGAGATGGTGGAGGAGATGAGCAAGGATTTGAACGAGTTCCTTAAGAACTATCCTCCGCCGAACAACGTTACAATCCAGTTGGCGGATCTGGCTGTGCTTGGGGTTAAACTGGATAAACTCGACCCCAGTATCACCATCACTCATCCTCCACCAATTGTTGATGATGGCGAGCAAGGAGATGAGCCGGCTGCCGCGGACGAGCAAATTGCTAAAGAGGCGGAGGATAAGGCAGCTGAAGACCTTGCTCGAGACATGATTGTCGACCCTCCTGCCGAGCAACCTCAAGACCTTCCTCCCGCCGAACAGCAGTAGTCTTAGGACTTAGCTTTTTTCTTTTCTTCTTTGTAATAGTTGTTCGCTCTTTTTGGTAGTACTTGTAATGGCTGCTTCCAGCTTGTACTATTTTTTAGGCTTAATGCCTTTGATTAATGGAACGTCTTTCTTATATTCGCTCATTTTCTTATATATGTTAATTGCCTTTACATTTCTGTCAATGCCTTTACAATTATAACATATAGTGTTGGGCTTTTGTTCGAATTGAACTTTGCCTTTAGTGGAATCAGGGTTTAGCCTTAGGTTCTGTTCATTTTAAAAAACGAACAACCTTTAAGTGGCTTTGGTCCTTAGGTTCTGTTCATTTGTAAAACGAACAACCTTTGAATGGACTTGTACCTCGAGCTTTTGGACTTTTCCTCTTTTGACGAACAACTATTATATTTACATCGCAAAATAATTACAAGTGTTGTAAGACTGTCCATCACTATTATATACAATCTGACGAACAGCTTTAAACACAAACTAAAACTTGCTCGCTTATAATGTTTTTGCCGAGCAACTCTATCTATAAAATCAAAAGAACTAACACCAGACTATACAATGTGCCGAGCAACTTTTGAATCCATTCCTAGGAAAATTTAAAAAATTTGGCAAGTTTTTAGCCTTCCTTAGCCTTCCTTCAGCTCATACGCATCCCTTGCCCCCCAAGACATTTGTTCGCTCAACTTTATTGATAGTACTTCTTTAGATGTACAGCATTCCAGGAGTATTGGGCCGGCTTGCCCTCCAGGTCCTCAATATCGTATACGCCATTGACGTATTTTTCTGTAATTCGATATGGGCCCTCCCAAGTTGGTCCCAATACACCTGGAGGTTGGGCGAGCAACTTTCTTAGAACCAAATCTCTAACTCTGAATTCCCTAACTTTTACATGGGAATTATAGTAACGTTCTGCTCGCTGCTTGTATGTGGCATTTTTTAGCTCGGCATTCAACCTTTTTTCTTCGAGCAAATCCAATTCAGCATTTAGAGCAGAGTTGTTCGCCTGTTCATCAAAGTTGGTCGTCCTGAATGTAGTGGCCTTTAACTCAATTGGTATTACAGCCTCTGTCCCGAAAGCCATTGCAAAGGGTGTTTCTCCGGTGCTTGACCTGGGAGAAACTCTGTATGCCCATAAGACTTCCGGAAGTTCTGTAGACCAACTGCTTTTACTCTCCGCCAGTCGCACTTTTAATGTATGCTTTATGATTTTATTTACAGCTTCAACTTGTCCATTCGACTGGGGGTGATAAGGTGTGGAGTAATGTTTCTTGATCCCCCACTTCGTACAGAATTCTCTCAACTCTTGTCCATCAAATTGTGGACCATTGTCTGTCACAATTGCTTGTGGAACTCCAAAACAACAGACAATGTTCTTCCAAATAAAGTTGATCATCTTCTGCTGTGTTATATTCATCATGGCCTCTGCTTCCGCCCATTTTGTGTAATAATCGACTGCCACGACGACGAATCGAACATTTCCAACTCCAGCCGGGAAAGGACCAATGATGTCCATCCCCCATCTTGCAAAAGGCCATGGGCTGTATACTGACACAAGTTCCTGAGCCGGGGTGTGGATGCCTGGGGCAAAAATCTGACATTGATGGCAAGTTTTGGCTTTTTTGATTGCATCTTGACGTAAGGTCGGCCAATAATAGCCTTGTCTGATTGTCTTGTATGCCAAAGCTTGCCCCCCAGTATGATTTCCACATACTCCAGCATGTATCTCTTCAAGTACTGCTTGCCCTTGCCCCCTAGGCAAACACTTGAGAAGTGGGATTGATATTCCCCTTTTGAAGAGCTGTTCGCCCACCAGAGTATATCTGGCGGCTCGCTTTATTAGCTTGGCAGCTTCAAAAGGGTTGTTTGGTTTTTCCCCATTTTTCAAGTATTTGACTATACTTGTTCTCCAATCTTCTTCTTCACTGGTTTGACCGTCGAGTTGATTGACTTTATAACTTACTGTTGATGGATCTTTCATCTTTGTAACTATAATATCTGCCAACTCTACGGGGCCTTCACTTGTTGCTAGTCGGGCAAGCGTGTCTGCTTGAGTGTTGCTCGTCCTTGGAATTTGCTGTATGAAAACTTGCTGCAACATGGACATCAGGTGAGCAACAATCCGTTGATATTCGATCATGTGATCATCTTTTGCTTCGTATTCACCTCGGACTTGGCTTACGATTAATTGTGAGTCGCTGAATATTTGCAAGTGTCTGACACCAACTGCGAGGGATAGGTGGAGACCAGCGATAAGAGCTTCATACTCAGCTTCGTTGTTGGTTGCCATGAAACCAAATCTGATCGCCGAGGTGAATACTTGTCTGTCTGGACTTATTAATACTACTCCTGCCCCCGAGGCTATGTTGGTTGATGATCCATCCACATAGAGATGCCAAGGATGATCAAGTCCTCTCGTCGGATCTGGTGGGAAAGTTAATTCGACTATAAAGTCGGCTAATGCTTGCCCTTTGATCGCTGTTCGAGGAGCATAGGTCACCCCGAATTGGCTAATCTCCAGTGACCATCTTAAGAGACGACCTGCAGTGTCGGGGCGATGGAGAATTTGCCTGAGCGGGAAAGTTGTTAGAACTTCGACTTGATGGTCAAAGAAGTATGGTCGTAACTTTCTCACGCTCATAACCAAAGCATACGCCAGCTTTTCGGTTGGGGCATATTTGATCTCTGCTTCGTGTAAAGCTTGGCTGACGTAATAGATTGGTTGATGGAACTTGCCGTCCTCCCGCACCAAAACAGAATTGATGGCAACTTCTGATGCGGCTAAGTATAGAAAGAGCTTTTCTACTGGGATTGGTTTTGATAGGATTTTGACATCTCCCAGGTAGTCTTTAAGTTGATCGAAAGCCGCTTGGCAGTTGTTAGTCCATGCAAACTTCCCTTTTTTGACGGCCTCAAAGAATGGACGACACTTGTCCCCCGACCTGGATATGAACCGGTTTAATGCTGCTAGGCACCCGGTGAGTCTTTGCACTTCTTTTACCGAACGTGGTGGTTGCATATCCAGGATGGCTTTAACTTTTGAAGGGTTGGCCTCAATTCCCCGCTGGCTAACAAGATGACCCAAGAATTTCCCTGAGTGGACTCCAAAGCTGCTTTTCTTTGGATTCAACTTCATGTTATAGTGTCGAAGAATCTCGAACACTTGAGTCAGATGTCGAAGATGGTCTTCCTTCTTGGGACTTTTGACCACGATATCGTCTACATAGACTTCAACCGTGTCTCCAATTTGTTGATCAAACATCTTGTTCACCAGTCTTTGATATGTTGCTCCAGCATTTATGAGGCCAAATGGCATTCTCTTCCAGCACAGCAAATTTTTGTTAGTATAGAAAGCTGTGCTTTCTTGATCGTCAGGATGCATAGGGATTTGGTGATATCCTGCAAAAGCATCCATGAATGTTAGCATTTCGTGACCCGCAGTGCTGTCCACCAATTGATCGATGTGCGGGAGAGGAAAGTTGTCCTTCGGGCATGCTGCATTCAGATCTGTAAAGTCTATGCATAGCCTCCAGGTCCCGTTTGGTTTCCTCACGAGTACGGGGTTTGCTACCCATTGTGGACAGAGTGCTTGTCGAATAAGATCATTGTCTAGCAACTTTTTAACTTCTTCATTCAAGGCTTGGTATTTGTCCGGGCCGTACTTCCTTCGTTTTTGATGGACGGGCCTTCTTGCCTGATTTACGTTTAGCTTGTGGCAAGCATGTTTTGGATCTATCCCCACCATATCTGCGTGAGACCAAGCAAAGACATCTAGATTCTTGGTGAGGAACTCTTTCATTCGGGATCTGTAAGGCTCTGGGAGCTCAGATCCTATGAATAATTCAAGATCCTCGTTGTTGGGATTAACTTTGAACGCCTCCAGCTCTTCGACTGGAGTTGCTCGTCGTTTTTGTCCCTTCCAACGGGGATCAAGTATGGGTTCCTCAGGGTTGGAATCATTTTCGATGTCCATCGGCTCTGCCCCCAGGCGGGGTTCAAGATCATCAGTTGGCTCCGTCCCATTGTTATTCGTTTGTACCTGGCCCTCCAAGCCCTCCACTGAAGGTTGTTCGTCATCACCCCTTTGTTGTTCGTCAGATGGAGGTTCCTCGCGAGTGGTAACGAGTTGCTCGTCCAACACTTGCTCGTCCAAGTGTTGTTCGTCCGTATCCATGTGGTCTTCCATGTCCATCATATTGTTCAGTATTGGTGGTTCGTTGACGGGATAACTTGTTGCTTCCATCATGGATATTTGTACAAATTTTGCTCGTAGCTGTTGAATGCATTCTCGTGCTCTCCGTTGGTCTCCTTTAATTGTACCTGTTCCACTAGCTGTTGGAAATTTCAAACAATAATGGTAAGTGGAACACGCAGCTTTGAATTCATTGAGAAAAGGTCGGCCAAGAAACCCGTTATAGGTCGACTCCTGGTCTACAACCAAGAAATCTACCATTCTTGTTATATTTCTTTCGGGTTCATTAGCCGTTACAAGTTGTACTGCTAATGTTACAATTCCCAACGGTGTTGTCACAGCATTCCCGAAGCCTATGATTCTATGTGTTGTATTCCGAACGTAACCCGAATAATCTCCCAGATTATCGAGGGTCTTCTTGAATAAGATGTTGGTGTAGGCTCCGGTGTCCACCAACAGTCTGTGGACTCTGGTCCCCATAATCTTTGCACAGATTTCGAGCGAATCATTGTGCGGAGTTAAGACGCCTTCAAGGTCTTTTTCGGTGAAAGTTAATTCTGCCGTTTGCATGATAGACGGCTTAACTCCCATCTCTTGTACTTGGCCAATCGCTCGTAGCTCCGCTTTCCTCTTCCGGTTTGAGTCGGGTGGTTGTCCATCAAAACACCCTCCCGCGGGACCTGCGGGTTCCATCATGAACAAATCTTCTAAAGGTTGAGCTGGCATACTGGGAACTGGTCGCCCGGGTTTGTTGTTTCTCTGAGGTTGACCATCCTCTTCGTCTTCTGAGTTGTTTTCCCGAGCTCTTTTCCCAGGTTGCCTTTTAACGAAATCAGAGAGCTTCCCCTCCTCATAAAATCGCCAGAGTTGTTTGAGCAAATCTCTACACTCACTTGTAAAATGCCCCACACTTTGATGGTAGGCACAATACTTGTTCGGGTTGAGTTTGCCAGTATCCTGGCGGATTTTACGTGGTGGGGAGAGCAACTCTTTCTCCTTTACGCTCTCATACACAGTATCAACTGATACTGTCAATACTTGGTTCAATTTTTCTTTCAAATCCGATCCTTCAGTGAATGCTTTCATGTTTTTCGGGACCCTGTAGCTTGTCCCGACGGGCTTTTTGTTATTCTCCTTAGGATCAGCTTTGTTCTCCCCTAAATTTGTTTGTAGGGCCTCGTGCATGGAAACGAAAATACCAGCTTGGTTTCTGAACTCGGCATAAGTCTTTGGGCACTTCAGACGTACCTCCTTCCATAACTTCGACCCTTTTTTCAATCCGGCCATCACAGCGACGATCTTTGTATCTTCGCTCACCGGTTCTCCCTCTAGCAAAACTTTATCGAATCTTTCCATAAACGCCCGGTCAGTTTCATCATCATTTTGTCTCAAATCTGATAGCCGGTGTTTTTGGGAAAGATACGACCCCGCCGTTGAAAAGTGAGAAAGAAATTCTCGACTTAGTTGGATGAACGAGTGGATTGATGCCGGCGGCATTGATGAAAACCACTTGTGAACCCGATCGCCCAATGTTAAGGGAAAATTCCGGCATTGGGTGGCATCGCTGGCCCCCACGGAGACCATGTAGTCCGTATACTTCGTTAAGTGGACCCGGGGGTCGGCGATGCCTTCATATTGAATGCTAGCCGGAAATTGAATCTTTTTCTGTATCGGGGCCTTCAAAATGTGAGCTGCCAAAGGTGAGGATGGCATGCTAGTCGTTCACATCCCCCTCTGTTGGTCTAGTTGCCCCTGCATGTTCTCTACAGCCCTCCTTAGGCTTGATAATTCATCAAGAGGTGCCCCCTGACTTGGAGGTTGTTCGGCGAGCAAAGGAATTAACCTTTCTGCTCGTCGCAGTCCCTCGCTTGGAGTGGGCACTTCTTGGGCTTGCCTCCTAATGTTGTTCGCCGCATTTGGCCCAAGGCGTCTAAAGGCTGACTGGGAGAGTCTTTCATGGACTGATGGGCGAGGCTGATCAAAAGTTGCTCGCCCATCTTCTGCTCCCCGGCGAGCAGCTTCTCGTTGATGGGGTTGGCTAAGTCTGTCCTGGGCACTGGAACGTGTTGTTCCATGGCTAGACAT
Source organism: Ballota nigra (assembly GCA_947034835.1). Lineage (NCBI taxonomy): Eukaryota > Viridiplantae > Streptophyta > Magnoliopsida > Lamiales > Lamiaceae > Ballota > Ballota nigra. The sequence goes on along the minus strand of OX344721.1, from coordinate 120,131,817 downwards.
AGTTGTTCGTCCGCGACCAGACTCAGCCTGTACTTCTCTTTGGTCGACCACCTTGGCCTTTCCCTTATTTCGTCTGACTTGAGCACTATCAACTTCTCGTTGCTCGCCCCTGGTAGTCTTGGGCCTAACAACCTCTAGGGACTTGTCCCTTGGCCTTGCTTGTGTTGGCCTAACCTGCTCTTGTTGCCTCTGGAGGGCCTGGAGAGCAGCTATGGTTTTAGCCAACTCGTTGGGGTTGTTCGCCAAAGCCTCCATCTCAGGGGGGAGGTTATGTGTTATGGCTGTATGCTGTGACCTGTTCGCATGTCTTGGGTCACGGTCCTGGTGGTCGGCCGACGTGGCTCGGGTCTGAGATGCTCTCTTCGACAAACGTGATCCTTGGGTCTCTTTAGATTGAGGCATTTCAATTTAAATTATTTCTTAATTTTTAAATTGAAGAACACCAAGAACACCAAGAATACTCTTGTTTGTATCTCCAAATATTTCTTGAGATTTCCTTTGAATCTTCAAGTCTTCAACTTGAAGTTCTTGAGTAATCACACTAAACCGGAGGTTCGAACCCTCCTTCTAGCGCCAAATTGTTGGTGAACGAATCTAATCGGGAGGATTAGTGGCTGTTTTAATCCGTTTTTACGTCACCAATCAATAACGTGTGATTGATTACCACCGTAAATGGTAAAACGAGTCTTGGGTTAACGAATTCGGGTAAAACGAAGATCGGAATTTAAATTATTTCGTATATGTGTAAGTTTGGGTGTATTTGTGTGTATTTTTAATCTGAAATTCGAAAAATTACATGGATAAGCTGGAGAGCAACTATTTATAGAGACTAGCAAGCATGAGGTGTCTAAGACTCTTGGTCTCCCTAGTCTGCATGCTTGACATGTGTCCCTTTGATCTTATCTAAGCTGAACCTTAGTTACAAAGTTTTCTTTGGTCTTATCTCGGACTCATTGTTGTTCGCCTAGGTCGGCTTAATTGATCTTATTGATTCTCCAACTGAAAGTTGTTCGCCTCTTGAGGTTGTACTTTGGAAGTTGCTCGCCTTATGGCTTTGTTCAGCTTGGCTTTGGGATCTTTGTCCTTTGTTCACTTGTACACACCTCCTTGGCTATTTATTGTATTATATTTTGACCAAGTTGTTCGTCATGGATGACTTCACAGTTGGCTCATTCTTGGTCCCGGGCCTTAATACCTGTTCGCCCATTAGTTGTTCGTCGGGAGAGTTGTTCGTCACTTCATACACCTCCCAGGTTGGTTAATGCGCCCAAATAGTGATTTTCTTTGTTTTAGACTTTAATAATTGTTCGCTCCATATTTAGATGATGTTCGCCTATCAACACCCCAGGCGAGCAGCCGAGTGCCCAGGCGACCAGAACTGCAGATGCTCCTCCTCCACCTCCCTCTTGAAGACTTAGTTTTTATTTACAATAGGATGTTTTTTTTTTTTTTTAGCTCATCCTCATTGTAAACACATTTTGACTCCATGAAATGAACACTTTTGCTAATCTACAAATTTGTGCTTCTTTGTTTGTCTTACTTAATTGCTCGCCTCTTTGTTTGTCTTACTTAGTTGCTCGCTTATTTGCTTTTTGCTTATGACAGTTTCTAAGTGTTCATTTTTTCTTAAGGCAAACACTTAGTAAAATTCTAAGTTGGTCATTTGGTTCTTGTAGAACTTGACCTTTAATTGTTTGGGCCATTTTGGTCGTTTGTGGACTTGGCCTTGCATTAATGTGGGCTATTGGTTCATTATGGACTTAGCCTTATTTTTGCATTTAGCTCTATTGTTCGTCTTATAACAGACTTGCACTTTTTGGGCGAGCAACTGAGTAGTTTGGACTTAAGGCTCGAAATCTTAAAGTAAGACAAAAGATAAGTACAATTCTGCATAAATACAATTCTGCTCGCCTAGTAACTGCACAACTGCTCGTTTTTTATATAAACTTGCGCAAAAAAGTTTCAAAATTACAAAAAGCTACTTGTAAAACTTCTAAGACTTACAGGACTTTATTGATAGTACTTCTTGAGTAAAGTCGTGTTCCAGGAGTATTGGGACGACTTGCCTTCCATGTCTTCAAGGTCGTATGTGCCGTTGTGCCACTTATTCATCACCTTGTATGGGCCCTCCCAAGTCGGGCCGAATACTCCTGGTGATGTTACAATTTTTCGAAGTACTAAGTCCCCAACTTCGAATTCCCTTGCTTTTACTTGAGAATTGTAGTACTTCGCCGCTCTTTTCTTATAAATCGCATTTTTCAATTCTGTTGTTATTCTTTTTTCTTCAAGTAAGTCCAACTCTGCTGCCATTGCGGAGTTGTTTGCTTCTTCGTCGAACACAGCTGTTCGTTTTGTCGGGACTTTTAACTCAACCGGTATTACTGCTTCCGTCCCGAATGCCATTGTGAATGGTGTTTCGCCTGTGCTTGTTTTGTGAGATACTCGGTATGCCCATAACACCTCTGGTAGCTCCTCCGACCACTTCCCCTGTTTGTCGGCTAAGCGAATTTTCAAAATATGTTTGATTATTTTGTTCACTGCTTCTACTTGGCCGTTTGATTGGGGGTGGTACGGTGTTGAAAAATGTTTCTTCATTCCCCACTTTTCACAAAAATCTCTTATCTTTTTTCCTTCAAATTGTTTTCCGTTATATGTCACGATCGCTTGAGGCACCCCGAAGCGGCAAACAATGTTTCTCCATATGAAGTTGATCATTTTCTCCTGTGTGATTCACACAATCGGTTCTGCCTCAGCCCACTTCGTGTAATAGTCTACTGCCACCACTGCGAATCGAACATTCCCTTTTCCTGGCGGAAAAGGCCCGATGAGGTCAATTCCCCACTTCGCAAATGGCCACGGACTATTGACAGAGATTAGTTCATGCGGGGGCTTGTGGATGTTCGGGGCGAACAACTGACACCTGTGACAAGTTCGGGCAACTTTGATTGCGTCCTGGAGGAGGGTCGGCCAGTAATACCCTTGTCTTATGGTCTTATACACTAATGCTCGTCCTCCAGCGTGATTTCCGCATATGCCTTCGTGAATTTCTTTCAGTACTGCTTGCCCTTGCCCCCTAGCCAAGCATTTCAAAAGTGGGAGTGAAATTCCTCTCTTGTACAACTGTCCATCCATCATGGCGTATCTTGCTGCTCTCTTGACCAACTTGTTAGCTTCAGACGGATTGTTTGGTTTTTTGTCGTTTTGTAAATACTCAATGATTGGTATCCTCCAGTCGTCCTCTTCGAAATCTTCGCTGACTTGATACATCTTGTAGTCTTCGGTTGATGGTTTGGACATTTTTGTCAGCGTAACTCCTGTCAACTCTGCTGGTCTCGTGCTTGTTGCTAACCTGGCTAATGCATCTGCTTGAGCATTGTTGTCTCTTGGTATCTGTTCGATGTATATTTGCTCGAACAAGGAGGCCAGGTGAGCAACAATCTTTTGATACAAGGCCATATTCTCATCCTTTGCCTCGTACTCCCCTCGAACTTGGTTGACAATCAATTGTGAATCCCCGAAAATTTGCAGCTTTCTTACTCCGACTGCTAATGCTAGGCGTAATCCAGCGATCACAGCTTCGTACTCTGCTTCGTTATTTGTCGCCATGAATTCGAACCGGACTGCTGAAGTGAAAACTTGCCTGTCTGGGCTTATCAAAACTATACTTGCCCCTGATGCTGTATTAGTTGACGATTCGTCAACATACATGTGCCAGGGATGGCTATGTCCTCTCGTTGGATCCTGGGGGAAAGTCAGTTCGACTATAAAGTCTGCTAAGGCTTGCCCCTTGATCGCTGTTCGAGGAGCATATGAAATCCCGAACTGACTGATTTCCAAGGACCACTTTAGGAGCAGACCAGTCGTATCGGGTCTGTGCAGTATTTGCTTGAGCGGGAACGTTGTCAACACTTCCACCTGGTGGTCGAAAAAATATGGACGAAGTTTCCTGACGCTCATCACCAGCGCATATGCTAACTTTTCCGTTGGTGAATATCTGAGTTCTGCTTCGTGCAAAGCTTGACTTACATAGTAGATGGGCAGGTGGAACTTTCCTTCTGCTCGAACGAGCACTGAGCTGATTGCCACTTCTGAAGCTGCCAGGTACAAGTATAACTTCTCCCCTGGGATTGGCTTGGCAAGAATTTTCGTGTCACCGAGATACTCTTTCAGCTGCTCGAACGCTTGTTGACAGGCGTCTGTCCATTGAAATTTTCCCTTCTTGATTGCCTCGAAGAACGGCCTGCACTTGTCTCCGGATCTTGAGATGAACCTGCTCAAAGCTGCTAGACATCCGGTTAGCCGTTGGACCTCTTTAACTGATCTGGGTGGCTGCATTTCCATGATTGCTTTCACTTTTACGGGATTTGCTTCGATCCCTCTTTGACTGACTAGATGTCCCAAGAACTTCCCAGAATGGACCCCAAAACTGCTTTTCTTAGGGTTCAGTTTCATGTTGTATGTTCGAAGTATCCCAAACGTTTGAGCTAGATGCTGCAGGTGATCTTCCTTTTTGGAGCTCTTGACAACAATATCATCTACGTATACTTCCATCGTCTTCCCAATATGATCATCGAACATCTTGTTGACCAATCTCTGATATGTAGCTCCAGCGTTGATTAACCCAAATGGCATCCTCTTCCAGCACAACAAGTTTTTGTTGGTGTAGAACGCCGTATGCTCTTGATCATCGGGATGCATCGCTATTTGATGATATCCTGCGAATGCATCCATGAACGTGAGAAGCTCATGTCCAGCGGTGTTATCAACCAGTTGATCGATGTGAGGCAATGGGAAATTATATTTTGGGCAGGCGGCGTTGAGATCTGTGAAATCGATGCAGAGTCTCCATGCTCCAGTCGCTTTTCTGACCAACACTGGATTCGCCACCCATTGCGGGCATAACGCTTGTTTGATTAAGTCATTATCCAGCAGCTTTTTAACCTCCACATCGAGCGCCTCGTATTTGTCGGGCCCAAATTTTCTCCTCTTCTGATGGATTGGCTTCTTCCTCGGGTCGATGTTGAGTCTGTGGCAGGCATGTTCGGGGCTGATGCCCACCATGTCTGCATGCGACCATGCGAACACATCGAGGTTTGCTTTAAGAAACTCAATCATGTTGGTCCTGTACGGCTCTGGTAGCTCGGACCCTATGAAGAGTTCTAAACCCTCGTGGTTCGGGTCGACTTTTACAGTTTCTAACTCTTCGACCGGGGTAGCCCTTCGTTTCTGGCCTTTCCATCTGGGGTCAATAATGGGCCCCTCTGTCTTAAGCTCATCTTCGATTTCTATTGGTTCTGCCCCCAGTCGTGGCTCGATGTCCTCTGCGTCGACGTCCATTGCCGTTGTCTGTTTTTCTTCGGTGTTGGTTGCAGCAGCTTCTTTCCCTCTTGTTTGGACAAACTGTTCGTCTTTGCATTCCTGCTCGTCTTCGTCCAACTGTGCGCCTACGCACAGCTGCTCGTCAATGTGTGGCTGTTCGTCTGCGCACAGTTGCTCGTCACTACGCGGCTGTTCGTCTGCGCACAGCTGCTCGTCGACTTCCATTATTTCAGTATCGACGGAAGTCATGGCCTTGCTATCGTCCCCGTCCTTGTCTGAACACCTGTTCGTCATGTTGACTTGATGATCCTGCAACTGTATCTGCAAAAGACACGCACGAGCCTTCTTCTGGTCTCCTTTGACTGTACCTGCACCCTTCTTTGTTGGGAATTTTAAACAATAATAGTACGTTGAAACAGCTGCTTTAAATTCATGCAAGAAAGGACGGCCGAGGAACCCGTTATAGGTGGACTGTTGGTCTACAACCAGGAAGTCTACCATTCTATTCATTTTCCTTTCCGGGTCCTCGATTGATACAAGCTCAACTGCCAACGTAACTATTCCTAGCGGGGTGGTTACAGCATTTCCAAATCCTACAATCTTGTGATCACAGTCCTTGATGTACTCAGCGCAATCTCCTAGCTGGTCCACCGTGCTCTTGAACAGGATGTTCGTATAGGAACCAGTGTCGACAAGTAGACGGTGCACTTTTGTCCCCATAATATTGGCGCAAATGACCAACGAGTCATTGTGAGGAGTGAGTACCCCGTCTAAGTCTTTTTCTGAGAAAGTTAGGTCCCCTGTTCGTCTGGTTGATGGATTCACGCCCACTTCCATCACTTGATCCACTGCTCTCAGTTCTGCTTTCCTCTTTCTTTTTGACATAAGTGGTCTCCCATCAGAACAACCACCTACTGGTCCGGTGGGTTCTAGCATTAAGATTTCTGGGATATGCCTTGCTGGGGCTGCTGGGACCTTTCTTCCTTTCTTACCAGTTTTACTTGGTTGTTCATCACTGTCTCCATCATCCGAACTGGACGGTTCTGGTGCCCTTGGTCTTTTACCTGGTTCCCTTTTTACGAACTCGGACAGCTTTCCTTCCTCATAGAACCTCCACAACTGCTTCAACAGATCTCGGCACTCGCTTGTGAAGTGGCCAATGTTCTGATGATATGCGCAGTATTTGTTCGGGTTCAACTTTCCTCTCTCTTGCCTTATCCTCCGTGGCTATGACAACATTTCCCTGTCTTTAACGTTGTTGTACACAGCGTCCACGGACATGGTAAGGACTTGGTTCAGCTTTTCTTTCAACTCAGCTCCCTCATTGAACGACTTCATGTTCTTCGGAGCCTTGTAATCACTTCCTCCCGACTTCTTGCCAAACTTTTTTGGATCAGCTTTGTCTCCCATCTCCCTGTGCAGGGCCTCCTGCATTGACACGTGGATTCCTGCTTTGTGTCTAAATTCCGCGTATGTTTTTGGGCAAGTCAAATGCATTTCCTTCCACAGGTCCGTCCCTTTCTTTAAACCAGTCATCACTGCCACTATTTTCGTGTCCTCACTTACCATTTCGCCATCCAGTAAGACTTTATCAAATCTTTCCAGAAATTGCTTGTCAGACTCCTCGTCTCCCTGCCTAATATCTGCCAGACGGTGTCTGTGGGTCAAGTAGGACCCGGCAGTTGAGAAGTGAGACATAAACTCTTTGCTTAGTTGGGCAAAAGAGTTGATGGAGCCAGGAGCCAGTGCTGAAAACCATCTGTGCGGGCCATCTCCAAGGGTGAGTGGAAAATTTCGGCATTGTGTGGCGTCGGTTGCCCCCATCGAAATCATAAAATCCGAATATTTTGTCGCATGAATGCGAGGGTCCGACGTTCCTTCATACAGGCTGATGGCCGGAAATTGTATCTTCTTCTGGATTGGTGCATTGAGGACAGACGGAGATAACGGTGACGAAGGGAGAACAGTCGATCCGACACCTCTCTGAGATTCCAACTGTCTCTGTAATTCCTCGATCGCCTTTCTCATTTCCTGCAATTCATTTGGGGGAGTCTTCCCAATGGAAGGCTGTTCATCGCGATTGGGGTCAGTGACCTCTTCACGATGCAGTCCCTTGCCAACGGGACGTTTCTCCTGAGTCGTCTTCCTAGCAGCATTGCTAGCTCCATTTGGCCCTAGTCGGCCAAAAGCTGACCTCCTGATTCGGTCATGCACCGATGGGTGATTAGGCGTGAAATTGTCATGATTCGTAGCTAGAAACGCCCTAGTTTTGGTCGAGTTTATAGAGTATTTAGAGTCAATTGAGCATTATTTCTATACATTGATAAATTTGTCTCTTTGATGCTCATAGGTGAATAGAGGACGAAAAACGGAGTTCGTAGGACTTTGAATCGACTCAAACGGATGCCCGAATGAGAAGATATCGAAGAAATACGATTGGTATTAGTGCGGACGAGGAAAAGTATCATTTGGAAGGATTAGAGATCACTCGAGCGCATTGCTCGAGCGCCACCGCTCGAGCGCCTTACTCGAGCGCGCAAACATACAGAACCATTCTCGCGCTCGAGCAGCTCGAGCGCCACCGCTCGAGCGAATCACTCGAGCGCCCAAAAGTAACAGTGTCATTTCAGCGCTCGAGCAGCTCGAGCGCGACCGCTCGAGCGAATGCACCATTCGAGCTACACTGCTCGAGCGGGACCGCTCGAGCGTTTTGCTCGAGCGCCCCTATACTTTTGCCTCCGGATTCGTATTTTCGGCCCGTTAACTCCCGTTTCGACCCGGTGCCTATATATACCTCTTCCAAATACGTTTTGAAGGATCCCCAACTTTTAGAAATACTTTAGACTTAGTTTTTGAAGAGGAGAAGAACGAGCAAGCTTTATTTTATGTTTTGTTGAGGTTTTTCATACGAATTCGTAGTTTCTTTTCATTAGTTCGTTACTTGAAACGCTTTTAATTTCGTTTTAGTCAATTCAATTTCAGTTCTTCGTATTTATTTTCTTTCAACCCTAGTTTATGTTTCGTATTTTATTTCTTCAATTCAATATGTTTATGTTCGTTGTTTTTTCGTTTGCTTTTAGTTTTGTTAAAACCATGTCCGGCTAAAACCCTTGCATGCTTGGGTTAGGATGAACTCGTAGAAGTAGGATGTGGGTACGTAATTAAGGTAATTGGTGACGTTAGTTTTAATTCTCTTAATTAATGAATTCATATAATTAATCTTAACTCTACCTTTGAATTTCGTACGAAAGTGTTAGAGAGAGGACGACCGCATCACTCGATAACAATTAGTAGTCTTAACGAGAGGGTTTAGGAAAGGTTAATTCATCTACCGGTTTAGCGAAGGAGGACGACCGCATCACCTTAGTTAAATTAGGGTCTCATTAATTAAGCACAGTTCATTAACTTGTTAGTGGATTAGTGAAGTCGATTGCTAGGATAAAGTATTAGGGTGAGAAATCTTGAGCTTTCATTCTACGATCTTTTACTTAGGTTAATTCTTGTTTGTCACGATTACTTTGATTATGTACCTACTCCGTTAGTATACGTAGGGATTCCTATCCTGAGCATCACCATCTCTCATTAGAAAACAACCTTAGTTAATTCGTTTCTTTCGTTATTCAGTTTATTTAGTTTATTTCAGTCTTTTAATTAATCTTTCAAAAACCCAAAAACATTACACTCATATTAACTACGACGCGTAGATCTTCAGGGATCTATTCGCATATACACCATCCCTTGGGTTCGATAATACTTGGTCCCTATACTTGCCCATACTACAGTGAACCCGTTCTCTTGCGGGGTAGCTACTAGTAGAAGCTAGTGTAGTTTGCTTCAAGTCAATGGCGCCGTTGCCGGGGATGGCGTTATATGCTCTGTGAATAGGACTTGTCGATAGCTTAGTAGTTAGTAGTGAGTGCCTATTTTCTGTTTTTATTTCTTTTTGTTATTTTCATTTATTCGGCAGTTGCGTTTTGATCCATCTGCTAGTGTGTCGGGTTTATGAGAACACGCTCACAAGGCAACACGAGCGAAGAGAGATTACCTGCAGATCCTGAGATAATAGCTAGAAGGAACCGAGCCTTCTTGAGAAGGATGAACGCTGCCGACTTAGGGAAGGAACCAATGGATATAAGTAATGAGTTGGACGATGCTGCCAACGATTTCAATCAGGCAGTAGACCGAGTTGAAGGCACTGGAGTTAGTGGTAGCCAGAATCAAATTCCATTGGGGGATAGCCAGAGCCTAAACCCGGATACACGAAACGTAGGGAATCCAGCTCAGAACCTTGTCCATAATCCTCCTAACAACCCTGCTTACCCACAAAACCCGAATAACCCTTTCCATAACCCAGCATACCAACACTACCCATACCCACCTTACCCTTACCCACCGTATCCATATCATCCACCACCAGTCTATAACCAACCACCTGTTTACCAACCACCACCCCAACAAGTACCCGCACCAGCTGCTAATCCTCAATACGTTCCTCAGAACGTAGATCATAATATGGCGATTCGAGGGAGGTTTGCAGCGCAGCCACAGAGGTACTATGACGGAGTAGCTCTACCTCCTGTTGAGGCGAACAACTTCTCGATATCACCGGGGATTTTAAAGCTGCTGACTGAGAATCAGTTCAAAGGAGTGATCGGGAAGGAGAATCCTCACACACATCTGAGGAGTTTTCTCATGATAACCTCAACATTTAATTATAATGGCATGTCTGAAGATGCCAAGAGGCTTAGGCTGTTCCCATTCTCATTGACGGGAATAGCCAAGGAGTGGTACGATAATACGCTTCCGCGGGGAGGTATTACCACTTGGGCCGAGCTCGAGCGTCTGTTCCTCGAGCGATTCTACCCTCCATCTAGGACGATCAAGGCTAGAATTGAGATCTCGTCCTTTCGCCAGAAGTCTGGAGAGGATTTACGCCAAGCGTGGGAGAGATACTCAAACATGCTGATTGAGTGCCCGCAGCACGGGTACAACGAGGGAGACATTATGGCATTCTTCTATAGTGGTGCCAGCAAGGATGGTCAAGCCCATTTAGATGCATGTGCGGGCGGAGCATTCCTCAATCAAGGCATAGAGAGGTGTAGGGAGATCGTGGACAACATTGTCACAAATGCCGGTGCTTGGAGTGGAGATGCAGATTTTCAGAGAGTGCATCAGGTTGAAGAGGGAGAAGGAACGAGAAGGCTGCTGATGGCCATGATGGAAAAGATCAACAACCTTGAGTTGGGGAAGAGTTTGGGTGGAGAGCATGCAGTGGAGAATGAGAGAGTAGACCAGCCCAGTGGACAGCAAGAGGTAGCCAATTACATGGGAGGTCCGTATTACAATCAGAATGGCTACCAAGGTGGTAATCAGTATGGAAGGCCTTCTTATGGCCAACCATTTGTGCCTCCAGGCCCTCAGCCACTTCAAAATCAATGGAGGAACACACAAGGAGTTCAAGGAGGCCAGCAGCTTCCTCAAAACACATGGAGGAAGAATGATAATTTTTCTTATGCTAACCCAAAAACTGGTGTTACTGTTCCTGCAGGTGTTGATCCGGGGTCTAAACCTCCTGGTGGAGAAGGCGGTGCATCAACCGAGGAGATGTTGAGAGCGATCCTTCAGAAGGTGGAGGAAGGGAGCAAGCGGTTGTCATCCTTGGAGTACGATGTGAAGGAGTTGCATAAGAAGGGTGATCATCGTGATCAAGAGCTCCAGAAGATGAACGTTGAGTGGACTAGAACTCAACAAGAGAACAATCGAAGGTTCACCTCTTTAGAGCTCCAGATGAGTCAAATTGCAAAGTCCGTGAATAGAATGCCGGAGGGGAACTCAAAAGAGCAGTGCAAGGCGATCCAGCTGAGAAGTGGAACCAACTACGAAGGTCCTCAGATGCCTGCTGATTCTGAGACGCCCCAAGAAGAGATTGAGCCTAAAGGAGATGAAGTTGAGAAGGGGATTGAAAGTGAAGGAATTGAGAAGAGTGAGAGAGTTCCTAAGTGGAAGAAGGCAAAGGAAGCAAGGGAGAAAGTGAAAGAGACCGAGAAAGATGAATGGGGGGTACCCAAATCTGTGATACCCGTCCCATATCCACAGCGCTTCATGAAAAAGAAGCTTGATGAGAAATTCGCTAAGTTCCTTGAAGTTTTTAAACAATTGCATATTAATATTCCTTTTTATGATGCTTTGGAACAGATGCCAAATTATGCCAAGTTCCTGAAGGACTTGATAGCGAAGAGACGAAGAGTGGATGAGCCGAAGTTGGTGCAGCTGAACCACGAGGTGAGTGCACTAGTGCACAAGGCGCTCCCACCAAAGCTGAAGGATCCCGGGAGCTTCACGATCCTATGTGACATTGGGAACGGGATCAAGAAAGGAGCGTTGTGCGACCTTGGAGCAAGCATCAATCTCATGCCCTTGTCGCTTTTCAAGAAGTTGGAAGGTGGTGAACTTCAACCCACAATGATGACGCTTCAACTTGCCGATCGGTCTATTACTCGACCTCAAGGTGTTGTTGAAGACGTTCTAGTGAGAGTTGGAGATCACATTTTTCCAGCTGACTTTGTAGTGCTAGAGATGGAGGAAGATGAGCACGTGCCCTTGATCTTGGGAAGACCGTTCTTAGCTACGGCGGGGATGGTGCTAGACGTGGCGAATGGGAAGATCACATTGAAGGTCGATGATCAAGAAGTGAAGATCTCCCTATATGAAGCCATGAAACACCCGAAGGAGGATGAGAGCTTGTATTGCATGGATGCAATTGATCCTCGTGTTGAAGACATGCCTTCTATCCCTAATCCTTCTCATATTCATGAATTTTATAATTCTTCAATTGATAATTTAACCCATGAGCGTTATGATCTTGATTATTTTGATAGGGATGAAGTGAAGAAGTTGAAGGATGAAGAGGTGAAGAAAGTGGACGTGGTCCAGTTAGAAGGGAAAGGAGGAGTTAAGAAGAAAAAGTCCAAACTCAAGAAATTGTTTAGTAAGACTCCTCCAGATAGAGGCAAGAAGGAGTTGAGACCCATAACACTTGGGGATGGGAAGAAAGCAAAGGTACTCATGATGGTGGGGCATCAAGGAAAGGAGTTCAAACACCACTCTTATGAGAGTAAGGGAGGTAAATTTGAGTATGATGTCCCATAAGCTCCTTTGAGCTTGGTCCGGCATGAGGACCTTAAAAATAGCGCTGAATGGGAGGCAACCCATTTTTATTTGCTTTTGAGTGTTTTTTAGTTATTTTCCTTTTATGTTACTAGGATGTTGTTGAGTCGTATGTTTAACCTCGTACTTGAGAGTTTTATTTTGTAGGCTTGTCTCTAAAGGAGTAAAGGTATCATGGAGTTATTCAGATTGAAGGAACCCACTTGAGACAAGGGAGTGTGCAAAGCTAGTGAGAGAAACGGAATTATTTGGTTGAGGTAACCCACAACCCCAAACTTAGACCTCTAGCAAGGTCGAAGTTTGGGGGGGTGGAGTTTTTTTTATATGTTTTCTTGTTACATTGCACCGGAGCACCCCTTATCTTTGAGTTGAGTTAGTTATTTGGTGCCTTGAGATGCTCCTTGGGCTTTTATTAATTTGTTTTGTTACTCAATATTTTATGCCTATCAATCACCTTATGCTTGTTGATTGCTATCTTTGAGTATGATTTGATGAGTAGAGTGAGTTGTAAGGGTGAGTTAGAAATTTTTTTTGTGTGAGTGTTTGAGTTTGAGCTGATTTGAGAAAGAACTTGTAGGCTTGTGAATTTTTCTTTTGAGTACTTGTGTGACAAGAGTGAGAATTCACTAGGACTAGCATGGATGTGAAAGCCGTGAGCTTTTGAGCCTTACGAGATTTAAATGCATGATTTAATCTCTTCGTTTGTGAGTGGATCGTCACCTTAGAGGATGCTAGAACTTGCATGTGCTCTTGCTTCTAGATTGTGTCTAGTTTGATATGCCGAATGTGATCTTAGGCCATCTTTGATTTAATTGAGTCACTTAGCCAAAATTTTCCTTACCAATGACATTGATCCCTTGTTAGCCCCTTTGAGCCTAGAGCCTATTTTATTTGCTAGCACATATGAACACTATTCCAATTCCTAAGCCTTTTTGTCCCAATTTGAGTGGAGAATAGGAAAGTGTGAATATGAAGGGAGTGAATTGAGTTGAAAAAGGAAAAGGTTTTTTGTTGAGTAAATATGAGAAGAAGGAGTGATGAGATTTGAGTTGTGGGAAAGAACAAAAAATTTGAGAATGAGCAAAAGAAAAAAATGAGCTCATGTGTTTGTGCGAAAAAAAAAAATGAAGTGATTGAAAAAAAAAAAAAAAGTGAAAAGAGTTAGAAAAAATTGAAGTGTTGAGAGAATTGAAAGCGAAAGTGTATTGATTGAATACGTTTGAAGTAGTTCGTTCTTAATCTCGAAGTACCGAAGTTTTGAATTTCTATTCTCCATTCACTTGAGTCACTTTACCCATATTGTTATCCCACCTGTCCAAAGAGCCTACATTACAACCTTTTGAAAGTCCTTTTTGATTCGGCATTGATTTCTAGAGTATGGTCGAAGTTGAGAGCATTTACAAGCCTATGGCTGCCAATATGTGTGATTGATTGATTGAGTGAGTCCCTTAAACACTGTTATACACTTGTGAGGGAGTGAAACACACCGTTGAGTGCACATCCATGCTTGATCTTGGTTTTTCTCATTATTGTTGCATGAGTACGATAAAAGGAATTGAGTGAGTATACGGGTGATTGACTTTTGAAGCTCGAATTCATTAGCTTGCATGATTGATTTTTCCTACTCATTCCTAACAATTTCACTTGACTTATTATTTCGTTGCTTGAGGACAAGCAACATGGTAAGTTTGGGGGGGTTGATTAGGCGTGAAATTGTCATGATTCGTAGCTAGAAACGCCCTAGTTTTGGTCGAGTTTATAGAGTATTTAGAGTCAATTGAGCATTATTTCTATACATTGATAAATTTGTCTCTTTGATGCTCATAGGTGAATAGAGGACGAAAAACGGAGTTCGTAGGACTTTGAATCGACTCAAACGGATGCCCGAATGAGAAGATATCGAAGAAATACGATTGGTATTAGTGCGGACGAGGAAAAGTATCATTTGGAAGGATTAGAGATCACTCGAGCGCATTGCTCGAGCGCCACCGCTCGAGCGCCTTACTCGAGCGCGCAAACATACAGAACCATTCTCACGCTCGAGCAGCTCGAGCGCCACCGCTCGAGCGAATCACTCGAGCGCCCAAAAGTAACAGTGTCATTTCAGCGCTCGAGCAGCTCGAGCGCGACCGCTCGAGCGAATGCACCATTCGAGCTACACTGCTCGAGCGGGACCGCTCGAGCGTTTTGCTCGAGCGCCCCTATACTTTTGCCTCCGGATTCGTATTTTCGGCCCGTTAACTCCCGTTTCGACCCGGTGCCTATATATACCTCTTCCAAACACGTTTTGAAGGATCCCCAACTTTTAGAAATACTTTAGACTTAGTTTTTGAAGAGGAGAAGAACGAGCAAGCTTTATTTTACGTTTTGTTGAGGTTTTTCATACGAATTCGTAGTTTCTTTTCATTAGTTCGTTACTTGAAACGCTTTTAATTTCGTTTTAGTCAATTCAATTTCAGTTCTTCGTATTTATTTTCTTTCAACCCTAGTTTATGTTTCGTATTTTATTTCTTCAATTCAATATGTTTATGTTCGTTGTTTTTTCGTTTGCTTTTAGTTTTGTTAAAACCATGTCCGGCTAAAACCCTTGCATGCTTGGGTTAGGATGAACTCGTAGAAGTAGGATGTGGGTACGTAATTAAGGTAATTGGTGACGTTAGTTTTAATTCTCTTAATTAATGAATTCATATAATTAATCTTAACTCTACCTTTGAATTTCGTACGAAAGTGTTAGAGAGAGGACGACCGCATCACTCGATAACAATTAGTAGTCTTAACGAGAGGGTTTAGGAAAGGTTAATTCATCTACCGGTTTAGCGAAGGAGGACGACCGCATCACCTTAGTTAAATTAGGGTCTCATTAATTAAGCACAGTTCATTAACTTGTTAGTGGATTAGTGAAGTCGATTGCTAGGATAAAGTATTAGGGTGAGAAATCTTGAGCTTTCATTCTACGATCTTTTACTTAGGTTAATTCTTGTTTGTCACGATTACTTTGATTATGTACCTACTCCGTTAGTATACGTAGGGATTCCTATCCTGAGCATCACCATCTCTCATTAGAAAACAACCTTAGTTAATTCGTTTCTTTCGTTATTCAGTTTATTTAGTTTATTTCAGTCTTTTAATTAATCTTTCAAAAACCCAAAAACATTACACTCATATTAACTACGACGCATAGATCTTCAGGGATCTATTCGCATATACACCATCCCTTGGGTTCGATAATACTTGGTCCCTATACTTGCCCATACTACAGTGAACCCGTTCTCTTGCGGGGTAGCTACTAGTAGAAGCTAGTGTAGTTTGCTTCAAGTCAATGGGCGAGCAGGATGGCGTGATCGCTCCCTCTTATTTTCATTTCTTGTTCCTAGTCTTTCCAAAGCACTTGTTCGAGAAGCACTTTTGCTTGACTCATCTGCTCGACTTGGTGATGATTCCCCTCGACTTCCCAGACGCTCGCTCAATGGAGCTTTTCCTTTATTTCTACGGACCTCCTCGCTGTCGGCCTCGTCCCGACGCGCATCTTCTCTCCTTTTACTTTGCTGTTCGCCCATTCGTTCCTGCTCGCCTGCTCGATTGGTCATCACAGGTGCTCTTGACGGTCCTGCTGCTTGTCGATTTTGTAATGATTGAAGGACAGCGATCGTTTTTGCTAGCTCCTCCGGGTTCTGAGCAAGTGCTTCTACTTCTGGTGGGATTGTATCAATGGTGACCTGAATGTTTCTTTGCGAAGTTGCTCTCACCGTTCGTGCATGTCCCTCGGTGGACGAAACCCTAGTCCTCGGTTTACGACTTGGAGAAATACTTGAATGTCGTTCGTCTTGTGATCTGACCATTTTGATTACCAAAGTATGGGTAATAAGCAAATGAGTGGAGTAATCTTGTTCTTGCAAACACCTTTCCCAAGGGTTACTAGCCTTGTGTGTATGAATATGAAGATTCAAAAACCCTAGTTCATGCACACATGCATTAAAACCCTCAAAGTGTTGTACATCTTTGTCCTGAGAGTGTGCACTCTTGTTTTCCGGCCGCTTCTTCCCGGATTCCGGCGAGATTATGCAGATTCCGGTGGAAATCTTCAAACTTTCTTCGAATTTTTATAAATCGAAGGTTCGATCCCTCCTTCTAGCGCCAATTGTTGATGACCTTTTTCGATTGAATATGATTAGTGGCTGTTTTACTCCATGAAGATCATCAAACAAGATCAATGATTATGGAATTTGATTAAGTAATGCTCAAGAAATAATTTTGCAAGAGTTTGGACTTGTATTCAATTGTTCTCCCCTTTTTCATGAAAATGAATGGGGTATTTATAGACATACAAAGAGGACATGTGTCACCATCTTGGTGGCTTAACCATTGGATATTTGCCAAGTGTTAGGACACTTGTACAACATCTACACTATTGCTCATTGGATGGATGCCAAGTGTTAAGACACTTGGACCACATCTAGGCTAGTGACTCTTGGAGTTCTCAATGTTATACTTGGTCTTTGGCACTGCTGAGATGCTCTCGACGGTGACCAATTGCTCGCTTGTACGTCTTCATTAGATGTCATGGTCCTTTGCATTCCGAGCTGTTCGTTCCTTGCTTGGGATTGTTTTACAATGTTGCTCGCTCCATTACGAATCTGTTCGCCCAAATTGATCTTGGCTTGAGTTGCTTGCACAGCTGTTCTTTGCAAGGCTGCTCGCCTAAATATCTTGCTTACCATACTAGAGCAGTTCTGCAAAGCTGTTCGCTTTACAAAGCTGCTAGCTCCACAAAGCTGTTAGCTTCTTTCCTTTATTATCCTGTTATCAAACTTAATGATAACTGTTTCGTTTATTAATCACTCCATTGTTCGCCCATCAACAGCTAACACCCTTGATGCCAATCAGAAGATCATTTCAGTAGCATATGCCATTGTTGACGATGAAAGTTATAAGTCTTGGAAATGGTTTCTTAATATGTTAGCCACACATGTTGTCGGTGATATGGAGGGGGTATGCCTTATTTCCGATAGACATAAGGGTATATTGAAGGCAGTGGACGAAGTCCCAGCATTTTCACCACCAAGAGGAGTGCACCGTTATTGTTTAAGACATGTTGCTTCAAATTTCAATACTCAGTTCAAAAGTCAAAAGCTGAAGGACTTGTGTTATGTTGCGGGAAGAGCATTGTCTGTAAGACATTTTGAGATAAGGATGAACGAAATACGAGTTTTAAGTGAAGAAGAACATGAGTATCTACGAAACATCGATCCTACCAAGTGGACATTTTGCCATGATGGAGGTCACCGTTTCGGTGTTATGACAACTAACATCTCTGAATGCATCAACGGTGTTCTTAAGGGTGCACGACGCCTCCCAATCACAGCCATCGTCAGTGCAACTTTCACACGATCCAAAAATGCATTTATGGAACGTGCTAAAGAGGCAGAGATTTTAGTGTTGAGAAATCGGATGTGGCCTAAATATGTTAATGACAGGTTTGATTCAGCGCAGCGAGAGGGGATGAAACATCGAGTAGACCTTTTTAATCACGAGGTGAGATCAGCCAGAGTTTCTACTCTTATTAAGGGCTCAGTACAGTATCGCACATACAGAGTTGCATTATCGAGACGCGAGTGCGATTGCGGGCTATGGAAGTTGGATGGTATCCCATGCTCACATGCATTGGAGGTGTGTAGACAATTCAGGATTGATCCAAGTGTGTATGTGCCTGACTGTTACAGTACAAATGTGTATACTTCGACTTACACATCTAGGTTTTTTGAGCCATTGCCGGATCCTGAGGAGTGGGATGAACCCAATTTCCAACTGAGGCATAATCCAGATCGGAGGATAAGACGTCGTGGTCGAGATGTGACGTCCAGGATTCACAATGAGATGGATTGGGCCCAAACCCGCGCTAGACAACAGTACCGAGCCCAAGATAGAGCGGGACCTTCGCATTGATGTTCTGAACCCCTTTGTTGAATCAACTTGTTGTATCTAATGATATCTATAGGATTTCATTTTGGACATGCACTGTAAGCTTTTAATGTGATAAATGAGATGTACATTCTTTGGTTAAAAGTTATTTGTAAAACTCTAATATACTATTTATGGTTTCATATTACATTTACGCAAATGTTGTAATTATAGATGACTTTATAGTTTAATATACACTATCATATATGTGTCTGAGTTTTAATATTTTACAGGATGGATGCTGCAAGAGAGACACTATTATATGGACCGGCGAGCCAATCTGTACTCACCATGCAAAATGAACATCGCTCGAGACTAGACCGTATTAATCGGGAATCAAGTGAAACTGTGCTCAGTACATACCAAGGAGGTGATGGGGTATTTTGGACATTTAGGCAAGATGACCCCGATCCTAGAAAGATTGTACTTCACCCCCGTGTAGTGGAGAGATTAAAGTCGATGGGTTTTTACGGTCCACTTCGTTGTGGGTCATTCAGACTAGATCGACATCTTATCACTGCATTAGTGGAAAGATGGCGTCGAGAGACGCACACATTCCATTTTCCCGTCGAAGAGGCCACCATAACACAACAAGACGTTGCCATTTTGTGGGGATTACCCATAGAAGGAGAGCCCATTATATGCATAGATGAAAAACTTAATTTCGGTGACTGGCAAGCTAAGTGTTATGAGCTTTTGGGCATCAACATACAACATGTTGATTTAAGGGGCAGGAGTGCGATCTTGTTTTCTTCTCTAAGGAATAAGTTGACAAATGATATTGTTGTTAACGACGAATCACCACAACATGTAGTTGATCAATATGCACGGGGGTGTGCACTTTTACTTCTGGGGACATTGATGATCCCCGACCACACTCAGAATGCTGTCCCGTTAGTGTATTTGAACTTTCTGGAGAACGTGAATACATCAGGGGAATACAGCTGGGGAAGTGCTGTATTAGCGACTTTATATCGGGAACTCTGTATGGCTTGCCACGCTAATGGCAAGTCCATCGCTGGAGCATTATGCTTGTTACAGGTAATTCTTGATTAGTTTTAATTACTTTTAAACAAATCATTGATTAGTTGTATGTTGAAACTAATTTACCCTACAATACAACAGATATGAGCATGGTCAAGGATAATACCAATACAACCAAGGAACGTATATCCTATGCTCCAAGAAGGACACATCATGAGTGTAGATGGTCGCAATTTGGGGCTTCCACCGTATGGGGCTATGTATTTTTCTCTAAACACATTTGTCTATAAATCGCATAACATTCATTTGGCTATGCATACTTATTGTGATACCTACTTAAATTATAGGTGGATACATTATCACAGTCACACTGAAAGCGCGACCAACTCGATTCGTTTATATCGCGACATATTTGATCGTTTGTCTGATGGCCAAGTAAGTTATTATTATAATGATCCACACAAATATATAAGTGTGTTTGAGGAAAATTAATTTTTTTTGTATATCATTACAGTTAATTTGGGAACCCTATGATGAGCAAGCTGAGGAGATCTCTAGTCTTGGACCTCGTTGTTTGACCCAAAATTGGAGGTCACAATGTCCGCTGATCAATATTTGGATAGTGGAGCTTCATTATCCAAATAGGGTGTTAAGACAATTTGGAATGGTCCAAAACATTCCGAGTGATGTTGAAAGTAGAGACCAGAACTTGCATAATCATACCCGCCAGGGAAGATCCGGCTGCGATTGGACCATTAAACATAAAAAATGGATTACTTATTGGAGGAACAGACGACCATTCATGCCTTGCACTCCTATCAACAATGGTAATCCGGTCTCGAATGACTATATGCAGTGGTACTACGGAATTACACGACGATTGATTTCACCAGTGGAGTATACTGCAGTGGCCCGAGGTTTCCAACCAGCAAAAACATCTACTCGAGATCTTTTGGTAATATATATATCACAAATTTTATTTTATAATGTTTGAAAATTGAAACATGAATAACACTAATTTTTTTTGGGTTACAGGTAGGCTGGTTTCGTAAGCTCAAAATTAGTAAAAGACAATGCAATATTGATGATAGAGCATCAGTAGAAAGTCATTTGGACCTCACTGAGAATTACATCACTGAAGTGGAGCCTTACATAGAAAATTCTGCTTATCTACAAGATGTGGCCTCAGATGAAAACGTAGAAGTTGAGGAAAGGTCTACAAGACAAAGAAGAAGGAGATCCGTAGGACGTGAAGATGGGGGTCCTTCAACGTCTAGGAGTCGGAGAAGACATTCCTCAGCAATGCCATCAGAGTCCCCTTTTCTCCAACAAGGTATTCAACATGGGGTACTTCAGTCTGCTCCACGCACGCAGTATGATGCTGGAAATGGTATGCAATTTACAAAATAACACTTGTAAATATGACCTTAAGTGGATTTACATTTATTTAGTTATTATAATTTTTTTATAACATGTGACAGATGCTTCCACGTCTGAATTTTTGGGTAACACACAACCAACTGCATATGGTATGTAATTCAATATTAAGAAATTATATTTATTATTTTATTTATTATATATGCATATCACTGTTAATTTGATAGCAGTCTGGCAATCAAATGAGGGGGCGTCTCAGCCTACGTCTCACACACATTATGGGTTACCCTCATTTGGACATGGAGCTTACACACAACCTGCTGGAGATGGTATGCAAGTTACTAAATCCCGAAATTACACAAATAAATAATATCTATTAAGAGATAATGTTTATTTATTTGTAATATATTATTGTTAATTTGATAGTTGGTTGGGGTAGCTATGAGGGGGTACCTCAGTCTGCTTCTGCATCGACGTTTCAACAGGAGGTGCCTCAGCCGAGTTTTCACACACCTTATAATGAACAAGGTATTTAATATCAACTTATATAAGTAAATGTAGATATTGTAAAATATATTATTGATCTAAATTCATTAAATGTGTGACAGATTTTCTTACATCATGGGGTGGTTCATTTACTGAGATGTTAAACACGGGTATTGATTTGAATACCTATTATCAACCACAGTTCTCACAAGAACAACCAAATTACACTTCAACGCCTATACCATTTGCGGGCACAAGTGAAAATCTTTGACCAAGCCAAGATGAACAACAACCTCGTCGTGGTCATCGTGATAGACGTCCGACACGATGTGGCACGGGTGGTCATTTACGTCGTCACTAATTGTATGATATTTTGTATATATATTTATTTTAATTGATAATTTGTTTTATGTCTGCAATTTTAAATACCGCTACTTGTGATATTTTTTTAAATTAATTTTAATTCCTTAAAAATTATGTCCAGTAAAATTTGTTCCCATATAAAATTAAATTTATTCATTAATACAATTACACAAATAATTTAAGTAGTACTACCTCCGTCTCATTTTTTTAATTAACTTTAATTAACTAACTTGTTCCCGTATAAAATTAAATTTATTCAGTAATATTATTAAACTAGTGTGTACCCATGCAAATTTCGCGTACTGAAAAAAAATATTATTTTTATTTTCTGTAGACATTTAATATAAGAGTATTTTTGTCTAAAAAATTTCGGGGTATATACAATAAATTATGAGGTTTGTTTAGATGTTGCCCGGGCCCTTCACTAAACCCTATAGGTGTATCCTACAAACTAAATAATTAAAAAAGATATCAAAATTCACATAAATTAATAATAATTATTCAATAACATTACTTAGACTAATAATTTAATAATAATAATCAATTTCTATTTCAATATTCAATAATTTATAAATTAATCAACATTATTAGTTATTGGGAGTATACGGTAAGAAATTAATTTATATAAGAAACAATACAAAATTTGAAATAAACTTTAACGTTACAAAATAAATTTGAATTTTTTTTAAATAGGCTAAACCCCAAATTGTAATTTTCTGTATCTGTAAAGATTAGTTTTACCAATAGATTTAGAAGAGAAATGAGGAGGAAGAAATGAGTTTCGGGTGCTGTTATATGCAAATGAAGAAGAAGGAAACACCAAAATTGTATTCTTGGCCATGAGGGAGCGTGGGCTGGGGAATCTTGCCATGTGAAGTGTCAGAGTTGGTCGAGGATCGCCCTTGCCAGAGGCGATCCACGACGTGGCCATTGTTTGTGTTGATCGCGCCTGGGGAGCGCGATCTACCCTTTTTGATCGCCTCTCTCAGGCGCGATCCACGGTAGAAAAGGGGGTCCTTTATGCATCGCGCCTGGGGAGCGCGATCTACCCAGTTGATCGCCTCTCCCAGGCGCGATCAACCCTATTTTCGTAAACAAATTTCCAGGACCCCTATTTTTGCAATCAAATTTCACATTTACACTATATAAAAAAATTTGCCCGAGTGCTAAACCCATGAAACTTACCGACCAAAATAAAATTTATATCTAAAAGAATGAGATTTAAATATGCTATCTCAGTCACATGAACTTCTTCCTACTTAAATTTGACACATTTTTTTAAGAAAAAAAAAAGTACTACCTCCGTCCCAGATCTTATTTCATACTACCTTTTTTTTCGTGTTTTAGCGAGGGAGTTGTTTATTAATATTTAAAATGATAAAGTAATTTTGAAAAAGTGGTATGATAGATCTATCTCTCCTCTAGTATAAAGTGACTTAAAAATTACTTTATCATTTCAAATACTAATTAAAAACTCGCTCGCAAAAACACGTGAAAATAGTAAACGTGAAAAAAGATTCGGGACGGAGGGAGTATGTGAGTGTAGAGTTGAATAAACTAATGATAATTTCATACTTTATTGACTTTTGTGAGAGATAGTTGTTTCCTCTTTTGGGATATGATGATTTTTTTTTTTTTTTTAAGGCAAATGTGAAGAAAATATTGGGACGAAATGAATATTATTATTTGCAATAAATTTTCTAAAATAAAAAATACTAGCTATAATACCTGACAGTGTTAAACTGAAGTTTTAATTTAGAAAAATGAAATAAAAATAAATACTACTCCATCTGTCCTTTAAAGGTATGCACCATTTTCTGCACGTGAATTAATGCAATATGTCGGAGGGTATTTAGGGGTCTTATGAGGTCCGTTTTTGAATAAAATGGTTGTTTATGGTAAGTATGCATAGAAACGTTACTATAAACAATCTTTTTATTTATAAACGAACCTCACAAGACCCTTAAATATCCTCCGACATATTGCATTAAACAACGTGCAGAGAATGATGCATACTTTTAAAGGACAGAGGGAGTACTACACTTCTTTCGTCTACTATTTTTATAATTTGTTACCTTTTTTTTTTTCAGAAATAAATTAAATTCACAAGAAAAAAGGGCGAATCTTGGGAGCCAATTGTATTTCAAAGATTTTATCAATGAAGATACTATAAATACCTACTTTCCGTCCCGCCTCCCTCCCCAACTTCACACTTCCCTCCATCTAATGTACGGACAGTCACCGCCCTTCCGCCCTGGCGTCGGCGATCGTGGGACAGCGCAGCCGCCACAACAGCAACTTCACATCAACCCTAACTTCTTCCCCAACCCCAATCTCTTCCTCCTACAGCAAGGTCACAATTTCCTCGCACAAGGAAACCCCTTCTTCCAAAACCCTAACACTTTTCCCCATATTCAGCAGCAATTTCCCGGTACTAATTTCCCTGCTCAACTGAATACGGACAACGAACAATTTCAAAACTTTCAAGCACAGCGCCCTAATGGAAATAACAACAGAGCGTTTCCGCAGCAGCAGGTTAATAATGTTCAAAAGGAGATGGTTGACAAACTTGATAAGGCTGTGGTGATGGCTCAAAAGGGAATTTTGAAGTCGAATGAGAATGTTTCGACTTGGAAAGTTTCGCAGGCAGCTTTGATGGCTGTGAAAGCGCCGTCTTGGGAGAGTTTGGGGTTTCAAATGCAGCAAGTGCCTTCTCTTAATAGCCTCCTGGTTAAGGAAGGAAAGGTAAGCAAATTAAGCTTGTTTATATATCAATCTGATTCTTCTTCTTCCTCTTAATAGTGAATTTTGTGAAATCTAAAATTAATGTTGAATGTAAAATTTTGTAAAATAATTCTACGTTTAGTTGGTGTAAACAATCTTGCTTGACATTCTGCAGTAGTGCATGTTATTTGCTAAAAATAGAACTGGAATTAGACGAAGTAATGTGTGTTGCTTACCTGGTTATCATTCTTATCCCGCAGTAGCACGTGCAATTTATAACCATTTTCACCACTTCCTAACGTTATTTTCCTTTATCTTTGTACAATTTGTAAAATTCCTATCCATGGTCAGCTTATTATATCGTCCACTTATGATTATTGTTTTGTGTCTCAATAATGATTAAATTGCCAATGTTCTTTATATCCACAGTCACTGCTTGCATATGGTTGCACAGCACAGAGCATCAGGACAATAGTTGTTATTGAGTTGACCTATCGTGCCCATGTTTAACTACTTACTTAATCCTTTTATTGCTGATATTTTAAGCAAGGGCATTAAAAATAGAGGGTTGCAATTTCGTTTTAATAAATGTATTGACGCCAATATGAAATTTTTTAGTTGCCGCTGTTAGGGTGTATAATACTCATTACTTGGTTTTTTTTGTTTGTTTACTTCCTTAAAGATCAATGCATTCATCCACTGCTTTGTCGCTGTTAGAAGAATTACTTCATTATATGATTTGGAAGTGGCAATCTGTGAGAGCGAGGGGGTTGAACAGTTTGAAGTGCTGGAATTGGGTCCTTTGGTTCGACATCCGCTTGCTGTGCATTATTTTTGTGTGACTCCGAATCTGAAAGAAGTGTACAAAATTAGAACTGAAGAGATAATAGCTTACCTTTGTGAGTTCATTTGCACTCACAAAAGGAAAGAAATTAAAGTTGATACCTTTTTGGATTTTATGTCTGAGAAGCAATCTGTCAGTTGCAGGGAAGTTCTTTGTGTCCGTGTCCAGAACCTTGGGTACGTAATTTTTTGTTTCTTTTCCTTTTGTCTGGTGTAAAATGTTTGTATGTATCCAGAATATAAAAATATATATATATATATATATATATATATATATATATATGTATGTATGTATGTATGCCTTATTTTAGCTGTAGGAGCATTTCTACAAGTTGGGAACATATTGCTAGAGTTTTTTTTAAAATTTTACAATCCCAGAAAGTTTTGGTAGTTTTCTAATTATGGCTGTTGATTTAAATGTTTTCTTCATAATATTTGTATACGAAAAAAAAGGGCCATTTCAGATCAATATGCTTTTGGAAGATGATCTTGAGTTCTATCTCATGAATAATTGTCCTGGTGGGAGTTGTTGGAGGATGGAGCTATAAGCCTTTCTATTAGTATCTAAGTCATTGCAGATTGTGAAATATCTGCAGGGCGGCAAAGGAGTCAGTAATGTATTAGATGGACATGGCCTTTTTATTGATGTGATTTGGCTAAAGTATGTGGCCAGTTAATTAGCCATATATTAATCGTTTATAAACATGAAACGATCGACTTGTTGCAATGAGCTCAATTTGCATGTGTAACTTTTACACTTAATCACGTGATAAATATTAGTGCGAACTGATTTTGGCAATACAGTAATGCTGTGCTTCTAAGTTCATGACCTTTGCCTTCTGTAAACGTACCGTGTTTCTGTTTGTAGCATATATGCTCAACGTAATTAGTACATCATACATAGAGGCTCTTGATTATGTCTTGTGAAATGCTTAGGAGTTACTTATATGCTATAATGCAGATATTTGTTTTTCTCCCTCAGGGGTTGGTCATGCGTAAAGCTACACTGGATTCTTCTTTTAATATTAAAAAAAAAAAACATTGCAGTTTTTTTTATAAAGTATCAAGTTTTTTGATTAATTTCTGAATCAGTTATACTTCTTGTGTCCAGATTGTACGTTAATCTTTTAAAACAGGCAAAGCAATCAGAAGACGGTGTACTCGAAAAATGTTATGAGAAAATGAAAACGATATCTAGTAAGAAGAGTAAGAAGCGTCCGCTTTTTTCTGCACAAAAGAAGGAGATGGATGACAAATTTATTTCAATATCCGAGCGTATCAAATCGCTCACCTCGGATAATACCCAATTCTGTGGGAAACACACAAGATTTTTGTCATCGAGTTCAGAGGATGATGGTAGCGAATCTAGTGAATATGAAGATAACCGGGATCAAAAGAATATAGAGAACAGCTCGTCACTGCCAAATGGTAGATCAGAACACGTCAGTAAGTGCCCTTATCCATCAGCAACTGAAGAAATAAGAAGGTTGGGCTTGAAAAGTGAATTAGGGTCGGTTTGCACACCAGATGGAGGTGTACAGCACAACCTAGATAATGAACTCTCCCGAAAGAAGAGGAGATATGAAAATATGAGTTCCAGCGCTCCTTTGCCTCGCAAGTTGTCTAAGAAGGACAAGCTTACTGCAGATCTTAAGCATAAGGACACTAAAGATGAGAGTGTTGGTGGTCATTCAATTTCCATTGAGTCGCTAAAGATGTTTATCACAACTTGGAAGGATGCATGCCGAGGGAATAATGCAGATGAGGTAGGAGCTTACTACCTTGATTTCAGACATGGATTTGGTCGGCTTATCAGAGCCTCATATGCATGTGCTTCTAAATTCATGTTTAACTTTTTGAATTTTTTTGTTTTGGAGGGGGGTAGGGGTATCATTGAACTTATATGCCATTAAAATCACTACTTTTATGTGTAACGTAATGATATTTCCAAACTCAATTCTTTACTCTTTTTTTTTTTTTTGGGGAACAGGAAAATTCGCTCAAAAATAAATTGGAGGACAAGGGGTCTTCCAACCCTTACAAATAGTAGGTTATCAAAATGGCTTAAAATATGTGCATAGTTGAATTCTGACATTAAAGTGCTCCTTCAGGTGTTCTGCTTGATGAGCTCTAAGTTAGAAAATGATAATAATGAAGCTTAATTTACATGACGACAGAATACCTGTAGAGTTATAACTTAGAAATTGATAATAATGGGCTTTTTTATATATATAATGACAGAATACCTGCGCCAGATTTAGTTCTTGCAGTTCCACAATTTTATATTTTAGCTGCTTTTACCACCTATTTTTTCTTTTTTGTCTTCAGTCAGAAGTGTTGCTTCACTTCAATGGGTTAAGTAATTTTATGCATTAATGATATATGATGAAAATTTTAATCTGAGTTAAATTCAATATCTGACATTTTGATAATTAGGAGAACAGAGTTTTAGAAAAATTTGATATGACTTTTCTTTTAATGAATTTTGACACTGATGTTTTTATTGATGAAAAAGCTTTGGAATATCATGCTGGCAACTTCATCTTCACTCCTTTATTGTAACTATTTGAGAATCCATCACTTTTATGTTCCTTCTGAAATACCATAATTTTTCAGACCTCAAATTTCCCTTGTGATTGCACATTAGGTTCTTGACATGATGCTCCGGTTTTACAATAAAAAAGGGAGACACAGGGATTCGAGGAAAGCGAAAGAAATGTTCACATCCTATCCATTTGTTGGATTGCTCTATGCTGCTGTAAGTACATGGTTGTTCAAGTTCTTCTGTCATTTAAGCTTCAAATGTTAAGCTTCTAAAACCTTCATGTTGTTGGGTTGTTTTTAACTTCTGTTCTATGCATAAGTTCTTGTCTAATAGTATGTGACTATGTTTTCTTCGGGTCCATATCCTTAATGGAAGTTTCACTTTTTCCAAACATGCTGCTGACTAACCAGTATCTGGTTGTTACAGGTGACATGCATTAAACTTGGAATGTTGGATAATATGTACGACACTTTCCAGAACTTGAACCAAGAATGCGTGGATGACAAACCTATCGAGAGTCCATCTGATTACATAAGCATTGATGTTGATTCTGCTAAGAAAGATGTTGACATTCCAGGGCGTGAACTTCTTACTCACGGACATGGTGAGTAACTTTGGTTAAGAGAGTGTACTAATATCTACTACGCTAATGATTTGTAGGGCATGCTAGTTTTTTTCTTTTTTTCCTGCTTGTACCTTCTGCTACTTCACTGTTTCTTCATGAATTGAGTACAGCTGTTGCAATAGTAAAATTTGAATTGAAACTGGAAACATGTAGTGACTGCTATACAATTATTTTCTGTATATTCTAGCTTACTTTAAGTTCCTAGTAAAAACATTGTTGTCATCCTTAGTGGATGCAGTTTTCCTTTTTGAGGTAGCTAAGCTATTAAGCTATACCCCAAGTTTAATAGGATGGATGTTGAGGCTCTGCATAATCATGCTGTTGATTTGATATTTGATCTTTATAACTTTCATAAAGCATGTTATACTGGTCTTACCAATAGCCTTTTATTGCATGTGTGGATATTTTAGGACCTGCATTATAATCAATTTGTTATCTAATGCCTGTCTGCTGATGTGTTCTGTTGTTGTTTGCATCCTTATTGTGTTGTTGATGCTTTTCTCTCTTTTTATGCTCTTCATTCTATAGATCTAAGAGCTGAAGATATTGTGAAGAAAATGACTGGATATTTTGAGGATGATGTCCTGACCTGTAAAACTCCTCAAGAGAATAGGCTTCAGCTCTTGAGGAAGCTTTTCAAGTGCGAGCATTGGCTAATTCAACAGTTTTCTGTTGTCAAGTTTGAATCCCTTGGTTATGGAGAATATTTTATGTTTCTAGAAAAATATTTGGAGCGGTTTCCTCGTGCATTACAGAAGTGCATAATGGGTGATATATCAGAAAATGTTTCACTGGAGGCTCATTTACTACCTGGTCAATTGGATGTGTTGCTATCACAAGCTTTAAATAGCTTGTGGGAAAGTGATACTATAAACATGCGGAATATGTCCGAGTTGCTGGCAAGGCAATTTCCTTTAGTATGCTTTAAACTTGCAAGCAGTGATCCTACGGCGAACTTTCTGCATATCTTGCAAGAAAAAAGATACAACTCGAATTCTGTATTGTTTTCTGCACCATTGTCAAAATTGAAGTATATGGGTGATTCTTTATCTGAAAACGAGAAAAAAATGGATGAAAGTGGTGAGTTTTCTAATAACATATTAACAAGAGAAGGAACTCTTGCTGCAGTTACTACCAGGGATGCTATTGAGGTCTTGTGTCACGCCCCTATGCTCACTGATTTGAACTTATGGTCACATTGGGACATCTTGTATGCTCCCTCTCTTGGTTCAATAGTGGAGTGGTTGTTAAAGGAGGTCAACACCAAAGAGTTGCTGTGTTTGGTTACCAAGGATGGGAAAGTAGTCCGTGTAGACCCTTTGGCTACTATGGAATCATTTTTGAAAGTTCTCATTCAACAATCTGCTTTCCAGACAGCAGTGCAATTGTTGTCTTTGTTTGCACTATATGGTGGTGAACGGAGCATTCCTCTGTCACTTCTAAAATGCCACGCACGGCAAGCTTTCGAAGTGATCATTAATAATATTGAGATGGAATTACATAATGATAGAAATCCAGTCGTGCAAGGGAATATGTCCTGTAATCAGCATATACCTGGAAAAAATACATCCAGAAACTTGGATAGCAAGTTACTGAACGATAGGAGTGTACTCAATAGAGCAGCTTCAGCTATGTCAAGGTTTATACTTGAGTGTTTGAGTTATCTGCCTATTGAGTTTTGCAGTTTTGCTGCAGATGTATTGATTGCTGGATTGCAGTCTTTTGCAAACAATGTACCTGCAGCTATCTTGGCCGAATGTAAGCAAACAAATCAAAGGCTCATACTTCATGAAGTTGGACTGTCTCTTGGATTATTGGACTGGGTTAATGACTATCAATCTTTTAGTTCTTCAACAAATATTGGAGCCTCCCCTGAATCATGTTTAGGTGTGGTCAATTCTGAGCTATGTCCTTCACCAATGAGTGCGCTAGATATGCATCTTGCTTCTTCATGTGAAAAGCTGGTTCCCAGTAAGGTAGATCATCATGACAAAGATAAATCAGTCAGTGCTGGGGCTAATTCAGCAAATGCTTCAATTTGTTGTCCGACTGCATCCTTGAAGCAATTACCAGTGGTTGACATTGATAATGATCCAGTGAAATTTATTGAATCTATTAGGCAAGAGGAATTTGGTGTAGATCAAAGTCTTTCAGCTACTGAAAATAGCATGTTGGAGAAGCAGCATGCTCGATTAGGCAGGGCTCTCCATTGTCTGTCACAAGAGCTGTATTCTCAGGATTCACATTTTATTCTGGAGCTGGTATGCACAGATGCCTATGTTAATTAATTCTATTTTAGCATGATTACAATTTCCTTGAGCTTGAAAACATGAAAGCCCCCCTACCCCCCTGACTATTTTCTGAAAGTAATATTTCGGTTTGTGAGGTAGCAGTACCTTTTTCCTGATGCGATAGCAGCTGCAATTTGTCTGAGAAGCACGATGTCAAGAAATTAAAGCTAAGAAAAAACTGGAACCAAATGACGACTATTTTCCATGGTCACTGAAGTTATTATAAAAACATATTGATTTCCTTTGTGTGCCTTATGGTGTCATGATCTATGTTTGGTTTTGTTTTTGAGTTCCCTTGGGATAATATATAGTGGTGTGTAGTGAGTTTGGTTTTGTTTAAAAAATGACTGAGTTTGGTATATTTTCGGAAGTTGTGTTTAGTCTTGTTTCATGAGGCATTTTGTTTAATATTGGTGTAGCATGTTTTTGAATACCATTTGTTTTTGGCATTTGAGTTCCCCTATCTTATTTGTTTACAGGTACAAAATGCTGATGATAATATCTACCCTGAAAATGTGGAACCAACTCTCACGTTCATTCTTCATGAGAAAGGCGTTGTCGTTTTGAACAATGAGCAAGGGTTTTCATCCAATAATATCAGAGCACTTTGTGATGTTGGAAATTCAACAAAAAAGAGCCTTAATGCTGGATACATTGGGAAGAAAGGCATTGGTTTCAAATCAGTATTTCGGGTATGATAATGGTCTTTCAGTTCTGCAAGTTTACGTTTTACATTGTGAAAAATTAGTAACATAGTTCGTATACATAGAAATATTGTCAATAGTGAACAAAGCTTGGCCAACTTCTGCTGGCTGTGTAATTACGTAAATAGCAGTGACTACAGATCACATAAATTTGACATTCTTCCTGTGCTTGTTTGTATGTGAAAGAAGTCTATCTCATCTAAAAGTCCAAACTTGTAAATAGATGTGAAATTAATTCGTTTAATTATTTTTCTTACAGCCCTCCTCTCCCATGGGCCGAACTCTGAACTTTCCCTCTTCGGGAAGGCCCAATGAGTCAACAATTTAATGTGGGTAGAGTTGCTCTCACTGGGAATCGAACCTAGGATTTTTGTCTGGGCGTGAGCCTTTTGGTTCTAATACCATGAAAGAATTCCATCTCATCCAAAAGCCGGAACTTGTAGAAAGATGTGAAATTAATTATTTCCCATACAGTATGAAATGAACCTGACATAATCATTATACATTGATTATCTTTCTGTTGTGCAAAGGATTCTGGTTTGCAGGCAAAAACACTTCTTGCTTACGAGTAGAAAGTTAAAAAGGTCATGGCGGCGCCATCTCATTTAAACCGGGAACAACTAGGTTAGGGCTAGCTTTTCGTAGCCTGTTTAAATCCTGGCCTTTTTAGCCTTGACCGTTTAGTCCAAAGCCCTACAAGGCTGAGCCCCCCTAATGGGATCGGGCTAGCCTGCAGCCCGTTTTGCATTTTAATTTTTTCCCATAGCTCAATGGTTGCCCGTTGGCCCTAGGCCTACTAGGGTTATGGTTAGGTCCCCTTATTAGCAAACCGTTTTGCCGCACGGCCACCTTTATCTTACACTGAGCACGACCATCTTCTTCCGTGATGCATGCTGTTTCTGGACTCCTGGTTAAGTAAGCTTGAAAGCTAAGATATAGTGGACAGGAAATTGCACTGGAACTAGATGGATGTCCTTTTAACTATAGCTACTAGAAGTCATCTTGAGGTGCTAAATTTGATTAAAACAGTTTATGTATATGTGAGCCAGGGTTAACATCTTTAAAAAATAGGATTCAGCTGCTTTTTGTCTATGTATCTCATATAACTCTCGAAAGATAATTGTTTCTGGGTAGTAACTGTTGTAACCTAAATGTGACTAGCTGAAGCCCTCACTTGTCAATATGTAATGTTTTTTTTTTCTTTTTTCTTAAACTGCAGGTTACCGATGCTCCAGAAATACATTCCAATGGGTTTCATATAAAGTTTGACATAACCGAAGGCCAGATTGGTTTCATTCTTCCAACAGTGGTTCCGCCCTGCGATATTGACTTGTATACTAGATTGGCATCAACAAATGCTGATCAACTGGATCAGAACTATTGGAACACATGCATTGTTCTTCCTTTTAGGCCAAACTTTTTGGAAGGACATGCTATGAACAACATTTTATTCATGTTCTCAGATCTCCATCCGTCGTTGCTACTGTTTCTTCATCGTCTTGAATGCATTAAGTTCAAAAACTTACTTGATGATTCACTCACTGTCATGAGGAAAAAAGTTTTAGGCGATGGCATAGTGGAGGTTGCACTTGGTAACCAGAAAATGACTTGGTTTGTAAATTCAAAGACACTTAAGCCTGATATTATTCGATCTAATGTGGAATCGACAGAAATTACTGTTGCTTTTACATTAAATGAGACAGACGAAGGATATATCCCAGTTCTGAACCAACAACCTGTTTTTTCATTTCTTCCTTTGAGGACATATGGACTTAAATTTATTCTCCAAGGAGATTTTGTTTTGCCATCCTCCAGAGAAGAAGTTGATGGAAACAATCCGTGGAACCAGTGGTTGCTGTCGGAATTCCCTGAGTTGTTTATTAGTGCTGAGAGGTCATTTTGTGCTCTTCCTTGTTACAAGAACAGTCCAGGGAAAGCTGTTTCAGTATTTATGAGTTTTGTTCCTCTGTTGGGTGAAGTGCATGGGTTTTTCTCTAGCCTACCACGAAGGATAATTTCCAAATTGCGCATGTCAAACTGCTTGATTCTGGAAGGTGATGGGCAAGCATGGGTTCCTCCTTGCAAGGTCCTGAGAAATTGGACTGACCAGTCTCGTTCTCTATTACCCGATAGTTTGCTTCACGAGCATCTTGGTCTCGGTTTCTTGAATAAGGATATAGTTCTTTCAGATTCATTGGCAAAGGCTCTGGGTGTAGAAGATTATGGACCCACAATTTTACTTCGGATTATTTCTTCACTGTGCCAACCCGGTGATGGGTTAAAGTCGCTGGGGTTGGGTTGGTTAGCTTCCTGGCTCAGCACAACATATGTTATGTCATCTCAGCCTTCTACACAAAGTTCAATGATTTCTGGGGCTGACTCTGACCTCATAATTAACCTTCAGAAAACTCCATTTATCCCTCTTTCAGATGGTAAATACAGCTCTGTGGATGAGGGCACTATTTGGTTGCAGTCTGAAGCTGTTGACCAGGGTATAAGTGATGAATGTCTTCTTAGAGCTTTCCCAAAACTGTATGCTAAACTGCGAATTGTGAATCCTAATCTTTTGACTGTGTCTGCCTCCATTGGGACTTCAGACTCTGACACAATGATTGTGGAGAATGTTACCAGGATGCTTTACAAAGTCGGTGTCCAGCGGTTGTCCAGTCATGATATTATGAAGTTGCAGATATTACCAGCCATATCTGATGATAAGAATGCAGCCCAGCAGGAAGAATTGATGATAGAGTACCTTGCCTTTGCAATGTTCCACTTACAATCAAGTTGTACAACCTGTAGCCAAGAAAAAGGCTCCATTATGACGGAGTTGCATGAGAAGGCCCTAATCCTAACAAATTTTGGATTTAAACGCTCTAATGAGGTGCCCATCCATTTTAATAGGGAGTATGGAAATCCGGTTGATTTGGATAAGCTAGTTAGTGGACTTGATATGAAGTGGCATGAATTAGATGCTGCTTACGTGAGACACCCAATTACCAAATCAATTTCTGGTGGAATCTTGAAGTGGAGGAACTTTTTCCAGGAAATTGGAATAACTGACTTTGTTCAAGTAGTTCAAGTGAATAAGAGTGTTCCTGAAATGTCTCTTGTTGATTCCAAGGATTTGCTGCGAGCCAAAGGCATAATATCTACTGATTCAGATGTTAAAAATTGGGAATCTAAGGAGTTGTTTCACTTATTGTCCTGGATATCTTCTAGAGATGATAGGGAAAAGTCCAAATACCTTCTGGAGATTCTTGATAGTTTGTGGGATGACTATTTCAGTGATAAGGTTACTGGTTCTTACATTGATATGACTGGGGAATGCAAACCATGCAAATCAATACTTATAAGAATCCTCCAGGATTTTCCATGGGTAGCAACAAATATCAACAACCAACTTCATTGTCCTAAAGATTTGTTTCATGATTGTTCGGCAGTAAATTCAGTTCTGGGTGTCGGTGCCCCATATACTACTCCAAAGGTTTGACAGTTTTAATTTCAGAATTTCAGGTGTTTTAAGTTTGAATGTGCATATGTTTTTTTACCTGTAATTATTTGCGGCCCATTTATATGCCTTTTTACCTGTGTGTATGTGTGTGCACTTTATGAAGTCATTTTTATTTGCCCATTCAGATTCTTATTTCTTGTCTTGATATTTGGTCTAGTGTGTGGAAGGTTCAAAAAATTATTATTAAGTATTTAATTCTAGAATTTTTTTATAACCTAATCTAACAAATGTGGAAGTCAGTTCTACACTTCTACTTTATTTTACATTTCATAATATTTTATTGCCTAAGTTGTTTTGGCTGTATGTTGGTCTATATGGCTAGAGAGGAATAATAGAATTTTAAGGATACTTGTGAATCTTTAGAGGATGTGTGGGGGAGGGTAGAGTTTAGAATTGGTCTTTGGCCTCTAGTCATAGCTTATTTAGATGTCTTTGTCTTTCGGATTTGATAAGGGATTGGGACTCTACTTTAATGTAATGGTGTTATTGGATGCTATGTATTTTTGAGGAACTTCTCAACCCTATTTTTTTTTTCTTTTTCTATTATTAATAAAGTTTCTGTTTCCTTTCAAAAAAATATTTTATTGTCTTGGTCAATGATCATTTCACAATTTATTAAAATTTTGTTAATCAAATATTTTTGGGCCAGTTTGGCTTGTAAGTCTTGCAAGAGCAGGAGGTTCGAGTTTTGACATGGCAACATATGGACTTTTGACGTTCTCACAGCGTAATTTTGCTTTCTTTTATTTTTGATGTTTTTTAGATTTTTATAATAATAATATATTTTTAACCTTGTATAACTATGTTTTACATATTGCAAAGCTTATGTGGATAGTATATCTCCTCCCCTCCCTCCTTTGTTTTATATAGTAATTTATGTTACTGGGATTGTGATCATTAAATTTTTTTACTTTGCCTATCCGTGTTCGGCATATGCAATAAGGCAAAGCTTCTATAAAATTGCAGTCTAGGAATCTTAAGTTCCCAGTTGAATTCAATTGTTGCGGCCGATACTGTAAACGAGCGAACCTAATCTTTGTTTCCCATAATATTTTATGTTTTCAGGAGTTTGACCATTAAATATTTTACCTTTACATCCATGTTTTGCAAATGAAAAGCTTCTGTAATTGCGTTCTTTTGGAATCTTTGGTCTTCCTAGCTGAGTTTAATTGTTACATCTGATACTGTAAAAGAATGAAACTCTTATCTTTGTACACCAAGGATCCACCAGATACATGCATGTGTGTGTATTAAAGTGTGTGAAAGTATATGTTTTTATATTGGAACTAATTAATTTATTTCCATTTGAAACAGGTGAGAAGTGAAAAGTTGCTTGCTGATATTGGTTTTAAAACTCAAGTTACTCATGATGACGCTCTATCTGTTCTGAGACATTGGAGAAAATCTCATTGTCACTTGGCTAGGTATTCCTTTTCAGTAACCGTTCTTGATTTCCTTTTGAGATTAATTACGTAAAGGTCTTTTTTGTTCCCGTGCCAAAGCAGGAAAAAGTTCTCTCTTTCTTTGTTTGCATAAACAAATGTTTTTCTTTTAATTTAATTGGCAATCACTTCAAGTAATTCTCTGCATTAGAATTAATACACCTGTACCATGCTTACAGATAATTCTTGAAAAATATCAATTAATAAACAATTTATTATCTATGCATAACTGGGAATATGATGTGAAAAACTGATGATTGTTTAGTCTTTTAAATTGTTGTCTGGCTTGCATTTTCATCAAGTGCTTGCATTCCAAATTCATAGACAAGTCAATAAGGCAAATCCACATGGTGAGAAGCTGACATAATATGGCTGGACTCTCATATAGCAATTCAGAAAATTTATCTGTTGGTTGTTAGGTCATATTTGAGAAAGAGAGATATTAATGATGACGAGAGGTTGTTTCAGTCGTCACTTGAAAAAGGAAGAATAATCTGTTGCTTGTTAGAGAGAGTTGGACTATAAATCACATCTATTCTTGTTTGTCTGAAAGCTTAAACGACTTATGGGTGTCCACTTGTCTTTAGGACTAACTGTCGGTGCTTTAATTTCCTTCAAAAGTAAATGCTCTTTTCCTCGTCTTACCAGTGTCTCACAGATGTCCAATTTCTATGCATTCCTCTGGAAGGGAATGGCTCAATCAAAGAAGACTATTTTAGAGGAAATACTTTGTGGGCCTTTCATATTTGTCCCAAACACATATATTTGTTCAGATGAGGATGCTTTACCTGGTGCACTTTTGTCTCCTCAAGAAGTATATTGGCGTGATAATATTAGTTCAGTTGGCCAAATAGAGTCAGGTGACTTAGAATGTGTTTCAAGAATAGCAGGTAGTCCTCAAAGAAAAATGTTATGCAATCTCTACCCAAATCTTCATGATTTTTTTGTAAAAGAATGTGGAGTGGTTGAAAGTCCTCCTTTGAGCAGCTACCTTCAGATTTTGCTGCAGTTATCTGCTATATCCTTACCGCATCAGGCTGCAAAGAGGGTAAGTGATCCTTGAATCGATCTAAATTGGTCATGGTATATTGTTTCTCTCCTTGGATTCTTATGTCGATCTTTTTAAATCATGTGATAGGTTTTTGAGGTGTTCTTGATCTGGGATGATGCTCTGAAATCTGGGTCAATGAGTTTGGAAGATGTCGAGTACCTAAAAGAAAGTCTCCTGAAAAAGGAGTATACTGTGCTTCCTACTAGACAAGATAAATGGGTTTCTCTACACTCGTCATTTGGTCTAATCTGTTGGTGTGATGATTATAATTTAGGAAAGGAATTCAGACATCTTGAAGGTATTGACTTCCTGTGTTTCGGGGAATCTACTGATGACGACAAGCAGATGCTTCCGACAAAGGTCTCTATTATCATGCAAAGACTAGGAATTCCTGCACTCTCTGAGGTTCTCTCTGCCTGTCACTTGCTCTCCCTCCCTCTCTCACTCTCTTTATCTGTGTGTATATATATGTAATTTACTTATTTTTTACATATTGTCTGGTGGAATTCAAGTTCTCTCTTCCTTGATTTGTTGTTGCATGATAAAAAGAACGGGTATCTCATTTGAATATGAATATTAGATCGCTGTGCTGAAAATTTGTCTCTAGAATCTCATATACATTTTATCTGGCATTACGTTTACTTCACTCGAATCAAAAGCCCACTGCAGAATTTGGGTAGAGTGAATGATAAAAATGAGCCGTATCACTTTTTTTAACCTTTGTCCTTCATATTTAGCATGTACCAAGATTGTAGATCTAATATGCTGCTTCTCTGTACCTAATGGCTACTGGAAGGGATTTTGCGTGTACAAGGAAATGATTATACTGACTTGGTTAACATCTTTCCTTGATCCACTGTTCTGATGAGGAACTTCATTTTCCCCAAAATTTTGAATTTGCAAGATTAGAACACTAACCAGATTATCATATCATTTTGTTGTCCATCAAAATGATGTGTCCTTTTTGTGCACGCTTTCACCACTATGTGGTATATGAATTTGAGTTTTTTTTTTTTTTTTTTCAATTAAGATATACTCTGGTTAATTTCCTTATAAAGTAGCACTTGTTGATATATTTGACGATCAATAGTCTTTATTTGATGTCAGATTACTAAATTATCATTTGATTCCATGGACGAATCATAATTATTTTGTTTTCATAATCCTTTATTTTTGTGGCTGATACTTATGTTATTCTCTTTTGTTGATGTTGATGTTTTGTCAAACTTGGTTTTCTCCCTTTCAAATGAAAAAACTCTTGTTAATTGTTTTGAACTTTTGATTTGTATATTAAATCATCTTTAACTTTTGCCATTTATTAATATCTCCATTTATAAGAATCAGTTTTTTTTTTTTAAATATATAAAATTCAAACTCTTCAACAAATGGGCGATGAGGAGCATTTGGACCCTCACCTAATCTCTTGTAGAAGAAACCAAGTACCAACTCAACTAACGAGAGATGGTGTACACTAATGGACATCTGTTGGCCAGGATCAGTTAATTTTGTTGGCCAATTTTCAGTCCTATATAAAAGCATGTTTGCTCCATTTTTTGTTTCAGTATACATGTATTTTCTTGTACCATTAGAACCATTAAGGGTCACTCTTGTTGGTCAAAGGAGTCATATTAATTCTGGTTTTCATTAATATTTTGGCAATCATGTCTTTCTTATGATTGTATTGTCAATTGCTTTTACAAGTTAACCTTCTTAATTAAATTTCTGATGGGATGACTAATATATTATTTCGGTGAATTCAGTTTCATTTTCTTCCTATGGTTTACGCCTGTTTGCAACATAGCCACTGATTACATATAGTAGGCTGGACCAATTTCTTTCTAGTTTCTAGCAACAATTACAATTCTTGAATTTTACAATAAAGTAGCAGGTGGTCTCCAACATGGGTTTGAATGACCCACAATCCCTGCCTCCAACATGATTTAAGCTTAAGTTGAGTTCATACCTACAGATATGTTGGGGAGTGGTGGGGATTGTAATACCTTTTATAGGAAAATTCTCTAGGGTAGATTTTGTAATTTGTCCATTTTGTTTACAATTTCTTAAATGAACTGATGCTAATGTGATTATTCTTATTATCTGGAGCAAGTCCTCCGCATCATTGAAATTGGGTATATCTACTCAATAACATCTATTGTACCTATAATATTGAATTGAAAATCCTTTTCATGTCTCCCTTAGCAATGCACAGCTTCTTTCTTTGGCAGATTGTAACTCGTGAGGCTATTCCATATGGTCCAGCAGATAGTAATTTCTTTTTCTCTCTGGTGAATTGGGTTCTTCCTTTTGCTCAGCGCTACATCTATAATGAACATTCTGAAAAATATTTCCAACTCAAGCAGTCTGGTTTTGAAAGTCTTGGACATCTGAAGATTGTTGTTGTTACAACATTGTTCTACCGGAATAAGACGAAGAACTGTAAGCTTACTTCGAAAAAAAGACACCAGTGTAATTGCCTGCTGCAGGTACCTAATGATTGCACATTTATTAATTTAGCCCATATTAATTTCAGTTTCATCAGTGTAGTCATTACTTTGATCATTGTTTGCAGGAGAATACTTTGTACTGCTCTCTGGAATCAGATCCACACTCAATATTCTTAGAGCTATCTCGTTTACTCTTCAGTGGAACTCCAGAGTTGCACTTTGCGAATTTTCTTCACATGATTACAACCTTGGCTGAAACAGGTGCAACCGGGGAGCAAACCGAACTTTTCATCATCAACAGCCAGAAGGTACCAAAACTCCCTGCTGAGGAATCTACCTGGTCTCTTCAACCTTCAATAGAGAGTGACGATTCTCTAAAAGTTGAGGAATTAGACGCTTTGCCAGTCAAAAGGAAACATGTCATTAAGTCAAGCTGGCCTCCTGTTGATTGGAAAACTGCACCTGGGTTCCCTCCAGCCGGCTCCGTAAAAACACAAGGATCTAGCCAACAGCAAATCATAGAAGCAAATAATGATGAAAAAGAAATTGAACAAATAGATCTTTTTCCTAATGACATTAGCAATGGATTTATTAATGAGGTTGAGCCTACTGCAATAACACAAGGGGCAGTTTTAGTAGATGCAGAGATGTCAGATGCCCAGTGTAATCTTTCAAGCAATTTAGGGGCATCTTCCAGCATGAACGTAGTTCTCGAATCTGTTGATTATGTTTCCCCTGATAGCAAGAATCACGGTCCATCAGATTGTACAGAAAGAGGTCAGGCATTTGCACAGCAGGCATTGCTTACAGGGAGACTGGGTGAGCACGTAGCTTTCAAATATTTCATGGAGCAAGTAAGTGATCGGTCTGTGAATTGGGTAAATGAGTCTACTGAAACTGGACTACCTTACGATATTGTCTTAGAAGGCTTAGAATGCGATGAAAATACCAGGGAATATATTGAAGTGAAAGCGACCAAATATTCAAGAAAAAACTGGTTTCTCTTATCGATGAGAGAGTGGCAGTTCGCCATTCAGAAAGGTGAATCGTTCAGCATTGCACATGTAGTTTTGGAAGATGACAACATGGCAAGAGTCACGGTATACAAGAACCCTGCCAGATTGTGCCAGCTTGGTAATCTCAAGTTAGCATTTGTGGTGCCCAAACACTAGAGTTTCCTGCCCAAGGGAGTGCAATGTGTTCTCATTTTAACGTATTTTTGGAGGGAAAACTACAAAAGATACTCTCGAGGTTAGCTTAATTACAGAAAAACTCTTGAAGCTTGTTTTCTTCTCACAAATAACCCCTTGAGTTTGGTTTTCTTTTCTTACAAACACCACCTCAATTGGTGTTTATTTGCAACAGAACAACCTTTCGTGGGCAAATTTTAGTAGCAACGCTAAACCTGGGAAACTTTTTTTGTTTATCCCTCACATCTTTATGTGGTTTTGATTTAACAGCTGATTACAAGAAATAACTGCATTGGTACGTAAGGCGTTTGGTGCAATTCATGAAGGCTGAAGAGATGTGCTTGTACCAGAACAACGCGCTTCGGCTTCATAAATAATACAATTCTTGTTGGTGGTGAGTTACAGTTGAATTTATCTGGTAGTGGTGCTGTTATTCTTTAGGCAAAGTTATAGTAGGAGGTTTGTTTTCTACAGTTTGGATATAAAGAGATAGCTTCACAGAAAAACAGCTAACCGATATACAGCTGGTGGTATACATGTATATATAACATTTTGCGCTGATATAGAAACTTATTTAGTATCGTTTTTTTTAATTATTATTAATCTTCATTAATTTGACTTCTTCGACAAATCTTGTTATATGCACGTTATAATAATTCATATTTTATTCAATAGAACACAGTTTATAAAGGACAAAGACTTTATAACCCTTATGTAGAACATACATGAATGTTCATAATATTGATATATAATGGGACACTGTTTCGGTTTTCCAGTATAGAAATTCTTATTAGGTTAAAATGGGTTTCATTTGAATTAAGTTAAAAAACAAAATATCAAAAATCTTTCCAAATTCGGTAAATTTTATATAACCTTTATGAATGTTGAATATTTTATAAGAATTAACGCCAGCCCCTAGGCTTATTAAGTTTAGAGATGATGAGGGATGACCTAATTACTACATAAGTAACATAACGGTACTACAAGAAAATGTTATTCAAAATTTTCCTTGATTTTATAGTTTCACTTTATCAGGCAAATGGTCACTCAAACTCATAACCTGAAGATATACCACTTTGTCTTAAAAGCTACATTCATGATTGCAATTATAATCCCATTTGTGCACGAATAATACTTTTGTTAGTAAAGTATATAAATACCTAATCACCACGTAATACTGTATCAATGTTTATCCACATGCATACTGATATTGTATAAATAATACCATACTAGCATCTATAGTGTCAAGAGCCGAGATTGAAAATAGAGATTAATCTGTCAAGTTAAAGTATATGAGCAGAAAAAACAACTATCCTCGTCATTTTGGAAGCTCCAAGAAAAGGAAAATAAAAGATTGGATATTTAATTAATTAAACCTAGTTCATGTAATCTTGAGTGGGAGTGAAATACGCTACCTCATAAAACGCTAATTTTACAGTCAAAATTTAAACATTGTTAAGCAAATAACTAATTAGTCAACTCCCAGCTATCATTTACATTACATGTTTAAAATAGAAAGGACCAAAAAATGGATCTCCGTTCTTCAACTAACACCAAACAAGTGCTCACTATCACACACAAGAATCATTTCCTTCTTTCAGAGCATTTTCCACTACTGCGCTTTAGGTTTTTGGATCTTGACATATGGGAAGAACCCCAAAAAGTGCCTTACCTTCGGATTCCACCCTCGTTGTTGAGCACGACAGTACATTAGGAACGTATTAGCATAGTACGAGTTGAAACCCATTAAAGCGTGCCACAAGGCATGGCCCTGTGGATTGAAGTGCCAGTTTGAGATTTGCTCGCATAACAGACGATCGACTAACCAGCAGACAGTCCCGAGCAAAAGGGTGGCCACGTAAAACTTTGCAAGTCGTTTGGCTGATTTGTCCTCGGTGTGGATATAGTATTTGTACATCCTAGGAATGCAAAGAAGACAGAGAACAGCGTAGTGCACCTTAAAACCAATATCGAAGAGAAGTAGTGAATGAGCAACTGCAAATACTGCACCATAGAGGAACAGGAATGTGGGCATTGTGCTTCTGTAATGCCAATCCGGAGAGTAGAGGATGTAGATATAGAGGAGCATCTCCCACACCATAGGTGTTTCATCCCCCTGTTGCTGCCTGATAGCATTCAAAGTGAATCCCAGATCAGAGGTTGTGCGTGAAGCTAGCTTAAATCAACCATTTCATCAATGGAGAAAACAGTTTCCACTTTACGAGTTATGTTAAAAACATAGACAGATGCCATTTTTTCACAATGCAAGATGAATTTCTTTGATAATATAAATCATATCTGGTTTTATGTTAATCAACTTCAAGCAAGGTAACGAGAGCTCA
This sequence comes from Ballota nigra, assembly GCA_947034835.1. NCBI lineage: Eukaryota > Viridiplantae > Streptophyta > Magnoliopsida > Lamiales > Lamiaceae > Ballota > Ballota nigra. The sequence goes on along the minus strand of OX344721.1, from coordinate 120,088,451 downwards.
CGTATGGTTTCAAAGTTATCAAGAGATCAATCTTCTGAAATTACCTACATGGACATCAGTCCAGCTTCTGTATATAGTCATACACTATAAACATGCCATCAGCTTCTTCATTCCTTTTTCTTGTTGGGAAACTCATATTACTATGTAAGAGTGTAAATATATTTGAAAGCTTTCCCAAAGTTCAAATTTATTAACAAAAACCAATTCACTGAAAAAATAAAATAGAGGTAGACGCAATCTATGCTTATTATAGTACCAAGTAGACAACTCAAATAAGTAAAGTGAAAAGACAAGGACATAATATAAAACTTACAGCCGCTGTAATGTGGAGTGATAGAGCATGCTGCCAATCGCAAGTATCATATTTGATATGTGAAGCACACTAAACCTTTTCTCAAAACGCTGTCTCAGTGCATTAAAAAGACCAATGAGTGCTAGGATGATGCATGGAACATTGGATATGGTGTTGAAAAACTCGGCTATATAGGAAGAGTGGATATAATTCGCCTCACACCACTCGTGTGTAGAAGTCACAGGGCCCCAAAAACTTGACTGTCCACCTGCCATTTCTCAGTACTAAGCTTAAACCTGTTTGATTGGTCTTTTAAAGATCGTCCTGAGATACAATACTTTCCACAAATCCTACAGATAAAATTTCAAATATGATCTGTGTTAAAGCACACATGCTGGTTCATAAACAATATATAGACTTGAGAAATATTTAATAACCTTAATGACCATAAAAAGGCAAATAAGTTAACATAAAATGAGTTAATTGCCAGTCAGGATTGGGAAAAATAAATGACTCAAACATACAGTAGTAGAGAAGAATTTTTTCCTCTGAAAGATCAAAGATACCAGTATTGAAGAATAGGGGAATGGATCTTTCCTTAATAAGACCAGGTACAAGGAGCCCATATAATCATAGTCTCGCGTAAAATTAACCCATGAAAATCATAAATCCTGATACTCAAAAAGTTAAAAGCTCGCCCAATTCGTTTTCAGAACATTATTTCTGACTACAAATTCTGAAAACAATTGAACAGGTAGGAAATTAAACGGAGAAGCGCCAACCAAATAACAAAGCTATTTGATTCAAGCTAACAGGTTTGAGTATGTAGGCATACCCTCTATGAAGTCTCAAGCTATAAGACATCCAAATAATCAATACTGACCTTCAGCATTAGCTTACAAATACAGCGGAATTGCAGAAAAAACAAAATAGCAGTACAGAGGATTTTCGACATTTGAGATTTATCTAATACAGTGTGTGCTGATTGACAATGCAGTTTTGAAATATGATACTTGCGATTGGCAGCATACCAGTGCAATGAGGTAGTATTATCAGAACTAACACTCTAGCAGTAAGGTAGGATAACCATAACTATGATGCCATTTTTTATACTTACCCTATTCCCTTTGGGAAAATAGATAAAGTACTAACTAAGCATACAGTAAAAAGGAGAGATAATGATAAATGATCTAGTTGATAAATAAGACCCCAGACCTTGAATCACAAACTTTAAAATATTTTCATCAGTTCTCCATCCCATTGCTATAGCGACTAAATGATTAATATGATGGCAAAGTGCAAAGGTCTGGTGTCTAGATAAATGCATTCAATAGATGGTGAACATAGTCCCAGTTTCAAAAGGAAAACAGAATGGGTTTAGAAATATATCAAACCAACACTAGATAGAACACACCCACTCAGGAACTTCAAATTCATATGTTGAGTAATTAGAAAAAAATTATTGTATTTGCATAGATTTCTGGAATAGAGGGAACAGTGACTGTAATCCAACAGGCAGGGATCTCAAAATCTGTATGCAATGTCATAGCAGAGCATTTAAGTGAACATGAAGCTATTACACTCGTTGAGTGTATATATAAACAAGTAAAAAAAAAATCATTGAAACAACTGAAGTCTAGCTTTTAATGATCCTCAATTCTAATGCTAATGCAGAAACCTCAACATTCTTGAACAGCTAAAAATGCCTATTAATCACGTTAATGCAGAGCAAGTTTTGACAAGAGCTTGCATGTGGGAATTAGAGTACAGATGTACTAGAAGGTCAGCCACCAATATAACATTAAGGACATATTGGACAGAAACAGGATATAATCCACATTCCAAATCAAATACCTCATTATCCCTGGAAGCAGGCATTATACTTCAGATGCAGCAAAAATCATGAACAAAAAATTTTTATTGAAAAAAAAAATGCAAACATAAAAATCAACAAACAGAAAAGGGTGCACAAATTAGAAATAGAATACAAATATCCACTAAATCCCCCGCCCCCAAAAACAGAAACTATAATAAAAAAATCAGCAAAAGATGAGCAAATTATCAATCAAACCCCAATGGATATCCTTTCACTGAGCAAATTCCAAAAAACGAAGCCATATCCACAACACAATCCCTTATACCCAATCCTTTCCATAAGAAACTCCTGGAATCATTCGAAAACACCGACAGCCGGTCGATTTCCGCATTACTTTGACCAGTAACACACACGCACACAAAATCGTAAATTGAGAAAGCGCGCTCACCTCAGAAACTCAGATCTGGGCCGCACTCACCCAAAAAAAGTCGTCCGAATTTCTGCAAAAATATACAGATGCCACCGCTATGTACGCGTATCTATATATGTTCGTGTATGCAAATGGAAGTACATGGCCGGATTCCTTTTCTCCTTTTTCAATTTTGATTTAGATTGGGAAAATTTTATAATCGAAACTAGGGATTATATATTTATATCGATTCTACTTTTTTTCTCTTTTGAAAAAAGAATAGGTGTGGGGGAAAGAAGTTTTAAAAAGGTTCGAATTGCCTTAGACCTCACCTTGTCACCGAGTGTTTCGCACGCGCTCACCGCACGAGTCAAATACGTTCTTCTGTGATTGCTTCGGACTTGGGATTGAATAAGATTAACCGCAAATACAGATGTTAATATTAAGGTTGTTTTGAACCCTAACGCAATATTATAAGTGATATTAAATAATTTTTATAGTAAAATTATAATTGGTGAGTGTGTTGAAATAAAATAATTTTAAAAGTGAAAATGTTTATAATAAGATAAATTGTTTTTAATTTGAGATGTACAAAAATTCTGTGAGAATCAATTCATCATAATCCAAAAGTAGATTTTCAATATAGATTTTAAATGTTTAATATAGTAGTTGTAAACACTTTAGAATAAATTATTTTCATAAAATAAGTAATTATAATTACAAAGTAGAATTTGCAAGCACTCACTAAGTAGATTTTGTATGTAAATTTGATTTACAGTAATATAAAATATAAATTAAATATGACACATTAAAATTTTAGAAGGAATGATTGTTAATCTGTGAGCGTGTCGGCAAGACCATCCTACACAGATTTCATATTTTTGCCAACAATTTTATAAGAAAAAGAAAAAAGTTATCCCATTGTAGATTTCGGAGCTCGATGATAATGGATAATAGAGAAATTGGAGCTCGATGGTATGGGCCCTAATCCTAGTAGATTTTGGGGCTCGATGATATGGGCCCTAAGCCCCTAATTTTAGCTTACGGCTATTTGAATTGAACTAGTTTTGTTTTTTTTGGTAAAGACACTATCCCAGTGAATACATTATCTATTGTTTTGAAATTATTTTAAAATAAAATTTCAAAAATAAATTTAAAAGTCTTTTTTTTTTAAATATTATGTATTCCATTCTATTTGGAAAAAAATTGTTCGAAAAACTAAAACAATTTTAAAAAGAAAAATTCCGAACAATATGTATTGTATTCATCCGGACAATGTCTTTAGCAAACAAATAACTGTACCCTATTTCTTACTTCAGTATAAAATATTTATACATTTAATAGTACAAATAAGTATATGATGATTTTAGGTTCTATAAAAATTCAGCGTTATCCATATCAAAGCTATATAGATTGTTACCAGACTACAAGATAAAAATATAAAATAATTTTGTATGTAATATAATAAAAATAAAAATAATTTTTATATTTAAATTACATAGAATCAAATCACATCAAGATAACATAAAATGACAAAGTTTTAAATGAAAATGATTCATAATAAATTTATTATGATATTATTTTGAAATATTAAATATTTTAATTATAAATATTAAAATTCTTGTCAAGAGTATGAAGAATTTAGATTTTTGTTTAGTTTATTGATTGAATGAGACGTAAAACAAGGAAAAAAAACTAATGAAATTATTATTAACTATATGTAACATTCAACTAGAAAATATAACAGAAAATACAGTCCAAATATGTAACGAGAAATTATTATTTAAAAGTGTTTCATTTTTACTACTCTATTCATGCTAAAAAAAATGCTTAATTTGTTTGTTCAACAATTTTTTTTCTATATCCTTCAATTTCCCTTAATTACTTCACATATTATCGATTTTACATTCACAATTAATAAGTAGTTAATTCATAACAAGATTATACAATACCCTCATTTCAATTATTTTATTTGTGTTTTCTTAAACATGCCAAAATTAAATGAGTATATATTTGGAATAGGGGGGAGTATTAGTCTAATTAAGGTTCCATTAGTGACAGATTTCATGTTTGTATTCTAGTTCTTTAATTCATTCATAAATCGTGATATATTTCTTTTCGTGTAACACGTGATAATTACTGCATGATTCGTCATTTTATTCTTGATCTAATTGAGTGGAATTTGCATGCATGATTCTATTCTAGACAAGCATGACAGAGATAATGCATTAGTAATCCTTTTCACCTTTCATGATCAATTCTTGTTTCTTGTGAACGACCACCACTTCGAGTATGATCAATTGTTTGCATACCTAACGCTTTAATTGATATTTTTAACCCCAATTTTTAATACTCTTAATATTTTTAATTAAATTAAATATTTAATATTTTAACATAATTTCACAGTTGATTTATATAAACAATTTACATATAAAACTTTATCTAATTGTAAATATTGAACGGGATTCTTCCGATGCATGAGTATATGTAGAAATACCAACAAATCGAATTTTAAAATAGATACGTACTAGATAAGAGCCCCCTATTACGCGGAATTTTTGTAAAAATTAATTATATATATATATATATATATATATATAATATATATACTTAAATAAATTTGCTCAATGTAAAATAATATAATTATATTACATGATGAATATATTCAATTATAATTTTGATTTTCTGTATTTTCTAGACAATAAGACTTGTCAATTAAATGTTAAAATTTAAGATAGTTAGATTTTAAAAAAAATTAATAATTTAATCGATAGAATAAGTCAAATTTATTTAATATACTTAAATTCTATTTTTTTTTTCACAAATTAAGATTCACTAAATGGAAATCTTCAAATACAGAGAGACAACAAAAATAATTCACTTGAACATTAAAATTTCACATAATTAGATTTTTTTTTAAATTTTTTTTAACTAATCAATATAGTAATAATATGTAGAGTTAAGTATACATAAGTTACTTGTTTGAATTATTAACACATTAATTTTTTTTAAATATATCATGATATCCTAATATATAGTTAAATAAAATATAAATTGGTACAATTACAATATAATTTTATAGACTCAAGTTATATACTATAGAATTATAACTTTATTGAGATTTATAACATAACTTAATTGGTAATCATATTAAACTTTAATCATGAGGTGTAGAGTTCAATTCCATATGTATACTTTTTTTTATTAGACTACCTATTATATAAAGCCACATAGATGACATGACACATAAGATTCATGCCACATAGATCACACATAAGACTCAAGAATTGACATGTATAGCTTCCACAATTATGCCACATAAGCGAAATTAACCACAAAATGACACAAACGTGAAACTAATCTAAAGACGACAAATAAGCATAACAAACTCCCTATTAGTTAATAGGGATTATATTTAAACTCATCCACAATATACTCCCTCCATCAATAAAATTGGGTACGTTTTTATATTCATTCGTTCACACTTAATGGACTGCTTTTAAAAGCATAATTGAACTTTTTGTAGGGTAGCATAGAAATTTTACGAACTCAAAATGGGTACATTAATTTAATTTTCTAAGTTGTGTAACTAAATTGATTTCTACCTAGTAGGAATTGAAAAGATAAAAGGGATCAACTTTAATAAAGAATGTACCATCTCTATCTGCACATCTGGAGTTCCATATTAATCAAGACTAACAATTTTATATATACGGAGATCGGTATATTCTATTTTTTTTTTCTTTTAGAGGCTGATATATTCTATTTACGTCTTGATCATTTGAGAGACCAAATATTAATGCTTCGCCTTTAATTAACAATTAACAGGACTTCTCTCTAGAAATAAAGTATGGATTCCAAGCATAACGTGGAAGAAAGACGCAACCCAAAGAATATATGGGAGTAACATTTCGACGAATAAGTTGCACGTAAACCAATTTCATGCAATCAACATGATTTTGTATTTTATTACTTGTAATACATAATAATTAATATGCATGTATCAACAATTATGACTTATGATATTGTTTATTACGCATATCATGTTATAAACATTATATCAAGATAGAATAGGGGATCCTTCCCAATCCGAGGGAGTAATTTCATATAATGAAAGAGACGCTACTTCTTTCGAGTAAAATTTATTGTGAATCAAAAGATAATAAATGGAAATTAAATGTTAAATATCAAGTTAAATTTATTATTTATTTTTTGGGATTTTAGATATATTTAATTTATAGAATAAATAAATAATTGACACTATAAAATTGAGTCTCTAAATCCAACATAATTGAATTGGGCTTCTAGCGCCTAATAAACTGAACTGAACCTCCATAGTCCAATAAATTAAATTGGGCTTCTAAACTAAAGTCTAAGGAGCCTAGTTATATACCTCTCCAAAATTAATAAATACACCCACCATTCATTTATTTTACCAAATATAACCCTCTTTCACCGAGATCCACCACCTTTGCAAAACTTCATAGACCTCCTTCTTTATAAAATTCCCCCTTTCAATTTAACAACACCATAGATTTTATCTGCAGCAATACTTCAATTTTCAATAATAAAAAAATCAATCAAAAAAGAAATCACTTTATATTTTGAAGCTATGAAAAATAAAAAATAATGGAGATTGGAGAAAAAAAAAAATCTGCGGTTTCAGCGTGCTGGGGCTGCGCCGACGAAGACAAGTGGAGGCTGCAGCGCCAACGAGAACTACAAGTGGCAATAGCGTTAAAATTGAGAGTTGCTTACCTGTGGATTTGGTTGTGAAGAATTGAGAAACAAGAAGAGATCTATTAAGAGAAAAATGTATTCGAAAAAAAATCTTAACAGTTACATTCAATCACAAACTACACGAAGCAACAACCCAGATCGTGACTATAGACAACAGAGGGATTGGTAAGAGCATTGTATGTGTATCTATTCATATTGGAGGGGTATATATCTGGACCTAAGTATAATAAATTGCATTGGACCTCTAAAGTTCAATAAAGTCAGACCAGACCTTTAAAGCCAAACAAATCATTTCAAGTCTACTAAAGCCCAATAGATAAAATCAAATCTTTTTATTTTTTTCAGTCCACAAATTTGCTTTGTAAACTTGGATTTTTACACCTATTTATAGGGGTCTATTCCTACTCATTCAACACAATTGAGCAAGTCAAAAGTTTCGGGACTTCATAATTCACTTCAAGCTATGTATGATCTTTTTTAAAGTCTTCATAAAATTCGAAAACGTTCTTCACTAGAGGTCTTCATCAAATTCAAATGCAGTCTTCATCAAAGGTCTTTAACAAATTCAAATGAGTTCATCTACAAAGTTCCTAAAAAAATGCGTAACTCGAAATAAGATGTCAAACCCTCAGATTAAAGTTATAGATCCCTAAATTCAAGATTGAATAAGATGAAAGTAAGGAGTCACTCGAAAAATCAGTGAAGTCAAAATAAAAAATTCGAAGAGAAGAATCAGTGGAGCAAATCTAGAGTTTTGTAACCCAAAAAATTTCTCGGTTTTATTCCAAAATAAATTAAATTGTAAACTTTTTCGTGTTCATTATATTGAAAATATGAAATTTGTTGTTATAGTCCCATAAGAGTTTTCACAGGAGGGAAGACACACAAATATAAAAGGTAAAAGGATGAATAAGAATTTGAAGATTAATATTATAAATTAAAGACAAAGTATAGAGTGAAACTAGTTTATACATAAATCCGTGAAGGGTATTAGTTGTTTTCACTGAAGAGTATTATTTGTTTTTACTGAAGAGTATTACTGATTTACACTAAAGAGTCGTAGTTGTTCGGTGAAAATGAACTAAGACTCTTCAGTGTAAACCAATAATACTCTTCAGTAAAAACAACTAACACTCTTCAATGAAAACAACTAATACCCTTTAATGATTCATATATAAACCAATTTCACTCTATACATACTCTAAATTAAATATTTATATATAAAATAAAGAAAATGATAATGATATTTTGTGCAAGGGACTCCAACGAGAGGTAAAATATTCATGGTAAATGTTACTTTTGTATAATGACGGTGCAGGGAGAATTATTTTCTTTGTTTGAAAAGGGGTAAAATATTTATGAAATGAGGTGTGTATTACTATATATATGACAATTGGGGTGTATATATAGCTTTATAAGCTGTTAGTAGTGGCTCCTAATAGTCGTGCCTAGAAAATCATCGGTACTACTGCACACACCAATTGTAATATGATTTCTTAAAAATAAAATTCGAGGAACTTAACATCAAGGCAATTCTATTTAAAAAATTATTTTTTGTCAAAGTTATAAATTTTTTTTTTTAGACTTTTCTACTATCAGAAAGGCTTCGTCTGATATCAGAAAATACATTGAATCATAAAATTTATGTTAAATGATTGTACTTCGCATTAATACATCCACACTGTGTTATGTACAATTGCAATATTGTATCGCCCTACTAATAGTAAATTTATTTATTTGTTATGTTCGCTTTAAGCAAACGAACAATGTGGTGGAAACATTTGTGACTTGTTTTGTTTGGTTAGAACAAACGAACACAAATAGTTCTATTCGATGAGAGCAAGCGAACATGACACAATTTTGTTTAAATCAGTTTACTGTGCAATTATTTTATATTTTCTATATTTTTTTTTACAATATTAATTATTTTATTATAAATTGTTTATTTGAGAATATTAATTGTTTTATTATAACATATTAATTATAAAATAGATGAATGATAAAATTAGTTTACAAGAGCAACTCAACAACCAGTGAGTATACAAATATTTTCTCACTTTTTGTTTGCTTATAGCAAACGAACGACTATAAAAAAAAGGTAATATAAACTTTTAACAATTGTACTTTGTTTAAAAAAATTATAGAAGATATAATAGAATAGAACTAGGGGTGTGTTTATTGTTTAGCCCCCAACATTAATCATTAGTTGAGTATAATTTACATTGCTTTATATGAATAGAAAACGAATTCTCATAATTTATTAGAAGGTATTGTGTGAATAAATATTTGTTATGAAATTTGTTTGAAAAATAGTAATAAATTATATTAGATATACCAGTAAATTGAATTAGAAATATCAACTTCAAAAAATATTAAACATAATGTATTAATAATCATTGTTCACGATAATAATTATCTAGAATATGATTTATATGATGATAAGTTCTCCCATCCAAGCCCATGGTAAGTGGTAACCGGTATTCCTTCCCAGTAAGGTAATTCATTGGCTCGGTCCATTGCACCCATCTCACTCAATCAAGCGTTTGTATTTGAGTTTAAACATCTGAAAATTGGAAATTTATTTTGTTGAGTTAGTTTTAACCGTAAAACTAACTGTTAATTGACACAGCATTTAATCGCCGTTGATCCTCAAATTCCCTCAAGTTTCAACCACAAGCGTGGTTCTTAATCGCTCTAATTATTCAAAAGACTTTGTAACCGCTATATTATAACAACAGAAGAATAACTGCAATATTTTGATCGCTATAAACCTCTTGAAAAACCCTAGAACCACATTTCACGCAAACCAGACGCAGAAATGGGGAGAAAGACGCAGAAAAAGGGGAAAAAGAGTAAGCAACAACAAAAGACCACGCAAGAAGTCAGGAATGACAGTGAGAAGAATCAGGAAGAGAGGATTGACAGTGAGAAGAATCAGGAAGAGAGGAATGACAGTGAGAAGAATCAGGAAGAGAGGAATGACAGTGAGAAGAAGACTCAGGAAGACAGGATTGGCAGTGAGAAGACTCAAGAGCTGAAGAATACCCTCGGGGACTTCACCAGTAAAGAGAACTGGGACCAATTCTTTACCATTAGAGGCAGTGGTGATTCCTTCGAATGGTACGGCGAGTGGCCACAACTCGGAAGCTTGCTCACCGCTCACCTCTCGTTTAAGTCTAACGAACAGTTGGATTCCGCCGTAGCGCCGGGGGCGGCGGAGGTGAGTATCTTGGTGCCAGGTTGCGGGAACTCGAGGCTGTCGGAGCATCTCTACGATGCCGGGTTCGAGAATATAACAAATATAGATTTCTCGAGGGTGGTTATTTCGGATATGTTGAGGAGGAATATGAGAAAACGGCCGAATATGAAGTGGCGCGTTATGGACATGACTAAAATGCAGGTAACTCTTTCAAGCATATGCGTATTTAATCTTGTTTCTGAGAAATGTAGTTATTGTTGTTAATTACAAAATGCTGAAAACAATGAATAAATAAGTCGTTCTGGATCGTGAAATGCAGTAGCAGACACTAAACTAAATCAGTGTTCTACCCTTGATCTTTATGATCACGTGAGAGATGCATCTTCTGTCCAAGAAGGCTACGTTGATAATTGATTTTTGTGTTAGGAAATAAAGGGACAACTCTGCCCCAAATATGTTGACAAGGAAATAATATTCCAACTCATTGAAGTGCCATATAGAGATTACAAAGTGTATATCATTGAGTAACAAGAGTAGGATACAATCGGATATATATACAAGTTTACAGGATTTGAATATTTGAATTTAAACATTTGTAAACTAACTAATCTCCACAATATATGAAATGGCATAATCTTGGAGATTTAGTCTTATCTAGCAGGTTTCAGATAACTCTTGCTTATATGTCAAATGTGAACCAGTTCTGTTAACAAATGAATATAAGTTTTTCCAATAATCACTGAACTATCTTCACTTGAAGTATAATGATGTAGTTGACCTCTGTCGGTATGCAAGCAGCAATCACCACCACACAATAGATTGATTTGTATGTATACTCACATATTACACCATAAAGAATGGACAGAGAGACCTGCTTTGAATTTTCAGAATAGATGTTTGTCTTAGGATTCATCTTTTTCTTCCCCAAGTGACCCACATAAGGCAGCAACGATAAACGGGAAAACTGTTAGGTTTATTGGTGTATCAGACTCTATATTCTTGTTAAATTAATGGATAATCTGAGACCATGCACTAGTTCTAGATGTACCTTAAACTGATTCTGAGAGCACGTCATGACCCCGCATTTGTGCATTCATTAAATTATTATATGGACTACTTGCAGTGACATTTGCTGGATCATCATGTGGATGGATTAAGTTAAGCGTATGAGTGAATCTTAATATGCACTATTGTGGATGATTATGGTCAATGGGCTGGGTTTCATAGTGCATGATAATACAATGAATATTTATCTATTCTATTTCTCACAAAAAAAGTATTAATTGAGATTTATAGTATGATCTCATACACTGTTTGCAGGATAGAGGTGAATTTGAATAATTTGCGTGCTTGTTCACATTATTGTTCCCCGTCTTGCTTCCATGCTTTCATGTAGCTGCTTGTCAAAGATGCGCTTTCATCAATGCTTTTTCTGAATTATCTTGGAACTCATATAATATAATCTTAAAAGAACTATTTTCTTACATAATCCTTTTTCTAACAATTTTAATTTTGCCTTTTGTTTTATCCTTCCCCTCCTTCCCAGTTTGCTAACGAGACCTTTGAAGCCATCGTTGATAAAGGAGGACTGGATGCTCTGATGGAACCCAAGCTTGGGCCAGAATTAGGACGTCTCTACTTATTTGAGGTTTATGATAATCATTTTGACAGTATGCTAATTTTGAATATTTTATTTATGTTTACTCATCCAAATATTCGTTTGTGTATTATTAGGTAAAAAGGATTTTAAAAGCAGGAGGAAAGTATGTTTGTCTCACCTTAGCAGAAGCTTTCATCTTAGGTACATTTCCTTTATATTTGATCGATTGAAAAGCTTGACCTCTGTGATTGTGCTTTTCTGCTTCTGTTCTCCAAATTTTAAATATTTATATGCATTTCTTAGAATTGGTGCTCATTTCCCTCACCTGACCTTTTCTCAGATCTACTTTTCAAAGTATTTCGATTCGGGTGGAAAATGAGTATATATGCCATTCAACCATCTTCGATAAACCAAAAACTGCAGACCTTTATGGTAGTTGTTGAGAAAGATAGTTCTACTGCTGTATCTGATATATCATTAATCATGGATAAGTTTGTTGAATCCCATGATAAACAGGTAGAATCACTTCCATCTTATCTTTTATCTCTCTACTTTCCCTCGAAGCAATTATCAACTTGATTTGTTAATATGGTTTTCGTTAAGAAAAGAAACATGCATTTAGCGAGGATTACTGGATTGCAGACAATCTATTTTCTAGTTGCTTTTCACCAGAGTATCAATGTTGGACTTTCATGCTCTGAGATGCCTAATGCATTTATATCTGATTTTCAACATGCTTTAGGTTCCCAAACTCCTTGAAGCACTTGAAAGAGAAAAAAAGATTCGCTCAGAATACACGAATGATTCTGATATATTGTACTCACTTCAAGACCTGCATCTGGGGGCGAAAGGAGATCTTTCAGTTATTGTACCAGGTCGTAGGGTAAAGGTCATTTTAGGGGGACCTGAAGAATCCCGCTTCGTTTATAATGGCATACTTATTGATGCTAAGGAAGATGCAGGTCCTTTCGTCTATCACTATGCCGCATTCATTGTTCCCCACGTTAGTTCCTATTGCCCCAATCCTCAAGTGATGGCTGTTATTTGAGCTTGTGCCAGTCATTTTACTTATACTTCAATTCTCTATTGTTGCTTAATTTGAGCGAAAGGTACGATAGTTAATACTTAAAATGGATTAAAGATTTATGTTTTTGAGTGTACGACACTGCATCCCAATTTTGGGGACCATATAAAAGGATTTGTCTACTGTATTTATTTGTTAAGATGTAGACTTGGAGTTGCATTAAAACAACCACCTCTTTGTTTGGGGACCATAAAAAAAGGAGGACTATTTTTTGTGGACGGAGGGAGCATATTTTTCTCATTTTTGTGGTAGGATGTGGTATCAGAAGAGTTACTATGTTCCTCCTGTCAGTCATTTCAGGATTCTACTATTTTCAACTTGAGCAATATGACACCCATTTGTCCTTTGCCCATGTAATGCTATTAGTAATGGCAAATAAATGAGCTTCATCTAGAATGCCTTCTTTCTGAGTTTGCCTTTCCTTCTTTCTAGATATATATTTTTTCATGTATCATTTTAGTAACTTCGATATTTTAATTTTAGAATAATGTTAGACCTACAAATCTTCATTTTCCTTTGGCACATTGAAAATATTCGACTCTGCCCCCATTTTGGTCTTTAACTCAAATATTGACATATTCTATAGTACGTGCTATGTTTTTCAATCTGGTATGTGACTAAAGTTTAACATTTCAGCGCCAAGCTCATGATTGGCTCTTCTCATCAGAAGAAGGACAACGACTCCTTTTAGCAAGCGCAAATGCTGCCAGACTGTTGATGGTATATCTATCCCTGTCTCTAGAATGCTTAGTTTTTTTCTTCCTTCACTTATCACTTTACATTTCATTTTCATTAATAATATTTTGGATTGATCTTAGATCATACTGGATTCCAGTAATGCAAATGTCGAAATGGAGTATATCCAGGTCAATAGTTTTACTTAAATTCCATCATATCATGTAATACTTTTTGGATAGCATCTGATGCTTCCCCCCCCCAGATGGATCTTTCTCCTCTAGTCAGGCAATTGGCCCCTGGACATTATGATGGCAGTGTTCAAATTCCGTAAGTATCTATCATCATTTACTTATCCAGTAGGCAGTAGTAGGATGTCTAATTTCAAATTTTATTTTAATCATGTTTTTTTTCCTCCTTTTCCCATTTAGGTATGCATTTTATAAATTTTAAGCTGTTTCCACTTCTCCATTGCATTTTTTGTTTTAGCCTTTACTAATCTACATCAGTCAACACCATATTTTGTGCATATTGGTGTACTTAGACTTAGTTGAAGTCTTGTATGCATACTTCAGTACATAGATAATTCTAAAAGTGAATGATTGTGAATTCGACATTATGTTGGCAAACTGTGTAGGAAGTACGTAAAACCAAGTAGGATGGTTGGTGGGAGAATAGTGCTTTTGTCAAATAAAATTTGTGGAGGAAGTTATTTGGTTATATTTTAATAAGCATGGGAGGTACACACTCTACCTATTAAAGTTTTTGCTGTCTTGGGTGGACTACTTCTGCTAATAAGTTAAAAAAAAAGATTGTTTAAGTAAGGTTTACATGTTCTGGGGGATAGTGGAAGTACGTCTTGTTAGTGCTACTTGATGCTTTGGCCTAGTTGGAAGCATCAATTTTCTTATCATGTGCTTTCATTTCATATGTTTTACTTATGTTATCTGTGTATGAGTCAATTCTTTTCAACATTGGCATTCTTACCCCATTGAAAATTCAAATGCTCGTACTATAATGCAGAAAATATATATTTCTCTATATCTTCAATCATACATTTCTAATATGCTTGAAATAAGATGCTTCAAGAGAGTGAAGAGAAAAGTGTTCATGTTATTTTAATGTGCTGGGCTGTAGCTATATATACATAATGTAATAACAACCTTTGCTGAAACAGTTCCGTATATTTTGCCTTGTTTTCAAATGTCTATTCTTTTCACTTGCTAGATTTTATGAAAATGGATCCCTTGCAGGTTCTTGGCTGCGGGTGATGGAATGGTGGAACGTGAAATTGTACACCAGGTTGAAGAATTACTCTCTCATTTCTTCTCTTTTTTTTATAAGTTTTGTGAGATGTGTGACAGTTTTAATGGTTCCGCTTCGTGTGTTCAGTAAGCTCTAGGATCTAGGTATCTGAGGTGTTAGTACTCTGATAGATACTGTAACCTGGCTTCTGGAGTAATGTAGACACTTGTTGTTTTGAATTTCCAGATTGACTAGTACTAGTCTTAGTATGCCTTACATGGTTGACATTGAGTATCCTTACATACTTTGTGGCTTGTTTTGTTTATCTTCTGATGTTTCTTTTTTTTCTGAACTTCTTCGAGGCTTTAGAATCATCAACAATATTATATCACTATTTTCCTCTACATTTGTGTTTGCATTGTGGGGACTTGATTTGTGAAGATAATTTTGAGGAAGAATTTCAAGTAACTCCATATGAAGTGGGTTTGAAACCCACCTAAATCTATGCAAACTGGTGCATATAAAGAGTGTTGGATTTCAAACCATTCTAGAATGAACTCTTTCAAACAGCATCAGTTTTTTTGTCATTATAGATTTCTAATCCACCCTCCAAATCCTTCAACCCTAACACAACATAAAGGACTTTTACCTGTAAAAGAAGCTCTTTAACTTTAGCATCAAACTGTCTATGCCGTACAGAAAGGTTAGTGTGTCAGTTGCATTTATGTATGTCCATTTTTACATATAATAAGTATCCTAAACAAATTTTGTAATTGGTTACACCCTGTTGCATGGCATGGAAAATGATGTACCCTGTTCCTCTGACAACACAAAGACAAGCAAGTTGGGCCCTAATTAGTAAGAGTGAAAATGAGAAATTAGGCCAGGCGTTTTCTTCCAGTCCTTGAGATAACTGAATTTATGTGATCAATTGAAAGGAAAATTGGATAATTGAGGTTTATCTTGATAAACCTATTGACCCCATGGGGTTTCAGATATTCATTTATTCTAAGACAGCATCCCTTTTATTTGCATACCAGTGTTAATGAAGATGTAAAGAAATTATTGTGAAGTGCAAACTACTATGATGTGCAAAATCCGTGACTCTTAATTATTTTCGTCCCATCTTTTCTTTTCAGTATTTCTTACTATTTCTTAATCTAGGTTACATCTGCTGTGACTGGCCCAATTGTTGTGGATGATGTGGTCTATCAAGATGTTGATGATTCTAGTATATGCAAATACCGTCGTCTTACTTTTCAAAGAACTGAAAATTTGGTGCAATCGGAAGCTCTTTTGTCAACAAAAGGATCCAATGAAATATCAAGTATAGTAGAGAAAGATAAAGAACATGAAGCTTCCAAACCCAAAAGCACTGGAAACCGGCTAAAATCTGATTCCCACTCATCTAAGTCTCCCGGTGAGGGTCTGGTCCTCTTTGTTGGTTAATTAGTTTTTCTGGATTTGTCTTTGCAGAGTAAGGTTGAGGCAAAGATTTTAAGTTTCTGATATCAATTGCTCCATTACTTTTAGTTTATTTCCCTCATGTTTTTAGCTTTTAGTTTATTTCCCTGATGTATAGTTTGTCCTTTTGGAGTGTGCATTTATGCCCAAAACAATCCACTTTTACAATCCCTTATTGGTTTGTGAGTACTCTTTTATCTTGATTGCATCACAACAAAATGGAATTCATACGACTCTCATTCTCACAGATTTCTTATGCTTCCAATTAACATATGAAACGAGGACTTGGGTGATTGAATTTTCTTGATTCATGTGCTTTTCTGTGTGCATGTTGTAACTCAAGTGTGGGTTACATGCTTAATTACCCTTTTTGTTGCACTTGCTCTTTTCCCTTTAACAACTTAGGAGACGCTTGGTTGACAACTTTTCAATGTTAATTATTGTATCCTCATCTTGTTTGTGGCAGCACCAAGTGGTGAATTGAAGGTTGATCACAACCATTTAGCTAGCTCATACCACACTGGGATCATTTCTGGAATACTTTTGCTTTCTTCACATTTGAAAGATCCTCCATCAGTTCAGGGCCCGGTAAACCTTTTTACTCCCCTAACTGATTTATCTTGTGTAAGGAAGCAATTTGTCATTTACAGTTTCCTAATCATATTGGTGTTATGTAAAGAGCATACAAAATAAACAGTGTCTTACTTTTATGTTATTTGTATTGCTGTTGCTGCTGTTGTTGTTACTGGTTAATTTATTTTTTATTCTTCATATTGATATTTGAATCATGAAAATTATTATTTTCTACTTTATTTTTGTAACTTTTGTGTTTGGTTGGGGAGGGGTGTGAGGGGGAGAACTGGAGAAGGATATAATTGAATTGGAGTCGCATTTTCTCTCTTTCCAGATCAAAGCAGCGGTTATCGGTCTTGGAGCAGGATTACTTCCCATGTTTATGAAGAATCACCTACCTGATGTTGTGATTGAGGTCTGATGAAAATTCTGAATCTCTGATTTAGTTTGTTTCCCCATCTGTCCTTGTGCAAATTCCTATTTTGACAGGTAGTTGAGTTGGATCCTGTGGTTTTGCGTGTCGCCAGAGAATATTTTGGTTTAGTAGAAGATGATGAGCACTTAAAGGTAAGATGACTAAATTTCTACTGTTGTTTTTCACCTACTAAACAATAGTTGGCGTGCAAATGGAAGTGGGGATGAATAAATTAAGCTAAAAGAACTCTTACCTGAATGTAACTGGCTGGCACAGTATTGCTGATTTACCATGTATACAGTTTGACCCATACGGGAGTGTCACTTGTACCTGCGAGTACCCTGTTTTATATGTCATATGCGGAAGTCTTTCTAATGCTTTATGGTTTATATTCGAGTACGAGAATTTACTGTAATTTCTCTCTTCTTGCTCCTTTAAGGTACATATAAAGGACGGAATTGAGTTTGTCAAGGAGAGAGCAGGTAATAGTTGTGGCCACTAGCTCTATAACTGAGTATGACATGCTCAACTAGAATTTATTGATTGGTTGCTCTCTATCTTATGCAGATGGAAAGCTTGGCATTCTTGTAGTTGACGTGGACTCAGCAGACACTAGGTACTGCAAATACTACTCGATTAAATTGTCATCTTAATTCTCTTGCAAGTTTTCATTTCATATATCATTATGCAGCACTGGTTTGACCTGTCCCGCAGCAGATTTTGTTGAGGAAACATTTCTTTTGACCGCAAAAGAGTCGCTCTCCGAGCAAGGTTTATTCATCATTAATTTGGTCTCAAGATCCTCCTCTGTGAAACAGGCAGTAAAATCGAGAATGCAGAAGGTGAGAATTCACAAGTTTTTATTCATTACAATGATAAGAACATTAATGATGTATTGAATAATGTCATTTCCTATTTGAATTGCTTCACTATTCTTAATTTGTCTTTTAGATAGAAATCGTGCTGTTCTTCCAACTTTGATCAGATACAATGGTTCTTTTGATAGATATGAAATGATTCCGTCCCACTCTGTTCATGGACATAGATATTGTACCTTGTAACTGAAGATTGGGATGCTCTCTTATTTACCGCAGGTATTCAGCAACATCTTTACCCTCCAGCTTCAGGAAGATGTGAATGAAGTAATATTTGCGGTAAAGACGGACTCTCCCATGAAGGAGGATCAACTTTCTGAAGCTCGTGATGATTTTGCAAGATCATTGTTGGGAGAGGAGCAGTGGAAAGAAAAAGCCCGGGGTATGGTAAAATCGATCAACTTGATGAGTTGAGATATATGTTGCTGTTAGACTATTATTAGGTTGTGGTTTTAGCGGCTCAATCAGAATATTATGCACATATTACCCATTTATGGAGAATGTATATTCTGGCGACTTTTTTTTAACCAATGCCCCAGATTTTGTAGAGAATTTCCGTTAGTATTTCCTTGAGATTTATCAAAATTACGAAACAACTTCCTGGTTTTTAATGCAGTTTGTAATCAATACAAGAACATAATAGATTCACACAACTCATCTTTAATACTATTACTTAGTTAATAAATAATATTACTCTAGATTCACTCTACCAATCATTCGGTTAGTAGTAGGAAACTTCTAACACGAAGAAAAAATTAAACTAACATTGAAGAAGGCGATGTAATACAAATCGAATAATGCAATTGTTAAGAGCATTAGAAGCATGACAAAATGTAAGAGAGTTAATTAAACTATAACCAAATAAGTAAAACATTGTATTATTTATGAGCAAGAACAATTGTTGGAGACAACTATCAGCACACACAATTGTAGATCTACACTCGTGATCCTTAAGATGCACAGCCTTGTTGTCCTTGAAACTGTACTTGATCAACTTGGATTTATCACCGTCCAAGATGAGATCACCATTCGGGAAGGAGACAACACTCTGTAGCCGTTGAACTCCTAGTTTAAAATTACACTGGACAGGGGGTGAAATCGAGATGATATGCGCAAATTAAGTGGCGAGGCCGAAGATAATCATAATCGACATACAATTTGGTAGCCCAATGCACAACCCCATGCAAGAGGGTACCTCTTTCGCCATAATGAACAAGACGTGTTGCAAATCCTTTTCAACTCGGATTATAAACTCCGACTTTCCAATGGAAGTTCCCCAAAACCAAAAGCGATTGACAATGTATTCTAGTCGAGCCCTCATATACTCTCCAGTGGATGGTCTCCAAACATAGTAGACCATCAGCGTAACCTATTTCCACGGAGGACACGTGTTCGGCTTTGATTGTATCTACTGAGATGAAGGTTGACAAAGTAGGGGCTCAAAATTATTCGGAACCAATTTTTGCAAACGCTTTTGAGTCTTTGCAAGTCTTTTCCGGGGGAGGATTTCTTCGGTAATTACGTCCCCATTCATGCAAACTCTGTTGAGCTTTTGCATGTCTTTTGTGGTCCAAACAACTTTCCTCATCAATTGGAGTACTTCGATTTGTGGAGATAAAACGAACAAGTGCAAGAAATATTAGGACGACATGCACAAAAGATGAAAAATTGACCAAACAATAAGAATTAAGAAAATATCCGATACCATTGCTAAGGTTTTAGCGTCCATATTAGTGAAACTCATAACGAGGTGCGAAATTAACCACAATTGTTTCCAATTTATAGGAGGTATGTTTGCAGATTAGGAAATCAACCGAGATTTTCTAATAATGATAACTATTACCGGAAATGTTTTATATTGAAACAATTAATACATTAAGTGAAAATAATTAATAAATTGAAATTGATACTTTAATACAAATTATTATTACCTTTCGTGAGAACAACTCCCTGAATAAATTTCACAATCCTGCTCCTCAGATTACATATTACATAAATAATGGCGCAAGGAAATCAATCTCACTGCGATTCTATTTTCATATATTTACCATATATAGAAAAATACTATATATACACATTTATTTACAATCACAAATCAAAGTGTAGGTGCTAATAACGAGGACAAAATATAATATAAAAATAAGTTCATAATAAATTTATTACGAAATTGTTTTAAAGTATATGATAATCTTATCCAACCTAAACCCACACATAAGACGCTTGCTTGAATTCTTTTGGTTTCTAGAGTCATGTTTTTGTATTGCCCTCTATTTATTTACTTTTTCAATTAAGTATAGACCTACTCAATTTTGTAATCTATTCATTTTCAAATCCTTGCATTTCACATGACTCCATCTAAATGCAACCTAAATAAACTTTCAAATGTAATTCGTATTATTAAAAGGTCCAGTCTATCACAAGTAACAGGTTAGGATTAAGCTAACATTTAGGGTATGTTTGGTTTCAACCTTACGCAACCAGTTTGAAAATTACACAAATAAAACTATATTTGTTAGTAGATTTAGTTTTAGGATTTTACGATCCTACTCTATATCTTACACATATGTACTATCCTATTATACTCTAATTATTTCATTTGGTTTCACTCACATTCTCTAATTCTATATTCACAACTCTCAACGCAACACATCAGTCATTATATAATAATTCAATCATTATAAATATAATACTCTTTTTACAATATAATAAAATTATAAACATCTACATTTTTCACAGTCCTACCCAATAAAATCTCCAAATAAACATTCTTTCAAGAATTCTCAATCTAATTTTTTTTTTAAATCCCACCTAAGCCCAAATGACACATGTCCTTACGCACTAAACTCAAACTTTCCAACGAGAAGTCGACTTATTTCCATCCCAATAAAAATAGACTTGTTCAATTAGAAAAGCATTAAAATCTCCCACCCACGCACAAAACTCACGGATCTCTCTCTCTCTCTCTGGCAATGGACTCTGTCGCAGTTTTTATGGTTATTGCTATGATTCTATTTAGGAATTGTAGATTTCGAAGAATTCATAGAGAAAGAGAGTGTCGAAGGCATTGCGGCTGAGAAGATGAAGATTGATAAAAGAACGAATTAGGGTTTACAAGAGTAGTGTGCCCTATTTATAGTAAGGGCAACTAAAAGGACACTGATACATAATAACTATCAGAGTAGTACTAAAAAGACTAATACTATTACAAATGAGAAGTGATATAAAACAACTCCTAAGACCCCCCCTCAAAATGGGAATGGATGTTAATCAATCCCATTTTGGATTTGAACTCATTAAAAAGTGAAGGGCCTTGTGGCTTTGTTAATATATCTGCTACATTCTCTTCAGTAGGGATTTGTATGATTTTGATGACGTCTTCTTTGATCTTTTCCCTCGTATAGTGATAGTCGATTTGAATGTGTTTGGTCTTCTCGTGTAGAACCGGGTTATGGGCTATGCAGAAGGCAGCCCTGCTGTCAGTGTAAAGTATGGCAAGTTGTGGATGAGGTATTCTCAAATCTTTGAGAATGTAAAGTATCCATTGTACTTCAGAGGCCGTTGCACCCATTACCCTGTACTCACTTTCAGCTGAGGATTTGCTCACTGTACTTTGCTTCTTGGATTTCCAGGATATGAGTGAGTCTCCAAGATATATGGCATAACCTGTTATGCTTCGTCTTGTTACTTCACATCGTGCCCAATCAGCATCTGTAAAGGCTTGCAACTTGAAAGTACAAGTGTTAGAATATAAGATGCCTAAACCAATAGTTGATTTCAGATACCTCAATAACCTGTGTACAACAGCCATGTGGGCTTGAAAAGGATTGCTCAAATATTGACTCAGTGTTTGTATTGCATAGGATAAATCAGGTCTGGTTATGGTCAAATACAATAGCTTACCCACAATTCTTCTGTACTCAGAAGCATTACAAAGAGCAGTAGAATCAGTAGTAGTAAAACCTTGTTTAGAATCCATAGGTGTTGTGCAAGGTCTGCTACCTAAGTAGCCACAATCAGTTAACAAATCAAGAGCATATTTTCTTTGGCATAGTTGTAAACCTTTCTCACTTTTAGCAACTTCAATGCCTAAAATGTATTTCAGAACTCCCAAATCTTTGATAGTAAACTTGTCATGTAATTTTTTTTTGACATTTTCTATCTCAGAAAGAGAATCACCAGTGATGATAATGTCATCCACATAACATAAGAGAACAGTGAAAGAATAATCAGTTTGTTTAGTAAATAAAAAAGTATCAGCAAGAGATTGAGTATAACCAAAATTGATTAAAGTGTCAGACAGCTTTGTAAACCATTGTTTAGAAGCTTGTTTTAGACCATATAAACTCTTGTTTAATTTGCAAACTCTTTTGTCATGCTCATCAATATATCCAGGAGGAGGTAACATATAAACTTCTTCATATAAATCACCATGTAAAAAAGCATTGTTTACATCACACTGATGTAAGTGCCAATTCTTAGCAGTAGCAATGGAAAGTAAGATTCTTACTGTTGTTATTTTTTCAACAGGAGAAAAGGTATCAAAATAGTCAATTCCTTCATCTTGGGTGTATCCTTTTGCTACTAATCTAGCTTTATAACGTTCTATGGACCCATCAGGTTTATACTTGATTTTATAAACCCATTTACATCCTATGCAATGTTTACCAGGAGGGAGATTTACTAAAGACCAAGTGTTTGTCCTTTCTAAGGCTTCAAGCTCAGAAGTCATTGCTTTCTGCCAATTCTCATCTTTGTGAGCCTGTTTAAAGGTTTTGGGCTCACAAATTTGGGAGATATTGGCAATGAAATGGGTGTAGTTAGGAGAAAGATGTTTTGTTGTTAAAAAATCTGAAATAAGATATTTTACACCCTTAGAAAAAGTGAGATTGGCTGAGCTTTGAATTTCAGAAACATTTGAAACAGATTTGTGATTTAAAGAATCTGGAAGAGTGGTTTTGTAAACATCCAAATAAGCCGGGGTTATTTTTGTTCTGCTAGATCTCCTAAGAGGTTCATCATCAATTTTTAAACTTGCAGGATTTGGATGAGTAAAAGAGTTTAATTCTTCATTAAGCTCAGCATGTATTAGCTCACTGTTTTGAGGTAAAGAATTGTGATTGTCAACACTATGGGGTAAAACAGTGTGACCCACATCAGTAAAAATAGAGTCAGAATCAGAGTTCATAGTGTTTTGATATTTTGAAATGAGGTCATTTATGAACTTGGTGGTATAGGATTTGTCAGCAAAGGGAAAAACATTTTCAAAAAATTTCACATCTCTTGAGTTAAATTTTTTTCCAGTATTAATGTCCATCAGCCTATAGCCCTTAGTACCAAAAGGATACCCCAGTAGAACACATTTCATTGCTCTAGGATCAAATTTATACCTATTGGCAACAAGAGTGCTTGCAAAACATAAGCAACCAAAATTTCTGAGGTGCATATAATCTGGGATTCTACCATATATCAATTCAAAAGGAGTTTTATTACCTATCACAGTAGAAGGTAACCTGTTTATGATATGTGCAGCAGTCAAAATGCAAAAACTCCAAAATTTTAAAGGCTAACATGACTGAAATAATAAAGATCTAGCAACTTGTAGTAAGTGTTGATGTTTTCTCTCAACTAAGCCATTTTGTTGAGGTGTTTCAACACAAGATGTTTGATGAATAATGCCCATGGAATGATAGAACTCATGCAGAAGAAATTCAGTTCTATTATCAGATCTCAGAATCTTAATATTTTTGTTAAACTGAGTTTTGACCATGTTGCTAAAGTTTTCAAGAGAATGTTTGACATCAGACTTTTGTTTTAGCAAATAAATCCAAGTACATCTGCTGTAATAATCTACAATGGTCAAGAAATATTTATATCCACCATGAGACTCTATTGAAAAAGGACCCCAAACATCACAGTGAATAAGATCAAAGCATGCAACACTCCTAGTTTTGTTAACAGGAAACACAGTTTTCTTTTGTTTAGCAAGAGGACAGATATCACACATATCATGCATGTCTTTGCATTTTACATTCAAGGAAGGAATAATAGAGAGTTTCTTACTTGAAGCATGGCATAGTCTAGTATGCCATGTAACAGAGTCTAGTGTAGAAACATTATTAATGGAAGGACCTACTACAGGAATTGAGGCCTTAAGAAAATACAATCCACCTTGTTGCTCAGCAAAACCAATCACTTTCTTGCTCACATTGTCCTGAAAAATACAGTGTGAGGACAAAAAACTCACAACACAGTTATTAGTTTTGGTTAATTGTGAGATAGATAACAAATTGAAACAAAAATCAGGTACATACATAACATTTTGTAATATTAAATCATCATTTAGTTTCACCTCTCCTGTTAATGTTGCTATTGCAAAAGCATTATTTGGTAGTTTGATTTTAATATCAGAAACAATGGGAGGTGAAGTAAATAAGTTTTTATCAAATACCATATGATCTGTAGCACCAGTATCTATTATCCTTGTAGATATACCATAGGATACAAAATTTAAACAAGTGTGTAAACCTGTTAGAAGATTACCATCAGATTGAGCAAAAGCTCCAACAGCTGAATGAGATTTCTCTTTATCCTTCTGTTGCTTGGCAAAAACTATAAACTGTTCATACATTTCTTGTGAAAACAAAGGGTTAGTAGAACTAGTATCATGAGAAACAGAGTCATGTATTGGTGACTTAGCAGAAGCATGAGAAGCAGAAATGTCTTGCTTAGGCTTAATCTTTGCATTCTTAGGACCTCTCCAACCATGAGGGTACCCTATGATTTGAAAGCATCTGTCAATGGTATGGCCAGGACCATCATAGTGAGAACAATGTAATGGCCGTTTCTTGTCCTTAAAAAATTTAGCATTCTTGGCCACCATTGCAACAGAATCAATGTTGACAAGATCAGTGTTAACATTCAAGTTTTTCTGAGACTCTTCTTGCAACAACAAACTATAAATCTTTGCAAGAGGAGGAAAAGGCACTTGGAGTAACAACTGACTTCGTATAGCAGAATAAAACTCATCAAGACCAATTAGAAATTTTACACATGCATCATTTTCTTGTGTTTTACTAAGCTTAAGAGGCAATTCACAAGAACAACTAGTCATAGCACCACAATCACATTTAAGCGCAGGTCTGTAACTCATATATTCATAGCACCAAAGATTGACTACCTTTAGAAATTGCACTTAACGATTTCTCTAAATGATAAACCCGAGTAAGGCCAGACTGAGAATACCTGGCATGCAACTCTTCCCATACCTCTTTGGCCGAAGTGAAGTAATCCAGGGTATGTTTAATATCAGCGTGTATCGAATTCAAGATCCACGCTAACACTAAATCATTGGCCCTAGACCAAGCAGCTTGAATGACCAAATCGGACGCATCGGGCTGAGACAACGAACCATCGATGAGCCTCAACTTGTTCTTAACACTTAGCGCTCGCTTAATCGCATGACTCCAGGAGACAAAATTTGGTCCCGTCAATGGATCAAGAACAATCGAGATGGCTGGATTGTCATTCGGATGTAACGCCAAAGGGGATAAAGGATTCAAAAGGGGATTTAACGAGTTTGGATCGGTAGCCAT
Organism: Ballota nigra; assembly: GCA_947034835.1. Classification (NCBI taxonomy): domain Eukaryota; kingdom Viridiplantae; phylum Streptophyta; class Magnoliopsida; order Lamiales; family Lamiaceae; genus Ballota; species Ballota nigra. The sequence goes on along the minus strand of OX344721.1, from coordinate 120,062,472 downwards.
CGATTAGACTCAATAAATGAAATTCGATGTGTATAATCGTCAAAAAACAAGATCGATTCGCGAAAAACGTACGAATCACAGAAAAACCTAAATCGCGATCGAGAAAATCGCGAACAAAACTCAATCAATCGGAAACGATTGTGCGGAATCGGAAGCGAAGAACGGAAAACGGATCAAAATGGTTAAAACCTAACCATCTGATACCATGTAGAATTCGAAGAATTCATAGAGAAAGAGAGTGTCGAAGGCATTGCGGCTGAGAAGATTAAGATTGATAAAAGAACGAATTAGGGTTTACAAGAGTAGTGTGACCTATTTATAGTAAGGGCAACTAAAAGGACACTGATACATAATAACTATCAGAGTAGTACTAAAGAGACTAATACTATTACAAATGAGAAGTGATATAAAACAACTCCTAAGAGGAATGCTTATCCGGTGCCTAAACCTGTTACTCTGGCGGGGCGGGTCACCCGAATCGCCAAGTTGGCTGCTACATTCACTCTGGGTTATGCTCTCTTCCTTTTCTCCTCCGGTTTCTTGTGCATACACATTGATGGGTATGTAAGGCCATATATGGGCCAATGTTTTACTGCAATCTTTTTAATTTTTATTAGAGATTCTTTTTGCTATTACCCAATGTTTCAAAATTGTTATCATATTTGAGGATAAGCGTTCTTCTAGATTCAACTTTCTTTATAACATTTTATGAGAAATTTGAGTATGAAAGGAAATTCACATTTTCCGTTATATATAAGACGAATGCAAATGCGTCCAAGAAACACCATTCAGTTAAATTTCTTCACAATTAGCTGATACCAAGCACTTAGCTGGAAAAGGATAAAGGAAACAAAAGAGAAGCAATTCCACTCCCTGGACACTCTAAACTATCACTACCCATAATTGCATCATACCGGACCTGCTGCACATATATTGTGCACTTGATCACGAACAGATATTTATCAACATCCAAAAGCGCTAGCAGACCACCAAACATTCTATACCCTTCTATCACCCATGGGCTTGAAAATTAAAAATACCCCAAGCGCATGCTAGAATTTGTGAAATTAGTATTGAAATCAAAATCCAAGCACATGAATTTGTGAAATTAGTAGTATTATTTTTTCAAATAAATTATAGCCATCAAATTATTATGCGAGTTCACAACCAGAGTTCATTTTCTTGGCATCAACTGATCTTCTTCGTTATCTCCAAATATAATGGTAAAAAGACCAAAAATAATAATAAAAAAAAAAAGGACATTTTTTCCAATAAAAACATGAAGTGGGCATTTATCCCATCTTTAACATTAAAAGGGGGAAGTCAACTAAGATTGAAAAGGGAAGTCATTCAAAAAAGCTACAAACCGTATTGAAAAATAGAGATCGATGTTAAAGGAAATATGAGTTGTTAAGAGCATTTAAACAGCACAAAAATCAAACAGAAATAAGTCTTCAAGTATACCACACGGGTTCTAACTATAATAAGCAAGAGCAATCCGACACCCCAAAAATAAAGCAAAATATAGTACTAACTACTAACTATAATATTAGCAAGATATTTGTTCTACTCCTCAGCAGCAACTGGCTCAAGATTGCAAACAGACACCATCATTTATCTATTATCTATTATCTATTGCAAACAGATATCTATTATGTGGCAAGGCGGACGGACACCAGCATCATCAGTCACAATAAGCCATTTGGCGGGGCTCCGTGCCTCACACCTTGTTACCACAAAAAAAAAAAAAAAATGGGGATGGACCAGACTAATGAAGCAAGATGTGGATTGAATCATTTTTAACTTGGAGGTGCGACTAAGAGCCCCTTTGGCTAAACTTATCTTTTACAGCTTATAAGCTCTAACATCTTATAAGTTGTTTTAAGAGCTAATTGAACTTGTAAGTTATGCAATCTTGTAAGATAGTAATATGTTTGGTATTATAAAATCTTTTTAAAATTGTAATTACCAAAATGGACATCCTTATAACTACTGCATGAACATACATGAAAGAATCTGACCATGGACATATACAGAGCATATTTATATTAGTTCAAGCATTTTTTCGAACAATGGTGGGCATCATGAATAAACTCAAATTTGGCATGAAATTGTATTAACACTTCGACCAAGATATTGCCAATCAACATAATTTATTGAAATAAGGTTATTTTCGGAAATAAGAAAAAGTAATGAGGATAATTTTGTAATTCTATTACATCTTATAAGATTTTGAAAGAATAAGTTAGAGTTGTACAATTTTTTTTGGGAGCATATAAGCTTCAAAGAAGTTATTTTAGCAACTTATAAGCTCCCCCAAACACCCTCTAAATTAGTTTTGGTTGTATTGTAGGCAAAACCAAGTTACTATGATTGAAAGTGAAGAAGTAAGCTATGCACACCTCTACACATTGAATAATAATGATGTTAAAGGAAATACGAGTTATTAACTAAGAGCATTTGAACCATGACAAAAATCTAAGAGCTATTCAACCCTAAAATAAAGCAAAATATCATACCAACTATAACTAGCAACAGCTATTCGACTCCACCTTCTAGGACAATAGTTGGAGACACCAAACTATCAGCACACATAATTACTCCAGATTTACAGTAATCATGATCCATAAGAGGTATAGCCTTGTTGTCTTTGAAGCTATACTTGAGCAGCATGTATTGATCAACATCCAAGACGAGATCACCATTCGGGAAAATTCCCAACGGAGACAAGTCCCTGTGTCTGATGAACCCCTCAATGTTAGCATGCATCGTCCACGATTGTTCAACCCCGTATTGTTTCAGTACCCACATCTCAAACGTGCGCTCTCGTGCACCTATGGGCTTGATAATAGCAAACAGACATCCCTCCGCACTAACTCCTAGTTTAAAATCATTTTGTGCGGGGACAGGGGGCGAAATCTCCAAGTATTTGTTGTTGTCGAGATGGTACGCAGAAATTACACTGCGAATACTGCGGTCGTGGTGGTTAACCCATATGGTTGGCCAGTGTACGGCTCCGTGCAAAAGGGTACCTCTCTCGGCAAGAGCGAAAAAGACGAAGACGGCGGCCGGAACTTGGGGATCAATGGAGAAAGATGTGGAGTGAATGTGTGCTAAATTGGAGTTCCGCTTGAACCTATAAACTCCAACTTTACAACCAGAATCTGCAGTAGCTATTCCTAAAACCAGAACGTATTCTTTGGAGGAGGGGTGGTGACCGAACCAAGAGCATTTGATATTTTGAGTACCTTGAGAATGGTGTACCAAGATATATTTTCCTGTGGATGGATTATACACCGCAAATACATGTTGGAGGTGCAAACATAGTAGGCCATCGCAGGAGCCCAGGATTTTGGATCCACTTTTGCAAATTGGTGGTGGATAAGGGATTTGCTTGTTTTCTTCGGAATTGGTGGTGTACTCTATCATCATCTCCGAGTGCCTTGGAATCAGGACTCGGATTCGGGTTTGATTGTATACGTCGAGATGGAGGCGAACGAAATAGGGGCTGGAAATCATTTGGAACCAATTTCTGGAAACGGGTTTGAGTGTTTGGAGGTAATAGGCGGGAAGTCGAGTCAGGATTTCTTGGGTGAAAACGTCCCAATTGATTTTGAATTTAGGGAGAGGCTGGGGAACTTCTTCGGCCCGGCACTTTTTGGAAGAGACCCCTTTCAACACCATTATTTCAGTTCACCAGCCCTAATTAAAATCCAAATATATAGCCAAAGAAATGATTCGATTATGCAACTGAAACTACAGGAAAAAAATACATAAATCCCTAGTTCATCATTCAAACCTGCAAATTTATATTCAGCGATTGGGGGCATAAGATGAGTGATACAGGAGAAACGGAAGAGTTTGCAAAGCGACAGAGATGTGAGAGCTTAAGAAAGAAATTGGGAGGAAATGGCGTCGCCGGCAATGAAATGAGAGAGAGGGGGAAATATGTCGTTGTCTCTTGGGGTGGGAATCGCCGGAGCTAAACTAGGTTTTTTGTTGAACTGTCTGCTTAATTTTTGGATCCAAGTCTAGCGTAATTTTCTGTTATAGTTTTTTTTTTTTCATTGACTTTATATCTCGTTAGGCTTGATAAGATAAGGTATTAATGTTCAACCCCACACTATCTCATGTTTGTTACCGTGTTGGAATAATACCTTTAACCCGTTATAATTTTTTGACCCGGTATTGCAATACCTTTTTAAAGGTATTACCCATCCCACCCTCCCCATGGTATTACTTAATACCTCTCATACTTTTTACTTTATTAGTGTAAATGAGGGGTATATTTGTCATTTACTATGTTATCCCATTAAATAATGCATAATAACAAACACGAAATAAGAGTTATCACTTATAGCTTATCACTTGTAACAAACACTTGAATAAATCTACCACGTATTAATTAATTAACTGTATATTATATCACCTTATGACAAACATGGTAACAAACGAGCCCTTAAAGAAGTGTTAAATTTTGGAATCATAAAATTTTGGCATATACGTACCATATATAAACCTTTAAAAGATTTATTGTATTTTAATAATCTTTAACAAATATGTTATGTTTTAATATAATTCTTAAAATATGATAGAGGGTGTATATATATGTTTTATTATAATATATTATATTATTTAAAATATAATAGAGGGTGTATATAATATATATATTATATCATACTCTTATATCTTACTCCCTCCGTTCCAATTTTGTTTTCCTATGTGCGGAGTTTAATGCGAGAGTTGAATTTTAGTATTTAAATGAATAAAGTAATATTGAGAATGATCAATGGTGTGAATAAAATAATATTTAAATGAATAAAATAGTATTGAGAATGATGAATAAAGTAATATTTAAATGAATAAATGAGTTTCCATTTTAGGGATGAGAAAACAAAATTAAGATGAACGTGTTTGGCAAATGAGAAAACAAAACTGGGACGAAGAAAGTAATATATTTAAATAAGTTGATCTTTGTTTAAAAAAATTGCAAAAAAGTTCGGGTGTGATATAATATCCTTTAATAAAAATAATTAATACTATTATTTAGTGAAAACAATTAATACAATTCATGTATGAACCATTTTCATTCAATACTTTGTCTTCTTTTTTAGGCCGATGGAGTAAAATAATATATAAGATCTGTTATTATGTTATAATAAAATAATTAAATTGAAAATAAAAAGCAAAATTAGCGAATCCATTTTAATTAGAATTCCAAAGAGTACCTTCAGTGACATATCCCCAGGCGCGATCTAAGGCAGCCATTGCGCATTCAATACGGTAAGCTAGCAATGGTATGATTTTTAATTTCTTTTAATTGTGCCATGATTATTAAATGATATATATATATATATATATATATATATATATATATATATATATATATACTACAAATTTATCTTATACATTGGTCCCACCCACTAACTCCTCCTGCCAAAATTCAAATTTCGGTTTTCGAAATTTTGGCTCATACTATTATAATATTACATTATGTATAAGGTGGGGGTATGATCATGTTATTCAAATAGTTAAAATAGATTAGATGTATGCTTAAATGTGGAGTATAATTGAAACCAATAATAAAAAAAAAAATTAATTGAGTCTCCTTTTAATTAAAAACATGTGATGAGATTTTTAAATTTTGAATGTTCTAATTTATCTATAATAACTATATAATAGGACTAGGATTTCCTAATATAGTTTGGGCGCCAAACATTTCTGACTATCGATCATATTTTCAGGAATTGATCATCATCGTGCAATGGTTTGTACAATAATTATGTTAATTTATCTTTTAATTAGTCCATTATGTTAATTTAGTATTTAATTAGTCCATTATTTACTATAATATAGGAAGCGTTACAATTTGCATTCTATTTATACCATACACTCATGTCAAAATAATCAACACCATTTGCAAATCTCCAGTGCCTTTTGATTTATTTTTCCTTCTGTTTTCGTTTTCGATGTTTCGGGTGGAGATTTTGGGCTTTTTTTTTTGTTTCGGTTGATTTCTTCATTGTTATTATGTAAGTATTCCGTCTATATTTTTATTGTGATGAATATAAATTGTAAATTTATAGTTTTGTTTCACAAGATTATACTGACTTAAAGCGATCACCCTCCAATTCAATTTAAAAGGAAAATAGGCATATATAAGAACCTCATCACAGCGCTGAAGGGTTATTTTGAAGCAGATGTTTGTGATGTGATGATTGTTGTTGATGATATCAAAGATTTGGTTAGCTCTATAAATGTCTCAAAGTTTCTTTTGTCAAATGATATTCAAATGGAATTGCACATACTATGTGCTCACTTTAGTTCTTTTGTAAACTTTTAGAGAATCTGGATAAATGAGGTGCCAGAAGGTTGTAAAAATATTATTATAAAGCGTGAGCCTATTAATTTTGAGTGATATAAATACTTACTTTTTCTAAATTTTTTTTTTTTTTGAATTTGTAGTTTATTATTAAGATTACAATATAAAGAATTCGAAGATGGCACCGATAAATATATCACCCTTGAAGCTTATCTACAAATAATGAAGATGCAGCATTGAAATGTAAATGGTTTTTATCTTAATTGATTTATCAAATGGTATTATCTCTAATAATGTTCAGAAATTTTTGACGATTTATCATAAATTATATTAATATTATTTTATGCACCATAAGTATATAGATTTTAGTATTTATTTCTCAGTTCAAATCCAAAGATGAAATGGTAAAGTTCATAAAGAATAAAAAAAAAAAGAGAGATATTATGAAGAGCATTTGTTAATTTATGAAATGTTTCATTTCAATTTGAGTAGAAGTACCGTAAAAAAAAAATTGAGTAGAAGAATATTTCTATGGCGTAATGTTTTAATTTTGTTTTAGTGTATATCATATATGTAATATTTTGTATAAAATAGTTTGTGCAATTAATTAGAATGCAACTTTCAATTATTGATTTTTCTTTTAAATACTTGACTAGAAATGTTAGATCGGAGTTGTATTTTTAATCTTAAAATATATTTCCTTATCATATTTCAAAGTAGACAAATAATTTTTATATAATGTTTTTGTATCATATCAAGTTTAGTTTTTATTGATCAATAATTCTTTTATTATATTAAATTTATTTTATTGTTGTGCAAAATAATGTTATTTGCGTGTGTAACTCCAATATCAACTAAAAAATTTACTTGATCACTATTTGAAAAAAAAAAATGATTTCCAAAACATGCATCTTTTTTTAACCGAGAGAAGTAAAAGCCCCAAATATATATTGGCTTCAACAGCGTGTCAAATCTCCTTTGACAGAGACGAAGAGAACCAACATATCATAATAATAATAATGAGATTTTAATCTTGCACGTTTTAATAAAATTCTTTGATTTATAAATTAAAATTAATTGTATAATTTATGCATATTCGTTAAATCAATGCGCAATTTAAGCCATTTGTTTTTCTTTTAAATTTACAAAAGGTAACTAGAAATTTATTACTCCCTCCGTCCTGGAACCCCTTTTGTGGTAGGGGATGACACATTTTTCTAAGAAAAAATAGAGTATGTGAGTGTGGAGTTAAATAAAATAATAATATTTTTTACATTATTGATTTTTGTGAGAGTGAATTTTTTTATTAGGATTGTGAAAATAGTTGTAGGTAGTCCAAATAAAACAAGTTTGAAAGTAATTGTGAGATGGTGGAGTATATTTTATAGTATTATTTATAAATTTCATATTACACGTATCATGGGATTATGGTACAATTTATGGAATAATGGCAAAACATGAGAGATCTTTGCGGTAGGACACGTCTTCCAAATTACACATATCGTGGAGTTAGCGATTAATCAGGGAAATGTTTAGTGTTGTTAATTTCTTGGATTGACGAATTTAATGGGTGCTTTACTCTGGTTTTATATTCCACTTTTTATGCTATTTTATGCATTTTGAGTTATTATTTCTGCTTGTGGTATTTTTTTTAATCTAAATGCATATTCAAATGCACACTAGAATTGCTCATCATTATGAATTACAAATAATATTCATAATGTCCATAAAACATAAATTAATATACATACAACAATGGTATAAAATTCAAATTTCTATTCTCCGTCGGTTTGATACTTTTTTTGTTTTTTTTTATAATTGCATAATTTATGCATATATTTGTCTAATTAATGTTATTTATTAATTAGAATTACTTCCAAAATATAATATTAATTCTTGGTCAGCCTAAACATAATAATTTGGAAACATACCAATATATATTATCTATTATTAACTTATCATCCACTGAAATTGTAAGATCTCAACACACGTTAATTCAGGCCAAAACAATAAAAAAAAAGTCTTCCTATTAATTATCAAAGTCCTGACTTCATTATCACCATTCATTTTTCTCTCCCGTAACTAAGGTAAGATGATATTTAATTTGTTCATAATTTGCTTAAAATTGGAAACTATTTAACTTTCACATAATTTGTCCATGATTTGCTTAAAAATTGAAACTATTATACTCCTGCGCATGATTTTGTAAATCTTTGTCGTTTTCGTATATGATCTCCAGATTCTTTGTATTCTTTTTTCATCCTGCTTAATATAAAGTTGATTTCTGAAAATTTTGAAAATAACAATAACTTTATTATTAGGTAAATAATTAAAAATAAACACTTTTTCCTTTTTCTTAATTAAAATTCAAATATTGAAATTATTAAATGTAATCATATAAAATGTGCAATTGTTATAGATAGATACATTATAGGGGCAATTTTCTACCCCCATTCTTTTCCTAACTATACCTACCTGTCAAGTGTTGGTAGCTCAAGTGGTTGAGACCACCACCTAAGACCCAGAGGTCTTGGGTTCGAGACACGGAGAGGGAATTTATTTCCCTCTTGTGGTGGGGTGGTTGTTCCCTATTGTGGTGGGGTGGTGTTCCTCTCTTGTGGTGGTTGCGGTTCTGGCTGCAGTGCGGTTGTAGTTCGGAGTTGCGGGTTCGGGTGATCCCCCTCTTGTGGTGATTGCGGTTCCGGTCTATAGAGAGATGAAAAGATGTTGTCATGTACCCGATGATCGAAAGAACTATTGTAATTGATTATGTTAGGAAACTATTGTAATTGATTACCTTTAAAAAAAAATTAAGCATATACAAAAAAAAAAAAAAAAAAAAAAAAAAAACTATACCTACCTCATTTATAATTTTTACTAAATATAACCACTTTAAAATATAATTTCACCAAACATATACTTATACACCCATCTCTAAAAATATTCATTTGTCAATCACATTCAATTTTAATACAACCACCAAATATTAATTCACCAAAAAATTAATACACACATCTCTAAAAATATTCATTTGTACCCTGGATTGGTCGGTCCTTGAGCTAAATATTAATTCACCAAAATATTATAGAATGTAAGTATCAACATCTACTGTTTGACTATGTTTAACCACCTTATTTATAAGTTTACTAAATATACTCACTTTATAATTATGTTCATTATATAATATTTATACACACGTCCATTAATCTCATTCAATTTCATTAAAACCATCAGAAATATTCACATTCAACCTCTTTAATCAATCAGTAAAAAATATGACTAATATTTTGTACAAAAATTTCTATTAGGCAGAGGGAGTTAAAATTGAGTTTGAAAGTAACCAATAAAGCAAGGCAAATTATTAGGATGTGTTATGTTTTTTTTAATGATAATGTAATAGTTTTTTTTCTTTGCATTATATAATATTATTATAGTTTATGTTTGAACAGTGATGATAAATGTTATCGGACCATTTATAGATATTTTAAGTTATCCTACTAATGTTTCAGCAGAAAGTAAAATTATCATTTTGAAGGAAAATTAGAACTAGCACATGTTGGTGAAATCACTAAACTTTTTGTGAAATGCAATAAAACTAAACTTAAATGTCGTTTTGTGAGATTTATATATATGTGTGTTAATTTCTTACTAAAACTGTAAATTTATTTTGTTTTTAATCTTTCTTTAGCATATAACAGTGTTTGGTGATTTATTTTTTATTTTTTAGAGAATGACAAATTTTATTATATTGAAGTATGCCATAACTGAGTATTTATTCCTGATTTATCAGAATTAAGGTTTATTGTCATATAGGTTGTCGCATGCTTTGTCTCACTAAAGCTTGGTAGTAATATGTTAAAATGTGTAAAAATGATATAATTATTTTTTAAAAGTATAATGATAATGATGTTTGAGAAAGATTGATTTTTTTTGTTTGTGTAGCGAAATTGAGTACTTGATATTGATATTTTATATAGTCATTTTATTGATTATTTTATTTGTATTTCTCAATTTCAACGATCATATAATATTTTGATATTATATCAGAAATTTATTAATTTTTGTGGATGTTAAGATTTATAAACAGTTCTCCATCTGGTTACACAATGTGTTTAATGATTATTATGAAAATAAATGTTTTTTTTATATCTTCATATATCATTTGATATTTAATTTTGTTTTGAAGTATTAGATAAGTCATTGAGAGATATTATCTGATCCATCATGTTCTAAATTACCGTTTTGTGGGAAAATGATTATTTTTTATGGAGATTTTCAGTAGATCTTGTGTGTAATGCTAAAAGGAATAGGGATGATAATGAGGCGGGTTCAAACCTAGACTCGCATTAAACCCGCCCCGTGTCGACCCGGTCAAACGGGTCTGAGGCTGGTCCTGATTTTTATATGACTCGCTACATAAATTTTATTTGATTTATTTATATGCATTTATGTGTACTTATATTCAAATTGATGTATGTAAATTTATTAATATATTGATTATACATATTATTTTGAAGTATTAGATGAATATTAAAATTATTTGAAGCAAATATATGTTTAAAATTGATTTTTTGAATTCAAAAATTATATATTTTACATTTGAAAATTAATTTAAAATTAAACGGGGTGGGACGGGTTAGCCCCAGCAGGTCCCAGGGTAGGTCCGCTAAAACTCTAGCAGGGCGGGTACTGAAATTGACCAAACCCGTCCTAGAGCCATCCCTAAAAAGGAAAGAAACATGCCATTGTAAATTTCATCCATCAATTTATCTAATTTGTGGAATGCATGCACTATTTTTAAGTTGACAGGGAATATGAGGTTGTTTGCAACTTGAAATTTGTTCAAGGGATGAATGACATGATTTTTTTTATTTTTTATTCTTGGAATGGTTTGAATCAGCTGGTGATGGAAAATATAGGGACAAGGATTGATTATGATTTTGATATTATCATTCCCGATGGTATTTTGTTGAAAGACGGTGATGATCAAATTGATGCAATTGTTGAACGTATTTATATTGATTCAAATCTCAATGATCATGAATTTTTACAGGATAGAATTATTCTTACACCGAAACTTATTTTTATTAGATCTATAAATGATTACATGGTTCGGTTAAATCATAAAGAGTCTCGCAAGTATTACAATTTCGATGGTGCATGTTTGCAGGTCTGATTTCAATTATGATTCTCTTGCTAATGTTCATACTCCTAAGTTTCTCAACACTTTAAATTTTACGGTGTATCTGACCATGAACTGAATTTCAAAGTTGCAACACACATATTATGTTGTTAATATAGATCAGTCAAGAGGATTGTATGGCAGAACCACGTTAGTTTATTAATTAATTTAATTTATATATTTTATTTAGTAACATTTATCATTTTTAAACAACTTAAATTTAATATTTAACAAAATGTATGTATAAGTTGGTAATCGCTAGGTTGGGTGATAGAGTAATCGAAGTTAAGGTTCATATTGGTAGTAGCTAGCGGCAATGAACTAGAATTGATACCTAGATTTTCACTGACTCCTTCCGTTTCTAGGTTTCCATTCAAGTTTACACGGAAGTAGTTTTTGTTGATTGTTTCATATGTCATGTCTATAAATAAAATTTAAGGGCAATTTTTTTTTCATGTTGAAGTCTTTCTTAAGAAGCTCATATTTAGTCATGGTCAACTTTATGTTGCAATCTCGAGGATTACCAGTCGAGTTGGCTTGAATATCGTGTTGTGTTATAATGATAGTCTTGAACATAATACTACACAAAATGCTGCATTTCAATTAGTGATTAGAAATGTTTAGAGTTTTGAAATTACATTATGTTGTTTTATTTAAAGGGGTGAATGTTTTTTTTTAATTTATTGGTTGTCATTTTATTATTTTAATTAATTTATATTATAATTTAGTGATGTACATTTTTATTAATTTATATATATAATAAAAGTTTTTTTAAAATTACATTAGACATTTCATTTGAGTAATATTAATTGATCTTGAGAAATATCCATGATCGGCAATAAGAATAGGACAATCCATTAACTGCTTATTCTCTGATTGGGCAATAAGAATCCCCTATTATACTAATAGGGAGTTTATGCTGATGATGTGTCATCTTGAGAAGCATTTGGATGATGTGTCGCGTTCTTATGAAGTGAGTAATATATTGTAGTGATGTGTTATAATTTTATTGGTTGTCATTGAATATGTGGCATACATGTGTCATGTTAATATAGAGTCCAATTAAAAAAAAAAAAAGTACTAACATAGATTTGAACCTAGGACCTCTTAGGTAATTTCTATATTACTTACCAACTAAACCACTATACAAATTTTTGCATGCTTTGAATAACTACTTTCTACATTCCTTAAATTTATATGGTGTTGCAGTTTTTTATTTTTAAGGATGAGGGAAGAAGTCAAAATCTACTTTTACATTATTATTAATTTTACATAAAATGTCCAGCCTACACATTGTTGATATGCTTATACTTTAAAATCAACTTTATCAAAATTTACTCATCAATCTACATAGTATCAAAACACACTTTATATTTTTTTTTAAAGATTTATAAGATTTAGATTCAAATCTACATTTCAATAAAAATATCAATCTACATAGTATTAAAATACTCTAATTTTTATAAATATGTAAAAGATTTAGACTTCAAACCTACATTTGAATAAACGTGAAAATGTTAATTGGTGCGGTCAATCGTGAGATCTTTTTACATATAAACTTTGGCAAAGTAATACTCCCTCCGTCCATGAGTAAACTTCCCACTTTCCTTTTCGGGCCGTCCACAAGTAAGTTTCCCATTCCATAAATGGAAAAAAACAACACTCTACTATATATAAACTTTAACCTTCAAACTCACACAATATTACCAAAAATGTCACTCATTCAATTTACTTTTCAGCACTATTCATTACTTTATCCCAAAAGTCAACATGTGGCCCACCATATATTAATAAACAAATACACTTTCTTAAACCATTCAACAAAAAGAAGTGGGAAACTTACTCGTGGACGGAGGGAGTATATGACAATTTCACCGTGAAATACATTTGAAGGGTATAAGTTATTTTATTAAATAATATTAGTTGTTTTCATTAAAGATATTAGTTGTTTTCACTAAAGTAATATTTGGTAAAATTTATTAGTTGTTTAACTATAATGTATTAGTGAATTGTTGTTCATGGTAATAGTTAGCGTGAATATTCACATAATACCTTCTCATAATTCTTTTATATCAAATATATAATTTTATAATTATATGATATATTTTAATACTTCATATATTTTTTGTCAATTGAAAAGTATTTAATCAATTTATATTTACTACTCTCTTTGTCCCATACTCGATTGACCATTTGCTCAAAAAATTTGTCTAATACTAGATTGTACATTACAAAAAATAATTAAAACAAATTAAGCCTTTTTTTTAATTATTCCCTCCCAACATCTTAAAAATACATCACATGTCATTACTTTTACCCATAAAGAAACATCTACTATAACCACAAAGTAAAAAGAATTGAAATATTCTTACTTTATGCCTTCAAATACTAAGAAACAATTTTCACATTAAATCTCATGTCAAAAGCTAATGAATAATCATGTATAAAATGAAGTGTTTTTACATTAATATATATATATATATATATATATTTTTTTACAGGTGTATCACAAGAATCCGCGTATTACGCGGGGGTTAATCTAGTTGAGGAATGAGAATCACTTATTCTTAAAACAATATTTATAAAACCAAAGAGTCGGCCGAAAAAATGGGGCTCTCCGTTTCTGGATTTCTGTAACTGGAACCTCCAGAAACTACAAGAATCATATAAATTAAATTTTATAAACATATACTTTAGTAAAAAAAAAAATTATAACGAAATTATATTTCAATAGAAAATTTATATAAAATATTTAGAGATAATCTATTATATTTAATAATAATAACAAAAAAATAACACTAAATAATATATAATATATTATTATATAAAATATATAGCGATACAAATGACTTCCGTGCAACGCACGGATAGGCACAACACTAGTTTTTTATAAGAAGTTTAATCGAACTATTTTGATTTTTTGTATTTTAATTGTTGGTCTTTTATTATAACTAGTTGTATACCACGTGCGTTGCACGTTGTACGAAAGTAGTCAGTAACAGTAAAATGTAGTCAAAAAAATATTTAGGAATCTGAAAATCAAACTTTAAATGCTCCAACGTATTAAGAAATCAAAATATTTTTTTCTGGTCAATATTTTACTAGCCAAAATATATTGTCACTGAAATAGCATGTTATCTCCAAAAAAATCTTGCCATGAAATACAATATTTTACCATTTATAATATAATAATAGATATTTTTGGAATTTATTTTTGCAGAATATTTATATATGCTAATTTTGTAGGAGGATATTGAAATACATTGCAAAAGATATTGTCACGTAAAAGATGACAAGATTTCCAAAGAATCTTGCCATCCAATACAATATCTTACCATGAATAATAGACTATAACATTTTTTTTCGACAAGATTTTACTACCCAAAAGATATTGTTACTGAAATAACATATTATTCCCAATAAATTTTGCCATGAAATACAATATTTTACCATGTATAATACAATAATAGATATTTTTAAAATTTATTTTTATAGAATATTTATATATGTTAATTTTGTAGGAGGATATTGAAATATTTTGCAAAAGACATTGCCACGTAAAAGATGGCAGAATTCTCAAGAATATGACCATCAAATACCATAATTTACCTTGGATAATAGATTGTAACATTAATTTTTTTTTTTTGGACAATATTTTGCTAGCCAAAATATATTGTCACTGAAATAACATATTATTCCCAAAAAAATCTTGCCATTAAATACAGTATCTTACCATGTATAATACAATAATAGATATTTTTGAAATTTTATTTTTGCAGAATATTTATATATGCTAATTTAGTAGGAGGATATTGAAATATTTTACAAAAAGTATTATCACGTAAAAGAGAATCTTGCCATCCAATACCATATCTTACCATGGATAATAGATTGTAACATTAATTTTTTTTTTGGACAATATTTTGCTAGCCAAAATATATTGTCACTGAAATAACATATTATTTCCAAAAAAATCTTGCCATTAAATACAGTATCTTACCATGTATAATACAATAATAGATATTTTTGAAATTTTATTTTTGCAGAATATTTATATATGCTAATTTAGTAGGAGGGTATTGAAATATTTTACAAAAAATATTATCACGTAAAAGTGAATCTTGCCATCCAATACCATATCTTACCATGAATAATAGATTGTAACATTAAAGTTTTTTGGACAATATTTTACTAGCCAAAATATATTGTCACTGAAAAGTAGGATTTCGATTATTTCAACAATTTCAATTTTTTTTTAACTATTTTTTTTGTTTTTTTTTGCAAAATATATGTAAATGTGAAATGACCAGGAGGAAAATTGAATTTAAAAAAAAAATTAAGATTGACGCCTAAATGTCAATTCTCGCCTAAAGGTCAATTCTTATTGTTGAATTGTGTATTATAAATACCAACACATTAATCAATTGGTCTCACACAAACATCTACACAATATTTTATTTTAATTATGATATTTTTTTTGTTACTTTTAGATCTGTGGGATTCTATCTTTAGAGTTAAACTTTTGCGTTCGATTGTTATTGCATCTTCATATCATGAGGGAAATTGGGCATGCAAGTATACAATAACTGTAATTTTAGGTAATATTGTGTTAAACTAATTTGAGATTGAATGTACGAATTATTTAATATTTTTTAAATTTTCTATTTATTTATTTTTAGTATTTATTATTATTTGTTGAATTATAATTACAATTTTAAAATTATATCCAAATCTATTTGGTCACAAAATCTATTTCATACCACAAATTGTTATATGAAATATTCTACGGATCCTATATCCGTAGAATAATCCATATTTAGTAAATTAATCATTATCATTTTCTTCCTCTTTACTGCGAACTGCTATCTCCAACAACCCAACAGCCCCGCCCCCGCCCCCACACACACCCCCTCCCCCAACAGCCCGCCCACCCTACCCCAAATAACTAGCTGTTATGCCCCCGCGCTGCAGTGCATACCAATTCCACCATACCCCACCCCACCCTTCCCACCCCCAATTCCCCTCCCTAACCTTCAGGCATTCCATCTCCACCCAAAAAAAAAAATCCAGAGTTAGAAATTATGATCGAAAACGACTGGAAAAAAAACAGTATAAAATTTACCGATAATTAATTTTCTGAAATCGATTTGCAATCTCTAATGCCTTGATAAAGTTTCTGAAATTTTGTGTTACTATTGAGAACAAATATGTGTTAATGTTAGAAGAAATGTGTGTTACTATTGGAGCAAATGTGTGTTACTAAAAATATATGTTACTATTGAAGCACATGTGTAACTAAAAATATGTGTTACTATTGAAACAAATTTATGTTACTGTTAAAGTAAATATGTGTTACTGCAAATGTGTGTTACTATCAGAACAAATGTGTGTTACAATTGGAGCAAATGTATGTTACTATTATAGTAAATATGTGTTACTGCAAATGTATGTTAATGTTAGGGTAAATGTGTGTTACTAAAAATATGTGTTACTATTGGAGCAAATGTGTGCTACTATTAGAGAAAATGTGTGTTACTAAAAATTTATGTTACTATTGAAGCAAATGTGTTACTATTGGAGCAAATGCGTGTTACTGTTAGAGGAAATATGTGTTACTATTGAAGCAAAGTGTGTTAATATTAGAGTAAATATATGTTACTGCAAATGGGTGTTAAAGTTAGAGTAAATGTGTGTTATTAAAAATATGTGTTACTATTGAAGCAAATATGTGTTACTGTTAGAGAAAATATGTGTTACTATTGAAGCAAAGTGTGTTAATATTAGAGTAAATGTGTATTACTGCAAATAGGTGTTAAAGTCAGAGTAAATGTGTGTTACTAAAAATATGTGTTACTATTAGAACAAATGTGTGTTACTATTGAAGCAAAGTGTGTCAATGTTAAAGCAAATGTGTATTATTGCAAATGTGTGTTAATGTTGGAGCAAAAAAATGTATTTGATGTTAGAGCAAATGTAAGTTATTATTGGAAAAAATATATTTTAATATATAAAACCATAAATTTAAATTTAAAGGAATGAGAAATAAATTAAAAACACATATTTGATCTTGTAAAAATATATATTTGTCATTATTATTATTTTAAAGTAGAAAAATCTATTTTTTAATGACTTGTAACACACATTTGCCCATATTGTAACATACATATTGCATATCCTGTAACATACATTTTGTTTATATTGTAACACAATCTGGGAGCGAAAATGTGTATTATTGAAAATGTATGTTAATGTTGGAATAAAAATGTATTTGAAGTTAGAGCAAGTGTATGTTATTGTAGGAGAAAATATATTTTAATGTATAAAACTATAAATTTAAATTTAGAGGGATGAGAAATAAATTAAAAACACATATTTGATCTTGTAAAAATATATATTTGTCATTATTATTATTTTAAAGTGGAAAAAAAACTGTTTTTTAATGACTTGTAACACACATTTGACCATATTGTAACATACATTTTGCCTATCCTGTAACACAAACTGGGAGCGAAAATTCTGGAACATGGCATGCGCGAGATTTTGGAAAAAACCCTCCAAATCCGACCCGACTCGGCCAAGATCCGCGATTTTTTTTTCTGGAGCGACCCATTTTCAATATTTGCCTATTTTAGGTATATTTCACATATGAAATATTTCACATGAGTGTTGCTCATTTCATACCCTATAAAATAATCAAATAATAAATTATTGATCTCCCCAAACCAAATTAATTAATAACGTAAAATAATAATATAAATAATAATACGCCCAAAACTTCCAAACCAATTATTCCTAATGATAATGTAACCAGCCATGACAATTGTTATTACGGCAGCCATTGCAATTGATTTTTTTTTTTTCCCGAAAAGCTAGTACAAATTACTTTTCCTAGTAGTCTTCGCCTAAATAAGTAAATATATACCCAGCGACTACACCTCCTTTTTACAAAAAGTTATGCTCTCTCAATATAAAAATAAAAACAAAAAAATATATATTAAGAAAAAAAAAATTAAAGGCAAAGTAACTCTGTATTACAATGTATATATATGCCTCCACCTTCCTGTCTACTCCAAAACCCTGGGATATAATCTATTGCATGAGTTTAACTTTCATCCAACAATAATACTTTTTGTTGCAAAATTAATATTTTCTATTTTGTACGGAGCCGACACTATCTCGATTGATTTTAATACCGGTTTCAGATAAACAATTCTTCTTTCTCTTGCCACCATTGATATTTAGACACTTGGTGATGAGTTTATAAGTTTTGAGATTTTATCATTACTTAATTCATGCGAAAAAAGAATAACAATTTGAATATTTTTTATATTGTGGTTGGAAGAATTTATTATTCACTTTTGTTGCCTTTTTTATATTGATTTTTGATTATTGATTAGGCATTACTCTAATGGGCAAGAAGGAACCGGATACAAAGGGAAAACAGAGTGGAAAGTCCAAACCAAAAAAGAACCTAGGCCCAAGCCAAAAGCTACTCCTTGTAAATCGGCTTATATTGATGCGGATTTTCTTCCTCCATCCGACGAAGAAGAGGAAGACAAAGTTCCCCAACAGTCGAGCCGATACTCTGGAGACTAGTATAACTCAAAAGGAGCAGAGGAAACGAGAAAAGAAGGATGCGATAGCTTCTCACTTGGCACAGCTCGCAAAGACGGAGGCCCTCAGGGACGAAGTGTTGTAATTGCTTGCAAGTCGGGCTTCTGTTCCCGATGATGCTGACGCCAATATGAAGGATATAACGATAGATAACTTCTCCGTCTCCGCACGTGGGAAACCGCTCCTGAAGAATGCTTGGGTTTGGGAAGAGATACGGCAAGTCTACCCTATTAAAGCTCATTGCCTGGAGGAAAATACCCGTGCCCAAAAACATGTCCTCGTTGTTTGTTGCCATGAACTCAAATCTTACGGCTGAGGTGAATACTTGTTCGTCTGGACTGATCAACACTATTCCTGCTCCTGCTGCTGTGTTATTTGATGATCCGTCTACATACATGTGCCATGGATGATTATGACCTCTCGTCGGATCTGAAGGGAATGTTAATTCGACAATAAAGTCGGCTAACACTTGTCCCTTGATCGCTGTTCGAGGTGCATAAGATATTCCAAATTGGCTTATTTCGAGCGACCACTTGAGAAGGCGTCCAGCTGTGTCAGGCCTTTGTAAGATTTGCCTTAATGGAAAAGTTGTTAAGACCTCCACCTGATGATCGAAGAAGTACGGCCTTAGCTTTCTCACACTCATCACCAGTGCGTAGGCTAACTTTTCCATGGGCGAATACTTAATCTCTGCTTCATGCAAGGCCTGACTCACGTAGTAAATTGGCAAGTGAAATTTCCCTTCTGCTCGAACTAAAACTGAGCTGATGGCCACCTCTGATGCTGCTATATACAAGTACAGTTTTTCTCCGGAGATGGGTTTTGATAGAATTTTAGTATCACTCAGATACTCCTTCAACTGCTCAAACGCTTGTTGGCAATTATCCGTCCACTGGAACTGTCCTTTCTTAATGGCATCAAAGAAAGGTCGGCATTTGTCTCCGGACCTGGAAATGAACCTGTTTAGGGCTGCTAGACATCCGGTTAGTCGTTGAACTTCTTTAACAGACCTTGGCGGCTGCATATCCATAATTGCTTTGACTTTTGATGGATTCGCCTCAATACCCCGTTGACTGACCAGGTGCCCAAGAAATTTTCTCGAGTGTACCCCGAAGCTACTTTTCTTTGGGTTTAGCTTCATGTTATACGCTCGAAGTATCTCAAATGTTTGTGCGAGGTGTTCCAAATGATCTTCTTTTCTTGGGCTTTTTACGACTATGTCGTCCACATATACTTCCATAGTCTTGCCGATGTGCTCATCAAACATCTTGTTAACAAGTCTTTGGTACGTGGCTCCTGCGTTGATTAACCCGAACGTCATTCTTTTCCAACATAATAAGTTTTTATTGGTGTAAAATGCCGTGTGCTCCTGGTCATCTGGGTGCATTGGTATTTGATGGTATCCGGCAAATGCGTCCATGAAGGTAAGGAGCTCGTGTCCCGCCGTGTTGTCCACTAGCTGGTCGATGTGAGGTAACGGGAAGTTATCCTTAGGACAAGCGGCATTCAGATCAGTGAAATCAATACATAACCTCCATGTACCATTTGATTTCTTCACTAACACCGGGTTTGCCACCCATCTAGGACATAAGGCTTCTTTGATAAGATCATTATCGAGTAACTTCCTCACTTCTATGTCCAATGCTTCATATTTATCGGGCCCAAATTTTCTTCTTTTCTGCCTCACCGGTCGCTTAGTTGGACAAATATTTAGCTTATGACAGGCATGCTCAGGGCTAATGCCTACCATATCAGCATGTGACCATGCGAATACATCGAGATTGGACTTGAGAAACTCTCCCATTCTGGATCTGTATGGCTCAGGGAGCTCAGATCCAATGAATAATTCCAAGTCTTCTCGATTTTGGTCAACTCTTATTGCTTCTAACTCCTCTACCGGGGTTGCTCTCCTTTTTTGGTCCTTCCATCGAGGATCGATAATGGGCCCTTCAAAGTTGATCTCATCCTTGATCATTGGTTCTGCCCCCAGCCTTGGTTCCAAGTCTTCAACCTGATTTAGTTCGGGTACGGCCTCTCTTTCCTGTTGCTCGACCATGCCCTCCTGCTCGTCCACGCCCTGCTGGTCGTCCACCTCCATCACTTCAGTGTCGACGGACTCCATGATTTCGTCTAGGATGGAAGGTTCACCTTCGTCCCTGCTGCTCGGCTGCTCGTCCATCATGGATATTCTGTTGTCAGTGGGCTGAAGTTGCAGGAGGCATTCTCGGGCTTTTCTTTGATCACCTTTAACCGTACCCGGGCCTTTTGAAGTTGGAAATTTAAGACAATAGTAGTACGTTGAAACAGCCGCTTTGAATTCATTTATAAAAGGTCGACCAAGAAACCCGTTGTAGGCAGACTGCTGATCTACGACTAAGAATTCAACCATCCTAGTCAGTCTCCTTTCGGGATTCTCGGTCGATACAAGCTCGACTGACAACGTTACTAAGCCTAAAGGAACGGTTACAGCGTCACCAAATCCTACTATCTTATGATCACATCCCTTTATATATCCCTCACAATCATCTATTTGATCAAGTGTGCTTTTGAATAAGATGTTTGTGTAGGAGCCTGTGTCCACAAGCAGACGGTGAACTCGGGCCCCCATGATGTTAGCACAGATGATCAGTGAGTCATTGTGAGGGGTGAGTATCCCGTCCAAGTCCTTCTCAGAAAACACCAACTCGCCTGTCTTTTTAGTAGCCTGATTTACCCCAACTTCCCTGACTTGAGCTACCGCCCTCAGCTCTGCTTTCCTTTTTCTTTTGGACATCAGTGGCCTACCATCAGAACAGCCCCCTACCGGTCCGGATGGCTCGAGCATTAAGATTTCTCGGACGGGTTCGGCTGGGGCTGTCATCGTTTTCTTCCTTTTTTGATCCCTCCTGCTCGGCTGTTCGTCGCTCTCGTCATCTTCCGAGCCGGAGGATATCGCCACCCTTGGTTTCTTTCCTGGCTGTCGCTTCACAAACTCTGACAACTTTCCTTCCTCATAAAATCTCCACAACTGTTTTAAGAGATCTCGGCATTCGCTTGTGAAGTGACCTATAGTCTGATGGTATGCACAGAATTTGTTGGGGTTCATCTTTCCTCGTTCTTGTCGTATCTTGCGGGGTTCAGACAGCATATCCTTATCTTTCACGTTGTTGTACACAGCCTCAATTGATGCGGATAAGACATGGTTCAATTTCTCCTTCAATTCGGATCCTTCACTGAAAGCCTTCATGTTCCTAGGGGCCTTGTACTCCCCTCCTGACTTCTTTCCCGACTTTCTGGTATCAGCCTTGTCTCCTAGCTCTCTCTGTAGAGTTTCTTGCATTGAAATGTACACTCCAGCCTTGTGCCTGAATTCGGAATAAGTTTTAGGGAAAGCGAGGTGCATTTCCTTCCACAGGTCTGTCCCTTTCCTAAGCCCTGCCATAACTGCCACAATCTTGGTGTCCTCACTCACTGGTTCTCCTTCCAATAGGACTTTATCGAATCTCTCAAGGAAGGCTCTATCAGTCTCCTCATCTCCTTGTCTCAGATCTGCCAACCTGTGTCTCTGTGTAAGGTAAGACCCGACCGTGGAGAAGTGTGAGAGAAATTCCTTGCTGAGTTGCATGAACGAACTGATGGAGCCTGGAGCTAGTGCAGAAAACCATCTGTGAGGACCGTCACCAAGAGTCAATGGAAAATTCCGACATTGAGTTGCATCAGACGCCTTTACCGATATCATGTAATCGGTATATTTGGACAGGTGTACTTTTGGGTCTGAATTTCCTTCGTACAAATTAATGGCCGGGAATTGTACTTTCTTTTGTACCGGTGCATTAAGGATATTCGGGGACAAGGGTGATGATGGCAACATCGTCGACCCGTCGCCTTTCCTCTCCTCCAACTGTTTTTGCATCTCTTCCACCGCTTTCTTCAAAGCTTGCCACTCATCTGGAGACGTTTTTCCGCTAGAAGGTTGTTCGTCATGATTGGGTTCAATGACCTCTTCATGATGCAGTCCCTTGCTAACGGGACGTTTCTCTTGAGTGGCGTGCCTAGCGATGTTACTGGCTCCATTGGGACCTAATCGCCCGAAGGCTGATCTTCTTAGCCTTTCATGCACTGAGCGGCGAGCAGCAGGGTGTGTTTGCCCTGTTGCTCGCTCCTCGCCTCTCTGTTGATCCTCCCTATGCGTTCCGTGATATCTTGCCCTTCTTGTGTGATAGTGGCTTATACTTCTTGTGTCCCCGCTGCTCGACTCCTCACCTGTCCCCGGAGTAGACTCTCCTCGACTCCCAAGTCTTTCACTTAGAGGAGCTTTTCCTTTATTCCGACGGATTTCTTCGCTGTCAACCTCGTCATTTCGTGCGTCTTTTCTTCCTTCGCTTCGCTGCTCGGCTGCCCTGTTGGTCGCCGCCTGCGTCCCTGATGGCCCGACCGTTTGTCGCCTTTGCAGTGCTTGTAAAACAACAATCGTTTTTGCTAGCTCTTCGGGATTTTGAGCGAGAGCCTCCACTTCCGGCGGGATTGTATCAATGGTAACTTGGACGTTTCTCTGCGAAGTTGCTTTTACCGTACGTGCATGTCCTTCGGTATACGAAACCCTCGTTTTTGACCTACGACTTGGAGACGTGCTCAAATGTCGTTCTTCTTGTGATCGAACCATTTTGGTTACCAAAGTGCAAGTGATAAGCAAATGAATAGGATGATTTTGTCTCCAACAAGCACCTTTTGTAAGAGTTACTAGCCTTGTTTGTATGAATATAGTGGTTTGAAAACCCTAGTTCATACACACATGCATTTAAACTCTCAAAGTGATGTATAGATGGATGATTTTGCTTCAAATAATGTGTACACTTGATTTCCGATGGCTTCCTCCCGGATTCCGGCCGGATTTTGCAGATTCCGGTGGAGTTCTTCAACCTTTCTTCGACTTTTTTGTGAAACGAAGGTTCGGACCCTCCTTCTAGCGCCAATTGTTGATGACCTTTTCTAATCTATGATGATTAGTGGCTGTTTTTACTACATAAGATCATCAAACAAATACTAAGAAATCATGAAATTTGATCAAGTAATATGTAAGGAATAAATTGGCAAGAGTTGGGCAACTTTTTATTATGGGAAAAAATCCTCCCTCTTCATGCAAATGAAGGGGTATATATAGGCATACAAAGAGGCTAGGTGTCACCATCTTGATGGCTTAGCCATTGGGATTTTGCCAAGTGTTATGACTTTTGTACAACAACTAATATGTTGCCCAATGAATGGGTGCCAAGTGTAAAGACATATTGACTATTTCTAAAGTTGGTGACTCTTGACATTCCCAATGTTGTACTTGGCCTTTGAAACCACTCAGCTATTCTCCCTGGTGCCCAGCTACTCGTCGGTACGTCCTTGTTGGGTTTATAACCCCAGTTGCTCGCCTGCTTGCCTCTTGTTGGGATCTTGAATCCTCTTTTTCTTGTTGTTCGCTACTTTGTAATAGCCCTTATGACCAGTTGTTCGCCTTCTCCATTTGGTCCTTAGTCCCTGCTGTTCGCCTCCTAGGACCTTCAGTCCCTGTTGCTCGTCCTCATGTATTTGGTTCACAGTCCCTGCTGCTCGCCTCCTAAGGCATACAATCCCTGTTGCTCGCCCTCTTTCACATTATTGATTTTTGATGATTCCTTGATCTTATTAGACTGAGATTCTTTTATGCTAATATTATGTCCCTGTTGGTCGCCTATCAACAATGCCCCCTAGTTTGGCATATAAGGATAGGTTTTATCCTTGTTGTCAAACTATAGGATAGGCTGTGTTGTCCAAGAGGAGGCGAGCAACGGGGAGGCGACCAGCGAGGAACTATAAGAGGCGAGCAGCGTGGAACGACTTTTGGACTTGCGTCGTTTCGCTTCCCGAGGCGCGGAATACGAAGCGACGCAGTCTGCCCACGCGTGCGCTCCTATATTTGCAACTAGGGGCCTCAATTTTTTTACCTTCCTCCTTTTGCCCCCGAATCCATATCTATAAATAGCTCCCCCCTTCCATTTTCTTTCTTTTTCGTTCTTTCACAAGCAAACCGCCATTGAGGAGTTTTCAAGCTTTTCTGTTCGTTGTTTTCTTCGATCCTTCAGCCAATTTCATCCAAATCAAAGGTGAATCCTTTGATTTTTCTTGTTTACTCTTGTTATTGCCTGCACTTTTCTTTTCAATTTCGCCATTTCTATTCTCCATTTTCCTCTTTCGCCACCGTCGCCGCCGTATCGCCGCCGCGCCGCCGCCGTATCGCCGCCGTGTCGCCGTCGTAATCGCTTCCTCCTTCGCTTGATTTCATCATTTGATACGTACGAAGGGTTTTCAAGAAATTTCAAAAATTTTCGAAGATGACGTCACCTTCCTCAAGTCATACGCCTTCTATTGAGATTGTTGGGCGAAATCTGGGAAAAAGGCCCATGGAAGATGAACAGACGGCCCCTGTTCCTCGCCGTTCGCTCCGGCGAGCAGCTGGGCAAAACCCCAGAACCCTGCTCGTTGATGAAGAGACGGGCTCTGAGGCGAGCTCCGTTGCTCGCTCCGTTGATTCATTCTATGCTGTGGATAGCTCGGGCGAGCAGGATGTTCAAGGCCCCGTTGCTCGCTCCTCGGCTCGAGAGGGGACTAATTCGGACTTGGGTGAAGATTCTTCCGAGGTCGCTGCCGAAATAGATGGGATGAGTCTTCCAGAAGAGAGGGGAGCGAGCAGCGAGCACCAAGTAAGGAGCGAGCAGCGAGCAACTGGACCAGGGGGCGAGCACGAGGGAGTCACATGGGGATTTCTCCGAGAGATAAACTTCCCCGTTTCAAGGTCAATGCCCGAATCTCTTATTCCCAAAGCCGTAGTTCGAAGACAAGATTGGATCGATTATGCGAATAAGTACCACCAGGCTTTCCCTACTCCCGCTCGACCTATTATGGAGGCCCGTTCATCGCCATACACAGCTGGTAGGGTGTCCAGCGAGATTATAGAGGAGGATTTAGTTCGGATACGATCTCGTTTTTGCATTCCGTACGACATCCATTTGTATGCCCCCCAACCAGGAGAGAGAGCTGACGACCCACCTCCAGGTTGCACTGCCATCAACCTCGACATACTTAAACTGGGGTTCCCTCTCCCTCTACATCCTGTAATCGGGCAATTCCTGAAGGATATCAACTTGGCAATCACTCAGATTACCCCTAACGGTTGGAGTACTTTGCTGTCTTTCATTACCCTTTTCGGGTTGGAGGGGTACCGAAATAAGATCAGCACGACGGAGATACACTACGCCCTGACTATCTCTTCGGCTGCTCATGAAGAAGGGCTTGGTTGGTATTATATCAAAGCCCGTAGTGGCGTTAAGCTAATTGAAGGAGTGCCCAATAAGGTCAAGGGTTGGCACAGGCAGTTCTTTTTTATTGGCGGCGATTGGCGGGCGTCCTCCGATTTTTCGGGAGGACCGGGGCGTATAGACTCTCCTACGCATTTCGGCGAAATTCGGCGTAGGTTTTAAATCTTAGTTCATCGAACTTTTAGGTGAACTAATTTTAATCTTTTTCTTTGTTTTTGCAGGTCCGCGTATCCTGAAGTGGGGGCATCCGGATTTGAGTGAAGAGTTTCTGTACGTCCTTGCGTTGGTTTCTCTTCGAAACGTTAAGGATCGGAGTGTCGAACATCTCTCTCAAGCACACATCCGCAAGCACGCTCAGTTTGTTACTAGTGCTCACCATTTGGAAGCACAAGCTGAGGTCCCTGAGGGTAAACATTGCTTATTAATTTTCTCGTATCTCCTATTATTTACTCTTGCCCTGCTGGTCGCCTAAGCCTTGCTGGTCGCCTAGGCCTTGCTGGTCGCCTAGGCCCTGCTGGTCGCCTAGGCCCTGCTGGTCGTCCAGGACAAGTTTTTTCTTGCCAATTTTACTAATAATTTTTGTTGTTGTTTTCAGCTCAAAGGGTAACGGTCGCTGTTCCCCCCATTCCCGAAAGCTATCACTTACTCGCACGTCGGGTTAAACAGATGGCAGCTAATCATCCCTCAAAAAAGAAAAAGTTTGATCCTTGCACTTCTTTGATCAGGCTTAGAGCTGAAGCAGATGAGGATGAAGAAGAAGCTCCCCAGGACCCTCTCCCTGTTCCTCAGGCTCCTGTTCCTGCCCCCCGCCCTCCTGCTCGCTCTTCGCCGCCTCCCCAAGACACGAGGGGCAAGAAACGTCTTGCCAAGGAAACTGCTCCTCGTAGGGGAGATGACCGCGCTAAGCGGGCAAAAGGGCAAGGCTCTTCCCAGGTGGGTAAATCTACCACTCGCTCCTCGCCGGTGGAGGAGGTGACCGAGCAGCAAGTTGTGGGTGCTATGATCGCCAGTCAAGGAAGAAGCACATCTCCTGACAATTCATATTTGGGTTACGACCCCGTGAAGATGAGGGAGTGAGTATCTTCCTATTCAGTTTGATAGTTCACTCTTTTGACTTTGTTTTCTGATGACTTTTTCTTTTTGAACAGGTACCGGAAAAACGACTATCCCGGTCGTTCAAAGGTGCTTCACCAGTTTAGCTGTGTGAAGTCTCCTCCCGCGCCCCACGAAATTAAAGACTCCCACGTCCGCAGAGCCATGGAATACGTCCCCCGCTCGTGGACCAAGACTGGCGAAGAAATTATTCAGAGCCAAAGTCTTAGTGACAATGCTCGTTTGTTGAGCTACAATTCGAGCCATCAATCAATTACAGCCCAACGAGTCTTGGATCAAGCCGTCGAGCTAGAGCGAACAAATCGCGGTTTGGGGCGACGGCTCGAGCAAGTTGAAGCGGATCGTGATGCTCAACTTGTTCAGTTGAAGAAGAGGGACGAGGAGCTGAAGAAGAAAGATGAAGAGTTGGCTAAGCTGAAAGCTGACTTCGAGAGAGCCAAGCTCACATGGACGCGGGAGGTGAAGGCTGCTGAGGACCGGGAGATGATAGCGTCTAATGCTTCAGAGAAGCTAAGACTGGATCTGGGTGTCGCCACGGATCGTTTGCAGGTCCTGGAGACAGAACGGGTGGGTCTGGTGGAAAGGGTGGAGTCGTTGAAGGTCCACGTCGACCAACTGGAGAAGAAGAACAGGCGTGCCATTTCTTACACCACCTATGTGCAGGATGTAACCGACAATACCAATCTTGGTTACATCTGTGCGTATGCTGATAGTGTAAGAAACGTGAAGTATGCCTTGGATAATGGTCTGGACGTGATGACCTCGACCATCAAGGACTTCACTGATTATGTTACTGAAAATCCTCCAGCACCTGGCTTTGAGATCCCGGTGGCCGATTTGGGAGAGATGGGGGTTAACTTGGGCGTTTTTAAAGACGATGTCCGCATAATAGCCCCTAAGGAAAGGGTGGAGGCGGATAGGGATATGACTATCTTTGAAGCTTTGGGTCCTCTACTCCCTAATCCACTTGGTGAAGCAGGCTCCTCTGCTGCTGTAGGCGAGCAGCAGGTCTCCGGGGCCACTGTGCAAGATGCTCCGCCTCCTTCTTCCCAAGATCCTTCGGTGCCACCTGCTCCGCCAGCTCCTGAGACTTAGGCTTAGTTTTTTTTTTCTCTTTTTTTTTTTTTTTTTTAGTTTATGTAGTAGGATGATGGTTGTATGTTCATCTTCTGTAATTTTTGGTGCTAATGAATGAGAATTGCACTTTTATTCTATTGTTCGCCTCTTATTTGCCCTTTAATTATTTTTTGCTTAAGTATTTCTTTCTTATGTTGAAAGTAAAATACTTTTCTTTGCAAATTTATACATGTTCATGTATGGGTCTATTTTGTTCTTTAAGAACTTAAACCCTTATCATGTTTCTTTCTATGCCTTGTTGCTCGCCACTTGCCGTATTTGTACTTAAGTGCATTCAGCTTCGGGACGAGCAATTATGCGTTGGCATGTGCCCTGTTGCTCGCCTCCACCATACTTGTGCTTTATGCACTTAGTATCTTTGGCGAGCAACTTTCTTGTGAGGGGGCGATCAGGTGGGCCTTTTGGTCTCATGGACCCTGCTGCTCGCCTCCACTGTACTTGTGCTTTTATGCATATAGTATCTTCGGCGAGCAGCTTTTCTGTTTGGCGAACAGTTGGGTTTTAACACCCTTTGCTTTCTTATGTACATAATTCAATGAACCATCATTCATCCATATACCAAGATTTCATCGATCTCACACCTTACAAAAATATAAACGACACGATAGTCTGTAAAAACTTTACATTGGTTTCCTAATTATTGGTAATATTTCTTCAACAAAGCCGCGTTCCAGGTGTATTGGGCCGAGTTGCCTTCCATGTCTTCGAGATCATATGTGCCGTTGTGCCACTTTTGAGTTATCTTGAATGGGCCCTCCCAAGTCGGTCCAAATACACCTGGAGGTGTTGCTAAGATTTTTCGGAGCACCAGATCCCCGACTTCAAATTCCCTGACTTTTACTTGTGAGTTGTAGTACCTTGCAATCCTTCTTTTGTATATCTCATTTTTTATTTCTGCTGAGATTCTTTTTTCGTCGATCAAATCCATCTCTGCGGCTAGTGCCTTGTTGTTTTCCTGTTCATTGAACTCGACTACCCTCTCAGTCGGTATTTTGAGCTCTATAGGTATAACTGCTTCTGTACCGAATGCCATAGCAAATGGTGTTTCCCCAGTGCTTGTTCTATGTGATACCCTATATGCCCAAAGTACCTCGGGCAGTTCTTCCGACCACTTGCCTCTCTTATCTACCAGACGGATTTTGAGGATATGCTTGATTATCTTGTTGACTGCTTCGACTTGACCGTTAGACTGAGGATGATATGGTGTTGAAAAATGTTTCTTGATACCCCACTTTTTGCAGAAATCTCTTATCTTCTTTCCTTCGAATTGCTTTCCATTGTCTGTCACTATCGCTTGTGGGACCCCGAACCGGCAAACTATATTTTTCCAGATAAAGCTGATCATTTTCTCTTGTGTTATCGTTACCAGTGCTTCAGCTTCGGCCCATTTCGTGTAATAGTCCACGGCTACCACTGCAAATCTGACATTCCCTTTTCCCGTTGGGAAAGGTCCTATGATGTCTATTCCCCACTTTGCGAACGGCCATGGACTATTTACCGAAATCAGCTCCGTTGGCGGCTTATGGATGTTGGGGGCGAATAGTTGGCATCGGTGACAAGTCTTCGCAACTTTGATTGCGTCTTGTAGTAAAGTTGGCCAGTAGTATCCTTGCCTCACTGTCTTGTATGCTAGTGCTCGCCCCCCTGCGTGATTTCCGCATACTCCTTCGTGAATTTCTTTTAAAACTTCTTGACCTTGCCCTCTTGCTAGGCATTTTAGTAGGGGCAGTGAAAATCCTCTCTTGTAAAGTTGGTTGTCCATGATTGTGAATCTTGCTGCTCGCTTAGCCACCTTTGCTGCTTCTTGAGAATTTTCAGGTGTCGTGTTATCTTTGAGGTATCTATATATCGGTGTTCTCCAGTCATCCTCTGTCAATTCTTCTTCGATTTGATTAATCTTGTAGTCACTGGTGGACGGGTTGGAAATTCTTGTGATGGTGACTTCTGAAAGCTTTGCTGGTCCCGTGCTAGTAGCCAATCGGGCAAGTGCATCTGCTTGCGCGTTGCTGTCTCTCGGCACCTGTTCGATGTAGATTTGCTCGAAGAGCGAAGCTAAGTGAGCAACAATCTTTTGATATAAGGCCATGTTCTCATCCTTGGCTTCGTATTCCCCTCGGACTTGGTTGACTATCAGCTGGGAATCTCCATAAATTTGAACCCTTCTTACTCCCACGGCTAAAGCTAGTCGTAATCCGGCTATCAATGCTTCGTACTCAGCCTCGTTGTTTGTTGCCATGAACTCAAATCTTACGGCTGAGGTGAATACTTGTTCGTCTGGACTGATCAACACTATTCCTGCTCCTGCTGCTGTGTTATTTGATGATCCGTCTACATACATGTGCCATGGATGATTATGACCTCTCGTCGGATCTGAAGGGAATGTTAATTCGACAATAAAGTCGGCTAACGCTTGTCCCTTGATCGCTGTTCGAGGTGCATAAGATATTCCAAATTGGCTTATTTCGAGCGACCACTTGAGAAGGCGTCCAGCTGTGTCAGGCCTTTGTAAGATTTGCCTTAATGGAAAAGTTGTTAAGACCTCCACCTGATGATCGAAGAAGTACGGCCTTAGCTTTCTCACACTCATCACCAGTGCGTAGGCTAACTTTTCCATGGGCGAATACTTAATCTCTGCTTCATGCAAGGCCTGACTCACGTAGTAAATTGGCAAGTGAAATTTCCCTTCTGCTCGAACTAAAACTGAGCTGATGGCCACCTCTGATGCTGCTATATACAAGTACAGTTTTTCTCCGGAGATGGGTTTTGATAGAATTTTAGTATCACTCAGATACTCCTTCAACTGCTCAAACGCTTGTTGGCAATTATCCGTCCACTGGAACTGTCCTTTCTTAATGGCATCAAAGAAAGGTCGGCATTTGTCTCCGGACCTGGAAATGAACCTGTTTAGGGCTGCTAGACATCCGGTTAGTCGTTGAACTTCTTTAACAGACCTTGGCGGCTGCATATCCATAATTGCTTTGACTTTTGATGGATTCGCCTCAATACCCCGTTGACTGACCAGGTGCCCAAGAAATTTTCTCGAGTGTACCCCGAAGCTACTTTTCTTTGGGTTTAGCTTCATGTTATACGCTCGAAGTATCTCAAATGTTTGTGCGAGGTGTTCCAAATGATCTTCTTTTCTTGGGCTTTTTACGACTATGTCGTCCACATATACTTCCATAGTCTTGCCGATGTGCTCATCAAACATCTTGTTAACAAGTCTTTGGTACGTGGCTCCTGCGTTGATTAACCCGAACGTCATTCTTTTCCAACATAATAAGTTTTTATTGGTGTAAAATGCCGTGTGCTCCTGGTCATCTGGGTGCATTGGTATTTGATGGTATCCGGCAAATGCGTCCATGAAGGTAAGGAGCTCGTGTCCCGCCGTGTTGTCCACTAGCTGGTCGATGTGAGGTAACGGGAAGTTATCCTTAGGACAAGCGGCATTCAGATCAGTGAAATCAATACATAACCTCCATGTACCATTTGATTTCTTCACTAACACCGGGTTTGCCACCCATCTAGGACATAAGGCTTCTTTGATAAGATCATTATCGAGTAACTTCCTCACTTCTATGTCCAATGCTTCATATTTATCGGGCCCAAATTTTCTTCTTTTCTGCCTCACCGGTCGCTTAGTTGGACAAATATTTAGCTTATGACAGGCATGCTCAGGGCTAATGCCTACCATATCAGCATGTGACCATGCGAATACATCGAGATTGGACTTGAGAAACTCTCCCATTCTGGATCTGTATGGCTCAGGGAGCTCAGATCCAATGAATAATTCCAAGTCTTCTCGATTTTGGTCAACTCTTATTGCTTCTAACTCCTCTACCGGGGTTGCTCTCCTTTTTTGGTCCTTCCATCGAGGATCGATAATGGGCCCTTCAAAGTTGATCTCATCCTTGATCATTGGTTCTGCCCCCAGCCTTGGTTCCAAGTCTTCAACCTGATTTAGTTCGGGTACGGCCTCTCTTTCCTGTTGCTCGACCATGCCCTCCTGCTCGTCCACGCCCTGCTGGTCGTCCACCTCCATCACTTCAGTGTCGACGGACTCCATGATTTCGTCTAGGATGGAAGGTTCACCTTCGTCCCTGCTGCTCGGCTGCTCGTCCATCATGGATATTCTGTTGTCAGTGGGCTGAAGTTGCAGGAGGCATTCTCGGGCTTTTCTTTGATCACCTTTAACCGTACCCGGGCCTTTTGAAGTTGGAAATTTAAGACAATAGTAGTACGTTGAAACAGCCGCTTTGAATTCATTTATAAAAGGTCGACCAAGAAACCCGTTGTAGGCAGACTGCTGATCTACGACTAAGAATTCAACCATCCTAGTCAGTCTCCTTTCGGGATTCTCGGTCGATACAAGCTCGACTGACAACGTTACTAAGCCTAAAGGAACGGTTACAGCGTCACCAAATCCTACTATCTTATGATCACATCCCTTTATATATCCCTCACAATCATCTATTTGATCAAGTGTGCTTTTGAATAAGATGTTTGTGTAGGAGCCTGTGTCCACAAGCAGACGGTGAACTCGGGCCCCCATGATGTTAGCACAGATGATCAGTGAGTCATTGTGAGGGGTGAGTATCCCGTCCAAGTCCTTCTCAGAAAACACCAACTCGCCTGTCTTTTTAGTAGCCTGATTTACCCCAACTTCCCTGACTTGAGCTACCGCCCTCAGCTCTGCTTTCCTTTTTCTTTTGGACATCAGTGGCCTACCATCAGAACAGCCCCCTACCGGTCCGGATGGCTCGAGCATTAAGATTTCTCGGACGGGTTCGGCTGGGGCTGTCATCGTTTTCTTCCTTTTTTGATCCCTCCTGCTCGGCTGTTCGTCGCTCTCGTCATCTTCCGAGCCGGAGGATATCGCCACCCTTGGTTTCTTTCCTGGCTGTCGCTTCACAAACTCTGACAACTTTCCTTCCTCATAAAATCTCCACAACTGTTTTAAGAGATCTCGGCATTCGCTTGTGAAGTGACCTATAGTCTGATGGTATGCACAGAATTTGTTGGGGTTCATCTTTCCTCGTTCTTGTCGTATCTTGCGGGGTTCAGACAGCATATCCTTATCTTTCACGTTGTTGTACACAGCCTCAATTGATGCGGATAAGACATGGTTCAATTTCTCCTTCAATTCGGATCCTTCACTGAAAGCCTTCATGTTCCTAGGGGCCTTGTACTCCCCTCCTGACTTCTTTCCCGACTTTCTGGTATCAGCCTTGTCTCCTAGCTCTCTCTGTAGAGTTTCTTGCATTGAAATGTACACTCCAGCCTTGTGCCTGAATTCGGAATAAGTTTTAGGGAAAGCGAGGTGCATTTCCTTCCACAGGTCTGTCCCTTTCCTAAGCCCTGCCATAACTGCCACAATCTTGGTGTCCTCACTCACTGGTTCTCCTTCCAATAGGACTTTATCGAATCTCTCAAGGAAGGCTCTATCAGTCTCCTCATCTCCTTGTCTCAGATCTGCCAACCTGTGTCTCTGTGTAAGGTAAGACCCGACCGTGGAGAAGTGTGAGAGAAATTCCTTGCTGAGTTGCATGAACGAACTGATGGAGCCTGGAGCTAGTGCAGAAAACCATCTGTGAGGACCGTCACCAAGAGTCAATGGAAAATTCCGACATTGAGTTGCATCAGACGCCTTTACCGATATCATGTAATCGGTATATTTGGACAGGTGTACTTTTGGGTCTGAATTTCCTTCGTACAAATTAATGGCCGGGAATTGTACTTTCTTTTGTACCGGTGCATTAAGGATATTCGGGGACAAGGGTGATGATGGCAACATCGTCGACCCGTCGCCTTTCCTCTCCTCCAACTGTTTTTGCATCTCTTCCACCGCTTTCTTCAAAGCTTGCCACTCATCTGGAGACGTTTTTCCGCTAGAAGGTTGTTCGTCATGATTGGGTTCAATGACCTCTTCATGATGCAGTCCCTTGCTAACGGGACGTTTCTCTTGAGTGGCGTGCCTAGCGATGTTACTGGCTCCATTGGGACCTAATCGCCCGAAGGCTGATCTTCTTAGCCTTTCATGCACTGAGCGGCGAGCAGCAGGGTGTGTTTGCCCTGTTGCTCGCTCCTCGCCTCTCTGTTGATCCTCCCTATGCGTTCCGTGATATCTTGCCCTTCTTGTGTGATAGTGGCTTATACTTCTTGTGTCCCCGCTGCTCGACTCCTCACCTGTCCCCGGAGTAGACTCTCCTCGACTCCCAAGTCTTTCACTTAGAGGAGCTTTTCCTTTATTCCGACGGATTTCTTCGCTGTCAACCTCGTCATTTCGTGCGTCTTTTCTTCCTTCGCTTCGCTGCTCGGCTGCCCTGTTGGTCGCCGCCTGCGTCCCTGATGGCCCGACCGTTTGTCGCCTTTGCAGTGCTTGTAAAACAACAATCGTTTTTGCTAGCTCTTCGGGATTTTGAGCGAGAGCCTCCACTTCCGGCGGGATTGTATCAATGGTAACTTGGACGTTTCTCTGCGAAGTTGCTTTTACCGTACGTGCATGTCCTTCGGTATACGAAACCCTCGTTTTTGACCTACGACTTGGAGACGTGCTCAAATGTCGTTCTTCTTGTGATCGAACCATTTTGGTTACCAAAGTGCAAGTGATAAGCAAATGAATAGGATGATTTTGTCTCCAACAAGCACCTTTTGTAAGAGTTACTAGCCTTGTTTGTATGAATATAGTGGTTTGAAAACCCTAGTTCATACACACATGCATTTAAACTCTCAAAGTGATGTATAGATGGATGATTTTGCTTCAAATAATGTGTACACTTGATTTCCGATGGCTTCCTCCCGGATTCCGGCCGGATTTTGCAGATTCCGGTGGAGTTCTTCAACCTTTCTTCGACTTTTTTGTGAAACGAAGGTTCGGACCCTCCTTCTAGCGCCAATTGTTGATGACCTTTTCTAATCTATGATGATTAGTGGCTGTTTTTACTACATAAGATCATCAAACAAATACTAAGAAATCATGAAATTTGATCAAGTAATATGTAAGGAATAAATTGGCAAGAGTTGGGCAACTTTTTATTATGGGAAAAAATCCTCCCTCTTCATGCAAATGAAGGGGTATATATAGGCATACAAAGAGGCTAGGTGTCACCATCTTGATGGCTTAGCCATTGGGATTTTGCCAAGTGTTATGACTTTTGTACAACAACTAATATGTTGCCCAATGAATGGGTGCCAAGTGTAAAGACATATTGACTATTTCTAAAGTTGGTGACTCTTGACATTCCCAATGTTGTACTTGGCCTTTGAAACCACTCAGCTATTCTCCCTGGTGCCCAGCTACTCGTCGGTACGTCCTTGTTGGGTTTATAACCCCAGTTGCTCGCCTGCTTGCCTCTTGTTGGGATCTTGAATCCTCTTTTTCTTGTTGTTCGCTACTTTGTAATAGCCCTTATGACCAGTTGTTCGCCTTCTCCATTTGGTCCTTAGTCCCTGCTGTTCGCCTCCTAGGACCTTCAGTCCCTGTTGCTCGTCCTCATGTATTTGGTTCACAGTCCCTGCTGCTCGCCTCCTAAGGCATACAATCCCTGTTGCTCGCCCTCTTTCACATTATTGATTTTTGATGATTCCTTGATCTTATTAGACTGAGATTCTTTTATGCTAATATTATGTCCCTGTTGGTCGCCTATCAACAATTGACTTTTTCAACCAATGGGAGAAGAGTATTTTGAATTAAAGTAGGTATTGTGAGTGTGTTTTATTTCCTTATTTGGGGTGTGAAATTTATTGTGGGACGTCTCAAATAAGAAAGTGTGAAATTTAATAGGGGACAGAGGGAGTAATAATTATGCATACCCACTTTTAAATTCACAAAATTTATTTTACTCAAATTGAAGTTCACAATATATTAACAACAATAACTCATAAAAATAGACTTCTACAATTTAAATTCATCATCTATAGATATAATTTTTTATAATAGTCCTAAAAATGATACTATAATAGTTGGCAATGTACAAAAATTATAAAATATTTTGATGTTTTCTTAATTTATAAATCTTCACATGTTTTAAAAATAAAATATACATCTATCAAAATTAATGAATGTATATTAATAGTAATAATTAATTATATTTTAAAATAATGCTATAATGTTTGTACAATTATTCAAGTACTACTATATCTATACTATATTAAAAAGTGGCATGAGATTGTGAAATATTTTTGGACGAGTATACCCTTCCGTATTTTTAAAATGTGCAATTTCACCCTTGCTAACCTTCACGCTTCAACTCTTTCCTCTGCCCTAACGCTTCAACTTATCAATGCTCCAATTCATCATCTTCCCTTTTCTCAAACAAACCTTAAATTAAACTGGAGCTGAAATGCCGACGAAGAGTGTCCCTCTACTGAGGGTGACGACTCACCTGCTTGCGGCCAACGACCAACACTCTCTCTCGAACCCTTGCCTTCCTCCGATCATCTACCTACGAATCATCGGAAATTGTCCGACCACCGCCACCGCATCGCGCTCCCCCTCAATTTTTCTCTCCACTGTACGCGATCTAATGTGCCTCTTTTCATTTGTTTCGCTACTCAATCTCGACTTTCATCTTTTTTTGGTCAGTTTCGGACACTCTCCCGAACCCATATCCAACTCTCTCTTCCCACCTCCTATCTTCCTCCGTCCCACCCCACCTACGAATTCATAGGTGATCGTTCAACCACCGCAACCACTACTTTCATTTGCTCTCATTTGCACAATCGGAAAATGGCCCTCCTTCATCCGCCCATCACTCCATAAGGTAGGCGACCTCTTATGCCTCTTCGATTTATTTGTACTCAAATTTTTTCCCATTTCGGGAATTTGCACAATTTTTTGAATTTTTTGGTTTTGTAATTGTCCACGATATTTTTTAACGGGTATGCTTTCAATGCTCAATTTAATTTAAACTTGGTTTTTTATCTTTAAGTTACTGTATTTTTAACACATGGTTAAGTGTTTTGATATGGGAAGCATGAATGTGGGTATGAGTGGTTAATTTGTTTGTTTATATAGTATTTTTGCTGATATGTTTACTTTGTTTATATATATTTTTGCTGGTATTTTAGGTTTTCTATGTTACCCATTTCGAGATTTTAATGCGTGAATTGATTGTGCAGGAGTGACATCTAATCAGTTGCTTAAAACTGATTGCAAAGGACATTTCTTATATTTCTTATCCTCCATGCCTATGAGTATCCGATGCATCTAATCGAATTGAAACTTCTAATTTCTTATTTCACGATCCTAAATTTTCGACTTAAATATGAAAATCTTTCTAAAATGATTGCCCCAACTCTTTCTAAAAGGATTGCCAATTTGCCACAACAGGAAGCTGGTACTTTCATGGCGAACTACTTTGATTGGCACTGTTGTGGTAAAAATGGGCTTACTAATGTTTCCAAAAGAATATGCAATAGTGAATTTTCTAACTTAACCATTTGATAGTATAAATGGTTTACGTTTGGATTGCCAAGTTACAATGAAGTATGTGTACTCTTTCTAGGTCCCAAATACTATGTAGCGCGCGTGGGAATACATATGACCTGTCGTAATGCAGTTATAATCACAAATGTAGCGTAATAATCTATATATGCGTAATTATTATAGATGTAGCGTAAAAATCTATATATCATTACTGATTAACTTCACATATTCATGTGTTTTCTCTTGAATGTCCTGAGATTAGCTCCTATTTTCTGAAGATCATAGAAGTCTTAGATATATAACTAAATCATTATATACTTAGCTTGATTGACTACAAGTGTGAGGGACCTTGCCCATTTATTTTGGTTGCTTCCTAAAATTCAATTAGGGGTTGGTAGAGTTTGTAAATTTGTTAAATTTTTATTTTTGAGTACATTAACCAAAATGGGATCAAGGCTGTAAAATTCCTTTGTAATATGATTATGCTGATTTCTCGACTCTCATTTTTTCTGGGAGTCTATACGGAACCATTTTGGAGTGCATGATCGAAACGGGCTCTTGATAGAATATCCACCAGTATTATTTCAATTTCCAAAATTCTTTGATTTGTGATATTTTTAGAATAATGGATTACTTACTTCTAGATCAGGTACATCCACTGGGATCCGCAGCCACTAATTGCAGCAGCTCGTAATCTCCAATTTGGTGTTTATTTCAACTATTTGTCTCTGTTTCATGCTTAATTTTATCCTCATTTTACTTTTCTACTGATTGATCAAGCTTCAATAGAGAAATTTGAAATAGAAATCACAATGTGAAGCAGATAGGTCTCCAAAATGTCCTTGAGAGTTTTGGTTATTTGGTGAATTTGATTCTATTAGTTTGAAACTTAAAATGAATACGAACTTAATACTGTTGCAGATCGTAAAGAATGCTTTAAGTAAAGATTATAGCGGGAGCAAACCTGAAGCAATGACTTTGGAAAGAAAATTCAGTATCTGAAATTAATTAGTTTCTGAAAACTACATTGTCCAATTTCCAGTTTCCTACTTTGCATCATATCCAATGTTTTCTCGTGAATATTTTCCAAAATTTTGATTCTTACTCATCAACAGGGTCCAAGGCGTTACAAGTGCCTTTTATTAGCATGTTTGAGTATCTCTCCCACGCTTGACGTAGGTCCTCTCCTTGCTTCTGGCGAAAGGATGAGATCTCAATTCTAGCCTTGATCGTCCTAGATGGAGGGTAGAATCGCTCGAGGAACAGACGCTCGAGCTCGGCCCAAGTGGTAATACCTCCCCGCGGGAGCGTATTATCGTACCACTCCTTAGCTATTCCCGTCAATGAGAATGGGAACAACCTAAGCCTCTTGGCATCTTCAGACATGCCATTATAATTAAATGTTGAGGCTATCATGAGAAAACTCCTCAGGTGAGTGTGAGGATTCTCCTTCCCGATCACCCCCTTGAACTGATTCTCGGTGAGCAGCTTTAAAATCCCCGGGGATATCGAGAAGTTGTTCGCCTCAACAGGAGGTAAAGCCACTCCATCATAGTACCGTTGTGGCTGCGCTGCAAACCTCCCTCGAATAGCCATATTATGATCTACGTTCTGAGGAACGTGTTGAGGATTAGCAGCAGGTACTGGTACTTGTTGGGGTGGTGGTTGGTAAACAGGTGGTTGGTTGTAGACAGGAGGTGGATGATATGGATATGGTGGGTAAGGATAAGGTGGGTATGGGTAATGTTGGTATACTGGGTTGTTAAAAGGGTTATTTGGGTTTTGTGGGTAAGCAGGGTTGTTATGAGGATTATGGACAAGGTTCTGAGCTGGATTCCCTACGTTTTGTGTATCCGGGTTTAGGCTCTGGCTATCCCCTAATGGAATTTGATTCTGGCTACCACTAACTCCAGTGCCTTCAACTCGGTCTACTGCCTGATTGAAATCGTTGGCAGCATCTTCCAACTCATTATTGATATCCATTGGTTCCTTTCCTAAGTCGGCAGCGTTCATCCTTCTTAAGAAGGCTCGGTTCCTTCTGGCTATTGTCTCAGGGTCCACCGGTATTCTCTCTTCGCTCGTATTGCCTTGTGAGCGTGTTTTCATAAACCTGACACACTAGCAGAAGGGTCAAAACGCAACTGCCGATTGAGTACAAATAAAAATATAAACAGAAAATAAATCACCCACTACTAACTACGAAGCTATCTACAAGTCCTATTCAAAAGCATACAACGCCATCCCCGGCAACGACGCCATTGACTTGAAACGATTTTACTAGCTTCTACTAGTAGCTACCCCGCAAGAGTACGGGTTCACTGTAGTATGGGCAAGTATAGGGACCAAGTATTATCGAACCCAAGGGATGGTGTATATGCGAATAGATCCCTGAAGATCTACGCGTCGTAGTTAATATGAGTGTATTGTTTTTGGATTTTTGGAAAGATTAATTAAAAGACGAAAATAAACTAAGTAAACTGATATACTAAAGAAATAAAATTACTAAGGGTTGTGTTCTAATGAGAGATGGTGATGCTTAGGGTAGGAATCCCTACGTATACTAACGGAGCAGGTACATAATCAAAATAACTGTGACACACAAGAATTAACCTAAGTAAAAGAATGCAAGGTGAAAGCTCAAGATTCTAAACCCTAATACTTTACCCTAACACTCGACTTCACTAATCCACTAACAAGTTAATGGATTGTGCTCAATTAATGAGACCCTAATTTAACTAAGGTGATGCGGTCGTCCTCCTTCGCTAAACCGGTAGATGAATTAACCTTTCCTAAACCTTCTCGTTAAGACTACTAATTGTTATTGAGTGATGCGGTCGTCCTCTCTCTAACACTTTCGTACTAAATTCAAAGGTAAAGTTAAGATTAATTATAAGAATTCATTAATCAAGAGAATTAAAACTAACGTCACGAATTACCCTAATTACGTACCCACAACCTACTTCTACGAGTTCATCCTACCCTAAGCATGCAAGGGTTTTAGCTAGACATGGTTTTAACAAAAATAAAAGCAATAGAAGAAACGACGAACATAAACATAATGAATTGCACGAAGAAAATACAAAACATGAACTAGGGTTTTAAAAGAAAAGAAATACTAAGAACTGAAATTGAATTAATAAAAACAAAATTTAAACGTGTTCAAAGTAACGAACTAATGAAAAGAAACTAAGAATTGAAAAGAAACTAGAATTCGTATGAAAAACCTCAACAAAACGTAAATAAAGCTTGCTCGTTCTTCTCCTCTTCAAAAACTAAGTCTAAAATTATTTCTAAAAGTCGGGGATCCTTCAAAACGTGTTTGGAAGAGGTATATATAGGCACGGGTCGAAACGGGAGTTAATGGGCCGAAAATACGCATCCGGAGGCAAAAATCCATGGGCGCTCGAGCAAAACGCTCGAGCGGTCCCGCTCGAGCAGTGTAGCTCGAATGACACAATCGCTCGAGCGGTTCCGCTCGAGCCGGTCGAGCGCTGAAATCTCTCTGCATGTTTTGGGCGCTCGAGCTGCTCGAGCGCAAGAATAGTTCTGTAAGTTTAAGCGCTCGAGCAATGCGCTCGAGCGGTGGCGCTCGACCTAGTCACTCGAGTGACTTCCAACTCTTCCCAAGTGATACTTTTCCTCGTCCGCACTAATACCAATCGTATTTCTTCAATATCTTCTCATCCGGGCATCCGTTTGAGTCGATTCAAAGTCCTACGAACTCCATTTTTCGTCCTCCATTCACCTATGAGCATCAAAGAGACAAATTCATCAATGTGTAGAAATAATGCTCAATTGACTCTAAATACTCTATAAACTCGACCAAGATTGGGGTATTTCAAGCTACGAATCATGACAATTTCACGCCTAATCAATACTGAAGATAATATCGCAAAAAATCATGAATTAAAATAAAACCCTAACCTTTGGAAGATTCTGGAAATGAGGCGGCGTGGACATGACAGGCAGCAGTGAGAAAATTATAATCTGGTATAAGTTGCTGGTCCGCGCTGATTGGAGAGGGGGCAGAAGCTGCGCTCTGAAAAACATCGAAGATGAGTGGGGTGTTGTGAAGGAGATCGAATGTGAGAGAGAAGACTTATGGGAGAATGAAAATGATGAATAATTATATTAACCTTAGTTACAAATCAATGGTTTAGATGTAATGATATAAAATGAATGGTTGAGATCAAAACCTAAACCAACTTTTAAATTATGTTTTAAAAAGCGGATCGGACCAGCCGGTCCGACCGGTCCGACCGCTACTCGGATGCCTCTCCGGGCCGGTTCTATACGTTGGGCCGGTTGTATTTCAAACCGCCTGGAAAGCGCTCAAAACCGCCGAAGCTGGGTCGAACCGGTCTCTAATCGGACCGGCCGAAACGACGAGTTGCCCAAAATTTAAAAAAAAAAAATTAAGGACTATTCTGTAAATAATTTCAATTAATGAAGCCCTAGATCAATTAATTCCAAAAATTTTCTTTCCTTACGGGGCAATACTAGCAGCGGCGGTTTTGTTTCTCCCATCTCCTCCTCCCTTACATAATTCCGGCGTAGCCACGTAGGGCGAACAAAGGCGGCGCTCACTCGGTCGGGCCTCTGCATCGGCGCCGGCGCGCCACCAGTTTCTCGATCGGCCGACCCTCTGCTACTGCACAAAGGTAATTTTTTTTCTCTGCATTAATTCAGCGGAAGAGGCGTATCATGTATTTGAAGAGGCATATCATGTATTTGTTTACTCAGCTTTATGGGTGTATGAGTGTATATCAATAATGGACTAACATTACTACAATAGTACAATGTATACTAAATTAATAATGGGTTACAACCTACAATGGTTAGAGTGGAATTAATGATTTTGAGTACCTACAGGCTACACCTACATCCACTTGATTACAAATACTATAGAGTAAAAAATTAGTTTACACGAATAGAGAAATTGATAAAATATTAACATCTTGTGTGAAATTCATTCTTATGTTTTATACTAGTGTTCTGATGTATATATATATTATAATAAATGCATAATTATTATTCAAATTAATATATATATATATATATATATATATATATATATATTATACTAAATGCATAATAATTATTCAAAATTAATTAATTATACTATGTTTTGTTATATTTCAAAGCATGGCAAGCACTGAATCTACACAACCACAAGGACAAGAATCAAGGACTAAGAGTGCTCAAAATGTTCGTAAAAAAGTTGATCCAACATGGAAGCATTGCGAGGTAATTGGTTCAGAGGGTACCAATAAGATTATTAAATGTAATTATTGTGGTAAAACATATAGAGGAGGAGGAATTCATCGCATGAAAGAACACTTAGCACGCAAAGTTGGTAACATTACTGGTTGTCCTAGTGTTCCCAATGAAGTTCATATCCAAATGAAAGGGGCTTTAACTGATATTGGGAATGCTAAAAAGGAAAAAGCAAATACACCAATTGTTCATGAATTTCAAGATGAAGAAGAGAGTCAAAATTTGCATGTTAGTGGTAAAGGAAAAAAGAGGAAAAATACCATAGGGAGTTATATGAAAGAGGGTTCGGGTTCGGGAGTAGACTTGTCTCAACCTAGCATACAAGCATCATGGAGCAATAAAGAAAAAAAACACGAAACTGATATGGCTGTAGCTTTATGGTTTTATGATGCTTGTATACCCATGAATGCAGTTAACTCACGATTCTTTAAACCGATGATGAGTAGGGTAGCATCCATGGGTCATGGGTACACTGGTCCCAATTACCATGCTTTGAGAGTTCCACTGCTTAAAGAAGCGAAAACTCAAGTACATTTGACAATTGAATCTCTTCGATCTAAGTGGTCTGAAACAGGGTGCACTATAATGGGTGATGGTTGGACTGATAGGAGTCATAGGTCATTGATTAATTTTTTGGTGTATTGTCCCTATGGTATATCTTTTATCAAATCTTGTGATGTGTCTGATATTGTTTCGAGTGCTGAAAATTTGTGCAATCTCTTTACAAGTATTGTTGAGATGGTGGGTGAAAAGAATGTGGTTCACATGGTTACTGACAATGCTAGTAACTATAAAGCAGCTGGAAAATTACTTCATGCTAAATATCCTAGTATATATTGGTCTCCATGTTCGGCTCATTGTATTAACTTGACTTTGGAAGATGTTGGCAAAATGGATTTAGTCCAAGAGTGTGTTATTTTGGGTTCTAGGATTACTACTTTCGTTTATAACCATAAGTGGCCCCTTGCTTGGTTAAGACAAAGAAGTGGTTGGACTGAAATAATCACTCCAGGAGCAATGCGATTTGGCACAAATTTTATTGCCTTGAAGAGTTTGTATGATCATAAAGAACATTTGGAAGCTATGGTTATTTGCTCTAATTACAAGAAGTTCTTGAAAACTGAGAAAGGAAGAGGAGTATAAGATACTGTGTTAAACTAAAGGTTTTGGAATAATTGTCTTATCATTGTCAAGATCATGGAGCCATTGATGAGGTTGTTACGTATTTGTGACACTGACGAGAAGCCTTCAATGGGCTATGTGTACGAAGGGTTGTCTAGAGCAATTAAGGGGACAAAAGAGATATTCAAGAATCAAGAGTCAAAGTACAAGCCATTTGTTGATATCATCAACAAAAGATGGGATAAAATGTTGAGGAAACGTCTCCATGCAGCTGCATATTGGTTAAATCCCGCATTCCAATACGATCCAAATTGTTCTCTTCATAAAGAGACTGAAGCTTACAAA
Organism: Ballota nigra; assembly: GCA_947034835.1. Taxonomy (NCBI): domain Eukaryota; kingdom Viridiplantae; phylum Streptophyta; class Magnoliopsida; order Lamiales; family Lamiaceae; genus Ballota; species Ballota nigra. Next base: position 120,017,614 of record OX344721.1, on the reverse strand, counting down.
GGTCTACTTGGAATCATTCAAGACCTTCATGCGGAGACACCTGGTATAATGAATGAGGTTACCATGTTTCGTGATGGTAAAAAAAGTTTTGGAATTGCATTGGCTAAGAAAGAAGCAAAAACAACTGCTCCGGGTATGTTTCACTATATTTTATATTATTCTTACAATTTTATTGTTGATAATGCTTATATTAAATTTATTTTTGTTATGTTAGATGAATGGTGGAGGCTATTTGGAATCGATGCACCAAACTTGCAAAATCTTGTCATTAGGATTTTAAGTCAAACATCATCTTCTTCCGGCTGTGAGCGTAATTGGAGTGTGTTTGAGCGGATTCATACCAAGAAGAGAAACCGGTTGGAGCATGAAAGACTAAATGACCTTGTGTTTGTTCATTATAATTTGCGCTTGAAAAATCGGTATATTCATCTTTTTTTTCCCATTAACTTTTTATTATTATATTAGTTATTGAAAATTGAACATCCTTTTTTGTTTGTAGTGGTAAAGAATCATACAAGTCATATGATCCAATTGATTACGAGTGCATTGATAAGGTGGATGCTTGGATTATTGATGAGGAGCCAAATGGGGAGCTTGATTCTGACGAAATACTGGAAGAACTTGATAATGATCTTGCTAACAATGAAATACCTGAATCACAAAGAGGTTGGAATATATATTATTCGTATCATTTTTATATTAGTATTGCATTATTTGGTTTACATATTATGCATTTATGTTTTTTTAGGTGATGAAAATGTTGACAAAGATGTACTCAACGATCACATTGATTTGACAAAGTTCGGACTTGGAAGCATGGGATCAAGCTCTAGTGGTGCTAATTTGGATCTCATATCAGATTAGACATTTTTATGTTGTTATTTATGAGTAATAGTATTTAGTGAACTTGATTTACATTTGATGTTTTTGTATGACAATTGATGAACTTGGTTTGCATTTGATATTTTTGTATGACATGTGGTGAACTTATTTTACTATTGTTTGTCATTTGATTAGATTATTAAATTGAACTTTCATTGGTAGTACAAGACGTGTTTTTATTTTTAAGTGCAATTTTTCATATGATATGTAATTTTATAAGGGAAAAATATGTATGATGATGTATAATTATATATTTAATTATATATTAATATATTTATGACATCATACCGGCTCAACCACTTTAAAAAAAGTTAGACCCGATTGAACCCGGTTCGACCGAAAGCGCTAGGCAGACCGGGTCAATGTCCGCTTCCGGTTTTAAAACATAGAGAGCGCAATATTTCGAAATGAGAGATTTGAGACATGCCACCTCATCCTTAGAATAAGGTGGTGTTGACACATCACTTTGGAGGGGTTTGAAAATATATTATAATAAGATGGGTTTGATATGGAGACCACAGTTGGGTTCCTTATGGAACTCAATTGCTTAGTTGGTCATCCACGTCATCAATTTAAATTATTAATTACTAAATAGATATTAATTATATTATTGAGTTAACTTTTTCCCCAAATATCTCCAAAAAAAATAAAAATAGATTTGTATATCTTCCTTTTACCATATATTTTTCCCTCTCTCCTAAATAATTAAAGAAACAACTTGTATTTTGATTTTTATATAAAAAAATGTGTGTATGATAAATATATGCTATACTCCTTTTTTTTTTTTTTTTTACAACTTAAGTATATGATAAATTTTTCGTACAAATAAGCTATACTCCATTTTTTTATAAGTTAAATAAATTTATAATTTTATATGATATAATTTTTATTGGTGGACCAACTAATATTGCCTTTAGTTAATAAAAAAAAGGGTGCGGCTAATTACACCCACAAATTTTCTTAATATATACACTTCTAAATTAACCCACCATATATTTTAGCTACATCTTATTTTGTTTTAGTATACCTCCTTTCAATTTACAACTATAATCCTAATTATCATTTACATCACTCAACTAAATATATACCCACCAATTCAATTTGTAATATAAATTTAAAAAAAAAAATTGGGGTATTACTGATGTCGTCTTGGAGTATTACTGATTACTTCTTGGGGTATTGTTTTTTTTTTAAATTTAAGTGCATATCATGTAGTCAAGTGCACTAGGGCTATTCTTTTATTTAACTTTCCCCCTCTTTTTTTTTTCAAGCCCAAAAAATTATACGATTAAAAAAAAAAATTAGTCACTTAGTGTTAAAACATTAAATTAAAGTTCTGCTAACTATAATATAACGAGTTCACCTGATCCTTTCCGTGCTAACTTACCACAAATTTTATAAAATAAAATAAAAACACAAATGCACTTAGATTTTAAGTTCAATTTTAATTTTTTTTTAAATACACACTAACATGCCGATTTTTTTTTAACTGTGATATTACTGAATACTGTATGGGGTATTACTGATTACTTTTTGAGGTATTATTAATTACTTTTTGAGTATTACTGATTTCTATTAGGAGTATTTTTTTAAAAAAAATCATGTGCATACTAGAATTACAAAAAAAAAAAAACGAACAAATTTAATGTGTACGTAAACTAAAAATCCATACACTAGTGTATAAAATAATTAAATTGTCATCTAAGAATTTTTTTTAGGGCGGGGCTATTCACCCACACAAACATACTTTGTTCACCCACCTCTTATTTTAGAAAAAATACTATTAATATAAAATACTAAAATACCCTTATATAGTAAAATAAACAATATTTATTAAATACTCTTGCTTTTTAAACCCACATAAAATTTTAAAACCACACATAAACATACATTACTCACTATTTTTTTGTCCACCCAAGAACTCTTTCACAAATAGTTAAACCATTAATATAATAAAAAAATTTGATAAATACAAATAAATACATATAATATGGTATTAATATTTTTTTTCTATGAATTCATCTTCAAGTGTAAGAAAATTAAATGGATCTTCTTCATATTGTCGGGAAGGGGGTGAGGATGTGGGGCTTGAAACGTCCGAAAAAAAAAATGAAAGAAGGAGTGATACGATGAATGATGGTTTTGGGTTGGGATGTGATTTCAACGTTCTTTTTTTTTTTTTTTTTCTGTTGAGGGAGGGGGTTAACTTACAAGGGTGATTTAAGAGGGCGAACAACGAAAATGAGGGTGGTGTTTGTAATTTTTTAAAATTTAAATTACAAATTGAATTGGTGGGTGTTTATATATTTAGTTGAGTGATGTATATGATAATTAGGATTATAGTTGTAAATTAAAATGAGGTATACTAAGACAAAAAAAAAAAAATGTAGCTAAAATATATGGTGGGTTAATTTAGAAGTGTGTATACTAAGAAAATTTATGGGTGTAATTAGCCGCACCCTTTTTTTTTATTAACTAAAGCCAATATTAGTTGATCTACCAATAAAAATTATATCATATAAAATTATAAATTTATTTAAGTTATAAAAAAATGAAGTATAGCGTATTTGTACGAAAAATTTATCATATACTTAAAGTTGTAAAAAAAAAAAAAAAGTATAGCATATATTTATCATACACACGTTTCTTTATATAAAAATAAAAATACAAGTTATTTCCTTAATTATTTAGGAGAGAGGGAAAAATATATGGTAAGGAAGATATGCAAATCTATTTTATTTGAAGATATTTGGGAAAAAAGTTAACTCAATAATATAATTAATATCCCCATAAGGAAATGAATTCAACTGTGGTCTCCATATCAAAACCCTATACATACTTTAATATAGAGGAAACACTCTTTGCCTATGTGACACTCTCCTTTTTGCTACATCTTCCATTCCTTTCACTCTCATTTCTTCAAGATTGTAGTTTTAATCTTGAGCATTGTTTTTTATTTGATCAATCTCATCTGTTTATTTTTTGCACCATTTCTCCTATAAATTTCCCATATTTTCTCCACATTTTTCATATTGGGGTTTTAGTGTTTGCAGCGAAGTATCATCATGGATGTTCAAGTTTTAATTACATATGTGTATATTATATTATTTTCACAAAATTCAATTTCTGTAATAAACTTTTGAGTGGAAAGGGGAGAAGAAGGGATGAATTGGGCTGCTTCGTGGGGATTTTGGAACGGTAGATAGCTCGGCCGATGGTGAAAGTATTGTCGTTTGTGAGTGTGAGAATGCGGGATTCGATGGTGGCGTGGCCGTAGAGTGATACATCAGAGGATCCGAAGCCGTTGAAGAGGAAGCCGTGTATGTTAGCCTTATTTTTTTTCTATTGATGTTATGGTGGATTAGCCTTATTTATTTCATAATATTGTATAATGGCGAGTTGAATGCTGTAAATTTTTGGGTTGTGTGGTTCAGTGTGTTCTTTTTGTTAAATGTATTAGGCAATTTTCCTCAATGAAAAATAGTTTCCTCATTGAATAATTTTCTCATAAATCGTGTGTTATATTCCTTCGACATTAGTGTAATGTATTGACTATCTTTCTCTAACTATTGTGAGATTATCCCTCGATAATTCTTCTGAGATTGTTCGCTACTCAATTAATTCTATTTCGAGAAATACTAACGTCTAGCGAATCGGGAAAAGTAATTTAAATAAAATTCCCAAATTTGCACTAAATTTAATTAAACTAAAATTCAAATATCAATAGTGTGTTTTTTTCACGCATTCTCACAGAGTCCCGAGAGGAGGGATTGGAATTTGGGAGGCAGTTTCCCATTTTCTCTCTCTAAAACTTTCCAAAAAATTGCCAATTAAATCTTGCAAATGGCGACACCGACGAATAAGGTTTTGGATGATTCTTCTGTTCCAGAAGATGTTGTTGTGGAGCAGAATAGTTATGAATATTGATTTGCATGATGGGTGTGTTTATTGATATTAACATGTATTTAATTAAAAATTAATGCATTAAATTCCAATGCTTATTGTTAGACTTTCCGTGATTTTAGTCGTTACTATGGATGTTAGTGTATAATTTTTGAATGTTGGCAATTTTGGATTCCATGATGTTGGTGTTTGTCAATGTAATTTGTGTTAATCGTATGCGAAAATTTAACTTCGTGGTGGTGGTATTGCCATTAACTGTCCGTTATAGTTGTCTTGTCAAAGCCATTTATTGTGTGGAATTTTTGTGTGTTTGCAATTTTATAGTCCATAATATTGGTGTTTGTCAATATAATTTGTGTTGATCATGTGCGAAAATTCTACTCCATGATGGTTGTAATTCCATTAATCGTCCATTATAGTGGTCTTGCCAATGCTATTTATGGTGTGAAATTGATTATTGAATTATTATGAATATTAATGTACATGACGATATTGTTTGGCATTAAAGTGTGTTTTTATTAAAATTACTGCATTAAGTTTGAGTAGCTTATTGTTAAACTTGCCATGCATTATTCTTGGACTTGCCATGGTATTAGTCCTCACAACATAAACTGTTTGTTGAAAATTTTGTGCCCATATTAAAGAAAAATCTCTGACAATTCTAATTTAATAGGATTTTTTTTGTTGGTCGATAAATAAACTAGGGAATTACGTATTATATTTATTTGTGTGTGAAATTAGTTGGGTTTTTTGATAATTTTATTGTTAGTGTTTTTTTTTTTTTTTTGAATGTTAGGGTCCATGGTAGTGGTCTTGCCATAATGGATCACTATACTAATAAAATTTTAGTTTAAGTTATCGTGTGTGTTATTAAAATTAGGGCATAGTTTAAAATATGTTATTATAATTTCAATGCTTATTGTTAGACATTCCGTGATTTTAGTCGTTACTATGGATGTTAGTGTACAATTTTTGGATGTTGGCAATTTTTGGATTCCATGATGTTGGTGTTTGTCAATGTAATTTGTGTTAATCGTATGCGAAAATTTTACTCCGTGGTGGTGGTATTGCCAATAATCGTCCGTTATAGTTGACTTGTCAAAGCCATTTATTGTGTGGTATTTTTGTGTGTTTGTAATTTTAGAGTTCATAATATTGGGGTATGTCAATGTAATTTGTGTTGATCATGTGCGGAAATTCTACTCCATGATGGTGGTGATTTCATTAATCGTCCATTATAGTGGTCTTGTCAATACTATTTATGGTGTGAAATTGATTATTGAATTATTATGAATAAATGTACATGATGGTATTGTTTGGTATTAAAATTGTGTTTTTATTAAAATTAGTGCATTAAGTTTGAGTAGCTTATTGTTAGACTTGCCATGCATTATTCTTGGACTTGCCATGGTATTAGTCCTCACAGCATAAATTGTTTGTTGTATTTTTCGTATCCATATTAAAGAAAAATCCTTGACAATTCTAATTTAATAAATGAATTGTGAAATTAGTTGGGTTTTTGATAAATGTATTGTTAATGTTTTTTTTTTTTTTTTTTTTTTTTAAGTTATGGGGATTTTTATAAAATAAAAAATCTTTCTAATCTAATAAGAAATAAAAATTCATGTCCTTTCTTCCAATGGCTCGAACTCATATGCCTACCACTAGACTATCACAATTTAAGTAATCTAAACCTGATTATCTTCGAAATGCAAGTATGTATTTACCTTCGAGAACCTAGACATCAGTCGCCAATTTTATTAAAATTAATGCATTATTCTTAGATTTGTCATGGTATTGGTCATTACAATGAATGTTATTAGTTGTTAATATGAATGTTAGGGTCCATGGTAGTGGTCTCGTCATTAATGGATAATTATACTAATAAAATTTTGACATGCCATTTATTTTATGGGATTGATTATTGGATTGTTATTAGCATTGGCGTACATGATGGTGTTTCACCATAATGTTTAATTGAATGCAATTGCTTCACCATTATTGATACATGTCTCTATATATATGTGTGTGTTAGTGTTGGTCTTTGTAATTATCTGAGTGATTTTACGTTGTTTATATTTTGGCGGTTGAGATGACTCCGCTATTGCTTTTGGGTCTATGTGATCTATGTACTTTCGTTATCCATGTTAGGATTTTCCATACGTGGGTTAACGATGGGAGGGATAGTATGATTATTTTGATGATTGACGATCAAATATTTATTTTATTTTTCCTTTGTTATATCTATATCTATACGCACTGATTTTTTTTTTCAGATGTATATATTTTTTTGTGTGTTGACGTCTTGCACGTCTTTTCAACAGGGAACTAAGATACATGGATTTGCTCCATGGAATTTGGTATCGAGGTTTGAAATTTTTTTCGTGGATGCTGGGGAATATTTTATTAAAAACTTTGCGGTTGCACACAATATTGGACGTATTAGATATACCAAAAATATTTTCAGCCTCGAATTCATTGAGTCGACGAGTATTGATCTATGTTCTAATACCGTTATTCTCCATTCATCCTTTGACTTTGTTGGTTTTAAGCACATATTTGATCAACCTGCAGCTGATGATTCGATATTGCGTGTAATTCTATTGTTGTTTTTTCTTTAGAGGATTTTATTTGTATTTTTTACGTGAGATATTAATTGATTGCATGTGTTTTTTGTCCGATGTTTAACAGATGTCAGGACACATTTCACTTATGTTGGTTCTGTGCACTCTATAAATTTAACTCGGTCTGGAGTGTACAAGTTTGTGTGGTTGGAGTTGCTGGATAATTTGTAATTGTTACAGTTTTTTTTTTTTTTTTTTTTTTATATTCACATGTTGTTTCTGTAATATTAATTGTTTTTTTTATAGTGGGGACGCGATGTCGTGTGTTTTGAGTAATACTTGGTGCGATCGATTTGTTGATGACATTGTGACGTGGGATTCTCCGCCGTTGAATATTATCTTTCATAGTGCGATAGTTCTTCAGTTCAACAGAGGTATTTATGGATTATACTTACTAATTTAAAAAAAATACATTATATATTTTTTTCCGACCATTTATCGTTGCATTTTTATTTTATTTTTTCTTGCGGTGAAAGTTATAGGAGTTGCTAATGGTGCAACGAATGTTCAATTCAGTAGTGATGTTGTGATGGACGTATTGGATACATTTAGTTTAGGTGGAGTTGAGTTCTAATGTTTGTATTTTTTTATGGTTTTAGTCCTTCGTTGTGGGGGGTATATTATGCCGCGGTATTTGTTTGAAGTATGGATAATGCTAAATAATTGTTGTCATTTGCGTATTGACATATTGCATTTGTGGTACTTATTGCCGGAGCATTTATGTACGATGTATTGAAATAGTTTATTGATAGTTGTGTGTGTGGTATTGATTACTTTATACGAATCGATTAAAAATCAGATAATTGTGGAGTTACATTTGAAATGCTTCGTCAAAATGAAATAGGCATCCAATTCCTCCACGAGCAGATTTATTGTAAGAGTTGAGACCTTGGACTGTATGATCACGAACTGTCAACAATATAAATTCAAACAGTTTAATGAATTATGCAAGGAAACATTACATCAGAAATCAGTCGGAGATATCCAAGTGCATCATGTTTTTTATTTATTTATTAATTATTCCTGGATATGAGAATTTCTTGTGCATTTGGTTTGCTATTATTAAAATATAGAATTCAGGTGGAACAATGTTGCGATTGGATGCAATTGAAAAAATCTTTATTTAAGTTTCTAAACACATTTTAGATTTTTTTTTTAATTTTGGATTTTGGGGTGGTACAAAGTTTGGTCCATTTGACGCTTAATAAAAAAAAAAATTCAAGTTACGGATTTCGTTGGTCTTTTATATTCTCGGACAAAAAATAGTTATTCTTTGTGTGCTATCCAATGTCCAGGAATATATTTTGTTGTAAAAAGTCGACCACTACTTTAGGTGTGCTCGAATTTGTCGCAAGTTTGTTTGCAGGTTTTCAATTTTTTTATCCTGTGTGTATTCTAAATCTCCGTCCCGTATCTTAGAAATTATACGATCTTTTTTATTCGGACATATTATTATGTATTTTCAGTGTTTGTGCTAATGTCCTTATTTGGTGTATATGGATATTATTACTATTATTATTATTATTATTATGGTTCAAATTCGAGGTGTTTTTTGGTACAAATTTTGGTTCATTCGCCTCAAGAATAAAAGATTGTTGTAGTTCAAATTTCGTTGATCTTTTATGGGGTCGTGCAAAATTGCGTACCCATTTGTGTTCTTCCCAATGCTTATAGGGATGAGCGCTCTCAATTTTATCGCAAGTTTGGTATTAAATTTTCAATTTCCGTCCTGTATGTATTACATAATTTATTAAAACATGTGTATTAGTTAGCAAATAAATGAACAATTTTTTTCCGGATATATATTGTGAAACTTCATTGTGTTCTGTTATTTATTAAACGTATCGGCAACTATCTTATTCACTATCAAATTTGTCTTAAATAACTAATATTATTTAGTGAAAATAATTAATACCATTCGATGAGTCATGTATGAACTATTTTTGCGTCATATTTTGTCAAAATTCATTTAGTATATTTCCATAATGTTGAGTGATAGATAAAAACCAGGGGCATTTAGTTTGATGATATATTTAAAAAATATATATCAAATTTGTTAGTACACATAGGCAGGATGCTTTTTCATCTGTCCCAACCTTATTTTCCCATTTGCTATTTGCGCGGTGTTATTTATAATAATTATAGTGATGTCGAAAATAATTTTTGTCGCAAATCGGGTTGTAAAGTTTCAATCTTCGTCCATTATGTAGTCATAATTTATTAAAACATTTAGATCCAATAGGGAGTATAAGATCAATTTTGCGGATCCTTTTTTTTTTTTGCACACGCGTTATATTATATGATTTTGGACCGTTGCTATGGATTTTTTTTTTTAGTTGGTGTCTGATGGTGCCATTATCTAGGGATCATCCAATGATTGGTGAGTATAACGATGGTATGCTCTGGTTGGCTTTGGAAAGTGCATGCAACACGATTAGTTTATTGTGCCCCATTACTATAAAATATGATGAATGCGAGTTTCTTGGTGAATTGGAATTAATTTGTGGCGTGATATCGGTTGATGAGGTCAAATAATTAACGTAATGCTTCAATAATTAATGCTCAAATAATTAATGTAATGCTTCAATAATTAATGTTCAAATAATTAATGTAATGTTCAAATGTCTTGGCTAAAGAGATGAACAATGGTCCGATGTCTGTCTTTTATTTTGTTGTTTGCAGGGATGTAAATGAAAATATAAATTATTTTGTGTGTTTCGCATAATGGACGCATTGTGTTTATTTAAATTTAGATTATGAATATTTAAGACTCGTGTGTTTTTTTGTGGATCTCTCAGACTACCGTTTAGTGTTTTTTGTGGATACATCGGACTATTGTTTGGTGTTTCGTCCCTTATCTCCAAAAAAAAAAAAAAAACAACCAAATTTATTTAATTATTAATCAGTATTTTGCATAAGTCTATGACAAAAATACTACAATAGAGCATGTGTGTCTATCCAATAAATGTAAAATATTTGTTGATAGTAAAAAAGTTATATTGAAGCCCGCAAAATACTAGTATATACAGGGGCGGATCCACTGTGGTGAAAGGGTATGCAAGTGCATACCCTTTAAAAAAAAACATATATATTACATGTAGTAATTTATTTAGTTTATATTTTGTCAAATCATTTGGTAGAAACTGTTATGGGGATATATTATACATGGGCTTAGAATTATAATTTAAAGACCTTTAGACGACCTATTCTTAATACTAAAGCCCATATTTATTATAAATGAAAAGGAAAAATTATATTTTTGGTCTAAAAAAAATGGTTGCAAAACACTTTTAATCCTTATGTGATAAATTGATTTTTTATTTATAATTTTGATCTCACCCATTAATTTTCAAGACCAAATTTACAAATTTACCAATTCGTTTGGGATCAAAAGTGCAATTTATTCATTTTCTTGGGATCAAAACTGCAATTCTCTTGAGACCAAGAGTATAAGTGATATAAGTGATAAAATGATAAATTAGATATTTTTTGTTAGGAGTGCATGGAGAATATTAAAAAATATTGTTGTTCTTTTGTCATAGCAAACAAGTATGGGGATTGTTACACCCGATATTTACTACCCGACCCATCGGGTATCAGACATGGACCTACTACTGTAGCGGGCTCGGGTAAGGATGGTCCGCCGACCGGTCAGACAGACGGGCGGGGACGTAGAGGCTACCCGACGCGAGCCTCTGGGAGCTGCCGGGCAGGATACTTAGTTACCCACAGGCCCGGGTATCGGGTGGCCAACGGCGAGCTCCGGGGCAGGTGCTCTACCCGCCTACCCGCATATGAACCATCAGGGTACTCTTGTCGGGACTCGTTTCCCGGTACCCGAGTACCCGTCTGCCCGATCCCAGGCCGCACCAGCTGTGAGAGGACGTCGGGTGCCATCAGTCCAGAGGATGTGACAGGGTCAAAGAGGGCAGTTGGGGCCAAGTCCAATCGCCGCAGGGATGTCAGTGCCACGTGGCGTCTCCTCATTGGCTCGTAGGGGAGGCTGTAGCCACTCATTACCTTCCAGCTAGGAGTAGGGGGGACCCGCAAGTCCACCTACCAAGCATGGGGAACCCCCACCTTGTACACTATAAATAGGGCTTTGAATGCCCATTTGTAGGACACATCACATTTATTGCAAACACATTCTTGAGAGCTCATTTACTCACACATTGATTGCTTCTTGTTATCATTAATATCAAATCCTACCCGCTAGGAACCCGGCAGCGAGATCCGTTATAAATCGCTGTCAACAGGGACATACCATTTTTACAATGTAGCAAACAAGTATGAGACGGAGGGAGTATGTTTCTTCTTAAATGAATATTTTAGTATTACTACAATTGTGCATACCCAGTTTCAATTTTCTAGATCCGCCACTGAGTATATATATATATATAATAACGCTACAAAACCCACCCACTAATAAGGTTTCTGAAGGTAATTGGCACGTTCCCAATTAACAAGTTTTCTTCCTGTTGTTTTGTTTAATTCGTTGGTGGATTGATGTGATGTAAGGTTTGTTGATTTCTTAAGTAGTTAATTATGGTTTTGATGCATATTCGATCAGTTACGGTTTGGGTCCTATGAAATTCTGTCTACCGAGATTAGAACATATTTAAGAACCCTGTTTAATTAGTTTGCTGGTATATTAAATTAGTGAGTTTGTTCCAACAGTATCTGCCTCCCATGCTTCTTTTTTTTATTTATAATTTACGATTGGATTCATATGAATTAAAACCGTTATTTTGTTTTTGATTGCTGATTAGTCATTACTGGAATGGGCAAGAAGGAACCGGATACAAAGGGAAAACAGAGTGGAAAGGAGAAGCTCTCAGTGTGTGAAATGCTTGCTTCCAGACCAAAAAAAGAAGCTAGGCCGAAGCCAAAGCCTGCGTTGGCTTATATTGATGCGGATTTTCTTCCTCCATCCGACGAAGAAGAGGAAGACAAAGTTCCCCAACAGTCGAGCCGATACTCTGGAGACTAGTATAACTCAAAAGGAGCAGAGGAAACGAGAAAAGAAGGATGCGATAGCTTCTCACTTGGCCCTCAGGGATGATCGCGACGCTTTTAGTGTCGTAATTGCTAGTCGAGATGATGCCGACGCCAATGTGAAAGATATAACGATAGATAATTTCTCGGTCTCTGCACGTGGGAAACCGCTCTTGAAGAATGCTTGGGTAAAGATCTCACATGGGAAGAGATACGGGCTCGTGGGGCCCAACGGAACGGGCAAGTCTACCCTATTAAAGCTCATTGCCTGGAGGAAAACATCGACCTGCTTTTGGTCGAGCAATATAAGCAAACTAATTAAAGGGTGCTGCATCAATTGCCATCCTTCAAAACCATAGATCTTCCTGACGTCATCAAAGACCATATATCATATTTACCTTATCCACAGGCTATCTGTGCTACCAATTGGGTGTAGCGATGAAGTGAATAATGATGCTTGCTATCAATTTACTTGATTTTCATGAAGAATTTGGCAACATGAGGAGTTAATATTGAATTGCTTTTTTCAACTCATGTGGTGTCAATTTTTCACTTTCAATCAAGATCATATTCTATTGACAATAGCTCCATATTTCTTACCATCTTTTTACTTTTATTTTATCTTCCAGTAAGATTTTGCAAGCATTTGATTAGTTGCAATGATGCTCAACTATGATTTTTCTCTTTTTAATTATGTCTGATCACATTCCATCGAAAATAAAGCAACATAATTTTTGCTTTTAGTTCATGTGTTGTCACATTTAATTCTTAAATAATTCATCCGTTATGTTTTGGAATAAATTCAACACAATCAAGGACTACAATGTTATGGATTAATGTTTGTATTTTTGGTAATACCTCGTATTATTAACAAATATTAACATAATTGCGCCAAAATCATCTAAGTGAGATTTGACCTATATTATATGCTCATCTATCCAAACTAAGTTTCCCACGTTTTTTTTCCGGATCGTCCTACAATAAATTTCTCCTTGCATAAATAGTAAAAAATAACACTTTATATATTAATAAACAACGGAAATGATGATGGAGACGAGATTGTGAACTGTAATTATTATATGAAAATTTTGAGAATCAAGAAGATTATATTTTATTTGTTATTTTATTTTATTAGATTAGATTAGATTTATATTTGGTTATTATGTTTCTTGTCCTTTAAGTCAGTTTAGTATTATAAATAGGAGCTATATAATTCGTTGTTATGGAGTTGATTATTGAATATAAGATATTGGGTTTTATCCTTTTCATGTTTTATCGTGTTATTCCAATATTCAATTTGAATCAATGGATTAAAAGGTTAACCGCATTTGCGTTTATCCAAGTATTCTCAGAATCAATGAATATTACGTTTCCGCCGCGAATGTAATAATAACACATAAGCAGTGAGTCCACTATTTTAACTGCTAATTACACATTGGAATTTAAGAAAATAAAAATATTTGGTATAATATTTTATTTTTTAATTACAAACTATGTTTTTTTCTAGGTTCCTATAAAACTTGTTTATAGTATAAAATCAATATTATTCGATGTATTTGCATTTTTAAAAAACTATTCATTTACTTTTTACAACTACCCATTATTTTTTTCTAAAGTCTATATGCTTGTTCATCATATATTAATAAACAAATAATTTTTTGAACAAGACAATAAAAATGATTGATTTTTTTTATATTTTACAAGTGTTATTATATATAATAAAATATAAATAAACACATGTATTTTTACCGAATCACACCCCTATAATTTCCAAAAGTTCATTTCTCGTACTCGCATGATCGTATCGTACCCACGTTGCACAAGGGGTGAGCTACCCAGCTTAAATTGTTTTATTCTTGTACTTTTGTACTTTGTACTGTTTGTTCCTTGGCATTCCTTATGCCAGTAATTATTATCTTTGGCTTTTCCAAAAAAAAAAAAAAATTGATACAAAATTTAGTTTAAGATTGATATTATCAGGTTTGATTAGATTCGCATAGTTTTGATTAGCTAAAAAAAGCTCGTGAACCAACAACATATTTAATAATAAAGCTCGAGTTCGGCAAATCAAGCTCAAACACTTTAAGGTAAGACAAAAACTTCGTGAACCAGATTCACAAAAATTTTTACTACAAATTCGTTTGATAATATCTTTTGGCATAAGAAGTATCACATTATACTGGTGAGTTTGAGAGGAATAGCCCATGAAAGCAAACTCTTTTTAGAACGTGATACTTTCATAAACTAAAAAAGTATGCTCAAGGGTGTTATTTGGGAAAGAAAATTCACGTGAACTTGATTCACATATGACATATCATAAATCAAAATACAGGTTAGAACTTGTTGCCTGAACACACAAGCAGACAAATTCAATGGTCTAGTTTCCTTGGGCAGATTTAGGCCATCACCAGCACCTGCAAATGTATCATTTTGAAGCTAATGCCGAATAATGTGTGTTTACAGTACATACTGAAGAATGTCAACAAAAAATCGAAATAAATTACCTCAAAACTCCCACGTATGCTATGGACTTGAAGGCATGATGCAATCCCTTCACTGAAAAGCTCATCTTTGAATCTACTAGGACGGTAATGAACATACTAAGCTATCACATGATTCTCCATCTGGATAATGAATATTCTAGACCTTTCAACAAATAAACCAAAATAGCAATGGCCAGGAAGCTACTAGTATGAGGAATACAGAGCTGCTCTGGATCGGGTTGCCATTGCAGAGAAACGGAAACGAGCCTCAATCAAATTTAATAAAGTTTCCATTAGCCAAACGGTGCCTTCAGTGATATCTGACAACCTTCCAAGCCCTTCGTTCAATGAGGCAATACTTATACAGCATTTTAAGTTGATACAAAGCATTCTATGATATTTTAAGAGCTGATAAAATCTTATATTGGAGAAAGGAAGAATGAGAGTGGAGGAGTTGGACTCACAAAATGCACGATTCCAGATTGAAGATATTTCTGACATGGGCTTATTCAGCTTGTTCTTACATATGAATTAGTTAATTGAAGCTTATTATCACCTTTTCGTTCTTTTACATTTTTCTCAGCATATATAATATGCAGGACTGACCGGTAACTAATAAATGGTCTGACAGCTGCTAATTACGTGAAACTCAAACAGGGAACATAAAAAGATAATTACGTGCAAGACGACTTAGCATCTATGACCCACTTCGTTGGAATAAAATAGGAACTATTAAAGTTATTCACCAACAGATTAGATTAGTTCATATTTCCGTGTAGCAGTTGAACGGGGAGTATGTCTATTTGCACACAAGTATACTGTAACAGAAAGCAACAAACTATAACTCTGAAACTACATAAAAAGTTGCAAATTATCAACATTTACCTCAAATATTAAAAGAAAACATGTACCTGTATAATCTTTGGTACACCTAAAAAAAAGCAATTCATAAGGGACTGCACGGATTCACTAGAAAGGATTAATTCTTCAATGAACATCTCACAGTTTCACTGAAATCTTCTATTAGATTGATATAGAAAATATCACAAGTATCAAATAACAAATAATAAGAGACGAACGTAATTCAAGTGCTTTATGGTAGAATCAATGCTCAGAATTTGTTATTCAACTGTAGGTACAAGAAAATTTGAGGTGGAGATTATTTCATGCTATACTTAATCAGAGCAAGGGGGTAGCAAAGAAGTTTCCGAGCAAAAAAGGGTAAAGAATATAAACTGCACAGCTATAGTACAGAAATCTAATCTGGCATATCAATTCTTTTGGAAAATCACAAACCTCTAATACTTCAGAACCTTCATTTTCTTCGTTCTCCTTTAACCATCAACAATGAACTGATCTTCCTGGTTATCTCCTTCAACCCGTGCATCACCATTAAGATGATGCAAATTCTGCATCATCTGTGACATATAATGGTTACTGGCTCCCGTATGATCCGCAAGCCCAGTAGGATGACCAGTCCACTGTGAAACAATTCCAAGAAACTGACTTGTGATACTTTGTTGCTCGTGTAGTATCCTAGCCTGAATCTGACTCATATCTGCCCTGTGCTGACTCAGCATTTCGTCCATCCTCTTCTTCCATTCTGATCTCCTCCTGTTCATCCTATCTTCCCATTCCCTCTCATGCATTAACTCTTCATCTCTTCTTCTCCTTTCCCTCTCTTCATTCTCCCTCGCCATACCTTCCCATTCTTGAATCCATTGTTTCCTCAACTTCTCCCTATTCTTTTCCCTGACTTCTCGATCCTTTTCCATCTCTTCCCACTTCCTCTCACGCGCTCTCTCCATCTCGATTTGAAGATGCTCCCTCCTCTGACTCTCCCGCTCTCTCTCCACCTCACGCTGCTCGAACCGTGATTCCATCTCCTTCAATTGCCCTAATTGAGAAACAAGAAACCCCCATGCCTTCTTGTCCAATCCTTTCAACACCTTTTTCTTCTTTCTCATATCAGACGACACAATGGGCTCAATACCTTCGCACACAAACCTAGCCCCCGCATCTTCTCTCCCACAAACATCACTCTTTTCACCTCCATTATAATTTTCTTCCCCATCCTCCCCATCATAGTCGAACTCCAAATCCATAACCCCATTCTCAACCCCATCAATCCCACCAACAAAGTCCCCGTCCCCCACTTGACCAAGCTGCCCAAATGGTATAATATCCATCTCATTTCCGTCCCCTTCAAACCCCCCGTTACAACCATTCGCCCCCCCAACCCCATCATTACTCGTAAAAGCAAGCGGCACATCCCCGAAAACATCTTTATACCTAAGGAAGTTAGACCAATGTGTAATCCCTTCCATCCAATCGAACTCCTCCTCCCCCGACCCCCTAATTGAGCACTCCTGCTTCTGAATCTTCTGCTTCACAAGAGCATACTGATGCCTCATATTCTGCACTTTAGTGGACACATCTTTCCAAGTCCATTGCCACGGGTAAGAAACAGGGTCCCTAACATGATGCATCGAATTAACATACAACGCAATAGGTTTATACTTTTTTTCCCTAGTTTTCATCTTATTTAAACTCCCATCACAAGCCATCTCCCCATACTTATCTATTAAAGTCCTCTCTTCCGCCTCAGTCCATTTCTTCCTTCGTGGCTGAGGCGTCATAATCGCTTCACACCACTATAACAACTAAAACTACTGTCCAAAAAATACTCATTCAATTGAAAAATTACAAAAACCATACAGAAATTGCGCAATAGGAAGAGCACAGATCAGGATTCCTTACACTTGTGCGAGTAAAAATTCCACCGGCAAATGTGTGCGCTTTTAGGCATCGAGAAATCACGACTATAAACAGGCCTTGAATTCGAGCAGAGACAATCGAAAGGGATGCCGTAATTGGGTAGAAGTTAGCTGGAGAAGAGCGTAAAGAGGGAGAGAGATTATTGGGAAAGTCTTCCGAATTTCAGAGATTGGTAAAAAACTAAAAAGGTGAAATTATATTCGTGCGAGTAGGGATTTGTAATATCAATCAATGTCGAGTTTTATTTTCTGTCCTTGTAAATTAGAAATTGACTACTCCTTTATTTTTAATTTCCAAAAATTGTTCCAATACTGTATAAAGAAGAATAAAATGTGCCACGTATTAAATATAATATTTTACGTTATATAGATTTCATTTTATGATATTCACAAAGATGCTCCCAGTCCCAGTCCCCAATCAATTTAACAAAATTATAAGAACATTTATTTATTAATTAAATACTTTGTGTTTATAAGATTTTAGATGGAATATTGACATACAATTTTCAAGAAATTATATTTTGTATTTCATTTTAGACAAAGTATACTGTGAATCAGTAATAATTTGTGTTATTTAATTAAAAAGTATAATCTGATAATGATATAGTATGACGAAAATATTTGATATCGATTTAAATTGCTCAATAAAATTTATTTACAAGACACTTACCCTTCATTTTCATGCTTTTTATTTATCCATCCAGACGATTTTTCCTTTTTAGCCATTTGATGTAACAACTACGTATTTATATAACAGTGATATAATCAAATAAAGAGTTGGCATAAATAAAGTATGAAATAATAATGTTGGATATATCATCAAGAATCATGGACTTATAAGCATGGTATTTGACAAGCCCTCCTCCCAAAACATATATCCCTGTCAATTAAAGATCAGACCAGAATCTAAACTCCTCTCTAACAAAAAGATTGTAAAAATCCAAGATGTATCAGAGAAAAGGATGAGCATTATTACTTCAAACATGCTTCCCCTCCTGTATCAACCAGCTTCCAACTTCCAACTTCTTCCTTTGTTAGTGCCAATGGAGGCTCGATTTTCGCTCGTCACAATGTCTGCTTGAATCCCGGGGCCTCAGAATTTGTTACGATCATTAAATCTCAGATCGTCCTGAAGTTGAATCTCTGGAGGTGGGGACCGAAACACGGGGGATGGTGGTCTGGGTGGGCCCCCCAAGTCCTTTGTCTTGTTGAGGAGGAAGGTCCCACAGAGGATGGTTATGAAACCCGAGAGCTGAGACACGATCTGTGTAGCATTCTGAGTATCGTATTCCTGAATACATGATATATAGTCGAAAATCAAAGGACGTTTAACAAGCTAAAATGTGATATAAGTGAGTGCGACATTAAGAGAGGATGCGTAACAAGACAAGATTGGAGATTTTGCATTACCTTAAACATTATCGTACTTGCTATTATAGTGAAGGAAGTGAACATGACATAATACACGGGAGACACCACCGCAGTATTGAACACGTCCAATGCCTACAAAGATGAGCATAGAATCAGCTGTAACACTAAAAAACTCAAGATTATAATAACCATAAAGTTCATTACCATGTACAAGTAGAGAAAAATCATTATAAATTATCTCAGTTTGTTATCCTAGTCCTGCTTTATGGCAAGTTCGTGTGTTCTGTCTAAAAAGTAGGCAGTCCTCGTTCTAAAAATCAGTAATATTTTGCTGTAAAAACCAGTGATTAAGTGTGGGCACTTCATTGATAACTCTCAACAAATTTTCACCTAAATTTTCTCAAGACGTCGTGTTTTTAAAAGAAAGCCCATATAGTGTCCTCTTTCGGAAGAAAAAGAGGCAGAAGGGTTCATCCAAAAATGTGCAAGTACGAACCACCAAGCTTTCATTTAAACTTAAAGAAGGCATTACCGATTTACATCACTTATCTGAGGCAATAAACTGCAGATTTGTCTAAAAATCTTCATGTGATTGAGAACTCTAACCAATGAGGTCAAATAAAAACAGATATATAAGCATATACATGATCGAGAGGATACCTTGTTCAGATAGACGAGCTGCAAAATACAGAAACCAATAAGCACGAGAGTAAAGAACCAAGGCTCGAAGTATTTGAACTGATTCGATCCTGATATTGATAGCTTCAAAGCAATTGCAACTGCTTTAACAGCCATAACCTGCATAAGAACCAAAAAGAGGGCATTTATAGATGTAGAAATTATTTTCCATAATATGGATAAGAGAATTTGGACGATTACTGACCGTAAGAGAGCCTGCTAAAGAACAAATCCCGATATACACAACCATGTGCTTTTGGCCGTACCGTGGCGCACACCAAAAGATCAGAACAGCGAGTAAAGCCAAAACTAAGAAAGTGTAGATAAGAAACCCTGTTGATCAGACACATTGCTTAGTTTGGATTTAATAACAGATATGCCAATTTTATCTAAGTATTAAAAGGATGAATGATCGATGTTTACTACCTGGCTCAGTAGCTAGGCGCCATATTTCCAACACCGATTGGATCTCCTTCTCTATTGGGGCATGCAAAACAATGGTGACGGACCCCACCAAGCATATAGCACAGCCAACAACACCGAACATGTGCAATCGCTCTTTCAAGATATAGTGAGCTAATACTGCACTGCGTTGGAAACTATCTAATCAGCATCTCGTTACTAGGCTACTTTACGAGCATTTTTAAGTTTATTTTTGTATCAAACCTGAAAATGATACTCAAAGCTCCCAAGGGTGTTACAAGAATAGCTGGAGCATATGCATAGGCGACAAAATTGGCAGCCTCGCCAGCAATCACTATAAACCAAGCACCAAAAGAGAAAAGGAGAAGAATGTTATCTATCACATTACAACTTTATGCATTAATGTGGTAGAATTGTATAGTTTTTTTTTTTTTTTGGCTTGAAACACTATTAGACCTAATAATTAGATATGGATACAGTAATGTCCAATGTGAGTTGTGTATCTTACTTGCTATCATCCCAGCCCACCACAAAGGTTCCTTCAGATACGAGAATCCTCCATCGCCTAATCAAAGAACGAACATAAGAAGTCGAGCGAAGTTTTGACAGCACAATTTCAGCATTGCAATCATAGATCAATATTTTCTTGATTTAAAACTCATACATAGCCATATGCATATATTTAGGAAAAAATCTAAACGTAGTCCACAGATTGTAAGCTGCATATCATATACATAAGACATCATATATTCCCTAATCATGAAATGAGCCTATTCTACTAGTATAACAGTAAACATTTAGGGAAATTATGAAGATTTATCAACTGATTTACATTTAAACAACAGAATCAAGGAAGAAACATACTAACCTGCTCGAGTTCCAGAAGCCCCAGCCCTCTTTAAGCCCTTTTTCTTGATGATAAAACTTGAACCAATGAACACACTTGATGAAATAGCTAAAACAAGTCCCCTAACGTTATCTGATATTCCTTTCATTTATCAACAATTTGGAAAATAAACTAAATTCTCAAAATTAAAAAAAAAAAATTAAAAATCCCAAGCCAATGCAGTTCGTTCCTGCACTGAAAAACACCACATAACAACACATCAAAAGGGCTTTAAATTTTCCCATAATAAAATGAGGATCCCCTCTTTTTAGAAAAGGAGAAAACCAACCTTCTTGGCTATCTTTGCCACATGGCTTTAAACATGTAATCACGATTCAATTTTTTATCCGTCAACAAATAATTGATCCCCGAAATCGTATACAGAAAGAATTATACTAATATTTTAGCATCTCTCTCCTTTCCTTTTCAATCCGAACGAAAACAGAGTGGAGAAAACGTACATGGAAGGATTCAGCCCTCCATTTCTCGAAAAACAATTTGTTTATTAAATTTGAAATTTTTTTTTTGCGACACGTGCGATATTCTATAATTCAGATTCGTTGTGTCTCATTTGCGCACAAAGCAGAAATAGAACAAAATTTGGGGATCTCAACAAATGGAAGCAATCGGCATAACAATTTACATCCACAATTTCTGGATTTCACCGAGTCCTGCGCTGTTGTAAACCTGGAATTGCGTTCTTCAATTTTTGTTTCTCTATTAATTATTTTTCTTAATTATCATGAGTTGTAACAGTAAATATAGTATTTCCTCGCCCTAATAGTATCCATATTTGGTTTCGTTGGATTTTAATACAAAATCTTGACCTAGAGTTTAGAATTTAAAAAAAAAAAAAATTTGATTATACTTTGTTTATTTTATTACTCTTGCTATTGTATTTATTTATCGTTTGAGATTAAAAATTCGTTAAATAGTAAGTGACTGTTTGCCATCACTAATGTTTATCTTTTCTATTTACCTACATGGGAATTTAATACATATTATTTCAAAACTAAATATAATGAAAAAAATGGAATATAACATTTATGTTTATTTTTATTTTTTGGAATCAACATTTAATTCATTTAGATTTGTACAAAATATTTTGGAAAAAAGAATTCTAAAATATATCCATTAATTATTTTCCAGGGGAGAACAATTGCTGCTCAATAGTGTTGTTACTATGTTATTACTCATTAAATCCATTCTTACTATACTTGTTTGCTACTTTATTGTATATACATATTTAAAAAAATAAAGAATTGTTTATTAATATTTTAAGTACTGATAAAGTAATAAAGTAGATATTCGTACTTAGAAGTATATGGAGAATATAATATTAAAAAGTATTATTTTTTTTTTATCAAAAATAAATATAGCAAACAAGTATGAAACAGGCCTCATTGATAATGTAACAAATAAGTATGGGATATAGGGAGTAATAATTTTTTTTTCCTCTGGGCTAAAAGTCAATGCCTTTTAAACTTCAAATTAGTAAAAGTATTCTTGTAATTGTATGAATAGTAAAGGAATATTATACTATTATACTGTTTTTTTAAACATAATTATATAAGGCATGAAAAATGAGGGTCGATGTATAATCAATTTGGCAGGAAGAAGACGAAGGGACGTTGCATGCAACATGTACCTAGAGATAAGTCGCATTATAAAAAAAAAAACTCATAATTTAAATTTGATACTAATGCAATTCTAAAAAATATATAAATAATAATTTCTTAACATCGAGTGTTAAACAACAATTATTTTGACATCAAATTTAACCTTGTTTCACTAAACACAAGCACAATTCTATTTTTCTTCTTCTCTGCATTTAAATTTTGAATTTTGTTCATGAAATGAGTCCCTCCCTTGTCAACTCTGATTTAAGCCCAATAATTTCATTCTCAGGCAACATAACCGTAACCAACCTCCCATCACTTTTTGCCTCTCCCGGAAGTACTAAAACCACCCCTTTTTCACCAACGCCCTCAATTTTATAACTAACTTTGACCGGTTTTTCTCCCCTAAAAACAAAGTCATAAAAGCTGGCTTCTTCAAGGTTCACAAACGTCAAATTTGCACCATATACGATAAAATCGGACAATCCATGATCTTTCTCCATAGCTTTTTCGATATACTCATTCTCGTCTAATGTCACATTATGCACCAACTTTACTAGCTCGCTAGGATTTGCTTCCGCTATAGGAAAATCAGCCTTCACCACGCTAATAACTTGATTGTTTCCCAAACTCCCATAAGTACTAATTTTTTCACTTTTGTTGCAAATTGTCACAACTCTTGGCTCTATCTCTCCACCCCTAATTCTTGCGATGATTTGCCAAATAAAAGCTGAAAGTGCCTCAAAAGCGGAATACTCACCTGCATTTCCAATCAGTGTTGACTTAAGTTGGCTCAGTTGTGTGGGACTAACATTGAAGGAGAATGCTTCAATTTTGCATTCCGGTACATGCACCCAATTATCTCCAACCGGGTCAACCCGTTTGATGGAAATAGGATCTTCCATGATTTTTGCTAGCCCATTTGGAGTTTTCGGCTTTTCTTGGGCCATGTTGATTGGCTTTTGCGGTTTGGACCCTGCAGCTGTCCGGCCCAACATGGCCAAGAATTCTGCAGTAGAGAATGCATCTCCAAGAACGTGGGCCCAGCTTAGGCCCAAACCCGCTCCTCCACATTTGAATCTAGTTAGCTGTAAAATGGAAACGATTTAATATATAATGTTGTTCATTGGAATATAAGAAAATAAATCATAAAACAAAATAAATTAGGTCAACTATTATAAAAATAAATAGTTTGAGTTTGTTTAACTGGGCTTATAAGCTGTTTTAAAAAATTATCAGCTTTATAAAAATGTTTGGTAAAACAGATGTTAAATAGGTTATACGATTTTAAAATAAATTATTTACAACTGAAAAAAACAAATTGTTATTTGTCTATTGCTCGACATAAATTAGATGAATGAGAAAATAAATGTTTTAATTAATTAAATTCAAATTACAGAAGAATGAAGAATAAAAAGATAAGACTGAAATTTCACGGGGCTAAATGTGTAAAAAAAATTGAGTAATAAAAAGCGATAATCTCAAAAAATTTGACTTAATTAATGAAGTAAGAAAAAATATAAAAATATATATAAGTGTGGGGATATAAAAAAAAAAATACCAATTAAGTAATTACAAAAGTCAATCAATAGATGATGGTCCCCTAATTAGGTGTCACACGATATAAATGGTGGACATATAAATTTGTATTCGCAGGTGGGCATAAGATCAAAACCGTGATACTTTATTTCAAAATTTACATTATTATTACTGTATTATTTAGGTTTTAAATTGATAGAACTTAAACGTTTTTTTTTTTTGTATGAATAACTTTAAATTATAAAAATAGCACTATGTTTAAAGAAAAAAAATACCAACCATACTCCGTCCACATGGACAAAATGAAACCATCAAATTAAATAAGTAAAAAATTATGTGAGAGCATCTCATGAAATTAAGCAACACAAACATTTACTCTTATTAAAATATTAATGTATCATGTCCAATTTATCACATAAAACATATTCGATCAATTAAATATATTCACATTCTCGCAATAACGCACTAATGTGACTAGACGTGATTTTGATATGAAATGAAAATAGTCTATTTTGAGGTGTCTGTCTCATATACTCCATCATTTATGCAAATACAGGCAGTACCGCTCAGTTCTCATATATATATATATAGTTGGAAATATTCATTACTTGGTTTCTCAACTAACCAAAATTAAATAACTTTCATTGCATGTGGGGTCGGAAATATTAATTATAGGTGTACCAATTCTTCCTAGCTAGTTACTTATTTGCTGATATAATAAATGAGGACCTTATAAAGCTAATCATCTCTTGAACCCAATCAGCAATCTAGTCAAAGCTAATGGTGTCTTGAGTCATTTATATATAAAAACTTGTAGTATCAGAATGATTCCACATATATTTTTACATATTTTTTAATACTTTTTAAATTTAAAACATGCAAAGGTATTTGTTGTATGCTGTATGCACAAAAGACTTTCTGTTTTTAAGTGTTTACTGAGTACCATAAGTAAATAATTCTTGAAAGAAACTTTATACGCTCTCAAAATTTAAAAAAATTATAGGCTTATAAAATTGTTTATTACAACAAGATTCATTATGTATAGATATATATATATATATATATATATATATATATATAATGTTCCTATTTTATCATTTGATGAGATCAACTATTCCATTTATTATTTCATCTTGTCTTCCAAAATAACATGATAAAATACAAAATGAAACACTGATCAGCACAAAGAATATTATTTCATGTGTATTTTACTGATCTTTAATTTGGTTGTTTGGACTTTTGATTTTAAAAAAAAAATGTTGCTAGTAAATAATCAATACTCCCCCCGTCCCGGTATTATCTGCACATTTACAACCGCACATATTTAAAAAAAAATCTTTTTTTAGTAAATATAGTATATTATTGTAAGTATGCACGCAAATCAATTTTTCTTTTTTGGGACGGACAAAAAAAAAATGTGCAAATAATTATAGAATGGATGGAGTAGCATTTCATTATCAGCTCCCCTCAAGCAAAAAAATAGAGCTCCATCTGTTTAATTTATGTAAACACATCAAAATCTTTTGCAATTAAATACAAACTAATATTAAGCGTAAAAAATTATAAAAGAAAAAATTATCCAAACATCTCAATCACCAAAATAGTTATAAAACTTATAATAAAGTGACTGTACTATCTTCCCAAAATAAACAGAGAGAGAGAGGAGGAGAGATACTTCCGTATAAAAAAATAAAAACAATTTTATTTAGGGTTGGTTAGTTTCCGTGTCAGAACTAATAACTGATGACAGAATTAATTACAACTACATTATTTAGATTGTTATTTTCATGTTAGAGTGTGTCTGGACAGGTATACTAGTAGATTATTTTTTCAAACACGAAGAGGCATATTTGTTTTTTTTTTTATTTGGTAGAAGATAAAGTTTTATATAAAAATTGTTTCTAATAAATTTATCATAACAGTTTTGAAGTATCAAATTATTGTTGGTCAGTGGTATCACATTATTGGTCAAAAATATAAACAACAATTAAAATTGATACAATTGACCTTGATTCTTTATACTTCTAATAAAAAGTTTAGTATTTTTAATCAAATATATAATATTTCAAAAAAAATTCATGATAAATTTATAATAAACTATTTATATATACAGAAAAACACTATTTTGTCCCCGGATTCGGGTCCATCCTGAGCTCGTATCAAGGGAAGCAAACCCTTTAGACTCCTCAAATTATTTTTTGAGTAGATCTTGCGTAAGAGGATATAACTTGAGCATGAAGCATATAAACAAACAACAATAACTGCACGTACCTGTATGTAAACTAGAGGAGAAAACGAAAGCTCCGGCCCGATTACTTGATCCGAACACAGGAGCTTTTCAACGGCGGCGTCCGCCGTCTCCAACCACTCATCAAGGCTCTTATCACACCGGGCCTCAATAAACCTGACGCCACAGTCATTACACTTGATGTAAGCCCGGCCCGAATCGTCTCGGCGAAACCGTCCACTAGTGACCGGGTACTGGTCCAGCCAGTCAAACATGGGCTCCTTGATTTCCAGGGTGGTGAGGCCCTCAAAGGCCCGGCTCCCGAAGTAGTAGACGCCCTTGAGGTAGTGAAGCTTCATAGCTAGGTCAATGTTCCCGGGCTTGAATGAGGAGTCCGCCACCGTGGCATGGCCCGGCCCGACTGAGGACAGTTTTCGGTTGTAGATGAGGCCTTGTTCCATGGGGGATGATGAAACCATTGTTTGTTTGGAATGTATATGTATTGGATATATGTGAGTTGTATATATAGCACCAAATATGCTACTAGTGTAAAATATAGGGAGATGAGTTGCTAGGGAAATTGAATAGGGGAATTAATACTATCACCTACAATATTACTAGAAAAACTTATTGGAACAACCTCACTCCCCTCACCATTGGCGGACCTATATGGCAATAAAGGTATGCTATTAATTTTTGCCAACTAATATATATATATATATATATAATTTTATTTTGATTTTTAGGCTACAAAAAATATAATTTATTGAATTAGAAAATTGATTTGTAGGCAAATTGTTTCTAATTTTGAAAAATGAATATGTTGATAGGCGAACATAAATCAATGATGGCCGAACAAGGATTAAAGCCTTAAACAGGATAAAGAACTAACCTCACATTAAAGATGACAAACAAAATAAATCAAGACGGGGTGCATAAATCAATCCAGGGAGTGTATAAAATGGCGAACAACTGCAAAGACGAACAACTTATCGGCGAACAAGTTTTAAGGCCCGAGGCCAGGTATGAACATTCTGCCAAGTCATAGATGACGAGCAACATTGTCAAAAGTTGATACATCTACCAGTCTAAGAGGTGTATGTCGACGAACAAAGAACCAAGATCCCAAAGCCAAATTGTGTAAAACACAAAGGCGAACAACTTCTGAGCCATAACCTCAAAAGACAAACAACTTTGATGAAAAAACCATTCTGGATATATTAAGCCGGCCTGGACGAACAACAATGAAGTCCGAGATAAGGCCAAAGAAGACTTTGTAACTAAGGTTCAGCTTAGATAAGGTCAAACAAAGGTCAAAGGACACTTGTTAGGCATGCAAGATAGGGAGACCAAGAGTCATAACCACCTCATGCTTGCTAGTCTCTATAAATAGTTGTTCTCCAGCTTAAGAAATACAAGTTCAAATTCACAAATGCTCCAAAAACACACACTTAAACACCTAGACGTGCACACATACGAAATTATTCCGATTTTGACTTTCACATTTACAAGTTCATAACCCGAACCCTCGATTTACCATTTACGGTGGTAACCAATCACACGTAATTGATTGATGATCTTTAAACCGAACTTAAACAGTCACTAATTCATCCGATAAAAATTGATCATCAACAATTTTGGCGCTAGAAGAAGGGTTCGAACCTTCGGTTTAGTGAAATTACTCAAGAACTTCAAGTTGAAAACTTGAAGATTCAAAGGAAACCTCAAGAAATATTTGAAGATTCAAGCAAAGGTGTTCTTGGTGTTCTTCATTATAAGAATTAAGACAAATTAATCCGGAATGCCTCAATCCAAGGAAACACAAGGATCACGCTTGTCAAGGAGACCATCTCCTACCCGAGCTTCGTCGGCTGACCACCAAGATCGTAACCCCAGGCATATGAATAGATCACAACATACGGCCATAACTCATAATCTCCCACCTGAAATGGAGGCCCTGGCGAACAACCCTAATGAACTGGCCAAAACCATTGCTGTTCTTCAGGCTCTACAGAGACAACAAGATCAGAATAGGCCTTCACAAGTGAGGCCTAAAGACAGAGCCGTAGAAGTTATTAGGGCTAGGTCAACCAGGGGCGAGCAACACGAGGTAAACAGTGTCCAGGTCAGGCGGGATAAAGGCAAAGCAAAGATGGTCGAACCGAGAGAGGGCCAGGCTGAATCTGCTCGCGGGCGAACAACTATGTCGAGCCATGGAACTACCCGTTCCAGTGCCCAGGACAGACTTGGCCAACCCCAACAACAAGAGAAAGTTGCTCGCCAGTAAGCTGAGCGTGGGCGAGCAACATTTGAGCAACCACGCCCATCAGTTCATGAGAGACTCTCTCAATCTGCCTTCAGGCGTCTAGGGCCAAATGCGGCGAGCAACCCTAGAAAACAACTCCAGGATTTGCCCACTCCGAGTGAGGGACTGCGACGAGCAGAAAGGTTGGTACCTTTGCTCGCCGAACAGCCTCCAAGTCAGGGGGCATCTTTGGATGAGCTATCAAGTTTAAGAAGGGCAGTGGAGAGCATGCAAGGACAGTTGGACCAACAAAGAGGAGTGGAGACGACCAGTTTGTCATCCTCACCATTATCACCTGTCATTCTGAAAGCCCCGATTCAAAAGAAGGTCCAGTTCCCGGCAAGCATACAATATGACGGTGTTGCTGATCCTAGAGTTCATCTAACAAAGTATTCAGATTATATGATCTCGGTGGGAGCCAGCGACGCCACTCAATGCCGAAACTTCCCCTTAACTTTAGGGGATCGGGTACACAAGT
Source organism: Ballota nigra (assembly GCA_947034835.1). Classification (NCBI taxonomy): domain Eukaryota; kingdom Viridiplantae; phylum Streptophyta; class Magnoliopsida; order Lamiales; family Lamiaceae; genus Ballota; species Ballota nigra. The sequence goes on along the minus strand of OX344721.1, from coordinate 119,988,424 downwards.
GGTTTTCGGCAATGCCGCCAGCATCTATCCACTCTTTCACTTAACTGAGTCGAGAGTTCCTTTCCCATTTCTCAACGGCGGGATCATACTTGTCCCAGAAACACCGATTGTCAACAAAATGACGACGAGTCAGATCGGGCATTCATGGAAAGGTTCGACAAGGTGTTGTTAGAAGGTGAACCAATCAGTGAGGACACGAAAATTGTTGTTGTTATGGCCGGGTTAAAAAAAGGATCAAAGCTATGGAAGGAGGTACGTCTGAAGTGCCCAAGAAGTTATGCCGAATTTCGAAATCAAGCCGGCATATTCTTTTCCATGCACGAAGCCTTGCAATCAAACTTGGGGGAGAACAAAGTTGATCCCAAGGAGAATAACAAGAAACCTGGCGTAACAAACTATCGAGTCCCTAAAAACATGAAGGTATTTACTGAAGGGACGGAGCTCAAGGAAAAGTTGAATCAAGTGCTAACAGTGTCAGTTGATATTGTTTATGAAAATGTGAAGGATAAGGAGTTGCTCCCCCCTCCCCGGAAAATTCGCCAAGATACTGGCAAACTCAACCCTAACAAATATTGTGCCTACCATCAAAGCGTGGGACACTTTACGAGTGAATGTAGAGATTTACTCAAACAGCTTTGGCGTTTCTACGAGGATGGAAAGCTCTCTGACTTTGTTAAAAGGCAACCCGGGAAGAGAGTCCAGGAGAACAACTCTGAGGACGAGGATGATCAACCTCAGAAGAACAATAAACCGGCGCGACCAGTTCCTACCATTCCTACTCGTCCATTGGAAGATTTATATATGATGGAACCTGCAGGTCCCGCAGGAGGGTGTTCTGATGGACGACCACCAATCTCCAACCGAAAAAGAAAAGCTAAGTTACGAGCAATCGATCAAGTCCAAGAAATAGGGGTCAAACCATCTATCATGCAGACAGCGGAATTGACCTTCACCGAAAGCAACTTAGAAGGAATATTGACTCCACATAACGACTCGCTCGTAATCTGCGCAAAGATTATGGGAACACGAGTCCACAGATTGTTGGTGGACACCGGAGCCTACACCAACATCTTATTTAAAAAGACACTCGATCATCTTGGAGATTATTAGAGCTATATCCGGGATACAACTCACAGAATAATACGCTTCGGGAATGCTGTAACGGACCCATTGGGAATAGTTACTTTAGCAGTACAACTTGTAATGGCCAACGAACCCGAGAAAAATATTACAAGAATGGTTGACTTCTTGGTTGTAGACCAGGATTCAACTTATAACGGGTTTCTTGGTCGACCCTTTTTAAATAAATTCAAAGCTGCATATTCCACTTATCATTATTGTTTAAAATTCCCAACAGCAAGTGGAGCAGGTACTATCAAAGGAGATCAAAGAAAGGCCAGGGAATGTCTCTTACAGTTGCAGGCCAAACATGTATCAATATCCATGATGGAAGCCACAACTAGCTATCCTGCTGATGAACCATCAATACTGGAGAACATGATTTACATAGAGGAAGACCGCATGGACACTGACGAACAACGTCTTGACGAGCAGGTGTTGGACGAACAACTCATCACCACCCAGGAGGAACATCATCCTGACGAACAACAAATGGGTGGTGACGAGCAACATTCATCTGATGGCTTGGAGGGACAGGTGTTGACTAACAATAACGAATCAGGGCCAACAGTTGATCTAGATCCCCGCCTGGGGGCAGAGCCAATGAACATCGAAAATGATTTCAACTCTGAGGGACCAATACTTGATCCTCGGTGGAAAGGACAAAAACGACGAGCAACTCCAGTTGAAGAGCTGGAGGCGTTCAAAATTAATCCTGAAAACCCGGATCTCGAATTATACATAGGATCTGAGCTCCCTGAGCCTTACAGATCTCGAATGAAAGAGTTCCTCAGCAAAAATCTAGATGTTTTTGCTTGGTCTCATGCAGACATGGTGGGAATAGATCCAAAACATGCTTGTCACAAGCTCAATATCAATCAAGCAAAAAGGCCAATCCATCAAAAACGAAGAAAGTATGGCCCAGACAAGTACCAGGCTTTGAATGAAGAAGTAAAGAAGTTGTTAGACAACGACTTGATCCGACAAGCACTCTGTCCACAATGGGTAGCAAACCCAGTCCTTGTGAGGAAACCAAACGGGACTTGGAGGCTATGCATAGACTTTACAGATCTGAATGCAGCATGCCCGAAGGACAACTTTCCACTTCCTCACATTGACCAGTTAGTGGACAGCACTGCAGGTCATGAAATGCTAACATTCATGGATGCCTTTGCCGGGTACCATCAAATTCCAATGCATCCAGACGATTAAGAAAACACAACATTTTATACAAATAAAAACTTGTTGTTTTGGAAAAGAATGCCCTTCGGCCTCATTAACGCCGGAGCAACATACCAGAGGTTGGTGAACAAGATGTTCGACGAACAAATCGGAGATACGGTAGAAGTCTATGTGGACGATATCGTAGTCAAAAGCCCTCGAAGGGAAGACCATCTTCAACATTTGACCCAGGTGTTCGGAATCCTTCGACACTACAACATGAAGCTGAATCCGAAGAAGAGCAGTTTCGGAGTTCATTCAGGAAAATTCCTGGGCCATCTTGTTAGTCAACGAGGGATTGAAGTCAATCCAACAAAAGTTAAAGCAATCGTGGATATGCAACCTCCACATTCAATAAAAGAAGTGCAAAGGCTTACGGGATGCCTAGCAGCATTGAATCGGTTCATATCCAGATCGGGGGACAAATGCCGTCCATTCTTTGAAGCTATCAAGAAAGGACAGTTCACATGGACTAACAACTGTCAAAAGGCGTTCGACCAACTCAAAGATTACCTAGGAGATGTAAAAATCCTATCAAAACCTGTCCCGGGAGAAAAGCTATATTTATACCTAGCAGCATCAGAAGTAGCCATCAGCACTGTTCTGGTGCGAGAAGACGGTAAGTTTCATCAGCCTATTTACTACGTCAGTCAAGCTTTACACGATGCGGAGATCAAATATTCTCCAACTGAGAAACTGGCGTATGCACTTGTTATGAGTGTGAGGAAGTTACGACCATACTTCTTTGATCATCAAGTTGAAGTGCTAACAACTTTCCCACTCAGACAAATTCTCCATCGCCCCGACACAGCTGGTCGTCTATTAAAGTGGTCATTAGAGATTAGCCAATTCGGGGTAACCTATGCTCCTCGAACTGCGATCAAAGGGCAAGCGTTAGCCGACTTTATTGTCGAACTAACCTTCCCACCGGATCCGACGAGAGGACTTGATCACCCCTGGCATCTTTACGTTGACGGGTCTTCAACCAACATAGCCTCGGGGGCAGGAGTAGTTCTAATCAGTCCAGACAGACAAGTATTCACCTCGGCAATCAAATTTGGTTTCATGGCAACCAACAACGAAGCTGAGTACTGTTGATAGGCGAACATCATCCAGCATGAAGCGAACAAGAGTTACGGGCTTAAACAAAGATAGTGAACATTGGGGTGCATCTACCAATCTGAGAGGTGTATAAAGTGACGAACAACTCCCCCGACGAACAACTAATGAGCGAACAGGTATTAAGACCCGAGACCAAGAATGAGCCAACTGTGAAGTCATCAATGACGAACAACTTGGTCAAACTATGATACAACAAACAGCCAAGGAGGTGTGTACAAGTGAACAAAGGACAAAGATCACAAAGCCAAGCTGAACAAAGCCATAAGGCGAGCAACTTCCAAAGTACAACCTCAAGAGGCGAACAACTTTCAGTTGGAGAATCAACAAGATCAATCAAGCCGACCTAGGCGAACAACAATGAGTCCGAGATAAGACCAAAGAAGACCTTGTAACTAAGATTCAGCTTAGATAAGATCAAAGGGACACATGTCAAGCATGCAGGCTAGGGAGACCAAGAGTCTTGGACACCTCATGCTTGCTAGTCTCTATAAATAGTTGTTCTCCAGCTGTGAAATACAAGTTCAAATTTATAATCACTCCCAAAACACACACAAATACACCCAAACCTACACATACACGAAATAAGTCCAATTTCGACTACCGGATTTACAAATTCGATAAATTCATACCCCGATTTACCATTTACGGTGGTAATCAATCACACGTTATTGATTGGTGACGTAAAAATGGATTAAAACAGCCACTAATCCTTACGATCAGATTCGTTCACCAACAAGTACGAAGCTCTTATTGCTGGTCTCCACATATCTCTTGCAGTAGGTGTTAGACGATTACAAATATTCGGCGACTCGCAATTGATTGTGAACCAAGTCCGAGGTGAATACGAGGCGAAAGACGATCACATGATCGAGTATCAGCGAATTGTTGCTTACCTTATGTCCTTGTTAGAACAAGTCTTCATTGAACAAATTCCAAGGACAAGCAAACGCAAGCAGATGCGTTGGCCCGACTAGCAACAAGTGAGGGACCTGCAGAGTTGGCAGACATTATAATTACGAAGATGAATGATCCATCAACAAGAAGTTATAATGTCAACCAACTTGATGAACAAGCAAGTGAAGAAGAAGACTGGAGAACAAATATAGTCAAATATCTGAAAAGTGGAGAAAAACCAAAAAACCCTTTTGAAGCTGCCAAGCTAACGAAGCAAGCCGCCAGATATACTCTGGTGGGCGAGAAGCTTTACAAAAGGGGAATATCAATCCCACTTCTCAAATGTTTGCCTAGGGGGCAAGGACGAGCAATACTCGAAGAAATACATGTCGGAGTATGCGGAAATCATACTGGGGGGCAAGCCTTGGCATACAAAACTATCAGACAAGGCTACTATTGGCCGACTTTACGCCAGGATGCAATCAAGAAAGCAAAGACTTTCCACCAATGCCAGATTTTTGCCCCAAACATTCATACCCCGGCCCAACAGCTCGTATCAGTTTATAGCCCGTGGCCATTTGCAAGATGGGGGATGGACATTATTGGTCCCTTCCCAGCAGGAGTTGGAGGTGTTCGATTTGTCGTTGTGGCGGTCAACTATTATACAAAATGGGCAGAAGCAGAGGCCATGGTAAAAATTACCCAGCAGAAAATGATCAACTTCATTTGGAAGAACATTGTCTGTCGCTTCGGGGTTCCACAAACCATCGTAACAGACAATGGTCCGCAGTTTGATGGAAAAGAGTTGAGAGATTTCTGTATAAAGTGGGGGATCAAAAAACATTACTCTACGCCCTATCATCCCCAATCGAATGGACAAGTTGAGGCCGTAAACAAGATAATCAAGCATACATTGAAAGTACGGCTAGCGGAGAGCAAAAGTAGTTGGTCTGAAGAACTCCCGGAAGTCCTGTGGGCATACAGAGTTTCTCCCAGGTCAAGCACCGGAGAAACACCTTTTGCAATGGCTTTTGGAACAGAAGATGTAAGACCAATTGAGTTAAAGACCAGCACATTCAGAACGACCAACTTTGATGAGCAGGCGAACAACTCTGCTCTAGCTACTGAAATGGATTTGCTCGAAGAGAAAAAACTAAACGCCGAGCTAAAAAATGCTACCTTACAAGCAGCGTGCAGAACGCTATTATAATTCCCATGTTAAAATCAGGGAATTCAGAGTTGGAGATATGGTTCTAAGAAAGTTGCTCGCCCAACCTCCAGGTGTATTGGGACCAACTTGGGAGGGTCCGTATCGTATAACGGAAAAATTCGTTAATGGTGTATACGATATCGAAGATATGGAAGGCAAGCCGGCCCAATACTCCTGGAATGCTGTACATCTGAAGAAGTACTATCAATGAGACGAATAAGTTCCTAATTGGGCGAACAAATTACCTTGGGGGGCTAGTGAACCAAGTGAGGCAAACCAAAAACTTGCCTAATTTTTTGAAAATTTTGCTAAGTATAGAATTTAAAGTTGTTCGGCACATTGTATAGTTTAGTGTTGTTTCATCTTTTAGTTTTAGACAGAGTTGCTCGGCAAAAATATTATAAGCGGGCATGTTTTTAGTTAGTGTTCAAAGTTGTTCGTCAGGATATATATGTTAGTGACGAGCAGTCTTACAACACTTGTAAATTTTTCATAATGTAAATATAGTAGTTGTTCGTCAAAAGGAAAAGTCCAAAAGCTCGAGGTACAAGTCCATTTTGAGGACCAAAGCCACTTAAAGGTTGTTCGTTTTTAAAATGAACAGAACCTAAGGCTAAACCCTGATTCCACTAAAGGCAAAGTTCAATTCGAACAAAAGCCCAACACTATATGTTATAATTGCAAAGGCATTAATAAAAATGTAAAGGCAATTAACATATAAAGAAAATGAGCGAACATAAAAAAGACATTCCATTAAATAAAAGGCATTGAGCCTCAAAAATAGTACAATGATTCAAGAAGTCAAGTACTACAAAAGGAGCGAACAACTATTACAGAGAAGAAGAAAAAAAAACTAAGTCCTATATCTATTGTTGCTCGGCAGGAGGAGGATCTTGGGTTTGATCGACGGGAGGTTCAACGATCATATCTCGAGCCAGGTCTTCAGCTGCCTTATCCTCCGCCTCTTTAGCGGCTTGCTCGTCGACAGCGGCCGACTCCTTCTCTTGCTCGTCCTCATTAACTTGGGGAGGAGGATGAGTAACAACGATGCTAGGGTCAAGTTTATCAATCTTGACCCCCAACTCAGCCACATCCGCCAGTTAAATTTCAATGTTGTTCGGCGGCGGATAATGTTCGATAAACTCGGACAGGTCTTTTCCCATTTCTTCAACCAGGTCCTTGTAATCATAAGCATCGGCCGTGCGGATGCTGTCCGCATAGGCGCAAATATACCCAAGGTTCGAAATGGGGCCAGTTCGAGCCTGAACTTCAGCCTCAAGTTGCTCGCGAGTGAAGAGGTTGGCTTCTGTCTCTCGAAGACGAGCATTTTCTGCTTTGAGCTCGGCAATCTCTTGTTCGGCCATGGACAACTTTTTCTCCCCTTCACCGAGCATGGCCTCCTTGCCTCTCAATTCACCAGATAGACCCTGAATTTCTTCAAGGTGCTTCTTCTCAGTATCAATGTAAACATTGATCTGGTTAGCAAGTTTGGCCTCGTATTGGCTGATGAGGCCATCCTTCTCCTCTGTGAGTTGCCGAGCAGTGCTGGCATAGCGGCGAACAACTTCTTCTTGCTCGTCAATCTGGGTCATTGCCCTTTGGGCCGTGACGAGGCCATTAGCATGGAGCATCATGGAGAGATGGACGTTGTCCGCCAGCCCTTGTTGAAAGACGGCTTTGTCCAGGGGACGTGTCCAGGCTCGGGCGATCAACTCCGTCGCCCTGCGAACGTGATCGCCAGGAATCTCCCTTATGTTGACGGGAGTCTTCGAGCAAGCATACTGATGTACAACACTTGCTCGACCGGGATGATCGTCAGCACGATATCTGCGAACAAGAAAGTAAAGGATACTTAGAAAAAAAAAGTGAATCTTGCTCGGCAAAGGCAGGGGTAGACTTACTCCTTAAATTTCCGATCATCCCAACCCAGATGGGTGAGGTCCTCAGGGCCGCGGACATGAGTGGAATCCTTGCCCGCTTTGCCTGTTTTCTCTGCATGCTCGATGGAGGAGTGGCGAACAGCATCCCCCTCGGGGCGAGCATGACTCTGGCCCACCTTTTCTTTCCCCTTGCCACCATAGGGGACATCCTGGGCCAGTGGGGTCCCATCCGCCTTCTTTATACGTTTCCCCCCGTGAGGAGGAGAAATCGGAGAAGCTGGCCGAGCATGGCCAGAAGGTGCCATGGACCGAGGAACTTTGGCTCCTTCGGCTTTGTTTGTCATTCCCAGCATTTTGGTCGGCGGGTCACCTTTCCTTTTTCGACCTTTCGGAGGCGCCATCTCAAAGACTCTTTATTCTAGGAGAGCAAAGCAGGGGGGAACGGCAACAGTGACTTGCTCGGCCAAAAAAAAAGAGAGAAGAGTTAGACGAGCAAGTTGGGGAAGTCAAATGATGAGCAAAGTTTATATTAGGAGTTAGAAATTTGCGTACCTTGGGGCACCTCAGCTTGAGCTTCCAAGTGGTGAGGGTACGTAAGCAGGCGAGCAGCTCTCAGGCACTTCCTATCGCGCAGGTACTCAATAGTCCTCTCCGCTTTATTGCGAAGGCCCACCAAGCAGGAAGTGAACAAGAATTAGGAGCCAATTTTCTCTTCTTCCGAATTCCACTTTGGTAGTCGAGGACCTGCAGACGAACAAGAAAAGTTAAATTAGAATAATACAGTCCGAGGACGAGCAAGAAATCAACTTACGCTTAAATTTTCCATAAGCGGCGGGGGAGTTTATTCGCCCATCACCACCGTGTGGACCAGAAGATGCTCGCCAATCACCCCCGATGAAAAAGAAGTGCTGCTTCCAGTCACGGATTTTGTTCGGCACCCCTTCCACCATTTTTAACCCAGTTCTGGCTTTGAGGTAATAATAACCTTCCTTTCCTAGGGGGCACTCTGTGATGGTCATGAGGTAGTTGATCTCCTCAGCGGTGATGCGGTCAATGTACCCCTCTAGGGCGAACAAACACATCGACCCCAACAAATTCATCCACCCAATTGGAGTAATTTGGGTGATGGCAAGGTTGGTCGCCTCTAGAAAACGACCAACAACCGGTGGAAGAGGCAGTTTTAATCCGGCGATCAAGGTGTGAATATTGATTGCCGTACATCCTGGAGGGGGGCGATCAGCTCTTTCTTTCCTCCGAGGAGCCCACATGTGAATATCATAGGGAATCTTGTAGGTCTCCCGGATCGAGTCCAACTCATCTTCGCGAATAACGCTTTTAATTTTGCTCGCCTGGAATTCGGACTTCACCAAATCCATCACTTCTCTTTGAGGGCGAACAAAGTTGTTCGCATGCTCCTCAGCATATGCTCGCCATTCAAAGGGCCGATCAATGATTAGGCGTGAAATTGTCATGATTCGTAGCTAGAAACGCCCTAGTTTTGGTCGAATTTATTGAGTTTTTAGAGTCAAATGAGTACTATTTCTATACATTGATGAATTTTTCTCTTTGATACTCATAGGTGAATCGAGGACGAAAAACGGAGTTCGTAGGACTTTGAATCGACTCAAACGGATGCCCGAATGAGAAGATATCGAAGAAATACGATTGGTATTAGTACGTGTGAAGAAAAATGTTAGTTGCAAAGGAAGGAAGACCCATTCGAGCATCGTCACTCGAGCGCCCCGCTCGAGTGAAGGGATCGAGCGCCTAAAAACATACAGAACGTTTGGGCCGCTCGAGGGAGATAGCTCGAGCGCCCCGCTCGAGCACCAGAGCCGCTCGACCAAAGGAGCTCGAGCGCCCCGCTCGAGCACTAGATCCGCTCGACCACAACAGCTCGAGCGACCCGCTCGAGCGGGTCTGCTCGAGCGCTTCCAAGGCAATTTCTCCAACTTACGTTTTTCGGCCCACGAGTTCACGAATCGGCCTGTTGCCTATATATATCTCTTCCAAACACGTTTTGAAGGATTCCGGGAATGCAACACACCACTTTTAGACTTAGTTTTTGGAGAGGAAGGAGAGAAGCAAGTTTACTTACGTTTTGTTGAGGTTTTTCGTACGAATTCTTAGTTTCTTTTCGTTTATTAGTTTCTTTTCATTAGTTTGATTTCTTTAAACACTTTGAAACTTCGTTTTAGTTAATTAAATTTCAGTTCTTAGTATTTATTTCTTTAAACCCTAGTTCATGTTTCATATTTTCTTTCTTCAATTCATTATGTTTATGTTCGTGTTTCTTCTATTACTTTTATGTTTGTTAAAGCCATGTCCGGCTAAAACCCTTGCATGCTTAGGGTAGGATGAACTCGTAGAAGTAGGTTGTGGGTATGTAATTAGAGTAACTTGTGACAATAGGTTTTAATTCTCTTGGTTAATGAATTCTTAAAATTAATCTAGACTTCGCTCTTGAATTTCGTTCGAAAGGTGTTAGAGAGAGGACGACCGTATCACTCTTTAACAACGAGTAGACTTAACAAGAGAGTTTAGGAAAGGTTAATTCATCTACCGGTTTAGCGAAGGAGGACGACCGCATCACCTTAGTTAAATTAGGGTCTCATTAATTAAGCACAATCTATTAACTTGGTAGTAGGTTCGTGAAGTCGAGTGTTAGGGTAAAGTATTAGGGTTTAGAATCTCGAGCTTTCACCTTGCATTCTTAGACTTAGGTTAATTCTTGTGTGTCACAGTTATTTTGATTATGTACGTGCTCCGTTAGTATACGTAGGGATTCCTATCTTAAGCATCACCATCTCATATTTGAAAACACACCTTTTGTTATTTCGTTAATTTGCCTTTTGCATTCGTAGGATAATTTAGTTTAGTTTAATTAATCTTTTCAAAAACCCAAAAACATTACACTCATATTAACTACGACGCGTAGATCTTCAGGGATCTATTCCTATATACACCATCCCTTGGGTTCGATACTACTTGGTCATTATATGTACTTATACTACAGTGAACCCGTCCGCTTGCGGGTGAGCGACTAGTATAAGTTAGTAAAATTGCATCAAGTCAAGCAACTCCGACTGGAATTTCATTTTCCAACATTTTTGGTGATGGGAACCCTATCCCTTCCAAGAACTCACGAGTTAGTTCGTCAAATTCGGGATCCTCCTCCGATTCAGTACTGGTCGAGGAGCCCTCACCGGAATCTCTGTTCGCAGCGACCACCACCTCCCTCCCTGACGGGCGAGCTCCCGTATCTTCTACCGATCGAACAACAGAGTCTACGTGGGAATCCGAGGCCGAAGAGACTTCAAAGGGGGGTCGATTCTCGTATACCATGACAGGGAAGAGGGGATCAAGAGTTTCCTCAGATTTATTGCTTGATTGGGAAGACATGGAAGGAAGAAGGGAGAGGAAAATTAGACGGCGGCGAATCCCCGGAGAAGACGACGGCGCAAGGTCCCACACGGCGGCAGAGGCGCAAATGTGTAAAAGAAAGAGAGGAAAAAGAAGAGGAATAAGAAGATAACTACCTTACTTCAAAATCGGAGGCCAAACACTGGAGAAACAGACGCCGGAGAGCTCGAGATCGCCGGAAATGGAAGAAGTCGCCGGAGCACTGTAGCAAAGAATGAAAAAGTGGGAAAATATTTGTTTCCCCTTCTATTTATACCCCAAGCAAAAAACGGGGTACGAGGTGCAATTTACAACAAAATATGGGCCAAATTGAGAAAAAATTGGGTCTTTTTTTAACATAAAAGAAAGTTAAAGGACTGGCATGCAAATCCCTGAGCGCGTGACCTCGGGATTGCTCGCGCGTGGGCGGCGCGCAATCATACCGCCCCCGTCATCCTCGTACATCCCCCAGATCGTGGGAAGATGAAACGGTGAAGCCAAAGTTGATCGCCTATTTCAATGATGATCGTCCAAATCATCACCAGTATAATATCCTAACTACAGTTGCTCGCCACAAAGTTGCTCGTCTGGGACAACATGTAGTCAGGATAGGGGGCAACTGTTGATAGGCGAACATAAATCAATGATGGGTGAACAAGAATTAAAGCCTTAAACAGGATAAAGAACTAACCTCACATCAAAGATTACAAACAAAATAAATCAAGACGGGGTGAATAAATCAATCCAGAGAGTGTATAAAATGGCGAACAACTGCAAAGACGAACAGCTTATCGGCGAATAGGTTTTAAGGCCCGAGGCCAGGTATGAACATTCTGCCAAGTCATAGATGACGAGCAACATTGTCAAAAGGTGGTACATCTACCAGTCTAAGAGGTGTATGTCGACGAACAAAGAACCAAGATCCCAAAGCCAAATTGTGTAAAACACAAAGGCGAACAGCTTCTGAGCCATAACCTCAAAAGGCGAACAACTTTGATGAAAAAACCATTCTGGATATATTAAGCCGACCTGGACGAACAACAATGAAGTCCGAGATAAGGCCAAAGAAGACTTTTTAACTAAGGTTCAGCTTAGATAAGGTCAAACAAAGGTCAAAGGACACTTGTCAGGCATGCAAGATAGGGAGACCAAGAGTCATAACCACCTCATGCTTGCTAGTCTCTATAAATAGTTGTTCTCCAGCTTAAGAAATACAAGTTCAAATTCACAAATGCTCCAAAAACACACACTTAAACACTTATACGTGCACACATACAAAATTATTCCGATTTCGACTTTCACATTTACAAGTTCATAACCCGAACCCTCGATTTACCATTTACGGTGGTAACCAATCATACGTAATTGATTGATGATCTTTAAACCGAACTTAAACAGTCACTAATTCATCCGATAAAAATTGATCATCAACAGAATATGCTTACTTAATTGGATTTTTTTACGGTCAGAAAGGGTGTTCGCCCTTCCTGACGTCATAGAACCAGGTAAGGATTGACACATCATCTAGTTTCGCCCTAGGAACAAATTAATTAATACTTTTAAAATAAATATATAAAATTATTAATATATCCTTATAATTATTTATTTTATTTGAATAATATATAAAATTAGTCAGATTAATAGAAAGATATAAAAGAATTGATAAAATTATTTCACAGGAGATTTAATAGATTAATTCAAGTTTAATATTATTATTATTATATTAATTTAAGTTTTAAATAAAAATATTTCATTAGAGACTTCGGTCGTCATCTTCCTCTAAAATACGAAGCGGTAACCGTCGCCGGACATGCCACCACCACGGGCGGAGCTTTTAAGGGGCTAGGCTGGGCTACAGCCCAGCCAGCTTCTGAGATTTTGAGTTTTTTGTAAGGTAAAAAATTTAAAAAAAAAATATTTTAGCCCGGCCAAGAATCGAACTTGTATTTATATTAGACTTTCAGCTTTTTCCTAGTTCCGCTCTTGGCCACCAGGCCCACCACACCACTACCATTGTAATAAATTCCATCGAATTTGTATAGTCCAATCTGGAAAAATTTCCAAATTAAAAGCAAACCAGCAAACTCACTGTCGCCTTACTGATTCTTGTCGTCATCTTCAGAGTGGACAATTCCTTCATTTAGGTTCCAAGAACGTTTTTTCCAAATAATTTTCCACTTTAGTGTCCCTTGATTTAGGGGCTCAATCACTGATTCCCGGCAACTCAACCACAATATCATACACCATTCTGTTCGTAAAGGGGGGAAATGAGATGACTTTTCCTATCTTCTACCCCGAATATTCACTGATTCTTATTTCATAGCTTTTGCAACCTAGCTAGTCTTAATCAATTGATCTATGAATCTAGATTATAACTTAATGTAAAGTGGTGGCGCGAAGGAGAGGGAGAGAGGTGAGGAAATGAGATGACTTTTTCTTTTTTAATTTACCAAGTTGCAGGCGAATATGGAGGAAATGTATTGCAGGACTTGCAGGTTATGGGGAAGATGATTATGAGTGGATGAGTGGAAATTTTATAATTAATTTTAAATTAAAAAAAATGATATTTTTGTTATTTTATAACTATTAATTTAATTTATTAATATAACGATGCAGTGCAATTGCAATATGCATAGTGCAAACGCTCTAATGCAAAGTGCAATCATTATAAAAAAAAATTATACGATGGATCGAAGGTATCCATAGGGTTTTCTGACGCCATGAAGGGCGAAACCTCCCTAACTGTAGGAAAGTCCTACTTAATTAGAAAACTTTGTAGCTAAATTGTAGGTAATCCTCACGTCCAAATTTTGTATCTGCATGAAATTCTTTATTTTTTGTAGTGACACAAATTGATGAACAACATTAGCTCTGCATCACTTTTTGTATTTTATTATTTTATTATGTAAGGCTCCACTTGGTAGGGAGTAAAGGTCATATTATGGGGTGTTGTATAATTAATATTCTGCTTGGTAGGGCATACTAAAATAATATCGACCCGTTTCTTATATGTCCGACCCTGTAAAATAGTAAGACGTAATACCTCCAAAGCACTATTCACCTTTACAAAATTAATTCGGTCCGAAAGGTCGTACTATTTTATTATTGGTTTGTCACACGGACCGCCGCCGCCGCCGGAAAGTCGCCGGAATTTCACCGGACCGCCGCCGGAGGCTGCCGGACCTAATTTTTACCTTTTTTTATTACTTCCTACCAAGTAAGTATAAGAATTTTGCATAAATTAGTAGGACTTTTTTTATATGTCCTACAAAACAATTTTATATGACTTTTCCATGTTATATTTGTACCACTTACTAAAATTATTACTCCTTATCAAGTGGAGCCTAAATGTATGATAGGTATATTATTTAAAGTGAAAAAGGGGTAAAATACACATTCTAATAAAAAGAAAAGTTTTCTACCCATCCTCATAGAAAAAAAAAATTATACCCACTAACCATTTTTCTTACAACAACACCCTCAAAAATAAAAATAGGTCTCACTATCGTTCCACCCCACACCTCCTTAGGTTGGTAATGATAATATTTTTTGGTAAGTTTTATTGTAGTTAATGCATAATTATTTATTAAACACATTTTAAAGTAATATAAATATTTATAATAATAGATCAAATAATAGTAAATTAAATAATTAGATATTATAATTTCATTTATAAATAACCATAATCACGAGAATTTACTAATAAATAAATAATAAACAACTAAAAATTACTAATAAATAATTATTAATCCTAATCATAATTTCACTAGTAAATACTAGTAAAAATAAAAAAATCTATAATATTTTTTAATAAATAAATATGCTATTTAATAAAAATTAATTAAATTATAAAATTTCATTAATGCATTAAAAATAATTGAAATTAATTTAAATAATTAATAAGTCAATATAAATTGGCATGAGAGTTGGGGACGACTTGGGGGGAAGGGATGGACCATGTGGGTATAAAATAAATTTCAATAAGGGTATATATGTAGTTTTATATTAAAGTGGGTATGCAACTTTTATTTAAAGGTTGTAGGTAAAAAAAACTTTTTATTGTATAAAAATGGGTATTTTGTTTGGACAATATGCATTTATCATATGTACTATATACATTAAAATTTCAAATATAAAATATATATGTGTGTGTATATAATTAGATACGATGAACCTGGAAATTAATTATTGGAACATTTCAAGACTTTTTTTTATCTGAAAAATACTATGGATTATAACTTTACGAATTGACACAGTATTATGCCTGATTCCCGTGGGGATTATTATTATTTTTTTTATTTTTTTTTTAAAGTGAGGATATCAACAATGTTATCTTTGACAATTTTGGAACTTTGTCCCTCTTATATTTATTGTGGTCGAAATATAAATAGCAAGCAACCAAAAAACAGGTCTTTTCCATATGTGTGGCGTGCCTCCACATATCGGGAATTGGCAAGTCCAAAACTCTGGATATACATATACTTGTGTTAGTCAATTCAGAACTATTTATTCTATACTGTTCATAATTAATTGATATGGTGCCTTCCTTGATCAAGGTTTTCTACATTTTTCTTAATGAAGCTATAGAAAGTAGATATTGATCCAAACTTTGCAGTACTGGGGAGTTTTCTTTATTTTTGTTTTAATTATAAACGTTTATTGATCATATTAACCATGTTTTTCTCGTCAAACTCGTGTATTTTTAAAATGTATGGTTATATATTTTGTTAAAAATATTTCTTTTTAGTAAAAAGTATTATTTGTTATGCCAAAAAGTGATATTTTACATCAATTACAAGGTACAATGGGTGTAAAATACATCCACATTCGATTTTTTTATATATATACATATATATATTTTAAATTACGATTAGATTGAAATTTTTGAATTTGCGATGTCATTCAAGTCGAGATTTACATTTCAATTTGGGCATTTATTTGTATACTCCATATTGTTTTCTCATCACTGCAATAAAATATAGAGTTGCAAAGAAAATTTATAGCTACGAAATATTCAATAAAAAATTCATACTAGAGATTGTTTACTAATTGTCTATAAATTTTTTTTTTTTTTTGGTAAATGTTAGTAGTTATAAATTAGTTCACCAAACCCTCAAGTACTCTAAAAAAATTCCCTAGCCACCTTATAACTCTCTTAATTCGTTTCCAAAGGGAATCGAATTCGGGTCACTCACTCAAGTGAGGAACTCAGTGGGCAGTGGCCAGGTGGAAAAAAAATTCTAATTATATAAGTATCTTTATTTTTTACTTAAAAACAATTTGCCTACAAAAAAATGTGTAGGCAAATTGTTTGTAGGTAAATTGATTGTAGTAATTAATTACTTACAAACCAAGTGGTTTAACCCACCTGGTCATTGGGTTCGAATTAAGAGAGTTATAAGGTGGCTTAGAGATTTTTTGAAGTACTTGGAGGCTTGGTGAACTAACTTCTAATTACTAACAACTAACATTTGCCGATAAAAAAAATCAGTTACTTACCATTTTTATTTTATAGGTAAATTATTTGTAAATTGAGGAATGAAGATTGGAACCAGAATGTCATCTTCTACCGTTCAACGGTTTACTTGGAGATGGCAAGGTTGAATACAAATTGGCAGCATCAACTTGGGTGGGTGAAGATGAGAATGTGGTCGTTGTTTTCAACAAAGAACTCGGCGGATGAAGATAAAGGCGTTGTAAGATGGATAAAAGAGCCTAGAGAGTGTGTATTGTTGTAGGATAAGGAGAAATATTGAATTAGAGAGGGGCTAGGATATTGATATTTGTACGTGTTAAGTATCCCTTGTACTCTATTTCATAATAATATTTTTATTTTACCGTTCAAAAAATAAAGTTGAGAAACAAAGATGCCTACATAATTAGAAATATTTATAAGCAAATTGTAGGTTATTTACACTACAAAAAAATTTGTTGGAAAATTACATAGACAATTTTACTTTCGTAGGGAGTTTTTTATTTTCTTATAGTGCATTAAGAGTAGGTCTCTTGTAAAACTTGTTCATCGTATGAAACCGATACCATTACATGTAATCATTGATATCATTACATGCATTTACTAATAAAATTAAATTTTATATTGTGGTTTTAGTTAATACGTTAAATGGTATCAGCGAATATTTGTAATGGTATAAGTAAGTACATATAATCGTATAAATTTCATATAGTGAAACTTGTTCATATGAGATTTTGTGTTAATATTTCCAAATCATGTGTGGAAACCATTGTTGATTGTTACAACAAGAAAATTGATTTTTAATGCCAATAATTATATCATGTTTTGTCATGTCATTATACTTTTGCTAGTTAAAAGTTTTTAACGAAAGAAACAGTTCTAATTACACTCAATTTTATCATTAAAAATTATTTCCAGTCATTAAAAAAATTTAATTAGAGAAGTTATAATGACATGATTAATCTCACAAAATATCAATTTTTTTTATAGTGTGCGATTATATTTACGTACATAATGAAATGAAATTGTGTAATAAGAAATTTAGTCATTAATCACATAACTAAATGAGTAATTAGTCTTTCAATGCCAATGGTAAAATAAATTTATTTTTCATTTTCATATATCCCACATAAATAAATTTGTTACTATATTTAGGCTATCATTAAATTTTTATTTTCATATTTCTTTCTATTTAATATATGTATTATTAGTAATTATCTTGAAAAATGAATAGTTGTAGGAGTTAAATGGTAAAATAATAAAATTTTAATATTTTAATTATAATAACCTTGATTTCTTAATTTATATGAAATACCTGTAAATCTATTTTAAATTTTTTTTTTTTTTTTTTGGACTAAAGGAATAACTAATACCCATGTTTAAGCATTTATAATAAGTTATAACTGGTGTACTGACATACTGTGTTGCGTATTTGCGTGTCATCTGCTTATTGTTAGCATCAAACGGCCGTGCATGTACCCGCTATCTTCTATACTATAGAGTCAACGAGGAGTTGAAATAATTGCTTAGAGTGTCACTATTTAAGTATTTATTAAAAAAAAAATACAAATTCTAAATTCTAATATGCACTCAAATGCATAGTATACATTTGAATTTTAAGTTCAATTTTAATTTTGATTTTGATTTTTTCAAAATATACACAAATACATTGAATTGTGTATTTTTCTGCAATTGAGATATTATTGATTACTTCTAAATGTACTGCTATCAAAATTTGGGGTAATATTGATTATTTCTTGAGATATTATTAATTTCTACTTAGAAATTTTTTTTTTTTCAAAATTCAAATGCATACCATGACCTCAAATACACACTAAAACTACTCACGAACCAATTATGAATTCAAATCATCATTTGGTTTTAAGAAAATCGACTAAAGAGTCTTTCTTAATTTTTTTCCATATAATACTTTAAATATTGAAATTAAAAAAATGTAAATTTCAAAATTTTGTGGAACGCTTCGAGTCTCAGACACAATATAATGTTAAATAGACTAAACAGTAATGTTACATAAATAACAGTATCACTACAAAAAAGACGGAGATTAGCGACGGCAAGTTTGCGACGGCCAGAATATCCGTCGCAAATACAGTGAATTTGCGACGGATTTATGTAAGTCGTCGCAAAAAATGTCAATTTGCGACGACTATAGAAGTCTGTCGCAAATGATAGTAATTTGCGACGGATACGTCGTCGCAAACACTAGGGCCCACCGACTTCGTGTTGAACCGGCTACATTTGCGACGGAAAGGTCGTCGCAAATTTCAACTTTGAATTTGCGACGGTCCATTCCGTCGCAAAATATACCCGTTTAAAGGTGATCGTTCATGAAGCGACCCGTTACACTGATTTGCGACGGAATTTGCCGTCGCAATTTTTAAATTTGTATTTGCGACGGACCAAAGCCGTCGCAAATCTTACATTTATATCCGCGACCTTTCGGGAAACGGTCCTTTGACCGATTTGCGACGGAATTTCCGTCGCAAATACGAACCGTTTTTACGCGTCTTCTCGGGTAACGGTGCGTTGACTGATTTGCGACGGAAAAGCCGTCGCAAATCAGTAAAAACGACGTCGTTTTATCTTTGACAGGCGAAATTTGCGACGGATATGCGTCCGTCGCAAATTTTTTTACAATTATAAATACTCTCCTCGCGAAGCAGACGGATCCTGCGAGAAAAAAGAAGAAGAGGAGGAAAACGAAAGGAAAAGGAAGGAGAAGTCGGGAAAAGGAAGGCGTCCGTCCCCACCGAGTTCTCGTTTCGACATTTTCTACAAATAAACCGTAAGTTTTCTTCATTTTTACCGTATAAAATTTAATTTTAAAGCATGTTTAGAGAATTGATTTTAGTTGAGAATTGATTTTAGTTGAATTGTTTGAATTATATTAGTAATGAATTGATTTTAGTTGAATTAGTTTATCGAATTTTAATTTAAATCATTTTTAAATTTTTGTTAATTAAGTTTAGAATTGAATTAGTTGAATTGTTTGAATTATATTAGAAATGAATTGATTTTAGTTGAATTAGTTGATCGAATTTAATTAGCTGATTGAATTTTAATTTAATTTTAAAGCATAATTAATTTTTGTTAAGTTTAGAATTGAATTAGTTGAATTGTTTGAATTATATTAGAAATGAATTGATTTTAGTTGAATTAGTTGATCTAATTTAATTAGTAGATCGAATTTTAATTTAATTTTAAAGCATGTTTAATTTTTGTTAAGTTTAGAATTGAATTAGTTGAATTGTTAAATTATTACAGATGAACCCAGGTCAAGATAATTTTCTCACTGTCATCATAGTCGACAACAAGTAAGTATTTTTTAATGAATTATGTATACTTTTAATTATATATATATATTAATATAATTAACTTGATTTTTTAATTTTGTTGTCACAGACTGCTTCCAGCCCATGAGACTAGCTTAATCGTCTCACAAATCATTAGGATGGGACAATTTGAGTATGGTGCCCACTCGTGGAGTCAAGTGTCCGAGCAAAAGAGGATGGAGTACTTTGATGACTTCAAGGTATAAAAAATTTATTTATTATGATTTTAATTTAACTTTTAATTTTTTAATTTATTCGTTAATATTCTATTTTTAATTTATTTGCAGAGGCGGTGCGTTTGGGACCCTGCCAACGATAGTATTATGTACCAATTGTTCTGTGCGAAAGCGCAAGAACGGTACAAAGATATTATCTACGGCCTGAAGAAGCGGTGGGAGCGTGGGGATCGGGTGGAGTTGGGTCGAGCACCAGACGGACGATCGATATGGGATGGTTTGGTGGATCACTGGAACAGTGAACCATCATTCTGATGAAGAACAATTTATTTATGTTTTTTGAACTATTTATTTATGTTTTTTGAACAATTTATTTATGTTTTTTGAACAATTTTTGGTAAAGACATTCCCGGTTACAAGGTTTCCGCCATTATTACAGAGATAATGAGGGATAATTTAGAGTAGAACGCAATGAAGTTCAAACTCGTCTCGTCGCAGCGGAAGCAGTAATACTTGGATGGGTTTTGGGTATATATATGCAAATATTTATAAACAATTAGTTGGTTAAAAATATTTGCATATATATACCCGAAACTCATCCAAGTAGTACTGCTTCCGCTGCGACGAGACGAGTTTGAACTTCATTGCGTTCTCCTCTAGATTATCCCTCAATATCTCTTAATAATGGCGGAAACCTTGTGACCGGGAATGATGCTACAAATAGTATTTCAACAAATATATTACTAATTCAGTGTTAATTAGCATAATTACTTGTAGCAAACATATACATGATCTTAGATGAATTAATTTGGTGAATTTTTAAAAAAAAAATGAGTCAATTTGGATACATATACAATTAATTGCGTACAAATGAACGAATTATAAATTTAAGCGGGAGTCGAAATAAATAATTTTACAGAAATAATAAAAATTAAATGGCCCCAATATTTATAAAAACAAGTTAGAAACGAAAATGAATTAATTTGGTGAATTGTAGAAAAAAAAATGAGTCAATTTGGATACATATACAATTAATTGCGTACAAATTAACGAATTATAAATTTAAGCGGGAGTCGAAATAAATAATTTTACAGAAATAATAAAAATTAAATGGCCCCAATATTTATAAAAACAAGTTAGAAACGAAAATGAATTAATTTGGTGAATTGTAGAAAAAAAAATGAGTCAATTTGGATACATATACAATTAATTGCGTACAAATGATCGAATTATAAATTTAAGTGGGAGTCGAAATAAATAATTTTACAGAAATAATAAAAATTAAATGGCCCCAATATTTATAAAAATAATTTAGAAACGAAAATGAATTAATTTGGTGAATTGTAGAAAAAAAAACGAGTCAATTTGGATACATATACAATTAATTGCGTACAAATGAACGAATTATAAATTTAAGCGGGAGTCGAAATAAATAATTTTACAGAAATAATAAAAATTAAATGGCCCCAATATTTATAAAAACAAGTTAGAAACAAAAATGAATTAATTTGGTGAATTGTAGAAAAAAAAATGAGTCAATTTGGATACATATACAATTAATTGCGTACAAATGAACGAATTATAAATTTAAGCGGGAGTCGAAATAAATAATTTTACAGAAATAATAAAAATTAAATGGCCCCAATATTTATAAAAATAATTTAGAAACGAAAATGAATTAATTTGGTGAATTGTAGAAAAAAAAACGAGTCAATTTGGATACATATACAATTAATTGCGTACAAATGAACGAATTATAAATTTAAGCGGGAGTCGAAATAAATAATTTTACAGAAATAATAAAAATTAAATGGCCCCAATATTTATAAAAACAAGTTAGAAACGAAAATGAATTAATTTGGTGAATTGTAAAAAAAAATGAGTCAATTTGGATACATATACAATTAATTGCGTACAAATGAACGAATTATAAATTTAAGCGGGAGTCGAAATAAATAATTTTACAAAATAAAAAAAATAGTTGGGCAAAATATTTTAATAAACAACTTAGATACGAAAAGAAATTAATTTGGTGAATTATAAAAAAAATGACTTAATTTGAATACATATACAATTAATTGCATAAAAATAAACTAAAGTAGCTTGTGCCCTAGTGGCGCGCGCCCCCTCCTCTTGCACAAGAGGTCCCGTGTTCGATTCCCCTTGGACGCAAAAAATGGATTAATTGTTCAAGGCCTAATAAGACTAATATAGAAGGTGGGCCGCATATAAAAAGAGATGGGCCGGTTGGCCCAGTGGTCCGCGCCCGCCCCGGCCGCCTCGGGTGCCCGGGCTCGAACCACGCGAGCCACTTTTTTTTTGTATAGGCTCGGTAATTTGCGACGGCCAAATTCCGTCGCAAATATTGAATTTTGCGACGGAAAACAACCCGTCGCAAATTATAACATGAAAAAATAAAAAATATATATATATAAACTTTTGCGACGGAATGTGGCCGTCGCAAATGTTGTTGACCCGAACGGGTCTGACCCGAAATATTTGCGACGGAATACTGTCCGTCGCAAATTCTGTGTGACCCGGCCGGGTCTGACCCGCCGATTTTGCGACGGATTTGTCCGTCGTTAATTTGCGACGGAAGGCAAAATCCGTCGCAAAAATTAGCTACGGCTGTTTTAGGGACGGATACGTGTCCGTCGCAGATACCGTCGCAAAACACTGTTTGCGACGGATTTTCCGTCGCTAATTCCGTCGCAAAACAGTGTTTTTTTTGTAGTGTATAATATTACACGTCTTATTTTGCGGAGAAATTGCACTTTTGGTTCCAAAAGAACAAATTTATTTTAAAATAGTCATTTTACAGCATTTTTAGTTTCATAGTTTTTTCGGCACTTTTAGTCCTCGAAAATTACAAATTTGGTCCCAAAAGAATTGGTATATTGTAATTTTGGTCTCAAAGAACTAAATTAATATTGTAGTTTTTGTCCTGAAATTTAACAAATATGAAGCTAAAAGTGCAAAAAAAAAAAAAAATACAACTTTTGCATGTAGGTACCAAAAGTGTTTAGGGCCTATTCTTTTGCGACCAAAAGTGCAAAATTCTCCTTATTTTGTATTATGGCCTAATTATAGAAAAAATAACAATTTTTTTCGCAAAAATTTAATCTAAATTTTCGAATCTTGGTAAATAATTTTTTTTTTTTTTTTTTGCAATTCGAACCAACAAACAGTTTTCGCATGCTCAAAAACAATGTGTCACCTACCTGACAACGGATAATTAACTGTATTAATATGTTTAGATTTTTTGGATGTCAAACATAATAACTAATCGTTATTTTCGACCAGTAAAAAGTATGTTAGTTGGTTCCAATTGCAAAAATAAAGTTGAGGTTTTGTTTACCAAAATTTTAAAAAAAAAAAAAATAGATTAGATTGCAATTTATGAAAAGCTTATGATTTTACTTGCAATCAAACCTTGCATTATGAACTAATATAATATTGTGGGCTGTCGTTGGCGCACCAAATTAATAATAATAACCTCGATTAATCCACTAGTATAATAGAATAAGTAAGGGGTCGAACCCACTATGAACAGTGTAACTTAATTGAATATGTGTATTAAAAGCAGTAAAGGAGGGGGGGTTTGAATTTGTTGTATAACTACTAGAATGCAAGAAAATAAAATAAAAATAATTTGGCCCATGGATAATATCCCAAGAATAATTCTCTCAATTTAATTAAGGATCGTGGTTTTTAAGGCTGGATCGTAGACATTTTAAAAGTCTTGATAGCATGCTTTAATACAATCTTGCTTCCATAAAAGACATGTGCTAAAATTCAACCCGAGACCCTCAATGTTAGACTACGTATTTACTTTTGGTTTGATTCATTTGTACTCACTCGCATCTCTAAATTCAGCCCATCTCAATCTTAATAAAAAATTTGTAAAACGACCTGAAATTAATAAAAAAAAAAAAAAAAAAAGCAAACGGGACCAAATAATACAAGTCGGATAGTTACAAGATAATAGCAAAATAAAATACACAAGATAATTAAAATAAACACATAAATTACAGGTTACATCCGACTTATCAAATACTATACGGCCAAACATGTAATACTATTAAGGTTATGTGTGTTTGACGAGTTGTGAATATATGTGCTCTGTTTTTGTAAGAATAGGCAATCTGCTTTTGTTTCTTTGTATTGGTGTAATGTCGTGAAGACTGAATTATTTCTCATATTCTAGTCCTATATTTGGATTATTAATAAAATTCTGATTAAAAAAAACTATTAAAGTTAACCGGCAAATTTGTATTTTATGTACTATAGAAATATTGCACAATGTAATATTGTATAAAGGTGGAAGCCTAAAAAAAACATGGTATATATTATTTTAAAAAAAGTTATATAATTTTTTATTATTGCATGTAAAACATATTTAATCTTGCCCACCTTTAAAATAGATCCTCATGAAAAGAAAAAACAGTAAGATACATTTTTGCATTTACATGAGATGGTCTCATGGGTTTTACTAAAATACTAGTTATAGACCCGCGACGTTTCGCGGGCTTAAATATTCATTGTTTAAATTTTTTTTTCTTTAAATTGGTTGTATAATTTGTTATAAATATATTTTATTACATAATAATAAACAAAAATATTACATTAATCAATGGACATTTATTTAATAATATTATGATTTAGTAATATAGTTTATTTTATATTACTAATTTAAAAAACAACATATATTGTTTACCACCAAATTACATGGCAAGGTGTGTAGGTAACTGTGATAAAGTAATTGTGAAGTATTTTCTATTATTGGTAAAACATATAATATCACCAATTTTCAATGATATACTTCTTTTGTTAAGTTACATTATTAGTTAAAAAAAAAAATTTAATTGATGTTATTAATTTATGACCAAAATTATTGTAACTGAAAATAAATTCGAATATTTTTTTTATGTATAACTATTAGTTTAGTAATATATAATTTCGTATTTAAAACAGAAAGGAAACCTAAATAAATGTAATATTGTATCACAATTTGTAAATATTCTTTTATTTTGTAAAATTTATTTATTTGTAAAATCTATCACAAGTTTCTAAAAACCTCTCTATAAACCACATTTGTTGTATACTTAGATGGTTTTCCTTCAGAATCAATAGCTAATATCTTCAACCCATCACTTCTCTTAACCCGAGATAATGCCACGTACAATTGCCCATGTGTGAAAACTGGTTTAGAAAGATAGAGTCCTACACTTGAAAGAGACTGCTCTTGACTTTTATTTATGGTCATTGCAAAACAAAATGATATTGGAAAATGTCGCCTCGTAAAATTAACAGGCATAGTTACATCTGAATTACTCAATGTCATTCTCGGAATCAAAACCTTATTTCCAATATTTCTTCCACAAATTATTTCAGCCTCAATTCCGTGATTACCAAGCCTCACCACAACCAACCTAGTGTCATTACACAAACCAGACTTTTGATCAATATTTCTGAGAAGAACTATTGGAACACCTTCTTTAAGTATCAATCGATGAGATGGCATTCCAGAACACCTCAAAGTGTTTAGAAATTCTACCGAAATAAGTTCTCCATCCCCACCGGAGCGTAACTCTGACTTGAAAACACTATCATAACTCAAATACACTCTAGTATCTCCTGGAATCATAGACAAAAAAAATTCATTGATGCAATCAACATCTCTGTGGGTGGGTGCAAGTATTGCTCGCTGTTCAAAGTATCTATGTGTTTGCAAATTATGGTCAACAGATGGATAGATACTTTTAATCAGTGCCATTAAAGGATCAGGTTCATCATAAATTAAATTTTCCACTGGAATTTCAATTTTAGCAAATCCATCATTGCTATCATCAACCTTTCCGTCACCAATTTTTAGAATCCAATCAGAGAATTCAACAATATGGCTATCTGTATCTGTATTATTACTTCCACCATTCAAGCGCATATTCCGAGTAAGAGTGAGTACCTTACTTAAAAGAATAATATGAAGAAGTTAGGAATTAATATTAATTAAATTATAACTTGTAATTAACAAATATAATACATAATTACTATTGTACACTTTACCTTGCAATGCTCCCATAAAAATGATGAATTAATTGTTGAATGAATGACATCTTCTCTACTTCCTTTCGGTATAACTGGAAGTATTTGTCTGAATCCCCACAAAAAACAACAGTTTTCCCACCAAAAGGAGAATCGTTATCTAAACCATCTGGATTTCTTACAATATCGCGCAAAGTACGATCTAATGCCTCAATACAAAATCTATTAATCATAGGTGCTTCATCCCATATAATTAATTTTGTTTTAATCAACAGTTCAGCTAACTCAGTTCCCGAAAGTATATTACAGGTAGATGACTCATCAATATTTATTGGAATAGCAAACCTGGAATGAGTTGTACGACCACCTGGGAGAAGGAGTGATGCAATGCCACTGGACGAGACATTCAAAATAATATGTCCCTCTGATCTTATAGCTGCAGATAGGGTTTTTCAAATAAATATGTTTCCAATACCGCCATACCCATACAAAAAATAAATACCACGAATGTTGTTCAAAACAGAATCAAGTATTTCTTTAAACACAATATTTTGCTCTCATGTAAGCATTCTAGCCAACCTTTCATATTCATCTTTCAACAATTCTCGATCATAATTCATCTCTTCACGTATCAACTTATTACCAGAGGTTGATATTATATCCTAATTCGGCAGAGGGATCGTAGGATATCTAGACAGAGTACTGCCATTTAATTGCAATAACTTCTCAATTTCAAGAAAAGCATAATTCTTCAACTCTTCCCTGGTCAGTGTTAAATCTGCCAATTAAAAAAATTAAAAAATTTAGAATTTTTTAAATTACATATAAATGAAAGTAAAAGAGATAAGTAATTGTACCAGGTAAATTCAACATTCTTCGTTGTTGTGTTTGTATATCGTCTGACAAACAATCAAATGTTCTATCAAAAAAAGTTTCAGGGCAACTCATAGATGACGACAACAATAGAATTGAAAAGAGATTTCTGACATAATGTGTTGATGCCCAAAAGCTTGACTCTATTATTCCATCAATGTATTCTCTATCGTCATCTAATAACCCTAGGGAATAGCAAACATCCTTGAAAGTGTTATGTACAACACTATCAATTGTTCGTATTTCTTCGTAGGACTCAGAACCCGTACTATGAGGAAGTAGCATTCCGAGGTAAAATTGTTCGCCAGCACATGGAAGAACATTATATAATCTTCCCAAAGAAAACCTAGTATTGCGTCTTCTCTCCCATGTGTATTTTTTATTATCCCAGACATACTTAGAAGGGAACTCCATGTAAGTTAGAGTCTTTGCATCACGATCTACTCTGTTGCGCTCCATCCACGCTAAACTTTGACCTGTATGCATTTGGCCTTTGAAGTACATCATCAATATATTCCTCATCATCAAAGATAACATTTTGCTCATTTGGGAGATGGTAATTTAGCCTTACAACTGGTGAAAATCTATGGTGTATATTAAACTGAAGAGTCCTCCACACCGCTTCACAAGGAGATATGTATCTGCATGTGATGAAATTCTCAATCTCATCCTTTTCATATGTGGAACGTTTTTCACCACTCACGGAAACAATAACTCTATCTGATCCCTTATTAATATATTTGAACAGATACTTGCTAGACTTATGTCTATTGCACCACTCAACATTGATACGACCCTCATATCTCTTCAACAATATGGGACTGTATGGTACATCAAAACTATTGTCTAGCTCAACTTGACTTTTAGTTACTGTTCTTCCATTGTTCCGCCTTCTATAAAGTGGATAACCATCCTAATCAACAGAAGTATTATTAATATAATTCTTGGGAAATTTCTTTGAACAATACTTCCCAACCATGCATGGTGACTTTAGTTTAGCAAATCTACATGGATCGTGCATCATATATTCTGTAACCAAGTTATGCAATAGAAGGTCCTCATCTTTATCAGGTATCTCAGCAGATATTAGTCGATCGACATCATCTGGATTTGGAATCTTACTATCACGATTCAAGAAAAGAAGAATGTGGGCATGTGGCAAACCTCTCTTCTGAAACTCTACAGTGTTGACAACTGTACGAAATAACATTTTATAAATATGTAGTTAGTATCAATATTTTTTACAATTTAAAATTTGTGGATATTCACAAATAAATTTAAAAAAATATAAGTAAATATGGATTCACATTCCTACATAGATATTTTAAATTAGATGAACTATATTTGAATTAGAATATAGTATGGAAATACTTACTTGCATCTATCTGCCCAAATATCTAGAGATCCTTGAAATCAGTTACAATCTTATCAAGTTTCATTTTAAAAATACGGCACAAAATATCCGGTCTATCAGATGCGTCGAGATCTCTTGTAGATAAAAAATCTTGATATTTCTGGCTATTTGGGGTTACACGTAATAGTGATGAATAAGTCTGGATATGAATAATACTTACAGATTGTCATAGCATCCTGGAAATTTTGTATCATATATTTTAGACCACCCGTAAATGAAGACGACATTATTCTCTTTCCAGAGATGGATGGATTTGTATGGTCTGTCTGAATTGCAGATGAAATGTCACATACTCTACCAGACCTCAACTTCACCTGATTAAACTTTATGTAGGACAATCTCCCTGCCTCTATCATAGTATACGAATCTACTAAAAACTGTTGAAATAGTCTCCTGGACATAAACAAAGTATTTGATTCGTTAAACCTCTCGTGAATTCTGAATGCAAAGAACTCACGCATTGTCAATCTAATCCTCTTTCTACTTGTAGATTCTGAGTCATTATGGCTATCATCGATTCTATAACCATCTTCGCGATAAGGAAATAACAAAGGATATTGTAGAGGTAGATACGATGGATGGAGTTCACTTATTCTCAGTAATTTTCCGTCGCATGTCTTTAACAGAACATCTCTTTCTCGACTATTACCTCTATATCACCTGGAATAAGAGCTGCAACCTCAGATGTTGTTGGAAGATTATGTGTCCTTCCATCTGCACTTTGCAACTGAATCAAGTTCAACCTCAACGAAGGATCACGTCCAGTCATTATTCCCTCCCTTGCATTTTGAAATTGGATAGCAAATGGATTAAACTAATCAATCATTCTCCGCAACTCACCAACAATAACATTATCCAACCTCGTTGCTCTTTCTCTATCCCGAGCACTATTTTGACATACATATATAAAAGGTAAAATACATTATTAGTAAATAAAAATAAATCTTGAAATATTATTATATATATTTATGTTAAATGAATTTTTTAAAAGGAATTAAGTATTGTTGAATAATATTGACCTGAGAGCCTTTATTCTGTTGGTAATCTCATTTTCTGTGTCATAGATGTACAACTGAGAGAACTTTGGTGGTTGTCCAGGAACAGGAAATAAACTACCAATTTGATGATAATTGTCACCATGCATTTTGAAAACATAAGGTCCTCTACCCCTGTTTACTGAAGAATATACTTTTCCACCCATCGACGTAAAACTGAACATCATATTGTATGCCCTTATATTTTCAATAAATTGTTTGCTCTTAGTATCCTTTAAAGATAAAAGATTAATCAATGTATCTGGAGATGATCTTAACAAAGGCAGTCGGACCTTTCCATTACCACAACACGAAGGAAATTTTGGTGGATTTTCCCTCCTTATCTTTGAAGTTCTTTCTTCATACCACATGTAAGCATTTCAATGCATGCAAACATAAGTAGCATCACCAAAATCTACATATCCTAGAAATTGAAAGATGAATAAAATTTAATTAATTAAAATATTATTTTCAAATATATGTTAATATAAAAAATTTCACGCTAATGTTTAATACCTTCATTTTGTAGGGATTTTTTATTTGTATTTGTAATCGCTGAAACAGTAACTCCTCCACTTGTACCTAAATAATAAGAATATTAAACTTATGAATAACAAAGAAAAATCAGTCCAAAATAATTAAATTAATAATATTTTATATATTAAAAACCTTCTCCAGAATTTAATTTACTGCATTCACCAGTTGATTGAAACTTTCTTTTAGAACTGTGTATTATAGATAAATGATTACAAATGGTAGGTCTTGTCTGATTGATTAGGCGTGAAATTGTCATGATTCGTAGCTAGAAATACCCAAGTTTCGGTCGATTTTATTGAGTTTTTAGAGTCAAATGAGTACTATTTCTTTACATTGATAGATTTGTCTCTTTGATGCTCATAGGTGAATTAAGGGCGAAAAACGGAGTTCGTAGGACTTTGAATCAGCTCAAACGGATGCCCGGATGAGAAGATATTGAAGAAATATGAACGGTATTAGTGCGTGAGAAGAGAAGTGTTAGTTGAAAGGAGAGAAGGGCCGCTCGAGCGACACCACTCGAGCGCCTCCGCTCGACCAGTGTACCTCGAGCGCCTCCGCTCGAGCTCAACAGCTCGAGCGCCTCTGACTTACAGAGCATTTCCTTCGCTCGAGCTCAACACCTCGAGCACCTTCGCTCGACCGCCTGCCCCATTCGACCAAACAAGCTCGAGCCCGTCCGCTCGAGCGGGACAGCTCGAGCGCCTTCAAGGCTTAAGTTTCCGAGTTCGTTTTTCCGGCCCACGAGTTCCCGATTCGGCCCAAAGCTTATATATACTCGTCCCGAGCTCGTTTTTAGAGACCACCACACCACCACTTGATAGATTTTGACTTTTAGAGTTCGTTTTTGGAGAGGAAGGAGAGGAGCAAGCTTTAATTTTACATTTTGAGGTTTTCTTTACGAATTCACATCACGGTTTTACTTTTTAGTTTCGTTTCTTCAGATCTTTGTTATTAAACACTTTAGACTTCGTTTTATTAATCTAATTTCAGTTCCTAGAATTATTTTCTTTCAAAACCCTAGTTCATGCTTCTTAGTTTTTCACTTCAATTCATCATGTTTATGTTCGTTACTTCGTCAATTGCTTTTGTTATCGTTATAACCATGTCCTGCTAAAACCCTTGCATGCTTGGGGTAGGATGAACTCGTAGAAGTAGGATGTGGGTACATAATTAGGGTAATTCGTGATGTTAGGTTTTAATTCTCTTAATTAATGAATTCTTAAAATCAATCTTAACTTTACCTTTGAATTTCGTACGAAAGTGTTAGGGAGAGGACGACCGTATCACTCTTTAACAACTAGTAGTCTTAACGAGAAGGTTTAGAAAGGGTTAATTCATCTACCAGTTTAGCGAAGGAGGACGACCGCATCACCTTAGTTAAATTAGGGTCTCATTAATTAAGCACAGTCTATTAACTTGTTAGTGGATTAGTGAAGTCGAGTGTTAGGATAAAGTATTAGGGTTAAAATCTTGAGCTTTCATCTTGCATTCTTTTACTTAGGTTATTTCTCGCGCGTCACGGTTATTTTGATTATGTACCTGCTCCGTTAGTATACGTAGGGATTCCTATCCTAAGCATCACCATCTCATATTTGAAAACACAATTTTACGTTCTTAGTTTAATTTTCCTTCTGCATACAAACCTTAAATTCTTAGTTTAATTTTCCTTTTGCATTCGTAGGATAGTTTAGTTTAGATTTTATTCTTTTCAAAAACCAAAAACATTTCACTCATATTAACTACAACGCGTAGATCTTCAGGGATCTATTTGCATACACACTTTCCCTTGGGTTCGATAATACTTGGTCCCTATACTTGCCCATACTACAGTGAACCCGTACTCTTGCGGGGAAGCTACTAGTAGAAGCTGGTATTTTCAGTTCAAGTCAATGGCATCATTGCCGGGGATGGCGTTGTGTGTCTTTTGAATAGGACTTGTCGATAGCTTAGTAGTTAGTAGTGAGTGCTTTATTTTCTGTTTTATTTTTATTTTTATTCATTTGGCAGTTGCATTTTGATCCTTCTGCTAGTGTGTCAGGTATATGAAAACACGCTCACAAGGCAATACGAGCGAAGAGAGAATACCGTTGGATCCTGAAACAATAGCAAGAAGAAACCGAGCTTTCTTGAGGAGAATGAACGCTGCCGGAGGGAAAGAACCAATTGATATTACTAATGAGTTGGATGATGTCGAGAATGAGTTTAATCAGACCTTGAACCGGGCTGACGGCACTGATGGCAATACCAGTAAGAATCAAGATCCGTCAAGGGAAAGCCAGAGCCAAAACCCGGATACACAGAATCAAAATAGTCCAGCTCATAACATTGTCCAAAATCCTCAGAACAACCCTGCTTACCCATATCCTAACTTACCACAAAACAACTTACCTTATCCACCTTACTCATACCCACCTTATCCGTATCCACCATACTCGTATCCTCCACCTTCTGTTTACAACCAATCACCAGTCTATCAACCACCACCAGTCCAATTAGTACCCGTACCACCTGTTAATCCTCAACACGTGCCTCAGAACACAGATCAAAATATGGCTATTTGAGGGAGGTTTACGGCGCAACCACAACGGTACTATGATGGAGTGGTATTGCCTCCTGTTGAGGCAAATAACTTCTCGATTTCCCCGGGAATTCTTAAGCTGCTTACCGAGAATCAGTTCAAGGGGGTGATCGGGAAGGTGAATCCTCATACTCATCTGAGGAGTTTTCTAATGATAGCCTCCACTTTCAATTACAATGGCATGTCTGAAGATGCCAAGAGGTTTAGGTTGTTCCCATTCTCATTGACGGGAATAGCTAAAGAGTGGTACGATAATACGCTTCCACGGGGAGGTATTACCACTTGGGCCGAGCTCGAGCGTTTGTTCCTCGAGCGATTCTACCCTCCATCCAGAACGATCAAAGTAAGGATTGAGATATCTTTCTTCCGCCAGAAGCAAGGAGAGGACCTACGTCAAACGTGGGAGAGATACTCAAACATGTTGATAGAGTGCCCGCAGCACGAGTACAATGAGGGATATGTCATGGCATTTTTCTATAGTGGTGCCAACAAGACTGGGCAAGACCATCTAGACGTCTGTGCTAGTGGATCATTCCTGAATCAAGGAATAGTGAGGTGTAGAGAGATTGTGGACAATATTATCACGAATGCCGGGGCTTGGAATGTGGATGCAGATTTCCAGAGAGTTCATCAGGTCGAGGAAGGTGAAGGAACGAGAAGGCTGTTGATGGCCATGATGGAAAAGATTAACAACCTTGAGTTGGGGAAGAATATGGTTGGAGGGAATGCAGCAGAGAATGAGCAAGAGGACAAGCCCACAATTCAGCAAGAAGCAGTAAATTATATGGAAGGTCCTTCTTACAATCAGAATGGGTATCCACAAGGTGGAAATTTTCAAGGAAGGTCTTCTTATGGCCAACCATTTGTACCTTCAGGTCCACAGCCGCCACAAAATCAATGGAGGAACACACAAGGGTACCAAGGAGGTCAACAGCCTCCTCAGAACAAATGGAGAAAGAACGAGAATTTTTCTTATGCTAACCCGAAGGCGGGTATTACAGTTCCTCCAGGCGTGGATCCAGGTTCGAAACCTCCGGGTGGAGAAGGCGGTGCCTCAACTGAGGAGATATTGAGAGCTATCCTTCAGAAGGTGGAGGAAGGAAGCAAGCATTTATCATCTTTAGAGTACGATGTGAAAGATCTGCATAAGAAAGTTGATCAGCGTGATCAAGACCTCCAGAAGAGAGATGTGGAGCTGAATCGAATTCAACAGGAGAACAACCGAAGGTTCACTTCTATAGAGTTCCAGATGAGCCAGATTGCAAAGTCATTGAATAGAGAGCCTGGTAAATACCCTTCAATGCCTGAGGGTAATCCTAAAGAGCATTGTAAGGCTATCCAGCTTAGAAGTGGGACCAATTATGATGGTCTTGAGATGCCTGCTGATTCTGAGACGCCCAAATGAGAGGTTTAGATAGAAGGAAAAGAGCCTGAGGCAGATAGAGATGAGATTGAGGAGATAGGAGTTGAGAAGAAGGTTGAGGGTGAAGGCACTCAGAAGAGAAAAGATATGGATGAGAGCAAAGAGCTTCAAGAGGAAGGCATTGAGAAGAGTGAGGGAGTTCCTAAGTGGAATAAGGCAAAGGAAGCAAGGGAGAAAGTGAAAGAGACCGAGAGAGATGAATGGGGGGGGTACCCAAATCTATGATACCCGTCCCATATCCACAACGCTTCATGAAAAAGAAGCTTGATGAGAAATTCGCTAAATTCCTTGATGTGTTTAAACAATTGCATATTAACATTCCTTTTTATGATGCTTTGGAACAGATGCCCAACTATGCAAAGTTTCTGAAGGACTTGATCGCGAAAAGACGGCGAGTGGATGAGCTGAAGTTGGTGCAGTTGAACCATGAGGTGAGTGCATTAGTGCACAAGGCGCTTCCTCCAAAGCTGAAGGATCCCGGGAGCTTTACCATCATATGTGACATTGGGAACGGGATCAAGAAAGGAGCGCTATGTGATTTAGGGGCGAGCATAAATCTTATGCCGTTGTCGCTTTTCAAGAAGTTGGAATGTGGTGAACTTCAGTCGACAATGATGACGCTTCAACTAGTCGACCGGTCTATTACTCGACCTCAAGGTGTGGTTGAAGACGTCCTCGTGAAAGTTGGAGATCATATTTTTCCAGCCGATTTTGTGGTCCTAGAGATGGAGGAAGATGAGCACGTGCCTTTGATCTTGGGAAGACCCTTCTTAGCTACGGCCGGGATGGTGCTAGATATGGCAAATGGGAAGATCACGTTGAAAGTTGACGATCAAGAGATAAAGATTTCCCTATATGAAGCCATGAAGCACCCGAAGGAGGATGGTAGCTGTTATTTCATGGATGCCATTGATCCTCGTGTTGAAGACACACCTCCTATTTCTAATCTTTCTCATATTCATGATTTCGTTAGTTCTTCACTTGATAATTTTACCCATGAGCATTATGATCTTGATTATGTTGATAGGGATAAATGGAAGAAGTTGAAGGATGAAAAAGTGAAAAGTGAGGACGTGGTCCGTTTGAAGGGGAAAGGAGGAGTTAAGAAGAAAAAGTCCAAGCGCAAGAAATTGCTTAGTAAGACTCCTCCAGATAAAGGTAAGAAGAAGTTGAGACCTATACTACTTGAGGTGGAGAATGAAGCAAAGGAGCTCATGATGGATGGGAATGAAGGAAAGGAAGTCAACCACCACTCTTATGAGAGTAAGGGAGGTAAATTTGAGTATCATGTCCCATAAGCTCTTTTGAGCTCGGTACGGCATGAGGACCTTAAAAATAGCGCTGAATGGGAGGCAACCCATTTTTATTTGCTTTTGAGTGTTTTTAGTTAATTGAGTTTTATGTTATTAGGGTGTTGTTGAATCGTAAGTTTTAACCTCGTACTTGAGAGTTTTATTTTGTAGGCTTGTCTTGAGAGAATAGAGGAATCATGGAGTACTCAAAAGGGAGGAACTCAAGCAAGGGAGTGTGCAACGTTGTTGAGAGAAACTAAATTATTTGGTTGAGGTAACCCACAACCCCAAACTTAGACCTCTTCGCAAGGTCGAAGTTTGGGGGTGGAGTTTTTTATGTTTCTTGTTACATTGCACCGGAGCACCCCTTATCTTTGAGTGTGTTTGGTTATTTGGTGCCTTAAGATGCTCCTTGGGGTGATTTTGATCTAATTCGCTGTTGCTTATTTCATGCCTATCAATCAACTTATGCTTACTTATTGCTATCTTTGAGTATGATTTGATGAGAAGGGTGAATTGTGAGGTTGAGTTAGGAATTCTTTTGTGTGAGTGGTTGAGCTAGAGTTGACTTGAGAAAGAACTCGTATGCTTGTGAATTTTTCTTTTTGAGTACTTGTGTGATGAGAGTGAGAATGCACTAGGACCAGCATGGATGTGAAAGCTGTGAGATTTTGATGCATAAATTAATCTCTTCGTTTGTGAGTGGATCGTCACCTTAGAGGATACTAGAACTTGTGTGTGTTCTCTCTTCTTGACTGTGTCTAGTTTGATATGCCGAAGGTGATCTTAGGCCATCTTTGTTTTGATTGAGTCACTTAGCCTAAATTTTCCTTACCATTGACATTTGTCCCTTGTTAGCCCCTTTGAGCCTAAAGCTTATTTCATTTGCTAGCACATGTGAACACTATTCCAGTTCCTAAGCCTTTTTGTCCCAATTTGAGTGGAGAATAGGAAAAGTGTGAATGTGAAGGGATTAAATTGAGTTGAAAAAGGGAAATGTTATTTGTTGAGTGAGTATGAGAACAAAGTGTGATGAAGTTTTGAGTTGTGGGAAAAAAAATTGAGAATGAGCAAAAGAAAAAAATGAGCTCATGTGTTTGTGAAAAAAAAAAGTGAAGTGATTGAGAAAAGTGAAGAGAGTGAGAAAAAAAAATTGAAGTGTTGAGAGTGTTGGAATTGAAAGTGTGTAGAGTGAAATTGTTTGAAGTATTCTGTTCCTAATCTCGAAGTACCGAAGTTTGATTTTCTATTCTCCATTCACTTGAGTCACTTACCCAAATTGATATCCCACCTGTCCAAAGAGCCTACATTACAACCTTGAGAAAAGTCTTTTTTGATTCGGCATTGATTTCTAGAGTATGGTCGGAGTTTAGAGTGCTTACAAGCCTATGGCTGCCGATATGTGTTATTGATTGTTTGAGTGAGTCCCTTTATAATTGATATACACTTGTGAGGGAGTGAAACACATCGTTGAGTGCACATCCATATTTGATCTTGGTGTTTCTTGTTATTGTTGCATGAGTAGGATGAGGGAAGATGAGTGAGTATACTTGTAATAGATCTTTGAAGCTCGAGTTCATTTGCTTGCACGATTTGATTCTTTGACTCATTCCTAATAATTTCACTTGACTTATTATTTCATTGCTTGAGGACAAGCAATATGGTAAGTTTGGGGGGGTTGATTAGGCGTGAAATTGTCATGATTCGTAGCTAGAAATGCCCAAGTTTCGGTCGATTTTATTGAGTTTTTAGAGTCAAATGAGTACTATTTATTTACATTGATGAATTTGTCTCTTTGATGCTCATAGGTGAATTAAAGGCGAAAAATGGAGTTCGTAGGACTTTGAATCAGCTCAAACGGATGCCCGGATGAGAAGATATTGAAGAAATACGAACGATATTAGTGCGTGAGAAGAAAAGTGTTAGTTGAAAGGAGAGAATGGCCGCTCGAGCGACACCGCTCGAGCGCCTCCGCTCGACCACCTATTCCACTCGACCAGTGCACCTCGAGCGCCTCCGCTCGAGCTCAACAGCTCGAGCGCCTCTGACTTACAGAGCATTTTCTTCACTCGAGCTCAACACCTCGAGCACCTTCGCTCGACCGCCTGCCCCATTCGACCAAACAAGCTCGAGCGCGTCCGCTCGAGCGGGACAGCTCGAGCGCCTTCAAGGCTTAAGTTTCCGAGTTCGTTTTTCCGGCCCACGAGTTCCCGATTCGGCCCAAAGCTTATATATACTCGTCCCGAGCTCGTTTTTAGAGACCACCACACCACCACTTGATAAATTTTGACTTTTAGAGTTCGTTTTTGGAGAGGAATGAGAGGAGCAAGCTTTAATTTTACGTTTCGAGGTTTTCTTTACGAATTCACATCACGGTTTTACTTTTTAGTTTCGTTTCTTCAGATCTTTGTTATTAAACACTTTAGACTTCGTTTTATTAATCTAATTTCAGTTCCTAGAATTATTTTCTTTCAAAACCCTAGTTCATGCTTCTTAGTTTTTCACTTCAATTAATCAGGTTTATGTTCGTTACTTCGTCAATTGCTTTTGTTATCGTTATAACCATGTCCTGCTAAAACACCTGCATGCTTGGGGTAGGATGAACTCGTAGAAGTAGGATGTGGGTACATAATTAGGGTAATTCGTGACGTTAGGTTTTAATTCTCTTAATTAATGAATTCTTAATGTTGGGATATGTTTTAGTTTTGATGATTTTCCAAAACAACATGTAATAGGTTTGAAAGCAGTCAGGATAGTATCTTTTATTTCAGGTCAGGCTAGATTAGCTTTCAGTAGAATAGGCTGTTCAGTTGAGGGGGAACTCAGCAACACAGCCTGAAGATATCAAGATGACACCCAGAAGAACTGACTGAAGTCATGCTTGCAACCTGAACCAGAAGAGAAGCCTGAAGGATGTCCCACTGAGTGTAAACCGGGCTGATCTAAGCTAAGTCAGGTGGACCACTCAGTGAAGAGCATGATCAGGAGGATCAGTGCTGCACCAAGTAGGCCCTGAAGGTGTCAGGCTACTGTGGTCAGGGAAGTTTGTCATTCAGCCTTATGACAAACTTTTTGGAATGATCTTCAAACAGTCTCTGAAGGACAACTACACCGAAGATGTTCAGTCCACTGAAGATCATCAGTCAGTGAAGGAGGAAGCTACCTAAAGTCAGTGGGTCTTAGTCAAACCCACTGAGTCAAAGATCTGGAATCCAGGCCACGTGGACCAATCAGCACGAGGCAGCAACTCTGACACTGACAAAGGCCGAATTCCAAGAAAAGTGGTTGAAACCATTAATTGTATGGATTCAAATGTAATTTCCTCCAACGGTTACATTTGAATCCACACTATAAATACAAGCTCATAGCTTTGTTGTAATGTGTGTGAAAGAAGAAAATAAACACATACAAGCTGTGAGGGTGTGTTAGTTGTTAGGGAGTCATAAGGAAGTGTTACACACCCACGACACTTACCTTTAGGGTTATCACTTACATTCATTGAGTGTCAAGCTTGCAACTCTTAGCTTAGAGAGGTTTTCCTAATCTTAGCTTTAAGGCTAACACATTGTAAAGGAAAACCTCACCTAGTTGGAGAAAACCAAACCAAACTAAACCCTTTCAGAAGATTGTTAGGTTTGTAGTGAGTTGAGGAGAGGCAGCTCAGGGAGTGGCGTGAGTCCAGTTGTAAGTACACCTTGGCACGTTAAAAAAAAGAATCCAAGTTAGTGGATTTCCTGTTAAATCAGGCCGTGGACGTAGGAGCTTGAGCCTCTGAACCACGTTAAACTGAGCGTTGTTTATTGTCTAAGCACTTGCTAATTATTTGTAGTGTATGCTCTCTGAGTGTACTTGGAAAGTTTGAAAAGAAGGTTAGCTAAGTATTTTAGTCAGGGAGAATCAATCTCACTGACAAGCTTAGGCTAGCACTCGAGAGTTCAGTCTCTCGAGTCACTGCCTTGTTAAGAGCCTGAGCTCACAAGTCAGTTTGGACTGACTTGAGTGCTCTGACTCTTAGCAACGTAGTGACTTGAGTATTCCGTCACTGAACTCGGTCAGGGTGCAAGCTATGCTTTTTAACGCACTCGAGAGTTCAGCATCTCAAGCCACTGTCCTTGCTCAGAGCATTAGACTCCAAGCCTTCTCACTGACTTGGTAACTCAGCCTCTGAGCAGAGCAGTGACTTGAGTATTACTCACTCTTGCTGAACTCCCTGAGGAAAAGTTTTAAAAAAAAAAATTGCTCCTGAATTCCCATTTTGCCCTTCGAAAATGGGACCATCAATTGGTATCAAAGCGGGTTGTTCACATGACCACTGATCCAGTTTTGTTAAGAAAATTGGTCTACCGAACATATCTTAAACGTGTTAAACTATGGGAATTCCTGCATATTTCAAACTATTACTTATGTTCTGACATTATTCTTGTAATAGAAAATCATTTGGTTAGAAGTTTTGGAATCATCAAAAAGGGGGAAATTGTTGGGATATGTTTTAGTTTTGATGATTTTCCAAAACAACATGTAATAGGTTTGAAAGCAGTCAGGATAGTATCTTTTATTTCAGGTCAGGCTAGATTAGCTTTCAGTAGAATAGGTTGTTCAGTTGAGGGGGAACTCAGCAACACAGCCTGAAGATATCAAGATGACACCCAGAAGAACTGACTGAAGTCATGCTTGCAACCTGAACCAGAAGAGAAGCCTGAAGGATGTCCCACTGAGTGTAAACCGGGCTGATCTAAGCTAAGTCAGGTGGACCACTCAGTGAAGAGCATGATCAGGAGGATCAGTGCTGCACCAAGTAGGCCCTGAAGGTGTCAGGCTACTGTGGTCAGGGAAGTTTGTCATTCAGCCTTATGACAAACTTCTTGGAATGATCTTCAAACAGTCTCTGAAGGACAACTACACTGAAGGTGTTCAGTCCACTGAAGATCATCAGTCAGTGAAGGAGGAAGCTACCTAAAGTCAGTGGGTCTTAGTCAAACCCACTGAGTCAAAGATCCGTGAATCCAGGCCACGTGGACCAATCAGCACGAGGCAGCAACTCTGACACTGACAAAGGCCGAATTCCAAGAAAAGTGGTTGAAACCATTAATTGTATGGATTCAAATGTAATTTTCTCCAACGGTTACATTTGAATCCACACTATAAATACAAGCTCATAGCTTCGTTGTAATGTGTGTGAAAGAAGAAAATAAACACCTACAAGCTGTGAGGGTGTGTTAGTTGTTAGGGAGTCATAAGGAAGTGTTACACACCCACGACACTGGCCTTTAGGGTTATCACTTACATTCATTGAGTGTCAAGCTTGTAACTCTTAGCTTAGAGAGGTTTTCCTAATCTTAGCTTTAAGGCTAACACATTGTAAAGGAAAACCTCACCTAGTTGGAGAAAACCAAACCAAACTAAACCCTTTCAGAAGATTGTTAGGTTTGTAATGAGTTGAGGAGAGGCAGCCCAGGGAGTGGCGTGAGTCCAGTTGTAAGTGCACCTTGGCACGTTAAAAACAAGAATCCAAGTTAGTGGATTTCCTGTTAAATCAGGCCGTGGACGTAGGAGCTTGAGCCTCTGAACCACGTTAAACTGAGCGTTGTTTATTTTCTAAGCACTTGCTAATTATTTGTAGTGTATGCTCTCTGAGTGTACTTGGAAAGTTTGAAAAGAAGGGTAGCTAAGTATTTTAGTCAGGGAGAATCAATCTCACTGACAAGCTTAGGCTAGCACTCGAGAGTTCAGTCTCTCGAGTCACTGCCTTGTTAAGAGCCTGAGCTCACAAGTCAGTTTGGACTGACTTGGGTGCTCTGACTCTTAGCAACGCAGTGACTTGAGTATTCCGTCACTGAACTTAGTCAGGGTGAAAGCTATGCTTTTTAACGCACTCGAGAGTTCAGCATCTCAAGCCACTGTCCTTGCTCAGAGCATGAGACTCCAAGCCTTCTCACTGACTTGGTAACTCAGCCTCTGAGCAGAGCAGTGACTTGAGTATTACTCACTCTTGCTGAACTCCCTGAGGAAAAGTTAAAAAAAAAAATCTCCTGAATTCCCATTTTGCCCTTCGAAAACGGGACCATCACTTAAAATCAATCTTAACTTTACCTTTGAATTTCGTACGAAAGTGTTAGGGAGAGGACGACCGTATCACTCTTTAACAACTAGTAGTCTTAACGAGAAGGTTTAGAAAGGGTTAATTCATCTACCAGTTTAGCGAAGGAGGACGACCGCATCACCTTAGTTAAATTAGGGTCTCATTAATTAAGCACATTCTATTAACTTGTTACTGGATTAGTGAAGTCGAGTGTTAGGATAAAGTATTAGGGTTAAAATCTTGAGCTTTCATCTTGCATTCTTTTACTTAGGTTATTTCTCGCACGTCACGATTATTTTGATTATGTACCTGCTCCGTTAGTATACGTAGGGATTCCTATCCTAAGCATCACCATCTCATATTTGAAAACACAATTTTACGTTCTTAGTTTAATTTTCCTTCTGCATATAAACCTTAAATTCTTAGTTTAATTTTCCTTTTGCATTCGTAGGATAGTTTAGTTTAGATTTTATTCTTTTCAAAAACCAAAAACATTTCACTCATATTAACTAAGACGCGTAGATCTTCAGGGATCTATTTGCATACACACTTTCCCTTGGGTTCGATAATACTTGGTCCCTATACTTGCCCATACTACAGTGAACTCGTACTCTTGCGGGGAAGCTACTAGTAGAAGCTGGTATTTTCGGTTTAAGTCACTGGTCCATTGGCGACTTTCCCTTATCTGTCAATGTTTAAATAAATTAATTAAAGCATACACATAATTAAATATGATATAATTTATACAATTAAAAAAATATTTGTTAAAGATTACCTTGTGATAATGGTGTGTCCTTGTGTATACATGTGTTTTGTGTAGTTTGAGAAACACCAACAGAGTCAACTACATCTTCTGATGATATATCTGTAATACAATGCATATTGCAATATTTTCAGTGTGCCTAAATGAAAAGGAAAATTAATTAAATTATTCATTGTAAATTTGTGTACAGGCAACATTCATATTTTATATATCTTAATATACTATAAAGACAAAGTTTTGGAAGCCTATGTGGCAAGCTCTCAAGCCTCTATTTTAAAAAATTTCTCTCCTTATTCACCTAATTCATTGACTTTTAAAACTATTCTCAGCCATTGAATTTTAACATCTAATCTAATCTTGACCGTTGATTTTTTCACATCTCCTCTATATATACCATGTATCTCGCACAACCAAAAATCAATTACAATAATTTCTCCAAATCCTAATCCAATTCTTCTTCTTTTTATTTTTCTTCAATTTTGCTATGAAGTTCTATATTAATTCTCTTTCCGTATAAATCTTCAATCTTCATATTTCTTTTTTTGCAGGATCTTCATCTTAAGATATTTACTTTTTGTTTTCTATTTTATTTTATAGTTTTGGTGTATGAATTTAATCTTCATATTTTGCCTAATCTCCTCTACCAATGATTTTACTCTATTTACATATGATTTTTTTTATTAATTATTATTTTATTTTATTTTATTCGTATGAAAAATTTTATTGTTTAATTTTTTTTAGGATTGAACATCAACATTGGAGATGAAGTGGATGATCAATTTTTTATTCCAGGTTTTGTTCTTTCAATGTTTTCATGTAAATTTAATACATGTCATGATTACATATCTTCAATCTAATTTTTTTTCTATTTTTGCAGGTTTTATTCTCGAAATGTTTACATCTAAATGTTCGATCTACTTCAATTTTCTTATTCTATGTGTATTTTCGATCTAATCCCAATTTTTATTTTTTCGGATTTTGTTTTTAAATTTCTCATGGCTCGATATAATTCAATTTTTTTCATGATTAAATATGTACAATATAATATGTATTACATCAAATGTCGATCTAATCTTTTTTTTTTCAGGTTTTGTTCTTGAATCTCTCGGGGTTTACATCTAATTCAGTGTTTGATAGCAATGTACCAATGTGAACATGTAAACGTGTAATAGTGTTATTAACATATCAATGTAAACTTTGTATTCGTTGGTTCATTGTTGACAGCGATTTATGTCGGATCTCGCTGCCGGGTTCCTAGCGGGTAGGATTCGATATTTATGATAACAAGAAGTAATAAATGAGAGAGTTAATGAGCTCTCAAGAGTATATTTGCAATAAATGTGTTGTGTGTTACATTTGGGCATTAAAAGCCCTATTTATAGTGTACAAGATGGGTTTCCCCATGTTTGGTTGGTGGACCTGTGGGTCCCCCCCTACTCCTAGCTGGAAGGTAATGAGTGGCTACAACCTCCCCTACGAGTCAATGAGAAGACGCCACATGGCGCTGTCACCCCTGAGATGATGGGACTTAGCCCCAACTGCCCTCTTTGACCCTGTCACATCCTCTGGACTGATGGCACCCGACGTCCTCTCACAGCTGGCGCAGCCTGGGGTCGGGCAGACGGGTACTCGGGTACCCGGGAGACGAGTCCGGACGAGAGTACCTTGGTGGTTCATTTACGGGCAGGCGGGTAGAGCGTCTGCTCCGGAGCTCGTCGCTAGCCGCCTGATACCCGGACCTGTGGGTTCTAAGTACCCTGCCCGGCAGCTCCCAGAGGTTCGCATCGGGTAGCCTCTAGGTCCCCGCCCTCTGTCTGACCAGGCGGCGGACTACTCTTATCCGAGCCCGCCACAGCAAGTGGGTTTATGTCCGATAACCGATGGGTCGGGTAGTAAATACCGGGTGTAACAATTGCCCCACCAGCCCGACATCGGGGGGCCGCAGTCGTCGGGTGGCGGGCTGGTCGAACTGCAGACTATTTTAAATTTGAATTTGAATTTTGGGGATGACGTTTCGGCTCCCGAGGTGACGCCTCGTATGTCGCGCCTGATGACATCACGGGATGGCGTGACTGATGCGCGGAAATCCAGGGGTCACGTCCGCCGAACCTGCCCCCCAACCGTTGCGCGCGTGGCCCCCACGCGCGCCCCCTGAGTTTTGCTTTATTCCATTTTTGACCCCGTTTTTTTGCAATTCAGTCCCTCCTATTTCTTCTATAAATAGGGGCTCTCAGCCCATTATCCCATTTTCACTCTCTTGCAATCTCGTGCCCCCTTAAGGAAGATTCAAGTTTTCCGGCGAGTTTCCCAGAATTCGGCGATCGTTTTCGAGTCCCAAGGTAATTTCTTGCTTTATTCTTCAAAACTCTCTTCTTTCTACTCTCCTTTCGCTATGAGTGACTCCGCTGAAAGCATCGGGGCCGCCGATGCCTTTCACTTCCGCCGCCGATGCCGAGAGGCCTATCCACCCGGCCGGGGAGGGAACGTCCCGCGCCGCCGCTGCCAGAGAGGGCGAGGGCAATTCCACGGATATGGATGCCTTCGCTGAAGACTTGGAGGGGATGAGCCCCCAACGAGAGGGGGAGGCTCTGAGCGTTTCCCCGGTCTCATCCTACCCGCCGCTGCCCGAGAATTTCCTGTTCGCGCAGGAAGCTGTGCCCGACCAAATAGACTACGCGGACAGCCGACTAATCGGGTTCAACTACTCGAAATATATGAGCCGGTTCGTGCGAAGGCGCTCTGCCCGTGCATATCTCGAGGCC
Organism: Ballota nigra; assembly: GCA_947034835.1. Classification (NCBI taxonomy): domain Eukaryota; kingdom Viridiplantae; phylum Streptophyta; class Magnoliopsida; order Lamiales; family Lamiaceae; genus Ballota; species Ballota nigra. Next base: position 119,943,774 of record OX344721.1, on the reverse strand, counting down.
CGGGACACCGAATTTGGGGCCTCTCGCCGTCCCAGCTGCCTCCCCCCGGACGCCGATCTAAAGGAGCTGTATTGGACTTTCCAAGCGCCCTCCGACGTCTTCTTCTATGCTCCCCGGGAGGACGAACGGGCTGACCAACCTCCGGAAGGCCTAATCGCCATCAACTCGGACACACTCCATGCCGGGCTCTGCTTCCCGCTTCACCCGGCCATATCCAAGCTGCTCGTTGCCTGGAACTTGTCGATCACCCAGATCACCCCAAACGGGTGGAGCTACATTCTGGGGGCAATGGTTGCTCTCGATCGGCGCGGGCTGCATCGTATGCCTACTCCGTCCGAGATCAACTACTTATATTATACCGTGGCCTCGGTTGGCCGGATGAACCACGGGTATTACTCCGTGAAGCCCCGGGGTGGTGACGCCATTGTTTTCGGCATCTCGTCGAAGGTGACGCACTGGCAGGAAAAGTGGTGGTGGGTCGGCGGCACTTGGGAGAGCGTTGGTGTTGATGGGCACATCATCCCGGTTCCCCGGGAGTATCGGGATCGCAACCGCCGAGGTAAATACTAAATTTCTCATTCATCCCTTAGTACTGATCTAATTCTTCTTTCACTGTGAAGGCTGCACGGTTCCCAACCAGGCCGACCTGACCGACGACTTCAGGCAGGCACTTGCCTTGGTGAAGTCTGAGAGCGCGGATAACCGTGACGTCGACCTCCTCAACGACAACGAGTACCGAAGGTTGTCCGGGCTCCAAACCTTCCCGCGCCATCTGGATTTTGGTGGTAAGACTCTCTCCGCATCATCTTTTTCATGCTCGCTCTAGCCTTCTCGATTTTTAACACGTTATTCCTCTTGCAGCGCGGCGCTTCCCGGCCAAATCCTCCACACCGTCTACTTCCGCGGCAGCCTCCCCGAGGGCAGTACCCGAATCTGGTCAGGCAGCCATCCCGATCGTCAACGTAGAATCCTCCGAGGAGACCATCGATATGGCTCCCAAAAAGAATGCCATGGCGAAGTTGGCGAAGCGGGGAGCCATTCGCGCTACTGGGGTGGTGATTCGCAGTCCACCCACGACCCCGGTGCCCCCGACAATCTCCTCCCCGACGCACGGCCAACGGCCATTGAAACAGGCTCGGGTGGAGGGTCAGACTTCGGTTGACCCGGCTATGGTGACCATGGATGTGGATCCGGCCAGCGGCGGGCTGATAGCCGGTACCGTCGAGGCGACCCTTGGAGGCCCGGCCTCGGCCTCTCGCGATCGAAGCGACTTCTCTTTCCTCAGCTGGGGCAACCACCTCACGTAAGTGTTTTGCCCGCATCGCCTCATGTTTTTCGTGTATTTCACTTCTCCTAACTTGTCTTCCCGGCATTCTGTAGGCCTGACCCCCTACCCCCTCCTGAGGTTCTCCAGTTCCTGCACTCGCAGGATCCTCCTTATGCGGAGGCCGTCCCGGAATCTTGGCCGGAGGAGATTCGCCGGGCAGTGGTGAACTTGCCTCGGTCCTGGATGATCAACTGCCAGAAGGCCTCCCGGACTGTCTCCGTGCCCGACCGCCTCCGTTCTGCTGCCATTAGAGCTTCCCGCGATGCCATCGCTTTGGAGGGCATCATGCTCGACTATGAGCGGGATGTGCGGACTCTGGCCGCTTACAAAGCCAACTTCCAGGCCAAGCGCGACGAGGCTGCTCGGCTGGATGAAGAGAACCAGAAACTCCGGGAGGAGCTGGAGGTTGCCCGCAAGAGCCGGGCGGAGCTGGAGGAGGAGAAGAAGAAGAGGTTGCTCGCCGAAGCCGAGGCGAGAATGGCTGAAGAAGTCCGCCAAGCCAAGGAGGCTCTTGCGGCCGAGGCTGAAACGCGCCTGGAGACTGAGCGTGCCCGTCTGGCCGCCGAGAGCGAGTCTGTCGGGTCCATGGTGTACATCAATGCCTACGCCGACTCGATCCGCTCCCTGCTCCGTTGGAATCCCGAGGCCGACTACTCCGAGCCCTTGGAGGACCTGAAGAGTTATGTCGAGTCCAATCCTCCCTCCCCGGACTACGACATTACCTTGAAGGACCTGGTCGATTGCGGGCTGGACCTTTCGTTCCTCGGAGACTCGGCGACCTTCGTCTATTCTCTGGCCGACGAGGAGGCGATTGAGGATCCGGGCGTGGTGGACGCGGCGGCCCCGTGAACTCTCTTATTTTTTCTTTTGTTTTGTTAAGTTTGCTGGCCGCGGGCCTTTTGTACTTTCCCTTTCGCGAACCTTTTTAATGAAATCTCCTTTGTTCTTTATTTCGCTTTCGTTCTTGTCTCTTTGAACTTAGTTTGACGATCGGGTTAATAATGGAATTGGATTATAAAAAATGAAGTGCTCTAGCCGATAGACGGGCAGCAAATTCATGACGATAGGGTTGAGCTAACAACTGTAAAATTAACCAACACCATAATTAGTGAAGTGCTTTACCCGATTGACGGGCAGCAACTTCACGGAGATGGGATTGAATTAACAACCGCTTATAAAATTAACCAACAGATTAATTAATGAAGTGTTTTAGCCGAATGTCGGGCAGCGGCTTCACGAAGATGGGATTGAATTAACAACCGCTTAAAGAATTAACCAACAGATTAATTAATGAAGTGCTTTAGCCGAATGTCGGGCAGCGACTTCACGAAGATGGGATTGAATTAACAACCGCTTTCATTCATTACAACTTTGCGCTCGAAGAGCGATTACATCGAGGTTGCTCGTCATGATGACTTAGGCTAAACTATTTTGCCGTCACTGGTAGTATCTTTTGAGTAGGGAGGCGTTCCAAGGGTATTGGGCCGGGTTGCCCTCAAGGCTTTCCAGCTCGTAGGCTCTGTTGGCTAGGCGCCTGGAGATCTTTAGGGGTCCCTCCTAATTCGGACCAAATGCCCCCTTGGGTTGCCCGACCGTCCGTCGGAGCACCAGGTCCCCAGTTTCGAACTCTCTGATTTTGATTTTCGAGTTGAAGTATTTTTCAGCCCGGCGTTTGTAAGCTATGTTTCTTTGTTCGGCGGATAGCCTTCTCTCCTCCAGCAGGTCCAACTCGTTTAGCATGGCTTGGTCGTTCTCGGTCCCCATGGGTTGTGAGGTGCGGAGGCTTGGGATGATGACCTCGGCCGGGATGACTGCCTCCGTTCCGAAGGCTAGAGCGCAAGGAGTCTTCCCGGTTGCGGTGCGACAGGTTGTTCTGTATGACCATAACACTTCGGGTAGCTTGCTCGCCCATGTTCCCTTGCTCTCCTCCAACCTTGTCTTCAACGTGTGTTTGATTATCTTGTTTACTGCCTCGACCTGCCCGTTCGACTGGGGGTGGTAGGGTGACGAGAATAGCCTCTTGATCTTGTGTTTCTGGCAGAATCTTTCCATCTCCAACCCGTCAAACTGTTTCCCGTTGTCCGAAATGATTATTTGTGGGAGGCCGAATCGACAGATTATGTTGCGTCAGATGAACCTAATGACATGCTCCTGGTCAATCGTCTTCAATGACTCTGCCTCCGCACATTTGGTAAAGTAATCCACGGCGACAATTGCGTACTTGACGCTGCCCGGGGCCGTAGGCAAATGGCCAATGAGATCGATCCCCCACTTTGCGAACGGCCACGGGCTCAGGATTGAGATGAGCTCGGTTGTGGCATGGTGGATTGCTGGCGAATAGACTTGACATTTGTGGCATGCCCGCGCATAGTTGATCGCGTCCCTCTTTAGAGTGGGCCAGAAATATCCCTGTCGGATAACCTTCTGGGCGAGCACCTGATCGCCGGCGTGGTTCCCGCAGCGTCCTTTGTAGACTTCTACCAAGATCTTCCTTCTCTGCCCCGGCGTTATGCATTTCAGGAGGGGTAGGGCGAAGCCTCGCTTGTACAACTGGTCCCCGATGATCGTGTACCGTGCCGCCCGAAGCTGTAACTGTCTCGCCGCTACTCGATCGTTTGGGAGCTGGCCGTCGCGGATGTATTTCAGAATGGGAGTCATCCAGCTGTCCTCCTCCTGACCCAGATTGGTCACCCGCTGGTTCGAGCTAGACGGGGCGGTCAGGTAGGTGGCTGTGATTTGTGACATGTCGGCTGCCCGCCCCCTCGGATGTTGCAAGGCGGGTAAGAGCGTCCGCTTGAGTATTGTCGAGTCGGGGTACCACCTCAATGTGGACTTGGTCGAATTTTTTGAGGAGGTTCTTGGCCAGACCTTGGTAAGCCAACATCCTATCGCTGCGCGCCTCGTATTCTCTTGAGATTTGGCATGTAACTAGTTGCGAGTCGCTGTAGACTTGGAGCCTCTTCACTTCCATGGTCATGGCCATTTCCAAGCCGTTGATTAGTGCTTCGTATTCGGCCTCATTGTTGGTCGCGTGGAAACCGAACCTGATGGCTGTCGTGAATGACTGGCCGGATGGGCTGAGAAGGACAATTCCCGCGCCCGCCTGCATAGTCGTGGAAGATCCGTCTACGTATATTTTCCACGGAGGCTGCTCGATCTTGGACATCGCCTCCGGGTAAGTGAGCTCGACAATGAAGTCGGCCATGGCTTGGCCTTTGATGGATGTTTGGGGAGCGTACGTGACTCCGAACTGCCCGATTTCGACTGCCCACTTGAGGCACCTGCCCGCCGTGTCTGGTCGATGTAGCACTTGGCGAAGTGGCAGTGTGGTTAGTACTTCTACTTGATGATCGAAAAAGTATGGGCGCAACTTGTGTACACACATTACTAGAGCGTAAGCTAATTTTTCCAGGGGTGGGTACCGTAGCTCGGCGTCGTGGAGTGTCTGGCTGACATAGTAGATTGGCAGATGTGTCTGCCCCTCAGCCCGCACTAGCACGGCGCTGAGAGCTGAGTCTGAGGCCGCCAAGTATAGGAAAAGCTTCTCGCCGGGGACGGGTTTGGCCAGCACCTGGGCGTTTGACAGGTATGCTTTCAAGTTATCGAAAGCGAGCTGACTCTGGGGAGTCCAGTTTAGTTTCCCCTTCCGCATGCTGTCGAATAAAGGTTTGCATCGGTCCCCCATGCGGGAGATGAAACGGCTGAGAGCGGCCAGGCTGCCCGTCACCCTCTGCACCTCCTTCACCGTGCGGGGAGGGCTCATGTCGAGGATCGTCTGTGCCTTGGTCGGTTTGCCTCGATTCCTCACTGGCTAACCATGTGCCCCAAGAACTTGCCCGACTCGACGCCGAAACTGCACTTTTTTGGGTTGAGCCTCATCCGATACTTTCTCAAGATTTCGAACGTTTCGGCTAGGTGTGTGGGGTGGTCTTCTTTCTTCTCGCTCTTGACGACGATGTCATCGATATATACCTCCATGGTCGCCCCGATTTGGTCGTGAAACATGTGGTTGACCAGCCTTTGGTAGGTTGCCTCTGCGTTCATGAGCCCGAAGGGCATCCGCTTCCAGAAGTACATGTTTTTCTCGGTAAGGAAGGTGGTGTGTTTCTGGTCGTCTGCGGCCATCGGGATCTGGTGGTAGCCGGCAAATGCGTCCATGAAAGTGAGCATCTCGTGCCCGGCCGTGCTGTCCACCAGATGGTCGATGTGTGGCATCGGGAAGTGATCTTTTGGGCAAGCTTTGTTAAGGTCCGTGAAATCGATGCACAGCCGACAGGTGTTGTTGCTCTTCTTGACGAGGACAGCGTTGGATATCCACTGGGGCTTGTCGTCGGGGTCGACCATCCCGATGAGCTTGTTGTCGAGCAGCTTTTTGACTTCAGTGACAATGACCGCGTATTTTTCAGGGCCGAATTTTCTTCTCTTCTGCGAGATTGGCTTGTGGGATGGGTCAATGTGCAATTGGTGTGAACATACAGCTGGATCGATCCCGACCATATCTTCGTGGGACCATGCGAACACGTCTAAATTCTCTTCTAAAAATGCGGTCATCGTTGCCCGCATCTCGTCGGTCATCGATGAACCGAGTTGAACACTTACTTCCGGCCGATTATTCATTGTGATCGAAATCAATTTTTCGATCGGACTGGCTCCTCGCTCGCCGTAGCGTGGATCGTCGATCTGTCCCGTTAGGGTTTTGTCGATCTCCATGGGTTCGTACCCGAGCCTTGGCTCCAGGTCGACTTGGATGTTTTCAAAATTTGGTGAGTCTTCTTCTATCGGGCGGGCAGTGGGTGGGTTTTCTTCGTCTATTTCCATGTCTCCCTCCCCGATTGTGCAGATATAATCTAGATTTGCAGAATTTGAAATAACATCGATATACGCCAAACATCCGCGTGCCATTTTCTGATTTCCCTTAAGAGTCCCAACCTTCCCGGAGGGGGTTGGGAACTTGATACAATAATAGAATGCTGAGGTGGCGGCTTCGAACTCGTGCTCGAATGGCCTGCCGAGAAACCCGTTATAGGTTGATGGCTGGTCGACAATAATAAAGTCGAGCTATTTCGAAGCCTTAACCTCAGCGTCTATACTAGAAACTAATTCTACGGCTAGCCTAACTATCCCGTAGGGTTTCACTGTGGCGTCGCCGAAGCCCTTGATGACCTGGTCGCATGGCTCCACATACTTTTCAAAGGAGCTGTCCAGCTGGTCGAACACGGTCTTGAAGAGAATGTTACAGTAGACCCCGTTGTCGACGAGCATGCGATGGACGGTGACGCCCATGATGTTGACGGACACGATCAGGGCGTCGTGGTTCGGGTAGATGACCCCAGTGCGATCTTCCTCCTTGAAGGCGAGGAGGTCTATCTCTCTTGCCGTCATGTTGACCGGCATGGTGATTTGGTAGACGTTGTCCATTGCCCACAGCTCGCTCTTCCGCCTGCGGTTGGACAGCGAGGTGGTGGGAGCGAAGCCTCTCACCGGGGAGAGCATGTTGACCGCCCGTCGGGCCTGCTGCTCTGGCATTGGTGGGCATATGAGGGTTGCCTCCCGGTTTGGCTCCACGGGGTGGGCAGCAGCTTGAGCTTCAGGCCTAGCCGCATGCCTCTTTACGAACTCCTCCAGCTTCCCCTCCTCGAAGAGTCACCAGAGCTGTTTCAGGAGGTCGCGGCACTCACTTGTGTTGTGCCCGACGGTTTGATGGTAGTGGTAGTACTTGTTGGGGTTGAGCTGCACCCCCGGCTTGTGGACCCATGGCCGTGCCTTGGGCACCATATTCTTGTCCCGGATTTGCACATAGACGTACTCCAGGGTGGCCGATAATTTTTTGGCCAGCTTCACCTCGACGGAATCGAAGGGTTTGAAAGGCTGGGGAGCCCGGTAGGAAAAGTTCCTCCAGCTTGATGTGGTGCCTGCCTGGGCGCGTGGTTTCTCCTTCTCGGTAGGGGCGCTCTTGCCCAGCCGCTATGTCAGGATGTCCGCGTTATAGATGATCTTTCTGGCTCGCTGTCGGAACTCCGCGTAGGACTTGGGGTAGTCCTTATTTATTGATTTCCACAATTTTGTTTTCAGGTGGAGCCCGCCTATGATCCCGACGAGCTTGACCTCGTCCCCGACGGGCTCGCCTTCCATAATGATGTGGTCTACCCGGTCGATGTACGCCCGGTCCATTTCGTCCTTTCCCTGGGCCAAGTTGGCCATGCGATTGGCGCCGGCCAGACGTGGCGCCATCGAGGAGAAGTGTTCCAAGAACAGTTCCCCTAACTGGTGGAAAGAAACCACCTTCCCCGCGGGAAGCGAGGAGTACCATCGGTGAGCCCTGTCACCTAAGGTTAATGGGAACATCCTGCACTGGGTGGCATCTGTTGCCCCCATGGAGATCATGTAGGTGGAGTATTTGCTAAGATGGGTGACGGGGTCTGTCTCCCCATCATATTGGCCCACGACGGCCACGTTGATTTTTGGTTGGGCGGGGGCCCGTACCAGTATGTCGGCGAGAGGGGAGTTAGGCATGTGGGCGACATGGTGTTGCCCATCCCGTCTCTCGAGTTTGGCCTCGAGGTCCATGACCTTCTTCAAGATAGCGGTCATAGCGTTGTCGGCCGCGGGTGGAGAACGGGGATGAGGGTTGTCACCCAAGCGGTCACGGACCGACGGGCTCGGGGCCGCGTCGTTGTGACGCCTGGGAGATTGTGCCCGTTCTCGCTCCCAGGGTCTGGAGCTGGCGTTGGACTCGCAAGGGCAGGAAGTTCCCCGAGCCTGGGACCCCAGTCTGGAGAAGACTGATCATGCGGGGCGGCGAGAAGCCCGTTGTGAGTTGGCCTTCTCGTCGAGATGCCTCTTTAGATTCTGAGGCCGTGGGTTACTGGCGGCCCTCCTGGCCGCCTCTTGCTCCTGTCGTGGCTGGCTGGTGGCCCTGGTCCAGGCTGGCTCCTTTCCGGGACGATGAGTGCGGATAGGAGCGACGTCGATCTCGGCCTGACGGCGTTCGATCATGGCCCTTGCGGCCTGGAGGTCCTCCGGAGTTCTTATGGCCGACAAAAACTCGAAAGGACCCTGGAGGGTTTCCGCCGTGGCTGGAGCCGGAGTGGCGGTTTCGCCGATGTCCTCGACTTGCTGCTGGGTTCGTGTGGCCTTCGAAGTGGTCATTTTTGGAATGAAAGTGGATGAGGTTTTGTTTGAGGTGACTAGATGAACGAAACCGAGTGTACTTCGATATTAGTCCCCCTTCCTCTAGCGCCAAAATGTTGACAGCGATTTATGTCGGATCTCGCTGTCGGGTTCCTAGCGGGTAGGATTCGATATTTATGATAACAAGAAGTAATAAATGAGAGAGTAAATGAGCTCTCAAGAGTATATTTGCAATAAATGTGTTGTGTGTTACATTTGGGCATTAAAAGCCCTATTTATAGTGTACAAGATGGGTTTCCCCATGTTTGGTTGGTGGACCTGTGGGTCCCCCCCTACTCCTAACTGGAAGGTAATGAGTGACTACAACCTCCCCTACGAGCCAATGAGAAGATGCCACATGGCGTTGTCACCCCTGAGATGATGGGACTTAGCCCCAACTGCCCTCTTTGACCCTGTCACATCCTCTGGACTGATGGCACCCGACGTCCTCTCACAGCTGGCGCAGCCTGGGGTCGGGCAGACGGGTACTCGGGTACCCGGGAGACGAGTCCGGACGAGAGTACCTTGGTGGTTCATTTACGGGCAGGCGGGTAGAGCGTCTGCCCCGGAGCTCGTCGCTGGCCGCCTGATACCCGGACCTGTGGGTTCTAAGTACCCTGCCCGGCAGCTCCCAGAGGTTCGCGTCGGGTAGCCTCTAGGTCCCCGCCCGTCTGTCTGACCAGGCGGCGGACTACTCTTATCCGAGCCCGCCACAGCAAGTGGGTTTATGTCCGATACCCGATGGGTCGGGTAGTAAATACCGGGTGTAACATTCATTAATGTTGCTATTATTATCGTTTGTTCCAAATTTTTTTATTCTCATTTGACTTTTAACAGCAATCATTCTTAATTAATATAAATTTAATTAATTATTTATTCTAATTTGATCTTTTTTAATTTGTATGTGTCGAATCAATTTAAGTTTTTTCTTCATATTTAATCTATGGTATTTTTAGATATTTATTCTTTTAATAACTCTCATATGATCCATGGTTGCATGTCTATATCTCACATGATGTATTAATTATAAATACATACAAATCCAAAAGTATGCAAGTTGATTGGAATAAATTAAAGGTCTAATATGTGATTTATAAAATTAAGAACAATATCTCTATGACATGTTAAAAACATGCAATATTACGTTTTGGAAAAAATATTAAACAATAAAGAGTAAATCTTGATAATTTTCAACCTTATTTAGTTTAAATGGTAAAATGATAAAACTAATTCCAATGATCATGTTTTCTATTTAATTTGTTCCTTAATCATGTCAATGATTTCAATTATATTAAATGAAACAAAGATATTATAAATTTTGATTTTATTTAATTTGCTTATTTAAAAGACTCCTAAAAATACTTACTTATATTTTTATATATAGTTTGTTTCCTTAAATCGGCCAATCAAATATATCATTTATATTCATGGAACAATTTTTTTGAATATTAACTTTTAGATAATTTACTTATATAAAAGAATACTAATAAACTCCTAAATATTCTCCATTCAGTTGCAAATTATTAATATATCTAGAATAAAAAAAACTAATAATTCTACGCATCCTTATATAAAAAATAAAAAAATAAAATATTTACTCAAATACGATTTTTACACTCCCACATTTAAGAATCCTAAAAAGGCTCCTAAACAAGTGTCAATTATGATTCTTAAGTATAAGAATCCTAAAAACACTCCTACGAAAATTAAAATCAATTAATCACTACTTATCTACGAGGATTTATTTTCCCTACTCATCATCATCCAATATTGATTTTTAACAAAAGCCTAAGAATACTAAATTATCTTTCTATTTAGTTTGTTTTCTTAATTATGTCAATCATATCTTAGTATTCTATATAGACAAAGTTTCATACACCAATTAATATATAAATTTAAACTAATTATATACTTTACTTATTTACATCATCTTTAAATTTATTGATAAAATACTAATTATATTAGGAAAAGTTGACTAATTTTATATGATGATTTTGTCCTTCAAAATTAAGGTTATAATAGGAACATTCGACTCTTTATAAAATATGTGTTTTAGTCAATCTTATCTTATATATGGTCTAAATTTATCATATTTTTTAATAATTATATATAAAATAATTATATTAGGAGAAATTGATTAATTTTCTTTATGATGACTTATCATATTCTTATAAATTAGATGAAATTTTATTTTTGTGTGTATCCCATATTCCTTAATTTTTGGAAGGTGGATATCTTAAAAAAAAAAAACTTCCGATGAATAAATTAATATAAAAAATCAGTTGAAATTCAATGTTTATGTGTATCCCTCGTTCCTTAATTTTGAAGGTGGATATCTTAAAAAAAAAAAAAACTTCCGATAAATATATTGATAAGCTCATGATTCATTAAAAATTAATATATGTGTATTTCCTTAGGGCTTAGGGTGCGTTTACTTTGAGTGATAAGGTTGGATAATAATTAATCATCTAACCTTATTATTTATGTACTTATTTCATGTAATCCATATTTTTGAAGTAAATATTGCCTTAAGATTTTATAAGTATTTTAACTTTATATATATATATATATATATATATATATATATATATATATATGTTATCTTGATTGACCCGAAAAAAAAGTTTGATATATGCACATTATACAATATATAATTATGATTGATTCAAAATAAGATGTATTTAGTTGATTCAATTCCAAATTAAGTAAAAAGATATCCACTGATTAAGTTTGAAGGCTGATTATATTACAATATTTTCTCATTATGGAAAATTAAGTTGATAATTAATGTTGGAAGCATCTAATTCAATTTACGGCCGGTTATTATGATGTATGAATTTATAATTTTCAAAAAAACAGTACAAAGTGAAAATAGTTCATTAATGATCAATTTGAAATATATAAGTTATTTTCACGAAAGGGTATTAGTTATTTTGACTAAAAATTATTAGTTCTTGAGGGTATTAATATTTTTACTAAAAGGTACTCCCTCCGTCCCAAATTTATTTTTCCATTTGCCAGAAAGGTCCATCCCAATTTTATTTTTTTCATTTTCCAAAATAGAAATAAAGTGCATTCACCTTTTTAAACTTCACCTCACAAAAAAATATTTTATACTACAATTCAACTCTCGCGTTAAACTCAGTGTAAAGTCAAACAGAAAAATAAAATTGGGACGGAAGAAGTATTAGGTGAAGGGTACGAGAAATATTAGTTGTTTAACTAAAGAGTATTAGTTAGTTACACTAAAGGGTATTAGTTGTTATACTAAAAAGTATTGCAAAGTGTTTCATGTATGAACCAATCTTACTCTATACATACTTTTTTTCAATTTTCAAGTTTTCATATTTTTCATGTTTGATTTATATATAAAAAAAGATTAACTTTGAATAATTTTAGATTGACAAAGTATAGAGTGAAAATGGTTAATAAATGAGTTATTGAAAAGTTTTAGTTGTTTTCACTAAAGAGTATTAGTTGTTTTTATTGAATGATATTAGTTGTGTTCACTGAAGAGTATCAGTTGTTTACTGAAACAAACTAAAACTCTTCAGTGAAAATAATTAATACTCTCAGTTAAAACAACTAATATTTTTTAGTGAAAACGACTAATGCCCTCATATATAAACCAATTTCACTCTATACATACTCTTTTAGATTTATACAATGCATATTTTTTAATTATTTATGCCAACTCAATTTATTTTTTTAATGTAATATGTTTTGTCCTAAAATTTTGTTCCTAAATTTATGGCAAAGTTTTATATGAAAATAGTTCATAATAAACTTATTATAAAATTATTTTAAAGTATCAAATGTTTGATTAAGAGTATTAAAAATTTCACCAGGAGTATAAAAAATCGGAGTTAGTGGTATTATATTGTAATTGTTATTGATTTTTTTAGGCTTAATTGCAAATAAAATCACCACTCTTCTGCAAATTGCAATATAAGCTAAACTTTTGAATTTTGACAAAAAAAAAATCATCACTTTTATATATGTTTGCAATGTAAATTTCGGGCAGTTTGTTCCTTGCCCAAATTATGATGTTTACAAATAATACACAATCATCATCTTAGTAAGAATCCACATCATTATATTAAAAACAAAGAAAAAAGATTATATTATAAATAAGTCTAAATATAAGAAAATTAATTATATTTCTTAAAATTAAAATATTTATTTTTGCTTTCTAAATTTTTTAAAATTAATTAATATTTTTTTAAATGAATAATACGAATACGTTTAAAATAATTTTAAAAATCAAATTCCAATTAAAAAAATCAAAATGTACAAACTCCAGTCCACAATACACGTTCAAAATTTCCCAACTCCAATTAGAATGCCTTATAATTAATTGAAGAATATAAACTAAATTAACTCACAATCCCTTTCAGTTCTTCATCCCCAAGCATACGGTATATCCTTCAACTCTGCAGATAATCTTCCCCATGTTTATCCCCATTATTTACCTCTTTCTTGCAAATCTCGAGTTCAAGATACTGGTTCGAGGTAAAGGATGGAGATATGCATTATTGAAGTTAACAATCTTAAAAATAATGTGGTGAAAAATTTGTTCGATTTCTGGATATATTGAAATTGTAATTGTTCAAGAGAATTTTTTTTTAATCCATGTCTGATGATGTTGTGTGTTGGCATAAAAAGGTGGAGTGGCGCAGTCGGATGGTGAAGATAAGAAATGGGGATGAACAATGATTTTAGGGTTGGATTTGAAATTACATAATGATTTTTGGGAGATTTTGGATTTGATAATCGAAGAAGAGAGTTCTTTAATTGTGTTAATTAAGAAAGTGTTAGTTTGAAAAAAATCATTTTTACTTGACAATATTTTAAATTGGTTAGTTTTTTAAATTTTAATTTTTTTATTTTAAATATATTATGCACTCTTTAATTTTATAAATATATTTTAATTTTTTTAAATATGTCTAATCATTTTTATATTTATAGTTTTATAATATTAATTTGTAATTTAAATTTTATTATATTTATAAATAATTAATTATGTGAATGCGTATTGAGATGATGATTGTATATTTATTTGTAAATGTTAACTTTCGGGCAAGGGACAAATTGTCCGAAGTTTAAATTGCAGACAAATATGAAAGTGGTGATTTTTTTTTTCAAAAGTTTAGCTTATATTGCAATTCGTAAAAAAGTGGTGATTTTGTTTGCAATTAAGCCTTTTTTTTTTTACCCCAACTTTTGATACTTGATAAAATATTTGACACTTTAAACAATTTTATGTTAAGCCAAATGGAAAGGCAAAATTGAGGCAGGGGGGGTATATTTAATAGTTATGTACAATATTATTTAATGAAAAGAATGTATCTTTTAAGGTCATCAAACATATTCTTCATGCCAATATATTGTGTGATATTTAACATTAATTGTTACAGACATTAACAATTTGTTAATGCCTTATACTCACAACATTTCAGTATTTAAATGTCTTAATTATTATATATAGTTGTATAAAATTCTTATTTTTAGAATTTTTTTAAATAAATTATTTCTTAATGTCTTACTAACACAATTGTTGATGTTTCTCACAACATCAGAATTTGTCCTTTCTTAAAATGATAAACATTTCGTGGTCGAATGTTGGAAGGAATGTTATGACATGCATGTTGAAGATCTAAAACATTTTATAAAGATATGGAAGATCAGATATTGCACCGAATGTTACAACATGACGGTTACAACATTTAGAAGATTCTACATGAACATGGACATTTTGAAGTTTTCCAGCCTATTAAGAAGGATTTAGATCATGCGGTTGCTGTCAAATATTCAGAATAAAACAACCCAAATGGACGATTATTTGCAGAGATCATGGGAAGTTATATTTGAAGTTTATTCTAGATTCATCTACTAGAATCTAGAGGGTTGAAGCCTGAGACCTCTCACATCTATAAATAGAGTACGAGGACTTCAATATCAGACAAGGAACAATTGATTATTAATTTAATTTCAAATAGAGGAAAGACTCAAATTACTGATGTTCAACATAATACTCAAACGCCTCATAATCAGATATCTATGAGTGTTATATCATTTTTAGCACAACAACTACATTTTGAATATGAGAAAAATATTCAATCTTTTTTTAAAAAACAAATTGGAGAAAATTCTTCTGGCCATGGTATTGTATTTTTATGTACTTTTTTAATTATAAATAAAATAATCTATTTGTATAATTAACTAAATAGTCATGAGTTTTTAGGAAAAAAGATGAGAGGTATTGTTGCTGAGAAAAGGTCAAAAGAAATGAATATCAGTGGTGAATATGGTATAATATTTACATGTTATTATAAAATATCTTTTTTTATTAGATTTTTTTAAATATTTTTATTTTTTATTATATTTATAGGGTGTATTGATTTTGGAGATGCTACTTTTGTCTGTCTCTATTGTAATGCGTATATGTGGTATGACAAGAGAAGTAATAAAAGATTGAATGAGAATCCACCAAAATTTCTATCTTGTTGTTCAAATTGAAAAATACAAATTTCAATGTTGAAACCTCCTCCTTATAAATTGACCTATTTTCTACCGGGCGAAGATGAAAGGAGCAAACATTTCAAAAAAAAAAAGATTAGAGCTCACAACATGATATTTAGCTTTACATCTATGGTGGAAAGGTTGGCAATTCAATCAATAATGGAAGTTATCCTTATGCGTATAGATTGCATGGTGCTAATTACCCTAAAATTGAATGTGTTTTGTCAATGTCTGGTAATAAGCCTAAATTTTCGCAATTGTACATATATGGCACTGAAAATGAAGATCAAAATTGAATTAATGCTCCTGGGTTAGTTATATAACCCTCTTATAATTATTAAATAATATTTATTTTACTAATTGAATTTTCCATTATCTATTATATATCTTAATATATATTTTATGTTTTGTATTATTTTAGTTGAACAAATTATACAATATAATAATTATAATTAAAAAATTTTAATCAATTCAATTATTTTATTTGTACAGGAGGCGATCGAAGGATAAAAATAAAATGGTGAATGATAGTATTGTTGGTCAACTTAAGAGGATGGTGGATACTTTCAATACATTTGCAATGCAAGGGAAAGTACTATGTTTGGAGCTGAATCAAATTTGAGAGTGAATTTGCTAGAAAGAAGAAGTCGGAGGAAGAGCTTATAACCTTCTTACAGTTTCTGAAGTTGCAGTTCTTATTCCAGGGGACATTGATGCAGCTATGTAAAAAATAGATGTGATCCTTAAGACGTGTAGTGGTGAATTGGTAAGAATAAGTGAATTGCATACATCCTATGTTCCACTGCAGTATCCTTTATTGTTCTCGTATGGCGATGATGGTTATAGGATTGATGTGGTTCACAATGATGTTGGTTTTACAATAAGGAAAAGAATCAGACTCACAATGCGAGTTTGTTTCCTTTAGAAATACACGAGTGTAATAATGAATTTAATACTCTATTCCTGTCTAGGAAACTTTTTCAGCAATTTTTTGTGGCTTCATATACTATGATTGAGTCGGAAATATTGTCATTTATAAAATTTAATCGAGTTAAACTGAGGTTTGACAGAGTGGATGATATGAAACTTTGGATAGAAGCTTGAGGGATATTGTTAAATTTCAAGATGGAACCATGAGCAATATGCCTTTTGTGGTGAAATCATTGTGTTTTGAGGAGATTTCAGACAGATACTTTCTGTTATACCTAAAGGAAGTCGTATGCATCTTTTATTAAATAATAATTTTTTAAAAAAAATATTATTATTGAAAAACTAAATACATATCATTTATTTTAAATTTTAAGGTTTTAAGATTGACGAAGAACATGAGATTACAAAGTTTTAATCCCAATACATCCTCAAATGATGATGATATTGTTAACTTCTCGAGGTGGATTTTGGAAGTTGGTGATGGGAATATTGAAAATAGGCAAGATGTTGTCACTGAGATTGAGATTCTGAAATATAATTTGATTTATGATGTCGTTAATCCAGTTGCATCTATTGTAGAAAGTGTTTATCCATCCTTGATTGATAATTTAAGGACACATAAATACTTTGAGGATAGAGCAATACTTGTACCTACTAATCGAGATGTGGAGTCTATAATGATAAGATTCTATCTATGATTTCGGGTGATAATAAAGTATACTTGAGCTGAGACAGTGTTTGTGCCTCTGAATTTCGAGAAAGGGGTAATGGACAGATGGTTATAGTTGAATTTTTAAATTCTGTTAGGTGTTACGGAATGTCAAATCATCATCTGGTCTTGAAAGAAGGAGTGTCTATAGTGTTACTAAGAAATATTGATCACAAATTCGGTTTGCGCAATGGAACAAGATTGTTCGACACCAAACTTGGCAACCACATTCTCGAGGCTGAAATAATATCTGGAAGGAATATTGGAAATAAAGTCTTCATCCCGAGAATGACATTGACAAATTCTAATCCTACAATGCCGGTGAATTTTACAAGGCGACAATTTCCAATTCTACTGTGTTTTGCCATGACAATAAATTAAAGTCAAGGACAATCGCTTTCTACTGTTGGATTGCATCTTCCCAAGCCTGTTTTTGTTCATGGTCAACTTTATGTTGCAGTATCTAGAGTTAGATCGAGTAGATGATTGAAGATTTTGTCACTTAATTCTAAAGGAAATACTTCCAAATACGCAACAAATGTTGTTTATAGGGAGATTTTCCACAATTTGTAAGCATTGTTTTCTAAACATTTGGTTAATAATAAATTTCATGAATTTATTGTTTATTGTCCTTGGAATAGAATTATTTATAATTAACTAACATTTTTAAAAATACAATAAAAATATTGAAAAAATAAAATAATAATAGTAACAACATTTATAAAACTTTTAAAAAATTGATTAATAACTTTACCATAAATTTTATGTACAGCTCCGCGATAATCGCGGGTTTAGCACTAGTATATATATATATCCACAATCTACAATTCATTAAACAATCACGTAATTGAAAGTTTTGAAGTTTCTAATGAATCCAAAAATAAAGTACAATTTATTAATAGAAAAGAAATTTAAAAAATAAATTAATTGTTCCCTCTCGTGTTAATATTTAAATTAACTTTTTTGTATATTATAAAAAGTATTGGTTAACACAATTAACTATTTTTCTGTTTCTAAAAGAATTTAAATAAATTAAAAAAAACAGCATTACAATTTTTTTTTTCAAACCTGGTATTGTTTTTAAATACACTATCTTTTTTCCAACTTTCAATTTAATCCTGAACTTCACGATTAAATTTTAAAAGCCCAACCTTTTAACGAATTTAAATCCGATACATATTTTTTTGTTTCCGCCCATCTCTGACCGATAGCTGGTGACGTGTCTCGCCTAACCGCCACGTTGCTTACCACGTTGGAATACACGTATTTAATAACTTTTTTTTAATTTAATTTTCAAATCATTTTTTCTTTTCTTTTCCAAGTCACTGTTGCAATTTTGGGCGATTTTGGATGAGAATTTTTCTAGGGTTCTTTGCAATTTTTGGCAAGTAATTTTCGATTATGTGTGTTAGAAAATAGAAGAGTTGTTTTGATTTTGGGCAACCTCACGATAATCTGATTTTGGGAACCTCAAGGAAATTGAAGAGTAGTTTTATTTTCTTTTAAATAAAAAGAAAAGAAAAGAAAAGAAAAAATGATGTGGAAATTAAATTAAAAAGAAAAAAGAAAAAAGGTTGTTGAATATGTGTATTCCAACGTGGCGGTCCGGCGAGACACGTCACCAGCTATTAGTCGGAGACGGGCGGAGACAAAAAAATATGTATCGGGTTTAAATTCGTAAAAAGGTTGGGCTTTTAAAATTTTATCGTGAAGTTCAGGATTAAATTGAAAGTTAGAAAAAATGTGGTGTATTTATATGCAATTAACCCTTAAATGAATTGGAGGTTACCAGTATCAATTTGTCTACCACGTTTCCTTGAAATAATGAACTTTCTATTCATTCTAGCGTATTTTGAACTGATTCCTTTAAACCAAATGACCAATGTTATAACATAAATATTTAACCACACTACGTAAAAAAAAAAAACAAAAAAAACATATACTTATATAAATACATGTTGAATTTTTCAGAAACACAGATTCATATATTTATATTTTTGCTAACAGTTATAGGTGCATAATTACTCACATACATATATAGAGACACGTACACACTCACTCATATATAAATAAACACATACACAAATATATTTATATGTAAACAAATTTTTTTATATACATAAATATTTAATGGACGCATCTTAAATTAAAATTAATTATACTTGCATATTATTCAAATTTCACTCTCAGATTATGTAATATACATTTTATATAGTATTCAATATATACGTACATAATATATAAATCTAAAATAAAAGAATTATTACTACAAATTAATTGAAAATATTACAACTATAAAAGAAAGTTATCACAAAATTTACTATTATGTATCATTTGTGCAGTTTGAACATCATAATAATCTGCAATATTTAAGGAATATGATTTTAGATTAAAAAAAATAGGATATTAATTTTAAATTTTAAAATGATAAACCTGGTGGAGTTGTCTGATCCATTATATGTGTAACCACAATCCGCAAGCAATAACATATTGATCGAGTTGCTATAAGAATGAAAATATTATTTTATTAAATAATCCTACATCAACATAAAAAGAATTATTTTGATAACAAAGTAACCAAATATTAAATATATGTACAAAGTGATACCCATTTTCAACTAAATATACCAATGAATTAAAAAATGAGAACGTGTACCTCGAAATATTTTTCCTTGTCCAACTAATTGCATGACTGACTTCTGATGCAGGAAGTAACTGAATTGCTAAACACATGCATTGTATATGTATATCATAAATATATAATAGCAAAATGATTTCAGAAAATAGTTTTGGCGCCAATGTGTTTCATCTGTTGATCCACTTTTCAATAATTGATCATCACCGTTCATTTTGTTATCTGTCAATTATGGAATACTTTTTAATCTTAAAATCAGCAATTATGCTATGTCCACTAATAGAAGCCAATTATGTCCGTTTAATTTATTCGATCAATTGTCAACCATTGGATTAATGGCTACAAATTAGGAACCGTTATATTTTATGTTCTATTTAAACTCTTCAATCCATTCTTTTTCATCACAATCTTCTTCTGGGTTTTTTAATTGTTGGATGGTTTTTGTAAATTTCATGTGCGTTTTATTTGTTCTTATGTAATTGTTAAGAGGATTTGAATCGTTATTATATATATAGTGGCCTTACGTATGCCAAAAATCGTACAGTGCACAAATCTATCAAATACGTCCAAAATACTTACATATATGGTTTGAGACGGGCATGGATGACTTGCATAGACGAAATAAAATAACACATATCCACATAGCAGTGTACGGAATTACGAGCTCAAGGCAATGTTCGAAATGAGTTTTAATACTGCATGTTCAAGGCGATGATACCGTCAGTGGCATGGGCTACTATTAGGCGTGAAAAAGATTGGGTATTGATCATTCCAAATGGTGAGTTTGCGTGGAAGATATGGATGACTTCACGCATCTAATGTGAACAGTTAGATCGATTTTTAATATATGGTAATTTATTGGTCGAATTGTAATCAAAGTATTTGATTTAATCTATTGAATCAATTCAATTTTTTTTGACTTGCTAATAGTTTGGAAGTGGGCGTATATGTTGGTTAATTGGTAGTTTTGTTTCAGTAGGTTGTTAAATGGGAGGATTTAGTCAACCAGGAGATTGAGTTTAGTAATTATAATTAATGTAATATCATCCAATTGTTTTAACAAATTCAAATATATTTAAAGTATTTATATTTAATCATTCATTAGTAACTAACGTGTTGTGTTTTCTAAAATATTTAGTTACTATATTTTTTTTTCCAATTCATAACTTATTCCATCCAGTAGCGAATGTATGAATATTACATTATTTATCTAAGTTTTAAAATATTCAAATATATGAAATATTCACATTATATTCAATGTCAAGTTACATAACATATATTTAGGCATATCCAAGGAAATTATTGTGCGGGGTGCACTCTAGAGTTTGTTGTTATTAACCTTTGTGATTAATTTTATTAATGATTAATGATGTAATGTAGCAGATTTTATCATCTTTACTTGATGGATTCAATTATTACTAATGCCATCATAATTATTACTAACTTCTTAATATAATATATACATTTATTGATAATTGAGTACTGATCATTTATAAATCGGAAGTTATAACTCCAAGATATTATTCAACCTTTCCAACAAAACATATTCGACATGAAGTTTTTGAGACTGTCATTACGAAATTAAGAATGGAAATCAACTCCAATTTCGCCCAAAGCACATCCTAAAAAATTTATGCATTTATTAAAATGATTGAAAATTTTATTATTCCATAAATTTTATCAACTAAATCAAGACTATTTTGGGTGATAGTAGAGGTATATTTTTTACAAGAGCAAAATATTATATGAATGATACTCACGATTATTATTACCGTGAACAACTATTTACTAAAATCTTATATTGAAACAACTAATATATTTATGGGGTGTTTTGAAACCACTAAAAATTACTTTTAGAAGTACTCTTTTTAAAAGTTGTCTCTCACTAACTTTTGATAATATAATGCAATCATAATTATTACTAAATTCTTAATATAATATAAATACACATTTGTTAATAATTAAGTACTGACCATTTTTCCTGTAAAAAAAAAATTAATGATCATTTTTTAATTTTGGAAGTTAATACATATTATATTAATCATTTCTAATTTGTATTTTAATATATAATTGCAGGATATTATTCCACCTTTACAACAAAACATATTTTAACATGGAGTTTTAGAGACTGACATTATGAAATTAAGGATGAAAATCAACTCCAATTTCGCCCAGAACACATTCTAAATAAATCTGTATTTATTAATAGGATTGAAAATTTTATTATTCCACAAAAATTTATCAACTAAATCACGACTATTTTGGGTGATAGGAGAGGTATGCTTTTTATAAGAACAAAATATTGTGTAAATGATATTCATGGTAACTATAAGCATCAACAACTATTTATCAATATCTTATATTGAAACAACTAATACATTTAGGGAGTGTTTGGAAAAACTGAAAACTGATTTTAGAAGTTTTTTTTTTTAAGCTATCTCTCACTAACTTTGGAAAAAAAATACTTCTAAAAGTAGTTTTCAGTGTTTCAAAGCACCCCCTTAGTGAGAATAATTAATATCACTTCAACTAATACATTTAGTGAAAACAACTAATACCATTTGGAGTTGACACCTTTAATGCAATTCACTAATACTTTTAGTGTAATTTACTAATACCATTCAAACAAGTTCCACCGTGAATATCATTCACATAATATGACAAAGTATTATGTGAACAATACTCACATTAACTATTTTTGTAAACAATTTACTAATACTTTGTAGATTAACAACTAATACCTTTAGGGAAAACAACTAATACATTTTCTACTAATCCCTTAAGTGAGAACATCTAATACATTTCGAAAGTGATACATTTAGTAAAATTCATTAATATAATGAAAACAAAAAATAGGGTGTATTATATATTTATAGATTATAGTTTGGAAAATAGTCATATAAGTCTCTCATCTTACCAATGAGAATCAAATAAATCCTTCAACATTTTTTTGTAAATATGTGCCCTTTTTTATTGAAATTAAATAGATCCCAATTGAAAACAAAAAAATATATATTTTCAAAACAATTTTTTAATTTAAAATCTGAAAATAATTTTTTTTAAAGAATTTTGATATAATTTGCAATACAAATTCTATTTTCAGAATAATTCTGAATATTATGTTTAATAAGCTTAAAATAATTATGATGTTCAATGAAACTGTGAATTTATAAAATGTGGATTGATGGTTAACCTAATATCATAAAATTTAATTACTCTATTATAAATAAAAATTGTGATTTTATTTTTTCTGAGAAATGTGATGGACTTCCTTTTAATAAATGATTATATCACAAATGGACTTTTTAAATATCTTAGTTACCCCTTAATAAATAGCATATTATCTATCTGTAAATATGTAATACAAGCTCTTCTACCTTTTTTCAGATTTGAGCGGAAAACTTTTTCGGTCGTTGATCGGTTTTCTCTATTTCGATCTCTGTTGTTCGTTTTTAATTGTTACTACCTCTGTCTCGGAATACATTGCGGAGTTCACTTTATCTTCGTGTTTTAGCGAGCGAGTTGTTTATTAGTATTTGAAATGATAAAATAATTTTTAAGGTAGAGTATGATATATCTACCTCTCCTCTATTATAAAGTATTTTTAAAATTACTTTATCATTTCAAATACTAATAAAAAAGCTCACTCGCGAAAACACGAGGTGAATAGTAGCCCCGCAATGTGTTGTGGGACGGAGGGAGTATATTAGTATGATATGTTTGATATTTTTGTTTTAATGAGATTCCTAATTTTCAGCTATCATTTCAATGTTAGGATCCACTATTTATATTCCTCTTTGTTGTTTGATTCCAACCATTCGGCCTTTTCATTTTTTCCTCATTTTTTTAGTATTGTGGAATTTAATTCTTAGATCGGCAATTAGCTTTGCCTTTTTTTTTTTTTGGCTAAATTGTGGAACGGTTTGGCCTCTTAGAAGATCCTTCTGTCGTCCGCTTCCTGCAGCACATAGATCATGTCACGTAGCAGTGGTCATAGTATTGAATTCCTGATGCTTTTGTACTATTGAAGGCCTATTGAAGATTCAGTTTGTTTTATTTTCCAATGTTACGACACAATTATTCAACACCAATCTGTAGATTATTTTTATTAAGTATTGACGTAATTCAGTTTCATGATACATTATTTATGTATTTGATATTGTAAATTTTTTTTATTACGGTACCTACGTCAGAATAACAATGGAAACAAATATTCTCCTTTGATCTCCATCAAACACAAAGGAGTCTCTTTGCGATTTGTCAATGAAAGTCTATGTAATTTTTCTATTCATTTTTCTTCCACGTGGTTGGACTTATATATTTTTATTAAATATACTCACTATAAGATTATAATTTTCTTCAATATGTAATACTTGCACCACATCCCTGAAAAAATTCTCACCACCAGTCTCATTAAATTTCAATACAACCACAAAATATATCTACTCCTCCACCTCTCTAATCAATTGATACAAAATATGATTAACAAATCTTTTGTGTAGGAGTGTCTATTAGGCCTAAAAATAGAAATCGAGTGTGTAAGAAACCAACAAAACAAGATTTTTTGTCGATATGCATTATATATATATATATAATGTCAATTTGATAAAAAAAAAAGAATCTTTGTAACATATTACTCCTAAATATTTTATTAGTTTATGTTTGAATATTGTTGAAAAATTACATAAGACCATGTATAGACAATTTAAGTTTTTCTAAAAACGTTAAAGGTAGAAAGTCAAATTGATCATTTTGAAGATGATATCGAAGGAAAATTAGAATTATTGAATGTCGGTGAAATCATTGAGTTTTCAATTAATTTAAAAAATGAGACCAAAAAAGAACGTGGGACCAATCTTGGCCGCTCTTTTTTTTTTCGAACAAATCTTTAACATGAATCAATTCTGAAATGTTTAAAAATAACATTGATTTTACTATTACGTAAAAAAAAAAAATTTAATTCAAAATCAAATATGTAATTTTTTAAGGCAGAATATAAAGTGAAACTGATTCATACATGAATCATTTTGAAGGGTATGCGTTATTTCACTAAGAATTATTAGTTGTGGAGGGTACAGGTTGTTTTCACTAGAGAGTATCAGTTGATCGGTACGAAATGATATGAATCTTTGCATAACTTGAGTGTATCAGTTGATGGGAATGAAATGGTATGAATTGTTACACTAAAAGATTTTAGTTTTTCTCACTAAAGAGTATGAGTTGTTCTACTAAAAAATATTGGAAAGTGGTTTATGTATGAACAAGTTCCACACTATACATACTAAATTTACAATTATTAATCAAATTAAATATGAAATTATTTATAAATAAATTTATTGTAGGATGCAACGATTTACACCAACTATTTCACTAAGTTCATCTACTTCAAAATTCACCCACCTTATTTTATAATATTTACTAAATATATCCATTATAAAATTATAATTTTATTCAACATACACGTACATCCCTAAAGATATTCAATTACTAATCTCACTAAAGCTTGGTTTAAATGTAATAGAGTGTTGGATTTTGTAAAGATGATTAAATTATTTATAACAAGTATAATGGTATTGATATCAGAGTAAGAATATTTTTTATTTTTTGTGTACCAAGGTTGTGTGCTTGATAGGAAATAATTTTTTAAGGATTGTAACTTAAGGGTGGTGGCAAAATTAGGATGTTAACTCTCCGGACAGATAATTTTAGAACAGTAATTTTAAAAGTCACGATTTGAGGTAAAAAAAACTAAACCAAGTTTGGCTAAATGGCTTGAATTTCGGTTGAATTTGGGTTTGATTTGGGTTGGTTCGAACCGATTTGGTCAGAATTTGTTATTTTTAAAAATTATTGTCCTTCAATTGCTATCTTGAATAGTTGTGATCTTCATTTTGCAAGCTCCAAGAGTTATGATCCTCAAAAAAATTATTTACTTACTTGATTGGATCTTTTTAATTAAGTCCATTTATTGTTGTTTTTTATTTATCAATTTCAATAACAGTATAATATTTTGTTATTTTATCAAAAAAAATATATTCTATATGGATGTTAATGTTTAAATATGTGTTAAAAACTTATTTAGTACATAATGATATGAAATACTATACATGTATTGTATCAAATCAATAACAAAAAACTTATCATTAATTATTAAAAAACTAATGTAAAATGTTTGAGTCTTTTGTATATGCTATATTTTACAAGAAATGGTGAAACATTTTAGTGTTGCATTATTATTGTAACTTTATTAGTAGTTGATGTTATAACATATAACTATTGATCATAGAAGGTGCATATTCTAATGTCTTTCGTGGTTATTAAATATTATATTGTAAATAATTTTAAATTTTACAGGTTTAGGTTATATTTACGATTTATATAAGACACGTGATTTGATTATAATGAGTTGATGGTAAGAATTATAAAATAATTTGTTATACTTTATAAATATCTATTTTATAATAAAAATAAGAAAAAACTTGTGTGAGATAGCCTCACGGTGGGACGTTCATAAATTAGCACAAAATAACACATATCTTTTTTAAAGTGTTAATACGTCATGTCAACTTATGATCCATAACACGCAAGACATACTCTAAAAATAAATATATTTTCATATTACACTTACCTATAAACAGAAAATACAATATTAAAAAATTTATGATAAACCATTGCCCGAAGAAATTGTGATATTTGTTGAATATAAAAATGATATAAGGAATTATATTAAAATTTTAGTAATGAAAATGACTCCCGCGCGAAGTGCGAGTAAGGACTGTAGTTTTAAAAAAAAAAGTTATTACCCATTTTTAATTGTTTGTAGAGTGTCATCATATTTTTTTTAATCTATAAAATTAGTTTTTACAAATATTCAATAAGTCATAAATTAATATTATGTGTTTGATCTTGACATTTATTTATTTTTCTTTTTAAAGGAAAAGGTATTAATATAAAAAAATTGTTATATTGTAGATTATTGGTTAAAGTATTTTAACTATAGCTTAAAATTGTGTGAGATTTTGTGGAACTAGATAATACAAATTTAAATATACCTACATTGAAATGTTTGTGTGATAGGTCCAATTTATATCGTATACCAGGAGTAAATTTTATATGAAAATAGTTAATGATAAACTTATCATGGAATTGTTTTAAAGTATTGAATATTATAAATGGAATATAAAAAAAATTAATGAGAGGTATCGTTAATTTGAGTTCAAGAAAAAATATAGGTATATTTAAAAAAATTGTAGATTTTTACTTTTATAATTAAAATTGGGTAATTATTATAGTTTAAATAATATAACAAATTCCGGCCGTGCGAAGCACGGGTTTTACTATCACTAGTTAAATATAAGAGAGAAGTTATTATGGATATGGAAAGAATTTTAAATATCATAATATTTAATTTCCGTATCAAATAATTATAAATCATCCTCGATATAATATTCTAATAATCTGCAGTGCGGTAATCGAGGTCTTATAAATGAAGATAAAAGATTTTTCAAATATTATCGAATATTATTTATTACATATGAATTGAATACAATTTATTAATAATAAATTAACGAATAAATAGAATTATTAATTCCAAACATTCACATATCATAATTCCGAACAACCACATACTATAATTTCAAACATTCACATACCATAATTCCGAACATTCACATAGCATAATTTTGATGCTTAAATCTTACTTTAGTAGATATTCCTTAATTGAAATACAAATTTTTAGCCCTTTTTTTTTTTTGGAGTGGGCGTTTAATTCGTAAATTACATAATATAGGAAATTGTTGACTTAATTTAAATTAGGATACGGTTTTTTAGTGTATTCCCAAAACTATAACTGATTAAAAAAATTCATAAATCGGTTTGGGCTTTTCGGTATTACTGGGATTTTACAAACCAATTAAAATTACGAATTTAATTATGATTGAATTAATTTTGATTTATTCAATTTTTATGGACCTTGGATTTTGTTTTATTTTCTTCTGCTTAGATACGATTTTAAATAAGTGTATTCTAAAAATCTAAAAACATACATGGACGGTTATATCCACTCATTTACTGGACGTAATTGGAGGAAATCCCCTCCATTCCATATTTCGTGCATGAATTTCGGCAAGAGATTCGTCGACGGATTGCCGAAGCAGTTAAGGAGATGCCCGAGAATCTGCGGATGTTGAGAGCACCGCACGAAAGAGAAGAGGATGAGGAGAGAGAAACGGAGTCCGGTGAGAAAATGGAGGAGAGGTGGCATGAGATGGTCGCCGCCATTGATTTGGAGTTGGTGTGCTCTCAATGAGGGTAAGTGGGTAGGTCACTGTGAAATTTTAATTGACTGAGACTATACCAACACTTTTCAATTAGACGACGTCGTGTATCTATGTGAAATTGTTGATAACTTCGTCCTCTTTGTTTTTTATTTATGTGCCTATATTCCTGCAAATTACCAAATGCCTCTTCTCCATGTTCGCATAATTCACAAATTTAGAAAAAACCCAACAAATATTTCAGAAAAATTCTAAGCAACTAAATTTGTTGGAATCACTGAAGAATTGCAAGAGGGAGAAATTATTAATGGTAAGAGAATTCAACCCGAAAATATAATATTAGACACCCAATTTTAAATATCTACATAAGTTCCTACGATGATGGAGTTGTTTTACATAGTTGTGGGTCTTCTTAAAAGACATGGGCTTTTTACATTTGAATAAAACTTAATTTCCTTGTTAAAGATTGTTTACCATTCAAGAATCTGTTAATTTGATAAATTGAAAGGGGAAAAAAAAAACTGCTTCTAATGAATGGTTATCCAACTCTGTTCATACATTTCGCCAGTACTTCTAATGTAGTGATACTTTCCTAGATTTATTTCCTAGATTTCCTAGAACACAACATGTTTATGAAGTGTATAATGTATTTACAATAAAAAGAATTCAGTTTATTATAAAGTGTAAACAATCTTTACAAGTATTGAATACAAAAAGAACGAAAAACGTCATCCGTACTACGTACAAACGAACGTAAAATGTACGCAAAATACATCAAATATCTCATACAAAAAAAAAAGACGGAATAATCTAAGAAGACTAAAAAAATCTACACGTCCGACGTGGTACGACCGTCTCTATCATGGACCAAGCAAACAATGAATACAAAAGTGGGAATACATGACAAATTTATTGGAAAAACATTACAAAAATGAAGGGATGGGATCGAAAGCTAAATAGATTAAGAGTCATGATCAAAATAACAAACTTGGATAAAGGAGGATGGAGAGATAACAAAATAGAGGCAAAGCAAAGGTACCACATAGACACAAAATGCTTCCTCTATATAAAAGTATGGATTTTAGTGATACCTTGCTTTAAAATATAATTAGATAGGAGCCCCATAAACTCATGTAAATAAATAGAATTGGTTGTAATAAATTATCTTGTACAAATTTTTGTAAAATAATAATTACAATTCAAATCGATGTTTTTGCCGCCTTATAATTTTCTGCACGGCCTGCAAAAAAATCTGAACAAACCACTACACTATCAAAACCTTATTCAATACACAGTTGCAACCCACATTCAAGAGCACTGAGCCCAGCCGTTCCAAAATTAAAATCTATATATATATATATATATATATATACACACAATAGTGGCTTCTTGAGCAAGTTCCCGCCTAAATTTTGTGTGGACCCCAAGTACTTTTATATGTACTGCACGTCTTTTTACATGAACAATATTTCTTATTTTTTAACCACACTGTTGATAGGCGAACAATTATTAACAAATGACGAACAAGGATTAAAGCTACATCAAGGATTATGAAGAGCCAACCTCAAATCAAGGGTGATCAACAAAGAAAATCAAGTTGGGGTGCATCTACCAATCTGAGAGGTGTATAAAGTGACGAACAACTCCCCCGACGAACAACTAATGGGCGAACAGGTATTAAAACCCGAGACCAAGAATGAGCCAACTGTGAAGTCATCAATGACGAACAACTTGGTCAAACTATGATACAACAAACAGCCAAGGAAGTGTGTACAAGTGAACAAAGGACAAAGATCCCAAAGCCAAGCTGAACAAAGCCATAAGGCGAACAGCTTCCAAAGTACAACCTCAAGAGGCGAACAACTTTCAGTTGAAGGGTCATCAAGATCAGTCAAGCCGACCTAGGCGAACAACAATGAGTCCGAGATAAGGCCCAAAAGAAGACTTTGTAACTAAGATTCAGCTTAGATAAGGTCAAACTAAGGTCAAAGGACACATGTCAGGCATGCAAGCTAGGGAGACCAAGAGTCAGTAGCACCTCATGCTTGCTAGCCTCTATAAATAGTTGTTCTCCAGCTTATTGATATAATTTCGAATTTCAGACAAAAATACACACATAAACACACCCTAACCTACTCATACACGAAATAAGTCCAACTTTAAATTCGATAAATTCACACCTCGATTTACCATTTACGGTGGTAATCAATCACACGATATTAATTGGTGACGTAAAAACGGATTAAAACAGCCACTAATCCTTACGATTAGATTCGTTCACCAACAATTTGGCGCTAGAAGAAGGGTTCGAACCTCCGGTTAGTGTAATTACTCAAGAACTTCAAGCTGAAAACTTGAAGATTCAGAGAAAACCTCAAGAAATACTTGAAGATTCAAGCAAAGGTGTTCTTGGTGTTCTTGGTGTTCTTCAATATTAAAATTAAAGAACAATCTAATTCAAATGCCTCAATCAAAGGAAACCCAAGCATCACGTTTGTCAAGGAGAGCATCTCCCACCCGAGCCTCGTCGGCCGACCACCAGGATCGAAATCCTAGACATGTGAATAGATCACAGCACACGGCCATAACCCATAATTTCCCGCCTGAAATGGAGGCCCTGGCGAACAACCCTAATGAACTGGCCAAAACCATTGCTGCTCTCCAGGCTCTTCAGAGACAGCAAGAACAGAATAAGCCTTCACAGGCAAGGCCTAAAGATAGACCCTTGGAGGTTGTTAGGGCCAGATCAACAAGGGGCGAGCAACACGAGGTAAACAGCGCCCAGATCAGACGGGACAAGGGCAAGGCTAAGATGGACAAGCCAAGGGAGGGCCAAGCAGAGTCTGCTCGCGGGCGAACAACAATGTCGAGCCACGGAACAACACGCTCCAGTGCCCAGGACAGACTTGGCCAACCCCAGCAACAAGAGAAAGTTGCTCGCCAGGAAGAGGGACATGGGCGAGCAACGTTTGAACAGCCTCGCCCTTCGGTCCATGAAAGACTTTCTCAATCTGCCTTCAGGCGTTTGGGACCTAATGCTGCGAGCAACCCTAAAAAGAAGCTCCAGGATTTGCCTTCTCCAAGTGAGGGACTGCGACGAACAGAAAGGTTTGTACCTTTGTTCGCCGAACAGCCTCCAAGTCAGGGGGCATCTCTGGATGAGCTATCAAGCTTGAGGAGGGCGATAGAAAATATGCAGGGACAATTGGACCAGCAAAGAGGTGTAGGGACGACCAGCTTGCCATCTTCACCATTATCAACCTACATTCTGAAAGCCCCGATTCAAAAGAAAGTCCAATTCCCTGCAAGCATTCAATATGACGGCCTTGCTGATCCCCGAGTTCATCTAACAAAATACTCAGATTATAGGTCTCGGTGGGAGCTAGCGATGCCACTCAATGCCGAAATTTCCCGTTAACCTTGGGAGATCGGGTGCACAAATGGTTCTCAACATTGCCACCAGCATCCATCCATTCATTCACTCAGCTGAGTCGGGAGTTCTTGTCTCATTTCTCAACGGCGGGATCATATTTGTCCCAGAAACACCGGTTGTCAGACCTAAAACAAAATGAAGACGAATCAGATCGGGCATTCATGGAAAGGTTTGACAAAGTGCTATTGGAGGGTGAGCCCGTCAGCGAGGATACAAAAATTGTTGCTATAATGGCAGGATTGAAGAAAGGGTCAAAGTTATGGAAAGAGGTACATCTGAAGTGCCCAAGAAGCTACGCCGAGTTCAGAAATCAGGCCGGCATATTCGTTTCTATGCATGAAGCCCTGCAATCAAACTTGGGGGAGAACAAAGTCGACCCCAATGAGAACAACAAAAAACCTGGTGCAACAAGCTATCGAGTCCCTAAAAACATGAAAGCATTTACTGAAGGGACAGAACTCAAAAAAAAGTTGAATCAGGTGCTAACAGTGTCAGTCGATACTGTTTATGAGAATGTGAAGGATAAGGAGTTGCTCTCCCCTCCCCGAAAAATTCGCCAAGACACTGGCAAACTCAATCCTAACAAGTATTGTGCCTACCATCAAAGTGTGGGGCACTTTACAAGTGAATGTAGAGATTTGCTCAGACAGCTCTGGCGTTTCTACGAGGACGGAAAGCTCTCCGATTTTGTCAAAAGACAACCCGGGAAGAGAATCCGGGAGAACAACTCTGAGGATGAAGATGATCAACCTCAGAACAATAAACCGGCGCGACCAGTTCCTGCCATCCCTACTCGTCCGTTGGAAGATTTATACATGATGGAACCTGCAGGTCCCGCAGGAGGATGTTCTGATGGACGACCGCCAATCTCCAACCGGAAAAGAAAGGCTGAATTACGAGCGATCGACCAAGTCCAGGAAATGGGAGTCAAACCATCTATCATGCAGACGGCAGAACTGACCTTCACGGAAAAAGATCTTGAAGGAGTTTTGACCCCACACAACGATTCGCTTGTAATTTGCGCAAAGATCATGGGGACTCGAGTCCATAGATTGTTGGTCGACACTGGAGCATATACCAACATCTTGTTCAAAAGCACACTCGATAAACTGGGAGACTTTTCAGCCCATATCCGGGACTCAAACCATAGAATTCTAGGCTTCGGAAATGCAGTGACAGTCTCGTTGGGAGAAATTTCTTTGCTTGTACAACTTGTAACGATCGAGGAACCCGAAAAGAATATTACTAGAATGATTGATTTCTTGGTCGTAGATCAGGAATCAACTTACAACGGGTTCCTTGGTCGACCTTTTTTTAATGAATTTAAAGCTGCCTGTTCAACTTACCATTATTGTTTGAAATTCCCAACAGCAAGTGGAGCAGGCACAGTTAAAGGAGATCAAAGAAAGGCTCGGGAATGCCTCTTACAAATGCAAGCAAAACATGCGCAAGTATCCATGATGGAGGCCACAACCAGCTATCCAGTTGATGAACCATCAATATTGGAGAACGAACATGATGGACATGGACGACCACATGGATACTGACGAACAACATCACGACGAACAGATGTTGGACGAACAACTCCTCACCACCCATAAGATACATCATCCTGACGAACAACAAAGGGGAGGTGGCGAGCAACATTCAAATGATGACCAGGAGGGCCAGATGCAGACTACCAACAACAAATCAGGGCCAACAGAAGATCTAGATCCCCGCCTGGGGGCAGAACCAATGAACATCGAAAATGATTTTAACTCTGAGGGACCAATACTTGATCCCCGGTGGAAAGGACAAAAACGACGAGCAACTCCAGTTGAAGAGCTGGAGACGTTCAAAGTTAATCCTGAAAACCCGGATCTCGAATTATACATAGGATCTGAGCTCCCTAAGCCTTACAGATCCCGAATGAAAGAGTTCCTCAGCAAAAATCTAGATGTTTTTGCTTGGTCTCATGCAGACATGGTGGGGATAGATCCGAAACATGCTTGCCACAAGCTAAACATTAACCATGCAAAGAGGCCCGTCCATCAGAAACGACGGAAGTATGGCCCAGACAAGTATCAAGCCCTGAATGAAGAAGTTAAAAAGCTGTTAGACAACGATCTGATCCGTAAAGCACTTTGTCCACAATGGGTAGCAAACCCCGTGCTGGTGAGGAAGCCAAACGGAACCTGGAGGCTATGCATAGACTTTACAGATCTGAATGCAGCATGCCCGAAGGACAACTTTCCTCTCCCGCACATCGATCAATTGGTGGACAGCACTGCGGGTCACGAAATGCTAACATTCATGGATGCTTTTGCAGGGTATCATCAAATCCCAATGCATCCTAACGATCAAGAAAGCACAGCTTTTTACACTAACAAAAACTTGCTGTGCTGGAAGAGAATACCCTTCGGCCTCATCAACGCCGGGGCAACTTATCAAAGGCTGGTGAACAAAATGTTCGACCAGCAAATTGGAGATACAGTAGAGGTCTACGGTGATGACATCGTAGTCAAAAGTCCCCGTAAGGAAGACCATCTCCAACACTTGACCCAAGTGTTCGAAATTCTTCGACACTACAACATGAAACTGAATCCAAAGAAGAGCAGCTTTGGAGTTCATTCAGGCAAGTTCTTGGATCATCTTGTTAGTCAATGGGGAATTGAGGCTAATCCAACAAAAGTCAAAGCCATAGTGGATATGCAACCACCACGTTCAATAAAAGAAGTGCAAAGACTCACAGGATGTCTAGCAGCACTGAACCGGTTCATATCCAGATCGGGGGACAAATGTCGTCCATTCTTCGAAGCCATCAAAAAAGGACAGTTCACGTGGACTAACAACTGTCAAAAGGCGTTCGACCAACTCAAGGACTACCTAGAAGATGTGAAAATCCTATCAAAACCCGTCCCAGGAGAAAAGCTATATTTATACTTGGCAGCGTCGGAAGTGGCCATCAGTTCCGTTCTGGTACGGGAGGACGGCAAATTCCATCAACCTATCTACTACGTCAGCCAAGCTTTGCATGAGGCAGAGATCAAATACTCCCCAACCGAAAAGCTGGCGTATGCACTAGTTATGAGTGTGAGGAAGTTACGATCATACTTTTTTGACCATCAAGTTGAAGTGCTAACAACTTTCCCACTCAGACAAATTCTCCATCGCCCCAACACAGCTGGTCGTCTATTAAAATGGTCACTAGAGATTAGCCAATTCGGGGTGACTTATGCTCCTCGAACAGCGATCAAAGGGCAAGCGTTGGCCGACTTTATAGTCGAACTAACCTTCCCACCAGATCCGATGAGAGGACTTGATCACCCCTGGCATCTTTATGTTGACGGATCTTCGACTAACGTAGCCTCGGGGGCGGGAGTGGTTCTAATCAGTCCAGGCAGACAAGTATTCACTTCGGCAATCAGATTTGGCTTTATGGCAACCAACAACGAAGCCGAGTATGAGGCTCTCATTGCTGGTCTCCATCTATCCCTTGTAGTAGGTGTCAGACGATTGCAAATATTCGGCGATTCACAATTGATTGTGAACCAAGTCCGAGGTGAATACGAGGCGAAGGATGGCCATATGATCGAATATCAACGGATTGTTGCTCACCTGATGTCCTTGTTAGATCAAGTATTCATTGAACAAATCCCAAGGACGAGCAACACTCAAGCAGATGCATTGGCCCGACTAGCAACAAGCGAAGGACCTGCAGAGTTGGCAGACATTATAATTACGAAAATGAATGACCCATCAACAACAAGCTATAATGTCAACCAACTAAGTGATCAAGCCAGTGAAGAAGAAGACTGGAGAACAAGTATAGTCAAATACTTGAAAAGTGGGGAAAAACCAAACAACTCTTTTGAAGCTGCCAAGCTAATAAAGCAAGCCGCCAGATATACTCTGGTAGGCGAGCAACTTTACAAAAGAGGAATATCACTCTCACTTCTCAAATGTTTGCCTAGGGGGCAAGGACGAGCAATACTCGAAGAAATACATGCCGGAGTATGTGGAAATCACACTGGGGGGCAAGCCTTGGCATACAAAACTATCAGACAAGGCTATTACTGGCCAACTTTACGCCAAGATGCAATCAAAAAAGCAAAGACTTGCCACCAATGCCAAATTTTTGCACCAAACATTCATACCCCGGCTCAACAGCTCGTATCGATTTATAGCCCATGGCCTTTTGCTAGATGGGGAATGGACATTATTGGTCCCTTCCCAGCAGGAGTTGGAGGAGTTCGATTTGCCGTTGTGGCAGTCGATTATTACACAAAATGGGCAGAAGCAGAGGCCATATTGAAGATCACGCAACAGAAAATGATCAACTTCATTTGGAAGAACATTGTATGTCGTTTTGGAATTCCGCAAACCATCGTGACAGACAATGGTCCGCAGTTTGATGGAAAAGAGTTGAGAGATTTCTGTACAAAATGGGGGATCAAGAAACATTACTCTACGCCCTATCATCCCCAGTCAAATGGACAAGTCGAAGCCGTAAACAAAATCATCAAGCATACGTTAAAAGTACGGCTAGCGGAAAGCAAAAACAGTTGGTCAACAGAGCTTCCGGAAGTCTTATGGGCATACAGAGTTTCTCCCAGGTCAAGCACCGGAGAAACACCCTTTGCGATGGCTTTCGGAACAGAAGCTGTGATACCAATTGAATTAAAGACCAACACAATCAGGACGACCAACTTTGATGAGCAGGCGAACAACTATGCTCTGGCTGCTGAAATAGATTTGCTCGAGGAAAAAAGACAGAGTGCCGAGCTAAAAAATGCTACCTATAAGCAGCGAGCAGAACGCTACTATAATTCCCATGTTAAACTTAGGGGATTCAGAGTTGGAGATTTGGTTCTAAGAAAGTTGCTCGCCCAACCTCCAGGTGTATTGGGACCAACTTGGGAGGGCCCGTATCGTATAACGGAAAAATTCGTTAATGGCGTATACGATATCGAAGATATGGAAGGCAAGCCGGCCCAATACTCCTGGAACGCCATACATCTAAAGAAGTATTATCAATAAGGCGAACAAGTTCTTAGTTGGACGAACAACTGTCTTGGGGGGCAGAGAAACCAAGTAAGGCATACCAAAAACTTGCCTAATTTTTTGAAAATTTTGCTAAGTATAGAGTTTAATGTTGTTCGGCACATTGTATAGTCTGGTGTTGTTTCATCTTTTGTTTTTTAGATAAAGTTGCTTGGCAAAAATATTATAAGCGAGCATGTTTTGATTAGTGTTTAAAGTTGTTCGTCGATCTGTATATTTTAGTGACGAGCAGTCTTACAACACTTGTAATTTTTTTTTTATGAATGTAAATATAATAGTTGTTCGTCAAAGAGGAAAAGTCCAAAGCTCGAGGTACAAGTCCATTTAAAGGTTGTTCGTTTTTAAATGAACAGAACCTAAGGACCAAAGCCACTTAAAGGTTGTTCATTTTTTAAAAATGAACAGAACCTAAGGCTAAACCCTATTCCATCAAAGGCAAAGTTCAAAAAGCGAACAAAGCCCAATACAATATGTTATAATTGCAAAAGCATTTCATGAAAATGTAAAGGCAATTAACATATAAGAAGATGAGCGAACAAAAGAAAGACATTCATTGAATTAAAGGCTTTAAGCCCAAAAGATAGTACAAGCTGAAAGTAGCCATTACAAGTACTACAAAAAAGGAACGAACAACTATTACAAAAAAGATGAAGAAGAAAGCTAAGTCCTAAAACTACTGCTGCTCGGCGGAAGGAGGATCTTGAATTTGTTCGGCAGAAGGGTCGACAATCATGTCCCGAGCAAGGTCTTCAGCTGCCTTATCTTCCGCCTCTTTAGCAGTTTGTTCGTCAGCAGCGGCTGGCTCTCCTTCTTGCTCGTCTTCAATAGCATGGTGAGGAGGATGGGTAACAGTAATGCTAGAGTCAAGCTTATCAATCTTGACCCCCAATTCAGCCAGGTCCGCCAGCTAGATCTCAATGTTGTTCGGCGGCGGATATTGTTCGATGAACTCATTCAAGTCCTTGCTCATTTCTTCCACCAAGTCCTTGTAGTCATAAGCATCGGCCGAGCGGATGCTGTCCGCGTATGCGCAAATATATCCAAGGTTGGAAATGGGAGCAGTCCGAGCCTGAACTTCCTCTTCAAGTTGCTCGCGTGTGAAGAGGTTGGTTTCTGACTCCCGGAGACGAGCAACCTCCGCCTCTAGATCGGCGATTTTCTGCTCGGCCGCTGACAGTTTGCTCTTCTCCTCGCCGAGCATGGCTTCTTTGCCTCCCAATTCTCTGGATAAACCTTGAATTTCTTCAAGGTGTTTTTGCTCATTATCAAGGTAGAGGGAGATCTGGTTATTAAGGCGAGCAATTTTGGCCTCATATTGGCCGACCAGGCCGTCCTTCTCTTCGGTCAGCTGCCGAGCTGTACTCGCGTAGCGACGAACAGCATCTTCGAGCTCGGCGAGCTGGATCATTCCCTTCTGGGCGATGGCAAGGCCGTTTGCATGATGCATCAAAGAAAAATGGAAGTTGTCCGCAATGCTTTGGGCGGAAACGGTCGTCTCCAGAGGCCGGGTCCACGATCGGGCGATCAACTCAGTTGCCCGACGAACATGTTCGCCCGGGATCTCGCGAATGTTAACCGGAGTTTTTGAGCAGGCGTATTGATGGACCGCAGCTGCTCACCCAGGATGGTCATTAGGCCGATACCTGCGAACAAAAACCCAAGTTACAAGATGCTCTTAAAAGCTGTTCGCCGGCTATAAAGCTAGATGTGCTTACTCTTGGAACTTTCGCTCGTCCCAACCCAATATGGTGATATCCTCAGGGCCGCGGATTGGGGTAACACTTTTGCCCGCTTTGCCCGTCGTCTCCATAGGCTCGACGGATGAGCGGCGAACAATATCCCCCTCTTGGCGAGCATGACTATGGCCCACCTTCTCCTTCCCTTTGCCACCACCGGCGACATCTTGGGCCAGCGGAGTCCCATCCGCCTTCTTTAAGCGTTTCCCCCCTTGAGGAGGAGAAATCGGGGGAACTGGCCGAGCATGGCCGGAGGGTGCCGCAGACCGAGGAACCTTGGCCCCCTCGGTTTTGTTCGTCATCGCCAGAGTTTTGGTAGGCGGATCACCCCTCCTTTTCCGTCCCTTTGGAGGCACCATCTCAAAAACTCTATGTTCGAGGAGAGCAAAACAGGGTGGAACGGCAACTGTGACTTGCTCGGCTAAAAAAAAAAGGGAAAAAAATGAGTTAGACGAGCAAGTTATAGAAGTCAAATGACGAGCAAAATTGGTTTTTGGAGTTAGAAATTTTTGATATACCAGGGGGCACTTCAATCCGTGCTTCCAAGTGATGGGGATAAGTAAGCAAACGAGCAGCTCTTTGACGCTTCTCGTCGCTTAGGTATTGGATGGTCCTGTCCGCTCTGTTGCACAAGCCGACCAAACAAGAGGTGAACAGGAACTCGTCCCCGATCTCTTCTCCTTCCGAGTTCCACTTGAGCAATCGAGGACCTGCGAGCAAACAATAAAAGTTAAATTAGAACAACACATTTCGAAGGCGAGCAAAGATAAACTTACGCTTAATTATTCCGTAAGCTGCGGGAGAGTTTATTCGCCCAATGCCACCGTGTGGACCGGAAGATGCTCGCCAATCACCCCCTATGAAGAAAAAGTGTTGTTTCCAATCTCTGATCTTGTTCGGCACCCCTTCTACCATCTTAAGTCCGGTCCTGGACTTGAGGTAGTAGTAGCCTTCTTCACCAATGGGACATCTGGTGATCGTCATGAGATAGTTGATTTCCTCCGCAGTAAGGCGATCAACGTATCCCTCTAGGGCAAATAAACCCATGGCGCCGAGCAGATTCATCCACCCTATTGGTGTGATCTGTGTAATAGCAAGATTGGTCGCCTCGAGGAAGCGCCCAACAACTGGGGGTAGAGGCAACTTTAGACCAGCGATCAGGGTGTCAATGTTGATCGCGGTGCATCCGGGAGGTGGGCGATCAGCTCTCTCTTTCTTCCGGGGAGCCCACATCTGAATATCATAGGGAATCTTGTAGGTCTCCCGGATTGAGTCCAACTCATCCTCGCGAACAACACTCTTGATCTTGCTCGCCTGAAAGTCAGTTTTTATTAAGTCCATTATTTGTCTATGTGGGCGAGCAAAACTGTTCGCATGCTCCTCGACATATGCTCGCCATTCGAAGGGTCGAGCAACTCCTACTGGGATTTCATTCTCCAACATTTTGGGGGACGGGAATTCAATACTCTTTAAGAACTCGGGAGTGAGTTCGTCAAAAAACGGATCTTCCTCGGATTCAGAGCCGGACGAGGAGCTTTCCTCCGAATTCCTGCTCGCGATAGCAACCAACTCCCTCCCGGATCTCTCTGACGGGCGAGCACCAGTATCTTCCACCGATCGAACAACCGAGTCCACGTGGGGGTTCGATGCCGAGGAAATCTCAAAAGGAGGTTGATCTTGATGTGCCACAACGGGAAAGAGGGGATCAAGGGTTTCCTCAGATTTGTTGCTCGAATGTGAAGACATGGAAGAAAGATAGAAGAACGCAGATGGCGGCGGCACCACTTGCAGACGGCGGCGATTCCCGGAGAAGACGACGACGCTAATTTCCACACGGCGGCAATGGGAATTTCCGAAGACGAAAAAGAGAAAAAAGAAAAGAAATAAGGGGATAACTACCTTGCTTCGAGGATTGGAGGCCAAACACTGGAAGAACAGATGCCGGAGAAGCTTGGAATCGCCGGAGAAGGAAGAATCGCCGGTGTACTGTAGCAAGAGATGAAAAAGTGGGAAAATTTTGTTTCCCCCTTCTATTTATACCCCAAGCAAAAAATGGGGCACAAAGCGTAATTTCCAACAAAATACGGGCCAAATTGAAAGAAAACGGGGTAATTTCCGAGCAAGTATAAAAATTGAAGGGCCTACATGCAAATATAGGGGCGCGTGGCCTCGGGATTGCTCGCGCGTGGGCGGCGCACAGCCATGCCGCCCACGTCATCTTCGTACAACCCCCAGACCTTGGGGAGACGAAACGACAGACCATATGTTGCTCGCCCAGGCCAATGATGTTCGCCCCAACCCTCATCATTTTGATATCCTAACTATGGTTGCTCGCCACAAAGTTGCTCGTCTGGAGCAACATATAGCTAGGATAGGGGGCAATTGTTGATAGGTGAACAATTATTAACAAATGACGAACAAGGATTAAAGCTACATCAAGGATTATGAAGAGCCAACCTCAAATCAAGGGTGATCAACAAAGAAAATCAAGTTGGGGTGCATCTACCAATCTGAGAGGTGTATAAAGTGACGAACAACTCCCCCGACGAACAACTAATGGGCGAACAGGTATTAAAACCCGAGACCAAGAATGAGCCAACTGTGAAGTCATCAATGACGAACAACTTGGTCAAACTATGATACAACAAACAGCCAAGGAAGTGTGTACAAGTGAACAAAGGACAAAGATCCCAAAGCCAAGCTGAACAAAGCCATAAGGCGAACAGCTTCCAAAGTACAACCTCAAGAGGCGAACAACTTTCAGTTGAAGGGTCATCAAGATCAGTCAAGCCGACCTAGGCGAACAACAATGAGTCCGAGATAAGGCCCAAAAGAAGACTTTGTAACTAAGATTCAGCTTAGATAAGGTCAAACTAAGGTCAAAGGACACATGTCAGGCATGCAAGCTAGGGAGACCAAGATTCAGTAGCACCTCATGCTTGCTAGCCTCTATAAATAGTTGTTCTCCAGCTTATTGATATAATTTTGAATTTCAGACAAAAATACACACATAAACACACCCTAACCTACACATACACGAAATAAGTCCAACTTTAAATTCGATAAATTCACACCTCGATTTACCATTTACGGTGGTAATCAATCACACGATATTAATTGGTGACGTAAAAACGGATTAAAACAGCCACTAATCCTTACGATTAGATTCGTTCACCAACACACACCTCTTTATGCATTTGTTCATTGTATATTTAAGTATTTATGAACCTAATATGATTCATTCTTAGTCCTTTGGGGCCTTGATTTGTTAAAAAAATATTGTTAGCCTTTTTGTGGTGCATTTGTTACCTTTTCACCTTTAATCATTAAATATTATACCTACGGAAATTATCTCATGTCCATCGGTGGGCACAATATAATATGCCTACCGCGAATGTGATAATGACACATCAACACATAAAATCTATCAATACAAATTATAGGGGTCCACTGCTTATGTGTCATTATCACATTCGCGGTGGGCATATTATATTGTGCACATTGGTGGGCATATGATCATTTCCGATTATACCTATATCAATATAAATAGAAAGAAAAAAGAAAAACGAGGTTAAGATTTAGTGAAACTTTATTCGAATAATTGAGATAGATTTTTATCTCTAATTTGTATAACTATAACCAATTTTTCATAATTTATCAAATTAAGTCTATATATTTTACTTTCAACCAAATTATGTCCTTATTTTATGCTTTTAAAAAATAAATCAAATTGAATACATATTGTTGCTCTTAATCAAATCATACCCATATTTTTATTTTTATTAAACATAGTCCATTTTTTTCTTAACTAAATTATACCCTATTTTTTATAAAGATAATCAGATTAGTTAAAAAAATTATTTTTTATTTAAATCCTTTTATTTTGAAAGATATGAGATTTTTTTTAAAAGAATCTCAATATATTCTATTAAATAAATATCCTTAAATAGAAATATTTAGCTAATTTTAGCATTTATTATTTATCAATTAATTTAAAATACCAAAAGATTAAAAGAATTATTAAATAATGAGAAATGTCTAATAATTAATAATAAGAAAAAAAAATTGTAAATATTTTTTATAAACTCAATTTAAAATCTATAAATCTTTTTTTAGAATTTTTAACATTTGAAGAAGTAAATTTGTTTTTAACTAATTTGATTATATGTATAAAAAAAAAAGGATACAACAGATTTAATAAAAAATAATAAAAGTAAAGTATTTTTTAATCATTAAATATTATCTATATCCATATAAATAGAGAAGTAAATGAAAAATGAAGTTAAAATTTATTGACTTTATTTGAGCAATTGAGATCAAGACTTTTTTCTCTTATCTTTAGTTTTTATTTATTAATCACAGTTTTAAAATTTAATAATTTTTTTGTTTAATATTTAACGCACTATATACAAAAATAAAAATCAACTTTTGCAACCTTTTATTTTGACATTCATATTACATATCTAAAATGTCTAAAATATGAATTTTATTATTTTAAAGTATTTTTTTACTATATGAGTTGAATTTAGAAGTTTATTATATTGTATAAATTTTTAATATCCTTCTATAATTTTTGTATTTATAATGAATTTAGTGTATAACTAAAAATAATATATTCCCTCCATCTCTCAAATTTATTCACATTGGAATTGACACAAATTTTAAGAAAAATGAGTTATAAATAAAATAATTGTTTATATATAAGGGTGATGATAAAATAATAATTTC
This sequence comes from Ballota nigra, assembly GCA_947034835.1. Taxonomy (NCBI): domain Eukaryota; kingdom Viridiplantae; phylum Streptophyta; class Magnoliopsida; order Lamiales; family Lamiaceae; genus Ballota; species Ballota nigra. Next base: position 119,901,262 of record OX344721.1, on the reverse strand, counting down.
TAAATAGGGAATGAAAATAGATTTGAGATTGGGGGTATAATCTAATCAACTAATTGAAAGTCACTCACATATATTAATTAAAACTATTAATAAATAAACTTAATAAGATCATTATGTTAATAGATAAAATAGATGTAATTTAAAATTTTATATAACATTTTATCTTACCCAAGATGATTTTACATTAATATTTTATTAATATTCTAACCGTGCATCACACGGGAGGATTACTAGTTTATAACCCAACTCTAATAGTAATGTGTGTGTGTGTTTTTTTTTTTAATGAAGATAAATTTTTGGCATGACTTTCCACCTCATTAAAATTAATATAAATAATACGTAATTAAAAAAAATTAAAATAGATTCTTTTTTATTTCTCTCTATCTTCTTCCCTCATATTTTATATATCTCCTTCAACTCAGATTATTTGGCTACATTCATAATTTAATTATTTGTGAGATGAAATTATTTAACTCATGATGTACTGTTACTTGCTAGTGTCAATGTTAATATTTTTGGTTAACTTTGATTATTTTAATAAAATACTCTTCATATTAAAATTTTAATTTTAATTGGTTTTATAGTACATGTGACATTTGATTTAGAGTATTGTATTTACATGGACTACAACATGAACTTTACTATTAATAACACAAAATCTCTTAACCAGAATTTGTCCAGCTAGGGGGCCAAACAAAGATAATTTATTCGGCTATGGAGGGTGTTTTTGTTTTATTCATTTCATTAATATAAATGAGTAAAACTATCTTCCATTAAACTAAAAATTAAAGTCATTAATAATGAAAAAATTAAGTGAATGTTTTGAAATATAAAATCAAAAAAATAAAGAGTTGTCTATAAACTCGAGTTCATGTAAACTCTCTTTTTCAAATATCATTATTATGTATACAAATTATCACTGTATGCATATATATACACTATCATTGTTTAAAAAATGAGTTTGATTTTATAAATAGTATAATAGTTAATATGTATAACACTGATAGTAGATGTATAACAGTGATATTTGAAGAACCCGAATTCACGTAAACTCAAGTTCACACAATTTTTTGACGAAAATCAATGAGAAATTCTAAGAGAAAAAAAATCAAATAAAAAAATAAATATATATACGACAAAGTATTATACACACTTTGTACACTGTATGTTATTAAAACTATTATTTGTAAAATAAATCAAATATTATTTTCCTGTAGTTTTAAAATAAACCAAATATAAATTTACGGAATCATCTAGATCTGCATTGTTATTATCCAGAGCTTAATAATACCAAACAACGGTTACTGGCAACATATTAATGCAATGCTCATTCATAACCACAGCCACAGGCCATGTGTTCTTCTTTAATTTTATAGTACACCTACGCTTCCACATTTTTCTCCCACATAATTGCTCATTGCCCAACCAAAATGCTTCTCATTTTTCATCTTCACTTCCACCAAAACAAAAAAAATTGGAATAGATTTAATCTGTCACATAATCCATCCAGCCATAAATATATATGACGAACCTAGACCCGCCACGTGGATCCGTGGGGTTTAACATAACTCGCCCTGTCCCGTTTAATGTTGATTTATTTAATTTTAAAAAAAATAACTAAATTTCATCATCATTATATAATTCAAATTAAAATATAAATTTATTTACAATAATATTTAATGTTCATCTAAGTACTTTAAAATAATACATTTAAACTATATAAATACAATTATATTTACAAATAGAAAAATATAAAGTTATATATATATATATATATATATATATATATATATATATATATATATATATATATATGTGTGTGTGTGTGTGTGTACGTTTTTTTTTTAAATTGGCGTATTAATTAAAAAAAAACCACAATTTGTGTCATACCCATTTGGTCGAGTTCAAATCTATTTCGGGCGGGCAGGATCAATATGGGTTAGAATTTGAGCCTATGCCATTATTATTCCCAAAAAAAATTAAAAAAATTGTTGGGGGAGGGGCAGCGCCACCCTCCCATCTAATTTGGCTCTACCACCGTTTAACAGTGCTTACCATCCAAATTAATACTCCTTTTTTTTTTAATATCATTTTTATATCAGTAAAATAAAAATTGGGGTACAAAGAATACTACAATTCTTACAATATTTCAAGCATTCTTCACATATTACTTTTAAAATTTAATACTCCCTCCGTCCCCGAGTAATTAAGTTCGTGCAAGGCTGCTACAGGATCTTATGTCAAGGGACTCTCTTTTAAAACAGAAATCGAGAGTGAAATGGCTTAGGGAGGGCGATGCAAACACGAGCTTCTTCCACAAGGTCATTAATAAGAGTCGGAAACGGAATGAAATTGTGGGGGTTTCTATTGATAATCACTGGTGCGAAGAAGTGGAGGATGTGAAGATTGGAGTGGGGAATTTTTTCAAAATGCATTTCAAAGCTGAGAACTTAAACAGACCAGCCTTGGAGAGGGACTTTTGTGAGGAGAAAATCAGTGTGGATCAAAATCAGTTTCTTACTGCAGCCTTTACTCCTGAGGAAATCAAGGAAGCAGTAGATGCATGTGATAGTTCGAAGAGTCCGGGGCCAGACGGATTTAACTTTGGGTTCTTCAAGGAATTTTGGGAGGAGATCAAGGAGGATTTCTGTCGGTTATTCAGGGAGTTCCACTTGCATGGGAAGTTGGTCAAAGGGTTGAATCCATCATTTATTGTTCTTATTCCAAAAAAGAAGGAGGCCCTCGACTTATCCGACTATAGGCCAATCTCGTTAATTGGAGGGGTGTATAAAGTTATTGCTAAAGTGTTGTCGCTAAGGCTGTCCAAAGTTCTAAGTTCCATCATTTCGGAACAGCAAAGTGCGTTTCTTGAAGGGAGGCAGATCTTGGACAGTGTTATTGTTCTTAATGAGGTGATAGAAGATTCAAAGGTAATGAAAAGCCAAGGATTGCTGTATAAAATTGATTTCGCAAAGGCATACGACTCGATCGATTGGGAGTATTTGAAGATGATTATGAATAGATTTGGGTTTGATTCCAAGTGGATTGGATGGGTCATGGAGTGCATCACGACATCACATGCTTCAGTTCTGATTAATGGCAGCCCCTCAGACGAATTTCGCTTGGAAAGAGGACTCCGGCAGGGCGACCCTTTATCACCATTTCTTTTCCTTATAGCTGCGGAGGGCCTTAGCATTATGCTAAGAAACGCACTGTTTATTCGAATCTTTTACGGTTGGAAGAGATAATATTAGGATTTCTCATCTCCAGTTCGCGGATGATACGATTTTCATCGGCAAAGCTTCCGTGGAAAATGTCAGGTTCTTATTGTGGTTCCTAATTAATTTGGAGAGGGTATCGGGTCTTAAGATTAATCGTCAGAAATGCAGCCTGATCGGTCTTAACTTGGAGGTCGAAGAGCAGCAGGTTTATGAAGACATGTTGGGATGTCGGGTGGGGGAAAGAGTTTTTTCGTATCTGGGAGTTAAGGTCGGAAGCGCGCATAGAACAACAGCGGAATGGAGTGGAGTGATTCAAAAAATAAGGAACCGGCTGAGGAAATGGGAGGGCTTAAATCTCTCCATTGGGGGGAGGCTTACCTTGATTAACGCTATTCTAACGGCTGTCCCGGTCTACTATCTGTCCATCTATCGAGCACCAAAAAAAGCTTTGAGTGATATTGCTTGTTTACAACGAAAATTCCTTTGGGGGAGGGGGGGGGGAATGAGAGCAACTCCAAAATTTCGTGGGTTAAATGGCAAATCATTTGCAAACGGAAGAGTATGGGGGGGCTTGGGGTGAAAGATTTAGAATGTTTTAATCGGGCATTATTGGGGAAATGGGTTTGGAGATTTTATTCGAATCCAGGGAGCCTGTGGGCAAGGGTGATTAGGTCTAGGTGGGGTACTTCTTGGGGAGTGGAGATGGTAGGAGGGAGAAGGGGGAGAGTGAGGAGTCCTTCGGGCTGGTGGGGAGAGGTATTGAGAGCAGTGGGTCCTGGTTTAGATAGTTGGTTTTTTTCGGGCTTGCGGAAAGAATTAGGGGATGGGAGTAATACACTGTTTTGGGAGGAAGTGTGGGCGGGGGAAAAATCCTTAAAACAGAGCTTTCCGAGGCTTTTTAGTTTATGCAGGAAGAAATTGGTGAGTGTGGGGGAGATGGGAGAATGGAGGGAGGGTGTTTGGGTGTGGGTGTGGCAATGGAGGAGGAGTCTATTTGAGAGGGAACTGCCTATGTTTAATAATTTTGTTGAATTGGTGAACAGGTACAAACCATCGCAAGAAAAGGAGGATAAATGGAGATGGAGTTTTGCACCAAGCGGAGAGTATAATACGAAATCAGCATATGCTTTCATCACTCACGTCAATGACGTGATCAATGAGGAGGACAAGGAGGTATTCAAAGCTTTATGGAACAAATGGGTACCGTCGAAGATACGAGTTAATGCTTGGAGAATAATATGGGAACGTTTACCGACCAAGTCAAACTTAAAGAGAAGAAATGCACTCCCTCTCAACGCGAATTTGGTCTGTCCTTTCTGTGGTATCGATCCCGAATCAGTAAGACATGTTTTATTTGAATGTTCGTTTGCATATGTTATTTGGATGAAATGTGTTGGATGGTTTGGGATGAATATTGTGCTCTCTTCTAATCCTAAAATAAGTCTGCTACATTTTAGTAGTCTTATTAAAGGTAAAGAGGGGAGAATCCTATTAGTTTGCTTATGGGAGTGCATTTTATGGACCATTTGGAAGTGCCGAGATGCTGTCATTTTCCGTAATGAGAAGAAAGAAATTGGGAAAATTGTGGATGAAATCAAAGTAAGACTTTGGAGCTGGATTTGTGCAAGAAGTAAATGGAGAAACAAGATTTCGTTTGAAGAGTGGTGTAGCAAACCCAGAACTATTCTGAGTTGAGCTCTGTTTTATTTTTTCAAATGTCTTGGGGGGGATCACTGTATTGACTATGCACTGGGGAATATAAAATGTTATGTTGTTGTTAACTTGCTGATGTAACTCTTGAGGGTATTACTCATACCTAGTCAATAATAATACTTTTTTTCTGATCAAAAAAAAAATTTCCCGTTTCTTTTTTTAAATGGTTTAAGAAAGTATATTTGTTTATTAATATATGGTGGGTCAAATGTTGACTTTTGGGATAAAGTAATGAATAGTATTGAAAAGTGAATTGAATGAGTGACACTCTAGTAATATTGTATGAATTTAAAGGTTAAAGTTTATACTATGTAGTAGAGTGTTGTTTTTGCCATTTATGGAATGGAAAATTTACTGGGGGACGGCCCAAAAAGGAAAGTGAGAAGTTTACTCAGGGACGGGGGGAGTACTATTTTAGGAGGTGTTTGGTTAGCAACTCTTCAATGGTAATGAAAATAAAAATTATTTTTCATCAATGCCCTCAAAATAAAAATGATATGTTGAGAGAAGAATTGTTACAATGGTGATTTCATTGCTAGTGGCATGCCCCAATTTTGAAATATAAGTAGATAACAAATGGTTGTTAGTAGAGGAATAGGGGAGTGATTGAGGATAATAATTATAGGAAGGGAAATAGATAATCAAAATGGAGTAATGATTACCTTATTTAGGAGAGGGGTTAGTGATTTTGTTCTCACTAACCATCATAATTACACTAGTTTTCAATTTCATTCTCATTACCATTGAAGAGTTGCTAACCAAGCGCACCCTGTGTCATAAATACTTTCACACTTGTCTTATTTGAACGTTCCACAATTATTTTTACATTTAAACAAAACTAAATAACTCACACTCACAAAAATCAATAGAGTATTAAAATATTATTATTTTATTCATCTCACACTCACCTACTCTTTTTTTTTTTACCTTTACATTTTAATGTATTTTATAAGGTGATGCGCTATATTTAAAGATAAATTTTAGTTTTAATTAAAAAAATCTTATAATCTAATTATTATTAACTACTTCTAATCTAATTACTATGAAATACTCCCTTAGTCCCAAATAACATTATATACTTGAATTTTCATATACCCGTATATTATATGGAACCTATGTTATATTTTAGGGTTAATTGCAAATAAAATCACGATCTTTTTGCTAATTGCAATTTAATGTAAACTTTTGAATCATTGCAAATAAAACTTCAACTTTAAATTTGTTAGCAATTTTAACCAAATGACAGATTTCAATCTGTCAAAAAATAATGATTGATTATATTTTGTCATCTGAACCAACCTAAATATATTAATACAATTAATTATTCATTGTCGAGTAAGTGAAACATCATTTTCGAACGATAAAAAATTTATTTGTTGGTTCGAATTGCAACAAAATGTTAAATTGGAGTTTTATTTACAAAGATTCAAAAATTTAAATTAGATTGCAATTTGCGAAAAGGTTGTGATTTTATTTGCAATTAACCTTATATTTTATATATAACTAGATGACTATCCTGTGTTTTGCTATGTATATTTGTAAAAATTAATTTTAAAATATAATGCACCATATATAAATAAATAAATTTTTTTGTCGTGTAAAATTATATTAAAAAATATGCATATATAAATAATGTATATGTATAAACTATAATACTTTAATTTTTATTGTGTATATTTTCTTTATTTTTCAAATGCATTACTTTATAAAAATCTTTAAGCAATGCATCTTACAAAATTTTTTTTGCATTTTATTGTAAATTTTTTTATTGTATATATATATATATATATATATATATATATATATATATATATATATATATATATATATATATATAAATGCATATATTCTTTAATGTTATGTAATATAAATATAACTAAACATAATACTCAATATTATAATATTAAGGGAAATCACATAAATAATAGTAACATTAAATTTAGTAGAGAGATTTTAAGGGATTTATTATATTAGTCAAATCTTCACATATTAATTATTTTAATTTCCTCAAATTTTCCTTATTTAAAAACAGATTATTCTATTGACAAGTCATCATTATACTTATTAACATGTTGCCGCATAAGAAACAATTTTTTTATGCTTAATTGCAAATAAAATCGTCAATTTTTCACTAATGGTAATATAAGCTAAACTTTTGAATTTTGACAAAAAAAAAAATAATAATTATCACTTTTATATTTGTTTGCAATTTAAACTTCGGGCAGTGTGTCCCTTGCCCGAAAGTTGATGTGTACAAATAAATATACAATTATCGTCTTAGTAAGCATTTACATCATTAAATATTTAAAAAAATTAAGAAAAATAAATCTATATTATAAACAAGTTCAAACATAAAAGAATTAATTATATTTCTTACAATTAAAATACTTATTTGTGCTTTGAAAAATTAATAATTTATTAATGTTTTTTAAAATGAATTATTCGAATATGGTTGAAATAAATTTTTTAAATCAAATTCCAATTTTAAAAAATAAAATGTCCGAACTCCCATCCATAATATACGAAATATCCCAACTCCAATTAGAATATTTTATAATTAATTAAAAAAAAATTAAATTAATCCTCATTTCCTTTCAATTCTTCATCCCCAAGCATACGGTATATCTGTTGACTCTGCAAATAGTCTTCCCCATGTCTATCTCTAATCTCTATTCTCCACCACTTCCTTGCAAATCTCGAGTTCAAGATACTGGTTTGAAATAAAGGCCAGAGATATGCAATATTGAAGGTATCAATTTTAAAAATAATGTGGAGAAAAAATTGTTCGATTTTTTGTTAGATTAAAATTATAATTATTCAAGATAAAATAATTTAATCCATGTCTGATGATGTTGTGTCGGCATTGAAAGGGTGGAGCGGTGCGGTCGGATGGTGAAGATAATAAATGGGGGTGAATAATAATTTTAGGGTTAAATTTGGTAATTGCAGAACGATTTTTGGGGGATTTTGAATTTGGTAATTGAAGAAGAGAGTTCTTTTATTCTTTAATTAAAAAGTGTTTAGTTTTTAATATTTTTATTTTTATATGACGAAATTTTAAATTGAGTTGTTTTAAAATTTTAAATTTTTATATATTTGAAATATATTATAACTTTGTGAACTTTATAAATATAATTAAATATTTTTTTAATATGACTAACCATTTTAATATTTATATGTATTTTAATTTTAATTTATTATTTTTATAAATAATTAATGATGTGAGTGCATACTGTGTTTGATGATTGTATATATATTTATACACGTCAGCTTTGGGGCAAGGATAAAATTGCCCAACAAATATGAAAGTGGTTTTTTTTTTTTTTTTTTTTGTCAAAATTCAAACGTTTAGTTTATATTGTAATTTACAGAAAAGTGGTGATTTTATTTGCCATTAATTTTTTTTTTAAACACTTAGATATATAACTTTAATGAGCATATGACACGTTATCTAGAGTGAATAATAAAACGACCTATATATTGCATACGATATTAAAATACAAAATAACATTCCAATCGGATTACGCGTGGGGTGGTTTAATTGATACAGTTGCCAAGTTTAAATGGTCCATGTGACTGTAATGCTTTTATTAGTACAGTCAGCTGCAAATTTTATGAATTAGGTAGCTATTTAATTTTGATAGTTGCATTTGCTAAAGACTAAAGTAGTGGATATATAGTTGCAGTTGTTATTTGACTGAATGAAACTTAGCCTTTCAAATCGTTGCATTAATTTCCAACACTCATTATATTTGCTTACATTTTACACATATGAAGCTTTTAACAATGACAGTGCCAGCCTGCCAGGGTTGCAGCCTTGCAGGCAAACAAACAATCTGAAAATTTTATTTTATTATTACTATGTTAAAATATTCAATACTCCGTCGATCTAAAAATTTCGTGTCAAATTAAGAATCATAAGATTTTGACATTATACTTCATATAAATCTCTAAATCAAATATTATATTTTGATAATTCATAACAGATTTGTCATATTTTAATATAATCTCTAAAAGAGTTCTTGTACCTTAATTCAGGGTAAACTAGAAAAAAAACGTGAAAATTTGCTAAAATGACACTTATTTTGAAATAAAATTTAACCTCTAAAACGACAGTTATTATGACACTGGGGTGTATATTATTTTAAAAAAAATTAAAAATTCTAACCTTTCTTAAGATTTAATAATTATTTAATAATTTATAGTTATATTTTTAAATACAAATAACATGTTTTGTTGTCCACTAAAAAAGTCTCCACTTTATTTTTCACGTCCACCAAAAATGTGTATAATCCTTAAAAGTCAATGATTACTTTTCTTAATTTTATTTTCACCCTCCGACCTTCACTTAGATTATTCAAAATGATACTCGTGGTGAGATTGTCAATATTCTTTATCAAATATTCGATACTTAGCAGTTTTATGATAAGTTTATCGTGAACTATTTTTATATAAAACCTACTCTTATTTTTTAAATATATTAAATCTATAAATTATTTAAATAATATATTATATGATGTAAATATATAGTTTATTGTACATGTATAAATATTTAATATATATGTGTGTTATTTAAATTATATAATATAAAATAAATTAATAAGCATTTCAAAATAAAAGGTAAAATAAATCAGAATTATTAAGTTCTTTAATGATATAAGTTAAACATTAGTGAGTGTTAATTCGATTTTCTATTTGAAAAATAAAATAAAAAACGTGTAATTAAAATAAATATTAAGAATATGAAAATATTTATAGAAGTTTGCAAGGTTCAAATTCATGCGATTGAATTTCTTTTAATTAGAGAAAATAATATTACACAATATAACATCACATGTTATAAATTGGTATAATCACAATAAAATTTCTACGAATATACTTTAGATTCAAATTATGTACACTAGATATTCAGATTTTATAAAAAAATTATAAGTTGCACAAATTTATAACATGAAAAATTATATTCATGATTGATTATATTATATCTTTTGAATCGAAAAAATTCATGAAAAATAAAAAATCGACCTTGACTTTTGTGAGTTACTAATATGCCCAAAAAAAATTGTTATTGTATAACGTATTTTTAGGGTCATATGTGGGAATTGCAGGCCTTGTGATAATTGTAACAACTAACAACCAAGTATGCCCTGAATGTTATAATTTTAATGAGGGGTGTATTTCCCATCTTTGGTAAACAATGCACAACAATTAAGAGTATCATTTTTTTACTGGTCTTTCGTTACATGAAAATAGTTTATAAATTATTAAAGTATTTAGTTAATTAATAAAAAATATTTTTGAACATTAATTTTTATATAAATAATTATTTTTTTATTTCTTGAAAATAATTTATAAATTGTTAAAGTATTTAGTTAATTAATAATAAATATTTTTAAACATTAATTTTTATATAACATAATTATTTTTTTTATTTCTTATGTTAATGTGGGGGTGAGTAAAGGTGTTGGTGGGATAAGGGTGGTTTGAAAAATAAGTTAATTTATCTCAACTTTTTTAATTTTTTTTAAGTTTATCTTTTTTTTTTTTAACCAAACTTTTATAGAGCTTACAAGCTCTTAAATGTTTAAAAGAGCTTATAAAACTCTAAATTAGAATTCAAAAATGTCTTAAAAAAAATTAAGATCAGGCAACTAGGGGTGCATCAATGGCTACTGAACTTAATATTAATAGAGCTCAATTCATTCTGTGCAAATTTAGTAGAAAAAAGCCCGACAAGTCATCATCATATCATCAATATATATGTGACATTCAACCGAATTTGCAACAAAACACTGTTTTGCAATAAAAATGTCCAAATAATAACATACCCCAAGAAGAGGAAGCAGTTGGTTCCAAAATAGCCAATTATACTTTGACATATACATCTATAAAATCTACAATTGATGCAAAGTTGGCCAAGGCAAGGAAGAGCATTATCATTATAAACACCGAAGGGAACTATTAACAATGGTTATAACTCAAATGTAATTATGTAACTACCTCTTCCTCTTCCTCTTTCCCTCTATCATACATTTCACGTGAACGTGTCATACGTGGCGAATCAAAATTGTGGCAAAATGAAACTATAGCTGCACTTACTCGATCAGAACGGATAGCCCCTCTGCTCTATTCTACAAAATATATTGGAGACGCTTATCCAACCACAACATTACTCAATTTCATCTAACCAAAATTCCTCAAAAGATTCTGAATCATTTAGGCGGAGTTGAAATCACCACCATGCCCCTGCCTCACACCTAGAGAATTAAAAAGTTCGAGTAAAAGGCAAGAATACCAATGTCAACATTTCACACAGTTAAAAAGAGAAGAGAACGTACCATAACGGGTCTATCAAGAACCAGATGCTGTGGAAATCGATTTTCTCCTCTGAACAACGTTCCAGGCGGCAGGAATTAATGAACAAGATTCAGTAAGGAATCACGTAAGGCAGAGCATACACATCAGCTGATTCAATATGTACAGCTTCAGACCATACACGAAGCTCCTCGTTGACCCCAGGTAATTCTAAGTGGGGTCGTCTCGGTGGGCCCTTCTTGCTAAACAACCACTCCTGGTCATCAGATTCAGACCAGTCACCCTTCTTGGGAACTGTTAACACCTGACTCAGATACTTGAAATCTGGATGTGGGGCCCTCCTCGGTGCTTCTTCAGCAATATGATTCTTCATCTTAGGCACTTTGAGTGCCTCATTCACATTACTAAAATCAGGAGGTATTGTCTTTGGAGCTACAACCATTTGATCACTTCTGACCATATTTGTGGAAAAGGAATTATGTTTAGCTGTAGATGGTTTCTGAGCTTCGTTTAAGCCATTACTTAGGCGGTCTCGGTGATCCAAATCCAACCGAACATGGTTTGGAATTGGATGCTTACCGGAAGAGGATTTAGTGGAAACGTGGGAAGCTTCAATTTTCCTGCCGTTTTCTGTTGACTGATTGAGAGCAAGACTTTGAACTTTATTAGGCCTGATTTTTTCACTATCTGTGAATTAAGCAACACTTATCAGCCTAGACAAAGGTTAATTTAATTGATCATACATGTATAAACTCATTTTGTACATAAACAGGAAGTTCCTCAATGTTTCAGAAAGCATTCCAAAGAAAAATTACATCAGACAAAAGGAAAAGTTTAGTTTTTCCATAGTGCAACTCATGTACATTTTTCTGGTAATGAAATACTAAACGAGAGAACTCACCATGAAGAAAACCATTAGTATCCGTAGCTTTTCGTTTCCTGAAATTTTCTGCGGTAAGAGCAGCACTGTCATCCATTAACAATTTCGTGCCATTATTACTAGTAGTAACAACATGATTAACAGTCTCAACATTTGCAGATTTCTCATGCTCACTTTTTTTACTTTCGGCTTTTCGCTTTGCCTTCTCCTCCTTTTTCTTCTCCTTTTTCTTGTCTTTATCCTTTCCATGACTCTTCTTATCTCTTTCTTTATGCTTACCTCCCCGTTTATCATCGTCTGTTTCCTTACATTTCTCTTTATTATCCAACCTCCAGTCATTTTGTTCTCCCACTGGTCTCTGAGTACCTTCATTTTTACTTTTGGCAACTCTAGTATGGTTCTCAACCGTTGCCATTCCAGTAAACTCACCACCAAGTCTTCGTGTATGGTTCTCAACCATTGCCTTTCCAGTAATCTCACCATCAAGTCTTCGTGTATGGTTCTCAACCATTGCCTTTCCAGTAATCTCACCATCAAGTCTTCGTGTATGGTTCTCAACCATTGCCTTTCCAGTAAACTCACCATCAAGTCTTCGTGTCTCCATTTCCTTAATATGAACTGTCTTATCACGATGGTCCCTTTTGGCCACACTTGCAAGTCTTTCCTGAAACAGGCTCCCTCCACCCTTCTCTTCGTCTCCGATCCGCCTGTCCAGTTCCAGCACAAATTTTGCATCATTAGTTGCTTGGGAGCTCTGAGGTTTCTCTCCATTTTGACCCTGGAAAAAGGTAGAACATTTCCCCTCTTCTGCAAGACTGCCAACTTTGTTGAGCCCTTTAGGATGGACTTTGTCTCCACTTTTTTCCTCAAGTTTCCCAGCGACTGTTGACTCCTCTGAGATGCTACTTTTATCCTTGTCTTTGCCTCGATCCTCCTTATCCTTCTTGTCCCTGTGTTTTTCTTTCTTGTCTTTGTGCTTCCCTTTTCGGTCTTTCTTGTCTTTCTTTTTTTCACCACTTTCATCTTTCTCTTTTTTTTCCTTGTCTTTCCTCCGTTCTTTATCCTTTTTTTCCTTTTTATGCTTTTTGTCTTTGTGCTTCACCTGAAAATAAAGATCATAAGCATACTATGCAGGAATGAAAATTACAGTTTCGTAAATAAGAAATTATGTTGAAGAACTTCCATCAGAGACAAGCATAAAATCCTATGTCCAAGTAATCATATCTTAAGCTGTAGTATTTACACAGATATCAAGCTTATATATAGCCCCTAAGAAAATTAGCAAAACCCAAATACAATTTGCTAAAATCAATTAACTTTGATGAGGTGAACTAGTTCAACACAAAATTTCAAGACTAAGCTGTGTAAATAATAAATATAAGGAGTGCAATAACACCCATGCATTTATTTATTATAGGAAAAACTACTCATACACTATAGAAAATGCAACTGCACCAATAACAGCTTTTTTTCCTGATAATATGTTAGGAATATAAGATAGGGAGCCCTAACTTAACCCAAAACCATGGTCAAAGGTTAAGGATTGACTCCCACTTATATACCCTTCCACACTTTCATGTGGAACCGATGTGGGATCGTAACAATCGACCCCCCTTAAAGCCGGACGTCCACGGACGGCACACTCCGGGTGGCAACCCATATGCCAAGGCCCACTTCACGGGTGGCAACCCCCTTGGGCCCACATCCGAGGTGGCAACCCCTGGGCCCACCATCGGGTAGCCCCATTCCGCAGCGCCCGAACTTTTCCCACAGACGGCGCCAATAGTTAGGAATATAAGATAGGGAGCCCTAACTTAACCCAAAACCATGGTCAAAGGTTAAGGATTGACTCCCACTTATATACCCTTCCACACTTTCATGTGGAACCGATGTGGGATCGTAACATAATATTTGTAACATGTGAAACTAATCCATGATTTGCACATACAATCAAGCTTCACCTCTCTAGAACTCCACGCCAATCAAAATAAAATCCTATGGTCAATTAAAGCTAATGAAACATGAAGTGATAATCAACATAGTAAAGCTAATGAAGTAACAAGCGTTGAACGTTTTGGTTCTTCAGCACCCACAATATAGATGTCCACTATGTCCTTACAATTGCAAATTTAAACCAAATTTAGTACCTGTAGCAGAGAAATTGAATTAGATAATTAACCTATTAGTCATACAGATGAATAAATTACACAAGCAATTGGAACTTTAAGTACAACTAACTCTTCTTTAGAGAATAGAGTACATCCATGTAGCCAATCATATACAATTGCAAGTCAAAGAATTTTTATCACGTATGTAATATATACAAGGAAATCTGACAGCCAGCACCAATCTTCTTTTTTTTTTTTTTGATAAGAAACAGAAATGCAAAAAAGGGATGAGAAATCCCTAGCAATAATAAACAGTCACAATTACAAAGCAAAACACTAACTCATAACTATATCTGACAATGATAAACCCTTGAAAATATTGGCTTCAGCACCTATCATATAAAGACAATATAAATTAGAATATCCAATGCGGACACATAAGAGATAAAAACATTGTAAGTTTAAATAGTTTTAAATCAAAGAGTTGATATGGGTGAAGTTGTGTTATGTATCTATAGCCTAATTTGGAGTAATAACTTGACCAAATCAAGGAGAGCTTAGGTAAATGTCACTATTTGCATGCATTAAACCATAATGTCTCTTAAGTTAGTCTAACAATTGATGACTACCTAATGAAATGCAAAATGATACATCAATACATATATATATGTATACACACCCATTAAATGACTTTTTACCTTGCAAACTATATGTGTTATTGTATTTGTATTCAGTTCTTGGCTTCCCTATCAGCAGATCTATTATCCATGTACCAATTAACAAACAAAAAAAGGTTGAAAGATAAGATAGCAGGGCAACTGCCAGACAAGTGCATATGCATCAGAAACTATTGTTGTGCAACTGATAAATCAGAGTTATCAGCAGGTGTATTACCCATGCATCGATCAAGAAATAAAAGAGTCCACAGAAAAGATAGCAATGCAACTGCTGGAGAGCGTATATGCATCAGATACTAATGCTTTGCAACACATAAACCATAATTATCTAAACCCTTAAATACCTTTGCACATGCTAAATCAAAAACCATTTTATCCATGAATCCACCATTAAGAATAAGAGGAAGTCGTATTTTAATCTCTGTGTCATGTTGATGATGCTAATTCTTTGAATTTTAATCTATTTAATGACAAGTAGCTAAAAATGAAAAGTGTGAATTGCAAAGTGGAATATAAGCCAGACATACAACATGTTAACAAGCTTCCAAGTACACATACAAGGCAAACAGAACGCATGTGCACAAGGTCAAGCACTTGCAGAACTTTCCCTCTGGGATCTTTGGAAGATCATTTACAAATTTAACATGACCAATTTGCAATTCACACTTTTCATTTTTAGCTACTTGTCCCAAACATCTTAAAAGTGTTAATAGCACTTCAAATCCCTTTTAAAGTTAGTTATAGCTCCTGCTGTTTGGGGTGGCTTCCTTAAATAAACAAAATAGTACCTCTATAAGAACTTCATACTATATAATAATTCCTCAAAGGCTACAGTGAAACTACCATATGCCTTAGAAACTTCAAAAATTAATTTACATGGCCAAAACGCTAAGAGAAAAATTAATTTTTTTTATTCAAAACTCTCAAAATGAGATAAAATTAAAACTTAACAAGTTTTATGTCCACTTTTTTCACCCCGAATCTTTTCTTACTTCACTATATAAGAGAAGAAAGGAGAGAGACAATAATGGGTTTATCATGTCCAAAAACAAAAAAAATTATTCAATACCTAGTCAATTTTCATTAAATCTTTTAACAAAATAAGAGGTCATAACAATGAAAAACTAGCTTCAAATGGAGCAAGTGTTCCATATGCTGATATGAAAAAGAAAGTTTGTACTTGATTCCTTGATTATTAGTTAATCACCAATATGAATATAAAGATGAAGCAAGTAGAACTACTACCTTCCCAAATTGTATCATTCTCTATTTTTCTTTTTCCATAATTACTTCTCATACTTCTGGTCCTAAACTAGAACTTAACTGCAGCTCAAGCAAACGTAAATTTACATGATCAGCTCTAGGATAAACAGTTTCATAATTCCAAGTCCAAACTCACCAACACTATTAAATGCATATAAGTCCAGATAGCAAATTGTACATGTGGTGAAAATTTAAGAAACACATATAGACTCAGAAACCTACTCCCAAACTTGGCCCTAATTTATCCATTTTCATCCCTTCACTACATTTATATGAATTTGAGAATATCTTCTATCAGCTATATTTCCTCAACAAGATAACAGTGCAGCTCTCCAGTCCATTAGAGTAGGATTTCAACAAAACATTAAGCCAGCACAACTGTCAAATATACTGTCGATCTTAACATTACAATAGCAGTGGGACAATTAAAAGAATTAACATATGGGTTTGAGCCTTGAGGCTTACATCACACATCAAGCGTACATTCTATAGAACTTACAAATGGTCTCTCCATGTTGTGTATCAAACTTAATGATTAATTGCAGACAACAAAATCTCTGCACCAGTAAATTAACCAGGAGAGGACTACATGAAACTGAATAAGCACATGTAATGGAGTAAAAAAAATTCAGATGACAACGTAAAAGAGCTCAACTTGATCACTGCTGCAGTTTTAGGCTATTATTGATCAATGATGTCCAACCAATCTAATGAAAACAGCAAAATGCATATCTTTAACAGAGAAAGTTGATCAGACCAGCAAACCAATATAGACCCAATTTAGTGATCATCAGAGCCTATAACAATCTTGTAGAGGGGTAAATTTAGACGGGCTCTGGTTATCAATGAGCACAAGAAAACAGAACTTTTTTAGGAACATGTATGTGTTAACTGCAAGCATATCTGGAGGACTACTCGACCTCAAACAAATGTGTGGTGAGAATATATCAGCAGAAAAGGAAAATGAACAAACCTCTTTCAGTAAAGCCAAGTCTTCCGGTTTATGCTCTCTTTCATATCCTGGTGGAGGAAATGGAAAGCAGCGAGACATTGCACGCCTTCCCAATGCAAACAAAATGGTTATGGTCAAGAAAATAATACTCTTGGATCACTCTCCCTAGATAGTTGTCTTCCAAAGTGGCCAGCAATTATATTTCTGTCCATGCACCATGACCCCACATTGATTTCCAACTTCAGTGTTCCTCCATGCAACTTACCCTTCCCCCTGATCCAGATACTGTATCAATGGTTTTGCTAGCTCAGAATGTACTCCTAATCTACAATGGAATCTAACAGTTGACCCCCAATTTCGGGGCAAACACACCACACTCTGTAAAATTACAGGAATAAGGTGCTGCGAAAAAGCCAACTTATGCCCGCTTAAATTAGTTCAAAGGATTTCTTGAGAGGAAAAGGGCAGTACTGGATAAACTTATGGCGGTTCACCACGCAAACGGCCCTTGATGATAATCACCACCCACCACCTCAGCCTTTTCGACGAATCTAATCCTTCAAAAAATGACTACTCATTGCATAAGAAATACCAGAGATTTGTGGTTTTTCCTGTGCCTATATTTCTAACTGTGAGAACAATCCTCTTCCATACTCTTTCCAAAACAATGATCCAGTTACTTACTGAGCTCACAGGGAAAGCTGATTGATGAAGTCCTTACGATCAAATCTAACTCCCAACAATTCACAAACTCTGACTGAATTCTTCGTGGAAAGTGCCTAAACACACTAAGAATGTCCAATAGTTTCCCCCAACTTACAAATATGCTGATCGAAACCCTAATTCCAAACGAAACCGTCACTCGGCAATCTGACCAGAATCGGAAACCCTAAATAAAATCCACAATCAGTAAAAACCAATCTCCAAGCACCAAAGCCCTATTATGTAAAAGTAAATTTCGATTCCTTTAATCAAGGGAACTTTTTCAGATCCGTTGAACGGAAGGCCGAAAAATTGAGCACCTTTCAGCTAAAGAGAAGAAAACGAAAGTGCTTTCCCATTGATGAACGGAATCGAGAAACTACATCAAAAACTCAGAAACCCTCAATTTCGAAAACCAAATCAAAAGTTCCGGAAATTCAGTTCAACAAAAACATCCAACTTCACGCTAAATTATCGCAGTTAACTCACTCGAGTTTAATAATTCAATTTTCACCTTTGCCCGCTACAAAATGAAGAACATTTGCAGAAAAGGGACAAGATCTCAGCTTTCCTTTATTGAATTTTCTTTCACACCGATTCTAAAAATCTCAAATACACAAACAGTCCATAAAATAGATGTACGAGATTTGGTTTATGTAGAGGTTTATGCTGGCTTGTGTGTACCGTGGGGTGAAAATGAGAAGGAAAACATTGAGCATATTAATATATTGCTTTACTTTTAGAGAGAGAGGGGGAGGAGAGAGAAAGCATGTTATATACAGAGAGAGAGAGAGAGGCATGTGCTTGTGAGTGTTTCCATGGGACAAGGCTCACTGCACCCAGAGGGTAATGTCAGTCCATCGCGCCACCGAGGCACTTTTCATTTTAATAATAATAATATCTTCATTTTGTTATTTTTTTTTTAACTGAATTGTATTCCTAATATTTAATTATACTGTTTATCAAATTTATTTTTACTTTTCTTTCTCGATTTGGATGCTAACAAAATTTATTCTCATATTTCCTCATAATCAATGTACACATATTAAGTTAAGCTTTGACTTTCTATAATACTTTTAAGACACAGTATAGAGTGAAAATGACTTATACTCCCTCCGTTCATGAAATTATGCATCATTTTTTGGATTAATGCAATATGTCGGAAGGTATTTAGAGTCTTATGAGATCTGTTTATAAATAAATTGATTGTTTATGGTTAGTATGCATAGAAACGTTACTTTATTCATAAACGGACCTCACAAAACTCTTAAATTCCCTCCGACTTATTGCATTAAACGACGTGCAGAAAATGGTGCATATTTCTCATGGACAGAGGGAGTACATGAATCATTGAAAGGTATTAGTAACTTTCACTAAATAGTATTAGTTGTATTTACTGAATGTATTAATTTTTTCACTACGGAGTATTAGTTGTTTTCACTGAAAAGTATTAGTTGGTTACTAGAAATAAATTAAGACTCTTTAGTGAATACAATGAATACTCTTCGCTGAAAACAACTAATACCCTTTAGTGAAAACAACTACTCCTTCCGTCCATCAAATTTTTACCCGCTTTCCTTTTTTGTCCGTCCACCAAATTTTTACTCATTCCTCTTTTGGAAATAAACTACACTCACAAACAAAAAATGGGTCTCACAATACCCACCACAATACTCTTACTTTATCTATTTTATTCACTTTTTCAATAAAATACCAATTTTCATTAAAAACTGTGCCCTACAGTAACCGGGTAAAATTTTCGTGGACGGAGGGAGTAATATTCTTTAATAATTCATGTATAAATCATTTTCACTCTATACATACTTTACTTTTAATTGATAGTTTTGAAATTTTACATACTTTCTCCGTTCACAAAAATTGTGTCTCATTGTTTGGGTAAAGGTTAAAAAAATAGATAAAGTAATAATAAAATATAAATAAAATAATTGTTTGCGAGTGTAAAGTTACAGTGATTGTTAACAAATAAGAAAAGTGCACATTTTTTGTGGACGAACAAATAAGAAAAGTGAACATACATATTTTTAGTGGACGGAGGGAGTGTACGATTTCGAACTCTATCATTATCTAAGTTATTTTTAATACAAAATACTACCTCCGTCCTGGAACACATTGCGGAGTTTACTTTATCTTCGTGTTTTAGCGAACGAGTTGTTTATTAGTATTTGAAATGATAAAATAATTTTTAAGGTATGGTATGATAGATATATCCCTTCTCTATTATAAAGTAATTTTAAAATTATTTTATCATTTTAAATACTAATAAAAAATTCACTCATGAAAACACGAGAGGAATAGTAGCCCCGCAATGTGTTGTGGGACGGAGGGAGTAACATTTAAAATGCATACGATGTGAATAATTAAATTGACATATACTCCCCGTAAATAAATTATACAATATCCTATAACACATTTATTATATCCATTTAAATATACTTGACAAAGTTTTTTTTAATTATTATGCAAGTGCGTTTTAAAATAGTATCAATTGTTATCAATTAACCATCGCAATTAGACAGTTGCAATTGTTCGGTTGTTTCATGCAAAGTACGACTGTTCTAAAAAAAAATCTATTGATACTGTTTTAAAAAAAAAAGTTGAACTTCAAGATTCACCTAGTGGCTGGTGCAAACAAGACATTGACTTGTTTTTTTTATTTTAACTATTTTTCTTTTATTTCTACCTAATTCATCCAAATATATATATATATATATATATATATATATATATATATATATATATCAATATTTTTATTTTCTAGTTCACACTTTGATTTTTTTTCTTTATATATTAATATTTTTTATTCATCATAAAAATTATTCTTTCTTTAATTGATGGAGGGTAAAAATATATAAATTTAAATTTTATTACACATCTCTCGAAAAACACTTTTATCGCAGAATGCACGTATTGTCAAATTGATGAAGATATTAAATGGATTTATCCTTAGTAATATTAGGTCAATCTTGACAGATATGGGCTACTTTAATACGTCGTTTTAAATGGATATGCAAAATCGTAAACGTAATTCGATTCTGTTTGATCAAATAAGTCATAGGTGTATTACAATTATATATTTAAGATAAACTTTACATCAAAATTACTTGATATTAATCAAATTAAACTCTTTCCAACTTTTTCTTAAAGACACGCATTCGACATAATTAAAAAAGAAAACTAACATTGTTAAAATTCAAGAAGTAAATATTATTTAATTGAGGTATATCAGGTTGAGAGTTGAGACGTAGAAGGTTGTTTTGGAATTTACTTGGACATGACTATAATTTTTTGGCTCCCATTTCATTCGAGTTAGAAATTTAAAATATAATTTTCACATCCTATTATCTATTCATACCTATAAAACTTATTATTACCCATCTCGTACAATTCATTTTATACAGTTTAAAAATATTATTACTCTTCTAAATATAATTCACTTTATTAGTTATTACTCACATATTAGTTTTCTCTCACTCATACTTTCTCTTTCCTGTTTTACTCTTACACATTTTATTTTACTCTTACACGTGATTTAACATAAAAACAAAATCTCATTCTACCCAAGGATGAAAATATCGTTATCGCAAGTAATATCGCAACATTAAATTTACGGATATCGATGGATATATCGATATCGCAATTTTTTTTCAAAAAAAGACGGAAACTTTATTAAAATTTTGGAAATTTAACATGAAATTTTAGGGAGTATTATAATATGATATTATGCATATATTCCATTTAAAATCACTATAAAATTACATGTTTAAAGTAGGCATATAGATAATAGACTATATAAACACTGTTCAACGTAAAAAAAAATTGAAAATATAATATTTAATACTATACAATACAATACAAGATATAAATACAAAATATAATACAATATAAGATTATGAATATTACATGATACAATACACTTAGTACCAAAATGATGACCTATGAGGTTCAAGTACCGAGTATGTAATGTCATCTTTGTCCAAATAATATTGACAACAACTCATTATATTGGAGTAATCCTAGATAAAGGGTATTAGTTGATGACCTATTAATTGTTTTTACTAAATGATATTAGTTTTGGAGGGTATTAGTTGTATTCATGACTTAGATCGAAAATATCAGCTTTCTACTAGTAGTTTCCCCGCAAGAGTACGGGTTCACTGCAGTATGAGCAAGTATAGGGACCAAGTATTATCGAACTCAAGGGGAAGTGTGTATGCAAATAGATCCCTGGAGATCTACGCGTCGTAGCTAATATGAGTGAATGTTTTTGGATTTTTGAAAGAATTAATTATAACTAAAATAAACTGATTAAACTAAAATACTGAAGAAAGCGAATTAACTAAGGTTTGTATTCAAATGAGTGATGGTGATGCTTAGGATAGGAATTCCTACGTATACTAACGGAGCAGGTACATAATCAAGATAATCGTGATGCTCAAGAAATAACCTAAGTAAAAGATTGCAAGATGAAAGCTCAAGATTCAAAACCCTAATATTTTATCCTAATAATCGACTTCACTAATCTACAAACATGTTAATAGATAGTGTTTAATTAACGATACCCTAATTTAAACTAAGGTGATGCGGTCGTCCTCCTTAGATAAACCGGTAGATTAATTAACCCTTTCTAAACCCTCTCATTAAGTCTACTCGTTGTTAAAGAGTGATACGATCGTCCTCTCTCGAACACTTTTCGTACGAAATTCAAAGGTAAAGTCAAGATTGATTTTAAGAATTCATTAATTAAGAGAATTAAAACCTAACGTCACGAATTACCCTAATTACGTACCCACATCCTACTTCTACGAGTTCATCCTAACCTAAGCATGCAAGGGTTTTAGCTAGACATGGTTTTGACAATAATAAAAACAATAGAAGAAGTGACGAACATAAACATGATGATTAGAACAAATAAAAGATCAAACATAAACTAGGGTTTAAAGAAATACTAGCAAAGAACTGAAATTTAATTAATAAAAACGAAGTTCAAAGTGTTTAATGTAATCGAACTAATGAAAAGAAACTGAGAAACGAAAATAAACTAAGAATTCATGCTAAAACCTCGATTAAACGTAAAGTAAAGTTTGCTCCTCTCATTCTCTCCAAAAACGAACTCTAAAAGTAATCTCGTATCAAGTGGTATGTGGTGGTCTCTAAAAACGTGTTCGGAAGGGGTATAAATAGGCAACGGGTCGAATCGGACTTGCATGGGCCAAAATTCTCGTAAAGCTCGAGTAGTGCTCGAGTAGAGAGTACTCGAACAAGTTTCACTCGAGTAGTCAAAACTTACAGAACCCAAAAAGTACTCGAGCTCCTTAGCTCGAGTAGTTCTACTCAAGGATGAAAATATCGGTATCGGTGGAAATATCGGTACCTTAAATTTACGGATATATCGATGGAAATATCGATATCGAATATCGATATCGGTAAAAAAATAGAAAATTGATGGAAATTTTATTAAAATGATGGAAATTTAACATGAAACTTTAGGGTATATTATATATAACTTTAATACATATAAATTTAATTTAAACTCAAATAAAATGAATTGTTTATGACAAATATATAAAAAAATAAATTACTTAACAGTCTTAAATGATATAATAGTTGTTCATAATAATTTAATACAATACAAACAATGCAACTAAGCATGTTGAAACTTTTTTCTTGCAATTTTTTTTAATAAATAGTGATTTTTAGTGACTAAAGTCTCTCAAGATTTAAAATAATATTCATGGACAATAAACAAAAAAGTGAGATTTTTTTCGATATTTACCGATATTTTTCCGATTTTTACCGATATTTCGCCGATATTTCCTCGAAATTTCCAGATATTTTGCAAATTTTGAACTACAGCTCACCGATATC
The DNA here is from genome assembly GCA_947034835.1 of Ballota nigra. Taxonomy (NCBI): domain Eukaryota; kingdom Viridiplantae; phylum Streptophyta; class Magnoliopsida; order Lamiales; family Lamiaceae; genus Ballota; species Ballota nigra. The sequence goes on along the minus strand of OX344721.1, from coordinate 119,877,545 downwards.
GATATCGATACCGATATTTCCCGATATTTACCGATATTTCCCGATATATTACCGATATTTTGGAAAAAATCTCGTTCCGGTGGATATCCATATCGAGACCTCCAAAAAACCGAAATATCGGCGAAATATCGGCGAAATTTCGCGATTTTTTCATCCTTGGTTCTACTCGACCGGCCTCAGCTCGAGTGCACTACTCGAGTGCTCGAGTAGTAGCTACTCGACCAGGCATGGCTCGAGTGCTCTACTCGAGTGCTTGAGTAGTCAGTACTCGAGCTCCTCCAGCTTGAGTACTCCAGTGACACTTTTGCTCGCTCGAACTAATACTTCTCGTATTTCTTCCATATCTTTTCATCCGGGCATCCATTTGAGTCGATTCAAAGACCTACGAACTCCTCTTTTCGCCCTCTTTCCATCTATAAGCATCAAAGAAATAAATTTATTAGTTTATGAAAATGATACTCAAATGACTCTAAATACTTATATAAATCAATCAAAACAAGGGCATTTCGAGCGACGAATCATGACAATTTCACGCCTAATCAATTCACTGAAGGGTACGAAGAACAATATTGATTTAACTAAAGAGTATTAATTGATTACACTAAAAAGTATTGTAAAGTGATTCATATATGAACCAATTTCACTCTATACATACTCACTTTAATGCTAAGTCAACTTAGAAAAATAATAAACATATAAACACATAAAAAAATAAACATAAAAATAATAAACACAAAAAAATCGCGATATTTTTATATATCCGCGATATTTTGCGATATATCTGCGATATTTCCCGATACTCATTCATTTTTGTACTACAAGTGAACCGATATCGATATCGATATCGATAACTTGCGATATATCCGCGATACGCTGTAAAAAATACATTGCACCCCAATATCCATATCTCAATCTCAAAATTTGCGATATATCCGCGATATATCGCGATATTTTCATCCTTGATTCTACCAAGATCTCAAAACAAACACATATTTTTACTATTTGTCAAATAAATTACATCTTGTGGATGTAAAGTTATGACTTCACACGCACACCTAAATCCCGAAACAAATGTAGCCTAAAAGAGTTTCAACTGTAAGTTTTCTTTTCCATTTTAGTATTCAGCACCTGAATTTTGTTTGACTCGACTCGAAAAGCTACGGTGCTACTCATGCGACAAAAGATAATTTTGGGAGAAATTTTATTTTTGGCCCAAAGACGGATAACCAGATATCGTATGGACTGATTGTTCTGATTTTTACTCGATTCAATTGGAAAAAATATATTTTTGTAATTTTATGGTTTATATATTGTTTACGTTTGTTGTGCCAGATTGTGGCGACCAACCAATTGGCATGGCGAGTAGCGACCACACGAGGAAAGTGGCGGATGCCGGGTAACTGCGGGCAACAAACAACAAATCGTTGGGCAGCGGCCTCGTGACCCATTGGCGCGAGCCAGTGGCCAGCGAGAAGAGCACTAGGAAGAATTCCTGAAGAGGTTCCTCTTCAGACTAGATGAGGAACAACTATTGTGGCCAGCTTGCGGCTTGGACACTTGGTACTGAGGGAAAGACAGGTGGCCGCTGCGACTTTCGACCAAGCTCATGTTGGAGAGCTCAGTCTGACCAGACGACGACCAATAAGGGGAGTTTGTCACTAGATGGGAACAACTGTCCCATCGGATGTGATGATGGAACATGTGCAGACTGCCAAAGAGAGGAGATTTGGCTCCCCAAAGTATTAAAAAAAAGTGACGCTATGTCAATGGACCATTTGCGCAGATTAGTAAATCATTATAGAGAGCTTAGGTCAGCTAGGCCACCACTTGGTGGGAGGTCCCACGAGAATGGATCTTATTTGTACCTATAAATAGAGTTTTAAGGGCTCATTTAATGCAAGTGATTTTTAACGAGAGAAGACTTTTACCAGAGCATTTAGAAACTAGTTTTATATGTTGTTTGGTAAATATATATATTCCACAAAACACCGCATATCCCACACAAAATATCTATCAACAACTTTAATGATTTTCTTGTATATGGTATTCTTTTTTCTATTTTTATATAAATTTGACTGAGTGAAATTCATTTTCCTTTTTTTAGTTAAGAAATTCAAACCTAATCCGTGTGGTTGTGCCCATCCTATTCTTTCCTCTAATCTTCATTTTCTACCATCATTTTACACAATTACAAAATAAATATTAACATGAAAAATTAGAAAATAGTAAAAAATGACGATTGCACAAAAAGCATAATGGTACTAATATAGTAATATAATAAGTGTTGGTTTTCACTAATTCAATTCTTAACGCGCATGTGTTTCGTGGATTTTTGGAATAGATCAAAAGATAATATTAAGTCTAGCTCAAAGTCTTGACCTATTTAAAAAAAGTTAGGCCTAAGCTTGCCAGTTTAGTTCTGCTACGAACTTGAGACCTTTTAAAAGTTTGTGTAAAATTGAACTCACATTATTTAATATTAAAAAGTATCAAATTAGGTTTATTTACATAGATATAAATATATATATATATATATATATATATAATATTTTTATATTAATTGTTGGGATATGTTTTAGTTTTGATGATTCTCCAAAACAACATGTAGTAGGTTTGAAAGCAGTCAGGATAGTATCTTTTATTTCAGGTCAGGCTAAGTCATTTCTCAGTGGAATAGGCTGTTCAGTTGAGGGGGAACTCAGCGAGGGGGAACTCTGCAACACAGCCTGAGAATATCAAGATAACACCAAGAAGAACTGACTGAAGTCATGCCAGAAACCTGAACTAGAAAAAAAGCCTGAAGGATGTCCCACTGAGTGTAAACCAGGCTGAACTAAGCTAAGTCAGATGGACCACTCAGTGAAGAGCATGATCAGGAGGATCAGTGCTGCACCAAGTAGGCCCTGAAGGAGTCAGGCTACTGTGGTCAGGGAAGTTTGTCATTCAGCCTTATGACAAACTTCTTGGAGTAATCTTCAAACAGTCTCTGAAGGACAACCAAACTGAAGACGTTCAGTTCACTGAAGATCACCAGTCAGTGAAGGAGGAAGCTACCTAAAGTCAGTGGGTCTTGGTCAACCCACTGAGTCAAAGATCCGTGAATCCAGGCCACGTGAACCAACCAGCACGAGGCAGCAACTCTGACACTGACAAAGGCCGAATTCCAAGAAAAGTGGTTGAAACCATTAAATGTTGGATTCAAATGTATCTTCCCTCCAACGGATACATTTGAATCCCCATTATAAATACAAGCTAATAGCTTCGTTGTAAAGTGTGTTGTATTGTGTGAAAGAAGAAAATAAACACCTACAAGCTGTGAGGGTGTGTTAGTTGTTAGGGAGTCATAAGAAAGTGTTACACACCCACGACACTGACCTTTAGGGTTATCACTTATATTCATTGAGTGTCAAGCTTGTAACTCTTAGCTTAGAGAGGTTTTCCTAATCTTAGCTTTAAAGCTAACACTGTTGGAGTTATACGTGAAAGTATGCTTTTACTTTGTATAACTCGTGTATCAAACACTCGTTTTATGAGAATAATTATTTTATCGCATTTGCTTTAGTTATGATTGAATGTTGAATTTCTATTGCAAACCGTTCAATATATAGTACATGTTACATTGTAGTTAATGTGGTGATACCCGATCATGGAAGACGACATTAACAGTTTACTTGTAATTAAACGTACATTTTCACGACCTAGGTGGAATTGAACAATCCGCCGTGAAAGGTCGATGTGTAAGGCTCAGATTGGTCTGTCTTGACTAAGAGATTGCACTAGCACATTTAGTATGTGTTGAAGAGGTCCTACAGCGAGGAGAAATTCTTCTGTTCTGAAAGGTGAAGAATTAGACCTCAGTGGTTGTTGATTTCTTAATCTCCGTCACTTAAATAGGACCGTGTGTGCTTAGTAGTTACTGCTTTGATTCATGTTGGGTGAGAATCATTGCGACTTCGAACTTTGTGTCTTGGGCAGTAATATTAATCATACGACGGTTGCTAAGATTTAATACGGAGAAACGCGTGCGAGTACGGCTCGTGTGATTAGTCCCCTTGGTGGGCTCAGAAGTTTTATTGTACCAAATCTTGTAAGTGAAGAATTAGTTTCTTCGGTACGAATAATAATGTTGAGCTGTCTTTACTTCAAGGTGAAAGATGTTAATTAATTTAGAGCTATTCAGAAGCTTAATTAATTAATGGACTTGATAATCTTAAACACGTGAAATAATAACCGGGAGCCCATATTATCGTAATATGGATTAAGATGGATAGTGCAATATTAATTTATTAGTGGTAATAATTAATATTAATGGGCTGAATTATATTGGGGCTCAATATTGAAATTCAGAAGTCCATTAGGAGGTCCAATCTTAATTCTCCTTAAGGCCCCTCAAGTAGCCCATTAAGTAGCCCAATAATGATAAGGTGATTAAAATAAAAAGAATATATTATGCTGATTTTTTTTGTTATTTTCGAAATTTTTTATTATTGAGAGAGAAAAGATTTTGTTGATTTTCTTGGAAAGATATTATGGAAGATATGTATTCTAGGAATACAAGAATATCTCATATATTCAAGAAGATCCAAATCTTGGATTCTCTTCTCATGAAACTTTCGAAAATCACCCCTTAATTAGGAGTGTGAGATTTTTGTGGAATATTTTATTTTGGAGAAAAGAATATATGGGATATATTCAAGATTTCTTAGAGTCTAAGAAAAGATTTTTTCCAAGCCCATATCCACATGAAAAAATCGGTCACTACTTCTTATAAATAGGGGATGATTATTTCATCCCCAAGTACATAATTCCATGTGTTGGAAAAATCAAGAAGCATAGATATTTTTCTTTTTCCTTAGTTTATTAAATTGCTTGAAAGCGTCTCCCACCGGCGATCAAGTGAGGTGAAAAGGGAAATACTTGAGAAGACTTTGGGTTGATAGAGCGAGATTACAAGTGTCCCGTATATCCAAAGGCCAATACTACGAGAGGTACGTTAATCGCATATTTACTTGTTTAAAATCCGCCTAGTTAAATATGTAAAATTAATTTAACATGCATGATGATAATTAGTTGTTGGAATTATTATTTGAATTAATTAGGATTAATTCATGCTAGTAATAATTGTATTTAAATTCGTATTTAAATTTCATCCCGAATAGATTCCGGGCACCCCGTATTTTCCCAACAACTGGTATCAAAGCCACGGTTTCGGGCTCTGAATTTTAAATTGGAATTTAAATTGTTAAAATATTAAATTGAAATTGGATAGTAGAATTGTTAGATCTTTTTTGCAGGTATCCAATTGTCATGATTTTTAATGTTGTTAATTTCATGCGTGTGAATTAATTGTTTTTTAATTCGATTCGTTCGAATTCGTTTTTCTCGTGAGAAAATCCACGAGTAGATTAGTTGTTTTTATTTTGATTCGATCATTGTAATAGACTAGTCTAGATCTAGTATTTATTTTTTTTGTAAAAATAAATTGTAACCGGATCGTGACGAAGAACGAAGAATTAAAAACGGCGTACCCGGACGACGCATACAAGCGTGGCGCGTGTATGGAAGTAAAATCATGCAAGGGGTGAAGAAAACGAGGACGAACGGCAAAAAAAACGGCGCACGAGGGTGCACGGCGCACGCCGTGCGCGACGGAGGCTGGCGCCGTGCGCACGCCGCGCGCGCGCCTCGGACCCGGGCTGCAGCGCCTCAGGTGCGCCTCGGGTGCGCCTTGAGGCTGCGCTTCGGCGCGCCTCGGGCAGTTTTCCAGCGCCTTTTGGGCCGGGTAGCGCGCGGGCCCACTTCGTGGGCCGACGCGCGCTGTATCTCGGCCTGTGGAATTTTTTCGGTTCGTGTTTTTTTTCGTGTGATTTTAAACGTCGTCCCGAACCCCAAACGATGCTATTTTGAAGAAGTGTTGCTGTTCGAGTGGGAGCACGTCGAGACGAACGTCGGAAAGCAACAAGGACGATTTTTCGCATCAAGACGTGAAGAAATTAAACCGTGACAATTGGATTCGAGTGCTCCAATGTGTTTAATTTTGTTTTGATGGATGTTTTATTTCGTGCACTTATTATTATTTGTTAATATGTGTTTGCATGAATTTAATTGTCCAAGAAAAACCTTACTTTCGAAAATTACTAAGTATGTTTTTATAATCGCAATTTTATTCCGGATATTAAAATTGGATTATTTTGACCTCCATAATTTATTTATTTGTGAAGTTCTTTTGGAATACATTTCCCCCTCGGATCGGCCAAAAGAACGGATTTCACATGAATAAATTCTGAAAGGATGATTGTGGATTATTACTAGTGGCGGTATTGACCCTCACCACGAGTGGCTTGCTCAAAGCGAAATAATAATCCTGTATTTAATTATGGTTATTACTTAGGCATAGGAAATTGATATTAACTTACTCCCCTCGGAGTCCCTGTCAGTTTCTATGTGGTCAAAGTGGGAGCCAACTATTAATTTTGAATTAAGGATTTGTAACTTTAAGTTTGTAATCCGCTTGAATGTGTTTAAATGTATAGACCACCCCTCGTGGCGCATTTAAATTGTTTCGAGATGTTGGCTGATGCATGATTATATTGTTTTAAGGTTTCAATATAATTGATGTGATCAAATTTATGTGATAATTTCGTATTTTTCTAGATATTGATATGAATGTATATTTTATTCTCAGTTCATCATGTCGCAACCTTTTAATCCACTGTTTAGTATACTTAAAGATAACAAACTTGTTGGTGAGAACTATGTTGATTGGAAACGTAATATAAACATGGTCCTTCCTGCGCAAGAACACTATTGGATATTTAGCGTTGACGTACCCAAGAAACCTAATGATAAGTCAAGTAATGGGGAAAATGCGATATTCGATGATTGGAAGCATTCCAATGAGCACATGAAGCACATCATCTTGACATTTATGTCTGAGGATTTGAAGCGCATTCATGAAGGCATTGAAGCGGCTATTGATATCATGAATAACCTTGAAGAGATGTTTCAACATCAGAACCCCATGGCAAATCTATTCACCATTCGTGAGAAGCTCACGAAGGAAATGGTGAAGGGAACACCCGTAAGGGATCATGTTCTCAATTTTAGGCGTGAGTTTGAGAAACTCGAGTTTCTTGGTGCCGGACAAAGTGAAGAAAGTCAAATCGATTCCATACTCCTAAAGCTATCGAGTAGTTTTGATGGGTTCTTTTGGGAATACGTGTTATCTTAACACAAGTTCACTTTGGATACCCTGCTCAAAGCCCTGATAACGGTAGAGTCATACTTGGGGAGTAGGGACGAGGCTTTGGTGATCAAGAGCTTTTTCTCGAAATCTAGGCCAATGGAAGGTGAGATTGAGAAGGAGGTGGTTGATCGGAACCAAACCAGTAGACTCACTTTGGGAGGCAAGAAAAGAGCTTTCAAGCCGTACGGCGTGAAGATACCCGGTAAGAGTAAGTGCTTCAATTGCGGGGAAAGAGGACATTGGAGGTCTACCTGTTCTAAGCCTAAGAAGGCGGTAAAGAAAGGTAAGTCTCATGCTTTAGTCGTTGAAACATATGTTGCGGCGTATGCTGCCCACGTTTGGGTAGTGGATACCGGGGCAACTGATCATATTTGTTTCACTCTTCAGGGGTTCCAGCTAACCCGGCGACTTAGCAAGAATGAGATCACAATCACTTTGGGGGATGCTACGAGAGTGGCAGCCGAAGCAGTGGGAGTCGTGCACCTATCTTTTGATGATAGAGTTTTAATTTTAAGAGATGTTTTATACGTTCCAAACTTTAGGAAGAATTTAATTTCGGTTTCTAAGTTGTTTTTGATGGATATTCAGTTACTTTTAATAAAGTTGTTACTGTTTCTTTTAAGAATGATGTTATCTGTCATGGAACATTGGTAAACAATCTCTATACGATTAAGTGTGCACACCACTCAAATAATGAATCTAATAACACGTCGATCATTTCGAGCAATAAAAGAAAGCGTTCTTCGAAGATGAACGAAACACTTCTATGGCATCTTAGACTAGGTCATATTAATCTAAAGCGGATAGAGAGATTGGTGAAAGACGGATCCTTGGAATCACTCCAAGTCGAGTCGTTTCCAACTTGTGAATCCTGTTTAGAGGGTAAGATGACCAAGAGGGCATTTGGAGCCAAGGGGAATAGAGCCACGGAAGTGTTAGAACTCGTTCATACCGATGTGTGTGGTCCAATGACGATCAAAGCGAGAATGGGGTATGAGTATTTCGTAACCTTCATTGACGATTACTCAAGATATGGGTACATTTACCTTATGCGGCATAAGTCTGAAACTTTTGAAAAGTTTAAAGAGTTTAAGGCTGAAGCCGAGAAACATAGGGAAAAGAGTATCAAGTTTCTACGATCAGATCGTGGAGGCGAATACCTCAACGATGAATTCTTGAACTACCTATCAGATGAAGGGATCGTATCCCAGTTGACCGCACCGGGAACCCCTCAACAGAACGGTGTGGTGGAACGAAGGAACCGGACTCTTTTAGAGATGGTCAGATCCATGATGAGTTATTCGGATTTACCCAAGTCGTTTTGGGGTAATGCCTTGGAAACGGCGGCTTATATTCTAAACTTGGTGCCATCCAAATCGGTTCCTAAAACCCCAATGGAATTGTGGACCGGGCGCAAGCCCAGTCTAAGACATTTGCGGATTTGGGGTTGTCCGGCATACGTGCTAGACAAGGAAGCCGGTAAGTTGGATCCACGTTCGGAATTAAGGCTGTTTATAGGATACCCGGCGGGAACGAAAGAGTGTATGTTCTATAGTCCCAAGGATCAAAAGACCGTAATTAGTACACACTTTAAATTCTTGGATGAAGACTATATGAACAATCGGAAACCTAAAAGTGAAATTACCTTAGAAGAATTGAGAGGTCAAACCTCGATACCAAGTATACAAGATGATGTACCACACGTCACATCTTCACAACCGGAACCCCGTCGTAGTGGGAGGGTTCCTAGGCAACCCGAGAGATTCATGGGGATAGGAGAATCTTCAGATTTGGTTCCCGGTGTTGAATCAGACCCATGGACGTACGATGAGGCAATCCAAGACAAAGACGCGGAGTCATGGTAAACGGCAATGGAAGCCGAGATGGGTTCGATGGATCATAATCAAGTGTGGGAGTTGGTCGAGCCACCCAGTGGGGTAGAACCCATTGGATGCAAGTGGGTGTACAAGAGGAAAAGAGGACCGGACGGAAGGGTTGAAACCTTCAAAGCAAGGCTTGTGGCCAAAGGGTATACTCAGAAAGAAGGGATCGATTATGAGGAAACTTTTTTGCCTGTAGCTATGCTTAAGTCCATCCGTATTCTCTTGTCGATCGCTGCGCACCTAGATTACGAGATCTGGCAAATGGATGTCAAGACGGCTTTCCTTAACGGAAGTCTTGACGGGATAGATATCTATATGCAACAGCCCAAAGGTTTCATTGAAAAAGGCCAAGAGAATCTCGTATGCAAGCTCAAGAGATCCATTTACGGACTTAAGCAAGCATCGCGTACTTGGAACCAGTGTTTTGATCAAGTGATTAAGTCTTATGGGTTTGATCAAAACGAGTTCGAAAGTTGTGTGTATAAGAAGCGTGACGGAACTGTGGTGGTATTCTTAGTATTATACGTAGACAATATTCTGCTCATTGAAAACAATGTAAAGGTATTGTCAGACGTAAAGGTATGGCTGTCAAAACAATTTGATATGAAGGACTTAGGGGAAGCCGGACACATCCTTGGGATCAAAATCACTCGCGATCGCAAGAAGAGGATGTTGGGCTTATCGCAAGCTTCATACATTGACACTGTTTTGAAGCGTTTCAGCATGCAAGATTCCAAGAAAGGTTTTGTACCTTTTAGGCACGGAATCCATCTATCGAAAGAAATGAGCCCTAAGACGCAAGCGGAGATAGATGACATGAAAGGTGTTCCGTACGCTTCGGCCGTAGAAAGCCTTATGTATGCAATGCTGTGTACGAGACCGGATATCTGCTTTGCCGTGGGCATGGTGGCAAGATATCAAAGTAATCCCGGAAAAGACCATTGGACTGCCGTAAAGTGCATCTTGAGGTATCTGAAAAGAACTCGGGAGCGGATGCTGATTTACCAGTCAGATAGTCTAGTTCCCGTAGGGTACACGGACTCGGATTTCCAATCAGACATAGACTCAAGAAAGTCAACCTCGGGTAGTGTGTATTGCATGGGAGGAGGAGCCATTTCATGGAGAAGCGTTAAGCAGAAATGCATCGCCGATTCGACCATGGAAGCCGAGTATGTAGCTGCTTGTGAAGCAGCGAAAGAGGCAGTTTAGCTCAAGAACTTCTTAGTGGGCTTGGACGTTGTTCCAAATTTGCCCGACAAGATAACTGTCTTTTGTGACAATGCCGGAGCAGTTGCAAATTCAAAGGAACCGAGAGCCCACAAGGCCAGCAAACACATAGAAAGAAAATACCATCTGATACGAGAAATCGTTAAGATAGGAGATATAGAGGTGGCAAAGATAGCGTCGGGTGACAACCTAGCGGATCCATTCACAAAGGGTCTGCCTCAGAGTACATTCGAGAGACATGTGGATGGAATGGGAGTCAAGACTATTGCCAATCTGCTTTAAGTATAAGTGGGAGGAATTATTAGGTTAGTGTAGGTTGACATGAGATGTCACGTAGAGCTACTACACTAAGACATGCGTGATGTATACTAAAAGCAGACTTTAAGTATAAGTGGGAGATTGTTGGAGTTATACGTGAAAGTATGCTTTTACTTTGTATAACTCGTGTATCAAACACTCGTTTTATGAGAATAATTCTTTTATCGCATTTGCTTTAGTTATGATTGAATGTTGAATTTCTATTGCAATCCGTTCAATATATAGTACATGTTACATTGTAGTTAATGTGGTGATACCCGATCACGGAAGACGACATTAACAGTTTACTTGTAACTAAACGTATATTTTCACGACCTAGGTGGAATTGAACAATCCGCCGTGAAAGGTCGATGTGTAAGGCTCAGATTGGTCTGTCTTGACTAAGAGATTGCACTAGCACATTTAGTATGTGTTGAAGAGGTCCTACAGCGAGGAGAAATTCTTCTGTTCTGAAAGGTAAAGAATTAGACCTCAGTGGTTGTTGATTTCTTAATCTCCGTCACTTAAATAGGACCGTGTGTGCTTAGTAGTTACTGCTTTGATTCATGTTGGGTGAGAATCATTGCGACTTCGAACTTTGTGTCTTGGGCAGTAATATTAATCATACGACGGTTGCTAAGATTTAATACGGAGAAACGCGTGCGAGTACGGCTCGTGTGATTAGTCCCCTTGGTGCGCTCAGAAGTTTTATTGTACCAAATGTTGCAAGTGAAGAATTAGTTTCTTCGGTACGAATAATAATGTTGAGCTGTCTTTACTCCAAGGTGAAAGATGTTAATTAATTTAGAGCTATTCAGAAGCTTAATTAATTAATGGACTTGATAATCTTAAACGCGGGAAATAATAACCGGGAGCCCATATTATCGTAATATGGATTAAGATGGATAGTGCAATATTAATTTATTAGTGGTAATAATTAATATTAATGGGCTGAATTATATTGGGGCTCAATATTGAAATTCAGAAGTCCATTAGGAGGTCCAATCTTAATTCTCCTTAAGGCCCCTCAAGTAGCCCATTAAGTAGCCCAATAATGATAAGGTGATTAAAATAAAAAGAATATATTATGTTGATTTTTTTTTTGTTATTTTCGAAATTTTTGATTATTGAGAGAGAAAAGATTTTGTTGATTTTCTTGGAAAGATATTATGGAAGATATGTATTCTAGGAATACAAGAATATCTCATATATTCAAGAAGATCCAAATCTTGGATTCTCTTCTCATGAAACTTTCGAAAATCACCCCTTAATTAGGAGTGTGAGATTTTTGTGGAATATTTTATTTTGGAGAAAAGAATATATGGGATATATTCAAGATTTCTTAGAGTCTAAGAAAAGATTTTTTCCAAGCCCATATCCACATGAAAAAATCGGCCACTACTTCTTATAAATAGGGGATGATTATTTCATCCCCAAGTACATAATTCCATGTGTTGGAAAAATCTAGAAGCATATATATTTTTCTTTTTCCTTAGTTTATTAAATTGCTTGAAAGCGTCTCCCACCGGCGATCAAGTGAGGTGAAAAGGGAAATACTTGAGAAGGCTTTGGGTTGATAGAGCGAGATTACAAGTGTCACGTATATCCAAAGGCCAATACTACGAGAGGTACGTTAATCGCATATTTACTTGTTTAATTCCGCCTAGTTAAATATGTGAAATTAATTTAACATGCATGATGATAATTAGTTGATGGAATTATTATTTGAATTAATTAGGATTAATTCATGCTAGTAATAATTGTATTTAAATTCGTATTTAAATTTCATCCCGAATAGATTCCGGGCACCCCGTATTTTCCCAACAAACACATTGTAAAGGAAAACCTCACCTAGTTGGAGAAAACCAAACCAAACTAAACCCTTTCAGAAGATTGTTAGGTTTGTAGTGAGGTGAGGAGAGGCAGCCCAGGGAGTGGCGTGAGTCCAGTTGTAAGTACATCTTGGCACGTTAAAAACAAGAATCCCAAGTAGTGGATTTCCTGTTAAATCAGGTCGTGGACGTAGGAGCTTGAGACTCTGAACCACGTTAAACCAAGTGTTATTTATCATTATGTACTTGCTAAAGGTTTTGTCATTTCCACTCACTGAGTGTAGTTCGAAAGAAAGAAGTTAGCCAAGTATTTAAGTCAGGGAGAATCTATCTCACTGACAAACTTAAGCAAACACTCGAGAGTTCAGTCTCTCGAGTCACTGCCTTGTTACGAGACTGAGTCTTCAAGTCACCACACTGACTTGACTACTCTGACTCGTAGCAACGCAGTGACTTGAGGCTCTTCGCACTGAACTCAGTACGCACTCGAGAGCTCAGTCTCTCGAGTCACTGCCTTGTTTAGGGCCTGAGAACTCAAGTCAAATGACACTGACTTGAGGGCTCTGACTCTAAGCAACGCAGTGACTTGAGTATTCCGTCACTGAGCTCATTCATGTTGCGTAGTATGGTTTAAAAAAAAAAAAAAATTTGCTCCTGAATTCCCATTTTGCCCTTCGAAAACGGGACCATCATTAATAATTATATGATATAATATTAATGAGACTTAAATGGTCCGATCTATTAGGTTTTGAAAGTTTTTTTTATAAAAAGCATAAGTGTAGCTCATTTAGTTAATTAATTTTTTTAAAATCTAATTAAACTCCACTCATTTATTAAATAGACCAAGTTTTATGCAGGTTAGACCACTAACCATATACACATGTTGGGTAATTTGATATATTTTACACCTATTTTGAAGGTAGGCATTAGTTTCACAATACTCCACTGTATAACCATAACTAGATGAGTATCCTGCATTTTACGCGGGCCGTTTGCAAAATTAATTTAAAAATTTATATTTTATTAACACATCATCACATTATTCAATATTATAATTAACATTATATACTACAATCTATTTAAAAAAATAAGATTAAATCAAAATGAAATTAAAAAAAAAACACCAGAGATAACATTAAAATTCTCCTTAAAAATCTTCACTCGTCAACTTGCAATATATAGAAAATAAACATAATATCGTCAAGATAGAAGAAGAGAGAAATAAAGTGGAGTTTATATGAAGAAAAAATATTTTTAAAAATAAACTAATCGTCGAATATTACCAATTAGACATTTATATATGGACAAATAATCGAGGAACAACACTAAAATATTATGAAAAAAAAAGACAAATAAGGAATACAAAAAAATATAGAGTTTGAGATAATTAAATTGCAAATAATCAAGAGTCTTTTAGAAAAACAAATATATATATATATATATATATATTATTTTTTTTTTTTTTTTAAAACTCAAGTTATATATAATAAATATTCAAATTTCATAACGATTCATAGTTAGCTTAATTGGTAGACATAATAAAAATTACTCATGTGATCCTTGGTTCAAACCCAAATAAAACAATTTTTTTTTTATCATACGTCTTCTTATGAAAGGTCGTCAAGCCACATAAATGACACATAGGGTAAAATGACACGCAATCATGTCACGTAAAACATGACACATAAGCGAAATGCACCAAAAGTCGACACATAAGCGAAACACACCAGAAATTAATACATCGGCAAAAGAAACTCCTTATTAGTATAATAGGAACCAGAGAGTAAAAAACGATAAATGCAATAGGGATTGCCAGAGTTTTTTGGGCCCTGGACTTAATGAATTTTTGTATGTATATTCATTATTTCTTTCGAGCTTTTAATAGCTCTATATATAGTATACATGAAGGGTACAAAGGGAAAATGTAACCCTGCAACGGTGCATCCTCCATATTGACGCTGCCCTGCGGGTGCAGACGTACGAATCAATGAGGGCTTGACAGTTTGATTGGTACTAGAGTTCGGTTATTCTTGGCGGCTTGACAGCTAAATGGCCATTGCTCTATTCTGATCGTCCAAGGATGAGTTGGTGCATTTATTGCTAGCTCTCCCATGTCTATTGTGCGATCATACAAAATTAGGTGTATTTACTAGCACCTGAGTGTGTGAAAATGTGGGTGATCATACAAGGGAGGTGGTCGGCCAAGTGCTTATTTGGTCGGTCACCTCTAAGTCCTTTAGTCTACCATATTTGAGTGTATTTTCCATTATGTTGGGTGTATGAGGAACGACCCTTCAGGATGCTGGTCATACAAAACAGTGGGGTTATATTTGTTCTCGTGATAAATATGGTCATAACACACAATGCACCCAGTAAAAGAAAAAAAAAAATGTATACATAAACTTCAAAATTAGAGAGGGAGTTTTATTAAACAAATATGGACGAGGATAATGATGTAAAATGAATATCAATTAGAGAATAAGTATAACTGGAGATGGACAATAAGAGATTCCACTAAGTCCCCATCTACTACTATTACTAATAAACCATGCTTTCATATACATTTGTGTGTATGTATACACCATACTCTAATATACATAGTTAAAAAATGGTACGATGATTCACACACTAAGGACAAATTAACATATATTCTTTTTAAAGTGTTAAAACGGTCAAATTATATTTCATTTTGTGCAAGAACTACTCCATACCATGAATTTTAAACTAAATATATTGTAAATTAATTTTATCGTACAATTCAAAATCTTATTAATTATTTTTATTTTACAATATTACTATTAAATTAATATATTTTATTGATACACACAAAATATAAATAGACTCAGAACCTACTTTGCCTAAAAGTTAATATGCTATCATCAATTTCAACACTTATCCAAGAAATGAGATATGCATCATAAACTTTTTTTTTTTTCTTTTTTTTTTTTAATTTTTTGAAAAGTAATCAATTACAATAGTTTCCTAACATAATCAATTACAATAGTTCCTTCGACCACCGGGTACATGACAATATCTTTTTCATCTCGCTGTAGATCGGAACCGCAATCACCATAAGAGGGGGACCACCCGAACCCGCAACTCCGAACCACAACCGCACTGCAGCCGGAACCGCAACCACCACAAGAGGGGAACACCACCCCACCACAATAGGGGAACAACCACCCCACCACAAGAGGGAAATAAATTCCCTCTCCGTGTCTCGAACCCAAGACCTCTGGGTCTTAGGTGGTGGCCTCAACCACTTGAGCTACCAACACTTGACTTTTTTAATTGAGAACCGCATCATAAACTTATACAAGCGAATATATATGCCATTGAATTATTCTTACTAAAAAAAAAATATATTTACCCAGTCGATGTAAAGAAATAACGGACTAACTAATTATAATGAAATGTAAACCTAGCGAGTAGCGTCTATTGATCCTCCGAGCTATTCTCAAGGTGAAGTAGTGGTGTTAATCACAAGGCTTTTACTCTTTCTTTCACGGAAAGTAAACTATTTTAAATGTGCTAAAAAAAGTATTAGGAGTGATATTCATGATAATTATTACCATAAATAATAATCTACTAATAACTTATGATGAAACGATTTTATATTTTTTATTGGGACAATTAATACCTTTTTAATTGATATTATTATTGAAAATAACTAATACCACTATAATTAATATTTCCAGTGAAAATAACTAATACTCTCTCTGTCTCGCAATTATTTTTACAATTATTTTATTGGGACGTCCCACAATTACTTCACACTAAAAAAAAAATATCCACACTCACAAAAATCAATAAAATATAATTATTTTATTCAATCTCACACTTTCATACTCCCTCATTTTTCTCTTAAAAAATATATCATTTATAAACATGAAAAAAAAAATTGCGGAATAAAGAGAATATTATTTAATAAAATAACAAATACTCTTCAAATAAATTTCAGCATTTAATAAAACTACTATTCGATGGTTTGCCCCAAACTAAACAATATTGCATAGAGTACTACAGGCACAGCAATGATGCGAACCGCATGGGAACTAACTGCACATTGCACAACAAGAAGTTATGGATATTTTATTTATTTATTTGTTTATTTATATTTATGTAATTATTATATACATATATATACTCAACACCACTGCACCCTCAAATGTGACAGTTCAGAACATAAGCCCTAGCCCCTTCGTCGATTTTCCGTTCTCCCTAAAACCCTTCGCTTTTAACAGGTATTTTTCTCCTCCATTTCTCTGATTATGTTTATTTTTGTGAGAGTTAATCTGTTTCGTATGTTTTCTACATTTTGTGCATCAATCAAACTCCAGTTTTTCATGGAAGGCTACTTGAGGAAAGGATTAAAAATGAGATGAAATTGGTTTATTTGTTCTTGATTCATGTCTTTTCTAGGCATTGTTCCTTGTTTTGTTTTTGTTGTTTCTGTTATATTTTATCTTCAATATCTAGGTCGGATCTTTCATATTGCTGGATTTATTGTGTTTTTGGATTTTACCTGTAACTGGTTTCTGTTTTTTCCCTTTCTTATGTTCAGAAGGGAATCATTGGGTGATAGAATAAGAACTCTGTTGGATTGTTGACAAAAATAATTTTTCCCTGTCTTTGAAAATATGCTAACTAAAGAATAATTGGCTTCTCTTTTGGTGGAAACCGTTATCTATGGATTACATCAAATAAGCACTATATTTTAGATTTATAGGCTTGGAGGTTGAATAGTGTTTGATTCAAGCGTTTGTAAAATTGAGGAGTGTTTACCTTATATGGTTCATGGTTGGGACAGAAAAATGAGAAGAACAATGACGTACTCTCACTTTATGTAAATGTAGAAGTAAATGGAAGTGGTGGAATTTGTTCCTAATAATACTATTTCTGATACTCTAGTTTGTTCACACTGATTTGTTTCATATTCTTGAGAAACTGGTGCTTGTTGTATTGGATTATAGTCTGTTGTTTATCTCATATTTTCAAGTTTCAACCTAAGCTTATATAGATAATCATTTGCCTTTTCATTCTGTAATTGTTGGATGATGAGGCATTTAATGGCATAGTTCTTTCATTCAGCTTCCAAATCATATGGCGTTCTTTAACAAAGTCGGAACCATGTTGAGGAACAGTGTTTCTGCCCAGTCTGCATTGGGTGGGCAAACTTCAATGTTTAATGCTATCCGCTGCATGTCCACGAAGCTTTACGTTGGAGGTTTTCTCTCTGATATTACATTTTTCTAGCAATGTGACAACATTTGATTTGAGTGTGTTTGTTTTTATGATCACATATCTACCTTTTCCTTTTAATAGGACTCTCATATGGAATCAACGACGAGTCTTTGAAAGAAGCTTTTGCCAACTTCGGTGATGTTGAGTTTGGTAAGTTAAACAGAGTAGCCACCATTTCCATTTTCTGTAGTTTGAGATACAAATTAGCGTCGCTGATCTTGAAATGTGTATATATATATTCTGCTGAATCATTACAAGGAATGACTATTTCAGTCTGCCGTAGTGTTTGTAGGTGCCAAAAATGCATACCTATAGAATACTCATAAGTATTTGTATGTGTTTGGCTGACAGCTCTTCTCATCGTTTCCTGAATTTTGTGGTTTCATCCTATTAATTTGGGTTTATTCTGTTTAATATTTGAATGGATGGCTCGTATGTTACTCTTTTACCCATACAGGTGTGCTTCTTTTGAGATAGAAATTAGCAGTCCCGATCTTGAAATGTATAGATAATATGCTGAATCACTATTTCAATCTTTCATAGTGTTTATAGGTGCAAAAAATGCTTACACTTTAGGATACTCTACTTCAACAATTTGAGTTTTCATCCTGATTGCAGCAAGAGTTATAGTCGACAGAGAATCAGGAAGATCGAAAGGATTTGGGTTTGTGAATTTCCACAACGAGGAAAGTGCCAACGCAGCACTCTCAGCCATGAATGGACAGGTGAGCACACAAACTATAATGGACGTCCATCCAATGTGCACTATTTTTACACCAACATTCTTCCGCAACTCCTCTATCTGCATATTGATGCATTCGTCTCTCTGCTGTAGGAATTGAACGGGAGGAACATTCAGGTGAGTTATGCCCAAGAGAGAGCTCCTCGTACTGGTGGCTATGGCGGCAGTGGTGGTTATGGAGGTGGCAACAGTGGCGGTTATGGAGGTGGCAACAATGGTGGTTATGGAGGTGGATATGGAAACAGAGGAGGGTATTAGTAGAAAATATGAGTAGTTTATTAGATAGTACTAGTAGGCAATGAAGTTGTACTGTCGTCCTCTGCAGTGCTTTCTCTTTTTCGAGAAACGGTAATTTCAGAATTTCATCATCACGAGTCTGCTTTGCTTCCGTCAAAGCCATACCGTTTTTCCAAGTCTTTGTAGATGCAGTTATACCATGTTTAGGGTGTGTTTGCAAACTCTATCAGCAACTTCCGGTTATACTATTTGAGCAATTGATTTTTTTTTTAAAAATAATTTGCAAATTTCATACATCAATTTATTCTTGACAGATATTGGGTACTTTAATATATCAATTAAAGATAAAGTATAGAGTGAAAATGGTTAGTGCATGAAATATCAAAGGGTATTAGTTGTTTTTTACTAAAGAGTATTAGTTGTTTTCATTGATGGTATTAGTTACTTTCACTTAAGTGTATTAGTCTTTTATTGACAAATTAAGACTCTTTAGTAAAAATAATTAATATTGTTCAAAAAAATAATTAATAATGTTCAGAGTAAACAACTAATACTCCCTCCGTCCCAGCATTATTTGCATAGTTGGGACGGCACACATATTAAGAAAAAATTACTTTTTGAGTAAAGTAGTGGCATATGGGTAAATATGTGTATATTATTGTGAGTGTGCACGCAAATCAATGTTTCCTTATTTAGAATGTGCAAATAATCTTGGGACGGACGAAAAAGGAAAGTGTGCAAATAATGGTGGGACGGAGGGAGTACTTTTTATTAAGAATAAGTAATATCCTTTAATAATTATGTATGAACTAATTTTACTTTATACATATCCTCAATTAAATGGATATGCAAATTTGTACACGTAATTCGACTCTATTTTGTCAAATAAGTAATTGGTGTATTAAAAAAAATAGGTCACAGGAATATTGTATATTTAAGATAAATTTTACATCAAAACTTAACTATTAATCAAATTATAAAAAAAAAAAAAAAACGTGCATAATTTGTGCTTCTACAGTATTAAAAAAAATAGGTAGAGTGAAATTTATTTATACATGAATTATTAAAGAGTATTATTTATTTTCAGTAAAGAGTATTAGTAGTTTTTACTTAATGATATTAGTTTATTTTCACTAATTTACAAAATTCTTAGTTTGGTTATATCAGTAAGACATCATGAAAATATCCCGATGAGGTGCAAAGTTCAAATTTATATAAAAATAAATTTTCTTAATTAGACCATTTATTACAAGGCCATACAAAATTTATAAATTAACATAGATTGTCAATTCATATTTTATGAAATGACATATGGTACTCAAATTATTTATAAAATGGCATACAAGTCAAATTAATGACATAACTTGTCAACTTATAGTCTATATAAATGACATGTATTATTAATTTTTTTAAATATTACACACTTCTTATTAGTGAGAGAATAACACATTATCAAATAAACTCTCTATAGTATAATATATATATATATATATATATATATATATATATATATATATATATATATATATATATAAAAGGGATTTCAATGGACTCTTTATCGGAGAGACCTTGAGCTTTCTCTTAATAATCGTTCGAGTAACTTGTTTCCATTATACAAGTTGTAACTCGTTTTCAATTACTAATGTACAGTTCTCAGTTCATGAGATAATGTAAGGAATGGGAACACTTCTGTATTAATTGAAAATATACCGGACGAAAACTAGGAGCCAGTATATATTATTACACGGAAAATGACTTCTCCTTTTTAACTTAAAAATGGAAGAAGAAAAGCTATCGATTAGACTATCCGCAATAGTTAAATGTTCGATCCAATTATAAGGATTTATGAATAACCAAAACATCCTAACAAAATGTTGTTATAATTAGGGGTGAAAACAGATCGGATATTTTTCGACCGATCCGGAGCCGTATCCGGTCGGTATCGAATTCAGTATAAAAAATTAGTATCCGGTCAGATACGGAATCGGATACGGATAGTTGACTTCGGATTCGGAATACAAAATATCCGACCGTATTCGACTTTTACCATATTTTATTGGATATTATCCGGATATCAAATCCGAATACATTATATATATATATATTAATATAATATCAGTCCCCTTCTAAATTCTAATATTATTAGTTTCATGTTATTAGCAGTAGATATAATTTTTATAATTTGCATTAGAACTTCTATGAAATATTGCATAGGTGGTTTTTTTTATGTGTTTCAATCACATTTTGATGATTTTCGTATGAAATATATTATCCGATTATAGTTATTCGAATCCGGCCCGGATTCGTCCGATATCCGTCTCGTATCCGTATACCGAATATTCCGAATTCGTATCCGAATCCGGCTTTTCCATATCCAACTCCGAATTCAAGCAAAAGATATAGTTTAGAATACAATATAAGCACTATCCGTCCGTATCCGATCCGTTTTCACCCCTAGTTATAATAGAAATACAATCCATCTTCATCGATTTTTCACATGCTCTTAATCGGTTGAACCACCACTTTATATTGCAGCCAATACAATTTGAAAAATAGGATACATGATTAACTAGAAATATTATATATGATAGTATATTATAAAAATATATTTCACTTAAATATTAACTAATTAAATTTATTACTTTACCAATAAATATATTAATTTATTTGAATATAAATAATATTTTTTACCTACAGTCCTATAACTTATATTTCCTCGATTCCTCTGCTGTTCAATTTTATTTCTATCAAAATGCACTGGTTTTTTTTTTTAAATGCGATAAAATAAATAAAGTAAGAGTATTTGTGTGTTTCATTTATAAATTAAATAATTAAATGTGAGAGTGATAATAAAGTAATTATTTCTAGAATGAATATATACTAATTTAACAAAAAATTGCGTGAGATCGTCTCATAACATGAGACAATGAAATTAACATTCACTCCTGTCAAAGTGTTAATGTGTCAAACCCAATTTATACTCCATCACATCGTCACTCAAGACGTACTTATTTATTGTTCAATACTTCAATTACTAGTTTTTGTAATTTTTTCAGTTAAGTAACTTAATTATGGGTCCGGCTATATACCCCTCCAATATTTAGGAATACACCTTCATAAATAATAAATTACCTATTTTACCCCTTAAACTAAAAATATATATTAAATTTAATACACCCTTCTCACACCGTAAAGCTATAATGGTTAAATGACCAGTTTTCCAAATTCGCTGCTGCCTCCTGCTAGATCTCTCCCCACGACCAAGAATCTATAATCTAAATTAAAAATAAAGAAAACAAACAACACAGATTAATTAAACAACAAAAAATTTTAAAAAATAAATTGAAAATACATTTAAAAAATCGTGGATATCAACTGCACATTTTGGTGAGAAAAACATGTACTGTTGATATGATATTATTGTAGGATTTGAGGTATTTGCAGAAAATTGGTACCTATTGGGGAATTAGGAAGGGGGTGGGGGGTGGAGGTCGGGCAGGGAATTGGGGAGGAATTATACGGGTGGGGGTAGAGTGGAGGGGGGAGTGGCGTGGGGATGGTTTGACTGCAGGTGAAGTTGGGGGAGGAAAGACGGATTGGGGGCAAGTATATGGATAAATGGAGAGAGATCAAAATTATGTCATTTTTAAAGGATAAATAGGTAGTTCATAATATTTGTAGGTGTATCTATAAATGTTGGAGGGTATATAGTCGGACCCCTTAGTTATTTCTGGAAACAGTGGTTTAACAGATTAGTTCCGTAGGCCCGTATAAGACAGTCCAAACTCCACTCTTACAGGCCCAACCCAATCCAACATAAGCACATTATTTGTCCCATTGGGCAGATACAGGCGGCCCGAATTGCTACCGTTGCCTAATTGAGTAATGGCCCAGGTTATTGGCACTACAAGGTGGAGTAAATACACTACATGGATAAATTCACTACACTTAGGATGAATACACTACATTTATTCCCAAAATACCCAGCAAGCTCTTCGTAGGAGAATTTTTTGGAAATTTTTTCCGAACATTTCGAATATGTTCATAAAATTTATCCGAACATATTTGTTCAGAAATTTTTCTCGAACATATGTACATAGTTCGGAAAAATAATATGAACATCAAAGAAATGTTCGCAAAAAATTTCCGAATATGTTGGTCGGGTTCGGAGAACCAGAGATGAACAAATGCAATCGCGATTTTCAGAAAAAAAAAAAAATTGTTCGAAACAAGCAAATAACAATAATATTATCATACCCATACAATTTTATACACTCAATGAACAATAATATGCGTGAAAAACATCATAACACCAACAAAAATTATACTACTCAATATTTAAAAAAACCTAGTTTCTAAAAAATACCCAAACACTTACATATACTTATTCCGGGCTTGGAGGATCGTTCATCCTTACAATGTATGCCGATAAAACACGTTTCAAGCGTCTAGTGGTTGATTAATGGTGGGTCACATTCTTCAAGTATGGAGTTCGTTTGTATTGTTCGAATTTTATCTCCTTGTTCGAACGTGAATAATGAAAATCTGGTGGAGTGTATTCACTAAAATTTGTTGTGGAGGGAATGCTAAAAGAGTAATATTGTCATTTCAAGTATTTGTTGTAGGAATTAAATTTTGTGTAGTGGCCAATAACCTGGGCCTTGAGTAATTTCCACCCAAACAATATTGCCTAGCGTACGGTACAACTAGGTACAGCAATGATGCGAACCGCAGGAGAATCAACCGCACAACAATTTTTTTTTTAGATACGGTATTCTAGAGTGCTGCTTTATAGCTGTCCAATTCCGCTACTATAGTATACACCACCAAAGGCAAAGGTGACAGACCATAAACCCTAGCCGCTTCTTCCAATTTCCTTTCTTCCTAAAACCCTTTTCTATAATCGGTATTCTTCCTTTTGTCATTTCTCTTATGAAATTTATCACTTGTGATTACTTATTGGATTTTATTCTGTTAATTACATGTTCTGCATCAAACTAATCCTAGTTTTCATGAAGAGAGGATTTTGAATTGATTTACTTGTTCTTCTATTTGTTATCCGCGTAATTCTGTAACAATATTCTGTTTTCAATATCCATGTTGGATCTTTCAATTGTATCTGGTTTTTGCTTTTCCCCTCTATTCTGTTTTTCTCCCTTTTTTACAGTTAAGAGAAAATCATGAGAGAATTATATCTCTGTTGTGAATCCTAGTTGGTTGAAAATTGTTTTCCTTTTGGTTGAAAATGTGTGAATTAAAGTATATTTTCATGTGTGATTGGGCCTCCGAAGAAAGTAAGTGTTCTTATTTTGTGAACTGAAACTCTGTTGATTGCAGTCTGTATTGATGAATTAGATTATATAAGCACGGAATTTTAGCTTTATAAGTGATGAGGATGATTTGTCTTTTTTATTGATATGTGAATGTGTTATTACTTCTATATCTTCGGTTGTCCATCTGTTAATTTGGTGATCAAATTGAGTAATATACTCTTTTCGTGAATCTGATACTTGGCTTGGATATTGTTTTTGAATCGAGTATTGTTTACCTTGTGTAGTTGGGATGGACGAAAGAGAAGAACAATAATGTGTTTCTTTCTTTCTGATACATAAGATTCTTCCAACTGATCTCGAGAGAGTGATGCATGCTTTATTGGATTACAATCCGTTGTTTGTTCCAAATGTTCAAGTTTTAGTCTATGCATATTGCATGCTTCATTATGTAATTCTTTAATGCCAAGATATTTAATGTTGTAGTTCTTTCATTCAGCTTCTAAGTCATATGGCGTTCTTTAACAAAGTCGGAACCATGTTGAGGCACAGCATTTCTGCCCAATCTTCATTGAGTGGGCAAACTTCAATGTTCAATGCCGTCCGCTGCATGTCCACAAGGCTTTTCATTGGAGGTTTGTCTCTGTTTTTCTGGCAACGTAACAATAACATTTGATACAAGTGTGTATTTCGTATGATCCTAGATACTTAACTATACCCCTTTCCTTTAATAGGACTTGCCTGGGGAACCGATGACCAGTCCTTGAAGGAAGCTTTTTCCACCTACGGTGATGTTGAGTTTGGTACGTCAAATAGAACAGCCGTTGTTTCCATTTTATGTAATTCCATCAACTTAGGAGAAAGACGTTGAAGCTTCCACAGTGCCTCCATATATAGACTGCTTCTTTCGTTGTTTACTGAGTTTTGTTGTTTGATCCTGTTAATTTGGGTTTTGTTCTGTTCAATATTTGATGGATAATTGAGATGTTAATCATTTTTGCATTCAGTTTGAGATAGAAATTATAGCCCTGACCTTGTAATGTATAATGAGTATTCTTTTGAATCATATTAAGGAATCACTGCATCAATCTCCATTGGGTTAGCAGTCAATCTTTTACTCGTTGATTGCTGCTTGAAGTGCTTGCTTCCACTATAATAATTGGTTTTTCATTTTGAATGCAGCAAGAGTTATAGTCGACAGGGAAACAGGAAGATCGAAAGGATTCGGATTTGTGAATTACCACAGCGAAGAAAGTGCCACCTCAGCACTAGCCATGGATGGGCAGGTTAGCTTCTAAAGGAAATCCATCCAATCTTACTTGGATATTCTCCCAACTTCTCTTGCTAAATTTCATATTCTCGTTTCAGGAATTGAACGGGAGGTGCATCCGAGTGAGTTATGCGCAAGAGCGAGAGAGAGCTCCGCGCCCCAGCTTCGGTGGAGGAGGTGGAGGGGGTTACGGTAACAGAGAAGGTGGAGGTGGATACGGTAACAGAGAAGAGTATTAGTAGGAAATTAGTTGCACTATTGTTTCATGCACACTACTTTCTATTTTTTTAAGAACCAGTATGAACTTTTAGAATTTCATTATTACAAGTCTGTTTCCGAAGCCTTTATTCTCTACCATTCATATGTAGTTATGGTTTGCTCTTGTCTGTTTTTCTATCTTATTGGAAATTATTAATAATTTTAGGGTGTGCTTTGTTGATAATTCTTTGGTGGAAATGAAGTAAGAAAGAGTATATGGTAATCGTGGTAGTAAAGAATGATGAAAGATGAATAATGAGTCAATAATATCATATCACCTTCTTAAATAAAGATAATTATCATTCATTTGATTAAAACACTTTCAATTCTACATATGACAACATGCAACACAAAATTAATTAAGAACTTTATATAATTTTTGTTGTATCCAATGTCTTGTTCATGCCGTTTCAAAAAAAAATGTCTTGTTCATGCCTAATGGAATATTGAAAGACCACGCTTCAGTGGGGATGAAGAGTTTGAACCCTATATCTCTAGGGGCCGTTTGGTTCACGGGATGAGATTGATTAGATGGGATGAGATTAGATTAGATGACTTTGGATTAAATAGGATTATTTGAGGAGAAATGTGTGTTTGGATTATAGGATTGTTTTTTTTTTATTGAATGATTAAGTGGGTTTAAAGTGCAATATACCATTTTTAAAGCATGAGACTATAGAGTTCAATCATTCCTAAGAAATTATTTAGTACCTCATTTGATGGATTGAGTAGGTTTATGTCTCGGATCTCAATTTTATCCCAAACCGTAAACCTGCGAATCAAAAGCAATATTACATGAGATTGAGTGGGACTAAAACTTTAGTCCCACCCAATCCAGCGAACCAAAGGACCCCTGGAAAAGAAGTAAGAACTTGAACTACATCAATATGCTATAGAGTTCCGAAATTTCATTACAAAATTAGTAACAATTTTATGGGACAAATTTGGCCCAACACAAATATTATATAAGTATACACATAATAGGTTTTAAGGCTTAAAAGTTAAAAAAGAAAAAGAAAAAAAAAGCTCAAATCTAGCTTATTTAAACGATTCCAGTAAAAAATTCAGGAAAATAGGTAGTGGGCTACCGTCTGATAATATGACCTATTTTCCAACCCCTAATTGGTGCCTTTCTCTCGCTGTGGATCCAACCCTTGGGTTTAGTTGTGGATTGTGGTCCAATTTTGTGTAATAATGATTATGGGCCGATTTTGTGTGCCTGAGGTTTGGTTGTTTTTAGTACTCTACCTCATTTTCTTCTTTTAGCGACACGTTTAAGTTGCTCCATCATATTTATGCTTTATGTAAACAAGAAAAATAAAAATATAGTAACGTGTCAACATATAGTAGAGGTAGAAAGAAAAGATCACGATATTAATAGTAGTGTGTGTGTGTGTCAAAAAATAATTAGAATGTGACGACACTTCGTTCAATTGTTGGTGATGGTTACATTCATTGGCAGGACATATATGTATAGAACAGTCCAAGTAAATTTAAAGTTCAGACAAACAAATTGATACAACATTTGGCGTACAATGGAACACTACTATTTGAAATGCTAATATCTTTTTGGCAAAATATTGAATGAAACATTTGGACGTGATATTTTTTGTATTATATATATATTTTTAAAAAGTATTAGTTAATTTAATAATAATATGTATAATAAGAATGTCTAATTGAACTATACTCACCAAAATATCAACAATTTTGTATTTATACCACCAAATTATATTCTTTTGTATTGATAAATACCCACTATCAAATTTTAACAAATAAATTACTAAACATAATTTTCAACTAATATATTTTGGATTTTAACATATGAGGGTATTTTTATAAAAAAAAATAAAAATTAATTGACGGCAAACAACACAAGAAGGTGGGTCACAAGACGAAGTACGACGTCAAGGGGCGAACGCACAAGACGGTGTATGGCGGTGCAAATACAGGAGAAGACAAAAGTGATAAAGAATTTTGTGTATTTCTTGTTCCAACTGAACGAAATTATAAAGAATTTTGATAGAGATGTCTTTCTCTAAGTCACATGATCGACAATATATTTTTCTTGGGGGAAAATTGATAAAAAAAATTAAATTTTGTGGTTTATGTATTAAAATTTAATAGCTTGTATACATTGTTGTGACAAAACAAATAGTTTGTACATTTCTCAGTAGTAAAACATAGTTTGATGGTTTAGATGTAAAATCGGTGATAGTTTGGAATGTTTAGTACAGTTATACCTAATAAAAATAATTAATATTATTTTAAATTGCACTATGAAACTAATTTATAAAATACTTTTTTTTCCTCATCAAATTAGTGAGGCTCGTTTAATAAATGAGTTAGACACAGACTTTTATAAAAACTCATTTATTTAAATAGGTCAAACTTAACATTTTTTGTAAGTGTTTCAAGCCCAATAGACCGACCTATTAAAATCTATATTATTAAATATATAATATATAATGCATAATAAATTGACCGCGTCTAATAATACCCGAATTTTTGCTCTTTAAACCCGATTTTTTTTTTACCAAAATAGCCCAATGTAATTAGACTATTATACCCTTTACCACTTAAAATTTATTAAAACATAAAATTTAGTTTTTGCTCAATACACCCAATCCAATTTTTATTTTTGTTGACCGTGACTTTTTTTACTCCCCCACTCAAACTCTTTCTTCTTCATTCTTCAAACCCTAATTGATGAGGAAGAATTTAATGGAGATTAACATAATACATGTACCGTAATTTTACGAATTCTTGTGAATAAAGCCTCATTGACATTGCTCATCTTCAAAGGGGGATTGGAAGCGTGCGTGCGGCTTCTTCTTCCAGCCTTCTGCGTTTTTTTTTCTTTAGCCCGCGTGAGTTCTTAGCCTTCTTCCATTGCTCTTCTGCGTGAGTACTTTAGCGTGCGTGAGTGTTCTCCAAGACCAGCTTAAACCCTTAAATGGTCTACGTGCGTGAGTGTTTTTAGGGTTTAAGATTTGAGTGTATGAAAATACTGAAATTTAAGTTGAGGGATAAAATAGACAATATATTACGGGTGTTTTGAGTAAAAATTAAAAAGTAGGCTCGGGTGTGAAGAGCAATGGGTGTGATGAGCAAAAGTTCGGGTGTGATTAGCCGCGGCCTAATAAATTACTAATACAATATTATGCTATTATTTGATAATTATTTGATAAATTATTTTTATTCTTCATTTTTAAATTTAAAGAGTTCATTGTGATTATTTAATAATAATATAATTGCCGAACATTATGTTTACCTTAAAAGCTTTTAGACTAGGTCTATTTGTTAAAAAAAAATCAGACCAAACATCTGGAAAAAAACTCAAGTCCAAAAATTATAGCTCGCTCAATCTATTTCTACCCTACAAATGAGTAAAAAGGGAAGGGCATCTATAACTAAATTTCCTTTAACAGAATTACGGACTCAAAGTGAAATCACCTTGAGAAAACAAAAGCAGAGGATACACTATTTCTTTTATCTATGAAACTCAAAAACTAAAATAATTAAATCGGATAACAAGAAAGGCCCAAAATGTGGAAATTGCATGGCCTAGTAGAAATAAGATGCATCACTTAATTTAGTCCTTGTACTTCATCTGAGACATTTGGAAACCGGGCATGTCGAATGAGGAAAAAAAAAATTCGACATCAGCCTTCAGTTCTTCAATGTCTTTGTTGTTTTACAGACCCTTGTTGCAGTCCTTAAGTAGTTTACCATGCTCTTTTTGGATCTTCAAAATGATGGTGATCGCTCGATGGAGGGATTCAGCAATCTGCTCGAAATCTTTCTCGACCAGCTGATTAGGCGTGAAATTGTCATGATTCGTCACTCGAAATGCCCTAGTTTTGGTTGATTTTGTTGAGTATTTAGAGTCATTTGCATATTATTTTCATAAACTAATGAATTTGTCTCTTTGATACTCATAGATGAATAGAGGGCGAAAAGAGGAGTTCGTAGGACTTTGAATCGACTCAAACGGATGCCCGGATGAGAAGATATCGAAGAAATACGAAAAGTACTAGTTCGAGGGAGCAAAAATATCATTAGAGTGCACGAGCAAACGCTACTCGTGCACGAGCAAGGGAGGTCGTGCGTTTTTTGCTCTCTGGACGTTTTGAAGTGCTCGAGTGAGATGAGCTCGTGCACTAGTGCACGAGCAGTGCACGAGCAAACGCGTTTTTTTGGCCCATGAGATCCCGACTCGACCCGTTGCTTATATATACCTCCCCAAACACGTTTTGGAAGATTATCCACGACATAACCACTTACCAAATCACTTTTAGACTTAGTTTTAGAGAGAAAAAGAGGAGAAGGAACGAGCGAGCTTTACTTTTACGTTTTGAGGTTTTTCTTTACGAATTCACGTCACGATTTTACTTTTTAGTTTCGTTTCTTCATATCTTTGTTCTTGAACACGTTGAGACTCGTTTTATTGATTTAATTTAAGTTATTCCTTTATTTATTGAAACCCTAGTTTATGATTGATCTTTTCATCGTTATAATTATCATGTTCATGTTCGTTACTTATTCGATTGTTCTTGTTTACGTAAAACCCATGTCTAGCTAAAACCCTTGCATGCTTGGGGTAGGATGAACTCGTAGAAGTAGGTTGTGGGTATGTAATTAAGGTAACTCGCGACATTAGGTTTTAATTCTCTTAATTAATGAACTCTTAAAATTAATTTTAACTTTACTTTTGAATTTTGTTCGAAAAGTGTTAGAGAGAGGACGACCGTATCACTCTTTAACAACGAGTAGACTTAACGAGAGGGTTTAGAAAGAGTTAATTCATCTACCAGTTTAGCGAAGGAGGACGACCGAATCACCTTAGTTAAATTAGGGTCTCATTAATTAAGCACAATCTATTAACTTGTTAGTGGATTAGTGAAGTCGAGTGCTAGGGTAAAGTATTAGGGTTTAGAATCTTGAGCTTTCATCTTGCATTCTTTTACTTAGGTTATTTCTTGCACATCACGGTTATTTTGATTATGTATCTGCTCCGTTAGTATACGTAGGGATTCCTATCCTAAGCATCACCATCACATACTTGAACACAAACCTTAAATTCTTAGTTTAATTCTCCTTTTGCATTCGTAGAGTAATTTAGTTTAGATTATTTTCTCTTTTCAAAAAATCCAAAAAAACGTTTCACTCATATTAACTACGACGCGTAGATCTTCAGGGATCTATTTGCATACACACTTTCCCTTGGGTTCGATAATACTTGGTCCCTATACTTGCTCATACTACAGTGAACCCGTACTCTTGCGGTGAAGCTACTAGTAGAAGCTAGTATTTTCGATTCAAGTCACCAGCCCTCTTGATGTCATGGCAGGGGTACCTGCAACATTAGTAACATAACGTGAAAGGTAGTAAGATATGAGGCAAAAAGTTTATGACTGTCCTGGAATCAAATGCATAAGCTTCATCCTTCAAATAACATTGCTGCGATATATTCAAGAGGAAGACTTGCATCATACAATTTTATACATGAGACAGTGATACTTTTTGCATGCTTTTGTAGTACTTAAGTCTTAAGTATCATAAAAACCAGCAAGACCATTTCACACAGGTTTTTCTTCATCCTAAAACACTATCTATACTTTGATCAAATCCAACAACATATAAATAACCGAGCCCTCTCAACCATCTTCCTAAATTACAAAGCAGAAGTAATTTTACTATTAAGCCTTTTAATCATTATTATACAGATGAAGAGGTACTTTTGTGATGAACCCATGATCTATACATTCACAATATCTCAACTGCAAATTCATTTTTAAGAGAGTTTTAACTTTGGAATGAAGCTCTTCAAATTTTAAACTCTTCTGGAAAATGCAAATTTCAACAGAAAATACTTCCAAGGTTAAACTTTCGAATTAGGACCAGAGAAAAGTGTAGCAATCCTTACCAATTCGAACTCCTCCAGGAGCCAAGGCACTACTATCACCAAACACAACATTTTTGTTAACAGTGATATTGCATAGATCACACAGCTTCTCAACTTTGTTTCCTAAAGAACCATACCAAATGTAAGTATCAACGAACATCAAACGCTCAAACAACCACTAGTTCTTACTTCAGTTTCAAAAGAAATACCAGTCAATCCAAGAGGACGAAGGTCCCACAGAACCAAATGATTCTCCGTCCCACTAGTTACAAGAACGTATCCTTTGCTCATCAGGTAATTGCCAACAACTACCGCATTGGCCCTGACCTGCTTAGCGTACGCCTTGAATCCAGGGGACATGACCTGTTTAAGGGCCACAGCAAGAGCACCAATCTGGTGATTATGAGGACCTCCCTGAAGAGAAGGGAACACAACAAAGTTGATTTTGTCCTTGAAGTTGTAAATTGCATCCTCGGGTTGGCCCTTCTTCGGTGGCTTCGGACCCTTCCTGTAGAAAATCATTCCGGACCTAGGACCCCTTAGACTCTTGTGGGTCGTGGTCGTGACCAAGTCACAGTACTCAAACGGATCAACAGCTTCCTATAAGTCATTAAACATGAATATGAGTATGAGAAGTACATGCAAAAACTTTTTATGTACATAGCCTACAAATATAATGCCCGGAAACTGCAGCCCAATACACATTTATTACTCCAAGGTATGGGGAACGAAAACAGATCCCCTGTTGTAGGTTTTAGTTTAAAAATGCATACAGAATTAATAATTTGTGTTTAATTTGTTGCATTATAGCAGTATTGTACTCGTTAAATACAACTAAATCACCCCGAGGAAAAATATTACATGCACGTCTCAATTCCCTCACCAATTCTGACACCATTACAATAAATCGGATCCACATTCACGAATTCATTTAAGTAAAACATACATGCAACACTTTTTTCTCATACTGAGACGATAATAATCATAAAAAACATCCCGATCAAAAAGCTAATCCCAATTGCGACGATGTACAGATCAATTCACTTGCAAATATTAGGCTAATAAATCAAACACATTAACCAAAATAGACCGAATCAAGTTTAAATTTCTACATACCTTAGCCGCAACAAGGCCACTGATATGCGCCATATCATAGAGCAAAAATGCCCCAACCTTATCAGCGACCTCCTTGAATCTCTTGTAATCCCAATCCCTCGGATAAGCACTTCCTCCACAAATAATCATCCTAGGTCTAAAATCCAACGCCTTCTCCTCCAATCGATCATAATCGATATACCCAGTCTTCGAATCAACCTTGTACGACAAACTCTCGAAATAAATCGATGTCGCACTAATCTTCTTCCCTCCGGAAGTATAGTATCCGTGAGTCAGATGCCCGCCGGAAGGCAAATTGAGCCCCATGATTCGATCGTGCGGGTTGAGAACCGCCGTGTAAGCGGCGAAATTGGCAGGGGATCCACTGTAGGGCTGGACATTGACGCCCCATTTTGTCGGATCTAGGTGGTAGGCTTGGAGAGCGCGTGAGGTTCTCATCTCGTCGATGAATTCGTTGCCGCCGTAGTAGCGGTTACCGGGCATGCCCTCGGAGTATTTGTTGGTGAGCGGGCTGCCGAGGGCTTCGATGACGGCGAAGGAGGTGAAGTTTTCGGAGGCGATGAGCTCGATTCCGCGGCATTGGCGGCGGTTCTCCTTCTCGATGAGATCGTGGATCTCGGGGTCGACGGCGGAGAGAGGGGTGTTGCCCCAGTCTGAAACAAAATCCATTTTTTGCGGGACGGTGGTGGTGGTGGTTAGTGATGGGAGGAGGGCAGTTTGGAAATGATTGCTTAAGTAGGAAATGTGGGGTGTGTGAATGTACTGTAATGCCCTTGGTGGATGCAAGGGCATTCCTGTAATATATGTTTCGGTGGCATGCATTTAATCATGATGCCATATTGCTTGTAATGTTGACATCATATGATTCATAAAATAAAAGATGTTGACATTATATGATACTACTATCTTATCTTATTAGGCAAAAACCAAATTAAGAAATGCGATAGAGGTATAATAAAATGTGACAATATTTTTAAAGAAAAATAATAAGTCATCTTAATAAAAATATTATCACTTTTTGTTAAAACTATATCGCTTTTAAAAGTGATAACTTTTTAATTAATAGGTGATACATTTTAAATTAAAAGTGAATCAAATAACATTTGTCTCATACTATAAGACGGTCTCATATAAAACTTACTCATCTTATTAATTAACAAAATTTTCCACCCTTCCCATCTAGCCATAAATTTTATATTTTCTTTTTTCGAATATCTTATTATAAGTTTTTTATTTCATATAAAAAAGTGTTACTTCGATCGAAAATACAAGAAGATGGAATTAGTGAATAATTGTGAATACAAACCTTATGGATATAAAATAGATGAATGCATTATGTAATTTTTACTACAGAATTCTTAAATACTTGTACTAAATATGTACAAACTGATATATATATATATATATATATATATATTTTCTTTGTCCGAGGAGTATCGATTAAATGAAGAAGAAAATATTTTACCATAAATAGTTAGGCAATGCTATAAGCTTTAGAGTGTCTAAATCGTTAATATAGGCAAAGCTACTTTACTAGGGTGAACATTTCACAAAAATAAAGTACGTATATGTTCGGTTTGGGCTACTGGGGTCTGGGGTGCATAACAAATGCTGGGTTGAATAATCTTTGAAGATTATATAGGTATATCAAGTTTTAATTATAGAGTAGCAGAATATGATTATCATTATAAGGCAAGTAAAGTTGATGTGTATGATATTAAAAAAATTAAAAAAATTGTGAAAGGTGAAAAAAATCCGTATCATCTAAAAGTTTGAATTTGTAAAAAAAGTTTAGAATTAATTCATTTCATTATTTCCCTTACACCCCTCCTCACTCATGGGCCGTACTACACCTTCCCTCTTTGGGGAGACCCAATAAGTGAACAATTTAGAGTGTGTTTGCAAGAAATTATACTTTTGAAGAATTGATTAAAATTAGAGATTATAGAAAAAATGCTTAATAGTTAAAGTAGACTGTGTTTACAAAATAATTTAAGAAATGTTGATAGTATTTGAAAAAAAAAACTGATAGTATAAAAGTTAAGCTTATAATCTGTAAAAAACACCTCATTACCAACTTTTAGATTATAATTAATCTAATAAAAGAGATACAAAACACTACCAGATGATTCTAAAAAGTAAAATTAATGATTATAAGTTGTTAGAATTTTTTGCAAACACACCCTTAATATGGGTAGAATTGCTCTTAGACGGAAAATCGAACCCATGATCTTTGTTCGGGAGTGAGTCTTTTGACTTTGATACCATGAAAAAATTTCGTCTCATTTAAAAATCCGAATTCGTAGAAAGGTTTAGAATTTAATTCATTTAATTATTTATCGAATAAAAGTTTTATTAGGATCATGGGATGTAACAGGATAATTCTTATGAAAAATACATGAGGAGAGAATATGAAAATATTAATGAAACCTTTCAATATCCACACCTTCGTATATAAAAGTACATTTGTATGTTATATAAATTATGAAATATTTAGAAATGTGTTAAAATAAATTTGAAGGCATGCATCACACAATTAATAAATGAGTATGCATAGTATGAAATTGGTTCATACATAAATCATTGAAGGGTATTAGTTATTTTCATTGAAGAGTATTAATTATTTTCACTGAAGGGTATTAGTTGTTTTCACTGAAAAATCTTAGTTTGTTTTCACTGAACAACTAAGACTCTTTAGTGTAAATAAGTAATACTCTTAGGTGAAAACAACTAATACTCTTTAGTGATAACAACTAATACCCTTCAATGATTCATATATAAACCAGTTTCACTCTATACTTTGTCTTAATAAAATTAATACATAAAAATTAGAATTTTGAAATTGGATGGATGTTTTGGCTACATCAATTATTTTTTAAGATAAATAAATACCCTTTACGTCTCATTTTTATTTGCACACTTTCCTTATTCGTTCATTCCAAAATTATTTGCACACCCCAAAAAATGAAATAAGTATTTGTGTGCACACTCACAATAATATACACATATTTACTCATATGTCATTATTTTACTCAAAAAAATGATTTTTTCTTAACAAGTGTGATGTTTCAATTATGCAAATAATATCGGGACAAATGTAATATTAATTACTTTTTAATGTTAGTAGCCGTGTTTTCATAATCGGGTGACGATCAAAGCGGATCGGACATCGATTGTCGATTCAACCGGTAAAATAACTTATGTCTATTTTATTTCACACAAATTCTTGTATGAACTCAAGTGTATAGATGCATTTGAATTTTGCATTTAATTTCAAATCAATTTTGACATTTCCAAACTCATTAAGTAAATTAAACTTTGAAAATCCAAAATTAATTTGAAATTGAACTCCTGTCAGTGTATCTTCGAGAATCTGACCTCCTGTCAGGCGAGGATATTTCCTGCTGTAACAATTGCCCCCAAGATTGGTCTCTGATTGCGGCCAGAGTTCGATATTGACCTGTGCTTCAAATAGGTTTTGCCCCCGAGCCTGAAAACAGGATAGCTCGGATGCCCCGGGGGAATCTTCAACGATAGGGCCCTTGATGGACGAATCTTTCGAGTCATCTTCCAATTGTCAAACTTTTGAAACAGTTGGGTTAGGTGGGGCACGATCTTCTGTCGTGCCCCCGAGTCTAGAGTAGTGATGTTCAATTAATAAAGAGTTCTTGCCACTGACCGACATTGATTTTAATAACTTAGCGATAAAAGTCGCAATGATTAATTAATAAAGTGCTATAGCCGCATGGGGCAGCGATTTTAATAATAGGGCGGTAAGGACCGCGATGATAA
This sequence comes from Ballota nigra, assembly GCA_947034835.1. Taxonomy (NCBI): domain Eukaryota; kingdom Viridiplantae; phylum Streptophyta; class Magnoliopsida; order Lamiales; family Lamiaceae; genus Ballota; species Ballota nigra. Next base: position 119,841,223 of record OX344721.1, on the reverse strand, counting down.
ATTAATGAAGTGTTTTGGCCGCTTGCAGACAACGACTTCACAGACAATAGATTGACTTAACAATCGACAATAATTGACTAATCAATAAAAAACTAGTGAAGTGCTTTGGCCGATAACGGACAACGACTTCACGAATACGAGATTGAGTTAACAATCGATGAATTGATTAATCAATGATAAAAATAGTGGAGTGTTTTGGCTGATTGACGGGCAGCGACTTCACGAATACGAGATTGAATTAACAATCGATGAATTGATTAATCAATGATAAAAAATAGTGAAGTGCTTTAGCCGATTGACGGACAGCGACTTCACGAATACGTGATTGAATTAACAATCAATGATAAAAATAGTGAAGTGCTTTAGCCGATTGACGGGCAACGACTTCACGAATACGTGATTGATTAACAATCAATGATAAAATAGTGAAGTGCTTTAGCCGGTTGACGGGCAGCGACTTCACGAATACGTGATTGAATTAACAATCGATTAATTGATTAATCAATGATAAAAATAGTAAAGTGCTTTAGCCGATTGACGGACAACAACTTCACGAATACGAGATTGAGTTAACAATCGATTATTGATTAAACAAAGCATTCAGGACGCGATATCTTATGGCCACAAGTGGGTAAAAGTGATGCGGGTTAGTCGACGCCGGTGAAGGCGGACTGGTTGATGTCGTTAAGATAGACCAATCAACGCCGAGAAACATATTAGTTGACGCCGGTAAAGGCGAACTAAACAACACCTCACCCATTAAGGCGGAAGGTCAACGCCTAAAATGCGGACTGAATCCACGCCGAGAGGCGGATTAGTTGAAGTCGGTGAAGGCGAACTAATCGCTGTCGGGAAGACGGATTACCTTGTGAAACATGTTAGTTGACGCCAGTGAAGGCGAACTAAACAACACGTCAACGCCTGAAAGACAGACTAATCAACGCCGAGAAGGCGGATTAACTCGAGAAATATATTAGTTGACGCCAGTGAATGCGAACTAATCAATACGTCAACGCCTGAAAGATGGACTAATCAACGCCAAGAAGGCGGATTACTTCGCCAATCTAGGCAAAATATCGATGCCTAAAAGGCGGATTAACTCGAGAAATAGATTAGTTGATGCCGGTGAAGGCGAACTAATCATTACGTCAACGCCGAGAAAGTGGATTACTTCGCCAATCTAGGTGGAATGTCGACGCCTAAAAGGCGGATTAGTTCGTCAATCTAGGCGGAAAGTCAACGCCTAAAAGGCGGATTAATCAACGTCGAGAAGACGGATTACTTCGCCAATCTAGGCGAAAAGTCGACGCCTAAAAGACTGATTAATCAACGCCGAGAATGCAGATCACTTCGCCAATCTAGGCGGAATGTCGATGCCTAAAAGGCGGATTAATCAACGCCGAGAAGACGGATTACTTCGCCAATCTAGGCGGAAAGTCGACGCCTAAAAGATGGATTAATCAACGCCGAGAAGGCGGATTACTTCGCCAATCTAGACGGAATGTCGATGCCTGAAAAACAGATTATCTCGAGAACTAGATTAGTTGACGCCGGTGAAGGCGAACTAATCAATACGTCAACGCCTTAAAGGCGGACTAATCAACGCCAAGAAGACGGATTACTTCGCCAATCTAGGCGGAATGTCGACGCCTAAAAGTCGGATTAACTCGAGAACTAGATTAGTTGACGCCGGTGAAGACGAACTAATCAATACATCAACGCCTTAAAGACGGACTAATCAACGCTGAGAAGACGGATTACTTCTCCAATCTAGGCGGAATGTCGACACTTAAAAGACGGATTAACTCGATAAATAGATTAGTTGACGTCGGTGAAGGCGAACTAATCAATGCGTCAACGCCTTAAAGGCGGACTAATCAACGCCGAGAAGACGGATTACTTCGCTAATCTAGACGGAATGTCGACGCCTAAAAGGCGGACCGGTCAACGGCTATGAAGGCGGACAACTGTTTGTAGTTGAAAGGTATGATCATTTTTAAATATTGAGTTATGTACTAGGTGAGCAACCTCAATAATTTTACGAAATCATATTCGAAATTTAGAATAACTGAATGTATTTAATTAAACTCAGTGTCAAATAATTTATTTTTTATATCACAAAATGATCTTAGGATATGTATATCCATGCCCCCCGCCTTTTAATTTATATGAAAATTTACGAGTTGCGATATATATTAAAAGGAAGTGTCAAATGAAAATTACGCCCACTTTGAATTTTTGAAATACGAGTATATACGCCTCCGCTTTTTAATTTATCGGAAACATTGTTTACTTTTTGGTTTATAATTCACAAAATAATTTTAAAATATGAATATATGCCCCCGCTTTCTTGCAATTAGGTCCCTCCCCCATTTCTCTATAAATAAGGGTTCCTTAGCCTCATTTTCACTTTCCAATCCCTACATCTCCGCGCCCATTTCGCAAGTTTCGAATTTTTCGGCGACTGCTCCTCCGTTCTTTCTCTAGATTCCGATAATCTCTCCATTTTTTCAGGTAAACACTCCGTCGTTGCTTCTTCTTCTTCTTCTTCTTCCTTTTACACCATGTCTGGAGGCCGAAGATGCGTCTCTGCTCGTTGTTGTTCAACAGGTCGATGGAGCGATCGACGTCGAGCTCTTTTTTTACGCGTGCGAGGGCGTAAACAAATTGTTGACAGACATTTTTGTAGGAATAATGTATTGTGGCTATTTCGGGTTATGCCCGACAAACAATAAAAGTAATCGAACACGAACGATAGGGGAAGAACTTTCGTTCTTCCCTTGAATGAGAGTCTTTTGCATATATGATGAATGTGGGGAAAATGTGAACCCTTACAATGAGGGGGTGACCTTCTATTTATAGAGGTTCACCCTCAAAGGCCCAAAAGTGGCCATAAACTCATCTTAACCCTTTATTTTAAGGATTTATTACAATTATTAATCTAACGATCAACAGTAGATCTATAGTACATTAATATGCTCTTGTCTGATGTAGACCCTCGAACTTGTCGGGTCAGTATATCTTCGAAAATCTGACCTCCTGTCAGGCGAGGATATTTCCTGTTGTAACAAGTACACACACAAATCACTCTTCATTTCAATATCTCCATGTTACACTAAAAAAAAAAGAACTAATAAAATTTAAAATCCTAAAAATTATCAGAAAAAAAAGCATAAAAAATATTCTAATGAGTGTCAAAATACTGAAAAATGTTTCTCATTCCATCTCGTAACACTTCACACACTTTCTTTAATGGCATGTACCTAACATTCTGCTGGCCCTAAAACGTAAATTCCTCTATAATTTTTTTATTATAATATTCACATATTTACACAAAATATCATTAATACATGAGTAAGTCTTGCTTAAAATCGTTTCAAGATAAGACAAAATATAAGTTGAAAATGAAGCTTAACTTTAATTTTTTTATTTATTAATTTGTGCTAATTTATAAACTGTCCCACCATAAAATCGTCTCACATCAATTTTTATGTTTATTTTTTACATTTAATTCAATACAATTAATGGAGTATAATTCATACAAATGCTTTTCACATAGATCTTGAAATTGAAAGAATTGAGTGAGCAACACAGTTGAAGAATCTAGGTTATTTTCGCCCACCAACTCCGCGGTGGGCCACAGAAACACGGCTACCAAACCTCTAAACATAAATATTTCTTCCCTTTTCTTCGCCCTAAAATATCTATAAATATCACTTCCTTTCTTCACCATTCTCACACCTTCCCAAATCTCAGATCCAAACTCCTCCCTGATTCTATCAAACTCGCATCAGCCATGGCTCTCGTAGTGGAGAAGACAAGCTCTGGCCGCGAGTACAAGGTCAAGGATATGTCCCAGGCCGATTTCGGCCGCCTCGAGCTCGATCTCGCCGAGGTCGAAATGCCTGGCCTCATATCTTGCAGGACCGAGTTCGGCCCTTCCCAGCCCTTCAAAGGCGCCAGGATCACCGGCAGTCTCCACATGACCATCCAAACCGCCGTCCTCATCGAAACCCTAACCGCTCTGGGCGCTGAGGTCAGATGGTGCTCCTGCAACATCTTCTCCACTCAGGACCACGCCGCCGCCGCCATTGCCCGCGACAGCGCCGCTGTATTCGCCTGGAAGGGCGAGACTCTTCAGGAGTACTGGTGGTGCACCGAGCGTGCTCTCGACTGGGGCCCTGACGGTGGTCCCGATCTGATTGTGGATGACGGAGGCGATGCTACTCTGTTGATTCACGAGGGTGTGAAGGCCGAGGAGGAGTATGCCAAGACCGGAAAGTTGCCCGACCCGACTTCGACTGATAATGTGGAGTTTCAGTTGGTGCTGGGGCTGATCAAAGATGGATTGAAGGCCGATCCAACGAAGTACACAAGGATGAAGGAGAGATTGGTCGGTGTTTCCGAGGAGACCACCACTGGTGTCAAGAGATTGTATCAGATGCAAGCTAATGGAACTCTCCTCTTCCCCGCTATCAATGTCAACGACTCTGTCACCAAGAGCAAGGTATATTTGTTGGTTTACATAGTTCAATTTTGCAGATCTAGTACATAAATGCAACTACCTGATGCTATTTATTTCATAGGGATGGTAGACACTAGTTTTTATTTATTGACATTGCTTGATTTTGCCAAATGTTATAGATGTATGGTTAATATGAATTCCTGGTTGATGATAAGCTTATTTGCTAATTGAACTTGCTTGATCTCGCCAAATGTCAATAGATTTGGAACTCATACGAATATCTGACGTTAGATCTGTAAATTCAGAGATACTGTTGTTCTACCTGAGTTGAAAATTGTTAAGATCCGTCCATAATCTGCATTTGCATCTGTCATGCACTCTGTTTCAACTTTGTTTTCATCACAATTAGCCACTCTGATTGTTATGATTCAGATTCAAATTATAGGATCAAAGTTTTGACCGGAAAAGTATCCAATATGTTGTCTATTTGTGCTGTATTCAGTTTGACAACTTGTACGGATGCCGTCACTCACTGCCCGATGGTCTGATGAGAGCCACCGATGTGATGATTGCTGGAAAGGTCGGTGTTGTGTGTGGTTACGGAGATGTCGGAAAGGGTTGTGCTGCTGCATTGAAACAAGGTGGTGCCCGTGTGATCGTGACTGAAATCGATCCTATCTGTGCTCTACAAGCCCTCATGGAAGGCTTCCAAGTCCTAACCCTCGAGGACGTCCTCTCTGAGGCCGATATCTTCGTCACCACCACCGGTAACAAGGACATCATCATGGTCGACCACATGAGGAAGATGAAGAACAATGCCATCGTCTGCAACATTGGTCACTTTGACAACGAGATCGACATGCACGGCCTCGAGACCTACCCTGGTGTGAAGAGAGTCACCATCAAGCCCCAAACCGACCGGTGGGTCTTCCCGGAGACCAACACTGGAATCATTGTGTTGGCCGAGGGTCGTCTCATGAACTTGGGGTGCGCCACGGGGCATCCTAGCTTTGTGATGTCGTGCTCATTCACCAACCAGGTTATTGCGCAGCTGGAGCTGTGGAACGAGAGGAAGAGCGGGAAGTACAAGAAGGAGGTGTACGTGTTGCCTAAGCATCTCGATGAGAAGGTGGCTGCTCTTCATCTTGGAAAGCTCGGGGCTAAGCTCACTAAGCTTACCAAGGATCAATCTGATTACATCAGTATCCCAGTTGAAGGTCCTTACAAGCCTGCTCACTACAGGTATTAAGAAAGAACACGCTCCGATTACGATGGTGATGATATGAAGATGATGATCAGCATTACTTTTATTTCATATTGTTCTGATTTTGTGTTAGATTGGTTGTGTGTGGGTTTTTTCTCTGGGGGAGTATGAGGTTGGAAATGCATTTGATGCCCAAGAATAATTTGGTGATTTTGTACTCTTTATTTGTCTCTTCTGTTTTCATTTACAAGCAATGATGCAAGTGCTTGATGCACTTTTTTTTCGTCTTCTTTTTACTTGGTTTGATTTTGGTTGATGTTTCCTATAGCATGATTTATGAATATATGTCTGATTTCAAATGCGTTAGTTGTGTAATGACCATTTCTATACAATCCTCCTTTCATTTTCATAATTCAAAATTCACTCACGGAAATAGACATGACTCCTTAATATCTAAATTTGATATTGAGTGTATGTGAGCTCGATGATGCTAGAGTAACACTTGTAAGTTGTATGCATTTAGCGTATGGTGCATTCTACTCAAATTTGACAAGTTTGACCAACTTGAAAAATTTATGTATGTCAATATGATAAACGGATTGAAATTTATTAGGAAATATATAGCTTGAAGGTGTAATTTGTAAATTGAAATTTGATATTGAGTGTATGTGAGCTCGATGATGCTAGAGTAACACTGGTAAGTTGTATGCATTTAGTGTACGGCGCATTCTACTCAAATTTGATAAGTGTGACCAACTTGAAAATTTGATGTAAATATGATAAACGGATAGAAATTTATTAGCTAATGTGTGGAAATATATAGCTTGAAGGTGTAATTTGTACATTGAAAAATGTTGATAATTTCTTTTTGTTGGTGCCATCTTTGATCAAACTTGGTGGAATATGTCATACAATCAAGTGTACTCAAGTTTTTGTCTAAAATGTAAATGGGTCATTAAAAACTTTCGTTCTACAGAAGTTTTCCACTATCATCACTTTGAAATACGGATTTGAATGCACTCCTCCATCATAACATTTCAATCATTAAATTTTGATTCTATCAAATTCAAGGATGTGTAGAATTGTAATTAATATTAAGGGTGTGAATTTTGCATTTAACCCTTCTCTACAGGTTCAAATACACACATTATGCAGTGAAGTACATGAAATACACACATTATATGTAGTGAGATAGATTAAATCAAATCATGTTGAACATGTTTGAATTATTGATTTATGTTTCAAGTATTGACTGTCAACGAGCTGAGGTTTAATTGTGTTTTGACTTGAGTTCAACCCAAACATATTGAATGTGTACTTTTTCAAAACACTGAGCTCATCTTTTAATCAAGATATAGGTTAAATAAAAAGTATACATATAAATGCTTTTCAATTGAGCATATTGCAATTTGAAAAATTTCCTATACAAATTTACGCTGTACGAATCATTTTAAAATAGACAAATACAAATTTTTTTTAAAATAGACAAACTAAACACTAGTGAAAAAAAACATTTCTAGTCCGATTTGAATGGATTGAACTGAAATGTATGATTTAATTTACATGAATTTTAGGGGGCGCTTGGTTAGCAATTCCTCAATGGTAATGAGAATGAAAATTGATTTACATCTATGCCCTCATAATAAAAATGATATGTTAGGGGAAGAAGTGTTCCAATGGTGACTCCATTGCTAGTGTCATGCCATAATTTTGGAATAGAAGTGGACTATAAATAGCTGTTGGTGGAGAAATAGGAGAGTGATTGAGGAGGATGATTGTAGGAAGAGAATAAGGTAATCAAAATAGAGTAGTGATTACCTTATTTAGGAGGAGAGATAGTGATTTTGTTCTCATGAACCATGCTAATTACATTAAATTTCAATCTCATTCTCATTACCATTGAAGAATGATAAACCAAGCACCCCCTAAGACTCATACAAATTTACATAAAAGTGTGTGTATTGTAATTTTGTCACATCGGTATGTATATAAACTTGGGAATTTGCAAATATTTCGACAGCTTCAATCATATTGAATTTCATATATAAAATAAAGCAGTTCTAGTGTGCACTTGAATGCATGGCATGCACTTGAATTTTGAAAAAAAACATTTTAAGCAGAAATCGGCAATACCCCAAGAAGACATCAACAATACCCCAAGAAGACATCAGTAATACCCCAACTGCAAAAAAAACATAGTTCGGTGTGTGTATATGTATTTTGAAAAAAATCAAAATTGAATTCAAAATTGAGCTTAAAATCCAAGTGCATGTTATGCACTTGGATGCACCCTAGAATTTGTCTATAAATTATTATCATAGTCATTTGAAGTGTAAGAGATTTGAAAATGAATTTGAAAATTCATGAATTTCTAATTACATGGTTTTACTATGTATTTAAAATATTTTCAATTTAAAATAGGATCGAAGGTAGAGTTTTGAAATTTATCAATTTAAATATCTTATTCAAACAATTAGAGTGGGTTTAGATCTCTCTATCCAAATACAACCTTACATTAAATGTGATACTAATTTATATCAAATTATAAATATGGAAGATTAATTTATATCAAATTATTAAACCACTATAAATAAACATCCATTTATAAAAAGTGTAAAACATTATTTCTAAATGAAATAAAATTGTCTTAAAGTATAATTTACTCTTTCCTTAACATTCATACAAGTTCCATATGAAACGATCTAAATAATCAGTTTCCATAAGAGAGGAATTGAGTTAGGTAATCTGCCATCAACGTATTTGACTAATGACAATTTGATTGGTTTAGTTGGTAAAAAATATTTATTGATTGATTAATTTGTATAATGGGTGGCTTTTTTTTCCAAATGAAAGGAAAATTATATACGTGGAGCACATTTTCCATATAGGGAATTTAATTTGACTGTTTCCACTATAGTAGAGGAAAAAATATTTGATATCACTTTTTTCTCCCTATACCCACTATTTCACCCACCATGAAGAAAAGAGCTTTCATTGATCGAAATTACTCCAATGACCTGGTTAGTTGAAAATTAGGTTTATATTATACTATAAAAATTTACATGTTTAATTATTGGACAAGTGAATAAAGTGATTTTGAAAAATAGTAAGACGTTGAAGTAATATGTTAATCTATAATATTGAAATGAAATGTATTGATTTTTAAAATTCACCTTTTATATTAAAAAAATAAATATGACGAGATATCGAAATCCCAAATTCAATTGGGGGGAGGGGGGTGTTACAAAACATAGCTCTAGTCTTGTTAGTTGGTTAACATAAATAAAATATTATACATCTTATACAACTATTATGAGCTATATGGTCACCCTATATTTAAAACACACACTCAATTACATGTAATCCCATTTTACGACCTATAATTTTTTTTCTCAAATAAAATACATATTCAGACATGCTTTACTTATCCCAATTCTCGTCAAAAACATATACAACCTTCTAATAGCATTTTAAGTTTTGGGCTTATCAACTTCACATGATATGGGCTTAAAAGTACACACCATGAATCAGGTGGTCTTTGATTGAGGTAAACTGATGCCTTAGAGGACTTCTTGAAGCCCAACTTGTGGTTAAACTTGGCCACGTTTTATGCCTACTGAGTGCTAACTAAAGTCTGTAAATAAATCTTGAAAGAATTTTCATGCTTTCTATATGGAATATTCCACAGTAATTTTCACACCTTAAATAAAACATTTTCATAATAATTAATTTATTTCAAAATATTCTTTATTCATTTGTCAAAAAAATCAATAATTTTTTTTTTTTTAAAGTGTGTCCACTTACGAAAATTAAGAGGAAATGGAAGGAGTAGAATCTTATTGGAAGGTAATGTTTTTTTTTTTTTATTCAAAATATGCAATTGTTAATCCTATAATATGCTTTGAATAAACTTTACTGCCGTAAAACAATTTGTTTGTACATCTCTTCTGTGAATTTGAATTCACTTAATTTTTTTTAAATATCATTATTATGAATATGGAGTTTCACTCTTTATAAAAAAATGTTTGATTTTTAAACAGTAGTAATTCATCTGCATCAGTTGTAAACAAGTCATTTTTTTTTTGTTCGATTCGGTATTCATATTCAAAATTTTATAATTTGAATTCAAGTATAAATATTTTTTGATAGTAATCAAATACAAATATAAAATTATGACATTTGATTCGAGATTCATATATATTCAATTAAATAATTAGTTAAATATATTATTATATAATAATAGTAATAATAAATGTTTAAAAAAAAAAAATTCAACCCATTAGAGTTATCTTAACCCTTTTTGGCCTTATCCAACAGGTGGGTCTTTAAGCGTCCCATAGTTTATCTTAAATCCTTACAAGAAGACTATTAGTTATTTTCACTTAAGGGTATTAGTTCTTGAGTGTGTTAGTTGTTTTCACTTAAAAATATCAGTTGAAATTATGAATAGTTTTAGTTGTTTAACTAAAGGGTATTAGTTGGTTACAATAAAGGGTATTAATTGGTTACACACAAAAATATTGCAAAGTTGTTCATATATAAACTAATTTCACTCTATATATGCTCTAGAGTTTTTGGTTGAAAAAGTTAATTTCACTCTGGATCATCCACCGTTCTCGTGTTCATCTTCCGTGTCATCAAACCGCAATACTGTCCCTCTTAGGGAAATGGCCTCTTAGGTACAATGTTTAAGATGATTTTACTACTAGATTGTCACCTTTTTAAACATTACTATTAAGAACAAAAACCTATACTTCAGCCTATGGAACTCTACTTTCTCTTTCATCCTACCAACTTTGCTCTTATATACTGAAATTGGTTACTTAGTACATCAATCAAATCCATTGAGAGCTTTAATTTGAAATTCAAACAACTTTGCTCTCTTTCATCATACGTGCTCTTAGGTCAAGCTGATTTCAAACCCAATCTTCAAGCCCTTCTTTTACGGCTCCAATTTTCTTAGATCAATCGGCCGATTAAAATTTCCGATCATACGTGTTTGTGAACTCTGGTAAGGATTATTTAATAAATTCCGCTGTTATTTGTCTTCCTAACATTAATTCTGTTTCAATATATAAATCCCTGTTTATTTCTTGTTTAGCTACAGATTCCATGGATTCCATCCTGGTGGATAATTTTTTAAATCCTATTTTGAACTTCTGTATGGCGTCAAGAATCTTAATCAATTTTAAACGGAATGGAGAGTGCAAATTGATTGGATGCAATGAGAACACAAAATTCGTAGATTTCCTGTCTCAAATTTCAGGTAAGTGGAGTAATATACAGAGTTATCATGTCAAAATTATCTGTGTTGTGGGTAGTTATAGTAATATTTCGCTCGATTGTGACGATGATTTGACCAACCTGATCACCCTCTCCAACATAGTTGGTAATCGAATAGTAACTGCCGAATTGTGTTCTCAAGCCACAAACCCGTCCCCCATAGTTGCATGCCTCCCTAGTGGTAATAGTTATTCCCCCAACTCATCAGTTGACCTGTATAAATCTCATGCTGTTAGCCCAGAGATGTCTTCTATAGGTGGCATGGTGTCTAATAGTAATAGCAGTAGTAGTCCAGGGTGTGGGAAACAAGCTGAATTTAATGGCCAACATGATATCCCTGTGTTTGACATGTCTCCTGCTGTTGTTAAAGAACCATTGCTTTCTGATGAATGGGCCCATATAATGAAGGATGGTATTGGTGCAGAATTTAGTGGTGGTGCAGACCATTTTAGAACTGATCTTATTAAGTATACAATTAAGTGTGGATTTAGGTTCAAATTTCTTAGGAATGATAAGCGGTACATTCATGCAGTTTGCGATGAATCTAATTGTGACTGGTTCATAAAAGCTAAGCTACATAGATTTACTAAATACTTTGGCAAACCTTGTCCACAAGTGTATTGGTAATCTCATAGGCAAAGATACCAAACGGCTTGTCCCTAGGATTGTGGGGGACTTTTTGTTGTCTGAGGTAAAGGATAACCCGAACATTAGTGGGAAAAGGGTTCGACAGAAAATTAAAAAGTCATACGGAATAGATATCCCATATTGGAAAGCCCACCGGGCTGCGGAGCGTGCAAAGTGCATTTTTTTTGGCAGTTTTAATGATTCGTACGATGAGTTACAATGGTATTGTGATGCTATTAATCGCACCAATCCTGGTAGTGTTGTTGAACTTCAGGCCAATAGTGAATCTCACCAATTTGAGCGTCTTTTTATTGCATTTAAAGCATCTATAGAAGGCTTCCGTTTCTGTCGCCCCATGCTCTTTATTGATGGTACGTTCATGAAGGGGCGAGCCAAGGGAACTCTTCTCTCTGCCACTGCCAAGGATGGTGATAACGGTAAATTCCTAACCTTTCTATAAACACTCACCCCAACCTAATTTCAGCTTGTTTCATAATAATTTCGTCTAGCTGCTACTGATGTTCGGTTTTTTCAGGTCTGTTCCCTGTTGCTTTTGCACTTGTCTCTGCTGAAAACAATGATAACTGGATATGGTTTCTTGAAAAGGTTCGCGATTCCATCATGTTGATAGGCGACCAACAGGGACATAATATTAGCACAAAAGAATCTCAGTCTAATAAGATCAAGGAATCATCAAAAATCAATAATGTGAAAGAGGGCGAGCAACAGGGATTGTATGCCTTAGGAGGCGAGCAGCAGGGACTATGAACCAAATACATGAGGACGAGCAGCAGGGACTATGAACCAAATACATGAGGACGAGCAACAGGGACTGAAGGTCCTAGGAGGCGAACAGCAGGGACTAAGGACCAAATGGAGAAGGCGAACAACTGGTCATAAGGGCCATTACAAAGTAGCGAACAACAAGAAAAAGAGGATTCAAGATCTCAACAAGAGGCAAGCAGGCGAGCAACTGGGGTTATAAACCCAACAAGGACGTACCGACGAGTAGCTGGGCACCAGGGAGAATAGCTGAGTGGTTTCAAAGGCCAAGTACAACATTGGGAATGCCAAGAGTCACCAACTTTAGAAATAGTCAATATGTCTTTACACTTGGCACCCATTCATTGGGCAACATATTAGTTGTTGTACAAAAGTCATAACACTTGGCAAAATCCCAATGGCTAAGCCATCAAGATGGTGACACCTAGCCTCTTTGTATGCCTATATATACCCCTTCATTTGCATGAAGGAAAAGGGTTTTTTCCCCATAATAAAAAAGTTGCTAAACTCTTGCAAAATTATTTCTTGTATTATACTTAATCAAATCTCATAATCTTTGATCTTGTTTGATGATCTTAACTTGAGAAAACAGCCACTAATCATCATAGATTAGAAAAGGTCATCAACAATTGGCGCTAGAAGGAGGGTTCGAACCTTCGTTTCACAAAAAAGTCGAAGAAAGGTTGAAGAACTCCACCGGAATCTGCAAAATCCGACTGGAATCCGGGAGGAAGCCATCGGAAATCAAGTGTACACATTATTTGAAGCAAAATCATCCATCCATACATCACTTTGAGAGTTTAAATGCATGTGTGTATGAACTAGGGTTTTCAAACCACTATATTCATACAAACAAGGCTAGTAACTCTTACAAAAGGTGCTTGTTGGAGACAAAATCATCCTATTCATTTGCTTATCACTTGTACTTTGGTGACCAAAATGGTTCGATCACAAGAAGAACGACATTTGAGCACGTCTCCAAGTCGTAGGTCAAAAACGAGGGTTTCGTCTACCGAAGGACATGCACGTACGGTAAAAGCAACTTCGCAGAGAAACGTCCAAGTTACCATTGATACAATCCCGCCGGAAGTGGAAGCTCTCGCTCAAAATCCCGAAGAGCTAGCAAAAACGATTGCTGTTTTACAAGCACTGCAAAGGCGACAAACGGTCGGGCCATCAGGGACGCAGGCGGCGACCAACAGGGCAGCCGAGCAGTGAAGCGAAGGAAGAAAAGACGCACGAAATGACGAGGTTGACAGCGAAGAAATCCGTCGGAATAAAGGAAAAGCTCCTCTAAGTGAAAGACTTGGAAGTCGAGGAGAGTCTACTCCGGGGACAGGTGAGGAGTCGAGCAGCGGGGACACAAGAAGTATAAGCCACTATCACACAAGAAGGGCAAGATATCACGGAACGCATAGGGAGGATCAACAGAGAGGCGAGGAGCGAGCAACAGGGCAAACACACCCTGCTGCTCGCCGCTCAGTGCATGAAAGGCTAAGAAGATCAGCCTTCGGGCGATTAGGTCCCAATGGAGCCAGTAACATCGCTAGGCACGCCACTCAAGAGAAACGTCCCGTTAGCAAGGGACTGCATCATGAAGAGGTCATTGAACCCAATCATGACGAACAGCCTTCTAGCGGAAAAACGTCTCCAGATGAGTGGCAAGCTTTGAAGAAAGCGGTGGAAGAGATGCAAAAACAGTTGGAGGAGAGGAAAGGCGACGGGTCGACGATGTTGCCATCATCACCCTTGTCCCCGGATATCCTTAATGCACCGGTACAAAAGAAAGTACAATTCCCGGCCATTAATTTGTACGAAGGAAATTCAGACCCAAAAGTACACCTGTCCAAATATACCGATTACATGATATCGGTAAAGGCGTCTGATGCAACTCAATGTCGGAATTTTCCATTAACTCTTGGTGACGGTCCTCACAGATGGTTTTCTGCACTAGCTCCAGGTTCCATCAGTTCATTCATGCAACTCAGCAAGGAATTTCTCTCACACTTCTCCACGGTCGGGTCTTACCTTACACAGAGACACAGGTTGGCAGATCTGAGACAGGGAGATGAGGAGACTGATAGAGCCTTCCTTGAGAGATTCGATAAAGTCCTATTGGAAGGAGAACCAGTGAGTGAGGACACCAAGATTGTGGCAGTTATGGCAGGGCTTAGGAAAGGGACAGACCTGTGGAAGGAAATGCACCTCGCTTTCCCTAAAACTTATTCCGAATTCAGGCACAAGGCTGGAGTGTACATATCGATGCAAGAAACTCTACAGAGAGAGCTAGGAGACAAGGCTGATACCAGGAAGTCGGGAAAGAAGTCAGGAGGGGAGTACAAGGCCCCTAGGAACATGAAAGCTTTCAGTGAAGGGTCCGAATTGAAGGAGAAATTGAACCATGTCTTATCCGCATCAATTGAGGCTGTGTACAACAACGTGAAAGATAAGGATATGCTGTCTGAACCCCGCAAGATACGACAAGAACGAGGAAAGATGAACCCCAACAAATTCTGTGCATACCATCAGACTATAGGTCACTTCACAAGCGAATGCCGAGATCTCTTAAAACAGTTGTGGAGATTTTACGAAGAAGGAAAGTTGTCAGAGTTTGTGAAGCGACAGCCAGGAAAGAAACCAAGGGTGGCAATATCCTCCGGCTCGGAAGATGACGAGAGCGACGAACAGCCGAGCAGGAGGGATCAAAAAAGGAAGAAAACGATGACAGCCCCAGCCGAACCCGTCCGAGAAATCTTAATGCTCGAGCCATCCGGACCGGTAGGGGGCTGTTCTGATGGTAGGCCACTGATGTCCAAAAGAAAAAGGAAAGCAGAGCTGAGGGCGGTAGCTCAAGTCAGGGAAGTTGGGGTAAATCAGGCTACTAAAAAGACAGGCGAGTTGGTGTTTTCTGAGAAGGACTTGGACGGGATACTCACCCCTCACAATGACTCACTGATCATCTGTGCTAACATCATGGGGGCCCGAGTTCACCGTCTGCTTGTGGACACAGGCTCCTACACAAACATCTTATTCAAAAGCACACTTGATCAAATAGATGATTGTGAGGGATATATAAAGGGATGTGATCATAAGATAGTGGGATTCGGTGACGCTGTAACCGTTCCTTTAGGCTTAGTAACGTTGTCAGTCGAGCTTGTATCGACCGAGAATCCCGAAAGGAGACTGACTAGGATGGTTGAATTCTTAGTCGTAGATCAGCAGTCTGCCTACAACGGGTTTCTTGGTCGACCTTTTATAAATGAATTCAAAGCGGCTGTTTCAACGTACTACTATTGCCTTAAATTTCCAACTTCGAAAGGCCCGGGTACGGTTAAAGGTGATCAAAGAAAAGCCCGAGAATGCCTCCTGCAACTTCAACCCACTGACAACAGAATATCCATGATAGACGAGCAGCCGAGCAGCAGGGACGAAGGTGAACCTTCCATCCTAGACGAAATCATGGAGTCCGTCGACACTGAAGTGATGGAGGTGGACGACCAGCAGGGCGTGGACGAGCAGGAGGGCATGGTCGAGCAACAGGGAAGAGAGGCCGTACCCGAACTAAATCAGGTTGAAGACTTGGAACCAAGGCTGGGGGCAGAACCAATGATCAAGGATGAGATCAACTTTGAAGGGCCCATTATCGATCCTCGATGGAAAGACCAAAAAAGGAGAGCAACCCCGGTAGAGGAGTTAGAAGCAATAAAAGTTGACCAAAATCGAGAAGACTTGGAATTATTCATTGGATCTGAGCTCCCTGAGCCATACAGATCCAGAATGGAAGAGTTTCTCAAGTCCAATCTCGATGTATTCGCATGGTCACATGCTGATATGGTAGGCATTAGCCCTGAGCATGCCTGTCATAAGCTAAATATTTGTCCAACTAAGCGACCGGTGAGGCAGAAAAGAAGAAAATTTGGGCCCGATAAATATGAAGCATTGGACATAGAAGTGAAGAAGTTACTCGATAATGATCTTATCAAAGAAGCCTTATGTCCTAGATGGGTGGCAAACCCGGTGTTAGTGAAGAAATCAAATGGTACATGGAGGTTATGTATTGATTTCACTGATCTGAATGCCGCTTGTCCTAAGGATAACTTCCCGTTACCTCACATCGACCAGCTAGTGGACAACACGGCGGGACACGAGCTCCTTACCTTCATGGACGCATTTGCCGGATACCATCAAATACCAATGCACCCAGATGACCAGGAGCACACGGCATTTTACACCAATAAAAACTTATTATGTTGGAAAAGAATGCCGTTCGGGTTAATCAACGCAGGAGCCACGTACCAAAGACTTGTTAACAAGATGTTTGATGAGCACATCGGCAAGACTATGGAAGTATATGTGGACGACATAGTCGTAAAAAGCCCGAGAAAGGAAGATCATTTGGAACACCTCGCACAAACATTTGAGATACTTCGAGCGTATAACATGAAGCTAAACCCGAAGAAAAGTAGCTTCGGGGTACACTCGGGAAAATTTCTGGGGCACCTGGTCAGTCAACGGGGTATTGAGGCGAATCCATCAAAAGTCAAAGCAATTATGGATATGCAGCCGCCAAGGTCTGTTAAAGAAGTTCAACGACTAACCGGATGTCTAGCAGCCCTAAACAGGTTCATTTCCAGGTCCGGAGACAAATGCCGACCTTTCTTTGATGCCATTAAGAAAGGACAGTTCCAGTGGACGGATAATTGCCAACAAGCGTTTGAGCAGTTGAAGGAGTATCTGAGTGATACTAAAATTCTATCAAAACCCATCTCCGGGGAAAAACTGTACTTGTATATAGCAGCATCGGAGGTGGCCATCAGCTCAGTTTTAGTTCGAGCAGAAGGGAAATTTCACTTGCCAATTTACTACGTGAGTCAGGCCTTGCATGAAGCAGAGATTAAGTATTCGCCCATGGAAAAGTTAGCCTACGCACTGGTGATGAGTGTGAGAAAGCTAAGGCCATACTTCTTCGATCATCAGGTGGAGGTCTTAACAACTTTTCCATTAAGGCAAATCTTACAAAGGCCTGACACAGCTGGACGCCTTCTCAAGTGGTCGCTCGAAATAAGCCAATTTGGAATATCTTATGCACCTCGAACAACGATCAAGGGACAAGCGTTAGCCGACTTTATTGTCGAATTAACATTCCCTTCAGAACCAACGAGAGGTCATGATCATCCATGGCACATGTATGTAGACGGATCATCGAATAACACAGCAGCAGGAGCCGGGATAGTGTTGATCAGTCCAGACGAACAAGTATTCACCTCAGCCGTAAGATTTGAGTTCATGGCAACAAACAACGAGGCTGAGTACGAAGCATTGATAGCCGGGTTACGACTAGCTCTGGCTGTGGGGGTTCAAAGAGTTCAAATTTATGGAGATTCCCAGCTGATAGTCAATCAAGTCCGTGGGGAATACGAAGCCAAGGATGAAAACATGGCCTTATATCAAAAGATTGTTGCTCACTTAGCTTCACTCTTCGAGCAAATCTACATCGAACAGGTGCCGAGAGACAGCAACGTGCAAGCAGATGCACTTGCCCGATTGGCTACTAGCACGGGACCAGCAAAACTTTCAGAGGTCATCATCACAAGAATCTCCAACCCATCCACCAGTGACTACAAGATCAATCAGATCGAAGAAGAACTGACAGAGGATGACTGGAGAACACCGATATATAGATACCTCAAAGATAACACAGTGCCTGAAGATCCCCAAGAAGCAACAAAGGTAGCCAAGCGAGCAGCAAGGTTCACAATCATGGATAACCAACTTTACAAGAGAGGATTTTCACTACCCCTACTAAAATGCCTAGCAAGGGGGCAAGGTCAGGAAGTTCTGAAAGAAATACACGAAGGGGTATGCGGAAATCACGCAGGGGGGCGGGCACTGGCATACAAAACAGTAAGGCAAGGTTACTACTGGCCAACTCTATTACAAGACGCAATCAGAATTGCAAAAACATGTCACAGGTGCCAGCTGTTTGCTCCCAACATCCATAAGCCACCAACAGAGCTAATTTCGGTAAATAGTCCATGGCCGTTCGCAAAGTGGGGAATAGACATCATAGGACCTTTCCCAACGGGAAAAGGGAATGTCAGATTTGCAGTGGTAGCCGTGGACTATTACACGAAATGGGCCGAAGCTGAAGCACTGGTAACGATAACACAAGAGAAAATGATCAGCTTTATCTGGAAAAGTATAGTGTGCCGGTTCGGAGTTCCACAAGCAATAGTGACAGACAATGGAAAGCAATTCGAAGGGAAGAAAATAAGAGATTTCTGCAAAAAGTGGGGTATCAAGAAGCATTTTTCAACACCATATCATCCTCAGTCTAATGGCCAAGTCGAAGCAGTTAACAAGATAATCAAGCATATCCTCAAAATCCGTCTGGTAGATAAGAAAGGCAAGTGGTCGGAAGAACTGCCCGAGGTACTTTGGGCATATAGGGTATCACAAAGAACAAGCACTGGAGAAACACCGTTTGCTATGGCATTCGGTACAGAAGCAGTCATACCTATAGAGCTCAAAATACCGACTGAGAGGATAGCCGAGTTCAGTGAACAGGAAAACAACAAGGCACTAGCTGCAGAGATGGATTTGATCGACGAAAAAAGAATCTCAGCAGAAATAAAAAACGAGATATACAAAAGAAGGATTGCAAGGTACTACAACTCACAAGTAAAAATCAGGGAATTTGAAGTCGGGGATCTGGTACTCCGAAAAATCCTAGCAACACCTCCAGGCGTATTTGGACCGACTTGGGAGGGCCCATTCAAGATAACTCAAAAGTGGCACAACGGCACATATGATCTCGAAGACATGGAAGGCAACTCGGCCCAATACACCTGGAACGCGGCTTTGTTGAAGAAATATTACCAATAATTAGGAAACCAATGTAAAGTTTTTTATAGGCTATCGTGTCGTTTATATTTTTGTAAGGTGTAAAATCGATGAAAATTTTACACTTTTTTGGGCAAAATTTGTAAGTAGATGAATGATGGTTCAATGAATTATGTACATAAGAAAGCAAAAGGTGTTAAAACCCAACTGTTCGCCAAACAGAAAAGCTGCTCGCCGAAGATACTATATGCATAAAAGCACAAGTACAGTGGAGGCGAGCAGCAGGGTCCATGAGACCAAAAGGCCCACCTGATCGCCCCCTCACAAGAAAGTTGCTCGCCAAAGATACTAAGTGCATAAAGCACAAGTATGGTGGAGGCGAGCAACAGGGCACATGCCAACGCATAATTGCTCGTCCCGAAGCTGAATACACTTAAGTACAAATACGGCAAGTGGCGAGCAACAAGGCATAGAAAGAAACATGATAAGGGTTTAAGTTCTTAAAGAACAAAATAGACCCATACATGAACAACATGTATAAATTTGCAAAGAAAAGTATTTTACTTTCAACATAAGAAAGAAATACTTAAGCAAAAGATAATTAAAGGGCAAATAAGAGGCGAACAATAAAATAAAAGTGCAACTCTCATTCATTAGCACCAAAAATTATAAGAGATGAACATACAACCATCATCCTACCACATCAGCTAGACGAAAAAGAAACTAAGCCTAAGTCTCGGGAGCTGGCGGAGCAGGTGGCACCAAAGGATCTTGGGAAGAAGGAGGAGGTGGAACATCTTGCACGGTGACCCCGGGGACCTGCTGTTCGCCTACTGCTGCAGAAGAGCTTGTTTCACCAAGAGGATTAGGGAGAAGGGGACCCAAAGCTTCAAAGATATTCATGTCCCTGTCCGCCTCCACTCTCTCCCTGGGGGCAACAACACGAACATCGTCTTTGAAGATGTCCAAGTTAACCCCCATCTCTCCTAGGTCGGCTACCGGGATCTCAAAGCCGGGTGCTGGAGGGTTTTCTGTGACATAATCCGTGAAGTCCTTGATAGTCGAAGTCATCACGTCCAAACCATTATCCAAGGCATACTTCACGTTTCTTACACTATCAGCATACGCACAGATGTAACCAAGATTGGTATTGTCGGTTACATCCTGCACATAAGTGGTGTAAGAAATGGCACGCTTATTCTTCTTCTCCAATTGGTCGACGTGGACCTTCAACGATTCCACCCTTTCCACCAGACCCACCCGCTCGGTCTCCAAGACTTGCAAACGATCCGTGGCGACGCCTAGATCCAACCTAAGCTTCTCTGAAGCATTAGACGCCACCATCTCCCGGTCCTCAGCAGCCTTTACCTCCCGCGTCCATGTGAGCTTGGCTCGCTCGAAGTCAGCCTTCATCTTAGCCAACTCTTCATCTTTCTTCTTCAGCTCCTCGTCCCTCTTCTTCAACTGAACAAGTTGAGCATCACGATCTGCTTCAACTTGCTCGAGCCGTCGCCCCAGACCGCGATTTGTTCGCTCTAACTCGACGGCTTGATCCAAGACTCGTTGGGCTGTAATTGATTGATGGCTCGAGTTGTAGCTCAACAGACGAGCATTATCACTGAGACTTTGGCTCTGAATAATTTCCTCGCCGGTTTTGGTCCACGAGCGGGGGACATATTCCATGGCTCTACGGACGTGGGAGTCTTTAATTTCTTGGGGTGCGGGAGGAGACTTCACACAGCTAAACTGGTGAAGCACCTTTGAACGACCGGGATAGTCGTTTTTCCGGTACCTGTTCAAAAGAAAAAATCATCAGAAAACAAAGTCAAAAGAGTGAACGATCAAACTGAATAGGAAGATACTCACTCCCTCATCTTCACGGGGTCGTAGCCCAAATATGAATTGTCAGGAGATGTGCTTCTTCCTTGACCGGCGATCATAACACCCACAACTTGCTGCTCGGTCACCTCCTCCACCGGCGAGGAGCGAGCAGTAGACTTACCCACCTGGGAAGAGCCTTGCCCTTTTGCCCGCTTAGCGCGGTCATCTCCCCTACGAAGAGCAGTTTCCTTGGCAAGACGTTTCTTGCCCCTCGTGTCTTGGGGAGGCGGCAAAGAGCGAGCAGGAGGGCGGGGGGCAGGAACAGGAGCCTGAGGAACAGGGAGAGGGTCCTGGGGAGCTTCTTCTTCATCCTCATCTGCTTCAGCTCTAAGCCTGATCAAAGAAGTGCAAGGATCAAACTTTTTCTTTTTTGAGGGATGATTAGCTGCCATCTGTTTAACCCGACGTGCGAGTAAGTGATAGCTTTCGGGAATGGGGGAACAGCGACCGTTACCCTTTGAGCTGAAAACAACAACAAAAATTATTAGTAAAATTGGCAAGAAAAAACTTGTCCTGGACGACCAGCAGGGCCTAGGCGACCAGCAGGGCCTAGGCGACCAGCAAGGCCTAGGCGACCAGCAAGGCTTAGGCGACCAGCAGGGCAAGAGTAAATAATAGGAGATACGAGAAAATTAATAAGCAATGTTTACCCTCAGGGACCTCAGCTTGTGCTTCCAAATGGTGAGCACTAGTAACAAACTGAGCGTGCTTGCGGATGTGTGCTTGAGAGAGATGTTCGACACTCCGATCCTTAACGTTTCGAAGAGAAACCAACGCAAGGACGTACAGAAACTCTTCACTCAAATCCGGATGCCCCCACTTCAGGATACGCGGACCTGCAAAAACAAAGAAAAAGATTAAAATTAGTTCACCTAAAAGTTCGATGAACTAAGATTTAAAACCTACGCCGAATTTCGCCGAAATGCGTAGGAGAGTCTATACGCCCCGGTCCTCCCGAAAAATCGGAGGACGCCCGCCAATCGCCGCCAATAAAAAAGAACTGCCTGTGCCAACCCTTGACCTTATTGGGCACTCCTTCAATTAGCTTAACGCCACTACGGGCTTTGATATAATACCAACCAAGCCCTTCTTCATGAGCAACCGAAGAGATAGTCAGGGCGTAGTGTATCTCCGTCGTGCTGATCTTATTTCGGTACCCCTCCAACCCGAAAAGGGTAATGAAAGACAGCAAAGTACTCCAACCGTTAGGGGTAATCTGAGTGATTGCCAAGTTGATATCCTTCAGGAATTGCCCGATTACAGGATGTAGAGGGAGAGGGAACCCCAGTTTAAGTATGTCGAGGTTGATGGCAGTGCAACCTGGAGGTGGGTCGTCAGCTCTCTCTCCTGGTTGGGGGGCATACAAATGGATGTCGTACGGAATGCGAAAACGAGATCGTATCCGAACTAAATCCTCCTCTATAATCTCGCTGGACACCCTACCAGCTGTGTATGGCGATGAACGGGCCTCCATAATAGGTCGAGCGGGAGTAGGGAAAGCCTGGTGGTACTTATTCGCATAATCGATCCAATCTTGTCTTCGAACTACGGCTTTGGGAATAAGAGATTCGGGCATTGACCTTGAAACGGGGAAGTTTATCTCTCGGAGAAATCCCCATGTGACTCCCTCGTGCTCGCCCCCTGGTCCAGTTGCTCGCTGCTCGCTCCTTACTTGGTGCTCGCTGCTCGCTCCCCTCTCTTCTGGAAGACTCATCCCATCTATTTCGGCAGCGACCTCGGAAGAATCTTCACCCAAGTCCGAATTAGTCCCCTCTCGAGCCGAGGAGCGAGCAACGGGGCCTTGGACATCCTGCTCGCCCGAGCTATCCACAGCATAGAATGAATCAACGGAGCGAGCAACGGAGCTCGCCTCAGAGCCCGTCTCTTCATCAACGAGCAGGGTTCTGGGGTTTTGCCCAGCTGCTCGCCGGAGCGAACGGCGAGGAACAGGGGCCGTCTGTTCATCTTCCATGGGCCTTTTTCCCAGATTTCGCCCAACAATCTCAATAGAAGGCGTATGACTTGAGGAAGGTGACGTCATCTTCGAAAATTTTTGAAATTTCTTGAAAACCCTTCGTACGTATCAAATGATGAAATCAAGCGAAGGAGGAAGCGATTACGACGGCGACACGGCGGCGATACGGCGGAAGCGCGGCGGCGATACGGCGGCGACGATGGCGGAAGAGGAAAATGGAGAATAGAAATGGCGAAATTGAAAAGAAAAATGTAGGCAATAACAAGAGTAAACAAGAAAAATCAAAGGATTCACCTTTGATTTGGATGAAATTGGCTGAAGGATCGAAGAAAACAACGAACAGAAAAGCTTGAAAACTTCTCAATGGCGGTTTGCTTGTGAAAGAACGAAAAAGAAAGAAAATGGAAGGGGGGAGCTATTTATAGATATGGATTCGGGGGCAAAAGGAGGAAGGTAAAAAATTGAGGCCCCTAGTTGCAAACATAGGAGCGCACGCGTGGGCAGACCGCGTCGCTTCGTATTCCGTGCCTCGGGAAGCGAAACGACGCAAGTCCAAAAGTCGTTCCACGCTGCTCGCCTCTTAGAGTTCCTCGCTGGTCGCCTCCCCGTTGCTCGCCTCCTCTTGGATAACACAGCCTATCCTATAGTTTGACAACAAGGATAAAACCTATCCTTATATGCCAAACTAGGGGGCATTGTTGATAGGCGACCAACAGGGACATAATATTAGCACAAAAGAATCTCAGTCTAATAAGATCAAGGAATCATCAAAAATCAATAATGTGAAAGAGGGCGAGCAACAGGGATTGTATGCCTTAGGAGGCGAGCAGCAGGGACTATGAACCAAATACATGAGGACGAGCAGCAGGGACTATGAACCAAATACATGAGGACGAGCAACAGGGACTGAAGGTCCTAGGAGGCGAACAGCAGGGACTAAGGACCAAATGGAGAAGGCGAACAACTGGTCA
This sequence comes from Ballota nigra, assembly GCA_947034835.1. Classification (NCBI taxonomy): domain Eukaryota; kingdom Viridiplantae; phylum Streptophyta; class Magnoliopsida; order Lamiales; family Lamiaceae; genus Ballota; species Ballota nigra. The sequence continues at coordinate 119,817,191 of OX344721.1, read as the reverse complement.
TAAGGGCCATTACAAAGTAGCGAACAACAAGAAAAAGAGGATTCAAGATCTCAACAAGAGGCAAGCAGGCGAGCAACTGGGGTTATAAACCCAACAAGGACGTACCGACGAGTAGCTGGGCACCAGGGAGAATAGCTGAGTGGTTTCAAAGGCCAAGTACAACATTGGGAATGCCAAGAGTCACCAACTTTAGAAATAGTCAATATGTCTTTACACTTGGCACCCATTCATTGGGCAACATATTAGTTGTTGTACAAAAGTCATAACACTTGGCAAAATCCCAATGGCTAAGCCATCAAGATGGTGACACCTAGCCTCTTTGTATGCCTATATATACCCCTTCATTTGCATGAAGGAAAAGGGTTTTTTCCCCATAATAAAAAAGTTGCTAAACTCTTGCAAAATTATTTCTTGTATTATACTTAATCAAATCTCATAATCTTTGATCTTGTTTGATGATCTTAACTTGAGAAAACAGCCACTAATCATCATAGATTAGAAAAGGTCATCAACACATCAGTCACGAGAAACAAATTTTCTATATTTCTAATAGGCATCTGGGAATTTTGAATGCATTCCCAAATGTATTTGAACAGCCGGTTCACTTCTTCTGCCTATACCATTTGTTAACCAATTTGAAGGGACGTTTGGCTGCGGGGTGGTCCGCTCAAAATCGTGAGAAACTTGTTGACCAATTTAGAGACTGTGCATATGCACCAGACACCCACACATTTCAGCAGAAACTTGGTGTATTCATGAAGACAGGTGGTTCCAAGGTTGTAGAATGGGTTGAACAACTTCCATACGAAAAATGGACTGTTACTTATTCCCCTCACATAACAAGGTATGGTGAAATGACATCGAACGCTGCTGAATCTTTTAATGCATGGATCCAAGATTCCAGGTCCTTGCCTGTTACTCATATGTTTGAGGAAATACGATCCAAAATAAGCAATTGGTTTGTAAAGCGTAGGGATGAGAGCATCAGATGGACTGGTGCATTTGTTCCAAGCAAAGAAGATATGTGGAATCGTTTCACTGATGTCAGACTGTCATTCAACGTTGTCTTATGTCCTAGTGGTGTCTTTAGTGTTGATTCTACTCCTTCTGTTGTTGTTAACCTGAAGGAGAGGACCTGCTCTTGTTACCAATGGCAAATTCGAGGATTCCCTTGCGTTCATGCTGTTGCTGTTATTCGGCTTTCCGCTGATTCCGTATTCCCACACGTTGAGCAGTGCTTTTATACTTCAACTTATCGAGATTGCTATTCTACAGACCTCTATCCAATTCCTGACACTGAAAAAATACAACTTTCAGCCACTAGAAGGACAGGCCAAAATATTACCTCCTGCTTTGAAACGGCCTCCTGGTCGGCCGAAAAGATCACATATCCCTTCATTTGGTGAGGGGCGAAAGAGAAATAAGGCAATATGCAGTAGGTGTAATAAATCTGGGAGGCAAGATCATTTAACATGTGGCATGGCTTTTGACGAACAGAATTCGAGAAACAAAGGTCAGTATTCAATATACATTCTACTTGTTATGTGTATATAACATAGTTCTATCATTGAACTAAACCTGTTTCTCTGTTTACTTTAAATAGGAACTCAATACTATCACCCTGAATGTGACAATCATTGCGGTATGGTTGGTGATGATTACTCCTCCAGAATGCCAAACACATCTAATGATGACCCATGGGGGTTGTTCGAAGATATGAATCAAGAATCATAGAAAGGCTCGCCCAATTTCTCCATGCTTATTGTTTAGTTGCTGAAGCAACTTTTGAACTCTTGTTTTTTGTGTTTCTAAAACATGTCAGTCCAGTGAAACTTTTGCAACATATCCTTTTTTGTGCAACATATTTTCACTGGGGTGATATTTTTATTGAAACAATATTCACATTGAACGTGATGGTTTTTGGTTAATTGTATCTTTTCACCCAATATTATTTCACTAATATGGGGGTGCCTCATTTTCCGAATGAATATTACCGTTATCACCAGATTTAAACTCTTGTTTACAGTAGGAGTGATTTTATATGTGTGTATTTTCATATTGATCAACCCTCTCTTTGAACATTTTTTTGAACGTATGAATACTGTTATTAGTTATTTGAACTTTTATGTATTACAATTTGAACTTATTGTGAATTTTTTGAACTTGCGTTTTAAAATTTGAACTTATAGAGCCTCTAGCTGTATATATATTTGTTCTGCTTCCACTCTTTTCACTTATAAGATTTATTTTCTCTCCCGCACCTTGGAATATACATTACTGAATCCCTAATTATGCATAATGTATCCCCATCCTATTCCAATCATGGTGAAACTTCATCAACTAAAAACTCTGATGCTTCTTTTTCCCACGGGCTGAGCAACCTAAACCCCTCACAAACTTGCCCAGATCACGGTTTAGACACTATTGTCTACACTTCATACACAGAGCAAAACCCAGGCAAGTTGTTCATGCGTTGTCCCCTTTGGGAGGTAAGTAGTATCTAATTCAATTGCATATTTTTTCAAGTCTTTTTTCCCACACCTATTTTCACATCCTTTAATTATTTGTCTATAGTCGGACAAGTGCCAGTTTTTCCAGTGGTTAGATGACGATAATCCCCTTCGGTACAAGATCTACGCCACCAGAGTTGCTCGGAGGAAGAATAAGGTTGAGGATCTATTAAAACAATCTTTGGAAAAACAGTCAATCTTACAAGAACAAGTCAATCTTCTCCAGCGCAATGTAGAATTATTAGAGTCCCACAACAAAGAGTTGACTTCACTTAACATTGATCTTGGAAGGAAGATCAAATCATTCAAAAAGACTGTCAACAAGAAAAACCCTAACCACATTAGTCTTATAATTATTTTGTTTACTTTTTTTTTTTACTTTTTGTATATATGTTGTATTTCCTTCAAATCCAGTTAATGTCAAGAAAAAATTGCCCTAATCTTACCATGTTTGTGTTCTATATTGTATCTTAATCACTAGTACTTTGCCCTAACAATGATCGTAACGCAAATTAGTTTTGTCCCCGATTATTAAAATTATTGAACTTTGGGGTACAAATTTTTGAACTTATGCTCTTATTTTTTTGAACTTCATATCAACGAAGTTTGTACATTTTAGATTATGGACATTTTTAGTGGGAGCATTTTGCTTTGATGGTTCTGCAATGTTATGGGTTGTACTTGGCCCAATATTTTTTAATTGTGCGTCATAGTTGGACCAATATTAATTAGCAGCCCAATTATTACTTTTATACATGTATATAAGTTACTGGATATGTTGATTGTTCACATAGCTCTATTAGTTTTTCTTCAAAAAAGAATATTTTGTTTCAAAAACTTTGATTTTTTTTATATTTTTATCATAGTCCAATAGTCTAACCATATTGAAATGACTCAATATTGAAATAGCCCCTCAAATATTAAAAGACCAAACATAAGTTGGAAAGAACCCTTAAAAAATTCATGAAGTGTTTTGAATTTTGTCTACCCACGCTAAAATAGCCCAATATTCAAATGATTGGCCCTATTAGTTATTCTAATTTATTGTGGGCCCATATAATTAGTTTAGCATTTTTTAATTATTTCTATGTCTTTTATTTTTTGCCCCCTCAATTCCATTTTTCCATATGTTTTTTGCCCCTTTCAAATATGATTGCTCCCCCCTGTACATGGGCCCAAGTTTTTTGTGAATGCATATCATTCCGAGTTATCTGTGATTCCATTATATCCATATTTTTTTTTCCGAGTTATCTGTGATTCCATTATATACATGGGCCCAAATATTATTGTTCCCCCTTGTATATGGGCCCAAGTTTTTTTGTGAATGCATTTCATTACGAGTTATCCGTGATTCCATTTAGGGTTGTTCACGGAATTCGGAGATTACCGAACCCGTACTGAAATCCGCACCGAAAAAGAACCGTACCGAAAAAATTATGGACTTTTTTATTTTAACCGTACCGAAACCGAACCGAATATTTTTTTGGTACGGATCTGGATATTACCAAATTAACCGTACCGAAAAACCGAATGTGACCGTACCGAACCGTACCGTACCGTACCGAACCGAATAATCGAATTAAATATGTATTAATTTTAATTATTTTTTATTTATCAAACATTATTATAATGTTATTGAATTTAAGTACAACTAAGCGATTTCATAATTTCTCCTCATTTTCTTAACACAAACACTATATTATTTCTCTTTTAAGTTCTTAAAATGTTAACTTATGTTTAAATGTATATCAAAATGATTTAAATTTAATTTCTTATTCTTTTAATTTCATTGTTCATGTATATTCATTTCTTACAAAAACTTGGATATGGTGTACCTTGTGTCATGAATTACGACCAATATAATTTTAATATTGCACTTTTCATTCACAAGATATCTAATATATATATATATATATATATATATTATATACTGTATTTTAAATACTTTATTGGTGGTGATTTACGTAAATATTTTAACCATCCATTATAATATAATGTGTTATATTCAAGCTTGTAATGATAGATGTTTGATTGTAGTTGAAGTTGAGCGCATGCATCGAATGTTTTTTTTATGATTAAAAAACGGAGAGAATGATAAAAAGAGGGTAAAAACTCCTTTTATCCACTCCGAACCGTACCATACCGATCCGGTCCGTTTGTAACCGAAAATCCGTTCCGAACCGCACCGAAAAATAAAATATCCGTACCGTACCGTACCGAAATTTTGGTACGGACACGGACACTCGAATTTTAAAATAACCGAACTTTGGTACGGACACGGATATTTTCAAATATCCGTTTTGGTCCGTACCGTGAACAACCCTATTTCCATTATAGCTTAATAATATTTAAATATTAGAGAAATGGTACTAGATCCCCTTGTATTATTTTTTTGAGGCAGGGTAATAATTTTTGAACTTAACCCATTTTTTATTTTGAACTTAAGTGGTATGCTAATGAGTTGACAATTTAGTAGTAAAACCATCTTAGACATTGTACCTAGTAGTCCATTTCCCGTTATTCTAATTTGACGTGGGCCCATATATTTAGTTATCATTTCTATGTATTTTATTTTTTGCTTTAAATCTATTTTTTCCATATGTTTTTGCCCATTTCAAATATGATTTTTCCCCCTGTAAATTGATGCCATTATATCTAATAAGTTTTATTTAATTAAATATAATCTTTCAAATATAATACCCTTGTACTATCCTTTGACCCTTGACAAATATTTTTGAACTTATACAATATTTTTATTTGAACTTACTGCATACATAATTGAACTTTAGCTCATACCAATTGAACTATAGACACAGAAAGACTAGTTGACCATTATCAGAAAAAAATTACTGGGCTTCAAACGACTGGCCAACAGTATTTTGTGGGCTTCACCAATTTTGAGTCAACAATGGCCCATATATCATACGTTCACTTATAAAAAATAAAACATTTTAACTTTTATTCTTAAATATAACAGATTCTTAAAAAATTATACAGACACAACCCATGCACAATAAAGAAATCTCCATTCGCGCCCAAATGTCACCTTGCTTCGTCCTCATATATAGCAGTCTAATGTCAAATCTCTCTTTTTTATATTTAAATCTAAACTATGTCATCTTCCTAATCTAGAAACCCACACCCTAAAATAAAGCTCGACTCTGCTGCACTTCATACTCCCATGGATGTTCATCTTCCAGTCGACCTAATTGCAGCCATTCTTGCAAGGATGCCACCAAAGCCTTTGATTAGGTCCAAGCTTGTTTCTAAAGAGTGGAATGCCCTTATCTCAAACCCTCATTTCACCAGATTCCATTTGATTCAGATGAGGCTTCAAAACAGGGTATCTTTTCAACTCCAACAGGAGCATTGCTTTATCCCTCTTCAGTATACTAGATCCATCCGTGAGAACATAAAACATAGGAGGGTTGTATATCATGGTGCTAGGCGCATGGAAAAACTTGCATGTTGCAACTCCTTGGTGTTGATGTGCAACACAGATGACGAATTTTTCATTGTTAATCCTACAACGAAGGAGCTCCGCCGTGTCCCAAATGAATCTCCGGAGTCTATCTGTTATCCCCATCGCTCAAACGGTGCCAGTGTTGTTTTTGGTCTAGGTTTCAATTCAAAAGATCAAGTTTATCAGGTAGTCAAGATCTCTCTATTTCATTCAATGGATTTCTCAACCGAGGTAAAAATCTGGTCCAGAAATTCCCATCAGTGGAGGGATCATGGGAAAATTCCATATTCTAGAATTGTTCCCTCCCCAGGTGTATTTGCTCATAATTCTATTCATTGGATGTTGCATGAACCCTCTATTTTATCCTTTAATTTAATCGATCATGCCTTTTCTTTGATTAACCTGACTGGGAACATTTCTGCTAATCACAGACTGTATAATCTTGTGTCGCTCAACTGTGATAGACTTGTTGTTTACTCATGGTTATATTGCCCTCTTGATCCTATTGATGTCTTTATCCTCCAAAGCTATCCTCTTACTGATTCTTGGATTAACCTATCGGTGAAGCTTGATTTTCCTATCACCCATTTGCATCGCCTAATTAATTTCCAGCCCCTGTTCTTAATGGAACCTAATTTCGATAAGCTTGTCTTCAGGATTAACCCAATAGGCACTTTTGGTTACTGGGATTTGAAGCAACGAATGTTTGTTATGTTAACCGGGTATCCAGTTGTGAATGCTTCATCATCTGTATTCCCCTATGTTGAAAGCATTGAATCACCGTAGTTTTGTGTATTTTCATTAGCTTTGCCTATTGACTCACCATAGTTCTGTCAATTTTTGTAATATGGTGGATGTTTTTCATTTCAGCTTATGTTAATGTAATATCCCCTTTTGGGCCCACATGTTATTTTATGGTGTTAGTACTTTTTGGTAGATGTTATTCAATCTAATGTTTTCCAAGTGTAAGAAAAGTTGTTTTTGTCCTTATATTGCTTCCTAATATTTATCTTGAATTTTAGATTAAAAAATCTTCTTCCCCTAAACGATTTTGAAAAGTTAAAGGCCTGAGGTAACAAAGTTCATTCCTTTAATGATAATGGTACAAAGACGAATAAATTAATCTTTTTTAGCAAGAATTAAAATATAGGTTAACCTCCTAAAAAAAACTATATGGGCTTTTTTAAAGTGCTCCCAAAACTAAATGTTTTTTTTATTACCAATCCAGCTCCAATATATTAATTGTCCCACTTATGTTAACGGACCTTTGTCAAAACTTCATAAGTTCAATTTTAAATATTAATAAGTTCTATTTATTAGCACTTAAGTTCATTATTTTTTTTAACAAAGTTCAAAGACGAACACACAATGAGTTATAATGGGCTTCTTAAGCATTCGAATCCATCCAATTTTATGGGCTTTTAAAGTGTTGTAGATCCATTGCTTTATCCCTCTTCAACATCAAAGATTAACGTACATGCATATTATTATCACTTTAGCCCAAATATAATATTCAAGTTATTGTCCAATTATAATTCTTGTTTGTTCAGATTGTCAATCAAATCGATCAGATATGAAATGGAAAAAAATTGTGTAGGAGAAGCAACCATTATCACCCAAGTACACTAAATACGGCGCCCAACCTCTACTTTCTATGCACTCATCACACATCAAATCATATGTTATGGTTCCAATGTATATTGTAGCAAGAAAAGAGGCATTATGAGTAATACTTTCGGCTTCAATCTCACTATTTTTATCATCCACAAAACACAATTTTTTATGCATTATTTTGGGGATTAAACCGAATAAGTTAAATTAACTTCCCTTATTCCCCACTATCTCCATAACACATATCTCAACCGTCATATCTCACTTCGTGGAACCCAAATACAAATACTTGTCCATTCCAGTATCATTGTGCACTTTCATACCCTGAATACAGTTAGGTCAAAGTAAAATGGCTAAATATGTGCACTTTCCATCTGAGATTATAATAGAGATCTTGGTTAGATTGCCTCCTGATTAGGCGTGAAATTGTCATGATTCGTAGCTAGAAACGCCCTAGTTTTGGTCGAGTTTATAGAGTATTTAGAGTCAATTGAGCATTATTTCTACACGTTGATAAATTTATCTCTTTGATGCTCATAGGTGAATAGAGGACGAAAAACGGAGTTCGTAGGACTTTGAATCGACTCAAACGGATGCCCGGATGAGAAGATATTGAAGAAATACGATTGGTATTAGTGCGGACGAGGAAAAGTATCACTTGGGAGGAGTTAGAAGTCACTCGAGTGACTAGGTCGAGCGCCCCCGCTCGAGCGCCTAAACGTACAGAAACTTTCTTGCGCTCGAGCAGCTCGAGCGCCACCGCTCGAGCGAATCGCTCGAGCGCCCAAAACATGCAGAATGATTTCAGCGCTCGACCAGCTCGAGCGGAACCGCTCGAGCGATTGTGTCATTCGAGCTACACTGCTCGAGCGGGACCGCTCGAGCATTTTGCTCGAGCGCCCATGGATTTTTGCCTCCGGATGCGTATTTTCGGCCCATTAACTCCCGTTTTGACCCGTGCCTATATATACCTCTTCCAAACACGTTTTGAAGGATCCCCGACTTTTAGACATCACTTTACATAGAATTTTTAGAGAGCGAAGGAAGAGAAGAGACGAGCAAGTTGTAGTTTTACGGTTTTGAGGTTTTTCTTACGAATTCACATTACGATTTCAAGTTTTAGTTTCGTTTCTTAATAACTTTTGTTCTTAAATACGTTGAGACCTCGTTTTTGTTAATTAATTTCAGTTTAATCTTTGATATCTTCAAGCCCTAGTTTATGTTCGATCTTTTCTTCGTTTTCATTACCATGTTCATGTTCGTCACTTGTTTAATTTATTTTGTTTACGTTAAATCGATGTCTAGCTAAAACCCTTGCATGCTTAGGGTAGGATGAACTCGTAGAAGTAGGTTGTGGGTATGTAATTAGAGTAACTTGTGACGTTAGGATTTAATTCTCTTGGTTAATGAATTCTTAAAATTAATCTAGATTTCACTCTTGAATTTCGTTCGAAAAGTGTTAGAGAGAGGACGACCGTATCACTCTTTAACAACGAGTAGACTTAACGAGAGAGTTTAGGAAAGGTTAATTCATCTACCGGTTTAGCGAAGGAGGACGACCGCATCACCTTAGTTAAATTAGGGTCTCATTAATTAAGCACAATCTAGTAACTAGTTAGTAGATTTGTGAAGTCGAGTGTTAGGGTAAAGTATTAGGGTTTAGAATCTTGAGCTTTTACCTTGCATTCTTGGACTTAAGTTAATTCTTGTGTATCACAGTTATTTTGATTATGTACGTGCTCCGTTAGTATACGTAGGGATTCCTATCTTAAGCATCACCCTCCCATATTTGAAAACACAACTTTAGTTATTTCGTTTAATTTTCCTTTTGCATGAGTAGAGTAATTTTAGATTAGTTTATTTTAATCTTTCCAAAAAAACCAAAAAAACAATACATTCATATTAATTACGACGCGTAGATCTTTTGGGATCTATTCGCATATACACTGTCTCTTGGGTACGATATACTTGGTCGTTATACTTACTGATACTACAATGAACCCGTTCGCTTGCGGGTGAGCGACTAGTAGAAGTTAGTAAAATCGCTTCAAGTCAATGGCGCCGTTGCCGGGGATGGCGTTATATGCTTTTTGAATAGGACTTGTCGATAGCTTAGTAGTTAGTAGTGAGTGCCTATTTTATGTTTTTATTTCTTATTGTTATTTTTATTTATTCGGCAGTTGCGTTTTGATCCATCTGCTAGTGTGTCAGGTTTATGAAAACACGCTCACAAGGCAATACGAGCGAAGAGAGAATACCGTTGGACCCTGAGACAATAGCTAGAAGGAACCGAGCTTACTTGAGAAGAATGAACGCAGCCGACTTAGGGAAGGGACCAATGGACCTCAATAATGAGTTGGACGATGCTGCCAACGATTTCAATCAGGCAGTAGACCGGGTTGATGGTTCTGGAGGGAGTGGTGGTCAGAATCAAGACCAGTTCGTGGATAGTAATAGCCAGAACCCGGGTGCACAAAATGTAAACAATCCAGCTCAGAATCTAGTCCCAAATCCTCTGAACAATCCTGCTTATCCACAAAACCCAAATAACCCTTTCCACAATCCAGCATACCAACATTACCCATACCCACCATACCCTTATCCACCATAGCCGTATCCTCTACCTCCTGTCTATAACCAACCACCTGTGTACCAACAACCTCCAGTTCAACACATACCAGCACAACCTGTCGCTCCTCAGCCTGCGCCCCAGAACGCAGATCAGAATATGGCAATTCGGGGCAGGTTCGCGGCACAACCGCAGAGGTACTACGATGGAGTGGCCTTACCCCCAGTTGAGGCGAATAACTTTTCAATTTCTCCAGGAATTCTTAAGCTGCTTACTGAGAATCAATTCAAGGGGGAGGTTGGGAAGGAAAACCCTCACACTCACTTGAGGAGTTTCCTCATGATAGCATCTACTTTCAATTACAATGGCATGTCTGAAGATGCCAAGAGGCTCAGGTTGTTCCCATTCTCTCTTACGGGAATAGCCAAGGAATGGTATGATAACACGCTCCCACGGGGAGGTGTTAACACATGGGCCGAGCTCGAGCGTCTGTTCCTCGAGCAATTCTACCCTCCATCGAGAACGATTAAAGCGAGAATTGAGATCTCTTCCTTTCGCCAGAAGTCAGGAGAGGATTTACGCCAGGCATGGGAGAGATACTCAAATATGTTGATCGAGTGCCCGCAGCACGGGTACAACGAGGGAGATATTATGGCATTCTTCTACAGTGGAGCCAGCAAGGCTGGCCAAGCCCACCTAGATGCATGTGCAAGTGGAGCTTTTCTGAACCAAGGGGTAGCGAGGTGTAGAGAGATCGTGGACAATATTGTCACGAATGCTGGTGCATGGAACGAGGACCCATAATTTCAGAGAGTATGCAAGTTGGAGGAGAATGAGGGTACGAGGAAGCTGTTGATGGCTATGATGGAGAAGATCAGCAACCTTGAGATGGGGCAGAACTTGGTTGGAGGGAATGGAGCAGCAAGCGAGAAAGTGGAACCACCCACGAATCAGCAAGAAGAGGCCAACTATATGGGAAGGCCTAATTACCCACAAGGGGGGTATCCACAAGGTGGAAACCAGTATGGAAGACCTTCTTATGGTCAACCATTTGTACCTCCAGGCCCACAGCCGCCTCAAAATCAATGGAGAAACACACAAGGGTATCAAGGAGACCAGCAGCCTCCTCAAAACACATGGAGAAAAAATGAAAATTTTTCTTATGCTAACCCAAAAGCTGGTATTACTGTGCCTGCAAGTGTTGATCCGGGGTCTAAACCTCCTGGTGGAGAGGGCGGTGCATCAACTGAGGAGATGTTGAGAGCGATCCTTCAGAAGGTGGAGGAAGGTAGCAAGCGATTGTCCTCTTTGGAGTACGATGTGAAGGAGTTGCATAAGAAAGGCGATCATCGAGATCAAGAACTCCAGAAGAGAGACATCGAGTGGAATCGAGTTCAGCAAGAGAACAACAGAAGATTCAATTCAATCGAGTACCAAATTAGCCAGATCGCAAAGTCTCAGCCAAGAGAGCCTGGCAAGTATCCTTCAATACCCGAGGATAACCCAAAGGAACATTGCAAGGCTATTGAGTTGAGAAGTGGGACCAAATATGATGGTCCTGAGATGCCTGCTGATTCTGAGACGCTCAAAGAAGAAGTTGAGACAGAAGGGATAGAGTCTCAAAGTGATGGAGTTGAGGTTGAGAAGGAAGGAGTTAAGATGAAAATTGATGATAAGAGTCAAGATATGGATGAGACCCAGAAGAGCAAAGTGCCTGATGAGGAGATTGAGGAGATAGAGAGAATTCCAAAGTGGAAAAAGGCAAAGGAAGCAAGGGAGAAAGTGAAAGAAATTGAGAAAGATGAATGGGGGGTACCCAAATCGGTGATACCTGTCCCATATCCACAGCGCTTCATGAAAAAGAAGCTTGATGAGAAGTTTGCTAAATTCCTTGATGTTTTTAAAAAGTTACATATTAATATCCCTTTTTATGATGCTTTGGAACAGATGCCGAACTACGCCAAGTTCCTGAAGGACTTGATTGCAAAGAGACAGAGAATTGATGGACCCGAGCTAGTGCACTTGAACCACGAGGTGAGTGCTATGGTGCACAAGGCGCTTCCGCCTAAGCTGAAGGATCCCGGGAGCTTCATAATTCTTTGCGATATCGGGAACGGGATCAAGAAAGGAGCTTTGTGTGATCTCGGGGCGAGCATTAATCTGATGCCTCTTTCGTTGTTCAAGAAGTTGGAGGGAGTTGAGCTTCAACCTACGATGATGACACTCCAACTTGCTGATAGGTCCATTACAAGACCTCAAGGAGTAGTGGAGGATGTTCTAGTGACGGCGCCGACTTCGTAGTACTAGAGATGGAAGAGGATGAGCATGTCCCGCTGATTTTGGGAAGACCGTTTCTAGCTACTGCCGGGATGGTGCTTGATGTAGCGAATGGGAAGATCACGGTCAAAGTTGATGATCAAGAAGTGAAGATAGCTATCTACGAAGCCATGAAATATCCCATGGGAGATGAGAGTTGCCATTTCATTGACATCACGGATGCTTGTGTTGAAGACACACTTCTAGACCCTTGCTCTTTCTATGTTCATCAATTTGATTATCCTATTCTTGACGATCTGTCTTATGATTCTTATCATCTTGATTATTTTGACAGCTTGAAGGACAATGAAGACGTCAAGTTCTTGGAGTTAAAGAAAGTGGAGGATGAAGATGACTTGGAAGCCGAGGAGTCAACTTTTGAGAAGATGTTCGATAAGGCGCCACCATTGGAGGTGAAGAAGGAGTTGAAGCCGCTGCCCGACCACCTCAAGTACGCTTACTTGGATGAGACCGACAAATATCCGGTAATTGTATCTGCTCTTTTATCTGATGATCAGCTTGAGAGACTTTTAGTGGTGCTTCGTAAGCACAAATCTGCTATAGGATGGTCGATTGCGGATATTAAGGGAATTAGCCCCTCGATTTGCATGCATAGGATTAGATTAGAAGAGGGTAGAAAACCGATAGTGCAAAATCAGCGTAGAGTTAATCCGGTTATTCAAGAGGTAATACATAAGGAAGTGTTGAAGTTGTTAGATAGCAACATGATTTTTGCTATTTCTGATAGTCCATGGGTTAGTCCTTTACACGTAGTTGCTAAGAAGGGGGGTACCACGGTGATTAAGACGGAGTCTAATGAATTGGTAGCCACTAGATTAGTGACGGGTTGGCGTGTATATGTTGATTATAGAGAGTTGAACAAAGCAACGTGTAAGGATCACTTTCCTTTACCGTTCCTTGATCAAATGATAGATCGATTAGGTGGTTTTGAGTATTACTGTTTCTTAGATGGGTACTCGGGGTATAATCAGATCATGATAGCCCCCGAGGATCAAGAGAAAACCACCTTCACCTGCTATTATGAGACTTTTGCTTTTAGGAGGATGCCGTTTGGGTTGTGTAACGCACCCGCCACCTTTCAAAGGTGTATGATGGCGATTTTTCATGGCTTGATTGAAAAGATTATGGAGGTTTTCATGGACGACTTCTCCGTTTACGGGGAGTCGTTTGATAAATGTCTAATCAATCTTGAAGTTGTGTTGAGCAGGTGCGAAGAGACGGACTTAGTGCTTAATTGGGAGAAGTGTCACTTCATGGTAAGAGAGGGTATTGTTCTTGGACATCATGTGTCCTCGAAAGGTATCCAAGTGGACAAGGCGAAAGTGATTGCTATCGAGAAGCTTCCACCACCTTCGACCGAGAAGGGGATTCGGTCATTCTTAGGACACGCGGGTTTTTATAGACGTTTCATAAAGGACTTTTCACAAATAGCTAAACCCCTTTCGTGGCTTCTTGAAAAAGAAGTCGCCTTTGAGTTTACTAATGAGTGTTTAGTGGCTTTCAACAGGTTGAAAGAAGCGTTGGTGAATGCCCCGATACTTGTCACACCGGATTGGTCTAGCCCGTTCGTGCTCATGTGTGATGCTAGCGATTATGCGATGGGGGTTGCTTTGGGGCAAATTCGTGAGAAGCGTTTTCACGCTATTTATTATGCCTCGAAGATGCTGAATTCTGCTCAAGTGAATTACACTACGACCGAAAAGGAGCTGTTAGCGGTCGTGTATGCTTTTGATAAATTTCGACCCTACCTAGTAGGGACGAAAACAATTGTATATACGGACCACGCGGCGATTCAGTATCTTATGAGTAAGAAGGATGCAAAGCCCCGTCTCATTCGTTGGATCTTGTTGCTCCAGGAGTTTGATGTAGAGATCCGAGACAAGAAGGGATGCGAGAACGTGATAGCCGATCACCTTTCGAGATTGGAGCTCACCAAGGAGAACACCGTGGAGGATCGAGAAGTGAATGATGAATTCCCTGATGAGAAGCTCTTTGGCTTAGGAGACGTCCCTGTGTATAGAATTGAGGGGAGGGCACCTTGGTTTGCAGATTATGCTAACTATTTAGCAAGTGGAGAGTTGCACGTTGAGATAGACTCGGTGCATCAGAAGGCATTTTTGAAGAAGGTTCGGGAGTTCATTTGGGATGACCCCTATTTGTTCAAAAGAGGGATCGATCACGTGTTGAGAAGGTGTGTGCCAGAGGAGGAATGGAGTGATATCATAAGGCATTGTCACGCCTTGCCATGTGGAGGACATTTGGGTGGAGAAAAGACCGGAAGGAAAGTCCTTCAATCTGATTTTTATTGGCCAACTCTGTTGAGAGATTGCATGGAATGGGTTAAGAGGTGTGAGAAGTGCCAACGGTTCGGCTCCATTACTAAGAGGGACGAGATGCCTATGCACATGTTCATGGAAGTCGAGATATTCGATGTATGGGGGATTGATTTCATGGGTCCATTTCCTCCTAGCAATGGATTCTTGTACATTCTCGTATGCGTGGATTATGTCTCGAAGTGGATTGAAGCTGTCCCAACGCGAGTGAATGATTCCCGAGTGGTCATCGAGTTCTTGAGGAAGAACATCTTTGCAAGATATGGAGTTCCAAGAGCTTTGGTTAGTGATGGGGGAAGTCATTTCGTGAACAAATGGATGGAAAAGCTGCTGTCCAAATACGAGGTAAGTCATCGAATCTCTACTGCTTATCATCCTCAATCTAACGGTCTTGCAGAGGTTTCCAACCGTCAAATCAAGGAGATCCTTGAGAAGACGGTGAGCATAAGTAGGAAAGATTGGGCGATGAAGTTGGATGATGCACTTTGGGCATATAGGACAGCTTACAAAACTCCTCTTGGTATGTCGCCATATCAATTGGTTTTTGGAAAGGCATGTCACTTGCCCGTGGAGTTGGAGCACAAGGCATATTGGGCGATCAAGAAGCTGAATTTTGATAGTGCCTTGGTTGGTGAGAGGAGATTACTCCAACTGCATGAGTTGGAGGAGTTTCGAGACGTTGCCTACGAGAATGCCCGAATTTTCAAAGAGAAGACGAAGAAGTGGCATGATGCACGATTGAAGAAGAAGGAATTCAAGGTGGGTGATCAAGTCCTCGTATTCAATTCGAGGATGAAGCTGTTTGGTGGAAAGCTTAAGTCCAAGTGGAACGGGCCGTATATTGTGAAGGGAGTGCACAAGAGTGGATTCCTTGAAGTTGAGAAGGACGATGGACAGAAATTCATGGTGAACGGGCATCGAGTGAAGAAATTCTTTAACTTCTCTTATGAGAATAAGGGAGGTATTTTAGAGTCTCAAGCCCCGTGAGCTCCTTTGAGCTCGGTCCGGCATTAGGACCTTAAAACTAACGCTTAATGGGAGGCAACCCATTTTTACTTGCTTTTATGTGTTTTGGTTATTTTTTGTAGTTTTTGGGAATCGTAAGTGTTAACCTCGTTAGATTGAGAATTTTAGTGTAGGCTTGCTTAGAGGAGATTGATCGGAGAAAGAGAGCTGAAAGAGGAAAGTCATGAAGTTGAGCACGTTTCGAGTAGGAAAGCATTCGAATCTTGGAGTTAGAGGTAACCGAACCCCAAACATTGACCTCTTTGCGAAGTCGAAGTTTGGGGGGGGTGATGTTTCTTTTCGTTCATTATTTTGCATTGGTAGAGAGTCGAGTTCATACGAATTTTGTGTACTTACTCGTACGTACTCATTCGTTTCAAACTTTGTTATTGCGTAGCAAGAACAAAGTTTGGAGGGGTGTGTATTCGTACTTCGGATTCGTACACGAAAATTCTTTGAAAAAATTGGTCAAATTTTTCGAAAATCTCGATGCTTGAGGGTCGTTGAGTCGAATTGAGTGAGAGTGCTGAGTTCGACTGGAATTGGATTTGTGATTTGCACGTATGGAAGAGACCCCAACTCCTCGGTCGAATGAGCGAACTGGCTTAAATTGAGGAGTTCTCAGGTTAGTTCGTGTTTTGGTTGAGTGTTATAATTGCTCGAGCTTGGTTCGGATGGAAATTTCGAGTGTTGAACGTTAAAAAACGAAGTTGAAAATTTGGGTCGCTCGAGCAACTCGAGCGCCACCGCTCGAGCGCATTGCTCGAGCGCCCAAAACTTACAGAACTTTTCTTGCGCTCGAGCAGCTCGAGCGCCACCGCTCGAGCGAATTGCTCGAGCGCCCA
This sequence comes from Ballota nigra, assembly GCA_947034835.1. NCBI lineage: Eukaryota > Viridiplantae > Streptophyta > Magnoliopsida > Lamiales > Lamiaceae > Ballota > Ballota nigra. The sequence goes on along the minus strand of OX344721.1, from coordinate 119,800,518 downwards.
AAACTTACAGAACGTTTTTACCGCTCGAGCAGCTCGAGCGCGACCGCTCGAGCGAATCGCTCGAGCGGGTCACAGGTTTGACCCATCGGATTACCCCATCTATAAATATTTCCCCCACACATTTACACACTTTCACACACTACACGGGGAGATTTGGGGGCGATTCTTAGCGATTTCATACGGGTTTTGCTTGATTGCTCACGAATTCACTCGAATTTCTTCACAATCCTCCTTAAATCTTCAAGCAAGGTACGTAATCTCTAACTTTTGTCATTCAATTCGTAGTTTAAGGTTGAATTAGGCATGAGTTGAGCATATGAACTAGGGTTCATAAGTTGGTTCGAAATTTTTGGGGATTTTTGCAAAACTTATTGATTCTTGATTCCTTGATTGATGAATGTTGATAATATGCTATGGGTTTGCTTGTTTTACTTTCAATTTTGGAATTGAATGAGTAGAAGGGGTGAATTTCTAGAGTGAGAAGTAGGAATTTGAGAAAAGGAAATGGGTTTTGCATGTTGAGAAGATTTTTTTTGTGAATTGAGAGGGTATTGAGCATGAATGAGTATGAGTTGAGTCTTGAGCATGTAAATTACATAATTTGTGTAATGTTACTTCATGATAGACTTAAATGTGGGCAATTTTGGGTTGAAATGGAGGAATTAAGGGTTGAAGACTTGAGAACTTTGAACGAAAAATATGGTTTCATTGTTGTGAATTGCTTCGAACGTGATTGAATGCTTTGAAATGAGTGTTGCTTTGAACTTGAGAAGAGCATGAATTGTGAGTGGAATCGAATTGAGATGCATTACTTGGAATTGCTTGAGTATGAATGAGTGTTAAACTGCTGTGAACTTTAAGAATGCTGCTTAAATCCTTGCTATGTCATGGTTAGGTACAATGGCTCCTAAACACAAACTCTTGAGCAACGAAGAATTGAAGGCGCTCACGGACGAGCTTAGGCAGAAGAGTTTATTGCTCTCGAGATGGGGAGGGTTGGATTATCAAGATGATTGGCGGTACGTCGCTTACAGATGGAGCCTCATAACCGGGAAGGTAGAAAAGACCCGGAGACCCGTGGTGAGCTTTATGAAGGACCTGGGGATTGAGGAGGAGATACGAAGAATATTCACCAGGAACAACATGACCGAGTTCTTCGATATGTTGCTACACATGGAGACTAACGCCGATTTGGTGGAACAATTTCTCGCCACAGTGGAAAAGACGGGCACCGACTCCTTCAAATTCAAATACCAGAATGAGTGGCAATATCACGAGGTGGGAGTTGTCAACCTCGCATTCGGGCTCCCAGCCCTATCTCGTCCCAACCGTGAGTTAAAAGCGTACAACGCTAATGCGTTTTGGAAGGAAATAACGGGCGGCATGGTTGGGGACTACAAAGGGCAGTACGCGAGAGCATCGGCTATCCGTAACCCGGTGATCAGATATTTGGAGCGGATATTGGGGAACACGATCTATGCCCGGTCTGAGACGGGGACGGTGACGAGCAAGCAGCTCTATGGAATCTGGTGTCTTTTGAACAAAAAAGACCATGACTTTGGAAGGGATTTCCTAGAGCACCATTTCGAGGCTCCATTTAAGCTTGGAACGAGAACCTCGAAGATCCGAGGAGGAGGGTTGATTTCAGTTTTGATGAAGCACCTCGGATTCGAGCCGTGTTCGGGACCTTGCAAGGGCATGGATTTGGGATTTGAGCAAATGAATAACACTTGGATGTTTGAACACTGGATGGGTAAGTATTGCATCAGATATAATGATGATGGCTTGTTCCCGCTGCCGAACAAGAAGCTCGTGACGTTGGTTGGGATGAAGAAGGATAACGTCGGGATGAACGGAGAGCAGCACCTCGCTATAGGTGCTAAGTACACATCTGAGATCGATGGCAAAGGACTCCGGGACGTTAGGCCTGTTAAGAGGAGCAGAGGAGAAGGCACGAGTGGTGCCGGATCGAGTGGAGCAGCGGATCTGCAAGAGGAGGAAGAACAAGAGTACGAAGAAGGAGGAAACATTGCTGATGAAGAAGGAGCTGATGTGGGTAAAGGAGGTCAGGGACCTCAAGAGATGGAGTTTGGAACACCTGATGCACCGACTCCAGAGCCGTGGTACCCGAGCCAGATGGAGTGGTATGGAATGCGAACCGATATTCAGGGCTTGAGGGCAGATGTTACGGAGCTTCGCACCACTCAAAATCAGTGGTACACGGAAGCCTCTAGTATGAGAGGAGAGTTTCAAGGTGTTCGATCGGAGGTTTCAGATTTGAAACGCTGGATGGAGGCACTCTTTGTCTCCCACTTAGGATCTGATCACCCTAGCTACCGGCTACCGCCACCTCCAGATGCTTGAGAGTCCTGGGATGCCCCCAATTTTCTTTTCCTTTTTTCTTTTCTTTTCTTTTTCCTTTCTTTTCTTATTTACTTCTGTTTTTTTTTAGTGTGAATTGTAGTGTTTGCGTGGAGTGCATGTTCTATGGGATTGTATTGGAAGTCTTTTAACTTATAAGGGATTCGTTTCGATTTGCTCTGATTGTTGATTGATGATTTCATGCTTACCAACTCTTCTAGACTGCTTATTATTGATTCTTGAGTATGACTCAGTGAGGAGAGTTGAGTCGTGAGAGTGAGTTGAAAATTCCTTTGTGTAAGTATGTGAGTTTGAGCTGATTAGGGAGAGAACCCGTATGCTTATGAGTTTTCTTTTGAGTGCTTGTGTGATGAGAGTGAGAATTCACTAGGACTAGCATGGATGTGAAAGCCGTGAGAGTTGAGCCTTATGAGATTTAAATGCATGAGTTAATCTCTTCGTTTGTGAGTGAATCATCACTTTAGAGGATGCTAGAACTTGTGTGTGCTCTTGCTCCTTGATTGTGTCTAGTTAGATATGCCGAATGTGATCTTAGGCCATCTTTGATTTAATTGAGTCACTTAGCCAAAAATTTTCCTTACCAATGACATTGAATCCCTTGCTAGCCCCTTTGAGCCTAAAGCCTATTTTATTTGCTAGCACATATGAACACTATTCCAATTCCTAAGCCCTTTTTGTCCAAATTTGAGTGGAGAATAGGAAAAGTGTGAATGTGAAGGGAGTGAATTGAGTTGAAAAAGGAAAAGGTTGTTTGTTGAGTGAATATGAGAAGAAGGTGTGATGAAGTTTTGAGATGTGGGAAAAAGAGAAAGAAAATTGAGAATGAGCAAAAAGAAAAAAATGAGCTCATGTGTTTGTGCGAAAAAGACAAAAAAAAGTGAAGTGATTGAAAAAAAAAGTGAAAAGAGAAAGGAAAAAAATTGAAGTGTTGAGAGAAGTGGAATTGAAAGAGTGTTGATTGAATATGTTTGAAGTAGTCTGTTCCTAATCTCGAAGTTCCGAAGTCTGATTTTCTATTCTCCATTCACTTGAGTCACTTTACCATATTGTTATCCCACCTGTCCAAAGAGCCTACATTACAACCTTGAGAAAAGTCATTTTTGATTCGGCATTGATTTCTAGAGTATGGTCGGAGTTGAGAGTGCTTACAAGCCTATGGTTGCCGATATGAGTGATTGATTGTTTGAGTGAGTCCCTTAATCATTGATATACACTTGTGAGGGAGTGAAACACATCGTTGAGTGCACATCCATGCTTGATCTTGGTGTTTCTTATTATTGTTGCATGAGTACGATAAAAGAAAGTGAGTGAGTATACGGGTGATTAACTTTTGAAGCTTGAGTTCATTAGCTTGCATGATTGATTTTTTTTGACTCATTCCTAACAATTTCACTTGACTTATTATTTCATTGCTTGAGGACAAGCAATATGGTAAGTTTGGGGGGGTTGATTAGGCGTGAAATTGTCATGATTCGTAGCTAGAAACGCCCTAGTTTTGGTCGAGTTTATAGAGTATTTAGAGTCAATTGAGCATTATTTCTACACGTTGATAAATTTGTCTCTTTGATGCTCATAAGTGAATAGAGGATGAAAAACGAAGTTCGTAGGACTTTGAATCGACTCAAACGGATGCCCGGATGAGAAGATATTGAAGAAATACGATTGGTGTTAGTGCGGACGAGGAAAAGTATCACTTGGGAGGAGTTAGAAGTCACTCGAGTGACTAGGTCGAGCGCCCCCGCTCGAGCGCATTGCTCGAGCGCCTAAACGTACAGAAACTTTCTTGCGCTCGAGCAGCTCGAGCGCCACCGCTCGAGCGAATCGCTCGAGCGCCCAAAACATGCAGAATGATTTCAGCGCTCGACCAGCTCGAGCGGAACCGCTCGAGCGATTGTGTCATTCGAGCTACACTGCTCGAGCGGGACCGCTCGAGCATTTTGCTCGAGCGCCCATGGATTTTTGCCTCCGGATGCGTATTTTCGGCCCATTAACTCCCGTTTCGACCCGTGCCTATATATACCTCTTCCAAACACGTTTTGAAGGATCCCCGACTTTTAGACATCACTTTACATAGAATTTTTAGAGAGCGAAGGAAGAGAAGAGATGAGCAAGTTGTAGTTTTATGGTTTTGAGGTTTTTCTTACGAATTCACATTATGATTTCAAGTTTTAGTTTCATTTCTTAATAACTTTTGTTCTTAAATACGTTGAGACCTCGTTTTTGTTAATTAATTTCAGTTTAATCTTTGATATCTTCAAGCCCTAGTTTATGTTCGATCTTTTCTTCGTTTTCATTACCATGTTCATGTTCGTCACTTATTTAATTTATTTTGTTTACGTTAAATCGATGTCTAGCTAAAACCCTTGCATGCTTAGGGTAGGATGAACTCGTAGAAGTAGGTTGTGGGTATGTAATTAGAGTAACTTGTGACGTTAGGATTTAATTCTCTTGGTTAATGAATTCTTAAAATTAATCTAGATTTCACTCTTGAATTTCGTTCGAAAAGTGTTAGAGAGAGGACGACCGTATCACTCTTTAACAACGAGTAGACTTAACGAGAGAGTTTAGGAAAGGTTAATTCATCTACCGGTTTAGCGAAGGAGGACGACCGCATCACCTTAGTTAAATTAGGGTCTCATTAATTAAGCACAATCTAGTAACTAGTTAGTAGATTTGTGAAGTCGAGTGTTAGGGTAAAGTATTAGGGTTTAGAATCTTGAGCTTTTACCTTGCATTCTTGGACTTAAGTTAATTCTTGTGTGTCACAGTTATTTTGATTATGTACCTGCTCCGTTAGTATACGTAGGGATTCCTATCTTAAGCATCACCCTCCCATATTTGAAAACACAACTTTAGTTATTTCGTTTAATTTTCCTTTTGCATGAGTAGAGTAATTTTAGATTAGTTTATTTTAATCTTTCCAAAAAAACCAAAAAAAACAATACATTCATATTAATTACGACGCGTAGATCTTCAGGGATCTATTCGCATATACACTGTCTCTTGGGTACGATATACTTGGTCGTTATACTTACTGATACTACAGTGAACCCGTTCGCTTGCGGGTGAGCGACTAGTAGAAGTTAGTAAAATCGCTTCAAGTCACCTCCAAAGCCTGTGGGTAGGTGCAAGATCATATCTAAGGAATGGTATGGTTTAATATCTAGCCCAAACTTCATCAAAAAGCATAGAGCCCAAATGATGAAGCAGAACCAAGTTCGTGTACTGCTACAGGCCGAAAACTATTTCACACCCTTCAAATACTAGCCCCCCGCAGATGGTGCTGCGTTCAATCGCTTTTCATATCAGGGTTTGAGAGATTTTGACTATCTCGGGTCATGTAATGGTATAGTGTTGGTCTGCAGTCGAGATGATGAGCTATATCTCCTTAATCCAACGAATGGAAACCACACCTCTGTCCCCTCGGAACCAATAGACTTCCCCTCAAACATCCAGGGTGCAACCACCATTTTTGGCTTGGGATTCAGTGATAGGTACGATGATTATTATATTCTCAGGATCTCGCTGTTCCACACTAATGTTTACTGTTCGGAAGTTAAGTTATTCTCCAGGAATTCATCCCAATGGATCAATCTGGGACAACACCCTCACCAGAAGTTAATGTCTAGTCGCGGTGTATACGCTAATGGGTGTCTTCATTGGAGGATCTATAAAGAACACTTATCAGTTTTCAACTTCGATGAACAACAATTCTCGATAATCAGTGTTCCCGAGTACATTCAACATACTCAATTGTTTTACCAGCTTTTCTCCTTGAATAACGATAAGTTGGTTCTAATTAAGTTTTTATACTCCCCCACCGAATCGATTGATGTTTGGATTATGCATAATTATCCTTTTTCTGACTCATGGGTGAGACATCCTGTTACATTAGATGTGCCTATTATCGACCCTGCCTACATCAATTTCCTGCCCCTGTTTCTTGTGGAGCCTAAGAGAGAGAAGCTTGTTTTCAGAATTAACCCTCTTGGTACTTTTGGTATTTGGGACTTCATTGAGCAGAGGTTCTATTACACCTTTCTTCAACCAATTGCCAATGTCCCAGCATCTGTTTTCCCATATATTGAAAGCTTGGAATAGTAATGAATTAACATATATTATCCAACATATATAGTTGGTTACTACTTTTCTCAATTAGTTATTATGTTTTTTTTTTGTTGAATTGTTATGTATCCGTAGGTATGTTTTTGTTGGATGCACTTTGTATGCTGTTTTTTTTTTTTTTTGGATGCACTTTGTGTTTGTATGATGTTTATTTCTTTGAAGTATTCTGCTAATTTCTAATGAAGTATCTATTTTCTACTAATGAAATATCTAGTGTTAATCGCATTTCTTAATATAATTAAATTTTCAGGAATTACTGCTGCTTCTCTCCTTTTATTAAAGTCTTATTTTCGGTGCCTCTCTTTTAAACTTATCTTGGAACATAAATATACAAGTTCAAAGTTTCACTCCAAAAAGTTCAAATATTAAAAAAAGATGTACTTCTCTGTACATTGAAATGGCCTCATAGATCCATTTTTCTACTAATTATATATCCAGTGTTAATCTAATTTCTTAATATAATTAAAAATTCATGAATTAGTGTTTTCTTTATTAGTTTTGATAAAACATCTTCGACCCTGTTTTTGCAACACAATTTAATTGAACTTAATCTGAAAAATAAATGAACAAGTTCAAACATTCATTACTGGGAGTGCAAATATTAACAGAAACCATTTTCTGTTGTGAGATCTCATACCCTCATAGTTGAATTCAAACCTACAAAATGTCTATCTTTTATAAAACAAAAGTATCCACTAGGATATTTCCTAAGCAAAAGGTTAAATCCATGAACCTAACAACCACAAAATATTACAATATCAAATCATCCATCAATTTTTCAATATAAGTTGCAACCCCTCTGAAATCACATCTAATTCTCAATGGAGACAGGATCCAAAAACCAACTTGCCATCCTTGCTCGATACTCTGCAGCACTCTCATGAGAAAAGTTGTACAAATCAGCTGTCTGCTTCAGCAATATTTGCTCAATGTTGTAGCACAATATCACCCCGCAATCCACAGAGTTGTCAGATTGTTCTGGAAAAACACACACTTTCGGCAGTACTGATTTTCTCTTTAATAATTGATGTCCCGGTGCTGTTTTTGCAAACACTTCTCTCAGCTTCTTCTCAACATACTCCACCTATAATGTGGAATATCATCCAGTCTTATAAATCAAAGTAATCAGTATGTTTATAAATTTAAAAATCTGTAACATTTACTTACCACATCCAGGGACCGCTCATAATTCACATCTCTTCCGTTTGCCCTGCGGGGGGGAATTGAATTGTAAAAGCCCCATTCACAACATTGCAGATCTAACTTTAGCATAGTCCAATGATCTCCAGAGGACCTCAAATTCCTTCTAACCCCTTTCGATAGCAATGGAAACACCATTATATCATCATGCCCTATCTTCTCAATTCTTTCGTCCAACAATTTCCTTACTGTACCACGTGAAAAATGATGTCCAGACTTGATAAAGTCCTGTATATGTTAAAACAATAAATATACTTTTTACGTATTTGTGAACAAAGTATGAACAATTTTTAACTATATACCCTTACCCAACAGCTTGATGTGAAGACAACCACATTCTCAACCCCATCCTTCTCCTTATATACCATTTTAAGCAATCTAGTCCAACTGTCAACCACCTTGCATATTTTCAAGAGTTGTTGGATTTAACACGTCAATGTTTCAATGGTAATTATTACACATATATAAAACAAGTTCAATTTATATGCATACATAAAAATCCCACTGAGCACATACCTCCGAAGATATCCGTTCGTGATGCAGAACATCAAGTATGTCCTTCAATGATACATTTGCATTATCTTGGCCACCCCAACATATCGCCCTAAATTTAATCAAAACACGCAGTCTTAGTTGAATTCTTAAATATTTATGAACGGTTTACAAAATATTTTTACCTTTCCCCGTCCTCCTCCCACAAAGCTGTTATCACGTCCTTAATATTCTGAGTTGTCTTCTTTATTGCTCCCTTAGTTTCATCCCATCTATGACCTGGCGTTGGTATATTCCTCCTGCTTGTTTTCACGCGTTCACCCCTTAAACAATCTGGTGTTAACTTCACTGGTTTCCTATTTGCTAGCTGAGTTCTCCCTTTCACTCGTTTCACCATTGTGCTTGGTTCTGCATAATGCGGTATCTTTTTATCCACATTAGTATTATACACCATTTCAGCTGCAGGGCTATCAACTGCGGGCGGTCCAATATCTTCTTTATACGGAATAATAGCCCAATGTCCCACACTTATGTCCACACACTCTTGTATATCCTTAACTTCCTCCCTCACCTTTCTATTTGATTCATGCTCCCTTTTAATTATCTCAATTTGTCTCAGAGTTTCTGGATCTTCACATATATGTGTGGTTGTAAGATCCCAATTCTCACCATCTCCCCCATCTCCATGCCCTGATGCATCTCCCCATCATATGCTGCCTTTGAATTTTTTTCTCCATCTAATGACGCAACTGCATCTTCTACTCCCCTCAATTCATCCTGAACTTCATTCAGCTTCCTTTTTCCGTTTTCAACAGCTCATTCTTATCTTCTCCCTTCCTAATCTCCATCCTCAGTTTCTCCTCCATCTCTTCTATTTTTTTCCTCAATTTTCCTATCTCACCATCCTTTTATATTATTATCTGCATGCAGTCATTCAACTGTGACGTCAAAGAGAATTTTTCACTCTTTAGTACCTCGTTCTCCCGGGCCAAATTCTGATTCTCATTCTGCATCTCTGTTACATTTTCATTACGGTTACTGTCTAAATCATCCAACTGGGCTGACATATCAAAGCTGAATGATGGTGCTTCAATCCCTGTCATCAGACCATCGAATCCCTCATCGAATTCAGTTTCTGCTCCTTTTCCTTTCACATTAGCATTATCTTGCTCTTTTCCTTCCACATCATCATTTTCTGGTTCAGTTCCTTCTTGCTCTACTAAATTTGCATCTCTATTAATTGATTCCACAAGGCTGTCCAGATCTATTATTTCATCGTACAATTCTCCAGAAACAAACCCCTCAGTATCCTCAGTACCATGACATTCCTCATATTCCCCTGCTTCAATGATATCCTTCATTAAATTTTTAGAACCCTTGTTTTGCCCCACACTCCCATCATTAATCTGCATTTAATAGGTATCATCAATTTAAATTTTAATTGAAAAAACACTCCTTCATTTATATAATAATATGCACATAATTGTCAACAATTCATCTCATGATTTGGATCATACATATCTTGCATATTATTTTTTACTAAGTACAACATATCCAACTCTGTACTCACTAGACAGGTCTCACTTTAGACATCTGGTGTAATAAGTAACCACCCATTTTAATTGGACAAGACACATGCTTTAAAAAATAAAAAACAAGTATGTTTGAACCTACATTATAACTTAATTGAACTTAGACTAAAAAAAATTGAACTTTTGGTCGGGTTTTATTGAACTTATGTTTCTTCATATCTCCGATTGAATTCTTACACATCATTGGCACCCATCCAAACATAATAAGATAACATCCTTCATACCTTGTGTCCTGGTGTCCGGGGGCTGCCCCCATCAGAAATTCCAGTCGCATGACCTTTGTCATATTCGCCCAGTGCAACCATCTCCTTCTTTAAACTTTTATCAATTTCGTTTGTCTCCACTCCCCCGACATTAAGCTGCATTTAATACTAGCTTCAATTAAAAGTTGGGGTGATAATTACCAATTATAGTGACCTAAGTTTTACAATTGGATCATACGTAGCTTGCATAGTAGCCTAACTAAATTGAACCTATCCAACTACATAGTCAATTCAGACAGGTCACATGATAAAAGATAAGTTTCAAGTCTTTTAACGTATTTCTTTTCCAAATTGAACGTATCTTTTAATTCTTATGTTTTGCAAATTAGAGGCACGCTCAACCCAAAGTCATTCCTAAACATAATATTTTAATAGATGATCATAACCACATAAGATAATATTCTCCATACCTGCTGTTCCGGTGTCCGGAGGCTGACCCCATCAGAAATTCCAGTCCCATTACCTTCTTCATATTCACCTACTTCCACTACCTCCTTCATTAATTTTTTCTCTAGCTTGTTTGGAACCAAATCCACAACATTAAGTTGCATTTGATAGTTAGTATATTATAGTTCCATGAAAAATTAATTTGAGACATAATTATCTACATTAAATTGACAAAAACTAATATCATAATTTAATTGGAACATACGTAGCATTTTTTTAGCGTAACTAAACTGAACTTATCCAACTTCATTGTCAAACCAGACAGGTCCCACTTTAGAAATCTCGGGAATGCACTCTCCTTCTCTGGCTTCAAAAAGGTGGTGTGCTCACAAATCATATACTGAAAATCACACATAAAAGAAAACTTTTAAATTTCAATGAATAATAACTTTTAACAATATACAACCAATACAGTATCAACTTACCGGCAACAACATTGCACATCCTCCCACAATCAGGTTTGTGCTACCTTGTATCTGCGAAATCAGATAGTCAACAATATACTTGCTCCAGTTGTAATCACACATCCTTGCTAAATCCTCAAAATACACAGTTAAATGAAATGACATTGACCCATTCTGTCCAGGGGCTAACAACGCTGCCAATAGGTAGCTGTGGGTCAACCTAACTACATCTAGTATACTATTTTCATCTTCTTATTTGACCACTGCCTTCAGCTTATCCAATATAAAGTGCTTATACATAAAGAACTGGCCTTTCTTCTCTCTCATTTCTCTACCAAAACAACGATCCACCCAGGGTGCGTCTTCATATGATGTGCATGTTACTGGAACATTAACCTCACCGCCAACAATGCCAAAAATCATCTGCGCATGTTTACTATCTAAACAAATCTCACAACCACCCACAATAAAGCTCCCACATTTTACATTGAAAGTCCTCAAAATATCCTGGATGTCTCTCTCTACCTTACTGCATTTACTCTTCCATAACGAATGTTTGGTTTCTAAAATTGCATTTATCAACAACCAGAAAGGTCCCCTGCGCATTGCATCCAAATGATATCTCTTGAATGCAATTGACTGTAACTTCTTCATTGCACTTTTCAAGTTGCTTCTGTAGTATGTTGTATTAGGCTTAATTCTAACACCACCTATATTTCAAAGTTTTATTGAAAAATAATCAAAAAATAAATTAACCCTTTTTTTAAACTTTATTTATCCCCCAAAATATCAAACTACAAAAATGATGCCTACCAAAACGATTTTCAGGCCTCAGTTCCCCCTCATCAGACAAACCTGCAATCGCAAACGGAGAAATCTATAAGCCTGCTATATCCTTAAACTAAGCGTATAAAAAAAAGTTCAATTACTAACATTTTTTCTTCCCATAACGTCTCTCCCTCCTGCTCTATTCTGTTGTATCAGAAACAGAGTGACCTCGCTCTACATTGTAAAACGATGCTTCATTAACATAAATTTATGTAGAATTCTTTAACTCACTTGACATATAAAAAGTTATATATATAAAATACCACTAAGTGACCCTCTTATTTTTACCTTCGGAAGTGTCCTCAGTTTCATAATTCCTCTTATGTCTCTTTCTCTGTACTACATAATTATTTTTTTTGCCTTAAATCACCATCCGATTCTATGCACAAATTGAGAAAAAGCATTAAATACGCACAATTATAAGTGAAGAGATTTTTTGTTTCATAACTCAAAATGCTGAAGTTCTATTCTATTAACAAAATAAACATCACCACTACCTGATTCAGAAATATAATACACTACTCTGTAACGCTTCTTTCCCTTCCTTTTACTTTCTTCCAACTCCAACTCTGGACTCTCCGAATCTAAAATCATTTATTAGAGGACTATTAGTTACACACAAAAAAATTATACCTGTTAGACTTTGCTTAGTATAACCTTCACTTTCAGTGTCTGAAACCAAAATTTCCCTTCTTTGAGTAACCTTCCTCCCTTTACTCAATTTGGCCCGAGATTCTCTCTCAACGGTTGATCCTTGACCTGATAATCCACACCAAACATTCTGAATTTAACTGTAAACAAAATCTGTTCCTTATCAAATGTATTTAACAACTAACAAACACAACATTATGCTTAATTAGATTTTTCTTCACAATGGTCGTTTTTAAGCTGTGTCACCCTTTATAAGCATGCAAATCTCAATTAACTTTCCTATGCGTAAACAAACAACATTTACAAAACCCGATGCTCTTAAAAAAAAACCATCCCTGTAGTTCAATATCCTCATTTTCTGCAATTTCATAATTATCTTTAACAAGAAAAACATGGATGAACCAAACACAGTCCAAGAAACTTAGGTTAATAAAATGCCAGCAAAATATCCTCAATCTCTCAAAATTATTGAACTTGAACAAATAAACAATAAAACCCAAAAATAAGAAAAACCTTTGCCTCCCCCCCGCCGGAAAAGCTCAACGATTTTGCGCGCGCCTCTTTTCCGACCTCCCACTCTTGATTCAGTCGCCCTTTTTCTACCTGCTGTCCTTTTTCCATCTCTCAATCTCGGCATTGTGTATTCGTAATCTAACATGCAAAAGAATTAGCTGGTACCAAAAATCTACTTACGATATATAGTTGCATTACAAGTTTAAAAATCAAGGATTTCCTCAACCAAAATTTCTCAACCATGTATTTTGCAGAAGGAAGATGAAGAACTAAACCAAACCTTTCACTTTCTCTCTCCTCCAATTTCAAAATTCCGATCAAACTAATGAAAAAAATCAGACGGTAGAGTATAAAGTTTGATTTAGTTGTGATGTGACCACCTGCAAAACACTATTCACATCAGAAATTGGAGGAAACAATTTTTAGGGGCATAAGTGTAATAAAATGGACATTTTTGCACCTCTTGGACACATAGAATTTTTGAACTACCTATTAGTAATTAGCCACACCAAAAACTACCCCTTAGTAACTAACCCATCCCTCTTACCACTTAAATTGCAAATTCGATGGAAGGTTGAATGCTCGTCACTTGTTTATTGAAGTGTGTTTTTATGTATTTGTTTTAAGTTTATGTATTTAATAATGTTATAGATATTTTTTTTTATTTGTAGCTTGTTTTGTAAATTAAAACAATGTAATCAATTTGGAAATGAATACTCGAATAATATTTGTTTCTAATGTGCTTGAGAAAAATCGAATCGACTATTCGATTCGAGTATTCATATATTTTTTAATAATTCGATATGAATTTCAAATCAAATACAAATTACATCAATTATATAAAAAATGTTCAATTCAAATTTGATATTTGAAATAAATTCTCAAACATAAATACAAAACCTTAATATTCGATCCGATTTAATTTATTTAGAACACTACACAACAATAATAATTGTACATACGTATGATAATAACTGATTTTTCTTTTACGTGAATTCAACACATTTTTTTATATCTAAGTTTAAATTGGGGTTTAAGGTTCAATATTAACGGGATGATAATGATAATGACAAGATAGAACTCAATATTTTTGAATTGATAATGGTAATGGTAATATTATATATATATATATATATATATATATAAAACATTTTATAAAATTGCAAATAATTATCCATCTTTAAATTTTGTTGCAAATTAGTTTTGTGGATAAGGTCAAATAATTAAATCTAGTCCATACTTTTAGATTTTCATCAATTTTAGCACATATTCTCTCAGTCCCCTAATAACTTTTACACTTTCTTTTAAACTTCCCACAACAACTTTCGCACCCCAAGTATAAAAGTAAAACACTCTCACAATACCTACTTTAATAATTCAAATAATTATTAAAACAATGTAATCAATTTGGAAATGAATACTCGAATAATATTTGTTTCTAATGTGCTTGAGAAAAAATCGAATCGACTATACGATTCGAGTATTCATATATTTTTTAATAATTCGATATAAATTTCAAATCAAATACAAATTACATTAATTATATAAAAAATGTTCAATTCAAATTTGATGTTTGAAATAAATTCACAAACATAAATACAAAACCTTAATATTCAATTTTCTTCTTCAAATCTAGCACATACTTTCACTTAATAATTAAATCTGGCCCATATTTTTAGTTTTTCACCAATTTTAGCACATACTTTTTTTCTTCAGCAAGAAATGTGGATTCTCACGTTCACATAAGACATAATTTTATAGGAAATAGTAGTGATTAAATATTTTTAAATATTAAATAAAAGTATGTGCTATATTTAGAGAGATTAAAAATATATGTTAAAATTAATGAAAAACTAAAAGTATGTATTAAATTTAATTATTTAACCGGTGAATAATCCCTTTTGTGCTGTTAACATATTTATTTAATTAGATTAAAAAATTACATCTTTTGATTAAGGGGTGTGTCACACAGGACACATCAGATCCGAGAACAAAAGAAATTGCCTAAAAACAATAATTTGCAACAATATTTGAAAGCTGTGATTTATTTGTAATTATTCAAAATTCAAAATTAAATTGTAATTAAACAAAAATGTGGTAATTTATTTTGAAATTAAGACTATTAGAAAACATAAAAGTTCGTCAAAAATTGAAAGTTACAAAATTTCCAACAAAAATCACATTTTAAAAATAGATTTTTTTCTTTTTTATAGTCTTCCACCCAAATTTCTAATTGTAATTTTTCTTTTCAAGTTTGTTTTCACTTTTCAACATATAATAATTAATTAAAGATTATTTACAATCTTTTACTTTCCTATCCCATAACTATTTTCACATTTGTTTTATTTGAACGTCTCACATCTACTTTTACACTACTAAAACAAGAAATAACTCCCTTTTACAAAAATCAATTAAGTAAAAAATACTCCCTCCGTCCCAGATCAGTTTTCACACTGATCTGGGCACGGTAATTAAGAAAATTTATTATTTTATATAGTTAAAGTGATAAAGTGGGAATTTTATGTCAAATCAACTTTAATTGTGTGGTTGTGATTTGTTTGTGTAAGAAAAGTAATGGCATATGGGTAAATAAGTGAGAACTTTGAGGATGAAAGTTATAAGAAAACTTTCCTTTTTAGGGTGTGAAAACTAATGTGGGACGGATAGAAAAGGAAAGTGTGAAAACTGATTTGGGACGGAGGGAGTACTATTTTTTTTTTATTCAACTTCATACTCTACTACCAAAAAAAATGCCATCCTCTACTACAAAACTGTTCCAAGGCTTATTATGATAATCATATTGCTTATACAAATAATCTAAATTTTCAAATTGTGATTTGGAGTATTCTTTTTATCCACTTTAAATTTATAACTTTTTAAAAACATACCACATTATAAAATGAGAAATATGGCAAAATGTTCCAGTTTTTGTTTGCAAACATGTCACCCAATTTTTTTGTTTTTTTCAAAGAGTCACACTATTCAAACCCCAAAATCCTCTAAACACACCCAACTTACTAAACATACCCCATTTTATTTCTATAATATCCTTACCCCATCAAAATAAAAAATAACACTTTCCTATTTCATATTTTCATAATTTGCTCTTCTCAAGGAAAAAAATATGTATTCCTTCTTATTCTTTAACTTTTGATTGAAATTAATTTTTTTAGAAATTAAATATGTTTTGAAAAATATTATAAAAAATCAACCAAATTTTCACAACTATATAAATTACAAAAATTAATTAATATAATAAAATACTTAAAAATATTTTAAAAAATAAATAAAATATAAATAATAATTTTGAAAATAAAATTGAATTTTTTTTAATTAAAATATAAATCTAAAAAATTATAAAACTAGATAAATTTGGAAATAAAATTAATCTTCAAAAACCCAAATAAAAAATAAAAAAATTCAAAAGGAAAAAAGTTAAAGACAAATAAAATCAGAAAAATATTTTATAAAAGTCCATTCAATCATTGTAAATAATTAACTTAAAAATTAATTAAATTTTATTTAGTTTTGAAGGTTTTCTTAATCTAGTCATTTTTAAAATTTTAGTTGGTTTTTTTCATTTTTTTAAATCGAATTTATTTTTAATTGAATTATATGGAAGGTAGAATTTAAACAAAAAATCAATTTTCAGATTTCAAAGAATTTCTTAATTGAATTTCTAAATTTCATATAATGTTATTATTTAAATATTTAACCGATTTTTAAAAATATTTTCCATATTTTAATTCTAATTTTTTTTAGATTTTCAAAATATTTAAAGAAAAATAAAAAATTAATTAATATAAATTTTATGTACTAATTTTAAAATTAAATAACTTAAAAAACTAAAGTAAAAGTCAACAAAACCTAGAAGATAATCTACCCACATTTATATAAGGATAACTTAGTCATTCTATATATGTCTAT
Organism: Ballota nigra; assembly: GCA_947034835.1. Taxonomy (NCBI): domain Eukaryota; kingdom Viridiplantae; phylum Streptophyta; class Magnoliopsida; order Lamiales; family Lamiaceae; genus Ballota; species Ballota nigra. The sequence goes on along the minus strand of OX344721.1, from coordinate 119,783,694 downwards.
AATTATCTTTAAAATAATGAGGTATATTTAGAGAATTTTGGGGTTTGAGTAGTGAGATTCTTTGTAAAAATGTCAGGGAAAAGAAACGTACAAGGATCGCGCAGGGTCACACAAAGTATCGCACAAACAAAAGTTGGTTGATATTTTTCAAACGAAAACTAGAAAGTAGTACTCCCTCCATCCCGTTCTAAACTTTCCACCTTCCTTTTCGGGTTATCCCACACTAAGTTTTTCATTCCATAAATAGAAAAACAACACTCTACTCTATATAAACTTTAACCTTTAAATTTACACAAAGTGTCAATCATTTAATCCAATTTTCAATACTATTTATTACTTTATTCCAAAAGTAAACATGTGACTCACCATATATTAATAAACAAGTATACTTTCTTAAATCATTCAACAAAAAGAAAGGAAAAGTTTAGACCGGGACGGAGGGAGTAATATTTTGCCATATTTCCCATATAAAATTAATATTTTAAAAAATTGCTACTAATATTCTCTTATTAGGAGAACTTCTACTCCCTCCGTCCCTGAAAAATAGTCTTGATTGCCTTATTAGGTCGTCCTAAAAAAATAGTTTTGTTGCCTAAAATAAAAATAATAAATTTTATCTATACTTTTCAATATACTCACATAAGATTTTAAAATAATTTATTTTGTACTTGATGTGACCCAATATTCTTACTTTTTACATATTATTATATTAATTTTTTTAATAACCGTATAAAAAGTAATAGGACTATATTATGGAACAGATGAAGTACTTAATAATAATAACAATTAAAAAAAACATAAATTTCACTTGTAAAGTCAATTTTACCCAAATCATTAATCACGCATAACATTGTGTTCCCTCATCATCGCCCAATCCCAAACAACTTTCTGAAACTAGAAAAAACAACATATACATACCTCCAGCTGTAACTTTAAACCAATTTCCTAATCTAAAAAAAAATCGTGCTCCCAATTGCAAAACCTTGCTTCCTTTCTACTACTCATGGGACCCCTCTCCCTCTCTCTCTCATGCCCAGAACAGTACTACTTGTGAAAAAACACTCATTAATAATGGCTGCCCCAATCTCACTGGCCACCATTTCCCCCCAATAATAAACCCTCCCACATTCCCTCACTTTCACCACTGTTAAACAAATCTGAATCCCCCATTCGATCCATAAAATGCCCAAATCTCTCCTGCATTTCCCCCTTCTCTTAACAGCCCTGTGTTTCCTCCTCACGTGCGACGCCGCCTCCGTTTCAGATCTGAATTCGATGAAATCGGCCGCAATTTCGAAAAGCGGTTGCGCAGGGGAGCTCGGCGAGTGCCCAACAATGGCGGCCGACGAAGATTTGATGGATTCCGAGAGCAATCGCAGGGCATTGCTGATGCGGAGAAGGTACATTAGCTACGAGACTTTGAAAAGGGATTTGGTCCCCTGTGATAGGCCTGGGGCTTCCTATTATAACTGTAAAGGCCCTGGCGTTGCTAATTCTTACGGCAGGGGCTGTGAGATCATCACCAGGTGTGCTAGAGGTGATTGATTTTGAATCCCACTTTTTTTCAATTTTGGGGATTTTGTGCTCTGGTTTGGGGGTTTTGTGAATTTGGTGGCTCTTTTGTATATTTTCCTGTAATGCATAATCATGCATTGATATAAATATATAATTATATATATAAGATGTATTTCATTTCTTTAGATCTATAATTCTTGTACATATATGTTGTTCCAGTATAATGGGAAACTGAGATTTCATTTTGTCATTATGCAAGTAAATTTATATTTGAATATGTTAAAAAAATCTGCATTTTATGTCTCAAAATGCAGCCTAGATTTTACCAATAGGTGCATTTCCTAAATGCTTAAATTTTTGGGGATTCTTTAGACATTCTTGGATTAATTGATGGTAATTGTGATGTGAGAAGATAAATTGGTAAATTAGTTGTCAATCATTTTCTTGAACATTTATTTTGTTTAGCTATATCTGTATGGGCTAAGAACAACTAATTTCTGTCTTTGAATTTACTCTTCCCCATTATTCTTGACAATGACATCCTCTAGGAATTGGATTGCTTTAGTTTTGGTCCATATTTTTCTCTTTTCACTCCTTTTTTGTTTTCAAATTGAGTTATGAATACTGCTCTTTGGATTTAGATCTTGTGCTTTAGTTTCTATTGCACAAGATGATCTTTACAGTGTAGGATCCAAATTCACTATTCTTTCTTTGCATCAAATCATTCTTATTATGTAAACTGCATTGTGTGCTGCTCTTTACACGTTAACTAGAAAGCAAGCATTGGAATTATTTCAGGTTGTTTGTGTTTGGATCACACGATTTTTAATAAATGGATTTGGAATGTCTTTGAATATGAGTACGTTTTATGTGAAGTTCACGTTAATTCTTCTTTTCAAGTATCAATGTTATGTACATATATTAACACTGTTATATATATTCATTATCATTGTTTCAAAAAAGTGATTGTTTTTTTAAATAATAATAGTGCATATGCATAATAATAAAAGTGTGTATACATAACGGTGATATATGAAATTCGCACAAATTTTTATCTTATTTAAAAGGCAAAAGCTTGTATGAGACGGTCTCATGACATTAATATCCACCCCTACCATAGTGTTAATGAGTCAATGTTCTAGTTATACACATTTCTATTGTTTCATGTTATGAGACGGTCTCATACAAAACCTATTCTATTTAAATTCATCTCTTTTGAAGTTAATTGTTTGGATTTAGGATATAAAAGAAGTCACTATTTGACAATATTCAATATTGACGTAATTCATCTAAAGGTCCATAAAGAGCCTGTGGGCTCCATATTAAATATATATATTTTTAAAGATTTCTTGAAGAATTAATTTTTATTACAGAAGAATATTTTTAAAAGTTAGCCAATGAATGAAACTCATGCATGCACTGGTCTGAGGGAGTGTTTATTTTACAAGTGGGGTTAAAATTGACACATTGATAAATTAATATTTTGAATCAAGAAGTAAAAAAAAAAACACTAATCAATAAAAAAAAGTACTTTAAGTACTTTTTAAATAAATATAGTTTAAGAACTTTAGAATTAAATGTTTATAATTCAAGAATTTTTGGACGCATTTGCCTTTTAACATATGCCTCTCTTTTATCTCATTTATTATTTAATAAAATAAATACAATAAAACACACCAAAACACACATTTATTCCAAATAGTCACACACAATAATAGACAATATACCAGGAAGAAGTCATCACAGGATCCATGCAATTTATTCTAGCACTATACCATGATGCACCAACATTTTTCAAGTAAATCGGAACTACAGAATTTTAAATAGATTAAATTAAAAGGATACAATTGTAATCGGCTAAACAAAGTAATTACGATATATTTAGAAACTATTATTGTATAGATGGCCAAAAAATGCTGATGCATATAATATCTTTTATCATCACCGACAAATCTCAATAACCATATATTCTCTATCACGTGAAATTTTAATTTAAAACAGGATGTTGTCGTTGAAAAAATTTAATGCATTGCATTTATCACATGAGCTAACATGTAAACCGCAATGAAAAAAAAAAATCAGAAAACAAAATTAAAATCAAGATATTAATAGAAAAATGGAAAGGTAAGATAAAAAGTAATTAAATATGTTGTAAATAAGTGCGTAAATAAGAAGACACAATTTGTTTACCCAGTTCGTTCGGAAGGACTACGTCTGGGGGCGATCCAAGCCAGGAGTTCCACTAATATTGTTGTGTATGTGAGTACATAATTCATGAATACAATGAGATATATATAATAGTAAAAACCCTAGTCTAAGATATAAAGCCCGTTGGGTTTCTTGGTCCATAAGTAATGTCCACATCAAATCTTCTAGATTTGGAATAATAAATCTTCTAGATTTACAACACTCCCCCTTGGATATTACGACATAAATGTCTTGTCATAAAAACTCCACGTGCTAGATATCGGCCAAATAATAAGTTAGGGAGGAATGTTATTGATCTTCTAGATCTAAATCTTCTGGATTTATTTCGAGGTTACCGCTCCCCCTGAAGACAACAACACTTTAAGTCTTTACATCCCAATACCACGAACGTACTTTTCAAAAGTAGATGTAGGTAAGGATTTAGTAAACAAATCTGCAAGATTGTTACTAGATTGTACCTTTTGAATGGTAATCACGCCACTCTTCTGGAGTTCGTATGGGTAGAAAAACTTAGGTGAAATATATTTCGTCAGGTTTCCCTTGACGTACCCATTACTCATTTGTGTGATGCAAGCAGCGTTGTCTTCAAATATAACGGTGGGAGATGTATCGCCCTTGGCGATACCACACGAGTCACCAATGTGTTTTACCAAGGACCTTAACCAAACACATTCTCGTGCGGCTTCAAATAAAGTTATGATCTCTGAGTGGTTTGAAGACGTGGTAACCATGGATTGTTTAACCGACCTCCATGAGATTGCGGTTCCACCACAGAGAAAAATATAACCAGTCTGGGATATGGCGTTGTTGGGATCAGACAAATAGCCAGCATTCGCATAACCTACTAAGATTTTGTCTTGGTTCTTACGATAAAACAGTCCAAGATCTTGAGACCCTTGGAGGTATCGTAGAACGTGCTTAACACCATTCCAATGTCTCCTCGTAGGAGAAGCGCTATATCTCGCAAGCAAGTTAACTGCAAATGCAATGTCCGGCCGGGTACAATTTGCAAAATAGAGCAAAGCTCCAACAGCGCTAAGATAAGGAACTTCTGGTCCCAGAATTTCTTCTGAATCTTCTCTTGGCCTAAATGTATCCTTATCCACTTCGAGGGATCGGACAACCATTGGGGTGCTAAGTGGATGAGATTTATCCATGTGAAATCTATCCAATACCTTCTTCACATAGGTCGACTGATGAACAAGGACTCCTTCTGGGAGGTGCTCGATCTGCAAGCCGAGGCAGTACTTGGTTTTACCCAAGGACTTCATTTCGAATTCAGCTCTCAAGATTGAACTGGCTCTTCAATCTCTTTGCATGTTCCGATTATGTTCAGGTCATCAACATATACGGATATGATGCAAAAACCGTCTTGCGATTTCTTCGTGAATACGCACGGGAAAGCTTTATCGACGTGTATCCCTTCTTCTGAAGGAATTCACTAAGTCGGTTGTACCACATAAGGCCCGATTGCTTCAGGCCATACAACGACTTACGCAGTTGTATGCTATACATACTGCGATTTTCACCATCCCTTAACTGAGGAATGTCAAATCCATCTGGGATTTTCATATAAATGTTGGCATCTAGTGATCCGTATAAGTACGCGGTTACAACGTCCATTAATCTCATTTGGAGATTCAACTTAACTGCCAAAAATATCAAGTAGCAGAACGTTATTGAGTCCATGACGTTGAGTTCATGACGGGAGAATAGGTTTGATCGAAATCTATCCCGGGTCTCTGCGAAAACCCTTGTGCTACAAGCCTCACTTTATACCTCTCCACAGTATTGTTCTCATTTCGTTTTCGTACAAAGACCCATTTATATCCTACAGGGATAGCGCGCGCGGGTGTACGAACAAAAGAGTCAAATACTTGTCTTTTGTTAAGCGATGCGAGCTCTGCTTCAATTGCCTCTTTCCATTTTACCCAATCGGAGCGCTTCCGGCACTCTACGATAGTTTTGGGTTTTGGATCCGGATCGTTAATGGAAAGAGCAAATGTCGCTGCAAATGTGTCGTCGACGACAGTAATATTTATATTACATGTTTCTCCCGTATCTGTGAGATTCACAGAGACTTTGACATTTACGTCAACCAGACCTTCCTCATTTCCCATTGTATCTGGGTCTGGTCGTTCCACGGTCCTAGTGCATGGAATATTTTGTGCATGTGCTTCATCACTAGGACTCTCGTCTCCTAGAGACTTGGAGTTATCTAGACGGATCTCTTCTAGAGATTTTCCATTCGACTGACCAGATTTGCTAGCCTTTCGTTTAGGTGTGTTACTATCTCTTGAGGGTCCCTTACGCTTTTAGCGTGTGGGGGCATGAGTACTCATTTTACTTGGGACCTCAACCCTTTGGGGAGCATTTACTGCAGGTATATGCGATCTAGTCACACCTCTATGGTCAGTGAACGCGTCTGGCAGGTTATTTGATAAGTTCTGCATGTTAATGATCTTCTGAACTTCTAGTTCACATTGTTTAGTGCGCGGATCTAGATACTGAAGATTACTTACGTTCCACGTAAGTCCCGGCATTCATTCAATTTTGAATTCGGATCTCCCTCTAATGCCGGGAAGTAATTTTCATCGAACGTGCAATCAGCAAACCGGGCCGTTAATTGATCCCCGGACAAAGGCTCGAGGTATTTCACGATGGATGGAGAGTTGTATCCAACGTAAATACCGAGTTTCCTTTGTGGGCCCAAAGGGGTTCGCTTGGGTATCGTAATCGGTATGTATACCACACATCCGAAAAATTCGCAGTTGGGAAATGCTAGGTTCTTTCCCACGCACTAGCTGTAGGGGGGAATGATCATTATATGCAGTTGGACGGATTTGGATGCATGTAGGACTGCATGCCCCCAGCATCAGGTGGGTAGTTTAGAGTTCATAAGCAATGGGCTTGCGATAAATCTGATACGTTTTATTAGCGCCTCAGCAAGACCATTTTGGGTATGGACGTAGGGGACCGAATGCTCCACTTAAATTCCCAGGGCCATACAATAATCTGTAATGGCCTTCGAGCTAAACTCAGCTGCATTATCCAAGCGAATCGATTTAATTGGATAATCCGGGAATTGAGCTCCAAGCTCGATAGTCTTCGCAATGAGCTTCGCAAAAGCTTAATTGCGGGTGGACAGCAAAATGCAAATGTCCACCTTGTGGAGGCATCAATAAGGACCATGAAATAACGAAATGGTCCTGATGCTAGTCGAATCGGTCCGCAAATGCCCCCTTGAATTCACTTCAAGGAAAACCGGAGACACTAGTCCAACCTTAGTGCGCGACTGGCGCACTATTAACTTACCCTAAGAATATGCATCACAAATAAATTCATCAACAGGAAGGATTCTACTATTCAAATTGGGTAGAGTCCTACGTATCATATATTGTCCTGGATGACTTAACCGCTGATGCCTTAAAAAGAAGTTCGGGTTATAAAATTTCATACTCATGGCTAGATGGAGATTTTAACGGTGGATGTAGAAATAGTACAATCCGGGGGGAGAAGAAAGAAAGTTCTTTTATAAGATTGTATGACTGGTGGCGCTATCTACCAATCATAAATCACTACCTCAACCCTATCATGCCAGAGGAAATTAACCCAAACCAAATAGCTGATATGTTTACTAGCCATAAATAAAAACAACAATATCCGAATAAACACGTGGACAACTATTATGATAAACACATCAAAGCTTATAAATTCATTCATAAATAAAATATCCGAAAGAAAGGATCCAAAACATAATATGAAATTGTTTTATTCATAAAACAAAGTACTAGGAATAACTAAATAGGTAAATCTACTCGTCATCTCCAAAATCCCTAAGCTCAATGCCTTTATGATCTGCGTTGTCTAGGTCAGAATCTGCTTCGGGCAGACTGGCATGGTGAGATTCAACTCTCGGGGCCTTCCCCTTCTCGTCCTTCTGCTGCTTTTGATAAGCCTCGACCAAATGTTTGGGAGTACGACACGTGCGAGACCAATGGCCCTTGCATCCGCATCTGTAGCAGGATTGTTCACCCTTATCTTGATTGTCAGATTTTTGGGGAGCGGAGTTCGTGTTAGGTGCAGCCTTCCCACGAACCTGAGCTTGACTGTCATTCGAGGCACCTGAATTACCGGATTTGTTACGACCTCGGCCTTGGCTACGAGTTCGTTTACTTCCACGTTTGCGACCTCTTTTACTACTTTGAGCTACAACATGTGCTTCGGGCACCGCTGTCGAGCCAACCGGCCTCGCATTATGATTCTGCATAAGGAGTTGGTTGTGCTTTTCCGCTACCAGAAGTGCAGAAATTAACTCAGAGTGTACAGTGTAGTTCTTAGCCCTATACTGCTGCTGGAGTACAAGGTTGCTTGCGTGGAAAGTCGACAAAGTCTTCTGGATTAAGTCGTCCTCAGTTACAGTTTTCTAACATAACTTTAACTGAGACACAATACGATGTAGGGCTGAGTTATACTCCGTTACAGACTTAAAGTCTTGGAAATGGAGGTTCAACCAATCGTATTGAGCTTGAGGGAGGAGTATATCATATTGTTGTTGGAAACGGTCCTTCAGGGACTTCCACAACGTTCCGGGATCTCTTTCAGTGAGATACTCATTTTTCAGGTCCTGATTGAGATGATGCCTAAGAAAAATCAAAGCTTTCACCTTCTGGGCGTCAGTTGATTTCGGATCATCGACAATCGTGCCGCTAAGATTGTTCGAGGCTAGATGTATTTCGACATCTAGCGCCCATGTCAGGTAGTTACTACCATCAAGAGTAAGCTCAGCAAATTCTCTTTTGGTAATATCAGACATAATTCACTACAATTAAAGTGACATGGGTAAGATGATTAACCAAAATCATAGACAACGGGGAGACAAGGATTTATCTAGCTATTCTAAGGCACATAGATGCACGTACTGGGCGCCGTCTACCCAAGGCATAAAATTACGGTCCGACAAATACCGGGCGCCGCCTACCCGGGCATAAAGAGCGGACTATAAACTATGTGCACAGTGTTAATGCACGTAGGATAATAAAATCACTTAAGCATGCAATAACAATAAATAACAATAATCACATGAAAATAATTTGCAGAAAATATACGGTTTAATAGACAGAGGAAATAATCGTTAGAATAATTATTTTGTGTATATTAACGCAATTTAACGAAACATTTTCAGGATTATATAATATAAATTTTGTGATACGACAACCGAAATAAAATCGAGGTGATCACAAAATTCACAAGGGGTGATCGCAATATGTGACTAAAAGTGCACGTAAAACTATGCAGGTAACACATGGCGAGAGGAGAGAATCGAAAAACAAAAGAAAAACGAAAATAAATAAAATTGGAAAAATCGGTGCTGATCACGCTTATGGGACGCGACCAGCCCGTGGGATCGCGCTTCCCATGCGCGACATCCCGTCTCCGATCTCGTCTGCCAGGCGCGATCGGGGCTGATTTTCCTGGCGTCTTCCCGGCGCGATTTAGGCCGCGGGAGGAAGGCTGCGCCATCTCCACGCGACTCCCGGAGGCGCGCGTAGGCGGCGGAGGGAGTTTCTAGGTGTACGCCCACCGGGGAAGCCGCCCGTGTCGCGGTAGCACACGGCCGCGCGGACGAGGGGGCGGCGGTGCTCGCGGGCGAGAGGCGACGGCAGCAGGCGAGCCCTGCCCGTGAACGAAGGGTGGCGGCACCCGTGGCTCTCACAGCGGCGGCGGCGTTGGACGGCCACTCCGAGTGGCTGCGTGGCGCTGCCCCGAGCGGCGCTCCGGGGCCGTTTCAGGCAGTGCTACGTCATGTGTCTCGCGGTGTTCGTTTTTCGATCTCAATCCAACCAATATACTCAATAGATAACATATAAAAGGCATATAATTTAATCATGAACGAACATCATAAAAGGATCATGATAATTAAATTTGTGCATATAATTTGAGTATAAACAAGATCAAATAATTTTGAGATAGGGAATAAACTCATGAGATTCAACGGGAATTAATCCGAGAGACATACCTTTTGGCTCAGTTAGTTAGGGCGTCGTGCTGATAACGTGTTGTAAATAAGTGCGTAAATAAGAAGACACAATTTGTTTACCCAGTTCGTCCGGAAGGACTACGTCTGGGGGCGATCCAAGCCAGGAGTTTCACTAATATTGTTGTGTATCTGAGTACATAATTCATGAATACAATGGGATATATATAATAGTAAAAACCCTAGTCTAATGGATAAGGCCCGATATGATTCTTGGTCCTCAAGTAATGTCCACACCAAATCTCCTAGATTTGGAATATCAAATCTTCCAGGTTTACAACAAAATCCATGCATTAATTACGATATCACATTATTTAATTATTTAAGATTATATATTATTTTCATGTTTTAACAAGACTTTTTATTAATCTTTGGCGTCATCAGAGTTAGGTGGGGTTCGATCTCTCCTCAAATACAAAATCTCCCATATACAAGTTTCCTAATACATAATTTATATCATTATATGTAATTACTTATTTTTTTTATCAGGAAATAAAATTCATTTATTATTGGAGGATAAGGGGTCTTCCAACCCTTACAAATAACGCGTATACACTACAATTTCAAAACACATCTAAACTATAACAAAAAGCATCTATTTTCCCTTCTACGTCGATGCAAGACATAACCTATGATTTATCATCCACATACCTACAGTGATGTTATCTTTACATCTCCTCCTACTAAACAACCAAGACCACAACCTTAATCTAATATCATCAAATATTTTAAAAGGGGTTGGCATGATAAAGTTAAACAACAAATCATTTCTCCCTTTCCATAAATGTCAAATGATACAAATCCATGCTCCAACCGCAACTTTCTCCCCATTCCCGAACAAAGTTTCATGTTGAACAAAGTGCATCACTAGATTCGTATGATTACTGATATCATTACATTGTAGGTAAATTCTCATATACATCAAGTGCATGGTGCACTCACTCAACAGTTGATCATGTTAATACTGAAAAGTTTATTCCAATTACACTGAAAAGTGTGGTTGGATTACACTGAAAAGTTTACACTCAAAACTGATTTTCAAAGTAAACTTTTCAGTGTAATCCAACCACACTTTTTAGTGTAATTGGAACAAACTTTTCAGTGTAAACAGGGTCAACTGTTGAGTGAGTGCACCATACACCAAGTGCACAAGAGAGTTATTTCATGTATTCACTAATATCATTAGACTATAAATTGAAATTACAGTATAAAATGTTATGATTTCAATGAATGCATGTAATAATATTACTATAAATAAGTTTCACAGAAGACCTTCTCCTACTAAAATGTGTTGAAAAGTTAAATAAATCTCAAAGACTGATAAAATATGGGAATAATATAGTGACCACAAGTACATTATTATGTGTCCACTGCTTATGTATCAAACAAAATATTTCTGGATGTGTGCAGATTGTACTGCCACCCAGGACCCATTTCCAGCGAGGGGTTCAGACTTTCTTTTACTATGTACATATGTTATATAAATATTTAATTGCACGATACTCATTAAACTGTGGATAATTTTGTACATAAACTATGAAACTGTATTTTTATACAAACAATCAGATTTTGACATAAAATATTAAACTTAATTTCCGGCTAAATTTTATCGTATTTAATCAAATGATGGGTATTTTTGTAAAAAATAAATACAAACGGCGGCGGACAACGTAAGAAGGTGGATGTACAAGATGGAGAATTGAAAATAAGGGGTGGACACATGAATTGGTGTACGGCGGCGCAAAGATAGGAAGATGTAGAAAATAAAAAGGATGAAGAGTTTTGTGAATTTCTTATTCCAATTTGAACAAAATTATGAAGATTGTTGATAGAAATGTAATTTTCTAAGGCATGTGCTCGATAAATTTTTTTTTTCGGGAAAAAAAGACTAATTGCACTAAATCTTTCAAACTATTATCAATTTTGCATTTAAACCACCAAACTATGTTTCGTTGTTGCAGTATATACAAACTACTGAATTTTGACACTTAAATCACTAAACTTAAGCTTTGATCAAATTTTCTCGAAAAAAAAATGGTCACGTATGTAACTTAGAAAACGACATTTCTGTAAAATACTGTTCATAATTTTGTTTAAATTGGACAAAAAATACACAAAATTCTTCATCACTTCCGTCGTCTATCTTTTCCGTCTTTGCGATATCGTAAACCACCCCGCGCATCCATCTTCTGGCGTTGTTGACCGCCTATTGATTTTACTTAAAAAACATCCCTCATCTATTAAAATCGAGGTAAAATTAGCAGGAAATTAAGTTTAGTGGTTTGTGTGCCAAAGTTTGATATTTTATATATATTAGTGCAAACAATATATAGTTTGGTGGTTTATGTGTAAAATCGATGATAGTTTGATGAGTATAGTACAATTAGGTCGAGAAAAACTTATTAAAAATTAAGTTTAGTGGTTTATATACCAAAATTTAAGAGTTTATATATATTACTACAATAAAACCAATAGTTTGATGGTTTCGATGCAAAATCTATGATAGTTTGGTGAGTTTAATGTGATAACAACTTATATAAATTGAAAGATTGCACAACATGCTTCATAAAATTGTAATGGCTGAGTTGGTTGACTTATTATTTTCTAATGCTTTAGATTGTTCCACGTTGCTAATTTGAAACCTAATTTTTATAACTAATTATACAGATAGTTTATTCATTTTTTCTAAATATTGAGTTTTTTTTTTTAATTTAATGAGTTTGAAAATATTTATATTATAATATATTTTATTGTAATTATACATCTCATTTTATTTATATAACTAGTAAAATTATCTTCATATTAATAAATATATTATTTTTATTTACTATATTGTTGGATGTCAAACAATATCCCACATCGAATTCACTACGAAGGATCATGGGGTTAATAAGAATGGACAAGTATTTAAGTTGGTATGGTAAAGCCCAAAAACAAGTCTATTTTGGGCTCGACTCAAAACGGACAATATCATATCAATGAGAGATTAAGGTTCATCTGGGGTTCCAACAAAAGATAATTTAGTGTCATGATCTCCGACAAATCGATGTGGAGGACCTAGTGTCAAACAGAAAAAAGATGACATTCTAATGGAATGATTGTTGGGAGTCAAATAATATCCCACATTAAATTTACTAGGGTCCCATATCGAATTTATTAGAAAGGACTATGAAGTTAATAAAGATGGACAAATATCTCCATTGGTATGAGACCTTTTGGGGGAAGCCCAAAAATAAATCCACGTGTGCTCGACCCAAAACGGATAATATCTTACCAAAGGAAAATCGAGGTCCATCCGGGATCCCAACACATACAGATATATCAAGATCTGATCAATTTTTTGCTCCAAATCCCTAGACGAACTATAATATCAAAATATAAGGTCAATTGAAGTATTTTAAAAAGTAACTTCTCTTGGTCTAAATGGGTCCTTATCCAATTCGAGAGATCGAACAACCATAGGGGTGCTAAGTGGACGAGATTTATCCATGTGAAATCTCTCCAATAACTTCTTTTCGTAGGTCGACTGATGAATAAGGACTCCTTCTGGGAGGTGCTCGATCTGCAAGCCGAGGCAGTACTTGGTTTTACCCAAGGACTTCATTTCGAATTCAGCCTTCAAGATTGAACTGGCTTCTTCAATCTCTTTGCATTTTCCGATTATGTTTAGGTCATCAACATAGACGGATATGATGCAAAAACCATCTTGCGATTTCTTCGTGAATACGCATGGGAAAACTTTATCGAATGTGTATCCTTTCTTCTGAAGGAATTCACTAAGTCGGTTGTACCACATGAGGCCCAATTGCTTCAGGCTATACAATGACTTTTGCAGTTGTATGTTATACATACTGCGGTTTTCACCATCCCTCATTTGAGGAATGTCAAATCCATCTGGGATTTTCAAGTAAATGTCGGTATCTAGTGATCTGTATAAGTACGTGGTTACTACGTCCATTAATCTCATTTGGAGATTCATTTTAACTGCCAAAGATATCAAGTAGCGGAACGTTATTGAGTCCATGACGGGAGAATAGGTTTGACCAAAATCAATCCTGGGTCTCTGCGAAAACCCTTGTGCTACCAGCCTCGCTTTATACCTCTCCACAGTATTGTTCTCATTTCGTTTTCGTACAAATACCCATTTATATCCTACTGGGATAGCGCACGCGGGTGTATGAACGATAGAGCCAAAATACTTGTCTTTTTTAAGCGATGCGAGCTCTGCATCAATTGCCTATTTCCATTTAACCCAATCGGAGCGCTTCCGACACTCGGCGATTGTTTTGGGTTCTGGATCTAGATCATTTATAATGGAAACGCTGCAAATGTGTCGTCGACGACCGTAATATTTCTATTGTATGTTTCTCCCGTATCTGTGAAGTTCACAGAGACTTCGACGTTTACATCAACTAGACCTTCCTCATTTCCCATTGTATCAGGGTCTGGTCATTCCACGGTCTTAGTGCATGGAATATTTTGTGCACGTGCTTCATCACTAGGAATCTCGTCTCCTAGAGACTTGGAGTTATCTAGACTGATCTCTTCTAGAGATTTTACATTCGACTGACCAAATTTGCTAGCCTTTCGTTTAAGTGTGTTACTATCTCTTTAGGGTCCCTTACGCTTTTGGCGTGTGGGGGCATGAGTACTCATTTTGCTTGGGACCTCAACCCTTTGGGGAGCATTTATTGCAGGTATATGCGATTTAGTTACACCTCTATGGTCAGTGAACGCGTCTGGCAGATTATTTGCTAAGTTTTGCAAGTTAATGATCTTCTGAACTTCTAGTTCAGATTGATTAGTGCGTGGATCTAGATACTGAAGATTACTTACGTTCCACGTAAGCTCCCGGCATTCATTCAATTTTGAATTCGGATCTCCCCCTAATGCCGGGAAGTAATCTTCATCGAACGTGCAATCAACGAACTGGGCCGTTAATTGATCCCCAGACAAAGGTTCGAGGTATTTCACGATGGATAGAGAGTTGTATCCGATGTAAATACCGAGTTTCCTTTGTGGGCCCATATAGATCCGCTTTGGTATCATTATTGGAACGTATACCGCACATCCAAAAATACGCAGATGGGAAATGCTAGGTTCTTTCCCACACACTAACTGTATGGGGGAATGCTCATTATATGCAGTTGGACGGATTTGGATTAAGTGCGATGCATGTAGGACTGCATGCCCTCAGCATGAAGTGGGTAGTTTGGAGTTCATAAACAACGGTCTCGCGATAAGTTTGATACGTTTTATTAGCGCCTCAGCAAGACCATTTTGGGTATGGACGTAGGGGACCGAATACTCCACTTTAATTCCCAGGGCCATACAGTAATCTGTAAAGGCCTTCGAGTTGAACTCAGCTGTATTATCCATGCGAATCGACTTGATTGGATAATCCGGGAATTGAGCTCTAAGCTCGATAGTTTTCGCAATGAGCTCTGCAAGGGCTTGATTGCGGGTAGACAGCTAATAAGCATATGTCCACCTAGTGGAGGCATCAATAAGGACCATGAAATACTGAAATGGTCCTGATGCTAGGTGAATCGGTCCACAAATGTCTCCTTGAATTCGTTTTAAGGAAAACCGGAGACTCTAGTCTAACCTTAGTGCGCGACGGGCGCACTATTAACTTACTCTTAAGACATGCATCACAAATAAGTTCATCAACAGGAAGAATTCTATTATTCGAATTATTATGACTAATTGAATTAGGTAGAATCCTACGTATCATATATTGTCCTGGATGAGTTAACCGCTGATGCCTTAATATATAGAAGTTCGGGTCATGAAATTTCATACTCATGGCTAGATGGAGATTTTGACGGCCGGATGTAGGAATAGTACAATGCGGGGGAGAAGTAAGGAAGTTTTTCTATAACTTATTTACGGCTACCTCGAGTAATAGTCATCAAAAGGTATTCGTTATTGTTCTCAGTTTCAATGTGATATTCATTAGTCCTAATATCTCTAAAACTGAGCAGGGTACACTCAAACTGTGGAAACAATAAGGCATTATTCATTATGAGTTCGGTACCCACAGGGAGGACAATGTGAGCTCTTCTGGACTCCACTATCAACCTACTATTATTGCTATTGTAGTTATACTCCCCTTACGATTTAACAAGTTATGAAAGAACTTCTTATCTCTTAAGATTGCATGAGTGGTGGCGCTATCTAACAAACATAAAACACAATCTCAATCCATCATGCCAGAGGAAATAGCCCAAACCTAATAGCTGATATGTTTACTAGCCATGAAAAGTAATATCCAAGTAAATTTAATGGACAGTGTTAAGGTAAACACATCGAAGCTAAAATATAATATTATCCATAAAATAAAATATCCGAAAGAAAGGATCCAAATATAAAGTACTAAAACAATCAAATACACAAATCACTCATCATCTCCAAGGTCCTTGAGCTTGATGTCCAGAGGATCGACGTTTTCTTGGTCAAAGTCTGCTTCAGGCAGTCTGGAATGGTGAGATTCGACTCTAGGGGCCTTCCCCTTGCCGTCATTCTGCTGCTTTTGATAAGCCTCAACCAAGTTCTTGGGAGTGCAACGCGTGTGAGACCAATGGCCTATGCATCCGCATCTGTAGCAGGACTGCTTAACCTTGCCAGATAAAGAGCGAAATTCGAGGTTCTGTGACCACCAGATGTACTACAATCTCGGCCTTTAACCCAGATCATCTTACTCTCTCCCCCTTCCACGTTTGCAACCAATAATATAATTGTCCCTATACTGCTGCTGGAGTATAAAGTTGCTAGCATGGAATGTTGACAGATTGTTCTGCATCAACTGGGTTACAATACGGTGCAAAGCAGAGTTGTACTCCGTTATAGACTTAAGGTCTTGGAAATGGAGTCTCAACCAATCGTATTGTACCGGAGGGAGGAGTATATCATTTTGTTGTTGGAAACGATCCTACAGGGAGTTCCACAACATTCCGGGGTCCCTGAATGAGGATCTGAATGACGAATTCCTCACTCAGGTGGTTCATGAGAAAAATCAACGCTTTCGCCTTCAGGGCGTTAGTGGATTTCGAACCTTCGAGAATTGTTTCGCTCAACTCATTTAAGGCTAGATGGAACTCGACATCTAGCGCCCATATCAGGTAGTTATTACCATCGAGAGCAAGCTCATCGAATTCTTTCATGGTAATATCATATATTTTCACTACGATTTTAAAGTGACATGGTATGAGTTGTGACCAATTTATTGACAACGGAGAAATAAGGATGTTGGGACACTGTCAGTTTTGATTAAGACCCCAAAGCCCCTAAAAAGATGTTTGTCTTAATCTGTCTTTGTCAGGCTAGTCTTGATTAGGGTTAGTACTTAGTCATTTTACACTTCACAGGTACTCAGTGAGAGGAGAACTCACTGGAGACAGTCAAGACTCAGAGCCTGAAGACGAAGAGCACCATCCTGAACTTATGGCAGTCCTCTAAGCTGGCTGAGTAAGTGTCAGTGATGAAGAGTATGACCCTGAGGTCATTACTAACTCAGTCCTGAAGGGAACAGGAGGTCACTGAGTTAATGGGAAGACTTGAAGTAGAGCCAAGCAATGCAAAAGGAATTTCAGCGTCAGGACAAGACTGGTGGGCTCAAGACAAAATGAACTTAATAAGACAAGCCTGAAGCTCAGGAATAAGTTCTGACATTCTCACCAACCTGATGACGTGGACCAATCCGAGTAGGACACGCACGTACGGAACCTGACATGGAGACTGAATTCAGACTGCACATTCAACGGGCAAGCATTTAATGGGCATTTAATGCAAATACCAAATCCATGCAAGGACGGCTGCTGCATGGAGATATGTCCGTTTGAAGCCTCTCTACATAGATGACTCGAAGACTATCTCTCCAACGGATAGTTTTTCAAATAACCTATAAATACAGAAGGCCTTGAACCCATTCAAGGTTACGGGAAATTTCCAAGCCAGAAATTACTCAAACTCTCAAGTATTCAAAGCATTCAACCCTTAAGAAGAAGCACTCGAAACCATCTAAATTTCCCAAGTGTTTCTTAGCAACCGAGAGTTATTCTGTATTCCAAGAGCTAAATAGCATTATCTTAAGCTTAGAGAGATTATCCAATCCTTAGCATAACTTTGCCTTGTAAGGATAATCTCAACTTAGTTGGAATCCAAACTGAAACCAAAACCCTAAGTTAGGTTTGTTGGGAGTAAGTCAGTCAGTGTGTTAGTAAGTGGAGTTGTATAGATCAGTGAGGATAGCTGGTCTTGGTGCACCTTGGCACGTTAAAAACAAGAATCCCTTGAGTGGATTTCCTATTAAGTCAGGCCGTGGACGTAGGAGCTTGAGACTCTGAACCACGTTAAACTCCTTGTGTTCTTACTGCTTTGATTTTGTGCATACTTGCCATATTATTCGTTCACTCATTGCATTCAAGTTTATCAGACCTGAATCAATCAGGCTGATCTTCATAAGAACACTGCCCTACTAAACACTATTCTGAATTGAGTAAAACAAGTTTTTTCAGAAAGCAAACTAAACAAGACTTTAAACTTTCAGGGCTCAAACATTTCCGCACTGAACTTGAACCGATAGTTAGCCAACTGACCCGCACCAAGTGTAGTCAGTAGGTGTGTTATCAGCTCCTAGTTCTTTACCACTCTGAGTAAAGGGGACTCAGTCAGTTTTAAGTTAAAAAATTGGTATACGTGTATTCCCCCCCCCATACACGTATTTCTCAGTCTTGAACCGGGACCAACAAAGGATTTATTTAATTATTCTAGAGCACATAGATACAAGTATTGGGCGCCGTCTACCCAAAACATAAATTTACGGTCCGACAAATACCGGGCGCCGCCTACCCGGGCATAATATGCGGACTATAAAGAAATAAACTATGTGCCGAAAAGTAATGCACGTAGGATAATTAAATCACATAAACATGCATAAACAATTAAGTAAGATAATCACAGTAAGATAATCACATGAAAATAATTTCTAGAAAATATACGATTCAATATACAGAGGGAATAATCATAAGAATAATTATTTCATTTATATTAACGCAATTTAACGAAATATTTTCAGGATTAAAAATAAATTAATACGGATTTTGTGATATCAAGAACGAAATCACAAATCACAAGAATTCGGGGCGTTCGAGATGCTGCCTGACGAGAGCATAGATCAAATGGAGTCTAGATTCATCAAGTTGATGAATGAGCTGGTGATGCTGGACAAGGATGTCCCAAGGAGAGATGTTGCTTCGAAGATCCTGAATGCCCTTCCTGAGAGATGGGACAACAGTGTAATTATGCTTAAAAACACTAAGGATATGAGTAACATAACTTCTGCTTTACTTTTTTCAGAGCTCAAAGCGCTTGAATTCGATCTTAACAAAAAAAAGAAGAAAGTTCAGTCAGAAGAGGAAGTGAAGGAGAAAACTCCTGAGAAAAGTGTGGCGTTCAAGGCCAGGTCTGAACCTGTTGAGCCCTCATCAAACTCTTCATCAAAGTCGTTGATGGAGATGAGCAGGGAAGAACTCGCTGAGGAGTACAGCCTGATGGCCAGACGATTTGACAAGCTCAATTCCAGGTTTGGTCGTTATAAAAAGTTTTATCAGGACTCACGTGACAGGAAACCTGAAGGAACCCACCAAAGCTCGAGGAGATATGAGGAGCGAAGGAACACTGACCAGAGGAGAGAACGTGGTGATGAAAGGAGATATTCTGAACCAAAACCTGAAAGAAGAGACGAACAGAGACGTACTCACGATGATAGATATCCAACCAAGGCTGAAAGCTCACCAAGAATCAGGGAACCTGACTCAAGGAGGAACCCTGAACCTAGAAAAGAAAGAGTTAGTGAGCAGGTAGCATGTTACAACTGTAACAAGATTGGTCACTATCAGTACGACTGCCCGGAGCTGAGTGCAAGGGAGAGAGAGGAAAGGAGAGCCACTAGGGATCTAAGATCTGCTGATCGGAGAGCGATGGTCGCTGAAGATGCAACAGATTCTGACGGTCCTGCTGAAAGGTCACCTGAACTCTTCTTAGATGACGAGTACGATGATGTCTGTCTGATGGCTAGGGATGAGCCTGAGGTAACATCAAATTCTGTTTGTGCTTCTTACACTGGTCAAAATCCTGAGCTTAGCTCAGAGTCAGTTAGAGAAATGAACCTTCAGATCTGCCTTGATCAATTGATGGTTGATTTCTCCAGACTGCAGGAAACTAATGTCTTCTTGGTAGAGGAGAACAAGAAATTGAGTACTGAGGTTCAAAACCTGAACGAACAACTCACTCAGTCTGATCTTAAAGAATCAGCTCAAATTGTGAGACGAACTCAGGAGATTGATTTAATCAATGCTGAGCGTCTTCCAAGAGAGAAGATTCTGAAGGAACTGGCTGACGAAGAGCTAGTCAGGAAGGAAGAACTGAAAGTACTTAAAAGTAAGTTTGATGACCTCTTTACCAGACATGAAATCCTGAAAAAGGTTGCAGCAATGAATAAATCCTCAGTGGCTAGAGAGGAAATAAATAGCAGCCAGATTCTTGGGAACAAGAAAAAGGGACTTGGATATGTTCCTGAGAAATCCTCACAAGGTCAGTCTCATGTTGCGTCAGGGAGCAACACTGAGAGGGTATTTGTTCAGACAGGCCAGAGTGCACCTAAGGTTGTACTCCAGGCCCATCAAACTGATAAGGGCAAAGAAACCGTTGACACAGTCAAGGTAGCTCCTAAGGTAGCTAAGCCAAAACCCAAGGGAAAGGCGAAGCAACCTAAGGAAGCCCCTGAAAGCTCAGGCCAGGGAAAACCTCAGCGAAAGCAGAGGAAGACTCAGGCCAAGAGCACTCAGACTGGTCAGCGAGGGTACCATCATGCTTGGCAATACCAACAGGGAAGGCCAAACATGATGACACCCCCGTGGTTTTGGCATCCTGAGGCCTTTAACTGATTTCCTTTCCCTCACTTGCCTAGGGGGAATAGAAATCAGGGTCCTTATCAAGAACAAGGCCCAAGACCTGCTGCACCCAGACCTAGGAAGAACAGGAAGCCAGCCCAAAAGGCACCCACTCAGGCTCCTGCGAAGCCTAAGTCTAGCACTCATACACCATCTCCCTCTCAGGAAAAGAAGAAGAAAGTTGTGTATGTCGATGTTTCAGGGAGACAGATTTACCACTCTGGGCAATCAGGGTTGTGAAGCAAGTCTGGATCCCGAAGGGTACAACTGACACAATAGGACCCAACACCCAATGGGTACCTAAAGCCTGATTTGCTTGCAGGCGGCTGTGGATCACAACAAGAGGAGAGGAGACTCAATCAAAGCTGTTGGTCCCACTAGATTGATTAATTGCGGAAGCCTTTAAAACCAAAATGTCTTTAGAGAAAATCTTTTCTAAGAGCACAAATAATAAACAACAGGTATTAAAGAAAGCAATAAATAACACCGTATTTATAGTGGTTCGGATCTGAATATCCTACGTCCACTCTCCCTTGATCAAAGGGGTCTCACTATCCAACCAACAAACTCACTACTTACTGGAATTTCCGAAGTACCAGCACCTTCTTACAATCTCTTTAGATCTAACTTCGATCTAAAGACAAACTTACTCCAACCTTGTCTAACAAGATGAACAGGTTGAGTATATAAACTCCTTACGAGTTGGATGAGTAATTAAGAACAAAGTGAGTGCAAATGCGTAGTGATCAAAAAGCTTAGTATGCTATGTGCGCGTGTAGAGTCTCTAGAGCTTTTTCTTGAACTGCACTCTTGTATATATAGAGGGGATTAGGGCTAGCCGTTGGAGGGCTAATCCAATCAGATCCTCTATATAAGGAAGCCTCAATCAATCAATTCCCTAATTGATTGATTGGGTTGGTGGGATCCTTGGATTGATTATCTTCAAATACTTTCCAATCCTGATCTTGTTGACTTGATCTGAATCACCAACGGTCAATAGCTTCCTTTGCCTAACTCTGATTTTCTCCAGAGAAGGCAGGACCAGACACCAGGCAACCTCTGTGTCTTCTGGTCCTTATCTGGTGAACAACCAGAATACTCAGTAGAATAAGGGGATCAAACTGAGCATCTTATGTTCCACCAGACTCGTCTGGTCCGGACTCGTCTGGTCTGGGGAAGGTCCTCTGCCTCTGGTCTGATCTCATCTGGTGAAGTCTTCTGGTGGAGTCCTCTGGTGAAGTCCTCTGGTGGGGTCTTCTGGTGACTCTTCTGGTGAAGTCTTCTGGTCTGGCAGTTCCCCCTAGACTAAGTCCTAATCTAGATCATCATCTGGCTAACAGGTCCAGATGGTCCTATTACATCTTCTGGTTTGTTTTAACTCATCAAAACTAACAATTTTTATCCTAACAAAAGTTGTTTGGTACCTAGACAGCGGTTGCTCAAGGCACATGACTGGAATGAAGAGTCTTCTCCAAGAATATCAAGTTAAAGATGGTCCACAGGTAACCTTTGGTGATAACTCAAAAGGTGTTACTAAAGGTTTTGGTGTTTTGATAATAGGTACAGTCAGAGTGGAAAATGTGTCCTTTGTGGAAGGACTGAAGCATAACCTGCTGTCAGTAAGTTAATTCTGTGACAAAGGGTTCAGTGTTGAGTTCTCATCGAATATATGTTCAGTCAAGGACAAATCAACACAAGTGCTTCTATCAGGTATAAGGAAAGGTAATGTTTATCTCGCTGATTGGAGCAGCACTATTCCTAATACTTGTCTTGTTGCTAAAAGCTCTCTAGAGCTCAGTTGGTTATGGCATAAAAGATTAAGCCACCTGAACTTCAAGATTCTTAACAAAATTTCTAGACAGTCACTTGTTGATGGTCTACCTAATGAAGTTTTTAGCAAAGATCACGTGTGCAAAGCTTGTCAGGAAGGGAAGCAGGTCAGAGCATCATTCAAAGAGAAAGCTTCCTATTCCACTGACAGGATACTTCAGCTCTTGCACATGGATTTATTTGGTCCCATAACACCTGTGAGTATGAATGGTAGAAAGTATACCCTTGTGGTTATTGATGATTATTCTAGATATACTTGGGTTATTTTCTTGTTAAATAAGAAGGAAACACATGTGAAGCTTCCAGAGTTGCTCAGGAGACTCAGCAATGAGAAGAATCAGTCCATTACTAAGATCAGATCTGACAAGGGCACTGAATTTATAAATTCATATATTTCTGACTTCTGTAATGAACTTGGTATAGCTCATAAGACTTCTGCAGCTAGAACCCCACAACAGAATGGTGTCGCTGAAATGAGGAACAAGACACTGAAGGAAGCTGCAAGGACCATGCTGGCTGAGTCAGGATTGCCCAAGAAATTCTGGGCTGAGGCAATCAACACTGCATGCTACACTCAAAACAGATCCATGCTGAACAAACAACATGCTCAGACCCCATATGAGACATGGAACAAAAGGAAACCTCGTATTTCTTATTTTCATGTATTTGGTTGTAAGTGCTTCATCCTCAACAATGGGAAGACCCAATTGAAAGCCTTTGATAGCAAATCTGATGAAGGAATATTCTTAGGATATTCTGAAGTTAGAAAAGCCTTCAGGGTTTACAATTGTAGGACCCTTGTTGTGGAAGAATCACCGCATGTTGTCTTTGATGAATCTGCTAATGAGTCTAGGGCAAAGGTGTTGAATCCTGACACTGAGGAGGTCACAAGGAGTGTGACAAGGTTGAGCTTGAAGAATCAACCTGATCCCAAGATCAAGACTGTGCCAATTCCGAGATGGGATGATGATGACGATCAGGATGATGAATCAGGTGCCACTTCTAAGCCCAGCACATCAGGGATTGTTGAGCCTCAGACTGAGGAACAGGCTCAACCTGAGGTAAGCACCGTCTATGAAGATGCTGTTGCAGCTGAGACGGTTCCTGAGTCACCTCATCAAGGGGGAATCAATGTCCCTGACATTGAACTTATTAATCCCTTTGGTATAGACTCAGGATCATCCCCTTCTGTTCAATTTCCTGAATTTTATGAGCCTGTAGACACTAACATTGCAGGTACTTCAGGAACAACTCCTGGCAAGAGAACATGGTTAGAAGATCATCCCATTGATCAATTCATTGGTGATCCAACTGAGGGAGTCAGGACCAGACAGTTCTATGGTGAGAGTGCATTGTTCTGTTGCTTTCTCTCTGAGCAAGAGCCTCAGAACATTGAAGAAGCTCTCACTGACTCGAACTGGATCATTGCCATGCAAGAGGAGTTGAATCAGTTCACAAGGAATCAGGTTTGGGAACTGGTAGATAGACCTAGGCATCAAGGTGTGATTGGTACCAAGTGGGTCTTTAAGAACAAGAAGGATGAAAATGGTGTTGTGGTAAGGAACAAGGCTAGACTGGTTGCAAAAGGGTATTGTCAGTCTGAAGGAATAGACTATGATGAGACTTTTGCTCCAGTGGCTAGGTTGGAAGCTATCAGGTTGTTCCTTGCCTATGCAACATATAAGAAGTTCAAGGTGTATCAAATGGATGTCAAGAGTGCCTTCCTGAATGGTGTACTCAATGAAGAGGTATATGTTGAACAACCTCCCGGGTTTGAGGTTGGAGATAGAGTATACCATTTGAAGAAAGCACTCTATGGACTTAAGCAAGCACCAAGAGCTTGGTATGATATCCTCTCTCAATTCCTGACAGACCATGGGTTCAAGAAGGGAACTGTGGATAGGACTTTGTTCAGGATCACTGAAGGTGATGACATTCTCTTGGTCCAGATTTATGTGGATGACATAATATTTGGATCACCAAATCATCAGCTCTGTGAGAAATTTTCTAAGTTGATGACTGGTAAATTTGAGATGTCCATGATGGGAGAGATGAACTTCTTCTTAGGATTGCAGGTCAAGCAGACTGATCAAGGTATATTCATTAATCAGGCCAAGTATACAAGAGACTTGATTCATAAGTTTGGTGTTCAGAACAGCAATCCAGCCAGGATCCCTATGAACACAAATTGGAAGATGGATCCTGACACTGAAGGGACTTCAGTAAATCAGACTGAGTATCGTGGGCTGATAGGTTCTTTGTTGTACCTGACTGCAAGTAGGCCTGGCATTACATTTGCAGTTGGTGTGTGTGCTAGGTATCAGTCTGATCCCAAAAGAAGTCATTTGGAGGCTGCTAAGAGGATACTTAAGTATTTGAAAAGGACAGTCAATATGGGACTATGGTATCCTTCAGATGACAACTTAGAACTGACAGGTTATTCAGATGCAGATTATGGAGGTTGTAGGATTGATAGGAAATCAACCTCAGGGACATGTCAGTTTTTGGGAAGTAAGTTGATCTCGTGGTTTAGTAAGAAGCAGAATTTAGTGGCGACATCCACGACTGAGGCTGAGTATATGGCTGCAGGTAGTTGTTGTGCTCAGATTTTATGGTTGAGGCAACAGTTGAGGGACTACCAAGTGTTTGCTAATCAGGTTCCAATCTATTGTGATAACAATAGTGCTATAACAATTACTCAGAACCCAGTGCTTCACACAAGGTGCAAGCATGTGGATATTAGACACCACTTCATTCGAGATCATGTGGAGAAGAAAGATATTAGGATGGAGAAGATTCACACTGACAGGCAAAGAGCTGACATCTTGACTAAGCCTTTGGCTGAAGCAAGGTTTATGGAACTGTCAGTGGAGTTAGGACTCTTAGATCCGGGAGAGCAGTCAGTGTAGGGTTCTAGGGGGAACTCAGGCCAGACTCGACTCAGCGAGGTATCAGGGTGCTACAATGTCTCCCTGACAGGTATGAGTTCTAACCTGACTCTTGTGAATTTCAAGCGTCTCCCTGAGTCCTTCGTCCTGAAAATCTTTATTAAATGCATTCCGTTTTCATTAAAAGCGCGCCTTTTCATATTTAAAACCCACGCGCACGGAGCATTTAATGCTACAGTTACTTTTTCATATACGTGTCCATTTTATACGGAATATGACTGACATGGGGTTTAATTGAAGCTGAGATTAATCCTGGCCCTTCATTTCAAAACCTTTCGAATTCAGGGATCAATCTCAACCCCACGTTTGAGTAACTGACTTAGTCTTATCAATCAAGAGTGTCATTTGAAGTTTTTACGCAAACACAACGCACAATCTGCACACTGAGTTTTCTCTTGCTCAAACACAGAAATTTTCAAAAATCTATTCTTTCAAAACAATGGCATTCCTTGATTCCAACTGGACAACCGACAAGATCGTAGACGTTGTCGAAAAGAAACTGTTACACATGGAGCAAGTCATCTCCATGGAAGGTATCTGTCTCACAGTTGAGGAAATCAAACCAGTATTCAAGTGGATTTCCGATGCTGGGTTGGAAACATACTTCACCACCCGCCCCATCTCCGTGCTCCCAAGGACAGTTGTGGAAGCATACCTAAACTTGTTCTTGCGGAAAGGGGAAGTTTTCACGAAGGTGACTGCGCTGAAGCTGACGGGCGAGAAGGACGGCGACGGGGAGCCTCTTTACAACGCAGAGGTAGTTACTATTAACATCAGGCAGGCGGTGAGGGAAGTCTTCAAATTGCCATTCTCAGGCATCAACCCAAAAATGTACAAGGAAAACTCGGAGGGAGAATTCCTTGGGAAATGGACCAAATCTGGGTCATCAGAGTTCAAGGCCCGTCAGAACAAGAATACGCTGAAGCCTGAGTACAGGGCTCTGGTGGATTTGGTGTCCAAGATAGTGATGGGAGCAACTGGCTCTCACGAGCAGTTGAGTCTGCCCAAGCTGAGACTCATGGGAGCAATTGCTGATGGAGTGGAAGCGAACTGGGAGCAGTTCTTCCTCGATCAACTCCATCAGGCCGGGTTGGACAAGCTTACGCGAGATGAGGAGAAGAAGCACATATCCGTCAGTGCCATCTTGCTGTTCGGCACGAGAATGTCCATCCTAATTGCTCATGCTTGCCATGGGTATACCTTCGATTTTGAGGACAGTCTCTCCTCAAAGAAGGTAATGTTTTCCTCACTGAGTGATACCTATTCAGTGCTAGGGCTGACTGATCCCAATGCGAAAGCAAAGGGTCAGGCTAAAAAGCCAGCTGGTAAGGCCAGGAGAGTGGCAACCAGTCTCATTGAAAGGGTAGATAAGCTCCTTGAGAGGAGTAAGGACGGTGAGGAGGTTGCAGCTGAGGAGGTGGAGCAGCCTGAGGTGGACGCGGCTGAGAAGAAGAAGAGGGTGAAGATCGTGCTGTCAGGGAAGAGCACGAAATCAGGGACTGAGTCTGATCCCAAGAAGGTCGGGTCTGAGGCTGAGGGAACTGACGATGACGTCAGAAAGGAGGGTGCTCAGGGAGAGAGGCCCCTAAAGAGGCTTAGAAAGGGAACCGGAAAGTCCCCGGCTAAGAAGCTACCTGAGGTGAGTGAGAGGGAGAAGTCAAGCTCTCCTGGAGCCTCTGACTTGGAGGAAGTGAGAAAGACTGTCGAGACGGCTGAGTCGTTGCAGCCTGAGACAGCACCCACTCAAACACTCCCACACCCTGAAACCCAAACACCTTCCATCCCTGACCCCACACCTCAAACCCCCAAACCACCCCAAACCTCAGAGCCAAATCAGCCTACTGAGTCAGCGCCATCAACTTCACACACGAATGAGCCTGACCAGTCAGCCGAGCCAAACCTTCCAAACCCCGTAGACTTTCCATGATACCCCAATCCCAAAGACTGTCCCAAATCCATTTCAGCTGAAGAGGATGAATTCCTTGAAGTGGAGGAGGAGGAGTTAGATGAGCATATGGCTGGTGGGATTCTTGAGAACACCCTCAGGGGGAATGCCATAGAATGGGCAGGAAAGTGCTGGCCTGGGCTGTACAAGTACACTGAGCTGCTAGCGTATGTGATTGAGCTCAAGGTTTGGTTGGATTTCAAACAATCAAACATGCAGGAGCAGCATCTGCTAGTGGACGCTCGTGGCTGGGATCATTGGGAGACTGAGGAGGCCAAGATCTGCTCTTTCTTTGGAATAACTAGCTGGCTTCAACTCTTGAACTTTGATAACCTGAAGCAGCTAGTGGCTGATATAATGTCCAAGAGCAAGGCTGACCTCCTGTCTGATGACGAGAAGGATGGTGAGGAGGATGATGAAGCTCAGGGTGGAGCTGTGGAGAAGGAAGTGGAGGAGACTGCGAGAGAAGTTGATGAGATGATCTCTGAGCCTCAGGCTCAGGGGGAAGGTGATAAGGACATTGGTGCCAAGGGTGGACCAGTGGCTGAGGATGTTTTGAACATCTCAGCTGCCAATGAGACATCTGTCGATGAAGGGATTCCCTGCCCTAAGACAAGAGAGGAAGATGTTGAGGCATCCAAGGAGACTCTCAGTTCCGAGGGACAAGTTCCTAAGGTTCAAGTTAGCTTAGCTGAGCCTGAGCAGGCGGCTTTGACTACTTCACAACTGCCTTCAGTACACCTTGAAGAAGGGACTGATGACGCAGGGGCTGACAAGGGAAAGCAGCCAATCACTGATGCGGCCATTGATGATGAAGATGTGATAATAACCGGGGTCGGACGTGCTGAATTTACAAGCATAGTGGAGGTCAAGCAGGAGAAAACCACAGAAAATCTAGCTGAACTTCAGGAGGAAGTGATGAGACTACGAGCTGAAAAAGAAGAAGACTCCAAGGCCCTGGCAAAACACATCAGGTGGACAAAGTCAGCCTACAACACCCTTGCCAACAGGGAGCTGATTTTGCTAAAGAGGACGATGACTGACACGGCCAAGTCAGTGAAGAATGAGAGGAAGCGCACCAAGAAGATGCTCAGGAACACTCTCAAGAAACTTGATGAGAGGGATGCGATCAGGGATGAGAAGTTGAATCAGGCAGTTGACAGGCTTGCAGTTCA
This sequence comes from Ballota nigra, assembly GCA_947034835.1. Classification (NCBI taxonomy): domain Eukaryota; kingdom Viridiplantae; phylum Streptophyta; class Magnoliopsida; order Lamiales; family Lamiaceae; genus Ballota; species Ballota nigra. The sequence continues at coordinate 119,755,081 of OX344721.1, read as the reverse complement.
GACTGGGGCTATTGTCACTCAGGCCATGAAGGACTCAGCGTCCAAATTGGAGCTGGAGTCAGGGAAGTTGGATCGCATCTCTCAGTCAGTGGCAGACATTTTGGCAAAGGCCACTGACGAATCTGCAAAGATACTAACTGAGGCCAGCAGAGTCAGCGGTGAGTCCTTGAAGGTGGAGAAAAGGATCACCAAGGCTGAACAAAGTCTCCAACTCTCTATGGAGGTCTTTGAGAAGAAAGTCAATACTGCTATCAGTTCGGTTTCTTACGCAGGCACTGGAATTTCGATGGGAGTTGAATTATTGAAGGAGGGAATTAATGATGTCCATTCCCTAGCCTCCTTCGTAATCAACAGCGGATCTGACGCATTCCCATCCGAGGCCAATGATGATGCCAAAAAGGGGGAAAAGAAGAAGAAAAGATCCCGCCCTGAGGCATCGGAGGCAGTCAATCAAGGTGAGACCGTTCTAGCTGACCCTGAAGCCAATCCTGAAGGGAACATATTAAGGGTGAGGAAGTCAGCTAGGTTAGCGGCAGTGGAGAAGGAAGGAAAGGAAGTTGTTGCCAAGCTGAGGGAGGAGGCAACAAAGGCAAAGGCTGATGAACCTTCCAAGCAACAACCTGAGCCAGTTTAAAGATCGTCTCCCATGAGCTCAAGGAAGAATCCCATCACTTACTCAGGGGAGTTGGTGGCGGAGTTATGTGCTGAAGCATGGGGAGATCACTCTGAGAAATCTGAGGCTATGCGCAGAGCTGAAATTGCTCAGAAGGAGAAGATGCGCATCCTAGAGAAAAAGGTTGAGAAGCTGACAGATATCACTGAGTTTCAACAACGAGAACTGGATGATGCAGTGATCAGCTTGCTAAGGAGGAAGAAGGCGAAGCCTGAGCCGAGGAAGTACAGGAAGAAGCCAACAGTTAGGAAATCAACAATTCTTCAAGTCAGTAGGCCAGAATCAGGAATAAGGGAAGCTTTTGTCGATGAGTTCGTCTCAGAGGCATTGAAGGAGTTCTGGACTGATGCAAGGGATGAATTTGTTAGATTGTGGTATGTTGTGAAGAAGTGGGGCGACACTGACAATATCAATGCCCACTTCACTGACTACATGATGGACAATCATCCTGAGCTATTCCAGAAGATCTTGGAGGAGGCTGATGCAACTCAAGTTCAAGTGAAGGCTCCTGAGTTCACCATTCGAGCTCCTCCCTTGGTTCCTGGAACTCAAAAGCATGATACAAAGGCCATAATGATGGAAGTATTGAAGATAGCTAAAGCTGAAGGATACGTGAACCAACCTGGAAGACTTGACGAGCTGAAGGCAAGAGTTTATGCAGGATATGGACTCAAGCCTGAAATGAGATTAGTCTAGGTGTTCACAGGCTTCTTTGTAATAGATTAGATTCATTGTAATCATTTCAACATCCATCAATGGAATCTATTACTTTTGCCCACAGACAAAAACTCATTGTCTTTTTGGCTGTTTATTTTAAATTCTGTACTTTATCAAGAACTGCTCTATCACTGTCTTATCTTATAGATAGGTTTATCATATTTCCTCTAAATGTTTTGAGGATCTTTTCAATGTTTTGGCATCATCAAAAAGGGGGAAATTGTTGGGACACTGTCAGTTTTGATTAAGATCCCAAAGCCCCTAAAAAGATGTTTGCCTTAATCTGTCTTTGTCAGGTTAGTCTTGATTAGGGTTAGTACTTAGTCATTTTACACTTCACAGGTACTCAGTAAGAGGAGAACTCACTGGAGACAATCAAGACTCAGAGCCTGAAGACGAAGAGCACCATCCTGAACTTATGGCAGTCCTCTAAGCTGGCTGAGTAAGTGTCAGTGATGAAGAGTATGACCCTAAGGTCATTACTAACTCAGTCCTGAAGGGAACAGGAGGTCACTGAGTTAATGGGAAGACTTGGAGTAGAGCCAAGCAATGCAAAAGGAATTTCAGCGTCAGGACAAGACTGGTGGGCTCAAGACAAAATGAACTTAATAAGACAAGCCTGAAGCTCAGGAATGAGTTCTGACATTCTCACCAACCTGATGACGTGGACCAATCCGAGTAGGACACGCACGTACAGAACCTGACATGGAGACTGAATTCAGACTGCACATTCAACGGGCAAGCATTTAATGGGCATTTAATGCAAATACCAAATCCATGCAAGGACGGCTGCTGCATGGAGATATGTCCGTTTGAAGCCTCTCTACATAGATGACTCGAAGACTATCTCTCCAACGGATAGTTTTTCAAATCACCTATAAATACAGAAGGCCTTGAACCCATTCAAGGTTACGGGAAATTTCCAAGCCAGAAATTACTCAAACTCTCAAGTATTCAAAGCATTCAACCCTTAAGAAGAAGCACTCGAAACCATCTAAATTTCCCAAGTGTTTCTTAGCAACCGAGAATTATTCTGTATTCCAAGAGCTAAATAGCATTATCTTAAGCTTAGAGAGATTATCCAATCCTTAGCATAGCTTTGCCTTGTAAGGATAATCTCAACTTAGTTGGAATCCAAACTGAAACCAAAACCCTAAGTTAGGTTTGTTGGGAGTAAGTCAGTCAGTGTGTTAGTAAGTGGAGTTGTATAGATCAGTGAGGATAGCTGGTCTTGGTGCACCTTGGCACGTTAAAAACAAGAATCCCTTGAGTGGATTTCCTGTTAAGTCAGGCCGTGGACGTAGGAGCTTGAGACTCTGAACCACGTTAAACTCCTTGTGTTCTTACTGCTTTGATTTTGTGCATACTTGCCATATTATTCGTTCACTCATTGCATTCAAGTTTATCAGACCTGAATCAATCAGGCTGATCTTCATAAGAACACTGCCCTACTAAACACTATTCTGAATTGAGTAAAACAAGTTTTTTCAGAAAGCAAACTAAACAAGACTTTAAACTTTCAGGGCTCAAACATTTCCGCACTGAACTTGAACTGATAGTTAGCCAACTGACCCGCACCAAGTGTAGTCAGTAGGTGTGTTATCAGCTCCTAGTTCTTTACCACTCTGAGTAAAGGGGACTCGGTCAGTTTTAAGTTAAAAAATTGGTATACGTGTATTCCCCCCCCATACACGTATTCCTCAGTCTTGTACCGGGACCAACAAAGGATTTATTTAATTATTCTAGAGCACATAGATACAAGTATTAGGCGCCGTCTACCCAAAACATAAATTTACGGTCCGACAAATACCGGGCGCCGCCTACCCGGGCATAATATGCGGACTATAAAGAAATAAACTATGTGCCAAAAAGTAATGCACGTAGGATAATTAAATCACATAAACATGCATAAACAATTAAGTAAGATAATCACAGTAAGATAATCACATGAAAATAATTTCTAGAAAATATACGATTTAATATACAGAGGGAATAATCATAAGAATAATTATTTCATTTATATTAATGCAATTTAACAAAATATTTTCAGGATTAAAAATAAATTAATACGGATTTTGTGATATCAAGAACGAAATCACAAATCACAAGAATTCGGGAAAAACACAGCGTGTGTCGCGCATGGCGGATGGGCGGTGGCGCACGGTGGACGGCAGCGGCGGCTCGGCATCGGGCGGCAGCAGCGGGGGCGCGTGGCCTCAGGCGCACGAAGGCTGCGGCTGATTAGGCGTGAAATTGTCATGATTCGTAGCTAGAAACGCCCTAGTTTTGGCCGATTTTATTGAGTTTTTAGAGCCAAATGAGTACTAATTCTATACATTGATGAATTTGTCTCTTTGATACTCATAGGTGAATCGAGGACGAAAAACGGAGTTCGTAGGACTTTGAATCGACTCAAACGGATGCCCGGATGAGAAGATATCGAAGAAATACGATTGATATTAGTGCGTGAGAAGAAAAGTGTTAGTTGCAAGGAAGGAGGGACCACTCGAGCGCCATCACTCGAGCATCATCGCTCGAGCAACGTAGGTCGAGCGCTATGGACTTACAGAACGTTTTTGCCGCTCGAGGAGCACAGCTCGACCGCCCCGCTCGAGCTCTTGAACCATTCGACCAATGTAGGTCGAGCGCCCGCTCGACCAAGCAATTCATTCGAGCTCAAAGGCTCGAGCGCCCCGCTCGACCTGGACAGCTCGAGCGCCTCCGAGGCTTATATGCAAAATTTCGTTTTTCGGCCCATGAGATCCCGTTTCGACCCGGTGCCTATATATAACTCTTCCAAACACGTTTTGAAGGACGACTTAGACCCCCGAACTTTAGAAATCACTTTTAGACTTAGCTTTTATAGAGAAGAAGAGGAGAAGAACGAGCAAGCTTTACTTACGTTTTGTTGAGGTTTTTCGTACGAATTCTTTGTTTCTTTTCGTTTCTTAGTTTCTTTTCATTAGCTTGGTTACTTTAAACGCTTTGAACTTTGTTTTAGTTAATTAAATTTCAGTTCTTAGAATTATTTTCTTTTAAAACCCTAGTTCATGTTTCTTATTTTCCTCGTTCAATTCATTATGTTTATGTTTGTTGTTTCTTCTATTGCTTTTATGTTTGTCAAAGCCATGTCCGGCTAAAACCCTTGTATGCTTGGGGTAGGATGAACTCGTAGAAGTAGGATGTGGGTACGTAATTAGGGTAACTTGTGACGTTAGGTTTTAATTCTCTTGATTAATGAATTCTTATAATTAACCTTAACTTTACCTTTGAATTTCGTATGAAAGTGTTAGAGAGAGGACGACCGCATCACTCAATAACAATTAGTAGTCTTAACGAGAAGGTTTAGAAAGGGTTAATTCATTTACCGGTTTAGCGAAGGAGGACGACCGCATCTCCTTAGTTAAATTAGGGTCTCATTAATTAAGCACAATCTATTAACTTGTTAGTGGATTAGTGAAGTCGAGTGTTAGGGTAAAGTATTAGGGTTTAGAATCTTGAGCTTTCATCTTGCATTCTTTTACTTAGGTTAATTCTTGTGCGTCACGGTTATTTTGATTATGTACCTGCTCCGTTAGTATATGTAGGGATTCCTATCCTGAGCATCACCATCTCTCATTAGTACACAACCCTTAATTAATTTGATTTCTTGAGTATGTTGGTGAACGAATTTAATCGTAAGGATTAGTGGCTGTTTTAATCCGTTTTTACGTCACCAATCAATAGCGTGTGATTGATTACCACCGTAAATGGTAAATCGGGGTTTGGGCTATCGAATTTGTGTAATATGTATATCGAAATTGAATTAATTTCGTATGTGTGTACGTTAAGGTGTATTTGTGTGTGTTTTTAGTCTGAAATTCGAAAATTACATAAATAAGCTGGAGAACAACTATTTATAGAGACCATCAAGCATGAGGTGTCCAAGACCCTTGGTCTCCCTTGCCTGCATGCTTGACATGTGTCTCTTTAATCTTATCTAAGCTGAACCTTAGTTACAAAGTCTTCTTTGATCTTATCTCGGACTCATTGTTGTTCGCCTAGGTCGGCTTGATTGATCTTGTTGATTCTCCAACTGAAAGTTGTTCGCCTCTTGAGGTTGTACTTTGGAAGTTGTTCGCCTTGTGGCTTTATTCAGCTTGGCTTTGGGACCTTTGTCCTTTGTTCCCTTGTACACTCCTTGGCTGTTTGTTGTATCCTAGTTTGACCAAGTTGTTCGTTGGGAGAGTTGTTCGTCACTTCATACACCTCCCAGGTTGGTTAATGCGCCAAAATAGTGATTTTCTTTGTTTTAGACTTCAATAATTGTTCGCTCCATATTTAGATGATGTTCGCCTATCAACAGAGTATTTTAGTTTACTTAGTTTATCTTAGTCTTTTAATTAATCTTTCCAAAAATCCAAAAACAACACACTCATATTAACTACGACGCGTAGATCTTCAGGGATCTATTCGCATACACTCCATCTCGTAGGTTCGATAATACTTGGCCAGTATACTTACTCTTACTACAGTGAACCCGTCCTCTTGCGGGTGAGCGATTAGTAGAAGTTAGTATTTTCGCTTCAAGTCAATGGCGCCGTTGCCGGGGATGGCGTTGTATGCTTTTTGAATAGGACTTGTCGATAGCTTAGTAGTTAGTAGTGAGGGATTTTACTTTTCTGTTTTTTTTATTATTTCATGCATATTCGGCAGTTGCGTTTTGATCCTTCTGCTAGTGTTTCAGGTTTATGAAAACACGCTCACAAGGCAATACGAGCGAAGAGAGGTTACCTGCAGATCCTGAGACAATAGCAAGGAGAAACCGAGCCTTCTTACGAAGGATGAACGCTGCCGACTTAGGGAAAGAACCAATGGACATCACTAATGAGTTGGAAGATGCCGAAAATGAGTTTAACCAAGGGTTAAACCGGGTTGACGGCACTGATGGCAACACTAGTAAGAACCAAGATCCGTTAGGGGATAGTCAGAGCCAAAACCCGGGTGCACAAAACGTTATCAATCCAGCTCAGAATTTTGTCCATAATCCTCTGAACAACCCTGCTTACCCACAAAACCCAAATAACCCTTTCAACAACCCAGTATACCAACATTACCCATACCCACCATACCCTTATCCACCATACCCATATCATCCACCTCCTGTTTACAACCAACCACCTGTGTACCAACCACCTCCAGTTCAACAAGTACCAGCACCACCTGTTGCTCCTCAGCCTGTGCCCCAGAACGCAGATCACAATATGGCTATTCGAGGGAGGTTTGCAGCGCAGCCAGAGCGGTACTATGATGGAGTGGCATTGCCTCCTATTGAGGCAAATAACTTCTCGATTTCCCCAGGAATTCTAAAGCTGCTGACCGAGAATCAGTTCAAGGGGGTGATCGGGAAGGTGAATCCTCATACCCATCTGAGGAGCTTTCTAATGATAGCCTCCACCTTCAATTACAATGGTATGTCTGAAGATGCCAAGAGGCTTAGGCTGTTCCCATTCTCATTGACGGGAATAGCAAAAGAGTGGTACGACAACACGCTCCCACGGGGAGGTGTAACCACATGGGCTGAGCTCGAGCGTCTGTTCCTCGAGCACTTCTACCCTCCATCAAGGACAATAAAAGCAAGAATTTAGATATCTTCTTTCCGCCAGAAGCAAGGAGAGGACCTACGTCAAGCGTGGGAGAGATACTCAAACATGCTGATTGAATGCCCACAGCACGGGTACAATGAGGGGGATATTATAGCATTCTTCTACAGTGGTGCCAACAAGGCGGGGCAAGACCATTTAGACGCCTGTGCGGGCGGAGCATTCCTGAATCAAGGCATAGAGAGGTGTAGAGAGATCGTGGACAACATTGTCACGAATGCCGGGGCTTGGAATGGAGATCCAGATTTTCAGAGAGTTCATCAGGTTGAAGAGGGTGAAGGAACTAGAAGGCTATTGATGGCCATGATGGAGAAGATCAACAACCTCGAGTTGGGGAAGAATTTGGTTGGAGAGTATGCAGCAGAGAATGATAAAGTAGACCAGCCAAGTGGACAGCAAGAGGTAGCCAATTACATGGGAGGTCCGTATTACAATCAGAATGGCTACCAAGGTGGAAATCAGTTTGGAAGACATTCTTATGGTCAGCCATTTGTACCTCCAGACCCTCAGCCGCCTCAAAATCAATGGAGGAACACACAAGGATTTCAAGGAGGCCAACAGCCTCCTCAAAACACATGGAGGAAGAATGTGAACTTTTCTTATGCTAACCCAAAAGCTGGTATTACTGTTCCTGCAGGTGTTGATCCGGGGTCTAAACCTCCTGGTGGAGAAGGCGGTGCATCAACTGAGGAGATGTTGAGAGCAATTCTACAGAAGGTGGAGGAAGGAAGTAAGAGGTTGTCATCCTTGGAGTACGATGTGAAAGAGTTGCATAAAAAGGGTTATCAACGTGATCAAGAGCTCCAGAAGATGAACATTGAGTGGACTAGAACTCAACAAGAGAACAATAAGCGGTTCACTTCTATAGAGTTCCAGATGAGCCAGATTGCAAAGTCGTTGAATAGAGAGCCGGGAAAATATCCTTCCATGCCGAAGGGGAACTCGAAAGAGCATTGCAAGGCGATCCAGCTTAGAAGTGGAACCAACTATGAAGGTCCTCAGATGCCTGCTGATTCTGAGACGCCTCAAGCTGAGATGGGGGAAAGAGAACACAAGGAAGATGGAGGTGTTACTGTTGAGAAGGGGATTGAAAGTGAAGGGATTGAGAAGCATAAAGATATGGATGAGTCCCAGAAGGGCAAGGAAAGTGAGGAGATTGAGAGAGTTCCTAAGTGTAAAAAGGCAAAGGAAGCAAGGGATAAAGTGAAAGAAACAGAAAGAGATGAATGGTGGGTACCCAAATCTGTGATACCAGTCCCGTATCCACAGCGCTTCATGAAAAAGAAGCTTGATGAAAAATTTGCAAAATTTCTTGATGTTTTTAAACAACTTCACATTAACATTCCTTTTTATGATGCTTTGGAACAGATGCCGCATTATGCAAAGTTTCTGAAGGACTTGATCGCGAAAAGACGGCGAGTGGATGAGCCGAAGTTGGTGCAGCTGAACCACGAGGTGAGTGCATTAGTGCACAAGGCGCTTCCACCGAAGTTGAAGGATCCCGGGAGCTTCACGATCCTATGTGACATTGGGAACGGGATCAAGAAGGGAGCGTTGTGCGACCTCGGAGCGAGCATTAATTTGATGCCATTGTCGCTTTTCAAGAAGTTGGAAGGTGGAGAACTTCAAACCACAATGATGACGCTTCAACTTGTCGATCGGTCTATTACTAGACCTCAAGGTGTGGTTGAAGACGTCCTAGTGAGAGTTGGAGATCACATTTTTCCAGCCAACTTTGTAGTGCTAGAGATGGAGGAAGATGAGCACGTTCCCCTAATCTTGGGAAGACCGTTCTTAGCTACGGCGGGGATGGTGCTAGACGTGGCAAATGGGAAGATTACATTGAAGGTTGATGATCAAGAAGTGAAGATTTCCCTATATGAAGCCATGAAGCACCCGAAGGAGGATGATAGCTTGTATTGCATGGATGCAATTGATCCTCGTGTTGAAGACACACCTTCAATCCCTAATCCTTCTCATATTCATGATTTTGTTAATCCTTCACTTGATTATTTAACCCATGAGCATTATGATCTTGATTATTTTGATAGGGATAAAGTGAAGAAGTTGAAGGATGAAGAGGTGAAGAAAGTGGACGTGGTCCAGTTAGAAGGGAAAGGAGGAGTTAAAAAGAAAAAGTTCAAACTCAAGAAATTGTTTAGTAAGACTCCTCCAGATAAAGGAAAGAAGGAGTTGAGACCTATACCACTTGAGGTGGAGAAGGAAGCAAAGGAACTCATGATGGTGGGGCACCAAGGAAAGACATGCAAGCACCACTCTTATGAGAGTAAGGGAGGTATTTTTTAGTATGATGTCCCATAAGCTCCTTTGAGCTTGGTGTTGGGAAAAAATATGGGTGCCCGGAATCTATTCGGGATGAATTTTAAATACGAATTTAAATACAATTATTACTAGCATGAATTAATCCAAATTAATTCAAATAATAATTCCAACAACTAATTATCATCATGCATGTTGAATTAATTTCACATATTTAATTAAGCGGAATAAACAATTAAATATGCGATTAACGTACCTCTTGTAGAATTGACCTTTGAATAAACGGGACAATCACGATCTCGCTTTATCAACCCAAAAACCTTCTCAAGTATTTCCCTTTCGCCTTACTTGATCACCGGTGGGAGATGCTTTCAAGTAATTTAATAAACTAAGGAAAAAGAAAAATATCTATGCTCTTGATTTTTCCAACACATGGAATTATGTACTTGGGGATGAAATAATCATCCCCTATTTATAAGAAGGAGTGATCGAAAATTTGCATGTGGATATGGGCTTGGAAAAAATCTTTTCTTAGTCTCTAAGAAATCTTGAATATATCTCATATATTCTTTTCTCCAAAATAAAATATTCCACAAAAATCTCACACACCTAATTAAGGGGTGAATTTCGAAATTTACTAGTAGAGATACCAAGATTTGGATCTTCTTGAATATATGAGATATTCTTGTATTCCAAGAATACATATCTTCCATAATATATTTCCAAGAAAATCAACAAAATCTTTTCTCTTCTAATATTGCTTAATTTCGAAAATACTAGAAAAAATCAGCAAGATATTATCTTTTTATTTTAATCACCTTATCATTATTGGGCTACTTAATGGGCTACTTGAGGGGCCTTAAGGAGAATTAAGATTGGACCTCCTAATGGACTTCTGAATTTCAATATTGAGCCCCAATATAATTCAGCCCATTAATATTAATTATTACCACTAATAAATTAATATTGCACTATCCATCTTAATCCATATTACGATAATATGGGCTCCCGGTTATTATTTCCCGCGTTTAAGATTATCAAGTCCATTAATTAATTAAGCTTCTGAATAGCTCTAAATTAATTAACATCTTTCACCTTGGAGTAAAGACAGCTCAACATTATTATTCGTACCGAAGAAACTAATTCTTCACTTGCAAGATTTGGTACAATAAAACTTCTGAGCCCACCAAGGGGACTAATCACACGAGCCGTACTCGCACGCGTTTCTCCGTATTAAATCTTAGCAACCGTCGTATGATTAATATTACTGCCCAAGACACAAAGTTCGAAGTCACAATGATTCTCACCCAACATGAATCAAAGCAGTAACCATTAAGCACACACGGTCCTATTTAAGTGACGGAGATTAAGAAATCAACAACCACTGAGGTCTAATTCTTCACCTTTCAGAACAGAAGAATTTATCCTCGCTGTAGGACCTCTTCAACACATACTAAATGTGCTAGTGCAATCTCTTAGTCAAGACAGACCAATCTGAGCCTTACACATCGACCTTTCACGGCGGATTGTTCAATTCCACCTAGGTCGTGAAATGTACGTTTAGTTACAAGTAAACTGTTAATGTTGTCTTCCGTGATCGGGTATCACCACATTAACTACATTGTAACATGTACTATATATTGAACGGTTTGCAATAGATATTCAACATTCAATCATATCTAAAGCATATGCGATAAAAGAATTATTCTCATAACCAAGTGTTTGATACACGAGTTATACAAAGTAAAAGCATACTTTCACGTATAACTCCAACAATCTCCCACTTATACTTAAAGTCTGCTTTTAGTATACATCATGCATGTCTTAGTGTAGTAGCTCTACGTGATATCTCATGTCAACCTACACTAACCTAATAATTCCTCCCACTTATACTTAAAGCAGATTGGCAATAGTCTTGACTCCCATTCCATCCACATGTCTCTCGAATGTACTCAGAGGCAGACCCTTTGTGAATGGATATACTAGGTTGTCCTCCGACGTTTATCTTTGCCACCTCTTTATCTCCTCTCTTAACGATTTCTCGCATAAGATGGTGTTTTCTTTCAATGTGTTTGCTGGCCTTGTGGGCTCTCGGTTCCCTTGAATTTGCAACTGCTCCGGCATTGTCACAAAAGACAGTTATCTTGTCGGGCAAATTCGGAACAACGTCCAAGTCCACTAAGAAGTACTTGAGCCAAACCGCTTCTTTCGCTACTTCACAAGCAACTACTTATTCGGCTTCCATGGTCGAATCTGCGATGCATTTCTGCAAATCGCTTCTCCATGTCATGGCTCCTTCTCCCATGCAAAACACACTACCCGAGGTAGGTATTTTGGAGTCTATGTCTGATTGGAAATTTGAGTCCGTGTATCCCATGGGAATTAGATTTTCTGATTGTTAAATCAGCATTCCATACCAAGTTCTTTTCAGAAACTAAAGAACGCATTTAATTGCAATCTAATGTGCTTTCCCGGGGTTACTTTGATATCTTGCCATCATGCCCACGGCAAAGCAGATATCCGGTCTCGTACACAACGTTGCATACATAAGACTTCCTACGTCCGAAACGTACGGAACGTCTTTCATGTCATCTATCTCCACTTGCGTCTTAGGGCATATTTCTTTGGATAGATGGATTCCGTGCCTACAAGGTACAAAACCTTTCTTGGAATCTTGCACGCTGATATGCTTCAAAACAGTGGCTTTGTATGAAACTTGCGATAAGCCCAACATCTTCCTCTTGCGATCTCGAGTGAACTTGATCCCAAGGATGTGACCGGCTTTTCCCTAAGTCCTTCATATCAAACTGATTTGACAGCCATACCCTTACGTCTGACAATACCTTTACATTGTTTCCAATGAGCAGAATATCGTCTACGTATAATACTAAGAATACCACCGCAGTTCCGTCACATCTTTTGTACACACAACTTTCGAACTTGTTTTGATCACAAACACATAAGACTTAATTAATTGATCAAACACTAGTTCCAAGTACGCGATGCTTGCTTAAGTCCATAAATGGATCTCTTAAGCTTGCATACGAGGTGCTCTTGGCCTTTTTCAACAAAACCTTTGGGCTGTTGCATATAGATCCCATCAAGACTTCCGTTAAGGAAAGCTGTCTTGACATCCATTTACCAGATCTCGTAATCTAAGTGCGCAGCGATCGACAAGAGAATACGGATGGACTTAAGCATAGCTACAGGCCACAGGCCACAAGCCTTGCTTTGAAGGTCTCTACCCTTCCGTCCGGTCCTCTTTTCCTCTTGTACACCCACTTGCATCCAATGGGCTCTGCCCCATTAGGTGGATCAACCAACTCCCACACTTGATTATAATCCATCGAACCCACCTCGGTTTCCATTGCGGTTTGCCACACTTCCGCGTCTTTGTCTTGGATTACCTCGTCGTACGTTCACGGGTCTGATTCATCGCTGGGAATCAAATCCGAAGATTCTCCAATTCCCATGAATCTCTCGGGTTGCCTTGCAATCCTCCCACTACGACGGGGTTCCGGTTGTGAAGGTATGACATGTGGTATATCATCTTGTATACTTGGTATAGGAGTTTGCCCTCTTAACTCGTCTAAGGTAATCTCACTTCTGGGCTTTCTTTTATTCATATAGTCTTCCTCCAAGAATTTAAAGTGCGAACTAATCACGGTCTTTTAATCCTTGAGACTATAGAACATACACCCTTTCGTTCCCATGGGATATCCTATAAACAAACTTAATTCCGAACATGGATCCAATTTACCGGCTTCCTTGTCTAGCACGTATGTCGGACAACCCCAAATCTGCAAGTGTCTTAGACTGGGCTTGCGCCCCGGTCCACAATTCCATTGGGGTTTTAGGAACCGATTTGGATGGCACCAAGTTTAGAATGTAAGTCATTGTTTCCAAGGCGTTACCCCAAAACGACTTGGGTAAATCCGAATAACTCATCATGGATCTGACTATTTCTAAAAGAGTCTGGCTCCTTCGTTCCGCCATACCGTTCTATTGAGGGGTTCCCGATGTGGTCAACAGGGATACAATCCCTTCTTCCGATAGGTAGTTCAAGAATTCATTGCTAAGGTATTCGCCTCCACGAACAAATCGTAGAGACTTGATACTTCTTTCCCTATGCATCATAAGGTAGATGTATCCGTATCTTGAGTAATCATCAAATTACTCATACCTCTTCTTGCTATGATCGTCATTGAACCACACATATCGGTATGAACGAGTTCTAACACTTCTGTAGTTCTATTCCCCTTGGCTCCAAATGCCCTCTTGGTCATTTTACCCTCTAAACAGGATTCACAAGTTGGAAACGGTTCGACTTGGAATGATTCCAAGGATCCGTCTTTCACCAATCTCTCTATCCACTTTAGATTAATATGACCTAGTCTAAGATGCCATAGAAGTGTTTCATTCATCTCCGAAGAACGCTTTCTTTTATTACTCGAAATAATCGATGTGTTATTAGATTTAATTTTGTGAGTGGTGTGCCCAAGTAGTGGTATAAAGATCATCCATTAAGGTTCCGGAACGGATAAACTCATCGTTTCAAGCAATAATAACATCCTTATTACAAGAAACTGAGTATCTATTCAAACAGTTTAGAAACTGAAGGTTGAGTTCTTTCTAAACTAGGAACATGAGGAACGTCTCTCAAGACCATAACTCTATCTTCACAAGATAGGCGCACTTCTCCCACTGCTTCAGCTGCCACTCTCGTAGCATTGCCCGATGTGATGGGGATCTCACTTCCGTTAAGTCGTCGGGTTAGCTTAAACCCATGAAACAAATGTGATCAGTAGCTCTCGTATCCACTATCCACGAATAGACAGCATACGCCACTTCACAAGTTTCGACGACTAAGGTGTGTGAATTACCTAACTTTCCTAGCCTCTTAGGCTTGGAACAGGCAGACCTCCATTGTCCTCTCTCACCGCAACTAAAACACTTCCCCTTCGATGCTTGCCTTTGCATTTGCCTTTCGCAACAATTGGATTTACTTGGATCCGGCCTTTGGTTCTCTTCCTCTTTTTCCCTCCCTTGGGACCAAAAGAGGTAGACGAACCATTAGCCACCATAGCACTAGACTGGTGCTCCATTATCACCTCCACCGAAACTAAAGCTTGCAAGAGCTCGGGCAAACGACTTGTCCGTTCATTCATCTGACAGTTCAGATGAAACTACTCAAAGCTTCTCGGTAGGGAATGGTATATGAAATCAATCAAAATCCGCACCAAGTACTTCCAACTTGTTAAGGTATGCCATTATCTCGAGAACATGCTCCCTCACGGGCGTTCCTTCCACCATTTCCAACTTGACCGAGTCATGTTTGGTGAACTGATTAGTCATGGGATTCTGATGTGAAAACATCTCTTCAAGGTGTTCCATGATTTCAACAGCGGATACAATGTCTTCATGAACGCGCCTCAAATCCTCAGACAGAAATGTCAAGATGATGCACTTCATTCATTGTCACGCTTCCGACCATAAACTGCCTCTTCCCATTGCTTGACTTATCATTAGGCTTGCCGGGTATATTAACATAAATAACCCAATTGTGTTTTCGTGCAGTAAGGACAAAATAAAAAAATTTCCAATCGATATAACTCTCTCCAAAAAGTTTATTAACTTTAAGTATATTGAACAGTGGATTAAAAGGTTGCGACATGATGAAATGAGAATAAAACATACATTCATATCAATATCTAGAAAAATATGAAATTATCACATAATTCGATCACATCAATTATATTGAAACCTTAAAACAATATAATCATGCATCAGCCAACATCTCGAAACAATTTAAATGCGCCACGAGGGGTGGTCTATACATTTAAACACATTCAAGCGGATTACAAACTTAAAAGTTACAAATCTTTAATTCAAAATTAATAGTTGGCTCCCACTTTGACCACATAGAAACTGATAGGGACTCCGATGGGAGTAAGTTAATATCAATTTCCTATGCCTAAGTAATAACCATAATTAAATACAGGATTATTATTTCACTTTGAGCAAGCCACTCGTGGTGAGGGTCAATACCGCCACTAGTAATAATCCACAATCATCCTTTCGGAATTTATTCATGTGAAATCCGTTCTTTTGGCCGATCCGAGTGGAAAATGTATTCCAAAAGAACTTCACAAATAAATAAATTATGGAGATCAAAATAATCCAATTTTAATATCCGGAATAAAATTGCGATTATAAAAAAACATACTTAGTAATTTTCGAAAGTAAGGTTTTTCTTGGACAATTAAATTCATGCAAACACATATTAACAAATAATAATAAGTGCACGAAATAAAACATCCATCAAAACTAAATTAAACACATTGGAGCACTCAAATCCAATTGTCACGGTTTAATTTCTTCACGTCTTGATGCGAAAAATCGTCCTTGTTGCTTTCCGACGTTCGTCTCGACGTGCTCCCACTCGAACAGCAACACTTCTTCAAAAATAGCATCGTTTGGGGTTCTGGACGACGTTTAAAATCACACGGAAAAAAAACACGAACCGAAAAAAAATTCCACGGCCTGAGATACAGCGCGCGTCGGCCCACGAAGTGGGCCCGCGCGCTTCCCGGCCCGAGAAGCGCTGGAAAAGCGCCCGAGGCGCGCCGAAGCACAGCCCCGAGGCGCACCCGAGGCGCGCCCGAGGTGCTGCACAGAAGCGCGCCGAGGCGCTGCCTGGGGCGCCCCGAGGCGCTGCCGAGCACAGTCGAAGCGCGCGCGCGCCGTGCGCCCGTTGCGCACGGTGTGCGCTGTGCACCCCCGTGCGCCATTTTTCGCCGTTCGTCATCGTTTTCTTCACCCCTTGCATGATTTTACCTCCATACACGCGCCACGCTTGTATGCGTCATCCGGGTACGCCGTTTTTAATTCTTCGTTCTTCGTCACGATCCGGTTACAATTTATTTTAAAAAAAAAAATTACTAGATCTAGACTAGTCTATTACAATGATCAAATCAAAATAAAAACAACTAATCTACTCGTGGATTTTCTCACGAGAAAAACGAATTCGAACGAATCGAATTAAAAAAACAATTAATTCACACGCATGAAATTAACAACATTAAAAACCATGACAATTGGATACCTGCAAAAAAGATCTAACAATTCTACTATCCAATTTCAATTTAATGTTTTAACAATTTAAATTCCAATTTAAAATTCAGAGCCCGAAACCGTGGCTCTGATACCAGTTGTTGGGAAAAAATATGGGTGCCCGGAATCTATTCGGGATGAATTTTAAATACGAATTTAAATACAATTATTACTAGCATGAATTAATCCAAATTAATTCAAATAATAATTCCAACAACTAATTATCATCATGCATGTTGAATTAATTTCACATATTTAATTAAGCGGAATAAACAATTAAATATGCGATTAACGTACCTCTTGTAGAATTGACCTTTGAATAAACGGGACAATCACGATCTCGCTTTATCAACCCAAAAACCTTCTCAAGTATTTCCCTTTCGCCTTACTTGATCACCGGTGGGAGATGCTTTCAAGTAATTTAATAAACTAAGGAAAAAGAAAAATATCTATGCTCTTGATTTTTCCAACACATGGAATTATGTACTTGGGGATGAAATAATCATCCCCTATTTATAAGAAGGAGTGATCGAAAATTTGCATGTGGATATGGGCTTGGAAAAAATCTTTTCTTAGTCTCTAAGAAATCTTGAATATATCTCATATATTCTTTTCTCCAAAATAAAATATTCCACAAAAATCTCACACACCTAATTAAGGGGTGAATTTCGAAATTTACTAGTAGAGATACCAAGATTTGGATCTTCTTGAATATATGAGATATTCTTGTATTCCAAGAATACATATCTTCCATAATATATTTCCAAGAAAATCAACAAAATCTTTTCTCTTCTAATATTGCTTAATTTCGAAAATACTAGAAAAAATCAGCAAGATATTATCTTTTTATTTTAATCACCTTATCATTATTGGGCTACTTAATGGGCTACTTGAGGGGCCTTAAGGAGAATTAAGATTGGACCTCCTAATGGACTTCTGAATTTCAATATTGAGCCCCAATATAATTCAGCCCATTAATATTAATTATTACCACTAATAAATTAATATTGCACTATCCATCTTAATCCATATTACGATAATATGGGCTCCCGGTTATTATTTCCCGCGTTTAAGATTATCAAGTCCATTAATTAATTAAGCTTCTGAATAGCTCTAAATTAATTAACATCTTTCACCTTGGAGTAAAGACAGCTCAACATTATTATTCGTACCGAAGAAACTAATTCTTCACTTGCAAGATTTGGTACAATAAAACTTCTGAGCCCACCAAGGGGACTAATCACACGAGCCGTACTCGCACGCGTTTCTCCGTATTAAATCTTAGCAACCGTCGTATGATTAATATTACTGCCCAAGACACAAAGTTCGAAGTCACAATGATTCTCACCCAACATGAATCAAAGCAGTAACCATTAAGCACACACGGTCCTATTTAAGTGACGGAGATTAAGAAATCAACAACCACTGAGGTCTAATTCTTCACCTTTCAGAACAGAAGAATTTATCCTCGCTGTAGGACCTCTTCAACACATACTAAATGTGCTAGTGCAATCTCTTAG
This sequence comes from Ballota nigra, assembly GCA_947034835.1. Classification (NCBI taxonomy): domain Eukaryota; kingdom Viridiplantae; phylum Streptophyta; class Magnoliopsida; order Lamiales; family Lamiaceae; genus Ballota; species Ballota nigra. The sequence goes on along the minus strand of OX344721.1, from coordinate 119,737,136 downwards.
TCAAGACAGACCAATCTGAGCCTTACACATCGACCTTTCACGGCGGATTGTTCAATTCCACCTAGGTCGTGAAATGTACGTTTAGTTACAAGTAAACTGTTAATGTTGTCTTCCGTGATCGGGTATCACCACATTAACTACATTGTAACATGTACTATATATTGAACGGTTTGCAATAGATATTCAACATTCAATCATATCTAAAGCATATGCGATAAAAGAATTATTCTCATAACCAAGTGTTTGATACACGAGTTATACAAAGTAAAAGCATACTTTCACGTATAACTCCAACACTTGGTCCGGCATGAGGACCTTAAAAATAGCGCTGAATGAGAGGCAACCCATTATATTTTTTTTATTTGCTTTGAGTTTTTTTTTAGTTATTAGGGAGTTATTTTGAGTCGTATGTTTAACCTCGTACTTGAGAGTTTTATTTTGTAGGCTTGTCTCTAAAAGAGTAAAGGTATCATGGAGTTATTCAGATTGAAGGAACCAACTTGAGACAAGGGAGTGTGCAAAGCTATTGAGAGAAATTGAATTATTTGGTTGAGGTAACCCACAACCCCAAACTTAGACCTCTAGCAATGTCGAAGTTTGGGGGGTGGAGTTTTTTATTTGTTTTATGATTACATTGCACATGCATGCACGCCCTTATCTTTGAGTTGAGTTTTATTGATTATTGGTTTGTTGAGATACTCATTGGGGGTGATTTTGATTTGACTCGCTATTGCATATTTCATGCCTATCAACTATCTTATGCTTGTTGATTGCTATCTTTGAGTACGATTTGATGAGTAGAGTTGAGTTTTGAGGTTGAATTAGGAGTTTTATTGTGTGAGTGTTTGAATTAGAGTTGATTTGAGAGAGAACCCGTATGCTTACAAATTTTCCTTCTGAGTATGTGTGTGATGATTGTGAGAATGCACTAGACTAGCATGGATGTGAAAGCAGTGAGATTTGAGTCTTATGAGATTTTTATGCATGAATTAATCTCTTCGTTTGTGAGTGGATCATCACTTTAGAGGATGCTAGAACTTGCATGTGCTCTTACTTCTTGATTGTGTCTAGTTTGATATGCCGAATAGGATCTTAGGCCATCTTTGATTTTATTGAGTCACTTAGCCAAAATTTTCCTTACCAATGACATGTATCCCTTGCTAGCCCCTTTGGGCCTAAAGCCTATTTTATTTGCTAGCACATATGAACACTATTCCAATTTCTAAGCCTTTTTGTCCCAATTTGAGTGGAGAATAGGAAAGTGTGAATGTGAAGGGAGTGAATTGAGTTGAAAAAGGAAAATGTTGTTTGTTGAGTGAGTATGAGAAGAAGGTGTGGTGAAGTTATGAGATGTGGGAAAAAGAGAAAAAATTGAGAATGAGCAAAAGAAAAAATGAGCTCATGTGTTTGTGCGAAAACGAAAAAAAGTGAAATGATTGAAAAAAAAAAGTGAAAGAGTGAGAAAGAAAAAAAAATTGAAGTGTTGAGAGAATTGGAATTGAAAGTGTGTTGATTGAATATGTTTGAAGTAGTCTGTTCCTAATCTCGAAGTGCGAAGTTTGAGTTTCTATTCTCCATTCACTTGAGTCACTTTACCCTATATTGTTATCCCACCTGTCCAAAGAGCCTACATTACAACCTTGAGAAAAGTCCTTTTTGATTCGGCATTGATTTCTAGAGTATGGTCGGAGTTAAGAGCACTTACAAGCCTATGGCTGCCAATTTGAGTGATTGATTGTTTGAGCGAGTCCCTTAATCATTGATATACACTTGTGAGGGAGCGAAACACATCGTTGAGTGCACATCCATGCTTGATCTTGGTGTTTCTTGTTATTGTTGCATGAGTATGATAAAGGAAAGTGAGTGAGTATACGGGTGATTGATTTTTGAAGCTCGAGTTCATTAGCTTGCATGATTGATTCTTTGACTCATCCCTAACAATTTCACTTGACTTTTAATTTCATTGCTTGAGGACAAGCAATATGGTAAGTTTGGGGGGGTTGATTAGGCGTGAAATTGTCATGATTCGTAGCTAGAAACGCCTAGTTTTGGCCGATTTTATTGAGTTTTTAGTGCCAAATGAGTACTAATTCTATACATTGATGAATTTGTCTCTTTGATACTCATAGGTGAATCGAGGACGAAAAACGGAGTTCGTAGGACTTTGAATCGACTCAAACGGATGCCCGGATGAGAAGATATCGAAGAAATACGATTGGTATTAGTGCGTGAGAAGAAAAGTGTTAGTTGCAAGGAAGGAGGGACCACTCGAGCGCCATCACTCGAGCATCATCGCTCGAGCAACGTAGGTCGAGCGCTATGGACTTACAGAACGTTTTTGCCGCTCGAGGAGCACAGCTCGAGCGCCCCGCTCGAGCTCTTGAACCATTCGACCAACGTAGGTCGAGCGCCCCGCTCGACCAAGCAATTCATTCGAGCTCAAAGGCTCGAGCGCCCCGCTCGACCGGGACAGCTCGAGAGCCTCCGAGGCTTATATGCAAAATTTCGTTTTTCGGCCCATGAGATCCCGTTTCGACCCGGTGCCTATATATACCTCTTCCAAACACGTTTTGAAGGACGACTTAGACCCCCGAACTTTAGAAATCACTTTTAGACTTAGTTTTTAGAGAGAAGAAGAGGAGAAGAACGAGCAAGCTTTACCTACGTTTTGTTGAGGTTTTTCGTACGAATTCTTAGTTTCTTTTCGTTTCTTAGTTTCTTTTCATTAGCTTGGTTACTTTAAACGCTTTGAACTTCGTTTTAGTTAATTAAATTTCAGTTCTTAGAATTATTTTCTTTTAAAACCCTAGTTCATGTTTCTTATTTTCCTCGTTCAATTCATTATGTTTATGTTTGTTGTTTCTTCTATTGCTTTTATGTTTGTCAAAGCCATGTCCGGCTAAAACCCTTGTATGCTTGGGGTAGGATAAACTCGTAGAAGTAGGATGTGGGTACGTAATTAGGGTAACTTGTGACGTTAGGTTTTAATTATCTGGATTAATGAATTCTTATAAGTAACCTTAACTTTACCTTTGAATTTCGTATGAAAGTGTTAGAGAGAGGACGACCGCATCACTCAATAACAATTAGTAGTCTTAACGAGAAGGTTTAGAAAGGGTTAATTCATTTACCGGTTTAGCGAAGGAGGACGACCGCATCACCTTAGTTAAATTAGGGTCTCATTAATTAAGCACAATCTATTAACTTGTTAGTGAATTAGTGAAGTCGAATGTTAGGGTAAAGTATTAGGGTTTAGAATCTTGAGCTTTCACCTTGCATTCTTTTACTTAGGTTAATTCTTGTGCGTCACGGTTATTTTGATTATGTACCTGCTCCGTTAGTATACGTAGGGATTCCTATCCTGAGCATCACCATCTCTCATTAGTACACAACCCTTAGTTAATTTGATTTCTTGAGTATTTTAGTTTACTTAGTTTATCCTAGTCTTTTAATTAATCTTTCCAAAAATCCAAAAACAACACACTCATATTAACTACGACGCGTAGATCTTCAGGGATCTATTCGCATACACTCCATCTCGTGGGTTCGATAATACTTGGCCAGTATACTTGCTCTTACTACAGTGAACCCGTCCGCTTGCGGGTGAGCGATTAGTAGAAGTTAGTATTTTCGCTTCAAGTCAGCGGCACGGGCGCGCGGTGATGCGGCGCAGGGCGCGCGGCGGTGCAGGCGGCACGGCGCAAGGCGGCACACGGTGCAAGGCGCGCGGCGGCACGGCGCAAGGTGGCACGCGGCGCAAGGCGCGCGGTGGCGCAGGCGGCACGCGGCGCAGGGCGCGCGGAGGCATGCGGCGGTGCAAGGCGCGGCTCGGGCGTGCGGCGGCTGCTGGCCTTCGGCGGTGGTCGGGCGGCGGTCGAACGTCTACGGGATGGCGGTCGTTACTCGTCGATTCAAGTCACAATAATTTTAATTCGAATACAAATATGATTCAAATAAATTCATAGCAAGGGTACACATCAAAAACATGTAAATTCATATGAAAATAAATTAAGGGCGCACCGTATGATCTTGGTTAGAGACTCGTGCTGATAACGTGTTGTATATAAGTGCGTAAATTAAAGAGACAGCGTTTTTTATTGACCCAGTTCGTCGGGAACGACTACGTCTGGGGGCGATCCAAGCCAAGAGCTTCACTAATGATCTTGTGTATGAGAGTGATTACAATAATGAATACAATAATCTATTTATAAGAATAAAACCCTAGTCTAAGATATAAAGTCCGTTGGGTTTCTTGGTTTATAAGTAATGTCCACATCAAATCTTCTAGATTTAGAATAATAAATTTTCTAGATTTACAACAAAAACCATGTTATCGGCTAAGAAAGGACATGCACCCGAACTCGCATGGATATTATGTCGCCGTCGAATTATTATTTTCAAAATTTCTTATTTTTCTCAAATTATTAAATAACGACTTGGCGGTGGCTCGATGAAAACAAAATGGTTTGTTTAAAAGGACTTTAATGAATCACATTTGGTTAAAATAGAAAAAAGAGTGTATTTACAAAACATAAGATTGTATATAACCTAGGCCATTATGCACTCTCTCTGCAGCCACTTTAACTAGCAATGTTTTACATGAACTAAAAAAGTTTATTAAATAACATCAAGTATGTATAATATGACTTTATTACTGTAAAATTTACATAATTATTAATGTATATTGGTACAAATGGTAAGTATAGAACCAACATTACAATGTAATCCCTTCCGTAAATTACATGAGTTTAGTTTTGTAATTCGTTTGTTCGCATTTGTGATTCATCGATCTCAATATCAATGCTATTTTTCAATTTGACATTTCTATTTTTAAAGTAGCACTGTTGTAAATGTAAAAATATCGTATTTCCTACCATAGCAATATTTCTGTAAAATTAAGATTGTGATGTATTTGGGTGATATATTTTTATCCCTTGTGTACGTATAGGTCTTGCAAACATAATTTAGGAACACATTTTAACATTTTGGGAGAATATGTATTACCCTTCCGGACATTATCACTTTTATTTCTGTCACATGTAGAAGAATATTACGAGATATTATAATGTTCGTTTATTAATAAACTTTAGTCTTTCATCTTTTTTATTTAGAAGTATGCTTGTTGGCGAGAGTACCAAGAAAACACGTGTATGCAAGTAAACAAATGAAAGGAACATTAGAGCGAGAAGATTGCAAAAAAGTAGAAGATAAGACAACAGGTACAAACAACTCATACTTGAGGAGTGCGTGAAGACTATATTGCCTTATCACAACGACACTCTTCGACGCATCACACAATAAAATATCCCGATAACAAAAACTAGACAATGATCAATCACAAAACTAGACCCAAAATCATGAGAAATAAATTATTCCAAGAATATGCTTGTTTCAAATTCATATAGATGTTTCACCACCACCTAGTACCTGTAGTGAATAGGTTTGTAAGGACCCTCGACCGGTATGCTAATGTAATCAGACTGATCCTTGGTCAACTTAGTCAGCTTGGCACCAAGTTTGCCCAAATGAAGAGCTGCAACCTTCTCGTCGAGATGCTTAGGCAAGACGTAGACCTCCTTCTTGTACTTCCCGGTGCCTCTCTCCTTCCACAGCTCGAGCTGGGCGATAACCTGGTTTGTGAACGAGCACGACATCACGAAGCTAGGATGCCCTGTGGCACACCCCAAGTTCATGAGACGACCCTCGGCCAAGATGATGATTCCAGTGTTGGTCTCTGGGAAGACCCACCGGTCGGTTTGGGGCTTGATGGTGACTCTCTTCACGCCAGGGTAGGTCTCGAGGCCGTGCATGTCGATCTCGTTGTCAAAGTGACCAATGTTGCAAACAATGGCGTTGTTCTTCATCTTCCTCATGTGGTCGACCATGATGATGTCCTTGTTACCGGTGGTGGTGACGAAGATATCGGCCTCTCCAAGGACATCCTCGAGGGTTAGAACTTGGAAGCCTTCCATGAGGGCTTGAAGGGCACAGATTGGATCGATTTCAGTCACGATCACACGGGCACCACCCTGTTTCAAAGCTGCGGCACAGCCCTTTCCGACATCTCCGTAACCACACACAACACCGACCTTTCCGGCAATCATAACATCAGTGGCTCTCATGAGTCCATCGGGCAGAGAGTGACGGCATCCATACAGGTTGTCGAACTGAATTGAAGAACAAATGGTTGGAGTTAGATAAGAAATCAAAATTTGATGAATACTAAGCGAATTGCATCGCCACAGAGTATAACATTCTCACTTTTCTGGTCTATGCTTAAAAACTGAATCATAACAATCGCGCAGGCTAATTTAGATGAGAATGAAGCTGAAACAGAGTACAATACAATTGCATATACAATTTATGGACGAATCGTGGCAATTTACAACACAATTGAACAACAGCATCTCAGAACATACAGATCTAGCATTGAAGATTCATATGAACTATAATTCTGTGAATTTAGCAAAATTAAGCTAGTTTAGTAAACAAATAACAGGGTATACCATGCTTATCGAATAAATGACCACATATAATTGCAATAATAGACCAGATCTACAAAATTAAGGTACAAATACAAAGCCGAGAATAGATACCTTGCTCTTGGTGACAGAGTCGTTGACATTGATAGCAGGGAAGAGCAGAGTGCCATTAGCCTGCATCTGATACAACCTCTTGACACCAGTGGTGGTCTCCTCGGAAACACCGACCAATCTCTCCTTCATCCTTGTGTACTTCGTCGGATCGGCCTTAAGACCATCTTTGATCAACCCTAGCACCAACTGAAACTCCACATTATCCGTCGAAGTCGGGTCGGGCAACTTTCCGGACTTGGCATACTCCTCCTCAGCCTTCACACCTTCGTGAATCAACAGAGTAGCATCACCTCCATCGTCCACAATCAAATCGGGACCACCGTCAGGCCCCCAGTCGAGAGCGCGCTCGGTGCACCACCAGTACTCCTGCAGCGTCTCGCCCTTCCACGCGAAGACAGCGGCGCTGTCGCGAGCAACGGCGGCGGCAGCGTGGTCCTGGGTGGAGAAGATGTTGCAGGAGCACCATCTCACCTCCGCGCCGAGAGCGGTTAGGGTCTCGATGAGGACGGCGGTCTGGATGGTCATGTGGAGACTGCCGGTGATCCTGGCGCCCTTGAATGGCTGTGAAGGCCCGAACTCAGTCCGGCAAGAGATGAGACCCGGCATTTCGACTTCGGCGAGCTCGAGCTCGAGGCGGCCGAAATCGGCCTGGGACATATCCTTGACCTTGTACTCACGGCCGGAACTCGTCTTCTCAACTACGAGAGCCATGGCTTCTACGAATTTGGTAGAATTGAATTAGATCTGAGATTTGGGTTGGCTCAGTTCTTCCAGAGAGGGTTTTGGAAGAAGAGCGAGAGTAGTGTGAGAAGTTGGTGCGGAAAATGGAGCGCTCTTAAAGAGTGATGTTCGGTTGAGATGTTGAGATTTAGATTTCAAGTTAAAGAATAAACGGTCAAGATGTATTGGCTTTTGGTGGATCTGGGAAGCGGTTCGGGTGGGGGTAGATTAGTAACTTTATAGAGTAGGGTCTAGTACCGACACCGAGTGGATCCAGGAAAATTGTGACTTCTCGTGGACGTGTAAATGCGGTATACGATTGTTCCATTTATTTTTTTATTTTTAGTGAAAGTTCTATTTAAATTAAAAAATATTAAAAGCGATGTAATTATTGAAATTTGTATGGTATAGATATTTGTGTTGAAGTGCGCACCTACAGCCACATGAGTGTCTAACTGTCTATATCTCTTTTCTAATTTCTACAGAAAAAAGTGGGAATTGTCTTTGTATTTTCAACTTTTGTTTTCTATTTGAATTTAAAATTGCAACAAATTCCTTTGATTATTATGTTTAAAAATCCAATATACAATCTTGTTAAAAGAAAGGATCCTCTGCTGGGCACAAAACTGTAAACAAAGAGAATTGATTTAATTTCATCATGTAAAAAAATTAATCTAAAATTACCATAAATTTGGTGAATAATTTCCACTCTCATTTATAAAAGATTACAGTTTACAACAATTTTTTTTAAAATAGAGATTACATCAAATTTATAAGATATACAAAATATTTACATCAATTTAAATTGATTTGAACTAATCTTAATTCTATAATATTTTTAGTCTCTAAAATATCTTTATTAAAAACTACATCATTTTGATTTCTACACAAATTCTTGTGTATTTCGTGCATAGAATGCACTTGGATTTTAAGTCTAATGTCAACTTACTTTTAATTTTTCAAAGCTTAATAAGTAAATTGGACATTGAAAAGTTAAAATTAATTTGAAACTTAACTCAAAATCTAAATGCATGTTATGCATTTGAGTGCACACAAGAATCGCTTAATTTGAAGAAAAATTAAGAATGGGTCCGGCTAAATAAACCCCCGGATATTCTATACATACCCCAACATATTTTAGTCTAAAATATTCTTATATTATAGGACTAAACTACCCTTTAACATATATACATATATAGAAATAAGTTAGACCTCTTGCTCCGCCCCTTCTCTTCTTCCCCCAAAAAATGTTCAATCTCAATAATATAAAACAAAAATTTAATTCAATATCTTGATAGGAGAGCAACCTATGATGCACGGATTCTTCTATAAATATAACAATGAAGTATCGGATTCGCACCCGCCCCCTAAAAGGGGTGCGATTCTTGAATCCGCGAATCGGATTCTCCACGTGGCGAATCCAACTGCCACGTGGCGAATCCACTAACGGATACTCGAATCCTCCTCGCGAATCCTACTTATTAAGCATTAAATATGTTATTTCAATTGAAATTTATTATATAATATAATTTAAATTGACAATGTGACACTTGTTTTATATTGAAATCATTGTTATGACGTATGTATTAGGCTAATGGAATTTAAATTAGTTTTTGGTTACTTAATTATATTAAATTATTGAACATGTTTAAGTTTTGGGTCAGAGAAAATGTGAATTATATACATTCGATTTACAAAATTTTAAAATATATTTATTTTTTAAGTATTATATATAATAAAATATAAATAAACAGACGTATTCTTGACGAATCGCACCCTAATTTTTTTTAAAATTGGTATCCCCGTACCCGTATCGTATCGCCGCCGCACTCCCGCACCCGCACCTGTGCAACATAGAGAGCAACGTAAATCGGGATCTTAATAGAAAAGTAGAAGGATTTAAATGATAAATTATAGTGAAGAAGGTGCGGTTCGGATCCCCTGTTTCACTTTTGTATTTCATCTATTGTTTCATATTTTGGATCAGTGACAAGTGTCCAATTATTAATTGTCAAATTAATTGCATAATCAAAATTTATGCAACATTCTTCAATTTGTTGATATTGAACTGATTTGAGCCAATAATTTTAGAAAAAAAAAAAAGTTAGATATGAGCCAATAATTTTCCCTCAACGGGCATCACCTTCTTCGGTTTGAATTCTCTGTTTCACTTTTATGTTTCATCTACTGTTTCATGTTTTGGATCAGCGACAAGTGTTTAATTATTAATTATCAAATTAATTGCATAATCCAAATTCCTTGGAACCTATATATATACCAAAATTGAGAATTCTATACTATGATTTTTTAAAATTTATATTTAAATTTTAAATCAATTAATATATATTATTTGAATAATATTTTGAATTTTGCTGGCATCTTATATATATATATATTGTTATATTCACTTTTATTATGTAGTTAAGTATTATATTGATAAAAAAAAAAACTTCAGATTTATTCGTTGGCTTATGATTTTTTTAAAATTATCTTTTAAAAAAATCGACCTTGCATACATACACGGCTCTTCAATTTTTAAACAAAACTTATACTTAAATTTTTTATCCAATAGAAATTTCAGAAAAAAAAGGGGGAATTAACATGTCTGTAATAATTAAATTTTCTTTCACTGAATTTTAATCTTTTTTTTATCTAATATTATAAAAATAATCCACTAAGCATGTATGAGATATTAAAACAGATTTTTTTTTAAAAGGTAAAACGTAAAATAAATATTAATAAAAAATATGAAGTTTTATTTATTAATGTAAAATAGATAAAAGTGATATTTGATTTTTTTAAAATTAAAAATCAGTAAGTGAAAATCAAAATAAATATAAAAAAAGATGTCATTAAAATTTTAAATATTATTCAAATAATACATATTTACTGATTTAAGTTATATATATATAAATTTTAATTTGAAAATTATTTAAGGCAAGGTTACATATTTTTGTTAATTAATTTATAAATTATAATATCAATATAATAAGAATCCTGAATTTTGGTATATATATGTTCCAACATGATTTTAGGAATTTTGATTATGCAATTAATTTGACAATTAATAATTGGACACTTGTCACTGATCCAAAATATGAAACAGTAGATGAAATATAAAAGTGAAACAGGGAATCCGAACCGGTTTGCTTAGCCGTGCCCATTAAGAATTCTTGTCGCATAATTAAAAAATCTTGATGTTTACCTAATATAATAATTAAGAACCCTTAAATAAAAGCGATAGCTTGATTTTATGTTAAATCAAGATTTGTATAATTTTTTAATAAAAATAAAAGACAAAAGAAATTAATGTAGTAAAAGATTAAGAAAATATAGAAAAGTAAATAATTGATGAGCAAATGAAATAAATGAATACTATAAAATAATGAACAAGTGTTTTTTGAAAGAATAAATAAATCCTAAACATAAAAAAAAGGGAAGGAAAAAAAAATATGCGATACATTTTCTAATTACAAATTGCTCCTTTCCTATTAAATGTTTACCCCTTCTCTTTCTTTTCTTTTTCCTTTTTAATTGCAAAACCTAAACTGGATCCTCTCTTAATCTCAAGTTGAATAACATTAACATTCTTGCTTCGGTCTCAAGAGTATTCATTCTAAGCAAACCAACTAACTTGTAATCTGTCATATTCGTTTCCAAACTTTTCAAGCACCATTCAAACCCTTTTTTTTTTTTTTTAAGGGTCCGTAAAAAAATGTTTCACTCATGATTTCATTGATTGCCTGTATCTGAGAGTCACACGTAGTATAAATGAACCGCGGGGAGTTGCATAGTTTATTTTTTTTCTAAAAGTTTTTAAAATGAGTGATATTTTACACATTTCCTGTTTTTTCTATGGGCGTGGCTACGCACCCCCAAAATTTGCTTAACATCTCCACCTTTCTATTTTTACAAAAATATATATAATGTAAAATACAAATATACCCTTTTAAATTTATTTTAATACAAAATTTAAGAAATACACCAACCTTCTTCCACATTCACTCAAGGTTTCAATAAACCCACGCACAACGGTTTACACTCTTCAACTTTTTTGAACATTAAAGAAAAAAAAAACTTTAATATCTTCTAAACTCCAACATAGAAGTCAAAGAATTGTTGAAATTAAAACCCAATTCGTAGAATAGATTTCGATTTAGAAAAAAAAATGCAGATAAAAAAATTAATATGAACATAGATAAATCTGACGAATGTCATAATTTCAAAACAAATTCTTATATCTATAATCATATATATAATTGTTCTCCACATTGATATTAATTTGAAAGAAAGATTACTAGTTCTTCTCGTTGGTCAAAAAACTTAATTAACCAACATTAAGAAAGATACAAAAATTAAGCACACAATCTCATAAAATTAATATGTAAAAGCTTAAAAACATGGCTACGTAGATAAGACCAATCGCCATGGATCCTCACATGTCTACCGGTAAGTTCAGCCGCTGTTGCCGACCATTAACACCATAGGAGGTTTTTTTTTCTTTTTCACACAATTTTTAATTATTAATCGGTGAGTTTAGGGTTTAAGATAGATGTGGTATATTATTTGTGGTGTGGGTGTGCAATGGTACAAATATTATTTTGGGGATATAATTGTAAATTTAAGATCGGTATACTAAGTAAATTTATAAATAAGTAAGATATGAGTGCTATGTATTTGGTGAACTAGGTAAATAAGTGGGTTTGAATAGCATCACCCTTTTTCTATTCAGTGATGAATCTACGGAATTTATATGCAAGAGTGTGAACCAATGAATCAATTATTAATTAAAGAGAACATTTTTATGAAATATTCTATATATAAAACATAACTAAAATTGATAAATATACTAAATTTGTGGGTAATGTATTGATCCAAAACAAATTTCAATTGATCCAAATCCAATTTTTTTTTTTATTTGCGCAAGACTCATTTTAGGATTATCGCTCCCAAAATGTGTTATTGTATGTGTGAAAGTGTATTACTGTAAAAGTAAATGTGTATTACTAGCCCTTAAAAAAAAGATTTGTGTAATTTATACTCCCTCCGTCCATGAAATATAGTCTTGTTGCTTTATGCACGGTTATTAAGAAATTTGATATAATATGTAAAAAGTAAGAATATTGTGTCATATCAAGTACAAAATAAATTATTTTAAAAATGTTATGTGTGTATGTTGAAAAGTGTATATATATAAAGTTTATTATTTCCATTTTAGACAACATGACCATTTTTCGTGGACGGCCCAATAAGGTAACCAAGCCTATATTTTATGGACGGAGGGAGTAGTACAAGGACAAATATGTGTTTTTACAATAACAAATATATATTTTTTAATGTAGTTTCCCTTTAAATCTAAATTTATTGTTTTATGTTGATACTATTTTGTTCATGTAGTAACACATACCTTGCAAGTTGCATGTGTTACTGTAAGGACAATATATATTTTTTTAAGGACAAATAAATATTGTACGTATAGTAACACACATCTATATCTATATATATATATATATAAATAGAAGTGAGGAGAGAGAAAAAGTTATTATTATTGGAGCAAGTGAAGTCCACTTGCTTTGTGGTGCAATAGTGAGGCTCACTCTCCATCAAAGAGAGTGGATTAATTTTACCATTTTATTTAATTTTACTTTACATCTATAATCTTAAAATTCTTTTAAGTTTTTTATTTTAAATCTATTTTCAATACTCTATATATCAAATCAAATATCTTTTGAACACTTTTAATTTAACATATATATTGCACATATAAAAAGAAAAATCATGTTTAAAATATTTGTTTATTATTTTTAAAGTGTTTTTATTGACTTTAACTATATGATTAATCGAATTTAAATAATTTTTATTTAGACTATATAAGTTTGATAAATATTAAAATTATTTTTATGAATTTTAGTATTTGTTGTAAATTTAGTACATAATTAAAAATTGTGTGATTAATTAAATAATTGTAATACTCACATATATACAATATAATTTTAACATATTAATTGATTTATGGATAAAATAAATTTAATACAAATATTTTTTTATATTTAGTTCATTGTACAATCTCGCGTTTAAAAATTATAATATTCAACTCGTGCATCGCACGGGAGAAACACTAGTTTGTTTTTACAATAACATACATTTGCTCCCAGTTTGTCCTAACATATGGGCAAATGCAGGTTACGTAAGGACAAAATGTGTGTTACTAGTTTTTAAAACATGAAATATTTGTGTTTTATATAGTAACTATAAGGGCAAACATATATTTTTTTTAACAACAAATATGTGTTTCTTGAGTTAGTCTTTGTCCCTTTAAATCTAAGTATATTATTTCATGTTGGTACTATTTTGTTCGTGTAGAAACACAACATTCAATACCCTAAATATCATAATATACTATATAGGAGAGGCTGCCAAATCCTATGTGGCAAGCCCTTCATCCTCTATTTTGTAACCTTGCTCTCACCTTCACTCAAGCTTTATCAATTCCAACATTCTTGGCTTCTCTTTTAATATAGGTGTCCAATCATCTTGACCATCGATTTTTTCACATTTCATCTCATCCATTGATCGACGACCAGCTTTTCCTATAAATTGGACTTTTGTCCTCCTCATTTTCATCCATGATCCTATTTTTCTTTCTTTGTTTTGTTTTATTCTATCAGTCGTCGATATTCTACTCTCCTATTTTCTATGTAGGTCTTTTTTTTATTTTTGACATTTTTGGTGTTCGTGTGCCTCCGTCGTTCGAGGCTTCAGTTTGAAGATTTCTGGTGTTTTATTTCCGGAATATCATATGATCGAGTATCTTATTCATTTTTTTATATGTAGCATTAAAGTTTTCATTGCGTGGCTTGTGCCAACAATTTCCTATGTATCTTTGTTGTTTTCGTTCGAATATAATAGTTGATTCGGCAACGTGACTTTTGTGGTCATCTTCCGCAAGGACAGATCCTATATTACGCCCGTTTTTGGCATTGTACTATCCATCATGTAATATTTTTTGTTAATCAATAAGTTCTATAGTTTTATATATCTTTTTGACGCATAAGGAAAGCTCTATAAAATCTCCAAATAAATAGAAAAAATAATAAATAAATAAAAACAGAAGCTCATAACTTCTCCAAAATAAAAGAACATATCTAAAGAATCGGCAAAAATGCACTCTAAGAACTGGTGAATTTCGTAACCGCCTTAGTCTTCTCGGAAACGGCGTGTTTGGCCAATTCACCGGGCAAAACCAGCTTCACCGCTGTCTGAATCTCGCGAGACGTAATTGTCGGTTTCTTATTATACCTTGCCAATCGCGACGATTCCATCACAAATTTCTCCAAGATATCGTTGATGAAGCTGCTCATAATCCCCATCGCCTTGCTCGAGATCCCCATGTCTGGATGCATCTGTTTCAACACCTTGAACAGATAAATCTTATACGTTTCTGTGCTCTTCTTCACCTTCTTCTTCTTCTTGCCGTCGGAGGAGCCGCCTTCCTTCGAGATGTTCTTCTCCACCCGCGTCGGCTTCTTCTCCGCCGTCGCCGGTTTCTTCTCGGCCTTGGGCGCCATTGTTAAGATCGGAGTGAAAATTGGTTAAATTAATTGAGTTTGTATATATTTTTTTTAGTTGTTTTCAATTCTCATTATTATTCATTATCTTCTCTCCATATCTGCTAATCTATGCCACTATTTTCTCTCAAACTCTCCGCATTTCATTCCAAGAATTGCTCTTTTCAGATGGGTTCAGGCGACCATATTCTAACATCAATCAAATTATACATATTAATGGATTATACTATAACACAATACAGTTTAGACTTTTAAATTTTAGAACATTTATTAATAACAGTTTTTTATTAAACATGAACTTAAATTTTCCATGAGAATATGGTAAGTAATTATTTTCTTCTGGAATAAATAATCTAATCAATACTACCTGACTATGAAAGTCAAAAAAATTGATTAATGGCTAAATATAGTGAAACGTGTAAATTAGCTATATGACCTAAAATTTTAGCTAATTAATATTTAAACAAATATGAAAAAGAAATTGATGTCTAACTAAAATAAACCGTCAATTAAGATCACCTAGATTTAAGCTAATTTATTCAATTATTGTTAATTAATGCCCATTTTAAAAAAATTATATTTATTTATGGTTAGTTAGACTTCATGTCAATTATGAATTTATTCCTTAAATTTTGGCGTGAAATTGTATACTGTGTAACTTAACACTATGATCTAAATTTCAGCTAATTAATACTTAAATTGATTCGGAAAAAAAGTTTAAGATATTGACCAATTATAACAAATTATGGTTTAATTATATGAAAAGATTGGTACGTAATTGTTGACCTTTAACAATCATGTCAATGTAAATACGTAAGTTACCCGTTCTTAAAAATAAATACTAATGTTTAAGATATTACATTTACTTCCTTAATTGACTCGGTATTATAAGTTGTTGGTAAATATGTAATTGTTAGATAGTTATTGTGTGAAGTAAATGGTTTAGATGTCTATTTGACTGAACATAATATGTCACCTAATTATTATCATTCTTCCTTATAAATTTACTTAAATTAAAACTGAATGTTATGTAGTTATTCTTTTCAATATAATATTTTCATATTTACTATTTTTAGTGTTAAATAAGCTATTAAAATTTGTGAATATTTATGTGGTACGTAATTTTTTCCACTCTATTATATTTTACTAAATTTACTAAAATATATATATATATATATATATATATATATATATCTTAATATATTATAAAGACAAAGTTTTGGAATCCTATGTGGCAAGCTCTCAAGCCTCTATTTTAAAAATATTCTCCTCTCATTCACCAAATTCATTGACTTTTAAAATTATTTTCAGCCATTGAATCTTAATATCTAATCTAATCTTGACCATTGATTTTTTCACATTTCCTCTATATATACCATGTATCTCACACAACCAAAAATCAATTACAATAATTTCTCCATATCCTATTCCAATTCTTCTTCTTCTCAATTTTGCTATGAAGTTTTATATTATATTTCTTTTCATCTAAATCTTCATGTTTTTCTTTTCTTGCAGGATGTTCATCCCAATATATTCAATCTTAATATTTTTTTTTTTTTGCAGGATCTTCATCTTAAGGTATTTACTTTTTGTTTTCTATTTTATTTTATAGATTTGGTGTATGAATTTAATCTTCATATTTTGTCTAATCTCTTCTACCAATAATCATTTCCTTAAACTCACTTTTTTTTTGGTGATTTGGAGGAATACAAATTTCTACGTGTCTAAAGGTATTTACTCTATTTACTAATTATTTAATTTTTGTTTTTTTATTAATTATTGTTTAATTTTATTTTATTCGTATGAAAATGATTATTGTGTGATTTTTTTAATTATATATTTAGGATTGAACATCAACAATGAAGATGAAGTGGATGATCAGTTTTTCATATGAAGACGAAGTGGAAGATCAATTTTATTGTGAAGATGAAGAATCATTGATTATATGTTAAAAATTAGATTTTTTTTAATATTATAATGTACTAATTACTATTCAATGTATTATTTAAAATTCTATAAATAATATTCTTTATGAGAAGTTATAATTTTTATTTTTGTTTAATTCTATAATGATGAAGAATCGTTCAAATTTGGATGATGATGAATATATCTTTCGAAATATATTATGTAATTCGAAAATATTAATTATACGAATATTCAAATAATACCTAATATTTTATGTAATAATTATACGAATATATATTAGGAATAATTAAATATACGAATATTCAAATATTTTAATTAATTATACGAATATCTTAAAATATACGAATATATCAAATATACGAATATATATTGAAATAATTAATTAAACGAATATTAGGAATATATAAAATATACGAATATTCAAATATTTTAGGAATATATATTAGACTCTTTATAAAATATTAATTATTCGGATCTTTAACAAATATGGATGATGGATATATTTTATATATTTTTTTAAAAGATTAGATTTGAAATAATTATATTAGGAACAATATATAAATTTATAATAATTATAAACTTTACTTATTTAATCAATTTTAAATTTCAATTTGAATATATTAGGAAAAGTTGACTAATTTTGAATGATAAATTAGTAAGATAATTTATTAGGTAATTTTATAGTATCCTACATTCCTAAATCCTAAATTTTTTGTTAGTGGTATCTTTAAAAATAAAATAAGTAAATAATGTATTCTTCAAAATAATATTTTTCAACTATTTTTGGATGGTGGATATCTTTTAAAAAAAAAAATCGATCATGATTCATTAATAATAAATATTTTTTGTGTATGAATTTGAATGTTATATATACAATCAAAATATGTCTTTGATAAATTCAACTGAGTAACAATTCTAATTGTTTTTTAAATTCAAAAATAATTTAATGTATTCAATATTTTTAGGGAAATTTGATCTTTTTAAAACATGTGATTTAACTATAAAGTCATACACCAATCAATATATAAATTTAAACTAATTATATACTTTGCTTATTTACATCAATTTTAAATTTATTGATAAAAGATTAATTATATTAGAAAAAATTGACTAATATAATATGATGATATAGTCCCTAATTTTGAAATTACATTCCAAAATATTAAATTTCAAAATACTACGTCATGTGATCTTTTATATATTAAAATAATACTATTTTCACAAAGATTCTCAACTTACAATATACATTCATCTAATTAAAAAAAAAAAGGTCGAATCTCTTTATATCACTATGCAACATTATTTATAAGCTATGAAATCCAATTGAAAGGAAAAAATTATGACATCTATGAAATCTATATTTAATTATTCATAAAAATAGAGTGTATTTAGACAAATTATAAGTTGAGATTGATTAAAACACATGCTTTATAAAGAGTCAAATTTACCTAATATTTTATGTAATTCGAAAATATATGACTTAAATCATACTATAAAAAAGTAGTCAACTTTTCCTAATATAATTAGTCTATATTTATATATTCATAAAAATGGGATGTATTTAGATAATATATAAATTAAGATTAATTAAAATACATATTTTATAAAAGAGTCAAATTTACCTAATATAAGTAATCTATATTCAATGATACAAAAATAATAGCATAAAATTAAATTTAAAATTAATATAAATAAATAAAGTATATAATTAAGATAAATTTATATATTGATTGATGTATGAATTTACAATATTAAATTACATATTTTGAAAAGAGTCATTTTTTCCTTTAAAAAAAACTAAGAACAACAATATTAACATATTTAATAAATATTTGAATTTAAAAAAAAAAATCAGAATTTTACATAGTAGAAAGTATTCAATTATTAAAAATATAAAAAATAGGGGTAGTTATTGTATACTACAATTCTAAGAGCTTAAATACAATTTAGGGTACAAAAAATCCCATCTAACCTTTTGCTACATTTGGTGGTCCCCACATGCTTTTTCAAAACCACATAACCATACAATTTGGTGGGCCCGTGTGCAAAGCCATCTTCTTACAAAATCTGACACAATAATGACTGACTGTCACTTTTTGCACGGTTCCCGAGGTGAAAATTTGACCAGAATATTTGTTATTTTCGAGTGTATCTTAATTCTGAACATAAACATAAACTTTATGAACACAAGTATAAAATATTTTGAACATAAAATATAAAATAGCTAGAATTTAAGCAATTTTAAAATTATTTACTTTCATTTGAGAATTACATAAAATTATTACATAAATTATGAACATACAACTAAATATGTGCACAGACGCACATAAATTATGAACAAACACTCTAAAATTATGAACATATGCCGCTAATATATGAACACAAGGGATTTTCATGTTTTTCTCCAGAAACTTTCAATCTCTTTCATATTTTGACACCTGAAATTAATATAAAATAGAGCAATTGAATCAGTTAAGAGTTAAAAGAAAAATTAATAACATTACTTCTAAAATCAATCTTCAAACTCTATTATCAACTACATCCACTAAACAACCCCCACACACATACACTTGCATCTACACACTCTGCACATAGCAAACTTTTACACACAAGATTTCAAAGAAAATTATTGGGATAATAGGAAACTTATGACCTATAAATGTGTCGTTCAAAAGTGGGACGTGCTTCAAACTCCAAAGTACCGTCCTACTCTTCTGTATCAATTCAAGAACTTATAACATTCCAGTATGACAAATAAAACATACTCCATTAACACCCCCAAAATCATCTCTCCCAAAATCTTTTTCTTATTTCTTTCAATTTCAAACAAAAATCCCCAAAAAATAAAATAAGAGAAACTGAACCGTTCAACGTACCCTTAAAATCATAGTCATGCATAATTTCATCCTCTACCGAAAGAAAATCATAGTCATGCAATAATTTCATCCTCTACCGAAATCGAAATGAATTTAAACACCAAACAAATTCCTCCGCCGGCGAAACCTATAAAATAGGTTCTATAAACACCAAACAAATTCAAAGATGAATTTAAATTGACAAAAAATAAAGAGAGAAAACTCACCGGCTTTTTGTATATGAGCAAAAGATCAGGATAATTTGGGGGAGATAATTTTTTAAACCCTTAGACGCTCACCGTTTCAGATTCACGCTCCCTGTTTCAGATCTGCAAAATCCATGGCGGCGGCAGATCCTTCAGCCGCTCATTCGCACGACGGGGGATGGCTAAGCGGCGGTGGCTGCTCTGTCGCCTCCGTCGGTAAATCGAGCAGTGATAATGGGCTTGCGGCAACCAAGGCGGTGGCGGCGACCAGGCGGTGGCGGTGGTGTTTGGAGAAATGAGAGAGAGTGAGAGAAATGTTGATTTTGAATTGGTGAGAGATGGAGTATATTTTATCCGAAATTAAAGAGAGAAATCTGGTTAGAGTGAGCCAGTGAGGAAGGGACATGTGGATTGTAGTATTTTAATTGCATATTCACACACAATTGTACTATGGTGTGTCAAGGGATTTTCCATGTTTTATTTGGCAATTAGAGCTTTAGGAATGTAGTATAGTGTATATTTCCCTAAAAAATATAAATTATTTTTGAAATGATTCATCATATTAAAATTTATTCTCCAGGGTTCGATGCTTATGTTTTATCTATAAAGAATGATTAAGAAAGTTTTCATCATATTAAAAAAATAGTCAAGAATTTACATTATTATCGATTAAAAAAAAAGATTTGTTAATCAATTGAAAATATCAAAGGTATATTTTGATGTATCTATAATATTCAAATTAAATTATAATCAACATAAATATTATTATTAATAGAAATATAAATAAACATAAAAATTATTATTTAAAGAATTATAATAATATACATTGAAATAATCATTAGTAAAAGAGATTAAGAAAAAGATGCGGATTAAATTAATACAATTAAATGATCAAAAACATAAAATAAAATATAAATACCTTGACAATTATAGATTCATATCTTGCAAAAAAGAAATACGGATTCACACGAAAGATGAATTGATGAAATTTACAATACCTTGAGATGTATAGATTCTTATCCTACAAAAGAAAAATATAAACAATATATTGAGATGTATAGATTCACCAAAAAATTAGAAGATTTAGACGAATTGAGAATCAATAAAGGAAAAAATTCTCGCATTGTGATGAGTCTAATTCTTACTATATATTTTATATTTTGTATTATTTTAGTTGAACAAATTATAAAATATAATAATTATAATTAATTTTTTAATCAATTCAATTATTTTATTTGTACTTGAGGAGATTGAAGGATAAAGTGAATGATAGTATTGTTGGTGAACTTAAGAGGATGGTGGATACTTTCAATCCATTTGCAATGCAATTTCGCAAGGAAAAGTATTATGTCTGGAGGTGAGCCAAATTTGTGATTAAATTTGCTAGAAAGAAGGAGTTCAGTTGGAAGAGTTTATAACCTTCCTACTGCTTCTGAAGTTGTAGCTCTTATTCCAGGGGACATGATGCAGCTATGGAAATAAGAGATGTGATACTAAAAGACCCGTAGCGGTGAATTGTAAAGAATAAGTGAATTACATCCATCTTATGTTCCATTACAATATCATTTATTGTTCTTGTATGACGATGATGTTTATATGATTGATGTGGTTCATAATGATGCTGGTTTTACAACAAGAAAAAAAATCAGACTAACAATGCGAGAATTCTCTTCGTTTAGGATACACGAGCATAATAATGAAACAAACTTTATTCCTATCTAAGAGACTTTTCCAGCAATTTTTGGTGGATTCATATACTATGATTGAGTCGGAAAGGTTGTTGTTTATAAAATTTAATCAAGTTAAATTGAGGTCTAGCAGAGTGAATGGTATGAAAATTACAGTTGATAGAGGTAATGTGGATCCATCTTCTACTGATAAAAGAATAATGTTTGCATCCTTCACAGACAGACCTAGGTATATGATTCAAAATTTTCAAGATGTTATTACACTTTGCAAGTATTTTTCTTACCCAGATTTATTTATCACAATTACTTGCAATCTAAAATGGCCCCAGATTACAAGATTCTTAAATGAGAAAGGTCTTGAATCTGTTGATAGCCCATATATTCTCTACAGAATGTTTGAAATGAAACTTGATCGTATTGTGAAGGAGTTTAAGGAACTTCAAATATTTGAAAATTTTGATGCATGTAAGTTTATCTTTTTATATTTATTAAATTTTTAGCTCCATAACATTTATCTTTCATGAATAAAATAACTTTATATTTCTATTAAATTATTTTAGTATATAACTTAATTCAAATATTTTCAATCTGTAGTGTTATACTCAGTGGAATTTCAAAAAAGAGGATTGTTACATGCTCAAATTCTTTTGTTTCTAAACCATGAAAACAAAATTCCAAATCCGAAGGATGTTGACCGTATCATATCTGTAGAAATACTAGATAAAGATGATGATGTATTTTGTATGATTTGGTAAGTAACTACATGATTCACTAACCCTGTGGATTGGTGAAAATAAATTCTCCTTGCATGGTCAACAAAATTTGCTCAAAGAATTTTCCAAAGAGTTATAATGAGTTTACATATGTTGATGACGAAGGTTTCCCACTGTATAGAAGAAGAAGTACAGGGGTCACTGTTGATAAAGGAATTGTTCATTTGGATAACCGTTTTGTAGTTCTTTACAGTCCAATATTGTTGCGAAGGTATCAAGGTAATATAAATGTTGAGTGGTGCAATAGGTATAAATTCATCAAGTATTTGTTCAAGTATATCAATAAAGGAGTCGATGGGTTATAGCTAATGTGGAGAAGAAAGGGGCCACTAAAGGTGAATAAAAATCAAAAGGCGAAGTGGAAAATTTCGTAAACTGCAGATACATATCTCCGTGTGAAGCAGTTTGGAGAATTCTTCAGTTCAATATACATTATAGGTATCCAGCGGTTATGAGATTGGATTTCCATCTTCCTAATCAACATAGAGTTATTTTTCGAGATGAAGATTGCATTGATGATGTACTCGAAAGACCATATTCAGGTAAATCAATGTTCTTGGCGTGGATGGATAAAAATAAAACTGATGATGAGGATGCAAAGAAGCTGACTTATCTGGAATTTCCAAAGATGTATGTTTGGGGTAGAAAATAATATCAGTGGGAAAAGAGAAAGTACAATAGATTTTCTCTGGGATGACTATACAGTGTTCTATTGGGGGTTGGTGAAGAGTATTATTTGCATCTCTTATTGTCTTATAGTAACGAATCAACATCTTTTGAGATGATACGAACCATTGGTGATATTGTGTATGTTACCTTTAAGGATGCTTGATATTCAATTAGATTGCTGGATGATGATCTTGAGTACATTGATGGGATAACAGAGGCAAGTTATTGGACAAGCGCTCATCACGTGAGGAACTTATTCATTATTCTTCTCATGTCATCTTCAATGAACTCTCCAGAAACCGTGTTCGAAAAGACGTGGAAGTGTATGCCAGATGATATACTCTACAAAAGAAGATGAACATTGAATATTACAGGTATAACATCTTTAAAAAAAATTAATTGATTTTGATTGTAAAAATAATTTACAATTATATTTTTTTTTTTTTGTAATTTTTTTTAGATTTATAGCTTAACAGTGAAAAGTTGAACAAGTTGGCTTTAATTAAAATTGATAAGCTACTGCAGATGAATGGATCCGCTTTGAGTAGATTTACATGAATGTCAGTACCAGATTTTGAGTTTGAGAAAGATGTAGTAAATATTAAGAATTGAATTACAATCGGCCTAAACAAAGAGAAGAATATGACAAGTTAAGTTCAACTCTAACTCAAGAACAAAAATTTGTGGTTAGTGAAATACTTGAAGTCGTTTGGTTGCAAAAAGGAAGAGTCTTCTTTTTATACGGATATAGTGGAACTGGAAAGCCATTCATTTGGAGAACGATCTCCGCAGCAATACGTTCGGAAGACAACATAGTTCTTAATGTTGCATCAAGTGGAATAACATCACTCTTCTGTCCGACGGACGTACTGCTCATTCAAGATTTGTTATACCGCTTAATATTGATGAGACCTTCACGTGTAACATAAAGCTGGGGACACATTTGTCCTAACTATTATTGAAGACAAAGCTTATTATATGAGATGAGACACCAACGATTAACAGATTTAACTTTGGATAGAAACTTGAGGGATATTGTTAGATCTCTAGATGGAACCATGAGTGATATGTCTTTTGGTGGTAAAATCATTGTGCTTGGAAGAGATTTCAGAAAGAGACTCCATGTTATACCCAAAGGAAGTCGAGAGGATATTGTGCACTCAACTATCAATGCTTCATATTTGTGAGATCATTGCAAGGTATTTTATGCATCTTTTATTAAATGATAATATTTTTAAAAAAAATTATTATTGAAAAACTAAATACATTTTATTTGTTTTCAATATTAAGAATTTAAGATTGACGAAGAACATGAGATTACAACGTTCTGATCTCAATACGTCCTCAAATGATGATGATATTGTTAACTTCTCAAGGTGGAATTTGAAAGTTGGTGATGAGAAAATTAGAAATAGGCAAGATGATGTCACTGTGATTGAGATTATGAAAGATAATTTAATTTGTGATGTTGTTGCTCCAATTGCATCTATAATAATAAATATTTATCCATCCTTGATTGATAATTTAAGGACACATAAATGCTTTGAGGATAAAGCAATACTTGCACCTACTCATTGAGATGTGGAGTTTATAAATGATAAGTTTTTATCTGATTTCGGGTGATACTAAAGTATACTTAAGCTCAGACAGTATTTGTGTCTCTAAATTTCGAGAAGGAGGTAATGGACAGATGATTATAGTTGAATTTTTAAATTTTGTTAGGTGTTCTGGAATGTCAAATCACCGTCTGATCTTGAAAGAAGGAGTGTCTATAGTGTTACTAAGAAGTATTGATCACAAATCCGATTTGTGCAATGGAACAAAATTGATCGTCACAAAACTTGATAACCACATTCTCTAGAATGAAATAATATCTGGAAGGAATATTGGAAATAAAGTCTTCATTTCAAGAATTACATTGACAAATTTTGATCCTACAATGCCGGTATATTTTACAAGGTGACAATTTCCAATTCTACTGTGTTTTGTCATGAAAATAAATAAAAGTCAAGGGCAATTGCTTTCTACTGTTGGATTGTATCTTTCCAAGCCTGTTTTCACTCATGGTCAACTTTATGTTGCAGTATCCGGAGTTAGTTCGAGTAACAGATTGAAGATTTTGTCACTTGATTCTAAAGGAAATCATTTCAAATACACCACAAATGTTGTTTATAGAGAGATTTTCCGCAATTTGTAAGCATTATTTTCTAAACATTTGATCAATAATAGATGTTATGAATTTATAGTTTATTGTCATTGAAATAGAATTATTTATTATTAGCTAACATTTTAAAAAATACAATAAAAATATTGAATAATTAAAATAATAATAGTAACCGCATTTATAATACTTAAAATAAATTAATTAATAATTTTAACATAAATTTTATATACAGTTCCGCGATAATCGCGGGTTTAGCACTAGTATGTATATATATATATATATATATATATATATATATATATATATATATATATATATATATATATGTGTTCTTTGATTACTATTTTCCATATGATAAAGTATGGAGTGAAACATGAATCTTTTGTAATCAGGATTTGTTTGACCCATATATTATAAATTTTGGCCTAAATTTGCCCAAAATAAAAGACAGTGTCCTTATTTTGTAAGATTGTAAAGATAGTGTCCTTAGTATAGTGATAAATTATAAGATATGACTTATTGTATACACATATCAATTTGTAGTTAAGACAATGTTGATGAGATAGATTAGAAACATAATTAACTTCAACATGGTATTATATATTTTAATCTTATAATATTGCTATTGAGAGTATTTTTTTTTTTTTAATTAAATTGTCTCAATGTGGCATTATTACATTTCTTCTATTTAAAAAATATTGGCCTCTCATTGTATATGGAGGACGACACTTGCCAATGTTTGGAGTAGGGAGATCCTCCTTTTACAGTATAAGATTAGTAGTAGATATATATAAATTCTGCCAACTAACAACCATGTGTATGGATTTTCTAGAATGAGGAATGAGTTGTGTGCAATGAAAGTAACTTTGATAATTAAAGCAGAAGGAAATAAAATTAGGAAATTTTGATGATATCCAAAATTAGTCATGCAATAATAAATAATATAATAATTTTTACCATCGTGTTTTTTGAAAATGTCCTAATACATCTATATGGTATTAAAGTCTCTTAAGTTAGTATGATTGGACAACTTTTTGAAATTTCTAAATTAGTCCTGAATAAATTGATCCTAAAATAATACACAATTTTCGTTTAAGTATATATCATGATTAGCATTCAATTATTTTGGTGTGAATTCAATTATAATTTAATTTATTGTTGTATTCTTATGTAAAGGAAACCACATTAACTAGACTTAATGGTGTATAGTGTAAAATTGTATATCTTTATTTAGACGAATACTATAATGACTTTCATCATTATCCAAAATTATTCCTACAATAGTAAATAATACAAAAACTTCTACCATTATAATTTGTTATATAATTGGGATTTTGAAATTGATCCTAAAATAATATGAGTTGGTTTTATATGAAAATGCTTCATAATAAGCTTAACATGAAATAGTTTTAGAGTATCATTAATCTCATCAGGAGTATCATTAAATCTGTCAGGGGTATCATTAGTCAAAGTTCAATTTCTTGAACTCAAACTAATGATACCCCTGATGAGATTAATGATACTTTAAAATTATTTCATGATAAGCTTATCATGAACTATTTTCATATGATACTTTTC
Organism: Ballota nigra; assembly: GCA_947034835.1. NCBI lineage: Eukaryota > Viridiplantae > Streptophyta > Magnoliopsida > Lamiales > Lamiaceae > Ballota > Ballota nigra. Next base: position 119,710,393 of record OX344721.1, on the reverse strand, counting down.
CAAATAATATTTATAATATAATATATTCTCTTGAGTTTATATAATTGGATAATTTATTGAAATTTTGAAATTAGTCCTAAAATGATTTGTTTGGTGTAAATTCAATCATTTTAATACTAATTTCGAAATTAGTCCCTTAAATAATTGAATTTACACCAGCTTCAATTATTTTGAATGAGCCATCTCTTTCCCCATGCTTGCAATTTATTGTATATTATTAGTAGTAAATATATATAAATACTAACAAAAATTGTCTTGCAATATTTAATAATACAATTATGTCAACATATTTTTTTGAAACATTCCTAACATATATATCTACATGATACTAAAGTTTCTTAAATTTGTATAATTGGTTAACTTTTTGAAATTTCGAAATTAGTCCTGAATTAATTTGTCCTAAAATAATCCATAACTTTTTTTCAACTCTCATGATTATGATTTAATTTTATTGGTGTAAATTCAATTATAATTTGAGTTATTCAAATTAGTCCTACAATATTAGATAATGCAATAACTTTCATCATTATGTATTTTGAAATATTCTTAAAATATCTATATGATATAATAGCTAGGCGTTTGTTGCCTTTTATATATTGAAAATCCATGACACTTTTGGTAACTCTGTTGCCTTAAACTTAAAGTTTACCTTTTACTCTCCATGACCACCAAATTTGAATGTAAATACATTTTCGAAAATTAGTCCAAAAATAATTTAATTAGAATGTAAATACCTTTTCAACAATTAAAGTTTACCTTTTACTATCCGTTATCCACAAATAGTCCTACAATACTATGATGACTTTTATTGTTATCCAAGATTAGTCCTACAAAAATAAATAATACAATAACTTCTAGCAACAAGTTTTTTGAAATATTCCTAGGATGACTATATGATAATAAATTCTCTTAAGTTTATATAATTGCTTAATAATTTTAATAAGTACAAAATTCTATCCATACACAAATATATTTTATGTGTACTAACTTAGAATCATATAAAGAATACGATAACTAAAAATGTATATAGTGCATAAATTTTTTCTATTTCTCATTTTAGTTATGTAATTAGTACAATTTAATTGTATAGTACATGGAAATTATATTATTTTGAGTAACTGTTGTGGTTGGAAATTTAGATAAATAATATTGATATTATAATATTTACATAGATTGTATAGTCAAAGTAATCACGTACTCTCATGGTGCACTCACTCAACAATTGAGATTGTTTACATTTAAAAATGTAGGTTGATTACACTGAAAAATATGATTAGATTATATTGAAAATTGATTTTTAATTTTTTTTGTTTGTGTAATCTAACCACACATTTCCGTGTAATTAAATTATATTTTTCAGTGTTACAATCTCAATTGTTAAGTGAATACATCATACATCAAGTGCATAAGAGAGTTACTTCAAAGTAATTCGCCAAAATATATATGTATAGAAGATGATTTGTCTCATAATGAACATATATTGTATTTAAATTTAAATAATGGCAAATTTGATGGGTTTTAATATATTTTGTATGTAACATTGTTTGATAGTTAGGGACTTTCTGTATGCATGGTATCACCACAATGTGATGAATGTAATTAAATTATAGTTCATATTATTGTTTTCTTCATCCTTAAATTACATTGTTAATTTTTTTTTAAATGATACCCTGTTTAATAGAGAAATGACATTTTAACATTATAAATTTACGGTAATAAGTACATATATTATTGCTTAAATATAATTTCTAATATAATGATTCTAATTTGTAATTTGTAAACTCAAAATATATTTTAGTTTAATTAAATTTAAAATGATAATTATATCATTAATTTTTTAATTGGTATTAATTATTTTAATATAAATTAAAAGTCATAAGTAGATGTATTATGTAAATGTTTCAAGAGTTCTCATTTCAATAAAATATTGTGCACTTGAGCTGCAAAAAAATATTTTATTGAATTTATACACCAAAATATTCTAAAATGTATGATTTAATTTGTTATATAAACTGACCAGTCATCATTTTTGTGGGTGTCATTTGCACATATCTAGGTGTGGGTGTATGATGGGTGGATGTAATATATGGTTTCGAGTATAAGGTGATACAAGTTTAAAAATACGACAGTACAAGGTTTAACATGCTGGTACGAGAGTAAAAAAATATGATTATATTGTCTTTAAAATCGTGGTGTAGGGCTAAAAATTAAAGTTATACAATCTTTCAAGTGTTATGAACTTAAAATACGGTGGTAAAAATATAATAAAGTGTGGTGCAAGGTTAACTAATGATGGCCCACGCCTAAATTACTATACATGTTGTCATTTTGGTCCTCTAACTTTTTCGATTAATAGAAAAAAACTTGAAGGACCAATATCAGTCATTTTTTATGGGGTCAATATGTGCAAATAGTAGTCGAGTTATAACAGAATTATATGTACAAATATGTAATAATTTTGGTCCACACTAATTTTTTGTGCTTTTTTTTTATGTGTGTATTTTTTTCCCAAATTTGTTATCATCCATTAATTTTACTTACTGAGGCTACAATTTTTTGTGACCATGATTGCAACTTATGCATTCTTTTGGAACTTCACTACAACTATTTATGGGACCAAATTTGGAAAAAACTATGGGACCTAAAATATTTAAAGAAGGACTATTGTTGCGAACAACCTATTCTAATGAGACCAAAATTTAAGATTCGTATATCCGTCTCTATCTTTATATTTGGAGATTGATTTTTTTTATTTGGGTGATGTTATCTAACTTGAGTGTCGTCTATACTTTGTTTGTGATTTTTTTGGTATAACGTCAGTTTGTGCGGATAGTAGTCGAGTTATAATGGAAGTACATGTACAAATATGTAATAATATTGCTCCACATTCCTTTTTAGTCCTTTTTTCTTTTCTTTTATTTCTTACAAATTTGTAGACATTGGCAAAAAAATTTGCACTGAAGATACAATTTTTTGGACCAAAATTGCAACTTATGCATTCTTTTGGGACTTACCTGTAATTATTTATAGGACCAAATTTGAAAAAAAACTACGGGACATGAAATATCAAATAAAGCACAATTGTTGAACATCGGCTGTTCTCATATGACCAAAAATTTAAATTTCCCGATCTTTTGCATATATTTGTTTCTATTTTTATATTTGTGTATTTATGTTTTTTTTATTCACGTGATGTTGTTTAAGTTGAGTGTCGTCTGTACTTTGTTGGTGATTTTTTTTATATGATGTCAGTCTGTAAGAATAGTATTCGAGTTATAATAGATGTGTACACACATGAGAATAGTTTTGGTCCACGTTCATTTTTTGGTCCTTAATTTATATATATATATATATATATATTAGATAACAGAATCATGATATCAAACTCTTTGCAATTTTTTTGCAACTTTTTGGTCCTTTTTTTTTCTTTTTTGCAATTTTATTCCATCCATTAATTTCATGGTTCTCTAACTTTTGTTCCATCCATTAATTTTGTTACATCCATTGATTTTGACAGTATTCACATATAAAAAAGTTTAATTAAAGACGGAACGAGTTGATCTTATTTTTTTATTTCTAAATCTTGATTTTCTATAGTATATTGGTTATAAGGAAAATCTTATTATTTTAGGACACTACCTTATGATTATTTGTGAAAATAGGACACTATCTTTGCGGGCTTGCAAAATTGAGAAAATATTTTTATAGTTATAAATTATAATGCATGATTTATTGTATACAATTCAATTCATAGTTCAGATAATATTGACGATAGATTATAAACATGATTAACCTCATCTTGGTATAACGTGTCTTAGCATTAAAATATTAGTATTGAGAGTATGTTTTGAAATTAAATTATTTAATATATGAACCACTTTATAATTATTTTTAGATACACTTCACTTTAACCAATTAATGTTCTTTAAATTAAAATTAATATTCTTCGTTACCATCAACTAAATTGGCTATAACGGAAAAATTGTTATTTAGGACACTATTTTTACGAGTTTGAAAGAATTGAGATAATATCTTTACGAATTTGCAAAATTAGGACAATATTTTTACAAACTTGCAAAATTAGGACACTCTTTTTTATTTTGTCCAATTTAGGCTAAATTTTATTAAATATGGGTCAAGTAAAGTCCGATTACGATATGCCAAAAACGTTAATACATTTGTCAAAAATAAATAATTAATAATTAGATAACCAAATTAATAAAAACATATTTATATGATGTTCTTAAAAATAAATCTAACATTTTTTGTCGAAATTTCGCGGGTTTAGTACTAGTGTTATTATAAAGACAAATAAATATTTACATGTACAGTAACAAATCTTTGCTCCCAGCCTGTGTTACTATATGAGCAAATGCGTGTTACTGCAAGGACAAAATATATTTTTATAAGAACAAATTTATGTTTCTTAATTTATTTATCATCCTTTTAAATCTAGGCATTTTTTTTTTATGTAGTAACACACTTTTTACTATATTATATGTGTCATTACACATTCTGCCTTTATACAAAAATAATTATTTTTATAAAAATAAATAAATATATATGAAAAACCAATATTTGTTTTGATAATATCACACATTCTGCCTTTATATTGTACGAAAAATATATTTATTTCTGTAAAAATAAAAAAACAACATATAGTCTAATATTATTAGTAACACATATTTTACCTTACAACAACATGCATTTGTCTATATAATACTCCCTCCGTCCACCAAATTTTTACCCGCTTTCCTTTTTGGTCCATCCATCAAATTTTTACTCATTCCTCTTTTGAAAATAAACTACACTCACAAACAAAAAATGGGTCCCACAATACCCACCACAATACCCACCACAATACTCTTACTTTATCTACTTTATTCACTTTTTCAATAAAATACTATTTTTCATTAAAAACTGTGTCCAACAGTAACCGGGTAAAATTTTTGTGGACGGAGGGAGTAACACAAATTAGGAGCAAAAATCTTGGTATCAGTCTTGCGTGAGATTCTGAAGGAAATTTATTAGACCAAACCCGACTCAATCAAGATCTACGATTCTTTTATATATAAATTATTCTACATTTGTAGAATATTTCATATGAATGTTTGTGTTAAATGTAGTTCAGTCTAGCTAATTACAATTTCAATATTACATATATCTATGTATGTTAAAGATATATATCATAACCAATATTGCTCCGATATGAAACAAATTATTTAACAATGAGGAAATCTATAAATATATAAAAGTAGCAGTGAGTTGAAGTTTCAAGCCATTCTCTCTTTTCGCAGTGCATTGTACTCGCCTTTGCATGAATTCGTGGTACATACGCGGCGTTAAACGTGTGGGAAAGTGTTGATGAAAATTTATTTGCAATATTTTAATAGAAAGAGAAAATAGTTATTTGTTCTTCACGTGATGGTGTCAGACATAAACAAGCGCACACCTTCATATAAATATCACATATCCAAAAAAAAAACTTTTTGGGAACTGACTAAAGACAGATTGGGCGGTGCTACTTGGCTTCTCAATGAAGCCAACACGTTCAAATTCCACATTATAAATTTTCCATCATTACGCAATGTGCAGTAGAATTTGTGAGTGGTTCTTTTTTTGTATGCAGTCTTCTTTAAAAAAAAACTATGAAGATTATTAATGTGTCTCTCTTTTGTGTAGGAAAGCAGGCGAAGAATTTTGAATTGATGTTCTGTTGGTTTGCTCTTTACTATGATGTGAAAATCTCTTCAAATGGGGTTCAGTTAACGGTTAAGTTTCAATACCCACGTTGAATTTATTTTTTCCAGCGTTGATTTGGCCATTAACTTTATTGCAGGGTTCTTCATTCTGTAATCGTTAGTAGAAATGATTTTATTCAAAATTTTGTACGGGTCTTTCTCTCATTGCCATGTGCTTCGCATCCCTTTCCAGATGCCGATGACAGTTGCTGGATTTTTACTTTCTTGCCGATTCGTTGATTTTACAGGAATCGGGACTTTTATAAATATGGACGAGAAAAAACTGAGCTCTGAGATAATGGTGATCGGGGTGGGGAGAGAGAGAAAGATACAATGGTAGGAATACTGTGATTTATGTTCTGAGGGGTGATTTAAAAAAAGAATATGTTTTGATAAACTGATTTAGTCCAGTGTTTAATAAGTATTTTCTCCACTACAATTTTAATTTTTTATTTGACAAAAAATTCGTTCCAATTTGTTTTTTCAATTTTTAAAATAAAAATAGAGTGCATCTACCTTTTTAAACTCTAACTCACATAAGTGTTGGTTGCTCTATGGAGTATTTGGTACCAGCGCAACGCACTGATATTTCGTAACAAATCCCAGGATCCTATTCACGTGGCAGCCTTTGTGGAGGCTTATGTTGCAGATTTTAATAGGAATGGGCGGGGGTTGCATTCTGTGCAGCAGTTGGGGAGTCATCCTTGCTCGGGTGATCAGCGATGGAAGCGGCCGGTGGAGGGTTTTATAAAGCTGAATGTTGATGCTTCTCTTTCAGCTGGAGGTGCTGTTGGTATTGCTGGGGTGGCACGTGGAAGTGAAGGGGAGGTGAGATGGTGTTTCACCCAAGTTGAAGGTGGACCGGTGCTAGTGGAGGTGGCGGAGGCGTTGGCTGCAAGACGGGGGTTGGAAATTGCGGTGATGCGTGGTGAAAGAAAGGTGATGTTAGAGACCGATTCGCAAATACTTTTTAATGCGGTTCGTTGTCGTGACAAAGATTACTCGTATCTTGGCTTGATAGTGGCGGATATTATTGAGCACGGGGAGTCTTTTGCTGAGTTTGAATGTGTGTGGGTTCGACGTTCTTCCAATGTTGTTGCTCATACTTTAGCTTCTTTTAGTTTTTCGTTTTCTTCTCCTTTTCTTGGGGAGTTTTTTCCGTTGGTGGATGTGAACGCTCTTGAAGCCGATTTGGCTGATTGATTTATGCATTATTTAGTTCCGTCAAAAAAAAAAAAAAACTCTAACTCACATAATATATTTTTTTTCATTTAAATACTACAATTTAATTTTCGCATTAAACTTTGTGTAAAAACAAAAGGAAAAATAAATTGGAACCTAAATCTCTTTTCGAAACAGATAAAAAATTTAAAACACTAATTACAATTAATTTTTTAATTATTATATAAATTAATTAAATGAATGTTGTGTTTTACCGAGTAAAAAAATTAAATGAATATCGAGGTTTACCGTTAAAAAAAATTAAATGAATGTTGAGGTTGTTTGCCACACTATTTGTTTGCTCCATGAGACCCTTCTTAGGCTCCTTATCAAAATCTATATAGTTATACTTCATCCTTCCAAAATTATGTCCACAAACTTCTTTGTTTGTATTTAAAAAAGAGTCTCACTACTCAAACCCCAAAATCCTCTAAACTCACCCCAATTATTAAACATACCTCAATAAAATTTAAAAATTAACATGAACTACTAAACATACCCCGTTTTATTCCTATAATATCTCTACCATATCAAAATAAAAAATAACACTTTCTATTTCATATTCTCATAATAATTGTCTCTCTTCTCAAGAAAAAAATATTTATTCCTTCTTATTTTTTAACTTTTGATTGAAATTTAAAAAAAAAAAAAAAATCTTAAAAACTTAAATATATTTTGAAATATATAATGAAAAATCAACAAATTTTAAAAAAATATGTAAATTACAAAAATTAATAAAATAAATTCTTAAAAAATATTTAAAAAAATAAATAAAATATAATTAATATTTTAAAAAATAAATTAAATTGAAATAAATTAAATAAAATATGAAAATAAAAAAACTATGTAAATTTTTAAATAATTAAGAAAATGAAATAAATCTTCAAAAAATCAAATAAAAAAACATCAAAAGGAAAAAGTTAGAGCCACATAAAATCAGAAAAATATTTTATAAAAATCAATTCAATCATCGTAAACATTTAACTTAAAAATTAATTACTTTTTATTTAGTTTTGAAGGTTTTTTTTAATTTAATTAATTTTCTTTAAAAAAAAAGATTTATTTTTTTATTGAATTATTTGGAAGACATAATTAATTTTTTTAAAAATTAACTTTTCAAATTTTAAAGATCTTTATAATTGAATTTCTAAATTTCATATAATTTTATTATTTAAATATTTATCCAATTTTGGTAAATATTTTTCAGATTTAGTTCTAATTATTTTTAGATTTTTCAAATATTTTAAAGGAAAATAAAAAATTTATCAATTTTAATTTAATGTACTAATTTTTAAATTAAATAACTTAAAAACTAAAGTCAAAGTCAATAAAATTTAGAAGATAATTTATCCATATTTATATAAGGACTAGTGCTAAACCCGCGATTATCGCGGGACTGTATGTAAAATTTATGGTAAAGTTATTAATTAATTTATTTTAAGTATTATAAATGTGGTTACTATTATTATTTTAATTATTCAATATTTTTATTGTATTTTTTAAAATGTTAGCTAATAATAAATAATTCTATTTCAATGACAATAAATTATAAATTCATGACATATATTATTGATCAAATGTTTAGAAAATAATGCTTACAAACTGCGGAAAATCTATCTATAAACAACATTTGTGGTGTATTTGGAAGGATTTCCTTTAGAATCAAGTGACAAAATTTTCAATCTTCTACTCGAACTAACTCCGGATACTGCAACATAGAGTTGACCATGAGTGAAAACAGGCTTGAGAAGATACAGTCCAACAGTAGAAAGCGATTGCCCTTGACTTTTATTTATTTTCATGACAAAACACAGTTGAATTGGAAATTGTCACCTTGTAAAATATACTGACATTGTAGGATCAAAATTTGTCAATGTAATTCTTGAAATGAAGACTTTATTTCCAATATTCCTTCCAGATATTATTTCAGTATAGAGAATGTGGTTATCAAGTTTTGTGACGATCAATCTTGTTCCATTGCACAAATTGGATTTGTGATCAATACTTCTTAGTAACACTATAGACACTCCTTCTTTCAAAATCAGATGGTGATTTGACATTCCAGAACACCTAACAGAATTTAAAAATTCAACTATAACCATCTGTCCATTACCTCCTTCTCGAAATTTAGAGACACAAATACTGTCTGAGCTTAAGTATACTTTAGTATCACCCGAAATCAGATAAAAACTTATCATTTATAAACTCCACATCTCAATGAGTAGGTGCAAGTATTGCTTTATCCTCAAAGTATTTATGTGTCCTTAAATTATCAATCAAAGATGGATAAATATTTTTTATTATAGATGCAATTGGAGCAACAACATCACAAATTTAATTATCTTTCAGAATCTCAATCTCAATCTCAGTGACATCATCTTGCCTATTTCTAATTTTCTCATCACCAACTTTCAAATTCCACCTTGAGAAGTTAACAATATCATCATCATTTGAGGACGTATTGAGCTCAGAACGTTGTAATCTCATGTTCTTCGTCAATCTTAAATTCTTAATATTGAAAACAAATAAGATGTATTTAGTTTTTCAATAATAATTTTTAAAAAAAATATTATCATTTAATAAAAGATGCATAAAATATCTTGCAATGATCTCACAAATATGAAGCATTGATAGTTGAGTGCACAATATCCTCTCGACTTCCTTTGGGTATAACATGGAGTCTCTTTCTGAATTCTCTTCCAAGCACAATGATTTTACCACCAAAAGACGTATCACTCATGGTTCCATCTAGAGATCTAACAATATCCCTCAAGTTTCAATCCAAAGCTAAATCTGTTAATCGTTGGTGTCTCTTCTCATATAATAAGCTTTGTCTTCAATAATAGTTAGGACAAATGTGTCCCCAGCTTTATGTTACACGTAAAGGTCTCATCAATATTAAGCGGTATAACAAATCTTGAATGAGCAGTACGTCCGTCGGACAGAAGAGTGATGTTATTCCACTTGATGCAACATTAAGAACTATATTGTCTTCCGAACGTATTGCTGCGGAGATCGTTCTCCAAATGAATGTCTTTCCAGTTTCACCATATCCGTATAAAAAGGAGACTCTTCTTTTTTGCAACCAAACAACTTCAAGTATTTCACTAACCACAAATTTTTGTTCTTGAGTTAGAGTTGAACTTAACTTGTCATATTCTTCTCTTTGTTCAGGCCGATCGTAATTCAATTCTTGTTATTTACTACATCTTTCTCAAACTCAAAATCTAGTACTGACATTGATGTAAATCTACTCAAAGTGGATCCATTCATCTGCAGTAGCTTATCAATTTTAATTAAAGCCAACTTGTTCAACTTTTCACTGTTAAGCTATAAATCTAAAAAAAAAATTACAAAAAAATATAATTGTAAATTATTTTTACAATCTAAATCAATTAATTTTTTTTAAAGATGTTATACCTGTAATATTCAATGTTCATCTTTTTTTATAGAGTATATCATCTGGCATACACTCCCACGTCTTTTCGAACACGGTTTCTGGAGAGTTCATTGAAGATGACATGAGAAGAATAATGAATAAGTTCCTCACGTGATGAGCGCTTGTCCAATAACTTGCCTTTGTTATCCCATCAATGTACTCAAGATCATCATCCAGCAATCTCATTGAATAGCAAGCATCCTTAAAGGTAACATACACAATATCACCAATGGTTCGTATCATCTCAAAAGATGTTGATTCGTTACTATAAGACAATAAGAGATACAAATAATACTCTTCACCAGCCCCCAATAGAACACTGTATAGTCTTCCCAGAGAAAATCTATTGTACTTTCTCTTTTCCCACTGATATTATTTTCTACCCCAAACATACATCTTTAGAAATTCCAGATAAGTCAGCTTCTTTGCATCCTCATCATCAGTTTTATTTTTATCCATCCACGCCAAGAACATTGATTTACCTGAAGATGGTCTTTCGAGTACATCATCAATATAATCTTCATCTCGAAAAATAACTCTATGTTGATTAGGAAGATTGAAATCCAATCTCATAACCGCTGGATACCTATAATGTATATCGAACTGAAGAGTTCTCCAAACTGCTTCACACGGAAATATGTATCTGCAGTTTACGAAATTTTCCACTTCGCCTTTTGATTTTTATTCATCTTTAGTGGCCCCTTTCTTCTCCACATTAGCTATAACCCATCGACTCCTTTATTGATATACTTGAACAAATACTTGATGAATTTATACCTATTGCACCACTCAACATTTATATTACTTGATACCTTCGCAACAATATTGGACTGTAAAGAACTACAAAACGGTTATCCAAATGAACAATTCCTTTATCAACAGTGACCCCTGTACTTCTTCTTCTATACAGTAGGAAACCTTCGTCATCAACATATGTAAACTCATTATAATTCTTTGAGGAAATTCTTTGAGCAAATGTTGTTGACCATGCAAGGAGAATTTATTTTCACCAATCCACAGGGTTAGTGAATCATGTAGTCACTTACCAAATCATACAAAATACATCATCATCTTTATCTAGTATTTCTACAGATATGATACGGTCAACATCCTTCGGATTTGAAATTTTGTTTTCATGGTTTAGAAACAAAAGAATTTGAGCATGTAACAATCCTCTTATCTGAAATTCCACTGAGTATAACACTACAGATTGAAAATATTTGAATCAAGTTATATACTAAAATAATTTAATAGAAATATAAAGTTATTTTATTCATGAAAGATAAATATTATGGAGCTAAAAATTTAATAAATATAAAAAGATAAACTTACATGCATCAATTTTTTCAAATATTTGAAGTTCCTTAAACTCCTTCACAATACGATCAAGTTTCATCTTAAACATTCCGTAGAGAATATATGGCCTATCAACAGATTCAAGACCTTTCTAATTTAAGAATCTTGTAATCTGGGGCCATTTTAGATTGCAAGTAATTGTGATAAATAAATCTGGGTAAGAAAAACACTTGCAAAGTGTCATGACATCTTGAAAATTTTGAATCATATACCTAGGTCTGTCTGTGAAGGATGCAAACATTATTCTTTTACCCGTAGAAGATGGATCCACATCACCTCTATCAACTGCAATTTTCATATCATTCACTCTGTTAGACCTCAATTTAACTTGATTAAATTTTATAAATAACAACCTTTCCGACTCAATAATAGTATATGAATCCACCAAAAATTGCTGGAAAAGTCTCTTAGATAGGAATAAAGTTTGTTTCATTATTATGCTCGTGTATCCTAAACGAAAAGAATTCTCGCATTGTTAGTCTGATTTTTTTTTCTTGTTGTAAAACCAGCATCATTATGAACCACATCAATCCTATAAACATCCTCGTCATACAAGAACAATAAATGATACTGTAATGGAACATAAGATGGATGTAATTCACTTATTCTTTACAATTCACCGTTACGGGTCTTTTAGTATCACATCTCTTTTTTCCATAGCTGCATCATGTCCCCTGGAATAAGAGCTACAACTTCAGAAGCAGTAGGAAGGTTATAAACTCTTCCAACTGAACTCCTTCTTTCAAGAAAATTTAATCACAAATTTGGCTCACCTCCAGACATAATACTTTTCCTTGCGAAATTGCATTGCAAATGGATTGAAAGTATCCACCATCCTCTTAAGTTCACCAACAATACTATCATTCAGTTTATCCTTCAATCTCCTCAGGTACAAATAAAATAATTGAATTGATTAAAAAATTAATTATAATTATTATATTTTATAATTTGTTCAACTAAAATAATACAAAATATAAAATATATAGTAAGAATCAGACTCATCACAATGCGATTTTTTTTTTCCTTTATTGATTCTCATTTCGTCTAAATCTTCTATTTTTTTTGGTGAATCTATACATCTCAATATATTGTTTATATTTTTCTTTTGTAGGATAAGAATCTATACATCTCAAGGTATTGTAAATTTCATCAATTCATCTTTCGTGTGAATCCGTATTTCTTTTTTGCAGGATATGAATCTATAATTGTCAAGGTATTTATATTTTATTTTATGTTTTTGATCATTTAATTGTATTAATTTAATCCGCATCTTTTGCTTAATCTCTTTTACTAATGATTATTTCAATGTATATTATTATAATTCTTTAAATAATATTTTTTAGGTTTATTTATATTTCTATAAATAATAATATTTATGTTGATTATAATTTAATTTGAATGTTATAGATACATCAAAATATACCTTTGATATTTTCAATTGATTAAAAAATCTGTTTTTTTTTTAAATCGATAATAATGTAAATTCTTGACTATTTTTTTAATATGATGAAAACTTTCTTAATCATTCTTTATAGATAAAACATAAGAATCGAACCTTGGAGAATAAATTTTAATATGATGAATCATTTCGAAAATAATTTATATTTTTTATATTTTTAATAGTTGAATACTTTCTACTATGTAAAATTCTATTTTTTTTTTTTTAATTCGAATATTTATTAAATATGTTAATATTGTTGCTCTTAGTTTTTTTTAAAGGAAAAAATGACTCTTTTCAAAATATGTAATTTAATATTGTAAATTCATACATCAATCAATATATAAATTTATCTTAATTATATACTTTGTTTATTTATATTAATTTTAAATTTAATTTTATGCTATTATTTTTGTATCATTGAATATAGATTACTTATATTAGGTAAATTTGACTCTTTTATAAAACATGTATTTTAATTAATCTTAATTTATATATTATCTAAATACATCCCATTTTTATGAATATATAAATATAGACTAATAATATTAGGAAAAGCTGACTACTTTTTTATAGTATGATTTAAGTCATATATTTTTGAATTACATAAAATATTAGGTAAATTTGACTCTTTATAAAACATGTGTTTTAATCAATCTCAACTTATAATTTGTCTAAATACACTCTATTTTTATGAATAATTAAATATAGATTTCATAGATGTCGTAATTTTTTCCTTTCAATTGGATTTCATAGCTTATAAATAATGTTGCATAGTGATATAAAGAGATTCGACCTTCTTTTTTTTTTTTTTTAATTAGATGAATGTATATTGTAAGTTGAGAATCTTTGTGAAAATATTATTATTTTAATATATAAAAGATCACATGACGTAGTATTTTGAAATTTAATATTTTGGAATGTAATTTCAAAATTAGGGACTATATCATCATATTATATTAGTCAATTTTTTCTAATATAATTAATCTTTTATCAATAAATTTAAAATTGATGTAAATAAGTAAAGTATATAATTAGTTTAAATTTATATATTGATTGATGTATGAATTTATAGTTAAATCACATGTTTTAAAAAGATCAAATTTCCCTAAAAATATTGAAGACATTAAATTATTTTTGAATTTAAAAAACAATTAGAATTGTTACTCAGTTGAATTTATCAAATGCATATTTTGGTTGTACATATAACATTCAAATTCATACACAAAAAATTATTTATTATTAATGAATCATGATCGATTTTTTTTAAAAAGATATCCACCATCCAAAAATAGTTGAAAAATATTAGTTTGAAGAATACATTATTTACTTATTTTGATTTTAAAGATACCACTAACCAAAAATTTAGGATTTAGGAATGTAGGATAATATAAAATTACCTGATAAATTATCTTACTAAATTATCATTCAAAATTAGTCAACTTTTCCTAATATATTCAAATTGAAATTTAAAATTGATTAAATAAGTAAAGTTTATAATTATTATAAATTTATATATTGTTCTTAATATAATTATTTCAAATCTAATTTTTTAAAATAATATATAAAATATATTCATCATCCATATTTGTTAAAGATCCGAATAATTAATATTTTATAAAGAGTCTAATATATATTCCTACAATATTTGAATATTCGTATATATAATTAATTATTCCCATATATATTCATATATTTTAAAATATTCGTATAATTAATTAAAATATTTGAATATTCGTATATTTAATTATTCCTAATATATATTCGTATAATTATTACATAAAATATTAGGTATTATTTGAATATTCGTATAATTAATATTTTTGAATTACATAATATATTTCGAAAGATATATTCATCATCATCC
Source organism: Ballota nigra (assembly GCA_947034835.1). Lineage (NCBI taxonomy): Eukaryota > Viridiplantae > Streptophyta > Magnoliopsida > Lamiales > Lamiaceae > Ballota > Ballota nigra. The sequence continues at coordinate 119,695,331 of OX344721.1, read as the reverse complement.
AAATTTGAACGATTCTTCATCATTATAGAATTAAATAAAAATAAAAATTATAACTTCTCATAAAGAATATTATTTATAGAATTTTAAATAATACATTGAATAGTAATTAATACATTATAATGTTAAAAAAATCTAATTTTTAACATATAATCAATGATTCTTCATCTTCACAATAAAATTGATCTTCCACTTCGTCTTCATATGAAAAATTGATCATCCACTTCATCTTCATTGTTGATGTTCAATCCTAAATATATAATTAAAAAAAATCACACAATAATCATTTTTATACGAATAAAATAAAATTAAACAATAATTAATAAAAAAAATAAAAATCAAATAATTAGTAAATAGAGTAAATACCTTTAGACACGTAGAAATTTGTATTCCTCCAAATCACAAAAAAAAAAGTGAGTTTAAGGAAATGATCATGGTAGAAGAGATTAGACAAAATATGAAGATTAAATTCATACACCAAATCTATAAAATAATAAAACAAAAGTAAATACCTTAAGATGAAGATCCTGCAAAAAAAAGAAATATTAAGATTGAATATATTGGGATGCACATCCTGCAAGAAAAGAAAAACATGAAGATTTAGATGAAAAAAAATATAATATAAAACTTCATAGCAAAATTGAAAAGAAGGAGAAGAAGAATTGGAATAGGATGTGGAGAAATTATTGTAATTGATTTTTGGTTGTGTGAGATACATGGTATATATAGAGGAAATGTGAAAAAATCAATGGTCAAGATTAGATTAGATATTAAGATTCAATGGCTGAAAATAGTTTTAAAAGTCAATGAATTTGGTGAATGAGAGGAGAATATTTTTAAAATAGAGGCTTGAGAGCTTGCCACATAGGATTCCAAAACTTTGTCTTTATAATATATTAAGATTACTTAGTCATTTTATATATGTCTATTATTGTTTTTTAAAAAATGGGGTTTGTTTAGTGGATTTTGGGGTTTAAGTAGTGGAACTCTTAAAAAAATTGGTTTTTTTTTAACTTAATCATTTGTTCTTTTTTTTTTTCTTTACACTCCTAAAATATTATTTTATTTATAAATGAATCTCATAATATCTTATACTATTCTTATTTTAAATCTGTTTTATTTTAATTTGTGTCCAACACTCTGAACACACTTTCTAAAAATGAAAGAAGTACCTTATCTTTCTAAATCTAGCGATTAAAAAAAACCCTATATTCTACAAAAGTTCTTAGCAAAAGTGAGATATAGTACAAGTAAAATGATATAATTGAATAGAGTGTTTTTTTTTCTTTTTCTTTTTTCCCATATAACTATAACAATTTAATTATAAATCAATTTTAATGCACTATATGTAAAAATAAAATTTAAATTTAAAATATGAATTGTAATTCTTAAAGTATTTTTTATTATGAACAAAATTTTAAAAGATATTATATAAATTTTAATTGAATTTTAATTTTCTTTTCATACATTAATATCTGTGGTACATATGAATGCCAATTTTTTTTTTCATATAATTGTGAAACTGTACGATATTAAATAAATTTAATTTATATTCCTATCACAATTTTTTCCTCACTATATGTTTCACAATAATTATATAGTCTAATGCTATTTTTTTAATCAATATTCAGACAGTGCATCATTCGGCCTAATTCTCTTTATTAATATTCAAACCGTGCATCGAACGGGAGAATTACTAGTAGTTAAGAAAAACACACACAATCACGAAAGACAGAGGAACATGAATTTTGTTCACTAAGTTCATCTCACGATTATGTTTGGGAGCGATGTTAAGCCAATATTTTTCACTATATTTTTGGATATTGGATACAAGGAGAATATATATATTTATATAGATAGCAACGAGTTCTAACCCTAAATCCATTAGGATCAACTGGACCGAAAAAAAATATGGACGTGCATCAATGTACAGTCCATTAAAACTCCACACTCCAACACAAATCTATCGAATATTCGATCAGAATATCTGCAAAACCAACCCATTTTAAATATAATCAGGTCTAAATAGTTCTACAAATTAATTCAACTGTCAAATGAAATATAGTAATATGCTTATTGTTATTTATTAAGTTCTAAGTATAACGGAATAAAGTGTGAAATAAGTATTATCACTCAGACGTGGTTTATGTTAAATTTTTACCCAAATATCAAATTTATAACATTTAGAAATTCAGACGGCTCCAAATTTATAAAGTATATATCTTTTCTCCAAATTCTAATCTGATAGTTTAAAAAAAGAATTTTTTTTAGAAGTTATTTATAAAATTGCAAATACACCCTCACTCAGAAAACATGTGCTGGAGTTTGAAAAAAATATTTTTTTTGGCAAACTTTAGTCAACATCCCCAATATTATTGTCAATTCTAATTATTTTTAATATAAAGCTACATATTGAATGGAGTCTAAGAAAATTGGCAAACTTCAGTGTGGAATTTTTTCCAATTCTAATATTTTCTTTTTAATATTAAGATACATATTGCCTGAAGGGTGTGTTTTGAAATGGAATATGGCGGCCAAGTTCGGTTTCTTTGGGGTTTTTTTTTTTTTTTTTTTTTTAACTTTGTCTACCTGCTTCTAAAAAAAAACCAATTCCGATCCGAAGCACAAGTATTAAACGGGACGCAGGCAATGGGCCGGCCCATTTAACCTTGAAATTAAAAGGGCTAGATTCATGTTTTTTTTTTCCATCGCCCGCAGGTTAAGCGGACTAGCTCGCCGGTCTAATGAACTGATCTATTCTTTATTTAATATTTATTTAATATAAATAAAAATTTGTGTGAGACTGTCTCATAATTAAAATAACACAAATTAACATTCATATTTATCAAAATGTTAATACGTTATGTTCAATTTATAAATCATTCAACTGTCTCATAACATAAAACGATCTCATATGAGGCCTACTCTTTTAGTCTCTTTTACGTATACCAGTAACTAGTAATTTATTAAATTGTACGTTGCATGCATATGAACTTTTTTTTTTCCATTAATTATCACCAACCCTTTTTTATACTATTCGTCTGTTTGATCAACGAGGGAGTGGCGGGAATATATAGATGCAAGTTTATTGATTTACTATGTTTAACATGTTTTATGCATCTCTGCCTTCATCTAGTCTTCTGCTACTAAGAAACTCTTCAAAACTCTTCATTCATGATGCCTTTGTTTATATGAAATACTTATTGTTTAATTATTGAATGCCTTTAAATTGAAGAGTGACATTTATCAAATTATGGATCAATTAAAGTTTGAATTTTTATAATTATATTTGATTGTTTTTATGTAATTTTAATGAATTTCTGAATAATGTTTGGATTTTAAATTTGAATAGTATCGCATTATGATTAATATTTTATATATTATATTAAAAGCCCGTCAATCCACATTCCGTTAGGGTTAGGTTAAATCTCAACTATTATGGAATCGTTAATAAATAAATATACAAAACTCTGAATCGTTTAGAACCGTGACCCTATAGGACACATCCTAATGAATTAAGACCTATGACCCGTTTAACCTCTCTAACCCGAAAAATCTTAGGGAAATACACTTTTAGGTACACAACTTTGGCCTTAATTGTTCCTAAGTAGTCAACTTTCCCCACCTTGCTATCAACCACAAAAACCTATCAACCCCCCTAGAAACAAACATCCTGCGGTGGCTAGGTAGTGCAGAGATCATTTCACCAGAGGCGGATCCAGGATTTTAATTATAGAGGTACGATAAATTATTAATATAATACATCTTCCGTCCCAGAACTACTTTCATAATAGAGAATGCTACATTTTTAAAACAAATGTGCAAGTAAACGTGGTGTGAGATATTTTTTAATAAAAAAAATTGTTTTTTTTTTTTATTTTGTGAGACAAATTTATTTTCTTTTTAAAAGTATAAAAGTAGTTGTGGGACAAAGGGAGTAGCATATAATATTTAAAATCTACTGAATATTATAAGACAAAGCATGGAGTGAAAAATGGTTTATATATAAACTATTGAAGAGTATTAGTTGTTTTCACTAAAGAGTATTAGTTGTGTTTAATGATGAGTATTAGTTATCTTCACTGGAGAGTCATAGTTGTTTACTCAACTAATACTTTTCAGTGAAAATACATAATATCCTTTAATGAAAATTATACCCTTCAATGATTTATGTATGAATCAATTTCACTTTATATATATTCTTATAATAAAAATGAAAAGGAAAATTCACAACACTTAAAGTAAAACATGAAAAAAAAAGCCTAATAATTTAAAAAAAAATGCTAAAGCAAAACAAAGAGGAAATCTGCAGAAGTTCAAAGCATTAAAAAAAGAAATAGCTTCCCAATCAGGCCCAATTTTTTTTTTTTGAGTATGTATAGAGTGAAATTGGTTTATATATGAATCACTGAAAGGTATTAGTTGTTTTTACTGAAGAGTATTAATTGTTTTTACTGAAGAGTATTACTGGTTTACACTGAAGAGTCTTAGTTCATTTTCACTGAACAACGAAGACTCTTTAGTGTAAATCAGTAATACTCTTCAGTAAATACAATTAATACTCTCCACTGAAAACAACTAATACCCTTTGGTAATTCATGTATAAATCAGTTTCACTTTATACTTTGTCTTTTTTTTAATCGTACAAATTAACCTGTCCAAATAAAATTACAAAGGAAAGCCCCCAACTTAGATAAACCAATTAATTCATTCGAGAAAAATGGAAAATCGAAGAACCAGTCACATGTATTTCGGAATAACCACCGGAGATCAAAGTCGTCAGAATAATGGCAATTGAAGAACACCCAATCCAAACAAAAAATTGATACAGTAAATCTATAATCCCATTCAATTAATTCTCAGAAATTCCAGCAATAAAAATCACAGCTTCTTTTCAACTGTATACTATATATAATAGGCAATGTCTTTTCATTTTGGGGGTACAGTTGTACCCCCTTGTTCTACATTGGATCTGCCCCTGCATTCCACACTCCATTCCCATATTCCTCAGCAAGTACAATGTCAAATCTTACTTTAATTCAAAATTCAAATGATCCCAGCTCAAATAACCTGTTAAAATCGATATCAGACTGGAACTTTCGAAGTTTATTTGAAATCCTCCGATCAATTTTCCGATTCAGGTACTATTGATCTACCGGGCTCATTTTTCAAATATAGAACGTGTTCCTGTTACCAATGATGATAATGTTGTTGCTGTTGCGTTTTTTGTAATCCTTAAAGCTTTAAACATTAATCCATTTTTTTGATCTCGTTTGCAGATGCCCTAAATTATTCCTCCACATGAGTTCCAAAATTCTAATCACTGTTCGATTCAAAGGCGATTGCAAATTGGTTGCTTTGATACAACGCAATTAAAAAAAATGAAATTGAACTAGATTCAATAAAAAAAAATCTCTAAAAATAGAAGAGGGACACCTTCCAGTACGGCTACCTTGTTACGACTTCACTCCAGTCACTGGCCCTGCCTTCGACACCCCCCCTTGCGGTCTTCTTATGTCGGGATATGGATCAAATAATAAATATTCCTTTTTAGGTGGATTAAGGGCTGCTGCTCAATCAATTAGTTATGTGGTGACGAAACGTATAACTTGTACAAATCTTTCCATTTTCCAAGTCAACACGATCCATTCGTTCGTAGAACTATTTACTCGATCGCAGACATGTTTGGAACACCTCTAATAGAGGGAAAACCCCCCTCCCAGAACCGTATATGAAACTTTCGTCTCGTACAGCTCAAGCAAAAACACCCCAATAAAGAAAAGAAAAGAACTATAAATTATCCCCTTTTGTAAAAAATTTCATTGAAAAAATATACACAGATCTATTTTTATATATCATTAATATTCCCAGAATAAATACAGAACTTTTTCGTAAATTAACAAAAAAAAATCTTGATAAATCCATTTACAATAATGAAAGAAAACAAGAAAGAATTAATAATATGAGAACTCGACATTCGAAAATTTCTTGGCCCATGTCACGGGTAAGTGGAAGGAAAAAAAGGCCAAATTTCAATTTCTATTGCTCGGTTGGTAGTGTTAGTAATGTTTCACTTGACTGTGATGATGATCTTATTAACTTGATCACCCTTTGCTCCATTGTCAAAACTCGTGTTGTGAATGCTGATGTTTTCCCAAATATTAAAAACGTTTTACCTTTTGGAGAATTCCCGCATAATAATTCTCAAAACTCTCTTTGTGATCACAATAAATCCCATTCTGGTAGCTCAGAATATCTATCTAGAAGATCCAAGGAGTCAAACAATAGCAACAGTAGTGACTCAGGGGATGGGAAACAATTAGAGTTTGATGGCATAAATGATATCCCTGTTTTTGATATGTTTCCTGCTGTAGTCAAATAACCCTTGTTATCTGATGAGTGGTCAAATATAATGAAAAATGGTGTTGGGGCAGAATTTAGAGGTGGAGCCGATCATTTTAGAACTTCACTTATTAAGTAACTGTTAAGACTGGTTTTCGTTTCAAGTTTATTAGGAATGATAAATTGTATATCCATGCAGCCTATTGTCAATCCAATTGTGGCTGGTTCATAAAAGCCAAGCTGCACAAATTGACTAGGTATTTTGTTGTATTTAAAGCCAACCTTGTCCATAATTGTGTTGGTAAGCTACTAGGCAAAGACACCAAAAGGCTTGTGTCCAAGATTGTTGGTGATTTCTTGATGTCTGAGATAAAACTTAATCCAAACTTTAGTGGGAAAGATGTCGTCCAGAAAATAAAAAAGCCATATGGGATATATATCCCTTATTGGAAAGCATATTGAGCAGTTGAGCGTGCAAAGTCTGTTATATTTGGCAGTTACAGTGATTCATACGATGAATTATGTTGGTATTGTGATGCTATCAATCGCACCAATCCCGGTAGTGTGGTTGAGCTTCATTCTAACAGTGAAACTCACTAATTTCAACGTCTTTTTATTGCATTTAAAACATGCATAGATGGTTTTCTCAGTTGTCGCCCTATGCTATTTATTGATGGGACATTCATGAAAGGGCGAGCCAAGGGAACTCTTCTTTCGGCCACTGCTAAAGATGGTGATAATGGTAAACAGAACTATCCAGTTACTCATCTTTCATTTAAATGTTTCCTACAATCTGCTAGCTAATTATCTGACATTTATTTGTTATAGGGTTGTTCCCCGTTGCATTTGCCCTTGTGTTTGCTGAAAACAATGAAAATTGGACTTGGTTTTTGCAGAAGGTCTGTGATTCAATCAATCACCCTCAGCAAATATTCTATATATCTGATAGGCATCTGGGTATTTTGAATGCTTTCCATAATGTGTTCGATGAGCCAGTCCACTTCTTCTGTCTCTTTCATTTATTAACCAATTTGAAGGGTCGATTTTCCAATGGTTGGAACAATATAGATCGTGAGAGGCTTTGTGAGCAGTTCAGGGAGTGTGCATATGCTCCAGACACCACGATATTTCAACAAAAGCTGGATGCTTTTAAGAAGACAGCTGGGGTAAAGGCTGAAGAATTTCTCGAGCAACTTCCACTTGAAAAGTGGGCTGTGGCTTATTCTCCTCACATTACACGATATGGTGAGATAACATCTAATGCTGCCGAATCATTTAATGCTTGGATCCAAGATTCCCGTGCGTTGCCCGTTACTCACATGGTTGAAGATATCCGTTCCAAAATCAGCAACTGGTTTGTCAATCGTCGGGCTGAGAGTTCCCAATGGACTGGTGCATTTGTTCAAACCAAGGAAGAACTGTGGAACAGATTCACCGAAGCTGGCCTTACATGGAATGTTGTAATTTGCTCCAGTGGTGTCTTCAATGTTGATTATAAGCCATCCGTTGTTGTGAATTTGACCGATAGAACGTGTTCATGTTACCAATGGCAGATTCGCGGCTTTCCATGTGTTCATGGTGTTGTTGTTATCCGCGTTTCAGCCCAATCTATTTTCCCATACGTTCATCGATGTTTTTACACTTCCACGTATCGTGAGTGTTACTCATCTGACCTCCATCCGATTCCCGAGACTAAAAAATTCAAGTTCCACCCTCAAGAACATCAGCACAAGATATTACCCCCTCGTTTGAAACGCCCTCTAGGACGTCCTAAAAAATCCAGAATACATCCTTCGGGGAGTACCGGAAAAGGAAAAAAACAGTTTGTACCCGCTGTAACAAGTCGGTGAGGCATGATCATTTAACATGCGCCATGTCTCTTGACGATCAAACTGTCAATTCTACAGGTTAGCATCTCTATGTTCAACATTAGAGGGGTGTATTCAATTGGAATTCTATCGGATTTTTTTTAACTTTAAAAAGTGTGTGGATTTAGAAAATCTATAGACTCTATGCAGAGTTTGACTGACTTTTTTATTGATTTATTTGGATTTTCATAGACTTTGCAGGATTGTGGAATACATTTTTTTTATTGATTTACATGGATTTACATAGACTCCGGCTCTGGAATCATTGATGCAAATATATATGGGACACACTTGTATATAAAAAAATGTTATCCAAATTATTTAGAAAAAAAAATACATTATTATTTTATCTTCATTTCCATCACCGTTATACCTCGCCCTCATTAGAAGTCTCAGGTTGTTAGAAGAGATTTTGGAGAGTAAAATTTATTTATATTTTTTGAAGAGTAGACTTGACAACGGGGCGGGTAATCCCCAAAGCAAATAGGAACGAATTTTTTTTGCCCCGTAGGCGGGGACCGGGATAGTATTCTCAGCCCGGGGGATCCCCGTCTCGTTCCCCGCGGTGAGCCGCATTATTTTTTATATAATTAATATATATATAATTTTAATGTTAAAGTAAATTACAAATAAATATTTCATAGTTTCCTACTCAATTAACTATTTATTAAAAATTACATTTTTTTTATTTAATGTTATGTTATTAGTTCCAAATTATATTATTTTCACTTTAGTATATATGTTAACTAAAAATATTAGAATTAGAGGTTCTTCAAATTGTTTAAATTAATTTTTTTAACACCAACTTAAAGTAATTGTTATGTATGATTAAATTTTTTAATTTAAATATTTTTTTATATTTTAAAAATGAGATAAAAAAATAAGTAGGCGGGGAACGGGGAATCGCCGCGAGACGGGGATCCCCGGTGAGGCGGGGATGGGGCAAAAATTTTCCCCATTTATTTTGCAGGGACGGAGATGGGGAATGACACCCCGTCCCTGCCCCGTTAACATCCCAATGGAAAAGAATCAAAGAAAGTCCATAGACTGTTGAATACCTAAAGATTTTTTAAGACTTTTCAAAATCCGTAGAAATCTCTGGTTATTAGAAGAGATTTTGAAGAGTGAAATCTATTCATATTTTGGAAGGAAAATCTAAGAAAATCCGTGGAGTATTAAAATCCATAGACTGTTGAATACCTAAAGATTTTTTAAGACTTTTTAAAATCCGTATTGAATACCTTGAGATTTTTAAAGACTTTTAAAAATCTAGATTGAATACCCCCACACTTTAAAAGTCTAAAAAAATCCTACAAACTCTATAACCAATACACCCCTCTTAGTCTTTTTCAAAAATTATTTCCAGTTTTTATACCCAGGAGTCTTGACACATAACCTATTCCTAAATATTTCAGGTCCTACATCTTACCATCCAGACGAAGCTGAAGATCTTTATTCGTCAGGAGATGGGATTCAGTCACATATTCCAAGCAGCTCAACTGAAGATCCATGGGGTTTGTTTGAATGACATTGGATAATGACACATACCAGGGGATGGTTGAGGCCATCTTCTTTAGTTGTTCGTATTATCAGTCCAGCGAAACTTATTTTGGAGCAACAAATATTGTTTGCTAAACAGTTTCACTTGGGTGATTTTAAAAGTTGTTGAACCACCTTTTTTTGTCCTTTTGCTTAGTTTCACTTGGTTGATTGTAGTTGATCACCCACTAGAAACTATGTAATGAAAATCCTTGTTTAACATTAATTGAAACTTTATCACAATATCTAATTTTTGGTGACCCATTCTTTAGAATATTTTAGTTTCTATGAATATTTGACTGAATATTTGACACATCAATAAACTCACACCAATTTCGACTTTCTGGAATCAATTTTTAATCAACTCGTTTATAATATAATTTGAACTTTATCATATTTCTTTTTGCACTTTAACTATTTATTTTCAGACTTTAAATTAAATTTTGAACTTTGTTGGTTTCCTACTCTTCTATATATTACCAAAAATGGAAGCATAGCTTTCATAACATATGTATCTAATAGAATCCGAATATGACACAAGAATCCTCCGGATCCACCCCCATTCTTTAGAATATTTGAGTTGCTAGGAATATTTGTCTGGATATTTAAACATCAATAAACTCACACCAAGTTCGACTTTCTGGATTTAAATTTTGATCAAGACTCATTTTTAATATAATTTGAACTTCATCATTTTTCTTTTTGCACTTTAACTCTTTATTTTCAGACTTTAAATTAAATTTTGAACTTTATTGTTTTCCTGCTCTTCTATATATCTATATCTATCTATACTATATTTAAAAGTCACAAGCAACTGAGAAACATTTTTGGACATTTTTACCCCTGTCCAATTTTATTTTGTACATTTTTACGCCTGTGGAAATCAAATCGACGGGATCCTTTGTATCCAATCTTTTTCTCCTTCCGTTGCCACGCCACGACTATTGTTCCTCTTACCTCGAACATCGTGCACCTCCTACCGCCTTCATCATTCACTGATGTTCGATGATCTCTCGCACAGGTTTGCCTCGGTGGTCAACCCTTCTCTGTATATTGATCAATCAGGTGTGCACTTTTATCTCTCTGTTTGAACCATTTTTGCATTTTAGATTGTAAATTTGTAATTTAGTGATTCATACGTCATTCCATCGATGACGCCACCAGCCCTCTCTACCTCTTGATCTACCATTGTAGTTTACGTTTTTTCATGATGATTCAATGACTCCCGCTTCTGGTATCATATCTGTATTAATACATCGTTGAGAGAGAGAGGCGTGATCCATTTTTTAAAATTTGATTGGATCTTTAAACTTTTTCTTACAGTTGAGAATAACTTCTGATCTGACTATGGCAAAATCAGTAGAATCGGTCCCGCCAATAGGTGGGTTTTTCATTCAATCTCTGCAAAAGAAATGCCATTCTTGTGTAGGAAGGTTTGAAGCAACCGTCGTATGATTGTATCTAAATACTGGGACTACGATTGTTGGCTTGATTTCCCAGGTATTTCTTTTTCGTTTTCTTTCAGTTTTCAATCTGGGCATCTAATTGTGATTAATTATGCAGAATTCGTATTATTCGCACCCACATGGGTTTTCTTCGTAATGGGTCTTATTATTTGATTCACTTAATATTCTAAAGCTCTTCAAAAGATACATAATTCGAATTTAGTCGTATGAGGTTGTGACAATTAGTTCTTTAGATGGATTTTTTTTTTACCCAATTTAATCCGTTGAATCTTATTTAATGGGATAATGTTACAAACATGAATTGTAATATCAACTGTTTACGCACCTTGCCTTGTGATATACATTGAGGTATTAGTTCTTGAAAAATAAGAGATACATTTTGGGTGCATATTTTTTTTTAGTATGTTGTGTACAAAGGTTATAAAGCAGTGCAATACCCTTTACCTGGGGTCTGATTAATAAACCAGAGATTCTATCTAGAGTAGGTTTCATATGAAAATTTCTCATACTAAACTTAACATGAAATAGTTTAAGAGTATCATTAATCTCATTAGGAGTATCATTAAACCTGTCAGGGGTATCATTAGTTTGAGTTCAAGAAAATTATTTTATATTTTCTTGAACTCAGACTAATGATACCCCTGATGAGATTAATGATACTCTCGATGAGATTAATGATACTTTAAAATTGTTTCATGATAAGCTTATCATGAACTATTTTCATATAATACTTTGCCTTCTATCGAATATGATTCTACTAATTGATTTTGATAAAGAGAAGGTAATGTAGAATTTTTTATTCTTCCAGAAGTTTTCTGTATCTTTTCGATCTTTATGTATAAGTCCTTGTATAGTGTCTTTCCAGCTCCATGGAAAGAGAAGGAAATGGTAATTGAAAAAATGTGCAGTTCTAGATATAATTATATTAGAACTTATTTTACTTATGACATTGCTGATTATTTCTTGACTATGTTTCTGTTCTTTAGATAGATTGGCCAGTGTACTTATAGTATGTTAACCGTGCTTGTGATCTTAATGAATGGAAAGACTATATTGTTGTCTAAGACCATGAGTATTTTTAAGCATAGTTTGTGGTTTAGTTTTGTTTTTAGAAGAAGGAAAAATGTTATGTTAGTGAGGTTGGGGCGTGCTAATTTTCTGGAATGCATACTATTTTTTCCCTTGTAGTTCTGTATTTGTTCTGGATATTATAAAATTTTACATCATCCATCGTCGGATTCAATTAATTTTTTGATAGGAAGCGAGGTTATTGTGTTTTCTGATTAGTAATGATCCAGTAAAGCGACTGTAGATACTATTGCGACATTGTGAGTGAGTTTTTATCAATGACCAATATATTTTAATTGTGAGGTTATTTACCAGGAAATTGGTTTCTTATTGATGGAATAGAATTTTTGTTGATGTGCATATAAGTTTGGATGATTTGCTATGGGGTGGCAATGGGTTTTACCTTGCCGCTTTAGGTGAATCAGGAATAGATTTTCAAGATTTTGGGGTGTTAATTTGAATGATCAATGATGTCACTGTACAACTTGCCCATTACTAGCGCGACATATTTGTAGCAGCGTCTCTTGTTCTTCATATGTTAGCCAGTGGTTAGTCTTTGCTTCTGCTTTTGACATTTCATATCATTTATTTGCTAATTACTTTACGTCTGATCCTAAAGTTGAGTATTCTTTGTTTATTTTGGAAAGTACCCAATAATATATTTTATAGTATTACATATAATTCTATTCTTCACTTTTTAATATTGTATTACGGGCAGTGGGAGCATTATTTACACATTATAGTACTCATTTGTCCCAATTTTATTTTCTCATTCTATTATTCATCCTTTTCAAACACTTCTAAATTACATCTCAATCCATTAATAATTGCATAGAACAACTTATTGATTTTGTCGCATGCACTTAAAATTGAATAATATGTCATCATAAAAAAATTATTTTATCTATTTAAATAATACAAATCAAGTTTCACATTAAAAATTAAGAAAAATCAAATGAAAAAAAAACCTACGACAGAGGGTGTAGTATTAATTTGTTTAGTAAGAACTCTTCTTGATATTTATGTATCTTCCTCTGATTCTGCTGTAGGTATGTTGTTTTTCTTTTAGTGTTGATTTGTTTTTCCTCTCTTAATGTAGGCGACTTCTGGAAGTTTAGAACGTGTTGCTATTATGTAGAGAAACATAAATATGGTATGGCTTTAGTTCGAATTAGCTTTTTTGATTTTTGGATTTCGTGAATTTTTTGATCGGAAGACTAACACCATTTATTTTTGGGTGAAAGTTTACATGCCTCTTTCCGATATTTAAAAAACTTTGACATTTCTACTCGCAATTGTAGTAAAGTTGGTGGCTTGGAGCTCACAATAAAAAGATCTTTCCAGTATATTATTCTTTGCTTAGATTAGTATATTACCCATTCACAATGAAGTTGTGCTTATAAATTAGTAGTATAAATTTCTTTCCCATTGTTACTGATTGTAATTTGACCATGATGACTTTCTTTAGTGTTTTGCATTTCAGTTTTTTTTTTTAATGGATACCAAGGTATATCATTTGAGCAGATATATCGGTGTTGCCCGTACATCTTTAATTGACAAGATTGAATTGCTTTCTTTATCACTTATGTCAATATAGATGCTATATTTTTTGTTGTGGTGTTAGCTGAGTTATTTTTTATTTTTTATAATCATGGCTTGAATTGGCTTAGAAGAAATAATGTTTGCTTTTTTTAATTAGTCTTTCCTAAAGACCTTGGATACTTTTTTCAATATTTATATCCTGTTGTGGCATGAATTTTACAATATTTGTCCAAAAAGGTTTACATGTGACATTTTGCTTACTAACATTGTGAAGATAATTCTGAACAGATTCCTTGGATACAAGATTGAGACCATATATTAGTGCAGGAACAACAATGTTGGTTTTCTTTAATGCTTTCCTCCTGTAGAAGTAAGATCTTGTGTTAAAGGTTACTATATTAATCTCAATTGGATGTAGCAACAAGACATGGTATCCCAAAACTATTGTCCATATGCAGACGACTGACTTCAATAATTACCATTCACACCAGTTAAAATAATTTATACTCGAAGTGTGGAAGATCATGTGATATTTTATTTTTTTAGTCAACATTAGATTCCTCGAAAACTCATGTCACGATATTAGTAATATATAATTTGTATTCAAATATTTTTACTTTAAACAATAAGAGATGTAGCATTATTTCTAATTATGCACGAGTCTTAACATATTGTTTCTTAACTAATTAGAGCATTTAAGTCTTGATTTTCATACTATAACACTTTACTAACTATTTGCGTACAACGTGCAACGCACGTGGTATACAACTAGTTACCAAAAATGGAAGCATAGGTTTCATAATATATATTTCTAATATCAGAAAATATGACCCAAGAATCCTCCACATCCACCCCCAAACATGATTTTGATCACAAATCACCAGATTTCTTCTCTTCTGGGTCATCATCGCACAACCGAAGCACCCAAAAACAATTGCCCCCTTGCCCTGTACACGGTTTAACACCTATTATCTACACTTCTTACACAGAGCAAAACCCGGGCAAATTGTTTCTGAGATGTCCACTTTGGGAGGTAATAATTTCATTTTTTACATTTGATATTTTTGCCTATATATCTTTTCATTCTTATTTGTTTTTTTGAAGTATTAGAAGAAAGGAACAGGGAGCTGCAAGCGGTTAACAATGATCTGGGAAGGAAGCTTAAATCAAGAAAAAAGATTTCTAGCAATCAAAACCCTAGATGCATTTCGTCGAACCTTTTTTTATTTTTAATTATTTTAGTTATTTGTATATTCCTATTTTATTTCCCAGCGCCAATCAATGTTGTTAAAAAATTACCTTGAATAGGTTGAAACTAATGTAATTTAGCTTCGTTTAACTTTTATTTTAAGTTAGATCTGATTTTCACTAATGATATATTTTTATATGTATATTCAGGGTATCCACTTAATTATCCCAATTTTCACTAATGATTTGATTTATATTCAGGTTATCCACAAGTTCAAATTTAATTTTGCACTTGAGTTTCTTCTTATTTGAACTTCAATATGTTATTATTGAACTTACAAGTATTTTGATATGCAGGAGTTTCTAATACATACTTGCGCTTGCCCAACTATATTCGAAATGGCCTGCCCATGTATTAACTATTTGGGTCTTATTTCTAATACTGAAATAATTTATTATGTTCTTAACATTAACCCCTGGTACATACTTATATACTTTTATTGAATATTTGAAGCTTAATTATCTCAATTTTTTCCCAAATAAATTACGAAAAACACTAATTTATAACTTATTTCAACTTAATTATCTCAAATTTTTCCCAAATAATTTTCGAAAAAACACTAATTTATTTTTGGACAATAGGCAAACCCAAGTTATGTTGGGCCAAATTACAAATTATGTTGGCCCAAATTCAATTAAAGTTAAAATATATTCAATTTGTTGTCTTTAGCCCATTTAGAAATACTACAATTAATATAGAATTACATATTTTTGGGTATGGTTTTTTGGAGGTGAATATATGTACAGACACAACCCATGCATATCTATAAAATTAAACGAACCATCCAAACGTCCCCTTCCTTCATCAATCTTCTTCGGTAATATACTGTCAAATCTAACAGTGTTTTTTCATTATAACCTTATACATTTTAGCCCGCAATCCTAACCCATACCTTATTCTTCTCGGTAACAAGGAAACTCCATGGTTGTTCATCTCCCTTTTGATATAATTTCTCAGATTTTAGTCAGGATGCCTTCCAAACCTTTGATTCGTTGAATAATCTCATCTCCAACCCACAGTTCAAAAAATTGCACCTGATTCAGATGGGTCTTCAAAACAGGGTCTATTTCCTTCTTCAAATGGAGCATTGTTTTATCCCTCTCCAATATATGTGTTCAATTCGTTCAAACATTCCCAACAGGAGGGTGGTGTATCAGGGTGCTAGACGTTTCGAATATCTTGCATGCTGCAGATCCTTTGTTTTAATCTGCAACACAGATGACCAATTCTTCATTGTTAACCCTTCAACCAAGCAGCGCCGTCTTGCCCCTTCGAATTCCTTTGGTTATCCTCCCCGCTCCAGCGGTGCCAGTGTTGCATTTGGTTTAGGCCATAACCCCCAAAAAGACGATTACCTCATTATCCAGGTTGTTTTATTCCATTTTATGGATTATTATGCCGAGGTTCAAATATATTACCGAAATGCTAACATATGGAGGGTTTTTGGTAAATTTCCGCATTCTCGTATTGTTGTTGCTCCTGGTATTTTCGCTAACCATTCAATTTATTGGATGCTCTATGATGGACAAATTTCAGCCTTTAATCTTGTTAATGAATCGTTTTCCTTGATAAAACTTCCCAAAAATGTTTCCTCTAACTATAGAGCGTATAACATTGGTTCTCTAAACAATGATAAATTAATTATGTTCTCTTGGTTGTATTGTGCTGGTGAATCTATACAGATATGGATTTTGCAGAGCTATCCAAACCCTGAGTCTTGGATTAATTATTCAGTCACTCTTGATTTTCCTATTATTCACTTGTTTTGTCTAATTAACATTCAACCTCTGTTTTTAATTGGTCCCGATTTCGATAAGCTTTTGTTTAGGATAAATCCTATAGGTACCTTTGGCTTCTGGGATTTCAAGCATAAGAGGTTTGTAATGACATCTGGATATCCTATTGTCAAGGAATCATCATCTATCTTTCCATATGTTGAAAGCATAGAATCCCCGTAGTTTGTTTCTTTTTAGAATCCCCTGTTTTTTTGTCGATATTTCATATGAAGGGATTCGTCTTGTTTTGATTCACCCACATGTATTTTGGGTTTTATGTTGTGGGGTTTATGTATAATTTTGTTCAAGGCCGATAAATATAAATCTATGTTATTTCTGCATTTTGTTTCAATTTTCTTCATTATGGAATTTCATTCATTTTTTCTATGTATTTTTCTATTATATGATTTAATGGGATTATTTTTCTAATGAAGGATCCAATTGGCACATTCAATAAAGAATCCATTAAATTCAGTTAAAAGGAACATAAATAATCCCTCATTGAACAGGCAAAAACAACTTTATTAATAGTAAGGTGCTAGTAATTATTTGTTTGTGTAGCATAAAATTAAAATAAATCATTTTATTTGGGAAACATGATAAAGCCAGAAAAAGTTCAATTAACTTCTATTTTTGTTGCCCAAAGTTCAAATATTTTGTCTATAAGTTCAATTAATGACTTGATATATTCAATTTTGTTAACCGTGTAAGTTCAGATAAATATCAAACATTTAAAAAAACTTCCACTTGAAAGAATAACCTCCATAAAAAACTGACATGTACATATGAAACGGCGCCTTTCCATATACTTAATACGGAGCACTCAACTGTCACATCATACCTGCTCATCTATGAGAAACCCACAATTTTCAGTTTCTCTTCCTTTTTTAGAAATCGAAACATCCTTCTACACCCCTAATGGAGATATCTGTTCATCTTCCTGACGAAATCATATCTGAGATTCTTGTTAGGATGCCCGCTAAGTCTTTGGTTAGATGTAAGTTAATATCCAAGGAATGGTATTGTATAATATCCTCCACACCATTCGTCAAAAAACACCTATCCCAAATGCGAAAACAGAATAAAGTTCAGGTACTTCTTCAGCAACAGAACCATTTCATTCCATTTAATTATATGCCCCCTGTAGATGGTGTTGTTTTCAAAAGGGTTGTCAATCAGTGGTGGAGGGAGTTTGACTACCTTGGGTTATGCAATGGACTTGCTTTAGTGTGCAACAATCAAGATGAGTTATTCCTTCTCAATCCCACATCAGGGAATCGCACAATTGTTCCTTCCGAACCCATTAATTTTCCTCCAAATATTGAAGGTGAAAGCACAATTTTTGGATTTGGATATAGCGATATTAACGACGATTATCATATTCTCCGGATATCGCTTTTCCAATCCACAAATTATGGGAATGAGGTCAAGTTTTTCTCAAGGAATGCATCCCAATGGACTAATCTTGGGCAGCACCCCCACCACCCAATCATGTCAGGCTGTGGTGTGTACGCGAACGGATGTCTACACTGGAGGATATATCCAAAACACATATCTGTGTTTAATTTGGTAGACAAACAATTCTCTCTCCTTTCTGTCCCCGAGCACATTCATCGAAGCGGTATGTATTACCAACTCTACTCGCTAAACAATGTTATATTGGTTTTAATTAAGTGGGGATATACTCCTAATGATCCGGTTGATATGTGGGTTCTTCAAAACTATCCATTTCCCGAGTCCTGGACGAGGCATCAAATTTCTTTAGACGTGCCCATTGTTACTCCTCAACATATCAATTTCCAGCCACTATATCTCATGGAGCCACAGAGAGACAAACTTGTTTTTTTGGTTAAATCCAATTGGCACGTTTGGTTATTGGGACTTCTTGCAGGAGAGGTTCATATTTACGTATGTGCAACCAGTAGAAGATGTCCCCGCTTCTGTGTTTCCTTTTGTTGAAAGCATTGAGTAGTTAAATGTGGAACTGTAAAATCAAGTTATTATTTGGTATCATTATATGGGATGTTTAATGTTATGAATTTGCTAGATGTTATTCTGTGGTTTAGGAGTTATGTAATAGGGACTGCTTTTGTGATGAACGTGTTTGAAATAGGATTGCTCTGTTTCCTTAAATAAGATTAGTTTTCATGGATCTTTCTCTGCTTCTGATTGCAAATGTTTTGATTGGATCTTATTTATGTTAAATTTAATTTTTCTGCACGTTTGGCTAAAATACTAAAATACCACCAAGGAATATTAGAAGAGGAGATGTATTTTAACTTGCCTATAACATTAATATAAATAATAGCACCAAGCTAAAACATTCTCAAGTTCAAAAATTAAATTCCCGAACTTTATGTACTAAAGTTCAAAAGTTATATTACACTTATATGTCCTAATTTGCCTAAAACATAATCAAGTTCAAAAAATAAACTCCCCAAAAATTCACGAGTTTTAAAAAAAAAATTGAACTTTAAGTACTAAACTTCAAAAGTTATATTGCACTTATCGTGATTTGAATGAACAAAAGTTCAATAGTGCCATAACTTAAGCAAAACACTGGGAAATGCCTTTTTGCACAATAGAGGAGATGTGCCAACATAAGTTCTCCCAATCTACAATCCATAAACATCCTGACTAAATTTTTTATATCCCCTCCAACATTCAACTTCCAGTTGATCAAAAGCAATGACAAAATTACTTCATTGAAAATACAAGTCAATAGACTGATACTACTAATATTTTTATTAAACATCAATAGACACAAGATCTAAAAACCATTGAGCGATCTTTGAACGGTAATCTGCAGCAGATTCGTGTGAAAAGTGATACAAATCTGCTGTCTTGGAGAGCAATGTATTCTCAATATTATAGCACAATACCACACCGCAATCAACTGAGTTGTCAGATTGTTCTGGACATACAAGTCTATTTGGCACAGTTTGCCCCATCTTCAGCAACTGATGTTTAGGTGATCTCGATGCAAACACCTTTCTCAGTTTTTTTTCAACATACTCTACCTATTTTGTTTTCAATAGAAATCATTCACAAATCAGTATATGTATCAAATCCCAATGAACTTCCCAAGTACTCTACAAAGTACAAAAAATCTATAGTCATTTTATTATTCAATTATTTGCTTACCACATCAAGTGACCTTTCGTAATGAACATCTTTACCGTTAGGCCTGCGCGGAGGAAGCGAATTGAAAAATCCCCATTCACAACATTGGAGATCAAACCGCAACATTGTCCAATGATCACCGGACGACCTTAAATTTCTACCTGCTCCTTTAGATAGTAACGGAAACACACGGATATCATCCATCCCAACCTTTTCCAAATGCTCGTCCAGTAACTTCCTCACCGTACCTTTCGAATAGCTTTTAGTATTCTTTATCAAGTCCTGAAATTTAACATTGGACAATTGAAGCAACAACTTTACATAACTTATTAAGTTGTTCCCCAGTTTATTAACATTTACTTACTAACAACTTAAAATAACTTACCCAACAGGAAGAAGTGAACACCACTACATTCTCAACCCCATCCTTTTCTTTATATACATTTTTCAGCAACGCAGTCCATCCATCCACTACCTTTGCATTCCACGCAGTTTTTTGTAACAAATTCAATTAAAGAATCATAATCTTTATCACATATATAATATAGTTTTGAACTGAAGAATAACTCTTTCAAACTAATCCATTAGAGTAACTTAAAAAAATATAGTATATACCGGAGAAGGAATGCGTTCGTGATGCAAAACAACAAGTATGTGCTTTAATGTTACGTCTGACATATCATCTCATCCACCCCAACATATTGCGCTACAAAACAAAGGTTCTCATTAGTTCATGTATATCTTTTCGTGCAAATATATATTATTAATTTTTCACTATAATATATTATTAACACATTTACCTTTCACCATATTCATCATACAAGCTTGTTATGACCTCCTTAATATTTTGCCTTGTTTTCTGTATTGCACCCCGACTCTCATCCTATCTGTATCCGTTCTTCGTTTCTTTTCTATCCCCTTATCTAAGATGCAATATGTCATCCCATCTGTATCCAGGTGATGACCTCTTTCTTCGTTTCGTTTCTATCCCCTTATCCAAGATGCAATCTGGGCTAAACTCTACTTGCTTTCGATCCTCATTTTCTGCTCTTCCTTTAACCCATTTCACCATCGTGCTAGACTCTGCATAACTCATACCTCTCTTCCTCACAATTGTTGTTTTGTTATCCTGCCCCACTGGACTGTCAACTGCTGCTTCCTCTTTTTCTTCTTCGTATGGAATTATAGCCCAATGACCAATACTGATCTCCCCACATTCCTGGATATCCTTAACCTCTTCTCGCTTTTTTTTATTCGATTCATGCTCCTGTTCAATTAACTCAATCTGTCTAATAGTATTTGGATGTTCACATATTTGTGTTGTAGTCAGATCCCATTCCTCGTTCAATTCTGTCTCATTTCCATTTACCCCAGCTTCTTCTGAACGAACCACTTCATATTCCTTTTCATTGGCAACCTTACAATGAGTTTCCTCAAATTTATCTGATTTAGGTATGGTTGTTCCCATTAATTGTTCCTTTTCATTTACTGCAGTATCTTCTGAAACAACAACTTCAGAGACCTTTTCATGTTCAACCTCAAGAATCTGAGTTTCCTTCAACATCTTGATCTCATCCTTCAACAATTGAATTTCTTCATCTCTCCTCCTAACTTCAATCTTCACCCATTCTTCCATCTCTCTGACTCGGCCTTTCAATGTGTCAATCTCCCCATCTTTATGTATAATCCTCTGCATGCAATCATCCAGCTGGCTCATCATTGAATTTATTTCCTCCTTTAGCATTTCGTTTTCTTTTGCTAAATCTAACTCCTCATCTCTTTCATCCCTCGTATTCACACAACCATTCTCCACTTCTTCCTGCGTTATATTCAAGCTGAATGTAGGTGCATCCACACTATCCATGAACCCACCAAATTCCCCATCATCCTCAGAACAATCTCCTACGACCCCTCCTTCATTAACATCACTTTCTTTACTCACTACCTTTTCTGTACTTGTTTCCACTAATTTTCCCAATGGTCCTTCCCCAAATACTGCATCTCTATAAATATCTGAAGCCAGTTTTCCAAGATCCAATGTATCTTCATATGTTTCTGGGGCATCTCCATCCATGTGGTTGTCATTTAAAGCGACATTTTCTACTCGATCACATTCTCCATCAAAAATCCCTGTTCCATTTTCTTCATCATATCCCTCGTGCTCACCCACACCCTTCAATAAATTACACTCCACCTCTGTCGGCACCATCTCTGGCACATTCATCTGCATTTATTTCAAAAAATGGATCAGTTTAGGAAATGTAAGAAATGTATTTAATACATATAGTTTGGATAACAGTCTGAGACATACGTAACACTCTTTAAGCTTCACCAAATTGCACTTTCTTATTTTTGTGCTCAAAACTGATAGGTCCCACTTCAGGAATCTTGGGAATGCACTTTCTTCCAATGGTTCCACCAGAGAACTACGCTCACACAGTAAATACTACAATGGATAACACACACATATAAATGTAAGTATTTCATTAACAAAGAAATAAAACTGCAGCACAACTATGGTTATTTCATTTACTTACTGGTAACATCATTGCACACCCTCCAATAATCAAATTTGTGCTTCCTCTTATCTGCGAAACCAACATTTCCGCTATGTACTTGCTCCAATTGTATTCGCACATCCTTGAAATTTTTTCCAAATATACTGTTAAATGAAACGCCATTGATCCATTTTGACCGGGGGCCAACAAACTTGCTAATAGATAGCAGTGAGTTAGTCTAACTACATCCATGATACTAACATCATCATCTTTTCCCACCATCATCTTAAGTTTATCATATATAAAACCCTTATACAAAAAGAATTTACCTTTTTTTTCCTTTCATATCAGATCCAAAACAACGATCCAACCACGGTGGATCGACATATGATGTACACGTCAATGGAATTGTAACTTCACCCCCCACAACACCAAATATCAACTCTGCATCTAGTATTTCTACACCAATCTCATGCCCACCAACCACAAAGCATCCTGAATTAACATTGAATGTTCATAGAATATCCTGAATGTCTCTCTCAACCTTATGGCATTTTCTCTTCCAAATAGCATGTTTTGTTTCTAACATTGCTTTTATTAGTAACCAAAATGGCTTTGCGCATTGCATCCAAATGCCTTTCCTTAAACTGAATTAATTGCAACTCTTTCATTGTACTTTTTAAGTTGCTTCTGTAGTATGTTGTGTTAGGTTTCACTCTTATACCACCTACAAGAAAAAATAAATGAACTAACCAAATAACATTGGATTATTTATGTGTTATTTGAATACTCACCAAATGGATTATTAGGTTTCTTAGCCAAATGCTCCTTATCACCTACATTGTTATATTAAATATTATAAATTAGACAGATAAATAAACACTTGTATCAAGTACAGCCAGATTACACAATAAGTTCAAATCTGATGCCGATAAGTTATACGCGTATATATCAATTATACTCACTATTGTTCCTCCCAGATCGGCTCTGCCTCTTACTGTTTTCTGCTCTATCTTTGTTCCACGTCGTTTTCTTTATGTAATATGCACCTGCATAATGATGATATTTATGTCATAATCCTATATATATAACATGTATATTGATTACATACTACCATAAACTACCCTTCTCAATCACCTGAACTTGATGAATCACTGTCATCAGATATCAACTTCTGCTTTTGTCTTTTCTTCCCATCTCTTTCTCTCTTTTTTGGAACTTATCATCAGATTCTTCTATAGCACAAACCATTATATAAATACACATAAATATACATGAATGTCGATTATACATGCATCTTAAAAAAATGTACACACACACATTCACTCTCTGTCTCAGACACATAATAGACAACGCGGTATCTCCGCCCCCTGCCCTCCTCTGTTTCTCAAACATTATATCTTCGTCCTCCGAATCTATTATACAAGTATTTATGTCCAAAGTATATTAATGCATCCAAAAAGTTAACTAAAAACAATTCTTTATTTTTGAAATGTTGAAATTCTTACCATCATTTGCGCTATCAGATACATAATTCTTCTTTTTAGGCTTTTTCTTCCCCGTGCTTCTTTTACCCTTACAGTCTCTGATTACTTGCACATCTTCTTCTGAGAAATAAATTTTAAAAAGATATAGTCAAAAGGCAACATAAATTTCATGCATTTGTCATTTACAATCACCGCAAGAAAAACACCTATCACTTACATATAGTAATCTAAAGATAAGTGCAACGCTAAATCACACCCCAATATCCAAGATTTTTAATGACTAAACACACAAAACTAACAAGAAAGGATAAAAGAAAGGATAAAACTAACAACCTTGTATTGCACGTTCGATTCTCTGTCTTGCACGTAGTTTCCGAAATAACCTACTTGTATCTTTTTTCTTTTCCCTTCCTCCTTCTGATTTTCCACTTTTTAATCTAGCCATCGAAACCTAAAACAGAAGATAAATCTTCAAAACAAATGAAGTAAAAAACACTTGGTTCATTTTATTGAAAATGTAAAAGATTACCCAATAAATTTTTTCGCCGGAATTTTCAACCGGAAATGAACTGAAATGCTACTGAAACCCCTCAACTTCTCTCTCCAATTTGAACCAAATGTCTTGCAAATAGATAGCAGTGCTTCTGCTTATAGCTTAAAATCGGACGAAATGAACAGTGACTGATGGGATTGATAACTGTTGACGATCAGTTCTAATCTTGAAAATTAATGGCTGTTTTAGGTGGTTAATTGATCATCAAACAATTACGTGTGATTGATCACTAACGTAATTAGTGAATACGAATTTTTAGGTTTAGACGGATTAGAGTCGTACGAAAACTTACGTGTTTAAGTTCGATTGTAAGTTAATCGAGCTGCTTTAGATTCGTAATCGAAGTTTGGACGTGTATAATAATTTGTGCTTGTTTTATTTGCTGAAAAAATCTAAGTATTTATAGACAATTGCCTAGCAGGAGGTGTCGTGACTTTTGGCCTACCAGGCTTGCATGCTCGACACCTGGCCTTTGACTAAGTTGACCTTATCTTGACTAAATTCTATCCTTATCTTGTTGGACTTGCTCGTAGTCAAGAGTTGCTCGCCATGTTGGACTTGTCCTGGAGGAGTCTTTAGTCTGATTTTGCTGGTCTCTTGTCTCACTTAGTTGTTGTTTCGGTTTTGTGTTCGGATCTGGTTGGCGGGATGCTAACTGAGTTCATCATGTGGCTCTTGATCTGATTTTGTTCGCTCATTTTCCTTGGTGTTGTATGCAGGTTCTGCTCGCCAGATATCTTAGGTGTATCTTGAGTCAATTTTGCCTTAATCTTTAAGCGCTTTGTGCTAACCCTGATCGCCTACGTGACGATTGCTGCTCACCCATCAACAATTGCCCCCTTGCCGATCAATAAATTGTGAAGATGATGAATGAGCACTTTTTGGGTTGGCAACTTTTAAGTGTCACTGGTGCGAGCAAGAATGTCACGGGGGCGAGCAATTTTTCACGGGCAGACAACATTGGTCGAGCAGACTTGGGCCGGTGTCGGTTGGGATCCCAAGGTCTAGGTACGACTCGTGGTGTGACGTGGGCGGAATGATTGCTGCCGCCCACGCGCACACGATCCCGAGGTGATGCGCCTTCCCGCTTTGTCGGGCAGGTGCTGCACGCGCCCAGAAATTGCACTTTAGTCCTTCAATTCCTTAACTTGCTCGCCCGGAACCCCGTTTTTCCAGTGAGTATATAAAGAAAAAATTCGCGATTTTTTGTCATTTTCACTGTTTATTGAGCGCGAATCTCTCCTTCTTCCCTTTTTCAAACTTCCGGCGAACGTTTCCAGTTTCCGGCGACCTTCAAATGACTCTGAGGTAGTTTCTTCTTCGCTTTTTTCTTTTCTTTCTTCTTTTCTTGCGTTGTGTGTGTCCTTGTTACATAAACATCCCTACTCCACCGTGAAAAGTCCTAAATCGCCGAGTTCTCCCTCGCCGGAATCTGCAAAACACTTAAAATTTTATACTTCCCCTTACTGGATGTCATCGCATTCCGAGACCAGATCTTTCCCTCCTCGGAACCCCGAAAAACGGCCCGTCGAAGAGAATCCTCCCATCGTTAACCTAGAGTCTGACCCCGAGGCGGCTTCGGTTGCACGCTCCGTTAATTCTGGAGCTCGCCCGTCCGGGGAAAGAGAGGAGCCAACAAATCCTGCTCGCCAGCTCTTGGAGGAAACGAGCTCGGATCTCCATGAGGATGAGGACGAAGAGGTCGAGGTACTTCAGCCGGTGAACCTCGACGAATTAACTTGGGCCTATCTAAGAGATATCAACTTTCCTGCGCCCAGACTGATCGAGCATCAAGTTCCAGTCGCGGTTGCTCGCCGTGTAGACTGGGACGAGTACGAAAAGGAGCACTCAAACCGATTCGTCATTCCTGCTCGCGGGGTACGGAAACTTAAAGCGACCGAGTTCGCAGCGAGTTGTATCGTGTCCGCCATTACCGAGGAGGACTTGCCCGGGATTCGGAGGGATTACAAGATTCCTTTCGACATCCCGATGTATGCTCCTTTGGTGGACGACATAGCTGATCACCCACCACATGGATTGACGGCGATCAACCTTGCTACCTTGAATGCTGGAGTTTCTCTA
Source organism: Ballota nigra (assembly GCA_947034835.1). Classification (NCBI taxonomy): domain Eukaryota; kingdom Viridiplantae; phylum Streptophyta; class Magnoliopsida; order Lamiales; family Lamiaceae; genus Ballota; species Ballota nigra. The sequence continues at coordinate 119,668,742 of OX344721.1, read as the reverse complement.
CCGTTGCATCCTCTGGTCGGCCAATTCCTTCAAGACGTGAACTTGGCTATCACCCAACTTACTCCCGTTGGGTGGATAAACTTGATGGCTCTGATGGTTATGTTCGCCCTAGAGGGATACCCCAATAGGCTGTCCGCCGAAGAAGTTGGCTACCTGATGATGATCACTGGCTGCACTGGGGAAGAGGCGGGTTGGTACTATCTGAAGGCGCGACCAGGCCAGAAACTGGTTGAGGACATCCCTGGAAAGGTGCGAGACTGGAAGCATGACTGGTTCTGGGTCGGAGGCGACTGGCGTGCTTCTGCTCGCTCCTCAGGGGGTCCTGAACGAATTGAGACCCCGGCGGAGTTTAGGGAATTAAAGCGTGAGCCTTACCTCTTCTATAACTTTGAAGTGATTAGACTAATTTTAATTCTCTTTTTCCTATGTTTCAGGTCCCAAAAACTTGGGGTGGCGAACTGTAAAGAATAGCATCAGCGATCAATTCTTGTTCGTTGCGTGTTTGATCGCCCTTCGTCGCCGAGAAGATCGCAGTATTGGGCATCTTTTCTCCGAGGATACACTGCGAGTTGCCCATCTTACTACTTATCCTCACCATCTTGAGGCTCTAGCTCGTATCCCAGAGGGTAAGTATCTTTTCTCATCGGGCGAACAGATCTGTTCGGCATTATACTTGGTGTTAAATGACCTGTTTTGCACTTCTTTCTCGCAGACCAGCTCGTCACCGTCGCTCTTCACCCCTCCTTCCTCGAGCTTGATAACCGCGTCTGGGAGATGCCGACTAAAAGAGGACGCAAGAAGTCGGATCCCCTCTCGAAGATTATTGCCCTAGCGGCCAAGGGTGGAAAAGACGATTCGAGGCAAGCCGGAGGGTCGAGCTCGGCACAGCCACCTGCCCCAGTGGCGAGTCCACCCAAGACTCTGGTTCCGAAGACGAAGAGGCTTCTTCGTGGAGATGGCACTCCCGTCTCTGATACTGAAAAAGCGGCCAAACGAGCAAAGACTGCTCAAGAAAAAGTGACCGTGGCTGTCCGGCCATCTGTAGGCGACAGCGAGCAAACTCCCTCTGTGGAGCGTCCCGGTGAGCTAGCTCTGGTCGCCACTGCTCGCGAAGGATCTGGCCCTTCAACCGACCCTACTTACCTCGGATGGGACAAGGGTTGTCTTGATAGGTACAACTCTCCTCGCCTAGGATACTTAGCATTTTTTTTTACTAACTGAGGATTTCCCTCCAGCTATTTGCCCGAGCAGTACCCTGGGCGGTCTAACTTGGTGCACTGTTTTGCCTGCTCAAAGGTGCCGATCAACCTCTGCGAGATTCCGGATTCTTTTGTCCGCCGCGCTTCCGAGGTCGTTGCTCGCAGCTGGACTAAGGAGGTGAACGAGACCGTCAAGACACAGGCGCCTCGCGATAATGGTCGTCTATGTCTCGTTGAGGCGGGCAACACCCTGGCGACCGTGCAGCGTCTGGTCGACCAGGTTAAGGATCTCGAGAAGGATTCTCATCAGCATGTGGCCACTGTCAGCCGTATTGCCAAGGAGCGGGATGATGCTAAGACGGAGGCGAAGAAGATTATCGCCGACCTCGAGAATAAAGCCAAAGCTCATCAAATTAGCGAGCAGCGTGCTCTGGACCTGCACATCAAAGTCTCCGAGGAACTGAAGGTCAAGATGGCCGAGGTCGAACAGATGCGAGCAGAACTTGCTCGCGCTCAGCAGCAGAAGGAGGTCGCAGAGAAATTCGCGACCGAAGCGACGGCCAAAATTGCAGACCTTGAATCTCAGCTCGCCAACTCCATTACCCAAGAGGAACTTATTCCTAAGATGGAGGTGAGCTCAATTCTGGGTTACGTGACAGGCTATGCTGAGAGCATTCGAATTGCTCACGAATTTAAGGCTGCCGCTGTTGGAGTTATACGTGAAAGTATGCTTTTACTTTGTATAACTCGTGTATCAAACACTTGTTTATGAGAATAATTCTTTTATCGCATTTGCTTTAGATATGATTGAATGTTGAATATTTATTGCAAACCGTTCAATATATAGTACATGTTACATTGTAGTTAATGTGGTGATACCCGATCACGGAAGACAACATTAACGGTTTCCTTGTAACTAAACGTACATTTCACGACCTAGGTGGAATTGAACAATCCGCCGTGAAAGGTCGATGTGTAAGGCTCAGATTGGTCTGTCTTGACTAAGAGATTGCACTAGCACATTTAGTATGTGTTGAAGAGGACCTACAGCGAGGATAAATTCTTCTGTTCTGAAAGGTGAAGAATTAGACCTCAGTGGTTGTTGATTTCTTAATCTCCGTCACTTAAATAGGACCGTGTGTGCTTAATAGTTACTGCTTTGATTCATGTTGGGTGAGAATCATTGTGACTTCGAACTTTGTGTCTTGGGCAGTAATATTAATCATACGACGGTTGCTAAGATTTAATACGGAGAAACGCGTGCGAGTACGGCTCGTGTGATTAGTCCCCTTGGTGGGCTCAGAAGTTTTATTGTACCAAATCTTGCAAGTGAAGAATTAGTTTCTTCGGTACGAATAATAATGTTGAGCTGTCTTTACTCCAAGGTGAAAGATGTTAATTAATTTAGAGCTATTCAGAAGCTTAATTAATTAATGGACTTGTTAATCTTAAACGCGGGAAATAATAATCGGGAGCCCATATTATCGTAATATGGATTAAGATGGATAGTGCAATATTAATTTATTAGTGGTAATAATTAATATTAATGGGCTGAATTATATTGGGGCTCAATATTGAAATTCAGAAGTCCATTAGGAGGTCCAATCTTAATTCTCCTTAAGGCCCCTCAAGTAGCCCATTAAGTAGCCCAATAATGATAAGGTGATTAAAATAAAAAGAAAATAATTATGCTGATTTTTCAAGTATTATTTTCGAAAATTGCATGATAAGGAGGAAAAAGATTTTGTTGATTTTCTTGGAAAGATATTATGCAAGATATGTATTCTAGGAATACAAGAATATCTCATATATTCAAGAAGATCCAAATCTTGGATTTCTTCTATGTAATTTTCGAGAGTTTCATATTTATTAGGAGAGTGAGATTTTTGTGGAATATTTTATTATGGAGAAAAGAATATATGAGATATATTCAAGATTTCTTAGAGATTAAGAAAAGATTTTCTCCATGCCCATAAAATCTCTACGAATTTCGGTCACCCCCCTTTATAAATAGGAGATGATTATTTCATCTCAATGTACATATTCCATGTGTTGGAAAAATCAAGAAGCATATATATTTTTCTTTTTCCTTAGTTATTAAATTACTTGAAAGCGTCTCCCACCGGCGATCAAGTGAGGTGAAAAGGGAAATACTTGAGAAGGCTTTGGGTTGATAGAGCGAGATTATAAGTGTCCCGTATATCCAAAGGCCAATACTACGAGAGGTACGTTAATCACATATTTACTTGTTTAATTCCGCCTAGTTAAATATGTGAAATTAATTTAACATGCATGATGATAATTAGTTGTTGGAATTATTATTTGAATTAATTAGGATTAATTCATGCTAGTAATAATTGTATTTAAATTCGTATTTAAAGTTCATCCCGAATAGATTCCGGGCACCCCTATTTTCCCAACAACTGGTATCAGAGCCACGGTTTCGGGCTCTGAATTTTAAATTGGAATTTAAATTGTTGAACATTAAATTGAAATTGGATAGTAGAATTGTTAGATCTTTTTTGCAGGTATCCAATTGTCATGGTTTTTAATGTTGTTAATTTCATGCGTGTGAATTAATTTGGTTTTTAATTCGATTCGTTCGAATTCGTTTTTCTCGTGAGAAAATTCACGAGTAGATTAGTTGTTTTATTTTGATTCGATCATTGTAATAGACTAGTCTAGATCTAGTATTTATTTTTTTTGTAAAAATAAATTGTAACCGGATCGTGACGAAGAACGAAGAATTAAAAACGGCGTAACCGGACGACGCATACAAGCGTGGCGCGTGTATGGAGGTAAAATCATGCAAGGGGTGAAGAAAACGAGGATGAACGGCGAAAAAAATGGCGCACGGGGGTGCACGGCGCACGCCGTGCGCAATGGGCGCACGGCGCCGCGCGCACCGCGCGCGCGCGCCTCGGCGAGGGGCTGCAGCGCCTCGGGGCGCCTCGGGTGCGCCTCGGCGCGCTTCTGTGCAGCGCCTCGGGTGCGCCTCGGGGCTGCGCTTCGGCGCGCCTCGGGCGCTTTTCCAGCGCTTCTCGGGCCGGGAAGCGCGCGGGCCCACTTCGTGGGCCGACGCGCGCTGTATCTCAGGCCGTGGAATTTTTTCGGTTCGTGTTTTTTTTCCGTGTGATTTTAAACGTCGTCCCGAACCCCAAACGATGCTGTTTTTGAAGAAGTGTTGTTGTTCGAGTGGGAGCACGTCGAGACGAACGTCGGAAAGCAACAAGGACGATTTTTCGCATCAAGATGTGAAGAAATTAAACCTGACAATTGGATTTGAGTGCTCCAATGTGTTTAATTTTTGTTTTGATGGATGTTTTATTTCGTGCACTTATTATTATTTGTTAATATGTGTTTGCATGAATTTAATTGTCCAAGAAAAACCTTACTTTCGAAAATTACTAAGTATGTTTTTTATAATCGCAATTTTATTCCGGATATTAAAATTGGATTATTTTGACCTCCATAATTTATTTATTTGTGAAGTTCTTTTGGAATACATGTCCCCCTCGGATCGGCCAAAAGAACGGATTTCACATGAATAAATTCCGAAAGGATGATTGTGGATTATTACTAGTGGCGGTATTGACCCTCACCACGAGTGGCTTGCTCAAAGCGAAATAATAATCCTGTATTTAATTATGGTTATTACTTAGGCATAGGAAATTGATATTAACTTACTCCCCTCAGAGTCCCTGTCAGTTTCTATGTGGTCAAAGCGGGAGCCAACTATTAATTTTGAATTAAGGATTTGTAACTTTTAAGTTTGTAATCCGCTTGAATGTGTTTAAATGTATAGACCACCCCTCGTGGCGCATTTAAATTGTTTCGAGATGTTGGCTGATGCATGATTATATTGTTTTAAGGTTTCAATATAATTGATGTGATCGAATTATGCGATAATTTCATATTTTTCTAGATATTGATATGAATGTATGTTTTATTCTCATTTCATCATGTCGCAACCTTTTAATCCACTGTTTAATATACTTAAAGTTAATAAATTTTTTGGAGTGATTTATATCGATTGGAAATATTTTTTTAAATTTGTCCTTACTGCACGAAAACACAATTGGGTTATTTATGTTAATATACCCGGCAAGCCTAATGATAAGTCAAGCAATGGGAAGAGGCAGTTTATGATCGGAAGCGTGACAATGAATGAAGTGCATCATCTTGACATTTCTGTCTGAGGATTTGAGGCGCGTTCATGAAGACATTGTATCCGCTGTTGAAATCATGGAACACCTTGAAGAGATGTTTTCACATCAGAATCCCATGACTAATCAGTTCACCAAACTTGACTCGGTCAAGTTGGAAATGGTGGAAGGAACGCCCGTGAGGGAGCACGTTCTCGAGATAATGGCATACCTTAACAAGTTGGAAGTACTTGGTGCGGATTTTGATTGATTTCATATACCATTCCCTACCGAGAAGCTTTGAGTAGTTTCATCTGAACTGTCAGATGAATGAACGGACAAGTCGTTTGCCCGAGCTCTTGCAAGCTTTAGTTTCGGTGGAGGTGATAATGGAGCACCAGTCTAGTGCTATGGTGGCTAATGGTTCGTCTACCTCTTTTGGTCCCAAGGGAGGGAAAAAGAGGAAGAGAACCAAAGGCCGGATCCAAGCAAATCCAATTATTGCGAAAGGCAAATGCAAAGGCAAGCATCGAAGGGGAAGTGTTTTAGTTGCGGTGAGAGAGGACAATGGAGGTCTGCCTGTTCCAAGCCTAAGAGGCTAGGAAAGTTAGGTAATTCACACACCTTAGTCGTCGAAACTTGTGAAGTGGCGTATGCTGTCTATTCGTGGATAGTGGATACGAGAGCTACTGATCACATTTGTTTCGTGGGTTTAAGCTAACCCGACGACTTAACGGAAGTGAGATCCCCATCACATCGGGCAATGCTACGAGAGTGGCAGCTGAAGCAGTGGGAGAAGTGCGCCTATCTTGTGAAGATAGAGTTATGGTCTTGAGAGACGTTCCTCATGTTCCTAGTTTAGAAAGAACTCAACCTTCAGTTTCTAAACTGTTTGAATAGATACTCAGTTTCTTTTAATAAGGATGTTATTATTGCTTGAAACGATGAGTTTATCCGTTCCGGAACTTTAATGGATGATCTTTATACCATTATTTGGGCACACCACTCACAAAATTGAATCTAATAACACATCGATTTTTTCGAGTAATAAAAGAAAGCGTTCCTCGGAGATGAACGAAACACTTCTATGGCATCTTAGACTAGGTCATATTAATCTAAAGTGGATAGAGAGATTGGTGAAAGACGGATCCTTGGAATCATTCCAAGTCGAACCGTTTCCAACTTGTGAATCCTGTTTAGAGGGTAAAATGACCAAGAGGGCATTTGGAGCCAAGGGGAATAGAACTACGGAAGTGTTAGAACTCGTTCATACCGATATGTGTGGTTCAATGACGATCATAGCAAGAAGAGGTATGAGTAATTTGATGATTACTCAAAATACGGATACATCTACCTTATGATGCATAAGGAAAGATATTATGCAAGATATGTATTCTAGGAATACAAGAATATCTCATATATTCAAGAAGATCCAAATCTTGGATTTCTTCTATGTAATTTTCGAGAGTTTCATATTTATTAGGAGAGTGAGATTTTTGTGGAATATTTTATTATGGAGAAAAGAATATATGAGATATATTCAAGATTTCTTAGAGATTAAGAAAAGATTTTCTCCATGCCCATAAAATCTCTACGAATTTCGGTCACCCCCCTTTATAAATAGGAGATGATTATTTCATCTCAATGTACATATTCCATGTGTTGGAAAAATCAAGAAGCATAGATATTTTTCTTTTTCCTTAGTTATTAAATTACTTGAAAGCGTCTCCCACCGGCGATCAAGTGAGGTGAAAAGGGAAATACTTGAGAAGGCTTTGGGTTGATAGAGCGAGATTATAAGTGTCCCGTATATCCAAAGGCCAATACTACGAGAGGTACGTTAATCACATATTTACTTGTTTAATTCCGCCTAGTTAAATATGTGAAATTAATTTAACATGCATGATGATAATTAGTTGTTGGAATTATTATTTGAATTAATTAGGATTAATTCATGCTAGTAATAATTGTATTTAAATTCGTATTTAAAGTTCATCCCGAATAGATTCCGGGCACCCCTATTTTCCCAACAGCCGCGGTCGTTGAGGAGATCGGCAAGGAACTCTGTAACTTCGTCGAATCTAACCCTCCAGCCCCGGGCACAACTCTCCAAATTGGTGACCTGCCTGACTATGGAGTCAAGCTCGACTTCATTGGCCCTGAAATAATTATCACAAGTTCTCCCGAGGACGAGGAAGAAGAAGAGGGCGATGCTGCCGAGGGCGAACAAATCCAGCCCGCTGACCAAAGTGAGAGAGCCCTTCAAGAGCGAGCTGACGCCGAGGGCCTTATTACCGAACTAACTCAAGTGGTCCCAGTTGACCCTGCTCTCGAAGGCTCTCCTCTGGAAGATCCTAAAGATGATAATATCTCCCCACCTGCCGGGCATGGATCTTAGCGGACAGGATTAGCTAGGAACTTGTATTTTTTTTTTGTTGTTGTTCGTCTTCATTGTAATTTTCTTGGGCGATCAAGCCTTATTTTTAATGAAACTATTTTGCTCAACTGCTCGTCTTTTTTATCTTACATTAATTGTTCTTTGCATCTTTATCTATGCTTCAACAATCTTAATGTAGTTGGGCCTTGTTCCTTAAGAACTTTTTGGCCTTAGGATTTGATGGGCTTTTGACCTTAGGCTATGTTCATTTAAAAACGAACAGCCTTTAAAGGGCTTGGTTGTATAATCAACTTGCGCCTTGAGCTTGCATTTCTGCTTAAACGAACAACTTAACATTGAACAAATATTAAAAATTACAAGTATCAAACGCGACCAAGAATGTAAATCTGTACTACCTAGGTTGGACCTGCTCGACAGAAACAATGTCAAACTTTCAACCATTAAAAAACATAATTTACATCAGGAGTCAAAGTTGCTCGACTACTATACAATTTGTCAAGGCATCTTTAAACTCTCAAAAGGAAATAAAACCATACAAGATACTGGCCTTCTAGCCCGCGACCAGACTTAACCCAATTCAACTTTGTTCGACCACTTATACTTGGTGAAAATTTCTAAAAATTAGGCAAGTTTTTGGATCCATCTTGTATTTCTGGCATTCCAGTTCGCCCAACGGACTTAGTAGCTCGCCCAACTCAACTTTACTCTTTCATGAGGCAAAACTGGTCGCCTACTGAAAGTATTTTCTTAGGTTAGCTGCATTCCAGGAATATTGGGCCGAGTTGCCATCTAAGTCCTCTATGTCATATGCTCTATTGGGTAACCTGTCTGTTACCCTGTATGGGCCCTCCCAAGTCGGGCCAAATATGCCTGGAGGTGGGGCAAGCTTTTTCCTTAAAACAAGATCACCAAGTTCGAACTTTCTTATCTTGACTTGAGAATTATAGTAACGCTCTGCTCTTTGCTTGTACGTGGCATTCTTTAGCTCAACATGTAATCTTCTTTCTTCGAGCAAATCTATTTCTGTGGCTAGAGCGGAGTGATTTGCTTGTTCATCAAAGCTGGTCGTCCTGACTGTGCTGGTTTTTAATTTAATTGGTATCACAGCCTCCGTTCCAAAAGCCATTACAAAAGGTGTTTCTCCGGTGCTTGACCTGGGAGAAATTCTATATGCCCACAAGACCTCCGGGAGTTTCTCTGACCAGCTACTTTTGCTTTCTGCCAGGCGTATTTTCAATGTATGCTTGATGATCTTATCTACAACTTCAACTTGCCCATTTGACTGGGGATGATAGGGAGTCGAATAGTGTTTCCTGATCCCCCACTTTGCACAGAAGTCTCTCAACTCCTTTCCGTCAAACTGCGGGCCATTATCTGTCACAATTGTTCGTGGAATTCCAAAGCGACAGACAATGTTCTGCCATATGAAGTTGATCATGTTCTGCTATGTAATTTTTACCATGGCCTTCGCTTCTGCCCACTTTGTGTAATAATCGACTGCTATGACGGCAAATCGAACATTTCCCACTCCTGCCGGGAAAGGACCAATAATGTCAATTCCCCATCTTGCAAATGACCATGGACTATAAACCGATACAAGCTCCTGGGCCGGGGCATGAATATTTGGAGCAAAAATCTGACACTGGCGGCAAGCCTTGGCTAACTGGATTGCATCTTTCCGTAAGGTTGGCCAATAATAACCTTGCCTTACAGTTTTGTAGGCCAAAGCTTGCCCCCCAGCGTGATTTCCACAAACTCCAGAATGTATATCCTCCAGGACTGTCATTCCTTGCCCCCTAGTCAAACACTTGAGTAGCAGGAGTGAAAAGCCTCTTTTGTAAAGCTGTTCATCTACCAGAGTATATCTGGTTGCTTGTTTCTTGATTCTTTCAGCCTCAAATGAGTTGCTTGGCAACTCCCCGTCTTTCAAGTATTTGGCTATAGGAGTTCTCCAATCATCATCGTTGTTGTGTTCGACTACTTGGTTTACTTCGTAGTCCATTGTTGATGGTTGGACTTTTCTGGTAATGACAATGTCCGTCAGATCTGCTGGCCCATCGCTTGTTGCTAATCTTGCTAGGGCGTCAGCTTGTGTGTTGCTCATTCGTGGTATCTGCTGGATAAAAACTTGATCTAATAGAGATACCAAGTGAGCAACTATTCGTTGATACTCGATCATTTGCTCGTCTCTGGCCTCATATTCACCTCGTACTTGGCTTACAATGAGTTGGGAGTCTCCGAAAATCTGGAGTCGTCTTACTCCAACTGCTAATGATAAATGAAGACCTGCAATGAGGGCCTCATACTCAGCTTCATTGTTGGTGGCCATGAATTCGAATCTGACTGCTGAAGTGAATACTTGCCGGTCGAGACTGATGAGCACTATTTCTACCCCCGAGGCCAGGTTTGTTGACGAACCATCCACATAAAGATGCCATGGGTGATCCAGCCCTCTCGTTGGATTTTGTGGGAAGGTTAACTCTACTATAAAGTCGGCTAACGCTTGTCCCTTAATCGCAGTTCGAGGTGCATATGTCACGCCAAACTGGCTTATCTCTATGGACCATTTTAAAAGACGGCCAGCGGTGTCGGGTCGATGTAGTATTTGTTTGAGTGGGAAAATTGTCAGTACTTCGATTTGATGATCAAAAAAATATGGTCTTAACTTCCTGACACTCATGACAAGAGCATATGCCAGCTTTTCGGTCGGTGAGTATTTCACCTCAGCATCATGTAAGACTTGGTTGACATAGTAGATTGGCAGGTGAAACTTACCTTCTGCCCGAACTAACACCGAACTTATGGCCGTGTCAGACGCTGCCAGATATAAATTTAACTTTTTGCCGGGAATTGGTTTTGACAGAATTTTTACATCCCTAAGATATTCTTTCAATTGGTCAAAGGATTTCTGGCAGCTTTCCGTCCAGGAAAAGTTTCCCTTTTTTATGGCCTCAAAAAATGGACGGCACTTGTCTCCTGATCGTGATATGAACCTGTTTAAAGCGGCCAAGCAACCGGTTAACCTTTGCACTTCTTTGACAGAACGTGGTGGCTCCATATCGACGATCGCCTTCACTTTTGCTGGATTAGCTTCGATTCCGCATTTGCTGACCAGATGGCCCAAGAACTTTCCTGAATGTACTCCAAAACTACTTTTCTTTGGATTTAACTTCATATTGTATCTTCGGAGTATGTCGAACACCTGGGAAAGATGATGGAGGTGATCCTCTTTCTGTGTACTTTTGACGACTATGTCGTCAACGTATACCTCCACCATCTCTCCAATATGTTCGTCGAACATTTTGTTGGCCAGCCTCTGGTAGGTTGCTCCAGCATTGATCAGACCAAACGACATCCTCTTCCAGCACAACAAATTTTTATTAGTATAAAAGGCCGTATTTTCTTGGTCATCTGGGTGCATTGGAATCTGGTGGTATCCTACGAAGGCATCCATGAATGTGAACATTTCGTGACCGGCAGTACTGTCCACCAGTTGATCGATGTGCGGGAGCGGAAATTTATCCTTCGGGCATGCTGCATTAAGATCTGTAAAATCTATGCATAGCCTCCAGGTTCCGTTCGGCTTCCGTACCAAGACAGGATTTGCAATCCATTGTGGACATAACACTTGTTTAATTAAGTCGTTGTTCAGTAACTTTTTGACCTCCTCGTTTAAAGCTTGATACTTGTCTGGTCCATATTTTCGTCGTTTCTGGTAGACAGGTTTTCGGACAGGGTTGATATTCAATCTGTGACAAGCATCCTTTGGATCAATTCCCACCATGTCCGCATGGGACCATGCGAAGACGTCTAAGTTAGCCTTCAGAAAGTTCGTCATGCGAGTTCTATAAGGCTCGGGGAGTTCAGACCCTATGTAAAGTTCAAGACCATCACGTACAGGATCAATCTTGATGGCCTCCAATTCTTCGACTGGAGTTGCCCATCGTTTCTGCCCCTTCCATCGAGGGTCAATTATTGGTCCTTCTGGACTTAGTTCATCCTCGATGTTCATGGGTTCGGTACCCAACCGGGGGTCAAAATCTTCAGCAAGCTCCGGACAGGGTTTGGTCGCCACAGCTGGGCCCTTATGGATGTCACTCGGACATTTCTGTTAACCATAGGTGGTAATATTGCATCTGGCAAGGTTTGTTTGCCATCTTGCAGCATCTGCTCGCCCATGGGTGAGGGCTGATCGTCTTCGTCCATCTTATCATTTTGAGCTCCGAGAATGTCCTCCAAAATTGAGGGTTCATTTTCAAGTTGACTGGTTGACGCTTCCATCATAGATACTTGTCCCTGTCTTGACTGAATTTACAGGTCTCCCTTTACTGTGCCAACTCCACTTGCTGTTGGGAACTTTATGCAATAATGGTAAGTAGAACAGGCGGCCCTGAATTCATTTAAGAAAGGTCGGCCCAAGAATCTGTTATATGTTGATTCTTGATCAACGACCAAGAAATCCACCATTCTTGCGATATTTTTCTCAGGCTCTTTGACCGTCACAAGTTGCATAGCGAAAGTTACTATTCCCAACTGACTTGAAGCGACTTACACTAGCTTCTACTAGTAGCTACCCCGTAAGAGAACGGGTTCACTGTAGTATGGGCAAGTATAGGGACCAAGTATTATCGAACCGAAGGGATAGTGTATATGCAAATAGATCCCTGAAGATCTACGCGTCGTAGTTAATATGAGTGTGATGTTTTTGGTTTTTTTGAAAAGAGAAAATAATCTAAACTAAATTACTCTACGAATGCGAAAGGAAAATTAAATTACGTAACTAAGGTGTTTTTCAGATATGAGATGATGATGCTCAGGTTAGGAATCCCTACGTATACTAACGGAGCAGGTACATAATCAAAGTAATCGTGACAAACAAGAATTAACCTAAGTAAAAGAATGCAAGGTGAAAGCTCAAGATTCTAAACCCTAATACTTTACCCTAACACTCGACTTCACTAATCCACTAACAAGTTAATGGATTGTGCTCAATTAATGAGACCCTAATTTAACTAAGGTGATGCGGTCGTCCTCCTTCGCTAAACCGGTAAATGAATTAACCTTTCCTAAACCTTCTCGTTAAGACTACTAATCGTTATTGAGTGATACGGTCGTCCTCTCTCTAACACTTTCGTACTAAATTCAAAGGTAAAGTTCAGATTAATTATAAGAATTCATTAATTAAGAGAATTAAAACTAACGTCACGAATTACTCTAATTACGTACCCACATCCTACTTCTACGAGTTCATCCTAACCCAAGCATACAAGGGTTTTAGCCGGACATGGTTATAACAAAAATAAAAGCAATAGAAGAAACAACGAACAAAAACATAATGAATTGAACGAAGAAAATAAGAAACATGAACTAGGGTTTAAAAAAGAAATAAATACGAAGAACTGAAATTGAATTAACTAAAACGAAATTAAAAGCGTTTAAAGGAACGAACTAATGAAAAGAAACTAAGAATTCGTATGAAAAACCTCAACAAAACGTAAAATAAAGCTTGTTCTTCTTCTTCCTCTCCAAAAACTAAGTCTAAAATTATTTCTAAAGTTGGGGATCCTTCAAAACGTGTTTGGACGATGTATATATAGGCACCGGGTCGAAACGGGAGTTAATGGGCCGAAAATACGCATCCGGAGGCAAAAGTATACGGGCGCTCGAGCAAAACGCTCGAGCGGTCCCGCTCGAGCTGTGTAGCTCGAATGACACAATCGCTCGAGCGGTGGCGCTCGAGCTGCTCGAGCGCTGAAATCATTCTGTAAGTTTTGGGCGCTCGAGCGATTCGCTCGAGCGGTGGCGCTCGAGCTGCTCGAGCGCAAGAATGGTTCTGTATGTTTGCGCGCTCGAGTAAGGCGCTCGAGCGGTGGCGCTCGAGCAATGCGCTCGAGTGATCTCTAATCCTCCCAAATGATACTTTTCCTCGTCCGCACTAATACCAATCGTATTTCTTCAATATCTTCTCATCCGGGCATCCGTTTGAGTCGATTCAAAGTCCTACGAACTCCGTTTTTCGTCCTCTATTCACCTATGAGCATCAAAGAGACAAATTTATCAATGTATAGAAATAATGCTCAATTGACTCTAAATACTCTATAAACTCGACCAAAACTAGGGTGTTTCTAGCTACGAATCATGACAATTTCACGCCTAATCAACCCCCCCAAACTTACCATATTGCTTGTCCCCAAGCAATGAAATAATAAGTCAAGTGAAATTGTTAGGAATGAGTAGGAAAAATCAATCATGCAAGCTAATGAATTCAAGCTTCAAAAGTCAATCACCCGTATACTCACTCAATTCCTTTTATCGTACTCATGCAACAATAATAAGAAGCACCAAGATCAAGCATGGATGTGCACTCAACGATGTGTTTAACTCCCTCACAAGTGTATAACAATGATAAAGGGACTCACTCAATCAATCACTCACACAAATTGGCAGCCATAGGCTTGTAAATGCTCTCAACTTCGACCATACTCTAAAAATCAATGCCGAATCAAAAAGGACTTTCAAAAGGTTGTAATGTAGGCTCTTTGGACAGGTGGGATAACAATATGGTAAAGTGACTCAAGTGAATGGAGAATAGAAATTCAAAACTTCGGTACTTCGAGATTAAAAACGATCTACTTCAAACATATTCAATCACTACACTTTCGCTTTCAATTCTCTCAACACTTCAATTTTTTTTCTTTCTCACTTTTTCACTTTTTTAAACACTTCATCATTTTTTTTTTCGCACAAACACATGAGCTCATTTTTTTCTTTTGCTCATTCTCAATTTTTTTTTTTCTTTCCCACAACTCAAAACTTCATCACACCTTTTTTTTCATATTCACTCAACAAACAACCTTCTCCTTTTTTCAACTCAATTCACTCCCTTCATATTCACACTTTCCTATTCTCCACTCAAATTGGGACAAAAAGGCTTAGGAATTGGAATAGTGTTCATATGTGCTAGCAAATAAAATAGGCTTTAGGCTCAAAGGGGCTAACAAGGGATCAATGTCATTGGTAAGGAAAATTTTGGCTAAGTGACTCAATAAAATCAATGATGGCCTAAGATCACATTCGGCATATCAAACTAGACACAATCTAGAAGCAAGAGCACATGCAAGTTCTAGCATCCTCTAAGGTGACGATCCACTCACAAACGAAGAGATTAAATCATGCATTTAAATCTCGTAAGGCTCAAATCTCACAACTTTCACATCCATGCTAGTCCTAGTGCATTCTCACTCTCATCACACAAGTACTCAAAAGAAAACTCATAAGCATACGGGTTCTCTCCCTAATCAGCTCAAACTCAAACACTCACACAAAAAAAATTTTCTAACTCACCCTTACAACTCACTCTACTCATCAAATCATACTCAAAGATAGCAATCAACAAGCATAAGGTGATTGATAGGCATAAAATATTGAGTAACAAAACAAATTAATAAAAGTCCAAGGAGCATCTCAAGGCACAAAATAACTAACTCAACTCAAAGATAAGGGGTGCATGCATGTGCAATGTAACAAGAAACATAAAAAACTCCACCCCCCCAAACTTCGACCTTGCTAGAGGTCTAAGTTTGGGGTTGTGGGTTACCTCAACCGAACAATTCAGTTTCTCTCAACAGCTTTGCACACTCCTTTGTCTCAAGTTGGTTCCTTCAATCTGAGTAACTCCATGATACCTTTACTCCTTTAGAGACAAGCCTACAAAATAAAACTCTCAAGTACAAGGTTAAACATACGACTCAAAATACTCCCTAATAATATAAAAAACACTAAAAATAAATGAAAGCAAATAAAAATGGGTTGCCTCCCATTCAGCGCTATTTTTAAGGTCCTCATGCCTGACCGTGCTCAAAGGAGCTTATGGGACATCATACTCAAATTTACCTCCCTTACTCTCATAAGAGTGGTGTTTGAACTCCTTTCCTTGATGCCCCACCATCATGAGTACCTTTGCTTTCTTCCCATCCCCAAGTGTTATGGGTCTCAACTCCTTCTTGCCTCTATCTGGAGGAGTCTTACCACACAATTTCTTGAGTTTGGACTTTTTCTTCTTAACTCCTCCTTTCCCTTCTAACTGGACCACGTCCACTTTCTTCACCTCTCCATCCTTCAACTTCTTCACTTTATCCCTATCAACATAATCAAGATCATAACGCTCATGGGTTAAATTATCAATTGAAGGATTATAAAATTCATGAATATGAGAAGAGTTAGGGATATGAGGTGTGTCTTCAACACGAGGATCAATGGCATCCATGCAATACAAGCTCTCATCCTCCCTCGGGTGTTTCATGGCTTCATATAGGGAGATCTTCACTTCTTGATCGTCAACCTTCAATGTAATCTTCCCATTCGCCACGTCTAGCACCATCCCCGCCGTAGCTAAGAACGGTCTTCCCAAGATCAATGGAACGTGCTCATCTTCCTCCATCTCTAGCACTACAAAGTCGGCTGGAAAAATGTGATCTCCAACTCTCACTAGGACGTCTTCAACAACACCTTGAGGTCGAGTAATAGACCGATCGGCTAGTTGAAGCGTCATCATTGTGGGTTGAAGTTCACCACCTTCCAACTTCTTGAAAAGCGACAAGGGCATTAGATTGATGCTCGCCCCGAGGTCGCACAACGCTCCCTTTTTGATCCCGTTCCCAATGTCACATAGGATCGTGAAGCTCCCGGGATCCTTCAGCTTCGGTGGAAGCGCCTTGTGCACTAATGCACTCACTTCGTGGTTCAGCTGCACCAACTTCGGCTCATCCACTCGCCGTCTTTTCGCGATCAAGTCCTTCAAAAACTTCGCATAGTGCGGCATCTGTTCCAAAGCATCATAAAAAGGAATATTAATATGCAGTTGTTTAAAAACATCAAGGAACTTAGCGAATTTCTCATCAAGCTTCTTTTTCATGAAGCGCTGTGGATATGGGACGGGTATCACAGATTTGGGTACCCCCCATTCATCTCTTTCTGTTTCATTCACTTTCTCCCTTGCTTCCTTTGCCTTTTTCCACTTAGGAACTCTCTCACTCTTCTCAATTCCTTCACTTTCAATCCCCTTCTCAACTTCATCTCCTTTAGGCTCAATCTCTTCTTGGGGCGTCTCAGAATCAGCAGGCATCTGAGGACCTTCGTAGTTGGTTCCACTTCTCAGCTGGATCGCCTTGCACTGCTCTTTTGAGTTCCCCTCCGGCATTCTATTCACGGACTTTGCAATTTGACTCATCTGGAGCTCTAAAGAGGTGAACCTTTGATTGTTCTCTTGTTGAGTTCTAGTCCACTCAACGTTCATCTTCTGGAGCTCTTGATCACGTTGATCACCCTTCTTATGCAGCTCCTTCACATCGTACTCCAAGGATGACAACCGCTTGCTCCCTTCCTCCACCTTCTGAAGGATCGCTCTCAACATCTCCTCGGTTGATGCACCGCCTTCTCCACCAGGAGGTTTAGACCCCGGATCAACACCTGCAGGCACAGTAATTCCAGCTTTTGGGTTAGCATAAGAGAAATTCTCATTCTTCCTCCATGTGTTTTGAGGAAGCTGCTGGCCTCCTTGAGCTCCTTGTGTGTTCCTCCATTGATTTTGAAGTGGCTGAGGGCCTGGAGGCATAAATGGTTGGCCATAAGAAGGCCTTCCATACTGATTACCACCTTGGTAGCCATTCTGATTGTAATATGGACCTCCCATGTAATTGGCTACCTCTTGCTGTCCACTGGGCTGGTCTACTCTCTCATTCTCCACTGCATGCTCTCCCCCCAAACTCTTCCCCAACTCGAGGTTGTTGATCTTTTCCATCATGGCCATCAGTAGCCTTCTCATTCCTTCTCCCTCTTCAACCTGATGCACTCTCTGAAAATCTGCATCCACACCCCAAGCACCGGCATTCGTGACAATGTTGTCCACGATCTCCCTACATCTCTCTATGCCTTGGTTCAGGAATGCTCCACCCGCACAGGCGTCTAAATGGGCTTGACCATCCTTGCTGGCACCGCTGTAGAAGAATGCCATAACATCCCCCTCATTGTACCCGTGCTGCGGGCACTCAATCAGCATGTTTGAGTATCTCTCCCACGCTTGGCGTAAATCCTCTCCAGACTTCTGGCGAAAGGACGAGATCTCAATTCTAGCCTTGATCGTCCTAGATGGAGGGTAGAATCGCTCGAGGAACAGACGCTCGAGCTCGGCCCAAGTGGTAATACCTCCCCGCGGGAGCGTATTATCGTACCACTCCTTGGCTATTCCCGTCAATGAGAATGGGAACAGCCTAAGCCTCTTGGCATCTTCAGACATGCCATTGTAATTAAATGTGGAGGCTATCATGAGAAAGCTCCTCAAGTGTGTATGAGGATTCTCCTTCCCGATCACCCATTTGAACTGATTCTCGGTCAGTAGCTTTAAAATCCCCGGTGATATCGAGAAGTTGTTCGCCTCAACAGGAGGCAAAGCCACTCCATCATAGTACCGCTGTGGCTGCGCTGCAAACCTCCCTCTAATCGCCATATTATGATCTACGTTCTGAGGAACGTGTTGAGGATTAGCAGCAGGTACTGGTACTTGTTGGGGTGGTGGTTGGTTATAGAATGGTGGTGGATGATATGGATATGGTGGGTAAGGATAAGGTGGGTATGGGTAATGTTGGTATGCTGGGTTGTGGAAAGGGTTATTTGGGTTTTGTGGGTAAGCAGGGTTTTGGTTCTGGTTTTGGGGTTGTGTTTGTGCAGAGTTGATTGTGTCTTGTGGGTTCGGGTGTGGGCTCTCAGTTCCCCCTATGGGTATCTGCTGATTACTGCTATTTCCATTGGCACCCTCTGCCCGTTCCACAAGAGCAGTATACTCTGCAGCTATCTTGTCTAACTCCCCAAGTTCATCAGAAATTTTGTCTTTGTTTCCCGCGGCAGTAGTCATTCTTCTCAAGAAGGCTCGGTTCCTTCTGGCTATTGTCTCAGGATCTGCAGGTAATCTCTCTTCGCTCGTATTGCCTTGTGAGCGTGTTTTCATAAACCTGAAACACTAGCAGAAGGATCAAAACGCAACTGCCGACTAAAATAAAAATAAAAATAAAACAGAAAAGAAAGCACTCACTACTAACTACTAAGCTATCTACAAGTCCTATTCAAACATACAACGCCATCCCCGGCAACGGCGCCATTGACTTGAAACGACTTACACTAGCTTCTACTAGTAGCTACCCCGCAAGAGAACGGGTTCACTGTAGTATGGGCAAGTATAGGGACCAAGTATTATCGAACCCAAGGGATAGTGTATATGCAAATAGATCCCTGAAGATCTACGCGTCGTAGTTAATATGAGTGTGATGTTTTTGGTTTTTTTGAAAAGAGAAAATAATCTAAACTAAATTACTCTACGAATGCGAAAGGAAAATTAAATTACGTAACTAAGGTGTTTTTCAGATATGAGATGATGATGCTCAGGTTAGGAATCCCTACGTATACTAACGGAGCAGGTACATAATCAAAGTAATCGTGACAAACAAGAATTAACCTAAGTAAAAGAATGCAAGGTGAAAGCTCAAGATTCTAAACCCTAATACTTTACCCTAACACTCGACTTCACTAATCCACTAACAAGTTAATGGATTGTGCTCAATTAATGAGACCCTAATTTAACTAAGGTGATGCGGTCGTCCTCCTTCGCTAAACCGGTAAATGAATTAACCTTTCCTAAACCTTCTCGTTAAGACTACTAATCGTTATTGAGTGATACGGTCGTCCTCTCTCTAACACTTTCGTACTAAATTCAAAGGTAAAGTTCAGATTAATTATAAGAATTCATTAATTAAGAGAATTAAAACTAACATCACGAATTACTCTAATTACGTACCCACATCCTACTTCTACGAGTTCATCCTAACCCAAGCATACAAGGGTTTTAGCCGGACATGGTTATAACAAAAATAAAAGCAATAGAAGAAACAACGAACAAAAACATAATGAATTGAACGAAGAAAATAAGAAACATGAACTAGGGTTTAAAAAAGAAATAAATACGAAGAACTGAAATTGAATTAACTAAAACGAAATTAAAAGCGTTTAAAGGAACGAACTAATGAAAAGAAACTAAGAATTCGTATGAAAAACCTCAACAAAACGTAAAATAAAGCTTGTTCTTCTTCTTCCTCTCCAAAAACTAAGTCTAAAATTATTTCTAAAGTTGGGGATCCTTCAAAACGTGTTTGGACGATGTATATATAGGCACCGGGTCGAAACGGGAGTTAATGGGCCGAAAATACGCATCCGGAGGCAAAAGTATACGGGCGCTCGAGCAAAACGCTCGAGCGGTCCCGCTCGAGCTGTGTAGCTCGAATGACACAATCGCTCGAGCGGTGGCGCTCGAGCTGCTCGAGCGCTGAAATCATTCTGTAAGTTTTGGGCGCTCGAGCGATTCGCTCGAGCGGTGGCGCTCGAGCTGCTCGAGCGCAAGAATGGTTCTGTATGTTTGCGCGCTCGAGTAAGGCGCTCGAGCGGTGGCGCTCGAGCAATGCGCTCGAGTGATCTCTAATCCTCCCAAATGATACTTTTCCTCGTCCGCACTAATACCAATCGTATTTCTTCAATATCTTCTCATCCGGGCATCCGTTTGAGTCGATTCAAAGTCCTACGAACTCCGTTTTTCGTCCTCTATTCACCTATGAGCATCAAAGAGACAAATTTATCAATGTATAGAAATAATGCTCAATTGACTCTAAATACTCTATAAACTCGACCAAAACTAGGGTGTTTCTAGCTACGAATCATGACAATTTCACGCCTAATCACCAACGGGATCGTCACAGCATTTCCGAACCCCAGAATACGGTGATTTGTGTCTCTGATGTAGCCTGCATAATCTCCCATTTGGTCAAGCGTCTTTTTGAAAAGGACATTAGTGTAGGCTCCAGTATCCACCAGCAATCTATGCACACTTGTTTCCATAATCTTGGCACATATCACAAGCGAATCGTTGTGAGGGGTCAGTACTCCTTCCAAATCTCTGTCGGTAAAATTTAATTCCGATGTTTGCATGGTAGGTGGAATAACCCCCATTTCTTGTACATGTCCGATCGCTCGTAATTCTGCCTTTCTTTTTCGATTAGAAATTGGTGGTCGTCCATCAGAATAACCACCTATGGGTCCTGCAGGTTCCATCATCTGGATGTCTGGAACTGGTCCTCCGGCTGGCACCTGAGCTGGTCGCCCAGCTCGATTCCGATTACATCCCTGTTCCTGGTCTTCTTCATCAGAATCTTCATCTCTGTTTCTTTTGCCGGGCTGTCTTTTAACGAACTCGGATAGTTTTCCTTCTTCGTAAAAATGTCACAACTGCTTCAGCAAGTCACGACATTCGCTTGTAAAGTGTCCCACGCTCTGGTGGTAGGCACAATATTTATTCTGGTTCAACTTGCTTGTATCTTGACGTATCTTACGGGGAGGTGTAAGCAATTCTTTGTCCCGGACACTATTGTAAACTGTATCGATTGATACGGTAAGAATGTGGTTTAGTTTGTCCTTCAGCTCCGTTCCTTCAGTAAATGCTTTCATGTTCTTGGGAGCTCGATAACTAGTTCCAGGCTTCTTCGCACCCTCTTTCTGCTCTCCTTTGTCTCACATGTCCTTTTGCAGGGCTTCATGCATGGAGACAAAGACGCCTGCCCGATCCCGAAATTCGGCATACGTCTTCGGGCATCTTAGGTGTACATCTTTCCAGAGTTCGGTGCCCTTCTTGAGCCCAGCCAGGACGGCCACAATCTTGGTGTCTTCACTGACAGACTCCCCTTCTAATAGGACCTTGTCGAATCTTTCCAGGTACGATCGGTCCGACTCGTCGTCAGTTTATTTCAAGTCGAATAACCGATGTCTTTGGGATAGATAAGACCCGGCCGTAGAAAAATGGGACAAGAACTCTTTGCCCAGCTGGGCAAATGAATGAATTGAAGCTGGTGGCAAAGCTGAAAACCATTTATGGACACGATCCCCCAGAGTTAAAGGAAAGTTGCGACATTGTGTTGCGTCACTTGCCCCCATTGATACCATATAATTGGTATACTTCATCAGATGCACCCGGGGGTCCGCCGTGCCTTCATATTGGATACTTGCCGGAAACTGAATCTTTTGCTGAATTGGAGCCTTCAGAATCACCATAGATAGAGGTGAGACTGGAAGAGTTGTGTTCCCGTATCCTCTTTGTTGATATAGTTGGCCCTACATGCTCTCTATGGCCTTTCTCATGGAGGCGAGCTTTTCCAAGGATCCCCCCTGACTCTGAGGCTGTCCGGCGAGCAGAGGCGCACAATCGTCTGTTCGCTCCAGTCCCTCATTGGGAGCGGGAACTCCCTGGATTGGGCTCTGCATTTGGGCCAAGGCGACCAAAAGCTGACCTAGTCAGCCTGTCATGGACTGATTGGCGAGCAGGTACTACAGCTGAGCGAGCTGCTCCTGCAGTGGGATGGACTTCCATGATTCCCCGGCCACGACGACCCAATCTTTCAAGAGCACTTTGGCGTGTGCCCTGACTCCCTGCCATGGCCGGATTCTGAGTCGAACCTCCCTGACTGGCGGCCTCGACGTGCTATTTTTCTTTGCCTTTGGCCTTACGAGCTTGGGCACTATCTGCCTCGTTTAAATGATCCCCCCTAGCCTTTTCATGTTCACGAGTCTTTGTGGGGCTACACCTTGCTCGCACATATGAAGGGCCAGGTTGGGCTTGTTGTCTTTGTAAAGCCTGGAGCATGGTAATTGTGCGCGCCAATTCGTCGGGGTTACGAGCAATGACGTCCAACTCCGGTGGTATTAACTGACGAGCAACATTGGTTTGAATCTTTGGTCATTTCTGCTCGCCCTTGCTCGCCCACCAGCCTGGGACATCCGGGAGTGTGAATCCCTTGTTACATGTTGTGAAAGTTGTGTCTCTCGTGATTGAGGCATGTTCACAGGAGATTTTGAATATTGTTCTTAATGTTCTTGAATTTTTCCTCCGAAAACCCAACCTTGTTCTTCAATTTTGAGCTAACCTTCGTGTTCTCAATGATTCGGAGGTTCGCACCCTCCTTCTAGCGCCAATTTGTTGACGATCAGTTCTAATCTTGAAAATTAATGGCTGTTTTAGGTGGTTAATTGATCATCAAACAATTACGTGTGATTGATCACTAACGTAATTAGTGAATACGAATTTTCGGGTTTAGACGGATTAGAGTCGTACGAAAGCTTACGTGTTTAAGTTCGATTGTAAGTTAATCGAGCTGCTTTAGATTCGTAATCGAAGTTTGGACGTGTATAATAATTTGTGCTTGTTTTATTTGCTGAAAAAATCTAAGTATTTATAGACAATTGCCTAGCAGGAGGTGTCGTGACTTTTGGCCTACCAGGCTTGCATGCTCGACACCTGGCCTTTGACTAAGTTGACCTTATCTTGACTAAATTCTATCCTTATCTTGTTGGACTTGCTCGCAGTCAAGAGTTGCTCGCCATGTTGTACTTGTCCTGGAGGAGTCTTTAGTCTGATTTTGCTGGTCTCTTGTCTCACTTAGTTGTTGTTTCGGTTTTGTGTTCGGATCTGGTTGGCGGGATGCTAACTGAGTTCATCATGTGGCTCTTGATCTGATTTTGTTCGCTCATTTTCCTTGGTGTTGTATGCAGGTTCTGCTCGCCAGATATCTTAGGTGTATCTTGAGTCAATTTTGCCTTAATCTTTAAGCGCTTTGTGCTAACCCTGATCGCCTACGTGACGATTTCTGCTCGCCCATCAACAATAACAATACACTTTTTTGGAGGCGGCAGCTGCAACAGTGGAGTGTAGGGGCATATTGTTAGTTTTGGCCACATTTTTGTATTGCAGAGTTCTATGGGTTTTTTTTAACTAGTTGAGGGTAATTTTTACTTAAAAAAACTACCCTATAGTAACTGGCCCAAAATCTTATTTTGTTTGAAAGCAGACACTACCCATTCTCTATTTTAAATTAATTTATGAAGTATGTTTCATGGTTCAAACTTAGAGAGTATAAACAACCCTTTAAAATAAATTGGGGGGGAGTGTCAGTTAGGTATAGAGTGGATTAAAATTTTTCTTTTAGATACGCCGTCTTTTCTGTAATAATTTTTTTTTCAGTTCCACAATACTTTTCACATCTTTAAAATAGAAATAATATTAAATTATAACACCTCATAATACCATTTTATACTCAAATAAAATCTCAAAAATATAATTTTCAACAACTTTTTTTAAAAAATCTGTTACATTACATATAAAGTGTAATGTGGAATTGATAAGAATAAAAAAAAAAAAATTCTCTAATTACCTTCCAATACTATTGCAATGATTCAAATATAAGTGCAAATATAACTTATATTGTATTGTAAAATAGTTGGGGATATTTCTTGTATTGCAAAATTAATTTGTCAAAAGCTTTGCGCTAGAAAGTTATTATTTTAAATTAATTTGACATGTTCATTTTTTTTTTTACTAATATTGATGCATATGCATTTTGATTGTATGATTCTAAAAATGTGTCAAATAAATATGAAAAATGAGTTAATATAAAGATTATGTTCGGAAAATATAATTCTTCAAATATAAAAATGCTCTTTATTTTATAAGAATACTCTTTAGATATAAACGGACAATTTAAAATATTATTGATTCAAATTTGATGTATGTCTTTTGTGTATTAGGTGCACTGTGTAATATACGTGTATTTTTTTAGAAGTATTAATTATTTCTACAGTTTCACTGAAAAGTACAGTTGCTTTCACAGATAAGTGCAATTGTTTTTTACTTGCACTTTTCCGTAAAAGTAACTATAATTTTCAGTGAAAATAACTCCTATTTTTTAAAAAGTATAATAGAAAATATTATATGGACGATATTTACGTTGAAATTTATTTCGAAGGGTATTAATTATTTTCACTGAAGGTACTAATTGAAGTGATATTAATTATTATCACTAAATGTATTAGTTATTTCAACATAATGCATCAATACTTTACCAAAATAAAGTTACATGATTTTATCTTAAACTCAATAGTATGTATATGGTAAAACTTATTTATAGTCACTAATTTACAATAAATATTCTTTAATAAAATAATTAATATTTTTAATTAAACAACTAATATTCCTCTTTGGCTAATAGTACAATACTCTCCGATCCCTTTACAACTAAAGTCTAGATTTAATTTTCTTTAGTCAAAACCAAAAAGCCATTTGGGATTTGGCCAATACTTTATCTTCGCGAGCCACCGGACCTTTCCCTTTTATATAAAGAAATGATCCCTCGCATAATCGACACTGGATCCAAAAATTCCCCCCCGGACGCGTAAAATCACTGTCAAAGTCAACCGTGGAGTTAGGACCGGAACCAATATTCCTAATCATCGTATCCGAATGGACGGAGGAGCTACCGGAACCGCGGCGGCAAGCGGCGGCGGCGGGCCGGCGCCTTTCCTTATAAAGACGTATGAGATGGTGGATGATGCGTTGACGGATGCCATTGTATCATGGAGCGCGAGTAGGAAAAGCTTCGTGGTCTGGAATCCACCCGAATTCGCCCGCGTCCTCCTCCCTTCTTACTTCAAGCACAACAATTTCTCCAGCTTCATCCGCCAGCTCAACACCTATGTACGTTTCTCCCCCAATTGAATTCAACAATTTTCATTGTAGATCGCATCGACGGTGGTTACTCGTTTAATTAGGGTTCGTAATTGTTTAGGGCATTTTTATTGTTGTTTTGATCCGGTTACAGTTTTAGGCAATGGAAGTTTTATTGAATTTTAAATTCTTTGTATATTTTGTTGGTGAAGTCTGAGCTTTGCACTTTGTGTAATGATAGTTGTTTTACATTATTATATATAGTAGTTTCGTGTATTCAGCTCAGTAGGAATGGAAATCAATTCTTTATAGCAGTTTCATTTATTTTCAGACCTTTAGTAGTTGATTACATCCTTGATGAATAGGTGGTTGAACTTATGGATATATAAATAACAGGGTTTGATCTGGCCTTCTAAGATAGAAAGCAAATTCAATATATCTCCCTCATAATTGGAAATAATTAACGGATTTTCATTTTTAAATATGCTAGTAAAGAACTCTGTGAGTTCCTGAGAGTAAACTTATCTATATGGGATCAGATGTCTTATTCTTGTCCACCCTCAACCACCAGCTGCCCCCACAGATCAATGGGAAGACAAAGACATGGCAGTGTTTCGTGTTGGACAAAATATTTTTGCAATTAGTTACTAATATGAAGGTGTCTAGGGGCATATCTGTAATCTTAACTTGCTGTGATATATTAGTACAGTCAAGTATTGATCAACTGCCACAGTAATTATATCATTGCATCTTCTTAGAAGCCAAAATTTCCTGTCTTTGTATTTGCTTGTTCGATTTTTGGGGTTAGGCAGGGTGTATTGTACTGTTGAATTTTGTTCTGTTTATAGTTGCAATTCCTTGTACTGAAAAGTCATAACTCATCCTTGCTGTTTTATGACAAAACATGGTATATGTTGTATCTATGATTGCGTTTTGTCACATATATCGCTTATCTAATCTTTGCTTGGTTGAAATAAAAAGGAAAAACAATTAAATTTAAAGTTTTGCAATATAGCTGACTGCTGGTCCTGGGGTTAATTTCTTTGTAACTGCCTCGACATAATGTGTTTGGTGAAAGCATTACTACTGAAACTTCCAATGTTTGCTTGTTTTTGTTAATTTGTCAAGTACAAAAACTCACCTTTGCTTTCCGAAATCTGTAATTGCAGTTACTTGTGTGCTCTGTCCTTATCAAAACCAGTTCACTGTGATATGCAGGGTTTGTTGTAAACTAACCTATGGTTGCTTCACGAGAAAAAATTTATATAGAGAAGAAAAAACTGAAGTAGATGTATCATTACATATACTAATTTTTTCACTATATTACATTTTAGAGGCTTACATTTCTCAGTTATTTGAATTATTTCACCATAACCATGTTCCTTAGTGTTGGGAATATTTTTGGTTGTAGGGATTTCGGAAGATCGATCCAGAAAGATGGGAGTTTGCTAATGAAGATTTTGTGAAAGATCAAAAACATCTTCTTAAGAATATCCATCGTAGAAAGCCTATTCATAGCCACAGTCAGCCTCAAGGTTCAATTGATCCAGAAAGAACAGCGTTCGAGGAAGAAATTGATAAGCTAACACGTGAGAAGGCCGCACTTGAAGGCAATTTGTTAGGCTTCAAGGAGCAGCATTCTGCAGCTAAGGTACAGTTGGAAACTCTTACACAGCGTATAGGTAGCATGGAGCAGAGACAGGAAAAACTACTAAGCTTTGTTGAAAAAGCACTTCAAAATCCTGATTTCATCGAACGCTTATCTCAGAAGCTTGAATCAATGGATTTTTCAGCATATAATAAGAAGAGGAGACTCCCTCAAGCAGACGATGATGTTCAGTCAATTCAGGACAATGTTTTAGTGGACAAGTTTGACATTTGTGACCAAGACTTCTGCAATAAGCTGAGGCTCGAGTTATCAACAGCTGTTTCAGATGTCAACGTGCTTTCTCATAGCACCCAAAGTTCGAACGAAGATGGTATAATGAGTCCTCAAGGGAGAACCGAGGGATGGCCAAAAGAGCTATCTGACACGGGGGCTTCTTTGAACTTAACGATGGATTCATCATTATCGTGTAAAGTGGGATCCATGCACCCTTCTATTGATGAAGGTGATTGCAATATTGCCTGCCTTTTAAATCTCACTCTCGCCTCATCTCCTTTGGATTTCAACAAAAGCCCGGAAATTTGTACCTCTTCTGGGCTGAACAACGAGAATAATGAAGTTGGTCATCGAGCTCCTCCAAACGAGGCACAAACTTTATCTTCCTTGTCAGATGTTAACAAACAAGTGGCCCCAACAGAGCAGAAACGGGTGAACGATGTGTTCTGGGAGCAGTACTTGACTGAAAGGCCTGGTTGCTCCGATACGGAAGAGGCGAGCTCTAGTTATAAGAACAAGACGAGAGGAGACCGGTCAAAGGAGTAGCAAGAAACACAAAAGGTATGGAACATCTAACTCTCTAGAAAATTTTGGTGGACTTGGACACTTTATTTTGATTTATAGAAAACATGGAGTTTTGTATAACTGTGACAGCTTTGTATTTGTCTTGTGATGATGTATATATTCATGTAAATCACTTTATTTATTTGTGATGGGAGAATGTTGTTGGTAGCTTAAAGAGATTGATTTTTATATTTTTTGACAGTTTAAAGAGATTGATTGTTTATGTATAATTTGTTGGATACATTTCAGATTATGTTGATGCATTCAATGTTAATTTATCTATCTTGTAAGACTTAATAATATGTTTCAAATAAGTTTAAGTCAAATGAGCTCTTAGTATTTGCATCAGCACAGTCCTTTTCATGTATTATTATTACTATTACTGCAACTAACTATTTGAATTGTTACGGTGGTGTATTCTTCTTCTTTTGCAACTTGATTGAACGAGCCTAATTAAGGGTCCGCTTGGTTGGGGGTGATGATTATAGGGTAATGAGAATTAAAGTGATTGAGGAGTCATTCAAGTAGAGGGTAATGAGGGTAATGAATGAGGAGTGATAGGTAGATTATAACTCATTTTCAATCTTATTACAATGTATTGATAATAACAAGCACTATTAATGAAATCATTCCCATTATCCTATAATCATCACGCCCAATCAAGCGGACCCTAAATTGTTAGCTCTTCTCGCAATAGATATTCGATTGGTTGTTGTTTTGCTATAGAATAAGGGCTCCGAATTGTTCAGGAACGTTCACATCCGAACTCTACTCACTGCTTAGCTCAAAAGCTAAAGTTGTGAGAGGACTGCTTCACAACTAAGTGCTTCTAGCTTTTTTAATTTTGTTTCCAAACACCCCCTAAATATACCCTTCTCCTTTCTTTTCTCTTAGATCTACGGGCAACTCGGTGGCGGCACAACCACTCCTACTCCGGTCCGTCCTCCCCCTTCCAATTTTATCTTTCTCGATTCTCATTTTCTCTGAAAAAATCGCTCTCTGCCATCATTGTCGTGTGCCTAACCCGCACCACCACCTCCAACAGGAATTCATTCCTCCACTGTGATCGATTTATTTTTTTGACACAAATTGTTGAAAAATGTGGAGTTTTTTTTATTTATTTAAAAAAAAATGCGGTGTTTGATTATTTTTTGTTGAAAAATGTGTTTATTATTTTAATCAATTTTTTGTCGAAAAATATGGTGGTTTTCAATAATTTTAAATTGAACGGCGAAATAAGATAACAAAAAAATAAAGAGAGAAAACAGTAGAGCCGAGCATCAGGGTGGGTGGCAATGGCGACAACTGGTTATCCAAATTAGAGTTAGAAGTAGTGTATTTAAATTTAAAATGATAAGTATAATACAGTTTTTTTATCGACAAGTAAAAAATTTAATTTATTGAAGCAGACTAGCTTTAAAAAAATTATTGAAATTACATTGCAAATTGAAGCATACCCATTAAATTCAGTTCAATTCTTACGTGTCATTATTTAAGTTTTACTTTCACCTATCCTATTGGATCTTTAATACATGAATCCAAAAATGTGGTAATCCGTTTAATATTGAATAAGTAAGGAGGTGTTTGGTTGGATGGTAAGGAATGGATAAGGGAATGACTTTGATCGTAGGGTGAAATCAAAGTCACTACTCCCCCTATTAAAGAGACACGAGGATTGCTTAAAAATAAAGAATTCCAATGCCTCTTTACCAAACACCCTTTTCCATTCGATTCCCTTCCCACACATCCATACCCCTCGACCAAGAAACACCCTAAACCAACTCTTTTAATCTATAGGTTGCAAAATGAAGTTAATGAACACACCGATTATATTGGAAAATAATTTTTGCTTATATGGAGACAGCTACCTAGATTTCACATTGGTATGTAAAAGATTTTTTTTTTTTTTTTTAAAGGATATGTAAAAGAAATTAACTTTCATCCAAAACAGCAAAAATATACTCTCCCAGACTCTAGATAAGTTTTCCATTTTTTTTTTAGTTTGTTTAAAATAATTAGTACTCCCCCGTTCCGATATCATTTGCATAGTTAAAACGACACACCCTTTAAATAAAGTTGTAATATATGGATAAATATATGTATATTATTGTGAATATGCACGCAATTTTTTTTTTTAAGTGTGCAAATAATTTTGGGACAGACGAATAAATAAAGTGTGCAAATCATAATGAGACATAGGAAGTACTTGTTTATTACTCCTCTATTCGTGAAAATTGGACATGTAGACTTTTACACGAGTTTTAAGAATATAATTATTATGAGTAAAAAAATAAAAAAATCATAGTCAAAACAAGTACAAAATACTTTATTTAAAAAAATTGTGTGTGAGGTTCAATGACAAATGATGTAAATAAATGTATATTGAAGGGTGTAAATAAAGGTTAATATTTTTCATTTTAGAAAACACGATCATTTTTCACGGATGGACTAATAAACAACACAGACAATTCTTCACGGACGGGAGTAAAATTTGGCAGGTCAACATGCTGACTTGTATGAAAAATAATGGGTAGTTGTGAAAAGTATAAAATAATTGTATAAAAAATATTTATTTATTTTTTAATATATGGAATATTATTTTTGCTATTTATAGAAGTAATTTTTTTTTATTGTGGGGTGATTTGAAAATTAAAAAGAAAAGTTAGAAAATTATTAGTATGGGATGGAGGGAGTACACAAAATTGGAATTTCCTTGTCTAGAAAGAGCTGAGGAAAAATAAAATAAAATCCAAGTATTCATAAGAAAAAGAAAAGGGTATGAATATTTTCACCCAAAATTTAATACTTCACCATCCAATTTTTGCTCGAGAGAATTTTTAGAACATTTGTTATTTGCTTGAAAAAAAAATTAGAATATTATTTAATTTTAGATATTTTTATAAGGGTGAAATCGAAAATTTAGACGATGAACTGAATCGTGTGTGGTGATCGATCAAATTTTGTGGGTGAGAAGATTCGTTCCCAAAAAATAACCAAAGAAGAGAGCTGGGTAAGTTGGGCCTTATTGGGCCGGTACCCAAGGCCCAAACATTACATCTGCAAAGTGCAACCAAGCAACAACTGAAACCTTAAAACTCAACTCAGGACTGAAACATGAAGAACCAGCAGTGAAGCAGCAATGGAAGAATCAAACGCACCAAAAGAAGCAATCTTTCGTCTCTTTGATGATAACCCATCTTCTGGGTTGGGCTTTCTTGATTTCCCTGAAAAACCTCTCCCGCCTCCACCCCCTTGCCTCGAGATTTTCGCCACAGAGGTACTCCTTTCTACAATCTCATATTTATCGGAAATAATAAGTTAAACTGCCTCTTTTATAAAACATTTTAGTGATTTTTGGGGAGAAAAAACAGTGATTGTTGATTGGTGTGGAATTTGAAGCGTAGGGTTCATCAAATGCGAAGTACACTGTAGAGCCTGTCAACGTTGCTGGGCTTACATTAGATAAGGTCAGTAAAAATGTATCTTGATCGTCGTTGATTATTAATTTATATCTCTGAAATTCTCAGATTTTGAGTTAATGTTTTCTCTTTCCCGGAATTGGCTTCACACTTTGGTGGACACATGTGTTAAGAAGTAGATGAAGGAGTAGGGTTTAAGTGGGTAATTTTGTAAACCATTATGTATAAAGTAAATAAATGAGTTGGATTGTGTATATATGTGAGCCAAAAGTAATGATAATTTGTGTAAAATTGAAATACTGTGCGGTGAAGTTTATGGAGGCTTTTCCATTTTAAGGGCGTATAGTTTATTGCGGGATGGACAAAAAACAAAAGTATGAACGGGTTATGTAGTTTCGAGGAAGAATGTGGTTTTCGTTTTTTCTTTCTTTTCCTTTCTTTGTGGATTGGGGATTCCCTTGGTTGGATTTTTGTAGTGATTAGTTTCTTGTCTAGCTTTGGATTATATGCATTTAGCCGATTGCATTTTCTGCAGGGTAGGGTAAGCACTGAGGAGGTATTTGCATTGAGCAATTCAGATTTGGTACCTGGTAAATATGAAGGTTCGTATAGTCCTATATTAATTTCCAAGATTTGAGTTGAGAACATAGCTCGGTAACTTCGATATTATGTTGATGGAAGCAGGAGGACTGAAGCTATGGGAGGGATCGCTCGATCTAATTCAAGCCCTTTGCTCAGAGATGGAAGATTGGAATTTGTCATTCGCCCAAAAGCAAGTTCTTGAGGTGGGGAACTAATTCTAAGGTGACTCAACAATCTTTACTAATGAGATACTCGATTGCTATCTCTTAATGATTGTTTTGTAATAAACCTTTTCCCGAGCATTTGTTCTGATAGGTTCAAGATTAGCATTTCTAATTCTCGAGTTGAGAAAGAACCGAGACTAGCATAACAGATGTGTGAATTCTTTAAATCTAGTATCTAGTTCTTACACCTTAGTACTCTAGTAAATTTACACACTATTAGAGTCACCTTTTATGCTGACTTCCTTTCGTCTTTCAGCTTGGATGTGGTCATGGACTTCCTGGTATATTTGCTTGCCTTAAGGTAATACTTACACGTATCAACATTTTTTTCGTTTTCTTGATATTTTGCCTAAATATCAATATGTCTTATGATCATTGTATATTTTGCACCAGGGTGCAAATGTTGTGCATTTCCAGGACTTCAATGCAGAAGTCCTTCAGAACCTCACCATTCCCAACGTTACAGCTAATATGTTAAAGAAGTCTCAGTATTTGGACCCAAGCACAAGGAACGGCTGCGTTGATACCGATACTCGATTCTTTTCTGGTGATTGGGGCGAAGTGCATCGTGTTCTGGACCAGACATCCGCTTATGATGTCATTCTCATGGCAGAGACAGTTTACTCAGTTTCTGCATTGCCTAATCTGTACAATCTTATAAAGAAGGTTCGATTTAGTTTCATTTTATTCTTTTATTTTTCATATCTTCTGTGTCTCTGAGGATACTTTATGTTCCCGTGATCAGTGCCTGAGCAATCCCAATGGAGTTGTATACATGGCAGCAAAGAAGCATTACTTTGGTGTTGGGGGAGGATCAAGAAGGTTTCTATCAATAGTTGAAAAAGACGGTGAGCGATTCTTATTAGTACCTCTTCGTTGACTGCTCTTCATTAATAATTATCTCTAGTTGAAAAGCAAAACAATTGAATGCTTCGTACTTAAAACATCAGAGTCCTCAATTCACTTGTTGTTTTCTGTCAGTTGTCTTGTTTTGTTCACCCTTCCCTTTACTCCGTGTTCTTTTCAAATAAAAGTGGCGGGGTTCATAGTTAATACGGTAACTCAAATGCAATATGAGAATAGCCTGTTGGGATGACACTTTTACATTGGAATTTCATTCTCTCAATGTAGAAAATGAAAATAGGCATATGCTGTAGTTTCCATGTATTGTTTTTAATCTTTTCTGTTATGGGCATGTTTGTTTGATCCAACTAAGACGAACTTTCGCAGGTGTTCTTGCCTCTTCTCTGGTTTCGGAGGTTGCAGATGGTTCATCGAATGTTAGAGAGGTATGGAAGCTTCATTTCAAATGAATTTCCAGTACGAAGAATCATTAAGTTTTTGCAAGCTTCAAACTTTATGACTCGTACTATGATCAAAGTCAGTATTATATTTGTGAAGTGAATCCCTACACATTCCTCGTATGGGTATTCCTTACCAATATGCACGTTAGTGTAAACCCCCGAGTTTTTGCATTTAATCATGTTTTGAAAATCGAACCGGATCAGCCAATTCAATTGATTGAACCAGATCACACCATTTATCTTTATTCAATGTTAGTTTTATAAATTTGAGCATTGCCATTGAAAAGAGAAGTTGAATATCAACTTAGGATTCCATTACAGAACAAGAAAAATAAGAAAGACAACAAATCATGCATTACTGATCACCCCTACACTTGTAATATCTGGAGCAACCCCTGTGGTAAGGGTTCGACGGCTCAGGAACGCAGCCACCGCCTCTGGAGTAGGGCTCGCCTGGTCTTCCGTTGTTGCAAACGGGCTGGTCCCGTTTGAGGGCCCCAGGTGAGATGTACTTCTTCTGTTGAAGAAACCTTCTGCTGATCTCCGATTCCATCAGGATCTCCAAATCTTGGTTGCATTCTCCGATTGAACCTGTGCAGGATGGGTGGGGTGGGGCGGTGTCGTTGGACGTGGTGGCGGTAGTGATGAGAGGTGTGAGGGTTAGGGTTAGGGTTAGGAGGAAGATGTGGAGAAGAACATGAGTGAGGTTTGTTTCCATTTTCTTAAATTTGTGGATTGATTCTTGATCATTGATTTAGAGGAGTGTGTGTTTATAAAGATTGGAGATAGTGGAAGATGCACTGGAAGCAGGGAGTCGCACTACACCTAACTCAATGGGAAACCAACTTATGTGATATTTTATAAAATAGGCATCATTTTTTTTAGGCAAGCATGTTAAACAAGAGTGGCTACAAACCCTATTATAAAAAAGAAGAAAAAAAAAATATAAAAGATATGTGAACGATATTCAAGGTAAATTTGTTTGGAAGATATTAGTAAATTATACTAAAGATATCAGTGAAGTGCACTAAGGGTATCAACTTCTAAAGGTATTAGTTGTTTTTGCTAAATATATTAGTTAGAGTGGTATTAGTCATTTTTACTAAATGTATTAATTGTTTTAACATAAAGTATAGTAAATTGTTCACGATAATACTTACGGCAAGTATCATTCACACACTACTTTGGAAAACAAACTAGTTTAGCATACAACTAGTATATAATATAATGACTAACACAATTGAATAAAACAATTAATACTGATTAATTACAATGATAATACTTACTGTAAGTATCATTCACACAATACTTTGGAAAAAAACTAGTTTAGCATACAACTAGTATATAATATAATGACTAACACAATTAATACTGATTAATTACAATGATTTTATTTTACAAATATTGATTCAAAATATACGCTAGATGCAATCAGTTGAATGGTGAAATTGAATAGCACAAGGCTTTGTCTTTAAAGGAGAGTGCTTTTGAGTTACTTCTCTGGGATTTGATTTTTATTTTTGGGTGTTTTTGCAGCAAGTAGAGGAAAAATACCTAAACAATTAATTAAATTAGTATTCATAAATCTGAGGGTGTTTATTTTTTCTCCGAGATGTTAATCATGATTGGTGTTGTGATGTGGGCTTGCTTGACTATAAATATACCAGTGGGAACACTCTTGGAAGAAAAAGTACTGCATTTCGCCCAACCAAATTACTTTGTCGAAATCATTAGGGGAAATAATTTTAATTTTGACAAAGTTTTGTCTCGTTTGAACCTATAACGCATGAATATATTCTTTCTTATCTAAAAATCTAATTAATTTATAGAAAGATAAGATGCGAAATTAATTCATTTTGTAATTAGAAATTAAACAGATTCCATATACCATAGTGACCTGGCTAGCTGTGTGCAAGCAAATGACTACGACACTCACGAAGGGTAGTAATTAAGGTCCATCCTGTCGGGCCAGGGGGTGGGGGCCCTGGGGGCGAGGGCTTCGCCTTTTGCTACAAAGTAATTAAGGTCCAGCTACTTTGTTCCTTATTTGGGATAAGTAGATGTAACCAATATTAGTTTTTAAATTTTTTTTTTAATAAAAAAATAATGATACTATTCTTATTAGTAAAGATTTTGATTAAACTAATCAACATTTAGGATATGTTTTAAAACTCTACTGTAAAAATAACAGTAATGTTAAGCAGTGGTGTAAATGGCTGTCGCTCAGGCGCTTAGCAGCCCCTACCACCAACGATTAGAGCAAATGGTTGTATTTGGCGGAAACTTCATTTGGTGGTGCCTAGGCGGCCTCAACGGCGCCTAGGTGGCCTCGGCGGCATTGGCAGTAGGCGGGACTTAGGTGTTTTTTTTTTAATTTTTAATAACTTTAAAATGTTATATAATTAAAAAAAATTAAAATTAAAATATATAAGTGGACTGAAGGACTGTGGATTGTGATAGTTTATGGATTGTGGATTTTTAATACTATCAATTTTGTTACTTATGGATTGTGGTAGTTTATTAAATTGGACATTTTGTTATTTGTGGATTGTGGTAGTTTATTAAATTGCACATTTTCTTACTTATGGATTGTAGATTGTGGTAGTTTATTAAGTTGGACATTTTGTTATTTGTGGATTGTGGTAGTTTATTAATTTGGACATTTTATTAGAGATGTGTTTAATATTTTATTAATATTTAATATTACTTAATTACTTTAATTATTAAATTGGATATTAAACAAATCTAGGCGGCCGAAGTTGGATAATAAACAAATTAAATTGGAAATGTGAAACTTTATTACTTTGATAAATATTAAACAACTAAAAAAATTATATAAAAAAAAAAAAAAACTTGGCGGCCACTTAGGTGGCCTTGGCGCTTGGCGGTCATATACCGACTGCCGAGCGCCAAACGACATCTACACCCTTGATGTTAAGTGATTTTGATAGTAAAATTAAAAGTGGAGAGTGTTTTGGATTAAATTGATTTTAGAAGTAAGAAGTGTTTGCAAAAAACCACTTTACTAAATAATACAAAATTATTCATGAGTTCCACTTAAATCTAAAAGTAGGTTTTGACTGCTTCTCAAAAATGAATATTAAGTTGTTATACATTTCCGCTTGGTAGCCTATAATAGGGCATATTATGGTCACAAAATGTCCTTTATTATTTTAGTAGATTGCTTGGTAGACAACATAAATATAATATTGACCCGGTTATAATATATTTGACCCGATTTTTATGCACCAAAATCAACATAAATTATCTCATCTCACACCTCTTACAATTTTATTATGACTTTCACTCCTTATATTACTTTATTCTATGTAATATACCCTACCAAGCAATATTACTTTATTCTATCCATATTATTTAACCACTTTATCTCTATTAAATTATGCATCACTACCATAAAATTGATTTTTTTTTTCAATTTTTTTTATTCTACCTACTCCCGTGCACCAAAAGTGTGTCAACTTTCCTTATTTGTTTGTCCACAAAAAGTGTGTCGTTTCCTTATTTATTAAGAATCACTTTAATTTTACATTCATAAATAATTATTTTATTCTTTATTTATTTCTTCTTAAAACCTTTGTCTAAGTAATGAGACACAATTTTGATGGACATATGGGGTATAAAATAAAGTTCGCAAGAAATGGACAAAAACATGAGAACAAGAGAAGAGCGTAGAGGTTTTATTGTGTCAACATTACTGTCCCAGTGCACACCAAAGTAAAATGGTTCAAGGCATTGTGTCCACTAGGCTGCCGGTGTACTCGGTAATATCTGACTATGGAAGGTTCAAAACTCCAAACTACCTATCCAGATGCAATAACATCTCGTTTGAACTGGACTGTGAGTCTGCATATCATAGGCTCTAATTTCCACTCACGTTGGGAATTGTTGGAAATTATTGGTGTTTACCAATATCAATATGTGAGTGAAAATTAAAAGAGAATTTAATTGAGATTGAGCTGAAGACATTGGACATTGGACCTTGGTTACTGGTCCTTGACAATTGATCTTTGGGTTGTATTTGGGTCTTAGAAGAGTTTTCTAAGTTTGTTAAGCCTAAAGTTTGGACTTATTATTATTAATTAAAAATCGTTCATTTCCCTCTCCATAGGCCAAACTAGGGGTGGAAATAGGTCGAGCCGAGTTAGGCTTCTTGTTGGACGGTCTGGGCCTGCTATTTAATCTTTGGGCCTAAGCCTGCTATTATCTGTCATAGGCATGCCTTTTTAATAAATAGGTCTGGCCTGAAAGCTTTTTGGAGGCCTTTTTAATCATGTTTACAAAATTATATTCAATTATAATATTATTATTAAATTATAACAATTGACTCTTTAATTCTTAAAACAAAGAATAAAAACAATTTATCAAAGGATAATCAAATAATAGCAAAATAACAAATTCAAAAGGGATGGTGTCCCGTGCCTGATTATTCGGATAGCGGCTAATAGACAAAGCAATATTATTCTTGTTTCCTAGGTCAAAAAGAGTCTTTGCCAATATCATAATACCCCCCGTGATGGGATTAATAACACAAACGAGATTAGTTCTCATAGGAAAGGAGAGCAGCAACACCCCGTTGCAACACAATGAAGGGACGACCGCTATAGTGAGGCGAATCCATCAAATTTACAGTCACCTCAGGAACCCCCATATGAAATCTTTTGTAAATGCTTTTATTTTGGCAATGGAAAACACACCCGGATACGCCTATGAGATTAGACAATCCTTCGCGTTTGAGATTAAAGTATTAACGTGGCTATTAAGGACCAAACATCGGAAGGCTTCCTTGAACGCCAACAACTTTATTATTTCGAATATGACATCACTGGTCAACACTTTTTCATCTTGATCTCATTCACTTGCCGCCACGGGATCCTCATGGCCAACTACCGCAATTTCACCTAATTCACTCGCCACCGGATCGACATTCACAACTACTTGTTTTGTAGGCACAGCTACCGCGCACATGATCTTCACCCACCTCCTCTTCACCAATTATCACCATTGCAATAACAGTTGTTTCCGTCGGGTACCTGTAATATATATGTCAAGAACCGATAACATTTATTAAACAAAACAACGTATAAGAAATTTAAAAGAGACAAGAACTCGATGAACGAAGGATTTACTCGATCGTTGCAGAAAATTCCTGAGTTTAACTGTAAGTGATGAAAGTAGCTTCTTATATATGTTTGCATAACCGAACCTCCCACGCTTCGATTGCAAATCCCCCCCCCCCCCCATCTCAAATAGAAAACCCTTATTTCCCCAATAAATAATTTGTGTCCACATATGATTTGTTAATTCGTGAGCATATTTGTAAGCTAGTACCCAAAATCTCATATGAACAACTCAATTTTTTTTAAGGAAAATTACATAATTCCCTTGAAAAATTACTCTTCACTACATGTATCCCAAAATTGCCCCTATATTCTATTTTATCTCTCATGTCTATACCCCCTCTCAGTCATTAAATCATCTTTTCCTTTTTTCTCGACTTCCCCAATTCCCCACAACATACGGCCCATTTCCCCAATAACCCCATTATATTTCCCCATTTCCCCTTATATCTCACTCTTTTCATCAGGTCATATTTCCCAATATCTATATCTCCGTTGTGTAGGTGTAGAACTTTGCGATCTGTTTGTTGGAGCGAGTGGAGGAATCAATGATGATTGTGTCTCAATCTGTGTTTTTTACTTCTATCTTCTTACAAACCGACCGCTCAAGCCCTAGGACGGATGCAATCGGAGAAGACGCCATATATCTCATTCCGCTTCTTCACAACTTCACTCCTTGTTCTTTGGCAGCTCCATTCTATCAATCCATCAAGTGATGCATATGTTCCTGATATTTGTTGACTTCTGAATCAAAATCTAATGTGGTTGGATTTGATATTTTTTACGAGAGGATGAGAAATTGGTGGAGTCTTATGAAAGAGAGTCTGATCAAATTGGGGAATTGTAAAATTTGAGGCAACTAATCGAATATCATAAAAATACACTACAACAAAATGAACTTTTTGTTACGAAAAAATTGGTTACAAAAAGTCATTTTTTGGTTAAAAAAATATTTTGTAACAAAAACTTCGTTGCAATTGTTGGTCATTTAAAGTTCGTCGCAAAAAGTTTTTTTAACGGAAAAAACCAATTTCGTTACCAATACAATTGTAACAAAACCTGTTTCATTACAAAGACTTTATTAGCAATAAGCAAAATTTTATTACTAAAAGTCAACTTCGTTACAAATATCTTGTTACATAAATTCGGTGTTTAATTATTTAATTGGTCACTAATATTTAGTTACATCTACTATCTCATTTCATTCCAAAAAATAAAATGATTACTAATAAAATAATAACAAAGGGGCATAATACAATAATTTTATTTCAAGAAAATATCAATTCTTCAAAAATATTTATGTCAACAATATCAACATACTCAAGTAACTACCAATGTATTTGACCATTCATGTAACATGAATAAAAAAGGGAGACAATTTAAAATACTCATTTTCAACTTTAAGAAATTTATTTTACCCACTTCAAATATAAATAATTTTTTCTACCAATTTTCAACTTCAAACAATCTTTTTTATCCATATGGACCACAACATTATTATTTAGTCACCTCATCATATTAATGACCCCCTTAACACCCTCAACCCTACATTATCTTTATATCAATTAAACTTTAATAAATACTCTAAATATTACAACAAGTTTCTACATTTACAATATTAATTAATAACATATTATTAGTTACAATTTTTTTTATTGTATATTTGTGTGTATGTATAATGCATATTAGTAAATATTAATAATGTTGTAATTGAATTTAAGTTGTGATTTTTAAAAAATTAGTAGTTTTAATTATTTATTTATTGAAGTTTAAGTGATGAGAATGAAGTGGAGGGGTGGGTATGAGGAGAGGTGGGACCCAATTCAAGTTTGTTAAATCTTTTATACCCATTTTGTAGGGGTGATTTGGTCCTTTAATATGAATTGAGTATAAAAGATTTTTTAAAGTTGATGTGGGTAAAATAAATTTTTTAAAGTTGGAAATGAGTACTTTGTGGTATTTACACAATAAAAAAAGTATATCAATTTGAAGTGTTTAGCTAAGTATTGATTTGTCTTCATATTCATGGTCAAATTAAAATTTCATTGCCCTGCAAAAAACACACAACAATAATATATTACAAAGTTAAGCATTTATAATGCACAAATACATATATAAAACATAATATTCGGTTTAAGTTATCTATCTACAAAATAACATACACAATAAATAAGCAAAGAGGGTAAGATATAATATTTTAATACAAATTCTAGCATGCATTCAAGTGCATGGCATGCACTTGGATTTTAAGCTCAATTTTGACTTCAATTTTAATATTTTCAAATAACACACTAACACGCCAATCTGTATTTTTTTTTTACAATTGAGGTATTACTAATTACTTTTTGGGGTATTAGTGATTTCTATTTGGGGTATTTTTTTTTCAAAATTCAAATGCATACCATGCACTCAAGTGCAAACTAGAACTATTATACTCTTATACATAAAAATATAAATATAAAGAAGGGGTAGTTATTATATACTACAATCCTAAAGTCTAAAATACAAAATGGGGTGTCATAAATCCCATGGTACTCTTTACTACATTTAGTGGTCCCCACCATTTAACCAAAACTACATACTCATACAATTTGGTGGGCCCGTGTTCAAAGTCAGCTTCTTACAAATTCTGACACATTCATGACTGACGGATGCTTTTTTGCACATTTCCCGAGGCAAAATTCTGACCAGAAATATACTTTATTTTCGCGTGTTTGTAAATTTTGAACATAAACATAAATTTTATGAACACAAGTAGTATAAAATATTTTGAACATAAAATATGAATATTTGAGAATCTAAGCAAATTCAAATTCATATTCAAAAACATTTATTTCATTATTAATTTGAGAATTACAAATAAAAAAAAATCCAAAATATTACATATGCAAAATTAGGCACTAACAGCCCGAAAATTTATGAACAGACAGCCTAAACAAGTTGTGAACAGACGCACATAAATTATGAACAATCGCTCTAAAATTATGAACAAATGCCGCTAAATTATGAACAGAAGGCGTTTTCGTATTTGAATATCCAAAAACCTTCAACTCTATTTGTAATTTGATACTGAAATGAAAGGGAAAAAATGTCAGGTCATGTTTTATATTTTGCTCCAAATTTAGAATTTTACAACAAACATCTCAATTTGCATCCCATTACCCCTATCAAATTCAGAGTTTTACAGTAAACATCTCAATCCTATCTCTTAGAAAAGTACTATCAATACACAAATCACATGGAAATCATAAGATTTTTCAACACCCCAATTTTAATCTACCATTCAAAAAAACAAAAAAAATGCAAACTACACATGATTAACAGTTACAAAATTCTAAACTATAAAGAAATCATTCATATGAAAGCTCACCCCCACGTCTGCCTACATTCTCAATAGAAAAAGACATTTTGAATTAGCATGACCATATGAATGTACATACCTTAACATTAAGATAATCAGAGAGCACAATATGGACTCCGTTGCTCTACTTTGCTTCTTTCTCAGCCATCTTTCTCACAAAAATTTCCCAATTATTAAATTCAAACAACATTAATAACTATTTTCACCTTTCTAATCATTAGAAAACTTAATCAAATTCACATTCAATGGATAAATCTACAAAAATATTTATTAATTCAAAGATCTAAAAATGGGGTTACAAATTTTAAAATTAGAGAGAGATGAGGGAGATTGGTGGTGACGGTTGCCTACAGACCTCACTACGGCGGCGGCGGTGGTGGCGGCCTTCGGTCCTCACCTCCAAATCTGCGCAGAGAAGTCACGATGAAGATCTGGGCGAGAAAAAATTTTCCACCACCGATCTACAACACTATTCTCTTCTGACTTCACCAAAACTCACTTCGCCACCAAAACCGCGCCTCTGTACACATCGGGATCTCAACGGCCTCTCCGTCGTCGCTCCAATTCGATGCCAGTGGAGTGGCTGATCACGACGATGCTGCTCTGAAATTTCTCAAGACGGTGATAGTTCGCGTTGAGAGAGAGGGGGAGCAGCGATGATAGCGGTGGCGGTGGCCAAGGCGTCGTCGGTGGTGTTTGGAGAATTTAGAGAGAGAAAGAGGGAGACGGATGACTGAATTTAGAGAGAGAGAGAAACTTGATTTTGAATTGGGGAGAGATATGCTTTTGTTGGGATAAGAGAAATTAGATGGAGTGAGAGTGAGACACGTGGATTGGGGTATTTTATTTACATATTCACACACAATTGTAGTGTATTGTGCCATAGGATTTTTCATGTTTTATTTGGCATTTAAGGCTCTAGGATTGTAGTGTTGTGTGTATTTCTCTATAAAGAACTTCAAATTAAGGTCAGCTATATTAACATTCAGTCCTCACCAACAAGAGTAGACCTACCTTATATTTCCTCCAATATTACATTTATCAATAAATAATTCTAGCACAGAGAACAAAGAGTAAACAAAAAAAAAAAAAAAGTAAATGAAGAAGGTATGTACGCACAAAACATCAAATTTCATATTCGCACCCTCAAAAAGATAATAAGAACTTGTTTTCTTTTTTAGTTAATGGAGATATCTCATAGGTGACATGCCACAACAACTAAAAACTAAGCCTTACATTTATATGGGTGCATGTATTCACAATTATACATAGTGCAATCAAACTATTAGGCATTCCTAACACATAACATATACCAACAAATAAAATTGATCATTCTTTAAAAAAAAAAAATGAGTTTGAGTTTTAGTAATTCTTGACACAAAATTAATTCATGAGTAATTCTTATGTGCACTCAAGTGCATAGCATGCATTTAGATTTTAAATCCAATTTCAAATCAATTTTAACTTTTCACAGTTCAATTTACTTATGAGTTTTGAAAAGTTAAAATTAATTTGAAATTGAACTAAAAATCTAATTACAATTTGTGTTAATTTATTATCTCAAAGTTAACAAAAAATAAAAAGCATAATTAAATGTATTTAGATAAACACCTATAATAAGTGTCTTGTAGAGGCTTCTCTAACGATAATCCATTGTCCAATTTGGCTTCATTCCAACACATATTTGAGTATCATGTAAAGCAAATGATGCTTTCAACCTTGGTACTCCCATAAAATGTTCAGAGTGAATCTTATGATAATTAGGAATTATTTGAGAATAGTTGAGTAATCCCGCCTAAGCTATGCCTCTTCGTTTAGCTATTGTATATGTTTGAAATAGGTATACCTTGTTTCCACTATATACAAAAATTATAAAATTATTAGATAAATTAAGAAATAAATTACACATTAAGTACTATATAGAGAGAGTTTAGACATTCAAACTCTATATTGAAAAACCACTCAAAACAAAGATGCAACA
The DNA here is from genome assembly GCA_947034835.1 of Ballota nigra. Classification (NCBI taxonomy): domain Eukaryota; kingdom Viridiplantae; phylum Streptophyta; class Magnoliopsida; order Lamiales; family Lamiaceae; genus Ballota; species Ballota nigra. The sequence continues at coordinate 119,624,961 of OX344721.1, read as the reverse complement.
TCTCCAACATTATTTTTCAATACAGCATGACCAATAGGTCTGTCCATACTGGTAATATAAAACACAAAATTAATTATCTAGCTATTAAAACTTGAAATTAAAAAAAAAACAAATGTTTATCAATATTTTACTTGGAAAACTTATTTTGCATCTACCTTAAGCAAGCAAAGGCTCGATACATCCTGTTCATCCTATTTTTCCTTCAATCACTACATATAACAAAGGACTTATAATATGTACTACATCCGTTCTATAACACTTTTCAAAGTTGAATTTTTCTCGTGTTTAGTTGATTTTTTCTTGTGTTTTAGCGAGCGAGTTTTTTATTAGTTTTTAAAATGATAAAGTGATTTTTATATTAATTTATAATAGAAGAGAGATAGATATATCATACCCTATCTTTAAAATCAATTTATCATTTCAAATACTAATAAAAAAATTGCCTGTTAAAACACGAGAAAAAATCAACTTTCAAAAGAGTGTTTGAAGACGGAGATAATATCCCATTGTTTGAATCTGCCCCACTCTATAGGCCAAGGATGAAGATCTAAATGAGTACTTAAATCAATTAATTTCAATAACTAAAAGTTGCTTAAATGGAAGTAATAATTCACACTAGTACATTGAGCAGCAACTGTGTTCGTTCAACTAAGTAAGAAAAGATCACGGAAAAGAGGGGTCCAGAAATCGAATCATAATTATTTAAACTAATTATATGGGATAAGAATTCCTAAAAATAGTAAATTAACATCCACATGTTGAGAAACTACCCTATTAAATTACCAATTCAATTAGAAATCCTAGAACAAGTATAATTTGGACTTTAAAAGTAAGATAATACCATGCAAATACAACAATACAAATGCAGAGTAGAGTATAAGTATAAGAAGTGCAACAACAAAAAATTAACTAAGAAGCAAATAAAACCAAAAATCTGCAAAGATTCACACAGAATATCACACACACACACACACACACAAATATATATATATATATATATATATTGCCACCACCTGCTGCGTAGAGAAGATGAGGGAGGTCATGAGGGCCGAGGGGATGTGACCTAAGGGCAAATTCCCAATGTAAAATATATTTATAAATTTTAAATTTCTGAGATGGAAATACATATATTTAAAAGTATAAAATCACGAGGTAAATTTAATTTCTATCTAACAATTTGCAAAAACTTACGCTTTAATGGTATTTAAGAATTAGCAAAATTAGATACCTGAAACTCGAGGAAGAAGGGTTGAGACTTAAAATCGCAACGGCCGACGGTGTCTGGAGAGGTTTTCTAGATACCTGTGTCTATCAGAACTCCGGCATGAGGGCCATGACGACAATGGGCAGGGACACAAAAGTAAAGACCGAGGGTGGGGGCGTCTGCAAATGGTGGTGGCGTCGGCACGACAGTGGACGGGGCACCGATCGGGGTAGAGAGTTTAGAAATTAGGAATTTAGGGCTTAGCACAAAGGTTTTTTCTAAGTCTGCCTAAGGAGTTTGAGGATTAGGAATGTAGGATTTCCTCTAACTACAAATTGTAAATTCAGGATTTCATGGAATAATTAATATAAAATTTTATTTAAAAATTAAAACGTGTCATGCTTATTATTTGTAACCAAAATTTATTATTTGTGACGATAAATATTTGATGGTATATAAAATATAATTTTTTGTAACCAAAAATAAATATTGTTACAATAAATCTTCTTTTTGTAACCATTTAAATGTTGGTTACAAATAAATTCGTTACAAAATATAATTTTTTTTTTTGTAGTGATATTTTAGAAGAGGCGATTCGAATTGTTGAGAAATCATTGGCCGTTGCAAGGAATATTGCTTCATAGTTGGATTTCTCATTATCAGAGGAAGAGGATTTTAATGGTTCGTTTTTTTTTTTTTCCGTTGCACTAGCTAGCTAATGAACTTCTATCCAGTGAATTGATGGTGCAAATTGTTTATTATTGATATGGATTTGTTCATAGAACACATTTAAATAAAATTGATTTTGTTTTTCCATTTATTAACACATTTTATGTCTATCAATATCACACGTTTATTCATATAGTAACACAAAAAAAAAAATTGTGGAAAAAGAAAAGTAGCAACATTTATGTTCATATAGTAACACAAAGATTGCGGGAAAAAAAAAAGGCAACAAAAATGAGTATAACATAAAAAAGAAAAGAAAAAAAAAGCAACTACATAACCTAATTGATTTATGCAATAACACATTTTATGTCTATGAGTATCACATTATTATTCATGTAGTAACACAAAATTATTTTGGAAAAGAAAATAAAAGCAATCATAAACTCACCTTTGTTCATGTAATAACATAATTCATGTCTATAGGTATCACACTTTTGTTCATAGAGTAACACAAGAAAACTGCGGGAAAATAAATAAACAAAAGGAAGCAGTAAAATTGAACTGTGTTCATGTAGTAACACATTTAATGCATATCAGTATCACATGTTTATTCTTGTAGTATCTCACTTTTGTTCATATAGCAACACGGTATAATTAAATGTAGTCAATGTAGTAACACACTTTGTATATATTAGTATCACACTTTTGTTCATGTAGTAACATAAAAATTTTGAAAAAAAAAACAACATAAATTTGTTCGCAAAGCAACACATTTATCAGTATCACACTTTTGCTCATATAGTAACACAAAAAATTAATTGTTGTTAATGTTGTAACACATTTTATACCTATCAGTATCACACTTTTATTCATTTAGTAACACAAAAAATTAATTGCCATTAATGTATTAACATGTTTTGTATATATTAGTATTACACTTTTATTCATATAGTAATACAAATATTATGGTAAAAAAGGAACCATAATATTGTTCGTATAATAACAAACTTTTGTTCATGAAGTAATACAAAACAATTGTGGATAAAAAAACAGTAAAACATAATTTTAACAAAAAAAAAACTAAACAATTTAAGTTAAGGTTACTCAAACCTACGACCTTCTTGTTTTGATAAGAGACTAATACCACTAGGCTAGAACCTACCGTTAATTTTTTTTTTTTTTTTGCCTTTTAGATATAAAGCACGGCGAGTTGGGTTTATTAGTGTAACCCGTTTGACCCATCCCTTGACCAGCAAATTTCAACCCCTTCATAGACTTTTTTCAGAGTCTTGTCATGACCTTTTTAATAAATAGGTCTGGCCTGAAAGTCTTTTGGAGGCCTTTTTAATCATGTTTACAAAATTATATTCAATAATTATATTAATATTAAATCATAAAAATTAACTCTTTAAATCATAAATTAAAGAATAAAACAATTTACCAAAGGATTATCAAATAATAGCAAAATAACAAATTCAAAAGTGTTGGGATATGTTTAGTTTTGATGATTTTCCAAAACAACATGTAATAGGTTTGAAAGCAGTCAGGATAGTATCCTTTAGATCAGGTCAGGCTAGGTTAGCTCTCAGTAGAATAGGTTGCTCAGTTGAGGGGGAACTCAGCGAGGGGGAACTTCTCAACACAGCCTGAAGATATCAAGATGACAACCAGAAGAGCTGACTGAAGACATGCCATCAACCTGAACCAATGGAGAAGCCTGAAGGATGTCCCACTGAGTGCAAGTCAGGCTGATCTAAGCCAAGTCTGATGGACCACTCAGTGAAGAGCCTGATCAGGAGGATCAGTGCTGCACCGAGTAGGCCTGAAGGAGTCAGGCTACTGAGGTCAGGGAAGTTTGTCATCCAGCCTTATGACAAACTTCTTGGAGTGATCTTCAAACAGTCCCTGAAGGACAACTACACTGAGGACGAGTCAGTCCAACTGGAGATCATCATGTCAGTGAAGGAGGAAGCTACCTAAAGTCAGTGGGTCTTGGTCAACCTACTGAGTCAAAGATCCGTGAATTCAGGCCACGTGGACCAATCAGCACGAGGCAGCAACTCTGACACTGACAAAGGCCGAATTCCAAGAAAAGTGGTTGAAACCATTTAATGCTGGATTCAAACGTATTTCCTCTCCAACGGATAGATTTGAATCCCCATTATAAATACAAGCTCATAGTTGCGTAGTTGGGTGTGTTGTGTTGTTGTAAGAATTATAAGAAAACAAACACCTACGAGCTGTGAGGGTGTGAGTAGTAGCATACGTGCATGGGAGTTATAAGGAGGGTTTACTCACATCTTAAACACTGACCATTAGGGTCTTCAAATATACACATATGAGTGTCAAGCTTGTAACTCTTAGCTTAGAGAGGTTTTCCTAATCTTAGCTTTAAGGCTAACACATTGCAAAGGAAAACCTCACCTAGTTGGAGAAAACCAAACCAAACTAAACCCTTTCAAAAGATTGTTAGGTTTGTAGTGAGGTGAGGAGGGCAGCCCAGGGAGTGGCGTGAGTCCAGTTGTAAGTGCACCTTGGCACGTTAAAAACAAGAATCCAAAGGAGTGGATTTCCTGTTAAATCAGGCCGTGGATGTAAGAGCTTGAGTCTCCGAACCACGTTAAACCAAGTGTTATTATCTGGAATGTCTCTTCTTCTAAAGTATTGCGAAAATCTGCTCACTGAGAGCATTGTTTAAGAAGGAACTTTAGTTAAGCATTTCAGTCAGGGAGATCCCATCTCACTGACTAAATCAGGCAAGGCACTCGAGAGTTCAGTCTCTCGAGTCACTGCCTTGTTGAGAGCCTGAGCTTTCAAGTCTCATCTCTGACTTGATAGCTCTGACTCTCAGCAACGCAGTGACTTGAGTATTTCGTCACTGAACTCAGTCAGGGTGCAAGCTGTGATTTGATAACGCACTCGAGAGTTCAGCATCTCAAGCCACTGTCCTTGCTCAGAGCATGAGTCTCCAAGCCTTCTCTCTGACTTGGTAACTCAGCCTCTGAGCAGAGCAGTGACTTGAGTATTTCTCACTCTTGTTGAACTCTCTGAGGAAAAAGGTTAAAAAAAAAAATTGTGTTCCTGAATTCCCATTTTGCCCTTCGTAAACGGGACCATCAATTGGTATCAGAGCGGGTTGTTCACATGACCACTGATCCAGTTTTGTTAAGAAAAATGGTCAACCGAACAGATCTTAAACGTGTTAAACTATGGGAATTCCTGCATATTTCAAACTATTACTTATGTTCTGACATTATTCTTGTAATAGAAAATCATTTGGTTAGAAGTTTTGGAATCATCAAAAAGGGGGAAATTGTTGGGATATGTTTAGTTTTGATGATTTTCCAAAACAACATGTAATAGGTTTGAAAGCAGTCAGGATAGTATCCTTTAGATCAGGTCAGGCTAGGTTAGCTCTCAGTAGAATAGGTTGCTCAGTTGAGGGGGAACTCAGCGAGGGGGAACTTCTCAACACAACCTGAAGATATCAAGATGACAACCAGAAGAGCTGACTGAAGACATGCCATCAACCTGAACCAATGGAGAAGCCTGAAGGATGTCCCACTGAGTGCAAGTCAGGCTGATCTAAGCCAAGTCTGATGGACCACTCAGTGAAGAGCCTGATCAGGAGGATCAGTGCTGCACCGAGTAGGCCTGAAGGAGTCAGGCTACTGAGGTCAGGGAAGTTTGTCATCCAGCCTTATGACAAACTTCTTGGAGTGATCTTCAAACAGTCCCTGAAGGACAACTACACTGAGGACGAGTCAGTCCAACTGGAGATCATCATGTCAGTGAAGGAGGAAGCTACCTAAAGTCAGTGGGTCTTGGTCAACCTACTGAGTCAAAGATCCGTGAATTCAGGCCACGTGGACCAATCAGCACGAGGCAGCAACTCTGACACTGACAAAGGCCGAATTCCAAGAAAAGTGGTTGAAACCATTTAATGCTGGATTCAAACGTATTTCCTCTCCAACGGATACATTTGAATCCCCATTATAAATACAAGCTCATAGTTGCGTAGTTGGGTGTGTTGTGTTGTTGTAAGAATTATAAGAAAACAAACACCTACGAGCTGTGAGGGTGTGAGTAGTAGCATACGTGCATGGGAGTTATAAGGAGGGTTTACTCACATCTTAAACACTGACCATTAGGGTCTTCAAATATACACATATGAGTGTCAAGCTTGTAACTCTTAGCTTAGAGAGGTTTTCCTAATCTTAGCTTTAAGGCTAACACATTGCAAAGGAAAACCTCACCTAGTTGGAGAAAACCAAACCAAACTAAACCCTTTCAAAAGATTGTTAGGTTTGTAGTGAGGTGAGGAGGGCAGCCCAGGGAGTGGCGTGAGTCCAGTTGTAAGTGCACCTTGGCACGTTAAAAACAAGAATCCAAAGGAGTGGATTTCCTGTTAAATCAGGCCGTGGATGTAAGAGCTTGAGTCTCCGAACCACGTTAAACCAAGTGTTATTATCTGGAATGTCTCTTCTTCTAAAGTATTGCGAAAATCTGCTCACTGAGAGCATTGTTTAAGAAGGAACTTTAGTTAAGCATTTCAGTCAGGGAGATCCCATCTCACTGACTAAATCAGGCAAGGCACTCGAGAGTTCAGTCTCTCGAGTCACTGCCTTGTTGAGAGCCTGAGCTTTCAAGTCTCATCTCTGACTTGATAGCTCTGACTCTCAGCAACGCAGTGACTTGAGTATTTCGTCACTGAACTCAGTCAGGGTGCAAGCTGTGATTTGATAACGCACTCGAGAGTTCAGCATCTCAAGCCACTGTCCTTGCTCAGAGCATGAGTCTCCAAGCCTTCTCTCTGACTTGGTAACTCAGCCTCTGAGCAGAGCAGTGACTTGAGTATTTCTCACTCTTGTTGAACTCTCTGAGGAAAAAGGTTAAAAAAAAAAATTGTGTTCCTGAATTCCCATTTTGCCCTTCGTAAACGGGACCATCAAAAAGGGATGGTGTCTCATGCCTGATTATTCGAATATCGGCTAACAGACAAAGCAATATTATTCTTATTTCTCAGGTCAAAAAGAGTCTTTGCCAATATCATAATACCCCCCGTGATGGGATTAAGAACACACACGAAATTAGTTCTCATAGGAAAGGAGAGCAGCATCACCCCGTTGCAACACAATGAAGGGACGGTCGCTATAGTGAGGCGAATCTATCAAATTTACGGTCACCTCAGGAACCCACATACGAAATCTTTTATAAATGCTTTTGTTCTGGCGATGGAAAACACACCCGAATACGCCGATGAGATTAGACAATCCTTCACATTTGAGATTAAAGTATTAACGTGGCTATTAAGAACCAAACATCGGAAGGCTTCCTTGAACGCCGACAACTTTATTATTTCGAATATGACATCACCAGTAAACACTTTTTCATCTTGATCTCCTTCACTCGCCGCCATGGGATCCTCATGGCCAACTACCGCAATTTCACCTAATTCGATCGCCACCGGATCGATATTCTCAACTACTTATTCTGTAGGCACCGCTACCGCGCACGTGATCTTCACCCACCTCCTCTTCACCGATTATCACCATTGCAATAACAGTTGTTTCCGTCAGGTACCTGTAATACATATGTCAAGAACATATACTCCCTCCGTCCCACTATTCTGTTCCCCCTACTTTTGGGCACAACATTTAAGGTGGATATTAAAATATAGATATAGTACATGTGATGTGATGGAGAGAGAAGAGAATAAAGTGTAATGTGGTTAAAATGAGTGGATGTGAATAAAGTAAATGAATATAATATTATTAGTTGATTTCCAAATAAGGTATGGGAACATAATAGTGGGACGGACCAAAATGGCAAAACGGGAACAGAATAGCGGGACGGAGGGAGTAATATTTATTAAACAAAACAACGCCCAAGAAATTTAAAAGAGACAAGAACTCGATGAACGAAGGATTTACTCGATCGTTGCAGAAAATTCCTGAATTTACCCTAATTGTTTATACACGTAAGTGATGAAAGGAGCTTCTTATATATGTTTGCATAACCAAACCTCCCACGCTTCGATTGCAAAACCCCCCAAACAGAAAACCCTTATTTCTGGTTTTCAATTAGTGAGTCTCAATGGTTGAAATGGTAACTCCACTCTCTCCAAACCCTTATTTTTGGTTTTCAATTAGTGAGTCTCATCGGTTGAAATAAATGGTAACTCCACTCTCTCCAATTAGGGGAGTCTTGCTTAATGGTTAACAAACTCTAATCTTTTCTTTGCCACTACCTAGATTACCCAAATTATATAATTAATTTATTAATATAAATATTGATAAATAAGCCAGCCATGCACATATATAATTAATTTATTATAAATTTACCTATCTCACTAATTCCAATTAAATTTAGCCACAATTTCTTAAATCCAAGTAAACCAACGAAAATCCATCCAAAGCTAATCTCAAAATCATATGTATAATGGTCTTGAAAATATTTCCTAACCCATTCACGATACATACATTACATTAATCCCTTCTACCAAAACGTACTTAAAGCGCAAGACACGATTTGCTTTTTTTTTTCCCTTTTTTCCCCTTTAAAGAGAATATATAAAATATAAGAACAAATAGTCCAATGATTTTGGTTATTCATTTTGCCTATTAAAATTTCAGTCATATTGATGTCATTTTGATCCATTTATGCTCAATTTAATTTTATTTTTTTCAATATTAATCTTCTATGATTTTACTTTCTCTATCTTAATATCTTTTTGGACCAGAATTGAAAAACCAAAAAAATTAAGCTAAACTTCGAGAACGTTTATCTTAAATAAATAAATTCGTGTCCACATATGATTTGTTAATTCGTGAGCATATTTGTAAGCTAGTACCCAAAATCTCATATGAACAACTTTTATAGTTGTAACAATTCAAAATTTTCTAAGGAAAATTACCTAATTCCCTTGAAAAATTATTCTTCACTACATGTATCCCAAAATTGCCCCTAATTCTATTTTATCTCTCATGTCTATATCCCCTCTCAGTCATTAAATCATCTTTTCCTTTCTTCTCGACTTCCCCAATTCCCCACAACATACGACCCATTTCCACAATAACCCATTATATTTCCCCTTATATCTCATTCTTTTCATCAGGTCATATTTCCCAATATCTATATTCCCGTCGTGTAGGTAGGGTAGGACTTTGCGATCTGTTTGTTGGAACAAGTGGAAGAATCAATGATGACTGTGTCTCGTCTGTGTTTTTCACTCCCATCTTCTTCCAAACCGACCGCTCAAGCCCTAGGACGGATGCAATCGGAGAAGACGCCATATATCTCATTCCGCTTCTTCACAACTTCACTCCTTCTTGTTCTTTGGCAGCTCCATTCTATCAATCCATCTAGTGATGCATATGCTCCTCATATTTGTTGACTTCTGAATCAAAATCTAATGTGGTTGGATTTGATATTTTTTTACGGGAGGATGAGGAATTGGTGGTCTTATGAAAGAGAGTCTGATCAAATTGGGGAATTATAAAATTTGAGGCAACTAATTGAATATCATAAAAATATTTTGGAAGAGGCGATTCAAATTGTTGAGAAATCATTGGCAGTTGCAAGCAATATTGCTTCATAGTTGGATTTCTCATTATCAAAGGAAGAGGATTTTGATGGTGCGTTACTTTTTTTTTTTTTCCGTTGCACTAGCTAGCTAATGAACTTCTATCCAGTGAATTGATGGTGCAAATTGTTTATCATTGATATGGATTTGTTCATAGAACACATTTAAATATAATTGATTTTGTTTTACATTTAGTAACACATTTTATGTCTATCAATATCACACGTTTATTCATATAGTAACACAAAAAAAAAAATTATGGAAAAAGAGAAGTAGCAACACTTATGTTCATATAGTAACACAAAGATTGCGGGAAAAAAAAGGCAACAAAAATGACTTATGTTAATGTAATAATACATTTCGTGTCTATGAGTATTATAATTTTTTTTCATGTAGTAACATAAAAAAGAAAAAAAAGCAACTACATAACCGAATTGATTTATGCAATAACACATTTTATGTCTATGAGTATCACATTGTTATTCTTGTAGTAACACAAAATTATTGTGGAAAAGAAAATAAAAGCAATCATAAACTCACTTTTGTTCATGTAATAACATAATTCATGTCTATAGGTATCACACTTTTGTTCATAGAGTAACACAAGAAAACTGCGGGAAAATAAATAAACAAAAGGAAGCAGTAAAATTGAATTGTGTTCATTTAGTAATAGATTTAATGCATATCAGTATCACATGTTTATTCTTGTAGTATCACATTTTTGTTCATATAGCAACACTGTATAATTAAATGTAGTCAATGTAGTAACACACTTTGTATATATTAGTATCACACTTTTGTTCATGTAGTAAATAAAAATTTTGTAAAAAAAACAACATAAATTTGTTCGCAAAGCAACACATTTATCAGTATCACACTTTTTCTCATATAGTAACACAAAAAATTAATTGTTGTTAATATTATAACACATTTTATACCTATCAGTATCACACTTTTTTTCATTTAGTAACATAAAAAATAAATTGTCATTAATGTATTAACATGTTTTGTATATATTAGTATTACACTTTTATTCATATAGTAATACAAAAAATTATGGTAAAAAAGGAATCATAATATTGTTCGTATAATAACAAACTTTTTTTTTCATGAAGTAATACACAACAATTGTGGATAAAAAAAAACAGTAAAACATAATTTTAAGAAAAAAAAACAACTTAAGTTAAAGTTACTCAAACCTACGACCTTGTTTTGATAAGAGACTAATACCACTAGGCTAGAACCTACCGTTATTATTTGTTTTTTTTTTGCCTCTTACATATAAAGCACAGCGAGTTGGGTTTATTAGTGTAACCCGTTTGACCCATCCCTTGACCCGTGAATTCCAACCCCTTCATAAAATATGTGACATTGCACGGTGTAATATTGCCCACAAGACCTTCTCATTTCTATTTTATTAAAAGATATTTGTTGTTTTTACTCTAAAATATTAGTTTTAGGCAAAAAATTATGTGAGTTGGTTCACAAATTAGGACAAATTACCACTTATCTATTCCAAAATATTAATGTGTCATGTCAATTTATGTTTCGTCTCACCGTGAAACAATCTCGCGCAAGACATACTCTTCATTTTACTCTAAGTAATAGTTGTAAGTTGTAACCAATTTTACAGCAAAATATATGGTTCACACATACAAACTCTAGTATACATCATATATATCTTAGTTTTTTTTTTTTTTGTTTTTTTTTTATTGTTTTAATTTTTATTTGAACCTTATTTTCTTTTTAATCCTCTCATTTATTGTCATTTTTTTTCTATTTCACTAAAAATTCAATTAATTATTTTATGGACATTTCTCTCATTTAGAGATATTTTTCCCTTTTTTTTTCTTATTGATGTAAAGAATAAAATAAGAGCATCCTTCCTTATTTGTGATCATATAAATGATTAAAGTTAGTGATTGCCAATTTCGTTAAAGCACAAAATCGAACTACTTGCAAGTGTATGAGATCGTTGTTATAGTAAGGCAATTGATCAAGTAATAAAAATATCGAACCCAAAGGAAACAAGTGGTTAGCTAAGTTGATTCACGTTTTCATGCTATGAAATGAAAAGTACAAGCTCGGGTTGATTACACTAAGTCAAACAAGAAGATCAAAACAAGCGAAAAATGGAAATCTACCTAACTTCGTTAGACGAAGTGCAAGGGGAGATATGCTTCGGATGACGTCGATTATGCAATTATCGAAGCTAGCTTAACTTATGCCCTTCTTATATTTCATATCATGATTAGACTAGATCAAATTAATCTCATCTAATCAATAAACTCTCATTTCGAAGGTTCGACGCCCGATTCGGAGTGTTCTAGACTATTTAGCATCTCTCGATGTCTTAGACGTCTAATTATAACACTAGATAACTCATTTCATTCAATTAAACACACATTTGAACTAGCTCAACTCTCGTATGTTGCCAATCCAAATATAAAGCTCAAGTAATCCACAATCAAGGAATCTAATAATTCAAATCATCATAATCTAGGCATAAATCAAAGCAAAACTTCAATAATCACATTATCTAATCATCCAAAGCATATAAGACTTAGCTCATGGTTCTAGAAGAGATATCCATGGCTAAGGAAGCTAAACAAGCAATTAAGCTAATAGAAATCAAAATAAACTGCAATTGAAATAGAATTAGTAATAGAAACAAAAATTGAAATGGAAAAATATCACCTCTCAATGATGAAATGAAAATTAATCTCTGCAACATCTTGAATCCTTGCTTGAAAGGTAAACAATCACTAATTGAAAGATAAACCTAATCTAGTCTAGGAAGAAATAGAAAGGAAATGAAAAGAAAAATGAAAAGAAATCTAATCTAAGGGATTTAGGACTCTCTTGTGTTGGTAACTTCCGTAAATGATGATTCTTTTCTCTAAATCTGATGAAATGGGGTATTTATAGAGTGTGAATGAGGGTATTAAGATGAAATTACAATTAAATCCCTGAATTATCTAAAAATCCCGCTTCTTGAGCTTGCCAGCATTTCACTCGGCCAAAATAATTTCACTCGGCCGAGTGCTTACTCAACTCGGCCGAGTGCCTTCCATTCTGCCCGAGTCATGCCTATTTTCCCCGCACTCGGCCAAAACCCTCTTTGCTCGGCCGAGCATAAATCCAATTTGGCCGAATGGATCTTCCAGAGATTTTACTCGGCCAGAACCCTCTTTGCTCGTCAGAGTGACCTCTTTTCATGGCCAAGTGAGCTCTGTTTTGTCTCCTTCTCCACCTTTTAACTCCACTCTTCATTATTTCTTCAATCCTTCACCTCTTTAGACCTAAAACACTTCATTTCCTGCATGAAGGATGAGTACACGAAACAAAACCAAATATGGAGATACAAGATACTAAGCGTGCACAAATTGAGCTCAATTAATGCATAAAATGATATAAAAATCACACGAATATCGAGCAATTATCACACTAATCAGTTAGAGGAGCTCTCTTGTGAAATGTTTCATATGTGAAATATACCTAAAATTGGCAAATATTAAAAATATCATGGGTCGGATCGCTCCAGGTAAAAATTCGCGGAATTTGGCCGGGTTGGGTCGGGTTTGGGGGGTTTTTTCCAAAATCTGGCACAAGTAGGGGTGGAAATAGGCCGAGCCGAGCTAGGCTTCTTGTTGGACGGCCTGGGCCTGCTATTTAATCTTTGGGCCTAAGCCTGGCCTATTATCTGTCATAGACTTTTTTCAGAGCTTTGGCATGACCTTTTTAATAAATAGGTCTGGCCTGAAAGCCTTTTGGAGGCATTTTTAATCATGTTTACAAAATTATATTCAATAATTATATTATTATTAAATCATAACAATTAACTCTTTAAATCTTAAATTAAAGAATAAAAATAATTTACCAAAGGATTAGCAAATAATAGCAAAATAACAAATTCAAAAGGGAAGGTGTCCCGTGCCTGATTATTCGGATATCGGCTATGAGACAAAGCAATATTATTCTTGTTTCCTAGGTCAAAAAAAGTCTTTGCCAATATCATAATACCCCCCGTGATGGGATTAAGAACACACACGAGATTAGTCCTCATAGGAAAAGAGAGCAGCAGCACCCCGTTGCAACACATTGAAGGGACGACCGCTATAGTGAGGCGAATCTATAAAATTTACGGTCACCTCAGGAACCTACATACGAAATCTTTTGTAAATGGTTTTGTTCTGGCGATGGAAAACACACCCGGATATGCCGATGAGATTAGACAATCCTTCACGTTTGAGATTAAAGTATTAACGTGGCTATTAATAACCAAATATCGGAAGGCTTCCTTGAACGCCAACAACTTTATTATTTCGAATATGACATCACCAGTCAACACTTTTTCATCTTGATCTCCTTCACTCGCCGCCACGGGATCCTCATGGCCAACTACCGCAATTTCACCTAATTCGATCGCCACCGGATCGACATTTCCAACTACTTATTTTGTAGGCACCGCTACCGCGCACGTGATCTTCACCCACCTCCTCTTCACCGATTATCACCATTGCAATAACAGTTGTTTCCGTCAGGTACCTATAATACATATGTCAAGAACCGATAATATTTATTAAACAAAACAACTCCCAAGAAATTTAAAAGAGACAAGAACTCGATGAACGAAGGATTTACTCGATCGTTGCAGAAAATTCCTGAATTTACCCTAATTGTTTATACACGTAAGTGATGAAAGGAGCTTCTTATATATGTTTGCATAGCCAAACCTCCCACGCTTCGATTGCAAAAACCCCCCAAACAGAAAACCCTTATTTCTGGTTTTCAATTAGTGAGTCTCAACGGTTGAAATGGTAACTCCACTCTCTCCAAACCCTTATTTTTTATTTTCAATTAGTGAGTCTCATCGGTTGAAATAAATGGTAACTCCACTCTCTCCAATTAGGGGAGTCTTGCTTAATGATTAACAAACTCTAACCTTTTCTTTGCCACTACCTAGATTACCCAAATTATATAATTAATTTATTAATATAAATATTAATAAATAAGTCAGCCATGCACATATATAATTTATTATAAATTTACCTATCTCACTAATTCCAATTAAATTTAGCCACAATTTCTTAAATCCAAGTAAACCAACGAAAATCCACCCAAAGCTAATCTCAAAATCATATATATAATGGTCTTGAAAATATTTTCTAACCCATTCACGATACATACATTACATTAAATCCCTTCTACCAAAACGTACTTAAAGCGCAAGACACAATTTTTTTTCTTTTTTCTTTTTTCCCCTTTAAAGAGAATATATAAAATATAAGCACAAATAGTCCAATGATTTTGGTTATTCATTTTACCTATTAAAATTTCAGTCATATTGATGTCAATTTGATCCTTTTAAGCTCAATTTAATTTTTTTAATATTAATCTTGTATGATTTTACTTTCTCTATCTTAATATTTTTTTGGACCAGAATTGAAAAACCAAAAAAATTAAGCCAAACTTCGAGAACGTTTATGTTAAATAAATAATTTGTGTCCACATATGATTTGTTAATTCGTGAGCATATTTGTAAGCTAGTACCCAAAATCTCATATGAACAACTTTTATAATTGTAACAACTCAAAATTTTCAAAGGAAAATTACATAATTCCCTTGAAAAATTACTCTTCACTACATGTATCCCAAAATTGCCCCTATATTCTATTTTATCTCTCATGTCTATACCCCCTCTCAGTCATTAAATCATCTTTTCCTTTCTTCTCGACTTTCCCTATTCCACACAACATACGACCCATTTCCCCAATAACCCCATTATATTTCCCCATTTCCCCTTAGATCTCACTCTTTTCATCAGGTCATATTTCCCAATATCTATATCTCCGTCTGTAGGTAGGGTAGGATTTTGCGATATGTTTGTTGGAGCAAGTGGATGAATCAATGATGACTGTGTCTCGTCTGTGTTTTTCACTCCTATTTTCTTCCAAATCGACTGCTCAAGCCCTAGGACCGATGCAATCGGAGAAAACGCCATATATCTCATTCCGCTTCTTCACAACTTAACTCCTTGTTCTTTGGCAGCTCCATTCTATCAATCCATCAAGTGATACATATGCTCCTGATATTTGTTGACTTCTGAATCAAAATCTAATGTGGTTGGATTTGATATTTTTTTTACGGGAGGATGTGGAATTGGTGGAGTCTTATGAAAGAGAGTCTAATCAAATTGGGGAATTGTAAAATTTGAGGCAACTAATCGAATATCATAAAAATATTTTAGAAGAGGTGATTCAAATTGTTGAGAAATCATTGGCAGTTGCAAGGAATATTGCTTCATAGTTGGATTTCTCATTATCAGAGGAAGATTATTTTGATGGTGCATTATTTTTTTTTCCGTTGCACTAGCTAGCTATTGAACTTTTATCCAGTGAATTGATGGTGCAAATTGTTTATTATTGATATGGATTTGTTCATAGAACATATTTAAATAAAATTGATTTTGTTTTACATTTAGTAACACATTTTATGTCTAACACAAAAAAATTTTGTGGAAAAAGAAATGTAGCAACACTCATGTTCATATAGTAACACAAAAATTGCGGAAAAAAAAGGCAACAAAAATGACTTATGTTTATGTAATAATACATTTCGTGTCTATGAGTATTACATTTTTTTTTTCATGTAGTAACATAAAAAAAAAAAGAAAAAAAAAGCAACTACATAACCGAATTGATTTATGCAATAACACATTTTATGTCTATGAGTATCACATTGTTATTCATGTAGTAACACAAAATTATTTTGGAAAAGAAAATAAAAGCAATCATAAACTCACCTTTGTTCATGTAATAACATCAATCATGTCTATAGGTATCACACTTTTGTTCATAGAGTAACACAAGAAAATTGCGGGAAAATAAATAAACAAAAGGAAGCAGTAAAATTGAATTGTGTTAATGTAGTAACACATTTAATGCATATCAGTATCACATGTTTATTCTTGTGGTATCTCACTTTTGTTCATATAGCAACACGGTATAATTAAATGTAGTCAATGTAGTAACACACTTTGTATATATTAGTATCACACTTTTGTTCATGTAGTAACATAAAAATTTTGAAAAAACAACAACATAAATTTGTTCGCAAAGCAACACATTTATCAGTATCACACTTTTGCTAATATAGTAACACAAAAAAATAATTGTTGTTAATGTTGTAACACATTTTATAGCTATTAGTATCACACTTTTATTCATTTAGTAACACAAAAAATTAATTGTCATTAATGTATTAACATGTTTTGTATATATTAGTATTACACTTTTATTCATATAGTAATACAAAAAATTATGGTAAAAAAGGAATCATAATATTGTTCGTATAATAACAAACTTTTGTTCATGAAGTAATACAAAACAATTGTGGATAAAAAAAAAACAGTAAAACATAATTTTAAGAAAAAAAAACAACTTAAGTTAAGGTTACTGAAACCTACGACCTTCTTGTTTTGATAATTTTGATAAGACCACTAGGCTAGAACCTACTGTTAATATATATATATATATTTGCCTCTTACATATAAAGCACAACGAGTTGAGTTTATTAGTGTAACCCGTTTGTCCCATCCCTTGACCTGCGAATTTCAACCCCTGCATATAATATGTGATATTACACGGTGTAATATTGCCCACAAGACTTTCTCATTTCTATTTCATTAAAAGATATTTGTTGTTTTTACTCTAAAATATTAGTTTTAGGCAAAAAATTATGTGAGTTGGCTCACAAATTAGGACAAATTACCACTTATCTATTCCAAAATATTAATGTGTCATGTCAATTTATATTTCACCTCACCGTGAAACAATCTCGCGCAAGACATACTCTTCATTTTACTCTAAGTAATAGTTGTAAGTTGTAACCAATTTTAAGGCAAAATATATGGTTCACACATACCAACTCTAGTATACATCATATATATCTTAGTTTTTTTGGTTTTATTATTTTTATTTTTATTTGAACCTTACTTTCTTTTTAATCCTCTCATTTATTGTCATTTTTTTTTCTATTTCTCTATAAATTCAATTCATTATTTTGTGGACATTTCTCTCATTTAGAGATGATTTTTGTCTTTTTTTTCTTATTGATGTAAAGAATAAAATAAGAGCATCCTTCCTTATTTGTGATCATATAAATGATTAAAGTTAGAGGAGCTCTCTTGTGAAATATTTCATATGTGAAATATACCTAAAATGGGCAAATATTAAAAATATCATGGGTCGGGTCGCTCCAGATAAAAATTCGCGGATCTTGGCCGGGTGGGGTCGGGTTTGGTGGATTTTTTCCAAAATTTCGCACAAGTAGGGGTGAAAATAGGCGGAGCCGAGCTAGACTTCTTGTTGGACGGTATGGACCTGCTATTTAATCTTTGGGCCTAAGCCTGACCTATTATCTATCATAGGTTTTTTTCAGAGCCTTGGCATGACCTTTTTAATAAATAGGTCTGGTCTGAAAGCCTTTTGGAGGCCCTTTTAATCATGTTTACAAAATTATATTCAATAATTATATTATTATTAAATCATAACAATTAACTCTTTAAATCTTAAATTAAAGAATAAAAACAATTTACCAAAGGATTATCAAATAATAGCAAAATAACAAATTCAAATAATATTTTAATTTATATTTAGCAATATTCTTACATATATATATATATTAAATTAAATATTATATTATATAAATTATATATATATATATATATATATATATATATATTAGTATAGTTAAATATGCCGGTCTGCTAGGTTTAAAAGGCTTACAAAAGAGCTGAAGTTTGGCCTATTTAAATAAATAGTCTTTTAAAAAGTCTGAGCCTGACTCATTTGTTAAACGAGCCGAACCGAACTAGGCTGTAGGTAGGTCGAGCCGTAGGCCCCTGTCGGGTAGTCTGACCTATTCCCACCACAGGCCAAACACCCCTTAATTTAGCGTAGTGACTACGTTTGTTGTACTTTCTAGTCAATAAATTTTAAATAATCGATTTCAATTTTTTTATTTAATCTAATCGAGAACAGCTAGAAAAATTGCACTGACTTGTCAATTTGAATTTATTGAAGACACAAATTCCACTATTAAATTTAGCCTACTCTTATATGAATTAGGTGATCTATATTTTTAAATAGTTACTCTTGTTTTCATAAAAGATTACTATTGTTTGTACTGAACAATTACGATTCCTAAACCATAATTGACCGTAACTTTTCAATAAATACAAATGTTATTTTTTCAATAAAAACAAAAATAGCGGTTTAAAAATTCCGCACAAGAGACTTACACCTAAAAATTAAGAGTATTTCACACGCCACATGTACACCTACACCTACATGCAATATCCCTTAACTTGATCTCCTTATCAGAGTAACGCTGGATTTACTTTCCATATATATATATATATATATATATATATATATATATATATATATATATATATTAAGCTTGTGAATATTTTTAGAAAGCGCAAAAGGGGGATAATTATTACTCCCTCCGTCCTAGAGGAATTTGCACCCCTGGGATGGCACACATATTAAGGAAAGTGATAAAGTAGTGGCATATGGGTAAATATGTGTATATTTATGTGAGTGTGCACGCAAATCGATGTTTCCTTTTTAGGTAGTGTGCAAATTCGTTTGGGACATCCAAAAAAGGAAAGTGTGCAAATTCGTCTGGGACGGAGGGAGTAATTGTTATAGTGAAATGGAAGTTGGAAACGATGGATGCTGTAAGAAGGTGGGCCCAGGTTACGCTACTCCGATGGAAGCCATGGCTGCAGCTCCCAGGGAAAACCTCATGTATGTCACTTGCATTTATACAGGTAATTATATATAATTTCCACTTTCTTTTCTTTCTTGTTTTCTATATTCATGCTTTTTCTTTAGTTTCAATTAGAATTGTGTTTCGCCCTTTTCTTTCCCTTTGTTATGAATAATGAGACCCCAGCCAAAAATAACAGTTGACTTATTGACTTTATTTTACCTGTACTCATTTTTTTTTTGGAACGGATTTTAGCAGTACTGAAAATCGAATGAAACTACATCGAAGCAAACCGAACAATCGAATTAAAAATTCATTGTCAAATTTATTTTTTTGGCTCCGCTTTGTACTAATTCAAACCAGTTTATTTGTAGTAAAAAATCATTTCTGATCCATATCAAAAAATAAAATATGTGCACCGTTGCATACTGATATTTAGGTACGGACATAAACACACAAATTTTTAAATTATCATATTTCGGTATGGGTACAAATATTTTTAAACATCTATTTTGTTATGTATCGTGAACCGTCCTAATTGGAAGTAATTTGATCATAAATAAAAATTGATGAGATGGATATAAGGCCTGATTTATGTTCATGCTTTTGATATCATAGTTTATTGGATAATTATCTGAAATTGGAAAAATGAAAAATGCATGTGTGATCTGAAATGAGCAAAGAAACTGATTAGAAGGTCTGCAAAATTAGCAATATTAATTAATTTCCAATAAAAAGTTCCTTGAATAGTTGTTGGATTTGGTAATGTTGATAGGAACGGGAAAGGAGAAGCCTGATTACCTTGCTACAGTGGACACGGATCCCGGGTCGGGTACATATTCAAAAGTGATTCATAGGCTGGCCATGCCTTACCTTGGTGATGAACTACATCATTTTGGATGGAATGCTTGCAGCTCTTGCCACGGAGATTCATCTGCTTCAAGACGCTTTCTAGTCCTTCCGGCTCTAATGTAAGTTACCGAATCGCCCTTAGTTATTGTCTAATACTCGTTTTGTTCCACAAAGATAGATTTACTTTCGATTTTCATCCGTTTCACAATGTATACTATGTTTAAAACATCATTAAATTCGTATTTTCATTTTTACTTCAATTTAAATATCTTGTTACTAATACGTAGTTGCACTGAGTTATGAGTAGTTATAGGTGTTAAATGGAAAAACAAATAAAAATTAAATGATGTTACTATAATAATTTCAATTCTGTGATGTGTGTGGAAAAACTCGTAAAACTTAGGAAGTATACATATCTAATAGATATAGGATGATTCCTCAATGCTGAGAGCAGTTGAATCTTAGTGCCAACCATTTATTTGGAGTTTTTTTGCAATTTTGGTCCCATTGGACATCAAATGTTTTATTTTTGGTCTCAAGCAAAACACTTTTGGTTCCATTGGAATAATTTTTTGCACTTTCAGTCCCACTCGTTCCAAAACTTGCAATATTGGTCCCAAAGTTAACAGTCACTTAACGGATCTAACGGACTTGCACTTTTGGTCCCATAGGATACACTTGCACTTTTGGTCCCATAGGATACACTTGCAGGTTTGGTCCCATAGGATTAAAAAATTCACTTTCTTTTACTTTTTTTACCAAAATAATTTTATTAAAAGAAATATATTTATTTTTATTTTACAATAATATATATATATATATATATATATATATATTATTTTAATAAAAAAATTAATTAGAATAATTTAATCTATATTAATTATTTAAAATTAGAACATTTTTTTTAACTTTTTTGCCATTTTTTTAATAATAATAATAATAATAATAATTTTCTCAACATCTTATTTAATTACTAGTTCACTAATAATCCCCAATAAAAATCTCTAAATTACATATAATTTCACTAACGATTACACACAAGAACATCTTTCTTTTGTTTCATTCCTAAAATTTAACAATACACCCACATAAAAATTATATTATCCATGTTTAATTCAATTTAATTTTTAATAAGATTTTTAACATATACAAAAATTGCTATGTTACAAAAAATATTTATGAAAAATGGTACGTTATAAAAATTGGTATGTTGATGCCATTCAAAAATTGGTACGTTATTAAATAAAATTGAACAAAAATTGGTACGAAAATTTTAACATGTACAAAAATCTTTGCTATGTTATAAATACTGAACTGTACAAAAATGGTACTAACATGTACTAAAATTTTGGTATGAACACGGACACTCATATTCTAAATTACCTAAATTTTGTTGTGGTTGAGTCTATAGAAAATTGAAAGGTGAAGACTGTAGATGATTTTTCTAACTTTGTGGTGTGCAAGTTATTTTGAAATGTTCGAATAAGAAAATGTGCAAGTTATTATGGGACAGAGTAGTAATAATTTTTTAAAAATTATAATAATTTTTATTTATTATATATCTAAAAAGGGTTAGTTGCAAATAAAATCACAACATTTTCACAAATTGCAATATAATCTAAACTTTTGAATATTTGCAAATAAAACTTCAACTTAACATTTGGTTGCAATTCGAACCAACAAATACATTTTTTGTTGTCCGAAAATGATGTTTCACTTACTCGACAATGAATAATTACTTGTATTAATATGTTTAGATTGGTTCGGATGACAAAACATAATTAATCATCATTTTCGAGCAGATTGAAATATGTCATTTGGTTAAAATTGCTAACAAATTTAAAGTTGAAGTTTTATTTGCAACGATTCAAAAGTTTAGATTAAATTGCAATTAGCGAAAATGTCGTGATTTTATTTCCCTTCAGTTAACCCATCTAAAAATTACAATAATTAATAAAAACCTTATTAAAAATTAAATTGAATTAGATTAAAAGAACACGGCATAGGGTAAAATATAATTGTTGAACATAGGGTAAATTATTTACAATAAATATTTATTTGTTTTTTTAATTTAATAGAACATAGGGTAAATTATTATTGTTGAACAATCAACATAAAAAAAAAGATAATATAATTTTTATGTGGGTGCATTGTTAAATTTTAGGAATGAAACAAATTAAAAGAAAGATGTTCTTGTGTGTAATAGTTAGTGAAATGATATGTAATTTAGAGATTTTTATAGTGGATAATTAGTGAACTATTAATTAAATAAGATGTTGATAAAATTATTATATTTATTTAAAAGATGGCACAAAAGTTAAAAAAAATTGTTCTAACTTTAAATAATTTAATAGAGATTAAATTATTCTAATTAATTTTTTTATTAAAATAATATATATATATATATATATAAATTATTGTAAAATAAAAATAAATTTTTATGTATATTGTAATTATATTTCTTTTAATAAAATTATTTTGGTAAAAAAAAGTAAAAAAAGTGAATTTTATAATCCTATGGGACCAAATCTGCAAGTGTATCCTATGGTGCAAGTGTATCCTATGAGACCAAAAGTGGAAGTCCGTTAGATCCGTTAAGTGACCGTTAACTTTGGGACCAATATTGCAAGTTTTGGAACGAGTGGGACTGAAAGTGCAAAAAAATATTCCAATGGGACCAAAAGTGTTTTGCTTGGAACCAAAAGTAAAACATTTGATGTCCAATGGGACCAAAAGTGCAAAAAACTCCATTTATTTGTGCTTTTAAATATAAACCTGAATTTAAAATTTACGCATTTGCCTACTTTATGAGGTACGTAAAATTTATGTGAGGAGTTCTTTTTTTTTTATCGAACATCAATTATTACTGGAACAATTTCATCCACTTTAGCCATAGTACTCTAGTACGAATTTTTACTTGTAAATTTGGTTCCACCGTCAATTTTTTTGTTAAATCCACTTACAGAGTTAGTCCCATATACTCCCTCTGTTCCCGAGTCGTTTCTTTTTGTTAAATGGTTTAAGAAAGTGTATTTATTTATTAATATATGGTGGGTCACATGTTGACTTTTGAGATAAAGTAATGAATAATGTTGAAAAGTGAATTGAATGAGTGACACTTTAGTAATATTGTATGAATTTAAAGGTTAAAATTTATATGTAGTAGAGTGTTGTTTTTGCCATTTATGAAATGAGAAATTTACTGGGGGACGACCCGAAAAGGAAAGTGAGAAGTTTACTCAAGGATGGAGAGAGTATTATACAACATATTTAAAATGGTGTTAACTACTTAGTCTACCTTTTCAGCTTCATATTTAGCCTCATAGGTTTATAAACTGGGATTAATCAATTCCCACTAAATCCGGTTTGCACATATAGTCAAAAAACAAATTTTTTTTTTTTTTTGGGAAATTTATTTTTCCCACCTGTTTGTATGATTGAATGAATAATTTTATTTATTTATTTGGGTTATGTCAGAATAAAGGAAAAAGTATATATTTTCTGTATTTTAATGGAGTATGTGCTATAAATTTATTCGTGAGTGTTATTTTGATAATAACGGTTACATTTTATTTATGATATTAAGTTTTAAACATTATTTTGTATTTACCAAAAAACAATATTATAAAAAAAAAAGTTTATAAGTTTTTAAAAATTTAGTCTCAATTATATAATTTCTATATATCACATTACAATTAGAATTAAGGCTGTCCACGTAATTTAGTGATTATCAAACCAGTATACGAATCCGAAAAAAAAAAAAAACTGTATTAATCATACTGAACCAAATTAAATATATATTAAGACTAGCTAATTCTTATTTTATTTTATATCCAACAAATTATATTATATAAGTAATAAATTAATAATAATTATATTCACGTAGAATTGTCTAATATTAAGTATGAATAATAATCACAAATAATTATGAAATATTATTTCTATTTTTTATTATTTTATTATCTCGAGCTCGTTTAAAATATTTTATTAACTGTATTCTGAATATTATGTTGATACCCTTTTAATATTGTCTTTTATTTTGTGTTATTTTTTTACTTTTATTTCTAATATTGAAAAATATAATTGTATTTTCGTTCGACCGTTCCGATGCCATTTGTTATAACTGAAAAGCAATTCTGAACCTTAAAAAAAATAAAATATCCGTCTGATTCATATTGAAACTTATTTTTTTAAAAGAAAAATATTTTTTAGTTAAATAAAATATAAAGTAAATTATTATTATAGAAAATCAGCACGAAATTAGAATAATTTTTTATACTTATTTAAAATAAAATTTAGATTAAATTATTTTAATTTGAAAAAAAATGGCAAAAACCAATAAAAAAAGAAAAGAAAAGAAAATTGTTCTTATTTTTAATTAATTAATATACAGTAAATTATTCTATTTTTAATAATTTATATATATAATACATATATATGTCATCGTCAAATTAAAATTGTAAATATCTTATGAAATTTATTAGATAAAATAAAAGTAATATAATTTTTTAAAAAATTGGTACAAAAATTATACTCCATCCGTCGAGAAAAAATAATCACATTGCATTTTGCATGAGTTTTAAGGAAATAGATATATTGAATCTAAAAGTAACGGGAATTGTAAATTATTAGTGTAAAATATTATCATTTTAGGTAAGTGTATTATTTCCACGGAAGAACGAATACAGTAATATGAACCATTTTTCACTGATAGAGGGAGTAGTTGTTTTTAATAACAGATTGGTAAAAATAATGAAAAATTAGAGTTTTGGATCCTATATATGGGACCAAGTTTGCAATAGTTTTTCCCGCTAAAATTGGTTAAATTAAGATTTAAGATTAAGGTCTAAAAGGACCAAATTTGCTAGCAAACAACTCCCGTAAACCTTGGGGTTAAAAATGCAAGTTTTAGAACTTTTGGGGACCATATATGCAAGTTAAAGTTCATATGGTACTAAGTCTAAATTGGGTGGATCATTTCCAAAATAGTTAAGGCCTTAGGGGACCAAAAGTGAGATAATCTAATGTGAAATTTCTTGTTACTAATTCCTACATTTTATCCAGTGGTGTCAATGCTTGAGATCAAGCAAATACAGAACAAAGGCTTTTACTTACTCCTAATAATAATAATAATAAAAAAAAGCAATTACTCAAGAGGTGTAAAAGTTACTTTGAAATATTTTTACCTGTTATAGATTGTTGCATAGTATGAAAAAAATGCTATGGAGAATTTGGGCTGTCATGGAGGTCTAGGTACATAAACAATAATAGCTTGATCAATGTGCTATATTTAGGTTGTATGTAAACTTTTAACTTGAGTACTTCTATACCAGGTCAGGACGCATATATATCATTGATACTAAAAGGGATCCAAGGGCTCCGAGTCTGCACAAAGTAGTTGATCCAGAGGATATAATAAGGAAGACAGGAATGACATACCCACACACACCTCATTGCCTCGCCTCAGGTGAAATCATGGTGTCATGTCTTGGAGGTAAAGATGGAAAAACTGAAGGAAATGGATTTCTTATACTGGACTCTGATTTCAATGTGAAAGGAAGGTATATTTTGTTTCAATATATTTGAAATATGAAGTAATCCTTGTTCGCTTTGGATACAGTTTTGGGTGAGCAAAAACATTCACAGTTCTTACATTAAAAAAAAATATATTATAGCATCTCAAATATGTGGGGTGTTAAGTATATAATAACTTCATAATTTTTTATTTACTCTTGTCGCTAATTGGTAATGTTCGTCTAAAAATTAAAGTAACAACCCATATTTTTCAATCTCGAAAGCTTTCAATTTTATATTTTGGGAGAAACTTCAATGTTGTATATAAGATGTTGATAATTAACAAACGAAAATGCTCCTATTTTTCACGATAGGTGGGAAAAACCAGGGCATAGCCCCCTTTTCTGCTATGATTTTTGGTACCAGCCTCGACACAAGACCATGATTAGCACATCATTTGGAGCTCCTGCTATTTTAAAAAAAGACTTCAATCTTCGAAATGTTTCATATGGGAGACATTTGCATGTATATAGCTGGCCAGAAGGGGAGTTGAAACAAATATTGGATCTTGGAAGTACTGGTATGCTACCATTGGAGGTTAGTATGACTCATAATTTTTTTTCTCCTTATGGTTATTTCACTTGTTCGTCATTCACATGAGGCGAAGAGACACTTGAATATTTGGGTACTTTTCTTTAAAATATGATTTGGCTGGGTTTCATAAGTACTCATTGAGTCATACATAATATAATAAAAGAGATACATCTCAAATATAAGACTGTCTTATACAAATTTTGTCATGTTTGATTTATTTACAGATACGGTTCTTGCATGATCCAGACAAGGACACTGGATTTGTGGCATGTGCTCTGAAGAGCAACATGGTAAGATTTTTCAAGAAGTCGGATGGCTCATGGGGACACGAGGTATGCTAGAATAACTATCTGAATCATTTCAATCAAGAAAAAAAAATAAGTAACAAACATGAATGGTAAAGAAAAATCGAATTAATTGTAGGTAACAACATCAGTGAAACCAATCAAGGTTCAAAATTGGATCCAACCAGAAATGCCTAGTCTTATAACCGATTTTCTAATATCTCTTGATGACCGTTTCCTCTACTTGACCAACTGGCTTCATGGAGATATTAGACAATATAATATCGAGGATCCTACAAAACCATGGTTGGTTGGCCAAGTATTTGTTGGAGGTTTGATTCGTAAAGGAGGCACTGCGGTTGTTGAGGCCGACGATGGTACTACATACCAGGTTGATGTACCAGATGTTCAGGTATTTACAATTAAAAACAAATTTAAATTTTAGACGACCAAGACCATGTATTTTCTAGGTTATTTTATGTTCTTTTCATATCGAAATATACATGGAATCCCTTGTTATACAATAATATAATTTTTCTATTACACTATCTAGATGAAGCATACATTAGCAGTGTAATTAAAGTGGAATTTTAAGATGATGAATGTGATCATTTGCACTACATACATATCATTCGCCTAAGTAATTAAAGTAACATGAGATCTCAATTCTCAACCAATACTCATCAGACGAGATCTCCTGTTACAATGATACAACATTTTCGTTATACTATCTCCATTTTCAAATACTTTTTGCACAGTTCATTGTTCATCATCTACAAAGATCTTTATATTACAATTCATTTTACTAATAATTACACGCAAAAAATATCTTTCTTTACCCTCATTCACTTAGAGTGGACAATACACATTCATAAAAAAAAACTATTTTATCCATTTAAATACTAAAAGTCAACTCCCATGCTAAAATCTCTAAAAAGCCAATCGCCCGTGCATACTATTTAGATAAATGACATAGTGTAATTATAGATGAACCAGAAGATGATAAATGTGATAAATTGTACTGCATAATGAAATCATGTGTAGAGTTTGTATGTTTCATTTTAAACATGTGAACAATCTAAACTGAAGTTGATTGATAATGCATATATCTTTAATTAGGGTCACAAAATAAGAGGAGGACCTCATATGATACAACTGAGTTTGGACGGAAAGCGCCTGTACGCTACAAACTCTCTACTTAGCACGTGGGACCGTCAATTTTATCCAGAGCTTGTGGAGAAAGGGTCTCACATGCTGCAGATTGATGTGGACACTGAGAATGGTGGGCTTGTGATCAATCCTAATTTCTTCGTAGATTTTGGAGCTGAACCTGATGGTCCCTCCTTAGCTCACGAGTTGAGATATCCGGGTGGAGATTGCACTTCCGACATCTGGATTTAAGCATCTCATTGTCTTACCAATGGTTGTAGCAACATATGTGATATATGAATGCAATAATAAGCTAGCACAACCAAATTTGTGCAATATTTCAAAGTCTTTTTTTTTTTTTTTTTTAATCAGTACAGTAAATTGTATTAATGAAAAAGCATAGAGAATTTTGGGCACGAGTCATACCCTCAATTTACAACAAATTCTATTCATGCATGTTAACCATCACAACAAATTCTATCCATATATGTTAAACATCAACATGTACTCCCAGCATATCAACAAAATACAAAAATAAAGCACAACCAAATTTGTGCAATATTTCAAAGTTAATATTCTATTTATATTAATAGTAAACACCATTGTCAAACATCATTCAATGAGAATTGAATAGAAAAGAAACCAGTCAATTATGAAGTAAAGACCTCAACTTTTTACTATACAGTAAAAATTTCTAAAAATATTATTATAGCAACTAAACATACAATAATCAATATTTCCATACCATATAGAGAATTTATTATATTCGGATTACAATATTAGAATTTATAATGAACGTATGATTACAATCTTTAGATTTTGAATAGTTTGAATGATACTCTCAAATTGCAATTTTAATATTTGGATCAGTTATTCTTCTTTTTTTTTGGATCAATTACAAATTCAGATATATTTTAGATCAACCCAATTAGAAAATTTGGATTTGACTGGGTTTTTAGATGATGATTCGAAATTAGATATATATTTTACAAAATTACAACATAAGTAAACATTGAAGAGTATGTATAGAGTGTGAAATTTGTTCATACATGAATTATTGAAAGATACTATGGTAGCTATTATAAAAGCAAGATTGAGAAGTTGTCAATTTTAACGTGTCTTTGATATGTATGTTAATGGCCCATCATAATAGCAGGGCCCGTTGCTATTTTCTGTTTTGCTATGTGTTTTAATCATACCAAGTTGGGGAGATTTACCATCTCATCTCTACAGTATTTACTGTGCACAGAAGTAAAAAGACTCAACTGCCCTCCAGGTATATAAACGTTATAACACCCATTACCATTTCACTGGGTAATTTGGGGAATTGTGATATATCAATGGGTTAAATTGTAATTGAACCTTGAATTGTAGTTTTTGCAGCAGTGAACAATCACACCTTTACTAGGTGTATATCAAACAATATAATTTTCCATCATGGCTAGTGGGCCGATAATTTATTTAGGCAGATATCTCATCTTGGCTAATTAGCACATAACTCCATGGGGCTACCAAATGCCCCCTAAGAGTTTTAATCATTATCAGTAAATAATGGTTTATATAAGACTTTTGTCTTTGAAGAGAGCGTGATGTTGATGTTTTGTCTTTGTAAGTTTTTTTCTTTAATGAATTGAGGGGAAAACAAACCCTAATTAAATCAGAGGATTGTTAATTCTTTGAACGAAAGGTTAATGCCGATTGGTGTTGTGATGTCGACAAAATTATAAGACGAGATTAGGTATTTACACTGAAAAAAAAAAAAAAATTAGCGACCGATTTTCGGTCACAAAACGTGATTAGCGACCGATTTTTGACAGAAAAAAATCGATCGTTAAAAAGCGGGTAGCTAATATTAGCGACCGTCCCGGCGGTCGCTAATATCAGCGACCGTCATCAGTCAGTCGCTGAATCAATCGGGTCCGACCACCACTGAGTCACTGACCCACTAGCTTCCAGGTAGCCCGAAAGAGGTGTGAACCACTAGGACACATGGTATTGTTGTTCGTTTATTTGCATTTAATTTTATATAACCTCAAATTGACTCCCGTTTTTTTTTAAAATTCATCAAATTCAATCCTTTTTGTTTCTAATTCGTTTATATATAAATATTTACTAATTTTTTTATTAATTTTATAAATTTAATATTTTAGACTATTCTAAATTATTAATTTATTCGTTTTTATTTATTTAATTGTATATAATTCCAAATTGACTCCCGTTTTTTTAAAAATTCATCAAATTAATTTTTCTTTTTGTTTCTAATTCGTTTATATATATATATTTACTAATTTTTTATAATTTTATAAATTTAATATTTTAAGACTATTCTAAATTATTAATTTATTCATTTAATTGTATATACCTCAAATTGACTCCCGTTTTTTTTTAAATTCATCAAATTCAATCCTTTTTTTCTTCTAATTCGTTTGTATATATATATATTTACTAACTTTTTTTTATTAATTTTATGAATTTAATATTTTAGACTATTCTAAATTATTAATTAATTCATTTTTATTCATTTAATTGTATATAATTCCAAATTTACTCTCATTTTTTTAAATTCACAAAATTAATTCGGTAATATATATATTAGACTAATATAAATTATTAATTCATCCGTTTTTTGCATTTAATTGTATATAACTTTAAATTTACTCCCTTTTTTTTAAATCCATCAAGTTAATTAGTTTTTATTTTTATATTTCAATGTGAGTCTAATTTTTTTTTGTAAATTCATCAAATTAATGATTGTTACGAACTACAAAAAAAATTAAATAATTATAATCATCATCCTCTTCATCTTCGTCTTCATCTTTGTCGAACCATGACACCTTTTTACTTAATGGAAGATAAAATGCATGAGATCCATCCATACAGTACGGGCATGCTT
This sequence comes from Ballota nigra, assembly GCA_947034835.1. NCBI lineage: Eukaryota > Viridiplantae > Streptophyta > Magnoliopsida > Lamiales > Lamiaceae > Ballota > Ballota nigra. Next base: position 119,594,437 of record OX344721.1, on the reverse strand, counting down.
GTTTTCCAGCAGTTGACCAACCAGACAACATAGAAAATGCTGAAAAGTCGCTAATGGTCCACAAAACAGCAACACACATCGTGAAGTTCTGCTTCCGATGCACATCGTACGTCTCCACTCCCGTATGCCACAGAGATAAGAGCTCTTTAATCAGTGGCTGGAGATAGACATCCAACTTATGCTTAGGGTTTTGTGGACCAGACACCAAGATAGTAAAAAAGATATGTTGTGGCTTCATGCACAACCAAGGCGGTAGATTGTACTGAGTCAACAACACAGGCCACAACGAATACTTCTTTCCGTGCATTCCGAATGGAGCAAAACCGTCGGTGCACAAACTCAGCGTCACATTTCTTTCTCTTTCGCAAAATCTGAAAACTCTCTGTCAAAATGTCTCTATGCCTCCGAGTCTGCTGGATTTCGCCTCTCTCCAGATTCTGGATCAGACACTCATCAGCGTGCCATGTCATGTTTTTAGCAGTGACACTAGACTGATACAATCTCTCCAAACGAGGAGTGATAGGAAGGTAATACATCGACTTAAATGCCTTTAGCTTTTGTTTCTTCTTGTCCTTCTTACGACCAGATGGTTTGTACCTGGGGTGGCCGCACATCCTGCACTGATCAATACTCTCATCCTGGTCCCAAAACAACATGCAACCGTTTGTACAACAATCAATCTTCTCAAACGGTAGACCCATCTCCTTCAACAAACTTTTGCTTTGATAGAAATTTTCAGGTGCAGTGTTCTCTTTAGGTAGAGTCTTTTTGAACAATTTTGCAAATTGATTGAAGATTTTTTTACTGACTTTGCCTTCGGATTTGATGGACAATATTTGCGCATTGAATGACAACTGCGTCTCCGTATCACAGTCAGGAAACAACTTTTGATCAACGGTTGTCAGCATCTCAAAAAACTTCTTTGACCGATGATTTGGTTCCTCCTCCATAGTTGTGTGACCACCCAATACAGATTCATTAACCATCATGTGGTACCTATATGTTTCATCCGCCTCCTCCAAAGGTGGTCCGAACTGAGTAAATGGAACATGGGCCTCCTCCATGGGTGGTTCCTCCTGAGTATACGAATCATGACTTGAACCACCAATCTCAAATCGTTCACCAATATTCCATTGAGTATAAAAGTTTTCAAGTGTGTCGATATCAATATTCCAATGCTCTTCACTGTGATTGGTCCAATTGTAGTAGCGGAAAACAAAACCAACCCTAAAAATATGAGCTTTAACCTCATCAATGCTCAATTATTGCATATTCCTGTATTTTCTTCCATTACACGGGCATCTAAGCCGATTGAAACGATCAAGACAGTGTGGATGACTATATGCAAACTCAATAAATTCTTCAATTTTATGGTAAAATTGAAGATTCATGCCCCCTCCTATCATACGAGGCAATGAGTACATCCAACCACGATCTGGAAATTTTACCTGTTTCAAATTAATAGTATATAACAAGTTAATTATAAAAAAAAGGCAGAATTTCGACTGTAAACAAACATATATCCATCAAACATAATAAACTAACCAAATACAACATATTAATTAATTTCAAAAATTTGGGCAGAGTTTTGACTATACATAGACATATCCATATTTATTTTTTACATAAATCCAACATAACAATCATATATACTAAATCACTACTATACATTTAAGCATGCATACTAAATATTTACCAAAAACGAAAATATATACAACAAAAGAATTAAATGGTAAAAGTGTGAAAACGTACGGTGAAGTTGAAGCAACGAGCACAATATGATATAGAACCAGTCGATTGCTACCACCACTTCAAACACAACTTCGTCGTAGATTAAACGGACGAAAAACGAGTTCAAAAGAGTTTTTTCATAGAAAAATATGAAAGAAAAAGAGCAGAATATGTTCTGTAATAGACGTTTAGCGACCGCCTACACGGTAGAGGCGGTCGCTAAACGACGGAACCGTAATCGGGTCATTTTTGCCCAACTGCCCACATCGGGAACCGTAACCTGGCGGTCGCTAATTCTGGTTCCAATTTTGCGACTGATATCGGTCGCTAATCCTAAAAATACGACGTCGTCGTGCATCAACGGTCAAGCGGTCGCTAATATCGGTCTCAGATTAGCGACCGATTTACCTTTCGATCGCTAATGCTAAATTTTTTTACCATTTCAGTTCGTCGGTCGTAAATCGATCGCTAATCACACTATTTAGCGACCGACATCTAGGCGGTCGCAAAATTCGGTAGCTAAAACGCGTCTTTTTTGTAGTGTTATACCATAAGAAAATAAAAACTTGTCTATAAAATTAGAATTGTCTACGAAATTTTCAACAAAAAATGTTCATAGTGAGATTGCCCACTACTTGTCTACAAAGATTTCTAATCATGTAGGCATCTTCATTCCTCACCCTACAAACAATTTGTCTATAAAATCAATTTACTTATGAAATTAAATTATTAGGTATTAATTACCTATAAGCAATTTGCCTACAAAATTTACCCACAAATTTTTTGTAGGTAAGAATGAAAATGTCTATATAATAAAATAAAAAAATTCTAGGCTATCTCCACTATAAATTTTTTTGTTGAAAATTTCGTAGTTATATTAACATTTTCTATAAGCAATTTTATATTTTATAGTCTAAGTTCCACTAGAATCGGACTCATTTACTTCTATCTATTTCAGCATATCAATCATACATTTATTATACATATAGTAAAAAGAAAAAACCCAGTTCTCAATATACATTTACTCCCCGCACATTAAAATTTGCAGTAGTAAATTACTGACATCATAGTAGTTAGTTTGCTTAAAAATTAGTCTTTAAAAATATTATAGAAGAGGCGATTGTAAAATTTGAGGCAACTAATCGAATATCATAAAAATATTTTAGAAGAGGCGATTCAAATTGTTGAGAAATCATTGGCAGTTGCAAGGAATATTGCTTCATAGTTGGATTTCTCATTATCAGAGGAAGATTATTTTGATGGTGCATTATTTTTTTTTTCCGTTGCACTAGCTAGCTATTGAACTTTTATCCAGTGAATTGATGGTGCAAATTGTTTATTATTGATATGGATTTGTTCATAGAACATATTTAAATAAAATTGATTTTGTTTTACATTTAGTAACACATTTTATGTCTAACACAAAAAAATTTTGTGGAAAAAGAAATGTAGCAACACTCATGTTCATATAGTAACACAAAAATTGCGGAAAAAAAAAGGCAACAAAAATGACTTATGTTTATGTAATAATACATTTCGTGTCTATGAGTATTACATTTTTTTTTTCATGTAGTAACATAAAAAAAAAAAGAAAAAAAAAGCAACTACATAACCGAATTGATTTATGCAATAACACATTTTATGTCTATGAGTATCACATTGTTATTCATGTAGTAACACAAAATTATTTTGGAAAAGAAAATAAAAGCAATCATAAACTCACCTTTGTTCATGTAATAACATCAATCATGTCTATAGGTATCACACTTTTGTTCATAGAGTAACACAAGAAAATTGCGGGAAAATAAATAAACAAAAGGAAGCAGTAAAATTGAATTGTGTTAATGTAGTAACACATTTAATGCATATCAGTATCACATGTTTATTCTTGTGGTATCTCACTTTTGTTCATATAGCAACACGGTATAATTAAATGTAGTCAATGTAGTAACACACTTTGTATATATTAGTATCACACTTTTGTTCATGTAGTAACATAAAAATTTTGAAAAAACAACAACATAAATTTGTTCGCAAAGCAACACATTTATCAGTATCACACTTTTGCTCATATAGTAACACAAAAAATTAATTGTTGTTAATGTTGTAACACATTTTATAGCTATCAGTATCACACTTTTATTCATTTAGTAACACAAAAAATTAATTGTCATTAATGTATTAACATGTTTTGTATATATTAGTATTACACTTTTATTCATATAGTAATACAAAAAATTATGGTAAAAAAGGAATCATAATATTGTTCGTATAATAACAAACTTTTGTTCATGAAGTAATACAAAACAATTGTGGATAAAAAAAAAACAGTAAAACATAATTTTAAGAAAAAAAAAATAAAAACAACTTAAGTTAAGGTTACTGAAACCTACGACCTTCTTGTTTTGATAAGAGACTAATACCACTAGGCTAGAACCTACTGTTAATATATATATATATATATATATATATTTGCCTCTTACATATAAAGCACAACGAGTTGAGTTTATTAGTGTAACCCGTTTGACCCATCCCTTGACCCGCGAATTTCAACCCCTGCATATAATATGTGATATTACACGGTGTAATATTGCCCACAAGACTTTCTCATTTCTATTTCATTAAAAGATATTTGTTGTTTTTACTCTAAAATATTAGTTTTAGGCAAAAAATTATGTGAGTTGGTTCACAAATTAGGACAAATTACCACTTATCTATTCCAAAATATTAATGTGTCATGTCAATTTATATTTCACCTCACCGTGAAACAATCTCGCGCAAGACATACTCTTCATTTTACTCTAAGTAATAGTTGTAAGTTGTAACCAATTTTAAGGCAAAATATATGGTTCACACATACCAACTCTAGTATACATCATATATATCTTAGTTTTTTTGGTTTTATTATTTTTATTTTTATTTGAACCTTACTTTCTTTTTAATCCTCTCATTTATTGTCATTTTTTTTTCTATTTCTCTATAAATTCAATTCATTATGTTGTGGACATTTCTCTCATATAGAGATGATTTTTGTCTTTTTTTTCTTATTGATGTAAAGAATAAAATAAGAGCATCCTTCCTTATTTGTGATCATATAAATGATTAAAGTTAGAGGAGCTCTCTTGTGAAATATTTCATATGTGAAATATACCTAAAATGGGCAAATATTAAAAATATCATGGGTCGGGTCGCTCCAGATAAAAATTCGCGGATCTTGGCCGGGTGGGGTCGGGTTTGGTGGATTTTTTCCAAAATTTCGCACAAGTAGGGGTGAAAATAGGCAGAGCCGAGCTAGACTTCTTGTTGGACGGTATGGACCTGCTATTTAATCTTTGGGCCTAAGTCTGACCTATTATCTATCATAGGTTTATTTTCAGAGCCTTGACATGACCTTTTTAATAAATAGGTCTGGTCTGAAAGCCTTTTGGAGGCCCTTTTAATCATGTTTACAAAATTATATTCAATAATTATATTATTATTAAATCATAACAATTAACTCTTTAAATCTTAAATTAAAGAATAAAAACAATTTACCAAAGGATTATCAAATAATAGCAAAATAACAAATTCAAATAATATTTTAATTTATATTTAGCAATATTCTTACATATATATATATATTAAATTAAATATTATATTATATAAATTTTATATATATATATATATATATATATATATATATATATTAGTATAGTTAAATATGTCGATCTGCTAGGTTTAAAAGGCTTACAAAAGAGCTGAAGTTTGGCCTATTTAAATAAATAGTCTTTTAAAAAGTTTGAGCCTGACTCATTTGTTAAACGAGACGAACCGAACTAGGCTTTAGGTAGGTCGAGCCGTAGGCCCCTTGTTGATGACCTTTTTATAATCGATGATGATTAGTGGCTGTTTTCTCTAGTTAAGATCATCAAACAAGATCAAATGATCATGGAATTGGGCTAAGCAATGTTTAAGAAATAAATTTGCAAGAACTTGGGCTATATTTTGAAATTATGGAAAAGAATCCCCCCTTCATACAAATGAGGGGGTATTTATAGATACACAAGAAAGCCATGTGTCATTATCCTAATGGTTTAACCATTGGATTTTTGCCATGTATTGAGACACTTGTACAACATCTAAGATATTAACCATTAGATTTATGCCAAGTGTTAGGACACTTGGATCATATCTAGACTAGTGACTTTTGGAGTTCTTAATGTTGTACTTGGTCTTTTGAGATGATTCACTTGCTTTCTCTGGTGGCCTTTTGCTCGCTTGTATATCTTTGCGGAATACTACGGACCTGTTGGTCGCCTCTTGTCTTTCTCTTATATTAACATATTCTTTATACTTTGCAATGTTGGTCGCCACTTGCCTGACTACGCTCTTGGTCGCCAACAGCTTTGTTCAACTCTGTACATTCTTGGTCGCCTCTTTCTTGCTTTTAGTTTTAGTTCTTTTAATTCTTCAACGTTGTTGCTCGCCTGGTCGCTCATCAACATTGCCCCCTGACTTGTTCTTTATTAGGAAAATATTTGACTAATAAGGAGCAAGGCACAACCTTTGATAAAATGCCTCATGTATTTATTAGGCGGGCAACAGATCTTAACTTTCGTTGGGTGAGGAACTCATAAGCGAGCATCCGGTCATCTGGGCGAGTATGAAGGTATTAGACGTATTCATGACGGTTGGATTCTCAATGATCTCGGGATTCGAAGCGTCGTGGGTGGCAGGTGACATCACTGCCGCCCACGTCCATGCTATTTTTGCGGGTAGGGGTCTATAGAATTTTTGTAAATTCTATTTTGGCCCCCGTTTTTAACCCTTATAAATACCTCATCTTCTCCCTCTTTTCATTTTTTTGAAATCTTTCATTTCCTCCGCCATTAAAACGCCCCTTCGAGCTTTTCGTCATCCGTTCTTGTCGAGTCCCTGATCGAATTCACGTGCAATTTCCAGGTAGTCATTGATTACTACTTCCTACTTTTATTTCTTTCTTTGATTTTGCTTTGATTTCGTATTTAAACTTCCTTATTGAAAAATTTTATTTCGCCGCCGCTGCTCATCCTCCAGCGCCGCCGTCGGTCTCCCGGCGTTTCTAAAAATATTGTATCTTTCCATTTTCCTTTCTTCTCTTTTATTTTCCACAATGTCATCTTCGAATGAGGGTACCTCAATCGAAATTTTTGAACGAAACCCTGGGAAACTTCCCATGGAAGAAAACGCTTCCCCTGCTCCTCGCCGATCGATTCGACAAGCTCTGGCACAAAATCCAAGGACACTGTTGCTCGACGAAGAGATGGGTTCAGAGGCGTCTTCTGTTGTTCGCTCAGTCGAAGAACACGCCTCTGAAAATTCTGGCGATGATGAGGTCCAGAATCCTGCTGGTCGCCTTGATGCTGGAGGAGCGACATCTTCTGACTTGGGAGAAGATTCAGCGGAAGTGGCCGCTGAGATTGATGCGGAAGGCGACCAGTCTGAAGTGGAGCGACCACCACTGTCAGTCACTTGGGAGTTCCTTGAGGAGATTGGTTTTCCCACCTCCAGAGTGGCTCCTGAATCTCAAATCCCTGAAGGCGTTGTTCGCCAAGATGAGTGGGAGGAGTATGCTGCTCGCTATTCCCGTGCTTTTCCTGTTCGCCCCCGTGCTATCGTGTCCGCTCCAAAGAACATCAACACTTATGCGGCGAGCAGGATTTCGAGCCTAGTTGTTGAGGACGACTTGGAGGGTTTCAGGTCTTATTACAAGATCCCATACGACATTTTTCTTTATGCCCCCAAGGAAGGAGAAACAGCTGATCGCCCCCCTCCAGGCTGTACAGCGATCAACCTTGACATTCTTAACACGGGGTTTCCCTTGCCGCTCCATCCCCTCATTGGTCGCTTTTTGGAGGACATCAATCTAGCAATTACCCAAATTACTCCCATCGGGTGGAGTAATTTGCTTGCATTGATGACCCTTTTTGGCCTTGAAGGGTATAAAAACAAGCTTAGCACGGCGGAGATTCACTATGCCTTGGTTATCTCAGCCTGTAGCGAAGAAGGCGATGGCTGGTATTATGTAAAGGCGAGGACTGGGGTGAAGCTCATCACTGGGGTCGCCAACAAAGTTAAGAGTTGGCATAACCAATTCTTCTTCATTGGAGGAGATTGGCGAGCATCGGCGGATTTTTCTGGCGGCCAGGCGCGCATTAATACTCCCGAGTGTTTTGGGAAGATGAAACGTAGGCATCCTTGATTTTCTTCTGGGACCGCGTCGAGGACTAATTTTAATTTTTGTCTTTTTGTTGTTTTGCAGGACCCAGAGCTGCGAGGTGGGGACAACCAGCATTGAGTGACGAGTTTTTCTTCACTTTGGCCTTGATCGTATTGCGAGATCCTGCTACTTGTGACATAAATTATCTTTTAAAAGCCAATCATCGGAAGATTGCTCAACTCTTCACGAGTCCTCATCACTTGGAGGCTCAAGCAGACATCCCTGAAGGTAAATTGCTTGACCTCTTTGTTCGCTTGCCCGCCTGGTCGCCTCTTTTAAATTCTATCTTGAAACAGATCGGCGAGTGACTGTTGCCATCCCAACCATTCCACAATCTTATCATCTGTTGGCCGCCCGAGTAAAACAGATGGCTGCCGAAGCACCTACAAGAAAGAGACAGGATCCGCCCCTCTCCCTTATGCGTCTCCGGGCTGGGGAAAAGCCAGGCGCTCCTGGTCGCCAATCTAAGGGAGCCCCCAAGGTTGCTACTCCCTCCCGCGGTGGGGGAAGGGAAAGAGAAAAGGAAAGAGGTTCGAAGAAGGCTCCCCGAGAGAGTTCTCGTGGCGAGAAAGAGGCTACTGAGCGACCATCCAAACGTCCCAAAACTACGATTGAGGCGAGCAGTCGAGATCCAAACTCTCCGGCTTCAAGGCCTTCTTCCGTTGAGGTCGTGAGCGAGCAACAAACCGTGTCTGCTATATTAGTGAAAAAACGAGCATCAAATGATCGCACATACTTGGGATATGACCCTGTGAAACTGAGGGAGTAAGTTTCTAAATTCTTCTCCGATGGTCGCCTATTTAAATCTTTTTCATTTTATTTAGTATTTTATTTTCTTTCTAGGTATAAACCTGAAGAGCATCTTGGGCGAACAGAAGTGCTTCACAGTGTTAGCTGTGTTAAAGCTCCCCCTCCATACTTGGACATACCGGACTCTCATGTTCGCCGGGCGACTGAGATGGTTCCTCGTGCTTGGACCAAGACTGCCGAGGAGATCATCCAAGATCAAACTGCCAGCGACAATGCTCGCTTGGTCGCCTACAATGCCAGTCATCAAGCCGTGGCGGCCCAAAGACTACTGGATCAAATTATTTTGTTGGAAAGGACCAATCGTAGTCTTGGCCGCAAGATCGAAGGCTTTGAGGCGGAGAAGGCGGCTGTCCTAAAGAAGAAGGATGAGGAGCTCGCTCAGGAGAAAGCTGAACACTCCAAAGCGATAGCAAGTCTGGAGCAAATGTATAATGCTTCCTTGGCTAGCGAGCAATTTGCTCTGAATCAATCGGAGAAGCTTTCTCTTGAGTTAGGAGTGGCCGATGAGCGAGTACGAGCGCTAGAGGTTGAAAAGATAGCCATGGTCGCCCAAGTGGAGGAGCTTCAAGCCGAGGTTGCTCGCCTCAAGCAGGAGAATGTCGGGATGGTCGCTTATGATCTTTATGCTCAGGATGTGGCGGACAATACCAACCTGGGGTATATTTGTGCTTATGCTGAGAACTTAAGATCGGTGAAGTTCGCCTTGGACCATAACTTAGACGTTTTGGCCACTGCAAAAACGGACTTTGTTGACTATGTTCAACGCAACCCCCTTGGTGAAGGGTTTAGGCTTCCTTTGGCTGATCTTGGGGAGATGGGAATTTCCTTGGACATTTTTGGTGAAGGCGTTGAAGTCGTTCCTCCCGAGTCTTCCGGCGAGCAGCCGAGTAAGGAGGTGGACATCTTCGATGGCCTCCACTCTCTCCCCTTGACCCCAATTGAAGGAGCGAGCACCTCTGCTGTGGCGACCACGATTGCGGCGGCCACTACTGAAGAAGCGCCTTCTGCTCCGGCGATCACGGATGCGCCTCCAGCTCCTCCGGCCTGAAGATTTTGTACTTTTTTGTTTCATTCTAAATTTGTATTAAGGCTAGTTTGTACTTTTTCATTCCCCTTTTGATGTAACAAGCTTTTTTCTTAATGAATGGAAAGTCTGAATTTTTGTTTCTATTTCTTTTGTTTCCTTCTTGTTCGCACATTTTTCTTTTTGAATAAACCTTTTGTGCCTTAATGCTCGCCTGATCGATTTTTATGGGCTTTTTTGTCTTTTTTAAAAAGACTTGCCTTAAATAATTGGGCCTTTCGGTCCTTTCATGGACTTGGCTTTGAATTTAATGTTTCTTTCTATGCCTTGTTGCTCGCCACTTGTCGTATTTGTACTTAAGTGCATTCAACTTTGGGACGAGCAATTATGCGTTGGCATGTGCCCTGTTGCTCGCCTCTACCATATTTGTGCTTTATGCACTTGGTATCTTTGGCGAGCAACTTTCTTGTGAGGGGGCGATTAGGTGGGCCTTTTGGTCTCATGGACCCTGCTGCTCGCCTCCTCTGTACTTGTGCTTTTATGCATATAGTATCTTCGGCGAGCAGCTTTTCTGTTTGGCGAACAGTTGGGTTTTAACACCTTTTGCTTTCTTATGTACATAATTCAATGAACCATCATTCATCCACATACAAAGATTTCATCGATCTCACACCTTACAAAAATATAAACGACACGATAGTCTGTAAAAAACTTTACATTGGTTTCCTAATTATTGGTAATATTTCTTCAAAAAAGCTGCGTTCCAGGTGTATTGGGCCGAGTTGCCTTCCATGTCTTCGAGATCATATGTGCCGTTGTGCCACTTTTGAGTTATCTTGAATGGGCCCTCCCAAGTCGGTCCAAATACACCTGGAGGTGTTGCTAGGATTTTTCGGAGCACCAGATCCCCGACTTCAAATTCCCTGACTTTTACTTGTGAGTTGTAGTACCTTGCAATCCTTCTTTTGTATATCTCGTTTTTTATTTCTGCTGAGATTCTTTTTTCGTCGATCAAATCCATCTCTGCAGCTAGTGCCTTGTTGTTTTCCTGTTCATTGAACTCGGTTATCCTCTCAGTCGGTATTTTGAGCTCTATAGGTATAACTGCTTCTGTACCGAATGCCATAGCAAATGGTGTTTCTCCAGTGCTTGTTCTTTGTGATACCCTATATGCCCAAAGTACCTCGGGCAGTTCTTCCGACCACTTGCCTTTCTTATCGACCAGACGGATTTTGAGGATATGTTTGATTATCTTGTTAACTGCTTCGACTTGACCGTTAGACTGAGGATGATATGGTGTTGAAAAATGTTTCTTGATACCCCACTTTTTGCAGAAATCTCTTATCTTCTTTCCTTCGAATTGCTTTCCATTGTCTGTCACTATCGCTTGTGGGACCCCGAACCGGCAAACTATATTTTTCTAGATAAAGCTGATCATTTTCTCTTGTGTTATCGTTACCAGTGCTTCAGCTTCGGCCCATTTCGTGTAATAGTCCACGGCTACCACTGCAAATCTGACATTCCCTTTTCCCGTTGGGAAAGGTCCTATGATGTCTATTCCCCACTTTGCGAACGGCCATGGACTATTTACCGAAATCAGCTCCGTTGGCGGCTTATGGATGTTGGGGGCGAATAGTTGGCATCGGTGACAAGTCTTCGCAACTTTGATTGCGTCTTGTAGTAAAGTTGGCCAGTAGTATCCTTGCCTCACTGTCTTGTATGCTAGTGCTCGCCCCCCTGCGTGATTTCCGCATACTCCTTCGTGAATTTCTTTTAAAACTTCCTGACCTTGCCCCCTTGCTAGGCATTTTAGTAGGGTCAGTGAAAATCCTCTCTTGTAAAGTTGGTTATCCATGATTGTGAATCTTGCTGCTCGCTTAGCCACCTTTGCTGCTTCTTGAGAATTTTCAGGTGTCGTGTTATCTTTGAGGTATCTATATATCGGTGTTCTCCAGTCATCCTCTGTCAATTCTTCTTCGATTTGATTAATCTTGTAGTCACTGGTGGATGGGTTGGAAATTCTTGTGATGGTGACTTCTGAAAGCTTTGCTGGTCCCGTGCTAGTAGCCAATCGGGCAAGTGCATCTGCTTGCGTGTTGCTGTCTCTCGGCACCTGTTCGATGTAGATTTGCTCGAAGAGCGAAGCTAAGTGAGCAACAATCTTTTGATATAAGGCCATGTTCTCATCCTTGGCTTCGTATTCCCCTCGGACTTGGTTGACTATCAGCTGGGAATCTCCATAAATTTGAACCCTTCTTACTCCCACGGCTAACGCTAGTCGTAATCCGGCTATCAATGCTTCGTACTCAGCCTCGTTGTTTGTTGCCATGAACTCAAATCTTACGGCTGAGGTGAATACTTGTTCGTCTGGACTGATCAACACTATTCCTGCTCCTGCTGCTGTGTTATTTGATGATCCGTCTACATACATGTGCCATGGATGATTATGACCTCTCGTCGGATCTGAAGGGAATGTTAATTCGACAATAAAGTCGGCTAACGCTTGTCCCTTGATCGCTGTTCGAGGTGCATAAGATATTCCAAATTGGCTTATTTCGAGCGACCACTTGAGAAGGCGTCCAGCTGTGTCAGGCCTTTGTAAGATTTGCCTTAATGGAAAAGTTGGTAAGACCTCCACCTGATGATCGAAGAAGTACGGCCTTAGCTTTCTCACACTCATCACCAGTGCGTAGGCTAACTTTTCCATGGGCGAATACTTAATCTCTGCTTCATGCAAGACCTGACTCACGTAGTAAATTGGCAAGTGAAATTTCCCTTCTGCTCGAACTAAAACTGAGCTGATGGCCACCTCTGATGCTGCTATATACAAGTACAGTTTTTCTCCGGAGATGGGTTTTGATAGAATTTTAGTATCACTCAGATACTCCTTCAACTGCTCAAACGCTTGTTGGCAATTATCCGTCCACTGGAACTGTCCTTTCTTAATGGCATCAAAGAAAGGTCGGCATTTGTCTCCGGACCTGGAAATGAACCTGTTTAGGGCTGCTAGACATCCAGTTAGTCGTTGAACTTCTTTAACAGACCTTGGCGGCTGCATATCTATAATTGCTTTGACTTTTGATGGATTTGCCTCAATACCCCGTTGACTGACCAGGTGCCCAAGAAATTTTCCCGAGTGTACCCCGAAGCTACTTTTCTTTGGGTTTAGCTTCATGTTATACGCTCGAAGTATCTCAAATGTTTGTGCGAGGTGTTCCAAATGATCTTCTTTTCTCGGGCTTTTTACGACTATGTCGTCCACATATACTTCCATAGTCTTGCCGATGTGCTCATCAAACATCTTGTTAACAAGTCTTTGGTACGTGGCTCCTGCGTTGATTAACCCGAACGTCATTCTTTTCCAACATAATAAGTTTTTATTGGTGTAAAATGCCGTGTGCTCCTGGTCATCTGGGTGCATTGGTATTTGATGGTACCCGGCAAATGCGTCCATGAAGGTAAGGAGTTCGTGTCCCGCCGTGTTGTCCACTAGCTGGTCGATGTGAGGTAACGGGAAGTTATCCTTAGGACAAGCGGCATTCAGATCAGTGAAATCAATACATAACCTCCATGTACCATTTGATTTCTTCACTAACACCGGGTTTGCCACCCATCTAGGACATAAGGCTTCTTTGATAAGATCATTATCGAGTAACTTCTTCACTTCTATGTCCAATGCTTCATATTTATCGGGCCCAAATTTTCTTCTTTTCTGCCTCACCGGTCGCTTAGTTGGACAAATATTTAGCTTATGACAGGCATGCTCAGGGCTAATGCCTACCATATCAGCATGTGACCATGCGAATACATCGAGATTGGACTTGAGAAACTCTTCCATTCTGGATCTGTATGGCTCAGGGAGCTCAGATCCAATGAATAATTCCAAGTCTTCTCGATTTTGGTCAACTCTTATTGCTTCTAACTCCTCTACCGGGGTTGCTCTCCTTTTTTGGTCTTTCCATCGAGGATCGATAATGGGCCCTTCAAAGTTGATCTCATCCTTGATCATTGGTTCTGCCCCCAGCCTTGGTTCCAAGTCTTCAACCTGATTTAGTTCGGGTACGGCCTCTTTTCCCTGTTGCTCGACCATGCCCTCCTGCTCGTCCACGCCCTGCTGGTCGTCCACCTCCATCACTTCAGTGTCGACGGACTCCATGATTTCGTCTAGGATGGAAGGTTCACCTTCGTCCCTGCTGCTCGGCTGCTCGTCCATCATGGATATTCTGTTGTCAGTGGGTTGAAGTTGCAGGAGGCATTCTCGGGCTTTTCTTTGATCACCTTTAACCGTACCCGGGCCTTTCGAAGTTGGAAATTTAAGACAATAGTAGTACGTTGAAACAGCCGCTTTGAATTCATTTATAAAAGGTCGACCAAGAAACCCGTTGTAGGCAGACTGCTGATCTACGACTAAGAATTCAACCATCCTAGTCAGTCTCCTTTCGGGATTCTCGGTCGATACAAGCTCGACTGACAATGTTACTAAGCCTAAAGGAACGGTTACAGCGTCACCGAATCCCACTATCTTATGATCACACCCCTTTATATATCCCTCACAATCATCTATTTGATCAAGTGTGCTTTTGAATAAGATGTTTGTGTAGGAGCCTGTGTCCACAAGCAGACGGTGAACTCGGGCCCCCATGATGTTAGCACAGATGATCAGTGAGTCATTGTGAGGGGTGAGTATCCCGTCCAAGTCCTTCTCAGAAAACACCAACTCGCCTGTCTTTTTAGTAGCCTGATTTACCCCAACTTCCCTGACTTGAGCTACCGCCCTCAGCTCTGCTTTCCTTTTTCTTTTGGACATCAGTGGCCTGCCATCAGAACAGCCCCCTACTGGTCCGGATGGCTCGAGCATTAAGATTTCTCGGACGGGTTCGGCTGGGGCTGTCATCGTTTTCTTCCTTTTTTGATCCCTCCTGCTCGACTGTTCGTCGCTCTCGTCATCTTCCGAGCCGGAGGATATTGCCACCCTTGGTTTCTTTCCTGGCTGTCGCTTCACAAACTCTGACAACTTTCCTTCCTCGTAAAATTTCCACAACTGTTTTAAGAGATCTCGGCATTCGCTTGTGAAGTGACCTATAGTCTGATGGTATGCACAGAATTTGTTGGGGTTCATCTTTCCTCGTTCTTGTCGTATCTTGCGGGGTTCAGACAGCATATCCTTATCTTTCACGTTGTTGTACACAGCCTCAATTGATGCGGATAAGACATGGTTCAATTTCTCCTTCAATTCGGACCCTTCACTGAAAGCTTTCATGTTCCTAGGGGCCTTGTACTCCCCTCCTGACTTCTTTCCCGACTTCCTGGTATCAGCCTTGTCTCCTAGCTCTCTCTGCAGAGTTTCTTGCATCGATATGTACACTCCAGCCTTGTGCCTGAATTCGGAATAAGTTTTAGGGAAAGCGAGGTGCATTTCCTTCCACAGGTCTGTCCCTTTCCTAAGCCCTGCCATAACTGCCACAATCTTGGTGTCCTCACTCACTGGTTCTCCTTCCAATAGGACTTTATCGAATCTCTCAAGGAAGGCTCTATCAGTCTCCTCATCTCCTTGTCTCAGATCTGCCAACCTGTGTCTCTGTGTAAGGTAAGACCCGACCGTGGAGAAGTGTGAGAGAAATTCCTTGCTGAGTTGCATGAACGAACTGATGGAGCCTGGAGCTAGTGCAGAAAACCATCTGTGAGGACCGTCACCAAGAGTTAATGGAAAATTCCGACATTGAGTTGCATCAGACGCCTTTACCGATATCATGTAATCGGTATATTTGGACAGGTGTACTTTTGGGTCCGAATTTCCTTCGTACAAATTAATGGCCGGGAATTGTACTTTCTTTTGTACCGGTGCATTAAGGATATCCGGGGACAAGGGTGATGATGGCAACATCGTCGACCCGTCGCCTTTCCTCTCCTCCAACTGTTTTTGCATCTCTTCCACCGCTTTCTTCAAAGCTTGCCACTCATCTGGAGACGTTTTTCCGCTAGAAGGCTGTTCGTCATGATTGGGTTCAATGACCTCTTCATGATGCAGTCCCTTGCTAACGGGACGTTTCTCTTGAGTGGCGTGCCTAGCGATGTTACTGGCTCCATTGGGACCTAATCGCCCGAAGGCTGATCTTCTTAGCCTTTCATGAACTGAACGGCGAGCAGCAGGGTATGTTTGTCCCGGTGCTCGCTCCTCGCCTCTCAGCTGATCGTCCCTATGTGTTCCGCGATAACTTGCTCTTCTTGTGCGGTAGTGGCTTATACTCCTTGTGTCCCCGCTGCTCGACTCCTCGCCTGTCCCCGGAGTGGACTCTCCTCGACTTCCAAGTCTTTCACTCAAAGGAGCTTTCCCTTTATTCCTACAGATTTCTTCGCTGTCAACCTCGTCATTTCGTGCGTCTTTTCTTCCTTCGCTTCGCTGCTCGGCTGCCCTGTTGGTCGCCGCCTGCGTCCCTGATGGCCCGACCGTTTGTCGCCTTTGCAGTGCTTGTAAAACAGCAATCGTTTTTGCTAGCTCTTCGGGATTTTGAGCGAGAGCCTCCACTTCCGGCGGGATTGTATCAATGGTAACTTGGACATTTCTTTGCGAAGTTGCTTTTACCGTACGTGCATGTCCTTCGGTAGACGAAACCCTCGTTTTTGACCTACGACTTGGAGACGTGCTCAAATGTCGTTCTTCTTGTGATCGAACCATTTTGGTTACCAAAGTACAAGTGATAAGCAAATGAATAGGATGATTTTGTCTCCAACAAGCACCTTTTGTAAGAGTTACTAGCCTTGTTTGTATGAATATAGTGGTTTGAAAACCCTAGTTCATACACACATGCATTTAAACTCTCAAAGTGATGTATAGATGGATGATTTTGCTTCAAATAATGTGTACACTTGATTTCCGATGGCTTCCTCCCGGATTCCGGCCGGATTTTACAGATTCCGGTGGAGTTCTTCAACCTTTCTTCGACTTTTTTGTGAAACGGAGGTTCGACCCTTCCTCTAGCGCCAATTGTTGATGACCTTTTTATAATCGATGATGATTAGTGGCTGTTTTCTCTAGTTAAGATCATCAAACAAGATCAAATGATCATGGAATTGGGCTAAGCAATGTTTAAGAAATAAATTTGCAAGAACTTGGGCTATATTTTGAAATTATGGAAAAGAATCCCCCCTTCATACAAATGAGGGGGTATTTATAGATACACAAGAAAGCCATGTGTCATTATCCTAATGGTTTAACCATTGGATTTTTGCCATGTATTGAGACACTTGTACAACATCTAAGATATTAACCATTAGATTTATGCCAAGTGTTAGGACACTTGGATCATATCTAGACTAGTGACTTTTGGAGTTCTTAATGTTGTACTTGGTCTTTTGAGATGATTCACTTGCTTTCTCTGGTGGCCTTTTGCTCGCTTGTATATCTTTGCGGAATACTACGGACCTGTTGGTCGCCTCTTGTCTTTCTCTTATATTAACATATTCTTTATACTTTGCAATGTTGGTCGCCACTTGCCTGACTACGCTCTTGGTCGCCAACAGCTTTGTTCAACTCTGTACATTCTTGGTCGCCTCTTTCTTGCTTTTAGTTTTAGTTCTTTTAATTCTTCAACGTTGTTGCTCGCCTGGTCGCTCATCAACACCCCTGTCGGGTAGTCTGACCTATTCCCACCACAGGCCAAACACTCCTTAATTTAGCGTAGTGACTACGTTTGTTGTACTTTCTAGTCAATAAATTTTAAATAATCGATCAATTTTTTTATTTAATCTAATCGAGAACAGCTAGAAAAATTGCACTGACTTGTCAATTTGAATTTATTGAAGACACAAATTCCACTATTAAATTTAGCCTACTCTTATATGAATTAGGTGATCTATTACGATTCCTAAACCATAATTGACCGTAACTTTTCAATAAATACAAATGTTATTTTTTCAATAAAAACAAAAATAGCGGTTTAAAAATTCCGCACAAGAGCTTACACCTAAAAATTAAGAGTATTTCACACGCCACATGTACACCTACACCTACATGCAATATCCCTTAACTTGATCTCCTTATCAGAGTAACGCTGGATTTACTTTCCATATATATATATATATATATATATATATATATATATATATATATATATATATATATATATATATATATATAAATTAAGGGCAAATTTTTTTAAATAGGCCAAATCCAAAGAAATATAGTAAAAATAGGCCAACTGGGAAGATGATTTCAAAAATAGGGTTGATCGCGATCGGGGGAGGCGATCAAGGAAGTAGATCGCGCTCCCCAAGCGCGATCAAGGTGAAGATGTGCCACGTCGTAACTCGCCTCTACCAGAGGCGATCTACGGATTCCCACGCCATGCCATGCAGCTGTTTCCCACGCCCTACTTTGTCGTCTACTAAACTCGCGCCTACCAGAGGCGAGTGCCATGCAGCTGTTTCCCACCCCCACTTTGTCGTCTACTAAACTCGCGCCTACCAGAGGCGAGTTCCGACATGCTTTGTCGTTTTCTGTTTGGCATTGTCCGTTTGGCGTAAGAATCCCTCCCCTTTGGCGTTTTATGTTTGGCGTGGGATTCCTTCCTCCCCACTAATATATAACTCCTTCCTCCCAACTAATACTTCTTACTCCTTCCTACCTCACTCCTCTCCTCATTATACTTCTTCTTCGTGCTCCTTCCTTCCTCTCTTCTTCTTCTTCAAATGAAGGCTAGTCCATAAGAAAAAAAAATTTGCCCTCCAAAATACAAACTTGCAGTCTCACGTACTTGAGGAATTGATATTTTGCTATCTACCTGAGGAGTACAGACACTACAATTAAGTGGTAAATATTTCAAATTTTTTTGTATATTTTTAGAATTATTTTGCATGCAATTTTTTGAAATAGTGTATATATAGTATATATATAATGTCGATATATATATATATATATGTTAGAGAAATTACATGTTTTAGCATGTTACTTTTGATTTATTTTGATTTAAAATTGGTAGTAGTGTTGCTATTTCGATTTAAAATAACATTAATAAGGTCATAGTGTTGTTATTTTGATTTAAAATTGGTAGTAGTGTTGTTCTTTTGGTTTATTTTGATTTAAAATTCCATTAATAAGCTCATAGTGTGTTATTTATTTAATTGGGATTCAATTTATTTAATCAAATATATGTAGAATTTTATTTAATAAAAAATGATACACTTTTTTAATTTTTTGAATGTTTTGGTGATGCATAACTTTTATACATTTGAAGAATCGAAGAGTAAATTAGACATTTTATCAATCAAAGTTATTAAAGTAAAATTTGACTTTTTTTTAACGTGATGTTAATAACCATTATGTATACAATGTAAGTTTTATTTTTATAAAATTCTAGTGTTTTTAGTGTTTTAAAAAATCTAGATTTAATATATATAGTGTATTAAAAAACTCTAGATTACTTACTTAATGAAAATATTGATCATCATTTTAAAATTTAATTTTTGCAATCATAAGATAATTTTATTTAACTATAATAAGAGATTAAGAGATAAAATAAAATAAAATGAAATAAATGAAATTAAATAAAATATTAAAAACGAAATAAAAAATAAAAAAAATAAAATTAAAATAAATAAAATAAACGAAATAAAATAAATTAAAAAAATAAAATAAAATAATATAAAATGAATTAAATAAAATAAAACTAATTAAAATAAAAAAAACGAAATTAAAATAAAATAAAATAAAATGAATTAAATAAAATAAAGTAAAATAAACGAAATTACATAAAATAAAATAAACGAAATAAAATAAAATAAAACTAATTAAAATAAAAAAACGAAATAAAATAAAATAAAATAAACTAAACTAAATAAAATAAAATAAAACGAATTAATTTTATATTCTCAATGTATTTGAGAATTTTCTATTTAGAAAATTTTAATTTGTGAAAAATTAAGAAATGGAATTAAGAATATTAAATACTTTTTATTTGTTAAAAATTAAGAAATGGAATTAAGAATATTAAATGTAACAATAAGACTATATATATTCCTATCTTTTGTTAATACACCCATCAAAAAGTGTTCAGAATAAAATTTCAATACTGCAAAAAAAAAAAAACACTAAAAATGTATGGAAATTAGGGTGTTGGGTTTGATTTACTATACTAGATGTAAACATAATTGAGGCCAATAATTAATTTAGTGCCTATAGATAAAATTTTTATAAGTGTTTTGTGTTGTTGAAGATATGTCAACCTCTCGCGACATTGGAATCATTGTGCGCTCTTGCGGAGCTGTTATTGGAAAAAGAAGAGTTGATCGTATGCTTGATTTCTACGATCTATTACGTGAGTTGTCTGAGGTTACGGTACTATGACATTACACGACGATTGATTTCACCAGAGGAGTATACTGCAGCACCGGTCCGAGGCTTCCAACCACCAAGAACATCTGCCAGTGATGTTTTGGTAAATTATATATCACAAATTTAATTATATATTGATTTTTGATGTTTGAAATATGAATAACATTCTATTATTTTTTTGTTACAGGTAAGCTGGTTTCGAAAATTTAAAATCAGTAAACGACGGGCTCACATTGATAATAGACCATCAATGGAGGAATTTTTAGAAACAGCTGAGAATTTCATCACTGAAGTGGAGCCTATTATTGAATCTCCTACTTATCTTGAACATCCACGAGCCTCAGTTGAAAACGTAGAAGTCGGGGAAACAAGTAGAGGACAAACAAGAAGGAGGTCTGTAGAGCGTGACGGCGATGAAGGTCCTTCAACGTCTGCGAGTCGAAGAAGACATTCCTCGGCAGTGCCATCAGATTCCCCTTTTCCCCGACAAGGTACTCAATACCGAGTTCCTCAATCTGCGCCCCGCACACAACATACTGCTGGAAATGGTATGCAATTTACGGAATTACACTTGTAAATATGATATTCCTTTGGTTTATATTTATTTAATTATTAAATATTTTTATAACATGTTACAGATGCTTCTACATCGATGGGCCAACAGTATGGAGCGTCTCGAATTTTGGGCAACACACCAACTGCATACGGTGTGTAATTCAATATTATCAAAGTTACAATAATAAATTAAAAATATTCAAGAAATTATATTTACTTGTTTATGTATATTTCTATTAATTTGATAGATGCTCGGCAATCAAATGAGTGGCCACCTCAGCCTACGCCTCACACAAGTTATGAGTTGCCCTCATTTGGATTTGGAGCTTACGCACATCCTGCTGGAAATGGTATGGAAGTTACACATAACCCTTAATAATATTTTTTAAAGATTATGTTTATTTACTTATGATATGTTATTGTTAACTTGATAGTTGGTTGGGCAAGCGTTGAGGGGGTACCCCAGCCTGCTTCTACATCGACGTTGCAACAGGAGATACCTCAACCCAGTTTTCAGACACCTTATAATGAACCAGGTATATAATATCAACTTATAAATAATATATATTTTAATATATATATATATTATTGATCTAAATTAACTAAATCTGTGACAGATCTTCTTACATCATGGCCTGGTTCATTTACTGACATATTAAATACGGGTATTAATATGAGTACCTATTATCAACATCGACCTCAATTCGCACAACGCCCAGTTTACAGTTCAACGCCTATACCATATGCGGACACATACGGAGAGGAGCCCGGACCAAGCCAACATGAACAACAACCTCGTCGTAATTATCGTGAAAGACGTCCGCCGCAATGTGGAACGGGTGGTCGATTGGGCCATCGCTAATTGTATTGGTACTATTATTATAAATGTCATTTTTTTTACATTTTACATTTATTACTTAAAAATATTATTTAGTGTTTGAAATAATTTTCAATTTTTATGAAATAGTTTATAATTTTTTTTTTAAAGATAGTATAAATATAAACCAATTTCAATACACAATTATATTTATCTCCACTAACAATTAGGGTTTTACATCTCAATAGCAATTTGGGTTTAGTTATAATATATCATTGAATAATCATCACATAATCATTGAACAATAATTACTAAAATCAACTCAAATACACACTATTTTAACCCATTTAATCATTGAACAATTATAACTAAGAAACGAAAAAAAATCCTTACATAAACACGCCTCTCCCAACGGCGTGATAAAAAAAAAAAAAAAAAAGCTTAAACTCGCCCCTCCCAGTAGCGAGCTAAAAAAAAAAAAAAGGGAAACTCGCCCCTCCCAAAGGCGATTCCCTCTAATTTCGTAAACAAACTCAAAACCACTCTATATTATCAATCCCACTTACTATTCACCATATATACATAAATTTGCCTAAATTAAGCTTGTGAATATTTTGAGAAAGCGCAAAAGGGGGATAATTATTAATTGTTATAGTGAAATGGAAGTTGGAAACGATGGATGCTGTAAGAAGGTGGGCCCAGGTTACGCTACTCCGATGGAAGCCATGGCTGCAGCTCCCAGGGAAAACCTCATGTATGTCACTTGCATTTATACAGGTAAATTATATATAATTTCCACTTTCTTTTCTTTCTTGTTTTCTATATTCATGCTTTTTCTTTAGTTTCAATTAGAATTGTGTTTCGCCCTTTTCTTTCCCTTTGTTATGAATAATGAGACCCCAGCCAAAAATAACAGTTGACTTATTGACTTTATTTTACCTGTACTCATTTTTTTTTTGGAACGGATTTTAGCAGTACTGAAAATCGAATGAAACTACATCGAAGCAAACCGAACAATCGAATTAAAAATTCATTGTCAAATTTATTTTTTTGGCTCCGCTTTGTACTAATTCAAACCAGTTTATTTGTAGTAAAAAATCATTTCTGATCCATATCAAAAAATAAAATATGTGCACCGTTGCATACTGATATTTAGGTACGGACATAAACACACAAATTTTTAAATTATCATATTTCGGTATGGGTACAAATATTTTTAAACATCTATTTTGTTCTGTATCGTGAACCGTCCCACTCGTTCCAAAACTTGCAATATTGGTCCCAAAGTTAACAGTCACTTAACGGATCTAACGGACTTGCACTTTTGGTCCCATAGGATACACTTGCACTTTTGGTCCCATAGGATACACTTGCAGGTTTGGTCCCATAGGATTAAAAAATTCACTTTCTTTTACCTTTTTTACCAAAATAATTTTATTAAAAGAAATATATTTATTTTTATTTTACAATAATATATATATATATATTATTTTAATAAAAAAATTAATTAGAATAATTTAATCTATATTAATTATTTAAAATTAGAACATTTTTTTTTAACTTTTTTGCCATTTTTTTAATAATAATAATAATAATAATTTTCTCAACATCTTATTTAATTACTAGTTCACTAATAATCCCCAATAAAAATCTCTAAATTACATATAATTTCACTAACGATTACACACAAGAACATCTTTCTTTTGTTTCATTCCTAAAATTTAACAATACACCCACATAAAAATTATATTATCCATGTTTAATTCAATTTAATTTTTAATAAGATTTTTAACATATACAAAAATTGCTATGTTACAAAAAATATTTATGAAAAATGGTACGTTATAAAAATTGGTATGTTGATGCCATTCAAAAATTGGTACGTTATTAAATAAAATTGAACAAAAATTGGTACGAAAATTTTAACATGTACAAAAATCTTTGCTATGTTATAAATACTGAACTGTACAAAAATGGTACTAACATGTACTAAAATTTTGGTATGAACACGGACACTCATATTCTAAATTACCTAAATTTTGTTGTGGTTGAGTCTATAGAAAATTGAAAGGTGAAGACTGTAGATGATTTTTCTAACTTTGTGGTGTGCAAGTTATTTTGAAATGTTCGAATAAGAAAATGTGCAAGTTATTATGGGACTGAGTAGTAATAATTTTTATTTATTATATATCTAAAAAGGGTTAGTTGCAAATAAAATCACAACATTTTCACAAATTGCAATATAATCTAAACTTTTGAATATTTGCAAATAAAACTTCAACTTAACATTTGATTGCAATTCGAACCAACAAATACATTTTTTGTTGTCCGAAAATGATGTTTCACTTACTCGACAATGAATAATTACTTGTATTAATATGTTTAGATTGGTTCGGATGACAAAACATAATTAATCATCATTTTCGGGCAGATTGAAATATGTCATTTGGTTAAAATTGCTAACAAATTTAAAGTTGAAGTTTTATTTGCAACGATTCAAAAGTTTAGATTAAATTGCAATTAGCGAAAATGTCGTGATTTTATTTCCCTTCAGTTAACCCATCTAAAAATTACAATAATTAATAAAAACCTTATTAAAAATTAAATTGAATTAGATTAAAAGAACACGGCATAGGGTAAAATATTATTGTTGAACATAGGGTAAATTATTTACAATAAATATTTATTTGTTTTTTAATTTAATAGAACATAGGGTAAATTATTATTGTTGAACAATCAACATAAAAAAAAAAAGATAATATAATTTTTATGTGGGTGCATTGTTAAATTTTAGGAATGAAACAAATTAAAAGAAAGATGTTCTTGTGTGTAATCGTTAGTGAAATGATATGTAATTTAGAGATTTTTATAGTGGATAATTAGTGAACTATTAATTAAATAAGATGTTGATAAAATTATTATATTTATTTAAAAGATGGCACAAAAGTTAAAAAAAAATTGTTCTAACTTTAAATAATTTAATAGAGATTAAATTATTCTAATTAATTTTTTTATTAAAATAATATATATATATATATATATAAATTATTGTAAAATAAAAATAAATTTTTATGTATATTGTAATTATATTTCTTTTAATAAAATTATTTTGGTAAAAAAAAGTAAAAAAAGTGAATTTTATAATCCTATGGGACCAAATCTGCAAGTGTATCCTATGGTGCAAGTGTATCCTATGAGACCAAAAGTGGAAGTCCGTTAGATCCGTTAAGTGACCGTTAACTTTGGGACCAATATTGCAAGTTTTGGAACGAGTGGGACTGAAAGTGCAAAAAAATATTCCAATGGGACCAAAAGTGTTTTGCTTGGAACCAAAAGTAAAACATTTGATGTCCAATGGGACCAAAAGTGCAAAAAACTCCATTTATTTGTGCTTTTAAATATAAACCTGAATTTAAAATTTACGCATTTGCCTACTTTATGAGGTACGTAAAATTTATGTGAGGAGTTCTTTTTTTTTTATCGAACATCAATTATTACTGGAACAATTTCATCCACTTTAGCCATAGTACTCTAGTACGAATTTTTACTTGTAAATTTGGTTCCACCGTCAATTTTTTTGTTAAATCCACTTACAGAGTTAGTCCCATATACTCCCTCTGTTCCCGAGTAGTTTCTTTTTGTTAAATGGTTTAAGAAAGTGTATTTATTTATTAATATATGGTGGGTCACATGTTGACTTTTGAGATAAAGTAATGAATAATGTTGAAAAGTGAATTGAATGAGTGACACTTTAGTAATATTGTATGAATTTAAAGGTTAAAATTTATATGTAGTAGAATGTTGTTTTTGCCATTTATGAAATGAGAAATTTACTGGGGGACGGCCCGAAAAGGAAAATGAGAAGTTTACTCAAGGATGGAGGGAGTATTATACAACATACTCCCTCCGTCCATGAGTAAACTTCCCACTTTCCTTTTCGGACCGTCCACGAGTAAGTTTCCCATTCCATAAATGGAAATAACAACACTCTATTATATATAAATTTTAACCTTCAAACTCACACAATATTACAAAAATGCCACTCATTCACTTTACTTTTCAACACTATTCATTATTTTATCCCAAAAGTCAACATGTGGTCCACCATATATTAATAAACAAATACACTTTCTTAAACCATTCAACAAAAAGAAGTGGGAAACTTACTCGTGGACGGAGGGAGTATTTAAAATGGTGTTAACTACTTAGTCTACCTTTTCAGCTTCATATTTAGCCTCATAGGTTTATAAACTGGGATTAATCAATTCCCACTAAATCCGGTTTGCACATATAGTCAAAAAACAAATTTTTTTTTTTTTTTGGGAAATTTATTTTTCCCACCTGTTTGTATGATTGAATGAATAATTTTATTTATTTATTTGGGTTATGTCAGAATAAAGGAAAAAGTATATATTTTCTGTATTTTAATGGAGTATGTGCTATAAATTTATTCGTGAGTGTTATTTTGATAATAACGGTTACATTTTATTTATGATATTAAGTTTTAAACATTATTTTGTATTTACCAAAAAACAATATTATAAAAAAAAAAAGTTTATAAGTTTTTAAAAATTTAGTCTCAATTATATAATTTCTATATATCACATTACAATTAGAATTAATGCTGTCCACGTAATTTAGTGATTATCAAACCAGTATACGAATCCGAAAAAAAAAAAAAAAAACTGTATTAATTATACTGAACCAAATTAAATATATATTAAGACTAGCTAATTCTTATTTTATTTTATATCCAACAAATTATATTATATAAGTAATAAATTAATAATAATTATATTCACGTAGAATTGTCTAATATTAAGTATGAAAATAATCACAAATAATTATGAAATATTATTTCTATTTTTTATTATTTTATTATCTCGAGCTCGTTTAAAATATTTTCTTAACTGTATTCTGAATATTATGTTGATACCCTTTTAATATTGTCTTTTATTTTGTGTTATTTTTTTACTTTTATTTCTAATATTGAAAAATATAATTGTATTTTCGTTCGACCGTTCCGATGCCATTTGTTATAACTGAAAAGCAATTCTGAACCTTAAAAAAAATAAAATATCCGTCTGATTCATATTGAAACTTATTTTTTTAAAAGAAAAATATTTTTTAGTTAAATAAAATATAAAGTAAATTATTATTATAGAAAATCAGCACGAAATTAGAATAATTTTTTATACTTATTTAAAATAAAATTTAGATTAAATTATTTTAATTTGAAAAAAAATGGCAAAAACCAATAAAAAAAGAAAAGAAAAGAAAATTGTTCTTATTTTTAATTAATTAATATACAGTAAATTATTCTATTTTTAATAATTTATATATATAATACATATATATGTCATCGTCAAATTAAAATTGTAAATATCTTATGAAATTTATTAGATAAAATAAAAGTAATATAATTTTTTAAAAAATTGGTACAAAAATTATACTCCATCCGTCGAGAAAAAATAATCACATTGCATTTTGCATGAGTTTTAAGGAAATAGATATATTGAATCTAAAAGTAACGGGAATTGTAAATTATTAGTGTAAAATATTATCATTTTAGGTAAGTGTATTATTTCCACGGAAGAACGAATACAGTAATATGAACCATTTTTCACTGATAGAGGGAGTAGTTGTTTTTAATAACAGATTGGTAAAAATAATGAAAAATTAGAGTTTTGGATCCTATATATGGGACCAAGTTTGCAATAGTTTTTCCCGCTAAAATTGGTTAAATTAAGATTTAAGATTAAGGTCTAAAAGGACCAAATTTGCTAGCAAACAACTCCCGTAAACCTTGGGGTTAAAAATGCAAGTTTTAGAACTTTTGGGGACCATATATGCAAGTTAAAGTTCATATGGTACTAAGTCTAAATTGGGTGGATCATTTCCAAAATAGTTAAGGCCTTAGGGGACCAAAAGTGAGATAATCTAATGTGAAATTTCTTGTTACTAATTCCTACATTTTATCCAGTGGTGTCAATGCTTGAGATCAAGCAAATACAGAACAAAGGCTTTTACTTACTCCTAATAATAATAATAATAAAAAAAAGCAATTACTCAAGAGGTGTAAAAGTTACTTTGAAATATTTTTACCTGTTATAGATTGTTGCATAGTATGAAAAAAATGCTATGGAGAATTTGGGCTGTCATGGAGGTCTAGGTACATAAACAATAATAGCTTGATCAATGTGCTATATTTAGGTTGTATGTAAACTTTTAACTTGAGTACTTCTATACCAGGTCAGGACGCATATATATCATTGATACTAAAAGGGATCCAAGGGCTCCGAGTCTGCACAAAGTAGTTGATCCAGAGGATATAATAAGGAAGACAGGAATGACATACCCACACACACCTCATTGCCTCGCCTCAGGTGAAATCATGGTGTCATGTCTTGGAGGTAAAGATGGAAAAACTGAAGGAAATGGATTTCTTATACTGGACTCTGATTTCAATGTGAAAGGAAGGTATATTTTGTTTCAATATATTTGAAATATGAAGTAATCCTTGTTCGCTTTGGATACAGTTTTGGGTGAGCAAAAACATTCACAGTTCTTACATTAAAAAAAAATATATTATAGCATCTCAAATATGTGGGGTGTTAAGTATATAATAACTTCATAATTTTTTATTTACTCTTGTCGCTAATTGGTAATGTTCGTCTAAAAATTAAAGTAACAACCCATATTTTTCAATCTCGAAAGCTTTCAATTTTATATTTTGGGAGAAACTTCAATGTTGTATATAAGATGTTGATAATTAACAAACGAAAATGCTCCTATTTTTCACGATAGGTGGGAAAAACCAGGGCATAGCCCCCTTTTCTGCTATGATTTTTGGTACCAGCCTCGACACAAGACCATGATTAGCACATCATTTGGAGCTCCTGCTATTTTAAAAAAAGACTTCAATCTTCGAAATGTTTCATATGGGAGACATTTGCATGTATATAGCTGGCCAGAAGGGGAGTTGAAACAAATATTGGATCTTGGAAGTACTGGTATGCTACCATTGGAGGTTAGTATGACTCATAATTTTTTTTCTCCTTATGGTTATTTCACTTGTTCGTCATTCACATGAGGCGAAGAGACACTTGAATATTTGGGTACTTTTCTTTAAAATATGATTTGGCTGGGTTTCATAAGTACTCATTGAGTCATACATAATATAATAAAAGAGATACATCTCAAATATAAGACTGTCTTATACAAATTTTGTCATGTTTGATTTATTTACAGATACGGTTCTTGCATGATCCAGACAAGGACACTGGATTTGTGGCATGTGCTCTGAAGAGCAACATGGTAAGATTTTTCAAGAAGTCGGATGGCTCATGGGGACACGAGGTATGCTAGAATAACTATCTGAATCATTTCAATCAAGAAAAAAAAATAAGTAACAAACATGAATGGTAAAGAAAAATCGAATTAATTGTAGGTAACAACATCAGTGAAACCAATCAAGGTTCAAAATTGGATCCAACCAGAAATGCCTAGTCTTATAACCGATTTTCTAATATCTCTTGATGACCGTTTCCTCTACTTGACCAACTGGCTTCATGGAGATATTAGACAATATAATATCGAGGATCCTACAAAACCATGGTTGGTTGGCCAAGTATTTGTTGGAGGTTTGATTCGTAAAGGAGGCACTGCGGTTGTTGAGGCCGACGATGGTACTACATACCAGGTTGATGTACCAGATGTTCAGGTATTTACAATTAAAAACAAATTTAAATTTTAGACGACCAAGACCATGTATTTTCTAGGTTATTTTATGTTCTTTTCATATCGAAATATACATGGAATCCCTTGTTATACAATAATATAATTTTTCTATTACACTATCTAGATGAAGCATACATTAGCAGTGTAATTAAAGTGGAATTTTAAGATGATGAATGTGATCATTTGCACTACATACATATCATTCGCCTAAGTAATTAAAGTAACATGAGATCTCAATTCTCAACCAATACTCATCAGACGAGATCTCCTGTTACAATGATACAACATTTTCGTTATACTATCTCCATTTTCAAATACTTTTTGCACAGTTCATTGTTCATCATCTACAAAGATCTTTATATTACAATTCATTTTACTAATAATTACACGCAAAAAATATCTTTCTTTACCCTCATTCACTTAGAGTGGACAATACACATTCATAAAAAAAAACTATTTTATCCATTTAAATACTAAAAGTCAACTCCCATGCTAAAATCTCTAAAAAGCCAATCGCCCGTGCATACTATTTAGATAAATGACATAGTGTAATTATAGATGAACCAGAAGATGATAAATGTGATAAATTGTACTGCATAATGAAATCATGTGTAGAGTTTGTATGTTTCATTTTAAACATGTGAACAATCTAAACTGAAGTTGATTGATAATGCATATATCTTTAATTAGGGTCACAAAATAAGAGGAGGACCTCATATGATACAACTGAGTTTGGACGGAAAGCGCCTGTACGCTACAAACTCTCTACTTAGCACGTGGGACCGTCAATTTTATCCAGAGCTTGTGGAGAAAGGGTCTCACATGCTGCAGATTGATGTGGACACTGAGAATGGTGGGCTTGTGATCAATCCTAATTTCTTCGTAGATTTTGGAGCTGAACCTGATGGTCCCTCCTTAGCTCACGAGTTGAGATATCCGGGTGGAGATTGCACTTCCGACATCTGGATTTAAGCATCTCATTGTCTTACCAATGGTTGTAGCAACATATGTGATATATGAATGCAATAATAAGCTAGCACAACCAAATTTGTGCAATATTTCAAAGTCTTTTTTTTTTTTTTTTAATCAGTACAGTAAATTGTATTAATGAAAAAGCATAGAGAATTTTGGGCACGAGTCATACCCTCAATTTACAACAAATTCTATTCATGCATGTTAACCATCACAACAAATTCTATCCATATATGTTAAACATCAACATGTACTCCCAGCATATCAACAAAATACAAAAATAAAGCACAACCAAATTTGTGCAATATTTCAAAGTTAATATTCTATTTATATTAATAGTAAACACCATTGTCAAACATCATTCAATGAGAATTGAATAGAAAAGAAACCAGTCAATTATGAAGTAAAGACCTCAACTTTTTACTATACAGTAAAAATTTCTAAAAATATTATTATAGCAACTAAACATACAATAATCAATATTTCCATACCATATAGAGAATTTATTATATTCGGATTACAATATTAGAATTTATAATGAACGTATGATTACAATCTTTAGATTTTGAATAGTTTGAATGATACTCTCAAATTGCAATTTTAATATTTGGATCAGTTATTCTTCTTTTTTTTTTGGATCAATTACAAATTCAGATATATTTTAGACCAACCCAATTAGAAAATTTGGATTTGACTGGGTTTTTAGATGATGATTCGAAATTAGATATATATTTTACAAAATTACAACATAAGTAAACATTGAAGAGTATGTATAGAGTGTGAAATTTGTTCATACATGAATTATTGAAAGATACTATGGTAGCTATTATAAAAGCAAGATTGAGAAGTTGTCAATTTTAAAGTGTCTTTGATATGTATGTTAATGGCCCATCATAATAGCAGGGCCCGTTGCTATTTTCTGTTTTGCTATGTGTTTTAATCATACCAAGTTGGGGAGATTTACCATCTCATCTCTACAGTATTTACTGTGCACAGAAGTAAAAAGACTCAACTGCCCTCCAGGTATATAAACGTTATAACACCCATTACCATTTCACTGGGTAATTTGGGGAATTGTGATATATCAATGGGTTAAATTGTAATTGAACCTTGAATTGTAGTTTTTGCAGCAGTGAACAATCACACCTTTACTAGGTGTATATCAAACAATATAATTTTCCATCATGGCTAGTGGGCCGATAATTTATTTAGGCAGATATCTCATCTTGGCTAATTAGCACATAACTCCATGGGGCTACCAAATTCCCCCTAAGAGTTTTAATCATTTTCAGTAAATAATGGTTTATATAAGACTTTTGTCTTTGAAGAGAGCGTGATGTTGATGTTTTGTCTTTGTAAGTTTTTTTCTTTAATGAATTGAGGGGAAAACAAACCCTAATTAAATCAGAGGATTGTTAATTCTTTGAACGAAAGGTTAATGCCGATTGGTGTTGTGATGTCGACAAAATTATAAGACGAGATTAGGTATTTACACTGAAAAAAAAAAGAATTAGCGACCGATTTTCGGTCACAAAACGTGATTAGCGACCGATTTTTGACAGAAAAAAATCGATCGTTAAAAAGCGGGTAGCTAATATTAGCGACCGTCCCGGCGGTCGCTAATATCAGCGACCGTCATCAGTCAGTCGCTGAATCAATCGGGTCCGACCACCACTGAGTCACTGACCCACTAGCTTCCAGGTAGCCCGAAAGAGGTGTGAACCACTAGGACACATGGTATTGTTGTTCGTTTATTTGCATTTAATTTTATATAACCTCAAATTGACTCCCGCTTTTTTTTAAAATTCATCAAATTCAATCCTTTTTGTTTCTAATTCGTTTATATATAAATATTTACTAATTTTTTTTATTAATTTTATAAATTTAATATTTTAGACTATTCTAAATTATTAATTTATTCGTTTTTATTTATTTAATTGTATATAATTCCAAATTGACTCCCGTTTTTTTAAAAATTCATCAAATTAATTTTTCTTTTTGTTTCTAATTCGTTTATATATATATATTTACTAATTTTTTATAATTTTATAAATTTAATATTTTAAGACTATTCTAAATTATTAATTTATTCATTTAATTGTATATACCTCAAATTGACTCCCGTTTTTTTTTAAATTCATCAAATTCAATCCTTTTTTTCTTCTAATTCATTTGTATATATATATATTTACTAACTTTTTTTTATTAATTTTATGAATTTAATATTTTAGACTATTCTAAATTATTAATTAATTCATTTTTATTCATTTAATTGTATATAATTCCAAATTTACTCTCATTTTTTTAAATTCACAAAATTAATTCGGTAATATATATATTAGACTAATATAAATTATTAATTCATCCGTTTTTTGCATTTAATTGTATATAACTTTAAATTTACTCCCTTTTTTTTAAATCCATCAAGTTAATTAGTTTTTATTTTTATATTTCAATGTGAGTCTAATTTTTTTTTGTAAATTCATCAAATTAATGATTGTTACGAACTACAAAAAAAATTAAATAATTATAATCATCATCCTCTTCATCTTCGTCTTCATCTTTGTCGAACCATGACACCTTTTTACTTAATGGAAGATAAAACGCATGAGATCCATCCATACAGTACGGGCATGCTTGTTTTCCAGCAGTTGACCAACCAGACAACATAGAAAATGCTGAAAAGTCGCTAATGGTCCACAAAATAGCAACACACATCGTGAAGTTCTGCTTCCGATGCACATCGTACGTCTCCACTCCCGTATGCCACAGAGATAAGAGCTCTTTAATCAGTGGCTGGAGATAGACATCCAACTTATGCTTAGGGTTTTGTGGACCAGACACCAAGATAGTAAAAAAGATATGTTGTGGCTTCATGCACAACCAAGGCGGTAGATTGTACTGAGTCAACAACACAGGCCACAACGAATACTTCTTTCCGTGCATTCCGAATGGAGCAAAACCGTCGGTGCACAAACTCAGCGTCACATTTCTTTCTCTTTCGCAAAATCTGAAAACTCTCTGTCAAAATGTCTCTATGCCTCCGAGTCTGCTGGATTTCGCCTCTCTCCAGATTCTGGATCAGACACTCATCAGCGTGCCATGTCATGTTTTTAGCAGTGACACTAGACTGATACAATCTCTCCAAACGAGGAGTGATAGGAAGGTAATACATCGACTTAAATGCCTTTAGCTTTTGTTTCTTCTTGTCCTTCTTACGACCAGATGGTTTGTACCTGGGGTGGCCGCACATCCTGCACTGATCAATACTCTCATCCTGGTCCCAAAACAACATGCAACCGTTTGTACAACAATCAATCTTCTCAAACGGTAGACCCATCTCCTTCAACAAACTTTTGCTTTGATAGAAATTTTCAGGTGCAGTGTTCTCTTTAGGTAGAGTCTTTTTGAACAATTTTGCAAATTGATTGAAGATTTTTTTACTGACTTTGCCTTCGGATTTGATGGACAATATTTGCGCATTGAATGACAACTGCGTCTCCGTATCACAGTCAGGAAATAACTTTTGATCAACGGTTGTCAGCATCTCAAAAAACTTCTTTGACCGATGATTTGGTTCCTCCTCCATAGTTGTGTGACCACCCAATACAGATTCATTAACCATCATGTGGTACCTATATGTTTCATCCGCCTCCTCCAAAGGTGGTCCGAACTGAGTAAATGGAACATGGGCCTCCTCCATGGGTGGTTCCTCCTGAGTATACGAATCATGACTTGAACCACCAATCTCAAATCGTTCACCAATATTCCATTGAGTATAAAAGTTTTCAAGTGTGTCGATATCAATATTCCAATGCTCTTCACTGTGACTGGTCCAATTGTAGTAGCGGAAAACAAAACCAACCCTAAAAATATGAGCTTTAACCTCATCAATGCTCAATTATTGCATATTCCTGTATTTTCTTCCATTACACGGGCATCTAAGCCGATTGAAACGATCAAGACAGTGTGGATGACTATATGCAAACTCAATAAATTCTTCAATTTTATGGTAAAATTGAAGATTCATGCCCCCTCCTATCATACGAGGCAATGAGTACATCCAACCACGATCTGGAAATTTTACCTGTTTCAAATTAATAGTATATAACAAGTTAATTATAAAAAAAAGGAAGAATTTCGACTGTAAACAAACATATATCCATCAAACATAATAAACTAACCAAATACAACATATTAATTAATTTCAAAAATTTGGGCAGAGTTTTGACTATACATAGACATATCCATATTTATTTTTTACATAAATCCAACATAACAATCATATATACTAAATCACTACTATACATTTAAGCATGCATACTAAATATTTACCAAAAACGAAAATATATACAACAAAAGAATTAAATGGTAAAAGTGTGAAAACGTACGGTGAAGTTGAAGCAACGAGCACAATATGATATAGAACCAGTCGATTGCTACCACCACTTCAAACACAACTTCGTCGTAGATTAAACGGACGAAAAACGAGTTCAAAAGAGTTTTTTCATAGAAAAATATGAAAGAAAAAGAGCAGAATATGTTCTGTAATAGACGTTTAGCGACCGCCTACACGGTAGAGGCGGTCGCTAAACGACGGAACCGTAATCGGGTCATTTTTGCCCAACTGCCCACATCGGGAACCGTAACCTGGCGGTCGCTAATTCTGGTTCCAATTTTGCGACTGATATCGGTCGCTAATCCTAAAAATACGACGTCGTCGTGCATCAACGGTCAAGCGGTCGCTAATATCGGTCTCAGATTAGCGACCGATTTACCTTTCGATCGCTAATGCTAAATTTTTTTACCATTTCAGTTCGTCGGTCGTAAATCGGTCGCTAATCACACTATTTAGCGACCGACATCTAGGCGGTCGCAAAATTCGGTAGCTAAAACGCGTCTTTTTTGTAGTGTTATACCATAAGAAAATAAAAACTTGTCTATAAAATTAGAATTGTCTACGAAATTTTCAACAAAAAATGTTCATAGTGAGATTGCCCACTACTTGTCTACAAAGATTTCTAATCATGTAGGCATCTTCATTCCTCACCCTACAAACAATTTGTCTATAAAATCAATTTACTTATGAAATTAAATTATTAGGTATTAATTACCTATAAGCAATTTGCCTACAAAATTTACCCACAAATTTTTTGTAGGTAAGAATGAAAATGTCTATATAATAAAATAAAAAAATTCTAGGCTATCTCCACTATAAATTTTTTTGTTGAAAATTTCGTAGTTATATTAACATTTTCTATAAGCAATTTTATATTTTATAGTCTAAGTTCCACTAGAATCGGACTCATTTACTTCTATCTATTTCAGCATATCAATCATACATTTATTATACATATAGTAAAAAGAAAAAACCCAGTTCTCAATATACATTTACTCCCCGCACATTAAAATTTGCAGTAGTAAATTACTGACATCATAGTAGTTAGTTTGCTTAAAAATTAGTCTTTTAATGATCTAAGAATCTTAAAAAAAAAAAAAAAATCCTTTTCACAGATAATTAAACTATTTAATTAATAATAAAGGCTAATCATGATTAATTGGTGTTGTGGTGGACTTTAAATATGTCAGTGAGTGCGAACACAGTTGGAAGAAGATAGTTAGGTTGGCCAATGTTAATAGCTAGTCTACCGAACCAAATGACTTTTTCGAAATTACTTATATAAAAAAACGTTTTATTTTCTCGTAAAAATTGAAAAAAAGGTATATAAACTAATAAATTTGTCCACATCATGTGAAATATATAAAGTGGGTCAATGAGACCATTTGGTAGCGGAATTGTCTATGATGTAGACATTTACATTTTTTAATCTTTCAGCTATCTGCAAAATAAAATTTCTAAATATTAATTATCTACTAGCAATATTCTTATAAATATATACTTGTAAACAATTTGCATTTTGTAGATAAATATATTTATAGATAGAAGAATGAAAATGCTCATATAATTAGAAACTTTTGTAGGTAATTTTCACTACAAATTTTTTATTGTTGGAAATTTCGTAGTCATATTAACAATTTCCGTAGACAATTTTATGTTTTCTTGTAGTGATAATTTTATTAGCACTTTTTGTCTCGCAATTTTTTTCACGATACTTTTGATGTTACAGTTTTGGAGTTAAAGAAATGGATAAATTGTAATTTTAGTCACACAAGAACGAAGTAAAGTTGCCCTTTTTTAATCATGAAAATTAAGAAAGAGACCCAAATTGAGAGGAAAAAAAAAAAAAGACTCCTTTAGCACGAAAATACCAAAAGTGCTTTGTATTCAAAAGTGCAATTTTTCTTTTAAAAATTCGAAATATGAAAAGAAATATATAGTAGAGGTAAGGATAGGCATGTCCAAGTGATGAGAATGGTAGATCTGGTGTCATATGCAGCTGAATTGAGCTTCATCCTGTCTGTGTGCACCCTAGCTCACACCATCGTAATAGTGTGCAAAGATGGTCTCCTCACTTCTGGCCTCAACGCCACCAGTATGGTCCTTTTTACATTTATATCCTTGTATTTATTTCTTCGTAAATTACCAGGTTGTGTTGGCCGGTCCTTCAAATATCAGTACTGGAAGTATTCCGTATCCGCGTGGCTAGCGATGGGGGAATACTACGGCATAGCGAAAAAAAATAAATTCAGTAACACGGAACGATTTTGTTTCTTCCTTATTTGGATAGTCGTTCTGACGATCGCATGGGACCCACCCCGACGCGACGATGGTCGTGGGGCCCTCCACGAACGAGCAGAGGGTGAAGGTGAAGGTGAAGGTGAAGGGGGTGCAGTGCTGGTTGTTGTCGGGGGAAATAGGATATGGATTATTGGAACGTATATTGTGTGCGTGCACACGATTCTTGGAGTGATGATTTATGTTTTGAGTGGAGTTGTTTGGGTAGTTGTCCTGGAAGTGTATGTTTCTGTGGAGCTTATGTTAATCACTCTTTACTGTGGTTTGCTACTATGTGGAGTTGATCTAAGGGTGAAGATTCCATTCCCATATGATGTGCTCTGCTTCTCTCTCTGTTACCGCGCCGTTGGAGCCGCTAATGGGCTGCACCAGGCTTTTGCTACTGGGACTGCTTCACATATTCTTTTTTCCCTCTTCGTTATGTCTTCCATCTCTGCAATATCCTTCATCTTCGCTACCAGGGCTTAATTTTATCAATTATTCCTTCCGTTCTCTTTTAATTTTCAAAGGTGGGTGGACACATTTTTTAAGAAAAACTGTTGATTTTTTGGACCAATGAATGAAGAGTTTGAAATAAAATACTGTCTCCGTTCAATATTAGTAGTTTTGTTTTTTTTTTTTTTTGCAATTGTTTTTTGTCATAAGTTGGAGGGTATTACGAGGTGTTGTGAGATTCATTTATCAATAGATTTATTGTTTATGGAAAATATACGTTTCATATTTTTCATAAACAATCACTTTATATATAAATGAACCTAACAATACCTCATAACACCCTCCAACTTATGACAAAAAATAACAGCAAAAAAACAGGAGGACTACTAATATTAGACGGATGAAGTAGTTATTGTGAGAGTGTTTTATTTATTTACTTGGATTTTGAAAATTATTGTGCGACTTTCCAGGAAAATGTGAAGTAAGAGGGGATGAAGGGAATACTGCTTTACCCAGATTACCATTTGGGAGGTGTATGCATCTTCTACTGGCTATTTCGCTTCAAGGGTTTAATTTACTTAGTTGGTTCAATTAAAAACTACTCGTTAGAAAGAATATCATTATCTATGACTATGAATCTTAAAAAATAGAAATCCTTGTACAGATGATTAAACTGTTTTAATGTACAAAAGATTCATTATTGGTGTCGTGATGTGCGCCGTATGCTTTACATTAGAAGATACTGGTTGGCATGTTTTCATTCTAATAATTAAAGATAGACAAAATTAAAGCTAAACATTTCTTAAATTCGTGTAAAATAAAAGTTTAAACTCAGAAAATTAAGGAGCACATATTTGTTTTAGTATGATGGATCCAGGCATGTCCAAATGATCAGAAATAATGGTAGATCATCCATCTAGTGCCATATGCAGCTGAATTGAGCTTCATCCTATCCATGTCCACCTTAGCTCACGCCTCTATAACAATTTGGAACAATATAAAATATTGATAACAATAAATGTATGGTAAAATTTAGGGTGAAACTGGTTCATATATGAATTACTTTAAAGGGTATGAATTGTATATTAAAAAATATCAGTTGTTTTTACTGAAAAATATTAGATGTGGAAGATACACGTTATTTTCACTAAAGAGCATGACTTGTTTTACTAAAAAGTATTGCAAAATTGATCATATATATGTGAACAAGTTTCACTCTATAAATGTATAGAATGTTGGGTATCAAATAATATTCCATATGAAATATTGTGGAAGGACCCTTGTTGATGACCTTTTCTTACTAAGAAGATTAGTGGCTGTTTTTCATCTAATGAAGATCATCAAACAAGAATCAAGATTATGGAATTTGACTAAGTAAAGCTTGAGAAATAAATTTGCAAGAGTTGGGCTATTTTCTTGAATTGTTCTCCCTTTTTTCATGTACAAGAAGGGAGTATTTATAGACATACAAAGTGGCCATGTGTCATCATCTTGATGGCTTAACCATTGGATCTTTGCCAAGTGTTAGGACACTTGTACAACATCTACACTATCACTCATTGGATGGGTGCCAAGTGTTAGGACACTTGGACCATATCTAAGCTAGTGACTCTTGGGATTCCCCATGTTGTACTTGATCTTTGGCACTTCTGAGATGCTCTCGATGGTGACCGGCTGCTCGCTTGTACATCTCCGTTAGATGTCATGGTCCTTTGCGTTCTGAGCTGTTCGCTCCTCGCTTGGGATCATTTTACGATTCTGCTCGCTCCATAACGAAGCTGTTCGCCTGAGTTGATTTTGGTTTGAGTTGCTTGCACAGCTGTTCTTTGCAAGGCTGTTCGTCACAATATCTTTCTTACCACGTTAGAGCTGTTTTGCAAGGCTGCTCGTCCCACCAGGCTGTCATCTCTTTGCTAAACTGCTCGCCCTGTACGACTGTTTACTCCACAAAGCTGTTAGCCCCTTTCATTTGTCATCCTGTTATCAAGTTTAATGATAATCTTTCGTTGATTAAATGCAAAGTTGTTCGCCTATCAACAATTGCCCCCTAGCTTGGCCTTATGTTGAACATGGGTTGATCAACTGAGACCAAGCTACAACTTCTTCTTCGAACAATGGGCGAGCAGGAAGGGAGTATGGTAAGCTACATGGGCGAGCAAACGCGTAGGCGAGCAAACGAGCAATGGGAACTAAAGTGCGCGACCAGCAGCGAATACCCTTTCGTGTCGCGACGGTTGGATTCCCGAGGCACGGAATGCGAGGCGTCGCGTCAGTCACGCGCGACCCCCAATTTGCTCATAGGGGCCTACGGAATTTTGCGAAAATTGCATTTTCGACCCAGCCTCATTCTTATAAATAGGCGATTTCCCATTCATTCCTCTTTCTTTCTTCTTTCGATTTTCACGTTTCCGCCATTGACAAACGCTTCGAAGCTTTCCCGTCTTCGTGATTCTTGTGCTTGAATCTTCTCTTGTGTCAAATAGATCTTAGTTTCAGAAGGTAATTCATCTTGTATTTCTTTTTTCTACTCTTAATTTCGTAATTTCTGCACTTTTTCGTATTTCTCGCGACTGTGGGTGTGATTCCGGCCGTGAACCGCCGTCGCGCCGCCGTGCTGTTGATTCCGTTACCATCGTAACTCCTCCGTCGCCGGCGTTATCCTTGCATACCACCTCACACTTATCCAAATCTCTGTTTTTTTGAATGGATTTTTCCCCCTCAAGTTCATCTCAATCCGGACCCGGGCGAAACCCGGAAAAGAGACCCGTAGATTTGGATTCTCCGCGCAGATCTGTTCGCCAAATATTGGCGAGAAACCCGCGCACGCTGTTAGTGGACGAAGACACGGACTCCGATGCGAATTCTGTTGTTCGCTCGATAGAGACGTGCGCTGTTGATCGCTCAGGCGAGCAAGAAAAGATGCAACCTCTCGCTCGTGAACCTGAAACTTCTTCCAATTTGGGGGAAGATTCCGCAGAAGTGGCCGCGGAGATAGATGATTCCGTTGGTCAAGAAAGCGACCAACGTGTTGGCGAGCATAAATGTCCCACTCTCACTTGGGAGTTTTTAAGGGAGATCAACTTCCCCATTGCTCAAACTACACCAGAATCCCGGATCCCCGAAGGAGTTGTTCGTGACACCGAGTGGGCGGACTACTCTGCTCGCTACTCGAAGACCTTTGCCCCCACATCGAGGGTAATCATGAAAGCTCAGGATGGAGATTATGCGGCGAGCAGAGTTGCCAGTGTTGTTGTTGAGGACGATTTGGCGAGCATCCGTGAGACATACAAGATCCCCTACGATATTTTCATGTATGTGCCGAAGAAAGGAGAGACTGCTGATCGCCCCCCTCCTGGCTGCACGGCGATCAACTTGGATGTGTTGAACACGGGTTTCCCGCTCCCCGTTCATCCGCTCATCGGCCGTTTCCTATCCGACATGAACCTGGCGATCACTCAAATTACTCCAAATGGTTGGAGTAGTCTTCTAGCCTTCATGACTCTCTTTGGTCTTGAAGGCTACAAAAATAAGATAACAACTGCGGAGATCCTTTACGCCTTGACCATTTCCGAGGATGGTGCTGGATGGTATTACGCCAAGGCGAAAACCGGATTGAAACTCGTTGAGGGAGTTCCCAATAAGATTAAGGGTTGGCATTGCCAATTCTTCTTCATTGGTGGAGATTGGCGAGCAACTGAGGGATTCGCTGGCGGGCAGGCGCGCATCATGTCGCCTGAAGGCTTTGGAAAAATCAAACGTAGGGCTAACTTTGTCTTGCTAGTTCATAAGTAGGACTAATTTTAATCCTTTTCGTTGTTTTGCAGGTCCGAGGAACTTGAAGTGGGGGCACCCCGACATCAGTGACGAGTTCCTCTTTACCTTAGCCATCATCTCTCTTCGCGACGTTGCTAGTCGCGACATACATCATCTCTCGAAGGCTCATTGTCGCAAACTTGCTGGCTTGATCACGAGTCCTCACCATCTTGAAGCCCAAGCCGCCGTCCCAGAAGGTAACTTTTTGCTCGCTATTCATTTTTGCTCGTCCAATATTCTTGCTCGCCTAACGTCTTTTTCTTGTTAGATCAACAAGTCACTGTTGCTATCCCGGCCGTGCCCGAATCGTACTATTTGCTCGCCGGGCGAGTTAAGCAAATGGCGGACGCTTCAAGGAGAAAGATGGATCCTCCCCTCGCTATCATGCGTCTTCGGGCCGGAGAGAACCCTTCTGGTCGCCCAGCCGCCGGAGCTGGTCGCCGCAAACCTGCGGCCAAATCCACTCCCTCTCCACGGGATGTAAGGAAGGATAAGGAGAGGGAAAGAGAGAAGGAGAAGAAGAAGGCGCCGCGAGGCGATGATGTTCGCGGCGATGATCGCGCCTCTAAACGATCAAAGATCATGGCGGAGGCGAGCAGTGCTGCTCCTCGATCTCCTGCCTCTAGATCCACCTCTTTGGAAGTGGTGGACGAGCAACAGGTGGTCGCTAGCGTGGCGGCGACCAAAACGGTGGTGTACCCCAAGGATCTCTCCTACTTAGGTTGGGATCCTTCTAGAATTAAAGAGTAAGTTGTTCGCTTTTTCAGGTTTTGTTGTTCGTCTGATCTTAGTCATCATTTTTGTTCTTACTCTTAATTCTTCATTTGGTTAGGTACAAACCGGAGCGTTATCCCGGTCGAGGAACTGCTCTTCACCACTTTGCTGTTGTGAAGGATGCCCCCCCCAGCTTTCGCGACATTCCCGATGCTCCTGTCCGTCGAGCAGCTGAGATGGTCCCGAGAGCTTGGACCAAATCGGCGAACACCCTTGTCACGGGTCAGACTGTGAGCGACAATGTTCGCCTGATGGCGTACAATGCTAGCCATCAAGTGGTCCAGGCTCAAGTGCTGCTCGATCAAGTTCTGGATCTTGAGCGAACAAACCGCGATTTGGGCCGTCGCGTGGAGAGGATGGACGAGGAAAGAGCCTCTGCCATCAAAGAATGCAAGGCCGAGCATGCTAAGATGCTGGCTTTGATGGAGAGGAAGATGGAGGCCTCGTTAACTGGCGAGAAGAACGCCTTGGAGAAGGCTGAGAAGATGCTGCTGGAGGTGAAGTCCTCAGACTTGAGAGCTGAGAGAGCCGAGAAGGAGCGTGCAGACTTATCTGCTCGTCTGCTCGCTGCCGAGGAGCATGTCAAGAGGCTGGAGGAAGAGCGCCAGAATCTGATCGAATATGAAGTCCATGAGCAGGAAGTGATGGACAAGACCAATTTCGGGTACATTTGTGCCTTTGCGGAATGTTTACGGTCTGTCCACTTCGCTCACGATCATAACCAAGATATCCGTGATGCGGTGAAGGCGGACTTCGTTGAATACGTGAAAAATTATCCTCCTCCTCCTGGCTCGACTTTGTTCGTCTCCGATTTGGCCGACCTCGGCTTTCCTTTGGAAGTCTTCGGCGAGGACGTCGACATTGCTGCTCCTACTTACGGCGGTCAGCCTGACCCTGCTCCAGCGGCGACCAACGCGGCAGCCGCTGATGAGGTTTTTGAAGGGTTGCCTTCGCTTCCCCTGACCCCTATAGACGGGGCTGGTACAAGTGCCCAGGGCGAGCAGCCGAGCGCGCCGGCTACCAGAACTGAAGATGCTCCTCCTCCTCCTCTTCCTTGAAGACTTGTTTTTTCTTACAATAGGATGTATAACATTTCTGTATTTCTCAATCCTATTGTAACTTTTTTTGATCTAATGATATGAACACTTTTGCTAATCTATAAATTTGTGCTTCTCTGTTTGTCTTACTTAATTGCTCGCCTCTTTGGTCGTCTTACTTAGTTGCTCGCCTATTGCTTTTTGCTTATGACATCTTCTTAGTGTTCCTTTTTCTTAAGGTAAACACTTAGTCAAATTTTCAGTTGGTCATCTGGTTCTTATAGAACTTGACCTTTAGTTGTTTGGGCCATTTTGGTCGCTTATGGACTTGGCCTTACTTTTGCTTTTAATAAGCTTTTCTGTTCGTCTTATAACAGACTCGTATTTTGCTAATTTTTTGGGCGAGCAACTAAGTAATTTGGACTCAAGGCTCAAAAACTGAAATTCAGCAAGACAAAAGATAAAAACAATTCTGCTCGCCTAGTAAGATAAATGCAAATCTGCTCGCTTATAAATTTGCGCAAAAATTTCAAAAATTTACAAAGGATCTATTTACAAACTTTCTAAGACTTACAGGACTTCATTGGTAGTACTTCTTGAGTAAAGTTGTGTTCCAGGAGTATTGGGACGACTTGCCTTCCATGTCTTCAAGGTCGTATGTGCCATTGTGCCACTTATTCGTCACCTTG
Source organism: Ballota nigra (assembly GCA_947034835.1). Lineage (NCBI taxonomy): Eukaryota > Viridiplantae > Streptophyta > Magnoliopsida > Lamiales > Lamiaceae > Ballota > Ballota nigra. Next base: position 119,550,775 of record OX344721.1, on the reverse strand, counting down.
TATGGGCCCTCCCAAGTCGGGCCGAATACTCCTGGTGATATTAAAACTTTTCGAAGTACCAAGTCCCCAATTTCGAATTCTCTTGCTTTTACTTGAGAATTGTAGTACTTTGCTGCTCTTCTTTTGTAAATTGCATTTTTCAATTCTGCTGTTATTCTTTTTTCTTCAAGCAAGTCCAACTCTGTTGCCATTGCGGAGTTGTTTGTTTCTTCGTCGAACGCAGCTGTTCGTTTTGTCGGGACTTTTAACTCAATCGGAATTACTGCTTCTGTCCCGAATGCCATTGTGAACGGTGTTTCGCCTGTACTTGTTCTGTGGGATACTCGGTATGCCCATAACACCTCTGGTAGCTCTTCTGACCATTTTCCTTGCTTGTCAACCAAACGAATCTTCAGTATATGCTTGATTATTTTATTCACTGCTTCCACTTGACCGTTTGATTGGGGGTGGTATGGTGTCGAGAAATGTTTCTTTATTCCCCATTTTTCGCAAAAATCTCTGATCTCTTTTCCCTCAAACTGCTTTCCGTTGTCCGTCACTATCGCCTGAGGGACCCCGAAACGACAAACAATGTTTTTCCAGATAAAGTTGATCATTTTCTCCTGTGTGATCCGCCCGAGTGCTTCTGCTTCCGCCCATTTCGTGTAGTAGTCAACAGCCACTACCGCGTATCGAACATTTCCTTGTCCTGGGGGAAAAGGCCCGATAAGGTCAATTCCCCATTTCGCGAACGGCCATGGACTATTGACTGAAATCAATTCATGTGGGGGTTTGTGAATGTTTGGGGCGAACAATTGACATCTATGACAGGTTCGGGCAATCTTGATTGCATCTTGGAGGAGAGTTGGCCAGTAATATCCTTGCCTTATTGTTTTATGTGCTAAAGCCCGTCCTCCGGCATGATTTCCGCATACACCTTCATGGATCTCTTTCAGCACTGTTTGTCCTTGCCCCCTAGCCAAACATTTCAGAAGTGGGAGCGAAATTCCTCTCTTGTACAACTGCCCGTCCATCATGGTGTACCTTGCCGCTCTTTTAACCAACTTGTTAGCTTCGAATGGGTTGTCCGGTTTTTTATCGTTTTGCAAATATTCAACGATCGGCATCCTCCAGTCGTCTTCTTCGAAATCTTCGTCGATCTGATAGATCTTGTAATCTTCGGTTGATGGTTTGGACATTCTTGTTAGCGTCACTTCCGACAATTCTGCTGGTCCGGTGCTGGTTGCTAGCCTGGCTAATGCATCTGCTTGAGCATTATTGTCTCTTGGTATTTGTTCAATGTATATTTGTTCGAACAAAGAGGCCAAGTGAGCAACAATCTTTTGATACAAAGCCATGTCTTCATCTCTTGCTTCATATTCTCCTCGGACCTGGTTGACGATCAATTGTGAATCTCCAAAGATTTGCAACCTCCGTACTCCAACTGCTAATGCTAGGCGCAACCCAACGATCACAGCCTCGTATTCTGCTTCGTTGTTCGTCGCCATGAACTCGAATCGAACAGCTGAAGTAAAAACTTGCCTGTCCGGACTTATCAAGACTATACCTGCTCCCGATGCTATATTTGTTGATGAACCATCAACATACATGTGCCAGGGATGGCTATGCCCTCTCGTTGGATCTTGGGGGAAAGTCAGTTCGACTATAAAGTCTGCTAAAGCTTGCCCCTTGATCGCTGTTCGAGGAACATACGAAATCCCGAACTGACTAATTTCCAAGGACCACTTTAGGAGGCGACCAGCCGCATCGGGTCTGTGCAGTATTTGCTTGAGTGGGAACGTTGTCAACACTTCCACCTGGTGGTCGAAAAAATATGGACGAAGTTTCCTGACACTCATTACCAGCGCATATGCTAGTTTTTCTGTTGGTGAATATCTGAGCTCTGCTTCGTGCAAGGCATGACTTACATAGTAGATGGGCAGGTGGAACTTTCCTTCTGCTCGAACGAGCACTGAACTGATTGCTACCTCTGAGGCCGCCAAGTACAAGTATAACTTTTCCCCTGGGATTGGCTTGGCAAGAATTTTTGTATCACTGAGGTAATCTTTCAGCTGCTCGAACGCTTGTTGACAGGCGTCTGTCCATTGAAACTTTCCTTTCTTGATGGCCTCGAAGAATGGCCTGCACTTATCTCCGGATCTTGAGACGAACCTGTTCAAAGCTGCTAGACATCCAGTTAGTCGTTGGACTTCTTTTACCGATCTAGGTGGTTGCATTTCCATGATTGCTTTCACTTTCACTGGATTTGCTTCAATTCCACGCTGACTAACCAGATGTCCCAAGAATTTCCCAGAATGGACTCCGAAACTGCTTTTCTTGGGGTTCAACTTCATATTGTAGGTCCGAAGTATCTCAAATGTTTGAGCCAGGTGCTGCAAGTGATCTTCCTTTTTTGAGCTCTTGACAACAATGTCGTCCACATATACTTCCATCGTCTTCCCGATGTGATCATCAAACATCTTGTTGACCAGCCTCTGATATGTAGCTCCAGCATTGATTAGCCCAAATGGCATTCTCTTCCAGCATAGCAAGTTCTTGTTGGTATAGAACGCAGTGTGTTCTTGATCATCGGGATGCATCGCGATTTGATGATATCCTGCGAATGCGTCCATGAACGTTAGCAGCTCATGCCCGGCGGTGCTATCAACTAGCTGGTCAATGTGAGGCAATGGGAAGTTGTCTTTCGGGCAGGCGGCGTTAAGATCTGTGAAATCGATGCAGAGTCTCCATGCTCCAGTTGCTTTCCTGACCAAAACTGGATTTGCCACCCATTGCGGGCATAACGCTTGTTTGATTAAGTCGTTATCCAGCAGCTTTTTGACTTCCACGTCGAGCGCCTCGTATTTGTCGGGTCCAAATTTTCTCCTTTTCTGATGGACTGGCCTCTTCCCCGGGTCGATGTTGAGTCTGTGACAGGCATGTTCGGGGCTGATGCCCACCATGTCTGCATGCGACCATGCGAACACATCGAAGTTTGCTTTAAGAAACTCAATCATGTTGGTCCTGTACGGCTCTGGTAGCTCGGACCCTATGAAGAGTTCTAAGCCCTCTTGGTTCGGGTCGACTTTTACAGTTTCCAACTCTTCGACCGGGGTAGCCCTTCGTTTTTGGCCTTTCCATCTGGGGTCAATAATGGGCCCTTCTATCTTTGGCTCATCTTCGATTTCCATCGGTTCTGCCCCCAGTCGTGGCTCTATGTCCTCTGCATCAACGTTCATTGCCCTTGTTTGTTCTTCCTCGTTGCTAGTAGTAGCAGCTTCTGTTCCTCCTGTTTGGGCGAGCTGTTCATCTTCGCGTTCCTGCTCGTCCTCGTCCAACTGTGCGTCTACGCATATCTGCTCGCCAATGCGCAGCTGTTCGTCTGCGCACAGTTGCTCGTCACTGCGTGGTTGTTCGTCTGTGCAAAGCTGCTCGTCGACTTCCATTATTTCAGTGTCAACGGAAGTCATGGCCTCGCTATCGTCTCCGTCCTTGTCTGAGCACCTGTCCGCCATGTTGACTTGGTGATCCTGCAACTGTATTTGCAACAGACACGCACGAGCTTTCTTCTGGTCTCCTTTGACTGTACCTGCACCCTTCTTTGTTGGGAATTTTAAACAATAATAGTACGTTGAAACAGCTGCTTTAAATTCATGCAAGAAAGGACGGCCGAGGAACCCGTTATAGGTGGACTGTTGGTCTACAACCAGGAAGTCTACCATTCTATTCATCTTCCTTTCCGGGTCCTCGATTGATACAAGCTCAACTGCCAACGTAACTATTCCTAGCGGGGTGGTTACAGCATTTCCAAACCCTACAATCTTGTGATCACAGTTTTTGATGTACTCAGCACAATCTCCTAGCTGGTCCACCGTGCTCTTGAATAGGATATTCGTGTAGGAACCAGTGTCAACAAGTAGACGATGCACCTTTGTCCCCATGATATTGGCGCAAATGACCAATGAGTCGTTGTGGGGAGTAAGTATCCCGTCTAAATCTTTCTCCGAGAAAGTCAGGTCCCCTGTTCGTTTGGTCGATGGATTTACACCCACTTCCATTACTTGATCTACTGCCCTCAGCTCTGCCTTCCTCTTTCTTTTTGACATAGGTGGTCTCCCATCAGAACAACCACCTACTGGCCCAGTGGGTTCCAGCATCAGGATTTCTGGGATATGCCTTGCTGGAGCTGCTGGGACCTTCCTTCCCCTCTTACCAACTTTGCTTGGTTGGTCATCACTATCTTCATCATCCGAACTGGATTGCACTGGCGCCCTTGGTCTTTTACCTGGTTCCCTCTTCACGAATTCGGACAGCTTCCCTTCCTCATAGAACCTCCACAACTGCTTCAATAGATCTCGGCACTCGCTCGTGAAGTGGCCGATGTTCTGATGATAAGCACAGTATTTGTTCGGGTTCAGCTTTCCTCTCTCTTGCCTTATCTTCCGCGGCTCTGACAACATTTCCCTGTCCTTAACGTTGTTGTACACAGCATCCACGGACATAGTAAGGACTTGACTCAACTTTTCTTTCAACTCAGCTCCATCATTGAATGACTTCATGTTCTTCGGAGCTTTGTAATCACTTCCTCCCGACTTCTTGTTAGACTTTTTTGGATCAGTCTTGTCTCCCATCTCTCGGTGTAAGGCCTCCTGCATTGAAACGTGAATTCCCGCTTTGTGTCTGAACTCTGTGTATGTTTTCGGGCAAGTCAGATGCATTTCCTTCCACAAATCAGTTCCTTTCTTTAAACCAGCCATCACTGCCACAATCTTCGTGTCTTCACTCACCATCTCGCCCTCCAGTAATACTTTATCAAATCTTTCCAGAAATTGCTTGTCAGACTCCTCGTCTCCCTGCCTAATATCTGCTAGACGGTGCCTGTGGGTCAAGTAAGACCCGGCAGTTGAGAAGTGAGACAGAAACTCTTTGCTTAGCTGGGCAAAAGAGTTGATGGAGCCGGGAGCCAGTGCCGAAAACCATCTGTGCGGGCCATCTCCCAGGGTGAGTGGAAAATTTCGGCATTGCGTGGCGTCGGTCGCCCCTATTGAGATCATAAAACCCGAATACTTCGTCACATGAATACGGGGGTCCGACGTTCCCTCGTACAGATTGATGGCTGGGAACTGTGTCTTCTTCTGGATCGGTGCACTGAGGATAGACGGAGATAATGGTGAAGATGGGAGAATGGTTGATCCGACACCTCTCTGAGACTCCAACTGTTTCTGCAATTCTTCAATTGCCTTTCTCATTTCTTGCAATTCATTCGGGGGAGTTTTCCCGATGGAAGGCTGTTCATCGTGATTGGGTTCAGTGACCTCTTCACGATGCAGTCCCTTGCCAACGGGACGTTTTTCCTGAGTTGTCTTTCTAGCAGCGTTGCTAGCTCCATTTGGTCCTAGTCGGCCAAAAGCCGACCTCCGGATTCGGTCCTGCACTGATGGGCGAGCAGGATGGTGTGATCGCTCCTCATGCCTCCGGGATGATTCCCTCCTATTTGCATTCCTTGTTCCTAATCTCTCCAATGCACTGGTTCGAGACGTACTCTTGCTTGATTCATCTACTCGACTCGGTGATGATTCTCCTCTGCTTCCTAGACGTTCGCTCAGTGGAGCTTTTCCTTTATTTCTGCGAACTTCCTCGCTGTCGGCTTCGTCCCGACGTGCATCTTCTCTCATTTTACTCCTTTGTTCGCCAGTACGCTCCTGCTCGCCTGTTCGTCTGGTCGTCACAGGTGCTCTTGACGGTCCTGCTATATGTCGATTCTGCAAGGATTGAAGAACAGCAATGGTTTTTGCTAGCTCTTCGGGATTTTGAGCAAGAGCTTCAACTTCTGGTGGAATCGTGTCAATAGTGACTTGTATATTCCTCTGCGAAGTTGCTCTCACTGTCCGTGCATGTCCTTCGGTGGAAGAAACCCTAGTTCTTGGTCTACGACTTGGAGATATACTTGAATGTCTTTCTTCTTGCGATCTAACCATCTTGGCTATCGAAATGTGGGTAAATAAGCAAATGGATGAAGTAATCTTGTACTTACAGACACCCTTTCCAAGGATTACTAGCCTTGTGTATGATTGTAAAGGTTTGAAAACCCTAGTTCATGCACACATGCATTGAAATCCTTAAAGTGTTGTAAATCTTTGTCCTCTTCGATTTTTTCTACAATCGGAGGTTCAGACCCTCCTTCTAGCGCCAATTGTTGATGACCTTTTCTTACTAAGAAGATTAGTGGCTGTTTTTCATCTAATGAAGATCATCAAACAAGAATCAAGATTATGGAATTTGACTAAGTAAAGCTTGAGAAATAAATTTGCAAGAGTTGGGCTATTTTCTTGAATTGTTCTCCCTTTTTTCATGTACAAGAAGGGAGTATTTATAGACATACAAAGTGGCCATGTGTCATCATCTTGATGGCTTAACCATTGGATCTTTGCCAAGTGTTAGGACACTTGTACAACATCTACACTATCACTCATTGGATGGGTGCCAAGTGTTAGGACACTTGGACCATATCTAAGCTAGTGACTCTTGGGATTCCCCATGTTGTACTTGATCTTTGGCACTTCTGAGATGCTCTCGATGGTGACCGGCTGCTCGCTTGTACATCTCCGTTAGATGTCATGGTCCTTTGCGTTCTGAGCTGTTCGCTCCTCGCTTGGGATCATTTTACGATTCTGCTCGCTCCATAACGAAGCTGTTCGCCTGAGTTGATTTTGGTTTGAGTTGCTTGCACAGCTGTTCTTTGCAAGGCTGTTCGTCACAATATCTTTCTTACCACGTTAGAGCTGTTTTGCAAGGCTGCTCGTCCCACCAGGCTGTCATCTCTTTGCTAAACTGCTCGCCCTGTACGACTGTTTACTCCACAAAGCTGTTAGCCCCTTTCATTTGTCATCCTGTTATCAAGTTTAATGATAATCTTTCGTTGATTAAATGCAAAGTTGTTCGCCTATCAACAACCCTGAATAAATAAAGATGAACAAATATCTTTATTAAGGATAGACTTGACCAAAAACAAATCCATATTTTATGGAATAACGGGGTTTTCTCTCAAGATGGCCCTACAAGCCAGATATGATATCCAAACGAAGAGTAATCCTCTTTCAAACAATGAACAACATCGTAATACAACCTTCGCATTCCAAACTCAACTTCCTAACCAAGCGAGAGCTTCTTAAAAAATGATCGATTCACCTTTAATATTATACTTTATACGAAGGCAAAAACTTGCATGAAACCGTCTCATGACATGAGACAACACAAATTAAGGCTCACCCCTATCAAAGTGTTAATAAATCAATGTCCTAATTATACTCATTCCTATTGTCTCATACAAGACCTACTCCTTAGAGAATGTTTGTGTCATTTGTTAAGCAAGGTGCCAACGTCATGATACACGTACGTTACTGCTAGAGCTTCTCGTTTTCATGAAAGCCCGTGTTGTTGGATCAATACACCGAATTTTGTGGTTAGACTTTCGGTTGATGTTTGCGGCTAATCAGTAAGAAACTTATTGAGTCTTTTTTTTTTTTTTAAATTATTCGTGATTCCCCAAATTATTAAAATTTATCATTATATTAGATTTAATCATTATTAGTTTTAATAATATTTTTTTAATAAAAACGTAATAATACTATTCTATTCTTATTAGTAAGAATTTTAATTAAACCAAACAACATTTATTTTTTCTAATTAAAAGTCATCCATTTCCCTCTCCATAGCCCACACCCGTTATATTTAGAGTAGTGTCCACGTTTATTGTACATCAAGTGAATAAAATTTTTAGATAATCGATTTCAATATCCTATTTAATCTAGAATAGCTAGAAATATTATCCATTCTTAGTCATTTTGAATTTATTGAAGACATAAATTCCATGATTAAATTTAACCGTAGTCAGGGGCGGAGCTAGGCTATTTTTTATGGGGGGCTGAGTAATTTTTTTTTTTTAATATCCAACACAATTCATACTCAATATTCAACAATACAAAATAATAAGATGTTAGACTAAATAGAAAATATTCGTACAATCATTAAAGTCTACGACCTATGAAAACTGTAAGCGACGCTTTTTCATTGATTCAAAATCACTGATAATAGCATCAGTGGAAAATGTATAGGCAATTTCTTTCTCAATGTAAACAACTAAGTTATTTGCAAGAAATTCATCATCCATTTTGCTCCTCAATCTTGTTTTGACTTTCTTCATCGCTGAAAATGCTCTCTCTGTAGTTGCTGTAGATACAGGAAGAGTCAATACAAGGCGTATTAATCGATCAACCAAGTGATAAGTTTTAGACTTCCTTGTTTCCACCAATCTTTGGCATAATTGAGAAAGTGTTGAAATGCCTTGAAAATCTAGACAATTATACATATCAAGCTCATAATGAATCAACTGAAACTTCAAACGACATTTCTCTTGTTCAGTGAAATCATCGGGATAAAACTTCAATGCCAACTTGCATATGTTCTCATTATTAAATGACTTATAGTTGTCATGGGGATCTAAAGCACAACTTAAAGTGAGAAGTTCTACGGTCTGCTCATTAAATCTACTATTCAACTCTTGCCATTGAGTGTCTATCGCTACCATGAATATCTCAGCTCGAAGATGATGCTCCACGGTTACATTTGGTTGATTGGACCGACCCATGCCCTTAATGTACGGTGAATCCATCTTGGGAATCTCAATTTCATGTTTTCTACAAAACTTTTTTACATTCTCAAGTAAATCAACCCATCCATTATCTCTCAATCGTTGAAGAAGTGTCTTTGTTGTAGAAACAAGATTCATTGCATTCAAGATATCTTGAGAGTGTTGTTGTAATGCTTGACAAAGATCGTGAGTGATTCCCATAATTTCATACATCACGTGCAATGTGAAAGCAAACTCAAATGAAAGTAATACCTTACTAACCGCATAAGTTTCACCTCATTGTGCATAAGTAGCCCCTTCTTTAACAATCTTCTCAACAACAGTGCAAGCCGCTGAAAAATTTGTCATCAAGCTGCAAATAGAATTAAAATGAGAACTCCATCGAGTGTCCCTAGCTCTTTGTAAAGTCCCAACTTGATTTGCTCCTCTTCCCATTCTAAGTTCACCACTTGCAATATCATTTGCAACCTCATTTGCTTGAGCTGCTTGTAACTGATCATGGCGTTTGGAAGAAGCACTAACAATATTTACAACAGAAGTCAATTGTGTGAAAAATTCATAAACAATGACGACTTCTCTTGCAGCAGCAACCAAAGTTAACTGCAACTTGTGAGCGAAACAATGGACGTAGTATGCATAAGGGCAATCTTCAAGTAGCAAAGCTTTCAATCCTTTCCACTCACCACACATATTACTAGCACCGTCGTATCCCTGACCACGAATATTCTCAACTAAGAGATTATGACGAGAAAACACTGACTCCAAACTTTTTTTCAATGTCAAAGCACAAGTGTCACTAACATGCTCTATATCAAAAAACCTTTCTTGAATGAAACCATTTTTACTAACAAATCTCAAGATAATAGCCATTTGCTCTTTCTTAGATTCATCTCGAGATTCATCAATAAGAATGCAAAATTTAGCATCTCCAATTTCATCTCTAATTGCATTTCTTACCTTATTTGCAAGAATTTGAAGGATGTCTTGTTGAATATTTCTTGATGTATACTTTGCAACCCTCGGAGCATTCTCCAAAATAACCTTTTCAACATTGTCATTATAAGACCCCAAAATCTTCATCATTTCAATAAAGTTTCCTCGATTCTTTGAACTTTCACTTTCATCATGACCTCTATATGCACAACCTTGGAATGTCAACCATTTAATACAATCAATTGAAACCTTGAGTCTGAGCCTATTGTTCTCAATTTCTTCAGATGTTTGCTTTTTGATGAGTGTATCAATATGTTGTGCTTGCTTCATCAAATCATCACAATATTTCACCGCATTATAATGTGGTGAATTGAGACCTTTTCCAACATGGTTCAAAAGAGCACACTCGGATCCATTGTTTACTTTCTTCCAATTTTTGAAACCATGTTCAATGAATGTATTTGATCCCGGACGGCCTGTTGAAGGCTTACCAAAGAGGTAACATGGCAAACAATAAATAGCATCTTGTGCTTTGGAATATTCCAACCAAGATGGATATAAATCAAACCAAGAAATCTGAAACTGACGACGTTGATTTTTACCAATAAAAAATGGATAAGCATCTTGTGAAAGTCTTGGTTGAAATGGTCCAGCTTTGAGATATGCTCGACGAATTTCATCTCTTTGATTTATATGAAATTCCCAAATCAATGGACGCAATCCAGGATCTCTTTCCAAATGGCAAGCATTCATTTGTGTAGCTTTGATTCGTTGGTGTATTGAGTTACTTGGACTCGGTGCTGGATTATTCGAGCCAAATTTAGGAGTTGAATAACCATCAATTACAGAAGGAGTTGAAGAACCATCAATTACAGAATCATCTTGTTTCTTCTAATCTTTTTTCTTAAAGAATGCATCAATGGTTTTCAGTTTTCCCATGTGTATAACTGAAATTGTAAATTGAAAATAAGAGCAATCAATATTTGTTGCTTGTAGCCTCACTAGTGAATCAATAAATGAAAATAACACAAACCTCCACATTCCCCAATATCTATCATCATTTATCAACTATTAATAATTATAAAAATTTCCACTGCCACTACTAATACTAACTATACTATATCACTAACCCTCTGGAGCAGAAAATACACCGATACACAGAACAGTTACACAAACTCAATTTATAATTTCGACCTAAATTTACAGCAAGAGAATATAATTTTGAAACTAATTAAACCATATCATGTATGTAGAAACTATAATGTACAACATTCAAAACAGGGTATTACAAGTAACAAGATATTTAAATTAATCTGACCTCTCAATTTGCAGTAAGGAAAATTGAGTAGAGAAAGACTGGAAGAGCGAAAACAACTTTTAAATCATCAAATCCTTGAGTTGAACGGGTCGAATTGTCGAGATTTCCGCCTGCTGCTGCTAGCTTAAGCTTTCACGGGACTCTTCTGCTTCTTTCTTCAATATGATGACACAATCTGTTATTTGAGATGATGGGCTTTGGGCTTTAAGTATGATAAATTGGGCTAAAAAAAGGATGATGGGCTTTGGGCTGAAATTGAAAGATGAATTAAATAAATATGGACCTTGTTTAAATAGGGCCATTCTTAGTGCAGTGCTTACAGGTTTCTATTTTCTAACATTTGTAAAATTAAAACAATGTAAAATAAATATAAAAATAATTATATCATATATAATAGTAGTTTTTTTGGTTTCCTTTTGGGGGGCTTAAGCCCCTGCAAGCCTCCACAAGGGTACGCCCCTGACTGTAGTCTTGTGTGACTCAGGTGTACCATACAATTCTAATGTATTTTTAAATAATCACGTTTATTTTTTTTGAAAAATTACCATTGTTGGCACGGAATAGTAACGAATTTTAAAAATACAACTTTTGACCTTTCATTAATGATAAAAATAACTGTTTAAAATTACTGTGAGTTGCACGATATGTAAAAGAAGACTTATAGATCTAATATATTTCACGCAACACCTATGCCACACGCCACAGCTACACCTACACCTACATTGCTACATACAATCTCTCTTAACGATAGAATAGCTTTGGGATTCCATATATATATATCTAAAGCTCGTGAACAATTTGAGAAAGCGCAAAAGGGGGATACTTATTAATTGTTACAGTGAAATGGAAGTGGGAAATGATGGATGCTGTAATAAGGTGGGCCCAGGTTACGCTACTCCCATGGAAGCCATGGTTGCAGCTCCCAGAGAAAACCTTATTTATGTCACTTGCATTTATAACGGTAACTAATTAAATTTTGCACTTTTATGTTTTTACTTCCGCTGTAGATGGTGGTTATGAATAGGCGCGTGCAAAATATGAGCCGAACTAAAACCGACCAATTAAATTTTGATTCGGTTTTCAGTTTACGATTAGATCAACGGTTTTAAAATTTAATTTTTTTTTATTTTGATTTGATTACGGTTTTACGAAACTAAAAACCATATAAACCGAAACGAAATATTTTTAATAATAATAAGATTATATATATATATGTATATTAATATCCACAAAATTAATATTTAACGACTTATATTCTAATATAGCAATGGTGTTTTATGTTGATTATGTTTTTCAAATTGTTGTTTGGCTTTTGAAAATCATTGTGTTTGATTGTTTTATTGATTATTTATTTGGGTTATTGATTCATTTTTGCTTAAATTAATTTTTGGATGTTGGCATGTTGTCTTTGGATGAAACAATTGTGTTGATGCTAAAAAAAATCAGACTGAATTTTAAAATGAAAAAGGGTAAAAAAAATTTGGTTTGTTCGGTTTGGGATCAAAACCGAATCGAAATATTCCGGTCCCCTAATCGAACGGTTTTTCAAAATATGGTTCGATTTTTAAATAATACGATTTGGTGTTCGGTTTGACTAATACGATTCGGTTCGGTGACCGAACTGACCGTTGCACACCCCTAGTTATGAATTAGAGAAAAACTTATGTGGAACTGTTTTACAGTGAGACGATTCAGTGGCAGCACAAGTTAAAATTCATTACTTTCAATATGTTAATGTATCATATCCAATTTATATTTTGTCTCATCATAAGACAGTCTCACATAAGACTTTATGATCATTTCTGCATAATTTAAGTATGATCATATTTTTTATGTGTTTTTTCATGAAATTGTTTTTGTCTGTGATTTTTGCGAAAGAAAATTTCAAGGGGATAAATTTTGTTTATCATTTGGGAAATCATTGTTAGTGATGGTTGTATAGTGAATCGAAGATTATACTACACCAAAACAGAATTTAGTTTGTTGGTGGTACCTCGAAATTTATTTATGGGAGTAGCTTCCTATGAAGTCGATTTCATGTGAACTCTTCTTTTTAAAATACTATTATGAATATATACTATCGTTGTTAGGCATATATGCTGAACAATAATAGTGAATATACATAACAGTAATATTTAAAGAAATCTAGTTCACCCAAATTTTAATCTATTTATGTAGACTGCTAAAGCGAATTTCATGATTGCAAGTAATTTGATCATAGCTGATTTTATGTTCATGCTTTAGATATCACAGTTTCTTGGATAATTATCCGAAATTGGAAAAATGAAAAATGCATGTGTGGTCTGAAATTAGGAAAGAAACTGATTAGAAGGTCTGCAAAATTAGCAATATATATATATATATATATATTAATTTCCAAAAAAGTTCCTTGAATAGTTGTTTGATTTGGTAATGTTGGTAGGAACGGGAAAGGAGAAGCCTGATTACCTTGCTACAGTGGACACGGATCCGAAGTCGGGTACATATTCAAAAGTGATTCACAGGCTGCCCATGCCTTACCTTGGTGATGAACTACATCATTTTGGATGGAATGCTTGCAGCTCTTGCCATGTAGATCCATCATCTTCAAGACGCTTTCTTGTTCTTCCGTCTCTAGTGTAAGTTATCAAATTGTCCTTTATCAAGTCATTGTCTTATATTAATTAGAGGTGACAATTCCAGCCGTTTGTTCATCGAATTGATATTCTTGGCTGGGTCGAGTCGGTGCAAGCTTTCATCGACCCTATGAAAATGGAGCCTATTACTTGAGGTTGCGGGCCATCAAACCGGTCTACTCAACTCTCAAATAAAGAATTAGATCAATCATATTTAAATATTACAAAAATTTATTATAAACTTGCAAGTCCTAAATGACACTCCCCTATCCCCTAATTTTATTCTCATTGAAATGGATACATGCTTTAAAGAAAAGGAAATAAAGTGGATAAAGTAAGAGTATTTTAGGGTCCACTTGGTTGGGAGTGATGATTATAGGGTAATAAAAATTATTCCATTAGTAGAGAGATTGTCATTATCAATACATTGTAATAAGATTGAAAATAAGTTATAATTTATCTATCAAATGACTCTTCAATCATTACCCTCTACCTGAATGATTCCCCAATCACTTTAACTTTCATTACCCTATAATCATCACTCCAATCAAGCGGATCCTTAGTTTTATTGTGTGGTCCATTTATAAATAAATAATTGTTTGTAAGGGTTATAAATTAAAATATTTTTAAAAAATGATATGAGAAAGGTTTGGGGAATTGACAAAAAAGACAAGTGAATATAAATTTGAGGGTAGAAAAAATTGAGCACAAGTGAATATTTGTCACGCACAAGGATTTATATTTAATTGAAGCACATAAGTTTAATAAAGTTTTCAAAAGCTCAATATTAATAATTTATATTTGAAAATATAAATTTCACATTGATAAAATCATTTGATATTTTTTATTTTTTATTTTTATAAAATCTAAAGTCTCAACACTTGAAAAATGATAAAAATTAATAATTAGAATATCTTGGCCATCATTAGCCCACAAATCAAATTAACTTAAGCCCAGACTAAATACCCCTCCAATTAATGGAGATACACCTCCATTTAAATTTGCCTACTCATTTTAATTGATATTAATAGATACACAACCCTTATACTACCATTTATACCCTTATTAATAAAAGGAAAAAAAAATTATGATAAGTAGTATTCTGCAAACTGTTCCCAAAATTAACACAATGTTTCGGCAAAATGTTTCCAAAAAATTAACCAAATTTCGGAAACTCGTAAACCATTCAAAATTTTGGCAATTGGTGTTCGAAAATATGTAAAACTTTCGACTAACTAGGTTCGAAAACTAGCTTGGCGGAAATTTGAAAAGAAAAAATGCGCAAATGACAATCATTCAACTTTCAACGCCGTTCAATGCCTAAAATATCAATATTTCGTACACAAATACACATAATATAAACAACTAACAACATTCAATATTGTAAACTAGGGTTTATACATTAAAGAGAAAATCTATGGAATAAGGGACAAAAAAAACATACATAGGATAGGAGGGTTGAAATGCTCCTGTTTTCACTAGAATCTAGTTCAAATAATGAATTAATCCTTGTTGTGTCGTCTATTCATATTATGATGGAAACAAGATCAATTTCTTTTTTCTTTTCCTTTCAAACATATATGGTTGAACGTCTTCTGCGTAAGAATAAAATGGGGGATGCATGTAGTCTTAGATTTTATTTTTGTTTAAATATTAAGGTTATATATGTATTTTTATAATTTTAATAAAATACTAAAATATTGATGGAGGTGTATCTCTTTTAGTTGGAGGGGTATTTAGCCTAGTCCTTAACTTAAACACATATGGCACACGGGCTACATGGGTTGGACCACGTCTGGGTTTTTTTAGGTCTGTATTTTCATAGCCCATTTCATACATACCTTTGAGTTGGCTGCTATGTTGCACAGGTGCGGGAGTGCGGGGGCGACACGATACGGGTTCGGGGATGCGAATTTTAAAAAAATTTAGGGTGCAATTCGTCAAGGATACGTCTGTTTATTTATATTTTATTATATATAATACCTAAAAAATAAATATATTTTAAAATTTTGTAAATCGAATTTATACAATTCAAAAATTTTCTGACCCAAAACTTAAACATATTCAATAATTTAATATAATTAAGTAACAAAAAATCAATTCAAGTTCTATTAGTCTAATTCATACGTTATAACAATAATTTCAATATAAAATGAGTGTCACATTGACAATTTAAATTGTATTATATAATAAATTTCAATTAAAATAACATATTTAATGCTTAATAAGTAGGATTCGCGAGGAGGGTTCGAGTATCCGTTAGTGGATTCGCCACGTGGCAGCCGAATTCGCCACGTGGAGAATCCGATTTGCAGATTCAAGAATCGCATCCCTTTTAGGGGACGGGTGCGAATCCGATACTGCACTGTGATATTTTTAGAAGAATCCGTGCATCATAGGTTGACTGGATTCAAATTTACACTACTATCTAATGTACATATATCCAATAGGTATAAGATGATTCCTCAATGCTGAGAGCAGTTGATTACTCGTGCCAACCATTTCTCTGTGCTTTTAAAAAAAAATTATATATATATCTGAATTTGAAAATTAAGCTTTTATGCCTAACTAGCTTTAGAATTAAGGATGACAATGGAAGGGGTTCAAATTCGAACCCGCATTGAACCCGTCCTTCTCAGGGCGGGTTTGGACCCGACCAAGCGGGTTCGGGGTGGGTCGTGGTTTTGATAGGATCCACCCCGCGTACCCGCCTCATAAATTATATGCTAATATTATTTTATGTATTTGAGTAACTCTCTAGTACACTTGGTGTATGGTGCACTCACTCAACAGTTGATATTGTTTACACTGAAAAGTTTATCTCAAATACACTGAAAAGTTGGTCCCAATTACACTGAAAAGTTTACACTGAAAATCAATTTTAGTGTAAACTTTTCGGTGTAATTGAGATTTTCAGTGTAAACTTTTCGGTGTAATTGAGACGAACTTTTCAGTGTAATTGAGACCAACTTTTCAGTGTAAACAATTTCAACTGTTGAGTGAGTGTACCGTGCACTTTATACATGTGAGAGTTTGCCTATGTATTTATATGCATATATATGGACTTATATTCAAAATAATCTATACAAATTTAGTACCATATTGATTATATATGTTATTTTTAAGTATTAGATGAATATTAAATATTATTTGAAACAAATATATGTTAAAAAAAATCGAATGCAAAAATGATATATTTTATATTTAAAAATTAATTTAGAATAAATAAAAAAATTAAACGGGGTGGAGCGGGTTGGACCTAGTGGGTCCCGGGTTGGTCCGGGTCCGCTAAAATTCTGGCGGGGCGGGTCCTGGGATTGGTCAAACCCGTCCCAAACCCGCCCCATTGTGGTTCCTATTTTGAGTCTCGCGTATTACGCGGGTTAAAATTACATTATTAATTTTATATTAAGTATTATTTATTTATTTTGTTCGATTAATTCTATTTAATTATAGTGATGTTCATATTCTCATAAACTAATTCAACTCGAATAATTCAATTAATTTTTTTATATAGTTATTTTCCTTTTAATTAATTTAATTTTCTTATCCTAATTAAATTTAAAATTCATGGTTCTTGAGTGATTATTATCTTAATTAAAAAAAATTGAAGTAAAAATAAATAATATAAAATACAATTATTTAATAAATTGTAATTTAATTTAACTTGCCTAAAATAAGACACAATCAATTATTATACAAATAATTAAATTTATAATTTGAAATTAAAAAAATCATATATAAATTGAGGAATTCAAAATAAAGGCTTTATAGAGGTAGATGGTGATTCACAAATAGATAATAAGATCTATGAAGTGCGTAATAATTATGTGAAATTTATTGATACTAATTCCCACATTTTATATGTGGATGCTAATTGTTGAGATAAAGCTAAAAAAAAGAACAAAGTCTTTCCCTTGCTTCTAATAAGAAAAAAAAAATTATTCAAGGGGTGTCAACCTTTAACAATTAAATATTTTTATATTAGGTCTGGGCGCATATATGCCATTGATACTAAAAAGGATCCGAGGGCTCCGAGTTTGCACAAAGTAGTCGATCCCAAGGATATAATAGAGAAGACGGGAATGGCATTCCCACACACAACTCATTGCCTCGCCTCAGGTGAAATCATAGTGTCGTGTCTTGGAGATAAAGATGGAAATGCTAAAGGAAATGGATTTCTCCTACTGGACTCTGATTTTAATGTGAAAGGAAGGTATGTTGTGTTTCTATGTACTCAAAATACGAAATGATCATTGTTCACTTCGAATACAACTTTGGGTCACCAAGAACCAATCACAATACTTATTTTTATAAAATAAATGAATCCATAGTAGCATCTTAAATCCGTGGGGTTTTGAGTTTGTAATGACTGCATATAATGTTCGTCTGAAAATTAAAGTCTCAAAACATATTTTTCAATCTTGTAAACCAATTTTTTACAATAGGTGGGAGAAACCAGGGCATAGCCCCCTTTTCGGCTATGATTTCTGGTACCAACCTCGACACAAGATCATGATTAGCACTTCATGGGGAGCACCTGCAGCTTTTACAAAAGGCTTCGATCTTCAGGATGTTTCAGATGGTTTATATGGAAAACATTTACATGTTTATAGCTGGCCAGAGGGGGAGTTGAAACAAATATTGGATCTTGGAAGTGCTGGTATGCTACCATTGGAGGTTAGCATGGCTCATCATTGTTTTTTCTCCAAATGATTATTTAACATGTTTATCTTACATATGAGTTGGAGATCCACTTTGATATTTGAGCACATTTCTTTTAAACATGATTTGGTTAAGCTCCATAAGTCAATGGATGATATATTATAATAAAAGAGTGACATCTCATGTATGAGACCGTCTTATAAAAGTTTTTTTCTTAATTTAAATATGCATGTCTAATTTGTTTATAGATACGGTTCTTGCATGATCCAGACAAGGACACTGGATTTGTAGCGTGTGCTCTGAAAAGCGATATGGTAAAAATTTTCAAGAAGCCGGATGGGTCATGGGGGCACGAGGTATGCTAGAATAGTTATCCAACTCCTTTCAATAAACGACAAAAAAAGTAAGACATTTGATTGGTAAAAATATCGAATTAACTGCAGGTAGCAGCATCTGTGAAGCCACTCAAGGTGAAAAATTGGATCCTACCTGAGATGCCTGGTCTTATAACTGATTTTTTAATATCTATTGATGACCGTTTCCTCTACCTGGCCAATTGGCTTCATGGAGATGTTAGACAATATAATATTGAGAATCCTGCAAAACCATGGTTGGCCGGTCAGGTATTTGTTGGAGGTTTGATTCGTAAAGGAGGCGCTATGGTTGTTGAGGCCGACGATGGTACTACATACCAGGTTGATGTACCAGAAGTTCAGGTATTTATTATTGGAAAATAAATTTAGATTTTAGACCAAGACCATATATGAGTTAGATTATTTTTTGTTCTCTCCATATCGAAATACACATGAAATAGTATTTTTGTTACAATATCTAAATGAAAGATACATTGGCAATGTAATTAAAGAGGAACTATAAGATGATGAATGTGATCAGTTACACTGCATAGGTATCATTCATTTAAGTAATGTAAAAAAAAAAAAAATACAACACGGTATAACATGAGATTTCATCCACTCGACATCACAAGGGATCTCCTGTTACAAGGATATAACATTTTTCTTTATACTATTTAAATGAATGACACAATGTAAGTTTAGAGGAACCAGGAGTTGATAAATGTGATCAATTGCACTGCATACTAATCGTCAAGTCTTTTTTGGCAATGTGGATGATCTAAACTGAAGTTGATTGACAATGTATACAACTTTAGGGTCATAAAACAAGAGGAGGACCTAATATGATACAACTGAGTCTAGACGGAAAGCGTTTGTACACTACAAACTCTCTACTCAGCACATGGGACCGTCAATTTTATCCGGAGCTTGTGGAGAAAGGGTCTCACGTGCTGCAGATTGATGTTGACACTGAGAATGGGGGACTTGTGATCAACCCTAATTTCTTCGTGGATTTCGGAGCCGAACCCGATGGTCCCTCCTTGGCTCATGAGATGAGATATCCGGGTGGAGATTGCACTTCCGACATTTGGGTTTAAACATCTTATTGTCTTAACAGTGGTTGTAGCAGCAGATGTGATATATGGATCATGGATGTAATAATAAGTTAGCACAATCAAATTTGTATATATTTGTGCAATATCGAATCTTAATTTTTATCTATATTAGCAATTAAGCTCTATTGCCAAACATCATTCAATGAAAAGTGAGTAGAAAAGAAAGCAGCCAAATATATAAAGAGCTCGACTTTTTATTATACAAATTTATAAAAGCAGTATATTAGCAACTAAATATACAATAATATACTCATTTTGTTTCAAAATAAGTGTCGTTCTAAAGATTTCACATCAAATTAAGAATTATAAATTTTTGACATATATACAGAGAATTTCTAATATGCACCAAATGCACGGTGCTCACTCATTAGTTGACACTGTTTATACTGAAAAGTTTGTTCCAATTACACTGAAATGTGTGGTTGGATTACACCGAAATGTTAATTCAACCATACTTTTCAGTGTAATTGAAACAAACTTTTCAGTGTAAACAATATCAACTGTTGAGTAAATGCATTATATACCATGTGTAAAAAAAAAAAATTCTCGGTATTTATACATAATTAATCTTGGAAAAAGATATATACATCTAATTTTTATTTATAAATCTTCTTCCGTGATCTCGCATGTGACACCTCATGACTTAGTGCTGACTGCTGAGGCAAATCCTAAACGTAAAAACAAAAAAATTAGCAACAAAATACAATAATTATTTTCTCATTTAAAAATGTAACGTCTTGATTGACTCTGACATTTTCAATCTCATAGAAAGGATAAACACATTTTCTTTTTCCACCTAATTGATTTCATCCTCCACCCCATATCCATCACTTTACGTGTATATCTTCGTATCAATTTATTAGTTCCTTACTTCCTCGTGACTGTCAATTGTTACACCCGATATTTTACTATCCGACCCATCGGGTATCGGATACAGGCCCACTGCTGTAGCGGGCTCGGAGGAGAACAGTCTTCCGACCGGTCAGACAGACGGGCGGGGACCCAGACGCTGCCCGACATGAGCCTCTGGGATCGGTCGGGAAGGGTACTTATAATCCACATGCCCGGATATCGGGCGGCCAGCGACGAGCCCCTGTGCAGGTACTCTACCCGCCTGCCCGCAAATGGCCAACCGGGGCATTTTCGTCCGGACTCGCTTCCCGGTACCCGAGTACCCGTCTACCCGACCCCAGGCCGCGCCAGCTGTGAGAGGACGTCGAGTGCCATCAATCCAGAGGATGTGACAGGGTCAAAGAGGGCCGTTGGGGCCAAGTCCAATCACCTCAGGGGTGACAGTGCCACGTGGCGTCTCCTCATTGGCTCGTAGGGGATGCTGTAGCCACTTATTACCTTCCAGCTAGGAGTAGGAGGGACCCACGAGTCCACCTACCAAGCATGGGGAACCCCCACCTTGTACATTATAAATAGGGCTTTAAATGCCCATTTGTAAGACACATCACATTTATTGCAAATACATACTTGAGAGCTCATTTACTCTCACATTTATTACTCCTTGTCATCATTAATATCAAATCCTACCCGCTAGGAACCCGGCAGCGAGACCCGTCATAAATCGCTGTCAACATTTTGGCGCTAGAAGGAGGGTGACTAATATCGAAGTACACTCGGTTTCATTTATCTAGTCACCCCGAACGAAATCCCATCCACTATCATTAAAAAAAAATGACCACTTCGAAGGCCACACGAACCCAGCAGCAAGTCGAGGACATCGGCGAAACCGCCACTCCGGCTCCGGCCACGGCGGAGACCCTTCAGGGTCCTTTCGAGTTCTTGTCGGCCATAAGAACTCCGGAGGACCTCCAGGCCGCAAGGGCCATGATCGAGCGCCGTCAGGCCGAGATCGACGCCGCTCCTATCCGCACTCACCGACCTGGAAAGGAGCCAGCCCGGAGCAGGGCCACCTGCCAGCCCCGGCAGGAGCAAGAGGCGGCCAGGAGGGCCGCCAGCAACCCCCGGCCTCAGAATCTAAAGAGGCGCCTCGACGAGGAGGCCAACTCGCAGCGGGTTTCTCGCCGACCTGCGGGATCGGTCTTCTCCCGGTTGGGAACCCAGGCTCGGGGAGCTGCCCGACCTTGTGAGTCCAACGCCAGCTCCAGGCCCCGGGAGCGAGAACAGGCACGATCTCCCAGGCGTCACAACGACGCGGCCCCGAGGCCGTCGGTTCGTGACCGCTTGGGGGACAACCCTCGTCCCCGTTCTCCCCCCGCGGCCGACAACGCCATGGCCGCCATCCTAAAGAAGGTCTCGGACCTTGAGGCCAAGCTCGAGAGGCGGGACGGGCAACATCATGTCCCCTACATGCCCAACTCGCCCCTCGCAGACATCTTGGTGCGGGCCCCGGCCCAACCAAAAATCAACGTGGCCGCCGTGGGCCAATATGACGGGGAGACAGACCCCGTCACCCATCTCAGCAAATACTCCACCTACATGATCTCCATGGGGGCAACAGATGCCACCCAGTGCAGGATGTTCCCGTTAACCTTGGGGGACAGGGCTCACCGATGGTACTCCTCGCTTCCCGCGGGGAAGGTGGTTTCATTCCACCAGCTAGGGGAACTGTTCTTGGAGCACTTCTCCTCGATGGCGCCACGAATGGCCGGGGCCAACCGCATGGCCAACTTGGCCCAAGGGAAAGACGAGACGGACCGGGCGTACATCGACCGGGTAGATCGCATCATCATGGAGGGCGAGCCCGTCGGGGACGAGGTCAAGCTCGTCGGGATCATAGGCGGACTCCGCCTAAGAACCAAACTATGGAAGTCGATGAACAAGGACTACCCCAAGTCCTACGCGGAGTTCCGGCAGCGAGCCGGAAAAATCATCTACAATGCGGACATCCTGGCACAACGGCTGGGCGAGAGCACCCCTGCCGAGAAGGAGAAAACACGCGCCTCGGCAGGCACCACATCAAGCCGGAGGAACTTTTCCTACCGGGCTCCCCAGCCTTTCAAGCCCTTCGATTCCGTCGAAGTGAAGTTGGCCGAAAAATTGTCGGCCACCCCGGAGTACGTCTATGTGCAGATCCGGGACAAAAATATGATGCCCAAGGCGCGGCCGTGGGTCCACAAGCCGGGGGTACAGCTCAACCCCAACAAGTACTGCCACTACCATCAAACCGTCGGGCACAACACGAGTGAGTGCCGCGACCTCCTGAAGCAACTCTGGCGACTCTTCGAGGAGGGGAGGCTGGAGGAGTTCGTGAAGAGGCCGGAGGCTCAGGCCGCTGCCCACCCCGTGGAGCCAAACCGGGAGGCGGCCCTCATATGCCCACCAATGCCGGAACATCAGGCCCGACGGGCGGTCAACATGCTCTCCCCGGTGGGAGGCTTCGCACCTACCACCTCGCTCTCCAACCGCAGACAGAAGAGCGAGCTGCGAGCGATGGACAATGTCCATCAAATCGCCCTGCCGATCAACACGACGGCAAAGGAATCGAACCTCCTCGCCTTCAAGGAGGAGGATCGCACCGGGGTCATCTACCCGAACCACGACGCCCTAGTCGTGTCCGTCAACATCATGGGCGTCACCGTCCATCGCATGCTCGTCGACAACGGGGCCTACTGCAACATCCTCTTCAAAGCCGCATTCGACCAGCTGGACAGCTCCTTTGAGAGGTATGTGGAGCCATGCGACCAGGTTATCAAAGGCTTAGGCGACGCCACGGTGAAACCCTACGGGATAGTTAGGCTAGCCGTAGAATTAGTTTCTAGTATAGACGCTGAGGTTAAGGCTTCGAAACAGCTCGATTTTATCATTGTCGACCAGCCGTCAACCTATAACGGGTTTCTCGGCAGGCCATTCGAGCACGAGCTCGAAGCCGCCGCCTCAGCATTCTATTATTGTATCAAGTTCCCAACCCCCTCCGGGAAGGTTGGGACTCTTAAGGGAAATCAGAAAATGGCACGCGGATGTTTGGCTTATATCGATGTTATTTCAAATTTTGCAAATCTAGATTATGTCTGCACAATCGGGGAGGGATAGTTAGGCTAGCCGTAGATTATGTCCTCGCCTGACAGAAGGTCAGATTCCTATAGATACATTGACCCGACAAGATCGAGAGTTTACATCAGAAAAGAGTATTTAATGTATTATAGGTCTACTGTTGATCTTTATATTAATAATTGTAATAAATCCCTAAATAAAGGGTTGAGACGAATTTAGGGTCACTTTGGGCCTTTGGGGGTGAACCTCTATAAATAGGGGGTCATCCCCTCATTGTAAAGGACTTCACATTTCCTCTCATTTCTCATATATGCAAAAAGCTCTCATTCGAGGGAAGAACGAAGGTTCTTCCCCCATCGTTCGTGTTCGTTTATTATTTATTGTTTGTCGGGCATAACCCAAATAGCCACATAAATCTATCCGTACGAAAATGCCTGTCAACAATTTGGCGCTAGAGGAAGGGGGGTCGAATTCGGGTTCATTTCGATGGATGAACACGAAGATCTTCTCCTAAAAAAAAAATCAAATTCCACAACCCAACAATCGGTTCAACACAAATCATCCAAAAGATTCATCCTATTTCCAACCCATTTCAACCCATTTTCAAGAATCAACACCCCTTCGAAATCAAAATCATCCAATCAGAATGTCAAAAAACCCATTTTTCTTTATACGAAAGGAAGGCTCGCAGTTAACCAAAAGGCAAATCAAGAAATTCATTTCCAGTCGTTACAGTAGCAAGACGACCAAAACAAAATCTCAAAAAATAATCTCATTTTCCTTACGCAGATAACAAAAAAAAGAAAGAAGAAAGAGTGGTTCTAATGTTTTCGGCAATGGAGGGCACATGCAGCCGTTTTCCTGTCATTTCCGGTGACCACGGAACTCCGCCGCCGGAGTTATCTCCACCGAACGCGAACCCAGCCCTGCGGTACGGTCAGGTAGTCTCCACCGTAGTTCACGCCTCCTCTGCCAGCGCCAGGAACCACCGGCATCGTCTGGACCCGAGCCCAGCCGCCGCGCCACCACCGCCGTAGATCCGCCCCGGGGCCATGTTGTGGATTTTTCAAGCAAAACCGCTGGTTTCTGCTTTGAATCATCCGATGTTTGCCTTGGTTAGTGCACCAGCTTTTTCAGTTTGCTTTTGATGCGCCACCCAAGGCGTGTTGAAAAGTCAACCGTCCTCTGACAACATCGATTCGAGCGCATCCCGTCTAGCCTTCGTTCAGCCCGCTGCCCGACCTCGAGGACGGGCCCAAAGCGTCGCTGCAGCCTTCCCGATCGACCGCCTCAACCGCCAGGTGCCAAGCCGCCCGACGCGGCCTACTCGCGTTACCTGGCGTGGCCTGCTCGCGTCGCCGAGCGGCCTGCTCGCGCCGCCGCCGGACTCGAGCCCCTGCCCGCGCAGCCCACCGAGCCAGATGCCCGCGTCGCCTCTCCGACCAGCTCCCGCAGCCCGCGGCCTCACGCCCGCAACCCTGGGGCCAGCGCCCCTCCCTCTGGCCGCTGCCCGATCTCACCGCCCCTCCTACCCGACGTTAACTCGTTCGACGCACCTCTGATCCCCGCTCTGCAAATCCCGTCGCCGCCTGCCCGCGCGGCTTCCGACCTGCCGATCGCCACCGATCGCAGCCTACCCACCGCGCCCGACCGCCGCTTTCGTGGCCTGCCTTCTCCGCACGGCCTCCTTGACCGTCGTCCCCTCGCAGCCCACCGCTCATCACCTCTCGCCGCTAGCCGCTGCCACCTGCTACACGCCGCCGCCCGCAGCCGCCTCTGGCCACAGCTCGCGGCTCGCGGCCCGCGGCCGCCTCACTGGCCGCGACGCCCAGCTCGCTCTCCGGTGCGCCCCCTCGTCGCCGCCTATCGCGGCCTACCCGCCACCGCCGCACCGGCCGCCTCAACTCGAACCTGCGGCCCGATTTCTGGAAACCGTCCTTCGCGGAAATGCTCGAGTCTCGCACTTCGCCTGGAGAGTCAGGCCAGAGTAATATTTAATCTGGGCCCAATCTTTATTTCTTGGGCCAGCTTTGTATTATTATCGGGCCCGTTCTTATTTTATCTATGGGGCCAGGTTTAATTAACTGTTGGGCCCATATTAAATCATGGTATTAGGCAAATAAGCTGTAGGGCCTCCCTTTTAAAATGAAAGCAGGGGGCCCAGGTTCAATTAAGCTAAAAAAAAAAAAGACAGCAGCTTGTGAGACGAGTACCGGGACCTCTTCGACAACGAAAAATCTACGGACAGTCCTTTGTCCACTCAAATCAGGTTTATTTCGACAATTTCCTTTTAATATATATCACAACTCGCAAATTTTCATATACATTAAAAGCAGGGGCATATATTCATATTTAGAAAATTCAAAGCGGGGGCAATTTTTTAAAGACAATTTTCATTCGATATTTCGTTTTAATATATATTGTAACTCGTAAGTTTTCATATATATTAAAAGCGGGGTCATATACTCGTATTTCGAAAATTCAAAGCGATAGCAATTTTTGAAATACAATTTTCATTTGACACTTCCTTTTAATATATATCTTAACTCGTAAGTTTTCATATATATTAAAAGCGGGGGCATGGATATACATATCCTAAGCTTACTTTGCGATATCAAAAATAAATTATTTGACTCTGAGTATTATTAAATATAGTCAGTTATTTAAAACTTCGAATATAATTTCGAAAAAATCATTGAGGTTGATCACCGAATAATCAACTCAATATTTAAAACATGGTCACACCTTTCGACTACAAACATTTATCCGCCTTTTAGGCGTCGACATTCCGCCTAAATTAGCGAAGTAATCCGTCTTCTCGACGTCGATTAGTCCGCCGTTTCAGGCGTTGACGTATTGATTAGTTCGCCTTCACAGGCGTCAACTAATCCACTCGAGTTTATCCGCCTTTTAGGCGTCGACATTCCGCCTAGATTGGCGAAGTAATCCGTCTTCTCGACGTCGATTAGTCCGCCCTTTCAGGCGTTGACGTATCGATTAGTTCGCCTTCACCGGCGTCAACTAATCCACTTCTCGAGTTAATCCGCCTTTTGGGCGTCGACATTCCGCCTAGATTGGCGAAGTGATCCGTCTTCTCGACGTCGTTTAGTCCGCCCTTTCAGGCGTTGACGTATCGATTAGTTCGCCTTCACCGGCGTCAGCTAATCCACTTCTCGAGTTAATCCGCCTTTTGGGCGTCGACATTCCGCCTAGATTGGCGGAGTAATCCGTCTTCTCGACGTCGATTAGTCCGCCCTTTCAGGTGTTGACGTATCGATTAGTTCGTCTTCACCGGCGTCAACTAATCTCTTTCTCGAGTTAATCCGTCTTCTCGACGTGGATTAGTCCGCCTCTCAGGCGTTGACGTACTGATTAGTTCACCTTCACCGGCGTCAACTAATCTACTCGAGCTAATCCGCCTTTTAGGCGTCGACACTCCGCCTAGATTGGCGAAGTAATCCGCCCGATCGGCGTTGATTAATCCGCCTTTTAGGCGTTGACATTCCGCCTAGATTGGCGAAGTAATCCGCCCGATCGGCGTTGATTAATCCGTCTTTTAGGCGTCGACATTCCGCCTAGATTGGCGAAGTAATCCGCCCGATCGGCGTTGATTAATCCGCCTTCTCGGCGTCGACATTCCGCCTAGATTGGCGAAGTAATCCGCCCGATCGGCGTTGATTAATCCGCCTTTTGGGTGTCGACATTCTGCCTAGATTGGCGAAGTAATCCGTCTTCTCGACGTCGATTAGTCCGCCCTTTCAGGCGTTGACGTATCGATTAGTTCGCCTTCACCGGCGTCAACTAATCCACTTCTCGAGTTAATCCGCCTTTTGGGCGTCGACATTCCGCCTAGATTGGCGAAGTAATCCGTCTTCTCGACGTCGATTAGTCCGCCCTTTCAGGTGTTGACGTATCGATTAGTTCGCTTTCACCGGCGTCAACTAATCTCTTTCTCGAGTTAATCCGTCTTCTCGACGTGGATTAGTCCGTCTCTCAGGCGTTGACGTACTGATTAGTTCGCCTTCACCGGCGTCAACTAATCTACTCGAGCTAATCCGTCTTTTAGGCGTCGACACTCCGCCTAAATTGGCGAAGTAATCCGTCTTCTCGACGTCGATTAGTCCGCCCTTTCAGGTGTTGACGTATCGATTAGTTCGTCTTCACCGGCGTCAACTAATCTCTTTCTCGAGTTAATCCGTCTTCTCGACGTGGATTAGTCCGCCTCTCAGGCGTTGACGTACTGATTAGTTCGCCTTCACCGGCGTCAACTAATCTACTCGAGCTAATCCGCCTTTTAGGCGTCGACACTCCGCCTAGATTGGCAAAGTAATCCGCCCGATCGGCGTTGATTAATCCGCCTTCTCGGCATCGACATTCCGCCTAGATTGGCGAAGTAATCCGCCCGATCGGCGTTGATTAATCCGCCTTTTAGGCGTCGACATTCCGCCTAGATTGGCGAAGTAATCCGTCTTCTCGACGTCGATTAGTCCGCCCTTTCGGGTGTTGACGTATCGATTAGTTCGCCTTCACCGGGGTCAACTAATCTCTTTCTCGAGTTAATCCGTCTTCTCGACATGGATTAGTCCGCCTCTCAGGTGTTGACGTACTGATTAGTTCACCTTCACCGGCGTCAACTAATCTACTCGAGCTAATCCGCCTTTTAGGCGTCGACATTCCGCCTAGATTGGCGAAGTAATCCGCCCGATCGGCGTTGATTAATCCGCCTTCTCGGCGTCGACATTCCGCCTAGGTTGGCGAAGTAATCCGTCCGATCGGCGTTGATTAATCCGACTTCTCGGCGTCGACATTCCGCCTAGATTGGCGAAGTAATCTGCCCGATCGGCGTTGATTAATCCGCCTTTTAGGCGTCGACATTCCGCCTAGATTGGCGAAGTAATCCGCCCGATCGGCGTTGATTAATTCGCCTTTTAGGCGTCGACATTCCACCTAGATTGGCGAAGTAATCCGCCCGATCGACGTTGATAAATCCGCCTTCTCGGCGTCGACATTCCGCCTAGATTGGCGAAGTAATCCGCCCGATCGACGTTGATTAATCCGCCTTTTAGGCGTCGACATTCCGCCTAGATTGGCGAAGTAATCCGCCCGATCGGCGTTGATTAATCCGCCTTTTAGGCATCGACATTCCGCCTAGATTGGCGAAGTAATCCGTCTTCTCGACGTCGATTAGTCCGCCCTCTCAGGCGTTGACGTACTGATTAGTTCGCCTTCACCGGCGTCAACTAATCTACTCGAGCTAATCCGTCTTTTGGGCGTCGACATTCCGCCTAGATTGGCGAAGTAATCCGTCTTCTCGACGTCGATTAGTCCGCCCTTTCAGGCGTTGACGTACCGATTAGTTCGCCTTCACCGGCGTCAACTAACCTCTTTCTCGAGTTAATCCGCCTTCTCGGCGTTGATTAGTCCGCCTTTTATGCGTTGACATATTGATTAGTTCGCCTTCACCGGCGTCAACTAATCTGCCTCTCAAGCCGATCCGTCACTCGGCCTTGATTAGTTCGCCTTCACCGGCGTCAACTAATCCGCCTCTCGGCGTGGATCCAGTCCGCATTTTAAGCGTTGACTTTCCGCCTTAATGGGCGAGGTGTTGTTTAGTTCGTCTTCACCGGCGTTAACTAATCTATTCTCTGCTTTGGTTTATCCATGTTAACGGCATCGACCAGTCCGCCTTCACCGGCATCGACTGACCCGCGTCGCTTTCGCCCACTTGTGGCCGTAATATATCGCGTCCTAGACGTTTTGATTAATCTTTTAAGCGGTTGTTAACTCAATCCCATCTTCGTGAAGTCGCTGCCCGTCTATCGGCTAAAGCACTTCACTCATTAACCTGTTGGTTAATCTTTTAAGCGGTTGTTAACTCAATCCCATCATCGTGAAGTCGCTGCCCGTCTATCGGCTAAAACACTTCACTCATTAACCTGTTGGTTAACTTTTAAGCGGTTGTTAACTCAATCCCATCATCGTGAAGTCGCTGCCCGTCAATCGGCTAAAACACTTCACTCATTAACCTGTTGTTTAATCTTTTAAGCGGTTGTTAACTCAATCCCATCATCGTGAAGTCGCTGTCCGTCAATCGGCTAAAGCACTTCACTCATTAATCTGTTGATTAATCTTTTAATCGATTGTTAATTCAATCCTGTATTCGTGAAGTCGATGCCCGTCTATCGGCTAAAGCACTTCACTCATTAATCTGTTGATTTATCTTTTAATTATTTGTTGAGTCAATCTGTTGTCCGTGAAGTCGCTACCCGCAAGCGGCCTAAGCACTTCATTAATTTATCATCGCGGTCCTCATCGCCCTATTACTAAAATCAATGCCGGCCAGCGGCAAAAACTCTTTATTAATTGAACGTCATGGTACCCGACTCGGGGGCACGACGGAAGATCGTACCCCACCTAACCCGACCCATTTGTTTGAGGTTTGACTATTCGAAGGTTACACGGAAGATTCGCCCATCACGGACCCTGTTGTCAAAGATTCCTCCGGGGCATCCGAGCTATCTTGTTTTCAGGCTCGGGGGCAAAACCTATTTGAAGCACAGATCAAGATCGAACTCTGGCCGCAATCAGAGCCCAATCTTGGGGGCAATTGTTACAGCAGGAAATATCCTCGCCTGACAGAAGGTCAGATTCCTATAGATACACTGACCCGACAAGATCGAGAGTTTACATCAGAAAAGAGTATTTAATGTATTATAGGTCTACTGTTGATCTTTATATTAATAATTGTAATAAATCCCTAAATAAAGGGTTGAGACGAATTTAGGGTCACTTTGGGCCTTTGGGGGTGAACCTCTATAAATAGGGGGTCACCCCCTCATTGTAAAGGACTTCACATTTCCTCTCATTTCTCATATATGCAAAAAGCTCTCATTCGAGGGAAGAACGAAGGTTCTTCCCCCATCGTTCGTGTTCGTTTATTATTTATTGTTTGTCGGGCATAACCCAAATAGCCACATAAATCTATCCGTACGAAAATGCCTGTCAACATCAATCAATACCGATTACTTTAGCATTTAAATGTATAAAATTTACTCTGTCTAATATATATACTCAATAGGACAAATGGTATTGGTTTTATATAAAAATATCCATAATCAAAGTCACCGTGAAACTATTTTAAATATTGAATATTTAATTAATAGTATTAAAAATTTCATTAGAAGTATCATTAATTTGAATTTAAATATATTAACAACAATTACTACATAATACTACTGACTCAGATTAATGATGCTCATTATAAGATTTTTTATAATGTTGATCTAATATTTAATATTATTTTATGATAAACTTATCATAAATTATTTTTTCAATAAATTATTCTCACTTAAAACGGTAAATAAATTAAGTGCGTGAATTTTGACAATTTTATGTAAAACATCCTTATAAGAGAGTGCTATTACATTGAAAACACGATGCTAGAATATTCATTCATCCATTTATTTCTTTAAACATAAATTCTCGTTCCTTCATTCAATTTTTTTCTTTTTCATATTATAGTAGTTTAGAGTATACACACTACTACTATATCTCCCATTTTAAAGATGAATAGTAATCAATAAAAGAATAGTAATAATATGTGAAATTGTTTCTATATCACCATTTTTTATTATTCATTGTATCACCCTAAATGTGAATTTGAGACTTCCAGAATAGATATCTCTTGCGAATGCTCAATACAAAAAAAAACGGGGATTAGCGACCGATTTTCGATCGCAAAACGTGATTAGCGATCGATTTCTAACCGAAAAAAACCGGGCGTTAAAAAGCGGGTAGCTAATATTAGCGACCGCTTTTTGAAATCGGTCGCTAATCTGTGACCGTCGAGGCGGTCGCTAATATTAGCGACCGCCAAATGTCGGTCGCTGACTTTTTTATTAATTTTATAAATTTAATATTTTAAATTATTCTAAATTATTAATTCATTTGTTTTTATTCATTTAATTGTATATAATTCCAAATTGACTCATTTTTTTTTTAAATTTATCAAATTAATTCATTTTTGCTTCTAATTCGTTTATATATATTTATTTACTAACTTTTTTTTTTATTAATTTTATAAATTTAATATTTTAGACTATTCTAAATTATTAATTAATTCGTTTTTATTCATTTAATTGTATATAATTCCAAATTGACTCCCTTTTTTTTTTAAATTCATCAAATTAATTCATTTTTGCTTCTAATCCGTTTATATATATTTATTTACTATTTTTTTATTAATTTTATAAATTTAATATTTTAGACTATTCTAAATTACTAATTCATTCGTTTTTATACATTTAATTGTATATAATTCGAAATTGACTCCCGTTATTTTTTAAATTCATCAAATTAAATCTTTTTTTGTTTCTAATTCGTTTATATATATATATATATATATATATGTGTGTGTGTGTATTTACTAACTTTTTTATTCAATAAAAAATATATGCAAATCTATAATATTCAATAAAAAATAAAAAATATTCAACAAAATTAAAATATTCAACAAATAAAATAAAATATTCAACAAAAAAAATCATCTCTCTCTTGTCAATCCTTTACAGAGAGGAACTCGTTGATATCAATATCATCATCCCCCGACCCTGACCCCGACCCTGTCCCCGACCCTGTGACCCACTCTGATCGGGGTTATCATGAGAGCTCATCTGTAATAAATTTAAATTCAGAAGATTAACATAACATATTATATTTATACACAACTACGAAAATTCCTAAACTAAATTCACAACAACGAAAATTCCTAAACTAAATTCACAACAACGAAAATTCCTAAACTAAATTCACAACTACGAATATAAATCAACTAAATTCACAACTACGAAAATTCTTAAACTAAATTCACAACTACGAATATAAATCAACTAAATTCACAACTACGAAAATTCCTAAACTAAATTCACAACTACGAATATAAATCAACTAAATTCACAACTACGAATATCCCTAAACGAAATTCACAACTACGAATATAAATCAACAAAATTCACAACTACGAATATCACTAAACGAAATTTACAACTACGAATATAAATCAACAAAATTCACAACTACGAATATAAATCACTAAATTCACAACTACGAATATGAATCAACTAAATTCACAACTACGAATATAAATCAACTAAATTCACAACTACGAATATCCCTAAACGAAATTCACAACTACGAATATAAATCAACAAAATTCACAACTACGAATATAAATCACTAAATTCACAACTATGAAAATTCACAACTACGAATATAAATCAACTAAATTCACAACTACGAATATCCCTAAATAAAATTCACAACTACGAATATAAAACAACAAAATTCACAACTACGAATATAAATCACTAAATTCACAACTACGAATATAAATCAATTAAATTCATATATATACGTGTGTATATATATATATCTAACTTCATGCATTATTTAAATATACAAAGATATATAATAAACGACTAAAGTTTGAAAAACTTATGTTTATTAGATAGACGGAGAAGCAAGGAGGGTATTGACCGGAACGGAAAGCTCGACGGACTGCGGCGGCAGCGATCGGCGGTGGCGGCGGAGTTTTTTTTAGCGTAGGCCGAAAGTGAGTACGGCCTGTGACTAAAAAGGGTAAAAAAATTAGCGACCGCCTTTGGCGGAAGGCGGTCGCTAATCATGTATATGGGCGGTCCCAAAAAAATTAGCGACCGCCTTTGGCGGTCGCTAATCCCCCAGCATTAAATAACCCTTGCCCGTTTCCAAGAACGGGTCAACTGACCGATTTGCGACCGCAAACTGGCGGTCGCTAACCAAAATTTTGAATTTAGCAACCGCCGTGGCGGTCGCTAAACAAGTGGTAAATAGTTTGACTGACCTTTGAGTTTTTGCGACCGTCTAGGCGGTCGTGGTCGTAGGCGGTCGCTAATCCTTCAATTCAGCGATCGCTTATCTCATCGGTCGCAAAATAATTTGATTTGAGACCAGTGGTCTACTGATTAGGCATGAAATTGTTATGTTTTGGTGCCCGATTTGCCCATGTTTTGAGTATTTTTTATGAGTGTTTGGAGTCATTTGAGTATCATTTTTATAAACTGATGAATTTATCTTTTTGGTTTTCATAGATGGATAGAGGGTGAAAAGAGGAGTTCGTAGGACTTTGAATCGGCCAAAACGGACTCCCGGTTGAGGATATATGAAGATTTTACGAACAAGTGTACTGCTGCTGAAAAGTGCTCGAGCGAGAGCACTCGAGCGCCTCCACTCGACCTTGTGTTCCGTTCGACCAGTGCCCTCGAGCGCCTCTGCTCGAGCTCAACAGCTCGAGCGCCTCTGACTTACAGAACGTTTTCTACACTCGAGCAAGACCCCTCGAGCGCCTCTGCTCGACCAACCGTATCATTCGACCATCAAGCTCGAGCGCGTCCGCTCGAGCGGGGCAGCTCGAGCGCCTCCGAGAGCAAGTTGCCAAGTTCGTTTTTCCGGCCCATGAGATCCCATTTCGGCCCGACGCTTATATATACCTCTTCCGAACACGTTTTTTGGGATCCATTCACGAACTAACACTTACCACATCACTTTTAGATCACCATCACTTATTTGAGTACAAACCTTAGTTAATTCGTCTTCTTCATTATTTTAGTTTACTTAGTTTATTTTAGTTTAGAATTAACTCTTTATAAAATCCAAAAGCATACACTCATATTAGCTACGACGCGTAGATCTTCAGGGATCTATTCGCATACACACTTTCCCTTGGGTTCAATAATACTTGGTCGCTATACTTACTAATACTACAGTGAACCCGTACTCTTGCATGGAAACTACTAGTAGAAAGCTAGTATATTCGCTTCAAGTCAATGGCGCCGTTGCCGGGGATGGTGTTGTATATCTTTTGAATAGGACTTGTAGATAGTTTAGTAGTTAGTAGTGAGTGATTTACTTTTCTGTTTTATTTCGTACGTATTCGTCAGTTGCATTTTTATTCTTTTGTTAGTGTTTCAGGTTTATGAAAACATGCTCACAAGGTGCTATGAGCGAAGAGAGATTACCGTTGGATCCTGAAACAATAGCAAGAAGAAACCGAGCCTTCTTAAGAAGGATGAACGCTGCCGGAGGGAAAGAGCCAATGGACATTACAAATGAGTTGGATGATGTCGAGAATGAGTTTAATCAGATATTGAACCGGGTTGACGGTACTGAAGGCAATTTCAGTAAGAACCAAGATCCATCAGGGGACAGTCAGAGCCAAAACTCGGGTACACAGAACGTTAACAATCCAGCTCATAACCTTGTCCAACATCCTCAAAACAACCCTGCTTACCCACATCCTAACTTACCACAAAACAACTTGCCTTATCCCTACCCATACCCACCTTATCCATATCCACCATACCCGTATCCACCACCTCATGTTTACAATCCACCACCGGTTTATCAACCACCACCACCCCAACAAGTACCAGTACCACCTGCTAATCCGCAGCACATTCCTCAGAACGCAGATCAGAATATGGCTATTCGAGGAAGGTTTGCAGCGCAGCCACAACGGTACTATGATGGAGTGGCATTACCCCCGGGAATTCTTAAGCTGCTTACCGAGAACCAATTCAAGGGGGAGGTTGGGAAGGAGAATCCTCATAATCACCTGAGGAGTTTCCTGATGATAGCCTCTACATTCAATTATAATGGCATGTCTGAAGATGCCAAGAGGCTCAGGCTGTTCCCATTCTCTTTGACGGGAATAGCTAAGAAGTGGTATGATAACACGCTCCCACGGTGAGGTGTAACCACATGGGTCAAGCTCGAGCATCTGTTCCTCGAGCGATTCTACCCTCCATCGAGAACTATTAAAGCAAGGATTGAGATCTCTTCCTTTCGCCAGAAGCCAGGAGAGGATTTACGTCAGGCTTGGGAGAGATACTCAAACATGTTGATTGAGTGCCCGCAGCACGGGTACAATGATGGAGATATCATGGCATTCTTCTATAGTGGAGCCAACAAGGCTGGCCAAGCACATTTAGATGCATGTGCAAGTGGAGCTTTTCTGAACCAAGGGATAGCGAGGTGTAGAGAAATCGTTGACAACATTGTCATGAATGCCGGTGCATGGAACGAGGATCCAGAATTTCAGAGAGTTTGTAAGTTAGAGGAGAATGAGGGTACGAGGAAGCTGTTGATGGCTATGATGGAGAAGATCGGCAACCTTGAGATGGGGCAGAATCTGGTTGGAGGGAATGTAGCAGTGAGCGAGAAAGTGGACCCACCCATGAGCCAGCAAGAAGAGGCCAACTATATGGTGTTGTGACCATTTCGGACCACATGTTGGATCCGGCCGGAAGAAAGCCGGAAAGGGCAAGGAGGTACCCAGAGGTCGGGATCGACCTGGCCGGCCTGAATCCGACCTCAGCGGGCTCCGACCACGAGTTTCCGGCCTCGAAAGTGAGGCCGGAAAACCAGCTTGGGATGCCCGTCCATGTTCATCACAGCCACGTTGAAGTCCTGCCGTGGCCGGACCGGCCCGGCCAGGATCAGTGAAGTCCAGCAGAGGTCGCCCGGACGCGACCGACTGGCTGGAGCAATCTCCGACCTCGCTGTCCGCTAGGAGGCCGGCCTCCGACCACTCAAGGCCCCCGGCCGGCAAGAGAGATCTGGAGCACATGACAGAATCAAGCAGGACCCTCTCCCAAGGGGGAAAAAGGCCGCCTCCGTACCCAGAGACTCAGAGAATATTCCATCCAAATGAGGAAATTCGCCAGAGAATCGTTCTTTTTGGACACGTGTCAACACCCCAGTGGCTGGCCACCTGCAAGCCCTGGCATATCAGAGCCCGCGCGTCCTTAGAGGCAGGAGACATTTAATGCATCTGTCCCCCGAGAGGCCGAAAATGACCAACATACCCCTATAGTGAGAAAACTATAAATACCCCAACACTTGTAATGTAAATTAGGTTCAATCTCCCTCAGTATAATCAATACACATACTCATTCAAGTCCAGGGACTCACAACCCCTGGCAATTCTTGGTGTTCTTAGTGTTCTTATGCATTTATTGCTTTTCTTCATTCAAGCATTCATTCTAGCATTTAAGAACTCAATCATTTGATGTTTTTACCAAAGCTTTTATAAATAGCCATTCAATCCCAGCAAAATATATTTGGTAAACAACATATGGGAAGGCCTAACTATCCACAAAGCGGGTATCCATAAGGTGGCAATCAGTTTGGAAGGCCTTCTTATGGCCAACCATTTGTACCTCCAGGTCCAAAGCCGCCTCAAAATCAATAGAGGAACACACAAGGATATCAAGGAGGACAACAGCCTCCTCAAAACACATGGAGGAAGAATGAGAATTTCTCATATGCTAATCCTAAGGCTGGTATTACAGTCCCCCCAGGTGTTGATCCAGGTTCTAAACCTCCGAGTGGAGAAGGTGGTGCCTCAACCGAGGAGTTGTTGAGAGCTATCCTTCAGAAGGTAGAGGAAGGTAGCAAGAGATTGTCATCTTTGGAGTACGATGTGAAAGAGTTGCATAAGAAAGACGATCAGCGTGATCAAGAACTCCAGAAGAGAGATGTAGAGCTGAATCGAATTCAGCAAGAGAACAATAGGCGGTTCACTTCGATAGAGTTTCAGATGAGCCAGATCATAAAATCATTGGGTAGAGAGCCGGGTAAGTATCCTTCTATTCCGGAGGGAAACCCGAAAGAGCATTGCAAGGCGATCCAGCTTAGAAGTGGAACCAGCTATGATGGTCCTCAGATGCCTGCTGATTCTGAGACGCCTCAAGGAGAGATTGAGATGGAGGTAAAAGAACATAAGAAAGATGGAGGTGAGACAGTTGAGAAAGAGGTTGAGGGTGAATGCATTCAGAAGAGTAAAGATGTGGATGAGTCCCATGAGAGCAAAGAGCCTGAAGAGGAAGGCATTGAGAAGATTGAGAGAGTTCCTAAGTGGAAGAAGGCAAAGGAAGCAAGGGAGAAAGTGAAAGAGACCGAGCGTGATGAATGGGGGTACCCAAATCTGTGATACCCATTCCGTATCCACAACGCTTCATGAAAAAAGAAGCTTGATGAGAAATTCGCTAAATTCCTTGATGTTTTTAAAAAGATGCATATTAACATTCCTTTTTATGATGCTTTGGAACAGATGCCGAATTATGCCAAGTTCCTGAAGGACTTGATCGCAAAGAGAAGGAGAGTGGATGAGCCCAAGTTGGTGCAGCTGAACCATGAGGTGAGTGCATTAGTGCACAAAGCGCTTCCACCGAAGTTGAAGGATCCCGGGAGTTTCACGATCTTATGTGATATCGGGAATGGAGTCAAGAAGGGAGCGTTGTGCGACCTTGGGGCGAGCATCAATCTTATGCCGTTATCACTTTTAAAGAAGTTGGAAGGGGGAGAACTTCAGCCGACAATGATGACGCTTCAACTTGCCGACCGGTCTATTACTCGACCTCAAGGTGTGGTTGAAGACGTCCTCGTGAAAGTTGGAGATCACATTTTTCCAACTGATTTTGTAGTCCTAGAGATGGAGGAAGATGAGCACGTTCCCTTGATCTTAGGAAGACTGTTCTTAGCAACGGCCGTGATGGTGCTAGATGTGGCAAATGGGAAGATCACGTTGAAAGTTGATGATCAAGAAGTGAAGATTTCCCTATATGAAGCCATGAAGCACCAGAAGGAGGATGAGAGTTGTTATTGCATGGATGTCATTGATCCTCGTGTTGAAGACACACCTCATATCCCTAATCTTTCTTTTAGTCATTATTTTGATGATCCTTCACTTGATAATTTGACTCATGAGCATTATGATCTTGATCATGTTGATAGGGATAAATTGAAGAAGTTGAAGGATGAAGAGGTGAAAAAGGTGGACGTGGTCCAGTTGGAGAGGAAAAGAGGAGTTAAGAAGAAAAAGTCCAAGCGCAAGAAATTGCTTATTAAGAATCCTCCAGATAAAGGAAAGAAGAAGTTGAGACCCATAGCACTTGGGGATGAGAAAGAAGCAAAGGAGCTCATGATGGAGGGGCATCAAGGAAAGGAATTCAACAACCACTCTTATGAGAGTAAGAGAGGTAATTTTGAGTATGATGTCCCATAAACTCCTTTGAGGTCGGTCCGGCATGAGGACCTTAAAAATATCGTTGAATGGGAGGCAACCCATTTTTATTTTTTTTCAGTTTTTTTTATGTTATTAGGGTGGTGTTGAATCGTAAGTTTTAACCTCGTACTTGAGAGTTTATTTTGTAGGCTTGTCTCGAAGGAGTAGAGGAATCATGGAGTTATTCAAAAGGGAGGAACTCAAACAAGGAGTGTGCTACGTTGTTAAGAGAAACTGAATTGTTTAGATGAGGTAACCCACAACCCCAAACTTAGACCTCTTCACAAGGTCGAAGTTTTGGGGGGTGGAGTTTTTATATGTTGTCTTGTTACATTGCACCGGCGCACACGTCTCTTTGAGTTGAGTTTGGTTGTTTGAGTCTTGAGATGCTCTTTGGGGCTGCTAATGTTTTGAGATGCTTATTTCATGCCTATCAATCATCTTATGCTTGTTGATTGCTATCTTTGAGTGTGGGTATGAGTTGGTGATTTGTGGATTTGAGTTAGGGACTATATTGTGTGAGTATGGGCATGAAAGTTGATTTGAGAGAGAACTAGTATACTTACAAGTTTTTCTTTTGAGTGCTTGTGTGATGAGAATGAGAATTCACTAGGACTAGCATGGATGTGAAAGCCGTGAGATTTGAGCCTTATGAGATTTTGATGCATAAATTAATCTCTTCGTTTGTGAGT
Source organism: Ballota nigra (assembly GCA_947034835.1). NCBI lineage: Eukaryota > Viridiplantae > Streptophyta > Magnoliopsida > Lamiales > Lamiaceae > Ballota > Ballota nigra. The sequence continues at coordinate 119,511,386 of OX344721.1, read as the reverse complement.
GGATCGTCACTTTAGAGGATGCTAGAACTTGTGTGTGCTCTTGCTGTTGATGACCTTTCCTAATCAAAGATGATTAGTGGCTGTTTTTCCTCATTAAGATCATCAAACAAGATCTAGGATCATGGAATTTGGTTAAGAAATAAATTTGCAAGAGTTTGGACAATATTTTGAATTATGGAAAAAATCCTCCTACCTTCATGCAAATGAAGGGGTATTTATAGATATACAAGGGGGTTATGTGTTACCTTTCTAGTGGTTTAACCATTGGATTTTTGCCAAGTGTTGAGACACTTGTACAACATCTAAACTATCATCACTTGGATGAGTGCCAAGTGTTGAGACACTTGGACCATATCTAAACTAATGACTCTTGGAGTTCCCAATGTTGTACTTAGTCTTCATGACCACTTAGTTGCTTTCCTTGGTGACTAGTTGCTCGCTAGTATATCTTCGTTGGGCGTTATGGACCTCTTGCTCGCCTCGTGTTTGGGCTTGATGCAAGGTTGCTCGCGTGGTTGCAAGGTTGTCCGTCTTTCGTCTTTATCTTTTGCTTTGGTTATTAATTTCTTTTGTCCTTTGCTTTTCTGGTCGCGTAAAATGCGTCTGGCCGCACTCCTGGTCGCCAAAATATTTGACTTTCTCCAAACTCTGATGGTCGCCCGCTTCTTGATTTTAGTTCATTAACTTCTTAATTCTTTAATCACTGTTGCTCGCCTGATCGCCTATCAACAATGCCCCCTAACTTGTTCTTCGTTAGGAAAATTATTGCCTAATGAAGGACAAGGCACGATTTCAGGCGTGAATGTTCACATGACGCGAGCAATGAATTTTTTGAATCTCATTGGGCGGGAAGACGGGCGAACATCAGGTCATCAAAAGCAAACATAAGGGTGTAGTATGCGTAAGCGACGGTTGATTTCTCGAGGTTCTCGGAAACCGAAACATCGTGGGTGGCTGATGACGTCATCGCCGCCCACACATACTTTTCTTTTGCGTATAGGGGCCTATGAAATTCTTTAAAAATTTCATTTTGGCCCCAAATTTTTAGCCTTATAAATACTCGTCTTCTTCCTTTATTTCATCCTTTCGAACTCTTTCTTCTCACGTCTGCCATTAAAGCTTCACTTCAAGCTTTTCTTATTCACTTTCGTCGGATTCTTGATAGAATTTGAGTGCAATCATTAGGTAATCCCCCATTATAATCTTTAATTTCCATTTTGCTTTTGATTTTTCTTTCATTTCTGTATTTTCCTTTTCGAAAAGTTCTTTCGACCATGCGAACACATCGAGATTTGCTTTCAGGAACTTCGTCATTTCGGATCTGTACGGCTCCGGGAGCTCAGTTCCTATGAAGAGTTCTAAGCTCTCTTGGTTCGGGTCGACCTTTATTACCTCTAACTCTTCGACCGGAGTAGCTCTTCGCTTCTGGCCTTTCCAACGAGGGTCAATGATAGGTCCTTCCATGCATATTTTGTCCTCAACTTCTATTGGTTCCGCACCCAGTCGTGGTTCAATGTCCTCTACCTCCATATTGACTATTGTCGCATGCTCTGCTCTGTTGCCAGTTGTTGCAGTTTCTTTGTCTTCCATATGGCTCAGCTGCTCGTTTTTGTTCATCTGCTCGTCACCACTCTGCTGCTCGCCACTACACTGATGTTCGCCTTTGCACTGCTGCTCATCTACCTCCATCATCTCCGTGTCGATAGAGTCCATGATCCCATCAAGTACTGATGGTTCATCCTCGGCACCGCCCCCTGGCTTTTCATTCATCATATTGACTCTGTGATCCTGGGGTTGAAGCTGTAAGAGGCACTCACGAGCCTTCCTCTGGTTGCCTTTAATTGTGCCTGCACCTTTTGATGTGGGAAATTTTATACAATAATAGTACGTCGAAACTGCGGCCTTAAATTCATGCAAAAAAGGACGGCCGAGGAACCCATTATAGGTGGACTGTTGATCTACAACCAGGAAGTCTACCATCCTACTCAGCCTCCTCTCAGGGTCCTCGACCGATACAAGTTCAACTGCTAGCGTAATCATTCCTAATGGGACGGTCACAGCATTTCCGAATCCCACTATTCTATGATCGCAATCCTTGATGTATTCAGCGCATTCTCCTAGCTGATCCACCGTGCTTTTGAATAGGATATTTGTGTAAGAGTCGGTGTCAACGAGGAGACGGTGTACTCTCGTTCCCATGATGTTAGCGCAAATGACTAAAGAGTCGTTGTGGGGGGTGAGCACTCCGTCTAAGTCCTTTTCTAAAAAAGTAAGGTTCCCAGTTCGTTTGGTTGATGAATTTGCACCGACCTCCATCACTTGCGCTACTGCTTTCAACTCCGCTTTCTTTTTCCTTTTTGACATGGGAGGTCCCCCATCATAACAACCGCCTACCGGCCCATATGGTCCCAACATTAGGATTTCCGGGATTGGTCTTGCTGGGGCTGTGTGGACCTTTTTTCCTTTCTTACCTGTCCTGCTCGGTTGCTCGTCGCTATCATCATTCTCTGAGCTGGACGGTGCTGCTGCTCTCGGCCTCTTGTCAGGTTCCCTTTTCACGAACTCAGATAACCTTCCTTCTTCATAGAATTTCCACAATTGCTTCAACAAATCTCGGCATTCACTGGTGAAATGGCCGATACTCTAATGATATGCGCAGTATTTTTTCGGGTTCAATTTTCCTTTTTCCTGCCTTATCTTTCGTGGCTCTGATAACATCTCCTTGTCCTTGACATTGTTGTACACAACGTCCACCGACATCGTGAGAACTTGATTCAACTTTTCTTTTAATTCCGCTCTTTCGTTGAATGACTTCATACCATTTCACCTTCCAACAGAACTTTATCAAATCTCTCCAGAAATTGTTTGTCTGACTCCTCGTCTCCTTGCTTGATATTTGCCAGCCGGTGCCTGTGGGTCAAGTAAGACCCAACTGTTGAGAAATGAGACAGGAACTCCTTGCTCAGTTGGGCGAAGGAGTTGATGGAACCAGGAGCCAGTGCTAAAAACCATCTATGCGGGTCATCCCCAAGGGTGAGTGGGAAATTTCAACATTGCGTGGCGTCGGTTGCCCCCACTGAGATCATGAAGTCTGAATATTTCGTCACGTGAATTCGTGGGTTCGACGTTCCTTCATACAAATTGATGGCAGGGAATTGTATCTTCTTCTGGATCGGTGCATTGAGGATTGACGGAGATAGTGGTGAGGACGGGAGAGAAGTTGATCTGACACCTCCCTGGGATTCTAACTATTTTTGCAACTCTTCAATCGTTTTTTTCATCTCCTGCAGTTCGCTTGGGGGAGTTCTCCCATCGGAAGGATGTTCATCGTGATTGGGTATGACCTCCTCACGATGCAGTCCCTCTCCGACGGGACGTTTCTCCTGGGTCGCCCTCCTAGCAACGTTACTAGCTCCATTTGGCCCTAGCCGGCCGAAAGCTGATCTCCTGATTCGATCATGTACTGATGGGCGAGCAGCAGGGCATGGTCGCTCATCATTCCTCCTAGACTGTTCTCTCGTGGCTGTATACCTTGTTCCCAGCCTTTCCAATGCACTGGTCCGAGAAGTGCTCTTGCTCGACTCACTTGCCTGACTCGGCGATGATTCTTCTCGATTCCTCAGACGTTCACCTATGGGGGCCTTTCCTTTGTTTCTACGGACTTCAGCGCTGTCAGCCTCATCACAGTGCACATCTTCTCTCATTTTACTTCTCTGCTCGTCTGTTTGCCCCTGCTCGCGTGCCCGATTGGTCGCTGCTGTTGTTCTTGATGGTCCAGCTGCTTGTCGGTTTTGTAATGACTGAAGGACAACAATCGTTTTTGCTAGTTCTTCGGGGTTTTGAGCAAGAGCTTCAACTTCCGGTGGAATTGTGTCAATGGTAACTTGGACATTCCTTTGCGAAGTTGCTCTCACCGTCCGGGCATGTCCTTCGGTGGAAAAAACCCTAGTTCTTGACCTAGGATTCGGGGATGCGCTCGAATGTCGTTCTTCTTGTGATCTAATCATCTTGGTTGCCAAAATGTATGAGATAAGCAAAGGATTGAGGTGATCTTGCTTCTAAAAAACACTTTTTTCAAGAGTTACTAGCCTTATATGTATGAATATGGTGGTTTGAAAACCCTAGTTCATACATGCATGCATTCAAACTCTTAAAATGATGTATTTATGGATAACTTTGTTCCGAATGGTGTGCACACTTGATTTTCGGTGGCTTCTTCCCGGATTCCGGCCAACTTTTGCAGATTCCATCGAAGATCTTCCAATTTTCTTCGATTTATACAAATCGGAGGTTCGGACCCTCCTTCTAGCGCCAATTGTTGATGACCTTTCCTAATCAAAGATGATTAGTGGCTGTTTTTCCTCATTAAGATCATCAAACAAGATCTAGGATCATGGAATTTGGTTAAGAAATAAATTTGCAAGAGTTTGGACAATATTTTGAATTATGGAAAAAATCCTCCTACCTTCATGCAAATGAAGAGGTATTTATAGATATACAAGGGGGTTATGTGTCACCTTTCTAGTGGTTTAACCATTGGATTTTTGCCAAGTGTTGAGACACTTGTACAACATCTAAACTATCATCACTTGGATGAGTGCCAAGTGTTGAGACACTTGGACCATATCTAAACTAATGACTCTTGGAGTTCCCAATGTTGTACTTAGTCTTCATGACCACTTAGCGGCTTTCCTTGGTGACTAGTTGCTCGCTAGTATATCTTCGTTGGGCGTTATGGACCTCTTGCTCGCCTCGTGTTTGGGCTTGATGCAAGGTTGCTCGCGTGGTTGCAAGGTTGTCCGCCTTTCGTCTTTATCTTTTGCTTTGGTTATTAATTTCTTTTGTCCTTTGCTTTTCTGGTCGCGTAAAATGCGTCTGGGCGCACTCCTGGTCGCCAAAATATTTGACTTTCTCCAAACTCTGATGGTCGCCCGCTTCTTGATTTTAGTTCATTAACTTCTTAATTCTTTAATCATTGTTGCTCGCCTGATCGCCTATCAACACTTGCTTCTTGATTGTGTCTAGTTTGATATGCCGAATGTGATCTTAGACCCTCTTTGTTTTGAATGAGTCACTTAGCCTAAATTTCCCTACCATGGATATATGTCCCTCGTTAGCCCCTTTGAGCTTTAAGTCTATTTCATTTGTTAGCACATATGAACATTATTCCAGTTCCTAAGCCTTTTTATCCCAATTTGAGTGGAGAATAGGAAAAGTGTGAATATGAAAGGATTGAATTGAGTTGAAAAAGGAAAATATTGTTTGTGAGTGGTGATAAAATAAGGATGTGATTGAGTTTTGAGTTGTGGGAAAGAAAAAAAAGTTGAGAATGAGCAAAAGAAAAAAAAAAGAGCTCATGTGTTTGTAAAAAAAAAGAGTGATTGACAAAAGTGAGAAAGAAAAAAAATTGAAGTGTTGAGAGTGTTGGAATTGAAAGTGTGTTGATTGAAAATGTTTGAAGTATTCTGTTCCTAATCTCGAAGTGCCGAAGTTTGATTTTCTATTCTCCATTCACTTGAGTCACTTATCCTAGATTGTTTTCCCACCTGTCCAAAGAGCCTACATTACAACCTTGAGAAAGGTCCTTTTTGATTCGACATTGATTTCTAGAGTATGGTCGGAGTTGAGAGTGCTTACAAGCCTATGGCTGCCGATATGAGTGATTGATTGTTTGAGTGAGTCCCTTTATCATTGATATACACTTGTGAGGGAGTGAAACACATCGTTGAGTGCACATCCATGTTTGATTTTGGTGATTCTTGTTGTTGTTGCATTAGTATGATGAAGGAAGGTGAGTGAGTATATGTGTGATTGATCTTTGAAGCTCGAGTTCATTTACTTGCACGATTTGATTCTTTGACTCATTCCTAACAATTTCACTTGACTTATTATTTCGTTGCTTGAGGACAAGCAACATGGTAAGTTTGGGGGGTTGATTAGGCGTGAAATTGTTATGTTTTGGTGCCCGATTTGCCCATGTTTTGAGTATTTTTTATGAGTGTTTGGAGTCATTTGAGTATCATTTCTATAAACTGATGAATTTATCTCTTTGGTTTTCATAGATAGATAGAGGGTGAAAATAGGAGTTCGTAGGACTTTGAATCGGCCAAAATGGACTCCCGGTTGAGGAGATATGAAGATTTTACGAACAAGTGTACTGCTGCTGAAAAGTGCTCGAGCGAGAGCACTCGAGCGCCTCCGCTCGAGCTCAACAGCTCGAGCGCCTCTGACTTACAGAACATTTTCTACACTCGAGCAAGACCCCTCGAGCGCCTCTGCTCGACCAACCGTATCATTCGACCATCAAGCTCGAGCGCGTCCGCTCGAGCGGGGCAGCTCGAGCGCCTCCGAGAGCAAGTTGCCAAGTTCGTTTTTCCGGCCCATGAGATCCCGTTTCGGCCCGATGCTTATATATACCTCTTCCGAACACGTTTTTGGGGATCCATCCACGAACTAGCACAAAAAGACATCACTTTTAGACAGAGTTTTTAGAAAGAGAAAGAGAAGAAGAGACGAGCAAGCTTTACTTTTACGTTTTTGAGGTTTTCTTTACAAATTCACATCAAGGTTTTACTTTTTAGTTTCGTTTCTACAGATCTTTGTTCTTGAACACGTTGAGACTTCGTTTTATTGATTTAATTTCAGTTTATTCCTTTATTTCTTGAAACCCTAGTTTATGTTTGATCTTTTCTTCGTTCTAATCATTATGTTCATGTTCGTTATTTTCTCAATTGTTCTTGTTTACATAAAACCCATGTCTAGCTAAAACTCTTGCATGCTTGGGGTAGGATGAACTCGTAGAAGTAGGTTGTGGGTACGTAATTAGGGTAATTCATGACGTTAGGTTTTAATTCTCTTAATTAATGAATTCTTAAAATCAATCTTAACTTTGCTTTTGAATTTCGCTCGAAAAGTGTTAGAGAGAGGACGACCTTATCACTCTTTAACAACTAGTAGACTTAACGAGAGGGTTTAGAAAGGGTTAATTCATCTACCAGTTTAGCGAAGGAGGACGACCGCATCACCTTAGTTAAATTAGGGTCTCATTAATTAAGCACAATCTATTAACTTGTTAGTGGATTAGTGAAGTCGATTGTTATGATAAAGTATTAGGGTTTAAAATCTTGAGCTTTCATCCTGCATTCTTTTACTTAGGTTATTTCTTGCGCGTCACGATTATTTTGATTATGTACCTGCTCCGTTAGTATACGTAGAGATTCCTATCCTGAGCATCACCATCTCTTATTTGAAAACACATCTTAAATTCGTAGTTTGATTTTCTGTTAGCATTCGTAGGATAGTTTAGTTTATTTTAATTAATTTTTCCAAAATTCCAAAAACATACACTCATATTAACTAAGACGCGTAGATCTTCAGGGATCTATTTGCATACACACTTTCCCTTGGGTTCGATAATACTTGGTCCTTATACTTGTCCATACTACAGTGAACTCGTACTCTTGCGGGGAAGCTACTAGTAAAAGCTGGTATTTTCGGTTCAAGTCATCTACGGCAGTCGCTAATCAGTCGCTAATACAATATTTAGCGACCGATTTTTAGGCGGTCGCTAATTTCAATCGCTAAAATGCGAGTTTTTTGTAGTGGCTCTTTATACAGGTTTAAAATTCAGTTCTCTATTACTCAATTTTCTTTTCTTTTATGTTATTAATATGTATGTATATTAATAATATTATTCTATAAATGATGCATCATTTTCATTTTTAGCAAAGAATCTCTTGGTAGAATAATTCATCCTCCTTTCATAATAATTACACGACAATATATATAATTACATAAAATTTCCACGTTGCTTTTGCGTAATTGGGTGGTTTATTTAGACCAAACATGCAACATCAATTTTAGAATTTGGAAATTCACAAATAAAACCAGAAAAGACTTTAAAACCAATCACATCATTCAATCAACTATCAAGCACTGAAAGTTCCTTCCAAAAATGCAATTTTAAAATTTTAATAGTAAAAATAACCAATAGTTAAAATACATTCCTGGCTCCATTCGGTTACGAACGGTGATAGATGAGATGAAGACGAAGATATATGAGTAAATATGTACTCTCGTTAGTTTAAAATTAATGTCTTTTTAGTAATTTGTATTTTTTATAAAATAAATATCATTTTAGTCTTTAAAACATTTTTCAATACACATAAAGTAACTTATATGATGTTTTGAACCAATAAAATTAATTTCTTTTAAAAAAAATAGAAATTTGTATAGGAGTAATTATGATAAATATTAGATGTCTTAATCGTGTGAAGAAACCTAAAAAGACATTTATTTTGAAATGAAGAAAATATATATTTCTATAGTAAATTTTGTGTGAGACGTATAAGATCAATATTATTTGATCCACTTTTAACTTAATTACTTAAAATGTGTCACTTATTAATTAAGAAGTCGTCACTATTAAAAAGTGATAATATTTTTGTTAAAAGTGGTTTATCACTTTTCTTTAAAAATATTATCACATTTTATCATAATTTTATCACTTTTTTTAATTTGGTAAGTCTCATACTATAATACGATCTTATACATGTTTTTGTCATATATGTATAAAAGTTTTTTAATACCCTAATTAATAAAAAATTAATTTGTGTGAATAGATAAAATGACATCGGAGTACAACTTATGAGTAAAGTTTCCAATCTACATTTATTTATAATTTATTTATAATAATAATAATAACAAATCATCAAACAACTTATTGACATTGTGAACATACCCATAACTATCATTTTAGTCCTCATTCATAAAAAAAATTTCCCATTTAAAAATAGTGTCCACATTCATTGTACTTATAGTGAAAATAAATTTTAGATAATCGATTTCAATTTTCAATTCCTAATGAATCGAGAATAGTAGCGTCTGACTTGTCATTTGATTTATTGGAGACACAAATTTCAACATGGATAGAATGCTTTGAATTTAATAACATATTTTCACGCCACACTTACTTACAAACAAAAAAAAAAAAAAAAACAATCTCTCTTAACGTGATCTCCGTGGAGTAACGACACAATTGCTTTCGGATTCCATATCTAAAGCTCGTGAATATTCAGAAATCCCGAAAGGGGATCATTTTTATAGGGATTTGGGATCTGAAATTCGTCGCAAGGAGAGAGAAAAGGAAAAGGAAGAAAGATGGCAACAGATATGGTGGTGTTGCAGCACGCGGATGTGGGAAATGGAAACGGATGCTGTAAAAAGGGGCCAGGTTATGCTACTCCGATTGAAGCCATGGCTGGTCCCAGGGAAAAGCTTATTTATGTCACTTGTATTTATACCGGTATAATTTCCAGTTTCTTTTATTTTTCCTTATATATTTTTTGTTATTTCAGTTAAAGTTGCGTTTATCCCTTTGTTATCCTTGTAGATGGTGATTATGAATTATGATAGTTTCTAGATTCGTAATCTCAGTTTGATGTGCTTTTCATGAATTTGTATTTTTTTGTGATTTTGTGGGCGGGAAATTGCTCTGAATGATAAAAAGAGGATGTTCGAGGAGATAATTTTGTTTATCATTTGGAAATCATTGTTCGTTCTAGTGAATCGAAGATTTTTTTAGCTTAATCAAGAATAAACAGGATTTTGTTTGTTGGTATCTCGTGATATATTTATCTAGACTGTTTTCATTATTGCAAGTAATTTGATTATATATAAATTGATGAGATAAATATAAGAGCTGATTTTATATTCATAGTTTATTGGATAAATAGCTGAAATGGAAAAGAAAAATGCATGTGTAGTATTGTGGAATTGGCTTTTGATTATCAATCACTCTGCAAAAGTAGCAAATTTCCATTTTATGTTTTTTTTTTTTTTTTCTTATGATGATCCTTGGTTGCTTGTTGGAAACCATAATGTTGATAGGAACTGGAAAGGAGAAACCGGATTACCTTGCTACTGTAGACATGGATCCGAGCTCGCCTACATATTCAAAAGTGATTCACAGGCTGCCCATGCCTTACCTTGGTGATGAACTACACCATTCTGGATGGAATTCTTGCAGCTCTTGCCATGGAGATCCCTCGGCTGAAAGACGGTTTCTGGTACTTCCGTCTCTAGTGTAAGTTATCGAATTATCTAATAGGTATTAGAACGATTCCTCATCGCTGTGAGCAGTTGATTACTCGTGATGGTCATTTTTTCGTGCTTCTTAATATAAACCTGAATTTGAAATCTAATTTACCAAGTGCATCATAAGTGTATGAAGATTCTTGACGACAATTGTTGAAATCAAGACAAAAACGAAAAGCTTTTCACTTGCTTCTAATAAGAAAAGTCAATTACTAGAGGTGGGCAAATTATATTTGAATATTTTTACTGCCGTTGATTGTCTGCATAGTATGAAAATCATTTTGCTTAATGCAAATGCTATGGAAACAGGGTTATCTACGTTGGTTTAGGTACATAAATTATAATATTTTGATCAAGGGTGTGTTGTCTTTAGGTTATTTCAACCTTGACAAAATACTTTTATATCAGGTCTGGGCGCATATATGCCATTGATACTAAAAAGGATCCAAGGGCTCCGAGTTTGCATAAAGTAGTCGATCCCAAGGATATAATAGAGAAGACGGGACTGGCATACCCACACACAGCTCACTGCCTTGCATCAGGTGAAATCATGGTGTCCTGTCTTGGAGATAAAGATGGAAAGGCTGAAGGAAATGGATTTCTCCTGCTGGATTCTGATTTTAATGTGAAAGGAAGGTATATTCTGTTTCTTTATACTTCTTGTTCACCTTAAATGATTATCACAGCTGAAAATAGTGGGCTTGTATTACAGTTTTGGGTGAGCAAAAACCACTTTATCTCGGTTCTTACTTTAAAAAATAAATGAATTAATCCATGGTGGCATCTCAAATCTGTGGGGTTTGCTTTTGTATTAACTTCATAATTTATCATTTTATTTTTATATTTTGAGAGATATTTCAATGCTGTATTTAAGATGATAATTAACAAATGAAGATGCTACTATTTCTTACAATAGGTGGGAGAAACCAGGGCATAGCCCCCTTTTCGGCTATGATTATTGGTACCAGCCTCGACACAAGACCATGATTAGCACTTCATGGGGAGCTCCTGCTGCTTTTACAAAAGGCTTCAATCTTCAAGATGTTTCAGACGGTTTATATGGGAGACATTTGCATGTATATAGCTGGCCAGAGGGGGAATTGAAACAAACCTTGGATCTAGGAAATACTGGTCTGCTACCATTGGAGGTCAGTATGGCTCACCATCATTTTCCTCTGCATGGTTATTTCACTTGCCGTCTTTCATTTGAGATGGAGATCCATTTTTATATTTGCGTCCTACTTTCTTTTATATCATTGATTCAGTTGGAGCTCCGCAAGTCAATGGATCATATAATATAGTAAATGAGGGTGGCCATCTCATACAAATTTTTGCCGTGATTTAAATATGCATGTCTGATCTGTTTACAGATACGGTTCTTGCATAACCCAGACAAGGATACCGGTTTTGTGGGGTGTGCTCTAACGAGCAACATGGTAAGATTTTTCAAGAAGCTGGATGGGTCATGGGGCCACGAGGTATGCTAGAATAACTGACCAACTCCCTTCAATCAACACTAAAAAGTTAAACATGCTTAATTGGTAAAAAACATCGAATTAACTGTAGGTAGCGGCATCAGTGAAGCCACTCAAGGTGCAAAACTGGATTCTACCCGAGATGCCTGGCCTTATAACCGATTTTCTAATATCTCTTGATGACCGTTTCCTCTACCTGGCCAACTGGCTTCATGGAGATATTAGACAATATAATATCGAGGATCCTGCAAAACCATGGTTGGCTGGCCAGGTATTTGTTGGAGGTTTGATTCGTAAAGGAAGTGTTGTGGTTGCTGAGAACGAAGATGGTACTACCTACCAGGTTGATGTACCAGAAGTTCAGGTATTTACTAAAACAAACACACATTTAGATTTTAGACCAAGACCAAGACCAAGACCATATATCTGCTATTATTTTCTGCTCACTTCATGCCGAAATATGCAATGATATATCATTTTCTGTTTTATTATGTAAATGAATGACATATAGGCAGAGCAATTAGAGACAAAGTGTGAAATTATAAATGTGATCAATTGCACTCTGCGTACATGCCTATAACTTGCATAGTGTGATTTATTTTTGACATGTGGATGATCTAAACTGAAGTTATTTCATAATGTATACAACTTTAGGGTCATAAACTAAGAGGAGGACCTCAGATGATACAACTGAGTTTGGACGGAAAGCGTCTATTCGCTACAAACTCTCTGTTCAGCGCATGGGACCGTCAATTTTATCCGGAGATTGTGGAGAAAGGGTCTCACATGCTGCAGATTGATGTGGACACTGAGAAAGGCGGGCTTGCGATCAACCCTAATTTCTTTGTGGATTTCGGAGCTGAACCCGATGGTCCCTCCTTGGCTCACGAGATGAGATATCCGGGTGGAGATTGCACTTCCGACATATGGGTTTAAGCATCTCATTGTCTTACTAGTTACTAGTGGTTGTAGCTGCAGATGTTTTATGGATGTAATGATAAACAATAAGCTAGCACAACCAAATTTGTTCTGTGTGGAGCATAATAATATCATCTTTGCCTATCTTAATGATATCATTGGTTATATTCCAAAACCCTAAATCATCACGAACATGTCTGCTAGACATGGACTGCGTTATGTGACACGGTGAAAAAATATTGCTTTTTAATCAAGAAAAAATATTTTGAAGGTTAGAATGATTTTTAAAAGAATGCTCGTTGGTAATTACATGCGCTTTAAAGAGGGAACATGTTAAAAGCATATCACACACGAGCAGAGAACGAATGGGAGTTGTAGTTCCCATGTTTTTTTTCCTTTCTTTTTTTAAATCCTTACTCTTTTGTAAACTGTAATATACGTTTTGTCTTCTTAACGACGTGTTTGGTCGGCAAATAAAAAAATTATATTATGGCCAACTTTAGGGATAAATAATAAATTATCAAAATTGCAAGTTCGGGCGGCAACAGATTATCAACAACATGGTCCAAAAGTCAAAATGATTAAAGTTTATTTAAAATTTAGGGTAGAATGATTAAAATCAACAAGTATATATGATGGGTCATAAATGTATTGTCATATTAAACTCTATTTTATGTATTCCTATATTTAATATTATTTGAAAAAGAAGAGAATCTTGTGTGAACCACTTTAATATTTTTTTAAGTATTTGAATTATACTTTTTCTTAAGGTTAGGGTCATGATAATATAATAAAGACAAAAATTTGTTTGAGACTGATTCAGTGAGTGATCATAGTGAAACTATTATCATTATTTAATAGAAATATTGTAACTGTTTAAATTTTTGTCTTAAACATTTTACATATATATTTTTTTAAATAATACTACAATTTTTTCAATGTAAAGTCAAGAGTGCCACTCAATTTTTTTTACCTTAAAATGACAAATTTTATATACAACATTTTCAAATGTTTTAAAAAGTGATTCAATTTACCTTAAAGTGATAATATTTGTGTTAAAAATGATATTGCTTTCACTATAAAACTTTCTAATATAAAACTTGCACTATAATAAATGAGATATGTTTCGTATATGGGATCATCTTATATAAATAATTGTCTTAAATGAGATTTAAAAAAAAAAAAAAAAAGAAGAATAGAGAATCTCATATTTTAGAATATAGGTAAAATTCATGTCAAGGCCAATTTTTGGGTTGAATCTTAATATAGAAACACATTTTATTAAGGAGCATTTACAAATTGATTTAAAGTATTTGCACAGAACATAAAAATATTTTGAAGGTTAGAATGATTATGTAAATGATTATAATTACAAATTGATTATAATTACAAATTGATTTAAAGTATTTGCACAGAACATAAAAATATTTGAATATAAATAGAAAAAATGTGTTTGTACAAATTGTTTTTAACCTATTTGTAATTAGTGTTCCTTTTTTAAACTATTTTGTAATTTTTCCTTTTATTAATGTATCGATATAGGGCCATTTTTTTTTCAATTTAAGAATTGATTTCATTTTTATTGTCTCAAATCAAGTCCCAGCAAAAATTTCATTTTCAAATAAGATGATAAAAGTTAGAGGTATGCAATATTTTTTTTATTATAGTAACAAATGAATTGAATTGAAAAAAAATAAAAATTTGTCAGGCCTTGAATTTGAACCAGAAAAATAATAAAATAAATCAAACCTTTCATTTAAAAAATAAAACAAAAAATGAACCCTCAATTAACACATTTATAAAATGGAAAACTTATTTGAGATTAAACCTAAAAATTGAACCCTTATTATATAATACTCCTTTCATCCCAAATTAGTTTTCACAGTGCACTATTTATCCCTTACGAATACCTCTAAAATTACATCTCATTTCATTAATAATTACACACAAAAATACCTTTGTTTTGTTTCATTTACTTAAATTGAACAATATTTCATCATCAAAATACTGTTTTATCTATTTAAATACTACAAATCAATTCTTATACTAAAGTCTCAAAAAATTAACTGTGAACATTAGTTTGGGATTTGTTTTGAGTTTTAAAAATCCGTTTTGAACATTTCAAAATTTAAATTTGGTTCTATTTTGGATTTTGAAATTCAACATGTGCAATAACGTGTATTATACACAATAATAATACTCCCTCCGATTCAAAAAGTTTGATGTTTTAGGATTTGTTGTGAGAATTAAGAAGTGGTGTATAATGACTATTATACCCTTATGATATATTGATTGAATAGAGATTGATGGAAGGTCAACTAGTTTATTTATGGTGTAAAATTATTAAAAGGTAAGGAGAAAGTATGAGTGATATTTTAGGGGGATTTAAATAGAGGCATAATAGGAAAATAAGGTGTAAAATACTCTAAAACATCAAATATTTTGAAAAAAAAAAATCCTAAAATATCAAACATTTTGAATCGGAGGGAGTATAAAATAGTTCACTTGATTTTAAAAAAAAAAACTACATATTATTCGCGCATTCTCATATTCAACAGGTGCACGGTGTACTCACTTAACAGTTGAGGTTGTTTACATTGGAAAGTGTGTTTAGATTACATTGGAAAGTGTGTTTAGATTACACTGAAGCCACGTTTTAAATTGTAAATAATTTCAATTGTTAATTGAGTGCTTCATGCACCTAGTCCACAATCTACTCTTAGGAAGACAAAAATTTGTGTGAGACTGTCTCACAACATGAGACAACACCAATTAATCCATTTATATTAAAGTATTATGTCTAATTTATATTTTATTTTATTGTGTTATAATATAAGACGGTTTCACATGAGACTGTGTATTAGAAATATATAATTCTCAACTCAATAGTGCTGATATTTGGAGTTTGTCATTGTCTATAAAGCTTATCCAATTAAAAGATCCCAACACAGAATTGATGGCAAAAAAATACTACTCAACGTCAACTATATGGATTCTTTAATTCAATCTCGTCATTGTAGTGAAATTCGTCAAAAAAATTAAAAATAACAAATTAATTAATTGCTTAAAATCGACAACGACCAACTATATGATTGATTTGAATGTGACCTTTAACATATTGTGGCCAAAAAAATTAAAAAAATTGTACCAATCATAGCCGAAAATTCCCCAATCTATGGCACTGATCTTGTTCAAAAATAATTTATTTTAGGGTTAGTCATATCACATCCTTAAACCCTAGATTTATGCCACTTATTTTGCTACTACTATAAAACAATATAAATCTCTGTAATAATATCACTATTTATTTTGTATGAGTAAATGTTTGTCTTGCTAACATTTTAAAAAATCTCAAATTATTAAAGTAGGTGTCAATCGGTACATTCGACCAGACCCGCAGCACAATTTGCATATTTCTTCTTCCTTTTGATAAGTTTTTCATCTTTTGAATGGTTCCTCAATAAATTTTACATACCATCTCTGAAAATTTACATATTTTACTTTTACTTTTTTTTTTTTTTAATTTCCGCACTTCACTTCATTTTATTCTTTATATTCACATTATGTGTATTACACTCAATGTTATATTAATACTCATTAATTTTTGTTAAAATAAATTTGTGGAAAATTTATTGTGGGACGAAGGGAGTATGATTTTTCTCTCATGTGAATTGCATACTCTCTCCTATTCAATATGTTTGTCCTTTTTGAATTTTAATTTTGTTTGGAAATATTTGTTTGCTTTTGCATATTTTTTCAAGTTTCTCTCAAATTTATCCTAACTTTTTAATTAGAATCCCATAAATTAGCATCTTTCATATGAAACATAATACTATAATAGTATATTTTACACTCCTTTTCCTCTATATCTATATTTAGTAATACTAGTGAAGATAAATTTATAATTTCTTTAATTTAATATAAAATGCCAAAAGTGAAAATATTTTAAATCGGGACAGTACATCGAACACATAATTTGTATTAATGTAGTTCGTGATTTATCACACAAAACTAGCAATTCTATTTTCATTTTTTTTAATGGTGGTATCATTATAATTTTAACTATTATTATTTGTCGCAGTCAATATGAATATCAAGTTTTGACCTAACATGGGAAGTGAGATCATTATTATATGCATGCATAAATAAATAAGTATAATGTGTTGTCTGATGTCAACCACTTTAGATTAGTTCGTATATATTGCATTATCTTTTCCTGCAGCATATTTTATTAATAATAATATTATCATCGTGTATATCTCCTCGCATTTGAAGTATTGGAATAAAAATTGACACTATTTTCAAATCCCAATTGAAATCAAGAGGTAAAGTCATAATTTGATTCTAGTTTCTTCTATGCAATATTTAAACTTGTAGATCTCTCCAGTGAAATTTGTTTAATTAATAGTACTATTATACACATTACTTAATACTATTATATATATTTATTGATACTATAATATTTTATATATATGGGATTTCAATTTATAAATTTAATAGTATCAGTGTATATATATATTAGTAAATATATATAATGGTATAAATGTAATACTACGAAATTAATTCATAAGATATTTTGTGTTTAATTTGTGTGCGGATCTTATACACATCTTGTGTTTATGCATGAGCTCACTTCAATTTGTACGTGTGAAGTTTGTAAAGAATTTATCATTATTTAAAGTGTACAAATTGTCGAAGAATGTACAAAGAAAATAAATAAATAAATAATTAAGAGAATATATCATATGACTCATAATCTTATAATCCAAATTCAATTATAATTTAAATAAAAGTATGTTTTAAATAATAAAATGAAATTTATCTCACATATAAAATTACCTGGGATGTCACAGACAATACTCCATTAATTTTTTTTTTTTTTTTTATCGGTACTCAATTGGATATTTAATACTACCTATTGCCCCTCAATTTTAAAATAAATGTTGTTACATGTTAAATTTTATTTCAAAATAAATGTCGTTTTAACTAATTTTTTTCTTAATTTATCCTAAATTTTAATTTAATATGTAAGAGATAATTTACAATTATTAAATGTATAACATATCTCCTAAGGATTATTAGAGTGTAATATATATATATTAAATAATATGATATTAAGAAGTTTAAAATCATACGCTTCTAGTGTGTTAAATTATTAACAGAATCATTTAAAGTTTAAACAACCTCCATCATCATATGGTCCTATTTTTTCCTCCCACCCATGTGACATAACCTTCATTCATCTTTAAAACCCACCAAACACACGAAAACAAACAATATATTTATGTTTTATTATTATTTATTTCATTTAGCCGAAAAAGAAAGTATACCAAATATCCACCGCGTAGCCAGCTTTATTACAGCAAATTTCTTTATATTTGCAGACTACAAAAAAGGAAAAGATTACATTATTGGCCCACAATAATATCATAACACTCCTATCCCTGCTGGCGTTGAAGATTCAAGTTCCACAGCCTGGAATAATTATCATTACTAATAAATCAAATTTTAGAAATATATTAAACAAATGCAATTTGACTTATATTTTAATTAATTAAGTACTTTTTTTGTTCATAGCATAATTACAGTAATTATTACTCCACTCAACGTCTTGTTTTTCTTATATTTAATGTTGATTTAATCAAATTATTTTTCTGAAAGATTGTGCTTCAATTTATTTATAATTAATTGAGACAACCACAACCTAAACTTTTTTTGCAAGGACATTACTCATTACAAATATAATTAAATAATAATTTCTTAATCACATTTCTTTAAAGCAACACCCACAATTTACTTCCATAATGAGAGCCATGCTTCACTCCTCCCTAAATATATTTCAAATGAACATCTCACAAACATAAAAATCAATCTATACTCGGATTTTCTTTTTCTCTTTTTGAATACCACCCTTCGGATTTATAGATAAATTAAATTAAACACAATCTTCTTCAAAATTACTATCAAAAGAGAATTATCATTCACATAGCAATTGCAAAAAATTGTGTACAATTCAAGTGGAAAAGAATAAATTAAATACAATTAGCAACCCTCCTTTGAGACTCGGAAAATAGGAAACAAAAATTAAATACAACATGAAACCTGAACATAAACTTGATCAATCATCTGCAGTCCATGGAGCCAAACGTGTCCATCGCCGAGGGTTTATCGGGAATGCTCGACTGCGTTTGACTGTAGGAGAAATCGTCGAACATTCTAGAAGTACCTTCATCGGATTGCCATCTTTGGAGGGCTTGAGGTAGGCTCAAATGGAGATCAATTCCATAAGCTTCGTCTTCTTGAGGTTTGGATGGTTTCCATTGCTCTACAAGAGGTCCCAACACATTAACTGCGTGCCCCATATCGGGCCTCTGGAATGGCTCCCGAGCAGTACAGTGGCCCGCCAGCTCAGCAGCCTTGCAAATGCTTTCGTATGTTTCATCATCTGGGTCAAGAATCGGGTCAATTGATTTTCGGAGGTTTTCTTTGTTGATAAGGACCCTGCGGAACCAAGTGACCAGATGAGACCTCTCGTCTGGGACAGTCTCGTCTAGGGCTTTTCTACCGGTGATAATCTCCATTAGAATGACTCCAAATGCATAAACGTCGACCTTTGTCGTCACTCTTCCAGTAGCTATAGGGAAAAGAATGGGAGTAGTGAGATATCGCATGAAAAGAATATCAATTTTATTCATCAATATACAGCTCAATGACAACAACCTAAATTCTATTTTGATGAAATCAAAAGATTGCGAGGTCTGGAATAAATTTCAAGAAATACAGCACACATAAGACCATGCAAATCATAATCTGAGAAAACAAAAATAAAAGTACTTCAAAATAAAGCATGTTATTTCTAAATCTAGGATCGTTCTTCTTCCGCAGCAAATTTCACACTCCAGATTAAGAATATAAAATCTATCAAAGGATAAATTGCGCGGATTGCAGTAACCAATCTAATTCGTCTATCACAAAATCTATTTGCCTACCATTTTCACCTCATAGAAGTTTATTGTTTACTGTAACTGTCCTATGAACTAAAACTCAAGCCAATAGTCTAAAGCACAAACATAAGCTTAGATTTAGCAATCATGTACTCTATTTAAACGGGAAATAAGACAGTCAACGTAAATTATGAGATAAAAAAAGCAGCAAAGGTTAGTATTTACCAGCATATTCGGGTGCAAGATAGCCAAACGTTCCAGCCAGCCGCGTTTCAACAGAATACTTGCCATCAGGTGCATTTCTAACCAATCCAAAATCTGCAACCTTAGCTCTCATATCATCTGAAAGAAGTATATTTGTGGGCTTCATATCTCTATGAATGAAACTCTGCTGAGCCAAGCTGTGAAGATACTCGACTCCTCTAGCAACATCTAATGCTATTGTCACCCGTTGTTTCCAAGTAAGAGGCTGACTGCCATGTTCACTCCACTCAAACAAATGCTGGCTTAGAGTTCCCTGTGGCATGTACTCATACACCAAAAGCCTCTCGTTCCCGTTTATACAGTAACCTAACAGAGCAACCAGATGCCTGTGCCTAACTTTGGTAAGAACATCAATCTCCGCTTGAAACTCTTTCATTCCTTTGGTACCCATCGCACCCGATTCCATTCTCTTAACTGCAATTTTAGTTCCATCATGCAACTCACCCTTGTAAACCACTCCAAATCCTCCTCTACCCAATATATTCGCTTCGTCGAAATTGTTAGTCACTTGCCTAAGAACATCTATCGATATGGTAACATTTCCACCCTCAAAAACCTGTATTTCACTATGACCATCACTACTCTGGCTCCTAAGTTCACTCGGAAGAGCTCCCGGGTTTCTATTTACCCCATTCACTCCATTAGCCATCGCCATTTCCTTCCCCTTTTCCAAGCCCCCAACTGTCCCATACTTCTTAGCGCGTCGCTTCAAACAACATTTATACGAAACAAACAACACAATTCCAATGAAAACTACAACAGCTATAACCACCCCAGCTATCATACCAGCTGAAACAGACTTTTTCGACGATTTAGAGCTTCCATCTGCCCCGCTAGGATTCCCTCCTCCACCACCACCACCACCACCCCCACCCCCACCCCCACCACCAGTACTCGCATTTTTACCAAGCATCACATTCCCATCATGTTTAAATGTCGCAGTAGGAAACGATGGAATAGGCCCCATCAAATTATTATTAGACACATCAATAGACTGAAGCTGAGGCAATGTAGTCAAAACACTAGGAATCTCACCTGAGAGCTTGTTGTCACTTAACACCAAAGTCCTCAACGAAGTAAGATTGGCAAAGGCAGGCGAAATCGTGCCCGTAAACCCTCGATTCCCCATATTCACAACAGTCACATTCCTCTGCAGTGAATCGCATACAATGAATCGCCAATTGTTGCAAGGATTGTTCCCTTTCCACGCGTCGGCCAACGAGCTAGGATACCCCATAGCACCAGCAACAGCAAGAAGGGCATTCACCTGTGGATCACAGGGCCCTGGTTTTAGTAAACAGAAGCTATTGGTATCCTCTATCTCAGCCTCAACCTTGCTCGGAAATTCAGGATACGGCCCCTGCAACTTATTATTCTGCAACTCGATATGAGTAAGGTTCGCCAAATTGATCAGAGAAGGGGGAACTACGCCAGTAAGCATATTGTCCCTTAGCCGCACATCGCCCAAATCTGTGCACTTGGACAAATCAGGAATCACGCCTGAGAAGGCATTCGCGTGTAGCCAAACCACAGACAACTGAGTCATATTGGCCAACACATCGAGAGTTCCGGATAAACCGTGCTCCTGGTTATTGAGCCACAGATCCCGAATCTCCGACCCGGAAAAGGATCCGGGCAAAGATCCGGACAAGTTGTTGTACGACAGCCGCAAACTCTGCAAATTGGGGAAGGAACCAAAGATATCAGGGATGATGCCAGTAATACTAACATTACTGGCATAGAAGGTAGCGAGATTTGTGCTTTCGGTTAAATAAGTAGGGATTTGCCACGAATTCAGATTGCAGTCACCGACGCTGAAAATCCGTAGATTTTTTAGGCCTAAAAGGAAATTATTAGGGATTGAAGTGAAGCTATTGCCGTCGAGATAGAGGTCCTCAAGAGCAGTCATGTTTTGGAAAGTAGGTAGGGTTCCGGTGAGGGAGTTTTTCTGGACAGCGAAGGATTTGAGATGGGAGAGTTCACTGATCTCGGGGGGTAGAGTGCCGGCGACGGCGGCGGAGTCGAGGTTGATTTCGGTGACGAAGGTGTTGGTGTTGTCGCATTTAACAGTAGGCGACCAGCTGCAGAAGTGGGTGTCGGAGGACCAGCCTTTAGGGGCGGAGGAGAGGGAGGAGAGGAGTTTGGACATGACGGCGGAGTCATCGGCGGCGGAGAGGAGGAGGAGGTTGAGGAAGAAGAGAAGGTAATGGCCGCAGCGGCGGAGGGCCATGGGTAGTTGGAGAAGAGAGAAGAAATTTGGTGTGCGACTGCGGATGTATGAATGAATTTGGGGTTGAAGGTTTTTTGTATTTGTAAAGCGTGTCGCCACTTCTTCGTTTACAGCAGAGACCGGGGTCAGGGTGGGTAGGGTAGATGTCTTTTTCTCACTCAATTAATTTTTCATATTCTTTTAAGTTTGGTTTGTATTCTGTGTATTTTTTTTATGGATTGGTTAAAAAATACTCTTTCCTTGCTTCAAAAATATATTTCGTAGTTTTATTTATTTGTTTACAAAAGTGTATTCTCGCTTTATTAAATACTAACTACTTTACTAAAAACTAAAACTCATAAATACACTGCAAATTATTTACTTTAATTTTTTTTCTTAAAATTTTTATTTTTAACCATCCATGTATACTTTTTTTGTTTGTATGTTCCAGAGAAATTTGCACACTTTTTTTATATATGCGTTCCAAAAGAATTTGTACACTCTATATAAGAAAACATTAATTTATATGTATACTCACAAACTATACACATATTTATCTATATATTACTATTCTATTCTTTTTCTTAAAGTATGGCTAATGAGGTGTGGCTAGTTCCTCCGGGACAGATGACATATTAATTTGATAAAATATTAAATTTTTTTTGCACCGTGCAACTCAAGTATGTTTTTTAGATAATTACATTTGATTTTTTGAACAATATGAGTTGGACAACTAAAATTATTCAACGAAAACAAGTTATATTATTTAAAAATAAAATTAAATTGCATAATGCATTTGATGCATATAACGAATTGTATACAACAAAATTGATTTGCGTATTTTGGAGTAAGTAGTACTACCTAAGTTACTAATTATCTATTCTTAATTATTATTAGTTAGAGGCGAATTCGTCTATTGGTTTGTGGTTTTCGAATCCTAGAGCATGTATTGGTGATGTTTAAGTGAGAAAGTACAAGGTGAGAGCAGGTTGTTGTAAAGTTCTTGTAATTATAGGGTTGGAGGACCCCTTGTCCTCCAATTTTAATGAAATTCTTTTCCTTTTCAAATTTTTTTTTTATTTTTCATTTAACTAATACGAATAAAAAAAGTTCAATTTACTCGACCAATATCTATTCTTTTGTAATTTTAACCTTGTTAATAATCGAGTAATAATAAATAAAAGTACAATTTTCATTTAATTTCCTAACTAACTAATGAAAAATTAGTTTGTGTAAAATTTATGAGACATATAATTAAGATTGGAGATATTAGTGTCTTTTATTCTTAGAAGTTGACAGTTGTAACGTGCGACCCGGCGAAGTCACTAGTCAGCAAAGAAAGTGACTTTGTAATAAATAGAATTGAATATATTACTAGCATTTGTATTATTTGCTCCATTAAAACTCGAAGCTCAATCTAGAAAAAGAGCAATTACGAAAAATATTACTAAGTCGTACTCAATTAAAATTAAATTCAATTACAACCATGTTCAAGCAAAACTTTGTCCTAATATAGTGCTTTCTCAACATATTGAGACATCGCAATTATATAACCATTATTTTTATTTAGCATTTTGATATATTTGTTTTTTTAAGGAACGAAACAATTAAATAAAGAGCATGCATGTTATAAATTCGTTCATAGTGAAATTAATTTGTAACTAATACTTTTTAGTAGAATAATTAATTAGTATCTTTTAGTAAAATAATTGATACTTTTCAATTAATATATTTTAGTGAAATAACCAATACCTTTCACAATTAATGCCTCTTTAATAAAATATATATATATATATATATTACCCTTTATAAAATAATTAATACTCTTCAAACAAGTTTATGGTCAAACTTGTTTATATAATACTTTAACCTTTAACTATAGGACTGCGTAAAAAAATAGAAAAATCCTAATGTACCTTAATCAATAAAATATTGCTCAGGGGTTGCTTGGTTTTAAATAAGGAATAGAAATGGAAATGATAATGATAGTATACGGTAATGTTAAAAGAGTATGATTAAAAATGCGTATTATTATTAACATAAATGTTGTTTAGTTTGCGAATTGTTTAAAAAAATTAAATCAACTTGTTTTTTTCCTTGATTTTTTAGTACATTAAGTGGATGATTTTACTTTAGATTATAATTTTTTTTTAATGTTTTTTAACTCAAAGAAATAAATTAAAATGGGTTTGAATGAAATTATAATCATTCCACTCAAAATATTGATGAATTATGTTTCCTCTAGTTCAGGATATGAAACCACTATGGCAAGCAATTAAAATATTGTGCCTAGCAACATTTATCATTTGACAAAAACTTGTATGAGTCAATACCCTATTAAAGTGTTAATGAGTCAATACCCTAATTACACTCATTTTCATTGTCTCATGCTATGAGATGGTCTCATATAAGACCTACTCTAATCATTTTATTATTATTCCTCTAAAGTCCCCAACCGAACATCATATCTATATTACGGGGCAATATCAACAAATAGCGGAAGAGTTTAATTATTGGCCGTACTTAAATTTGTATCTGTATTTCTAGCAAATTTTTTTTTATAAATTATTACTCTCCCCATTCAATAACAATAGATAATTTTCTCTTAAACATGGATTTAGGTGTATAAAAAATTTCTTTTATCGTTATTCACATTAAATTATGAAATTAAATTCTAACACTTTAGAAAATTAACTAGAGGCACTTTAGAAAAAGAAATTACTCCCCCTTTCAAGTTTTTCTTTTACACTTAAAAATGATACTTTATTTTAAGAAAAAAAAATAGTATATGAGTGTGGGGTTAAATAAAGATGATTTTTTTTTTTTTTTTAGATGTGAAAATAATTATGAGACATTTAAATAAAAAAAAATTAAAAATAATTATGAAATAGAGGGAATAATTAATACTCATTAGAATACAAAATAAATGTATATAAAGTTTTGAAATCTTAGAGCACTAATCACTCCACCAGTTCAAAAGCAACCAACAGGAAAAAGAAAACAAAAACAAAAAAACAAAAAAATCACTTTAATAGTGTCATAGAGAAATTGTCAAATTGGTATAGGAATAAGATAAATACCCAACTGTCAGAGACCAACTGAATCGTTGATTTATTTATTACTTCACACCGAGTAAAGAAGAATTCTATTCTAACAGAGGTTCTCCAACTAACAATTGTTTGCAACTTTATCTTTTGCTCATTATTTTTTGATATATTGAAAAGGTTTAATCATATACATGCAGAGGCAACGGCGAACCGAATGTAGATTCTGTTTGGGGTATGTTTAGTCTACGATAAAGAACTTCCGCACATTAGTTGCATTCAACTTTTGAATCAAGTTTAACTCATAATGGGTCATAGTAGGAAACACAAAAAAGAAAGAAAGAATATAATGGCAAGTATTAGTTAGAATTAGTTTATAATAGTACTTATCATTATAGAAAATAATATTTTTGCATTGTATGTATTTAATTCTTTCATTATTTCAACTAATAATTTTCAGCCATTTTTTACTATGAAAATTACTACCGCATGCGAATATTAAACAATTTGGTTGAAAATTAATGGATAAAAAGTGTCATAATTGCGTTGTACTAGTGCTGGTATTGAAAGATACTCCCTCTGTCCTACAATAGTTATCACACTTTTTTTTTTTGTCACACTCTAAAATAAAAATAATACTCACTAAAAATATTAATTTATATTCAAATAAAATTCTTGAAAGCTATTTTAAAGATTTTTTTTAAAAAAAAGTATGTTCAGGGAATGAAATTTAATAGGAGACGAGAGTATAATGCAAGAACAAAACGATTAAGAAAGAGCCTGGCCCAATAGACCAGGATTATGCCCAAGAAAATGGGGCTGGAGTGACGCTTGGAGGTATATTGCTCCTTTAAGCCCAATTGACCTTAATTTTTTACTCGGGAAGGAAAATCGACCAAATGGTCTCTTTAATTTGTAGTTTGTATCTAATTATGCAACCAAATCTTAGTACAATTTGTGCCTGATTAATGATGATATATGTTTAAACGGGTGAAAAAATTATATAAATCGAGAAACAAACAATATATATATTATGTAGAGCTGTAAATTTGGGTCCGGCCTGCCCGATATATGGGCTGGGCTGGGCCCAAAAAATAGAGGCCCGAAAAAACCAGGCCATTTTTGGCCCGGTGGGCTAAATGGGCTGGCCCGATGGGTCACGGGCCGGCCCATTTGGCCCGATTGATTTTATTTTTATTTTTTTTATCTATTTTATTTTTAAAAGATTATAATTAGTGTTATTTCTTTAAATGATATTCAGTGTTGTAATTACAAATATAAGACATACTTCACTTGATACTGTCATAATAAGGAATTTAGTGTTGTATATTTAGTTTTTAAATGATATTTAGTGATATTTAAATGACATTTAGTGTTGTATATTTAGTTTTTTTTAAAAACATACTTGACTTGATAGTTGATGCCATAATAAGGAATTTTGTAAATGAAGCCCCTCAATTTTCAGTACCGTGGAATAAAAAAAAACTCGACCAAACATTATTTTGAGATTAGAAAAAAAAAATTTAAAAAAATTGAAACGGGTTGGACTGGGATTTTACAGGCCCGGCCCGCAAATAGTGATTGGCCCGGTCCGGCCCACCCGTTTTGCCAGCTCTAAATTATTATGTGATTCAATAATATTGTGTTTGTTACGTCTATAGATAAAAGAGAGGAGCTCGTACTATTATGATCAGAATTGCTTACGGAGAATAAAATCACATTGGAACCTCCGTTCAGCTCAACCCAAGGTTAAAGGCGTATTAATAAATCACAAACTCATTGAAACCATGTGAATTTTCACACATCTAATCACGATTTTTTTTTCATGTACTAGATGACTAGATCATCGATATTAACGCTATACTTCTAATTAAACCACCATTAATTAGTCATCCGAATACGTCGATTACATGGAAAAAAAATAGTAACTATACTAGATTAATACAAATAGTTAGACCACAATTTCAGTCTTGACTTTTTACACAACAAGATTATTTGAACATAAGATCACAACAATGATCTTGGATAGCGCTATTAATATCCCACATAATGCATTTATTTCACAATTATTATCTTAAATGTGGGTGTATTAAGTCAATAACTACACCCTTATTTAATGTAATTTGATTGTTGGCCACCAATAATATCATCAACAAAAATCTTGAGATTCACATTAGAGTCACCACCATCTTTCTCCATTGCTTCCTTAGCCAAATCCCTCCATTTCTTAGCTTCCCTTCTCACTCCTTCCCCTTTCTCTCCTGCATCCATGACCATCTCTATACACCTCTTGATCTCATCACCCTCCACAACACCTCCATTCTCCGGCGCCACTCTCACTCCGCACCTCCACAAATCCCGTATCAATTTTGCATTTGTAGGCTGATCGGAACCCCCCTCGATCACCCCGCGGAAGGGTGGCAAAGGACCTCCGATTGAGTGCACCATGGCACGACCTTTCCGTGCTTCTCTCTACAACTTATAATCTCATCTAGTTTCCCCATCTCTTCCGTGCCTCTAATCACCCATAAGAAGGGTTATCAACCCTTTTGCTATCTCTTCCATTTGTAGCTTGGATAGCACGGAAAAGCTCCCAAAAGCTACATAGATTACTGATGATTTCTCCCTGTTTTCAAGCCATTTTATGTAGTCTACGGAACTTTGAATTAGGTCGCCACCGTATGATGTGTTGGACGAATCATTTCCACCAAAAATTGCAGGAGGAATCAATGGCCCAATTGCCATTAACTTGTAGTACTTGTTTATAACCCTCAAAACCTAATACAACAAGACGGTATAGTAATAAAAATGACACAAATTCTCCCACTAACAAGTTTTATAGTTTGAAATTTATATCATTACAATATATATTCACCGACATCATATATAATATTATAATTTTACATGCATTTCATACTATTTCATATCGTTCATCCCCTACATTTATTTTTATTTCCTCTTTGAGAAATATTAGTATTTTATTTATTTATTAGTGGATCCCACAATAAAAGTTAAAGTGATTGATTATAAGTTGACAGTGTAAAATATTACTCCCTGTCCCAATTTTTTTTTCCATTTGTTAAAATGGTTCATCCCAATTTTATTTTTCTCATTTCTCAACATAGAAATAAAATACATTCACCTTTTTAAATTTCACCTCACAAAAAACTATTTCATTCTTTTAAATACTACAATTCAATTCTCGTATTAAACTTCGTGTAAAGTCAAATAGGAAAATAAAACTGGAACGGAGGGAGCATCATTTTAAAAAAATTGATCATTTTTTACAGACGGTCAAACATAATAACACGAACAATTTTTCACTTATGGAGAGAGTATTTTTTTTTTATTTAAAACAAATAATAGTGTGATATTGATTAAAAATACACTTAAGTTTTACGGTGCGCTTATTGAATGCAAGACTTTTTTTTAACAAAGAATTATAAATTTAGAATTCAAAACAATTATTACTTCCGTCCATGGAAAATAGACATATTGTTTTTTGCATGGGTTTTAAGAAAATAGATATATTGTGTATAAAAATAAAGATGATTGTAAGTTAATAGTGTAAAGTAGTACTCATTCGGACCCTTAATAATATTTACACCTTCCTTTTTTTAACGTTACATAATAACTTACACATTTTAAAAATGAAAATAAAATACTTTCCGAAATATTTTTTATTTATTGGTTTAAAATGTCAATAAAATAGTTTTTTTAAAATTTGTATGTGGCCGTCTTATGGCATGAGACAATAGAAATGAGTGTAATTAACACTTTAATAGGGATGAATGTTAGTTTGTATGGTCTCAAGTAAATAACATACGCAACATCATACGAATTTAGGAACGTAAACATAGGAGTAATAATGTATAAACATAAAAATCGAAACCTCATGCTCCAAGGCCTCGAATGTGTTGACGAGCACCGCCGGCCGACGATCTTCTCTATCAAGCATCTCGAAATCCTCTCTCAAACATGAAACTAACAAGTCGTTCCCGCCCTGCCGTAAGATAGACGTGAAATTCTCTATCAAGCATCTCGAATGTGACTAATAAGACATGGCTGTTCGTCATTTTTAATTGAGTTTATTTTTTGTGGGTGATTATTTGTTTGCTTATTTCTCTTGCATATATGCTTTTTTTAATGTACTACATTTAATTAAGCTACTTTGGAAAAATGGGAAGTGAAATAAAATGAAAGGACAGGTTGTTAATTGATTTTGGATTCACAAGAAAACTTGTTTCCGGGAATCGGAATATGAAAACAATAAGAACGAAATTGAAATCACACAAGAACACCAGATTTACGTAGTTCGGAGATGAATACTCCTACGTCCACGGGATCCGAGAGGATAGACTTTTCACTAAGAAAGGAATTGGAAGTTACAAGTTACAATCTCACAAACTCTCGTGTTTGCGCTCACAGATGAAGTTCTCTTCTTAAGAACCCCTTTTTATAGATACAGAGATTGGAAACGAACCCTAGATTCGATTCAGTTGTAACAAACTCAAAGTAAAGGTAGTTATCCAGCTGGCTAACGACTTCAATAACCGTCATGGTTGATTCAGTTAGAACCGCCTTCGAATTAGCTCCAATTTGGTGTATTTCGCGAATAATGGACTTCAGGATCAGATTACAAGACCTCCTCTGGCTCTGGTCACTTACACCAGATGACCTCTGGTCCCCGACCTCCTCTGATAGACCTCCTCTGATGACTTATCTACCAGACTCATCTGACCAGACCTCACCTGATGGACCTCCTCTGATAGCTCTCCTGCCAGACTTCTCTGGTTAGGCTTCTCTGGTCAACCTCATCTGGTCCACCTCCTCTGGTACCCCAAATTCACTAACTCCCACGGCTAACACTTTATCAACTTAGCCTCATATTGAATTAAGCTCAGCAGACTACATACTTCACATTTGACCCTTCACAATTCTCCACCTCAGATGAGAAGTATCAATCCTCTCCTCCATACTCCAGCTTGGGCCTAAGGAACATCCCATACACTCATCTTTACCAATTCAACACAAAATTTGAATTTAGCACCTGGTAAAGACTTTGTACACATATTTGCAGCATTGTCCTCTGTAGATATCTTCTGGATGAGAATCACTCATTTGTCAATGATTTCTCTTACAAAATGCAACCTTACATCAATGTGCTTTGATCTCTCATGGAACACTTGATGTTTCACCAGATGAACTGCACTCTGATTATCACAATGAATGACCACAGCCCTTTGACTTATGCCAAAATCCTTGATTATGCCTTTCAACCACAAAGCCTCCTTAACAGCCTCAGACACTGCAACAAACTCTGCTTCTGTAGTAGACAATGTAACTCCACTCTGCAGAACAGATCTCCAGCTTACAGCAGTATTGTAAAAATTGAAAATATACCCTGTTAAGGATCTTCTGGTATCCAGATTAGCAGCAAAATCAGAATCTACAAATCCTTCCAGTGGACTCTTCTGGTCAATCATCCTCTCAAACATCAAACTCAGATCAGATGACCCCTTAAGGTATCTGAATATCCATTTCAAAGTTTCCCAATGTAATCTTCCAGGATTAGCCATGTATCTGCTCACCATACTCAATGAATAAGCTAAGTCTGGTCTGCTGCAGACCAGAGCATACATCAGGCTTCCAACCCCACTTGCATAAGGTACTTTCATCATAGTCTTCTTCTCTTCATCAGACTTTGGTTCCATTTCCTTAGATAATTTGAACTGTTGTCCCAGAGGAGTTGTCACAGCTCTACTCTCATGCATGTTAAACCTCTTCAGGACCTTCTCAATGTAACTCTTCTGGGATAAGAATAGTCTTCCAGCTTTCCTGTCTCTAAGAATATCCATTCCAAGAATCCTTTTAGCATTTCCCAAGTCCTTCATATCAAATCTGGCACTGAGCTTCCTTTTGATACTCTGAATTTTCAGAAGACTCTTACTGGCAATAAGCATGTCATCCACATAAATCAGAAGATATGCTATCACATCACTACCTTGCCTTTCCAGGTACACACAAGTATCATACTTGCTTCTTACAAATCCAATGGATAGAATAACTTCATTGAACTTCTTGTGCCACTGTCTTGGACTTTGCTTGAGGCCATACAATGATTTCTTGAGCAGGCACACCTTCCCTTCTATCCCTGATTCAACAAACCCTTCTGGCTGGTGCATGTATAGATCCTCAATAAGATCACCATGCAGAAAAGCTGTCTTTACATCAAGTTGTTGTAGCTCCAGATCTTCTTGGACTACTCTGCTCAGAAGTAATCTGATTGAACAATGCTTAACAACAGGTGAGAATACCTCATTGTAATCAATTCCTTCTCTCTGAGTAAATCCTCTGGCAACTAGCCTGGCCTTAAACCTCACCTGATCTTTCACACCAGATTCAAGCTTCCTTTTAAACAACCATTTACAACTGATTAGTTTCTGCCTAGGTGGCTTATCAACAAGAATCCAAGTTTGATTCTTCTTAAGAGACTCAATCTCTTCTGTCATGGCTGTAATCCATGACTCCCTATCACCACACTCAAGGGCTTCCTTGTAGCTCTTAGGTTCTTGGTACTCTATGGTTTCTGCTGTAACAAGTGCATAGGAGACCAGATCCACACGGCAAACCTTGTTGGAGGATGTATTTGTCTTCTGGATCTGTCTCTTGTCAGACTATAATTTCTCAAGTCTGTTTCTGGCACTTCTTCCTTCTCTTCTGCAGGTGCACTATCCTCATCTGATGACCCATTCTCTTCTGGTTCCTGCTCTGGTTCAGAACCAGATGCACTACCATGTTTGTCATGATCAGGCTCCACCTCTACTTGAGTAATTGGCTCAGAAATAACACCATCCATCTCATCAGCTAATGGCTCTCTATCACCTCCACCTAACTTGTATCCCATCTGTGATTCATTAAACACAACATCTCTACTGGTAATACACTTCTGGTTCCCAGGCTCTAGACACCACAACTTGTACCCCTTAACACCCTTTGGATACCCAATGAAAACACATTTTAAAGCTCTAGGTTCAAGTTTGTCTTGCCTCACATGAACATAAGCTAGGCACCCAAATACTTTCAACTTTGAGTAATCTAATATCTTTCCATACCAGACCTCATCTGGGGTTTTAAACTCAATAGCAGATGATGACACTTTATTAATGAGAAACACAGCTGTGTTAACAGCTTCACCCCAAAAACTCTTAGGTAAATGAGCATCAGATAACATACACCTGACCCTTTCCAGAATAGTTCTATTCATCCTCTCTGCTAGACCATTCTGCCGGGGGTTTGAAGGAACAGTTTTATGCCTAGTAATACCCTTCTCCCTACAAAATTGTTGAAACTCCTCTGATAGGAATTCAAGCCCATTATCAGTCCTTAAGTGCTTGATAGTCCTGCCTCTCTTATTCTCAAGTTCAATCAACCATTCTTTGAACTTAGAGAAGGCATCACTCTTCTGTTTAAGAATGTAAACCCAAACCTTTCTGGAATAATCATCAATAAGGGTAAGGAAATACCCGCCTCCACCATGAGTGGATACCCTAGCTGGTCCCCATACATCAGAATGTATGTAATCCATAACCTCCTTGGTGGTATGATTCCCCTTCTGGTATGCTTGCTTCTTTGATTTCCCAAGAACACACCTCTCACAGAATTCCAGCTTGCATATCATCTTCCCTGGGATTGCTCCCTTCTTGGATAGCTCCACCAGACCCTTCTCACCAACATGTGCCAATCTCTTGTGCCACAAGTTAACATCAGAAGACTCCATGGTAACATCAGCTGACCCTGTAACAGTTCTTCCAATCAAAGTATACAAACCATTCTTGATAGTCCCCTTCATAACAATCCTTCCAGATTTGGTTATTGACAGAACTCCCTTTTCTGTCATGAATTCAAAACCTTTTGAATTCAAAGTACCAAGAGAAACAAGATTTCTCTTCAACTCAGGAACAAACCTGACATCAGATAAGATCCTATCAACCCCATCAAACATCTTGATCTTGATAGAACCAGATCCTTGCACTCTACAGCTCTCATCATTACCCAAAAGAACAAGACCTCCATCAATCTTCTCAAGATCCAGAAACCAGTCTTCATGTGGACACATATGAAAAGTACACCCTGAGTCCAGGACCCACTCTTGACTTAGTCTCTCATGACTAACCATCAAGACCTCTGCACTATCATATCCATCAACCTCCACAACAGCTGCATCTCCATCTTGATCACCTTGATTGTCTTTCTTCCTTCTTTCAGGGCAATTCTTTCTCAGATGACCTTCCTTATGACAAGAGAAACACTTCCTCTTCTCAACAAAATCAGATTTCTTCCCACCCTTATTCCCTTTTCCACCATCCTTCTTCTTGGACTGAAACCCCTTCTTCTTCTTGGATTGAACATTCAATCCTTCAGCAAGCTTCTTCCCATCAGTTTGGATCTGTAGAAACTTGGTTTTCAGGGCAGTTTGAACATCATCAAACATCACCTGATCCTGTCTTCCAAATAACAAGGCATCTTTGAAATTTTCCAGAGACTTAGGTAGAGCATTTAACAACATCAATGACTTGTCTTCATCATCAATTGTAACATCCAAACTCTCCAGATCATCCACCAATCTGTTGAACTCATCCAACTGATCACCAAGATTCTTATCTTCACTCATTTTGAAGACTTGAAGCTTCTGTTTCATGTATAACTTGTTCGTAACAGACTTGGTCTGGTATAACTGCTCCAGCTTATTCCAGATCCCAAGAGCGGTTTCCTCCTTCGATACTTCCTTCAATGGCTTGTCCCCAAGACACAAGATAAGCGCACTGTGTGCCTTCCTCTTGTTCTCCTCCACCTTCGCAGGATTAGATCCAGAAGCCACCTGAGCCGGTGACAACAAGGCTTCGTACAAACCATTGTGTACCAGGAGAGCCTTCATCTTGATCTTCCATAAGCTGAAATCGTTCTTCCCCGTGAACTTCTCAATGTCGAACTTGGTTGCAGCCATCGTATCCTTCTTCCCACAGACGGCGCCACTTGTTAATCGATTTTGGATTCACAAGAAAACTTGTTTCCGGGAATCGGAATATGAAAACAATAAGAACAAAATTGAAATCACACAA
Source organism: Ballota nigra (assembly GCA_947034835.1). Classification (NCBI taxonomy): domain Eukaryota; kingdom Viridiplantae; phylum Streptophyta; class Magnoliopsida; order Lamiales; family Lamiaceae; genus Ballota; species Ballota nigra. The sequence continues at coordinate 119,477,315 of OX344721.1, read as the reverse complement.
GAACACCAGATTTACGTGGTTCGGAGATGAATACTCCTACGTCCACGGGATCCGAGAGGATAGACTTTTCACTAAGAAAGGAATTGGAAGTTACAAGTTACAATCTAACAAACTCTCGTGTTTGCGCTCACAGATGAAGTTCTCTTCTTAAGAACCCCCTTTTTATAAATACAGAGATTGGAAACGAACCCTAGATTCGATTCAGTTGTAACAAACTCAAAGTAAAGGTAGTTATCCAGCTGGCTAACGACTTCAATAACCGTCATGGTTGATTCAGTTAGAACCGCCTTCGAATTAGCTCCAATTTGGTGTATTTCGCGAATAATGGACTTCAGGATCAGATTACAAGACCTCCTCTGGCTCTGGTCACTTACACCAGATGACCTCTGGTCCCAGACCTCCTCTGATAGACCTACTCTGATGACTTATCTACCAGACTCGTCTGACCAGACCTCACCTGATGGACCTCCTCTGATAGCTCTCCTGCCAGACTTCTCTGGTTAGGCTTCTCTGGTCAACCTCATCTGGTCCACCTCCTCTGGTACCCCAAATTCACTAACTCTCACGGCTAACACTTTATCAACTTAGCCTCATATTGAATTAAGCTCAGCAGACTACATACTTCACATTTGACCCATCACACAGGTGTTTTAAATAAATGAACTCAAAAAACACTCAACATTAATTATAGGGACTGCCTTCTACGTTTCTTTTCGAAGTATTGTAAAAAAATTTTTACGAAGTCTTGTATGTATTAAATTTACTATACAATTTAAGTACATATTTTAACAGTTTAAGTAGTTTTAATTTACTGAAAAGTTCAAATGAAAATAATTGCACTTTTATATATGAAAAACTAAAATTTTTAATAGAAACAACTGATAATATTAAAATATGGCAAAGCATGTGAATATATATCGCTTAATTTAAATGTGTCAACGCTATTGAAAGAGAGTTTTTGGATTTTGATATTGAGTTTTGCTCCACGATTTCATATCAATTCGTAGAAAACAATTAAACACGGTTTTCAATTTTAAGGACTCGTTCCTTTTCAATAGATATATGTGGCTTAGTTTCACATTTAAAATTTTAGAACAATAATCAATCTCTATTTTGATTGCAGTCTGTTTATAACTCCTCTTCATTCTAAAATATATTTCTCAGATTGTTAACCAAATTGAATCTAATCTACTGATACTTTTACGTTTTTTGAAAATATTTTATTAGTAGATCAGTTACCTACACTGAAAATACATGGCTTACCACTGTGACAAACCAACTAATTTGTTACATATATTATGTAAATAATTTGCATTGGAACACATGGTCCCGACCTTTCTACAACATTGTTTCATCAATTTGCGTGTACTTACGCAAAACGCAATGAAGAATGACAAAGAGTTGTCTGTCTCATACAACATTTATGTATGATATAGTTCCAGATTCGTCCACTAACTTTGTAATAGCATTTTGTCGAAGTTTTCTCTGTGTATTGTTATATTCTTTTCTTGGTCTGATTCACTCTACATTTTCTATGGATTGATTTGTTGTCTTCAATCTGATTCAGTTCTTCCCCGCCATAAATCATCTTTCGGTACAGATTCTACTACTGCTATCCACGGTGGGGGTAAGTGCTAACGTTTTACAATGATATATAGCAAAACAGATTTTAGTTTTCAAATTGCAGCTTTTGGAGTGGTCTCATACCTTCATTTCTGTCTTGATGTTTAATTTACACCAGCTCTTAGTTCTTATTCTGCATAAATTTTTCAATCCATTGTTTTGAAAACAAAGGGCCCTACTTATTATCCATTTTCTCTTCTTAGGATCAACTTCTTATTTGTTTTCTAAAAGCACCAAAAATCATATTTGATGATTGATTTTAACAAAGAACCAATATAATTAACTTGATTCCTATTTCGTTGTCCTACACTTTCTAACATTGAAGTCTTTATATTATTCTTATTACAATTTATCTATGCTACTACAAGTTCAATCAGTTATAGGTGTATTTTAAGAAAATCTTTAACATCTATCACCACTTATTGTTCATTTTTCCGTAAAAATCCCTATAGCAAATCAATACTTATGTTCTAGGTTAATTGTTACCTTTTAAATCATACTTATGCCAGAACCTCTTTTGTATTGACACAGCAGGTAAATAATTAATTAATGGTCATTTATTTTATTTTACTTGAATTTCAATTATTTAATTAGGGTATAGGGTTTAACCCTTTTTTGCGGTTGATTTGGGGAATTTTACCCTATTGTCCGCCTATTATGCTCATATAAGGCGCACAAGCTCATCAATTCCCTTCAATTCGTGCAATGTCCGTAAAAAAAAAAAAAAAAAAAAAAAAAGAGGCCACGTCATGTGACCTTTAGTAGCCGATTTTAGGACTAATTTGGTTTTTAAAAGTTATAAGATAAAAATCAAAAGTTCAAAGTTAGTAGGACAAAAAATAAAATTAATGAAATTTAAAGGATAAAAAACTCAATTTTCCCATTAAAATATGAGGTTGCTTGACCTCAATATTTGTACTTCTAATAAAAATTTTAACATTTCAATCAAATATTCAATATTTTAAAATAATTTCATGATAAATTAATTTTTTATATAAAATCTATTTTAGAAGAAAAATTGAAAACATTAACCAAGAATCCAAATAAAATCAAACTATTTGAACCGCTCATTCATATCCAGCTTCAAAGTCCATCCACAAAATTTTTGAGATTCAAATTAGAGCTCCCATCTTCCTTCATTGCTTCCTTAGCCAAATCCCTCCACTTCTTTCCCGCCCTCCTCATTTCTTCCCCCCTCTCTCCTCCACCCATCACAATCTCCACACACCGTCCGATCTCATCCCCACCCACCACCCCTCCATCCCCACCCTTCGCCCTCACTCCCGTCCTCCAAAAATCCTGCACCAATTTCGCATTCGTCCCCTGATCGGTCCACTGCGGCATCATCACCATCGGCAAGCCGGAGACCAGGCTCTCCAGAGTCGAGTTCCATCCACAATGCGTCACGAAACACCCCACACTCGGGTGGGAAAGCACCTCCACTTGATCACACCAAGAGACAATTTTCCCCTGCTTCTCCAACTCCACTGTACCGGATAAGTCTACTCTCTCTCCATTTTTCGACCGTCGGATCACCCACAGGAATGGCCTCCCGGTTTTGATCAAACCGGCCGCTATTTCCTCCATCTGCGGTTTAGATAACTCGGAGTAGCTTCCGAACGCTACGTAGACTACAGAGGATTTCTCCTTTGTGTTCAACCACGGGATGTAATCCTCTGCTTTCTGGTACAGATCGCCTCCGAATGATTTATCCGACGGATCACGACCGTCCAAAAACGCGGAAGGAATCAACGGTCCGATTGCGAGTAGTTTATACTTGCTTAACGCCTTCAATGCGTCTGATTCCAGCTCGTTGAAAGTGTTCATAAGCACAATTGGATCGTCTTCCCCATCGAGAATTTTGAAATTTTCGATAAAAGTGGGGAGTGCGAAATCGTAGACGTTTGGATTCGAATCGAGGAAGAACGACGGTAGATCGCCGGGATCCATCGCCGGCAGGCCGGGGAGATCGATAGCTCCGCCGTCTTTACTAATCGGAATATTTAAATATTTGTTAAAGCAGTAGTAGAAGAGGCCGAAGACGATCGTCGGTTGAATCCAGAGGAGCGTCGCCGGGAGAAGGAGGCGGCGGGCGACGTGGCCGGCCCAGGGGACGAGGAGCGTGTAGATCACGCGCGAGAAAGGGCGGCCTTCCTCACGCTTCTTAACAATGGCGTCTTCCACGGCTCTGCTGCCGTGGATTCTGAGCGCGGACATGAAGTTCTGAGCGTCGTCGTTTGACCAGCCGTCGTCGTAACCGTCGGAGAAGGAGAGGAATTCGATTAGGGTATTGGATGTGGAGATGCGGCGTATGGCGGATTGGCTTGTGAGGAAGGTGACGTTAAGGCCGTGTTTGGCGAGGCGTTTTGCGAACTGGAGCGAGGGGTTGATGTGGCCTTGGCCTGGGAATGTGACTAAGAGGACATGCTTGTTCGCCATTATTGTACGAGAAGCTTGCAACAAGAGGAGGAGGTTGTCTTCTAGTGTTGTTTAAGTTGTGGGTGTGAATAAAGCAGTAAAGTGCCTGCATATATATATATAGAGATGAGGGAAAACAAATTTGATGGATAATTACAAATGTAGGTATTTTTCATTGAGAGTCGTGAACCGGCTAATTTTTTAAAATATTCTAATTTATAAAATAACTTATGAAATTATGGTACTGCAAGACTAGTGGAAAAGCTGATATTTTTTGCAGTTTCCATTTTCAATTTTTTTTTTAACGAAATCTGTCACTTAAAATTAATTATGCAGGGGTACAAATTATTTATCATAATTATAAAATAATGATGTTTTCAATAATAAAATGATTGGTTTTAATAATGAGATTATTAAATAATAATTTAATAATTTGTAATATATTGCATTTGGTTATAATAATATTTTATGGATACATTTTGAAAATATAATTTTTCTTAAATAATTTTTTTAATTTCAAGTTCAATCGATTTTCATACATGTAAAAATTTAAAACTGCATGCACAAAATAAACTATAAACTAAAAATATAGATTAGTTCATTATTTTATACAATCACTATTTATGACCTCCCGTGCCACACTGTGACGGATGTCTACTTCTAATACTTCGACGAGATATATTAATTTGAGTGTGACATATCAAGATGAAATAATCATATATTCCCTCCGTCCCAAATGAACTTGCACAATTTCCTTTTTAGTTTGTTTCAAAGGAATTTGCACACCATTTAAAAGGAAATATTCATTTGTGTGCACAGTCACAAAAATATATAAATATTTATCCGTATGTCACTGCTTTATTCAAAAAGTGACTTTTTAAGAAAAAGTGACTTTTTAAGAAAAAGTGTGTCCCCGGAGGTGTGCAAGTTCCTTCGGGGCGGAGGTAGTATAATATAGCAAAATGAATCTTGATATGTCAAACTCAAAGTAATATGCCTCGTCGAAGTATTAGAAGTAGACATCAGCCACAGTGTGACACAGGAGGTTATAAATAGTGATTGTATAAAATAACGAACTAATCTATAAATTTTAGTTGGTAGTTTATTTTGTGCATGTAATTTTTAAATTTTAAATGTATGAAAATCGATTAAACTTGAAATTAAAAAAATATTTAAAAAAATTATACATTAAAAATGTATCCATAAAATATCTCTATAACCAAATGCAATATATTTACATATTATTAAATTATTATCTCATTATTAAAACCAATCATTTTATTATTGAAAGCATCATTATTTTATAATTATGATAAATGATTTGCATCACCTGCATAATTAATTTTGAGTGATAGATTTCGTTAAAAAAAAAAAACGGCCAGTCTCCACTGGAAGTGGAGACTGCAAAAGATGTCAACTTCTTCCAGTGGAGACTAGTTTGCAGTCTCCACATTTAGCGGTGTTTGCACTTAATTTGAAAATAGTTTTCAAAACCATCATAATTTCATAAATTGTTTTAAAAATTACAGTATATAATTAAAAAAATTAGCCGTCGTGAACCGCGTCATTTTGTATGTTCCATAAATTCACTTATGACAGGTGAAATATAAATTCACCGTAATTTTGAATCCATATGTTATAAATCACAAATATTGTGTAATGTAACTTGTCGTTAACTATTTCTTATATTCTTAAACACTTTGCACATTTTTCTTTTTTATTTGTTTTTAAACACTTTGCACACTCTTTAAATTGAAATCCCTCTTAATTTTATTTTCACAATATTCATATATTTAATTACACAAATGTTATTACTTTTTACACTCGCCCCAACCAATTTCATTACTTTAATAATAAAATTTTATACATCACCCATATACTCTACTCTTTATACATATATATTTTTTTAAATGTGTTTTCAAAAGTGTGTAGTCTTTGGGGATAGATGGAGTAATTCAAAGCTAATACACTATAATAAAACAATTAATGCGTATTTTATATTAGAGAGACTAAGTTTATTGCAGCTCATTCGGTGATGTTACCATGTTGTATGGGATGGGTGAAGCTACGAAACTCATGGAAGTTCTATCTTAGATCAAAAACTTACAAGTGAGGAATATGGTATTAGAAGGTGACGCAAAACATGTAGTGGATGCTATGAAGACTCGGACGTAGGCAAATGTAATATTGGAATTGGAAACATCATTAAGTTAGTCGTGTAAAGATATGTTACGTTGGTAATTTCAATTATTCTATTTTTTTGTTTGTTAAGCATGATGTCAATGTCATGGCTCACGATATTGCATGAGACTCCTAATTGTTAGGTTAATCCACAGGACTGTGGTTGAACTTTCAGTGAACACCTGTATATATAGCTAATTGAATAAGAAACGTTTGAGTTTCAAAAGATTATACATAGTAAATATTTTTTTTGAATAAAACAACTAATATTCACACAAGACTGTCTTTTTTATTAATTCATAGATCAATTTTTATTTTGTTTTACTTTTTTATTAATCCCGAATCACTCACTTAATTATATGGAAATTACTGCAAACCACAACCTATATATAAATTAATTTGTTCGTCATTTAAAATTAATACCAACTGGTGTATGATGACACTCCTCTCAAATTTGACCATCTTACTTTAGAAAAAACCCCGTGAGTGTTTTCCATTTTCACATAAACAGTTTTTGAAAAAAAAAATATCTGCAAAAAAGTCCAATTTGTTTATGAGGAAGTCATGCATATGATATTCTTGAATGTTTGTGCCTTACTATTTTTGATGCGAACTTCGACATGATCGATAATCTTCAAACTTTGCGATTAACCCTAATTATCACACCATGTGATAATTAATTTATTCCTTTGTAGGATGTAAAACATGGAAGCATGGCATAACATAACGAAATTGATACCTTTGTATTATGTAAAAAATGATAATAGTTAGTTCAACTTGTTAGGAAAATAATTTTATGTTATTCGAACATATGATACATGAGAAAATCGGAATTCACTAAAGTGCAACATGCATCCAAACCAAATATCAAATACAAGAAAAAAATTTCATTATAATTAGAAGGAAGAAAATAAATTACATCATGGTATGACCATCGAACGATCATCCGTGAAAAAACCAACGCAAATACAATCCCATTAGCTCCACTATAATTAGAAGGAAGAAAAAAATAATTACATCAAAACCATCGGAAATCCGGATTTGATAAGATCAAAACAAATTCGGACGATACAAAAAAAAAAAAGGAAGAAAATGGGAGAAGAGAACCAAAGGTAAAAAAATGAGTATGGCCAATGACCAAATTTATAGGAAATATAGTCAATAAACAACGGCCAAAATTAACCATGAATTAAATCAACGGTCAAAATATTTGAAGACCTATATTGAAAGAGAATGCAAGGAAGTTAGGATGGATAAAAAAGAGGGATGCCACGTAGGCATTTTTGGCTTTGCCAATATAAAGGATTTGATTAATTATGATTAATTCATGCTAGTAATAATTGTATTTAAATTCGTATTTAAAGTTCATCCCGAATAGTTTCCGGATACCCCTATTTTCCCAACAGGGTCAAGTTTCTACTACTAGTACTTTTTTTTTCCCTATAATTTGAATTTTACTAGTACATTTTTTGAATTTTTGTTTTGCCTATAATTTGAATTTTACTAGTACATATTTTTTTTTTGCCTATAATTTGAATTTTTGAACTCCAATTTGCTCGATTCTCGACGGTCCTCTTCTTGATGTGCTTCCAAATATACTTTCAAAACTCCATGGTTGTCATATGATTCAATTTCTTCACATCTTGCTCGTTCATTTGCCTTGATTTAGCATTTATTTTTTATTGAAATGTTTTATGTCATCTTTCTTATCTATATCTCGTAGTGAAACTGTTGGTGATTTGTTCTAATCGCGTTGATTAGTGGTTGTTTTTAACCGATTTTAGGATCACCAAACAAGAACGTGTGATTGATTACCACCGTAAATGGTAAATTCGATTGTTCGGGTTATATAATCGCAAATACGAGTATCGAATTCGTATTTATTTCGTGTGTGTGCACATTTAGGTGTATGAGTGTGTGTAGTTGGAGTGATTATACTAACCACCAAGTAGGAGGTGTACATGGCTCTTGGACTACCAAGCTTGCATGCTTGACATGTGTCCTTTTGACCACATTTGACCTTATCTAAGCTAAAACTTAGTTACAAAGTCTTGTGTTTGATCTTATCACGCACCCGTAGTTGTTCGTCACTATTTGCTTGGGGGTTCGGCCTTTGAATAACTTCTTTATTAGTTGTTCACTCCTTGGTTAAATGGTTCATAAGTTGTTCGCTCGTATGCTTGATGCAGGTGTGCCACTGGATCTTTAACATTTGTTCGTTAGATACTGGTTTGGTGTGAGGCTGATGGGCGTTACATACTCTGCAGATTGTTGAGCACACCACCTCTTAGCATTTGTTGCTCATCATACATGACCCGGGGTAGGGCTCATTCCTGGCCTGGGATCTTAGGACCTGCTCGCCAATAAGTTGTTCGTCAGACGACTGTTCGTCACAAATGCTGCTCGTCACATAATACACTTTCCGGATTGATTTATGCACCCCCTAAGTGGTTTTCCTTGCTAGTCATCTCTGGTGTGAGTATTGTTCTTCATAATCATCAATTTGCGCCTCAATTCTTGTTCGTCTAATCAACATTAGTTGTTCGTCCATCAACATACACCATAATTTTTTTTCGATTAAGCATCGGTAATAAAGCTAATAATTCACGCCTTGTTGTCCGACCTAGTCGAGGGGCCAATTGAGATGAACACGTGTTTTATGAAAAATAAAATAGATAAAGTAAAAAAATTATGAAATTATTGCGGGGTTCATTAATGAACAAAGTGATTATTTGAGTGTGTAATAATAACATACTCTCTCAATCCCGCGATTAAATTCACACTTGTCTTATTTAAACGTTTTATAATTACTTTCACACCCCAAAAATAAAATAACTTTCTTTCACAAAAGTCAATAAAGCATACAATTATCATTAATGTATGAGTAGTTCTAGTGTGCACTTGCATGCATGATATGCACTTGAATCTTAAAAAAAATATCTCAAACAAAACTTAATAATACCCAAAAAAATAATCAGTAATCTCAAGAAGTAACCAGTAATACCATAATAAATAATTAGTAATACTTCAATTGAAAAGAAATATACACCGTTCGGTATGTTAGTGTGTATTTTTTAAGAAAAAAAATTAAAATTAAAGAATTGAACTTGAAATTCAAATGCATGCTAGAATTTATGTTTTTTAATTATTTAATATCACATCCACATACCTTTTTTTTTTCCTTAAATAATATACTCATATATTAGGGTGAAAGAAAAATTAGGATAGAGGATGCAGCATTTATTTTACAAAAATAAGAATAAATTTGGGAGGTGAACAGAAAAAAGCAGCAGGAATAGACTGGGGGCAATGTATAATTTTGCTTTTGCATCCAATTAATTAAGTTGACTTGACACGCTGGCCATTTGTGTTTATCTCCCTACAAAAGGAGACAAAAGTGATTGTGATTTTACAGACAGGCCGCGCGACATGCAATCGACTTGCATGTCCAGTACTCAGCACAACGCACACCGATATATGACATTTTAATTAGTTGAAGTGACAGATTCTCTGAGACCTATATTTCATTAGCCTCAACTCTCCACTATCACTATTTTCACTAACCATTTTTCCAATCAAACACAACTAATTGAAGTATGCATTTATATTTTTGAAAGAAATTGAACTGATCCAAATTAATGTGGTCGATTTAATCCAGTAATTTAAATATTTTCTTAATGTACTGAAGTATTTTCTCATTTTTAAATCTCGCATAGTACAAAATAGTTAGAGTAAGTAAATAAAGAAAAATAACATCATCTCATCATCACCCTAAACATTTTACTAATATTTTTTTATAAAATAATAAGTGTAAATAAATAATTAGAGTAAATAAATAAATTATTAGAGTACAGTTAAAGTTAATGTAAAAAATAAATATGACTTTTCAAATATTTGATGCAATTTAGCAGATATTTGAACGCACTAATTAATTTGGTCACTTATATATCACTTTTAAAATATTGCATAAAAAATAAATATGATTTTTCAAATAATTAGTACTACATCCGTCCCATCATTATTTGCACACTAACTTTATTTTCGTGTTTTAGCGAGCGAGTTGTTTATTAGTATTTGAAATTATAAAGTAACTTTTAAGGTAGAGTTTGATAGATCTCTCTCTCCTTTATTATAAAATGACTTAAAAATTATTTTATCATTTTAAATACTAATAATTAAATACTAATAAAAAACTCTAATGCTGGGACGGGGGGAGTAAAATTAATTGATTAAATAATTAAAGTCTAATTCTAAAAAAAAAAAAAATTAGCACACTGATTAGATACATACATATACCATCACTTAGTACTCAGCCATGTCATCTTTAATTTGTCTGAAAAGTAGAGTTACTCGTCTTTTATCATTCATGCATGTATAGTTGCGTCATCAGGGGCGTCATACATAGTTTGCGTCACCAATCACGTTAACATTAGACTTCATTTTTGCTTTGAATCTTGAATCATGCGTAAAAACTCATGCAAACCATTCTTTTTCCCCGGCAAATTTTTTTATTTGGGGTATTTTTGAAAGGGAGTGATGAAAATAGGGCGGAAGGGTAGGAGTTAACGAAAATAAAGGGAATCGCGCCTGGCGGATGCGATATAAGCTTAAATCGCGCCTACCAGAGGCGACTTTGCTATGCCGGATAAACTCGCCTCTGCCAGAGGCGAGTTCCGACGTGTCTTTGTCGTGGGCTAAACACGCCTCTACCAGAGGCGCGCCTGCCAGTCCCACGTGCCGTGCCAGAAACTGTTCTCGCGCCTACCAGAGGCGAGTCCTGATCACATTTGGCGTTTTCTGCTTGGCTTTTTCTGCTTGGCGTTTAGCATGGCGTGGATACTCCCCCACTGATATATAGTTCGATCATTATCCTTCTCCTTCCTACCTCACTCCTCTCCTCATTATCCTTCTCCTTCCTACCTCACTCCTCTCCTCTTCGTACTCCTTCCTTTCCTCTCTTCTTCTTCTTCTTCAAATAAGAAAAATAAAATTTGCCCTCCAAACTACAAACTTGCAGTCTCACGTACTTGAGGAATTGATATTTTGCTATCTACCTGAGGAGTACAGACACTACAAATTAAGTGGTAAATATTTCAATTTTTTTTTATATTTTTAGAATTATTTTGCATGCAATTTTTTGAAATAGTGTATATATATAATGTCGATATATATATGTTAGAGAAATTACATGTTTTAGCATGTTACTTTTGATTTATTTTGATTTAAAATTGGTAGTAGTGTTGCTATTTCGATTTAAAATAACATTAATAAGGTCATAGTGTTGTTATTTTGATTTAAAATTGGTAGTAGTGTTGTTTCTTTTGGTTTATTTAGTGAATGTTTTGGTGATGCATAACTTTTATACATTTGAAGAATTGAAGAGTAAATTAGACATTTTATCAATCAAAGTTATTAAAGCAAAATTTGACTTTTTTTTAACGTGATGTTAATAAGCATTATGTATACAATGTAAGTTTATTTTTTTATAAAATTCTAGTGTTTTTATTGTTTTAAAAAATCTATATTTAATATATATATAGTGTATTAAAAAACTCTAGATTACTTACTTGATAAAAATATTGATCATCATTTTAAATTTTAATATAACTAACAACTTACTTAATGAAAATATTGATCATCATTTTAAAATTTAATTTTTGCAATCATAAGATAATTTTATTTAACTATAATAATAAAATAAAATGAAATAAATGAAATTAAATAAAATATTAAAAACGAAATAAAAAAATAAAAAAAAACAAAAATAAATAAATAAAATAAACGAAATAAAATAAATTAAAAAAATGAATTAAACGAAATAAAATAAAATAAAACTAATTAAAATAAAAAAACGAAATTAAAATAAAATAAAATAAAATGAATTAAATAAAATAAAACGAATTAATTTTATATTCTCAATTGAGGCTAAAATTCCAATACTGCAAAAAAAAAAACACTAAAAATGTATGGAAATTAGGGTGTTGGGTTTGATTTACTATACTAGACGTAAACATAATTGAGGCTAATAATTAATTTAGTGCCTATAGATAAATTTTTTATAAGTGTTTTGTGTTGTTGAAGATATGTCAACCTCTCGCGACATTGGAATCATTGTGCGCTCTTGCGGAGCTGTTATTGGAAAAAGAAGAGTTGATCGTATGCTTGATTTCTACGATCTATTACGTGAGTTGTCTGAGGTTACGGGATTAGATTTGCGAGTGTATTCTTTGAATGTGTCTTGCATAATAAAAAATGGGAATGCCTCGTCTAGTTGTCCTATTAGGAACAACAACGACCTACGATACTTCTTCCATCCACAAGCTGGGCTCAATTCCGTTGAGCTATTAGTGGAGGTTGAAATGAAGGTGCAGTACCCAACATCCCATGGCCAGTCGGGGAACCAGTACTATCCTTCTGAATGGCCAGGTCATGGTGGTGTCAATATGCACGGGGGTTCCAACGTTGAATATCAGGCCCTACAAGAGAGCCATAATGAGTGGGGTGCTTGGGAGGATGAGCCATACCAACATTTAGGGTCTAGTCATGCCGGTGGTTCAGATCCTAATATTGGACCTTCTGGTATCACTGAGATGGTCCCTGTTGGGACCTCCATAGTTGATATAGCTGGTGATATATATCCAGACTTTACTTGTAATTCTGAACCAAGCGATAATGGTTCTGAGGACGAGGGGTCGTCTGATGAGGATGGTACCACTGACAATCCTTGGATGCCAACTGTTGCTGTACCAAATTCCCTAATGCCAAGAGTGAGACCTCATCCAAATTTGGTTGGAGTGCCATTTTTTGATAGGTCATGTGATGATGTACCTGTCGATTCAGTAGGCGTTCGAAGTGGTGATCTAAGCTATGATGCGGATGATGGGGTTTTGAGGTTAGGGATGATTTTCAAAGACAAATATGTTGTGATCAATGTCGTGAAGGATTATTCGGTCCGACATGCAAGACGTGAGTATAGAGTCGAAGAGAGCAACTCGAAGACAATGAAGTTGCTGTGTAAGCAGAACTATGCCAGTGAAAATGATAATTGCTCGACATCGCAACGTTGTGAGTGGCAATTACGCGCATCGTACCGTAAAAGATACGATTATTGGGAAATCACTAGGTTGGGGCCGCCACATACCTGTTTGATGAATATTGACTCGCGCAATCATTCAAATCTCTGTAAAAACTTGCTTGCAGCTGACATGGAGAGTCTCATACAAGTTGATCCAGCATACGACGTCAAATATGTCTTGGAGCATGCAGATAAGAAATATACACCACAGTTGATCAGTGGAAAAGCTTGTGTGAAGAGTTGATGGGCATCACCATACAACAAGATGATATGAGGGGCAATAGTGCGATCAAATTGACTTCCCTAAACGAATTGGTGAGACATTCTGTTGATATTGATGACTATACACCACAGGAGGTCGTTGATCAATATGCACGGGGGTGTGCACTTTTACTCCTGGGAACATTAATGATGCCCGACCATTCTCGAAATGCTGTCCCATTAGTCTATCTGTATTTTCTGCGGGACGTGAATACAGTCGGGGAATACAGCTGGGGAAGTGCTGTGTTAGCGAGTTTATATCGCGAACTCTGTATGGCTTGCAACTATAAATGCAAGAGCATCGCTGGACCATTATGCTTGTTGCAGGTAATCCTTGGTTAATTTAAATTACTTTTAAATATTTCTATGATTAATTGTACATTGAAATAAATTTATCATTGAACAACAGATATGGGCATGGTCAAGGATAATAACGATCCAACCATCGAACGCACATCCGATGCTCCAACAAGGGCAGATAAGTGTAGATGGTCGTAATTTGGGGCCTCCACCGTATGGAGCTAGGTATTTTTCTATAGACACATCTATAATTCGTTTGGATATACATACTTATTTTTTTACCTACTATAGGTGGATACATTATCACAGTCATATTGACAGCACGAGGTTTTCAATTCGTGTATATCGCGACATATTTGAGCGTTTGTCTAATGGTCAAGTAAGTTATTATTATAATGATTCAAACTAATATAAATTATTTTTTGAGAATATTGATATTAATGTTTTGTGTGTGTCTTTACAGTTTATTTGGGATCCCTATGATGTGGACGCTGAGGAGATCAGGAATCTCGAACCTCGTTGTTGGACCTTAAATTGGAGGTCGCAATGTCCATTGATCAATATTTGGATAGTGGAGCTTCACTATCCGAATAGGGTGCTCAGACAATTTGGAATGGTCCAAAACATTCCAAGTCATGTAGAGGAAAGGGACCAGAGCTTGCATGAGTATAACCGCCAGGGGAGAACCGGCTTTGATTGGACGACCAAACATGACAAATGGATTAGATATTGGAGAAGCAGGCAACCATTCATGCCTTGCACGCCTATCAACGGGGGTGATCCGGTCACGGAAGACTATATGCAGTGGTACTATGACATTACACGACGATTGATTTCACCAGAGGAGTATACTGCAGCACCGGTCCGAGGCTTCCAACCACCAAGAACGTCTGCCAGTGATGTTTTGGTAAATTATATATCACAAATTTAATTATATATTGATTTTTGATGTTTGAAATATGAATAACATTCTATTATTTTTTTGTTACAGGTAAGCTGGTTTCGAAAATTTAAAATCAGTAAACGACGGGCTCACATTGATAATAGACCATCAATGGAGGAATTTTTAGAAACAGCTGAGAATTTCATCACTGAAGTGGAGCCTATTATTGAATCTCCTACTTATCTTGAACATCCACGAGCCTCAGTTGAAAACGTAGAAGTCGGGGAAACAAGTAGAGGACAAACAAGAAGGAGGTCTGTAGAGCGTGACGGCGATGAAGGTCCTTCAACGTCTGCGAGTCGAAGAAGACATTCCTCAGCAGTGCCATCAGATTCCCCTTTTCCCCGACAAGGTACTCAATATCGAGTACCTCAATCTGCGCCCCGCACACAACATACTACTGGAAATGGTATGCAATTTACGGAATTACACTTGTAAATATGATATTCCTTGGGTTTATATTTATTTAATTATTAAATATTTTTATAACATGTTACAGATGCTTCTACATCGATGGGCCAACAGTATGGAGCGTCTCGAATTTTGGGCAACACACCAACTGCATACGGTGTGTAATTCAATATTATCAAAGTTACAATAATAAATTAAAATTATTCAAGAAATTATATTTACTTGTTTAAGTATATTTCTATTAATTTGATAGATGCTCGGCAATCAAATGAGTGGTCACCTCAGCCTACGCCTCACACAAGTTATGAGTTGCCCTCATTTGGATTTGGAGCTTACGCACATCCTGCTGGAAATGGTATGGAAGTTACACATAACCCTTAATAATATTTTTTAAAAATACAGTTTATTTACTTATGATATGTTATTGTTAACTTGATAGTTGGTTGGGCAAGCGTTGAGGGGGTACCCCAGCCTGCTTCTACATCGACGTTGCAACAGGAGATACCTCAACCCAGTTTTCAGACACCTTATAATGAACCAGGTATATAATATCAACTTATAAATAATATATATTTTAATATATATATATTATTGATCTAAATTAACTAAATCTGTGACAGATCTTCTTACATCATGGCCTGGTTCATTTACTGACATATTAAATACGGGTATTAATATGAGTACCTATTATCAACATCGACCTCAATTCGCACAACGCCCAGTTTACAGTTCAACGCCTATACCATATGTGGACACATACGGAGAGGAGCCCGGACCAAGCCAACATGAACAACAACCTCGTCGTAATTATCGTGAAAGACGTCCGCCGCAATGTGGAACGGGTGGTCGATTGGGCCATCGCTAATTGTATTGGTACTATTATTATAAATGTCATTTTTTTTACATTTTATATTTATTACTTAAAAATATTATTTAGTGTTTGAAATAATTTTCAACTTTTATGAAATAGTTTATAGTTTCTTTTGAACCAATAAAATAATTTTTTTTTTAAGATAGTATAAATATAAACCAATTTCAATACACAATTATATTTATCTCCACTAACAATTAGGGTTTTACACCATCTCAATAGCAATTTGGGTTTAGTTATATAATATATCATTGAATAATCATCACATAATCATTGAACAATAATTACAAAAATCAATTCAAATAGGGTTTAGTTATATTATCATTGAACTATCATAACTAAGAATCGAAAAAAAATAATCCTTACATACACGCCTCTCCCAGTAGCGATTTAAAAAAAAAAAAGGACACACGCCTGACACACGCCTCTCCCAACGGCGAGATGGAAAAAAAAAAGGACACACGCCTGACACACGCCTCTCCCAGTAGCGATTTAAAAAAAAAAAAAAAAAAAAGGGAAACTCGCCCCTCCCAAAGGCGATTCCCTCTAATTTCATAACCAAACTCAAAACCACTCTATCTTATCAATCTCACTTACTATTCACCATATATACATAAATTTGCCTTTTTCCCCCTTATTTCCTTTTAAGTTGCACGACATGGTATTACGATAAAATCGGTTCATAAACTAGCATAAATTAATACTTCCTCTGTCCACAAAATATGGACTTTGTTGCTTTATTGGACCGTCCACAAAAAATAGTCTTGTTGTCTAAATTGAAAATAATAAATTTTATCTACACTTTTCAATATACACACATAACATTTTTAAAATAATTTATTTTGTACTTGATGTGATACAATATTCTTACTTTTTACATATTATATCAATTTTCTTAATAACCGTGCAAAAAACAACAAGCCTATTTTTCATGGACGGATAGAGTATTTATTATTTTTAAGTGTTAAAGTATTAATGTCCAAATTATATTTCGTATCATCGAAAGACGATTTCATACATGATGAACGTAGTCTTTTTTTTTTTAGTCACATGCATATATTTATTTTAATTATTTTTCTTGTATAATCATATTGTTCTCTCTGTTTCATTCCAAACTTCTAATTTTTTCAATTGAGTGTTTCATAATAAAATTCTCATTTCTTTTTTAAAAAAACAAGTGACCCTACTTCATAAAATAATTATCCACACACCTCCTTTATTTACATCAATTGTCATCATTTTACTTTTATAATACTACATTTCATTTCATCTTAATATTCCTTAAACTAAATTCCCTAGACTCTTCAATTTTAAGTCTTCAAGGGTGATACAATTTTAAAAAGTACGTAGCTCTATTGTTACTACCCAACATGACCATCTAAGTGTATGAGCGGTAGCTGCATGTAACTATCCATGCATCGTGATCTTAGAAGTATATTTAAGAGATAAATGCTTATGTAAATCTATACATCACAGTACAGTGATTCTCTTTATTCTCATTATTGATGGAATAAAGATCTTTACCTACCCAAAAAAATAAAAAATCCATGCATCATGATCTTTAATTCAATGAGTAAGTCTCTTGTGCATTTGGTGTATGATGCACCCACTCAACAGTTGATAATGTATACACTGAAAAGTTAGTCTCAATCACACTGAAAAGTTAGTCTCAATTACACTGAAAAGTTTACACTGAAAATTAGTTTTCAATGTAAATTTTTCAGTGTAATTGAGACTAACTTTTCAGTGTATATAGTATCAACTGTTGAGTGAGTGCACCGTGCACTTGGTGCATATGAGACTTTGCCTAATTCAATTTCATAGCTTACACTTTTATATTTAAATTTTAAATCGATCAATTTCATTATCTAACATTTAATTAATAAAACCAAACTTAACAAATGTTCATTTGGTATATATATATATACTCCCTCCGTCCCACCATTATTTGCACACTTTCCTTTTTCGTCCGTCCCAAGATTATTTGCACACTCTAAAAATGGAAACATTGATTAGCGTGCACACTCACAATAATATACACATATTTACCCATATGCCACTACTTTACTCAAAAAGTAACTTTTTCTTAATATGTGTGCCCATTTTTGTGTGCGAATAATACCGGGACGGGGGGAGTATTAGATAACAAAATCTAATTTTATGGCCCTTTTTCTTTTTTGCAATTTTGTTCCATCTATTAATTTTATGGTCCTTTAACTTTTGTTTCATTAATTGATTTTGATAGTGTTCACATATTAAAAAGGTTATTTAAAGACAAAACAAATTGACCCTATTTTTTATTTCTAATTCTTGCTTTTATAAAATATATTGGTTATAAGGGAAATTTTGTTATTTTAGGATACTATCTTATGATTGTTGTAAAAATAGGACACTATCTTTGCGGGCGTGTAAAATTGAGAAAATATATTTACGAACTTGTAAAAAAATAATTGATTTTTGCTTATATGAGTTAATTTAGTTATGAATTATAAGGTATGGTTTATTGTATACAATTCAATTCATAGTTCAGATAATTTTGGCGATAGAATAGAAACGTGATTAACCTCATCTTGGTATTACGTGTTTTAACATTAAAATATTAGTATTGAATATATGTTTTGGAATTAAATTATTTCATATATGAACCATTTTATAATTATTTTTGGATACACTTTACTTTAACTAATTAATGTTCTTTAAATTAAAATTAATACTATTCGTTTTACCATCAACTAAATTAGCTATAACGGAAAAATTGTTATTTATGACACTATTTTATAAGTATTTGTTCGATTAGAACACTATTTTTACGAGCTTACAAGATTGAGATAATATCTTTACGAACTTGCAAAATTAAGACAATATCTTCACAAACATGCAAAACTAGGACACTTTTTTTTTTGTCCAATTTAGGTCAAATTTTGTAAAATATGGGTCAAATAAAGTCCGATTACGATATGCCAAAAAAAACGTTAATACATTTGCCAAAAATAAATAATTAATAATTAGATAACAAAATTAATAAAAATATATTTATATGATATTCTTAAAAATAAATCTAACATTTTTTTTTCTCAAATTTGCGTCTAAGCAACGAGGAGTTGAAGAATTGCGCCTTAATTGAGCTTAAGTAACAATTACAAATAAATGACAGATTCAAATCAATGCATGTACCTGATTGCAAGTTTTCTTTTACATAATCATTAAATTTGTGAATTCAAGGACATTTTATATGTTTTTCAAGTACTATTTTTCATATTCATATTACAATTTAAAATAATGGTACCGCGTATTATAAATGTTTAGGTTACTAAAAAAATTTAAACAAAAAAATTACATTAAAATTCAACAGTTTTACATAAAAGTTTACTTCCATTTTGCAGGCTTAACACTATAATTTATATTATGTGATTTTAAGCGTGTATATACATATATATTATATATAGATTTTGTTGAGAGAAGTATTGTTGCACAAAATAGAATACAACAAAAAATATCAATTTTCAGGATGATAATGATTCCACATAATTAATTTTTTTATCTTTTTTTTAAGCATAAATAATTATTTTAACTAGAATACAATATTGGGTAGAATTTGAATCCCCAGTAAATTCAAGCCTATGATATGATGGATAGTTTTACATTCAAGTGCGGTAAGGTTGATGATATGACAGTGCACTGTGTGTGTATAGATAACATGAAGTCAATTGCCATAAAAAAAGAAGTTTGGTGCCTCAACTTGAAACAAGCCAAAATTCTCCCAATTATACTTCTACGAAACCAAAAATAAAGTCACGAATAGAATAGATGCAATCGAGTAATATCATTGATAAAACATTATACTTAAATTTATTTTTCTATTTAGTTGTTTTTACTATTTTTAAATGCAATATATATTTTGTAATTTCATTAACGTTTTATATATTTTTAATTTACAATTTATTTTTTCATATTACAATTTTAAAGTAATAGTATCATGTGTAATAAATGTTTATGTAGCTAAAAAAATTTAAACAAAAAAAACTCAAAAAAGTTTAACAGATTTACAAAAAAAAAAAATTTATTTCAAGTCCGCGAAATTTCGCGGGTTTAGTACTAGTAGGAAGTATAATTTAAATAAATTAATTAAAATTTAATAAAAAAAATAAACTACTTATATAATGATATTGTATTTATTATTTGATGATGAACAAAGTAATTTGTAGCTATGTAATAAATTATATGTGAATATGATTTTATGAACATTCTGCGTAATACGCGGGGTATCATCTAGTTCAAATAATAATTTCAACAACAATTTTATCATCATGCATGTTGAATTAATTCACATAAAACCTATGGCAGAAAAACAAGGAATTTATGTGATTACGTACCTCTCGTAGATATGGCCTTTGATTATCACGGGACGTGCTACCAACCAAAAGATCTTCTCAAGTATTTTCCTTTTGCCTCGTTTGATCACCGGTGGGAAGTGCTTTCAAGCAATTAAATAACTAAGGAAAAAGAAAAATATTTTTGCTCTTGATTTTTCCAACACATGGAATTATGTAACCTGAAGATGAAAAAATCATCTCCTACTTATAGGAGAGGGGAATTTCGAAATTATCATATGGAATAGGGGAGAGAGAATCTTTTTCTTGGCCTCCAAGAAATCTTGAATATATTCCATATATTCTTTTCTCCATAATAAAATATTCCATAAAAATTTCACCTTCTCATATAAGCTTATTTTCGAAAATAATAGAAATAGATCACAAGATTTAGATTTTCTTGAATATATGAGATAATCTTGTATTCCATGAACACTTATCTTACATAATATCTTTCCAAGAAAATCAACAAAATCTTTTATTTCCTAATATTCTAATTTTCGAAAATAACATGAAAAAAATAGCAAATATATTTTATTTTATTTTAATCACCTTATTATTATTGGGCTATGTTGGGACATTGTCAGTTTTGATTAAGATCTCAAAGCCCCTGAAAAGATGATTGCCCTAATTTGTCTTTGTCAGGCTAGTCTTGGTTAGGATTAATACTTAGTCATTTTACACTTCACAGGTACTCAGTGAGAGGAGAACTCACTGGAGACAATCAAGACTCAGAGCCTGAAGACGAAGAGCACCATCCTGAACTTATGGCAGTCCTCTAAGCTGGCTGAGTAAGTGTCAGTGATGAAGAGTGTGACCCTGAGGTCATTACCAACTCAGTCCTGAAGGGAACGGGATGTCACTGAGTTAATGGGAAGACTTGGAGTAGAGCCAAGCAATGCAAAAAGGAATTTCAGCGTCAGGACAAGACTGGTGGGCTCAAGACAAAATGAACTTAATAAGACAAGCCTGAAGCCCAGGAATAAGTTCTGACATTCTCACCAACCTGATGACGTGGACCAATCCGAGAAGGACACGCACGTACGGAACCTGACATGAAGACTGAATTCAGACTGCATATTCAACGGGCAAGCATTTAATGTGCATTTAATGCAAATACCAAATCCATGCAGAGGACGTCTGCTGCATGAAGATATGTCCGTTTGAAGCCACTCTACATAGATGACTAGAAGGCTATCTCTCCAACGGATAGTTATTCAAATCACCTATAAATACAGAAGGCCTTGAACCCATTCAAGGTTACGGGAAATTTCCAAGCCAGAAATTACTCAAACTCTCAAGCATTCAAAGTATTCAACCTTTAAGAGAAGCACTCGAAACCTTCTAAATTTCCCAAGTGTTTCTTAGCAGTTGAGAGTTATTCTGTATTCCAAGAGCTAGTTAGAATTATCTCAAGCTTAGAGAGATTATCCAATCCTTAGCATAGCTTTGACTTGTAAGGATAATCTCAACCTAGTTGGAATCCAAACTGAAACCAAAACCCTAAGTTAGGCTTGTTGGGAGTAAGTCAGTTAGAGTGTTAGTAAGTGGAGTTGTATAGATCAGTGAGGTTAGCTGGTCTTGGTGCACCTTGGCACGTTAAAAACAAGAATCCCTTGAGTGGATTTCCTGTTAAGTCAGGCCGTGGACGTAGAAGCTTGAGACTCTGAACCACATTAAACTCCTTGTGTTCTTACTGCTTTGATATTGTGCATACTTGCCATATTACTTGTTCATTCATTGCATTCAAGTTTATCAGGCCTGAATCAATCAGGCTGATCTTCAAAAGAGCACTGCCCTACTAAACACTCTTCAGATTTGAGTAAAACAAGTTTTTCAGAAAGCAAACTAAACAAGACTTTAAACTTTCAGGGCTCAAACATTTCCGCACTGAACTTGAACTGATAGTTAGCCAACTGACCCGCACCAAGTGTAGTCAGTAGATGTGTTATCAGCTCCTAGTTCTTTACCACTCTGAGCAAAGGGGACTCAGTCAGTTTTAAGGTTGAAAAATTGGCATACGTGTATTCTCCCCCCCATACACGTATTCCTCAGTCTTGTACCGGGACCAACAAGTGGTATCAGAGCAGTGGTTCGAAAGACCACTGACTTTGAATACTAATAGTTTCAGAGGAGAAACTGTTGGTGGTCACTGAACAGATCTGAGTTTGCTTTTCATAAAACTTGCATCATCATGACTTCGAGGAGACTTGAAGCTTCGTTACCTTAATTCTCTGTGTCTAACTTTGTCTATTGGAAGTTCAGATTAGAAGCACATCTAGATGCCATCCATGACCAGATGCCACGTGTACTCAGGGAGGGACCGATCAAGATCACTATTCCTAACGTCAGAGGACTGGGATATGAGGATCTTGCGATTGGCGTGCAGGTTCCTAAAGAAAGGAAAGACATGACCAACGATGAAATCAAGATGGTGGGACTTGACAACGTCGCCAGAAACATCATCTTGCACACGGTGCCCTTCGAGGAGTCAGCCAGGCTGATGAACTTAAAGACGGAAAAGGAGGTCTGGGATGAGCTGACAAGGATGTGTGAGGGATCTGAAAAGATCAAGGAGAACAAGAGAAACATTGCCATTCAGAAATTCGAGGCGTTCGAGATGCTGCCCGACGAGAGCATAGATCAAATGGAGTCTAGATTCATCAAGTTGATAAATGAGTTGGTGATGTTGGACAAGGATGTCCCAAGGAGAGATGTTGCTTCAAAGATCCTGAATGCCCTTCCTGAGAGATGGGACAACAGTGTAATTATGCTTAAGAACACTCAGGATATGAGTAACATAACTTCTGCTTTACTTTTTTCAGAGCTCAAAGCGCTTGAATTTGACCTTAACAAGAGGAAGAAGAAAGTTCAGTCAGAAGAGGAAGTGAAGGAGAAAACTCCTGAGAAAAGTGTGGCGTTCAAGGCCAGGTCTGAACCTGTTGAGCCCTCATCAAACTCTTCATCAAAGTCACTGATGGAGATGAGCAGGGAAGAACTCGCTGAGGAGTACAGCCTGATGGCCAGACGATTTGACAAGCTCAATGCCAGGTTTGGTCGTTATAAAAAGTTTTATCAAGACTCACATGACAGGAAACCTGAAGGAACCCACCAAAGCTCAAGGAGATATGAGGAGCGAAGGAATACTGACCAGAGGAGAGAACGTGGTGATGATAGAAGATATTCTGAACCAAAACCTGAAAGAAGAGACGAACAGAGACGTACTCGCGATGATAGATATCCAACAAAGACTGAAAGCTCACTAAGAACCAGGGAACCTGACTCAAGGAGGAACCCTGAACCAAGAAAAGAAAGAGTAAGTGAGCAGGTAGCATGTTACAACTGTAACAAGATTGGTCACTATCAGTACGACTGCCCGGAGCTGAGTGCGAGGGAGAGAGAGGAAAGGAGAGCCACTAGGGATCTAAGATCTGCTGATCGGAGAGCGATGGTCGCTGAAGATGCGACAGATTCTGACGGTCCTGCTGAAAGGTCACCTGAACTCTTCTCAGATGACGAGTACGATGACGTCTGTCTGATGGCTAGGGATGAGCCTGAGGTAACATCAAATTCTGTTTGTGCTTCTTACACTGGTCAAAATCCTGAGCTTAGCTCAGAGTCAGTTAGAGAAATGAACCTTCAGATCTGTCTTGATCAATTGATGGTTTATTTCTCCAGACTGCAGGAAACTAATGTCTTCTTGGTTGAGGAGAACAAGAAATTGAGTACTGAAGTTCAAAACCTGAATGAACAACTCACTTAGTCTGATCTTAAAGAATCAGCTCAGATTGTGAGACTAACTCAGGAAATTGATATGATTAATTCTGAGCGTCTCCCAAGAGAGAAGATTCTGAAGGAATTGGCTGAGGAAGAGCTGGTCAGGAAGGAAGAGCTGAAAGCACTTAAGAGTAAGTTTGATGACCTCTTTACCAGACATGAAATCCTGAAAAAGAGTGAGGACTCTCTCAAGAAAAAGGTTGCAGCAATGAATAAATCCTCAGTGGCTAGAGAGGAAATAAATAGCAACCAGATACTTGGGAACAAGAAAAAGGGACTTGGATATGTTCCTGAGAAATCCTCACAAGGTCAGTCTCATGTTGCTTCAGGGAGCAACACTGAGAGGGTATTTGTTTAGACAGGCCAGAGTGCACCTAAGGTTGTGCTCCAGGCCCGTCAAACTGATAAGGGCAAGGAAACCGTTGACACAGTCAGGGTTGCTCCTAAGGTAGCTAAGCCAAAACCCAAGGGAAAGGCAAAGCAACCTACGGAAGCCCCTGAGAGCTTAGGCCAGGGAAAACCTCAGCGAAAGCAGAGGAAGACTCAGGCCAAGAGCCCTCAGACTGGTCAGCGAGGGTACCATCATGCTTGACAATACCCACAGGGAAGGCCAAATATGATGACACCCCCGTGGTTTTGGCATCCTGAGGCCTTTAACTGTTTTCCATTTCCTCACTTGCCTAGGGGAAATAGAAATCAGGGTCCTTATCAAGAACAAGGCCCAAGACCTGCTGCACCCAGACCTAGGAAGAACAGGAAGCCAGCCCAAAAGGCACCCACTCAGGCTCCTGCGAAGCCTAAGTTTAACACTCATACACCATCTTCCTCTAAGGCAAAGAAGAAGAAAGATGTGTATGTCGATGTTTCAGGGAGATAGATTTACCACTCTGAGGCAATCAGGGTTGTGAAGCAAGTCTGGATCCCGAAGGGTACAGCTGACACAATAGGACCCAACACCCAATGGGTACCTAAAGCCTGATTTGCTTGCAGGCGGCTGTGGATCACAACAAGATGAGAGGAGACTCAATCAAAGCTGTTTGGTACCTAGACAGTGGTTGCTCAAGGCACATGACTGGAATGAAGAGTCTTCTCCAAGAGTATCAAGCTAAAGATGGTCCACAGGTAACCTTTGGTGATAACTCAAAAGGTGTTACTAAAGGTTTTGGTGTTCTAATTATAGGTACAGTCAGAGTGGAAAATGTGTCCTTTGTGGAAGGACTGAAGCATAACCTGCTGTCAGTAAGTCAATTCTGTGACAAAGGGTTCAGTGTTGAGTTCTCATCGAATACATGTTCAGTCAAGGACAAATCAACACAGGTGCTTCTATCAGGTATAAGGAAAGGTAACGTTTATCTCGCTGATTGGAGCAGCACTATTTCTAATACCTGCTTTATTGCTAAAAGCTCTCTAGAGCTCAGTTGGTTATGGCATAAAAGATTAAGCCACCTGAACTTCAAGATTCTTAACAAAATTTCTAGACAGTCACTTGTTGATGGTCTACCTAATGAAGTTTTTAGCAAAGATCACGTGTGCAAAGCTTGTCAGGAAGGAAAGCAGGTCAGAGCATCATTCAAAGAGAAAGCCTCTTATTCCACTGACAGGATACTTCAGCTCTTGCACATGGATTTGTTTGGTCCCATAACACCTGTGAGTATGAATGGTAGAAAGTATACCCTTGTGGTTATTGATGATTATTCTAGATATACTTGGGTTATTTTCTTGTTAAATAAGAAGGAAACACAGGTGAAGCTTCCAGAGTTGCTCAGGAGACTCAGCAATGAGAAGAATCAGTCCATTACTAAGATCAGATCTGACAAAAGCACTGAATTTATAAATTCATATATTTCTGACTTCTGTAATGAACTTGGTATAGCTCATGAGACTTCTGCAGCTAGAACTCCACAACAGAATGGTGTCGCTGAAAGAAGGAACAGGACACTGAAGGAGGCTGCAAGGACCATGCTGGCTGAGTCAGGATTGCCCAAGAAATTCTGGGTTGAGGCAATCAACACTGCATGCTACACTCAGAACAGATCCATGCTGAACAAGCAACATACACGGACCCCATATGAGACATGGAACAAAAGGAAACCTCGTATTTCTTATTTTCATGTATTTGGTTGTAAGTGCTTCATCCTCAACAACGGGAAGACCCAGTTGAAAGCCTTTGATAGCAAATCTGATGAAGGAATATTCTTAGGATATTCTGAAGTTAGTAAAGCCTTCAGGGTTTACAATTGTAGGACCCTTGTTGTTGAAGAATCACCTCATGTTGTCTTTGATGAATCTACAAATGAGTCTAGGGCAAAGGTGTTGAATCCTGACTCTGAGGAGGTCACAAGGAGTGTGACAAGGCTGAGCTTGAAGAATCAACCTGATCCCAAGATCAAGACTGTGCCAATTCCGAGATGGGATGATGATGACGATCAGGATGATGAATCAGGTGCCACTCCTAAGCCCAGCACATCAGGGATTGTTGAGCCTCAGACTGAGGAACAGGCTCAACCTGAGGTAAGCACCGTCTATGAAGATGTTGTTGCAGCTGAGACGGTTCCTGAGTCACCTCATCAAGGGGGAATCAATGTCCCTGACATTGAACTTATTAATCCCTTTGGTATAGACTCAGGATCATCCCCTTCTGTTCAATTTCCTGAATTTTATGAACCTGTAGACACTAACATTGCAGGTACTTCAGGAACAACTCCTGGCAAGAGAACTTGGTTAGAAGATCATCCCATTGATCAAATCATTGGTGATCCAACTGAGGGAGTCAGGACCAGACGGTTCCATGGTGAGAGTGCATTGTTCTGTTGCTTTCTCTCTGAGCAAGAGCCTCAGAACATTGAAGAAGCTCTCACTGACTCGAACTGGATCATTGCCATGCAAGAGGAGTTGAATCAGTTCACAAGGAATCAGGTTTGGGAACTGGTGGATAGACCTAGGCATCAAGGTGTGATTGGTACCAAGTGGGTCTTTAAGAACAAGAAGGATGAGAATGGTGTTGTGGTAAGGAACAAGGCTAGACTGGTTGCAAAAGGGTATTGTCAGTCTGAAGGAATAGACTATGATGAAACTTTTTCTCCAGTGGCTAGGTTGGAAGCTATCAGGTTGTTCCTTGCATATGCAACATACAAGAAGTTCAAGGTGTATCAAATGGATGTCAAGAGTGCCTTCCTGAATGGTGTACTCAATGAAGAGGTATATGTTGAACAACCTCCCGGGTTTGAGGTTGGAGATAGAGTATACCATTTGAAGAAAGCACTATATGGACTTAAGCAAGCACCAAGAGCTTGGTATGATACCCTCTCTCAATTCCTGACAGACCATGGGTTCAAGAAAGGAACTGTGGATAGGACATTGTTCAGGATCATTGAAGGTGATGACATTCTCTTGGTCCAGATTTATGTGGATGACATAATATTTGGATCACCAAATCATCAGCTTTGTGAGAAATTCTCTAAGATAATGACTGGTAAATTTGAGATGTCCATGATGGGAGAGATGAACTTCTTCTTAGGATTGCAGGTCAAGCAGACTGATCAAGGTATATTCATTAATCAGGCCAAGTATACAAGAGACTTGATTCATAAGTTTGGTGTTCAGAACAGCAATCCAGCAAGGATCCCTATGAACACAAATTGGAAGATGGATCCTGACACTGAAGGGACTTCAGTAAATCAGACTGAGTATCGTGGGCTGATAGGTTCTTTATTGTACCTGACTGCAAGTAGGCCTGACATTACGTTTGCAGTTGGTGTGTGTGCTAGGTATCAGTCTGATCCCAAGAAAAGTCATTTGGAGACTGCTAAGAGGATACTTAAGTATTTGAAAAGGACAGTCAATATGGGACTATGGTATCCTTCAGATGACAACTTAGAACTGACAGGTTATTCAGATGCAGATTATGGAGGTTGTAGAATTGATAGGAAATCAACCTCAGGGACATGTCAGTTTTTGGGAAGTAAGTTAATCTCGTGGTTTAGTAAGAAGCAGAATTCAGTGGCTACATCCACGATTGAGGCTGAGTATATGGCTGCAGGTAGTTGTTGTGCTCAGATTTTATGGTTGAGGCAACAGTTGAGGGACTACCAAGTGTTTGCTAATCATGTTCCAATCTATTGTGACAACAATAGTGCTATAGCAATTACTCAGAACCCAGTGCTTCACACAAGGTGCAAGCATGTGGATATTAGACACCACTTCATTCGAGATCATGTGGAGAAGAAAGATATTAGGATGGAGAAGATTCACACTGACAGGCAAAGAGCTGACATCTTGACTAAGCCTCTGGCTGAATCGAGGTTTATGGAACTGTCAGTGGAGTTAGGACTCTTAGATCCGGGAGAACAATCAGCGTAGGGTTCTAGGGGGAACTCAGGCCAGACTCGACTCAGCGAGGTATCAGGGTGCTACAATGTCTCCCTGACAGGTATGAGTTCTAACCTGACTCTTGTGAATTTCAAGCGTCTCCCTGAGTCCTGCGTCCTGAAAATCTTTATTAAATGCATTCTGTTTTCATTAAAAGCGCGCCTTTTCATATTTAAAACCCACGCGCACGGAGCATTTAATGCCAGTTACTTTTTCATATACGTGTCCGTTTTATACGGAATATGACTGACATGGGGTTTAATTGAAGCTGAGATTAATCCTGGCCCCTCATTTCAAAACCTTTCGAATTCAGGGATCAATCTCAACCCCACGTTCGAGTAACTGACTTAGTCTTATCAATCAAGAGTGCCATTTGAGGTTTTTACGCAAACACAACGCACAATCAGCACACTGAGTTTTCTCTTGCTCAAACACAGAAATTTTAAAAAACCTTTCTTTAAAAAACAATGGCATTCCTTGATTCCAACTGGACAACCGACAAGATCGTCGACGTTGTTGAGAAGAAACTGGTACACATGGAGCAAGTCATCTCCATGGAAGGTATCTGTCTTACGGTTGAGGAAATCAAACCCGTGTTTAAATGGATTTCCGATGCCGGGTTGGAAACATACTTCGCCACCCGACCCATTTCCGTGCTCCCAAGAACAGTTGTGGAAGCATATTTGAATATGTTCTTGCGGAAGGGGGAAGTTTTCACAAAGGTGACTGCGTTGAAGCCGACGGGAGAGAAGGACGGCGACGGCGAACCTCTTTACAACACAGAGGTGGTCACTATCAACTTCAGGCAGGCGGTGAGGGAATTCTTCAAGCTGCCATTCTCAGGCATCAACCCAAGAACCTACAAGGAGAACTCAGAGGGAGAGTTTCTTGGGAAATGGACCAAGTCAGGGTCATCGGAGTTTAGGGCTCGCCAGAACAAGAGTACGTTAAAGCCTGAGTATAGAGCTCTGGTGGACTTGGTATCCAAGATGGTGATGGGCGCAACTGGCTCTCACGAGCAATTGAGTCTGCCCAAGCTGAGACTCATGGGAGCTATCGTTGATGGAGTGGAAGCGAACTGGGAGCAGCTCTTCCTCGATCAACTCCATCAGGCAGGACTGGACAAACTCACGCGTGACGAGGAGAAGAAGCACATTTCCGTCAGTGCCATCTTGCCTTTCGGCACGAGGATGTCCATCCTGATTGCTCATGCTTGCCATGGGTATACCTTCGAGTTTGAGGATAGTCTCTCCTCGAAGAAGGTAATGTTTTCCTCACTGAGTGATACCTATTCAGTGCTAGGGCTGACTGATCCCAATGCGAAAGCAAAGGGTCAGGTCAAAAGGTCAGCTGGTAAAGCCAAGAGAGTGGCAACCAGTCTCATTGAACGGGTAGATGAGCTCCTTGAGATGAGTAAGGATGGTGAGGAGGTTGCTGCTGAGGAGGTGGAGCAGCCTGAAGTGGAAGCGGCTGAGAAGAGGAAAAGGGTGAAGATAGTGCTGTCAGGGAAGAGCACGATATCTGGGACTGAGTCTGATCCCAAGAAGGCCGGATCTGAGGCTGAGGGAACTGACGATGACGTCAGAAAGGAGGGTGCTCAGGGAGAGAGGCCCCTGAAAAGGCTTAGGAAGGGGACCAGAAAATCCCCTGCTAAGAAGCTGCCTGAGGTGAGTGAGAGGGAGAAGTCAAGCTCTCCTGGAGCCTCTGACTTGGAGGAAGTGAGAAAAACTGTCGAGACGGCTGAGTTATTGCAGCCTGAGACAGTACCCACTCAAACACACCCACACCCTGAAACCCAAACACCCTTCATTCCTGACCCCACACCTCAATCTCCTCAACCACCCCGAACCTCAGAGCCAAATCATCCTACTGAGTCAGCGTCTTCAACTTCTCACATAAATGAGCCTGACCAGTCAGCCGAGCCGAACCTTCCAAACCCCTCAGATTTTCCCTCATACCCTAATCCCAAAGACTGTCCCAAATCCATTTCAGCTGAGGAGGACGAATTCCTCGAAGTGGAGGAGGAGGATTTGGATGAACACATGGCTGGAGGGATTCTGGAGAACACCCTCAGGGGGAACGCCACAGAATGGGCAGGGAAGTGCTGGCCTGGGCTATCCAAGTATACTGAGCTACTGGCGTATGTGATAGAGCTCAAAGTTTGGTTGGACTTCAAACAATCAAACATGCAGGAGCAACATATGCTGGTGGATGCTCGTGGCTGGGAGCATTGGGAGACGGAAGAGGCCAAGATTTGCTCGTTCTTTGGACTTACTAGCTGGCTTCAACTCTTGAACTTTGACAACCTGAAGCAGCTAGTGGCTGATATGATGTCCAAGAGCAAGGCTGACCTCCTTCCTGAGGACGGGAAGGATGATGATGAGGATGATGAAGAAGCTCAGGGTGGAGACCTGGAGAAGGCAGTGGAGGAAACTGCACAGGAAGTGGATGAGATGAACTCTGAGCCTCAGGCTCAGGGGGAAGGTGATAAGAACACTGGTGCCAAGGGTGGACCAGTGGCTGAGGATGTTGTGAACATCTCAGCTGCCGATGAGACATCTGTCGATGAAGGGATTCCCTGCCCTGAGACAAGAGAGGAAGATGTTGAGGCATTCAAGGAGACTCTCAGTTCCGAGGGACTTGCTCCCAAGGTTCAAGTTAGCTTAGCTGAGCCTGAGGAGGCGGCTATGACTACTTCACAACTGCCTTCAGTGCACCTTGAAGAAGGGACTGATGCTGCAGGGGCTGACAAGGGAAAGCAGCCAATCACTGAGGCGGCCGTTGATGATGAGGATGTGATCATAACCGGGGTCGGACGTGCTGAATTCACCAGCATAGTGGAGGTCAAGCAAGAGAAAACCTCAGAAAATCTAGCTGAACTTCAGGAGGAGGTAATGAGGCTACGAGCTGAGAAGGAAGAAGACTCCAAGGCCCTGGCGAAGCACATCAGGTGGACGAAGTCAGCTTACAACACCCTTGCTAACAGGGAGCTGATTTTGTTAAAGAAAACGATGACTGACACGGCCAAGTCAGTGAGGAATGAGCGAAAGCGCACCAAAAAGATGCTAAGGCAAACCTTGAAGCAGTTGGCTGAGAAGGATGAGCAAAGGAAGGAGGATCTTAATCAGGCTGTGGAGAAGCTTGCAGCTCAGGCTGGGGCACTATTCACTCAGGCCATTTCTGGCTCAACGTCAAAGTTTGAGCTGGAGTCATAACGTATTGCTCAGACTTCAAAGGACATTGCTGAGAGACTGACCCAAGCAGATGAGCGATCTGCTCTGGTGGAGGGGAAGATAGAGAAGGTTGAGCAAAGACTCCAACTCTCCATGGAGGTCTTTGAGAAGAAGGTCCAAGCTGCAATCAGTTCAGTATCATTTGCAGGGACTGGAATTTCGATGGGAGTTGAATTATTGAAGGAGGGAATTAATGATGTCCATTCCCTAGCCTCCTTCGTAATCAACAGCGGATCTGACGCATTCCCATCTGAGGCCAATGATGATGCCAAAAAGGGGGAAAAGAAGAAGAAAAGATCCCGCCCTGAGGCATCTGAGGCAGTCAATCAAGGTGAGACCGTTCTAGCTGACCCTGAAGCCAATCCTGATGGAAACATTTTAAGGGTGAGGAAGTCAGCTAGGTTAGCGGCGGTGGAAAAGGAAGGAGAGGAAATTGTTGCCAAGCTGAGAGAGGAGGCAACAAAGGCAAAGGCTAATGAACCTTCCAAGCAACAACCTGAGCCAGTTCAGAGGTCGTCTCCCATGAGCTCAAGGAAGAATCCCATCACTTACTCAGGTGAGTTGGTTGCGGAGCTATGTGCTGAAGCGTGGGGAGATCAATCTGAAAAATCTGAGGCTATGCGCAGAGCTGAAATTGCTCAGAAGGAGAAGATGCGCATCTTAGAGAAGAAGGTTGAGAAGCTGACGGATATCACAGAGCTTCAACAACGTGAACTAGATGATGCAGTGATCAGCTTGCTAAGGAGGAAGAAGGCGAAGCCTGAGCCAAGGAAGTACAGGAAGAAGCCAACAGTTAGGAAATCAACAATTCTTCAAGTCAGAAGGCCAGAATCAGGAGCAAGGGAAGCTTTTGTTGATGAGTTTGTCTCAGAGACATTGAAGGAGTTTTGTACTGATGCAAGGGATGAATTTGTTAGACTGTGGTTTGTTGTGAAGAAGTGGGGCGACACTGACGATATCAATGCCCACTTCACTGACTACATGATGGACAATCATCCTGAGCTATTCCAGAAGATCTTGGAGGAGGCTGAGGCAGCTCAAGTTCAAGTGAAGGCTCCTGAGTTCACCATTCGAGCTCCTCCCTTGGTTCCTGGAACTCAAAAGCATGATACAAAGGCCATTATGATGGAAGTTTTGAAGATAGCCAAAGCTGAAGGGTACGTGAATCAACCTGGAAGACTTGACGAGCTGAAGGCAAGAGTTTATGCAGGATATGGACTCAAGCCTGAAATGAGATTAGTCTAGGTGTTCACAGGCTTCTTTGTAATAGATTAGATTCATTGTAATCATTTCCACATCAATCAATGAAATCTATTACTTTTGCCCACAGACAAAAACTCATTGTCTTTTTGGCTGTGTTTAAAATTCTGTACTTTATCAAGAATTGCTCTAACACTGTCTTATCTTATAGATAGGTTTATCTTGTTTCCTCTTAAGTGTTTTGAGGATCTTTTCAGTGTTTTGGCATCATCAAAAAGGGGGAAATTGTTGGGACATTGTCAGTTTTGATTAAGATCCCAAAGCCCCTGAAAAGATGATTGCCCTAATCTGTCTTTGTCAGGCTAGTCTTGGTTAGGATTAATACTTAGTCATTTTACACTTCACAGGTACTCAGTGAGAGGAGAACTCACTGGAGACAATCAAGACTCAGAGCCTGAAGACGAAGAGCACCATCCTGAACTTATGGCAGTCCTCTAAGCTGGCTGAGTAAGTGTCAGTGATGAAGAGTATGACCCTGAGGTCATTACCAACTCAGTCCTGAAGGGAACGGGATGTCACTGAGTTAATGGGAAGACTTGGAGTAGAGCCAAGCAATGCAAAAAGGAATTTCAGCGTCAGGACAAGACTGGTGGGCTCAAGACAAAATGAACTTAATAAGACAAGTCTGAAGCCCAGGAATAAGTTCTGACATTCTCACCAACCTGATGACGTGGACCAATCCGAGAAGGACACGCACGTACGGAACCTGACATGAAGACTGAATTCAGACTGCATATTCAACGGGCAAGCATTTAATGTGCATTTAATGCAAATACCAAATCCATGCAGAGGATGTCTGCTGCATGAAGATATGTCCGTTTGAAGCCACTCTACATAGATGACTAGAAGACTATCTCTCCAACGGATAGTTATTCAAATCACCTATAAATACAGAAGGCCTTGAACCCATTCAAGGTTACGGGAAATTTCCAAGCCAGAAATTACTCAAACTCTCAAGCATTCAAAGTATTCAACCTTTAAGAGAAGCACTCGAAACCTTCTAAATTTCCCAAGTGTTTCTTAGCAGTTGAGAGTTATTCTGTATTCCAAGAGCTAGTTAGAATTATCTCAAGCTTAGAGAGATTATCCAATCCTTAGCATAGCTTTGACTTGTAAGGATAATCTCAACCTAGTTGGAATCCAAACTGAAACCAAAACCCTAAGTTAGGCTTGTTGGGAGTAAGTCAGTTAGAGTGTTAGTAAGTGGAGTTGTATAGATCAGTGAGGTTAACTGGTCTTGGTGCACCTTGGCACGTTAAAAACAAGAATCCCTTGAGTGGATTTCCTGTTAAGTCAGGCCGTGGACGTAGAAGCTTGAGACTCTGAACCACGTTAAACTCCTTGTGTTCTTACTGCTTTGATATTGTGCATACTTGCCATATTACTTGTTCATTCATTGCATTCAAGTTTATCAGGCCTGAATCAATCAGGCTGATCTTCAAAAGAGCACTACCCTACTAAACACTCTTCAGATTTGAGTAAAACAAGTTTTTCAGAAAGCAAACTAAACAAGACTTTAAACTTTCAGGGCTCAAACATTTCCGCACTGAACTTGAACTGATAGTTAGCCAACTGACCCGCACCAAGTGTAGTCAGTAGGTGTGTTATCAGCTCCTAGTTCTTTACCACTCTGAGCAAAGGGGACTCAGTCAGTTTTAAGGTTGAAAAATTGGCATACGGGTTTTCCCCCCCCCCCCCCCCATACACGTATTCCTCAGTCTTGTACCGGGACCAACAGGCTACTTAATGGGCTACTTGAGGGACCTTTAGGAGAATTAAGGTTGGACCTCCAATGGACTTCTGAATTTCAATATTGAGCCCCAATATAATTCAGCCCATTAATATTAATTAGTACCACTAATAAATTAATATTGCACTATCCATCTTAATCCATATTACGATAATATGGGCTCCCGGTTATTATTTCCTGCGTTTAAGATTATCAAGTCCATTAATTAATTAAGCTTCTGAATAGCTCTAAATTAATTAATATCTTTCACCTTGGAGTAAAGACAGCTCAACATTATTATCCGTACCGAAAAAACTAATTCTTCACTTGCAAGATTTGGTACGATAAAACTTCTGAGCCCACCAAGGGGACAAATCACATGAGCCG
Source organism: Ballota nigra (assembly GCA_947034835.1). Taxonomy (NCBI): domain Eukaryota; kingdom Viridiplantae; phylum Streptophyta; class Magnoliopsida; order Lamiales; family Lamiaceae; genus Ballota; species Ballota nigra. Next base: position 119,442,108 of record OX344721.1, on the reverse strand, counting down.
TACTCGTACGCGTTTCTCCGTATTAAATCTTAGCAATCGTCGTATGATTAATATTACTGCCCAAAGCACAAGGTTCGAAGTCATGATGATTCTCACCCAACATGAATCAAAGCAATAACCATTAAGCACACACTGTCCTATTTAAGTGACGGAGATTAAGAAATCAATAATCATTGAGGTCTAATTCTTCACATTTCAGAACAGAAGAATTTATCCTAGTTGTATGTCCTCTTCAACACATACTAAATGTGCTAGTGCAATCTCTTAGTCAAGACAGACCAATCTGAGATATACACATCGACCTTTCGCGGCGGATTGTTCAATTCCACCTGGGTCGTGAATTTGTACGTTTAGTTACAAGAAAATCGTTAATGTGATCTTCCGTGATCAGGTATCACCACATTAACTACAATGTAACACGTACTACTTATAATGAACTGGTTACAATAAATATTCAACATTCAATCATATCTAAAGCAAATGTGATAAAAGATTTATTCTCATAAATAAGTGTTTAATACATGAGTTATACAAAGTAAAAGCATACTTTCACGTATAACTCCAACAATCTCCCACTTATACTTAAAGTCTGATTTTTAGTATACATCATGCATGTCTAGTGTAGTAGCTCTACGTGACATCTCATGTCAACCTACACTAACCTAATAATTCATCCCACTTATACTTAAAGCAGATTGGCAATAGTCTTGAGTCCCATTCCATCCACATGTATCTCGAATGTACTCTGAGGCAGACCCTTTGTGAATGGATATACTAGGTTGTCCTCCGACGTTTATCTTTGCCATCTCTTTATCTCCTCTCTTAACGATTTCTCGTATAAGATGGTATTTTCTTTCAATGTGTTTGCTGGCCTTGTGGGCTCTCGGTTCCCTTGAATTTGCAACTGCTCCGGCATTATCACAATGGACAGTGATTATGTTGGGCAAATTCGGAACAACGTCCAAGTCCACTAAGGAATACTTGAGCCAAATCGCTCATTTCGCTGCTTCACAAGCAGTTACTTATTCGGCTTTCATGGTCGAATCGGCGATGCATTTCTGCTAATCGCTTCTCCATGTCATGACTCCTTCTCCCATGCAAAACACACTACCCGAGGTAGATATTCTGGATTCTATATCTGATTGGAAATTTGAGTCCGTGCATCCTATGGAAATTAGACTGTCTGACTGTTAAATCAGCATTTCATCGCTAGTTCTTTTCAGAAACTACAGAATGCATTTAATTGCAGTCCAATAAGCTTTCTCAGGGTTACTTTGATATCTTGCCATCATGCCCGAGATAAAAACAGATATCCGGTCTCGTACTCAGTATTGCATACATAAGGCTTCATACCCCGAAGCGTACGAAACGCCTTTCATGTCATCTATCTCCATATGCGTCTTATGGCCTATTTCTTTTGATATATGGATTCCGTGCCTAAAAGGTACAAAACCTTTCTTAGAATCTTGCATGCTGGAACGCTTCAAAACAGTGGCTTTGTATGGAACTTGCGACAAGCCCAACATCCTTCTCTTGCGATCTCTAGTGATCGTGATCCCAAGGATGTGACTGGCTTTCCCTAAGTTCTTCATATCAAACTGATTTGAAAGTCATACTCTTACGTCTGACAATACCTTTACATTGTTTCCAATGAGCAGAATATCGTCTACATATAATACTAAGAATACCACCGCAGTTTCGTCACACTTTATATACGCACAACTTTCAAATTCGTTTTGACCAAAACTCATAAGACTTAATAACCTGATCAAAACACTGGTTCCAAGTACGTGAGAATTGCTTAAGTCCATAGATGGACCACCTGAGCTTGCATATAAGATGCTCTTGGCCTCTCGCAATAAAACCTTCGGGTTGGCGCATATAGATATTTAAATCGTCAAGACTTCCGTTAAGGAAAGCTGTCTTGACATCCATTTGCCAGATCTTGTAATCTAGATGCACAACGATCGACAAGAGAATACAGATAGACTTAAGCATAGCTACAGGCGAAAAAGGTTTTCTCATAATCGATCCCTTCTTTTTTTAGTATACCCTTTAGCCACTAGCCTTACCTTGAAGGTCTCAACCCTTCCGTCCGATCCTCTTTTCCTCTTGTATACCCACTTGCATCCAATGGGTTCTACCCCACTGGATGGTTCGACCAGCTCCCACACTTGATTATGATCCATTGAGCCCATCTCGGCTTCTATTACTGTTTGCCAAGATTCCGCATCTTTGTCTTGGATTGCCTCCTTGTATGTCCATGGGTCTGATTCATCACCGGGAATCAAATCCGAAGATTCTCCTATTCCCATGAATCACTCGGGTTGTCTAATAAACCTCCCACTACGACGAGGTTCCGATTGTGAAGGTGTGACGTGTGGTATATTATCTTGTGTACTTGGTATAGGAGTTTGCCATCTTAATTCGTCTAAGGTAATCTCACTTCTGGGCTTTCTTTTGTTCATATAGTCTTCCTCCAAGAATTTAAAGAGTGTGCAAAACACGGTCTTTTAATTCTTGGGACTATAGAACATACACCCCTTCGTTCCCATGGGATATCCTTTAAACAGCCTTAATTCTAAACATGGATCCAATTTACCGCCTTTCTTATCTAGCACATATGCCGGACACCCCCAGATTCTCATGCGTCTCAAACTGGGCTTACGCCCGGTCCACAATTCTATCGGGGTTTTAAGAATCAATTTGGATGGCACCAAGTTTAGAATGTAAGTCGTCGTTTCCAAGGCATTACCCTAAAACGATTTGGATAAATCTTAATAACTCATCATGGATCTGACCATTTTTAAAAGAGCTTGGTTCCTTCATTACGCTACACCGTTCTATTGAGGGGTTCCTGGTGCGGTCAACTGGGATACGATCCCTTCGTCTGATAGGTGGTTCAAGAATTCATCGCTGAGGTATTCGCCTCCACGATCAGATCGTAGAAACTTGATACTTCTTTCCATATGCAACATAAGGTAGATGTATTCATATCCCGAGTAATCGTCAACAAAAGTGACAAAATACTCATACCTCATTCTTGCTATGATAGTCATTAAACCACACATATCGGTATGAACGAGCTTCAACACTTCCATGACTCTATTCTCCTTGGCTCCAAATGCCCTCTTGGTCATTTTACCCTCTAAACATAATTCGCATGTTGGAAACGGCTCAACTTGAAGAAACTCCAAGGATCCGTCTTTCACCAATCTTTGTATTCACATTAGATTAATATGACCTAATCTAAGATGTTATAGAAGTATTTCGTTCATATCAGAAAGAACACTTCCTTTTAGTCGATGTGTTATTAGATTCAATTTATGAGTGGTGTGCCCAATTAATGGTATAAAGATCATCCAACAATGTCCCGGAACAGATAAACCCATCGTTTCAAGAAATAATAACATCTTTATCAAAAGAAACTGAGTATCTATTCAAAACAGTTTAGATACTGAAGGTTGAATTCTTTCTAAAATTAGGAACATGAAAAACATCTCTCAATACCATAACTCTATCTTCAAAGATAGGCGCACTTCTCCCACTGCTTCAGCTGCCACTCTCGTAGCATTGCCCGGTGTGATGGGGATCTCACTTCCACTAAGTCGTCGGGTTAGCTTGAACCCATACAAATGTGATCAGTGGCTCTCGTATCCACTATCCATTAATGGATAACATATGCCACAAGTTTCGACGATTAGGGCGTGTGAATTACCTAACTTTCCTAGCCTCTTAGGCTTGGAATAGGCAGACCTCCAATGTCCTCTCTCACCGCAGTTAAAACACTTCCCCTTTGATGCTAGCCTTGGCTTTGCCTTTCGCAACAATTGGATTTGCTTGGGTCCGGCCTTTGGTTCTCTTCCTCTTTTTCCCTCCCTTGGGACCAAAAGAGGTAGACGGACCATTAGCCACCATAGCACTAGACTGGTGCTCCATTATCACCTCCACCGAAACTAAAGCTTGCAAGAGCTCGGGCAAACGACTTGTCCTTTCATTCATCTGACAGTGCAGTTGAAACTGCTCAAAGCTTTTCGGAAGAGAATGAAGTATGAAATCGACCTGAGAAGGGACATTAAAATACGCACCAAGTACTTCCAACTTGTTAAGGTATGTCATAATCTCGAGAACGTGCTCCCTCACGGGCGTTCCCTCCACCATTTCCAACTTGATTGAGTCATGTTTGGTGAATTGATTAGTCATGGGTTTCTGATGTGAAGACATCTCTTCAAGGTTTTCCATGATTTCAACAGCGGATACAATGTCTTCATAAATGCGCCTCAAATCCTCAGACAGAGATGTCAAGATGATGCACTTCATGTGTTCATTGTCACGCTTCCAATCATAAATTACCTTTTCCCATTGCTTGACTTATCATTAGGCTTGCCGGGTATATTAACGTGAATAACCCAATTGTGTTTTTGTGCAGTAAGAACAAAATTTAAATTACATTTCCAATCGATATAATTTTCTCCAGAAAGTTTGTTAACTTAAAGTATACTAAACAGTGGATTAAAAGGTTGCGACATGATGAAATGAGAATAAAACATACATTCATATTAATATCTAGAAAAATACGAAATTATCACATAATTCGATCACATCAATTATATTGAAACCTTAAAACAATATAATCATGCATCAGCCAACATCTCGAAACAATTTAAATGCGCCACGAGGGATGGTCTATACATTTAAATACATTCAAGCGGATCACAAACTTAAAGTTACAGATCCTTAATTCAAAATTAATAGTTGACTCCCACTTTGAACACATAAAAACTGACAGGGACTCCGAGGAGAGTAAGTGAATATCAATTTCTTATGCCTAAGTAATAACCATAATTCAATACATGATTATTATTTCGCTTTGAGCAAGCCACTCGTGGTGAGGGTCAATACGACCACTAGTAATAATCCACAATAATCATTTCGGAATTTATTCATGTGAAATCCGTCTTTTTGGCCGATCTGAGGGTGAAATGTATTCCAAAAGGACATCACAAATAAATGAATTATGGAGGCCAAATTAATACAATTTTAATATTCGGAATAAAATTGCTATTAAAAAAAATATACTTAGTAATTTTCGAAAGTAAGGTTTTTCTTGGACAATTAAAATTATGCAAACATATATTAACAAATAATAAGTGCACGATATAAAACATCCATCAAAATAAAAATTAAAACACATTGGAGCACTCAAATCCAATTGTCACGGTTTAATTTTCTTCACGTCTTGATGCGAGAAATTGTCCTTGTTGCTTTTCATTGTTCGTCTCGACACGCTCCCACTCGAACAACAACACTTCATCAAAAAAACTTTGTTTGGGGTTCGGGACGATGACCGTGGCATTCGCCTTGCGTACACCGTGCTTCGGGTTTCACCGTTCGTCCTCGTTTTCCACCCCGTGCATAATCTCACGTCCATGCACGCGCCACGCATACATGCGTCGTCCGGGCACGTCGTCTTTAATTCTTCGTTTCCGTCTTTGTCTCGATCCGGTTATAATTTATTTACAAAAAATAAATAAAAATTAGATCTAAACTAGTCTATTACAATGATCAAATCAAAATAAAACCAAATAATCTACTCGTGGATTTTCTCACGAGAAAAATGAATATGAACGAATCGAATTAAAAAATAATAATAATTCACACGCATGAATAAAATAAATAAACATTAAAACCATGACAATTGGATACCTGCAAAAAAGATCTAGCAATTCTATTATCCAATTTTAATTTAATGTCAAACAATTTAAATTCCAATTTAAAGATCAGAGCCCGAAAACCATGGCTCTGATACCAGTTGTTGGGAAAATATGGGTGCCCGGAAACTATTCAGGATGAAATTTAAATACGAATTTAAATACAATTATTACTAGCATGAATTAATCCTAATTAATTCAAATAATAATTCCAACAATAATTTTATCATCATGCATGTTGAATTAATTCACATAAAATATATGGCGGAAAAATAAGGAATTTATGTGATTACGTACCTCTCGTAGATATGGCCTTTGATTTCACGGGACATGCTACCAACCAAAAGACCTTCTCAAGTATTTCCCTTTCGCCTCGCTTGATCACCTGTGAGAAGTGCTTTCAAGCAATTAAATAACTAAGGAAAAAGAAAAATATTTTTGCTCTTGATTTTTCCAACACATGGAATTATGTAACTGTTAAACTGGAGATGAAAAATCATCTCCTACTTATAGGAGAGGGGAATTTCGAAATTATCATATGGAATAGGGGAGAGAAAATCTTTTAATTGGCCTCTAAGAAATCTTGAATATATCCCATATATTCTTTTCTCCATAATAAAATATTCCATAAAAATCTCACCCTCTCATATAAGCTTATTTTCGAAAATAATAGGAATAGATCACAAGATTGGGATCTTCATGAATATATGAGATAATCTTGTATTCCATGAATACTTATCTTCCATAATATCTTTTCAAGAAAATCAACAAAATCTTTTATTTCCTAATATTCTAATTTTCGAAAATAACATGGAGAAAATCAGCAAATATATTTTCTTTTATTTTAATCACCTTATTATTATTGGGCTACTTGAGGGACCTTTAGGAGAATTAAGATTGGACCTCCAATGGACTTCTGAATTTCAATATTGAGCCCCAATATAATTCAGCTCATTAATATTAATTAGTATCACTAATAAATTAATATTGCACTATCCATCTTAATCCATATTAAGATAATATGGGCTCCCGGTTATTATTTCCCGTGTTTAAGATTATCAAGTCCATTAATTAATTAAGCTTCTGAATAGCTCTAAATTAATTAAGATCTTTCACCTTGGAGTAAAGACAACTCAACATTATTATCCGTACCGAAGAAACTAATTCTTCACTTGCAAGATTTGGTATGATAAAACTTCTGAGCCCACCAAGGAGACAAATCACACGAGCCGTACTCGTACGCGTTTCTCCGTATTAAATCTTAGCAACCGTCGTATGATTAATATTACTGCCCAAAGCACAAGGTTCGAAGTCACGATGATTCTCACCCAACATGAATCAAAGCAGTAACCATTAAGCACACACGGTCCTATTTAAGTGACGGAGATTAAGAAATCAATAACCACTGAGGTCTAATTCTTTACATTTCAGAACAGAAGAATTTATCCTCGATGTAGGTCCTCTTCAACACATACTAAATGTGCTAGTGCAATCTCTTAGTCAAGACAGACCAATCTGAGATATACACATCGATCTTTCGCGGCGGATTGTTCAATTCCACCTGGGTCGTGAATTTGTACGTTTAGTTACAAGGAAACCGTTAATGTGATCTTCCGTGATCGGGTATCACCACATCAACTACGATGTAACACGTACTACTTATAATGAACTGATTGCAATAAATATTCAACATTCAATCATATTTAAAGTAAATGTGATAAAAGATTTATTTTTATAAATAAGTGTTTAATACATGAGTTATACAAAGTAAAATCATACTTTCACGTATAACTCCAATAGACCCAAGTAGAGGGTACTCAACTCAAGTTGGACCTACTTCCTAAGAATTTTTGAAGTGCTTGATCAATTTGATCGAGAAAACGAGCTTGACTCGATCAGACATCAAACTTGCCTCTACTCGACAATTTGGATATGTAGCAATATTTTCTGCCCTCAAAGTGATATATTTTATTAAAAAATATTATATATCTTTTAATTATATGAACACACCTCGCAAGACCTTCCCACCAATAGAATGATATCACCTCTATCATTTTTAATATTTCACCTTGTATTCCACTATTTAAAATATTGGTATATAGTAGAATGTTAAAAGATGTAAAAGAAATAATAAAATGAATTAATTTCACATCATTCTACAAGTTCGGACATTTTAGATGAGGCGGAATTCTTTAAAAAGAAATATCAACTAGAGTAGGTCTTATACGTGAGATGGGACTTAATTTGAGCATGACGTTTTAACATATTGAAAGAGAGATATTTTAATTTGTGCTAGTTTGTAAAACGTCTCATAGTGAGACTGTGTCAAACAATTTTGTTCAACAATTAATAGTAATCATGGGATCATGTATTAAATATCTGGAGAAAGAAATATATAAGGGAAAATTGTTCTTTTTGTCCTATAACTTTACCTCTTTTTTATTTTCGTTTTGTTGACTTTTAAATTTTGATTTTAGTCCTGTAACTTTGAATCTTTTTTTTTTGTCATGTTGACTTTCAAATTTTAATTTTCGTCGTGTAACTTACATATTTTTTTATTTTGGTCCTACAACCTACTAACCTTTATAGGACTAAAATAAAAAAAGTTGTAAAGTTACAGGACTAAAATAAAAAAATGGTAAAGTTACAGGACTAAAATAAAAAAGAGGTAAAATTACTGGACTAAAATCAAATTTTGAAAGTCAGCAGAACGAAAGTAAAAAAAATATGTAAGTTATAGAACTAAAATAAATAATTTGAAAGTTAGTAGTGTTGATAGGCGACCAGGCGAGCAACAGTGATCAAGAATTAAGGAGCTAATAAGCCGCGGTTAGAAGACAGGCGACCATCAAAGCTAAAGAGAGTCAACCCCTCTGGCGACCAGGAGCGCGATCAGATACATTTGACGCGACCAGAAGAGCAAAGAACAAAAGAAATAAATAATCAAAGCAAAAGGTAAAGACAAAAGGCGAACAACTTTGCAAACACGCGAACAACCGTGCATCAAGCCCAAACACGAGGCGAGCAAGAGGTCCATAACGCCCAACATAGATATACTAGCGAGCAACAAGTCACCAAGAAGAGCAACAAAGTGGTTTGGAAGACCAAGTACAACATTGGGAATCCCAAGAGTCATTAGTTTAGATGTAATACAAGTGTCTTAACACTTGGCACTCATCTAAAGGATAATAGTTTAGATGTTGTACAAGTGTCCCAACACTTGGCATAAATCCAATGGTTAAACCACCAAAATGGTGACACATGGCCTCCTTGTACATCTATAAATACCCCTTCATGTGCATGAAGAGGGAGAGGATTTTTTCCATAATTCAAAAAGTAACAAAACTCTTGCAAATTTCTTTCTTGCATATCACTTGATCAAATTTCATGATTTCTTGGTTTTGTTTGGTGATCTTAACTTGAGAAAATAACCACTAATCATCTTGATTAGAAAAGATCATCAACAATTGGCGCTAGAAGGAGGGTGTCGAACCTCCGATTTGTAAAAATCGAAGAAAGCTTGAAGATCTTCGCCGGAATCTGCAAAAGTTGGCTGGAATCCGGGAAGAAGCCACCGGAAATCAAGTGTACACACCACTCGGAGCAAAGTTATCCATAAACATATCATTTTAAGAGTTTGAATGCATGCATGTATGAACTAGGGTTTTCAAACCACCATATTCATACATACAAGGCTAGTAACTCTTGAAAAATGTGTTTTTTAGAAGCAAGATCACCTCAATCCTCTATTTATCCCATACATTTCAGCAACCAAGATGATTAGGTCACAAGAAGAACGACATTCGAGCGCATCCCCGAATCCTAGGTCAAGAACTAGGGTTTCTTCCACCGAAGGACATGCCCGGACAGTGAGAGCAACCTCGCAAAGGAATGTCCAAGTCACCATTGATACAATTCCACCAGAAGTTGAAGCTCTTGCTCAAAACCCCTAAGAACTAGCAAAAACAATCGCTGTCCTTCAATCGTTGCAGAATCGACAAGCGGCTGGGCCGTCGAGGGCAACGGCAGCGACCAACCGAGCAGCAGGCGAGCAGGGGCGAACAGGCGAGCAGCGGAGTAAAATGAGAGAAGATGTGCGCCGTGATGAGGCTGACAGCGCTGAAGTCCGTAGAAACAAGGGAAAGGCTCCCATAAGTGAGCGTTTGGGGAATCGAGAAGAATCATCGCCAAGTCAGGCAAGTGAGTCGAGCAAAAGCACTTCTCGGACCAGTGCGTTGGAAAGGCTAGGAACAAGGTATACAGCTACGAGAGAACAATCTGGGAGAAATGATGCACGACCACGCACGGCTGCATCGTGAGGAAGTTATACCCAATCACGATGAACAGCCTTCCGATGGGAGAACTCCCCCAAGCGAACTGCAAGAAATGAAAAAATAATTGAAGAATTGCAAAAACAATTAGAATCTCAAAAAAGGCGTCGGGTCAACTATTCTCCCGTCCTCACCGCTGTCTCCATTAATCCTCAATGCACCAATTCAGAAAAAGATACAATTCCCTGCCATCAGTTTGTATGAAGGGACGTCGGACCCACGAATTCACGTGACAAAATATTCAGACTTCATGATCTTAGTGGGGGCAACCGACGCTACTCAATGTCGAAATTTCCCACTCACCCTTGGGGATGGTCCACACAGATGGTTTTCAGCACTGGCTTCTGGTTCTATCAACTCCTTTGCCCAATTGAGCAGGGAGTTCTTGTCTCACTTCTCAACAGCTGGGTCTTACTTAACCCACAGGCACCGGTTGGTAGACATTAAGCAAGGAGACGAGGAGTCAGATAAGCAATTTCTGGAGAGATTTGATAAAGTTCTGCTGGAAGGCGAAATGGTGAGTGAAGACACAAAAATAGTTGCAGTGATGGCGGGACTGAAAAAAGGAACCGATCTGTGGAAGGAAATGCACTTGACATGTCCGAAAATGTACATGGAATTCCGACACAAGGCAGGGATCCATGTATCGATGCAAGAGGCTTTACACAGAGAGATGGGAGACAAGGCTGATCCAAAGAAGTCTGGCAAGAAATCTGGAGGGAGTGATTACAAAGCACCGAAGAACATGAAGTCATTCAACGAAGGAGCGGAAATAAAAGAAAAGTTGAATCAAGTTCTCACGATGTCAGTAGACGCTGTGTACAACAATGTCAAAGACAAGGAGATGCTATCAGAGCCACGAAAAATAAGGCAAGAAAGAGGAAAGTTGAACCCGAACAAGTATTGCGCATACCATCAGAGTATCGGCCACTTCACCAGTGAATGCCGAGATTTGTTAAAGCAACTGTGGAGGTTCTATGAAGAAGGAAGGTTATCTGAGTTCGTGAAAAGGGAACCTGGCAAGAGGCTGAGGGCAGCAGCACCGTCCTGCTCAGACGAGGATGATAGCGACGAGCAACCGAGCAGGACGGGCAAGAAAGGGAAAAAGGTCCCCGCAGCCCCAGCAAGACCAGTCCCGTAGATCCTAATGTTGGAACCGTTTGGGCCGGTAGGCGGATGTTCTGACGAGGGACCACCTATGTCAAAAAGGAAAAAGAAAGCAGAGCTGAGAGCAGTAGCGCAAGTGATGGAGGTAGGTACAAATCCATCGACCAAACGAACTGGGAACCTCATTTTTTCAGAGAAGGACTTAGACGGGGTGCTCACTCCCCACAATGACTCATTAGTCATTTGCGCTAACATCATGGGAACAAAGGTGCACCGTCTGCTCGTCGACACTGGCTCTTACACAAACATCCTGTTCAAAAGCACGGTGGACCAGCTAGGAGAATGCGCTGAATACATCAAGGATTGCGATCATAGGATAGTGGGATTCGGAAATGCTGTGACCTTCCCGCTAGGAATGATTACGCTAGCAGTCGAACTTGTATCGGTCGAGGACCCTGAAAGGAGGCTGAGTAGGATGGTAGACTTCCTAGTTGTAGATCAACAGTCCACCTACAATGGGTTCCTCGGCCGTCCTTTTTTGCATGAATTCAAGGCTGCAGTTTCGACGTACTATTACTGTGTAAAATTTCCCACATCAAAAGGTGCAGGCACAATTAAAGGTGACCAGAGGAAAGCTCGTGAGTGTCTCTTACAACTTCAACCCGGAGATCGCAGAGTCAGCATGGTGGAAGAACAACTCAGCAGTCGTAATGAAGAGAAACCATCCACTCCCAATGAAACCATGGATTCTATCGATACGGAGATGATGGAGGTAGATGAGCAGCTATACAAAGGCGAGCAGAAGTGTAATGACGAGCAGAAGTGTAATGACGAGCAGCAAAGTGGTGGCGAGCAGAGGAACGAGAGCGAGCAACCAAGCCATATGGGAGATAAAGAAACTGCAACAACCAGCAACAGAGCAGAGCATACAACAGCGGCCAACATGGAGGCAGAGGATATCGAACCACGACTGGGCGCGGATTCAGTGGAAGTCGAGGACGAATTGAATATGGAAGGGCCCATTATCAACCCTCGTTGGAAAGGCCAGAAGCGAAGAGCCACTCCGGTCGAAGAGTTAGAGGCAATAAAGGTCGACCCGAACCAAGAGAGCTTAGAACTCTTCATAGGATCTGAGCTCCCGGAGCCGTACAGGTCCGAAATGACGAAGTTCCTTAAAGCAAATCTCGATGTGTTCGCATGGTCGCATGCAGATATGGTAGGTATCAGCCCCGAGCATGCCTGCCATAAACTCAACATCGACCCGATGAAAAAGCCAGTCCATCAGAAGAGGAGAAAATTTGGGCCCGACAAGTATGAAGCGCTCGATGTGGAAGCTAAAAAGCTCTTGGATAACAACTTGATCAGACAGGCTTTATGCCCGCAATGGGTGGCAAACCCGGTGTTGGTCAAGAAAGCAAGCGGGGCGTGGAGATTGTGCATCGATTTTACCGACTTGAATGCCGCTTGCCCAAACGACAACTTCCCATTGCCACATATCGACCAGTTGGTTGATGGCACAGTTGGACACGAGCTCCTTACATTCATGGATGCATTTGCAGGATATCACCAGATTGCAATGCACCCAGACGACCAGGAGCACACAGCATTTTACACCAACAAAAATTTGTTGTGTTGGAAGAGGATGCCATTTGGATTAATCAACGCCGGGGCCACCTACCAAAGGCTGGTCAACAAAATGTTTGACGACCACATCGGAAAGACAATGGAAGTGTATGTGGACGATATCGTCGTTAAAAGCTCAAGGAAAGAAGATCACTTGCAACATCTTGCCCAAATATTTGAAATACTCCGGACCTACAACATGAAACTAAATCCCAAAAAGAGCAGTTTCGGGGTCCATTTCGGGAAATTCCTGGGACATCTGGTCAGTCGACGGGGGATTGAAGCGAATCCATTGAAAGTAAAAGTAATCATAGAGATGCAATCGCCCCGGTCAGTAAAAGAAGTTCAACGGTTGACCGGATGCCTAGCAGCGTTGAATAGGTTCATCTCTAGGTCCGGAGACAAATGTAGGCCATTCTTCGAGGCAATCAAGAAAGGGAAGTTTCAATGGACGAACGTCTGTCAACAAGCGTTCGAGCAGTTGAAAGAATATCTTGGTGACACGAGGATTCTTGTTAAACCAATTCCAGGAGAAAAATTGTATTTGTACTTGGCAGCCTCAGAGGTGGCAATCAGCTCGGTACTTGTTCGAGCAGAAGGAAAGTTTCACCTGCCCATCTACTACGTAAGCCAAGCTTTACATGAAGCGGAACTCAAATACTCGCCAACAGAAAAACTAGCATACGCGCTAGTGATGAGCGTCAGGAAACTACGACCATATTTCTTCGACCACCAGGTGGAAGTGCTAACAACATTCCCACTCAAACAAATATTGCATAGACCTGACACAGCCGGTCGCCTCCTGAAGTGGTCCTTAGAAATTGGCCAGTTCGGGATTTCATATGCTCCTCGAACAGCGATCAAGGGGCAAGCATTAACCGACTTTATAGTCGAGCTAACTTTCCCCCAAGATCCGACGAGAGGACATAGTCATCCCTGGCACATGTATGTTGACGGGTCGTCCACAAACACAGCCTCGGGGGCAGGAATAGTTTTGATAAGTCCAGACAAACAAGTCTTCACTTCGGCTGTTCGTTTCGAATTCATGGCAACAAACAATGAAGCCGAATATGAAGCATTGATCGCTGGATTGCGGCTAGCATTAGCGGTAGGAGTAAGAAAGTTACAGATTTTCGGAGATTCTCAACTAATTGTCAACCAAGTTCGGGGAGAGTACGAAGCAAAGGACGAGAACATGGCTTTGTATCAGAAAATTGTTGCTCACCTGGCCTCCATGTTCGAGCAAATATACATTGAACAAATACCAAGGGATAACAATGCGCAAGCAGACGCGCTCGCTCGATTAGCAACTAGCACCGGACCAGCGGAGTTGTCCGAAGTTACATTAACAAGGATATCCAACCCATCAACCGAGGATTACAAAATCTATCAAGTTGACGCAGAAATGGGTGAAGATGATTGGAGGACACCGATCATCAAATATCTACGAGATGATGAAAAACCGGACAACCCGTTGGAGGCTAGCAAGATGGTCAAACGGGCAGCAAGGTACACCATGATGGATGGACAATTGTACAAAAGAGGATTCTCACTCCCACTGTTGAAATGTTTAACAAGAGAACAAGACCAAGAGGTTTTGCAAGAAATCCATCAAGGCGTTTGTGGAAACTACGCTGGAGGACGCGCGTTGGCCTACAAAACAGTGAGACAAGGATATTATTGGCCTACATTGCTAAAAGACGCTATCAGAGTTGCGAAGACCTGTCACAGATGTCAGATATTCGCCCCCAATATCCACAAGCCACCAACCGAGATGATAGCAGTCAATAGTCCATGGCCATTCGCGAAATGGGGGATCGACATCATAGGACCTTTTCCGATAGGAAAGGGAAATGTAAAGTTCGCAGTGGTGGCCGTGGACTACTACACAAAGTGGGCCGAAGCAGAAGCACTCGTGACAATTACGCAAGAAAAAATGATCAGCTTCATATGGAAGAACATCGTATGTCGGTTTGGAGTGCCACAGGCAATTGTGACTGACAACGGGCGACAATTCGAAGGCAAGAAAATAAGGAGCTTCTGTGAGAAGTGGGGAATAAAAAAACATTTTTCAACTCCATATCATCCCCAGTCTAACGGCCAAGTCGAAGCAGTTAACAAGATAATCAAACACATACTGAAAATCCGGTTGATTGACAAAAAAGGAAAATGGTCGGAAGAGCTACCAGAAGTGTTATGGGCATATCGAGTATCTCACAGAACGAGTACAGGCGAAACTCCATTCACAATAGCATTCGGCATCGAAGCAGTGATACCTATAGAATTGAAGGTCCCAACAGAACGAACAGCGACGTTCGACGAGCAGACAAATGACCAAGCTTTGGCCACGGAAATGGACTTGATGGAGGAAAAAAGAATCTCGGCAGAAATGAAAAATGCAATTTACAAAAGAAGGATCGCAAAGTATTACAACTCACAAGTGAAAGTCAGAGAATTCAAGATTGGAGATCTCGTGCTCAAAAAGGTTTTAGCACCACCACCAGGAGTATTCGGACCAACTTGGGAGGGCCCTTAGAGAATAACTAAAAAAATGGGACAATGGCACATATGACCTGGAAGACACGAAAGGCAATTCGGCCCAATACTCCTGGAATGCGGCTTTGTTAAAAAAGTATTATCAATAGACAAGCCGTATTTGGCATTTGTAAGAGCTAATTTAGTTTTTGCATCATTTGTACAGAGTTGTAAGTACGATGAAACTTTCAAAAATTTTATGAGTATATATATATAGAGCTTTTGTTACTTGCTAAGTTGTTCGCTCCACAAAGCAAAGTTGCTCACTTCAAAATCACCGTGCAGGGGGCGAGCAACAGAGCTGAATGCAAACAAAATGCCAGGTCAAGTCCACAAAGAGACTATAAGGCCCAATTATCTAAGGCTAAGTCTTTTTAAAAGACACTAATAGCCCATCTAAGCCGATCAGGCGAGCATTAAGGCACAAAATATTCATTCTAAAAAAATGAAAATGCGCGAACAAGCGAGAAACAAAAGAAATAGAAACAAAGAAAAGAAAGTGAATTCGTTCATGTTTTCATTAAGGAAGCAAGTTGTTACACCAAAAGGAAAGTGAAGAGTACAAGCTAGCCCTAATACAGATCTAAAAGAAACAAAAAATACAAGATCTTCAAGCTGGAGGAGCTGGAGGCGCATCCGTGGTCGCCGGAGCTGGAGATGCTTCTTCAATAGTGGCAGCTGCAGCAGTGGTCGCCACAGCGGATGTGCTCGCCCCATCAATTGGAGTCAAGGGGAGGGAGTGGAGGCCATCGAAGATATCCGCCTCCTTGCTCGGCTGCTCGCCGGAGGACTGGGGGGGAACAATTTCAACACCTTCCCCGAAAATATCCAAGGGAACTCCCATCTCCCCAAGATCAGCCAAGGGAAGCTTGAACCCTTCACCAAGGGGATTGTCTTGAACATAACCAATAAAGTCCTTTTTTGCAGTGGCCAAAACATCTAAGTTATGGTCCAAAGCGAACTTCACTGATCTTAAGCTCTCAGCGTAAGCACAGACAAGTCTTGGTCCAAGAACGGGGGACCAACTCGGTTGCTCGCCGGACATGGGAATCCGCGATGTCCAGATATGGAGGAGGAGTTTTTACGCAGCTGAGCTGATGGAGCACTTCTGCTCGCCCAGGGTGCTCCTCAGGCTTGTACCTGGAAAAAGAAGAAAAATTATGAGTAAAATACATAACGAAGGAGCGATCATCAGAGTTAGGGTTTGATGACTTACTCTCTCAATTTTACGGGGTCATACCCCAGATATGAGCGATCACTGGGTGATCGCGATTTCTTGTTCAAAATGGCAGCAACGGCCTGCTGCTCACTTACAACTTCAACCAAGGCATGCTTGGTAGCAGGCGAGCGAGGATCGCGATTACTCGCCTCAATGATAGTCTTTGAGCGCTTTGATGCTCGCTCGGCGCCATCCCCCTCCTCGCGAGAATCCTCCCGCGGAGCCTTCTTTTTTGTATTTTCCTTCTCCACCACTTGTGAAGAAGAAGCTGCCTTGGGAGCTGTTTTGGGGGCCCCTTTGGAACCCCCCTTGGATGTTCGCGAGCGACCACCCTGGTCTCCTCCGGCTCGTAGGCGCATAAGTGATAGAGGCGGATCCTGCCTCTTCCTAGTTGGCTCCTCAGCAGCCATTTGCTTAACTCTTGCAGCGAGCAAGTGATAAGATTGAGGAATGGTTGGCACAGCAACAGTCACCCTTTGATCTGTTTAAAAAGAAAATAGAGTAAGCTAAGATAGGCGATCAAGCGAGCAATGGTGTAAAGTTAATGATAATTATCACCTTCAGGGATCTCTGCTTGAGCCTCTAAGTGATGAGGACTTGTGAAGAGTTGGGCAATCTTACGACAGTGGGCCTTGGAAAGGTGCAAGATGTCGCGATCACCCGGGTTCCGGAGCACAATTACTGCCAACGTGTACAAGAACTCTTCACTAAGGCCTGAATCTCCCCACTTCAACACTTTTCGACCTGCAAAACAAAAAGAAAGAAAAAATTAAAATTAGTCCCCAACGCGGTCCTAGGAAATAAAGAGAGGCATACGTTTTATTATGCCAAATCGTTCGGGAGAGTTAATGCGCGCTTGGCCGCCAGTAAATCCCACTGATGCTCGCCAATCGCCGCCAATAAATAGGAATTGGTTATGCCAACTCTTGACTTTATTAGGAACTCCCTCGATAAGTTTCACCCCTGTCCTCGCTTTAACGTAATACCAGCCTACCCCCTCCTCGCTACAAGCCGAGACAACCCAGGCATATAAAATCTCAGCCGTACTGAGTTTATTTTTGTATCCTTCAAGGCCGAAGAGGGTCATCAGGGCGAGCAGATTACTCCACCCATTGGGAGTAATTTGGGTAATCGCCAAGTTGAGGTCCTCTAAAAGGCGACCAATGATGGGATGAAGCGGCAATGGGAAACCCGTGTTAAGAATGTCCAGGTTGATCGCCGTACAACCTGGCGGAGGGCGATCAGCAGTCTCTCCTTCTTTGGGGGCGTACAAAAATATATCGTAAGGGATCTTGTACTGGGACCTAATACTATCCAAGTCCTCCTCCACAACTAAGCTCGAAATCTTGCTCGCGGTATAAGCATTCTTCGGCGGACATAATCTCTCGTGCGCGAACAGGGAAGGTCTCAGAAAAGCGAGCAGCGTAGTCTTCCCACTCGTTTGGGCGAGCAATGCCTTCTGGGATCTGAGACTCGGGAGTCACCTTGGAAGTAGGAAACCCTATTTTCTCAAGGAATTCCCAAGTCACGGCCAATCTTGATCGCGTAACTTCTTGATGATCGCTCTCCGCATCAATCTCAGCAGCCACTTCCTCCGAATCCTCCCCTATATCGGAGGAGGTGACTTCCTCTGCATCAGGGCGACCAGCAGAGTTCTGGACTTCCTCCTCGCCAGAATGTTCCGAGGCATGAGCTTCGAGGGAGCGAACAACAGAGGAAGCCTCAGAACCCGTTTCCTCGTCCACCAACAAAGTTCTTGGATTACGAGCAAATGCTTGGCGAACAGAGCGGCGAGGAGCAGGGGAAGAGGTTTCTTCTATGGGACGCTTCCCGGGATTACGTTCAATAATTTCAATCGAAAGGGTATCACTCGAGGAAGTCATTTGAAGGAAATTTCTCAACAAAATAAGAGTAATAACAAAAATTTCGAGAAAAATTGATGAAGGATTTTGAGAGGCGGCGATACGCGGCGGAGCGCGACGGAACGCGGCGGCGCTGGAGGAAGTACAACGGTGGAAAGAATTTTTCGAAAAGGAAAATGCAGAAATGAAAGTAAAATCAAAAGCAAAATGGAAATTAAAGTTGATAATGGGAGATTACCTGATGATTGCACTCAAATTCTATCAAGAATCCGACGAGAGTGAATAAGAAAAGCTTGAAGTGAAGCTTTAATGGCAGACGTGAGAAGAAAGAATTCAAAAGAATGAAATAAAGGAAGAAGACGAGTATTTATAAGGCTAAAAAATTGGGGCCAAGATGAAATTTTTAAAGAAATTTATAGGCCCCTATACGCAAAAAAGAAAATAAGTGTGGGCGGCGATGACGTCATCGACCGCCCACGACATTTCGATTTCCGAGAACATCGGGAACTCAACCGTCACCAACGCTCGGAATGCCCCAGTGTTCGCCTAAATGACCCGATGGTCGCCATTTTTCCCGCTCAAAAGAATTCAAAAATTTGTTGCTCGCTCCACACACACACACAGCTACCATTCTATCAAAATTATGCCTTGCTCTCCATTAGTCAACAATTTTCCTAACAAAGAACAAGTCAGGGGGCAATGTTGATAGGCGACCAGGCGAGCAACAGTGATCAAGAATTAAGGAGCTAATAAGCCGCGGTTAGAAGACAGGCGACCATCAAAGCTAAAGAGAGTCAACCCCTCTGGCGACCAGGAGCACGATCAGATACATTTGACGCGACCAGAAGAGCAAAGAACAAAAGAAATAAATAATCAAAGCAAAAGGTAAAGACAAAAGGCGAACAACTTTGCAAACACGCGAACAACCGTGCATCAAGCCCAAACACGAGGCGAGCAAGAGGTCCATAACGCCCAACATAGATATACTAGCGAGCAACAAGTTACCAAGAAGAGCAACAAAGTGGTTTGGAAGACCAAGTACAACATTGGGAATCCCAAGAGTCATTAGTTTAGATGTAATACAAGTGTCTTAACACTTGGCACTCATCTAAAGGATAATAGTTTAGATGTTGTACAAGTGTCCCAACACTTGGCATAAATCCAATGGTTAAACCACCAAAATGGTGACACATGGCCTCCTTGTACATCTATAAATACCCCTTCATGTGCATGAAGAGGGAGAGGATTTTTTCCATAATTCAAAAAGTAACAAAACTCTTGCAAATTTCTTTCTTGCATATCACTTGATCAAATTTCATGATTTCTTGGTTTTGTTTGGTGATCTTAACTTGAGAAAACAGCCACTAATCATCTTGATTAGAAAAGATCATCAACAAGTAGGACACAAATAAAAAAAAAGATAAAGTTACAGGACGAAAAAATCAATTTTCCAAATATATAATATTGTTTCTTACCACTATAAATTTCTCACTTTCTTTTTTTTTTGGATGCCCACAATACATTTCACATTCCTTAAAAAGCAAAACATCACTCCATATATTAATAAATAAAGAGTAACTCTCTTGTGCACTTGGTGTATAGTGCACCCACTCAACAGTTGATACAGATTACACTAAAAAGTTTGTTCATGTTACACTGAAAAGTGTGATTGGATTACACTAAAAAGTTTACACTAAAAACCAGTTTATAGTGTAAACTTTTCAGTGTAATCTAATCACATTTTTCGGTGTAATTGAAATAAAATTTTCAGTGTAAACTGTGTAGACTGTTGAGTGAGCGCACTGTGCACTTGGTGCATATAAGAGTTTCCCATAAATAAATACATTCTTAAACAACTATCTTTTACTTTTTCACAATACTCCATATATGGTGGACCACATGTTTACACAAAAGTCAACATGTGGTCCACCATATATTAATGAACAATTTTTTAATAAAACAAAAAATAAAAATTGAGAAACATATCATTGGATGGAGAGAGTAAATTACAAAAAAGAGTAGGTCTCTTAAATTTGAATTTACGTAAATTTTATTTTTTAAATATTAATGTTATATATATACACTATTACAAATTTCAAAAAATACTTAATTTTTAAATAGTATCAATGTATATACATAATAATAATGTATATACACAACGGTAATATACAAAAAAAAAACTAAGGACCCGTTTGGTAGGAGTTATTAATGAGTGTTAGATACACTAACATATCTAATATGATGTTTGGTAGGTTATACCCATAAACATATCGGCCCTTTAATAAATAAAGGCCCGGTTTCCACTATAAACAATGCATATGATAGTGGATCACTCATCCCAATGTGGTATTCATAAAACCATTTTTAAGTAAAATGTTAATTTCCACTTTTGACCCTTCTTAACTTCTTTTCCATGGAGAAACCGTAAGGAGATAACCATGATAGGAACCACCCACTACTTGAAGTAATCATGGAAGATGTAGTGAATTACTTGAAGTAATCATAGGAAACACCCACTACTTGAAGTAATCATGGAAGATGTAGTGAATTACCTGTAGAATGCACTGCAAATTTTGTAACTTTCATGAAATGGATTAGATAGACTAGAAATCAACTGCACCGTCTTCTTCACCAGATTAGATTAGATGATGAAAGAACTAATTTGCCTTTTTCGTCGGAGTTATCATCAACTAATGTAAGGAACTGTCTTCTTGATCCATGGATTTTGAGAATTCGTCAACGGATTTCTTTCAATTAGAAAAAAATGATTTTAAAATTGATCTTTTTTTTTTTTTTTTTGAAATTGACGTTATTTATCTTATGATTGTTCAAATGTTAAGAGGTCAGATGTGGGTTTAGTGATAAGTTTCAATTTTGCTTGTGGCTATATCTTTTAAGATGATCGATCTCATTGTTAAGATTTTTTTTAGTGCTATGCTATAATTCCGTCACCGGCGGGTGTTTGTTTAACTTGAATTAAGATCGATAAATAAATTTATAATAGATTTTTGGAATATTATTTTATTAATTCCATATTTGTCCGTGAAGATAAAGATGAGAGCACAATAATTTTGATTTATTTCAGTTCTAAATTTTGAATTTCTTTGGTCTAACCTGTGAAGATGAAGATTAGGGTAAAAATGTAATTGTATTAGAGTTTTGAGGGTAAAAATTTCATTTTCAAATTTATCAACATATTAAACAAGACTAGCAAATGAGTTATAAAATATATCACTTTGTATACCAAACAACATGTATATACATAAAACATCTTATTATAATATATTTTCAAACCTCTCCAGGATGATGTGTCAACACCACCTCATTCTTAGGCTGACGTGGCATGTTTTAAATCTCTCTATTTCGAAATACTGCACTCTCATTAAAAGTTAATTAAACTTTTGATCTCGACTCTTGATATTACGTGAATAAATCTAAATCGTTCATTTATGTCTAGGGTTAATATAATGAGTGATTATTCACAATTTACGCTCTCTCCCCTCTTCTCTTCGTTGCCCTTCTTTCTCTTCTCTCAATTGTCTCTCACCGCCGTCTTCTTCCTCTATGCCGCCGCCGCCTCTGCCTCTTCTTCCTCTACGACGCCGCCACCCCTATTCATCGGCATGAAGGTTGCTCATTCCGTCGCCGCCTCTTCTTCCGGTTCTACTGCTCACGGTGATGATCTGCACCGCGATGAAGATGATGAAAGGTGGTCTCCAAGCATTTTTCCTCTTTCTATATGTTTGTATAGGCATATTGTTTTATCGTTAATTGAAGAAATTCATTATCTTAACACAATCACATTCATCACTCAAAGTTTGATAATCTGTGTTTTCTGTGTTTCTGTACTGTTGTATTATTATAGATGTTGGTACCAAATTTTTCCTTCATCGAATTCATCGATTGGAATTTCTCAATCCGCATTTGTGGATCAATTCTCGCCGATCGTAGTTTTATCGATCCAAGAAAATAGAGAAAATTGGAAATAAAGTTTGAGGAGACGGTGATCTGAATTCAGCATCAATGTTGTGGGGACTGGGTTAGATGCATCATACAGAAGTCTTCCACCAAACATTGAATTACGATTCAGATTCTATAGATCGATGGATATCTCACGAGGTAATTATTTCTCGATGACAATCTAAAAACTTTTTTCATTTTCAGTTTCTTAATCCCTCGATGATAAACGTCAAATAAACTAAACATCGTCTGGTGTTTGAGGCGTGACCACTATTGGGTATGAGTTCAATTTTTATTTTCTAATTTACACAATGCGGTGCCGAAGTTGCTGATTTGAATTAGTTGTCATGTTTTAGGTGTAAAACCCACTTCATATGCGTGTACCCTTCTTCTATGAGAGCTCATATTGTTGATTTCTTATTTAAAACCCACCTTTAAATACGTGTATCCTTCTTCTACGAGTGTTCACATTGCTGATTTTTCATTTATCTGTAAAAGGGGTGGGAAGGAACAACAAATCGAGAACTGTCGACCAATCCTCTACCTTTCTCAATTGTACGCACATCAAAGGTAGATATACATTTATGTAGTCTCACAGATATAATTTTTTTATCCCCTGTTACTGTTGATTTTTAGGTTTAAAAAACAGATTATCGCCTTTGTTAAGACCGTGCGGAAGCTCAATTCCCCTAAGGAGAAACACCGCTAATTGGTTGGTTTGCTCGCCCTTTTCTTTATTTTGATACTGAATTCATGTTGTTTACTTGAATTGAATTTTTACCTCTTAATAGTGTTAGTATTGTATCATAGTTGAATCAGTTTTATGATTGATGGTACAAGAAGACTAAGATATTTGTTATATTTTATTAATACTACTCCATGATAGGGAAGGATTGGAGGAAAATATCAGACGGAAATTTATTTAGCGTCATTCTCTCTTGGTATATGTTTGGTGTGAGTATGATGATGGAAGGACTAACTGGATTTTGCAATTTATTGTGTGGTGCATGATAAACAATGAATTGATTTATGTATGACTGGGTCCATTGTAAACTATGTTTACTCTTTGCTTTTGTGCTATATTCTTGAAATGGGCACAATTGATATCATACGATTTGCTACGAAGATTCAAATTTACAGGTAGATGGTTGTTATGGTTTTGCAGGTATGACCACTCACTTCAGGCATACCTTCCGCCACTTCAGGCATACCTTCCGTATGATCGACAATGTATCAAACTGTGGACATTACAGCGAGGACTTGAAATCGGAGGTTGTTATGTCGGGAGGGGGCTTGCATGAGAAGCTATTGAAGAAGATAGTTTTGTGGGTTGTAAGGACAGTTGGGCAGAGGGCATAGAGGCTATCGGCGTCTTTTGAGTAGCAAAGTCGAATCAGAGATGTGAAGAATGTTAGGAAGGCTAAGATGGATTTCATCGTTTTGTGGTTTAATTGATTTTTAGCGGATTTGGTTATATATAATTTGGAGGTGTTTAGAGTTAGCATAGTGTGGAAGTAAAATGAGTATTTAGCTTGGAGTTTACTTCACTTTTGCTTTTTCAGGTTGCTTAAGATGTGAAAATGTGAAGATAAACCATTAAACATGTGTATACTTGTGCAGGACTTCTAGATCTATGTAATTTATACCGATTTGATTTTATTTTCTTCGGTACTTTCCTATAAACGAGTGGTACTTCTTAATAAGTATGCATATGCATTTTAAAGTTCTATTATTTATATTTATTCTAGATATATTAGTAAGGACGAATACATATATTGGTTGTTTAGTTTAACAAGGAACATCCTTTATTACTTTGAAAATAATGAAATCAATAATAATGAAATCAATTTGATTGAAAATGTTTTCACAAATTGACAAAAGAGAATTATCATGGGAGCCTTAAGGATCCATGCCTTCAGTTTACTATGTAGAAATTTTTCATTATTTCATAGTTTTTAATCATGATGTGGGTGTGTCACTCTAGAAATATACCTTTTGTAACATCTTGGTTTGTATTGTTCTGAATTTTAATGGTAAACACTAGGCGAGCAGATTTTGACCGCCTTAGGAAGCGCCTAGGCGGCCGGCCTACACCTTTTTTTTTTTGTTAATTTTGATTTTTTTATAATTTATTAATATATTTGTTTCCTCTTTTGCAAAATATTTGTATATGTTAAATGTATAGGAGATAATTCGAATTTAAAAAAAAAAGGACATTAAGTTTCTTAATTAACTGTTTAAGTACTACTACTTTTAAAAGTATCTTACTCTAACATACAATGAATCTGAATATATTTTAATCATTAGAAATAAAAATCAACATATAATATGGAATTTTCTTTGAAACATTAAATTAATGCAAATAAATATTTTTTCCACAGTTCAACAATTTTCTTACTTAGATATTTTTGTTATTTATTTAAAAAAAATTGGATAAAATTTTACTACCCAAAAGATATTGTCACGAAAATAGCATATTATTTCCAAAAAATATTGCAATGAAATACAATATCTTACCATGTATAATATAATAATAGTTTGTTCATCTATTATGATTTCTTTTATCTTATTTTTCAAACATGGTCGATTATTAGATAAAATTGATTTGTATATCAAAACATTTGATTTGATTATTTCAAAATGGATTTTAATTTTCTTAATTTTAGATTTTTTTTATAATATATTTTGTCAAAATCTTATTATACTATATTCTCAAACCTTTGCAAGATGTTGTGTCAGCAACACATTTATCTTAAGTTGATGTGACACCCCTCAAATCATTTCATTTCGAAATCCTGCATTCTCCTTAAAAATTATTTTAGGTATGTTTTAAATTATACTAAAACTTAATCTATACCATATATTTTACAATTTTAATCTCAACCATACATTTTATTTGGTATTTTCTATAAATATGAAGTCTATCTTTAGTTTCATTCTAATTCACAACCCTAATCCTCATCTCTTCTATTCATTTTCTCATTTGTTGTCTACTATGTGAAGAAATATGATTTTATTTTTTTATTTGTTTGTCTAGATTATTTCTGTAATTTTTTGTGCAGATCATATCCCCCCCCCCTCCCCCCCACCCCCCACCCCCCCCCCCCCCACCCTTTCAGGTAAACTAATTTATTATGCTCATGGAGATGATTAGGCGCACATTAAGAGAATATTATATGTGCATTTCGAAGTTATTTTTGTAAAATATTGATATATGTGAAATTTTGTAGGAGGAACCGAATAGTGTATAATATCAAAAATATCCGACCTTCAATAATAGATTAAAATACAAAAGTTTATTTTTGGATAAAATTATGCAACCAAAATAGACTATTAAACCGCAAAATACAGATATTCTTTCCTATACTAGGATTTTAATTTTTCTTTAAATTTTTTTGACATAAAAATATTAAAAGAGTATTGTAATTTATAAATAAGTAAAATATTGTTATATCTATATAATTAATTTATATATTTTTTCTTAAAATATGTGAAATAAATTTTTTATGGATTCAAAATTATAGTGTTGGTAAAAAAAAGGACATTAATTATCTTTACTAAAAATTTAAGTAATATAACATTAAAAGATATCTTACTTTAAAATAAAATAAATTTGACTATATTTTAATCAATGAAAACAATATATTTACATAAAATATGGAATATTATTTTAAATATTATATTAATGCAAACAAATTTTTTCACGGTTGAACGATTTCTCTCCTAAGATATTTTGGAAGTTACTTTTACAAAATATTGATAGATGAAATATTTCATTATTACCGAAATAGTGTATGATACTAAAAAAAACTTGCTGTCAAATATAATATCTTGCCTTCATTAATATATTGTAATACAAAAATTTATTTTTAGATAAAATTATGCCGTCAAAATAGACTATTAAAATGTAAAGTACATATACTCTTTTATAGACTAGGATTTTGATTTTGATTTTCTATTGTTTTAACATACAAATATTAAAACAGTATTGTAAATGATAAATAAGTAAAAGACAGTTATATGTTATATAATTAATGTGTGTGTGTATATATATATATATATATATATAGATATAAATATGTGGAATAAGATTTTTATGGATAAAAAAATTATAATGTTGGTCAAAAAGAAAAAAGAAAAAAAAGACATTAGGTTTCTTTACTAACAATTTAAGTATTATAGTTTTAAAAAGTAGTTTACTCTAAAATACAATAAATCTAAATATATTTAATCAATGGAAATATAATATATACGTATAATATGAAATATTATTTTAAACATTAAATTAATGCAAACAAATCTTTTTTTCGAATGATTTCTTTTCTTATATATTTTTTGAACTTATTTTTGCAAAATATTGATAAATGTAAAATTTGTATAAAGAAATTGAAATTTTCAGAAAAGTCTCTGAGATAGCATAAGATTCCCAGACAATATTGTCACCAAATATAATATCTTACCATCAATAATAGATTGTAACACAATTTTTTTTATTTTGGATACAATTCTACCTGCAAAATAGAATTTAAAACTGTAAAATATAGATATTGTTTTGTAGAGTAGGATTTCGATTTATTTAACAATTTTGATTTTTTTTAACTTTTTAAAAATATCTATATGTAAATTGATTTTTATTTAAAAAAAAAAAAAACTAAGATTGACGCCTAAACGTCAATTTTTTATTTTTGAATTGTGTATTATAATACCAACACATTAATCAATTGTTCCAATATAAACACCTACACAATATTTAATGTAATTATGATTTTTTTTTTGTCAAATGTTACCTTTAGATCTAAAATATGTGATTCTATCTTCAGATTTAAACTTTAGTGTTTGATTGTTATTGTATTTTCATACCATGGGGGAAAACTGGACATGCAAGTATATAACAACTGTAATTTTAAGAAATATTGTGTTATATTAATTTGGGCTTGAATGTGTGAATTAGTTAATATTTTCCAAAAAAATTATTTATTCATATTTTGTATTTTGTATTGTTCATTGAATTATAATTAAAATTTTAATATTATATCAAAATTTCAAGATATTTTAAAAAAAAAATTGTAATTTAAAATAATAATAACAAATTTTTTTATTAGTCCGCGAAATTCGCGGGAATACGCACTAGTGTTTAATAAATCAAAGTTCAAACTATCATATTTTATCATATACCTGCTACCAAACGAGTCGTAAGTTTACATGAACTTCGGTTTCAACAATTTTTTTTTCCACAAAAAAAGAGCATCGAGAATGGAATAGTCCAAATAGTATTGTGTGTTAATCATTTATTTGCACCACCTCCGAACGTCCCCTGAATCCCAATTACATGCACACTCCATGAAGCATGTGATGTGATGTGATGTGAGTTCCTTCCCCCACTCTCTCTTTCTCTCTCCCTTCCGATTTCGCGGATTGAACGTCTAATTACACAGTATTCTTCATCAATGGCGGCCCCGGAGCTAGCTCAAACCGACCCGGAGGGAATGGAGGGAGTCCGGATGACGTGGCTGAACTGGCCGCGATCAAAGGTGGAAGCGGCGAAATGCGTGATCCCCATCGCCGCATCAATTCAGCCAATTCGCCCTAATGTCGATTTGGAGATCCTTCCTTATCCTCCCCTCCGATGCAAAACATGCTCTGCAGTGTTAAACCCCTTCTGCCGCGTCGATTTCACTGCCCTAATTTGGATTTGCCCCTTTTGCTTCCAGCGAAACCATTTCCCCCAGCACTATTCTTCGATTTCGCAGACCAATGTGCCCGCGGAATTGTACCCTAATTTTCTTTCAATTGAGTATTCCGTTCCTAATTACCAGAATCCGCAGAGCCACGGCCCTTCTGTGGCGCCTAATCCTATATATTTGTTTGTTTTGGACACGTGCATGATTACTGAGGAGCTGAATTTCGCAAAATCAGAGCTGAAACGGGCAATCGGGATGATTCCGGATAGCGCCATGGTTGGGTTCATAACATTCGGTACGCAGGTGCAAGTGCATGAACTGGGGTTTTTGGAGATGTCAAAAGTTTATGTGTTCAACGGGTCGAAGGAGCTTGCCAAAGATCAGGTCATGGAGCAGCTCGGCCTCGGTTTTACCGGCAGTAGACGGGCAGGGCAGAAGGCCGGCGGTGGCCATAGCCCAATGTCAGGGGCTGGCCCCAATTTTGGGATTAAACGGTTTCTGAGGCCTGCTTCCGAGTGTGAATATACACTCAATTCGGTAATTGAATTTTGAATTTCAGCTCATCTTGTCATATGATTAGTTCTAAAAATTTCATTTGAAGATTGAAAATACAAAGGATCGTAATATTGAGAAATTTGATTATTTTAAGGGGCTTCTCGTTTGCCTTTTCATCCCTTATTTATACTTGGTGTAGTTGTTGGATGAATTGGAACCGGATCAGTGGCCGGTGGAACCAGGGAACAGGGCATCAAGATGTACAGGAGTCGCACTGAGTGTTGCAGCGGGGTTGATAGGGGCATCTGTGGACGGAACTGGTGCAAGGATTATTACATTATTGGGGGGTCCATCTACAGAAGGCCCTGGGGTGGTAAAGCCTGAAATTTCTTTGCTGTCTTAATTGTGTGTGTGTGTGTGTGTCTCATGCAGGATAAAGATTTACATCAGATATATTGGAACAACTTTGTTATCATGCAAGTGACATGTGGAAACCGAACTATTTGTTTTGTTGACATTGAATTGCTAATGTCCATTTTTTTATTGATGATTGATTGCTCTCCATCTGTTTTCATTGCTCAACTCTTTACTCAATTGACCATGTTTCTTATGAAAGATGGTCTTATTTAGTAGTAATAAAAATTGGTTGCTTTTTGTTGGAAAATTGAATTCTTTGAGTACGCACAATAGTCTCACGTTGGATGATGTTGAAATAAACAACTTACCATCTGTTGCCTTATCAGTGTATAGAGTCTGTTTTCCTTCTTCATATGAACAATTCGTGTGATATTGCCAGAAATATTTTGTTCTTAATGGATGATCGAACACTTTGAGCTAGTAATGATTGCTGCTCTTTTTTTGGTTGTAGATTGTATCAAAGGATTTATCAGATCCAGTCCGTTCACACAAGGATCTTGTCAAAGATGCTGCACCTTTTTTTAAAAAGTCAGTCCATTTCTATGACGAACTAGGAAAGCAGTTGGTCCGTCAGGGGCATGTGTTGGATGTCTTTGCCTGTGCGCTTGATCAGGTTTGTGTTGATAATCTCAAATTGCTCCCTACTTTTCAAACTTGCGCATATTGTTCTCCATCCTCCATTCCATAAATTTTTCTCCATTTAACTTTTATCATCATCATCATCAAAGTCCGTTGCCATTACTTTTGGCGTCAATGACACATTTATTGTTCTCCAGCACCGACTAAACCTGATCAAAAGTTATACCTTTTTCTCTGAAATTTTATATGAGAGGGAGTAAAATCAGTGTTTTCATTAGGATGAAATGAAGTACAGAGAGAGGTTTATATAGGATCTTCTACAAGCTATCTAATGAAGCTAACGAACCATCTAACAGCTCTCCAAACAAACTAGCAGAAACACAAAGCTGAAAATGTGAACAAGCTAAGAGCTATGATTAAGTTTGATGAGTGCATGCATGAATATTGAGCTGGTGTGCGTACATGGTGGCATGCTTATTCTTTACACTTTTGTGTTGTATTTGACTGTATAAGTTTTCAGGTTGGGATTGCAGAAATGAAGGTTGCCATTGAAAGAACTGGTGGCCTTATTGTTCTGGCTGAAAGTTTTGGTCATTCTGTTTTCAAGGATTCGTTCAAGCGCATTTTTGAAGACGGGGAACAGTCTCTTGGTCTCTCATTTAAGTGAGTTTCTTTCTGATAATGAACAGAAACCACTCTTTCCTCCTGATTTTTCTTGCTCATCTCTTTCTCCTCTATGAGAAGACTACTTTAGGAAAGGCTGTCTTAGGAGTACTGAGACCCTGAGTCATGGAGGGATGGAGTGCACGGTTTTAAATCAATTATGGGAATATGTAAGTCAAACTTTGTTGCTCTAGAAATCTTAACCCACATCTCCTCAGCTTTTCTCAAATAAAAAATATCCGATTTTTAGATCCTATCATCCTGAACCCATCAGTCTGTGCTTCCAGCAAAGTGCCACCCCTTGCCACATGTCTCATGATGTTCTAGAATGACAGTGGGGCAGGTCTTCTGCCAGGAAAATTTTGGACCGAGGACCACTGCTCTGCCCTATGGACCCGCCTAATAACTCCTTGCTGTTAATATGTGTCTGCGGATAATTGACCCAAACAAAAGTTGATATTGCTCATTAGAACAAAGATCAAAGGATAAATTGATACTTTTGATTTTCTTTTTCCTTCCATTGGTTATCTGCGAGTGAGTGTATATTTCTAATAGTTAACGGTAATTAATATGGTTGTGTTTACAGTTCAGGAATGGCAGTTTCCATTAGAGATGGGAAGTGATATATAATGCTAAAAATGATTTTTTTTCAAGTCTCATACATTTATGTTAAAATTGAAAGAGTTTGCACGTAGGTGAATATTATTTGTTAACATTTACTTTTTTTTTCCTCAGTGGCACACTTGAGATCAACTGTTCGAAGGATATAAAGGTTCAAGGAATCATTGGGCCATGCTCGTCATTGGAGAAGGTTTGTTCATCCAATGCTTATCTTCCGAAAAATTGTGCCTAATATTGTGTCAAATTACTCTGATATGACTGTTTTTTTCATCCAGACAGGGCCAATTAAATAGAATCAGTCAGAAAAATGAAATGTTGTGTGGATGAAATAATTTTTTTATTTCAATTTTAGTTTTCCAACCTTTTCTCTCTGTTTTTTCTTGCTTCTCTATATTGTATACATTCTGATACATACACTCACTCTCACAACACATACTTATATATTCACACACTCAAAGAATACATGCAGATTATCATGCACGGTTAAGAGCTACTGTTTTCTGATGGGAGGGTCTTGTGTGGAGGAGTCTAGCTCTTGTAGGTGGTTGGATGTGGAGGTGCATTGGGCTTGGGCGTGGGAACATGGCAGGGAGGGGAATTGGAGATGATCAGATCACTGAGTGTAATTCAAATATAGATTCAAAACCTCAGGGGATGTTTATGTAATATTTCAATATTATGCAGAAGATGGTTAATTAATGAGCTATTCTCTTGGGAATGAGACAGTCGAAATTAATTAAATGAATTGACCTTCGCACTGATGGAAAATGATAATTTTGGGTGGGTACTTGAGTTGAAAAATCCATCTCACACAAGGCTATTTCATGCAATAGTGTGTTTATTTTGACTAGGTAAGCAATGATTATCATCTACCTTGAAGCTAATTAGTGGAAGTATTGCAGAGGAGTCATGTTGTCGCCAATGCAGTTATTGGACAGGGAAATACTAAAGCCTGGAAGCTTTGTGGCCTCGATAAAAATACGTGCTTAACTGTATTCTTTGATGTTTCTTCTACTGACAAGTCTGAACCTGATGGGACAAATCCTCACTTGTTCATACAGTTCCTAACAAGGTACATGCATGCACGATCTTTGGTAGCTCATTCCTTGTCAGAAAGAAATAGGATTACCTATACCTTTCAAGATAATGAGTACAGATACAGCGACCAATTTTAAATTGGTTCACAAATTTTGTAATGAAGTCTTGGAGATGAAACAGCACTGGATATAATGGATGAAAAATAATCATCTACATTAATCAATCACATTAGTTTAGTTTAATAAATTTCTTGTTTTGCTTATTTCTGTTCCATATGTTTTTAGAAGTCTTTTGATGAATTTTAAAGTCTTTTATTTTTATGTGACTTGAAACTCCTCCTATTCATTCCCCTTCTCATTATTGTTTTTTTCAGTTGATTTGTCTTCTCTCAAAAGTATCTTATGTTATGATTTTACCATGTCAGTTTGGATGCTGCATTGGATATATTGTTTGTGTAAACAAAATTTCTCTTGATGCAGTTATCAGAGCCCTGATGGCCAGATGAGGCTGAGAGTCACTACTGTTACTAGACAATGGGTGGAGAATACCACGAGTTATGAGGTATTAATAATAGCTGGATTTGTTGAGTAGATTCCATATGGCATGTAAGTGCCTTCTCTTTAGCTGATTACAATGGTACATGCTATTAAACGGAGTAAGGAAAGATATTTCTTCAAATATTTATGATTTCAAAAGTACTAGTATTAATCTGGACAGATGTTAGCAGTTTAATGCAGTGGCCTCTTTATCATGCTTACATTATGAGCAGATTCCTGTGGGGGGTGAATGCATATTTGTGTTTAACATAAAATGTTAACTGTTAAATTCTTTTAGATTATTATTGAGAAGGTGTTTAGTTTTATTAATTTGTTGTTTCAATTTTGAAGCTTCTTACAGCTGGCGATTCATAATTTGGATGTACTTGCAGGAGTTAATCCAAGGTTTTGATCAAGAAGTTGCTGCTGTAGTGGTTGCTAGGTTATGTTCCTACAAAATGGAGACAGAGGTAGTAAAAGTGCCGTATTTTTCGACACACACACAATAAGTTATAACGTTTCCGCAGTCATAAACCACTAAATTTTAAGGATTTTGGGGAAGAAAAAATAAGCTCGTGGATAGGCATGCTTCTTAAAGTTGAAATAGGTCTGCTGTGTTTTATCTACAACAAGTCAATAAATACTACCTTTTGAGGGAAACATGTTCATTCTCTCTTTCATACTGAGCTGCAATCTACATTCACTCAGTTCTGTTTCTCATCTGTCATCCTTTCCTGTTAGTTTTTCACCATTTATTAGGTCGCCACTCATATTTCTGATTAATAGTAGTATTTAGGTGAGCAATAGTTGAATTGTTTCATATTCTTCTAGGACTTTCGGAATGTAATTCTTCCCCTCAGAGAATCTGCAGAGGGACGATCACAGTGCATCCGGAGACATCAAAAAATATTCTCTTGTCATTGAGAATACTGGTGATTGGTTCTAAAAAGTAAAGAATATTTGCTTTTGAATTAAGTACTTATCCTTCTCTATCACCAGAAATGTCAAACCAACCCTCAATTTTCTCTCACACAATCTGATCTTAGACATATAATGCAGACAGGCACCCAACATATTTGAAAATGATGGATATGGTTTAACTGACAATTAAGCATATATGTGTAGATTTAATATATTTAAAATTAATATTATGGTTCATATGCATTTTATGAGATCACTACTAAAGAGATCTGAGGGGGAAAAAAGATATTGAGCTTTCTGACTGAAATGCTGCAGCTATTTATGTGTTCCTATTCATTAGATGTGTAGTTTCCTTATTATGTAATTGTATTTTATTTTATTACGAGAACTCACAGCCACTTTTAGAAGATAGTAAACTCCTCTTTATGTCACTTGTATATACTGATTGATGCTTCTGTTATTTTCAGGAAGGTTTCGATGCCACAAGGTGGTTAGACTGGAATTTGATTCGCTTATGTTCAAGATTTGGTGATTATAGAAAAGATGATCCAGCATCATTCACATTGAGTTCCAATTTTTCGTTATTCCCTCAATTTATGTTTAATTTGCGGAGATCACAGTTTGTACAGGTGAATTTTCTATCAATGGTTCTTTTCAATGTTCTTTTAAATATTCTAATTTTTAAATTCTATACGCCGTGCCGTGCCATTCTTTGTAGGTGTTTAATAATAGTCCAGATGAGACTGCCTATTTCCGAATTTTGTTGAATAGGGAGACTGTAAGCAATGCCACAGTTATGATTCAACCGTCATTAATATGTTATGCATTTAATTCACTTCCTGCACCCGCTCTATTGGACGTGCAATCCATTGCAGCAGATCGCATTCTTTTGCTGGACGCATATTTTAGTGTCGTCATTTTTCATGGAATGACAATAGCTCAATGGAGAAACATGGGCTACCAACATCAACCCGAACATAAGGTGGGCTTTTTCTATTAATTTTTCTTTTCCACTTGTGGTGATGATTGATGAATATTTGTTGATGCTGGATTGCTAAAATAAAAAAGAGTTGAGTACTTACGAGCCATTGAATTTTCTTGCTTCAGCTTATACTAAGAATTTTTAGATTGTTAATTATGCTTCAGCTGAGAACATTAAAAATATGATTTCGAAATAAGTTTGTCTACTCTCGTGATCAAGATTAATTTCATTCAACTATTTTTTACTTTTCACGTTCAAATTATGCTCTTTATGGTTACAATGCAAGATTTATGCTTTATATTTTATGTGCCTGGGATTATAATAAACTCCTTTCCTGGGTTTTAGGGATTCGCCCTCTTATTACAAGCTCCACACGATGATGCTCAGTTAATAATTCGTGACCGCTTTCCTGTTCCAAGACTTGTGGTTTGTGATCAGCATGGCTCTCAGGTGACCTTTATCCCTTCTTTCTCTATCTCCTTTTAACAATTAATTGATTTATCATTTATGCGTGAATCTGCAAATATGCAAATATCATTGTGAGTACAACTCATGAATCTAGCAAACTTCTTTTCTGGATAGCAGTTTGGCCTTCAGCTAGGACTAGAGACGAATTTATGTTCTTTTCATCATTGTTATTTTGCACTGGAGTTCTTGTGTTCATCATGGCCTTTTTTGCTAGAATTGTAGCATTCAAGTGCTGTTAATTGGAAAAAGACATTTTGCATTTGATCCTGAATTTTGAAACTAGGTGTGCAAACTATATAAAGATAATATATGAAACAAAATCATACACATCAAAATGATAACAACTTATATTTTATAAGAACGTATAACATAAAGATAATATGATAATTCTAAGTTTAGAAAACATATAATATCTCAATGCACTAAAGAATTTATTTTACCTTTTGCTTTGTTGAAGAGCTCCCAAGATTTATATTGCATACTTTCTTTTAGCAGATTATTTGTTTTTTCTAGAAGTGTCGGTTCATACATTATTCTTTTTAAAGCCACAGTGCACACACTAGTGGTAAACCAATTTAATCTTTGGTGTGATTGGATAAGTCTTGTTTTATTCCTGTTATTTCTGTAATATGCATGCCTCTCTGTAATCTTTCCTAAATGCTGCTAAATAAATTTTTGCATCATCTTAGAACACTTGACATTGTTTGAACAGGCAAGATTCTTATTGGCAAAGCTCAACCCTTCAGCTACCTATAATAATGCACATGAGATTATGAATACCGGATCAGATGTGCTTTTTACGGATGATGTGAGTCTCCAAATATTCGTGCAACATCTTCAGCGCCTCGCTGTCCAGGATTCTTAGGAACGTAAAAGGTTCCCAACTCCTTTTCACTTATTGATATCCAGGACCTCCTATCTGGTGCTCTCCTATTCCTTTCAAAATCCTTCTTTGTTACATCCTTCATTATGGGAACATGATTTCCAAGGCAATTGCCTTTTTCTTTATAGAGTTAGGGTGACCTTTTTATAATGGCTTTATGTAGGTTGCCGTTTGTAACATATAAATATATTTGAATGCATAGTAGATAATCAGTAGGATGAATATATTGGTATAGTGATTTTTTAAAATGATAATTCAATATATGAGGCTTTTAAGATTTTGCACGGGCTTTAAGTTAATCGAATCAAATTGTATATTGCCAGACTGGTGTCATCAATTCTACTGAAAAACTTTCTTTAGGTTAAATTGATTCAAACTCGGCCAAACTTAATATTTGCGCTGGCTCAATTGGATTATTCCCCTCCTATCATCTTTTATCTGATACATTTTTTATAGGTAGTTGGCAGGGAGGAAAAAGTAGAATCTCATCAATTTTCAATTTGATTGGCTAAATTCTACTAGAGCAATAGATGTGTTAATCACAAAACAGAATTCTATATACACAAGTGCTGAAAATTTCTAGAGCATGAATGAGGAGGTCATGAACTTGAAGGCCAAGTCTTTGAAATATTGAAATAGTACTGAATATCCATGTAACAGTTGCCTTCGTCGTCAAATACCTGAATTTCAAAAAATATAATATTAAAGTAGCATATATATATTTACCAGTACACACACTGGGAAAGTAGTTGGGAGTAATGTATATGTGTGTTTGTGTGGGTACCTTAGTTCTAGCAGTGTATGCTCCCCTGACAAGAATACCACAGGGCAAAGTTTCTTCTTCAAGTTTGAAAACATAAGGTTCTTCTCGTGGACTGTATGTTCCTAGCATCATTGTACATTTGTCAACTGTCACCATATATAATTCATTTCATCAGTAAGAATTGATGACGACACATGATATAATACTATACGTCTGTATCATTGAGTAAAGAAGGTTTGGTATTGTACTATGGTGATTAGTGATTACTTCGAATGCCAGCTTTCCACAAGGTGTTCTCGTACTGTAGACCAGAAACAATTCTGTTAGAGACGATGAAGGAGAAGTTCAAACTGTACTTTGTTCCCTCCTTAAGGGTGAACAGGTACGCCTTTGGACTCGATATAAATGGCTGTGACAGCTCTATCTCCGGCCGCCCTGGACAAACTATTGAAATCCCCACCATTTGAACGTCCTGCATCTCTCTCCTATGCCTATACCTATGCATATCTGCACTTCCTCAACCAAATGAATAAAAAAAAATTATATGTGTGTTTGCATGTATTATGCTTCATTCATAAGCAGAGATACAATTTTCCAGGTTTGATCACTCTACTGATCTCTTAGAACCATTTTGTCATGTAGAGTTAATGGATGTCCAATCTCTACCCGATTTAATTAACTGCATAAACCTTTGATATCGAGAATTGATTCTTCTTAAAGTTTCTAAAACTGGAAAATGTTTTCCTGTTGTTGTAGATTAATTTGGTTTTTATTTGCCGAAATAAGGTGGCAAAAAGTTGCAAGTGAATTTTAGGACAAAATGAGCACGCTTGACTGGTTTTTGGGGTCCTAGCTTTATTTATTTTACCAAATATAGTTAAAGTGAGTTCAGTTGGTAAAAATGGTCCCTAAATTTGACTAAAACAATTCTAGGTGGTGTTTTCAAACTCAATTCTAATATTTGGTAAAGTTGGTTTTTTTTTTTTTTTTTAGGTGGTGTTTTCAAACTCAATTCTAACACTGGAGTCATTTAAAAAAAAAAAGTTGGGTCTCATGCTTTAACAAAAATGATTGACTGTTGAAATTGCTTTAGTCAAATTTAGAGGGTGGGATGGTTTGAGAGAAGACAAAATCATTAAATTTAACAAGTATGTCAATGTATTGGTATGTATATATATACAATCAACATGCAAATAATTATTGAGTAAAAAACGTTAATAAGAATATTACCCCCAAGAGGTATCACCAATCTTTCAAGGACGATTTTCCTTCTTGGAGTTTTCTTCCGAACCTAATGCATATAAGATCAATGAGAAAGCATCAGGGAAAGTCTTTAACACATTAAATTTTATTTTGATTATTTCTTGAGGATTATTTTATTTTAACTCTATATTAGACACAAATTGGTAAAGCCAAGGAACACACAATCATAAAATATGCAGAGATTATATAGTCACCTTATCCTTCTCTGGTTGATTGGCTAGACAAAAGTTAGGACCTAATTCTAATTCATTATCAGGCTCTTTGGGCTTTTCGTCGCCCCCCATCATCTCCGTTAGCTTTCCTTCATCGTCTTCCCCATCATTTCGGGCCAAAGTTGGCGCAACTAGAGTTTCCACGATCCCCGACATTTTGCCCAACACACTAGCGAAGAGGGAAAGAAAAAGAGGCGGCAAAAAAACAGAAGATCAATCGATGATATAAACAAAATCGAAGGGAAATTGTGATGGAATCTTTTTGTGCCTCTGTAGAGGGAGAATTAGAAGTTGGGATGAAAATATTTTGGTGGCAAAAAATGGTATTTACGAAAAAATTAAAAGAAAAAAGAAAAAACGCTATGCATCATTGGATTTGGTTGCTATAATTTAGCTCTACCATAGTTTGTTTCGTACATACTTATTTAATTACATTGGTCGCCACTTTGCAACATAAACCAACCAATCTTAACATCTATTTGATCTTAAACCCATTTTAAAAATTTATTTTTTTACCCACCACTTAAAAAGAAAAATGTTTTCAACCTACATCCTTCACCAACTCTTTATTTCGGATTCTGAAACAACCAAAAAATTTTGAACGACAGAATGACTAAAAATATGTTTCAAAAAATGAAGTGGCTAAATAACCTTTTCTTTTTATGGAGAATTCAATCGAAAAGAAACATGACAACTACAAACAATAAATGAAGTATTATTGTCTTATAAAATAAATCAGATTGAGAATAATTCAACAGAGAAACAAACATCACCGCACCACAGTTCAAATTGTGCATCAAAAAATTTCCATTGGAACAACCACTTAGATAACAGACCTTCCATTATTCTTCCTGGAAATAACACACACACACACATATATATATATATATGTATGGTAAAATAACACAAATACAAACTGTATTAAACAAAGGAAAATATGGCAATTGGCAACCATTTATTAGTAACAGAGAGCAATAATCAGAACACCTGGAAAAAGCTGAAATTACGAAGAACCCCATCCCCCGCCACCTGGAGTTAAAATCTGAAGAATTTCTCCAGCCTGAACCTCGACCGTGTTCTTCCCTCCAAGGTATACCTTCCGTTTATCTTTCGTGATAAGGTAGTTAGCTCCTCTAGCCCCATCTTTTCCTCCCTTTAGTCCCCTTGGGGCGTGCACTCGTCTTTCAGAAAGTATACTAACAACAACGGATCGTCTGAATTCTATCTCCCTAACGATCCCATCTCCTCCCCTATGAACTCCACTCCCTCCACTATTCTTCCTCAATCCAAACCTGTGTAGCAGAACCGGATACCTCTGCTCAAAAATCTCGGGATCTGTCATACGAGTATTGGTCATGTGGCACTGGACCCCACTGGTGCCGTCCCAGGTGGGGCCCGCCCCACTACCACCCCCAATCGTTTCGTAGTAGCCGAAAGTATTGTCCCCAAAGGTTAGATTATTCATGCAGCCCTGAGAACAGGCACAAGCCTGGAAAGCTGTGAGGACAACATCGGTTACTCTTTGAGATGTTAGGACGTTGCCACCAACCACTGCAGCCTTATCACTAGGAGAGAGGAACGAACCAGGAGGAATGTAGATCTTCACAGGAGCTAAGCATCCTTGATTAAGAGGAATATCGACGTCTACTAAACAGCGTAGACAGTAAATTACAGCAGCAGCTGTTACTGCTTCTGGGGCGTTCCAATTTCCATAAACTTCTGGGCTCGTTCCTGAGAAATCGAAAAATGCTTCTCCTTTCTTAGGATCGATGGTGAGTTTTAAATGGATAACAGATCCATCATCCATGAAATCTTCTTCTTCAATGATCACAGGCCCGTTTTCAACTTTAGCAAAAACTTTTGCAGCAACGGTTTTGAGCATTTCCCTCACTGCACCTTCTGCATTGGCCTGAACATGGTTCATGTAGGACTGAACGGTCTCCAAACCGTATTGCTCGATGAGCTCCTTTATGAGTGAAATTCCTCTTTGATTTGCAGCTATTTGTGCATGGAGATCTGATAAATTATCTTGGAGCCTTCGTGTGCCAGAGATATTATGAGCTGATTCGTCAGAAGATGGAAATAGGAGAAGTTTAGAGATCCCGTCTTCTTGAAAAGTTCCCTTTTCCACAAGCTTGAATGCTTTTATTGCAGCTCCTTCCTCCCATATTGACTTCGAAAATGGAGGCATGCTTCCAGGTGTAATACCTCCGATCTCCGCATGGTGCCCTCTACTAGCAACAAAGAAGACTATTTTACCCTTATCAAAAACAGGAGTAACAACAGTTATATCCGGGAGATGGCTGCCTCCAGCACAAGGATGATTGGTAACCAGAACATCTCCTTCATTCAAATTGTCCCCCCAATAGTTCATCTGCCATCTCACTGTGCTGGACATAGCTCCTAAGTGCACAGGCACGTGAGGTGCATTTGCAACTAGACCACCATCAGGACCGAAAAGAGCACAGGAGAAATCCAACCTTTCTTTGATATTCGTTGATATCGAAGTTCGTTGTAGGG
Organism: Ballota nigra; assembly: GCA_947034835.1. NCBI lineage: Eukaryota > Viridiplantae > Streptophyta > Magnoliopsida > Lamiales > Lamiaceae > Ballota > Ballota nigra. Next base: position 119,401,718 of record OX344721.1, on the reverse strand, counting down.
TACGTCCCATTTGTTCAGCTATTCCCATAAATCTATGGTTAAAGATCGAGAGCTGCACAACATCTGCAACTTCTTTTGCTACTTCCACAACACTGTGGATTGACTCGATCTCAATCTTAATGTTTCCATATTTTGTAATAATAGCCTTACAGCTAGGTTCTACTATTAGGGTGCTGTTACCATTCATGATTATGGCAGGGCCAGAAATGGAATGACCATACACCAAATCTTCTAGCTTGAATAAAGGGGTATCATGCCAACCATTTCCAAAATAAACCTTGTATCTACTTTCAATTCTTGGAATTCCTGAACCGGAATCTAGAGGTCGAGGCTTAAGGATGTTGGTGACTCCAATACCACGAACTCTTACATCACATATCAAGATATTCCTGCTTTGAAGCTTAAATCCATATTCTTGTTGAAATAAGTTTTCAAATTCAACGGCATAGTCTACTTTAGATCCATCGTGGTTTACAAGGCTCTTTACCATGATTGCAGTGTCTGTTCCCTCATATCTCAGATTTAAATACGTTTCAGTTTTAATATTCTGCTCTTCAAAACCTTGCGATTGCAGCTTCTGCTTTACACGTTTCAACAGTGCTGCTTCTCTATTTGAAACTTCCAACACAGACTCTGGACCATAAACAGCAGAATACGGTTCCTGTTCTTCCTCCACAACATCTGCTAATCCCATCCCATATGCACTTAAAATCCCACAAAACCTATGAATGAGCACTTCTTTCATGCCCAAAGATCTAGCAATGGCACAGGCATGTTGGGGCCCAGCACCTCCAAAGCAAGCAAGAGCATGGTTCTTTGTTTCATGGCCCTTCATCTCAGTCAATTGCCGAATTGGACGACACATGGTTTCATTTGCAACATTAACAAATCCCTGAGCAATTTCCTCCACTGTCATATCCTTTGCTGCTGGATCTTGATTCTTTCTGTAGATATTGATTTGTTTTGCAAGTTTCTCAAATTCATCTCTAGTTGCACTGACATCTAACGGCTGATCCTCATTCGGGCCAAAGATTGATGGGAAATAATCAGGTATGACATATCCCAGGACAAGATTAGCATCAGTAACAGCCAGTTCCCCTCCTTTACGATAACAAACGGGTCCAGGATGTGCACCAACTGATTCTGGACCCACCTTGAAAGCTCCAAATTGAAACTTCAACTTTGATCCACCACCAGCAGCAACAGTGTTGATCTCAAGCTGAGGTGCTTGAATTATTGCTCCAGAAATTTGGGTTTCTATAACGTGTTCATAGCTTCCAGCATAACGACTCACATCAGTAGACGTGCCACCCATGTCAAAACCTATAAGAGGCTTCTCTGTCTCAAGCCCAAAAAGTGTCTGTGAGTACCCAACTACTCCACCTGCTGGACCAGATAAAACAGCTTTGTGGCCAGAAAATCTATTTTCTGGAGCCAACCCCCCATCTGATTGCATAAACAGAACATTCAATTTACCCAATCCGTCATCAAACTTCGATATAAATCCTTTTAGATACTCTTTAATAACGGGAGTCAGGTATGCATCCACACAGGCAGTGAGACCCCGAGGAACGGCTCGAACCATGGGAGTCAGAGCAGATGATATAGAAACGTGTTTGAATCCCAAACTCATTGCTAATTTTTCAACTGCTATTTCATGGTGTGGGTAAGTGTAAGAATGCATTAATACTACTGCTAAGCAGCTAATACCTTTATCCAATAGACCTTTAAGCAAAGGTTCTAAAGCTTCAAGATTAAGTGGCTTCACAACCCTTACGAGCTCACCTGAAATACCCTGAATTACTGATACAGAAGAATCTAATTTTACGTTGTCCTCATCTGGAACAAGCTCGACTCTCTCATCGATTTCTACCACCTCCTCATAAAGATTTGATGGCTTTGTTACAGTAAGGTCAAAGATACTTGGACGGGCCTGGTTACCAATCTGCAACAGATCACTGAAGCCTTGAGTCACACAGAGTGCAATCTTTTCCCCTTTCCTCTCTAATAGAGCATTCGTGGCCACAGTTGTTCCCATCCTCACCCATTCAATCTTATCAGTGGGAACTTTTGAACTTCGGGGGATCTTTTGACCAGTAAATTCTTCCAGAATTCTCCTAATTCCTTCAACTGGAGCATCATCATAATTAGCTGGATCAACAGATAGCAATTTCATCACTCGGCCTTCAGATCTACCAGGAATTTCAGCATAGACATCAGTAAAAGTACCCCCTCTGTCAATGCAAAATCTGAGCTTGCCTCCTTCGACACTCCCCATTAATAATCACTTAGAGAAGAACAGTGCACTGGAGGTTGTCTGCAGTACTCAACTCTGATTTATCGACAGACGACTTCTAGATATAGCAGCCTGTTGAACAATGTAATAAGGGAAGGAAATTTTAAAATCAAAGTCCCAAGCTCATATGTTCTGACTGTCAATATCTTATTGTGACTTATATTTGATAAACAAACATTATAGCTTTTAACTAACTCTGCTACACTGACAAATTGAGTGATATCTTGCAGTTCATTCAAATCAAGAAGATTACAGGTTTACAACATTTATGAAGGAATTAATGGTTGCATAATGTATAACTTACAGTGCTTATAAACAACTTGTCGGCAAAATCCAACCCTCAAGCAGGCAGATGGAGGATCATGGAAGCATTAGCTGCGAATGACTAGCAACTAAAACCTGTCCAATTGATTCCATCACATTCATGAGAGAAATGATTAAGCTTTGATAGATAATGTTGGAGACTTAGGACAATATGACAACAAAAGATAACTTTAGGTAGCATTTTCTCCAAAGTAAAGTTCAGCTGACTTGAGAATTGATTACAAAAGACTAAAACCATATAATGTAAACAGTGCTTCAAGCTCTACATCCAGAAATAACATCTTCCACCATGCAATGAAAATTTACAAAAAAAAGTTACTTGCTCCAAAATGCTTAAAATAATTGAAATTCGTAACTTTACTAAGAAAGTCCCAGAATTATAAAAAAAAAAAAAAAAAAAGTTTTCTGTTTTCTTCATAAGTTAACTATCTCAATCCCCCAGTATGCTCGAGCTAGAATTTTTTTTTTTTACCAGTTGAAAAATTTTATGATTAAAGAAAAAAGGCATCAATCAATAAACAAAACTCCAGTCATTTAAAACTACAAAATATTGAACGAAAATCTGAACTTCAAAGCAGCAACCCACAATCAACATCGATCAATCAGAAAGCTATAACCAAAACACATAATATGAACACACACAAAGCTATAATTTTTTAGTAAACAAGCTCCGAAAAATATGTGTAGAAATGGCACCTTATCTGTCGTTGATTATGCATTTCATTTCTTTGCTGTGAACCGTGGAGTAGTGTTGTTAATTGAGAGAAGGGGTTTTGATTTTTCAAGGGAATGAAGGGCTTTACTTTCCTTCGATTTGATATTTTCATATAAAAACAGTTTTAAAAGGAAATGTGGATGTCTATTGTCTCATTCTAATATTTTATCTTGGAAAAATGGTGAATATTCTAATATTTCTTTTAAACGTCCAACTCATAAACATCGTTTTTTTATCTTTGACAGAAAGGATTTATTTAATCTCTTTGATTGGCATGACCGGATGAGTGATTATTAATCTAAACTAGTATTTTACCCGTGCAATGCACGATTTCTAATATTTTTATTTTGGACACGGAGTAGCTAGGTTATCTATGTTGATTTATATATAGTTTTGGATACTAAATATTCAAACGTCTAATTTTATGTCACCCACTTACTCTAGCATGAGATTTGAAATTAGAATTTTAATTTTCTACCCACAATCAACACTAAATACTACACAATCCAATATTTCATACTGTTTAATTCAAGCCACGTACACTACATATTATCCTATTATATACTTAGCTATGTACTCCCTCCATTCCTTTTTAGATTGCTTCATATAAAATAGTGCAAATTTTAATTAAAATTTGTATATTAATATTACATGGGGTAAAGTTAAGGGCATATTAGGAATTTCTACTTTATTTAGGAAAATTTAGTTTATTGTTCAACAATTATTACAAAATTGAGTGACATGAGATGTAAATAAGATATATTTGTAAATTATTTATTTTAGAGGGTAAAATAATTTTTTCCGTAATTTTAAACAATCTAAAAAAAATTGAGCAGATATAAATGTATTTATGTGTGTATATTTATATGTATTATATAAATAAAAATATATAATATGCATATACATTTTATAATGCATGCAGATGATATAAATTTATATGTTAGTTATCAATTCCTTAATATTATCGTCATTCAACTTTTTATTTATTTATACAGTAAATATGAAACTAATACTATTATATAATTGCAATGAATAGTGAAATTGTACTTCATTTGTCCTCTATTAAAATTCATTTGTAGTTGGACACATTTTTTAGGAAAAATTGTAGTTAAGTGATTTTTTAAATTTTTTATTTAAGTATAAAATAATATTGTGAGGGAGTGTTATTTTCACTATAATTCACTTGTAGTTGGACACATTTTTTAGGAAAAATTGTAGTTAAGTCATTTTTTAAATTTTTTATTTAAGTATAAAATAATATTGTGAAGAATTGTTATTTTCATTTTAGAAGTGTAAATAATCATTGTTTATTTTCAAGTAAAGAAACAGGTTTAAGGCAACTAACATAAATAATAAGGGTTAATTTTAATTATATATTTTTTATACCTGCATTAGAATTTCTTAGAATATATTGTAGAACATATTGTTTCTTATGAAGTAGATATTAAATTATTAAGAAAGAGTAATTCATCATAATATCTTTTATTAAAATATATTGTGTGCCTTTTGTAATCTATTAAAACTTTTATATTAAATTCAATATTTTAAATAGAATAATAAGTGCATACAACAATGAAATCTAATCCTAATTATATATGCATACACGACTGCCATCATTTTCTTCATGTTGCGTTGCATTGTGCACAAATCTGTTGTCACTTACTAACTTTCCAATCATCCTTCTCTGTTTCATCTCACTCAAACTTCCGATTTTTTCCCGCTTTTATCGGATTTCTTAGTCTCAATCAACTACCGATTTAGAATAGAATCATATCTAGAAAAAAAAAATTAAGATGCATACCTCCGTTCAACCGCCAGTCTGGTGCATTCAACCGCCTAGTCTGATACAAATTCGAAGTTAGTGGTTAAATACACATTTGCAAGTTGAAAAAAATAAAAAGGGTTGGACTCTGGATTATGCAAACCGCATATTTAAAAACTGAAATATCAAATCTTGTTGGAACTAATTAAAACACAATCTGCTACAAAAACTATAATAATCTAATATGAGTTGAAACTAATTAAAACACAATATACTACAAAAACTATAAAATTATAATATTATGATTTGAATGAAAGGAGGGTTAAGATTTTGTATTTAACATAGGAAATTTGAAACTGTTAATTTAGACGTTCATGGAGCCTTTTCATATTTCCACAATTAATCAAAGTAAATTTTATCATTAAATTTAGCAATGAAACCTTTCAGTTTTTTATAAAATATTAAGAGGCAAATTCATTTATAGATTTAGAAAGTAGCAAAGTTTGCTTTTAAAAAGTTTCTATATTTAGTATAAGATTTTGTTATTATATTAGTATAGATTTTAAAAATCAAGGATTTAATTGTAAAGGATTAATCGCAAATAAAAATACAATTATTTTGTAAATTGCAATTTAATCTAAATCTTTGAATCTTTGCAAACAAAACTTCAACTTAACATTTTATTGTAATTCTAAGCAAAAGATAAATTTCAATCCGCCCGAAAATGATGATTAATTATGTATTGTCATCCGAACCAATCTAAACATATTAATACAATTAATTATTCATTGTCAGGTAAGTGAAATATCATTTTCAGACAATAAAAAAATTGTATGTTAGTTCGAGTTACAACTCTTCTATTGGGATGTTAACGGGGGGTCATGCCGCATCCCCGTCCCCGCGAAATAAATGGGGAAATTTTTCCCCCAATCCCCGCCTCGCCGAGGATCCCCGTCTCGCGGGGATTCCCCGTTCCCCGCCTAATTATTTTTTTTATCTCATTTTTAAAATATAAAAAAGAAAAAATATATATATATATATATACTTAATTTAAAAAATTAATCATACACAACAATTACTTTAAGTTGGTGTTAAAAAAAAATAAACAATTTGAAGAACCTCTAATTCTAATATTTTTAATTAACATATATACTAAAGTGAAAATTATATAATTTGGAATTAATAACATAATATTAAATAAAATATAGATGCAATTTTTAATAAATATTTAATTGAGTAGGAAATTATGAAATATTTATTTGTAATATATATATATATATTATATAAAAATAATGCGGCTCCTCACGGGGAACGAGACTGGGATCCCCCGGGGCTGGGAATACTATCTTGGTCCCCGCCTACGGGGCAAAAAAATTATCCGTCCCCGTTTGCTTTGGGGATTCTCAGCCCCGTTCGGGACGGATCCCCACGTGAATCAGGATTCTCCGTCCCGCTGTCAAGTTTACTCTTCAAAAAATATAAATAAATTTCACTCTCCAAAATCACTTCTAACAACTAGAGACTTCTAATAAGGGCGAAGTATAACGGTGATAGAAATGAAGATGAGAATAATAATGATGAATAATAATATATATTTTTTAACTAATGTATTTTTATTTTTATTTTTTTCTAAATAATTTGGATAGCTTTTTTTTTTATATATAAGTGTGTTCCATATACATTTGCATCAATGGTTCCAGTGCCGGAATCTATGAAAATCCATGTAAATCAATAAAAAAAAGTATTCCATAATCCTATAAAGTCTATGAAAAACCAAATAAATCAATAAAAAAAGTCAGTCAAACCCTGCATGGAGTCTATAGATTTTCTTGTTGGGTTTTAAAGGCACGAACACCATGTTCGGCGCAGCGGAAGATAACGATTCACCAACAACGAATCTGCATATAGTTGTATAATATAAAACATAAAGGATAAATAACAACATATAAATTCTTACAGCGATTTGTACGCGGAGTCCTCAACTATGGTATCCACGTAACGATTTTCTACCAACCCGCACCGATATGCCAGTGTTGAATCTCAAGACGAATTTGCTAGGAAAATTCCGACTGGAAATTTTGTGGAGAAATTATATTTCTTGTGTGTTTTCGGAATTCCCATAGGACACATATTTATAGGGGTTAACTTGGCTTAATTCCTAAGCAAGATATCGGGTCTAGCCCGTAATATAATCTCTACGGATTATATTTTCCTATATATGTTCCTACGAATAATATATTTACCATATCTATTATTCTTGTATAATAATATGCCAAATATTATTATAGGGATTTCATATTTAATTAAATCCAATTTAATTAAATAATAATAATAATTAATTCCAAATATAATTATTATTATATTCTCCATAAATCAAATATTATATCAAATACAATATTTAATCAACCAACTATAATTGGTAAATTGTCATTACTTGTTGTGTGACACATAGGCCATCGTATATCGAGCGATGAGTCAAACTAACGGTCTTAATTGAACCCTAGACAATAAATCAAACATTCTCAGTATACGAGGTACGTTGCGAGAAAATCTGCAACTACCTGTAATATTGTAGTCTATTGTGATATCTTCCTTTCATTCACGAATACTCGATTAAATCTTGAACATGATGAAGTGTCTATTCAAATAACTTAATCATATTATCTCAAATCACTAATTGATCAAGTATATCACACTTAGCCACAAAGTCTAAGCTGATGTGCGTCGGCCGACGACTTAGATCCAATTATGATGAGAACACAAGTATTCTCTCTAAATCCATATTGAGGAATGAATTCTATTCTTGGCTCAACTACCACGCACATGCATTTCGTGATGAACTCAATCCATAACATATCTACCCGTGGAAGGGTGCAAGCGTCGGTCATGGTCAAAGTCCATCACTCCACACATGTCCTGCGTATTGACCTCAAGTCAGAGGAGTATCACATTGCTCCCACTAACCGAGACACCCGTAGACACATTATGTGGAATTACATCAAATAGTTTCTCGGATGGGTATACCAATACCCTCTAAGGTATCTGTGCATCCATCATGAGATACTCGGTATCTCGTAGTAAGTGAGATCTTACTACACTCTCTAAGAGTATGATGTAAATCGCACACCAATCTCGATTGCATCATCAATATCACATTCTTGATGATCCTTGATCGAGGCTATTTGAGAATCATACTTAAGTCATCTGAGTTCTCACTCACTCAATAACAGTAGTGATTCATGGGAACACAAATAAGAATATATGCAAACAATCAAACATCATATTCAGATAAATGTAACATCATACATTTAATATTAAACCAACAATAATATTAAACCAAATCTGAATATTATCTTAGTATTATGTCCTTTTGATGGATTGTCTCTAGGACACTAACACTAACAATCCCCCACTTGGACTAGAGTCAATCACGTAAATGTCTAACCCCTAGATCATCAAATGTCTAGTGTGTACATGAACAGTGAAAAGGATTTACAAGATTATCCTTTATGGGAAATATTTCAATTTTATTTCTCCTATCGATATGATCTCTTGGATCAAATGATAATGCCTCCGTACATGCTTATTTCTGTTATCAGATCTCGGTTCCTTTGCTCATGTAATCGCATCAATGTTGTCACAATACAACTCTATTTGACAACTGGCACTCGGAACTACCCCTAGTTCTCTCAAGAACCTTAAAATCCAGAAAGCCTCAAAGGCTTCTAATACAGCAATGTACTTAGCTTCGGTTGTTGAATCTGCGGTCAGATCTTGCTTGGAACTATTCCAACTTACCGCCTCATCATTGAGATTGAAAATATAATTTGACTGTGATTTGTAATCTTCACAGTCTGACTAGAAACTAGCATCAGCATAGCCCGTAACGACTAGCTCTAACTGCCTACCGTAGAGAAGGACATGTTCTGTAGTACGCCTGAGGTACTTCATAACATTCTTGATAGCAATCCGGTGAGACTCACCTGGATTCTGTTGGTATGTACCAGTGATGTTGACAGCGTAGGCCACATCTGGCCTCGCGCAAGTCATGGCGTACATGATGGAACCCACCTGCAGATGCATATGGAACGTCCTTCATGTGCTCGACATCAGCTTCGCTATGAGGTGTTCCGGGAGGAGTCCATTGTGATTGAATCTCATGAAGCTTCAAGTAATCCTTCTTTGTATATTAAGAACATCATGTCCATAACTCAACAAATGCCCAACAATTTGAGCTATTATTGAACATGTTTATCTTAATAACAACCGTACTTGTTCTAGCCACTAAAACACCTTGTGTTTTCTTCTCGGTTGCTAGAACCTTACAGTCCTTCTTCCAATGCCCCTTTCTATTGCAGTGGGGGCACATATCCTTGTCAACCCGCTCTTACTTTTGAACTCCACCTTTCGCCTTCAGGAAGTTGGGCTTGGACCCCTCTTACCCTTACTCCTTCGCTTCTTCTCGCCTTTCGGGTCAGAAGAAGTAGAAGTACTCACCATGAGCACGAGTTTTTCCTTAGTAGTGGAAGACTCAAAAGTCTTAAGCATGTTATGAGGCTCCGGCATTGTCGCTTCTGCTTCTTCATATTAAATTTACTACGAAACTAGAATATGAATCGGGGAGCGACTTAAGGATAGCACATGAGGTGAAATCTTCACTCCTTTCGCTAACCGACATCTGAACAGATCTCTCATCACTTCATAAATCTCAAACGAGATCTAGAATCAAAGAGATCATTCAGATGCTTCAGCATCTCGAAGGGATCCATTCTCTCATGTTGCCTTTTGCAAATCGTAAGTCATGCCGAGCAATCATAACATAGAGTTTGGGAAGCATCATCTTAATGCCTCTTTTGAGCTGTAACGTCAAACGCTGCAGCCTCAACTAAACCAGCCTCAGGGGTAAAGGGATTTTCATGTCTAACACGTACTCAATCTCTTCTTGCCTTAGCACCAAACACACGTTTCAGTGTCAGTCCAAAAAATTTGGCTCATCCAATTTGTTAGTTTCCAGAACATTGTCAATGACAAGTTATTCATTTCAACAATTCTAGAGAAATAAACTAAAACGGGAATTAAACACATAATTCCTATGATCAATATTCAGCAATCAAAATAAACATGGCCTTTGAATTTATTTTGTCTCCATTATTTTCACATACTCAACGACCTCATCGGAAGAGTACGAATTTATATCTAATATAAATTGTAATGGACTAGGATCCACATTCCTACTATTACAATGACTGCTTGGGCTGAATATTGTAACAACAGAACTGGTAGGTCTCTAAACCAATTGCCTCACGCAATTCCTAGTTAATTGAACCCAGTTCAATCTGATGTCACCTAATTCTCATTTCCCTGCTTGGGCTGGTGAAACATAATTAAGTTGATTTACAACTATTAAACGGCGACAAACATGTCCCTATAAAAGTCCCGTTAGATGTAGATCCGAGCAAAAGACTTGGGCCTTAAATACTCATTGGAACGAAATCTCCAGATTACTTTTAATTTTAATGGAAGACATCTTTCAATCTAATGAAAAATCATATTTAAGTGAGGAACATTTTAAAGACGGGGTATTAATTGCTTAATCGAGATTCAATCATGATAACTACGTCACATTTGAGCAATTATTGGGCGCCGCCTACCCAAACATGACATGTGTGGACAAACATATATAGGACGCCGTCTACCCAAACATTTAATACGGTCCGACAAATATTGAGTGCCGCCTACCCAAACAATTAATGCGGGCTATATAACTAATAATGTAAATATCGATTCACATAAGCAGTTATACAAGTGGGGAGCAACTAATCAAGTTATCATGCTTTATTTCAAAATTTTAAATTTGCATAAATAAAACATTTATTAAATATTTAGCATATAAACCAAATAAACATGCAAAAATATTTAATAACACGTAAATCAAATAAACGTGCTTAGCAATAATTATTCGTAGGTAAAATATTGCTAAAATTAGAAATATCAGCAAGCTTCAAGCTTTCGGTCAATTTCTAAAGTCATTTTCAAAATTATTTTGCCCAAAATTATTTTATTAAAATCTTATGAATTTGGTCCAACCAAACAATTCTTTATTTTAATTTCCAGAAATTTCATACTTTTGGTCTAACCAAACACCCTTAATTTTGTATTTTAGAATTTCTAAAATTCCTTAAAACAAACTGGGCCTTAATATTTTCTAGAATTTAGAATATAACCCAAGGATTTTGTTGCAATTTTCTCGTAAACTTCAGACTTGCATATAGACCCAAAGGGCCAAACTATAATTTCTTAAAAGCTTATAAATTACAGAAAAGCCCAAGGGTAAAAACTACAATTTCTAAAATCATTTAAAATTGCAAATTAACCCCTAGAGAGAATCAAATATATATCTATAATCTTCTATAATCTATATAAAAGTGGCAAAGCTTTGTAAATCATTTTTTGACCTTTTTGCCCTTCAATTCTTTAGGGTATGTTTGTTTTGGGATTCACACGGATGGACTTTGGACTTTGCGATCCACGCTCTGTTCTAGTTTGGGATTTAAAATCGGGTTTTCAAATCTCAAACTCAATCTCTACCTATAAACCTATTACTACTTTTCATATAATTAAATATAATCATATCATCACTTTTTTATCATCCGCTCAATCTCTCTCCTACTTTTCACTTACACAATATAATAAAATAATATAACATCTATCACTAAAAGACATTGATTTGACATAAAGCAAAATCACACCTACTAAAATCCCAAAACAAACATACACTTATATTATTCATCAAGATTTTCACATCCTAAGATTTCAAAGTCATGACTTTCCCCCGCACACCTAAATCCCAAAACAAACATACCCTTAAGTTTTGTGCAATTTCACCCTTCTTGTAATTATTACCTAATTAATATTATTAACTCTCTTCATTCTTAATTAAAGCATGAGTTATGGAATTTTATAGGTCTTATTGTTCTATGTGGTTAGGCAGATTGTCAATTTTGTCGCAGAAGAACGCTGATGATCGGCTCTTGCTTCGTAATTACTATATATCGCCGCAACAAACTGTGTCATCGTTAACAAATCTGTTCTTTCTTTTGGTCCGCATCAATATGTGCCAACAGTGCCGTTAATGAAATTTTTCTTCTAAGTTTTTTTGGTCTTGATTTATTTTGTTATCAAGAGCAATACCTTCTGTATTCAATAATCAGGATCGGTTCATATTATTTATCTACAATGCATCTCATTTAAATATTCTTTAAGTTGCAGTACATAACAACAACACCCATCTCTCTTCATATTACTTATGGGATTTGGTGAGATGCACCACGGTTATGCAGAGTTTGCGCCTCCTCTCCCCATATTTATTAGTTAGCACTCTTTTTCTCTATACTAGTTGTATACACGTGCGTTGCATGTTGTATGTAATTTAGTTGAAAAAACAAAATAAAGTTTAAAACTTAAGATTTCAATATTATAATTTTTCAAGAAAACTCTGTAGAGACTTCTCTTATACACATGTATGTGATTCACGAGTTTTTTCTATGAATTTAACATCAAAATAATTTTTACGAGAGATTGAAAAATTATCTGTCACGTGATCTTCTACATTCTGCTGTTTTTCAAAGGAAATTACCACCAAAATGCAAGGACCCAGGTATGTTTGTCATCCCTTGTAAGATTGGTGATTGTAGGATTGAGCGTGCTATGCTTAATTTGGGTGCATCCATAAATGTTATGCCACGTTCTTTTTATATTTCCTTGAACTTGGGGGAATTAAAAGAAATAGGGGTGATAATCCAATTAGCGGATCATAGTAATGCATATCCTGATGGGGTAATTGAAGATGTGCTTGTGCAAGTGAATGAGTTGGTATTTCCTGCAGATTTTTACGTGCTTGATATGAATGATGAACCCTCGAGCTCCACACTTATTTTGTTAGGGAGGTCGTTCTTAAACACCGCCCAAACAAAAATAGATGTTCGTGAGGGCACCCTCACGATGGAATTCGATGGGCAAGTCATTCAATTTAATATTTATGATTCCATGAGATTCCCTGTTGATGACACTTCTGTTTTTTCTATAAACTGCATTGACCCACTTGTGCAGCAAGTGTTTGAGTTGAATTGCAGAGATAATCATGAAGTGGTACTTACTCGAAGCAAAGAAATTCAGTAAGAGGTGATCTCAATTCGAGAAGAATCGAGGGAGATGTTGGCAGCACTACAAAATTCAAAGCCAATATTGCCAAGGTTTGGAATAAATTTTATTGATTTACCTCGTTCTAATTCTAGGATTCTGCCATCTGTTTTGCAGCCACCAGAGCTTGAACTCAAGCCACTTCCAGCCCATCTAAAGTACGTGTACCTGGGCGAGAAAGAAACTTTACCGGCAATTATTTCCGCCAAGCTGACAGAACATCAAAAGAGAGCTCTAATCTTGGTCTTGAAGAAACATAAGGAGGCTCTTGGATGGACGATTGCAGATATACGGGGAATCAGCCCATCTTTGTGCATGCATTGAATTTTCCTAGAGGAGAATGCTACTCCCACTAGAGAAGCACAAAGACGGTTGAATCCCCCGATGATGGAAGTTGTGAAAAAAGAAATATCAAACTTCTTGATGTGGGAATGATTTACCCAATCTCAGACAGTAAGTGGGTAAGCCCCACCCAGTACGTGCCAAAGAAGTCTGGAGTAACTGTGGTTGAGAACGCAGAAGGTGATATGGTTCCTACTAGAGTTCAAACTGGATGGAGAGTTTGCATCGACTATCGCAAACTCAATGCAAAAACTCGAAAGGACCATTTTCCATTACCATTCATAGATCAAATGCTTGAAGAATTAGCTGGTCATGCTTTTTACTGCTTTCTAGATGGTTTTTCAGGTTATTTCCATATTGCAATAGCCCCTGAGGATCAAGAGAAGACGACGTTTACTTGTCCCTTTGGAACGTTTGCATACCGACGAATGTCGTTTGGACTTTGCAATGCACCGACAACATTCCAAAGATGCATGGTAAGTATTTTCTCAGAATATGTGGGGAAAATTATAGAAATCTTCATGGATGACTTCAGTGTGTATGGTGATTCATTTGAGATATGCCTTGATAATTTAACTATGATTTTGAAACGATGCATTGAAACTAATCTTGTGCTTAATTGGGAAAAGTGTTATTTCATGGTTGAACAAGGGATAGTTTTAGGACATATTGTATCGGCACGGGGGATTGAGGTTGATAAGTCAAAAGTTGATCTTATTACTGCTTTGCCTTACCCCGCAAATGTGCGGGAAGTTCGCTCTTTTCTTGGCCATGCAGGTTTTTATAGGCGCTTCATTAAGGACTTCTCCAAGATAGCCTCTCCATTATGCAGGCTGTTGCAGAAAGATGTGGAATTCAAAGTTGATGATGAGTGTAAAGAGGCATATAACCAATTGAAGAAGTTGTTGCCAAGCTCGCCAATTGTTCAGCCCCCAAATTGGAGTTTGCCATTTGAGATAATGTGTGATGCGAGTGACTATGCAGTTGGAGCTGTGTTGGGCCAGCGTGTTGGACGAGTTGCACACGTGATATACTACGCCTCTCGGACTCTAAACCCAGCTCAAGCAAACTATACAACAACTGAAAAAGAGTTGTTGGTTGTTGTATTTGCATTAGAAAAATTTCGCTCTTATCTTTTGGGAACTAAAGTTATTGTCTTTTCTGATCATGCAGCGTTAAAGTTCCTACTCACAAAGAAAGAAGCGAAACCGAGGTTGATTAGATGGATCCTCTTGCTACAAGAATTTGACTTGGAAATCAAAGATAAGAAGGGCACTGAGAACTCTGTTGTAGACCATCTCAGTCGAGTTGTGCGAGAGGAAAATGATCCACCACTTAAGGAGAGCTTCCCAGACGAGCAATTGATGGCGATCTCACAACACTGGCAGAATCGTGCGACACTGGGTCACCCAGTGTCAGGTTCTGATACGCTATGGTATGCAGATTTAGTGAACTTTCTTGTTGCTAACACTTTTCCTGTAGGTATGCCCAAGGCACGGAGGGACAAACTGAAGAGTGATGCGAGGTACTATGTATGGGACGACCCCTATCTATGGAAACATTACTCGGACCAAATAATCAGAAGATGTGTACCCGAGGTGGAATTCAAGTCGATTCTCACGTTTTGCCACACATATGCATGCGGAGGACACTTTGGATCAAAGAGAACAGCACATAAGGTACTTGAATGTGGATTCTATTGGCCGTCATTATTTAGAGATGCATACATTTTTTGTATGGCATGTGACAACTGCCAAAGAATAGGTAATATCTCTCAACGAAATCAAATACCCCAAAATCCAATTGTGATTTATGAAATTTTTTATGTTTGGGGTCACTACAAAAAAATTCTTTTTTGGTGACAAAACTATTGTGACGAATACAAAAATCATCACTAAAGCCTGTGTTTTTGTGATAAAATCTATTTTCGTCACTTAAAGTACATCTAGTGGTGACGGTCACATATTTTGTCATGTAAAAAGAGGCTTTTTTGTGACAGTTTGTCAAGTTGTCATAAAAGACCCTGTGTGCCAATAAAAGTTAGTGTATAGTGACAAATCTTTTGTGACGAACATCGATTCGTCATAAGAAACTTATATTTGTGGTGACGATTTACATATTTGTCACGTTAAATACATGTTAGAGTGACAATCACATACTTTGTCACGTAAAATAGAGATCTATTTTGATAATTTGCATGTTGTCACATGAAGTCTCAGTTTGTGGTGACGATTTCAATCTTTGCCACGTAAAAGTAAGATCTATTGTGATGATTCACATATCATCACAAGAAGCATTTGTTTCTAGTGACAACTTCCATCTTTGTCACAAAAAGAGGAGATCTATTGTGACGAATTTCAAGTTGTCACTAGAGTCTATTTTTGTGGTGACAATTACCATCTTCGTCACATAAAAGATATGTTTGGGTGACACTTTCAACTTCGTCACATAAAATCAAAATCTAATTGTGACGATCCAAATATTATCACGTAAAAATGAGATCTGTTGTGACTGCCTGAAAATCGTCACAAAAATTCTCTGTTTGTGGTGATGACTTCCATCTTCGTCACATAAAAATGAGATCTATTGTGACGATCTGTGAGTCGTCACAAGAAATCTATGTTTGTCGTGGCGACTACAATCTTTGTTACGTAAATGACATGTTGGAGTGACAATCTCACAATTCGTCACATAAATTTTAAATCTATTATGACGATCTAAACATTGTCACAATAAGCCTCTGTCTGTTGTGACGATTCCATCTTTGTCACGTGAAAGACATATTAAAGTGATGAACGCACATTTCAACTTTGGCAAATCTTTGTCACGTAAAGACATAATTTTTTAATACAATATAAGGTTAAATATGTGTTACTACATGACAACTATATTAAATATTTGTCCTTATGGAAACAAATATTTTTCCTTAAAACAACGCATGCAAGGTATTAAAAATGTGTTACTATATTAACAAAAAGTGTTATTATATCAAGAAAATGTTACCACATTAACAAAATCGGTACAACCACAACCAAATATCATATATTCAAAGAGATGAAGAACAAATAAAGAAATACTACTCATTTCCCCCCTTATGAACACATATTTATCCTTATAGTTATTATAAATACAAATTCTTGTTTACATAAGGACTAGTAACACATATATTTCCTTATAATAACACGAACTTATCCCATTAGTATTACACATGTGAGCCAATTTTGTGATTTGCCTTGACACGATTTATTTTTTGGAAAATATGTTTTCGATCCAGTTTTGTCTCACTTCCATGAGTTTTTTGCCCTTTTTTTAAATACACTAAAATTGCACGTTCAATTTTGTACGCGAGTGATCTTAATATTTTGGTAAATTCTTGTATACACCATGCACTCATTTTGTATGATATTACTTGTTTAGTTGTATGATATTACTCGAAAATCAGTTGCATCATGCACATTAGTTAAATAATATCACTCGTTTTACTAAATAGTATTACTCGTTTCACTGAATGTCATTATATAAAAATTAGTTGCACATTGCAATTGATTCACACAAATATTAATATTTTAAATATTTTGAATCATGTTGCAGAGTTTGATGGAGATGTTAATGAAATGTTAATTTACTATAACTAAATGTGAAACTAATGAGTCACTAACACGTGAAACTTGTTTATAGTATGAAACTTATAGTATTACATGCATTTATTGAACTATTACATATAATTACTGGAATCATCACCTATATTCATTGATATCATAACATTTTACACTATGATATTAATTTATAAATCTAATGACATTGGTCATGAATACATGTAAGATATTAATTTCATATTAAGAAACAAATTTCACATGAGAGTTTGGGAAAATTAATATATAATTACTGAAAATAGAAAATAATTTGTTCACACTTAAACAAATTTAAATGACAAAATATTATGTGAACGATATTCACGGTAACTATTACTGTGAACAATAATTTATTGATACTTTACAGTGAAACAACTAATATATTTAATAAGAATAATTAATACCCCTTTAGTTAAATATATTTCATGAAAACAACTACTATGATTACACTTCAAAACTAATACATTTAGTGAAACAACTAGTACCCCAATTAAAATAAGTTCACCGTAAAAATCATTCACATAATACCTTCACAATTTAAATTTCTATTTGGTGCTACTAAATTACTTGGGCGCTATTTTATTTTTGTTTCACAGTTTAAATTTCTATTTGGCGCTACTAAATTACTTGGGCGCTATTTTTTTGTTGTTAATACGAAAACTAGTGATCGTTCTACCCGTGCTTCGCACGGACGGAATTTGTTACAATTTTTCAACTATAATAATAACTAAATTATAATTAAAGAACTAAATAAGCACAACTTTTTTTTTTACGAAAATGTAACTAATTTTTTTTTATCAAGATCAATGATACTTCTGATAAAATTTTTGATACTCCCGATTAAACATTCCTATTAAGGCTTAATTTTCATATATAATCTAAATTTTTTGTTTGAGCATGAGCCTTATTTGCCTGGCTTATAAAATAAATTTCTTAAAATTCATTGTAATGTGAATATTGGTAAAATTAAAAGTTTATTGTGAATATTTTAATGAAAAACATAAATTTTATACATACTTTAATATATATGTAAAATAATTATTTTTACACGCAAGGAATAACTCTATTATACATATGGTGAATGATGTATCTACTAATCAATTTAGACTAATTACACTAAAAATAATAAGATTTGATTAAACCAAAAAGTGTATAGATTAAATTGAAAATTTTACAATAAAAACTAATTTCGGTGTAAACATTTAAATGCATTACATACATTTGACAGTGTAATTAACTTATACTTTTGAGTGTAAACAACTTCAACTATTGAGTGAGTACACTGTGAACCTGGTGTATCATGAGTACAGTCGTTTATCTGGCAACATACATTACAGGAAAGTACCAAATATTTGGCACAATACATCCATAATACATTATAATAAATAATTATATTCCTCTTCCCAAGAAATATCCATGATAAGGCTAACATCGGGAGTGGGTTAATAATTATTTTGTTCCATATATAAGGACTTGAGCTTTCGAATTTTTCATCAATCAACCAAAAGCATTACTCTGTAAAACTATGCCATTGACTGACTTCTACTATACCTGTCTTTCTATCTTACCATTCCCAAATAAACATTATTCATCTTCAATTCTAGAATTCTCCATTCCACCGCCATTCTCCTGAAGAAGAAGCGAGATTAACAATGTCTAGGAGAATCACCCGAAGACAAAGAAAGGAACATAAAATATTTGTACAATTCTTAATTGATTTTAAAACATGAGAAACATCCATATTTGATTACAATGGTTAGTACACTTTTTATTCTGTTACAAATTTTGATTCTAGTTTCTCCGTTTTATATATTATATGCAACTGCATATTATTAATCAAATCACAATACACAAATTTGCAGATTTGTCCATTTTATGAACTAATTAGGCATCAGGCAATCAAAATTACACTAACGGTTCATTTACATGTTGGATTAAAGTCGTCAAGGAGATCTCCTCCAAAAAAGAAAGTGCAAATCTATTTCTACCAACAACAATTGAAGTTTTAATTCATCATTTCCGAAACATCAAAATGCAAGATTAAGGTACTCGTTTCATCTTGTCTATTATAATTAACCATATCTGCTCAAATTTTTCTTTAAATCAATTTAATGAATCACTACTGACATTTGATTGATTTTAAAAAGGTTTGACCACAAACTTAAGCACAATTAAGAAATTCAGATCCCAAAGAAGAGTCGAAGATGCGAGAAACAGTGGATAAACGGTAAGTGTGATAATCTCCCCTTATACAATTAGTATGTTGATTATGATATTTAATTTTATCTAAGAAATAAATAACTTCGACATTGTAAAAAAAGCCACACCACTGACTATAGAAATTCGTGTGCATGTCTACCTAATAGTATAAAAACCGATAATTGTATTTCAACTTTTGAATCAAATGTCCATATATTTATTAAACAAAAATTGTAGCGTAAATCCTACACAAGCTTTGCAGAAAATCAATATCTTGAAATAAGCCATTAAGTTGGATGCTTAAACATATCTATAAAAACAAAGTGAAAGAAAAAAAGCTCAAAAATCTATTTTTTTTTTGTAATTGAGTATTTTTGCTATTTCTATTTTGAATAAATCATCTTCAATTGTTGCTGCTAATTGATTGAATTTAAAAAAAAAATAAGATCAAAGAAAGTTAAAGGGTCATCATCAAATACATTGAATCCAGTAGAAATAAAAGTGTGGAAAACAGACTTGGATACACTGGAAAAAGAAAACAACTTTTGAGCGACAGTTCAATTTTCAGTTACCTTCACACTCTACACATTGATTGGAATTGCTTGAGGTACTATTTTTTTTAATCAGTCATGATATGTGTCTCTACATCTAAATATGCATGTTTTCTTTGAATAATGTTGAATACTGAAATATTAATTTTTTGAAAAATTGAAAAGAAAAAGAATTATAGAAACTAACCATAAACACTAAGTGTTTAGGATCGCGAACTCCCTACATCTTTCAAAATGTCATTTCGATGATAACCTCAAAAATATTTTACATAGATCATATTATGTTGTCTATATAATTTATATAGACAACACACAAATACCAAAGAATAATAACCTACAAAAAAAATCTAAGAATAAGTAATACATTATACTTAGGTAAAAATAATTTTATAACTTAAAAAATTACAAACGCATTGCATGTACATGTAACTTAATATAGCGACAAAATATCAATTAAAACTAAAATGAAAAAACTCTGAGAAAAAGTTTTTTTGGTCCCATAACTTATCTTGTGTCCAATTTACGTCCCAAAAAATTTAACTATTCAATTTTGGTCCCATAACTTATTTAGTTGTTCAATTTTGGTCCCAATTTCACCGGAAAAGCCAAAACGACGTCGTTTTATGTCACGCGTGGCTCACGTGCCGGTCAAAATTGGGGATTTCTGTTGCCCATGCTGACATGGCGCTGACTGTATTTTTTATTTTTACTTTAATTAATTATTTTTATTCAATATTTGTTTCCACCTCATTAAATAATTAATAAAATTAATTTTAAATAAGATACAACTCAATACCAATTCAAACTAACGGTTTTTCTAAACCAATTCAAACTCATAATTTCTAAATAAATATTACATAAAATAAGAGAAATTGAATTACCTGAACAAAGAATTCACATCGTCATTTCAAAGGCAGACTCTTAGATACTCTTCTTGAAATCCGATTTCAATCTTCCCCATTTTTTATTTATTTTTAAAATATTGATTTGAATTGGCTTAATAATTCCGTAAGTTTGAATGGGTATTAAGTTGATATCTTATTTAAAATTAATTTTATTAATTATTTAATGAGGTGGAAACAAATATTGAATAAAAATAATTAATTAAAAAAAATACAGTCAGCGCCACGTCAGCATGGGCAACATAAATCCCCAATTTTGGCCGGCACGTGAGCCACATGTGACATAAAACGACGTCGTTTTGGCCTTTTCGGGGAAATTGGGATCAAAATTGGACAACTAAATAAGTTATGAGACCAAAATTGAATAGTTAATTTTTTTGGGACGTAAATTGGACACAAGATAAGTTAGGGGACCAAAAAAACTTTTTTCTCAAAAAACTCTATATGTAGAAATACCATAAACACGACAACTTATGAAAATAAAACTTAATACTATTATTTAAAAAATGATTGAGGCCATAACTAAAGTTATAATAAGCAAATAATCCCATAACTATCCAAATAGACATAACACCCTATAGAATCATCCTCAATAGATAAAAAAACAAAAACATGGGAAGTATAATTTTCTTCATCGGTCTCCTTGTAGAAAAAGATTTTATTAGATCACTTTAAAGAAACACTTAACGCCACAAATTTTCAATTGTCACAGAGATGCATAAAAACAGAATGCCCACCATGAGATTCTATGAAACGATGATCGTAACGAACATTACAAATTTCTCCATTGATTGCATTCTTCAATTGAATAGTAAGACCAATAAATCCAAAAATATTAACTGCATTCCTTGGAAGATTCTGTAATAAAAAAGAATAATATATTTAAATTAGAAATATATACTTTTCTAAAATATGTAAATAAATTTTCTAAAAAATAATCTTGTCTAGATAAATAAGATATAAAATATAATCAATACGTATCAAACAATACATAAACTCAGATTGATTGCAACCCACAAAAACTTGAGAGTGACAATCTCTAGGAAAGCTAACTAAAATAGAACAATGTTGTGTTATATTCCCTCCGTCCCGGGAATTTTTTCACACTTGCCTTAAATTGACTTCCCAAGATTTTGTTCACAACCCAAAAAATGAAATAACTCCATCTCACAAAAGTCAATAAAGCATAAAGTTATCATTATTTTATTCAACTCCAAATTCACATACTACCATTTTTCTTAAGAAATGTGCCAAAGCTCAGTGTGAACAAATTTCCGGGACGGAGGGAGTATAACATAAAAAAAATTAAATAAAAAGATATATGTAACAAAGGGGACAAAATTAAATTTAAAATTACCATG
Organism: Ballota nigra; assembly: GCA_947034835.1. Classification (NCBI taxonomy): domain Eukaryota; kingdom Viridiplantae; phylum Streptophyta; class Magnoliopsida; order Lamiales; family Lamiaceae; genus Ballota; species Ballota nigra. The sequence continues at coordinate 119,379,435 of OX344721.1, read as the reverse complement.
ATTAACATAGCGAGACTACGTAGCAACCTCATAATTATTGTCTATAAAAAGACTGACATAAAATATTTGACTTTACTATAACAATTGAATTCATTATGCTAATTTTTTTTACTTTCAGTTGAAGTCCATTTTCCTTCACTTCAGAAGCTTATTTCTGAATAATTGGACAAATGGTCCTGGAATAAGCTAATAAAAAAAAAGTCTTAATAAAGAAAAAAAAGACTTTCAATGCACTAAAACAATTATACTTACGATATGATTAGTGCATTCAACAACAAATTCTAAAATAATCTTATACAACTTGACAACACCTGTTATGAAAGGAAAAAAAACACATTAATAATAATTTATTTTTAAAATTTTAACTATAAATTAATAAAAATAATTTTTATTGATACAATAATTACATTTTGATTTTTTTTTTAAATATATCTAAACTTTGTGATGAAGTCATTTTCATAACTAAAGTTTTAATATGATCAATAATATTTTTTTATGTTTTATGCTTTACAAATGTAAAAAATAAAATCAAATAATGATTTATCACAAAAAAATTAATACAATATTTTCTAATTATATGGTATGTTTTTTTTCAAGCTACAGAGGGATTGGAAAAATCCAGATTGGGAAATCCATGAATTCCAAAAATATAAATTTGGCTTTTGTGTATGTTTGTTTATAAGATGTAGTAGAGTGGGTTTGAGAATAATATAGTGAAAACGTAGGAGATGAAAATATCAATATATTGCAAAAAATAAAAGATTGAGTTATTGGGAAAAAAAAATATATGAGACAGATTGTAGAGAGCATAGGTGTTATAGGTTAAGACTTTGAAATGTAACTTATATAATCTCGAAACAATTACATAGTTTAGCTTGTGTAATCCTCAAGCTGGATCTTGGAGGCTTAAACCATACATAACATGAACAACTATTTATTTTATTATAAAATACATATTTATAATGAATAACAAATTATTTTATAGTTGTTAAAATCTACTCATCTTAATCAAACAATGTGTCTGATATAAATTGTACTTATTTTGTCCCCTGTTAAACTTTACATGTTGTTGGGCACACTTTTTAAGAAAAGTTGTTGAAAAGTATTTTTTTTAAGGGTTTTATACGTATAGAATGATATTGTGAGGGAATTTTATTTTCATTTTAGGGGTGTGAAGAATATTAAGAGATGAACGAAAAATGAAAGTGTGAAGTTTATTGTGGGATCGAGAAAGTATATATAATTTGAACCAGTACAATCATTTATAATAAAATATTGAATAACCACTGAAGACATTAGAATATGCATTTCCTAATCAATAATTGAAATACCAATAGCATAAATCAGAAGATAGTTACTCACTCATTCCCACAACTACTTTCACATTTATCTTATTTGACCGTCTCGCAAATACTTTCACACTCCCAAAAGTGAAATAACTTCCTCCCACAAAAGTCAATAAAGTAAAAAGTACTACTCCCTCCGCCCCGAAGTAAGTTTCCTACTTTTCTTTTTGGTCCATTTCACAATAAGTTTTTCACTTTATAAATTGCAAAAATAACATTCTACTACATACAATCTTTAACTTTCAAATTCATACAATATTACCAAAAAATAATACTCATTTCATTCACTTTTCAGCAATATTTATAACTTTACCCCCGAAGTCAACATGTGACCCACCATATGTTAATAAAAAAAATTTTTAAAACAAAACAATAAAAGGTTATGGGAAATTTACTCAGGGACTGATGGAGTTTATTTTATTCATTCTCACACTCACATGCTCTCTCTTTTCTTAAAAAAATGTGCCATCCTCTACCACAAAAGTAATTTTGGAACGGAGGGAGTACTAATAAAGTTATTGTAGTAATGTGAATAATATTATTTTAGGCATGTACCTTAGAGGGGGTTGTGTTTTAAGTACAATAATTTTTTGAACTTGTGTATGTAGGCCATTATGTTTTATGAAATTAAAAAAAATTGAAATTTTTTGGAGTATGCACATTAGCAAGAACTCTAAATTTTTAATCACATTTGCAACATTCAGTGATTCTAATTTTCCTGCAAAATAATCTTCAAAATGATCTATTTGAGTTTAGACCGAAACATGTGAAGGAAAACTAAAATTGCCTATACATGGCACAATAATAGTTTCAAACAGAAAATAATAAAAAAATGATATACTTCAACAAAATAAAGACTATTACATAAACATTAAAAAAATATAATACATTTAAACAAATGACCTTATTTTGTTGGTTTCTTCCATGGCTAATTTCAAGTATCTCTACCTAACAGACCTCTTGTACAAATTATTTTATTTTTTAAAAAAAAAATGGAGGAGTAGGTATGTTTAGTGGTTGCATTGAACTGAAATGAGATTGATAAGTTATTAGAGATGCTTTTGTAAATATTATATATATATATATATATATATATATATATATATATATAGTGAAATTATAATTTATAGTGGGTCTATTTTTCAAAGGTGCAAAAGTCGAAAATCAATAATCGGACGTTATCTGACCGCCTAGCGCCTAGGCCCGCCTAGACCTCGCCTAGGAATTTTTTTATTTTTTTTGTATAATAGGGCTGCCTAGGTATGCTTGTAGAAGAACCGCCTAGGCGGTGTCTAAGCCCAAAAACGCCTAAAAACAACTGATTTTGCAGAAATTGGGTCGGGGGAGACCGCCTAGTCCTGCATCACTCCAATTTAGTAAAACTATCTTAGTATGTATATTATATAAAAAATTAATTTAGATTAAAAGTTGACCTATATCATACTATATATTTAGAGATAAATCATTGGAATATTTCTTTTGTTGTGGCGTAATTTACGGGTGTAATCTTGCAGCCAATCTTCATAGCATTTTGATTGTATCTAAAATAGAATCTATATTTCACATCAATTCTCTCATGAAAATCATTTATTTATTTTAAAAATATAAATAATACCTGATTATTACGAATCGCTAATAAAAAAAAATAGCTAATAGAAAAAAACACATCAATTCGGTATTTTGTTTATAATTTATTAGTATGTTTTGCAAAAGGAAATTATGACTTATTCAAAATTTGTTTTCAAATTTAACTGACTAAAGAGAAGTAAATAATTGTTCATTCGTGTGATTTGATTTATTCCAAATATATCGTGATAGTGGGTCTTTTTAATTTTGTGGAATTGGAATACACCATGATAATGGTTTTCGTTGTTGGGAAATTTTTTGAAATTTTAATAGAATATTATTTGGAATATGCCATGATAGTAGGAAATATATTGATAGTATAATGTGCATTAATTATTTCTACATACAAAATAATCATCGTGCATAAATTAATTATCATCACTTATTAATGGACTAAATTTTAAGTGTTTGCAACTGGTAGTCATACTCATCATCATATGAAAATCAATTAAAAGGTTTAATACAGTTACATAAAATCACTGAATTGTTTTACATGTAAATGCTAATTATTTACTCTTTCAAAAAAAAAGTTAATTGTTTACATACGGTAATCATATATATCATATGAAAATTAATTAAAAGGTTTGATACGGATGGATAAAAAACACTGGATTAGGTCTATTGCTGATTGTGTATAGATTAGAGATAAATCATTGGAATATTTCTTTTATTGTGGCGTAATTTACGGGTGTAATCTTGCAGCCAATCTTCATAGCATTTTGATTGTATCTAAAATAAACTCTATATTTCATATATTGATTTTTCGACGGATATATTATCAGAAGAAGGAAGATGTAATATTATACAAATAATACTGGTTGAACCAAAACATCTCCATATACATTATAAACAATCTTAAATGAGAACTGAATAGACCATTTAAATTCGCTCATATTTGTATATTACAAAGTAATAATAATATCTTAATATGATGATTCGAAAAACCTGAACAACTCTAAGCTAACCGACATCGTGAACACCCAATATACATAATTCGTGCACACGAATGCAAATACAACAAAAGAAACCTCCACTAAAGAAAAAAAAAAGAAAGAAAAAAGACAACCATCATCTTTACAGACTAATAACACAGATCGAAAAATGGACAACCAAAAAATCTTATAACTCTCGACTGCCTCATCGAATGAATAATACAAAAGTAGGCTGACAGATGATGCAACATTCGAAGGATCGAGCAGATTTATATAGATAAAAAAAAGAAACGGATGCACAATTGATGGATACATTCCAAAAGAAACCATGGGAGTGAAAAATTGGAGGAACAAAATAATGACCACCATTAAAACCATACCATATAAGACACAAATATTGATCCAACGATTGGAATGAAATGAGAAAAAATAATCGACGGCCACAGGAAAATGGCGCCCAAAACTATCTTAAGAAAGTCTGGCTCTATTATATAGTTATAGATTACTTCCCCCATAAACCTAATTATTCTACACGGCACAAATTTACTTCTCCAAAAAATTTCTTGCCCACTAACCCACGCCCTGCCTCCCTAATTCATTCACGATCGATCAAACCCAAATAGGCAATTACGAATTTGCTGTCTAAGAAGGTTTTCTATGTTGGCCTTTGCGCCTCTGCCAAAATCTCTCCTCTCCGGTTTCACCTTCGACCAGGTTTAATTTCTAAACTTAGTCTTGTAAATTTTTTATGTAATTGTTAAAATTGAAAAGATTTTTATATCAATTTTTTATTTTTCGCAATTAAAGTTTATGAGTTTGGCGTTTGGATTTGATTTTGGGTTATTAGAAATTTGTATGGAATTAGAGTGTTATCGTGCTGTTTAAAGAAACCAAGATATATTGAAGGGATGGATGTTTTTGCAGATGTCATTTACAAAAAAAAGTACGCGAGAGAGAAGCAATTATGAATCCTAGAAGTGTGCTGGTAATTATAAAAAATATATCTTGGATCTTGATTGTTCATTGAACTGATTATTATTCAGATCGAGCATTAATCTTGGTAATTGATAATTGTCTATTTTTCACTAATTGATTATTATTCATTGATTAAAAATATTTTTTCAGTGATAATTCTTTGACATTTTTGTTGTTGAATCGATACAGAAGCTTTCCTCTCATGCAAGTATATCTTTCATAAATTTCTTGGATCTTGGTTATCCATTGAATAAACATTGAATCCGTTGGTATAGATTTGGAGCATTTGGTACTCTAGCTATCATTTATTAAACTTAGGTGATGCTTGATTCTAATTTTTCAATGGTAATGTAATGAAAATTTGTTATTCATCTATGTCCCCATAATAAAAATAATATATTAAGAGAAGGATTGTTTCAATAATGGTTACATTGATAGTGTCATGCCCAAATTTTGGAATAGAAGTGGACAACAAATGGTTGTTGGATGGGGAATAGGGGAATGATTGAGGAGGATGATTGTAGGAAGAATAGTGTAACCAAAACGGAGTAGTGATTACCTTAGTTAGGAAGGGAGGTAATGATTTTTTTTCTCATAAACCATCATAATTATATTAATTTAATCTTATTACTACTATCAATGAAGAGTTGCTAACCAAGCATCTCCTTAATTTAATCATATTAAACTGTAACCTGTCATCAACTTTTACATTAAAAAAATAATAATCCAGAGATGTATCTATTTCTTTTATACTTTCATAAGGCCATTGGGATCACAATACACATAAATGTTATGTCACATTTCTCACCCTATTACTCACTAATTATTCATAATTTTGTATTGATGTTTTTATTTAGATTGTTTGTCATCTTTGGCTTCTCTAACTTAGATAGTAAGACAAAGTTTCTCATTTGTTCCTATTGAGTATGAGAATGTATTGGTGGTTTTCGTCATTTCTGAAAATGTCTCATATATTGATTTTTGTTATATTAGTAATACTTTCCCAAATATTTTACCAGCATTAGAAATCATTTGTAATTTGTAATCTGGCAGTAATAGGTCTCAAAATTTCAAGGTCTCCCCTCTGAATTATCGGTATGCATCTCTGCCCAAATTTACCATTGCAAGTTGTTATGCGCATTAACTTTATGGTTTTGATTATTTAGATAATTTTTATTTGTGGTTTGTTATGCAGAACGGACAGTTACTTTTATAAAAGTTTCATAAGGAATGAAGATGACTTCTCATGGTCTGGAGTTTTGAGTATATTAGAAAGTACTTAAATTATTATTTTAATGCAAATACTTTTGTAATTTCAAGACATTTTGATTGTGAAATCTAGTTTTGTAGTAGTTCATAACTAATGGGAGTGATGAATGTTTCAAACTATATCAATTTATTATACTTATTAGTTTTAATGAGCATTTTAATGTTTACTTTCTTAACTAATATTTATATTTGTGTGTTTTACGAGTTTGTATTGACAAAACTATTTTTTTTTGGATGATAAATATTGTAACCTAGGGTGACAAATACATGTTAATGTTATGACAATGTTTCTTACTGATGAATATAATTGTCACAACAAATAACTTAAATAAAGAATATTTTGTGGCGAAAACAATTTTATGTGACCAAAATATTTTAATATTGTAACAATATCATTGTCACACTAATTTTTTCTTAAGTGATGAATATATTTATCACGTGAAACAAAAAATGTAGTGATTTTGTGACAAAAATATGATTTTATAGTGACAATAATTTCGTCACAAATATATTATCTATCGCGACAAATAAATTTTGTCACACGAAATAAAAAAATGTAAGGATGTTGTGACGAAAAATAATTTTGGGTGACAAAAATATGAATCTATAGTGACGATAATTTTGTCACGCCAACTTTGTCTTTAGTGACAAATAGATTTGTCACATGAAATAACAAAAATGTAACGGTGTTGTGATGAAAAATAAATTTGGGTGACGATAATATATGGCTGTGGTGACAATAAATTTGTCACAACAACATTATTTGTGGTGACAAATATATTTGTCACTAGCTATTGTGACGACATTCTTTTGTCGTCACCAAATATCTTTCGTGACGGGCTTTTAGTGACAGTGCTTGTGATAAAAATATTTATCACCATACGTTTTTTGTGACGAAAATTTACGTTCTAGTGATGAAAAATTTCGCCACGCAAAAGTAATTTTTTTGTAGTGGGTATTGACTTCATGGGCCCTTACCCATCTTCATTTGGTAATCTATATATCCTTTTAGCAGTCGATTATGTCTCGAAATGGGTGGAAGCAAAGGCTACCCGAACTAATGATTCTCGAGTTGTGGCAGGCTTTGTTAAGTCTAACATCTTTGCTAGGTTCGGAATCCCGAGAGCCATCATCAGTGATCGAGGAACTCACTTCTGCAATAGGATAGTGGCGACATTGCTTAGAAAATATGTTGTCATGCATAAGACCTCCACAGCTTACCACTCGCAGACGAATGGACAAGCTGAAGCATCAAATAGAGAGATTAAGATGATTTTGGAAAAGACAGTTCGTCCGAACCGCAAAGATTGGAGCTTGAGGTTGGAAGATGCATTGTGGGCATACCGAACAGCTTATAAGACCCCGATTGGCATGTCCCCATATCGTATGGTTTATGGTAAAGCGTGTCACCTTCCAGTCGAGCTTGAGCACAAGGCCTTTTAGGCGATTAAAAAGTGTAACATGGATTATGATGAGGCTGGTGTACACAGGAAATTGCAAATTCAAGAGTTCGAGGAGATAAGAAATGAAGCTTTTGAAAATGCTTTGATCTACAAAGAGAAAACAAAGGCATTCCATGACGCACGAATCAACAGGAAACAATTTGTTGTTGGAGAGAAAGTTTTACTCTATCATTCAAAACTCAAATTGTTCCCAGGTAAGTTGCGTTCTCGTTGGGTTGGCCCATTTGTTATTACTAAGATATTTCCTCATGTTGCAGTTGAAATAAAAAGCCTTGACACGAGCAAGATTTTCAAGGTGAATGGGCAACAATTGAAGCCATATCATGAGGGGTTTTCTCAAACTTACATTGAAAATGTGGATTTAGAAGACCCGAAGATAGCATAGATTGAAGTTTCCCATCGAGCCAACGACGTTAAAAAAAAGCGCTGGTTGGGAGGCAACCCAACATTAGTAGTTTGCATTATTTTTCTCTGTTTTGTTTGCTGCTTGCTTTTTGTTTTGTTTCAGGGAAAAGCTTGCTGCTGAGTCGGATTTGTGACCAAGTTTGGGTAAAGACTGCTGGTTTTTGTCAACACTGGGGCACTCAGTGTTGAGAGTTCTGTCATGTTTATGCATAGGAGCAATTTCACAAGCGAGATAGCAGCTCAATTATAATCACCCGGTGAGCTTAATGCCTTTATTTTAATGTCTGTCCTCCTAATTTATTATCGCTATTCAGTTCTGAAAATTATGTGAAATAAGTTTGGGGAGGTCATAAAATTGAATAAATGGATGATTAAATTGTTCTTGTGTGTAATTGGTTTGAGTCTTCTGCATTGTTAGTTTGAGTGAGATGGCAAGACAAGAGAAACAAGTGTGATTGATAATTTTTCTAACTAAGGTTGTCTCACTGATTTTAATGATGAACTTGGATGAAAATGAGTAGAATTCGATACACAATAACATTTTTTTTATGAGATTTTGAGCCCAAGAGCAACTCATCATATATGCTCAGTATTTTCCTTGCGTTGTGTGGTCAAATTTAGTGTGTTCATTCTAGAACTTGCTCATTTATACATTTCAAGACTACATCTATGAACTCATGCATTGAAGTGATAAAGGCATCTAGGATTAACCCATTTGGCTTATATATTCCTACCTGGTTAAAAATTATCCTTAGAAGCCAAGTTGAGCCTAAGCCTTTTTCTTTGTTCAAGCACAATATTTAAAGCCACGGTCCACTTCTTTGTTGAGCCTCATCCATTTGATCCCACTTGGCAAGAGACATTTGTGAATTTAATGCATATAAGTTGGGTTCGTAATTTGAAAGGAAGTGGTGAGGAAGTATTGAAGAAGTGCTAAAATAAAGTATTGAGAAGAAGAGAGCCTCTGGAAAAAGAAATGCAAATCCCTGTAAAAAAAAGGAGGGGTCGAATTACCATCTGATGATTCATTGTTGATGTGTTCACTTTGGCGCAATCACTCATTAGTGTGAAGGTGTATAATTAAGAGGAGGTGATGATTTGAGCTTATTGAACGAAATTGGAAGTCTATGTAAATGTGGAGACGGATGATTGCTATTGCAAAGGAGAAGGAGCATTGTGTTATCATGGCTTGTTATGCATCTAAATTCACAATTATCTTGACTAATAAGCCTCATAATTTTCCCTTTATCCTACCCTTGCCCGAAGCCACGTTACAACCAAAGGAAAGACCTTTTGATTTTTGCATGAATTTCATTTTCTTAGTGGTGGAGATTTGATTTGTGAGCAAGCATATGGTAATGGCACATTAGAATTTGATATGAGTGATTTTGATACCCTTTTTATACACTTGAGTGCAAAAGAGTGATATCTTTAGTGAGGGTATTGAAATTTTATTACATTTAAATCCAATGAAGTCGTTAAAATTTGGTGAGACATCCTTTCTTTAATCACACTTGAGTCATGATCACTTGTTTTCTCTTGATTTTGCTATGTCTTGAACTTTTCAGTGTGCGAAACTTGATCTTTTTACTCTGGTACAATTTATGCTTGAGGACAAGCATTGGTTTAAGTTTAGGGAGATTTTGATAGGTAGAAAATTGTGCGGAATTTCAGTTTTTAATTATGCATTCTAATGCATTTATTTTGTTTGCACTTAATCATTTTTCTACCTATTTATGTTTAGAATGCAAATTACTTCACTTGGGATTTTTATTGTTACTACAGGTGTTTTGGAGTATTTTAGCAATAAAGGATAATATGGGCCAAGATAAAGAAGAAGGCAGCCCACTTCAGCATTCCCAGCAATATATTTACGAAGTCACGCATGCTTGAAGAGATAACCACTGCCAAGATTAACTTTTTGATCCACAAGATAAGACCCATAATCCCCGTGAGATGAGCTGGCCGTTTTAAGAACTTAAGCCCATTTCAAGAACTTGAGCCCCAAGACATATTTAGGTTGGGACGTAACATATATATAGGGGGATCATCATAGAAATACACGGCCCCAGCAGAGTTGACGGATGGGATCACGGGACGGCAGCAATCTTATTTTCCCATAAACCTTGAGTATTGATTATGACTTCGTTATTATTTTCTGTGGATTTCATGACGATGCTCGGCTAGTTTATTTTATATTTCAATTCTAGGGATGTTGAACCCAATTTTTATTATCTTTTAATTAATCCCTAGTGACGTTTTTCTTTTTCACCTCTCGAGTTTTTCGTATTACTTGATTGCATGTTTAGGAATTTTTGTGTTTAATTTAGTAATGGCCTGCTAGATTAATTCATAGTTAATTCTACAATTATAGTATAAATTATAATTCATAATTGTTATGATTTATATTCGCGAGTAACAAATAGTGCACCATTCACTAGGGGTGATACGAATCTGGGTTATGTAAAACGAGCGTCTCGTATTTTGCAGTCCAGTCTTTCTATCGTTTTGGTGTTTTAATGCGTTTAACAAATTAAATCTAGCGAGTGTCTCAATAGGTTATTTGATTAAACAGGTTTAGTTAATGAGTGTCTCTTGACTAACTAATCATAAGAAATGATTCGGATTAATTGAGCATTTCGTTATTCTAGGGAAGAGATTTGAGAGTGAATTAAGATCATCACGGGAATAATTATGATAATTTTAATTGTGGTGATACTGAACTTGGGATTGGAATATTATTTTTCTTATTGATTTCATCATATTTATTTTTGCTTACTATTTTGCGTTCTAGTTTTAGTTTATAATTTAATCAATTACCAACCAAACCCCCCCCCCATTCGTACTCTCTAATTAATACAAAATTCACGATATAATTCTCTGCTCCCTGTGGGATCGACCCTGACTTGCCACTGCTACTAATTAGTAGAGCGAGTTAAGGAATTTATTTTGTGTGCCTCGACAGCACGGTCAGATGCCAATGCCGAGCTGCGGCTGGAGGCGCACAGGGCCCGGGGGGATGCCGACCAGGCTCTAGCCCGACAAGTCGAGCTGGAGAAAGAGCTCCAGAAGAAAACTGACGAGTTGACTGCCGCTCTGAGCCGGCCGACCTACGATTTGGATGATTCGGCCACCAGCCCGGTGCTCTTCTCCGAGTTCTGCTTCTACATGGCCGCCGCCAATCTGATCCGGGTTGGACGCCAGGCCGGTGCCGACACCACAACCCAGGAGACCTAGTTCCGTGAGTACGTGGCCAAAAATCCAATCCATGAGGGCTACTGGCTTCCCTTCCTCGATCTCGAGACCGATCATGGGGTGGACCTTTCATGGTTCACCCATCGGCATAGGCTGATCAAACCGGGTCAAAATCCCCCGGCCGCCGAGGATGAGGAATGAGAGGAAGAAGAAGGAGGAGAGGCTCCTCCGGAGGGCCCCCAGGCGCCGGGTGGAAGTGTTGCTGAAGCGGAGGCCCGTGTCAACGAAGTAGCCGACTTCGTGACCGGGTCAGGAGAGCAGGTGAGCCCGGCGGGCGGAGCGGGTGATCCTTGAAGACCTCTTCTTTCTATTTTAGTATTTTTGCTTTTATCTGAATGTAACCGGTTTCCGACCGGATGTGTTTTCCTTTCTTTTGAACTACTGTACTCCTTTCCGGCTTTAGAACGGTTTTAATTATGAATCAGTTTTTCTTAACTTTGTTGTTTCGCTGTTAATTACCTTGTTGTTTATCCCTGTTAAAAAATGTTTGGATTTTTAACAAGTATATACGAGATTTTTTCCGGGCATAAGTGAGACATGTCGGTCGGCATATGTTTTGGACTAAACCCGGTGTTTAAAATGGCCTTGGTTGCCTTGACGAGTTCAAGTGTGGTGTGCCGACCTTGATACGGTCGGCATATACTTTTGAACTGATCTCGGTTTTCAAAATGGCTTGGGTGGCCTATCCGAGCTCAAGTGTGATATGCCGACCTCGATACGATCGGAATATGCTTTTGAACTGAGCTCGGTTTTTAGATGGCCTTGGGTGGCCTTCCTGAGCTCAAGTGTGATATGCCGACCTCGATACGGTCGGAATATGCTTTTGAACTGAGCTCGATTTTTGGATGAGATTGAGTTGCGCGTAGAATTTTGTATTGATAAGGACTTTGACTACATAGTACAACTTGATTACTGATAGTATTTCTTCAAGTGAATTACATTCCAGTGGTATTGGTCTGGGGTGCCATCCATAAGTTCCAGCTCGTAAGCTCCCTTGGAGAGCCACTTGGATATCCTAAACGGGCCCTCCCAATTCAGGCCGAATACCTCTTTAGGAACTTGAACTTTCTTGAGGACGAGGTCGTCGACCTGGAATTGTCTGGCCTTCACTTTGGAGTTGAAATTTTTTCGGATTTCTTCTTGTAGACCGCGTTCCGGAGGTCGGAGTTAAGTCTTCATTCTTCTAGCATGTCCAGATTGATCATCCGGGCAGTGTCGTTGTCTTCGGTGATCGTCTGGGCTGTTCGGTGGCTCGGGAGAGAGACCTCCGATGGGATGACGGCCTCCGTACCAAAGGCTAAAGCGAAAGGTATTTCGCCTGTTGAGTTTCTCTTAGTCGTTCGGTACGACCAAAGCACATCGGGGAGCTCGGCTGCCCACTTCCCCTTTTTATCGTCAAGTTTCGCTTTAATGGTGTGCTTGAGGATTTTGTTTACGGCCTCCACCTGGCCGTTCGTCTGCGGGTGGTAGGGGGTGGAGAAAATTTTCTTGATTTTCCATTTCTCACAAAACTGGATCATCAGGAGACCGTCAAACTGTTTTCCGTTGTCGGAGATGATCACTTGAGGTAGGCCGAAATGGCAAATGATGTTTTTCCAGATGAACTTTATAATCTGGGTTTGGCTGATCTTGTTGAGTGGCTCGGCCTCTGGCCACTTTGTAAAATAATCAACGGCCACGACGGTAAATTTGTGGCCCCCGGGCGCAGTGGGCATCGGCCCGATCAGGTCAATGCCCCACTGGGTAAAAGACCAAGGGCTGTACATGGAGGAGAGCTGCTCGGGGGACAACTTGATGTTGGGTCCCAAGATTTGGCATTTGTGGCACGACCTTGCGAAGTTGACAGCGTCCTTGTTCAGGGTCGGCCAGAAATATCCTTGCCTAATCACTTTATGGGCTAGGGCCCGGCCTCCAGCGTGGTTCCCATATACCCCCTCGTGGATCTCGGCCAGAATGCTCTGGCCCTGCTCCGGGGTTATACATTTCAGGAGTGGGAGGGTGAAGTTTCTCTTATACAAAAGATCATCAATGAGAGTGTACCTTGATGACCGGAGTTGCAGTTGCCGGGCCCGAACCCTATCTTCTGGGAGTGTGGCGGTCTTTAAGTATCTCACGGTCGGAGTCATCCAATTTTCGTCGGTGCTTAGAATGGTTGATACTTGTGCACGGATCACTGTGGGGGTCCCGAGCGTGGAGAGCTGGATGTTGGCAAGGTCGGCAGCCCCTTCTGCGGTTGCGAGTTTGGAAAGGGCATCGGCCTGGGTATTGTGCTCCCTCAGGATTTGCTCTATAAAGACTTGGTGAAACTTCTCGCATAAGGTCGTGACCAGGTCGAGATATTTCACCATTTGCTCCCCCCGAGCCTCGTAGTCTCCTTTTATTTGATTTACTATGAGTAGGGAGTCCATGAAGACGTGCAGTCGACATACTCCGATGGCGATTGTGAGCTCGAGGCCCTCAACCAAGGCCTCATACTCACCCTCGTTTTTAGTGGCCGGGAAGCTGAAACGGACCGCATGGGTGAAACTCTGGCCCTCCGGTCAGACCAGAATGATTCCGGCCCCGGCGCAAGTATTGGTTGACGATCCGTCCACGTAGAGTTTCCACTGGGGATGGTCGATCCTTGTGAACTTTGGAGGGAAAGTGAGCTCCACTACAAAAGTCGGCCAGTGCCTGGCCCTTGATGGCCGTTCTTGGAGCGTACGTGACTCTGTACTGAGCTATCTCTAATGACCACTTCAGTAACCTGCCGCTGGTGTCCGGCCGGTGTAAGACTTGCCTCAAGGGTAGGGTGGTGAGGACCTCCACTTGGTGGTCGAAAAAGTAGGGTCTTAGCTTTCTCACGCTCATGACCAGAGCATAAGCCAATTTTTCGAGTGGAGTATACCTGAGCTCGGCGTCGTGTAGGGCTTGACTCACGAAGTAGATCGGGAGATGGCTCTGACCGTCTGCCCGGACAAGTACCGCGCTGAGGGCGACCTCGGAGGCCGCGAGATATAAGTAAAGCTTCTCTCCTGGGACCGGTTTGACTAAAATTTGCGGATTTGCCAAGTACTCCTTTAACTTTGAGAAGGATACTTGGCTTTCCCTATTCCATGAAAACTTGTCATTCTTAATAGTCGAGAAGAAAGGCTTACTTTTGTCTCCGAGCCGGGCTATGAATCTGTTTAGTGAAGCTAGGCAGCCGGTCAGGCGTTGTACTTGCTTGATCATTTTGGGCTCCTGCATGTCGAGGACGGCCTTGATCTTGGCCGGGTTGGCCTCGATTCCCCGCTGGCTGACGATGTGCCCAAGAAACTTGCCGGCCTCCACCCTGAAGTTGCATTTCTTCGGGTTCAGCTTCATATTGTATGCCTTGAGGATCTTGAAGGTCTCCTCGAGGTCCCTGAGGTGGTCTTCATTTTTTAAACTTTTTACCACAATTTCGTCGATGTAGACCTCCATGGTCCTTCCGATCTGATCTGCGAATATTTTGTTGACCAACCGTTGATAGGTCGCACCGGCGTTGATCAGGCCGAAAGGCATCCGGAGCCAAGAAAATATATCCTTTTCTGTATGGAAAGAGGTGTGCTTGATGTCCTCGACGGCCATCGGGATTTGGTGATAGCCCGCAAAGGCGTCCATGAAGGACATCATCTCGTGACCGGCCGTGCTATCCACTAAATGGTCGATGTGCGACATCGGAAAATGATCTTTCGGGCATGCTGCGTTGAGGTCTGTGAAATCAATGCACAACCTCCAAGTGTTGTTCGTTTTCTTAACTAGGACGGCGTTGACAACCCATTGGGGCTCGTTTTTGGCTTGCTCGATCAGTTTGTTGTCCAACAATTTCTTGACCTCTTGGGCTAGTGCTTCATATTTTTCCGGGCCAAACTTTCTTCTTTTCTGGTGGACCGGCCTCCTGTTAGGGTTGATCTTCAATCGATGGCAGACGTGTTTTGCGTCTATTCCGACCATGTCTTGATGTGACCAAGCGAAAACTCCTATGTTGGCCTTGAGGAACTCGATCACTTTCCCTCGCATTTCAGTCGGTATACTAGAGCCGATCAGGACTTCCAATTCCGACCTCGAAGGATCAACTGGAATGTGTTCCAAGTCCTCCAAGGCCGTGGCTTGCTGGTAGCTTCGCCGATCGCTTGTGTCAAACCTTGTGTCAAGGTCGAGCTTAGAGGGTTCGAAATCGATCCTCGGTTCGAGATCGTCAACTTGCATTGGCTGTAAGTCGGGGCCATTATCGGGGCCGGCCGAGGTGGACCCGACCTCCATTATGACTTCAGTGGTCGGAAGGGTCTTTTTGAGGTCGGTTTGCAACTTATCTAACGCTTGATCGTTACAAATTGAGAACAAATAAGAATCGAAATAGTTCAAACATTTCCTGGCCATTAATTGATCACCTTTAACGGTGCCGACCACCCCCTCAGGGGTGGGAAATTTGAAACAGTAGTAGTAAGAGGAAGCTACGGCCTCGAAAACTTCTAAGAAAGGCCTACCTAAGAAGCCGTTATAGTAACTCTGCTGGTCTACAATGATAAAGTCCAACGGCCTAGTGATTTTGACATTTTCGTCGTAACAACAAACGAGTTCCACAGTGAGCTTATCCTCCCGTAGGCAGCGACTGTAGCATCCCCGAAGCCCTTCAGTTGGAGGTCGAGGGGTTTGATGAAGCTGACGAGGTCGCCGAGCTGATCCATGGCCGCTTTGAATATGATGTTGCAGAAGCACCCGTTGTCGATCAAGACTCGTTGGACCTTCTTGCCCAAGATGCGGGCATCGATCACCAAGGCATCTCCTTTGGGGTACAACACCCCGCTCCGATCTCGGTTGGAGAAAGTGATCTTCAGACCTTTGTGAATTTTAGGCTCGGGTGGGGTGACCAAGTTGACGTTGGTCACGGCCCGGACTTCGGCCTTGCGCTTTCTGTTAGAAAGCGTGGAGATGGGGGTGAGGCCGCCCAAATTTCCCCCGCCGGCCTGGATCATGTTGACCCGACCACCGGGGTTCATTGGTGGGAGGTTGTCGTCATCGTCGTCCTCTTCCAATGCCGCAACCGGCCTGAGAGGCCGACCTCCTTCCTCGTTCCTCCGAGGGGGACGCTGCAGTTGCTGCTGCTGGGGTTCCTGACGGCCTGCTGGCCTTTGAAGAAGGTCATTCAGACGCCCTTCGTCAAACAGTTTCCACAACTGTTTTAGGAGATCACGACACTGGCTCGTATTGTGGCCAATAGAGTCGTGATAGGCGCAGAACTTTTTTGGGTCCAGCCGGGACCGATCTCCCGTGAAGGGTCTCGGCCGAGGAAGCACATCCCTGTGTTGGATCGCATTGAAAATGTGTGCCGAGGATTGCCTCAGGGCCTGGGTGAGGTGAACTTCAACGTCCTCGAAGGATTTGAAGTTTCCGGGCGGTTTGGCCATCCTCTCTGGCCGCTGGTTCGGACTCCCCCAGCCTGAGCGCTAGTAGCTTCCTCCAAGCTAGGTAATCGCCCGCCCGAGCTCGGAAGTCGGCATATGTTTCTGGGAAGTCCTTGGTGAGATGCCTGAACATCGGAGATCGACCATGGAAGCCTCCCAAGGCGGCGTGTAGGGCCAGTTGGTCGCTGACCGGCTCACCAGTCAAGATGACCTCGTCCACCCGCGCTATATAGTCCTCGTCGGACTCTTCCTTCTCCTGGCGGATTCGCATCAAATGGTGCCAATTCTCCGGCAGGGCGATTTTGGCCGCGAAGTAGGATGCGAACTGGGCGCTCAAAGTGGTGAAAGAATCGATTGATCGGGCCTGGAGTGAGACGTACCATCTATGGGCGAGGTCGCCCAGGGTGAGCGGGTAGAGCCTACACTTCGTGGTGTCGGTCGCGCCAATCCGGAATTTACTCAGGTGAGTTTCCGGGTCCGTCTTCCCTTCGTAAAGAGGGGTCGGCGGTGGAACTATTTTGAGTTGGACCGGGGCGAGCTCGATGTCGACGGACAAGGGCTCGTTTACGGCCGGTTGGGCCTTAGGTTGGCCCTGTGCTTCCATTAGCGCCTTCATCTCATCAAGCTGCTTTTGCATCTTGATGATCTCCGGGTTCGGAGTCTCGACCAGCTGGTCGCCCCCATCGGCTAGGGGGCCAATTCGGTCGAAAACGGCTGCTCGAAGGGTGCCGCGTCCCAACAGCCCGCTTTGGGCGAAGCTAAGCTTGCGCCTGGCTGAGTTGGCCGGGGCCAAGCTGACCTCGGCCGCCCGTTTGTGGGGCATCTGGGCCGTACTCCATGAGTTGGAGACGGACTCCGTGTCTCCATACCCAGTATCATAACTCGGGAGGTGACTCGGATACCAGGATGGATCTGTCGTGCCCAAGAGGTCGAAAACCGGATGGGTGGAGCCACGCGACCGAGCGGAGATGTGGTTTGCTCAGCATTGGCTTTTGCCTTGATGTTCCAAGGCTTTCGCCTTTCCCTTGAGAGCGCGGGCGTGCGTTTTCCTTTTCGAGGCAGATGGGGTGCTCTGGCTTCCCCTTGCCTCGTCGGCCTGATGGCGTCGTCCTGACCCGGCCTGGTCGGGAGTAAAGAAATTCCATCCTTGAGACGGGTGGGACTCTTCCGAAAAATGGATTGGAGAGGCCACGCGTGTGGCCTTTCCGTGGCGAGCGGGGGTCGGCTCCCCCAAGGCCCGAGCAGCGGGATCCCGCAGCGTGGCTGGAGCTCAGATGGCTCTGTGGGCCTGAGATGACTTCTGGTTTGTCATTGCTTTGGTGGAAAGGAGTTGGTAACTTGAAGATTTGAAGTCTTGAAGATAGGGAGCTTTGAAGAACAGTGAGTGTTCTTCAGAGAGGCAAAGAGAAGATGAGTTTGATGGGTTGATACCCTCCTTCTAGCGCCAAATGTTGTTTGCCAAATAAATGAGGCTGGTGATTAATGGCTATTTAAGAGAGCTTTGGCAAAAATATCAAATGATCGAAATCATAAATGTTGAATGAATGATTATGATGAGGAAAATTAATGATGAAGATGAACTGAAAATAAGAACACCAAGAATTGTCAGGGGTTATTAAATCCTTGGACTTAAATGCAAATTGTATTGTCTTTTGATAGAATATGTTGGACTCTTCTTCTTGTTACAAATGTGGGGCTATTTATAGTTTTCTCCCTACAGGGGTATGATTGTCATGTCCGGCCCCTCTGGGGACAGGGGCATTAAATGTCCCCAGTCTTTGAGGATGCGCGGCGCCCGTATGCTATGCTCTGCAGGCGGCCGGCCACTGGCGTGTTGACACGTGTCCATAGAAGGACAATTCTCTGAGAATTTTTCTCATTTGGGAGGAATATTCTCTCTGTCACTGAGTACGGAGGCGGCTCTTTTCCTCTTGGGGGTTGATCTTGCCTGATCCTGCCACGTGCTCTCCTTCCTTTCCGTAGTCCGGGGACGATTCGAGGTCGGAGGCCGGTCTTCCTGCGGGTCTTGAGGTCGGAAAGCCGTCCTAACCGTTGGTTGTGCCCCAGCGACCTCTATTGGTTCAAATTGGTTGAGGCTGGACCGGTCCGGTCCCGGCCCATTTGGCCTGTATCTTGGCCGGGATAGACGAGCGTTTTAAGCTATTTTCCGACCTCGTTTCTAAGGTCGGAGAACGGGGTCAGAACCCGTGGAGATCGAACTCCGTCCGGTCGGAACGGGACTGTCGCGGGCGTGTTTCGTCATTTCTGGCTAGTTTTAGGCCGGTGCCAACCTGAGGTACAAAATGGCTACAACAGAAAAGAAACGACACAGAGAAATTCACAAATCGTTATGTTGAAAACGGTAAAAATGGATTAAGGGTTAGACCGAACGTTGTGAAGAAGTGAAAAGGCCGCCGATAGAAGGAAGATGGGAGGCTCGCGTGGAGATGCTGAGAGAAAAAGAAGGATGAAAGTGCACTATAATAAAAATGGGAGGGGTATATCCGTCCAAAAATGATTTATCAATCTAAGACACTTTTAGATATAATAATAAAAATGGGAGGGGTATATCCGTCCAAAAATGATTTATCAATCTAAGACACTTTTAGATATAGTATAGAAATAATAAAAATGGGAGGGGTATATCCGTCCAAAAATGATTTATCAATCTAAGACACTTTTAGATATAGTATAGATATTTAGACGTGATAAGCTTTAACCGGTACCAAATATAATTGGTGTGACATGAGATTTATTATTTGCATCTTAAAGAACTTGCAACCGTGTAGCGATGCTGAATCTGAAAATCTGTTTTTGGTAATAGGTGGAGCAGTTTGTTTTAGAGATTGAACTAAAATAGTTTAGTCTACTGCTTTAATTAGCTACTACTGATGACTCTACTTTATAGGTTTGAACATTTTAAGAAACTGGCTATTTTTTTTCTTGTCTTTACTGTTCATATTTTGAAGACAAAATTGAAAAACCGTTGTTTTAGTTTTAAGCCAAAACTATTTTAGTTCAACTTCTAGAACAAACTGCCCCTATGCGGCTTATTAGCAATCTATAAGAAAATTTGTTGTTATTGACTCGAATTCAGTTCTCCTCATATTTCCTTTTTTTATCAAGTAACACTTTATTTGCTTTAATAAAATCTATTTCGGACTTTACAATTAATGGTGTGGAAAACTAAAGAAAATCTGAGTTAAAAAACATGTGGACAGTTATAAATAATAAGAAGGCATAATACATCGTTGGCTAGACTCCTAAATTATCAACTTTTGTTTCAAAAGACCCCTAAACTATTTTTCGTTTTAAGAAAACCCTCTAACTTTTAATTTTTGTTTCATGAGGCCTCTAATAACGGAAATTCACAGATTTTGCTATTTAGTAGTTAAATGTATTCGATTAGAAAATGATGAATCAATCAATTTCAATATTGTTAAGATTGAATTCCCACAAAAATGTGTCTTTATGGATTGTAAAAAAATGACCTTATGAAACAAAAATTATAAACTTTAAAGCCTTTAAAAAAAATTGTTAAAGGTACTTCGAAACAAAGGTTGATAGTTCAGGGGCTTTTTAAAATAAAAAATAGTTAAGGTGTCTTTTGAAATAACATTTGATAGTTTAGAGGTATTTTGATGCATTATGTCTAATAAGACTGAAAACGTTAATTTAAAAGTTTCATGTTTTGACCTACTCATAACTAGTTTAAAAAATATGACAAAAACTTATGTGAGACGGTTTACCAACTAACCTTGTTTTTGTTTAGACACCGTGACAAGGTTAGAATCTCTCTCAAAAGTGAGCAACTTTATTAATGATTCTACTGGTGAAGTTTTAGTTAGTGATAGGAATTTTTTAAAAGAAATGGTAGGTTTTGTGCCTCTCAGTCTTTTCAGAAATTGAGTGTCCCCATGAAATTCTTTTATGATCTCTACAATTTGGGATCTAAATGGATCTATGTATTTCTGATTCTTAATGATGGAAGCTAAAGAATTTGTAGGAATCACTCTGCAATTCATGGGTATTTTAATCTTTATTTTTCTTAAATAAGTGCTGAAATGGTTATTAATTGTTTTAGATGGTGAACAATTTATTTTATTTTTACGTCACATAATAATTGATTTAGAATGAGAATTGATATTGGGTCAAAATCAACTCTTCAGACTATTTTTGTATATCTTGAGCCACATTTGGTCTATTCCTTTTATGCATCTGATATGGGCTACTTGGTACTGGGCCCATGGCGCCCGGCCCATATCAACGAAACAAATCCAGAGACGGGAACTTCTCTCAACTCCAGGTCAGAGTTGGCCCAGAACTGAACCAAACAACTCTGAGAGCTAGTTTGGGGAATTGATTTGCACGTGGATACATGTGCATAATTAGTATGAACTTGAATCGGAGCAATTAATCATGTTATTAAGAGAACTATGGGTTAATCTCACTTAATCCATCTCTAATCTGTGATAAGCTTATAAGCTCAGAAACGTCTTTTTCCCACCATTAAATGCATAATTTGCCCACTACCACATACACCAGAAAAGGACAACTGAGAGAGAGCCTTCAGTTGTACTACCAAATCAGAATATTCGCCACTTGGCCTAATTTCACGCGTCCTCTGGCACTGGTGGTCCCAAAAGTGCTAGGGCAACACTAAACAAAAGACTTTTCTACCCTTCAGAGATGTAAAAGGTATAAATATCTTCATTTGGCTCTCTCCAAGGTATTATCACTCCAAACACTTTCTCTTACTACTGTATTTTTCATAGCTTTTCTTGCCTATCAAGTTTAGCTGACTTGAGCGTCGGAGGACCGACGCCGGAGCCCCCTCCGGCGTGGTTTTGTGCAGGATTTCGTCGGATCATTGTCAGAGCTTGCTGAGCAGTGTTCGAGAGCTGGATTCTGACTTCCAGAGTAGAATCTACATTTTCTCTGGGTTTATTTTGGAGCTCTCTCAGGTTAGTTACCTTGCTCCATGTATTCCTTCAAATATTTGTTGATGGGTTTCATTTTACCCTCATCAACTGGCGCCGTCTGTGGGAAACTTGAGTTTTGACGTGAGATTTTCTTGAGTTTCTCTTCAAAATACGTTCATAGTGATGGAACTTCTATGAATCTGTGATAATCTGTCAAGATTTGTTAAAATCCTGCTGTTTATTGTCTTCCGCATGGAGTTTATGGTAGAAATATATGTAAATTTGCATGAATAGGCTGTTTCTTAGCTGTTTTGATGAATACGTGCATAGATCTGTGATGAGAATATTCTCTGGGTGATATTTATTTTTAATGGTTTCTGGAAAATGATGAACATGACGGGTTTTTGCCCAGATTTGTAAGGATAGGTTATCTATGTGTCGTTTTACCGAGTATGAGTTGAGACTTATACTCGTCTTGCATGTAAAGTGTTTTCTAAGAAATACGTATGTAAATCTATCGTTGGACTTGTGGAAAAATATTTTTCTCTTTGATGAATTTCTGGAAAAATGGTTGAATGTTTGAAGATGAACTAGAATATTGCCCCTTATGGTAAAGACGTGGCTAAGAGTTCTTTGGCCAGATATGATGAGATGTGATTTTCATTAGTTGGATGCATTCTTCCTTCTCGAAATTTGTGTTTATGCTTGTTTGATTTTGTTGGAAACTGAAATCCTCATGAAAAGTGTTTTTCCTCGAATTTGGTACGGAAGTATGGACACGAATGAGCTTCACAAATGAGAGATGAGAAAAGAATCATCTCTCAGTCTTTGCGTCTTTTCCAGAAACTTGATATGATTTGAGGTATTGAATCATGCATTATTGATTATTTTTCGAGAAATTAACTTGATATGATCATTCTCTCTCAGAAATGGCTGATCCCATCTCTCGTGATTTGGGAAAAGAATTCGATGGGGCTGTGGACACCCCGGTGAGTACGAACGCTCCCGTGGTCACAGTCCTAGATGATGATACCATGGGTACAAACCCAACTCAGAGCCATGCGTCTCTGATTACTCTGACAGCCGAACAGTTGCGAGTCTTCATTCTGACTGTTGTGAACAGTGCTCTGGCTTCCAGGATCCCAGAAACGGGAACTAATCCTGAACAGCCAACTCCTAGAGCCGAGGCCATCGCCCGCGTTAGTGAGGAACAACTGGCCGCTGGCGGGTCGAAAGCTAAGACCCCAGGTGTGCCAGAAAATCAGGCTTTAAATGTGCCAAAAAATATTGCGCTGCCCACTCTCTCAGGAGACGTCTTGGGAGAGAGCAGCGCGTAAATCAAAAATGGCAGGACAGCTGCCGGCGGGACAGCCGCCAGGGGCAGGACAGCTACCGGTGGGACAGCCACCAGAGATGGTCAGATGGCTGCCAGAGCCGGGAAAGTGACTGCTCAGACTTCTAGTTTGGTTGAGTATGATGATTGTGACTCAGATGAAGCCGAGGCAGAGTCTACAGCTATTGTTAATGCTAACCGCGAGATTGCGTCTTTGAGAAGAGAGATGGAAATGGTTAAGAAGCACTGTGAGAAAACCGGAAAACAGAAATTCAAATCAGGAGGATCCCCTTTTTCAGAGGATATTCTCTCTGATCCACTGCCTAAGAGCTTTAAGGCTCTGAATTTTGAATATGATGGAACGACTGATCCTCAGGATCATTTTTTGAGATTTGAGAATGGAGCTCTACTGCATCAGTATTCCGAGGGCGTGAAATGTAGGGTGTTTCTCACCACATTAACGAAATCTACTCAGAAGTGGTTTAGCCAACTACCAGCCAACTCTATTTGCTCGTTCGATGAATTTAGCACACTTTTTCTGCATCAGTTTGCTAGTTCTCGAAAGATAACAAAAACATCTCTGTATCTGATGAGTTTCAGACAAAAGCCGCAAGAGAGTTTGAGAGAGTACATTACTCGGTTCAATGAAGCCGCCTTGGAAGTCCCTGCGGCCACGGATGAAGTAAGAACGAATGCTTTGGCGCGAGGCCTTCATGATGGAGATTTCTTTAAATCTCTAGCCAAGAAACCTCCCTTGACTTTTGATGAGTTACAGGAAAGGGCTGACAAGTATATAAATTTGGAAGAGGCCAGAGGTATAAAGAAAGAGGAGAGTCGCACTGAAAGAAATGCAGAGAAGAAGAAAAAACCCGAGAAGAAAAAGGGCAATGATGAAAAAGGAAAAACAACCAGGGATAAGTCTAAGATGGACAGATTCGAAACATATACACCTCTGACTTTGCAGCCAGCAAAACTGCTAGAAGTTATGGCAGAACATCCCAACTTCAAGTTCCCCCACTCTGCTGGGAGAGGTCCTAAAAATCCCAGGTCTGATCGGTATTGCCGATACCATAATGAATATAGTCATGAAACGAATGATTGTCGACATCTGAAAAATGCCATCGAAAGAATGATTCAAGATGGTCATCTAGTGGAATTTGTGAAGAAAGAAAGAGATAGAAACAACAATAAGAGAAAAGATAATGAAGAAAGAGGAAAGGAGATAGCAGAGCCACCACGGAAGGATGGCCCTGGTCATAGAAGGGGGTATATCCAAATGATAGTTGGGGGTCCGACAGATGGAGACTCACACCGGGCCAGGAGAGCTTCTGTCAGATCTGCCCAGAATTGGTATGAGGGAGATGTTCACGAGGTGGACGCAAGTGATTCCCCCAGCATACAGTTTGGGCCGAGAGATGAGAGGGCAGTTCAGAGGTCTCATAATGATGCTTTAGTAGTGACCACAGAAATTGGTGGTTATGATGTTGCCAGGGTATTCATTGACACTGGCAGCTCTGCGGATATCTTGTTTCAAGATTGCTTTTTGAAGATGGATCTTAATTTGGAGCTTAAACCAGTGGATACGACACTCTATGGGTTCACAGGGGGAGCCATCCAACCTAAAGGACAAGTCTCTCTTCAGGTTAGGATGGGGAATCCACCTCTGGCTAAAGTTAAAATGGTGAATTTCCTAGTTGTTGATGCTCCCTCGGCATACAACGTGATCTTGGGGAGACCATCTCTGAATCTTTTTCAGGCTGTGGTTTCCACATACCACATGAAGTTGAAATTTCCTGTTGGAGATGAAGTAGGAGAGCTTGTGGGAGACCAGTTCTGTTCTCGCAAGTGTTATGTTGAAACGGTAAAGAAAGCCGCACACTCTTCCCCTAGGAGTGATGGTCGGGGAGATGACCCGGATGGGAAGAGAATGAAAGGTGCAGAGATGATGGAGGAAGAGCCAGACCTGCAGATCCAGCCAGAGGAAGAGCTTATGCCAGTAGAGCTCTTCCTAAACAAATCCGGGTTTACTACCCGAATTGGGACTCAGATGACGCATGACGTGGCCAGAGCTGTCATCAACTGTCTAAGAAGGAATGCAGATCTCTTTGCATTTCAACCCGAAGACTTGTTGGGGATTGACCCCAAGGTGGCCCTGCATCGTTTAAATGTTGATCCAGAGGTCAGACCTGTGAAGCAGAAACTAAGGCAATTTGGCCCTGAGAAAGATAAGATAATTAAAGAAGAAGTGGAGAGGCTTTTGAAAGCCAAGCATATTGAAGAAGTGAAGTACCCAGAGTGGTTGTCCAATGCAGTTATGGTGGCTAAGGGAAATGGTTCCTGGCGGATGTGTGTTGATTTTCGTGATCTGAACAAGGCTTGCCCAAATGACCATTACCCTTTGCCTAGAATTGACCAGCTGGTGGACTCAACATCCGGATGTGAACTCTTGTCCATGATGGACGCATATCAGGGATACCACCAGATCTGGATGGATCGGGCAGACGTGCCCAGAGCTAGCTTCGTAGTCTCGTGTGGTACGTATGGCTATGTGAAAATGCCCTTTGGGCTGAAGAACGCTGGGGCCACATACCAAAGAATGGTAGATTTGGTCTTTCGAGAGCAGATAGGCCGAAATATGGAAGTCTATGTGGATGACATGCTGGTAAAAAGTTTTAAGTCTGAAGACCATGCTTCAGACCTGGAAGAAGTATTTGGTGTGATTAGAGCCTATCAGATCAGGCTTAATCCCTCTAAATGTGCATTTGGAGTAAGAAGTGGTAAGTTCTTGGGGTATATGGTCACTCCCAAGGGGATTGAAGTAAATCAGGCCAAGGTGAAAGCAATTCTTGATATGCAACCACCTCGGAACCTGAAAGAAACACAAAAACTAAATGGACGGATCACAGCTCTGAGCCATTTCATCTCTAGATCAGCAGAGAGGAGTTTACCATTTTTCAAAATCCTTAGAAAAGGATCCAGATTTGAGTGGGACAATGAGTGCTAGGAAGCTTTCGAAGACTTGAAAAAGCACTTGACCAGTTTGCCCCTTCTCACGAAGCCAGTACCGGGAGAAATTTTGTATTTGTATTTCTCTGTAGGAGAACATTCTCTGAGCTCTGTTCTCCTTAGAGAGGAGGGGGTGAAGCAGATACCCATATACTATGTGAGCAAAGCCATCCAGGGACCAGAAGTGAGATATTCGGAAGTGGAGAAGTCAGCTCTGGCTGTGATGGTGACAGTACGAAGGCTCAGGCCTTATTTTTTATCTCATAAAGTGGTGGTGAGAACTAATTTGCCTCTGAGGCAGATAATGGGTAGACCAGATCTGTCCGGAAGGATGGTGAAGTGGGTAGTAGAGTTGGGTGAGTATGACATCGAGTTTGAGCCCAGAGCTGCCATAAAAGCCCAAGCTTTGGCTGATTTTATTCAGGAAACAACCAAAGTTCAAGAGTCAGAACTCTGGAAAGCTTACGTTGATGGATCATCATCTCTCAACGGATGTGGAGCTGGGATTGTGATTATATCCCCCATTGGAGAAGAGTTGTAGTTTGCAGTAAAGTTTGAGTTTAAAACTTCAAACAATGAAGCAGAATATGAGGCCTTTATAAGAGGCATGCAAATGTTATGGGAGCTGGGAGCACAAAGAGCAATTGTGCACTCTGACTCCCAATTGGTTACCCAACAGCTGCTGGGAACTTACGAAAAGAAAAATGAGAAAATGGCAAGGTATGCAGAATTGGCAACACAGTTGAAAGCCAAATTTGATGAGCTGAGAATTGAGCAGATTCCCAGAGCTGAGAATGCTAAAGCGGACTACCTGTCCAAATTGGCCAGCTCTGCGGAGGAAGGTATGAAAGGAAAGATCACATTGCTGACAGCTGAGAGTCAGATGTCAACTCTGGATGTCGGAGCAATCAATGAAGAGAGTGATTGGAGGACTTCCATCATTCATTATTTGAAAACAGGGCAGAGGCTTGATAAGCCAGATGCCCCTAAGAAAGCAGTATATGCCAAGTATTGCATGATTGGTGAATACTTGTATAATAGATCATTCTCTCAACCATTTTTGAGATGCCTGTCGGCTGTGGAAGGGAATTATGTGTTAAGAGAGATACACGAAGGCTGCGGAGGAAGCCACGCAG
Organism: Ballota nigra; assembly: GCA_947034835.1. NCBI lineage: Eukaryota > Viridiplantae > Streptophyta > Magnoliopsida > Lamiales > Lamiaceae > Ballota > Ballota nigra. Next base: position 119,352,359 of record OX344721.1, on the reverse strand, counting down.
GCTTTAGAGATGTGATGAGACGAGTGTTGAGAGCTGGATATTATTGGCCAACTCTCATGAAAGATGCAAAAGAACTGGTAAGAAAGTGCGATAAATGCCAGAGGCATGGACCTCTGATTCACGTCCCAGCGGAAGAATTGGGAGTGATGTATTCTCCGTGTCCATTTGATAAGTGGGGAATTGACATTGTGGGAAAGTTCCCAACGGCTTCTGGGGGCAGAGTTTTCCTAATCGTCGCAGTAGATTATTTCAGTAAGTGGGCTGAAGCTGAAGCTGTAAAGAAAATTGATGAAGCAGCTATTATCAGGTTCTTATGGAAGAACATATGTTGCCGATTTGGGATTCCCAGAATCCTGGTATCGGATAATGGGACACAGTTCACGGGCTCTATAGTCCAGAATTGGTGTTCAGAGTTAAAAATTCGCGGAGATTTGTCTCAGTAGCTCACCCTCAAGCCAATGGGCAAGTGGAAGTTACTAATAGAACGATCGTGGATGGTATAAAACCCAGACTTGAGAAATCTGGTGGAAATTGGGTCGAAGAGCTGGACTCAGTACTCTGGGCTTACAGAACAAGTCCGAAAATTGCTACGGGGAAATCTCCTTTCAATCTCGTGTATGGATCTACAGCTGTAATCCCTGCAGAGGTTGGAATGGAAACCCATCGGATTCTGAACTATGATGAGAATCGCAATTCAGAGCTGGTTAGAGAAAATTTAGATATGCTTGATGAGGAACGTGAAATGGCCCGTCTGAGGTCAGAGCGCTACAAAAGTCAAGTGAAAGCCGCTTATAACAAGCGGGTGAAAGTTAGAAAGTTTGAGAAGGGAGATCTTGTCCTGCGCAGAGCTGATGCGCTGAAACCTGTGGGGAAATTAGAGCCGAATTGGGAGGGTCCCTTTGTGGTCACTCAAGTCTTAGCCGGAGGTGCGTATGAGCTGACATACCAGAGCGGTAAGAGAATGCCTCGTCCCTGGAATGTCAGCAACTTGAAGAAGTACTACATTTGAGTTAATTCAGAGTTATGTTAGTTTTCAACAAAAGTATGTAAGCAGCTGCCGTTTGCATCGCTACATTTCAGAATTCAATGAAAAGCCGACAGAACTACACTCTTCAGTTCTGGCGGATCCCTATCTAAATCAGTTCTCAGAATTACGCATCCCTCAGATCCACATCCTATGAGTCTCAAATATGAGCATGGATAACATCTGAGAGATGGACCTTGATTTAAAGTTCACATCCTCTCAGTCTTAATACGAATCAAGCATGGATCACGCATACGAATTGAATTTTCTTTCAAGAATTTGCATTCTCACGAATCGCAGATAAAGTTAAACATGAATAACTTAAAACTAAAAGTGAAGAGTTTTAGAAAGATATTCTCAAAATAAATTAAATTTACTTCTTCACAGAAGTAAATTCTGGAAGGGGGAGATAAAAGTATGCACACTTTCCCCTGAAGAGTTAACTCATTTACAGAGTAAAATGAGTCGAAGGAAGGAAGGCAAGGTACTACCGTGCATCCTATTCCCAGAGTTGAGTAAAGTAATTTATTTCTTTACAGAAGTAAAACTTTGAAAAAGGGGGGGAGTATGTATACATATATACATATCATCACCCACAGTCAAAACCCTTTTTACAGGATAAAAAAAGGCAAAAAAATATAAAACATAATGAACAATCATGAAAAGAAAAGCACAACAAGCAGATGACAAAAGCATAGTTTGAGCATAGCACGCCCAATAAAAGAAACTGAATATTCTTAGAATAAAGAGCACGCAGGCTCAGAAGTAGCAAGAGCACGCAGGCTCTGAAAATTGTTCATAGTTTCAGAAATAAAAGGAGAACGATAGAGATGACCTCAAAGGGTCCTGTCCTCTATTCGTTCAAATCAGTACTCAGGCCAGGTCCAGGGTTTCCAGGAGCAGAAAGGGTCTGAGGCTCGACAGTAGCTTCAGAGGCAGAGCTTTCAGGAGCTGAAAGGTCGCAAAACATAGGATCTGCTGGAGGAAGTTTGGGCGATAGGTAATCCTCCCGAGCTAACTTTAAGGCTGCTCTCCTGATAACGGGCAGAAACCAAGGAGCATCCTTGGGAGCATTCACGTCACCCTTGAAATAGGGAGATGGAGTCACACCCTCCTTAGCACGGGAGATATTAAGTTGCTCAGTAAAGCCTTTCTCTTGGGCCTGGGCAACAGCAGATCTGAAACCATGTTTGATGAAATGGCCAGCATGTGGGGCCATATCTACCAAAAACTGAGGGCTATTCTGATAAGCAGCAATGAGGCCTTCATACAGTTCCTTGAGAAATGCTTGACCAACAGCTGTACTGAGAAGTTTTTTACGGCAGAGATCAATGCCTTCAAGGAGACCTGCAGTGTGGCCTTCAGAACAACTTTCCTCTCGCGCCTGTTTCCCCTTAACCGACTGAAGAGTGAGTAGGTCGTCGGCATCCTGTAGTTTCTTCTTGAGAGATTGGAGCGCAGATCTCTGCTCAGCATTACGGATGTTAGCCGCATTCAACTCCTTCATATCTTGAATTAGCTCTTGATCTTTTTGATCAAATGCAGCCTTGACTGCATCTATCTCCTCAGAATTGTCCATCTCCAGAAATTGGGCCTGATAATCCAAAAACTAACAAAAAAGAAAGATAAGTAATTGAAGAGAGTATTGCTTAAAACAGGGAAGAAGTGAAATGAGAAACCTACCTCAACCAACCGACCAGACATCAGAGTTTTCAATTGACCAGCTGAAAAATTTGAACTAGCAGAATCAGTCTTAGAAGACCTGAGAGTCTTCAGGAACTGAATACACTCTCCCTCCCCCAAGTTCATAGACGAATGCGGATTGGGAGGCAGAGGTGGATCGTCAGTCATAACACCAGAACTCGAACCAGTTCGTTTTGAAAAACGAGTTTTCTTTTGAACGGGCTTGGTAAGGGCAGCAGCTGAGACACGCTTTTTTCCTTTGCCACGAGTATTAAGGCTAACACCTTCACCTTCACCTTCGTCACTCTCCTTAGGGGGAGATGGAGGAATAACAGACTTCTCTTCAGAGGGGGGTATGGTTGGATTCTCTTGAGAAGTGACAAGCTTTAACATAATATCAGCTTTTGAGTCCACCACTTCAGCAGGAGGAGCCAAGTTGGTAGGCTCCTCATCATCTGACAGGAGAAGAGCACTCTCCCAAGACATATCTGAAAACAAAGTAGAAAACAAAATCAAAATGAGAACTACATATGTTTCTAAGAGTAGAGTTAGAACATAGAAAAGAGCAGTACCCGCCCCAATGGGAGGAGGAGCTGCCGATCCGAGAAACCCGAAGTGGGAAAGAACAATAGGCTCCTTTAACAGGTGAAACATCCTAGGGGGGCCATGAGACTTAGCAATACGATTTAAACGTAGCATGATTTCTCTATCTGAGGAGGGAATGAAATCCTCCACAGAAGAAGAAGACTTGGTAGTATTGGGGGCTTTATATTGCCATCCACGATGGGTAAATGGCCATTTCCCAGAGCGGGGGGTAACTACAAAGTAGCTATCTCGCCAGAACCCGTCTACACTAGGGGGTTTACCTATGAAATGGGATAACCCCTGGTTCCTAGAACTAAAGTAATAGAACTCATCCCGTTTTTTCAAATCATAACAATAGTAGAAAGCTTCAGGAGTGGGGGTGCCTCCATTTGCCTTGAAAATCATATAGAAAGCAAGCAGTAAACGGATCGAAGAAGGATTTACCTGATTCAGGGGAATGCGGAAAAGATTGCATACCTCATAGAAGAAAGGGGCGATTGGAAAGCGGAGACCCGCTGTGAGTTGAGAAGCCCAAAATGCCAAAGATGGCGGGGCCAGATGGTTAGGCCTCTCGTGAGGACCTGGTAAATCGATGAGCAAATCGGGACAGGGGCCTAGAAAATCTTTAATATTTTCAAGGTCATGTTCAGTCAAATTCGTTTGATTGGAAACATCATTCCACCTAATCCTATTTCTTTCGGCCACGGTTTGAATAGTACGTTTGGTAATGGGAAGAGGATTAGGGTTTTTTTAGGAAGATGAGGCAGGAAGTCCTAGGACCGCCGAAGAAAGGGGTTGTGACGATTGAGACGATAGGGGTTTAACGGAAATGTTTTCCGGCGAAGTCTCGTCAGAAAAGGAGGGCGATTTAGCCATAACTGAGGAGCGAGGAGGAAAATATATTCGAAAATGAAAGGAAGAAAATAGAGGGAATACCTTGCACAAAGAACAGAGATGGTCACCGGGGGTTTCGGACCCTACGAAGGAGCCGCCGGAATTTTTTGGGAATATGAAATGTCGAAGTAGCTGCCGAAAATGTCCCCTTAAACGGAATTCTTGAAGGAGAGTAGAAGACGAAAGATTAAAGAAAAGAGAGAGAAAGAAAGTAAAAAGCGGAAACACTTTATGGGGAAGAGGCAACTGGCAAACCGCCCTTGTCCTCCCCTCCACGTGTACGCCTAAGATCTGGGAAGATGAAGGGGCGCGATTTTTTCAACGACTGAGATTGCCCTATTTTGAATTGAGAAACTGAGTTAGTACCGCGTGGGTGAGTAGAGTACAGTGCAGAATGCAGTGTACGGATCTGAACGACTTTACTGAAATGTATTCCAAATGATATTTGAAAGCAAAATAATTTGGAATAGGGGGGGAGTAGTTGATATGGGCTACTTGGTACTGGGCCCATGGCGCCCGGCCCATATCAACGAAACAAATCCAGAGACGGGAACTTCTCTCAACTCCAGGTCAGAGTTGGCCCAGAACTGAACCAAACAACTCTGAGAGCTAGTTTGGGGAATTGATTTGCACGTGGATACATGTGCATAATTAGTATGAACTTGAATCGGAGCAATTAATCATGTTATTAAGAGAACTATGGGTTAATCTCACTTAATCCATCTCTAATCTGTGATAAGCTTATAAGCTCAGAAACGTCTTTTTCCCACCATTAAATGCATAATTTGCCCACTACCACATACACCAGAAAAGGACAACTGGGAGAGAGCCTTCAGTTGTACTACCAAATCAGAATATTCGCCACTTGACCTAATTTCACGCGTCCTTTGGCACTGGTGGTCCCAAAAGTGCTAGGGCAACACTAAACAAAAGACTTTTCTACCCTTCAGAGATGTAAAAGGTATAAATATCTTCATTTGGCTCTCTCCAAGGTATTATCACTCCAAACACTTTCTCTTACTACTGTATTTTTCATAGCTTTTCTTGCCTATCAAGTTTAGCTGACTTGAGCGTCGGAGGACCGACGCCGGAGCCCCCTCCGGCGTGGTTTTGTGCAGGATTTCGTCGGATCATTGTCAGAGCTTGCTGAGCAGTGTTCGAGAGCTGGATTCTGACTTCCAAAGCAGAATCTACATTTTCTCTGGGTTTATTTTGGAGCTCTCTCAGGTTAGTTACCTTGCTCCATGTATTCCTTCAAATATTTGTTGATGGGTTTCATTTTACCCTCATCAGCATCAGTAAGTAATGTTCAATCCACAATAACGTATCGTTCCTTTGACTATGAATTTTTTTAAGAATTATTATAAAATTTGTGATATAATACTTTTCCGTCGAAGTTCAACATGATAAAAATTCATTTATTTCTTACTGACAATTTATGTAACAACGTGCAACGCACGTGGTAAGAAACTAGTATATATATAAAAGAAAAGGATTCAGTGAATATGTTAACATTAGTGTGGGTTATATTTCAGGACTCTCACTTTTTTCATGTTCTACGATTGCATTTTACCAATGAATATGACTTGCAACGCACCTGGTAGCCAACCAGTTCTCACAAACAGGCCCATATGCCTTTCACGCTAGAGAAAAGAGCAAATCCTAGTCTGCCCCTAATTTCCGACCGCCATCAGCCAAAACCTTCGAGAGCTGCCATTGGAGCCGCCAACCAACGCGTACACGCGCAAGCGGCGCCGTCATCGGCCGGCGCCCACCTGGCCATTATCGTCCGACTCCCGGCGATATGGGAACCCAGCCCCAACAACCACCGCTCTCCCGTGCCTTCGGTGGCTCAAAGATCGACGCCCAGCGCCACCGATCGATTCTCCACCCCCGTACGTCTCCCAAGGTCGTGCGACCGTCACGGTGGTTCCAAACCATCCCGCGCCACCCTGTGAAAGGGAACGTATAGGCGAAGTTTCAGCGACGACAACGAAGATCGACGATCTTCGAATATTTCATATCGCGGCCGCCCGATCCAATTCTAGTGATGACGTACGACTGCCCAAGAGTCCCTTCGCATAGCCCGTTCCAATTTTCTGGTGAGGTTACTCGTCTAACGAGTCTTCTCACTCCAGAAAAGGGTTCTTCAATTTGACACGATCAAATACAGGTTGGATGGGAACCATTAATTTAGGCTTGTACTCATTCCAGAATAGGGATCTACAGAACCCCCTTTTTTTTATAATAATAAAATCTAATTTTATTATTAAAACCAAATTTATCAAGATGTCAAAACGACTCCAATACGGGTTTTGGGCGTGAATATCAAATCCAAAAGGTTTTTTTTTTTTAAATATCCTTTTGACAAAGCCACCGAAGCATTTAATTTCCTTTTCCCAGAAAAGGATCTTAGCGAAATACTGCTTCCAAAGCATAATGCCTTTTTTTTTATATTTAAAATAATAATTATTATAAATAAATAACAAATCAAATTTATTATTTTCATCAATAAAATCAGAAATTCAATCCAATTGAAAATCCGATAAAGGGCCAAAACTACTTTGAAAATACACATATATTTTACTTACAAATAATAAACATATATTATACAACCAATAAAAGAGTCTGAAGCTCTTAGTTTTAGAGGCACGAACACCATGTTCGGCGCAGTGGAAGATAACGATTCACCAACAACGAATCTGCATATAGTTGTATAATATAAAACATAAAGGATAAATAACAACATATAAATCCTTACAGCGATTTGTACGCGAAATCCTCAACTATGGTATCCACGTAACAACTTTCTACCAATCCGCAATGATATGTCAGCGTTGAATCTCAAGACAAATTTGCTAGGAAAATTCCGACTGGAGATTTTATGGAGAAATTATATTTCTTGTGTGTTTTCGAAATTCCCATAAGACACACATTTATAGGGGTTAACTTGACTTAATTCCTAAGCAAGATATCGGGTCTAGCCCATAATATAATCTCTACTGATTATATTTCCCTAGATATGTTCCTACGAATAATATATTTACCATATCTATTATTCTTGTATAATAATATTCCAAATATTATTATTGGGATTTCATATTTAATTAAATCTAATTTAATTAAATAATAATAATAATAATAATTAATTCCAAATATAATTATTATTATATAAATATTATATCCAATACAATATTTAATCAACCAACTATAATTGGTAAATTGTTATTACTTGTTGTGTGACCCATAGACCCTCGTATATCGAGCGATTAGTCAAACTAACGGTCTTAATTGAACCCTAGATAATAAATCAAACATTCTCAATATACGAGGTACGTTGCGAGGAAATCTGCAACTACCTGTAATATTGTAGGCTATTGTGATATCTTCCTTTCATTCACGAATACTCGATTAAATCTTGAACATGATGAAGTGTATATTCAAATAACTTAATCATATTATCTCAAATCACTAATTGATCAAGTATATCACACTTAGCCACAAAGTCTAAGCTGATGTGCGTCGACCGACGATTTAGATCCAATTATGATGAGAACACGAGTATTCTCTCTAAATCCACATTGAGGAATGAATCCTATTCTTGGCTGATTAGGCGTGAAATTGTCATGATTCGTAGCTTGAAATGCCCAAGTTTTGGTCGATTTTATTGAGTTTTTAGAGTCAAATGAGCACTATTTCTTTACATTGATGAATTTGTCTCTTTGATGCTCATAGGTGAATCGAGGGCGAAAAAGGGAGTTCGTAGGACTTTGAATCAGCTCAAACGGATGCCCGGATGAGAAGATATCGAAGAAATACGATTGGTATTAGTGCGTGAGAAGAAAAGTGTTAGTTGAAAAGAAAGAAGGCCCATTCAAGCACCATTGCTCGAGCGCCTCCGCTCGAGCTCAACCAGCTCGAGCGCCCAGACTTGCAGAGAACTTTATTCGCTCGAGCACCATTGCTCGAGCGCCTCCGCTCGAGTGCTTGTTTCGCTCGACCACCATTGCTCGAGCACCTCCGCTCGAGCTAGCCCAGCTCGAGCGCCTCAAGACTTAAGTTTCCAAGTTCGTTTTTCCGGCCCACGAGTTCCCGATTCAGCCCAAAGCTTATATATACTCGTCTCGAGCTCATTTTTACGAACGACTTACACCCACTAGATTCAATAGCATTTTAGAGAGTTAATTTTTGGAGAAGAAGGAACGAGCAAGTTTACTTTACGTTTTTTAGGTTTTTCTTACGAATTCACGTCACGATTTTACTTTTTAGTTTTGTTTCTTCATATCTTTGTTCTTGAACACGTTGAGACTCGTTTTATTGATTTAATTTAAGTTATTTCTTTATTTCTTGAAACCCTAGTTTATGATTGATCTTTTCGTCGTTATAATTATCATGTTCATGTTCGTTACTTATTCAATTGATCTTGTTTACGTAAAACCCATGTCTAGCTAAAACCCTTGCATGCTTGGGGTAGGATGAACTCGTAGAAGTAGGTTGTGGGTACGTAATTAGGGTAATTCGTGACGTTAGGTTTTAATTCTCTTAATTAATGAATTCTTAAAATTAATCTTAACTTTACTTTTGAATTTCGTTCGAAAAGTGTTAGAGAGAGGACGACCGTATCACTCTTTAACAACGAGTAGACTTAACTAGAGGGTTAGAAAGGGTTAATTCATCTACCAGTTTAGCGAAGGAGGACGACCGCATCACCTTAGTTAAATTAGGGTCTCATTAATTAAGCACAATCCATTAACTTGTTAGTGGATTAGTGAAGTCGAGTGTTAGGGTAAAGTATTAGGGTTTAGAATCTTGAGTTTTTATCTTGCATTCTTTTACTTAGGTTATTTCTTGCACGTCACGGTTATTTTGATTATGTACCTGCTCCGTTAGTATACATAGGGATTTCTATCCTGAGCATCACCAACTCTTACTTGAACACAAACCCTAGTTAATTCGTCTTTTTTAGTATTTGAGTTTAATTAGTTTATTTTAGTTTCAATTAATCTTTCCTTAAAAATCCAAAAAACATTTCACTCATATTAACTACGACGCGTAGATCTTCAGGGATCTATTTGCATACACTTCATCCCTTGGGTTCGATATACTTGGTCAATATACTTACTCATACTACAGTGAACTCGTACGCTTGCGAGGAATCTACTAGTAGAAGTTAGTACATTCGCTTCAAGTCATTGGCTCAACTACCACGCACATGCATTTCGTGATGAACCCAATCCATATCATATCTACCCGTGGAAGGGTGCAAGCGTCGGTCATGGTCAAAGTTCATCACTCCACACATGTCGTGCGTATTGACCTCAAGTCAGAGGAGTATCACATCGCTCCTATTAACTGAGACACCCGTAGACACATTATGTGGAATTACATCAAACGGTTTTTCGGATTGGTATACCAATACCCTCTAAGGTATCTGTGCATCCATCATGGGATATTCGGTATCTCGTAGTAAGTGAGATCTTACTACACTCTCTAAGAGTATGATGCAGATCGCACACCAATCTCAATTGCATCATCAATATCTCATTCTTGATGATCCTTGATCGGGGCTATTTAAGAATCATACTTAGGTCATCTGAGTTCTCACTCACTCAATGACAGTAGTGATTCATAGGAACACAAATAAGAATATATGCAAATAATCAAACATCATATTCAAACAAGTGTAACACCATACATTTAATATTAAACCAACAATAATATTAAACCAAATCTGAATATTATCTTAGTATTATGTCATTTTGATGGATTGTCTCTAGGACACTAACATTTCTAAATCCACATACTTTTTAAAGTAAAAAAAAAAAATCCAATAGAATCTCAATTGAATACACTCCTCATAATTTCACTTTCATTTCTTAATTAACAATTAGCTAAAAAAAACAATTGCGGGAATAATCTAAACATGTGCCGATTCAAGGCACTACTCAGTGTAAAAATTATTTCGTCAAGATCTCCACCCCAAGAAAATCTCCCCCTACGCCACAATAATCAAGATCTCCCCAACGGTTCAAATGGGGACTCTCTCTCCACATCAACAGTCTCTCCTATTTGTATCCCTTCTATTTGTCGGCCTTTCACCTTCAGGCATCCTATATCTTCTCTATTTTGAAATCCTCAGGCATTCTATGACCACTTATCCCGGACCGGTGTCACATAAACCAAATACATGATTGAATGAGATTAAAGTATCAATCCCTCATAATCCCACAAAGCAAACATACCATTATTCTAGAAAATAAAGCAGGTTACATATCAGTCCATTTTGGTCATATTAACGGGACAACAAATTATTCTACAACTAGATGAGTGCCCGCGTACTACGCGGGATTCTTCTAAAAATAAATTATATATTATAAAATATTAATTACATTTAAATAAACAAAAAATTAGCATTTTAAAATAAATAAAAAATCGTCATTATTAGACCCAATAATAATATAAGTCGACCCTTTATTTTAAACAAATAAAAAAGTTATGTTAAATATAATATACTTATATTCAAAGTACGTAAATATTTATAGGTGTGTGCAAAATTCAAATATATGTTATTGCATTTTTAATTGGAGAAAATATTAAACATAATCTCGCGTATTAAACATAAGTCAGAAGAAAAATGATATACTAAAAACGATTTGAGAAAAATAAAAATTCAAATATTTAGAGTTTACTTAATTTTTTTAAACAATAAGAATTCATCAATTAGATGTTATAATTTCAAACAATCGGAATTTTTAAATTATAAGTAATTATTTAATCAATAGAATAAATTAAAATTATAGTGACACAACAAAAATAAATCAATTAAATATTAAAATTTCAGATAATTATAAATTTTTTAAAATTTAATCATTCAATTTAGCAATAGTTTATTTGTTTAAATTATTGAAACAATTAAGAATTTTCTGAATATAGGATATGCTCAAACCTCAAATATAGTAAAATTAAATGTAAATTGATACATTCATAATAAAATTTATAATATACTTTTATGCACTCATTTTATATACAGTAGATATTCAAATTTTATAAAACTCGTGGTTGGTGTAATTGGTAAACATTATTATCTTTGTCTAAGAGGTGCAAGGTTCAAGTTCACTTAGATGCATTTTTTTTAGTTAAACTCATAATTATAATGTCACATAGATGACACATAAGATCATAAATTGACATACATAGATGACACATAAGATCATAAATTGACATGTATGACTACACATGTATTCAAATTTTTCACAAAATGACACATAGGCTAAATGAACGTAAGATCGACACATCATCAGGAAGAACTCCCTATTAGTATAATAGGGGATGTAGCAAATTTTTGGATCTGTTTGAAATGTATTTTTATTTTTGCACTTGTTTGTAAAGTGAAGGAGAATAGTGAGCCACTATGTAAGTGTCAATAACTTATAATCATCTAATATATCAATTATTGTTTTTTTTTTTTTTTTTTTGACGAACTATATCAATTATTGTTGGTTTCAACAAGTAATAGACAAATACCAACACAATATTCATACTTAAATCTGAATTTAATGGTGCATATTATATCATATTATTCTAAATTTACAAGTATTCATTGAATACATTTCCCCAGAATTATACTTCCTCCTGTTCTATTTAAATGATGTTATGACCATTCATTCAATTGGTAAAGTAAATGGTGTTTTACCATTTGCAATGTCAATTATGTTGAATTTCAAAACAAATTACGGGTGTAATAGGAAGCCAATAAACTTTTTAGTCTAAGGTATCATAGTCACCATGTGCACAAATTCTAAGTGTGCGCACCCCAATTTAATTAAAGCTGGTGTCACATTTCGATTAAAATCAGTGCATGTTATATTTTATTTTACGTGTCCAAATAAATTTAATATCACATTTCAATTAAAAGTAATTGGCAAAAACTTATATGAGACCGTCTCATGACATGAGACTACACAAATTAACATTCACCCCTACCAAAGTGTTAATGAGTCAATGTCCTAGTTACACCAATTCACATTGTCTCATGCCATGAGACGGTCGCATACAAAACCTACTCTAATTAATATCATATTTCAAGCAAAATTGGTGTCACATTTTACCCTATACTCAGTTGCACCATACAATTAATGCACAAAAAATTTACTCCCCCAGTTCCAATTTTTTTTACCCAAAAGCCCAAAAAATGAAGTTTTTTTTTGTTTGTTTTTTTTACTCATTTCCTAAAATGGCAAAAAGTAATACCACTTTTTCAAACTCAACCTTCAAAAAACTATTTTATACTAAAAATATTACTCCCTCTGTCCCAGCATTATTTGCACACTAACTTTATTTTCGTGTTTTAGCGAGCGAGTTGTTTATTAGTATTTGAAATGGTAAAGTAACTTTTAAGGTAGGGTTTGATAGATCTATCTCTCCTCTATTATAAAATGACTTAAAAATTACTTTATCATTTTAAATACTAATAAAAAACTCGCTCGCTAAAACACGAGAAAACAGTAAAAGTGCGAATAATGCTGGGACGGAGGAAGTAATAAACAATTTCTAAAAAGTTGTTCTCTCCCCTATTAACTTTCATACTTTACTTTTTGGAACGTCTCACAATAACTTTCACACCCCAAATATGGAAATAAAACACTCTCACATTACCGACTTTAATTCAAAATACTTTTCATTCATTGGTTGAAAAAGTCAATAAAATAGTTTTTCTTAAAATTTGTGTCACCCCACCTATGAAAGTTAAGAGGGGACTTGGTGTGGACATTACTTATGGACCAAGAAACTCATTGGGCCTTATCTATTAGACTAGGGTTTTATCATTATAAATATACATTTGTACTCATAATTGTAATTACTCATACACAAGAATATTAGTGGAACTCCTGGCTTGGATCGCCCCCAGACGTAGTCGTTCCCGACGAACTGGGTCAACAAATGCTGTCTATTTATTTATGCACTTATTTACAACACGTTATCAGCACGAGTCTCTAACCGAGATTATACGGTACGCCTTCAATTTAATTTTATGTGAATCTTATAATTTGTTGTGTACTTTAAAAATTGATTTAGTTCCTGAATATTCCTGCGTGTAATTATATTACGTGAAAAATATTTTGTGAATTGAATCAACGTGCAACGGTCGTCGCCCCAAAAGACGAATGACCGTCGCCGTCCCGCTGCCTCACAGCGCCTCCGCGGGCCCACACGAGACGGCGCCGCACGGTGCACGCCCGTCGCGCGCCCAGCGCCGCACGGTGCGAGCCCGTTGTGCACCCCAGCGCCGCACACCCATTGCGCGCGCTTGCGCCGCCCGCCGCGCATGCTAGATGCGCCAATCGCGCGCGAACTCGCGCCCAGTGCCGCGTAGGCCCACTCGCAATCGCACCTCCCGTCGCGCACACCGGCGCCACCCGTCACGCGCGCCCTCGCGCCTCGCGCACATCGCGCCCGATGTCGCGCGCACCCGCGCCCGTCGCGCCCCAACGCCGCACGCACTCGCGTGCCCGCGCCGCCTGCTGCGCACACCCGCGCTCGTTGCGTGCGCGCTCGCGCCCTCCCGCCACGCACGCCAATTCCCATTGCCGCACGCACGCGGTCGACCTACGAGCGCCGCCCTCGTCCGCTGTGCGCAACTCACGCGATGTTTTTTCTCGAATTTTTCGTGATTACTTAACCCGATTCGTTTGCTTTGTTGATATCATAAAATCTGTGTTTTGCTTTATTTTTAATCCTGAAAATATTTCATTAAATTGCGTTAATATACATAAAATAATTATTCTTATGATTATTCCCTATGTCTATTAAATCGTATATTTTCTAGAAATTATTTTCATGTGATTATCTCCCTTATTTGTTTTTGCATGTTTACGTGATTTTATTATCCTACATGCATTAATTTTGCGCACGTAGTTTATTTTATTTTATAGTCCGCACATTATGCCCGGGTAGGCGGCGCCCTGTATTTGACGGACCGTAAATTTACGCCTTGGGTAGACGGCGCCCAGTACGTGCATCTATGTGCCTAGAGTAACTAAATAAATCTTTGTCTCCCTGTTGTCTATGTTTTGGTCAATCCTCTTACCCATGTCAGTTTAATTGTAGTGAATAATGTCTGATATTACCAAAAGAGAATTTGCTGAGCTTACTCTTGATGGTAGTAACTACCTGACATGGGCGCTAGATGTTGAAATACATCTAGCCTCAAACAACCTTAGCGGCACAATTGTCGATGATCCAAAAACAACTGATGCCCAGAAGGCGAAAACTTTGATTTTTCTTAGGCATCATCTCAATCAGGACCTAAAAAATGAGTATCTCACTGAAAGAGATCCTGGAACGTTGTGGAAGTCCCTGAAGGACCGTTTCCAACAACAATATGATATACTCCTCCCTCAAGCCCAGTACGATTGGTGAACCTCTGTTTCCAAGACTTTAAGTCTGTAACGGAGTATAACTCAGCCCTACATCGTATTGTGTCTCAGTTAAAGTTATGTCAGAAAACTGTAACTGAAGACGACTTAATCCAGAAGACTTTGTCGACTTTCCACGCAAGCAACCTTGTACTCCAGCAGCAGTATAGGGCTAAGAACTACACTGTACACTCTGAGCTAATTTCTGCACTTCTAGTAGCAGAAAAGCACAACCAACTCCTTATGCAGAATCATAATGCGAGGTCGGTTGGCTCGATAGCGGTGCCCGAAGCACATGCTGTAGCTCAAAGTGGTACAAGAGGTCGCAAGCGTGGAGGGGGGAGAGAGATTAAACGAACTCGTAGCCAAGGCGGAGGTCGTAATAAATCCGGTGGTTCAGGTGCCTTGAATGACAATCAAGCTCAGGTTCGTGGGAAGACTGCACCTAACACGAACTCCACTATCCGAAAATCTGAGAATCAAGATAAGGGTGAACAGTCCTGCTACAGATGAGGATGCAAGGGCCATTGGTCTCGCACGTGTCGCACTCCCAAACATTTGGTCGATGCTTATCAAAAGCAGCAGAAGAACGATAAGGGGAAGGCTCCTAGAGTTGAAACTCACCATGCCAGTCTGCCCGAAGCAGACTCTGACCTAGACAACGCAGATCATAAGGGCATTGAGCTTAAGGATTTTGGAGATGACGAGTAGATTTACGTATTTAGTTATTCCTAGTATTTTGTTTTCTGAATAAAATAATTTTTCACTATGTTTTGGATCCTTTCTTTCGGATATTTTATTTATGAATGTATTTATTAGCTTTGATGTGTTTACCTTAATAGATGTCCATATGTTTATTCGGATATTGTTGTCCATGTGTTTATTCGGATATTGCTGTTTTTATTTATGGCTTGTAAACATATTAGCTATTAGGTTTGGACTATTTCCTCTTGCATGATGGACGCCGATAGTGATTTATGTCTGGTAGATAGCGCCACCACACATACGATCCTAAAGGATATGAAGTATTTTCATAACTTGATAGAACGTAAGGGGAGTATAACTACAATAGCTAATGATAGTACGTTGATAGTGGGCTCCGGAAGAGCTTCCATTGTCCTCCCCATGGGTACCGAATTAATAATTGATAATGCTTTATTGTTTTCGCAATCTAACCGTACCCTACTCAGTTTTAGAGGCATTAGGATAAACGGGTATCATATTGAAACTAAAACTGAGAACAATAATGAATACCTTTTGATGACTAGTACTCGAGGTAGTCGTAAGCAAGTTATAGAAAAACTTCCTTTCTTCTCCTCCGGTTTGTACTTTTCCTACATCCGATCGTCTAGTTTCCATCTAGCGATGAGTATGAAATTCCATGACCCAAATTCCTTTAAATTGTGGCATCAGCGGTTAGGTCATCCGGGACAATCAATGATACGTAGGATTCTATCTAATTCAACCGGTCATAATATTTCGAATAATAGAATCCCTCCCGTTGATGAGTATTTATGTGATGCATGTTCTAAGGGTAAGTTGATAGTGCGCCCGTCGCGCACCAAGGTTGGACTAGAGTCTCCGATTTTCCTTGAGCGAATTCAAGGAGACATTTGCGGACCGATTCACCCAGCATCAGGACCATTTCGTTATTTCATGGTCCTTATTGATGCCCCCACTAGGTGGACATTTGCATGTTTGTTGTCCACCCGCAATCAAGCTTTTGCGAAACTCATTGCGAAGACTATCGAGCTTAGAGCTCAATTCCCAGATTGTCCAATTAAATCGATTCACATGGATAATGCAGTTGAGTTTAGCTCGAAGGCCTTTACAGATTACTGTATGGCCATGGGAATTAAAGTGGATCATTCGGTCCCCTACGTCCATACCCAAAATGGTCTTGCTGAGGCGCTAATAAAACGTATCAAATTTATCGCGAGACCATTGCTTATGAACTCTAAACTACCCACCTCATGCTGGGGGCATGCAGTCCTACATGCATCGCACTTAATTCAAATCCGTCCAACTGCATATAATGATCATTTCCCCCTACAGTTAGTGCGCGGGAAAGAACCTAGTATTTCCCATCTGCGCAGTTTCGGATGTGCGGTATACGTACCAATTACGATACCCAAGCGAACCTCTATGGGCCCACAAAGGAAACTCGGTATTTACGTAGGATTTGAATCTCTATCCATCGTGAAATACCTCGAGCCTTTGTTTGGGGATCAATTAACGGCCCGATTCGCTGATTGCACGTTCGATGAAGATTACTTCCTGGCATTAGGGGGAGATCCGAATTCAAAATTGAATGAATGCCGGAAACTTACGTGGAACGTAAGTAATCTTCAGTATCTAGATCCACGCACTAATCAATCTAAACTGGAAGTTCAGAAGATCATTAACCTGCAGAACTTAGCAAATAACCTGCCAGACGCGTTCACTGACCATAGAGGTGTGACTAGATCGCATATACCTGCAGTAAATGCTCCCCAAAGGGTTGAGGTCCCAAGCAAAATGATTACTCATGCCCCCACACGCCAAAAGCGTAAGAGACCCTCAAGAGATAGCAACACACCTAAACGAAAAGCTAGCAAATCTGGTCAGTCGAATGGAAAATCTCTATAAGAGATCCGTCTAGATAACTCCAAGTCTCTAGGAGACGAGAGTCCTAGTGATGAAGCACGTGCACAAAATATTCCATGCACTAGGACCGTGGAACGACCAGACCCAGATACAATGGAAAATGAGGAAGGTCTGGTTGACGTAAACGTCGAAGTCTCTGTGAACTTCACAGATACGGGAGAAACCTACAATAGAAATATTACTGTCGTCGACGACACATTTGCAGCGTCAATCGTCATTTCCATTATAAATGATCTAGATCCTAAACCCAAAATAATTGCAGAGTACCGGAAGTGCCCCGATTGGGTTAAATGGAAAGAGGCAATTGATGCAGAGCTCGCCTCGCTTAAAAAAGACAAGTATTTGGCTCTATCGTTCGTACACCCGCGCGCGCTATTCCCGTAGGATATAAATCAGTATTTATACAAAAACGAAATGAGAACAATACTGTGGAGAGGTATAAAGCGAGGCTGGTAGCACAAGGGTTTTCGCAGAGACCCGGGATTGATTTTGATCAAACCTATTCTCCCGTCATGGACTCAATAACGTTCCGCTACTTGATATCTTTGGCAGTTAAGTTGAATCTCCAAATGAGATTAATGGACGTAGTAACCGCGTACTTATACGGATCACTAGATGCCGACATTTATATGAAAATCCCAGATGAATTTGACATTCTTCAGTTAAGGGATGGTGAAAACCGCAGCATGTATAGCATACAACTGCGAAAGTCATTGTACGGCCTGAAGCAATCGGGACTTATGTGGTACAACCGACTTAGTGAATTCCTTCAGAAGAAGGGATACACATTCGATAAAGCTTTCCCATGCGTATTCTCGAAGAAATCACAAGATGGTTTTTGCATCATATTCGTATATGTTGATGACCTAAACATAATCTGAACATGCAAAGAGATTGAAGAAGCCAGTTCAATCTTGAAATCTGAATTTGAAATGAAGTCCTTGGGTAAAACCAAGTACTGCCTTGGCTTGCAGATCAAGCACCTCCCAGAAGGAGTCCTTATACATCAGTCGACCTACGTAAAGAAGGTATTGGAGAGATTTCACATGGATAAATCTCATCGAAGTGGATAAAGACCCATTTAGGCCAAGAGAAGATTCAGAAGAAATTCTGGGACCAGAAGTTCCTTATCTTATCGCTGTTGGAGCTTTGTTCTATCTTGCAAATTGCACCCGGCCGGACATTGCATTTGCTGTCAACTTGCTTGCGAGATATAGCGCTTCTCCTACGAGGAGACATTGGAATGGTGTTAAGCACATTCTACGGTACCTCCAAGGATCTCAAGATCTTGGACTGTTTTACCGTAAGAACCAAGATAAAACCTTAGTAGGTTATGCGGATGCTGGCTATTTGTCTGATCCCCACAACGCCGTATCCCAAACTGATTATGTTTTTCTCTGTGGTGGAACCGCAATCTCATGGAGATCGGTTAAACAATCCATGGTTACCACGTCTTCAAACCACTCAGAGATCATAGCTTTATTTGAAGCCGCACGAGAATGTGTTTGGTTAAGGTCATTGGTAAAACACATTGGTGACTCGTGTGGTATCGCCAAAGGCGATACACCTCCCACCGTTATATTTGAAGACAACGCTGCTTGCATTGCACAAATGAGTAATGGGTACGTCAAGGGAAACCTGACGAAACATATTTCACCTAAGTTTTTCTACCCATACGAACTCCAGAAGAGTGACGTGATTACCATTCAAAAGGTGCAATCTAGTAACAATCTAGCAGATCTGTTTATTAAATCCTTACCTACGTCTACTTTTGAAAAGTATGTCCGTGGTATTGGGATGAAAAGACTTAAAACGTTGTCGTCTTCAGGGGGAGCGGTAACCTCGAAATAAATCTGGAAGATTTAGATCTAGAAGATCAATGACATTCCTCCCTACTTATTATTTGGCCGATCCCTAGCACGTGGAGTTTTCATGATAGAACATTTATGCTATGTCGTAATGTCCAAGGGGGAGTGTTGTAAATCTGGAAGATTTAATATTCCAAATCTAGGAGATTTGGTGTGGACATTACTTATGGACCAAGAAACTCATTGAGCCTTATCTATTAGACTAGGGTTTTATCATTATAAATATACCTTTGTACTCATAATTGTAATTACTCATACACAAGAACATTAGTGGAACTCCTGGCTTGGATCACCCCCAGACGTAGTCGTTCCCGACGAACTGGGTCAACAAACGCTGTCTATTTATTTACGCACTTATTTACAACAACTTTATACTAAAAAATATTAATAAATAATTTTTTTCTTAAAAATTGTGACATTTAGAAATGAATAATCTAAATTAGGATGGAGGGAGTACTTTTTTTTAATGTGTGTATAAATCTAAATAACACTTACTTTAAATCACATAGTATATATATATATATATATATCAATTTCAACTATTCAAAATGAAAATATACGTGCACACTCCCTCAGTCCCATTTTGTATTACCTCTTATCAAAAAGTCCATTTTTTTTAATTGACCATTGCCAAAAATTTATGTTTTTTTTTTTTTTCAATTCTTCCTACCATAAATATTCAATTTTTATTTATTAAAATGCCACTAAACAGTAAACACAATTTTATTCTTTTTTTTTTACATATTTTTAATGTTATTTATAAGGGTTAATTTCATATAAATTCACCACATTTATGCTTAGTATCAATTTAATCACAAACTTTTAGATTTTTGTAAAAAAAAACACAACCTTTGACATTGTTGCAATTTAATACACATTTTTTTCCGGCCGGCAACTGATGATGTGGCTTGCTGGAGTGTGTGTCATCTTGCCACGTAGAATTACATATATTTATTTTATTTATTTTTTAAAGGGAAATACACAACCTACTACAATTTGGAAGCCTTAAATGCACATTAAAACACCATTTCTCCCATGATACAATTTCATACATTTGACTAGTTGGGTGTAATTTTCTCCCCTCAACATTCTCTCTCCTCCAAAAGAAAGAACTTTTCAGCACTCTCTCTCCTTTTTTTTTTTTCACAATATATGTGTATCTCCTTTCTCTCATCCCTCAAAATTCAAAAACTCACCTACCACCCCCCCATCCTTCTCTCTCTCTCTCTCTCTCTCTCTCCCTCTCTCTCTCTCTCGTCCTTTTCTCTCCCCCACCACCATACCCACCGCTACCACCAATATCTCCACACCGCCACCGCCACCACCAATATCTCCACACCGCCACCGCCTGCCGCCGCACCATGTCACAGCCCCAACGACCGTAGATCCAGGGTTTCACGCCGTCGCTGCGAAAGGGCCACCAGCGACCGAGAAGAAGAGACACTCGCGCCTCCTCCTGCCACCGCCGCGACCTCTATTTGCGAAAGGGCCAGCCGCCACCGAGAAGAAGAGACGGTTGCGCCTCCTCCTTCTGCCGTCGCTTCTGTTTGGAAAAGGGGCCGGCGGCGATGTTCTGCTTCTTCGGCGATCTGGGTAAATGTGATCAGATTCTCAAGTAAATGTTTTGTTTTATTTTTTGGGGATTTTTGTTTTAATTTGGAAGAAACAAGAGAAAGATTTTGGGAGAGATGATTTTGGGGGTGTTAATGGAGTTTTTAAAATTGATGGTGAAGTTTTGTTGATGAATTATTTTTTCACTTTTAACTGATTCAATTTCTCTATTTTTTATTTGCTGGCGATTTTCAGGTATCAAATATCAAAGATTTGTTTACTGTATTTTTTCTTTTTTCCATTGAATTTGTGAGTTTGGGGAGTATGTAAGTGTAGGGAGTATGTGCAGAGTATGTGTTGGGGGTGGGGGGAAGGTTTTAGCAGTAGACCACATTGAAGATGGAAAAATAACTTCTCTTTCTAAATCCATCTTGCAGATGAAAAATCTCGTCTTCACCAGCGGAGGTAGAAAAGAGGAGAAGGATGAGTAGATAGAAGAACGAGGATCTGAAACTGGAAAGAAGGGGATTGATTCATGGTTGGGGGTGGGTTTGATGATAATGGAGAGTTAATGGAGATGTATTTTCTCTCTGCCCTCTGCGTGTGTGGAGTTGGTTAGGGGGATGGGTGAGGGATGGGTGGTTTAGTGTGTAATTTAGTGGAAAATGATGGTGATTAAAGTGGGATTATTTTGACTATTTTAAATGTATTTGGGTGGAATTCTAAGAGTGGAATTACTTTTTTTTTTCCTAGGGGATTAAAACTGAGACGTTAGAACAATCTTATGATTTTTCATGTGATTTGTGTATTGTTCATATTTAACGGCATTTGTTCATTATTTTAGAGCGATTGTTCATAATTTATGTGCGTCTGTGCACAACTTTTTTAGGTTTGTTCATAAAGTTTTTGGCAGTATATGCCCATTTATTCATATGTAATACTCTGAATTTTTTTTAGATGTAATTCCCAAATTAATAATGAAATAAATATATATGAATTTAAATTCAAATTTGTTTGAATTCTCAAATATTTATATTTTATGTTCAAAATATTTTATATTCGTGTTCATAAAATTTATGTTTATGTTCAAAATTTTCGAACACCCGAATTTTGGTCATAATTTTTCCTCGGAAAATGCGCAAAAAAGCACCAGTCATTCATTAATGTGTCAGATTTTGTAAGAAACTGACTTTGAACACAGGGCCCACCAAATTGTATGAGTATGTGGTTTTGGTTAAATGGTGGGGACCACTAAATGTAGCAAAGAGTACCATGGGATTTATTGCACCCCATTTTGTATTTTAGGCTTTAGAATTGTAGTATACAATAACTACCCATTTTTTAAATCCACATCACAAATAACACTTACAATTTAAATAACACCTTTTTACTTAAAATTAAAATAGCAACCAAATAAATTAAACAACAACCAACATAAATTAAATCTCTTTACGTTCTTAGTTTTTTAGATTTATTTGGTTGCTATTTTAATTTTAAGTAGAAATGATATTATTTAAATAGTAAGTGTTACTTATAATGTGAATTTAAAATAAAAATAAAAATAAACATGTATAATCCTACATGACAATATGACACGCGCTCTGGTGAACCACGCCATTGGTTGTCGGCCGGAATAAAAAAACGTGTATTAAATTGCAACAGTGTCAAATGTTGTGTTTTTTTACAACAATCTAAAAATTCGTAATTAAATTGATACTAAGTATAAATGTTGTAAATTTATATGAAATTACTCAGTTTATAAAAGTAAGTTACTAATATAATTGTAGTAATTCCGTTTAAACGCTCGATAATACAGCAGTTATAATTGTTATTTTAATTATTTATGTGGGGACGACAGAAAAGGACAATTAGATCAAATTCCACATAAAAGTATTCACTCTCTTTCATTACGCAGACGAACTAGTCTCCGGAATTTACCGATTTTCACTCCTATTTTCGCTCTCCGATAAAAATGGCTGCCGCTGCGATGAGATTCTTCTTCGCTCTCCTGACACTTGTAACTGCTGGAATGATTATCGGTAATTCCCCAATTTTTTTACCTTACTCGATATAATAAGATCTTTGTGGAATAATTCGAGATAATTTTTGCATTTTTATTTTTGTGTTTCGACATGATCTGTGCTGATTTTTTGACAGCTCAGTTGTGTTTGTAATTACAAAATTGAAATGTAATTTTGAAGAAAAAATAAATTAATCGACGATCGATCTATTTTTTATTGACATTTTCTAGATAAAAGTAGCGCTAGTTTTTTTTTTGCTTTGTAATGGTCAAGCCCTAACTCCTAAACTGATCGCTCCAGTTGGTTGTATTTAGAATGGTGCCCAATTTTAGTAGTTTGTAAGTAAACTGAAAAAAAAAAAAAAGAATTACTCTAGTTCCGAAATTGGGGCTGAGATTTCCTATCGTAAACAGTCTTGAATTTTACATGATAACATTGATAAGTGAAAAACAGGTATGCTTTAGGATTTCATATCCAAGTTTTCTTAGCTGTCTTTTCAATTTAGCAATTTCATTTAATTTGTGTTGATTCTGTTTATTTTGGCTTCTATATCTACAAGTTTACCAGTGACATTTTAGTTGCAGTTAGTAAGTGGCATTTTGTTATGAATTTTCAGGTGCATTGGTTCAATTGTCATTTATTAGAAGGCTGGAGGATTCATACGGTAGATTTCTGAACTATTGTCATTGATTCATTCTCTAAATGTCAGCCCCATCATGCTGTGTTTTTGTGCTGCTTTTAGATAATGTGACACGTTGGTAGTTGATAGCTATGCATTACAAATCTTTTTGGTAAATAAAATTTTTACAGAAGAATTCATATTTTGGAGTTGCCTCACCTCAAGTAACTATACTCTAGATTCCAAGTTTAGTTGCTTGTAAATGTTGTGCTTTGTCTCTCAACAACTGGAATCTATCTTGAAGATTGTGTTGTGATTTTTTATAATCTCTGTTAACTACTTCTTGTTCTTTATCTCTGTCTTTTGTTTCCCCTTCTTGTATTGCCCTTTAAAGAATTTACATTTGTTACTTTTTTATTTGTATTAGAATGGCTTCTATAATTTACACACAACAATCTATCAAATTTTATAATGGTAAAACTCGTTCAGTTTGTATGACTTATTCAGAAGTAAAATTGTCTTTGTTTCTTGATGAAGTTCATTTCATTTGATGTATAGCTGACTTGTATCCTACTTTTATATGACACGTGGAACAAGACAAAGTCTAAACAAAGCAGGGATTAAATTATCACATTCACATGAGCAGAAGTTCTATGCCTCATGGCTTTTAACTTTACTTGTTCTGCAATTTTCACATTTGGATTTGCATGCACAATGGGGAGTGGCACTTTGTCCTAAAATTTACTGATTATATCGCTGATGTAAATCGCTTAATCACCTTTTTGAGAAAATTTGGCTTGCAGGGGCCAAGTCTTCTTTAACAAGAGTTCAGAGTTTGAGTCGGGGTAGTTTGCGACTTACTAGAGGTTTATTTTAATACGGTTAAACTATATTCTCACATTCATGCCCTAAAAACATTAGTTTTAGCATTATGACGGATCACCTGTCTTAATAAAGTGTTCTCTGTTATCAGGCATTTCTTATTGGGATGACAAAGAAGCTGCAATTTTACGCCTTGGATATGTAGGTTCCATGATTCTTTTCAATTTTCGAATTTGCTATTTATTATTCGTCTTTCATATAAAATGCCTACCACCAAAAGTTGGTCATCATTAACCTAAAAAAAGTTTCCCCAGTGAATAAGCACATATTGTCCGTTGTATAATCTTCTGAAGTCACTTGTGATGCACATCTATTATGAACAACACTGTCGTTTATCTTCTGCTGAACTGCTCCTATGCAATTGATGATCCGCATGAATTTACTTTTATAGTTCATTATTCCTTTTGAATATTCTCCGAAGCTTCATTATCTTTGTATGTACACCGATCCTCATCTGTCGTACAATTAGATTTTATTCTTAAACCTGATCCTTTCATATTTTTTCATGAGTTCTTCATTCACCATGCAATGCAGGTCAAACCTGAAGTAGTTAGCTGGTCACCGCGTATTATTGTGTTCCATAATTTCTTAAGTCCCGAGGTATGCTCACTACATCGTTGTTATAATTAGAGTGCTCAACATATTTAAGACCTGGATGATCAATTCTCTGTCTTTTGCCTTTAAAGGAATGTGATTATCTTAGAGCCATGGCAAAACCTCGTCTAGAATATTCTACCGTTGTGGATACAAGAACTGGAAAGGTGAGAGAGGTTCAGTTGTTGCTTTCTAATTAAAATATCTTTCCACCAAACATTGTTATTTCCATGAGTATCCAGTATAATTGCTCATATATGAGGAATTTTCTTTAGTAACATCAACATTTTATTGATATTATATTACTCCCTCCATCAGCTAAAAATGTGCTCACTTTCCTTATTTGTTTGTCCATCAAAAGTGTGTTCATTCCTTATTTGTCAACAATCACGTTAACAATTGAGCACACTTTATATACTTTTTCTTAAAACCTTGTATCAAAACAAATGAGCACACTTTTGGTGTACGGAGGAGGGGGTACTATAAATTATATTCACTCAAATCCACGTTGTTCATTGTTGTTAGCTTATTAAATAGAAGAATTATTGCATTTGTTACTTGCTGAAAAGGCAGGTGTCTCTCACCCTTCTTCGTGCAATTGATCATTCTTTTTTCTGAAAGATCTGTAAATGTCTACTGGGAACACTGGGTATCCTCATTTGCTGAAACTTTTCCTGATATAGTTTATTCTTGATCGAATCTGAGTCATGATTTCATTTAATCTTTTATAGTTTAGTGCTCGTTAGTTAAATCTTAGTATGTTTTGTCTGTATTTGCAAACACTATTGTAACTCTAAACATTACATCCATTTTTTATATTATCAGGGTATCAAGAGTAAAGCTAGAACAAGCTCTGGCATGTTTCTTAGTACTGAAGAGAGGAATTATCCGATGATACAGGTGTCACAAAATTTTATGTCAAGTGTGTTTATTTATGTTAGAATGATTGTATTTTATTCAAGCTTGTTTGTTTTGTGATATTTTGCAACTGTATTCCATTAGGCAATTGAGAAACGAATTTCCGTGTATGCTCAAGTACCAGTAGAAAATGGGGAGCGTATACAAGTGTTAAGGTGAGTATTTACTTGCTCACTTCTTCAGTTTCTTAATCAGACACAGAATCCAGAGAATTTAATACCCAGGCTAACATCTGCAGAGGCACAGGTATGAAAAGGAGCAGCTTTACAGGCCCCACCATGACTACTTCTCTGACACAGTAAGTTTGTTCTGTGCCATTCCAAATGTGTTGTACTAATTATAATTTTCTACCTTAAGCTTTAATTATCATCAAATAGTTTCCAAGAAACATGTCTCTTCTTGCAGTTTAATTTGAAGTTCGGTGGTCAAAGAGTGGCAACAATGCTCATGTATCTAAGTGACAATGTCGAGGGGGGAGAAACGTACTTCCCAAAGGTGGTCTTTTCTCGAGCTCAGTTGCTTGTCTTTTTTATCAAGTATTTTTGGTGGCCTAGTTTATGTAACAGCATGATTGTTGAGATATCTCCTGTTCTCCTGCAGTATATAAAGCTTCTTACATGTCCAGAGAGATATGAGTCCAAGACAATTATACTTTTATACTCCCTCCTGTTTCCAATAGATTTTCTGTCTCAAAAAATAATCCTGCCCAAAAGGTCAACAGTTTTAATTTGTCATCAAATACCCCATAGGATTCTGATTTCGTACGTTCTAATCCTACTTATTTAGCTACAGATATCTAGTGCAGGCTTAATAAGATATTCTGACTTTAAAGTTATCTGTTTATCCATTTTTAATCTTTATACCGAATATCTCTTTCTTAAGGTGAATAAATCTGTGATTATTTATATTTACATATGTATATCCTGGCTTCTATATTATTAGTACTATGCCTGCTATCGCTCAGCAGCCTCTATCACACAACTGCATTTTGATGTTTCAAATTCAATGTATTTTAGGCTGGTACTGGAGAGTGTAGCTGTGGGGGAAAAACGGTCACTGGCCTTTGTGTGAAGCCACTTAAAGGAGATGCTGTGCTTTTCTGGAGCATGGTATGTTATCTTCCATTTATTTTCTTCCCGAGTTATTATCATTATTTACTCTATTATGTAGTGAAGATCTGTAAAATGACGAATAAATAATATCCACACTCCCCATCTAACTGTCTTAAATTACTGGATACACGCTATTTATCGAATTAAACATAGGTGTAAAAACTACAAATAAATAATAGGGTGCTCAAAGTTGAAACCATTGGTGACTTTAATGCTTATATATTTGACGTTCCTGATTGCGTCTCCTTACTTAGCTTTTGCGTGGAACAATTTATGTCAGGGGCTGGATGGCCAAACGGATCCAAACAGCCTACATGGTGGGTGTGAAGTAATAGCAGGGGAGAAATGGTCGGCTACGAAATGGATCAGACAGCGTTCGTCTTCCTAAAGTTTGCACGATTTTACTGCCTTCTTTTCTTAACACGAGACCTGCACTACAGCAATGAAACCATAAGTTCGTAGAGAAAGGAAAGAAGGGGAGTTTTCCACGATAATGCAGGATTGAAACTACGAGCTTGTTAACATCAAGAAATATTGCAATATTAATAGTATAATTTTATCAAATGAAAGATGTGTTCCACAGTTTTGTTTGCTTGAATTCACATTATCCCAACTCTACTTTCATCTCTTCTGAGTGTCTTCGGATATTTTTTTTTTGACAGGAAAATAAAATAGTTTCATTTCTCAACGAGTATAAGGCTCACGCCATACATCATCATAAAGCAAGTGATTACAGATAACAGGAGTTTCCTCGATCCAAATACACTCGAAATTAACAAAAGATCCATAGTGGGCAAGGGAATGGGCTACTTTGTTAGCCTCTCTTTTACAAAAAAAGAACTCCTGACATTGAATACGTTGTGCCAAGTTTCGAATATCATCGACCACCATCATAGTGTATGTTTCCTCATCTCTCTGGCCCCGAATGGTTTCCACGAGGTTCAACGAGTCTGTTTCCAGTTGTAACGAACTCATACCTGCATCAATTGCCACTTGTAGGCTGAATCTCAACGCTAAGGCCTCAAGAAGGGTGCTATCTCCATGAGCTCGACATCTTTTGGATCCTGCTAGCATAACCAATCCTTCATCATCTCTCACCACGAACCCAAAGCCGGCTGTTTCATCACAAAAATCTGCAGCATCGGAATTTAGTTTGTATTGCTTCGCCGGGGGTTTAGTCCATGAGGCCTTGTGCATTACTTTCTGTGCTTTTTCTGGACGATTATAGGCCGCTGATTTGAATTCCACCTGTTGACGGAGTGCGCGTTGAACTATCTCGATCTCAACACTCTTTTTTCCTTCAAAAATCAAAGAGTTCCGAGCTTTCCACAAATTCCAAGCTAATAAAGCAAAAGTGGCAGCCCCATCCTCATTCAAGTTTTCAAGAATTTCGCCACATAATTGTCTAAAAAGGATATTTTTTGACAGCTGGTCGTCAATTCTAAGGGGGCTGTATCTCCAAAATCTTCGTGCGAAAGAGCAAGAGATGAGCAGATGGTGTATCGATTCTTTTGCCTCCCCGCACAGACAACACATGGGATCGAGTAAAACGCCTCGACGGTTGAGGTTGTCCTTTGTGGCCAATGTGTTTGAGCAAGCACTCCACAAGAAATGGCAGACTTTCGGTGGGACGTGCACCCTCCAAATTTTCTTCCAAAGGGGATCCACAACACTTGAGGAAGGTAAGGAGATACCGCACTTGGAGAATTTTGCCACGACGAGGTGATATGCGGATTTAACGGAAAATTTCCCAGATTTTGTACCACACCATACGAGTTTGTCTGGTGGTTTCATGCTGCTTAAAGGTATGCGAAGGATTTTTTCTGCATCATTGGCCGAGAAACAAGAGTAGATCAAGCTATCATTCCATGAAAGTTCCGAGTCTTTAAAAAGATCAGCCACGACTTGGATAGTCTCGGGACGGTCCGCCTGTAGGTCAGGTCTTTTGGGATTTTCTAGCCCAATCCATTTATCATGGAAGCAGGAGATACGATTCCCTCTGCCAACTTTCCAGGCTGATCCTTCTTCAACCAATTTTCGAGAATTAAGAAGACTTCTCCATAAGAAACTCGGTTGAAACCCGGGCCTCGCTGATTCCAGGTTATCTCGAGGATGATATCTAGCTTTTAACATCTTGGCAAGAGTGGAATGAGGCTGGTGCAGAATCCTCCAATATTGTTTAGCGACCATCGCAAGATTGAAGTAGAAAAGCTCGCGGAAACCCAGCCCCCCCTTCTCTTTCGTTCTTGAGATCTTTTCCCAGCTAGCCCAATGAGTTTTCCTCTCTTCACCCTTTGCACCCCAGAAAAAAGATGTTGCTGCTTTCTCAATTTCCTCGCAAGCGGAGCGAGGGAATAAAAAACAGCTCATAGTATAGGTTGGGATGGCTTGGATGATCGATTTAATCATAATCTCGCGACCCGCCTTCGAGAGTGTTGCTTCTTTCCACCCCTTCATGCGACTAAGGACTCTGTCAATTACAATTTGAAATACCTGTCTCTTCGATCGACCAAAGAGGGTGGGGAGTCCAAGATATTTTGTGTAGTGGTCCACCGTTCTTGCTCCAAGCTGCTGACCCATTGCATCCCGATCTTCTTCTGAAATGTTTCCGCTAACCAAAAGTTCCGACTTTTCCAAGTTGATTCGTTGACCAGACGCGTTCTCATATGTAGCAATGATTTCCTTAATTTTCCTGATCTCAGGTTGACAAGCTTTGAAGAACAAGATACTATCATCTGCGAATAAGAGGTGTGAGATGGGTGGTGCAGTTTTTGCCACTTTAATACCGGTAATAAGCCCTTTTCTTTCCGCCTGTTGAAGGAGCGAGGAGAAGCCTTCCGCACACAGCAAGAACAGGTAAGGAGACAAAAGGTCGCCTTGTCGAAGGCCTCTAGATGGAAGGAAGGTGTCAGAGGGATACCCATTGACAAGGATGGAGTAAGAGACTGTTGTGACGCACCGAAAAACCAGATTAATCCACTGCTCATCAAAGCCGAGTTTGTAGCACATTTGCTTCAGAAAACCCCACTCGACACGGTCGTAAGCTTTGCTCAAGTCCAGCTTGAGGGCTGCGAGACCTATCTTCGGATATACTGAAAGCGTAATGAAACCCAAACATAATATGTCATGTTTTAGTGTAGAAAGGGGTGATCAAATCATAAAGATTTGCAAACTTCAATGACAATATGTTAGTATCTCATTTTATAAACTAGTATATGGGTTGGGTTATACTTGAATGTGGTTTAACCAAACGCAAATTCTTTGGAGGAAAAATCAAAGTGAATTGCTATGAATTATTCTTGAGAAATTTGATCTTTAATTATTTTCTTCCCGCATATAAAAAATCCAAACTCAAACGATTTTTATGGAAAACAACTGCATTTTTTCAATAAAAACAAAGGACATTTCAATAAATACAATCGATTTATTTAAAAATGCACAACTCCTCAGATAAAAATTTATACCCAAATTTAAAGAATTTCGAACATATAATTAAACTTTCCAAATTCAAATTAGTAAACTTTTTGTAAAAGTAAATTATAAATTTTTGAGAGGGCAAATTTGTAATTCTAACGTCTCAATTAAATCGATTTTGTTTTTCCAGAAATCATAGTATAACAAAAAAGGTTCAAGGCCGACCAAGTTTCTGCGCTTTAACCTAGCCGTTACAGAAAACCCCCCAAACCTCAACCTCCATGGTCTCCGCTACTGCCGGCGCCGGCGCCTCGTCAAAAAAGCGCCAAAAGCAGAAGTCGAAACTGCGGCCGAAAAATTCTATTGATAAAAGTAAAACCAAGGACAAGAAGAAAAAGCCCGGTAAAAATAACACCACAAAGAACGAAATTCAAACAACAGCAGCAGCGAAGAGGGAAAGCGCCGTCATTCAACACCCAACCACCTCACAGCAACTGAGTTTTTTCGTCAACCAGTATCAATCCGCGAATCGCGTTCGGCTTTCCTCCCTTGAACTCGATTCTCTCAAAGGTTTCCCTCTTCATTTAAATCGTTAGCGAATGTGTTTTTGTGTGTTTTTCTGCATTTTTAATAGTGTAATTTATCTATCAACCTGCCTCTTAGATTTGCCGATTGCTATTTTTGTTTTTCTGAATGTTAATTGCGTGTTATGCATCAATCAATACCTGCAGTTGTGTTAATCGAATATGTCATTGTCCATGTCTTGCTTGCTCATTTCTGTATTAGGTAAAATTTGAAGAAGTATTGTTTAGAGTTAAGCTCTTATCTACACAAATGAATGTTTTATTACCGAGCCAACTATAAATTTTAGAAATTGCACAAAGATTGGAGCAATTCATGATTGAAACTGTGCCCTCCCACGATGAAGAAGGTGAAGTCATATGTATTGCTAGAGCATTTTCTAGTGATGGAGGGTGTTTGAACTCATGTAACTATAAAAGTCACCCTTTATTTGACTCTTTGCTATCGTTTGATAGTTCTTCTGTAAATGATGTACAGTCTTTAATTGAGTATGATAATTGATGTTAAAATAAAATTGCTGATTAATTTTTCAGTCAGTAGATATTGCATGATCTGTTTGTTCCTAGTTTTCTCTCTCCCTGAGTTATAGTATGTGCGGGTATCCTGAAATTAGAGTTAACTGATGAAACATTTTTAAAATTAATAGAGACGTCCATTGTCGAGCAAGTCCAGAATCCAGCACAAAGCACTGCTGGCAACTTGGATGAGCATGTGAAAGTTGCTTTTGGATCATCATGGAAAAAAGTGCTGTGCGAAAAACATCTTCTAGAAGGGCAAGTTGATTCTGGGAATCCTGCACTCCTAGTAATTAGCTCATCTGCATTACGATCTTTGGACCTTCTCAGGTTGTTACTTTAATCTCTAAACTTTCCGTTTTATGTATCAGTATGACATGATTTTATAGCTCTAAACATGGTTCTATATATGTTATTTAAAAAAGAAAAAAAAAGTCAAGATTTTTTGTTACTTTTATTGTGTTGTAGTTTCTTTATTACTGTCACTGAACTACATCTTTTGCTCATACAGGGAATTGCGGTCTTTGACAAAAGACTGCCATGCTGCAAAGCTGTTCTCTAAGCATATGAAGATTGAGGAGCAGGTTCCGAGCCTTACAATTTTTGTGCAGTGTTAACTTGAATTGCAGACTGAGTGTATATGTTTAAGATTTTTTAATAAGATACATTCAGGTTGATCATATCTTGTCTGGCATGTGCGATGTAAACCATGTTTGAAAATTTGAAAATTGAAGGCTTCAATTAATTATTTGAAATATGAAGGAATGCAATAGAGAGAGAATGGTCTTTTGATAAAATGGAAGAAATAGTTAAATAAGAAATCTGATTTGGTTTGAATTTGAATACAGTAACCCCCTTGTCAATTTTTTGCTTGTGAATAAATAATGTTGCAAGCATGCTGATCCATTTATCTCTTGCTAGGTATGGTATGTACTATTAGGCAATATGAGATACATATAAGAAGACTAAGTTCTATATGACTATCTTCTTTTAGTTTGGGTTATCTGCGGTCAGTATATTGAGATGAACAACTAATTGGGTAGTAAATAAGCAAGATTTTGAGCTAATATGCCTATGTGCCATTTGCGTAGTCATGTTCTGCTCACATAGCACTAATTAATCATCAGTGGCACTTATCTTCTCTCTCCAAGATCTTCATCTGATTTACTTGTCTCAAGTTTGATGCATAATTTCTTCATTGGTCAGCAGGTGTCTATTCTAAAGAATCGTGTTAATATTGCCTGCGGAACACCAAATAGGTACGCAGTGATCTGTCTTCGTTTAAATTGCTTTTTATATATTATTTGTTGTCTCCCTCTATATTCTTTTTCTCGGTTTTTGAAACTAGTAGCTTCTTTCCATTGGCTCACTTTTGAAATACTAAAATAATTATCAAGTATTTGAGTTGTATATTTTTCTTTAAGCTTCAAATCAAGATAATAGTTTTGATATACATTGCAAGTTAGAATATGAGCCTGACTTAACAACATATTTTTTATGGTATTTCTTAAGCACTTGTTTGCTACTTTGCTGTTACTAAATGAGCTGAACACTGTGTTTCAGGATTAAGAAATTAATTGATATGGAAGCCCTGGGGCTGTCTCGATTAGAAGTAATTGTGTTTGACATGCACACAGATGTCAAGGGCTATTCCTTGTTCACTCTTCCTCAAGTCAGGTTTGGCATTTTTCCTTTCATTAGTTTCAGATATTTCTTATTTACTTCAGCATCTCAGATATATCAAGTTTTCTGCTTCTTGTATCCTGAAATAACATTGGCACCAAAATCTATTCCCTCTTCTCTACAGTATTTGTCAATTTTCTCAAGGGTAAGCTGCCCCATGAGCATTGTGTTCTCATCTAAAAAATTTAGTTCTCTGTATCACCATCTGTTTCGATGCAGCCTTTGTAATGTTATACCAGGAGGAACTTAAATTATTTTGAGGTACCAAATATCTGCATAATTGAACATTTCAGTGGGCAGTTTGAATCTTTGGTTTAGTTGCTAGGAAACTTAAATAACTTAATTTATTCAAATTAAGAGCTCCTCAAACGAGGCCACAAGAGTGCTACACTCCCGCACAAAGATAATATCAGTGATCTCCAAATGCCCTAACCGAGCAAAGGGCCGTTTATTCTAGACTTAATAAAAGACTCGACTTAAATTAAAAGCCCACTACAATAATAATAAAATATCATCAAGAGAGGAGTATCGTCCTGTATCATTAAAATGCCTTTTGGAGTTAATGATGGTGTAGGATCTCAATATAAGCTCTAGTTGATTGTTTGTGAAGCTTTTAAAAGTAGGTACTGATAATTTTGTGATTAATATGATTGAGATAAAAGAAATGCTCACGTTTAAAAAAAACAATTACCAGGCTATAGGACATATATAAGACCCCAAAGCTAAGTACAACCTAGAGCCCACTAAAATTTTTGTTTTGTGGAGCTAAGTACAACTTGAGCCCACTAAAAATTGAACTTGAAATAAAATAGAGGGACCAGATTTGGACATTGATGCAAAATATCGTGTCTGGACATCAAGATGAAACAGTTTTTGACCTTTCTAAGTCAAATGATGAATTGCACATCTATGAATAGAGCTTTTCAAAAGGCACTCATTGATTCTTCTACGTACCAAATAAAATAAAGAACTGGATTTGCTAGCCCCTACTCCAATCTGGAACAACTCATTCTAGATCTGAATCGGATTTGGAGAACAAATAATTTCCAGAAATACTTGCACATGCACCTCAAGTTAAGATATTATAATTTTGTGCAATAGTAACTTCTGATTCCACAAGGCTGAATAAAGATTCCATCTTACAGTTAGTAAAAAAAAATTATCGGTAAAGAATTCATAAAATCACTGTTTGTAATTTGCATGTCCGTTTTATGCATGTATTTGGCAGAAACGAGTTTTGGGACTTGTACCGAACCTATTTTCATCAACCGCTGCTACAAGGCAAGCTCCGGTTATGCCTCTATGGTCCAATACCATCTAATACTGAGACAAAGAAGAGAAAGCCTAAGGGCGACTAAGAGGGTCGAGATAGTAAAAGCGCGGTGCAGTTGAGGTAGTTCTTGAAAGATTTGATTTTACAGTGCAAATGTAAAAGTTGATACTGCATGTGCCCATATAAATTTTGTACTAGTCAGTAATTAGGTTTTTCCAAACATATGGATTTTCATTTTTTGGGAAGACCTTTCTGGTATACATTTTTCCATCTTCGTTGATATTGTTAAATGTAATATTTATGATTCTTTTGATCTCAAGTTTTGTACTGATGATGGACAAAAAAAATTGTTTAGTATTGATAATGAGTGACCTCTTCATGAGGAACTCTGTGGTGGTCTAATCTATTTTTAGATCATTAATTTTATATAAATTATGCAAGTACGCCTTTTTAGCCCTCAATAAGGGTCTAGCGCCGTCTAGTTTTTTTATGAGCAGTTGTAGGATGTCTGACTTTCTATCGGTGCTTATAAAATTAGAGTATATATATAAGTACTCTGCCCTGTCCCGTAATACTTCTCACAGTTGATTTTTTTTTTTAATGTTTTACGAGCGAGTTTTTTATTAATATTTAAAAATGATAAAATAATTTTAAAGTTATTTTATAATAGAGAAGAGATAGATTTATCATACCCTATATTAAAAATCACTTTACTATTAATAAAAATTGTGCTCACTAAAACAGAAGGAAAAGTCAACTGTGAAGAGTGTTTGGGGATAGAGGTAGTATGAAAGTTGTTCATACATAAACTATTTTATAATATTTTTAGTAGAATAATTTATGTTCTTTAATGCAAAAAACTAATATCTTTTAGTGAAATGATTCATACCCTTCGTATTTTTCAACTCATATTTTTTTTAGTGAAAACAATTTGTACCTTTAAAATTAATATTACATCCGTCTCCAAATACTTCGTATAGTTCACCATTCATTCCCTACAAAAACCTCTAAGTTACACCTCATTCTACTTATAGCTACACACTAAAACGAATTTTTTTTGTTTCATTTATTTAAATTAAACAATAAACTTTAATAAAAAAATTTTTTTATTCATTTAAATACTACAAGTCAATTCTCATATATAAATCTTTGAAAAACCAACTGTAAAAAGTGTTTAGAGACGAAGCCACGAAGATAGTATATTTTTTTTTAATAAAAATAATTAATATTCTTTAATTAAATAACTTATGTACTTCAACATAATTGATCTATATACCTTCCTGTAAAATAGATTAGTCTAACAAGGAATAAATGCGGAGTTATTACATTCTTGTCCAAAAGATTTTCGGAATTCAGTAAATTGGTTTATTTAACTATTATATGCGATGAAATTCATCGAGGATAACGTCTGCAATTTAGTATATTAAGTTAGAGTATTAATAGAGTGGAATTGATTTATATATGAGTTATTGAATGATATTAGTTGTTTTCACTGAAGAGTATTAGTTGTTTTTTCTGAAGAGTGTTACTGGTTTACACGGAAGAGTCTTAGTTCATTTTCACTGAACAACTAAGACTCTCTTTAGTGTAAATCAGTAATACTCTTCAATAAATACAATTAATACTTTTCAATGAAAATAACTAATATCATTCAGTGATTTATGTATAAACAACTTCACTCTATACTTTGTCATTAAGTTATTATCATATAAGTCAATGTATTGCGTCAATAGTTTTACAGTGAAACTTGTTTAAAAAATATTAGTTGTATTATTAAAAGATATTAATTAATTTTATTAAAGAACATTGATTTTAAAAGGTGATAGTTGTACATTAATCAATTATATAATAAACAATTTAAAACTATACACACTCTTCATATAAATACCTTGAGCGTACTTAAAAATTAATTAAGAATACAGATATTTTATCAAATGTAAAGCATTTGATAATCAATATAATATCTACTTTTTTATATTGTATGATACAATACATCTAAAGTTACGGTTTTCAAGTGTATTTCGAAATAAATTATAGTACTCCCTCCGTCCCACAAATGTTTGCACTATAATTTGGGCACATCTTTTAAGACAAATATAATGAGTAGTGTTTTGTGGGGTATAAAGTGAAGAAATTGATTGAATTGAGTGTTTTGTGGGTCCAAAAGGTAAAAAGTAATGACAATTTCGGTAAATAAATGAATATTGTGAGGGTGGAGTTTATAAAAATATTTCCTTTTATGGGTGTGCAAACAATTGTGGAACGGACAAATAAGGAAAGTGTGCAAACAATTATGGGACGGAGGGAGTAATATTTTTGTTATAAAAAATATTAAAATAGTACTAAAATGTGATTTCATGAGATCCTTTTTTTT
Organism: Ballota nigra; assembly: GCA_947034835.1. Classification (NCBI taxonomy): domain Eukaryota; kingdom Viridiplantae; phylum Streptophyta; class Magnoliopsida; order Lamiales; family Lamiaceae; genus Ballota; species Ballota nigra. The sequence continues at coordinate 119,315,706 of OX344721.1, read as the reverse complement.
TAAATTTAGTCAAAGCTTATTTAAAGCCATCAATTTATTAGAGACGTCACTTTAATAAAAATATCACATAATAATGTAAAAAGAAAATCTCGTGAAGTTATACATCAAGATTTTAAATTTTTTAAAAATAATTAAAAAAATAGTACTGAAAACTTCAAATCATAAACTAATGCTTTAGATGTGTTTTGCCTTTTTGCTTCTTGTCCATCCATATTCAATAACGATGGACAGTTGACATAATAACCAAGTTGAAAATAATAGACTAAAAAAAAAAAACAAAGTTGAAAATAAATTATTATTGAAATCCATTATCTATTCTTTTTTTTGTTTTTTTGTTTTTTTGTTTACGGTACGTGACGTTCAAAATTTATTCAATGTGATGTACTTTATCCAATTATGATAATAGACGGATTTACTAGAAAAACAAATAAACTTCTTATTTTAGTTGTTATGAGAGCATCATAATAGTTGTCAGCATGATATAAGAAGAGATGGTCTCTTAATTATTACTGCCAAGTGCTAACTAGTCTATCATTTCGTGTGAACATGCTGCATTTATTTAGGTTTATTTTTTAAAACAGAGCATTTATTCAGTTTCGTTAGGAAAAGGGAAATTAAAAGAAACGGTTTATCCAGATTTTGATTACCCAATGCTATTTAATGAAGAAGATTTTATGTATCTTTTAGTAAAAAAATTAATATATTTTAAAATATAAAGTAATAGTAAAATTTATTACTCCCTTCGTCTTGTGATTATTCGCGCACATGTCTAATTCGTATATTCCAAAATTATTTACACACTAAAAAAAATACATATATTGATTTGTATGTGTACTCACAAAAATATAAACATATTTATCCATATATTATTATTTTATTAAAAAATGGTTTTTTTTTTCTTTCTTAAAATGTGTGTTCAATTTAATGTGCAAAAAATTTTGGGATGTGGGAGTAATTTTTTTTAAAATAATTTATGAAATTAAATATTTTTAAAATATAAATACATTTTTATGAGTCACGGAGTACACATGCATTATGCACTCGTATCGCGTGCACCTGAGAATAGTTCATAAGTACTCCATTCGTTTTAAAATAATTGTCTCATTTTATTTATTTATACAAATCAATTTTTTTTGTTTATGGAGGTTATAAAAAAATTTTATATCTTTATTAAATTTATATAGATATACAATAATTACAAGATAAGGAGTGTATTCATTAGGATATTATTTGAAAAAAGAAAAAGTAAAATTTCATTAATTTGGACCTTATAACATATAAAATGACACAAAGTTTTGGATAAAGTAGGAATAATCAAAGAATTAAATGGCTGCAACATCTTATCTTATATCTATAGTACACGCTATAATTTCTATAAAATTATAGTTAGAAAAAAAATATAATCATTATTAACAAATCATGACGTATTGACGTCGTCTCTGGATCAAGCTTACGATTCTGAAAAACAAAATTCAGTCACGATTGACCACGATCGCTTACAAACGAAATTAACTTTGACTAAATTAATTATTATTTAATAAAAAATAAAAAAGGATTATCTTTTTTCATATGAATAAGCTTTATATAAAAATGCTTCATGGTAAACTTATCATAAAACTGTTTTAAAGTATCGAATATTTGATTAGGAGTATCGATAATCTCACCAGGAGTATCATTAATTTCGGTCCAAATTTTTTTACAACAATTAAAATATAATAATATCGACCCAGATTAATGATACTTCTGGTGAGATCATCGATATTCTTGATCAAATATTCGATACTTTAATATAGTTTCATGATAAGCTTATCATGAACTATTTTCATATAATACTTTGTCTTTTCATATTAATAACTTATATATTAATGCATTTTATAAATGTTAAGGATGATTTATTACATAATTATCTCAAAATACAAAGTTGTTATGTAATGAAAAAAAAATTATAATTTAATTTATATATATTTGTATTAGTTTTGTGTCGCTGCTATAAAATATTTATGGATCCATCTCTAATTTAAAGCAATTGAACAAATAGTGATTGAGCATATGACCTCTCAATTATAGGTTTGTACAGCTCTAACCACTTGAGTTATATTATTTCGTAAGTTATGCTATAAAACTAATATACATTTAATATTATTCAAGTAAACCATTAATATTGCCAAAAAAAAAAAAAAAACTAATAAACTTGAATGCTTGGGATGTATAATACAATTGCATGAAAATATTGGGCTTCCTTTTTATAGCAATGTTAATCGGGAGCATCCACGGAGCAGGACCGTCCCCAGTTTTGCAGCCATCATGATGACATAAGGGTGACGTCATTGCATGACGAGTCCTACAAGTAAAAAATTGGGTCCCCACTTTCATTTCTTGTTCCGCCCCCTCTTCTCAACTAATCAACCCCCAAAAAAAAAAAGGAAAAAGGAAATAAACCAAATTCATTACAATATATTGTGTTTACACATTTAAAATGTCGTTATGTGCGCAGCCCCAGTATATATACATCACACATGTTATGTTGGACCACACAAGAGAACCAACTCAAAAGGGTTAATTGTTCTTTTTATATTTATATGATCTCTGTATCTATATCTAGACTTCCATTCTTCTATCTCAGAAAAAAAATCAATCCCAAGAGCATTCACACAGTAGAAGATATCAAAAGAATTTCAAGGAAAATCATGTCTGTTTCTGATTTCGAACATCCGAGATTGGTGGCCAGGAAAGTGTTGGCCAAACCCCAGAGTGAGGGCAAGGGCGCTGTTGTCCGAAGAAGCATTGGAAGGTCTTCCTATTTTCCCCTTTCCAATTTTTTTCTTTTTTTTTTTTAGATTTTGGAAAATAAAAGTTTCTTTATTTGGCGTGTTTTGTATTTTTGTAATTTGAGATTTTGGTTTACTAGTTTCCATGCAATTGTTAGAAAAAGTCAATTTTATGTGGATTACATTTTATTTGTATTTTTTTATAAGTATTAGTAATTGTTTTTATAAAGTATTAGTTGCAAAATACGCGTGCAGAAGTGGTTCACACAAAATCAATTTTATTTTGGTGTTTAGTAGTGTTACATTTTCTATAAATTAAAGGTGTTGATGTGGTAAAAATCTGCAGGCCTGAGTTGAAGTCTCTGGACCCCTTCCTCATGCTAGATGAATTCTCTGGTAAACTTCATTAATAAAATTTTCACATTTTTTTAGTCTTGCCATGTATCAATCTTGGCTTTTTCCCGAAATTGGACATCTAAAATATCTTTATTGACTGACTTAATTTTTTTTTTTTTTATCTTACTATTACAGTTACACCTCCTGCTGGATTTCCTGACCATCCTCACCGAGGTACTAAAAAGTTAAAAGTGTTTTCAATTACTACTCAATAATGAGGATCACTTTCAAAAACAGTTTTGTAAAAAAAAAAAAAAAAAAAAAAAAAAAAAAAATTGACCCTCTTACTTGAATTTGTAATAATAATGTTCATAATTTTGAGGGAAGGTGACTTATGATTGAGACCCTCTCATAGATTTAATTTCATGAGACGAAATTCCAGTTTAAGTGGATCATCATTTATTTAGCCTATTGTAATTCGAATGTAAAATTAATGTTTTTGTGTTCAAATGTTACTTATCTAACTTGGTGTACATTTCCCTAATTACAGGCTTCGAAACTGTAACATATATGTTTCAGGTAATTTCACACTTTTAAACCTACCTATTTTGTGGTTGAAAAATTTATATTTTAAGAATTCTGAAATTTGTGTTTACTATATTTAGGGAGGCATCACACATCAAGACTTTGGTGGTCACAAGGGCACAATACATGCAGGGGAAGTTCAGGTACATCATCAAACTGTGAATTTGGCAATAAAATAAATTATTACATTTTAAGGAAAGTTAATAACTCAAAAGTTGGTAACAATTTTGTTGTTTGAAATCACACAGTGGATGACTGCAGGGAGAGGTATAGTCCACTCAGAAATGCCTGCAGGTGAAGGCACTCAAACAGGCTTGCAATTGTGGATCAATCTCTCCTCCAAAGATAAAATGTCAGTTTTCCTTTAGACTAACACTCTTTGTATACACGACTAATATTTATCAGTAAAACAATTAAATATTTTTTAGTAAAACAATTAATAGAATTTAAAAATACAAAATATTTCTTTTTTTCTTTTTCACTTTTTATGTATGTGAATGGGCATATTAAGACGTGTTGTACGACAGGATTGAACCTAGGTACCAAGAATTGCGAAAGGACGAAATTCCAAATGGCGAGAAAGATGGAGTTGAAGTCAGAGTGATTGCAGGGGAGTCAATGGGGGTCCACTCCCCCGTCTACACGCGGACCCCAACAATGTTCCTCGATTTCGTTCTGAAGCCCAACACTCACTTCCATCAAACCTTTCCTGAATCTTGGAACGCTTTTGTTTACGTTGTCGAAGGCGAAGGGGTGTTCGGGAACCCAAATTCGTCTCCCGTATCGGCTCATCACATAGCGGTTCTGGGCCCCGGACACGGGCTAAGCGCGTGGAACAACTCGTCGAGCCCGTTGAGGTTCATTCTGGTAGGTGGTGAGCCACTCAATGAGCCAGTGGTTCAGCATGGGCCCTTTGTCATGAACACACAAGCTGAGATTGATGAGACCATTGAGGATTACTATTATGGCAGGAATGGCTTTGAAATGGCCAAGCAATGGAGATCTAAATAAAAACGAAAATATAGATTTTTTCTTTTTTTAAATTATCAGTATCTTTTTTCTTTTATTTTTTCATCATGATTGATGAAAGGTGTTTGATTTGAAAAAGGTTCTAGAAGCCAACAAAATGCAGCACTGTAGTTATAGATACTATGTTTTGTGCTGTGATTCTAGAAGACGTCTCATTCTTGTATTGTTCATGATTTAGATGTGTTTAATTCTTGTTGGGAATGAGATCTTTTGTCAAAACTTATAATCTTTGTGGGCATTGATGATAACTTTTTGTTGAGTTGGGTACAATCATGCATAGCTGACCCTCCACCTAGAGGGTAATTGGTACAACCACTAATTAGAGTGTGACAAAATTGGATTATTGGATGTGGTAGAGATTGATTTGGCAATAAATGAGAATCTTTGGCTATTTTTGTGTTTCCATTGGACCTGCATTGATCATTATTTTTGGATGATTTGACTTTCATCTTCTAGAATGGCTTTCCACAATATCTGTTTGTATTTTGTGTTTATTTTAAGTAAAATAATGTTAAAAAGTAATGGCGTGCTTTATAAATTATAATCCCTCCACACGGATATTTATTTCATTATAATCTCATATTATCAAGGCAAAAATTTGTATGAGACCGTCTCATGATATGAGACAACACAAATTAATTAACACATATTCCTACTAAAATGTTAATGAACCAATGCCCTAATTACATCAATTATCATTATCTCATGACATGAGACGGTCTCATATAAGACCTACTCTATTATCAAATATCAATGCGTACCATTATTGTACCTTAAATGATATTAGTAAAAATAAAATATCATTTGTAACAGAGAAATCTCACTGTTATAACCATGCCATATTTTAAAAAATGTTGTAAGCTTAACATTTGAATAGTTGACACCTATTTTAAAAAATGTTGTAAGCTTAACATTTGAATAGTTGACACCTATTTTAAAAAATGTTGTATTTTATTACAAAGTTATGATTAAAAGTGTATGAAAAGTAAAAAGGTGGTGAGAAGTGTAAAAAATAAGGATAGTTGTTAAGTATTGTGTAAACTTTCCTAAAATAGAAATTTTAAACTTACCTTGGGACGTCTAATTTGGTCGAATGTTAAACTTACCTTGGGATGTCAGATTTGACAAAATGTTAAACATATTCTGGGACAGTTGAGTTGAGAGAACTCTTTTTGAAAGAACATTTTCTCAGTGAAAGTTGTAACATTTTGATTCAATGTGACTCTCTGATGAAGTTGCAATTTTTGGTGAGTAAAAATTGCAATCCTTTGGTTCAAAATGTACAATCTGGTGGAGTTGCAAATGTCGGTACAACTCTTGAATATTTATAAATACTCAACGATGTGGAAATTTGACTGAAATTATGAATCAGAGTTTCTCCAAACCAATGTGGAGAAATCGAGTTTCTTCATGCGAGTCTTCTATTTCGGATTTTATTTACACACTTATGATTTATACTTCTAAAATTCGTTAGAGACTGAGTGAAACTTTTGAATTTCCGTGAGATGAGTTTTATATAATAGAAAGGTCAATTTCCTGTGATAACCATATACACCTATATGGAGGAATTAATACCTTTAAAAATAGGCAAAATATACAGTAAACCTTATTTATATATAAACTTTGATCCACTTACCCGAATAAAAGTTTGCGGGTCATGAAATATATTTGGATTGTTGGATATAGCATCCTGTGGTCGGCATCCAATGCGCAATGTTGTTGCTTTTTAACTTATCTATCATATTTTATTTTATTTTCTTTCTTTTTTATTTTACTTATACATTTCTTTCCTTCCTTTTCTTATTTTCTTTTATAATATTTTTCTATTTTACTTTCTTTTGCTTTTTTTTAATATGTATAGAGTAAAATTGGTTCATACATGAATAACGTTGCAATACTTTTTAGTATAATAATTAATACCCTTTAGTGTTAACAACTAATACCCTTACCGAAAACAACTAATACCCTTCATTTAAAACAACTAATACTCTTTAGTAAAAACAACTAATACCCTTCACTTAAAACAACTAATACTCTTTAGTGATAACAACTCATACTCTTTAAATAGTTCATATTCTATCTTTGAACCCAAGTATTTTTTAATTCTATTAAATATGATAAATTATTATGATTAACATACTAATTTATAACATATATGTAATACCCTTCAATTATAATAACTAATACTTCATCCGTCCTATTATTATTTGCACACTTTCATTATTCGTCCATCCCAAAATTATTCGCACACTCCAAAAAGGGAAACTGAAAACATTGATTTGTATGCACACTCACAATAATATACACATATTTACCCATATGCCACTACTTTACTCAAAAAATGGATTTTTCTTAAAATGTGTGTCGTCCCAACTATACAAATAATACCGGGACTGAGGTAGTATATTTTAGTAATATAAGTCACACCCTTCTATTATTACAACTAATTTCTTTTTGTAAAATATGTCATACTCTTCAGTTATTACAACTAATACCCTTTTGTAATGTAAGTCATACGCTTTAGTTATCACGACTAATACCTTTTAGTAATATAAGTCATACTTCATTTATCATGATTATTAACTTTTTATAATGTAGGTCATAACCCCTCTAGTATCACAATTAATACACTTTTATAATGTAAGTCATACCCTTCACTTATCACGAGTGTTGATGACCTTTTCTAATCGATGATGATTAGTGGCTGTTTTTACTAAATAAGATCATCAAACAAGAATTTAAATCATAGATTATACTCAAGAATGAAATTTGCAAGAGTTTGGTCTCTTTTTCATTATGGAAAAAATCCCCCTCCTTCATGCAAAAGAAGGGGTATTTATAGGCATACAAAGAGGCTAGGTGTCACCATCTTGATGGCTTGGCCATTGGATTTTTGCCAAGTGTTAGGATACTTTGTACAACATCTAAACTATTGCCCAATGAATGGGTGCCAAGTGTTAAGACACATGGACTATATCTAAAGTTAGTGACTCTTGGAGTTCCTAATGTTGTACTTAAGTCTTTATAACCACTCAGCTGCTCTCCTTGGTGACCAGCTACTCGTTTGCATGTCTTCGTTGGGTGTTGGAAACCTTTATAATCCAAGTTGCTCGCCTGCTCGCCTCTTATTGAGACTTTGGGTCCTCTTGTTCTTGTTGTTCGCTACCTTGTAATGGTCTCTATGACCAGTTGCTCGCCTCCTTCATTTGGTCATTAGTCCCTGCTGCTCGCCTCTGCTAACTTGGTCAACTGACCCTTCTGCTCGCCTCCTAGGGCCCTATTCCCTGTTGTTCGCCCTCCTCACAACTGCTTATTTTTAATGAATTATTAATCCTATTAGGTTAACAATTTTATTCCTAATCTTGGCATTTCTTATTTTAATACCATGTCCCTGTTGGTCGTCTATCAACAACGAGCAATATTTTTTTGAATTGTAAGTCATATCTTTCGCTTATCGTGAATAATACTCTTTAGTTATATAGGTCATATTCTTCCGCAATATCAATTAATATCCTATTGTAACACTTTCCAGAAAAAAACTCATACATAAATTGAAAACAAAATAATTAACAAATAAATTAAAAAATAAAAAATATTAAACTAAAAAGAAGGGGAGAAGAAAGAAAAAAGATAATATATCTTGAAATACATGATTTTGGATGGGAAGTATTTGAATGCGGTAATCATTGAGAAAACACGCAACACACACTGAAATGTGTGTAATTAATTTATAATATGGATCCAATTTTATACATAAATTCATTTCACTCTATACACACTCTTAAAAATAATACTCTTTTTGTCCAATTTTATTAGTCCTACTTTCCATTTTGATATGTCCAATAATATTAGTTTTATTTTCTAAAAAAGAAAATATTTCACACCTTCAATTTATAACCCACTTTATTTTTTCACACACTATACTCACTTTTAAAAAATTCGTGCAAAATCAAATAGGTCTAGTAAAATTGAACGGAGGAAATATTAATTTTCGGTGTCTTTTAACTTATTATAAACATGCACACACAAGTGGATAAAAAGTATTTTACTAATGGATGTTAACGGCTGCACACAATTACTAATAATATATACTCTCTCTGGTCCAAGTAAATTTCTCACTTATTTTTGTTGAATAATTTTAAAAATTGTATTTGTTTATTAATATATGGTGGGTCACATGTTGACTTTTGAGATGAAGTAATGAATAGTGTTGAAAAGTGAATTGAATGAGTGACACTTTTGAAATATTGTATAAATTTGAAGGTTAAAATTTATATGTAGTAGAATGTTGTTTTTGTCATTTATGGAATGAAAAGTTTAGTGGGGAACGACCCGAAAAAAAAGTGGAAAGTTTACTTAAGAAGACGTACTCATAAATAAATATACCAATATCGCTGATATAGTGATATACTCCCTCCGATTCATTTTTGTTTTCCACTTTCAAAGTGACACAGGGTTTAATAAAAAGAGTTGTTTATTAGTATTTGTGAGTATAAAGTAGATTTTTAAAAGGTGTAAAAGTTGTTTATTAGTATTTGTGGGTATAAAGTTGATGAAGTAGTGATATAAGTGTAAATAAATGATGTTTTTAAGGGGTAAGTTAAAAGGGTTGTGTTTGTTTTTTGCTATTTTAGGTAATTGGAAAATAAAAAAATAAAAAATGAATTGGAGGGAGTATAAAATAAGCCATTCTTTGACCCACTTCTTTTGCTTGGCCCAACATCTTACTTGGCTCTTTATAAGCCCAACAAATAATCACAACTTTAAAGTCAACGTGACATCCTACGTGGCTCTTTATAAGCCCCACAAATATTCACAACTTTAAAGTCAACGTGAAATCCTTTTTTAAGCTAAGTGGGATAATAACCATTTGAAACACCCACTATATCCACAATTCCGCACGTATTATACTGTTGGTTTAATAAAAAAAATTGTGAGCTTAAACCTTTAATAAAAAGCCTCAGTTAAGAATTAATAATAAGGCCCGTTAAACTGTTTTGCTCAATTACTTAATCAAAATATGCACGGAATAATATTCTAAACTGTTCAGTAACTATAAACTACTCAAGAAAAATAGGTCATATTAGACAAATCATGTGCAGCGACTCATCCACGAAAAAATATATTGGTATGAAAATTTGAACTCAGACATTTTTAAATTTTTTGCTCTTCACCATTTTTTTTTCTTTTTTATCGGTCAAATGAGAACTCAAACTCATAATCTCAAGAAATAGATAGTACAATTCTTACTACTTGAGTTATTCTATTTTATCAGTTTTTTTTACCAATTTAAACATCTATGGAAACTATAAGATTTGAGTGCGCAAGAAGGCCATTGTTGTTCAATGGGATGGTAGAATCTGTGTCACAATCTCACTCACTATTTTATGTTTTTCATGCGTCCAACTTCCACATTTTTGCACACGTTATTGAGTTGGAGAAGCTCATGCTTGCACTAAGGTGGTCAGAATCCTTATAATCCACTAGACATTATTATATACACACAATAATATATACAATCCACTACATACATCAACTTATATTGTGGATTATATACATATTGCAAGAACTGATACTCATCAAATGTACGGATCTTAGATTTATGCATTCACTATGTTTCAGTTAAAAATAGCGACATGTTTTCTTTATAGTCAAGTATAATAGTATCACAATTCATTTATATGTTAATTGCACGGTGCAACGAGTACATATGAAACTCCCTCTATATATTAGGTTTAATGGTTGGGGTGGTGTGCACAAACTATGCGTAGTTGGATGTTTAGACATATAAAATTCACAAATTTAAACAGAATTTCATTTTTTATTTTGTGCTATTTTGTAACACTATATACGCATGCTATTGAAATCAAAGATAAAACACATCTACAATATATAGTGCTCTTAAAGGTGGAGCTCTCTAATTCAAGAAAAGGAAGAATTAGAGTTTGATTTAGTGGTTAAAAACATTTAGCCTGTGTTTGGAAGGAGGGATTTGAGCTATGAATTTTTAAATCCCACAACCTAAAGTGACTCCACCTGTCTGGTAAAATATTTAAATGGATGGATTTCAAATACCTAGCTATAATTCTAGTACAAAATGGAGGAATTTCAAATACCCAGCAAAACCATATCATTTGAATTCATTCATTTTCAAATCCCTTGCATTTCAAATGACTCCATTCAAATACAACCTTAATCGTTTCAAAAAATGGCAAAAACACTGAAGGAGAACATATGAAATACAAACCCTCCATGTTAACAGATAACACAATATCAATAAAGTATAATTACACTTCCAGCGCAAAACAAAATAAAAAATTATATATTCTCTTCTCAACGTCGTTTACTCTGTAAATTGAATATATAAGAAACCCATAAAATTCATTATAAGATCCCCATTATATGTAATAAAGAAGAAACAAATAGATGAATAACTTTGAATAAATCAACCAAGCATAAGAAAGTCATAGTTCATGCAGGATTGTGATATAAAAGGAGCTTCGCTTCAATCAATCACCTGGAACAACAAGAAGATGATCCTTTCGTTTGCTTTGAACCATCATTGCCATCATTGACAAGGGATACCCGTTTTACTGATAATTCTGCTTTGTAAGAGTCAGAATTCAAGACCTTCCTGCTAACATTGTTATAAATCTCATGGATGACTAGTTCAAACGCCTTTTTAACGTTTGTTGAATCCAAAGCAGAAGTTTCCATGAAAAATAATCCTTCTGATTCTGCAAGGCTTCTGCCTTCCTCGACGCTTACGTCCCTGATATTCTCTAAATCGAACTTGTTCCCCACAAGAATTTTTGCAACTGTTGTATCAGAGTGGGCTGCACAAGTATCATGTTGATCAGATTCCGTGTAAGAGTGAATATTGAAATGAGCACAAAATATTTTTGTAATTGAGTTTGTTATCATGACTTCAATGAAGGCCTATATGACAGAAAGAAGATAACAGAATATAGAACACATGATGTACATATAATAGTTCAAAATTTAGGGATATTTTGGCTAATAGATTTGGATCAAAATATTAAAAGTCAAATCAATTGTGGTTGAACCACTTTGATCCATTTCATGATCATTGTAGTCGGCTAGAAGCTCACCTAACTTGGAAGTTCCTGAATTTATTTCACCAAACCACTCCTTCAAATCCAAATACCCACTTTCATTAGAGTGGCCTCTTTTATTATACATAATACAAACTGGTAATTTTGTTCCAGAATGAAGAAATTACACGAGCAAGGTTTAGACTGAGTTAAGAAAATCGATCCCGTCAAAACCCGATAATAAGCTCTTTGTAAGGGCACCTATAGTCCAGCCAATCTTTCAATTTCTGGAATATCCTATAGATTAACAGGCATGTCTAAATCATTAAAACATATTCTTAGTCCTCTTTAATTATATTTCGTTTCTACGTCTGTTTTCTTTCATTTTTAATTTCTACTTATTTTTCAATTTCTTAATGTTATTGTGTAATAATTAATTATTTCTTTCAACAACTACAGCTAGAAATACTTGTGGTACTCTGCTGGCACAGGTAGGAATTGTTGGACTTGTGGTCTAGATTATGTATTCACTAGCCAATTTCGTAAATTCTATATCTGGTGAATTTTTGTTGCAACACTACTGTCTAATTACATATAATCCCACACACACCTACGTCCTTAAAACTAGATGGTTGACGACTTGATGCTACCTACATATGGCAGAATTCATTGAGATAGATGTAGTATAGGATACACTCTTGTACTTGTTACTCCACATAATGATCTTAGTGAGAGATAATTTAGGAGAAAAATGAAGTTCCTAAGAATTAGTTATCTAGCGTCCCCCTTTAAGCACCGCAGTAAAACTACGGCTAGGTCATACGGTTAGTTATAGCTTATAATCTTCCCAGAATTTTTACCAATTCCTAACAAAATTTTCACTCTCTCTCATAATTTACAAAATAGAATCCAACCCAAACATCATATGGGCTCAAATCCTGAACCCAATCAACTAATGAGTGCTCTACAATTCGGAAAAACAATAGTAACTTCCACCTTAAGGGTCACCACCAACCAAGAATACAAAATTTACATTTCAATGTCAAAATTGCCAAATTTAGCAACATCAACTATGGCAAACTAATGAAACACATTTAAAATCTTCTATAAATTGAAATTGCAGTTACATGCTAAGCATTACTTCTGTGATGGCACATGTGACAGATAACCAGATTGAGATAGTATTACTATCAACCATAAAAAATATCTTGATCACAGCTCAGACTCTCTTTTAATCAAAATAAAATTTCTCTATCATATAATATATATATATATAATATATATATTATATTCTGTCACTGTTACATATACTTTTTTACCTTTCAGTTTAGCCTAACTATATCTCAATCATGGTATATTCTTCAAGTTTCCCATCAAAGACAAATTAATATGGTATTGATTGACTAAATCATACAGTCCCAAGTTAAAAAGAATTTCCAACGGTCAAAATCCTAGAATGTTTACTTTCACTTAGATAATTAAATATGATACTCTGTTTTTTATGTTTTCCTTCCGTGAGCAAATTATAAACATTGGAATACCCCGAAATGATAATGGAAGATAAATTCAGATCTGTTTCTAGTTTCTTCTTCGGATGAAATCTTGTTCTCTAGTCTGGCGGGAATACATTGTTCTATGATACCAATCGAATGGAACTTGAATTGCCTCCAAATTCCTTACAGATCATATAAGAAATTTAAAAATTAACCCAAAAATAATCACAAACGATATATACAAGTTAAGCACATCAACCTCTTCATAACAGGAAGCGATCCTCAATCACTTGAATTCAAATCCAATCGATCAATAATCTAATGCTAAACAATTGGAAACATTCAAAATCGAGAAAAGTAAATCACCAAAAAATCGAGAGCAGAAGAGAAACATACTCTTGAGTTCATCGAGCCACCGTGGAATACTATCGAAAGTAGACCTTCTGCTAATGTCGTAGACGACGAGTGCGCCGAACGCGCCGCGGTAGTAAGCGGAGGTGACGGCGCGGAACCTCTCCTGTCCAGCGGTGTCCCAAATCTGAGCCTTGACTTCCTTGCCGTCGATTTCGAGGGTCTGGGTTTGGAACTCGACTCCAATGGTGGCTTTGGAGTGCAAGTTGAACTCATTTCTGGCGTAGCGGGAAAGCAAATTGGATTTTCCGACGGCGGAGTCGCCGATTATCACAATTTTGAACAAGTACTCCTCCCCTTCGTCGTCTGAAGAAGAACCCATTGACGAAAATTGAAATTGGAATGTAGAGAGAGGAGGAAATGATGAGAGAGAGAAAGCTGGCAAATAAGTGTGACAGGTTTCTAAGACAGAAATGCGTGCTTAATGGGTTGGGGTGGGGCGATAATTAGGGGCAAATATATCATTGTATTTGTATTATTGGCTCTCTTATTTTAAGTATTTCAACTTTATTCCATCTCCTTTATTTGATTATTATATTTAAGAAAATAACCCAAATTAGAAAGAGAGGAAAAAGAAAATGAATTTATTGATATATATACACACAAAGGCAGATCACACATTAGGTAAATCCATAAAGCCTAGGACAAGTGGACAACTGGCTCGATTGAAAAGTAAAATGTGAAATTTAAAATCGTAATTTTTTAAGTTCAACTCCATCCATTCGAACATTTTTTAATAATTACATGAAGGTGGTATATGGAAACAAGGTATTTTTATTTAAATATTCACCCTGTTTTTGTGATTATAGTATCCTTAATTATGATTGTCTCTTATTATATAGGGAAATTTAATTAATTTAACTTTAATCAACTTTGGTGGAGATATTTCATAAAATCAATAAAGATAAAATTTTATATGAAAATAATTAATGATAAATTTATCGCAAAATCATTTTAAAGTATCAATATTTAATTAAGAATATATAAAATCTTATCAGAAGTATCAAAATCAGGCTTAGTGGTATCATATTGTTGGTAAAAGATATCAACAACTAAAATATTATACAATTGATCCCGATTCTTAATACTCTTGATGAGATGTTTAATATTTTTTATCAAAATATTTAGTATCTTAAAATTGTTTCATAATAAATAAATAATAGTATTATTTTTATATCAAATTTACGGAAAAAAAGAAATAATAACCCTTTGGTGGAGATTGCGTATCACTTTATTACAGAAGCATGCACGTAGTATTTGGATAGAAACAATCAATCAAAGTGTGCAGGGATCACTCATTACAAAAAATTTAAGTAATACTCCCTTGGGCCCTTGAGTTCATAGGAGTTCACATTTTTAAGAAAAAATATTTTATTAATTTTGTTAATTAATAAATAAATAATATTTTAAAATGAGATGGGTACTATGAAAATGTTTTATGTTTAATTTTTTGGATGTGAAATTTACTAGGGGAGTAATTATATACTCATAAATTTTATGATAGAACTCGCGTCTACTATTTGATAATGTGTAGTAAATAAACTTTGTCCTGTGATAAAGCTTGAAACAATTTCCTTTAAATTATCAATTATTCGTGAATAGAACAAAGAAGCAAGAAAGAAAAAAAAAGCGATTGATCATCATAAGTCATAACAAATTGTCTCCAATGAGATGGACATGCATGCACATTGTTAAGAGGCCCACTCTATGTTCTCACAATGGTCAAGTGTTGGTAGCTCAAGTGGTTGAGACCACCATCTAAGACCCAGAGGTCTTGGGTTTGAGACACGGAGAGGGAATTTATTTCCCTCTTATGGTGGGGTGGTTGTTCCCCTATTGTGGTGGGGTGGTTGTTCCCCTATTGTGGTGGGGTGGTGTTCCCCTCTTGTGGTGGTTGCGGTTCCGGCTGCAGTGCGGTTGTGGTTCGGAGTTGCGGGTTCGGGTGGTCCCCCTCTTGTGGTGATTGCGGTTCCGGTCTATAGCGAGATGAAAAGATGTTGCCATGTACCCGGTGGTCGAAGGAACTATTGTAATTGATTATCTTTAAAAAAAAAAAAATGTTTCACTTATAAATTATAACGATGACAACGGCCCTTATCATTTTTTTTTATCATTTAAATATTAACTAAAAAAAAATTAAGCGCGTAAAATGATTCAAACATATTTTTTACTCTATTAGGACTAATTTTGCATTAAAGAACGAAATTGATCATAAACACAAATTTATATGTTCGTTGCAAATGCGATAATAACACATAAAAATGGATACATTATTATTTTAATTGAGTATATTTTTGTATAATTATCAAATCCACGCTAGATATATAAATTTGTGTTTACTGATAAATATGTAATATTTTGGGCATTCAGAATTAATCCTCTCTGATCTGGCACAAGTTCATTTTATGGGTGAGATTTGAGAATAGTTGGGCTTATAAGTACAAAGTTGAGGTCTTCAACTATCCATTCCATTCGAATTTTATTGAGGCAAAGTGTATATATATATATATATATATATATATACACACGAGTGATGTACCCGTGCATTGCACGGCTAGTTATGGTTTTTGCTTTTTTATGGTTTGGTAGTGTTGTTAAATATTTAAAAAAAAAATAACCATTACTTTGTTTGATGCATAAATTGTTGACTTTTTTTCCTTTTGTGTTCAAGTGTGAGATATTCTTGATTTTCAAAAAAAAAAAAAAAAAAAAAAAAACCCTATTAAAGATTGATGATTGAAAGTTATTGTCTCGGCTTACAAATTATTGAACACTTCCTTGTAAACTACGTTGGTCGTAGTATTTTTTGTTTTGCCTTCATCATCACATATCAATATTTTCAATCCTTCTCGGTTGGTTACTCTAGACACTGCCACGTACAATTGTCCATGAATGAAGACTGGTCTCTTCAAAAGAAGTCCGACGTTCTTCAGTGATTGGCCCTGTGATTAGGCGTGAAATTGTCATGATTCGTAGCTTGAAATACCCAATCTTGGTCGAGTTTATCGAGTATTTAGAGTCAATTGAACATTATTTCTACACATTGATGAATTTGTCTCTTTGATGCTTGTAGGTGAATAGAGGACGAAAAACGGAGTTCGTAGGACTTTGAATCGACTCAAACGGATGCCCGGATGAGAAGATATTGAAGAAATACGATTGGTATTAGTGCGGACGAGGAAAAGTATCAGTCGGGAGGAGTTGTAAGTCACTCGAGTGACTAGGTCGAGCGCCACCGCTCGAGCGCATTGCTCGAGCGCCTAAACGTACAGAACTTTTCTTGCGCTCGAGCAGCTCGAGCGCCACCGCTCGAGCGAATTGCTCGAGCGCCCAAAACATACAGTGTGATTTCAGCGCTCGACCGGCTCGAGCGGGACCGCTCGAGCGATTGTGTCATTCGAGCTACACTGCTCGAGCGGGACCGCTCGAGCATTTTGCTCGAGCAACCTTGGATTTTTGCCTCCGGATGCGTATTTTCGGCCCATTAACTCCCGTTTCGACCCGTGCCTATATATACCTCTTCCAAACACGTTTTGAAAAAACCCGGACTTTTAGAAATCACTTTAGACTTAGTTTTTAGAGAGAGGAAGAGGAGAAGAACGAGCAAGCTTTACTTTTACGTTGTTGAGGTTTTTCATACGAATTCTTAGTTTCTTTTCGTTTCTTAGTTTCTTTTCATTAGCTTGATTACTTTAAACGCTTTGAACGTCGTTTTAGTTAATTAAATTTCAGTTCTTAGAATTATTTTCTTTTAAAACCCTAGTTCATGTTTCATATTTTCGTTCGTCAATTCATTATGTTTATGTGTGTTGTTTCTTATATTGCTTTTATTTTTGTTAAAACCATGTCCGGCTAAAACCCTTGCATGCTTAGGGTAGGATGAACTCGTAGAAGTAGGTTGTGGGTATGTAGTTAGAGTAATTCGTGACGTTAGTTTTAATTCTCTTAATTAATGAATTCTTATAATTAATCTGAACTTTACCTTTAAATTTAGTACGAAAGTGTTAGAGAGAGGACGACCGCATCACTCAATAACAATTAGTAGTCTTAACGAGAAGGTTTAGGAAAGGTTAATTCATCTACCGGTTTAGCGAAGGAGGACGACCGCATCACCTTAGTTAAATTAGGGTCTCATTAATTAAGCACAATCTAGTAACTTGTTAGTAGATTCGTGAAGTCGAGTGTTAGGGTAAAGTATTAGGGTTTAGAATCTTGAGCTTTCACCTTGCATTCATAGACTTAGGTTAATTCTTGTGTGTCACAGTTATTTTGATTATGTACCTGCTCCGTTAGTATACGTAGGGATTCCTATCCTAAGCATCACCATCTCTTATTTGAATCCAACCCTTAGTTAATTCGTCTGCTTTAGTATTTTAGTTTAATTAGTTTATTTTAGTTTTAATTAATCTTTCTAAAAAATCCAAAAACATGCACTCATATTAACTACGACGCGTAGATCTTCAGGGATCTATTCGCATATACACCATCCCTTGGGTTCGATACTACTTGGTCATTATACTTACTCTTACTACAGTGAACCCGTCCGCTTGCGGGTGAGCGACTAGTAGAAGTTAGTAAAATCGCTTCAAGTCAATGGCGCCGTTGCCGGGGATGGCGTTGTATGCTTTTGAATAGGACTTGTAGATAGCTTAGTAGTTAGTAGTGGGTGATTTATTTTCTGTTTTTATTTTTTATTTGTATTCAATCGGCAGTTGCGTTTTGACCCTTCGGCTAGTGTGTCAGGTTTATGAAAACACGCTCACAAGGCAATACGAGCGAAGAGAGAATACCGTTGGACCCTGAAACAATAGCCATAAGGAACCGAGCCTTCTGAGAAGGATGAACGCTGCCGACTTAGGAAAGGAACCAATGGATATCAATAACGAGTTGGACGATGCTGCCAACGATTTCAATCAGGCAGTAGACCGAGTTTAGGGCACTGGAGTTAGTGGTAGCCAGAATCAAATTCCATTAGGGGATAGCCAGAGCCTAAACCCGGATACACAAAACGTAGGGAATCCAGCTCAGAACCTTGTCCATAATCCTCATAACAACCCTGCTTACCCACAAAACCCAAATAACCCTTTTAACAACCCAGTATACCAACATTACCCATACCCACCTTATCCTTACCCACCATATCCATATCATCCACCTCCAGTCTACAACCAACCACCTGTTTACCAACCACCACCCCAACAAGTGCCCGTACCAGCTGCTAATCCTCAACACGTTCCTCAGAACGTAGATCACAATATGGCTATTCGAGGGAGGTTTGCAGCGCAGCCACAGCGGTACTATGATGGAGTGGCTTTGCCTCCTGTTGAGGCAAACAACTTCTCGATATCCCCGGGGATTTTAAAGCTGCTTACCGAGAATCAGTTCAAGGGGGTGATCGGGAAGGAGAATCCTCATACACACCTGAGGAGTTTTCTCATGATAGCCTCCACATTTAATTATAATGGCATGTCTGAAGATGCCAAGAGGCTTAGGCTGTTCCCATTCTCATTGACGGGAATAGCCAAGGAGTGGTACGATAATACTCTCCCGTGGGGAGGTATTACCACTTGGGCCGAGCTCGAGCGTCTGTTCCTCGAGCGATTCTACCCTCCATCTAGGACGATCAAGGCTAGAATTGAGATCTCATCCTTTCGCCAAAAGCAAGGAGAGGACCTACGTCAAGCGTGGGAGAGATACTCAAACATGCTGATTGAGTGCCCGCAGCACGGGTACAATGAGGGAGACATTATGGCGTTCTTCTATAGTGGTGCCAACAAGGCGGGGCAAGACCATTTAGACGCTTGTGCGGGCGGAGCATTCTTGAACCAAGGCATAGAGAGGTGTAGGGAAATCGTGGACAACATTGTCACGAATGCCGATGCTTGGAGTGGAGATGCAGATTTTCAGAGAGTGCATCAGGTTGAAGAGGGAGAAGGAACGAGAAGGCTATTGATGGCCATGATGGAGAAGATAAACAACCTCGAGTTGGGGAAGAATTTGGTTGGAGAGCATGCAGTAGAGAATGAGAGAGTAGACCAACCAAGTGGGCAGCAAGAGGTAGCCAATTACATGGGAGGTCCGTATTACAACCAGAATGGCTACCAAGGTGGAAACCAGTATGGAAGGCCTTCTTATGGCCAACCATTTGTACCTCCAGGTCCT
The DNA here is from genome assembly GCA_947034835.1 of Ballota nigra. Lineage (NCBI taxonomy): Eukaryota > Viridiplantae > Streptophyta > Magnoliopsida > Lamiales > Lamiaceae > Ballota > Ballota nigra. The sequence goes on along the minus strand of OX344721.1, from coordinate 119,295,867 downwards.
CAGTCACTTCAAAATCAATGGAGGAACACACAAGGAGTTCAAGGAGGCCGGCAACCTCCTCAAAACACATGGAGGAAGAATGATAATTTTTCTTATGCTAACCCAAAAGCTGGTGTTACTGTTCCTGCAGGTGTTGATCCGGGGTCTAAACCTCCTGGTGGAGAAGGCGGTGCATCAACCGAGGAGATGTTGAGAGCGATCCTTCAGAAGGTGGAGGAAGGGAGCAAGCAGTTGTCATCCTTGGAGTACGATGTGAAGGAGTTGCATAAGAAGGGTGATCAACGTGATCAAGAGCTCCAGAAGATGAATGTTGAGTGGACTAGAACTCAACAAGAGAACAATCGAAGGTTCGCTTCTCTTGAGTTCCAGATGAGCCAGATTGTAAAGTCAGTGAATAGAATGCCGGAAGGGAACCCGAAAGAGCAGTGCAAGGCGATCCAGCTGAGAAGTGGAACCAACTATGAAGGTCCTCAGATGCCTGCTGATTCTGAGACGCCTCAAGTTGAGAAGGGGATTGAAAGTGAAGGGATTGAGAAGCATAAAGATATGGATGAGTCACAGAAGGGCAAGGAAAGTGAGGAGGTTGAGAGAGTTCCTAAGTGGAAAAAGGCAAAGGAAGCAAGGGATAAAGTGAAAGAAACAGAAAGAGATGAATGGGGGGTACCCAAATCTGTGATACCCGTCCCATATCCACAGCGCTTCATGAAAAAGAAGCTTGATGAAAAATTTGCAAAATTTCTTGATGTTTTTAAACAACTTCACATTAACATTCCTTTTTATGATGCTTTGGAACAGATGCCGCATTATGCAAAGTTTCTGAAGGACTTGATTGCGAAAAGGCGGCGAGTGGATGAGCCGAAGTTGGTGCAGCTGAACCACGAGGTGAGTGCATTAGTGCACAAGGCGCTTCCACCGAAGCTGAAGGATCCCGGGAGCTTCACCATTTTTTGTGACATTGGGAACGGGATCAAGAAAGGAGCGCTATGTGATTTAGGGGCGAGCATCAATCTCATGCCGTTATCGCTTTTCAAGAAGTTGGAAGGTGGTGAACTTCAACCCACAATGATGACGCTTCAACTTGCCGATCGGTCTATTACTCGACCTCAAGGTGTGGTTGAAGACGTCCTTGTGAGAGTTGGAGATCACATCTTTCCAGCCGACTTTGTAGTGCTAGAGATGGAGGAAGATGAGCACGTGCCCCTGATCTTGGGAAGACCGTTCTTAGCTACGGCGGGGATGGTGCTAGATGTGGCAAACGGGAAGATTACGCTGAAGGTTGATGATCAAGAAGTGAAGATCTCCCTATATGAAGCCATGAAGCACCCGAAGGAGGATGAGAGCTTGTATTACATGGATGTCATTGATCTTCGTATTGAAGACACACCTTCTATCCCTAATCCTTCTCATATTCATGAATTTTATACCCCTTCACTCAATAATTTAACCCATGAGCATTATGATCTTGATTATTTTGATAGGGATAAAGTTAAGAAGTTGAAGGATGAAGAGGTGAAGAAAGTGGACGTGGTCCAGTTAGAAGGGAAAGGAGGAGTTAAGAAGAAAAAGTCCAAACTCAAGAAATTGTTTAGTAAGACTCCTCCAGATAAAGGTGAGAAGGAGTTGAGACCTATACCACTTGAGGTGGGGGAGGAAGCAAAGGAACTCATGATGGAGGGGCATCAAGGAAAGGAATGCAAACACCACTCTTATGAGAGTAAGGGAGGTAAATTTGAGTATGATGTCCCATAAGCTCCTTTGAGCTAGGTCCGGCATGAGGACCTTAAAAATAGCGCTGAATGGGAGACAACCCATTTTTATTTGCTTTCATTTATTTTTAGTGTCTTTTTTATATTATTAGGGAGTTGTTGTTGAGTCGTATGTTTAACCTCGTATTTGAGTAAGTTGCTTGTAGGCTTGTCTCCAAAGGAGTAAAGGTATCAAAGAAGTGGAGATTGAAGGAACCAACTTGAGACAAGGGAATGTGCAAAGCTATTGAGAGAAACGGAATTATTTGGTTGAGGTAACCCACAACCCCAAACTTAGACCTCTAGCAAGGTCGATGTTTGGGGGGGTGGAGTTTTTTTTATGTTTCTTGTTACATTGCACATGCATGCACGCCCTTATCTTTGGGTTGAGTTTGATTGATTATTAGATTGTTGAGATGCTCCTTGGGGTGATTTTGATTTGACTCGCTATTGCATATTTCACGCTTATCAATCATCTTATGCTTGTTGATTGCTATCTTTGAGTATGATTTGATGAGTAGGGTGAGTTGTAAGGTTGAGTTAGAAATTCTTTTGTGTGGGTGTTTGAGTTTGAGCTGATTGGAGAAAGAACTTGTATGCTGGTGAATTTTTCTTTTGAGTACTTATGTGATGAGAGTGAGAATGCACTAGGACCAGCATGGATGTGAAAACCGTGAGAGTTGAGCCTTACGAGATTTAAATGCATGATTTAATCTCTTCGTTTGTGAGAGGATCATCACCTTAGAGGATGCTAGAACTTGTGTGTGTTCTTGCTTCTTGATTGTGTCTAGTTTGAAATGCCGAATGTGATCTTAGGCCATCTTTGTTTTTATTGAGTCACTTAGCCAAAATTTTCCTTACCAATGACATGTATCCCTTGCTAGCCCCTTTGAGCCTTTAAGCCTATTTTATTTGCTAGCACATATGAACACTATTTCAATTCCTAAGCCTTTTTGTCCCAATTTGAGTGGAGAATAGAAAAGTGTGAATATGAAGGGAGTGAATTGAGTTGAAAAAGGAAAATGTTGTTTGTTGAGTGAATATGAGAAGAAGGTGTGATGAAGTTTTGAGATGTGGGAAAAAGAGAAAGAAAATTGAGAATGAGCAAAAAGAAAAAAATGAGCTCATGTGTTTGTGCGAAAAAAAAAAGAGAAAAAAAAAGTGATTGGATAAAAGTGAAAAGAGTGAGAAAGAAAAGATTGAAGTGTTGAGAGACGTGGAATTGAAAGAGTGTTGATTGAAAATGTTTGAAGTGGTCTGTTCCTAATCTCGAAGTGCCAAAGTTTGACTTTCTATTCTCCATTTACTTGAGTCACTTACCCATATTGTTATCCCACCCGTCCAAAGAGCCTACATTACAACCTTGAGAAAAGCCCTTTTTGATTCGGCATTGATTTCTAGAGTATGGTCGGAGTTGAGAGCACTTACAAGCCTATGGCTGCCAATTTGTGTGATTGATTGTTTGAGTGAGTCCCTTGATCATTGTTATACACTTGTGAGGGAGTGAAACACATCGTTGAGTGCACATCCATGCTTGATCTTGGTGTTTCTTGTCATTGTTGCATGAGTACGATAAAAGAAAGTGAGTGAGTATACGGGTGATTGACTTTTGAAGCTCGAGTTCATTTGCTTGCATGATTTGATTCGTTGACTCATTCCTAACAATTTCACTTGACTTATTATTTCATTGCTTGAGGACAAGCAATATGGTAAGTTTGGGGGGGTTGATTAGGCGTGAAATTGTCATGATTCGTAGCTTGAAATACCCAATCTTGGTCGAGTTTATCGAGTATTTAGAGTCAATTGAGCATTATTTCTACACATTGATGAATTTGTCTCTTTGATGCTTGTAGGTGAATAGAGGACGAAAAACGGAGTTCGTAGGACTTTGAATCGACTCAAACGGATGCCCGGATGAGAAGATATTGAAGAAATACGATTGGTATTAGTGCGGACGAGGAAAAGTATCAGTCGGGAGGAGTTGTAAGTCACTCGAGTGACTAGGTCGAGCGCCACCGCTCGAGCGCATTGCTCGAGCGCCTAAACGTACAGAACTTTTCTTGCGCTCGAGCAGCTCGAGCGCCACCGCTCGAGCGAATTGCTCGAGCGCCCAAAACATACAGTGTGATTTCAGCGCTCGACCGGCTCGAGCGGGACCGCTCAAGCGATTGTGTCATTCGAGCTACACTGCTCGAGCGGGACCGCTCGAGCGTTTTGCTCGAGCAACCTTGGATTTTTGCCTCCGGATGCGTATTTTCGGCCCATTAACTCCCGTTTCGACCCATGCCTATATATACCTCTTCCAAACACGTTTTGAAAAAACCCGGACTTTTAGAAATCACTTTAGACTTAGTTTTTAGAGAGAGGAAGAGGAGAAGAACGAGCAAGCTTTACTTTTACGTTGTTGAGGTTTTTCATACGAATTCTTAGTTTCTTTTCGTTTCTTAGTTTCTTTTCATTAGCTTGATTACTTTAAACGCTTTGAACGTCGTTTTAGTTAATTAAATTTCAGTTCTTAGAATTATTTTCTTTTAAAACCCTAGTTCATGTTTCATATTTTCGTTCGTCAATTCATTATGTTTATGTGTGTTATTTCTTCTATTGTTTTTATTTTTGTTAAAACCATGTCCGGCTAAAACCCTTGCATGCTTAGGGTAGGATGAACTCGTAGAAGTAGGTTGTGGGTATGTAGTTAGAGTAATTCGTGACGTTAGTTTTAATTCTCTTAATTAATGAATTCTTATAATTAATCTGAACTTTACCTTTAAATTTAGTACGAAAGTGTTAGAGAGAGGACGACCGCATCACTCAATAACAATTAGTAGTCTTAACGAGAAGGTTTAGGAAAGGTTAATTCATCTACCGGTTTAGCGAAGGAGGACGACCGCATCACCTTAGTTAAATTAGGGTCTCATTAATTAAGCACAATCTAGTAACTTGTTAGTAGATTCGTGAAGTCGAGTATTAGGGTAAAGTATTAGGGTTTAGAATCTTGAGCTTTCACCTTGCATTCTTAGACTTAGGTTAATTCTTGTGTGTCACAGTTATTTTGATTATGTACCTGCTCCGTTAGTATACGTAGGGATTCCTATCCTAAGCATCACCATCTCTTATTTGAATCCAACCCTTAGTTAATTCGTCTGCTTTAGTATTTTAGTTTAATTAGTTTATTTTAGTTTTAATTAATCTTTCTAAAAAATCCAAAAACATGCACTCATATTAACTACGACGCGTAGATCTTCAGGGATCTATTCGCATATACACCATCCCTTGGGTTCGATACTACTTGGTCATTATACTTACTCTTACTACAGTGAACCCGTCCGCTTGCGGGTGAGCGACTAGTAGAAGTTAGTAAAATCGCTTCAAGTCACCCTGACTCTTGTTGATGGTCATGGCATAAGAGACCATCAAAGGAAATTATCTTCGTTGAAACTTGAATGGGAGCCTTACATCCGACGAAGTAATAGTCATTCTCGGAATCAACACTCTATGTCCAGTGTTTGTCCCAGTTAGGATTTCTGCTTTGAGTACGTGGGAACCGAGCTTTGTGACAACCAATCTAGTGCCATTGCATAATCCAACCGAATGGTCTATGTTTAGTAACAACATGACTGGAGTTCCGACCTTTAAAGTTAATTTATGATTCGGTACCCCGGAACATGATATTCTGTTTAAAAATTCCGGTGTATGTACGTCCGCTAATAAATCCACATTCTAATCAGATTTGCATGGGCTGTCAGAACTGAGATATGTGGTTGCTGTTGCAGTGTTCAACGAAATCATGTGATCATTGATAGAGCCCACAACATCAAGAGTAGGAGCCAGTATGGCCCGTTCCTGCAGCATTTTCCGATCAATACCGTTGTTTGAGAACGAAGGGTAAGTGCTCTCCACGATTGTCGATATGGGATCACCTGGGCTGCTCAGTAAAATGTCCTCTGGAAACTCAATATCTGCACATCCGTCGTTCGGTTCGCCGATCGTTCCGTCTCCAATGGCTGCAATCCATTCTGAGAATTCCCTTATTTTTTCTGCCTCACTCTCATCATTTTGGTGTTGCAGCCTCATATTTTTTGTCAATCGGAGAATGGTGCAGTTCCTCCAAAGATAGGATGAATTGATCGTCGCGTGCACTATGTCATGGCTGGTTCCCATCGAGATTACTGGCAATATCTGACGGAAGTCTCCTCCAAACACAATAGTTTTTCCTCCAAAGGGCAGCTCGCTGCTGTTCTGATTGGTGAATCGCAGAATGTCCCGCATCATTCTGTCTAAAGCCTCAAAACAGTGCTTCTGCATCATAGGTGCCTCATCCCAAATGATAAGTTTGGATCGAACAATAAGCTCTGCAAGATGGGTTCCTTGTTTGATGTTGCATGTTGAGTCCTCGTTCAGATTAAGTGGAATTGTGAAACGTGAATGCGCTGTTCTTCCGCCGGGTAGCAGGAGAGATGCGATCCCGCTCGAAGCAACATTGAGCATTATTTCTCCCTTTGATCGTAAAGCTGCAGATAAAGTTCTCCACACAAATATTTTTCCAGTTCCTCCGTATCCGTAAACATAGAAAACTCCACCGGTGTTCATATCCACTGCGTTTGTTATCCTGTCATACACAATGCGCTGCTCGTCTGTTAAGTTATCTAGAAGTTGCATGTGTTCAACTGCTAAAGCTTTGCGGTCATATCATAACTCATCGTTGACCAATTTATTTGGACAGCCTACTGAAGTCACTTCTTGTGGAAGGGGCATTGTGTCAAAATCTTTCAAGGTCTTGCCCCAACCTCTCAGGATCTTTTTTATTTCCAACAGAGTGAGATTTTTTATTTCTGCATCGCTCAATACCAATCCTGAAAATGCATAAATAAATTTTAAATAAATTATAATTATGTTAAAATAATTTCTTATTTATTCTTCAGCGAAGATGTACAATTATACTAAGACATGCTATAAATTCCGCACCCGGATGTTGCAACATGAGTCGTTGATTGTACAAAATATCATCAGACAAATGTGTCCAGCAAGTGTCCCAAACCTTTTCAGGTTGGCTCAGGCAGTTGGAGTTCATGAGAGTGGCAAACAAATACCTCAGTCATTGTGCTGATGCCCATTGGCTCGCTTCAGTGATTCCATCAACGTACTCATTGTCGTCCTCTAACAACCCCAGTGCAAAGCAAGCTTCCCGGAAAGTGGTGTACTGTATACCGTTGACATTTTTGAGGTCATCGTAACTCTTTGGTCCTTTAACCACGTTTAGAAGACATCTTAAGTAGTATTTTTCCCCACTTCCTGGCGGAACGTAAACTATCCTTCCCAGCGAGAACCCCTTTATTCTTGGCACCCACTCTCTATCTGCTTGTTTCCAAACAAATTTTGTTGGGAATTCCGCGTATGTTAGGTCCTTTGCAAGTTCGGGGTACTTTTTATTTGCCTCAAACCAAGCTAGAAACATATTGTGGTTGACCGAAGGACGATCCAGGACATCGTGCAAGGAATCTGTGTCTGAAAAATAATATTCTAATCTTCCGGGAGGTGAAAGCTCAGACGTTCAACTGGGGGATTCTTGTACTGGATCTCAAATCCTAATAGCCTCCATGCAGCCTCACACGATGAGATGTACCTGCAGTCATAGAACATTTGTATCTCATCCACGTCTCTCCCAGAAGATTCTTCATTCGCGCTCTGGTAAAAAGATGTTGTCATGCGATCGTGTCCTTTGTTAACGTATTTGAACAAATACTTAATGGCTTGGGATTGGTTGCACCACTCGACATTTATGGGGGCTCCATACTTTAGCAGAAGATAATGATTATATGGGACGACATACCTGTTGTCGAGCTCAGTATTTTTCCTAAGAACAGTTCTTCCGTCATCCCTCCGTCTATATACTGGAAAACCTTCATCGTCGATAGTTGCACCATCGATAATTTTTTTTGGAAAATTCTTGGTGACGGCCATCCGACGTGCAAGGAGAGCTTTTGCTTGCGTTCCCGCAAGGTCCGTGCATCATGAAGTCTCGCACCGCGTTGTAGTAATTGAGATCGCTCTCTTTGTCTGGAATTTCTGCTGAAATGATGCGGTCTATGTCGGCGGCTGTTGTGGTCTTGTCCTTCTTATCTAGGAACAGTAGAATATGAGCGTGTGGGAGGCCGCGCTTCTGGAACTCCATGGTGTATACTACTGCAATTTTTTTTAGGATTGAAAAGTTAGATTCGATAGTTTGACATATTATTTTTTTATTTTTAGAAATTGTTTTCTGTACCTGCTTTGACTGTTCCAAAAATTCCTTTTTGTCGAAGGTCTTTCATCAATGCATCCAATTTCATTTTGAAAACTCTACAAATTATGTCTGGACGATCTTCAGGTTTAAGCCCTCTGTCTTCAACAACCGAACAATCTCTGGCCATTTTGGGTTGCATGTAAACGTTATGAATAAATCCGGGTAATGTGCCCATCTGCAAATAGCCATTGCATCTTGGTAGTTTTGGATCATGTATCTATCCCCTCCAGTGAAAGAAGATGGCATTATAACCCTCTTTCCTTGGGCGGACATGTCTGTATCGCCCCGTAGAAGAGCATCATTAAGGCCACTGTATAGCTCACAATGTAACGGCCTTTGATGGGTCCAAATATAAGTGAGTCTGGCTGATTCTACCATTGTGTATGTATCGACTATGAATTGCTGAAACAGTCTTCTAGTATGCAGGATCGTTGGGGGTTCGCAATCCCTTTCATGCAATCTGTATGTGAAGTATTCTCTGATGCTTACTCTGTTTCTTCCTCTGGACCCCGATGCAATTTTTTCTGAGAATGGAATATCTTCTCTGTATCCGTCATCGCCATAAGGGAACAAAAACAGGTATTGCAAACTGAGGTAAGCAGGGTTCAGTTGGTTTATGCGATGTAACTCCCCGGTATGTGTCTTTACCAATATGTCCCTCTCCCCCAGGTTTTCATCCATGTCGTCCATAATTAATGCTGCAACTTCTGATGTAGAAGAGAGGTTGTATCTTCTTGCATCCCCTCCTCTCGTACCAATCAATTTGATTCTGACGTGTGGGATTTCTCGTTGTTGCATTTCATCTCTTGAATTTCTAAACATTTGTACCAACACATTGTTTCCATCCAACATTGTTTTCAAATCTGCAACAATTTCCGCGTGAAGACTGTTTATGTCCTGATGTTTCCTGCAAAAAAATCTTTTATCAGTTTGTTTAGGTGTTTGGGAAGTAGTTTTTTTATTGTTAAAAAGGCATCTTTTACCTAACAGATTTGATTTTGTTCTGTATCTCATTCTCTGTATCGTAAATGTAAAGTTGAGCGAACTTTGGCTCTCCCTTTTTTTGGCAGTAGGCCTCCTACCAAGTGGTAATTCTGACCATGGAGTTTGAAAACAGGTGGAGCCCTTCCAGTGTTGACGCTCGTGTCGATATTACCGCCCAAAGAGGTAAAACAAAACATGTTGTTGTACGATCTGATGTTTTCTTGGAAGTGTTGGCTTTTTTTGTCGTTCCGAAGATCAAATCTTCTAGCTCTATAGGTGGTATTTTCATCGGTGGAAGTTGAATCTTTCCTTGGATGCAACATAAAGAGTACTTTGGATTTCTTGCTTTGTAAGATTGTAGCCTTTCTTCGTACCAAAAGTATGCCCCACAATAATTGCATTTGTACGTTGGGTCTCCAAAATCCAAGTACTCTGCTCACAATATTCAAGAACATTTTGGTGTATGAGGAAATATTTAAATGAATGTAACTTTCTTTGTTAATATAATTTTATTTTGTGATGCTTACCATTTGTTGTATTAGGTACATTATTTTCTTGTTCAGTCTCTGTGACATTAAAAAATACCATTGTTAATTACAGATGAAGTTTTTGAAGCTTGAAATTTGAAGCTTTTGTTTATGTTTACCGATGTCATCGGAGCAGTCCATTTCGCTTATATCTGCAAGCATATTCAAATTTCTTGTTATAATTTATGTGTAAATATTTCCTTGAAAATTTTATGTTTTTTCTTTTCGGAGAAAGTTCACCTGTTCCTTCATGTACGAAGGAATTTTGGTTGAGAATGTCAGTTATAGTAGGCATTGCTTCTTGAAGCGCATTTTCACCAATCAAATCATTTGCTGTCGACGAACTCGAACCTGTAGAATAAAAAACAATCGTTTATATGTGTAAAAGTTTTAGATGACATAAGAATATATTTATCTGTTGAGCTACTAATGGCGAATACATGAAAGGTCCCAAAACAAATTTTCTTCAAATATGTGTACAAATCATTTTTTATATTATGTTTGACCTGAAACTATTTTCACATTTGTTTTATTTAAACTTCCCACGACTAAATTCAAACTCTCAATCAATAAATAATTAAAGTAGCTATATATTATTAAACCTCATGCTTACTCGCACATTTTCCATTTCCCTTAGAAAAAAGGGGAAAACTTCTATTATGAAAGAAGTTTAGTCTAGCAAAGATTTGTATTTTATTTCCTTCGCTTAGAATTATTTTCAATTATATAGCTATTTAGATAATATTATATAATTTTTTATTAACTAATTAACAAATATTCTCTACATTCCCTCTCAATCTTTACAATTTCCTTTTTGAGTCGTCTTACAATAATTTTCACACCCCAAATATGAAAATAAAACACTTTCATAATAACCACTTTATTTCAAAATATTATTCAATTATTAGATTGAAAATTTAATTAAACCGTTTTTCTTAAAAAGGGTGTCCACTCGCCTCTGAATATTAATAGAGGATGGAGGGAAATTTTTTTTTTTTTGGAAAACATTAATTTTATAAAGATTCCACAACATTGGGAGATTACTTTGTCTAATATTTCTCCGAATTTAAGGAATGGTTTTGGGTTTTGTGATGGAGTGTTTTATTTTTGTCCAAACCCCTGAAAGGCAATATAAAAAACTATTTGAAATTTTATAAGACTATTATAATTCTTCAAGGTCATGCCCCTTAATAATCATTTTCCCTTTACGCGTGCACCTAGTCCCATCCTATTCATATAATTCCGTTTTTATTAAATTTTATCTAAAAGATTGGTAAATAAATTTATGAGACTGTCTTATGAAATGAGATAATACAAAATAATATTTGTTTTATCAAAGTTTTAACGTATCATGACCAATTTTTATTTCATCCCACTATCTCATGGCATGAGAGTCTCACACAAAATCTACTAAAAAAAATTACTTGATTTTAAATGTATCTTTTTTTATAATATCTTATTTTGTTTTTATTTATACAATTCTTACTATTTTAGTTTTTAAACTAACCACCAATTAACATTTTATATCCCAATAATTAATTTTTACTTGAGCTAGAAAATCACGTTGAGGATTTTGGTTAAAATTCTCTGCCCTTCTTCACAAATTTGAATTAGTAAAAATAAATTATTTTATTTTATTATGATTTTTTTAAGACCGAGTCATTGTTTTTACCAAATAAGAGGACGACACACCACAGTCACAGTGCCAATCTTCTTGATCATAGATCAACACGTGTCTTCCCTTTGTAGATTAAAAAAATGAAAACCCTTATTCTCCTAAAAGGTCAGTCAATTTTATTTTGGGGAAAAATAAAACTTATGCCCATTTTATTTTAATGCGGTGGATGGTGTCTAGGGTTTTCACACAGATTGCCGCCCACCAACCCAAACCATTCTCGTCGGCAACCGTTGTCGCCGCCGTATCGCTGGATTCACGGGTCTCGTCGTCATCTCACGGGGTCATTGTAATCACAGTCGTTTGTATAGACATGCGAGGCTCGTCATCATTTTGCAGGTCTCTCCTTCTCAGTTCTTAGTTATTTACCCAAACAATAATTTTGATCTTGAAAAGTGTATTTAAACATAGGCCGGACGGTTGGATTTTTTTATTGCACCCTATTTTCCTATTAGATATGCGACAGTTAAAATTTAATGCATATTCATAAGGGAAAACTGCTATGAGTAGATTACTGGGAAACGGAGCTAAAAACACCATTATTTTAGATAGATACAATTTTCTGTTTTTCTTAAGAATCTGTGTTTCTATAAAAGTATTCATTTTAGGTTTTTTATTTGAGTGCATGATTCTGTAGGCTTGAGACCTCAATGAGTTGAATTCGATAGAGTAAGTATTAGCCATGGCCATGTCGTATTGTTCCATGAATTGTTTAAGAGTGCTCCTTGAGTGAACAAATTCATCGAAATACGCATGCATCCCCTCGCTCCGCTGTGTAGAGATCATTCCAGCCCAGAAAGTATGGTGCAGGTACACCGAAACCCATTTTTCCCTTTCGGCGTATAAATCCCTCAACCATGCATTATTTTCCAACCAGTATTTGGCCAAAAACTCAGCCCACTTCGACTCAAATGTTTCAATGGTGATACTGTAAAAAACAAGACCTTTAAATTCAACAGTGCACCTGTAAAAATCTCGAACGCCTCTAAACTTTTGATATATTTTGGAGGTTATATGCCATATACAGAACCGATGAATCGTGTTAGGCATCAGATCCCTTATTGCTATCTTAATACTCTCACACTGATCAGTGATAATGGCATTAGGGTGAATCTCATTAATGGCTTGCAACCAGTTCGAGAAAAGCCACCTAAACGACGATGCATCTTCATGCGTCACCAAAGCACACCCTGACAAGGTTGACTGGGAGTGATGATTAACCCCAACCATTGATGCAAAAGACATCTTGTACCTAGTTGCAACAACAAAAATAAAAATTCAATTAATAATTAAAATTTATTAAACACCAACCAAACAAGAAAATGTAGATTTTAATTAAACTAATTATTTTTTCGTATATGCCATAAATAAACACAAAACAAACTACTAATAATTTAATTAAAATAACGAACAATATGACACTAATAATTTTCGCAAGTAGCATGCGTATTTCGATGTAAAAAAAATTCGAAACATGCATATTTCAATAATTTTTCGCAAGTAGTATGCCGATAAAAAAACACCGCAAGTAATACCAACAATTTCTAGATGACATTTTCATCGTAAAATAATGAACAATAACATAAATGAGATTTTTTACGTACCTATTGACGAGATAAGTTGTGTCAAAACTAATGACGTCATGAAACTCTTCGTATGCGGCTCTGCTCTTTGGATGAATCCATAGAACATTGCGTAACCTACCCTCATCATCGAGATCCATCGAGTAATAGAAGTTCCCATATTTCAATTGTAGTCTTACAAATAATTGTCGAACCGCTTCCGCATCACCTTCTCCAAGCCTCAACCTTCTTCTCTGCTCGACGAAATTACGACAATCTTTCAGGAGACATCCTAAGTTTTGAGGTCCGCCACATTGCACTTCACATAACCGTACATTCTTACACGACCTTATTCCTGCAATGTCGTTTGCCTCCAATTGTCGCTTCATGTTGATACTCACATGTCTATGCGCTGTCATTAATGGTGAAAATAAAGGATCAATTGCATGGTTATGTTTCGTCTCCATCTTCGAAATAATCCAACACCTATTATCAAGCTTTTTAGCATTCAACCTAGCTTTGCAATTTATTTTTTTCGTAATCTTGCGTGCTTTAGAACTTCCGGCCTTGTCACATATGTTGATGATCTTTTCTAATTAAGGTGATTAGTGGCTGTTTTCTCTAGTTAAAATCACCAAACAAGATCAAGAAATCGTGAAATTTGACTAAGTAATATTCAAGAAATAAGTTTGCAAGAGTTTATGTAATGTTTTGAATTATGGAAAAAATCCTCCCTCTTTATGCAAATGAAGGGGTATTTATAGATATACAAGAAAGCCATGTGTCACTATTTTAGTGGTTCAACCATTGGATCTATGCCAAGTGTTGAGACACTTGTACAACATCTAAACTATTATCACTTGGATGGGTGCCAAGTGTTTGGACACTTGGACTATATCTACACTAGTGACTCTTGGAGTTCCCAATGTTGTACTTAGCTCTCATGACTACTCAACTGTCTTCTTTGGTGGCTAGTTGCTTGTATATCCTTGTTGGGCGCAGTGGACCCCTTGTTCGCTCCTGGTCGCGTAAAATGCATTCGACCACATTCTTGGTCGCGTAAAATATCTTTCTTAAAACTCTGATGGTCGCCTGCTCCCCTACTTTAGTTCACCAACTCCTTAGCCTTTGATCACTGGTGCTCGCCTGGTCGCCTATCAACAATGTCCCCTGACTTGTTCTTTGTTAGGGAAATTATTGACTAATGAAGGACAAGACATAATTTTGGTGTAATGGTTTACATGACGCAAGCAATAAGTTTTTTGAATCTCATTAGGCGGGAAGACGGGCGAACATCAGGTCATTGAAGCGAGCAACGGGGCGTATTACGCGTGGGAGACGGTTGGTTTCCCGAGGCCCTCGAAAACCGAAACGTCGTGGGCGGCGATGACGTCACTCCCCGCCCACGCGTATTTTAGTTTTGCAAATAGGGGCCTATGAAATTTTTCAAAAATTCCATTTTAACCCCCATTTTTTGGCACTTATAAATACTTGTCTTCACTTCTTTTTCTCGCTTTTCTTTTCGAATTCTTTCTTCTTCCGCCATTTGAGCTTATTTTCAAGCTTCTCCGTTTCGATTTCCACGAGATTCCTGGTTAATTTTGCGTGTTTTCTTCAGGTAATAATTGATTTTAATCTTTAATTTGGTTCTTGCTTTCGATTTTGTGTTTATTCTTGCCATTTTCCCTTGAAATTCTCTTCCGCCGCCGCGTCCTCCTTAGCGCCGCCGTGTTCCGCCACTTCCACTTGAAAGTTTCTTCATTTTTGGTTTTTCCTTCGAAATTCTTCAACATTTCCGTTAATAATTTTTTAAATGGCCTCTTCTTCGAGTGAAACTGTTTCTATTGAAATCATTGAACGTAACCCCGGGAAGCGTCCCATGGAAGAAACCTCCTCCCCTGTTCCTCGCCGATCTGTTCGCCAAGCTCTTGCTCGGAACCCAAGAACTCTATTGGTGGACGAAGAAATGGGATCTGAGACGTCCTCGGTTGTTCGCTCTATTGAAGCTCATGCTTCGGAGAACTCTGGCGAGGAAGAGATCCAACACTCTGTTGGTCGCTCAGATGCAGAGGAGGGGACTTCCTCGGATTTAGGAGAGGATTCGGAGGAGGTGGCCGTGGAAATCGAGGCTGAGAGCGACCATCCCGAAGTTGAGCGACCACGATTGGCCGTGACTTGGGAGTTTCTTGAAGAGATAGGTTTTCCTACTTCCAAGGTGACTCCCGAGTCCCAGATTCCTGAAGGTGTTGCTCGCCAAAATGAATGGAAAGAGTATGCTGAGCGCTACTCAAAAGCCTTCCCTGCTCGCTCCCGTGTGATCATGTCCGCCGAGAAGAACACTTATACGGCGAGCAGGATATATAGCTTGGTCACTGAGGACGATTTAATCAATATTAGGTCTTAATAAAAGATCCCTTATGACATATTTTTGTACGCCCCCAAGGAAGGAGAGACTGCTGATCGCCCTCCGCCAGGTTGCACAGCGATCAACTTGGACATACTCAACACGGGGTTCCCGTTGCCGCTCCATCCCCTCATTGGTCGCTTCTTGGTGGACATCAATCTAGCTATCACTCAATTTACTCCTGTTGGGTGGAGTAATTTGCTCGCCCTGATGACACTCTTTGGCCTCGAGGGATACAAGAACAAGCTCAGCAAGGCTGAGATTCACTATGCCCTGGTTATTTCAGCTTGCAATGAGGAAGGTGTAGGCTGGTATTACGTCAAGGCGAGGACGGGGGTGAAGCTTATCGAGGGAGTCCCTAACAAAGTTAGGAGTTGGCATAACCAATTCTTCTTTATTGGGGGCGACTAGCGAGCATCGGCGGACTTCTCGGGCGGCCAAGCGCGCATTAATACTCCAGAGCGCTTTGGCATAATTAAACGTATGCCTTCTTATTTCCTTCGTGGGACGGCGTTGGGGACTAATTTTAATTTCTTCTTTCTTTTTGTTTTGCAGGTCCAAAAGTGTTGAAGTGGGGTAATCCAGGCCTTAGTGAGGAGTTCTTGTATACATTGGCTGTAATTGTACTCCGGAACCCGGCTGACCGCGATATTTTACATCTTTCGAAGGCTCATTGCTGAAAAATCGCCCAACTTTTCACGAGTCCTCATCATTTGGAGGCTCAAGCAGAGATCCCCGAAGGTAACCATTATTATTCACTTTACCTTATTGCTCCCTTGATCGCTTATTATTCATAACTTTTTCATGTGATTTTTCTTTTGAATAGATCAACGGGTGACTGTTGCTGTCCCAACCATTCCAACTTGCTCGCTGATAGAGTCAAGCAGATGGCTGCCGAGGAGCCAACCAGGAAGAGGCAGGATCCACCCTTGTCACTCATGCGCCTCCGAGCTGGAGAAGGCATGAATGCTCATGCTCGCCCGCGAGCACCTGGTGGTCGCTCAAAAGGAGCCCCCAAAACTTCCACTTCCTCCCAGGCTGAGGAGAGGGAGAAAGCGAAGAAGAAGGCCCCACGGGATGATACTCGTGGTGAGGGGGAAGGTGTTGATTGGGCATCAAAGCGTTCCAAGACCACCAAGGAGGCGAGCAATCACGCTCCTCGCTCTCCCGCCCCTAAAAATACCTCGCTTGAGGTCGTAAGCGAGCAGCAAGCCGTTGCTGCCATCTTGGGCAAGAAGTCGCGATCGTCTGGTGATCGCTCATACCTGGGGTATGACCCCGTAAAACTGAGGGAGTAAGTCTTCTAACCGTTACTCTGATGATCGCCTCTTTATTGTGTTTTTACTTAGGATTTTTCTTTCTTTTATAGGTACAAGCCTGAGGAGCACCCTGGGCGGGCAGAAGTGCTCCATCAGATTAGCTGTGTAAAGACCCCTCCTCCTTACTTGGATATCTCGGACTCCCATGTCCGGCGAGCAACGGAGATGGTTCCCCGCTCTTGGACCAAAACTTGCGAGGAAATCATCCAAGGGCAGACCACCAGTGATAATGCCCGCTTGATCGCGTACAATGCCAGCCACCAAGCTGTGATGGCTCAAAGGCTCCTTGATCAGATCGTACTCTTGGAGAGGACGAATCACAGCCTTGGTCGCAAGATTGAAGGCTTTGAGGTGGAGAAGGCTGCCGTCTTGAAGAAGAAAGATGAAGAACTTGCCCAAGAAAAGGCCAATCATGCCAAGGCGGTGGCTAACTTGGAGCAAATGTACAACGCTTCCCTGGCCAGCGAGCAACTTGCCCTGAATCAGTCAGAGAAGTTATCTCTCGAGCTGGGAGTGGCTGATGAGCGAGCAAAAGCACTAGAGGGCGAGAAGACGGCCATGGTCGCCCATATTGAAGAGCTCCAGGCTGAAGTTGCCCGCCTTCAACAAGAAAAAACCGGCCTGGTCGCTTACGAGACATATGCTCAGGACGTGACCGATAAAATTAACTTGGGGTACGTATGTGCCTACGCCGAGAGTCTGAGGTCAGTGAAGTTTGCCTTGGACCACAAATTGGATGTCATCGCCACTTCCAAGAAGGACTTCATTGACTATGTTAAAGACAACCCCATCGGTGCTGGGTTCTCGGTCCCAGTGGCTGATCTGGAGGAGATGGGTGTTCCTTTGGACATCTTTGGAGAAGATGTTCAAATTATTCCTCCCCAGTTCTCGGGCGAGCAGCCGAACAAGGATGCAGAGATTTTGGATGGCCTCAACTCTCTCCCCATGACCCCTATTGATGGGGCGGGCACTTCGGCTGCAGCGGCCACGACTGCTCCCTCTTCTGACACGACACCTATTGCTCCTGCCCTTCCAGCTTGAAGACTCTTTGTTGCTTTTCTTTCTAGACTTTTGTTAGGGCTGACTTGTACTTTGGCTTTCTTTTTGTTGTAATATCTTGTTTCCTCAATGAATGAAAGATTTAGACATATTCACTATTTCTTTTCTTTTGTTTTTTTTTTATTTCTCGCTTGTTCGCTTTTCGCACTATTGTTCGCCTCAAATTTTTTTGCAAATTTGGCAAACTTAGTGTTTTTTCTTTTTATGATAAGCATCTTTGTGCTTATTGGTCGCGTGACCGGCTTATATGGGCTTTCTTTGTCTTTTAAAAGACTTAGCCTTAGACAATTCAAGCCTCATGGTCCTCTTACGGACTTGGCTTTAGGTCCCTTTGCTTTTTGCGTCGTTGCTCGCCCCTTTTGCCCGGTTATTTTGAGCGAACAACTTTGCTTTACACAACGAATAACTTAATAAATCGAATCTTATAACAAAAGTTTCACTTACAACGATAAAATCTTGAAAGTTGCAGCGTACTCACGACTTTATACAAATAAACCAACTTTTACATCTACTATACAACATTTGTCTATTGATAGTACTTTTTTAACAAAGCTGCATTCCAGGAGTATTGGGCCGGATGGCCTTTCATGTTTTCTAAGTCATAGGTGTCGTTGTCCCATTTTTGAGTTATCATGTACGGGCCCTCCCAAGTTGGTCCGAATACTCCTGGTGGTGGTCCCAACACTTTTTTAAGCACGAGATCTCCAACCTTGAACTCTCTAACTTTTACTTGCGAGTTGTAATATTTCGCGATCCTTCTCTTGTATATTGCATTTTTCATCTCTGCCGAGATTTTTTTTTTCTTCAGCTAAGTCCATTTCTGCAGCTAGAGCTTGTTCATTTGCCTGCTCGTCGAACATTGCTGTCCGTTCTGTTGGAACCTTCAACTCTACGGGTATCACTGCTTCGATGCCAAATGCCATAGTAAACGGAGTTTCGCCGGTACTCGTTCTGTGAGATACTCGATATGCCCATAACACTTCTGGTAGCTCCTCTGACCATTTTCCTTTCTTATCCACTAACCGGATCTTCAGTATGTGTTTGATTATTTTATTAACTGCTTCGACCTGGCCGTTAGATTGAGGATGGTATGGAGTTGAAAAATGCTTTTTTATTCCCCATTTTTCATAGAAGCTTCTTATTTTCTTACCTTCGAACTGTCGTCCGTTGTCAGTCAATATTGCCTGCGGGACCCCAAACCGGCATATGATGTTCTTCCATATGAAACTGATCATTTTTTCTTGTGTAATTGTTACGAGTGCCTCTGCTTCGGCCCACTTTGTGTAGTAATCCACGGCCACCACTGCAAACTTTACATTTCCTTTCCCTATTGGAAAAAGTCCTATGATGTCGATTCCCCATTTCGCGAACGGCCATGGACTATTGACCGCTATCATCTCGGTTGGTGGCTTATGGATACTGGGGGCGAATATTTGGCATTTGTGACAAGTTTTTGCAACTTTGACAGCGTCTTTCAGCAATGTAGGCCAATAATACCCTTATCTCACTGTTTTGTAGGCTAACGCACGCCCTCCCGCGTGATTTCCACAAACGCCTTGATGGATTTCTTGCAAAACCTCTTGGCCTTGTTCTCTTGCCAAGCATTTCAGTAGTGAGAGTGAAAAACCTCTTTTTATAAAGCTGGTCGTCTATAATCGTAAACCTTGCTGCCTGCTTGCTAATCTTGACAGCTTCCAGGGGGTTCTCTGGGACTTCTCCATCACTGAGATATTTAACAATGGGAATTCTCCAGTCGTCTTCTTCGGATTCTTCATTCACTTGATTAATTTCGTAATCATATGTTGATGGTCGACCGATTTTTGTAATGATGGCTTCTGACAACTCTGCCGGGCCTGTACTGGTAGCCAGGCGGGCAAGTGCGTCTGCTTGAGCATTGTTCTCTCTTAGTATTTGTTCGATGAAAATCTGATCGAACATGGATGCTAGCTGGGCTACGATTTTTTGATAGAGCACCATGTTCGCATCCTTAGCCTCGTATTCTCCCCGGACTTGGTTGACTCTCAGTTGTGAATCCCCGTATACCTGTAGTCTTCTGACTCCGACTGCTAGTACCAGACGGAGCCCGGCTATCAACGCTTCATATTCGGCTTCGTTGTTTGTTGCCATGAAATCGAATCGGATAGCTGAAGTGAAGACTTGTCTGTCGGGACTTATCAGAATTATTCCTGCCCCCGACGCTGTGTTTGTAGATGATCCGTCAACGTACAAATACCAGGGGTGATTATGTCCTCTCATCGAATTTTGGGGGAAGGTTAGTTCGACTATGAAGTCGGCTAATGCTTGCCACTTGATCGCTATTCACGGAGCATAAGAAATTCCGAACTGACTAACTTCCAAAGACCATTTCAGGAGGCGACCGGCCGTGTCAAGTCTATGCAATATCTGTCTTAGTGGAAATGTTGTGAGGACTTCCACTTGGTGGTCAAAGAAATACGGGCGGAGCTTTCTAACACTCATCACTAGTGCGTACGCTAGCTTTTCTGTTGGTGAGTATCTGAGCTCTGCTTCGTGTAAGGCTTGACTTACGTAGTAAATGGGCAGGTGGAACTTTCCTTCTGCTCGAACGAGTACTGAGCTGATTGCGACTTCTGAAGCTGCCAGGTACAAGTATAATTTCTCTCCTGGGATCGGCTTAGCAAGAATCTTTGTATCGCTGAGATATTCTTTCAGCTGTTCGAACGCTCGTTGACAGTCATCCGTCCATTGGAACTTTCCTTTCTTGATTGCCTCGAAGAATGGTCTGCACTTGTCTCCGGATCTCGAAATGAACCTGTTCAAAGCTGCCAGACACCCGGTTAACCGCTGAACCTCTTTCACTGACCTGGGTGGTTGCATCTCCACGATCGCTTTCACTTTTACCGGATTTGCCTCAATTCCCCGTTGACTGACTAGATGCCCCAGGAATTTCCCCGATTGGACTCCAAAACTGCTTTTCTTGGGATTTAGTTTCATGTTGTAGGTCCGGAGTATTTCGAATGTTTGGGCCAGATGTTGCAGATGATCTTCTTTCTTTGGGCTCTTAACAACGATGTCGTCCACATACACTTCCATTGTCTTTCCAATGTGGTCATCAAACATTTTGTTGACCAACCTTTGGTAAGTATCTCCGGTGTTGATCAACCCAAATGACATTCTCTTCCAGCACAACAAATTTTTGTTAGTGTAAAATATTGTGTGTTCCTGATCGTCTGGATGCATCGCGATCTGATGGTATCCTGCGAACGCATCCATGAATGTAAGGAGCTCATGTCCGGCTGTGCCATCAACCAGTTGGTCGATATGTGGTAACGAGAAGTTGTCCTTTGGGCAAGCGACGTTTAGATCGGTAAAATCGATGCACAATCTCCATGCCCCGCTTGCTTTTTTTACCAATACCGGATTCGCCACCCATTGCGGGCATAAAACCTGTCTAATCAGATCGTTGTCCAGCAACTTTTTGACTTCTACGTCGAGCGCTTCATACTTATCGGGCCCAAATTTTCTCCTCTTCTGATGGATTGACTTTTTCCTCGGGTCGATGTTGAGTCTGTGGTAGGCATGTTCAGGGCTAATGCCTACCATATCGACATGCGACCATGCGAACACATCGAGATTTGCTTTAAGGAACTCCGTCATTTTGGATCTGTATGGCTCCGGGAGGTCAGATCCTATGAAAAGTTCCAAGCTCTCTTGGTTCGGGTCGACCTTTACTGCCTCTAACTCCTCCACCGGGGTAGCCTTCCGTTTTTTTATTTTTCCAACGTGGGTCAACGATGGGTCCTTCCATGCTTAATCTATTCTCAGCCACCATTGGCTCCGGGCTCATCCGTGGTTCAATATCTTCCATCTCACTGTTGATCGGTGCTGCAGGCACTACTCTGTTGTTAGCCGATGTGACTTCGTGCCTCTCTTTGCTAGGTTGCTCATCTCGGCACTGCTGCTCGTCCACCTCCATCATTTCTGTATTGAGAGAATCCATGGTTTCGTTGGGCGTGGGTGGTTTATTTTCGAAACTGCTACTCGGCTGCTCGTCCACCATGTTGATTTTGTGTTCTTTTGGTTGGAGTTGCAAGAGGCACTCACGAGCTTTTCTCTGGTCACCTTTGATCGTGCCTGCACCTTTTGATGTGGGAAATTTTACACAATAATAGTACGTTGAAACGGCGGCCTTAAATTCATGCAAAAAGGGACGGCCGAGGAACCCATTGTAGGTAGACTATTGATCTACAACTAGGAAGTCTACCATCCTACTCAGCCTCCTCTCAGGGTCCTCGACCGATACAAGTTCAACTGCTAGCGTAATCATTCCTAAAGGGATGGTCACATCATTTCTGAATCCCACTATTCTATGATCACAATCCTTTATGTATTCGGCACATTCTCCTAGCTGATCCACCGTGCTTTTGAATAGGATATTTGTGTAGGAGCCAGTGTCGACAAGCAGACGGTGTACCTTCGTTCCCATAATGTTAGCGCAAATGACTAACGAGTAGTTGTGGGGGGTGAGCACCCCATCTAGATCCTTCTCTGAAAAAGTTAGGTTCCCGATTCGTTTGGTTGATGGATTTACACCGACTTCCATCACTTGCGCTACTGCTCGTAATTATGCTTTTCTCTTCCTTTTTGACATGGGTGGTCCCTCATCAGAGCAACCGCCCACCGGCCCATATGGTCCTAGCATTAGGATCTCCAGGATTGGTCTCGCGGGGGTTGCTGGGACTTTTCTTCCTTTCTTTCCTGCCCTGCTGGGTTGTTCGCCGCTATCACCGTCATCCGAACTGGACGAGGTTGTTGTTCTCGGCCTCTTACCTGGTTCTCTTTTCACAAATTCTGACAATTTTCCTTCCTCATAGAACCTCCACAATTGTTTTAATAAATCTCGGCATTCACTGGTGAAATGGCCGATACTCTGATGATATGCGCAGTATTTGTTCGGGTTCAATTTTCCTCTTTCCTGCCTTATCTTTCGTGGCTCTGGTAACATCTCCCTGTCCTTGACATTGTTGTACACAGCGTCCACCGACATCGTGAGGACTTGATTCAACTTTTCATTTAACTCTGCTCCTTCGTTGAACGATTTCATGTTCTTCGGAGCCTTGTAGTCATTTACTCCAGTTTTCATTCCAAACTTCTTTGGGTCAGCTTTATCTCCCATTTCTTTATGCAAAGCTTCTTGCATCGATACATGAATTCCTGCCTTGTGTTTGAACTCTGCGTATGTTTTTGAGCAAGTCAAATGCATCTCCTTCCATAGTTCGGTCCCTTTCCTCAATCCGGCCATCACTGCAACTATCTTAGTATCTTCACTCACCATCTCGCCCTCCAGCAGAACTTTATCAAATCTCTCTAGAAATTGTTTATCTGACTCCTCGTCTCCTTACTTGATATCTGCCAACCGGTGCCTGTGGGTCAAGTAAGACCCAGCGGTTGAGAAATGAGACAAGAACTCCTTACTGAGCTGGGTAAATGAGTTAATGGAGTCGGGAGCCAGTGCTGAAAACCATCTGTGAGGGCCATCTCCAAGGGTGAGTGGGAAATTTCGACATTGTGTGGCGTCCGTTGCCCCCACTGATATCATGAAAGCCGAATACTTTGTCACATGAATATGGGGGTCTGAAGTTCCCTCGTACAGGTTGATGGCCGGAAATTGTATTTTCTTCTGGATTGGTGCATTGAGAATTGACGGGGACAACGGTGAAGACGGGAGAGAAATTGATCTGACACCCCTCTGGGATTCCAACTGTTTTTGCAATTCCTCGATCGCTTTTTTCATCTTCTGCAGCTCGCTTGGGGGAGTTCTCCCATCGGAAGGCTGTTCATCGTGATTGGGTATGACCTCTTCACGATGCAGTTCCTCTCCGACGGGACGTTTCTCCTGGGTGGCCTTCCTAGCAATGTTGCTGGCCCCGTTTGGCCCTAATCGGCCAAAGGCTGATCTTCTGATCCTGTCGTGTACTGACAGGCGAGGAGTAGGGCGCGGTTGCTCTCCGTTCCCTTTGGACCGTTCTCTGTTAGCTACATTCCCCGTACCCAATCTTTCCAACGCACTTGTTCGAGACGTGCTTCTACTTGACTCACTTGCCTGACTTGGCGATGATTCCCCTCGATTCCCTAATCGTTCACTTATGGGAGCCTTTCCTTTATTTCTACGAACTTCAGCGCTATCAGCCTCATCATGGTGTGTATCTTCTCGCATTTTACTTCTCTGTTCGCCTGTTTGGTTGGTTGTCCGCCTCCCTGCTCGCCTGCTCGGTCCTAGACGGCCTAGCCAGCTCTTGCTGTTTTTGCAGTGATTGTAGCATGGCTATCGTGTTTGCTAGCTCCTCAGGATTCTGGGCTAGGGCTTCTACTTCCGGTGGAATTGTGTCAATTGTAACTTGGACATTCTTTCGGGAAGTTGTTCTAACTGTTCTTGCATGGCCTTCGGTGGACGAAACCCTAGTTCTTGACCTATGACTCGGAGATGCACTTGAGGGACGATCTTCTTGTGATCTTATCATCTTGATTGTTAAAATATGGATGGTAAGCGAAGGATTTGAGATGATCTTGCTTCTAACACTTTTTTAAGAGTCATTAGCCTTGTATATATGAATATGGTGGTTTTGAAAACCCTAGTTCATATATATATGCATTCAAACTCTTAAATGATGTGTATATGAATAACTTTGCTCCGAATATTGTGCACATTTGATTTCCGGTGGTCTCTTCCCGGATTCTGGCCAACTTTTGCAGGTTCCGGTGAATATCTTCAATCTTTCTACGATTTTTAGAAATCGGAGGTTCGATCCCCTTCCTCTAGCGCCAATTGTTGATGATCTTTTCTAATCAAGGTGATTAGTGGCTGTTTTCTCTAGTTAAAATCACCAAACAAGATCAAGAAATCATGAAATTTGACTAAGTAATATTCAAGAAATAAGTTTGCAAGAGTTTATGTAATGTTTTGAATTATGGAAAAAATTCTCCCTCTTCATGCAAATGAAGGGGTATTTATAGATATACAAGAAAGTCATGTGTCACTATTTTAGTGGCTCAACCATTGGATCTATGCCAAGTGTTGAGACACTTGTACAACATCTAAACTATTATCACTTGGATGGGTGTCAAGTGTTTGGACACTTGGACTATATCTACACTAGTGACTCTTGGAGTTCCCAATGTTGTACTTAGCTCTCATGACTACTCAGCTGTCTTCTTTGGTGGCTAGTTGCTTGTATATCCTTGTTGGGCGCAGTGGACCCCTTGTTCGCTCCTGGTCGCGTAAAATGCATTCGACCACATTCTTGGTCGCATAAAATATCTTTCATAAAACTCTGATGGTCGTCTGCTCCCCTACTTTAGTTCACCAACTCCTTAGCCTTTGATCACTGGTGCTCGTCTGGTCGTCTATCAACAACATACAAAAAGGGCATACTTGTAGTCTTCCCCTTCACCCAATTTCTTCGAAGCTCTTTTGACTACGCTAAAACCATTTAGTCTAGCGTGCTCTTGATAAGCATCGAATAAGCTATCAAGAGTATCAAACTGCATGTTAGGTTTCACGACCACATTCGTGTCACCTTCTTCAATGTATTCTTCTACGAGATCATTCGACGGAGTTGATTCACCTTCCGTTTCATAACTACCTCCATTGGAAGTATCTTGTGTGTTATTATCTTCTACGGGATTGGATGGCTCTTCATCGTCTTCCCCGAATATCTCACGGAGTCGGTCGGATATTGTGGACATGGTCGATGAGGATGAAGATGAAAGTATATGAGGATAAAGATGAAGATAAATAAGAAGATAAGTGTAAAAAATGGCTTAAGAGGAGGGGAATTATTTAATTAAATAAAAAAGGACCGAAAATTTAATTAAAATCGAAAACCCTAATTTGTAAACTCTAATTTCTTAATTAAATTTAAAATAGGCTTTAATGTGTGTTATGATGATAATGATTATTTTTTATGAAGATGATGACTAATAGAGCTAAACTTTAATTTCGAAAAAATGGTTTAAGAGCTAAACATTAAGTTCCAAAATTTGTTATTAAAATTTGAAATAGGGCTAAACCTTGATTTAGAGCTAAACCTTGATTAAAATTTAAAATAGACCTATGCCTTAATTTAGAGTTAAACCTTGATTACGAAAATTTGTTATTAAACTTTGAAATATGTAGGCTTTATTGTATAATGATG
Source organism: Ballota nigra (assembly GCA_947034835.1). Lineage (NCBI taxonomy): Eukaryota > Viridiplantae > Streptophyta > Magnoliopsida > Lamiales > Lamiaceae > Ballota > Ballota nigra. The sequence goes on along the minus strand of OX344721.1, from coordinate 119,270,138 downwards.
ATATTTTTTCAATTAAATTAAAACTGACTAAATTATAAATGAAATCGAAAACCATAAACCCTAATTTATTTCGAACTTTTGTTATTTATATTTGGAATAGGTAGGGTTTAATGTGTAATGATGATAATTTTTTTATTAAATTAAAACGGACAAAATTATAAATAAAAAAGAAAACATAAACCCTAATTTCTTAATTAAAATTGAAATAGGGATTAATGTGTGTTATGATAATAATGCTTATTTTTTATGAAGATGATGACAAAAATTAGGATATAATGTGTAATGATAGTTTTTTTCTTGGGAAACAAGATGTCTTGCATGCCTATATGTAATGATTGCATGCATGTGTTGGAGGAAAAATATTTTGGACGAAAGGTGTTTTGGAGGAAAATGATGATATTTTTGGCGCCAATATGTAGCAACCTTGGAGCCAAAATTGCATAAGGGTAATATAGTCATTAAGTTAATCAACCCTTAATTAATTAAATGAAAATAGGGGAAAAGGACAATTCTGGACGTCCAGAATTTGGATGCCTATCTTCACCAAAAGTAAAAATCTACCTTACCAAAATTTCAAAACAAACATATACTTTTACTATTCATTAAGGACTTTACATCTATTCATAACTTTACACGCACACCTAAATCTCGAAGCAAACATAACCTACGAGAACAAGAGATCGCTTTTATCTGTCTATATTATGGCCTAGACAATGAGGCTATGTTCATTTTGGGTTTTAAAAACCTGAATTTGAATTTTGAAATCTAAAACTCATTCTAGTTTGGGTTTTAAAAATAGGTTTTTGAAATCCTAAGCCTACAACCCTATAAATAACCTATACAACACTCACTTGGGAAGATATAAGCATAAGGTGCAGTCTGTTTCTTGGGGTTTTAAATTTAGTATTGTGAATATATTTTCATGGATTGTACTGAAATTATCCTTGTGAATTTTCAGGATAGGGTTGTACAGGGAGAGAGTGAGGCAGGTGGGACTTGTTGCGCTCGAGAAATTAAAACATGCTGCAAGCTTGAGAAGATTAGATGCAATTTGGCCCACAGAGATAGTTTGTTATGTCTATAAACAGAAAAGGAAATCATTTTTTCCTAGATAGCAAGCAAATCAATATAAGCCACATTTTTAATTTATGGCAAGAAATATTCAGGATGTAAAGAAAAAAGTACAATTTTTGGTTTGTAATATCAACGACTACTGTCCTGACTTTATCTTGCACTGTTGCCTCTGGGGTTATGTACAACAAAGGACCCTTTAGTTTCATACAAGCCCCAACATATAATAACCGTATTTGATGGATGCTAACGAAAACAAGACAAAACTCCCAATTATAAATCAGATAGGCACACAACTAAAAAGTGATAGTAACAGAATTGAATGATCCAACCTATGAGTCAACATGCATATCAAATGGTCAGGAGACAAAATGTCCATCCCAACAATTAGAATGAATCTCTATTCACTTAAGTAACTAACATCCAATCACAACATGTTTATGCAAAAACGGAAAAGGATGCATGATTGAGCGGATAAATGATTCAGCAATTCATAGGCCAAACCAAATACATAAACGACTAGTAATGATTATACAACTAAGTTTAGCCAAAGAAAAAAGAAGCAACACATGCTTCAAACTAGAACAGACCATGGTATTTCAGTTTGCCAGCTTTTAGTGAAAAGCAACAAATATGTTAACTTCCCCCCTCTCACGCAAAGTAGAGAGCCCAAGTAAGCACAAAAGGATGAATGACAAACAGTACAGACTAAACACGACCATCCCACAAGCATAGAGAGTTAACTTTTCCTGCTCTAATCAGATTTTCTACTTCTTTTGGGGGATTCAAACCCATTGTATTAGCCCGTTCCCACCGATCCAGTCTGTTCATCCCTAAGCATGGTCCATATGCCATGTTCACGTCAAATTGCCTTAAAATCTCCTCCTCATCATCATACTCATCTGCTTAATGTCAATAATCATTTCCAAACCAAATATGCAACCGCAATTAGTTTAATAAATATTGCAAATTTAGATGTAGGTATTGAATATCATGCAAGTATCTGTACACACTTATGTCCACATGCATGCAAATGCAAATACACTTCATCTTGTAAGTTTAACGATGGTTAGGTTGTTAGTTAGTAATGCTCACGTGAGTTAGTTATAACTAATTCAGTTAGATAACAAACTTCACAGCTGTTATTATGGAAGATTCTAGATCTCTCCTACTTATATATAAACACACCTTGTACCGATTACAAATTAATTTACAAACACAATTTAATTTTCAGGGTGTTACTCAATAGTAGGGAGAGAGAGACTGCAAAATTATTGAAATTAATAACTCACAGAGAGTGTTAAACGAAATTATCCTGGAAAAAATGTAGCTATCGGAAGAATATTAAACAATCCTAAGGTGATAAACATAACATTTATTATACAGTGAAAATCGAAATCTTGCCCTAAAAGATATATAAACTAGGCGGTTTTTCATGGGCATCAGATAGCAAATTAGGCTTGTTGATATTATTAAACAATAAGACAACTAGTTTCACAAATTAGTCAAGAAAAGGTGAGATGAGACCTTTAAGATCGAGAGAAGCATGAGAGACAAGAGCCGGGGGCTGGACGAGCTGGGATCCGCAGGAAGCAGATTGCTTTCCCTTTGGAGTTCTCTTTGATGAAGATTTTGGCTTTGAAATACCACCGGAGTTCTTCTTCTCTCTGAAGAATCCTTTCACGCCTCTCGACGCCATTGTCAGGAATTGAGTGGTCGAAACTCGTAATGCGTGAACTATTGAAGTTTGAATTTTGAGTTATGAACTCAACAACACTCAAAAGAGGAAGAACTCAACTGCAGATTGAAAGGGGCTCGGAGGGACAATCATTTAACAAAAAAACAACACTAAAAAGTGGGCCAGCCCAGTCCGTTTTAAGGCCCATATATGTGTGTAACTAGTCCAATTAAAGTCTCACCTCTTAAATGAGTAATGCGTGGCGTTTTATTTCCAAACTTATTTAAATGACTTCAGAATAACAATAAAAATACAATTTAAAATAATATTATCTCTATTTCACATTAAGCATCATTTTTTTTAACTTTTCACTAAAAAAATTAATTTTTTTTTTTTACCCTCAATCAATAATAAAAAAAATTATGATTAGAAAAAATATGATAAAAATAGAAAAAAATAGCTGAAGAGAAAAATAATAAAGATTTTACTTCTGTATATTAAATCTATCACTTATAGTATTAAATTATAATATTATTTTTAATATCAGTAATATTGTGCTATCAAATAATATTTTGTGGTGAATTCATTTAATATCTTGGTGTCGTGTAAAATGGAAATAAAAATAAGTAAGGATGGATGCAAGACAATCATAAAGTGATTAAACTAAAATAAAAATTAATAATTATAGTAAAAAAATGGAAAAATGTATTCCGCGAACTATTACTAGTAAGAATAGAAAAATAAAATGTGGCTCTAATAAATATCACTGGGCGGTACATATATAGCCGAGAGTTGAGTGTACATGTTTTGGCATATGGGCTCATTATTAAATGGTTTTCCTATTAATTTTTTTTAAAGCCCATGATAAAAATCTATCAACAAGTCTAAAGTTGTAACGGACGTACTAAACAACATCCACGGTTGTAAGTAGGGGTGTAAATGAGTCGAGTCGAGCCGAGTAGTGCTGAGCTCGAACTCGACTCGAATGCAATATTCGAAGCTCGAAACTCGACTCGAACTCGGTCGAGCCTAATTTTTTTAGCTCAGGCTCGACTCGTCCAAAAGCTCGATAAACTCGAGCTCGGCTCGACTCGACTCGATAACTTTACTATTTTACAAAAAATAAGTGTAAAACGTATTTTAGTCCATTTTTTTGTCTAAATCTTGCATATCAACTACAATTGAAAATTTAAACAACTCAAAGTTCACAAATACAATAATATTCATTAAAATTCAAAAAATTGAAAAATATTGTCAAATGGACAAATATTCCAAAAAAATAAAAAATTAATTATTTCGTGGGTCGTGAGACGTGATTTTCATTCAGATTTTGGAATTTATAAAAACATAAGTGTACCGTTTGTATATATTTTATTTTATATTTAAAAATATTGCTATACATAATATAATTAATAAATAAAATTAATGGCAAAATAGTAAATACTGTGTAAGCTCGATTAGGCTCACGAGCCTCGCGAGCTGAGTATTTATAAGCTCGAACTCGAACTCGTGAGCTACTCGAGTAGCTCGAGCTCGAGCTCGGCTCGATTAGATTCGAGTCGATTTCGATCTTTTTACGAGTCGAGCACGAGTAGCTCGCGAGTCGGCTCAACTCACTTACACCCCTAGTTGTAAGTAGGGTTGTAAACGAACCAAACTATTTTGGTTTGATTTGTTATTTGTATTTGAAATTTAGTATTCATAATCAAAATTTATAATTCGAATTCGAATACAAATAATAGTTTTGATTCGATTAGTTATCAAATACAAATACAAAAACTATGATAGTCGATTCGATATTAGTAAATATTCGGTTAAATATACATTTACATAGTTATATAATAATAGTAATAATAAATATAATTATTTATAAATTTAAGTTCATTATAATTATTTTAAGGATATTAACCCTTTATAACTTCATCCAACAAGTGGGCTTTTAGGCAATTCCTAATTTAATATTTTGATTAAAAAATATTTAATATAACTTAACTATTAAAAAACTTAACAAATAAAAAAAGAATTGCAGGTCAACACTCTTAATTTGATTATTAAAGTATTTTTCCATTAATTTTGATAATTAATTTTTTTTTTCATTTACTTGTTTGATTATGTTATGCAATTTTTTAAGTTTACAGCTTCTTTGTGAATTCAAACAATGAAAATTTTGAAATTAATATTTGAATATTGGCAAAGTATTATGTGAATAATACTCACGGTAACTATTACCGTGAACAACAATTTACTAATATCTGAGAAGGGGTATAACTCAAGTGGTTAAAGTCCTGCTACTACTACATTGTCATGAGTTCGAGTCACAACTTTATCGATAAAAAATACTAATACCTTATGTTGAAATAATTAATACTTTTAGTGAGAATAACTAATGTCACTTCAACTAATATCTTTAGTAGGAACTGATACCTTTAGTGCAATTCACTGACACTTTTGGTTTAATTTACTAATACCCTTCAAACAAGTTTTATTGTGAATATTGTTCACATAATACCTTCTCTAGAATATTATTTGTTAGGAACATGCTTGAGAAAGAAAAAAATCGATTCGAATATTCGACTCAAGTATTCGTATATTTTCTAATAATTCGATATGAGTTTCAAATCAAATATAAATCACATTTACTAGTTGAAAAATATTCGGTTCGAATTCGATATTCAAAATAATTTCACAAATACGAATTCAAACACAGTGATATTCGACTCAATTCTATTTGTTTACATCCCTAATTGTAAGACTACACATGTAACGGTGACATTGTGCCAATATCAAGAAAAAAAAAAGACAAAAGTAATATAAAGTTAAAAAAAAAAAACTTTTCAGGATAATTGTTGACACCGGGCGATTAATTATCCCGGTGACAAGCCATTTATTATGAAACTATTTTAAAGTATCGAATATTTGACAAGAAGTATAAAAAATTTCATCAAATATATCATTAATCTGGGTTCAAGAAAATTTACAACAATTACAATATAATACCACCAACCCAAATTAATGATACTTTTGATGAGATTATTTGATATTCCTGATTAAATAAATGATACTTTAAAATTGTTTCATGATAAACTTATCATGAACTAATTTCATATAATACTTTGTTATTTTATATATATATATAATTAGGAGTATGTATAAAGTGAAAATGGTTCATACATGAACCATTGAAGATTATAAATTGTTTTCACTAAAGAGTATTAGTTGTTTTCACTAAATGATATTGTAAGGTAAAATGTGTATTACTATAAGACTAAATGATATTTTTCAACATATATTCATTTGTTTTTAAAAAAATATATATTTTTTCATATAATATAAGGGAAAAATGTGTGTTGCAATCAGAACAAATATTGATTTTTCACAAATATTTATTTATTTTTATAGAAATAATTATTTTTTCATATAATAACACATGTAAAGCAGTGAAAAGTGTGTTACTGCATGAAACAATATACCTAGGTTTAAAAGGATGATGAATAAATTAAGAAACATAATTCTGTTCTTATAAAAATATGTTTTGTCCTTACAGTAACACACATTTGCGCATATAGTAACACATTTAGGGTATTGAATTATGTGGTACTACCAAGGATGAAAATATCGCGATATATCGCGGATATATCACAAATTTTGAGATTGGGATACAGATATTGGGGTGCAATGTATTTTTTTATAGCGTATCTGATTAGGCGTGAAATTGTCATGATTCGTCACTTGAAATGCCCGTGTTTTGGTTGATTTATATGAGTATTTAGAGTCATTTGAGTATTATTTTCATAAACTAATGAACTTATCTCTTTGATGCTCATAGATGGATAGAGGGTGAAAAGAGGAGTTCGTAGGACTTTGAATCGACTCAAACGGAGGCCCGGATAAGAAGATATCGAAGAAATACGAAAAGTGTTAGTTCGGGGGAGCAAAAGTATCATTGGAGTGCACAAGCAAGGAGCACTCGTGCACATAGTGCACGAGCAGTCGTGTATAGTGCACGAGTAGGTGCAAGTCGTGCACTGTGCACAAGCAGAAGCAGGTCGTGCACTAGTGCACGAGCACTCATGCAAGGTGCACGAGCAAAAGCAGCTCGTGCATGAGCAGTGCACGAGCTTGCGTGATTTTTCGGCCCATACGTTCCCGACTCGACCCATTGCCTATATATACCCCTTCCGAGCATGTTTTTACACACAACTTGAACCACCACACACCACTTGATAGATTTTGACTTTTAGAGTTTGTTTTTGGAGAGGAAGGAGAGGAGCAAGCTTTAATTTTACGTTTCGAGGTTTTCTTTACGAATTCACATCACGGTTTTACTTTTTAGTTTCGTTTCTTCAGATCTTTGTTATTAAACACTTTAAACTTCGTTTTATTAATCTAATTTCAATTCTTAAAGTTATTTTCTTTCAAAACCCTAGT